>OW285204.1:15620000-20620000 GCA_935421205.1 Xylocampa areola
ACAATAAAACAGGCCGGCTTTGTAGGTCCTTCGTACTTCCATCTATAAGCACATGAATATTCACGACAATTACAACAACAGGAATAGCTGTGAATATCTGAATAAGGTATTAAGATTTGTTTAATACATACCTATACACATTTAACCGTGTCACAGTTAAAGACGTAACTAAACCGCCGAATCTGAACATGAATTAATTAAAATTGTAAATACAAAAAAAAAAACATTATTATCTTCAAATTCACCCCGTGTAAAAAAACATGGGCTTGGAGGCAAAGCCCAGAGGAGCGGCCCTCCTTGGGTTCCTCTAGCTTCACCGTGGGTGACCAAGATCCGGGAGCGCCTCCCGGATAAATACAATAATATACAGGTTTGAAACCTGCTCACGACCGAATTTAATTGAATTGAATTTTTTATTTTGTCTCTTGTCGATAGGTAACGTTGAAGTAAATAATTTTGATATCAAAGGTATTTATGTCAATCATAATAAAAGCGGGAATGTGCACTCAAAATGTCAATAGCAGTAAACACAGTAACAAACTTATGACATTTAAATACAAACTGACTCGGGTCACTCCTGTCAGAAACAATATTTTACAGGTCAACGAACTTTACGAACAGGAAGATCGACCCACAAAGGTAGGTACTTGTTTTATTAAACGGTTGTGTAAATGTACCTTTGTCATGGGTAAGTTAAGAAAATAATGAGGAAAATGCTTATTTTATTGTGTTAATAGTATTTAGCACCTAAATTCATTTATATCAACACTGTGGTAGTCTCAAGGACTTTAAAAAAAAAACAGGAATTCACCATAAAATTACATAGAACTGCTTCTTTGGTCTATTGGCTGTAACAGAGACTGTTGGGCGTGAAACACGATTCCCGGGTCAGGCAAAGTGTTTTTGGGCTTATATCTAAGAAAATACTCAGTAGTAGCACGGATTTTGGCATTGTGGTATTTGACTCCCCACCTAGTAGGCAGACCTAACTGCATCAGTGAAACGTGGGTGTACAACAGTACTAGTAATATTACTATTTTTCAAGGAAACATTGAAAAATAATAGACACGAACGGGGCTTGAACCAGAGACCTTTGACATTTCGTGTCATCACTCCACCAATTGAGCTACCGTGTCGTTGTTCGTGTGTATTAAATTTCAAGTCCCCTTGTGTTCGTATTAAGGAAACGCCTGGCGATATTTATTTAGCAATCATTTCCCGATTTACTAAATTACATGGCCATAACATGTATAAAAATATCAATATATATGACCAGTAGACTGATTATCCCTTCGCGGATATAGGCGTGATTACGAGTATATGTAAGTTATTATGACATAGGAATGTCATAAACGTTTTTATACAAAATCGAGTCGATGTCAATAGTATCTATAATAACTATTAGGCTACCATCTCAAAAGTTCGTAACAATCTAAAACATTACAAGTTCTAATAATCTAAGCCCAGTAAAGCCGGAACCTTTAGCCAGAAGGTTTACCCTTAAAGCCTGATAGCTTTACCTCACATAAAACTGCCTCACGTTTATGTTCGTCAGATATTAGTTGGACAAGATATTGCCAATAAGCAAGGTCGTAGGATGAGTTTATCGACACTTCTTGTGACAAGTTTTCTCATCAATGTGTTTATTAAAAGGCCACATGCTGTTTTATAAGTCTCGTTATATTATGATGATACTAGCAGGTGCCCACGTATTCGTTTGCGCGACAAAAGAGACCCTCACCAAGATCCAATCTATCTCTCTACCCAAAATTCACATGTACGTCAGGATTGAGGAGCCAAATTACCGAACGTAGGTTGCAGACTACCGACGCGCGTCGTCACGGATGGTCAACTGCAATCGACTGCTGTAGTTAAACATCAACGGCTGCCGTTGCGCTGCTGTCGACTGTCAATACGTACAACAACATGCCGCTCATCTTTAATAGTCTAACTCAAAAAGCGGCATTAAAATATATTTAAAATTATTATCCTCCGATGTTTTTGAACTCTCTATAAATCAATCATATTACTTGTTAATCAGAAAATTATAAGTTCTAAGGGAATTAATATTAGGCTTCAATATCAAATCGGAAAGTTACCAAAACTATTACCTAAGTAACGAACTTGAATTATCTAAATCTTTCCTCTGTGTTGCCACAAATATATGTAATAGAGTATCCATTTCATCCAACGAAACTAATCTACTAAAGTTCTTATTTGGTTGGACATGATTAATCATTTGGCACATTATTCAATTTTGGTTCTTTGAGATTGAGTTACGTGCGTCCACGCATATTTTTTTCATAAAGTGTTTTTGTATGATTCATTCATTCTAGTCTACACATGTGTAATTTTCAGTTATTGTTTATTTGTAATACGTGTGAGATAAATTGATTGGTAGGATCATTTATAGTCAAACTCTACCAATGCTCATTCGTTCTATAGTCGGCTAATTTTATTGCTTATGCGTTATTTATAACATAACATAACATAACATAGCATCACGCCTGTATTCCCCGAAGGGGTAGGCAGAGGTGTACACAATTGTACACCCACATTTCACCAATGCTGTTATTAAGTCCCATGTAATAGGTGGTGAGCCTATTGCCATCAACCGGGCACATTTCCAAACTCCGGGCTGCTACTGAGAATTTCCTAACAGAAAAACTCAATAACACTTTGCCCGACCCGGGAATCGAACCCGAGACCTCCTGCTCAGCAGTCGCGCTACGGACCACTAAACCAACGAGGCAGTTTTATTATAGCAGGCTTTATTTATAAGCTGATATAATTTTAGTATATGAACAGTTTTCAGTGTATATGGCAATAAACGTTATCACGGGTCAGGACGGACGGTGTTGTGCAATTTGTAGAAATACGGTCGTGAGTGGGATTTGCACCTGCGCCTCCCGGATAAATACTCTTGGTACACTACCAACTCAGCTATTCCAAACTTACCATAAGATGTGATGACGTCACCATAAGATGCGGTCACGACCGTATTTTTCTTTCCACAAAAATTTAAAAGGTACTTCCAGTAAATTTTAATATCACTAAAACAGTATCTTACTGTTACTTTGATCTCGTCAGACAAAATAAACCTTGTCATTTTAGGATGTGCATACGAAATTTGGGAAAATTAACCATTGGGGTGGTAAAACAATTACTACGGTAGACTGTACAGGCTGGTATTTAAAAAGAATATAATAATAATAAGGGAGATTCTACTAATGAAATTCAACAACTATGCATAAGAAAACATGAGTGCTCAGCAGCCGCGGCCACTAGACCAATGAGTTATAGTATAGACAAAACGACCACACTATTACTCCATGTTTCAGGACTACGCCCATCAAAGAGGACGGAATTGAAGTGCTTCTAAAACTCCTTCAAGACATACCTGTCTTGGAGGAGTAGTTCTAGGAGTTAGTTCTTCCTGCTTTTCGAAAGCCACCTCGATTTCACTTAGGTTTACTTCTGGCAGGTCTTCGGTTTGGTGACGGGTCAATGTGTCTCCAAAATCCTCATTTTCGGGATCAGGATGACATGCTTGCGATTAGTATATTAGCAATAACATTAACAAATTTTATTACAAGAAGATATAGCCTGTAACTTCAATTATTCTAAAAGACGGAATGAAAGGAAGTTCTAATGACTTAACTTTACAAACTAATTTAATTTAACCTTACATTTTATAGTATACTAGCTGTGCCTCGCGGTTTCACCCGCGTTAATTTGAGGAAAAAAACTATTCCACCAGCGCCTCCATGACCTTCATGACCGCGCCTGCCTCGTTGGTCTTGTGTTCCCAAGCGCGACTGCTGAGCATGAGGTCTCTGGTTCGATTCCCGGGTCGGGCAGTGTTACAGAGTTTTTCTGTTAGAACATTCTCGTAGCAGCTCAGAGTTCGGAATTGTGCCTGGCAATAGGCTCACCACCTATTACATGGGTCTTAATAACAGCATTGGTGCAATGTGAGTGTACGACTGTGTACACCTCTGCCTACGCCTTCGGAGAATACACGCGTGATGCTATGTTGTGTTATATTATAAATGCGCGCGTGGTACTTGATTGTTATTTTGTTTCGGAGTTATTTTAAAACTACGATATGTCCTAAGATATTCATTAAAATAAAATGACGTCAAGGGAAAGAGGAAAGATGAAAGATAATCAAATTTTCCCTCTTTATAAATCTTAAAAGATAAAAGATAGACATATGCTGTCCCGGACTTTTTTTTAGAAGTTTTAATGTCAAACAATTCTATGGTACATGATTTTTGCGTAACTTTAATCGTTTACACAGCGCACTCAACGGAAGCTCTCAAAAGGATTTTCTTCCCGTTTTTGCAACATTTTTCATTGATGCTCCGCTCCAACTGTGCGTAGCGTGATGTTATATGGCCTATGTCACCCGGGAATAGTGTAGCTTCCTAACGGTGAAAGATTTTTTCAAATCCGTCCAGTAGTTTCGGAGCCTATTCAATGCAACCAAACAAACAAACAATCAAATATTTCCTCTTTATAATATTAGTATAGATTATGTCTACTGGCGCTGCGCTGTTTGTCGTTTTACAATTGTACAGAAACTATACCTCTGCATGTCATCAACGATTATTCCCTTGAACTAGATCCAAAATTATGAAATAAACATCAAAATTTATCATAATTGTAAAAAAAGATGAGAGGCAGCCCTAATATTAGGTAACCTTACGCTCTATACTTCATCTTATCGTGTGGTTAATGAACAACCGTATGTCACAGTTTAAACCACCCGTAAGCCTCTGACATGGCTTTACACACCATCGAGAACATCTGTCAGACGTGTTGGTTTCCCCACGATGTTTTCCTTCACCGTTAAAAGCAAGTGATAATTAATTTCTAATACGCACATAACTCGAAAAGTCAGCATTGCGTACCTTGTATTCGAACTTGCGACCTTTGACTTGCAACAGTTATACCACTAAGCTATCACTGGTCTCTACGCTCTATTTATAGTTAAGTAACGTTTCCAAGCACGCTTACAATGACGCAAGAGACACATGACGTCATTGAGAAAATACGTGCGGTTCCGCTAAGTGTACTGTTTGTGACGAGTAAGTAAGTGTTTGTGATACATCTCAAGTTCTAAACCATTGTGGTGTAAATATTGAAGGTACCGAATAATCAGGAATGTTGTCTTTAAGAGAAGTGGTGTAACTAATTAGATCATTATTTATGCAGGTTGTCTAATAATAGGTCAAAATAAAAATAATTTATAAATAACATTACCCTCTTTGCTGTTGTGCAGTCGGGCAAAAAGGTGTAGAAAATAGGAGTTGCATCATGAATCTCATAATAAACAGGGTACCTTTTTGGAATGGGCGTGGTTGACCAATTTCTAAACTATAAGGAATAGCGAAAAATACTTAAAGCAGTGTCGGGCCCGATTTTGATGAAAACTAAAACTGCATCATTGGATTTTTGTAAAATCATCTGTACCTATATTAAAAAATTGAACATGTACGGAAAAAATCAAGTCTATGAATTTTACGTCTAAAAGAACGATAGGCGTGGTCCCCTTTAACACATTTTATAGAATTATAGAGTTGAAATCCTCATGGTCGCTCTCCGGCTGATGGCGAGGGATATGTTGAACTCCTATCGACTAGAACCACTGGGCCATCTAAGCACATAAAGAGGGAGATCCAACCAGCGACGGGACTGCTACTGTATAATAATTGAAAACTAAAGAAACAAAACGATAGGTACCTATGCAGAACCTCACAAAATCATCTATTCTCGTTAGGTCTCTCTTCGATTAAAACCATCCATCAGATAATGTAATACATTTTCATTTGAATTCTTGCTTCTAGTATCTAGGTAAATGATCGAGTACCGATGGCATTCTACAGTAGTGAGGAATGCAGATCTATCTCACTACTTCACAGTGAAAAACCTGTATTACAAAGAAGAAGAAAATCTGTGGACGATTCAATTGAAACCCGGTGAGAATGGTTCTCAGAAAAATACAGCTTTGAAACTAAATTAACTTTTTATAAAATTGTAGAGACCTTTGTTTACTCTGTGAGGTACGGAATGGTATAAATTGTCTTTCATTCTCACTTTAGTATTAAAGACGATATATACTATTTGTAGTTGCTGTTAAAAACACGTTGAAAATAGACGTGTCGGGGTCCTATCGTTTATAGCAGTAAATAAAGATATTAGCAAGCCTAACTAAAATTATGCAATAGCAAATGTTGCGTACAAATTGAAAGGACTTTTGAAATTAGCTATATGCTTGACTCAATAAGGGGATAATTGAGAAAATACATTATAAGATAGCTAGTTTTAAGCAAGTATAGACAGAAAATATAGAATAAATAGGCGACGGAAAGGAAAAATTGGAACGAACTCACAAATGTCTTTATCCTTATCCACAAATTCTATTTCGAGCTTATATTTTCATCCGTTGTCGTCGATAACTCGCAGTTTGCTGACTTCTAGTAAAATTTTCAAGCATAGACGGCGATGACTGGCACATTTGAATGATGCGGGTTCTTAGACCGATGATGCTTTGTTTCTTCTATATTAGGCTGGAACAATTCTTGACCGTCGAAGGACCAATGTCGGGGTCCTATCGTTTATAGCAGTAAAAGAGTGGACTGTAAAAATATAGAGTTTAATAAAAACAAAGGTAGTTCAAACGGCGCCCGATCGTGCTACGTGACCGCCGCGGAAAATCGTCGTAGAGAAGTGTTGCGCGCCAAAACGGGGAAAAGAGCGGCAGCCGCCGCGTCGCGTACCGCCCCCGCGCACCCCTCAGGCTGCGCAGTAGACAGCGCGGCCGCCGTCGGTTCCTCGTCCCGCGCGCCCTCTCGCTGCCCCGCGCCGCTGCATCATCCGAGCGTAGACATGCTCCCCGGGTTGAAGAGCGATCTTCAAAATGGAAGTGGACAGATGTTGTTGAAGCCGCGTCGAATGGTCCCTTTCTTCGTCTTCAACTCCGCGACTCTGGTGACACCGTCGTTGCCAGGGTAGACATGTACAACACGCCCCAGCAACCAGTTGAGAGGTGGAAGCGTCTTGTCTTTAACAAGAACGAGCGACCCCATTGCAATGTCGCCATCTAAGGAAACAGGCCATTTTGTCTTCTGCTGAAGCATAGAGACATATTCGATATTAAATCTCTTCCAGAAATGCTGTTTAATGTACTCTACTCTTTGATATCGTTTTAAGGTAGAGATATTGGCGTCAGAGATCTGCGGATTCGGAACAGACATAAGTGCGCGTCCAATTAAGAAATGGGAAGGAGTAAGGGCAAAATAGTCGAGAGGGTTAGTAGAAAGAGGTGTTAGAGGTCGAGAATTCAATAATGCCTCTATTTGAGTCAAACATGTAGTCATTTCCTCATAAGTAAAGTGAGTAAGCTGTAGCAATCTCTTCAAGTGGAATTTTGTGGAACGTACAGCTGCTTCGGCAAGGCCGTTAAAATGGGGAGAATAGGCTGGTGCAAATGTAAATTCAATGCCTTCCTGAGCTAATTCAGATGCAATATTTTTATCCTTTAAAAGATTATTTAACTCATTACAGGCACCAACAAAATTTGTTCCGTTATCAGACAAAATTGCGCGTGGCTTGCCACGACGTGAAATAAAGCGATTTAATGCAGCCATGTAAGCCTCTTTGGAAAGATCTGTAACAAGCTCTAGATGAACGGCTTTAGTTGCCATACAAACAAAAATGCACAGGTAGGATTGAATAAGTCTTGAACCACGACCCTTCCGGTCAGATATCAATACTGGCCCAGCATAGTCTACACTACTATTTAAAAATGGGTATTCCAGATTGGTTCTAACGGTAGGTAATTGCCCCATTATAGGCTGCACATTTTGGGCTTTAAATCGAAAACATTTAACGCATTTATTTACAGTTAATTTTGAGAGATTTCTGCCTCCTAATGGCCAATAATTTTGACGAATATTACCTAATAATAATTGCGGACCCGCATGAAGAAGCTTTATATGATGTAATTGAAATATGATTTTAGTTAAATGATGCTTACTACACAGTAGTACTGGATGTTTAACATCATATTCGTAAGGAGAATTATCAAGCCTTCCGCCCACACGTATAATATTATTGCAATCCAAAAATGGCGTTAGTGATATTAACCTATTTTTACGTGGAAGTGATTTTTCTGATTTTAGCAAAACGTACTCATCGGGAAACATTTGACATTGAGCTGCACGTAGAAGACAATTTAATGCATTTTTTAGTTCTTGACTAGAAAGGGAACCATGCATCTTAGAATCCTTATATTTTAAATTATTACTAAATCTTAAAACGTAGGCAACGATTCTATGTAAACGATTAAAATTAGAATGTTTATGAATAAGTTTCTGAATAATTGTACTGTTATTAAAACATTTGTAATTATTGTTTTGAGAATCAATAAAATTTGATATTACATCAGGTAAATCCTGTTTTACGTACTTATTTGGCTGTTTTGGCCAATGATTCTCATTTTGAATTAAAAAAGAAGGACCTGACCACCAAAGTACAGACTCGCTAATCAGATCAGCCTTCAGCCCGCGAGAAACTAAGTCTGCAGGATTGTCTCTTGACGGGACGTAATTCCACGTAGCATTTGAGGTACTTTCCTGAATTTCGTTTACACGATTACGTACGAATGGTTTAAGATATTGTGTAGGTGTTGCCAGCCATCCGAGTACTATCGTAGAGTCGCACCAAAAACGATAACAGTGAATTGGAAAAGTAAGAGAACTTTTAACCTTTGTGCACAATCTTGAACCTAATAAAGCCCCGCATAGTTCCAGCCGAGGAGTAGTAGTGGGCTTTAGTGGTGCTACACGGCTTTTTGAAGTTAATAGACGAACAGTGACTGTCCCTAAGCTATTAATTGACCGTACATAAACACATGACCCATATGCCTTTACCGAAGCATCCGTAAATATGTGGATTTCATGGGTGACTGAGTCGTCACATAATATCCAACGTGGAATTTTAACACTATTTAAATATGAAAGAGTTTTTACAAATAATTTCCATAACTTCGTAACTTCACACGAAACTTCATCATCCCATTCACATTTATTTATCCACAATTTTTGCATTATTATCTTAGCCTCAACAATGCATGGAGTTACCAAACCCAGTGGATCAAAAATCTGACTAATCGTTGAAAGAATGTGCCGTTTAGTGATCTTTGTATTAGACTCGATATTAATAGAAAATGATAAATGGTCTGAATCGCATAACCAATTTATGCCTAAAGTTTTAGAAGATGTATTGCAATTATCTGACAGATCTAAAAAAATATTGTTACACTGTGAAGAACCTAATTCATTCAAAATCTTAGTGCTATTAGACTGCCATTTACGTAGGTTAAATTTCGCGGATGCCAAAATTTTGGTAACTTCCTTACCTAGCTCAATGGCACCATTAATCGTATTTGAACCACTAAGGTAGTCATCTACGTAAAAATCACGTTGAATTGATACCCTAACATTCTCGTGAGATGCGTTGTCAGCTAAACTAACTAGACATTTAGTTGCCAAATACGGAGCCGACGCTGTACCGTATGTAACGGTATTTAGGGTATACGTTTTTAACGGCTCTGTAGCATTTTTACGGAAAATAATCCGTTGTAAGGAACGCTGAGAAGGGCGTATTTCAATGGCGCGATACATTTTTTCGATGTCGGCAGTAATTACATATTTGTGTTGCCTAAATCGTAACAATATAGAAAAAAGATCATCTTGAACCGTAGGCCCTACCATTTGTATGTCATTGAGTGACACCCCTGACGTAGTTTTTGCCGACGCATCAAATACTGTGCGTAATTTGGTTGTGACACTGGATTCTCGAATGACACCATGATGGGGCAAAAAATAACTAGTATTGTCGTTTTTTAAATCCATAGGATTAATATCCTCAGTCATATGACCTAATTTTTCATATTCGGACATAAATTCAAGGTACATCTTTTTAAAATTAGAGTCCCGTATAAATCGTTTTTCCAACGAAAAAAAACGGCGTTTAGCTATTTCAAACGAATCACCCAATACATTCGGATTTGATTTTAAAGGGATCGTGACTATAAAACGACCATCACTTTTTCGTTTAGTATTAGCGTAATAACTATCTTCACATGCTCTTTCTTCTAAAGATAAGGAATGCCTCTCCGAAATAGAATCGAGTTCCCAAAATTTCGACAAGTCAATATCGACTTTCGTAAAACTACAGACATGTAAATGTGATGTGTGGGAGTAATTAGTCAGGGAACCAGAAATTATCCAACCCAGTTTACTTTCACATAATTTGGGTTGATTTTTACCTAAATTGATGTGATTGCCTTGAATAATATTCCAAAATACATCTGCACCTACTAGTATGTCTACAACTGATGGAATATTAAATGTAGGATCAGCTAATTGTAAACCCGTAGGTATAGGAATATTATTAATATTAATTTGAAATGACGGTAATAGTTGCGTTATCTCAGGAATAATAAAACAGTCAATGCTGACCGAATAATCACTATAAAATGACTCAACCGTGAGTTTACAAGACTGCGCACAAGTACTGGTTTGACTGTTGATACCTGTGATCGTAGAGCTCGTGTCATTTCGTGACAAACGCAGCTTTTCACAAAGGTTCTCGGTTATAAAGTTTGCCGTACTACCATTATCCAACAGGACGCGAGCATCGCACCTCACGCCTCTACTGTCAATCACCTTCACCATTGCTGTGGAAAGCAAAACACAGGAACGAGATGTAGGCCGTAACATTGAAGTGTTAGCTGAAAGCGCAACACTTTCAGATGTACTAGGCATGGGGTCCTGAACAGTAGGTGTTATAGTTGGTTCGATATGCAACAGAGTATTGTGTTTAACCTTACAGTATTTGCAATGTGAAAACTTGCATCGATTTTCAACATGCCCTAAACGTAGACAATTCATACATACTTTGAAGTCATTTGCCTTTTTTACACGTGATTCTATATCAAGTTTCCTAAAAGATTCGCAAGAATAAAGGAAATGACTGCCACAACACATCGGACATTTAAATTTAGATGTGTATGAATTACTATATTTATTTGATGAATTCTGTGACGTAACAATGAAGCTTTTAGATTTATTTGTATTTTCTTTTTTATTTGTGTCATTTATTTTATTTTGTTTCTTGTTGTCCTCCAATGTTTCTAATAAATCTGCAGTGTTGTTAATAAAGTTACAAAATTGAGTAAGGGTAGGTGCACTTGACAACGTATTGCGATACTCTTCCCAGTTGCGACTAGTGTGTAAATCTAGTTTCATAGACATCATAAATATGATAAGAGTATCCCAATATTGTGTTGGCTCGTTCAATGCCTTAAGCGCTCTTATATTTTTATTAGTTATGTCAATAAGACGTCGCAAAGAAACACTAGACTCAATTAAAACTGGCTCGGCATTGAATAGTGCCTGCACGTGGTTGTTAACAAGAAGACGATTGTTATTATATCGCTCACATAACAAATCCCAGGCCATGCGGTAGTGGTCGCTCTTGAAATCTATGTTTTTAATGACTTCTGATGCGGCACCCCTTAGCGAAGCGCGCAAATAGTGGAACTTGTTAATGTCATCGATACAAGTATTATCGTGAATTAAAGATGTAAAAGTATCCCTATACTCGAGCCAACATTGATAACTGCCATCAAAATGAGGTAACTCTATCTTCGGCAATCTAATAAAATTCTTTGTCCCACCTGCCATTGATGCCTCAGAGCCTGTTACAAACCCTGCAGAGCCACGACGCTTGCTGTCCTTTGCAGACAGCAAACTTCGCGCCACCGCAACTAATGAGAAGTACTGCTCCTCGAACTGGGCTCTCGTCGCGTATGCCTCGGCTGGCTTATCCGATAGCGTCTCCAGCTCGGTCTGTAAATCGTCAAATTCAGCATACAAGGCATTGAACTTATCAAAGCGGGAATCTAACTCGATGCTTTGCAATTCAGATAAGCTATTACAGCTCTTAAGCACATTTAAATAAGTACTAAAATTGGTTAGCTTGGCTTTCATACTGCTACGTTTTTTAATTAATTTATCAGCCATATTGCAAAAGAATTCCGAGAAATTGAACACACAAATAAAAAATTTAAATGTTATTTTAAAATAAATTGCCGACGAATTAAAATAAAATTATGAACACAAATTTAAAATTGGAACAATAAAATTCGAAAATGAAGTTAGTAAATTCAATTGCAATAAGTACATGCGTTACGTCACAGTGACAGCATTCAAGGCCGTGTTATATTATTGCGTAATAATAATATGATATTAGCAAGCCTAACTAAAATTATGCAATAGCAAATGTTGCGTACAAATTGAAAGGACTTTTGAAATTAGCTATATGCTTGACTCAATAAGGGGATAATTGAGAAAATACTTTATAAGATAGCTAGTTTTAAGCAAGTATAGACAGAAAATATAGAATAAATAGGCGACGGAAAGGAAAAATTGGAACGAACTCACAAATGTCTTTATCCTTATCCACAAATTCTATTTCGAGCTTATATTTTCATCCGTTGTCGTCGATAACTCGCAGTTTGCTGACTTCTAGTAAAATTTTCAAGCATAGACGGCGATGACTGGCACATTTGAATGATGCGGGTTCTTAGACCGATGATGCTTTGTTTCTTCTATATTAGGCTGGAACAATTCTTGACCGTCGAAGGACCAATGTCGGGGTCCTATCGTTTATAGCAGTAAAAGAGTGGACTGTAAAAATATAGAGTTTAATAAAAACAAAGGTAGTTCAAACGGCGCCCGATCGTGCTACGTGACCGCCGCGGAAAATCGTCGTAGAGAAGTGTTGCGCGCCAAAACGGGGAAAAGAGCGGCAGCCGCCGCGTCGCGTACCGCCCCCGCGCACCCCTCAGGCTGCGCAGTAGACAGCGCGGCCGCCGTCGGTTCCTCGTCCCGCGCGCCCTCTCGCTGCCCCGCGCCGCTGCATCATCCGAGCGTAGACAGACGTCATTACAGGCGAAGCTGTATTGCAAACCCGAGCCGCAGGTGAAGGTGTAATTTGGCCAAGTTTGTAACTTTGTATTAACTCTTCATTTTTTCGTGCGCCTAGGCTATGCTTTATGCGCTAAAATATACTGAAGTAGATATTTTCCTACCTATAACACAAACTCATATTAATTTGGAGACAAATATGGTCTCAGTCTGTTCAAAAACAATAAAAAAGTTAGTTTAAAACAATATCGTTATCTAAGGAATCATTTGACATCTAAAATAAGCAGTTGTTTGAGACACCTCGGCACCGAACTTTCTCTAAAGGTTGGCAACCAACCAAATATAAGATTACGCACAAAATTATTTCAATGTCGGTTGGAAAGCGACCAGAAGATTTACATAAGATGGTTTACAATAGTCCATGATATATGATCTACTTATTGTGAGACAAACGCTATTGTAAGGGAAAGTGATTTATGAGATGATAAATGAAGCTGGCTACAGCCTTAAAATAACAACTTAACTGTTACTGTAAATAATGTTTAATAGTAATAACAAAAACAATGTTAATATTTTTATTAGCTAAATTTCAAAAAACTAACCCAAGATACCTCTAACTTTTATTAACCATGTGCGTATTAGAAATGAATTATTCATTTCTAATACGCACATGGTTACTTCGAACCTGCGTCTCCCGGATAAATAGTCCAGCCGCTCTGATCACTAAGCCATCTCGACCTCTGCTCACCACCGTGAATTTTTCGTCCACATTTTAATATGTCTTTTTGGCAACGTCATTGCTATCTATTCAGTCCTAATTCATTAAAATAATCTTTCCTCTTTATAACATTAGTAGCATATATTTAGAAATTTATAAAATTATCGGAAACGGAAACGGCTATTGTGAACTGATTTTCGTATGGAACTAAGACAAAAATTTACCCGAAGATCCATTTTTTATCAAGATCAGACAGAAGGACAATTACTACAAATAGATGACAAACATGTTCCAAATTTATACTATTATTAGATTAATAGTAGCGGGGTTATTTGAATAATTTAATTTTCATGCAGTTATCTCATAATCTAAAGCGTATATTTCTATGCATTTAACTTTTTTAATATCTTGGGCAAAAATATAAATTTAAAAGTTTTGATGAAATTCTCATCGTTTTAATATACTCAGATAGATTGGTTTCGAAGTAATTTAATAAATGCAAGTGAATTACAGTAGGTACCTGCGAATAACTTCGAGTTCTTGTAGGTGTGTTGTTATAAAAAATAATATAGATAATGAAAATCCGATTTTACTTATTTCAGATTAAAAAGCAGTAGAAATCTTATTTTGTTTGATATGCTTTCTAAGCTTATTCTTAAAAGTGCTATATTTCTGGTTTTTTTTTAAATATAAAACATTATATGGCAACACGGCTGTATTCTCTGAAGGTATATGCAAAAGCGTATATATACACTCACATTTCACCAATGCTGTTATTAATGTAATAACCATGTGATAACTGGTGAGCCTATTGCCATTTACTGGGCACAATTCCATACTTCGGGCTGCTACTGAGAATTTCCTAACAGCAAAACCCAATAACTCTGCCGGACCTGGGAATCGAACCCCGGCCCTCATGCTCAGCTAGCGCGCTTGGGACCACTAGACCAAAGAGGCAGTTTTCTTTAAAAAAAAAATTTTTTTATAATGTAGTTGTCAAAAAGGTCTCTAGTGTTCTCGTCTCGCCCTTTGACGTTTCAAGTGACAGAGATTTAATTTTGAGGAGCATTTAATTTGAAGCAGGTCATTTTGAGGAGCATTTAATTTGAAGCAGGTCATTTTTTAAGAATACCGCATAAAAACTACCATCTTTTTTATCAGCATAGCTACCTAACCGTCATATCTACGTAGATCAAGTGTTGTATTTGAAACTATCTTCAAAACAGAATATTCGGAGAAATGTACTCGTGCGCGAAGGCTTCTGATCCATGTGGAATACGATTATCTCGTGCGGGGCACGAAGCACATGGCAATGACGTCACGTTTCAGGTCTCAGATAATCGCACACGGCTAGTTTGTACATCTGACAGATTTTCTTCACAAATACTTAAAAATCACCTTTAATTATAGTAAGTAAAGTAAAGTAAGTTACTCTGACTTTCCAATTAATTGTGCGCCTGTGAGTTTATTTGTATAACATATATACGAAATGCGTTGACATAAAAAAAAATCTCTACATAAGTTTAGGAAATAAATGTAAACATGGAATGGAGCGTTGAATCAAGTATTGTGAGCAAAGCCTTCTCACAAAGCGTCTGTATCTGACAGGATATTAGGTGTCGCCATTGACATGGATTACGTCATTCTGACGCCATTTTGATGTCACACAATTAAAGGTAAACATTTGCTGACACTTCCCGTTTTGTGTCCTGAGGAAATGAGTTGTCGTGCAGATGGTATTGTGTTTACTTTAACACAATGTAAGATTTGATTGTTTGATAAAAACTCGTCTTTTATGCCAGAGACGGTCAGCGTTTAGTTTACGTTTACTGTAGACGGAAATGCCTATACCTATTCCGATCCAAGACGGAATATGTTCCTACATATAATCGTCTTCTATCTTCGTTCTGGGAATTATTAAAACTCGTTATTATACATATTTATTGAGGTTTATTGCATAAAAAATCTGGCTCTCTATGCCAAGAAATTCACAAAATATTCCCTTAAAACATGACCGGTGATAAGCAAAGTTATAGCCGAAACAATAAAACTTGTAAATTTCCCATGGGTCCGTCCTATGAGAAACTGTCAACTTATATGATTTTTGTTGACGAGCCAACTTTAGTTTACTACGGGTGATCATAACAACATAGAAACACAAAAAGCTCACATAAGATGAGACAAGCAATAATCCTTTTCAAAGCATTCGTTTCAAGGTTCTTAGGGAAGATCAAAGCTATGTCGGGTTCGTTGTCTCTGGAGTCTTAAGGTATGAATGCTTCATTAGACTCACTTAGGGTTGGTGGTGGATATCGGAGGTTTTTGTCATGTGTGGTCCCGTTATGACGTGAGACGATTAAAACCAAAGTAGAAAAATCCTTTGCTAGTTTAACTAGGTGGAGGCTATTGAGCGTTGAGTTAACATTTTAACGCAGAAATATAACTCTTAAACTATGAGTGAAATGTAATGTTACGTCTTACATACATACAATCACACCTGTTTCCCATTGGGGTAGGCAGAGACTATCGATTTCCACTTTTCACGATTCTGAAACATCTTTTTCGCTTCATCCATGTTTATTAACCTCTGGCACGCTCGTCTCTTTTGGTAACGTCTTATATACGATTATCAGTAATCTAACGTGATCATTAATGTCTATTACAAACGTGGAGATGGCAGTATTTTCTATTTTCCTTATATTTGACTGCCTCGTTGGTCTAGTGGTCGCAAGCGCGGCTGCTGAGCGTGAGGTCCTGGGTTCGATTCCCAGGTCGGGCCGAGTGTTATTGAATTTTTCTGTTAAGAAATTCTCAGGAGCAGCCCCGAGTCAGGAAGTTGGTGGTGTGATACCCCCGTGAGTGATTCGGAGTGCACGTAAAGCCGTCGGTCCTGCGCCTGATCTCTCTCTGGTCGTGTCAGATTTCCGTCCCATCGGAATATGAGAGTGAAGGAACAGGGAGTGCACCTGTGTCTGCGCATACACTGGTGCACTACAATATCTCCTGCGTACTTGGCTAATCTCCGTGGAGATAGGCCGCCGTGACCGAAATACGGTCGGAAGAAGTTTTTTTTTTTTTTGGAAGCCATTGATATGCTCGTTGTTTTTATGTCCATGTTGTATACAATAAAATATCAAAATAATCCGTCCAAATAATCGATGTTCTCGTATATTTCACTTATCTCATCCCATTTATTAGACACTCAAGCCTGTTTTGATGGTTATAGGCGCCTTTGAAAAACAATGGGTAACTTGAGACCCCAGGGAAGGTCCAGTCTCCAGGCAACTGTTGTTTCTCGTCGGATTTTTTCTCGAAAATATTTGAGAGGAAATGAACGTGTATTATAACGTATATTGTGATTTATCGAAAAAAAAAAGAAGTTAGTTACCAAAGTCTTGAAAGCAATTGTCTCATTGGTCTAGTGTTTGCGAGTTCGGCTGAGTGTGAAATCCTGGGTTCCATTCTCAGGTCAGAAAATGTGTTATTGAGATTTTATATAAGGAAATTTTCAGTTAATTATTCTTTAATGGTTATTACGACATCGCCGCGGGCTCAGCTCAAGACTAAGGGCAAATGCACGTTTATAATAACTGTTAAACAATAATTAATATATGTAGCTTGGAATTTTAAATTGTGCTCGATAAAAACCAATAAGATATCTTTTACACGAGATTTAACGCCTTTAACGATTAAATTAGAGACGTCAAACTAAAATTGTATGGAAATGGGTTCACATGACTAAATTAGAGTTTGACGTCATTCCGTCTCGCTCTTACATGTTCAAATTTAAAAATTTATGTCATTGACACACTACTTATACAATATAGTCGTTCATTCATAGCATTTATGTTGTAATTTATTGCTAACAAAAGTCTATATCCATTTAAAGAAGCAGTATAAAATTCACATTTCGTGAAACAAGATGGCGTCTTAAAACGTCAACCATCAAATAGTTATTTTATGGCCCAAGATAAGTCAGTTTAACCACATAAGTTTATGTACATCTCGGGAGTATATTTATGAGGGTTGTTCAATATTATCACACATAAGAACATAACACTATAAATGAGGGGTTATCATTTTAATTTTCTTTATATGATTCTTTATATGGTTATGAAGCGACAGTCACTGAAAAATTGCATCACTATGCTTAAATAAATATGACTAAAACAGCACTATTAAAAGAAACATTATTTTTGCGCATGCGGTAATAAAAATAATCTTAGAGATTTTAGAAGCATTCGTGCCAGGTTGTAGGGAACCTTTTTCAAAAGGAACCAATTTTTTTTTTTTATATAATGAGGATTGGTTTTATTTTTTGTTTGTTTGTTTCTAAGAATTTAACACAACAACTACTAAACCAATTAAAAAAAATTTGCACCAGTTGAAAGCTGCATTATCACTGAGTAACATAGGCTATATTTTGTTTCAGTGACAATAAGCTTTCAGTCTGAAAATCCACACGGGCGAAACCGCGACCACAGCTAGTTTACAATACAATTGAAACACCCATAGCCCGTTACTAATTGTTTGCGGTAAACGATGTTGAAGTAAGCAACGCCTTGAGCGGTCAGTCTGTAGACGGGTGAGCTACTGATGAATTGTTAACGCCTTCAACTCCCTACTCTGAGGAGCGATTAAGGAGGCACTAGTTCATTATATGGCGCCCCCTTACCAGCAGTGCATAGTCGGGGCATACTCACGTGACCAGCACATTCACTATGTGAGCTGGGATGGTAACGTTCAGCGCAGGGAGATTACGTGTGGAGTCGGTTTTAGGCCCTCTCTGGTAGAACCTCGCATACGACGCGGTCTTCCGTGTCGACCTCCCAGTCAGCGTAAATGTGTGTTATCCAGATGACAATCTAGTGTTGGCCGGTGGGGATACTTACGGTGAAGCCGAAATTCGGCTTTCCGAGCTTGGGGTGGTCGTGGCGTCAATCTGCGGGCTAGGATTGGAAATAGCGCCTCATAAAACCGTGCTTCAGAGGACATGTTTTGTTTTTAACTAATAGCAACGCTAACTTAGATGCCCACGGGTGGCATGACCAACTCATTCACTAGCCTAGCTCCGAACCACACAGAATGAGAAGAATTTGCAATGCTACAAATTTATCAGTTAAAATAATTTTGTGATGTAGAAGGCACTCTTATTTTTACACGTCTATAAATATTTCAATCTAAACAAGCTAACAAAGTAGTCTGAGTTTGCAATAAATTGCTGTGAATAAACGTATATCGCAAAGTTTGTGAACACGAAGTTTATTCGAAATGTTTTCCTCTCGGTCGTAGACTTGCTTGCAGGAAACAAGTTGTTCGCTGCATTTCCAATGAAAGTCAAATGGACCAATCTATAAAATGGCTAAACAAGCTTATCGAACAACTAAATGGATTTTATATAAATTTCAAATTTGGAATAGTCTTGCTTATCTAAAACATAAAAAAAATGATAGTAGTTCGAGCTGGGAAACTTAGATAAAGTCGCGTGTAGCCAAGCGAAAATCTAAGATTTCTAGATTTTGATAGTTACTTTATAGTGAGTGCTACTGTGATCCAAGAACCAACTTCTAGTACTTTAAAACATGCACCTGGAATTATCGGCTGACAAACACAAAGATGGTGAGACTAAAAATCAATAATGACATTTATAAAATGCTTGCAGAATGAGATAGAATTTATATATATTATATTCTCTCTTATTCTGAAAGTGCCGCATCATCATCATCATCTCCCTGCCCTTATCCCAATTTATTTGGAGTCGGAAGCATACTCATCTGGCATGCTTTTAAAGTTTTGGCTATGTTTTATGACCCGTCGCCTGCCTGACGTCAACCCTCTTTGGGAATGCTGTTGTTGTTGGTAACTGCTACCGATACGGTCTCCTTCTATCTAGCTATGTCACACCAAATGTTATCCATGCGCCAGGTTATGATGTTATCCTAATATCACACTCCACTAACCGGGCTAAAAGTGCCGCATACTAAATAGAATGTTTACACAAAAATTTAAAACGGCAGGATCATTTATCATCACTATATTATTTACGCGTTTTATTATTGTATGAAGCTAAAAATATGAGAAACGTTTTTCCTAAAAACTTCGGGTACTTAAAGAAACATCATCCGAAAAACATTTATAGTAAAAGTGAACAGCTACGTTGCAATATAATATACTCTCGCCCAACTCCACCGCTCTGCATCGCTCGTCCGTGACTTTAACTCACTCTAACGACTGTTTTATTGTTACTCTCGGCAACCGCTCGGCTAGGGAAAATTACAGGAAAGATAATCCCAGTTTTTATAGCATCCATTATAGTATCGCAAGGCTCACCGGTAGTGGGCGAATAAAATGATAGCTTAGATAGTATTTCTCCTCTGTGGAGAGTCAGAAGTACTTATAAATTTTATGATATCTATAAATTTAATATGGTATAACTTATTTCAGGAATATTTAGTAAAATATATATGTCGCAGATGGATTGTAGAATCACCTGTATAACAAAACTGCTAGCTGATTTACAAAACAGTATTGTTATTACAATTGATGATGATTTACAAAACAGTATTGGTACTCGTGTATTACTAAAAACTGCAGCGTGAACGTTCCGTAATACACGTCACTCATCGCTGCCTGATCGCAGCCGCCTGAGGCTGCATGGGCCGCGCGCCGCCGCCGGCCCGTGCGCCGGCCCGTGTCTCTGCATGTTTATTTGTATTATTTCTTTTTTTAGTATCATCCTTTGTGTGTAGGTGCCGAGTGTGCGTCCTCTCTCTTGTGTGTGTTAGGTAGTACTTATGCTATTATGTTTTTTTTTGTCTTGTTTATAATTTAAGATCCTTTAAGTGTAATTTTATTATTTTTCTTATATTGTGTGTTTCTATGTACGTGTGGTTTTGTGCTGGTCTAATAAACGTTTCTTTCTTTCTTTCTTTCTATTAAAGCGGTTGTATATAATTACTGAACTATAACACGCAGAATTGTATGAACGTTTTGCGTTTATCAATGCAGCGGGTCAACGATCAGAGATTATGTAAAACAGTGTGAAATGAACTTTCAGATTATTGATTTTAGTTCGAAATTTTATCGCATATGGCTCTGTGTGTCTTGACAACAATAATTTAACTTGCTTTACTTAAAGTCAGAAGCAAAAAAAAAGATGAAAATTTTAATGACGTAAATACTTCAATACTTAGTCGCTATACCACTTTAATAGTCGTCGATATGATTATGAAATGGAATATGAAAAAAAAAAAAAAAAAATGATCCTTGAGCGAGTCAAGTGAGCTCGGGAGTTTCTTGTATCCCGACACGGACAGGTTAGGTTCACGAAGAGGATGACGGGGGTAGTTCGCTCGCTATGCTTGCTCACTGGCCCCCGTGACCCACTTCGTGTTTAGGTTTTTTGTGAACTTACTGACACATAAATAGGTCCCAGCCGACCCAGCCACGGAAAGACAAATCAGAATACAGTATCTTTTTTAACTTGAGTGTTGACTATATAATATATCTATACAATAAACAAATCTGTCCCACTGTAGGTAAATGTCATTCTGCATTTTGTCTAAACGTGGGTAGCAGTTTTGTTAAACGTATCGCAATGGAAATCCAGCAGAACGTTGTTTAGCTGTTTTATAAAACAGTTCTGTTTTTTAATTAAGCTAGCAGTTTTGTAAAACAGCGGATTCTACTATCCATCTGCGACATATACACTAGTTCGGAAAGGAGATAATTTCTTTGTTATGCAAAATATTCGAAAGTAATACAATTTTGACTGCCTCGTTGGTCTAGTGGTCCCAAGCGCGATTGTTGAGCATGAGGTCTCGGGTTCGATTCCCGGGTCGGGCAAAGTGTTATTGAATTTTTCTGTTAGGAAATTCTCAGTTGCAGCTTTGTGCCCGGTAGATGGCAATAGGCTTACCACATGGGACTTAATAATAGCATTGGTGAAATGTGGGTGCACAACTGTGTACAGCTCTGTAGATACAATGTATCTACAAACAATTTTGTGATAATACAACACAATACAACACTACAAAATACGCCATTGCATTACGAAACGTTTGAACACAAACCTTAATTCAAAACAACATTATTCAAAAACACATTTCCTCAACCAAATTCGTTAAATCACACACAAGTTTGCATAACCCTGTCAAAACTAATGAATTTGGCAACTACAACTGAGACCAACAAAGCCACAGCTTTATTAAACAGGGTAAAATTTGCGACTGAATACATCAGACAACGGTAATTACCCAGCGGTAATTAAGTTAATTTACGAGCTCCGCGACTGTGGGGCCCTGCTTGCGATATTTCGATCACGTCCGGGGAGCACCCTGTTCAAGTTTAAATTCTAGCAAAGGAGGTCTACTTCGTTTTTTTGCATTCAGCTTTGTGTCTTGAATAATTTAGCTGACTTATGGTTTGAGAAATACATAGTCGTTTCTTTTAAAGTGTTTGGAAACCAAGTGGTAAAATAAAATATAGAAATGAAATAGGTTGCGGTTTCGGCAGTCTTATTTATTGTTTGTTTTCTATCTAATAAATAAAATTCTCGTGTCACAGTTTTCGTTGCCATACTCCTCCGAAACGGCTTGACCGATTTTGATGAAATTTTTTGTGCTTATCCGGTATCTATGAGAATCGGCCAATATCTATTTTTCATCCCCCTAAATGTTAGGGGTAGTCCACCCCTAAATTTTATTTTTAATTTTTTAGACAAAATTTTTAATTTCATTTTTTTTATGATACAACATACAAAAATACATACAATCCTCAATTTTCACCCTTCTACGATCAACCCTTATTTTAGGAAATTATTTATATGGCAAAACAACGTTTGCCGGGTCAGCTAGTTAATTATATTTTTTAACGCATTAACGGACACTTAACAAACTCAAAGTTATGTTATCGTGTAAAAAAAAATGGTTTGAACCTGCGCCATTACCTAATGAATATTACAGTTGCTCTACCGATATATAATGACCACTGACCATATACCAAATGTTGTACACTTACACATCATATAAAATAAGTTATAATTCGCTATTTATGTACTTATTCTTTACTCGTGTTTTAATTTAATCTGGCTGTCATTGAATGAACCGGAAAGTTAGTTGTGTTGGTTGAGCTACTCTGTAGTGACTGAAAGGTGACGCCATGTCAAAAAGAGAATAGCGAGAATGAGCAGAGGTCGCGTATGTTTGCCCATGGTTTGATCTTATTTTTTCCCTTAACTATCATTTTATCAGCTAACAGTCAAGGTCAGATTTTAAGTGAAAGAGGTGGAACCATTTCTGTGACTTAATTAAAAAAGAATAAAATTATTCGCCACGACACCTGACTGTCAAAAGTAATTATTGTACAAAACAAGCTGAAAGTCCTATGCACTCACACTCCCGGTAAGGTTTCAGTAATATGAGTGGCTATTCCAATCTTATCAAATCATTCGATCTGATCTTTATTACCAATCAATCAGCGTAGCCTTTTTCCAACTATGTTGAGGTCGGATTCCAGTCTAACCGGATACAGTTTAATACCAGTATTCTACATGGACCAACGGCCTATCTGACCTCTGCAACCCATTACTGGTAACACGACATCTCGTAGTAAGACTTTCAGGCTGCTGACTACCCGTAACGGCTGTCATAGATATTTATTTGACAACCGGGACCGACCTCTTATCGTGCTTTCCATCCGCAGACCAACCGCAGCTTAACCTCGATCGAAGTAATATTTCATATTAAGAAGTGCTGTTGAGTGAATGGTATGTAATACGGAAAGTAACGCTGGTATTGCTTATTTAATTAAGCAAAAAAGTCCTTTACATCGCTGTGCTGTGGAAACGTCTCGAAAGATTATGTGTTTGTGGACTTATATGATTTTAAATGCTAAATAAATAAAAAGTAAATAATTTTAAATGCTAGAAAGTTAATTTCAATGTATAAAATAAGTAGCATTATAGCCTAGTGGTATGTCCGTTGGACTGCCATGACAATGTGACAGATTGGAACCCAAGGCACGCACCGCTGATATTTCGTAATCACGTGCGTAAGTGAAATTAATATAAATTACTCTACGTGACAAACAATTGCCAAAACGGTGGAGGGATACTTCGTGAGGAAACCAGCACATCTGAGAGATGTTCTCGATGGTGTGTAAAGATATGTCAGAGGTCTACGCGTTTATTTCAAATCCGAATAAATTATTCATCGATACCTATATGAAGAAACGTCGGTGTGTAATAATAACTTACATTTTAAGGTTACATCTTATAATCCTGACAGATATTTATACCAATTCTGCTGAGGATCTGCGCAGGATGTACTGTATTAATTATTGTTCAACGGTTATTACTCACGTGCATTCTTCGGGATTGCCCGACTAGTTTGGATAGGGGCTGTACGCTATATAATTTTCAATCTTAAATCCTCTAGGTATTCAAGAGTTCTTGAAAATAAATCCGCTCGATTGGCATTAGAAATATATCACTTCGTACTTTTTTTTTAATTCCATTAATTGTTATTACTTGAGCCAACTTCTTCAAAATTTAGATAACTATGTTAAAGGAAGATAAAATTAGTTTTGAGTTCAGTATTATTTTTGAGCAATTTGACATTAAAAGTAGCTTGAAATGTAAAATTAACCCTAAAAACCTTAAGAAAATGCGGTTGCTATTTGCACGCGCAAAATTTTTAACTCTGGGCTACAATTGAGAATGTCCTAACAGAACAACCTAACACATTGTATGGCTCATGAATCGAAGCAGCCGCAGTTGCAACCACTGCACCAATGAACTAGTCAGTAATATTTTTAACAAATCATTAACATACATCTTGCTTGTCTCAGTATAATTAACTCATTTATGATCTATGATATCAATACGAAGTTGTAACGATAATTCTTTGTTTGCTGTTTTTAGTATCTCATATTAATTAGTGCTTCGATTATTCCATCATCTCATAAAGTAGCTTATCACTTGAGTGAGTATTAATCTGGTTTCTATAGTAGAGCTAGTGACTTCTAGATGTGACCTAAGGGAGTTGCAACACGCGTTTGAATTAATTCGAGCGACAATGTTGTAAGTTGGCTTTCTCGTGGGACATAGAAATGTAGCTACACAATTAACCTGGTTGCCAGATGGTGAGCCGTTCCACACCACAGATGTAATTAGTGAAAAATCTCAAAATTTGATTACATTGGTCTCGCTACGGCTGACCTTGAAGTCGTGGGTCCGATTTCCGGGTAAGCAGTGTTATTGGTTTATCTTTATTAAATTTTCAGTAGCAGCACGAAGTTCGTTGAAATTGTGCCCGGTTGATAGCAAAAGGCTCACCACCTATTACATGGGTCTTTAATAACAGTGCAATAATTTTGTGAAATCTGGACATACAACTGTGTACACTTCTGCTTACACACTGCTAGTGACTTCTAAATGTGATCTAAGGGAGTTGCGACACATTAGAATTAATTCGAGTGGCAATGTTGTAAGATGGACATCTCCTGAGACATAGGCGCAGAAATGTACACGTAAGCAATCGGCTCGCCTGATCGGGGTTAGAGAGATGATTATTATTGATAAAAATTACATGTAACACTGAGAATAATTAGCAGTGATGGCCTAGCGGTATAACTATTGGACTGGCAAGTCAAAGGTCACAGGTTCAAACCCAAGACACGTTCGTTTCAGATATTATTTATCACTTGCTTAAAACGGTGAAGGAAAACATCGTGCGGAAACCAGCACACCTGAGAGATGTTCTTGGTAGTGCATAAAGCCATGTCAGAGACCTACGGGTGGCTTAAGCTCTGACACTAGGTTGTTCATGAACCACACGATGAGAAGGAAATCTCCGAGGGAGACCTTGCAGGCGGAGGAGGGATGAACTCGACGCCTTTAACAGGCAGTCTACAATAGAGAAGGGTGGAAGAATCAGCGGAGTCCTATGGTCATCTGTGAGACGATAAGGACATAATATAATAATTAAAGCAATACTAAGGATGTTTTATTAAATAAACAACTATTGTTTGCAGATTGCAGATAAGTTAAAAAAATACACGCACAGCACACCAAACATGCTGCGTACTGTCTCATACTGGTGGTCCCAGGTGCGACTACTGAGCTTGAGGTCCTGGGTTCGATTCCTAGGTCGGGCAAAGTGTTATGTTAGGAATGTCTCAGTAGCAGCTCTGAGTTTGGATTTGTGCCCGGTAGATGGCAATAGGCTCACCCCCTGTTACATGGAACTTGATAAGAGCATTGCTGAAATGTGTGTGCGCAACTGGGTACACATCTGCCTATCCCTTCAGGGAATACAAGCGTGATGTTATGTTATGTATTACGGACAAAAATCTGTAACTTATCAGCTCTTTTCCAGTAAGGATTTGAAAGACTATTGGTTCAATTCATTCATCGATATTATATGCACGGGCTTGTTAATCTGACTTAAGCTGCTTTTATTGAAAAGGGTTGGTCTCTTTTCGGAGAACTGTTTGACTCGCAAAATCGACGTGGGCTCAGCCCTTGACCAAGGGCTCCGTTCAAGTTCGAAACTAGTCGGGCAATCCCGAAAAATAAACGTCCAAGTACCTACGAGTAGAATTTGCGCACTGAGAGAATTGTACGTTTTTTGATATACCTACCTACAAATTAAATTTTCTGTTCTTGTGTTGTATGATCTTGCATTTTGCAAAATTTCATGAAAGGTCAACTACCCGATAGGTTTTGGTGGAGTGTCAAAATATATGGCAGGAATAGTAGTATTTGATTGTTGCGTTGATTTAGATTATTGATTATTTTACAGCTTCAAGCCACCATAGACTTTTATACCATATTATTTGATACATCCACGCGTTACGGAGAAAATGGTTTTTGACATCGACGTGATTTTATATTATAGGGTTCCATTTTTCCTTTTGAGTTACAGGTTTGAGGGCTGAGTTGCCCGCGTTCGTAGGAGTGTACCCTTGAATAGGAATCACTACACGCGGCCCCTGGGTGGCAACACAACAGTTGTGGGAGACGGGTTTGGGCAGTTGAATCAACTCCCCAACTATCGTTCTACTCAAATCTATCCACTCTACATAAAAGTGAATAGATATATTCTGGATATACGTGCTCCATCCTCGGCCACACCGTTGCTTACCATCAGGCGAGTTGGTAGCCAAACGTAGACCCATTTTTGATAAAAAAAAGGTAAATACCGGTGAACAATAAAATTAATACGAATGTCTGTCCCGAAAGTTTTAATGCAGTTATTTAAGATCCATTATTTGTAAAAGTTAAAAAAAAAGTTATATTTTTTGTGGAATGAAAAATACGGCCGTGATCAGGATTCGACCGTGTGCCTCCTGGATAACTACTCCTGGCACTCTGACCATTAACCCATCTTGACCTCGGCTCAGTACCGAGTTCTTCTTCCACATTTTTAACGCCTTTGTGTGATGTCATTGCTAGGTAAAAAAAAAACCTTTCTTCCTCCGGGTTGCGTAGGAGCACCTTTAAATGTTAAACAAACTGTAACTAACGAAGCTCCGTAAACCGAGTGTCCAAATGTATACAGAGTGGCGAAGGATGCAAGGATGCAAGGAGCTGCAATTTGTAACCACCATCTATATATTGCTACTCGACGTTAAATTGGCTGAATGAGACAGGATGATGTCAACTCTAAAGTTATTATATTAAATGGAACAATAATACTAATATAATGTATTC
This sequence comes from Xylocampa areola, assembly GCA_935421205.1. NCBI lineage: Eukaryota > Metazoa > Arthropoda > Insecta > Lepidoptera > Noctuidae > Xylocampa > Xylocampa areola. The sequence continues at coordinate 15,647,437 of OW285204.1, forward strand.
TTTTTCCATTTAATATAATAACTTTACAGTTCGCTAAGCATGCGTTAATGCTTTTCAAAGATTTATCCTGAGGATGATGTCAAGTATTTTATTCGTCTGTTTTACTGTGAAGAGTATTTGTTGAATTAAAGTTTGATGACCAGTGTTACGTATATAATATCCTGGAAATAAGATACAATTATGTACACCACTCCCCCCCCCTTCAGGGAACACAGGCGTGATGCTATATTATGTTATGAAAGCAAGCATTAAAGGTAAAGATTTATTATAAAAACTGTGTTCAGCTTTAGACAGTTCGAATCGAAATAGGTTGACGTTCGAACTATATACAATACAATTCAACACCTACTGCGTTACTGACTTGACTTAAATACATACATACAATAACGCCTGTCTCCCAATGGGGTAGGCAGAGACTATCGATTTCTACTTGCTACTATTCTGACTCAACTCTTTTACTTTTTGAAATATGATATGATATCCTAGAAATAAAAACATTATTTTTACCAATTTAATTTCCATTCTAGGAATCTGCTTCTTGTCATATTAAGGGGGTTATTCTTGAAATTAATACTAAGTAATTCCAATGTAAAAGCATACTTTAAAACAATGTGTAATGTTAAAATAAATTTACCTAATTCATAGTTATCTCAATTTTAAAGCATTTTGGCTTAATAGTATCTCGATTCTTTAATTATTTTTAAGACATTTTTTCATTTAAAATAACAAGCTTACATATTTCCAATGTCAATGAGCAGATTTATTTTCAAGAGTAACCCTACTGGATTGATATTAATTAATTCAATTATTAAATAACTTATTTAATTCACACAGTAATAGATTGTACAAAAAACTTTGGACGTTAGCATAGGTATTTTGCTCAAAAGCCACGACCACTAAATCTATCAGGCAATTCATAAATTCAGGTGTTAAACTACCAAAATTATACTGGAACATTACGCATGAATAAAGTTTCGCACGATTGTCATAACTACATAACAATTCCTCATCATTGGCAATTTTATCGCCTCCTGAGTCCAATCAACTCGATTTTATACCGCACAAAATATCACCTCCATGTATTTTCTGTCCATTTTCATTGTCGTGCTCCAATCGTATATTGCTAGTGTTTATCACTGACTGCGTTTTATTTGTTAAACGTATGTATTTTCCAGGTTTCATGCATGAACGTATTTTAAGAGAAATGGTTTATTGGTCATTTTTGGGATTATGGTGAAAAATTTAAATTACAGAATAGCCGTCGATTATATAAGTATGAACTGCCTCGTTGGTCTAGTGCTCGCAAGCCCGGCTGCTAGGCGTGAGGTCCTGGGTTCGATTACCAGGTCGGGCAATAATGTTATTGGGTTATTGGAAATTCTCAATAGTAGCCCGGTGTGTGGGATTTGGTGGAGTGACACCCCCGTGCTTCGGAGGAGCACGTAAAGCCGTTAGTCTTGCGCCTAATCTCTCTCCTGTCGTGTTAGATTACCATCCCATCGGACTATGAGTGAAGGAAGAGGGAGTGCACCTGTGTTTGCGGATATAATTATGCACTTTAATATCTCCTGCGTACTTGGCTGATCTCCATGGACATAGACCACCGTGACCAAGATACGGACAGGAGGAGTATTTTAATATGAGTATTTAGATGTACAGAAGCAAAAAGGCGGAGGTGAAACTAAATTATTTAAGAATTTTGTTTGATATCGCTTACTCTTTAAGGAGCTCGTGGCCGTAACGCTCGTGGTAAGTAACAGCCACACAGATCGATGATCGAGGTTAAGCTGCGCTTGTCGCGGTCGGTCTGTGAATAGGTGACCATCATTCCATACCGCTCCCCTCCGTGCCTCGGAAAGCACCTTAAGCCGTCGGTCCCGGTTGTCAAATTAAGGACTCCGACAGCCGCTACTGGTAGTCCGAGGTCTAAAAGTCTGACAACCAGTCACACCACGAGATATCGTGTTACCCAGTAACTAGGTTGTGGAGGTCACATAGGCAGTCACTCCATGTAAAATACAGGTATTAAGCTGCATCCGGTTTAACTGGAAGCCAGACCCAATGTAATTGAGAAAATGCTAGGCAGATTGATTAGCTTAACAATACGTCAAGACACAGGATTATATCAGATATCAAATAAAATCCAATGTGCAAGTGTGCTTTAAAATTGAGACGTTTGTAATGTACTAAAAATATTTTAAGATACACGCCTTGTTTTCAGGCGTTAATTTGGCATGGGATCGGATTGTGACTCAAATTTCAAGCAGCCCACGATCCATAGGTTAACAAAGTTCATGTACTCACGTGCTCTTCAGTTCATCTCAAGGATATTTACAAACATTTATCTTTCAGTTTCTCCTGTTGCTATTTAATGAGCCAACACATTGTCCGTTCAATCTTATAAGTATAAGCGTCTCCGCAGTTAATTATCCGTGTCCACAATTCAAAGACATCTGTTGTTGCGTCTGTGTGTGAATGACGTCACGTCATTAGTGGGTGTCTGACACATGATAAAGCCCTCAATTGCAGTGCCTTTTTATGTATAATCATTATATTATATGATACGTGAAGCAAAAATGTTGTACCCCTTTTTACGAACATTATGCCGCTGGAGGAGAATAAAATTTGGCACAGTTAAAGTTTATATGGAGGAGTGCAGAAAGCTAATAACTTTATATTTTAAGCATTAGAAAGACATACAAATAATGAAATAAAAAAACATTACATACACACACACATATATTTTTGACGAATTTATGTTGAATTTCGGCTATTGGGCGACAGCTCGTAATTATAATTATCCGGTTTCCCATAGTGACATTATCACCGTTGAGTGAGTGGGAGTTAAACTCAGCAGGCAAGCGTTTGATGAAACTTATGTTAAAAGTAGAAAATTAAGGTCGTGTTCTGGAACTGAAAGACTACATTTATATCAAAAATATATACAAAACAAGATGTCGTAAAAAAAATTAAAATCTTCATAACGAAATTGATAATGAATGAATGAATTAATGAAATTTATTTGCTTGAAGTATGGTGCATTACAATAGGTTGGTATACATAGTATAATTTTACATACTGCGTCGGGAAGAAATAAAATGTAACATAGCATCACGCTTGCACTCCTCCAAGGGGCAGGCAGAGGTGCACACAATTAATTGTACACCCCCAATAGAATTGAATCGTATATAGAAAGAATAGAGAATTGGCTAATAGGGTAGGAAGAAAAATATTATAGTTAAAACGTGAATGTTGGTACAATCTATGGATCAATCATAAAAATCTATGGATTTAAAACGAGAAGACATATGGAGCAGATAAAAAGTTAAGTGTAAGGTATAAAAATTGTTTTTTGGTGGTTATTATATACTTGTATGACTAATTTCGAGTCCGCAGAACAAAATATTGAAATAATGCCAAAAATACATGCGCATTGTAGAATCAGTCAAGTCAATCTACGTAGAAAAAGAGATTTCTAACATTAGGTAAATAATGCAGTAAATAATGCCCTAAATCCTGCTTGGTAATAATGCCCCTGCTTAAAAACCAAGGCCAACAAAATAAGTCTTGCCATTTCTGTCTTCACAGTTTGTTTGTGACGTCATCAAGCGGAATTGAATTTGCGCATGAAACAAAAGAGCGCGATTTAGGGTTCCCTATTTGCTAACAACTCGTTCGGAAAGCGCGGGAAAACTTTGATTATTTCTAGAAAATGTCGCTTGGATTCCTAGAAATGGTGGACAATGTTCAAGAACATATTATTGTTTCTTGTTTGTGCAGCTTTAATTTGAATAAATCAGAATTTAGTGCTGATAAAATTGGTCTCTATATTTTGTGATGACTGCCCGTTGAACTTGTTAGTGAACAAAATCCACTGGTGGTTAAAACTCATTGTTTTTATCAACCATAAGATACGGTTTCTATTTATGATTAATTTTCCTCATATTATGCCACGTATTGCCATTCAAAGAAAGTGATAAACGTGAAATCTGTTACTGAGCCATACTTAATAAATGATTACAGTATTACAACTCGCGGATTTTACGATGTTTGCGGACAATTCGACGTAGGACCTTAGTAGAATACTCTTACTATCAGCGACCAGCGATTTACTGGTTTTTCAAATGGATGCAAATAAACCAGGATATTTAATTCAGATTTTTTGAAAGTACTATAGGGCAACTGAGCACCAAACTCAGCACACAAGATTCGTCAAAACGCGATGCAGCGTTGAAGCAATCGCTAACTGAGCGATTTGGCAATTACGTCGATGATTCGCGCGTGAATCGTTGTAGCGTAGATATTGTCGCAAAAGCGCCGATGCTCGAAGTAGCGTGTCTGCTAGATCCCTAATCATACATTACCATACTGAGATGAGTTTGAATATCTTTGTTGTTTTTCTCGACAACACAGCTTAGAATAAAGCCTCCCGAATGAGCACCAACAAGAGTAAAATTAATTATTTTCTTGTAATACAGCATTTCAAACGAGTTCACGTTGCGTTTAACCGTGAAACGTCTACAAAATAATCCATTAATTATATTGATTGATAGGTCTAATTATCTAACAAATTATACTAACATCAATCACCTGCTTTTGTACGGCAATATAAAAAAATATACTTTACTACCACGTGTTTGTAGAACAGTGAAAACTTTTAACGGGTAAAAATGGAAAGATAATATTTGTGCCTTAATTAATTCAGCCCTGGTTTGCTAATAATGGATGTTGACATTTTAATAAACTTTGGAAACGCTTGGTAAGGTAACTAATAGATAAATATTTCAGCAATGGACACAACGCAGCGTATATTAAATGTACACGTACCGCTTAGCTTAATCTGGCAATTGCTAGACAGTGAAGTGAACTATAAGCCATCATGATCACAAAATGTATTTTAGCTAAAATGTCTCTAAAATCTATTGTCTCGTTTTTTTATTTCATATTCATTTATTTATGAATAATAAAATTTAAGCGTTCCATTCAATTCAAGAAATCTTTGAAAAGCATTAACGCATGCTTAGCGAACTCTAAAGTTACAATATTAAATGGAAAAATAATACGGTCGCGAACAAAATTCGAACCTGCGTCTCCTGGATAGATACTCCAGGCGCTCTGACCACTAAGCCATCTCGACCTCTGCTCACCACCGCGAATTCTTCTTCATTCACAGTACATTACAAGTGACCGAACCGACACGACTAACTTTGCAGTTAATACAATGTCGTAAAGAATGCAATTACCTTAATAATTCAAGATATGTCTTTGAAAAAGCATTAACGCATGCTTAGAGAACTCTAAAGTTATTATTTATTTAACACTTTTTGCACAACAAATTGTACAAAGGCGGACTTAATGCCGAAGGCATTTTCTACCAGTCAACCTTAGGGTGATGCAGAGATAACGTGGCGGGTGCATTAAAAGATTGAAAGGAATTACGAAAGCAAAATATTATTCAATATACTTACTTATACTTACATAAATAAGTTGGAATCTAATGAATACAAAAATATAGATACGTAAAAAGAAATAAAAAAAAGAAAAAAAAAGACTCAGTGATGAGATAATTCTGCCAGTTTATTATTGAGATGTTTGCGAACTTTAAATTTAAAGGAATAGCGACTTTTAGCCATCCTGATATTCTTAGGGAGCGCATATTATATTAAATGGAAAAAGAATAAGAAAGTAGAAATAAAGTTATACATTTATTTCATTATTTTTTCAGGCCCAGATAGTAATATACGTAGGGTGGGTTTGTAATTCTGGGACTCCAGTAGAGATGGATTTTTCGGCAAAGCGTCTGTGATAGATTTTACACACACGAATAGAATACATTTATTTGCCAGAAACATTGTACAAAGATGGTAAATATTATATGTACAAATCATAATGTCTCGCCAACAGCTAGCGGCATGCAAATCGATTTACATTATAGCTACAGATAGCGGATTTTTAACTTTAATCGTTACATAAATGAACATATTCAATATATATTCTAAAATGGCATAAAATGGAATTCGGAATTTAATTTTACCGCTTGCATTTGGAGAACAGATATATAGGCATCCTTCTACATATCCTACATCAATTATTTTTGAATAAGATAAATTGGTACGGGTATTGCCTTCGAACTCTACACTAATTAATGAAATACGTGATCGAGGTACAAAAATTTCCATTCAAAACTGATACCTTCAGTAATTAAAGCTTTGTATAATCCACAATTTTCATACACCAGCCAAGTCAATGAATATTTAATAATTTCGAAACTCATGTGAAACATAATAATCCTTATATTTAGGGTTCTATTCAAACGAATTTACGGTCTAATAAATTTTATGTTACCGTCAACCTCTTGGATCAAAGCATTGATAGTATTATACTATTAAATTAAGGATACCGTCAGGATTAAGGATGATAACAATAGATTTGACTATTATTGTGAGCAGGGTAATAGATCCTATCGGGGTCGTAGTGACGGCCCGTGAAGAATATTGCTGATCATATCAGTTTGTTCAGAATTATGTCTTTTGTTTAATAGAATATGGATACAATTACTGTAGTATTAAGTACGCTTGTATCTCCAAAAGGTCAGGCAGAGGTGGAACCTACCGTTACCCACACTTCATCGATGAATCTTTTTGCTATTGAATGGATACAGTTCTAAACTTTACGCCGCTAGGCTACCGAGAATTTCATAACAGAAAAACTCTATTACATTTTCCCAACCTTGAAATCAAACCCAAAACTTCACGCTTAGCAGTCGCACTTGTAGCCACTAGACCAATGAGGTAGTCTAATAAGTAATGGTACTATGAAATACGCCTGATAGAATTTGATAAAGCTAGTTCATCCAAGCGTTTGTTCGGTCTATTATGTTGTCAGGGTCCGCCTCGCTTAAAGGGACGTTGGTAAACATTTTTTTCAAGCTTTCCGCCCTTTTTAGCCGTTTTCTGAGTAGGGAGTAATGTATTGAATTGGAGAGAATATGGTTGAAGAAGATTTTGTTAAAATTGGGTAAAATGTTCCCTATAGTCGAGTCTAAAGATATTTTTTCTATGTCATAACAAATACTTGACACATACAAATATTACAAAACAAAATTATGGTTCCGAACCGACCTTACATATTTACGGCCGTACCTACTAATTAAAAGGGGCATTTGAATTTGAATGGAACGCTTAAATTTTATTATTCATAAATAAAAAAATATGAAATAAAAAAACGAGACAATAGATTTTAGAGACATTTTAGCTAAAATACATTTTGTGATCATGATGGCTTATAGTTCACTTCACTGTCTAGCAATTGCCAGATCTCAGTAACTATTAAAAGCGATGCATTTCCTTCTTAATTTATGTTAATTTATGTATGTCGCGAGGGCCGTTGAGACTGAGCTCGTTTAACAATCGGAGTAGTACATTTACAGAACTAACACAGTTCGAAGGAAGTGCACTTATGTCATCAGTATCTTAGTAAAGCAAAGTGTTAAGACATCACCAGAGCTCTAACTCTAGTGATGTGTTATATTATGCACTATCGAAGTTGTCTCTAGAGAGATATCTTCGATGGTGCATTAAATAAAGCAAGTCACAGAATTTACTAGAACGCAACTCCCTTAGAAATCATAAGGTGGCATACCAATAGTAACTTCTGACACAAGAGCCTATTTAAAAATAAAAAGTCTCAGATCCGATTACATTATCTCTTTACGACCCATAATTAAATGATAGCCAAAAAATACTTTAATATTACATACTTGTATGTGTATTGTGTTCCTCGAAGCGGTAGGCAGAGGTGTATAAAGTTGTATACCCACATTATATCAATGCGGTTTTTAAGTCCCATGTGATGAGCCTATTGACATCTAACGAGCTTAATTCCTATCTCCGGGCTAATAAGAATTTCCTAATAGAACACACCAATAGCACTTTGGCCGTCCTGGGAATCGAGCCCAAGATATCATGCTTAACAGTTGCACTTGGAACCTGACTAGACCAACGAGGCAGTCATTATAATAATATTACCGCCAGTATTCTGCCTACACATAAACTTACTTAAAGGTAACGAATGCGCAAACTAGAAATGAACATTAGGTGGGTGTGCCAAATCGCTCCCATGAATATATGAAGCGAGAGCAAATATTGGGGAAGTCGAAGTAGCCTACACTAGAGGCACACGTACATACATTAAATCAAATGGAAGGTGCCATGTTGTAACATGGCATACTATACATAATATGTACTACGTTTGGTATTATGTTTATGTATACTAAAACATTATTATTACATCACTGATTTTATGTATACCTATAAAACTGATTTACATCTGTGACTCCTCACCATTTAAGGCCCAGTTGAAAACCAGCGTCAGACACTAGCGGTCTGGCATTTTGCTGAACTGGACCTTTTGGCGCAGCCGTGAGGCACACAACGACCGCTCAACCCTGTTGTCTTTTGCATATTTACATAAATTGTGTCCTTACTGACTGTGTCAAATAATCATTTTCTGTCTTTCTTTCTTTATTATGTATTTGGCGGGTGAAAATAGCATTTTATAGGGGTGTGGTGATTTACTATGAGTTTCCGGGTGTATTCTTCTGAAATAATAATCTACAAAATATAAACTACTATCTTGTGTTGGCGATACTTCGATTTTGGCTGATTCTTATACATTATTGCAATTTTCTTAGCGGAAATAGCACAGTAGCAGTGATAAATAAAAAAATGCCACAGACATCGTTTGTTTTTTTCTTCTTCAACATTAATTTATATTTTATTTTTAAGTAGGTAGATAAGGTTTTTGCCATTTTGCTATATTTAATAATTGAAAAGTTATGCGAAGTCTCTATTCATCCTGATAATCTCTAACAACAATAACTGATTTATGATAAATAATGATTATGATTATCCCAGAGTTTCCCAGTAACTCTTGCTAGTTTTATACTCTAGTAGATGTGTCACTTCAGGATCCGGTTTAAAACTCGACTCTTGTCTTTTGAGATGGGCAGGTAAGTAGTAATAATGTGACGTGGTATATCTCTAGAGAACAACCCAAAACAAAAAATTTCGTCTTTGTGTCAAATAATACTGATTATCAAAGACGCACTACATCTCGTAATTAATTTATTGATAACAATGTGAGCTAATGATACCAGCACTAACATTCCCGCAATTTAACATCTAGAACTCTGCGAGAACATTACTAACGTCATATTATTATGAGATTACTCCTCCCGACTGAATTTTAGGTTACGGCGGCCTATCTCCACGGAGACTAGCCAAGTATGCAGGAGATATTTTAGTGAACAAGTGTAAGCGCAAACACAGGTATACTCCCTTGTCCGTCACTCTCATAACTCTCATTTGATGGGACGGCAATCCAACACGAACATAGAGAGATCCGGTGCAGGACCGAAGGCTTTACGTGCTCTCCGAAGCACGGAGTTGTCACACTGCCAATTTCCTAACTCCGGGCTGTTATTGAGAATCGAAACCCGATCCGAAAATCGAAACCAGTAACTCACGCTCAGCAGACGTCCCTGTCTCCACTAGACCTTCGATTCAGTTATAAATACGTGAGATACTTGTAGTATTGTATTGATAACGCCAACACAAAAACAAGATGAAATTAATTTAACCATTTAAAGCACGCCTTCCACATGTGAATATTTTTTTATTTCACACCTTTGTGTACCATAGCCACTATATTACAATTATTATTTTTTATATTACTAATCTATGTTACCCGGGACAAGGTAAGAATTCTAACAATACTCCATACATCCAAATCCGTTCAGGCATTTAGAAGTTACGGTGAAATAAAGAAAGTCACATACATATGTACATACTTACATATAAACAAAACAGTTCTCTTTTTGGCACTCGTGTAAAAAACAATTTATATTCTATTCACAAAGCTAATTTTAATTAATACCTAAACTAATGAGGGACAATATTAACACCGGTGTTAAAATTAATTAAACGTAAACGGAACATACAAAACGGAACGCGTATTCGCTTATTAGAATAATAATTAGGCACGGCGATATTTCACAGTTGGAATTTCCAGTAATTGCTTTGGAAAATTATCTAGCGCTTCCACCTCAGAGATATTATCGCTTTAATGTTATTTCCGTGACTTCCTAATCTCTGCAGGAAAATGTAAGGCTCTCATAATTTTTGGGTAAAATCTTGCTAATGCATTATAATAATAAAACGTTTAACTGGATTAATCGCGTGTATTATTGGTTTTTGTTTTTCCTGACGTTTCGAATACTTTTCAGCGTTCGTGGTCGCATTATAATGTGTAGTGATCGTGAAAACCTAAGATATTACTATGTGAACCAGTACGGACTTGCTAATGCATTTTAACTTGTGGTATGTTTTTTTATTGCATCTGCTCTTCTAACATACATTACATGTTTTTCCCGAAGGGGTAGGCAGAGATGTACACAGTTGTACACCGACATTTCACCAATGCTGTTATTAAGTCCAATGTAATAGGTATTAGATATTGCCATCTACCGGGCACGATAACTAAACTCCAGGCTGCTACTGAGAATTTCCTAACAGAAAAACTCAATAACATTTTGCCCGACCCGGAAATCGAACCCGAGACCTCATGCTCAGCATTCGCGTTTAGGACCACTAGACCACCGAGGCAGGCTGTTATTCTAATAAATTTTAATTGCACTCAGCAAAATGGGAGTAATTTTTTTATCAATTTCTTTCTAATTCAAGATAAATCTTTGAAAAGCATTAATGCATGCTTAGCGAACTCTAAAGTTACAATATTAAATGGCAAAAGAATACGGTCGCGAACAGGATTCGAACCTGCGCCTCCCGGATAAATACTCCAGGCGTTCTGACCACTAAGCCATTTCGACTAATTTCTTTCTAGTTTTTGTTTCATTAACTGATTATGTCTTAATGACTGACGAGAGGATTTTTCAATTCTCGAGGTAAAGCTATATTTCTGTATTAAATTAATTGCGCACTTATAATAGTTATGTTGCGCTACGCGGTTGGTATACACCCCTTGATAATAAAATAGAACCACATTATCACCCAATCACTTATATTAGCAAGAGTCACTGTTCTAGAAGATGCAAGCGTGGCTGCTGAGTGTAAGGTGGTTCGATTGCCGAGCTGAGCGAAATTCTCCCGGTGTTTAGAACTGTAACCGGTAGAGCGCAAGTTACAAATTTTTCTCCAAAATAGGATTTAATTACGGCATCGGTTAAATGCGAGTATTTTTCTTTTGGTACGACAGTGCCTTTGTACACTTCTGCCTGATTCTTACGAAAAAACAAGCGTGATGATGCTATAAATTACATAATTCTAAAAAACAATTTATCCATAAAAATTTTCAACCTAATGAATAAAGCGCTCTCACAATGACAGGTTCCCTCACTTCCTAGTAAAAAAAAAGAAAAAGAAAAACTAAAAGTTACATAGACAAAAATAGCGAACATAACAGAGGAATGTTTCGTAAACTCAAATCGCGTATCTTTTGAAGTCCCCTGAGGTTGAAACTCTTCTTTAAAAGTTTCTAAACAACTGTTTTCATCCCTTCTCCCCCCATACTGAAAGCTATAAAAACTTATCTACCAAAAACATTTTGTTTAAAATATTCTTTTTTTCTTGGAGACAACTTTGTTTCGTGGGTAATGACGCTTGTATCGTCGAGTTCGGGTAATTAGAAGACTTCTTCATACGTCTGTGTGTGTTTACTGTTTAAGAAAATTTTCGGTAAGGAAATTCTACTATTGAAGAAAAATAATAATTCCTGCTAAATTGAATGAAATGTTAACGACAGAGGAGCATTGCATCATAAAAAATTGTTGAGGTGTGATTTTTTTCCCAACCGACTCTTTTACTATAAAATTTGAATCCGCCACACCAATTTTCATTTTCAATTCTTCTCGAATCAAAGTAAAAAATTGTTTTATATTATGGAAAAAGAGATGGAGAATTTTGAAAAATATATACTTCTACGTTCTCCACGTGAACGAATTTGCAAAAATTAAAAACTTCTTCGTTATATCCTATCCACACTGTCAATGAAATAAAGGAAAGGTGGTAACCCGTTTTGAAATAATGAACACATCAACAGAAGATCTTACTCCATATTAATTGTTATTGCGTAAATCAATGTAGGGCATGTAACTGGCATGTTCCAGAGTGTGTTAGATTACCGACATGATTTATGGCAAGTAATTATGTGATACATTAGCAAACGCCCTACAGCAGGCTTTCTCAAACTTATAACCCTACGTATCATTAAAAATATTCAAGAAAACTGCAAACCTCTATACAAAAATCAATAACTAGAAGAAAATCAGGCTTTAATTCAATTTATACTAAAATAAAAGTAAGGTTTTATTACGTAAATCTTGTCGCATACCCCCTATAATCAACTGACGTACCCCTAGGAGTATACGTACCCACTTTGAGAAACCGTGCCATATAGTATTGTAACTTACTAAGCAGTTACGGAAACCCACCTACCAAAGTTTCATTAGAAGAGAAAATCATTTGAGTTAGTGACCGTCGCGTCGGTAACTAAACTATAGCGCGATCTATCTCGACGCCAACGCCATCTATCGAGGTTGAACTAAAACTTTTAAATGATAAATGTATGGCTCGTTCATAAAATTACCAAAGTTTGAAAGATTTGAAGAGAAAATATACATTAAAATAAAAAAAGTGTGGTTTTCTATATGAGGCATTTTTATAATTTTCATAGAAGACAAAGGAAATTGCCGCAAATGGGGTAAGAATTACAGCATTGGAAAATTTAAGGATAAACATAATTATCTTATAAACGTAATGCTAACTTTAATTTACCTTTTTTCTTTCGAGTGTCAACATACGCACGTCCATACTAAATCTATATTCAAGTTTATCTTCATAAAATTGTCTTGATATATAATTGCTATACAATTTTATGAAGATAAACTATACGCATATATTATTATTATTATTTGCCCTTTATAGCATATTATTAAAACGCATAGTTAAGGAGATAATGGAAAATGAAAATAATTCAACACTCGCACGAACGAGACGTGTGACGCCATAACCTCCGCCCATCGAGATAAGATGAGCAGAGCATTGACGAGGAGAGATGAACTATGAATTATTTTATTTTAAGTAGCTGTCCTTCCTCAAGATACCGTCTATCTTCTTGCGAAATTTCATTACGATCCTTTCAGCCTTTGAGTCGTAAAAAGATAACAAACAAACTGAGTTACTTTCGCATTTATAATAATAGTATGGATTTGTTGGTTAGTTCTAAGTAGGTAATTAAAATATAATTATGCGCTGGTGAAACCGCGGGGCACAGCTAGTAAAATTATAAATTCGGTTGGCTATTCTGACTGCCTCGTTGCTCTAGTAGTCTCAAGCGTGATTGCTGAACATGAGGTCTTAGGTTCGATTCTGAAGTTGGGCAAACTGTTATTGAGATTTTCTGTTAGGAAATTTTCAATGGCAGCCTGAACTTTGTAATTGTGCTCGATTGGTTGAAATGAGGGTGTACAACTGTGTACACCTTTGCCTACCCCTTTGGAGAAAACAGGCATGATGCTATGTCATTTAAATTATAAAAGCTATATTTAACATTTACCGCAGTTACTACTATGTATTCTAGACATAATCCTACCAACGACAAATTGCAATTCATAGGAGCGAAAATTGCGTGAATTCATTTCTCGTAGTTGACCCGCGTTACAATGCGCTTGATTGGAATATATCGTGATTGGTCACTAGCGGATGTTCACTATTCATGTGACGTACTTATTCAGTACAATATATTCGAAGTGGTATAAGAGTGATGCTACATGGTTGTTGCGATACGTATAGCAATATAAAATAAATAAATACATTGTTTATTAAGAAAATGTGCAATACAATTTACAAAATTCTTAAAATTACTTTTTTTTTTATTGCATATATGACAGACATTGCATGTATCTAATCAAAATTATTTTTGTTTGTTTTACAATTAGAACTTTGTATCCAAAGTATTTTTACGCTAACACAAATGTCATCTCTGGCCCCCAAGATACAAGCTCCGCCTAGTTTGGGGACCGCTGAATTGAAACTATGAATGTAGACTTTAATTGTTACTGATGTTCTGTCATAAATTGTTCTCTAATTTTAGGGTAATATTATGTTTTTGTAACTCTGGATCAATAAATGTTTTACTTACTTTTTACTTACTAAATTCGAAATTAGAGTAAAATCTATTACACTACTCGGACGTAAAAAAACGAATCAATTTTGTACAAGTTGATTTCTAAATATTCTATTAAAATAATTATTTATGTCTTTCACATTAATATCCAATAATAATATTAATAAAGAAAGTTTAATATTAATACAATAAAAGATTAATCGGGTGTCTATGGTGTCGCGTTATGGTATATGGTATACGGTCTGTTTCGTGAACAGGAAACCTTTTAATTTAATAATGTAGTCATGAGTGGTCTACTCTAGGCAGGCGAGGGTTTGTTGGCTATTAATTTGGCTAAAAAACTGCAATTATGACAATGATCTTCGATCTTCGTCCACAGATAGTTCAGTAGCGGGAGTCAAGTTGCCAACTGTTAGTTTTTTATGTTTGGAAATCCTCATGGAAAGATACACTGCGCCTCAAAAACCTTTACAGGGATTTTGAAGCTCACAGCTGAATTCACCGCAACTCAGGCAGATACTAGTTCACCGAAAATATCGACGATTAGGCTGCACAGTGTGACATAATATTTAAAACTTCTATTGTGATGTTAGTGATGGCTTTAAAGTGCTATTTTTCTATCGTTTAAAATAATTGCTCCGTGCAAATTATTCATTTTTGGTTTCAGCACTATTATTACATTAGCAATTGAGTACGTACCTATATTTTTTCATAATAAGACTTGCTATTTTGCAAATACAGTCACAACAATTATATAATTTGACACACTTAAAATATACCTGACAATAACAAATATTTCCATTTCTAATAATAAACAATAGCTATTTTGGTAACATAATTATTTTCAAGAAACGGGATCAAATATAAAACTATTTTTTCAGAATCCAAGGCAAATTTTTATAAAAATTTCCGAATAAACAGTTTTATCCAGACCCTAACTATCTCATTCTTAAGAAAACTATTGTTCCTTAAATAAGTGGTCCATTCTGATGAATGGATCAGTCGCGCCGGCGTTTTGTGTGGCATTCATTGTATGACGTACAAAGAGCCAATTAAATTAATTATATTGGGAACCTTTGTATCAATTAATAACCAATTTATTAAATAGAATGTTATAATGGAATCAGTTTGTTTGGGCTGTTGCTAATACTGGCTACTGAATTAGATGTTTGTTTTTGCTGTTCTGTTTTAGATGTTGCTCGGCGTTAGGATTATCCTGTACCAAGAAAACTCCACAAACACCGACACTCGGAACAACAAACGGTAGACAAACAAATATGTGTACCGAACGGGAATCGATCTCGTGGCCTGTCAAGTAAAACCAATCGCTCATGTACTGTCTCAATCTAGCCATAGTGTTCCTATTTCTTTTAGCCACTCCCAAAGACCTAATATAAGGCAACATATTAGTATGCCATCAAAGATAATCAGTAACACATTTACTCAGATTAATGAGATAACATTCCTAATTAAATGCCACGGTACATGACATAGTAACAATGCACATTGTCACTACCATATCGTAGATACTCACACTTGACCGCCTTGTTTATACTCGCATCAATTGTTCTCCATCCATATTCCAGTTTACTATTTGTTTGTCGCCAGTAACCGTAGACAGACGTTCCTACAATGCTTTTAAAATCATCCGTATTCATGATGTTAGTCCTTATTTACGAGTCAAAGTGTGCATCTAAGAAAGTTTTTGATAATAATTCTTGTGATATTGGTCCTTTGGCACAAGAGATTGCATCTTATGAGCCTGTTGTTAACAATATAATAGACTACACAATCTCTGGGCCGTTCAAAGGGAAGACCTATGATGAGTGAGTATTGTTGCACTAATAAAAATGGTTCCGTTATTCAACTGGACCGCTGAATGTTTTTTATTAATTACTGTTTACAGTATTAATGTGACCGAGGTTTGTGTAATTTTTTTTTGTCATGTTATCTATATGTGATGTGAAGTAGGTAATATAGAGCATGTTATGAAGATGGTTGTAAGTATTAATGTCGGTGTTTATAACTAGAATAGAGGTAGACCGAAACCAAGGAAGAATAGTGCATAGGTGAAATGGTAAAAAAGGAAGTTACTACCGAAATATCAGCTGTAAGATATGTATGAAAGAAAAATACATGTTACGCCGACCTCAAAATAATAAATTGGGGTAAGAACAGGAGTATTATTATAATATTGTTTAGAGTATTGCGCAAGATAACTCTCTATAGGTAGTCTAATTGACGTCATGTCAGGAAAACCTTTATTACGTTCTTGTGTCATATTGTTTTCTTGGTCAGTCTCTTAGCAACAGAAATATTTATTTATGTACTTATTTATATATTAAAAGTCATACCACGAGATATCGTGTTACCCAGTAATTGGGTTGTGGAGGTCAGATAGGCAGTCGCTCCATGTAAAATACTGGTATTAAGCTGCATCCGGTTTGACTGGAAGCCGACCCCAATGTAATTGGGAAAAGGCTAGGCAGATTGACTTATTTATATATTAAAAAACAGTGAGTTCTAACCATGAAAAAAAAACCGTTACTACCTACACTTACATTGAAAATGCAAATTAAGTCTGCATGCTTAATTAGACTTTAGTCGGCGGCATCTTATTGAGATTTTGGATAAAAGTAAAAATAAATAAAAGTGGAGTAATGAATATGCAGGCGAAAAAAGATAAATGGTTAGGGGGGGGGGGCGGATTGATATTAATGAAAAGGGAGTGGACGATACGATGTGGTACGATGACTAACGGAGGAGAATAGAAGAGAAGAATATATTGCACAGACCATACCTTGATAACTTGGAATCAGGGCAGGAAAAAGAATTGATGCCACCAGGAAATTTTGTAATAAATAATTACGCTTTTTATTATATAATAATATTTTTTTAGTTATAAGTTGTTTAAGTAGTTTGTATGATCTATACTAATATTATAAAGCTGAAGAGTTTATTTGTTTGGTTGAACGCGCTAATCTCGGGAACTACTGGTTCGAATTAAAAAAAAAAAGTGTTGGATAGTCTATTTATCGAGGAAGGTTATAGGTTATATAACATCACGCTACGACCAGTAGAAGCGGAGCATCAACGAAAAATGTTGCAAAAACGGGAAAAAATATTCCTTTTGGGAGCTTCCGTTGCGTGCACTGAATAAACGGTTAAAGTTACGCAAAAATTATGTATGACAGAATTATTTTCCTTTAACAGTTCTAAAAAAAAGTCCGCAACAGCATATGTCTATCTTTTAAGGTTGACTCACTATAACCTTTTTTATGGTCATCAATTTGGTTCTAAAATAATGCATTATTTGCGAAGGTCTTTTTATAAACATGATATTAATTCTTATCCAAATAAATACGTTATTCATCACAAGTGTTTAATTAAGAAGAAAATTGCCCTTGAGATCATTTGATTTCAATGAATATCTTCGGAGATATTGTAGTATTAAAATAACTCGGCAACAAAATAATGATCAAATACCACGCACGCCTGTATTCGCCGAAGAGGGAGGCAGAGGTGTACACAGTCTTACACTCACATTTCACCAATGGTGTTATTAAGTCCCATGTAATAGGTGGTGAGCCTATTACCATCTACCAGGCACAATTTCATACTCTGGGCTGCTACTGAGAATTTTCTAACAGACTAAAAGAAAAACTCAATAACACTGCCCGACCCGGGAATCGAACCAGAGACCTCATGCTTAGCAGTCGCGCTTGGGACCACTAGACTAATGAGGCAGGCGCATTCATGATGTGCTAGGCGCGGTCGGAGAGGGCGCTGGTTGAATATATTTTAGTAGTTAGGTTTTTTCCTCAAATTAATGCGGGTGAAACACACATATGTATATAATCAGAAAAAAATTGGTTTAAAAATGTTAGTTAACGTAAAAACTACTTAACGTAGTGCTCAGTAGCTGCTTTGCATTGGGCTGAGCTGAGTATCAACATTTTTGATTATTAAGAACTTGTGTTCATACACGACATGGTGTTAATTTACGACATGGTGTTAATTTACGACATCCACGCGGACGGAGTCGCGGGCACAGCTATTATGAATATGTTTTCATATACGAAAACACGTGTAAATTTAAGACATCCATATGGACGGAGTCGCGGGCACAGCTAGTATGCTATATATTGATGTTCTATACTACTATGATGTAGGTAAATTTATTACAATTGTCCTTACAGGCAACCTAATACAATATAGTCACGGTTCTATCTCTATCATCAATACAAATATTGATACTGAATAAATCTTAATATTTTATACATTTTAATGTTTGTATTCTGACTCGATGTAACAATAGGTTTCAAAGTAATTAACTGACAATATTATCGTTTGTCATTTTCGGTAACCTTGTAATTGAAGTTTGTTGCAATTTATTGCATATTAGTTTGCTTTGTGGTTAATATTTCATTAACATAACGATTTTATGGCCATGTTTAATGTAACAATGGACAAAGGTGAATTTTGTGTCTACTATAGACGTTCTCATAAATTACTGAGTTTGTTTTTCTTCGTTAAGAATAGTTAATTTGTAAGTAACCCGTACCTATCATTCTATACAATACCTAAGTATATCACGCTAAAGAACTATTACAATAATTTACATTCATTATCACAGCATCTTACAAGCACTTCAGCCTCATGATCCAAAATAATACTATCAAGTGGAATTCATACAATTGAAATTTCACACACGATTTGATAAGATATCAACAAATCCACACGAAATACTCTCAAGTCCCGTAAGTATTAGATGTCTATCAATATTTAAGTATTCGTATAGACATTTTAGACAGTTGGCCACCGATAAGATAGATACACGATAAATAGATATAAATACAAAAGAACTCAAGGAGTATCGAAACTTCTCAATATCTCAAAGACATTGAAATAAAAATGATCTTTTCTCGTATTGTATTGGTAACCCTTTTTATTATCGTTGGAAATGAAGCCAAGACTCTGAACAAAAATTCAAATACATGCCAGGAGATTTTGGGGGATGAATTGATTGAAGAAATATGGGCTTACGAAAATGTTAAGGATCAGATATTGAGTTATGTTTTGGAAGGTGATTTTAAAGGGAAAACTTATGACGAGTGAGTGACTTAGTATTGAGACAAGTGAATATATGTGCAGATTGTGTATCGCGCTAAATTAAAACATTTTATTGTTAAATCAAACTTACAGATTTTTTTGCTTTACCTAATTTAGTAAAGTAAATTATGTGTTAATTAAAAAAATGCATTATACAAGTACAAACGGACAGTAAACTTAAATATGCTATATGGTTTGTAATATTTTTCACAAAGTATATGTTTTTTTTTAGGTTGGCTAAGTTCGTGGATAAGTTTGGAGCCCGACCATCTGGAACTGATGAGCTTGAAAAATCTATTGATTACATGGTAGCTTTGACTTGTGAGGAAGGTTTAACTGATGTTGTAACTGAACCAGTTGAGGTTAGTTATTATTTTATTGAATGTGCTTAAAAATATAAAGTAAAGGCAGCAAGTGTCAGTAATTTACTTTGTGTTCCTTAAAAATAAATAATACTTGACTGGAGTATCTCATGTCTGGAGTTATCTAGCATGAAATAATAAAGGCTTAAATAAGCTTCAATACTTATTTTAATGACTCCTTTAAATATTTTAAATATCACTGCAGGTTCCACGTTGGGAAAGGGGTGAAGAAAAAATAACAATGCTCGAGCCAAGACTGAAAAGTATTGCGGTTTTGGGTCTCGGCCGTAGTATTAGCACACCTTTAGATGGAATCACAGCTGAGGTGGTAGTAATATCTAATTTCACTCACTTGGACAGTACTCCTCGGGAACAGATCAAAGACAAAATTGTTCTTTATGTTCCGATTTTCACGACCTACGGTGAAACTGTGATATATAGGACACAGGGTGCATCTAGAGCCTCTGCAAAAGGAGCTATTGCATCTTTGGTGAGGTCAATCACTCCCTTTTCAATCGATAGCCCCCATACTGGATCTCAAACCTACAGTGATGATGTTGATCCAATTCCAACCGCAGCCATTACTTTAGAAGATGCTGATTTAATCTCAAGAATGCACGAGAGAGGTGAGAAAATCATACTACATATTCAAATGACTTCGTCGTTAGAAAATAAGACATCAAGAAATACACTAATTGATTTGAAGGGATCTCAACATCCTGAAAAACTAGTCATAGTGTCAGGACATATCGACAGTTGGGATGTTGGCCAGGGTGCTATGGATGATGGTGGTGGTCTATTCATCAGCTGGGCAGCTCCAGTTATCCTAAAGCGACTAAATTTGATACCAAAACGAACCATAAGGGCTATATTTTGGACTGCTGAAGAACTGGGCCTGATAGGTGCTCGTGCGTACGAGGAAGCACATAGAAATGAAAGTCATAACATCAACTTTATAATGGAATCTGATGAAGGAACATTTGCACCTCTTGGGTTGGTTGTCGGTGGTAACGAGAAAGCCCTTTGTATTGTGGCAGAAGTTTTGAAGCTGTTTAAATCAATTAATGCATCGACTCTTGTAGAAGATGATGGTCCTGGATCCGATATAGCTATATTTACTGAAAATGGTATACCAGGAGCTAGTCTTCATAATGACAATGATAAATACTTCTGGTTCCACCATACTGAAGGAGATACTATGAATGTTGAAAGTCCAGAGGAACTTGACCTTGGAGCAGCATTCTGGACAGCCGTTGCTTATATAATCGCAGATTTGTCAGAAGATATTCCACGATAAGTCAAACTAGACGTCGTGGTAAATATTTTTGCCATATTTAAATAATAATATTTGTATTTGTTATGTTTTTGATATTTTACAGAAAATTGTTAGACTGTTTGTTAGTATGAAATATTAAATCGCGGAAATCAACAACAACAAAGTTGTAAACGAAATAATTTTTATTATTATCTCTTACAATTAACTGAATAGCTTTTTATAAATTATCGATGATCTCTTGAAAGTTTTGATAGAGTTACGCATTACTCCATCCAGTGGGTATGATTGTATAAATAGCTCACTTCCAACCTCATTGAATAGAATTTTCTTTAATTTCAAGAATAACTTAAAGTGAGACATCACATCTACCCTTTAATAAAAAAGTTGGAGGCAAAAAAGGCTACGAAAATCCCCCAATCAATTTGTATTTTGGAAATCTTCCACTCAATTTTTCTAGAAGTGTCCTTAAATCAATGAGCGTGAATCCTTTATCTTTGGTTCATTTTCTTTTAGGATCAAGCTCTTGGGAACGGTAAACGGGATACGATATATTATAAAGATATTTTCTATTCTAAGGATTTTTCTTTGGTGTAGCGATCCACCTTTCGATAAAAGTCTTAAATAATGTTATCTTGTCTCAGGCGTTGGAATAAAAATAAAGCAAGTAGGCTTCTATGAAGACAAAATGTTGTTTCAGGCGTGTAAAGTAAAATTGATTTTTATAGGGAAAATGAATGATGATGTAACTTTGCGTTAAAATAAATTGTACTTATTATTTAGCTATTAAAAAGAAGACATGTTAAGTACCATTTAATGATTTAAGTAATTAGTATTTTAACATTTATGAACTTAATACTAGCTTATTAAATATAATTATTTACAAACTACGCTACACTATACCTACAATAAAATAAACACTAACCTAAAATTAAAATAAAGAAATCTCCATGCGTCGAAGTATTCCTCCACTTCGCTGGCTTCCGGGAAGGTGCCCAGAAGACTGGCAGCATTGCCACATCGGATGGCAATGCTAGAAGAATAATATATAATAATAATATAGAAATAAATCCATTTTACTTTTAAATACAGTGTAGAAGTGTCTTTAATCAAAAATCTATTAATTAAATTAATTGATTGAGTCCTTCAACTTCAATCAAGTATCTTAATGGGGAAATTCAACATTCAAAGCCATTGAATAAAGTCAAACTCCTCCACTTTGTTAATTGAAAATTTATCCAAATTAAAACTTCAAAATGTATGTCGTGCGCACTACGCATTATAAATAAAATGTTTTTAATGAAGTGCTAAAAAAGGATAACGCATAATCTTGAAAAAATATATAGTACCCCGACTGATACGATTGTACAAAATTATTATTATTATTATTCTGCCTAGCCTTTTCCCAATTACATTGGGGTCGGCTTCCAGTCAAACCGGATGCACCTTAATACCAGTATTTTACAAGGAGCGACCCATCTGACCTCCAGAAACCAGTCACTGGGTAACACGTTAACTCGTGTTATGACTGGTTGTCAGACTTTCAGGTCTCCTCAGGACTACCCGTAACGGCTTTCATAGATCTTAATTTGACAACCGGGACCGACGCGACAGCTTAAAGTGCTCTCCGAGGCACGGAAGGGTCTCGGTATGAAATGATGACTGCGGCAAGCGCAGCCTAACCTCGCTCGATCGATCAGTGCGGCTGTTACTTAGCCATGAGCCCCACCAAAAAATGTTAAAATTGTTTGTGTTGAAAATTTAGCATTAGGTAAAGCCATCTTATTATAAAAATAACTTTTGCGTCATAAGACGCCCAAGTTATTAGCAAGACATACTTAATTCAGGGAATACATACTTATCTATGTTATTTGAATAATATTCTTAGAATACTCAACAACAGAATCTCTACATAATTTATATTGAAAACAATATTGAAATGATTAATATTTAACCTTTGCTGTGAACTACAGGATTTCCAGTAATCAATAATTTGATGATTTTTGGACTCGGAGTATATAATCCATCAGGTTGAAACGCATTAGATCGAGTGTATTGCCTTTTATATTATCTTATAGAATGACAAAACAGCCCCACTCGATGATTAGTGTCATGGCGATGACACTAATCATCAAAACCAAAGGCTCCTCAGATGTGTTGCGTGCTTAAAAAGGACGTTCTTAAATTTTTTTTAAGCAGGTGTAGCTCTGCGGGAATACCTATACCTTATTTTGCAGGTATATGGTAAAAACGATCGTGTAAATGGAGGTGTGTTCCAAGTACCTACGATTGATGAGTATAAAGTCTTGGGTTCGATTTCCAAGTTGGGCAAAGTTTTATTGAGTTTTTCTGTCAGGAAACTTAATAGTAGCCCAGGGTTTGAAATTATACCTGGTTGATGACAATAGACTCACCAACTGTTATATGGGATAATTATTGGTGACATGAAATACAACTGTGTACACCCCTGCCAACCCTTTAGGGAATAGGCGTGCTGGTATGCTTAAAGGAGTTAAAAGGAAGTGTTGTGTGAAATTATCATGGATCTATGAGGTGAGGTTAGCCCGTTTTGCGATGCCGGACGACCTGTGATAGAAGCACGAAGGAGGCATGAGGTTAAATAGCTCTTCAGAGCACTCCTAGTCTACTCTTACTATAGTACTAGCATACAAAAGATCTTTAATGAAACGGTATACACCTGTTTGAACCAAAATTGAAGTTGTTTAGAATGAAGGTAATTCTAAACAACTTCAATTTCACCAGCATTTCGAATAACAAAAAAAAAGTTTTAACAATAGGAAACCGACGGTGAAGACATTGTTTACCTGGCAATTTCAATGTTAACAATGAGAAGTCTAATTATAAGCAAAACTCCCCAAACGTAATGAAGAATGGAGAAACTTCAGAGAAACGGTTTCTTTTATAAGTTTGTTTTATGTGTTCACTAGCGAAGCAGCCGCGGCCCGCTTGTTTGTTACGAATCATTTTATTTTTGAATAGGCAAACAAAAAAAAACATTTATTTTACATAAAAAATCATGGACTATCTGTTGAGATTTACGTGCTTTGTGAGGTACAAAGCATTTATGAGTCTTAAACGAGTTATATTGTAATTCAGGTTAATAAGAAATTGATCACTGTTTATAAAAAATATAATTTTTTATTTAAGTGCAGGTACAAGGTAGAAGGGATACAAGCTTATTTATTCTAGTTACAATGAGTTTCTAGGAAGTTCGTTCGATACTTTTCATATCAACTAAGTCCGATTTGACGTTTCTTTTTTGAGTGCATTTTTTCAATATAAAGTTAAACTTGAGGTTTACGAATGATACTCCTTGTTACAGTGTATGGGTAACCTAGTAATTATTTAGCATTATGAATTAGATTTTTCAATTTCTTACGTAGACCTTCATACAAAGTTAAAATGATATTATAACTATTATTGCAGCTATTTTATAAATGTTATATGAAATTATACAGTAACCCTGAGGTTACTGTATAATTTCTGAGGACTGATCTGAATCAGTCTAATAAATGTCGTAGTTGCAAAAATCGTAATGAGTTTCGAGTGTGTGTAAGCGTGTGTGAGCGTGTGTGAACGTGCACGCATGCGCGTGTGTATAGTTGTGTGCGTATGTTGTTTAAGTAGTTAAGAGTCTGAGTTAACCCTATGGATGTCTGTAATGGATTTCGATCCATTATATAACATATTAAATATGGTATTGTATTTTCTTAAATAATTAATACACAGAAACGAAGGGACGTATACAATAAATGCATAAAAATTATCTGTTAAGGTCGTAACAAAAAAGCAGATTCAGTGTATTTTCCTAAGTCACCCAAAAACTTAGTTTCGTGATTTTAGCTCCGGTAATTAGATAGCCTTGCTGGTTTAAGCACAGTTTAACTTTTATTTACTTTAAGCTTTCCGCTGTTTAGTTTTAGATACCGCGGGGCGAGGCTAGATTGCAATATTAAAACAAAAGTTTAAACAAGAAGATTTGATGAGAATTTGCTTTTTTGCATTTAGTATGTTCTTCGGGCCGTGCAAATTTAAACTATGAAAAGTGTGCTTAAAATTTGCAATAATAATTGGTTTACGCGCGATGTGTACAAGTGATGATTGATGTGGAAATATAAGAAGAGAAAAATATATTGAGCCGAGCCCAACCAACGGAGTAATTGCAGGAATAGCTTTATTTTTGACGCCCTGACTGCTATAGATTACGTCGATCTTACTAGACGATGAGGTGTTTACTTTTTAGAGAATATGGCGCAATGTAGGTTTGGTGAATTAAAATGTATTGTCATTGGGGAGCAAAGAAGGTACAAGTGCGATCCGGGCTGCGCTACATTTGCTTAATATGGTAGTGTTGCTTATTAAAGCCATTTGTTAAATTCATATTCAAAATGAGAACTGCTAAGTGGGCATTCAAATGGTAACACAAATTCAAGGCCTGTTATAACACTTGTTTTAAATATTTCAGGCTTATGTAACCTCTTAGTTTTCTGACCTATTTATATGAAAGAATAAACTAAGGAAAAAACAAAAAGGCTTACTTCTACCAAATCTTTTGGGCAACAAAAGTTTACAAGGCTCCTAGGGTCCGTATCAGGTCTACATCTAGAAACGTTTTGTCACAAAAACTTTATTGCGAACTCCTTCTATCTCATTTATTTAAATAAATTTCATTTTATATCTACGGACAAACATTATTTCTTTGCATATAAAGGATAAATTCGCATCGTATTTTCACGGATTCAAAGCTCCAAAGCGCTTTTGTGAGTGAAAATATGATGCTTATTCCAAAGGCTACAACTGGTAGTTGCCACTTGTTAGAAAACGGGAAAAACTCAAGGAAACTGAGCTTTTCGTAATAAATTTTCCGTAAATATAAATATGCTTTTTTTGTGGGAATTAGCCTGCCTTACACAAAAGCGAACTGCTTAAGTACTCTGCCTTTAGTTCTGATATATTTGTTGTGGAAAATAAATTATGAGCCGTAGCTTAGGCTTGTAAGGTTTCTCTTAGAATTGCTGCTTTTCTGTTTTTTGTATTGTTTGAAATAATACATACTTCTTTAAAGAATAAGAAAGGCTAGTGAGGTTTTGTTACCATTAAAGCACTACGATCAAAAACAACACAAGTTATTAATAATAGTCAACGCCACATAGCCGACAAAGTTAAATTAAACCGAATCCATACTAGGTAATATTATAAATGCGAAAGTAATTCTGTTTATTTGTTACCTTTTCACGACTAAACGGCTGAACGGATCGTAATGAAATTTGGCAAGGAGATAGATTGGACCTTGGAGATGGACATAGGCTACCTTTTGTTACGCAAATGAAGTCGTGGGCACCAGCTAGTATAATATATTTTTTAATACAATAAGAACATTTTATGTTACTTACAAGACACATCATCATTATACGCATTACTTAACCATCACAACACACATTGCTAATACTTTTATATTGACGTTATACACACACATACAAACAATCCATTTACGTGGGTGAAACTTAATACGGAAATGACTTATACCTACAAGTCTTTGTGTCTGCATTATTATTATTTATTTATTTATTTATCTTTATATCACAAAGGTAAGTATAATCTTATATTCTAAGCCCCACAAAACCGTTGCAATGGTTTGACTGTGAGGTCAACGAGTCTCTAGACATTACAAATTAAATGTACTTATAATGAAATATTAAATAGGTATTGTAACTTACACTTATATAAAACTCAATACATTTCTAAATAATATAACTTTAATTTACGTTAAATTTTCACAGTTTTGATATTTGCGTCATATTGTGCAGGTAGAGATCACTTGCGTTGTTTTTTAGTTTAGTGCAAGTCTATTTCATTTATGTAGTGGCGTGGCTGCTGAGCTTGAGTACCTGAGTTCATTCCCGGGGCAGGCAGTGTTATTAGGATCTTCAGTTAAGAAATCCTCATTAGCAACCAGGAGTTTGGAATTGCACTTTATAGGTTCACCACTTATTATATGTGACTGAAGAACGACATCAGTGAAGTGTGGGTGCACCACAGTAAATCAGTATTCAGTTTTTTTTTTGTAACAGTTATGAAGGAGACTTTCGTGTCTATTTCAAAGTTCGTTATAATAAAATATTATGTAGGCTATTTAGTTAGTTTGCATAAAACTAAAATTCATTATCTGTATATCTAGATTCAGATAAATGTTGTCGGTTAATTCTTCTAAAACATATTTGGAGTTTGACACAACACAAACAACAGACAGCACGGTTGGCGCAGTGGTCGAGAAACCGACTGCTGCGCTGCGTGTCGCAGGTTCGATTCCTGCACGGAGCAAATATTTAGTGTGTGCTTGTGAGATTATATGTTTGTAAACGCACCCACGACACAGGAAGAAATTCCTAGTGTTATTTTTCTTTTTTTAAATAAAATGATGCCCCACGTTTTATTTAAAAAAAGAAAAAATAGAAAGAAAAAACAAGTACAGTCTACAAAAAAAAATCAATTTTACGATAGAGCTTAGAATTACTCTCCAAAGAAGGCACGAATCACAGTCAGCCATAAATGGCACTAAGACGCTGATGTCACCTTACGCTCGTCGTAAATAAAATATTATCAACCATATCGAATAAAAAGTTTACATTACCTACGTCCGATTCTGCCATGTGGACCGGTGACCTGTAAAAGGTGTCGTGTGATTAACGGCAACAGAACTTTACGAACAGAAGCGTGCAGTGTGTAACGACTCGAAAGACCTTTCTGTGTCACCGGGTAATGATCGTGTTGTTAGTGGAACTCTATGACCTTTCTATTGATACTTGTGTCTGAATGATTTAAAAATGCGGGGCAGTCTTTGGGGGCTGCCGATAGAAGTGAAATCTAAGTAACTTGTAAATTGTATTGTACTTATAACGCACGGAGGTATATCTATGTACATATATAATAAAGTTACAATATTAAATGGAAAAAGAATACGGTCGCGGACAGGATTCGAACCTGCGCCTCCCGGATAGATACTCCAGGCGCTCTGACCACTAAGCCATCTCGACCTTTAATATTGTAACTTTAGAGTTCGCTAAGCATGCGTTAATGCTTTTTCAAAGACATATCTTGAATTACATATATAATATTAATAATAATCATTTATTTGCCAGTAAAATTGTTATTTACATTTCCTTACATCTAACACGAATTCAATAAAAGTGGTTACAGAAAAGGAAATATTTACTTGCGATCTCCACACTAGGTCAAGCCTGTCTCGTGGAGACCAGAGAACGTGTTCCATTTCATAATTCCGAGTTCGATACGGTATGATTATTATAATTACGGATACTTAAACAGATACAATTAAAAAGATAAAGAAAAAGGTAAGTAAAACTATGGGAATCGATGCGAATATACTGCAAAAAGGCGATAATGAGTGTGGTTGTGAACAAGGGTGTAAATCTGAGTGTTAGTGTATGTTTGTGCATGTGTGTGTCTGTGTGTATTTGCGATTATGATATTACCCTAACAAATTACCCTAATTAATACCCAAACATATACACAGTATACATATAGTTCATGGGAAGCGTGCGGTGACGATGACGCGAGTTCCATGATTTTTGTTCATCCAAAAAGTGATCACCGCGCCTAAAGAAGTTTTCACTTTAAAAATTGAAATGTACGCGTTGACTCAAGGACCTCCTCCTTTTTTCGCTGGTTAAAAAGGCAATTGAGTTCCGTCACGCATCTAAGAAATTTGTTGTTTAATAGTTAAGTTTACAAAGCATTTTAAAACAATTCAAGATATGTCTTTGAAAAAGCATTAACGCATGCTTAGCGAACTCTAAAGTTACAATATTAAATGGAAAAAGAATACGGTCGCGAACAGGATTCGAACCTGCGCCTCCCGGATAGATACTCCAGGCGCTCTGACCACTGAGCCATCTCGACCTCTGCTCACCACCGCGAATTCTTCTTCCATATTTTAACACGTCTTATGGCGACGTCATTGCAATCAATTCAGTACTTACAAGTGACCGAACCGACACGACTAACTTTGCAGTTAATACAATGTCGTAAAGAATGCAATTACCTTAATAATTCAAGATATGTCTTTGAAAAAGCATTAACGCATGCTTAGCGAACTCTAAAGTTACAATATTAAATGGAAAAAGAATACGGTCGCGAACAGGATTCGAACCTGCGCCTCCCGGATAGATACTCCAGGCGCTCTGACCACTGAGCCATCTCGACCTCTGCTCACCACCGCGAATACTTCTTCCATATTTTAACACGTCTTATGGCGCCGTCATTGCAATCAATTCAGTACTTACAAGTGACCGAACCGACACGACAAACTTTGCAGTTAATACAATGTCGTAAAGAATGCAATTACCTTAATAATTCAAGATATGTCTTTGAAAAAGCATTAACGCATGCTTAGCGAACTCTAAAGTTACAATATTAAATGGAAAAAGAATACGGTCGCGAACAGGATTCGAACCTGCGCCTCCCGGATAGATACTCCAGGTTACTTACAGTACCGAATTGATTGCAATGACGTCGCCATAAGACGTGTTAAAATATGGAAGAAGAATTCGCGGTGGTGAGCAGAGGTCGAGATGGCTTAGTGGTCAGAGCGCCTGGAGTATCTATCCGGGAGGCGCAGGTTCGAATCCTGTTCGCGACCGTATTCTTTTTCCATTTAATATTGTAATTTTAAAACAAGTTAGTCAGGGACACAAGTTTGAATCCCAGGTACATACGAATGACTTTTCAAAATCATCAGCTAAGGGGGCCGTTAAACGCCAGACCTATAAAAAATTAAAATTAAAATTTTCCGATGAACTATTAAGGAAAACATCGTGAGGAAACCAACACACCTGAGCGATGTTATCTACAGTGTGTAAAGCCATGTCAGAGACCTGCTGGTTGCTTAGACTCTGACTATAGGTTGCTCATCAATCATAGGATAAGAAGAAGATTTTACACATTCAGCAAGCCTTAGATTCTACTTCTTTGTGTGCAATAGGATTAATCACGAGTTATATTGGTTTTTGTTTTTCTTAACGTTTCGAACACCTTGCTGCTGGATTAAAAGTTTTATTATTATTACGAATAGGATTTCTACTTCAAAATTCATGGCTCCCATAATATAGCTTAGTCTTCAAAATATATAAAGAAAGAAATCTAATGAGACACTCATTTGTATGAGAGCTTCCTCGAGTATTAATATAGTTTAACCTAAACAGCGATTCCTGTCGTAAAGTCTTTTCCTTCAAACATCTGTAATTACTTTCCTTTTTGTCAGGTAAGAAAGTGTTGTAATTAGGTATTAAAATTCCAACCGACTTGAATACTTCATTATTATAATTTATCTTTCAGCATTAATTCTAGCTATTTAAGGATTCCTTTTAATTATTGTGATAATCATAGCTACTAACTTACAGTCGGGATTTAGGATGGCATCCAGGGAAGCCTACAGATATTTCGTTGGAAAATTGTTTACATAACTGAGTACTTTATTTTAGTTAATAAAGTTAAGAAATACGAGGATAAAATACATCGTTTGTTAGGGCTGCCTAACCCTGTCATATAAGTTTGACGTTTCTTTCAGATTGTTGAATATGTAAAGTTTAATACGATATATCTACTCATTGTTACATGATACGATATAGGTATCTACAAATTTTTTATAATAAATAGGTAATTACGTTTATGTTTCTTGCAAAATGATACATTGCTGTTATTATGGAAGCAGTATTTCAGGTGTTTTCGGAAGAATATCAATTCATCATTTACGTAAGAATTAAAATCACGTGATACCGCTGATATCAAACGCGAATCAATAAAAATCAAAGTCAAAGTCAAAATCATTTATTCCAATTAGACCATATAAAGGTACTTTTGAAAGTCAAGAAATGCCACGTTCCAAAATGTAGATTCCTATGGAGAAGAACGGGCAAGAAACTCCATGGTTACTCTTTTATAATGTTGTGTTCCAATAATTTAGGTACATTTATTGATAAAAAGACATTATGTGATAACGATGCAGATATAGTTGTACACGTAGGTACAATAGAAGGTACAAAATATCTAACAATAGTTACAATAGTCTTGGTAGCTTAAAGCTGACCAGTCCCAACTTGTGGCAATCAAGGTGTGTACGTGTGCTGCGCGCTATAAACCAACCCATTCTCAAAATCTTTCCTATGCCTGTCCTTTGACTATGTCAACAACTTATTCCAAGAGCCGATTTATGAGTCGCAATGAGTATCCAGCACTCAAACAGAGGACTGGCAGAGAGAGAAGAGCTGGCTGGCTGATGACGTTGATCAACGCGTACCAGAAACAAGGTGTAGGTATGTGCGTTAAATATTTTTAAGATAGAAGTTTCTTAAGAAGTCCAATACTAAATAGTTTTTATTTTATTTTAACCAACAGCTCTCCTGCAATTGTCCAATATTGGAGATTCAATAATTGCATCGCTGTTTCGTTTCTCGAAGGTATCAGTGTTCCAAATTTCAAGTGATTTTCCTTTGAGCTTTACGTGAATTCTGGATACCTTACTATAGGTTTTAGGACAACAACGTTGGATATAAACACAGGAATTAAATAAAAATCTCTGAAAACATTTTCAATTTTGAAATTCTGTTTGTTCATATTTTTTGTGAACTGTAGGCTCTATTTTTAACTTAATGTTTATGCTAATCTTTCTGCCTAGCCTTTTCCCAATTATATTGAGGTCGGCTTCCAGTCAAACTGGATGCAGCTTAGCCAGTATTTTACATGGAGCGACTGCCTATCTACCTCCACAACCCAGTTACTGGGTCACGATATCTCGTGACATGACTGGTTCTCAGACTTTCAGGACTCTGAATACCTGTAACGGCTGTCATAGATCTTAATTTGACAACCGAGACCGGCGGCTTAACGTGCTCTCTGAGGCATGGAGGGATCTCGGTATAAAATACCGACACAGACCGACCGCAACAAACGCAGCTTAGCCTCGATTGATCGATCTGTGCGGCTGTTACTTAGCCATGAGCCTCTCATTCACATTTATGATTATGCTAATGTGGTTATAAAAATAAGAATATCACAAAAGATAATAAGAGTACCCATACATGGACAACACAAATTATTTTATATCTTCTTGTCTCGGGTTTACATGAGTTATTTATCACATGGGAATAGTTTAAGCTGTGATCAAATTTTTTTTCATAAATAAAACTAACCTGTACTTTGGTGAGGGATATATTTAGTTCAATTATAGTGTGTACCAAATTTTCGGTCAGAACAAAACTTTTGTTTAAACTGTAAACATTTTGTTTTATCTAAATACATACAATTAGCCTTTCCCCAACTACATATGGGCTGCTTCCAGTAGTTTACATGGAGCGACTGCCTATCTTACCTCCACAACGCAGTTACTAGGTAGCACGATATCTCGTGGCAAAACTGATTAATTAATATTTAAGAATATGTTTACCCGTAACGAATGTCATAGATATTCATTTGATAACCGAGTCTAACGTTATCTCCGAGGCACGATTGGCGGATGGCGGTTGTTATTATAATATTGTGCTAGTATATTAGACTTTTATAAGGCTGCCTCAAATTAAGCATTTTAAGCACGTCTTTATATCTTTCGAGTTATAGTAGTAATAGTGTTGGGATATAGTAGATAGACAACGTTTCTTTTGTTCGTAGACGCCAGGCGGCGAACGATAAGAAGTTATACGGGTGCCTTTAGCGTTTTAATTGATATCGCTGAGGCCGAGAGCCAAATGTCGAATGCCGACAGCCGAATGCCGACTTGCGCAGCGGAGATTAAGAACATATTTATCGCACTGCAGTGGAATGTGAAGCTTAACATTTTCAACACTCAATTTTAGATTTTTGTAACCCAATTAAGTCAATTTAATTGATATAATTAGGTTATTAAAAGGCTTTTAGTGTTAAATAGAATCTTGATGCGTGATAAAGAAGTTTTAGTGTACAGTCAGCTGGATCACTTGGGTACCACTTACATTAAAGTATGTGTATAGTGACCTTATTGATGAAGTCATATAAAAATAATAGTTACTGAACAATTCAGATTAACACTCACACAATAACGTATTTTAAATAATAATAAGTAGCTACTAATAATTGCCTCGTTGGTCTAGTACGCGCTCGCAAGCGCGGCTGCTGAGAGTGATGTCCTTGGTCCAATTCCAGGTCGGCCAGTAATATTGGGATTTTCTATTAGGAAATTCTCGATAGCAGCCCGGAGTTTGGAATTGTGCCCGGTAGATGGTACAACTATGTACACTTCTGCCTACCCTAGTTGCGATACTCCAAGCTAAATACGTGGTGTAGCATGACTGTAATAACTGGTAATGGAATTACCATAAAACTGTAAAAACGTAGCCACTTTTGCCAAATTAAAGCAAGCTTCTGGCAATGAGCCATGAAGTCAAAAGAATTTCTTTCTTCATAGATGAAACGATTGAAATATTTTCGCAATCGAGTGAATGCGAACAGTATTTTCAAGTTAATGTCGTCAAATCTGTCTAGCCTTTTCTCAACCACGTTGGAGTCGACTTCCAGTCATACTGGATGCGGATTAATACCAGTATTTTACATGGACCGACTGCCTATCTGTCAGTGGTTGGGTAAGTCGATATCTCATGATAAGACCGGTTGTCAGTCTTTCAAGACTGAAGACAAGAAGCTTCTGAATACTCGTAACGCCTGTCATAGGTCTTCATTTAAAGGGGTCTCGATATGAAATGATGTTCACCCACACACAGACAGACCGCGGCAAACACAGTTTAATATCGTTTGATCGATCTGCACGACTGTTATTTAGCTACGAGATCCTTTTTAAACTTAGTGTCATGTCCTACTATAATCAATTCATTTCAGATTAGGTTATATTAAAATTTTATATCAGCTATTCCATCTCAGGAACAGCAACGTACAGAATTATACGTTGTAACAATAAAAATCTATTGTGTCTGCTAATGAGCGAGGCAACAGCTTAAATTAAAAATGCAAATTCAGAAATACCAGAATTTCTTAACAGAAATGACTAATAACACTTTGTCAGGATTCATATCCGGGATTCGAACTCAGGGAGGGTCTTACACACAGAGTAAATACAGAGGCAGTCTATGTCTGCAATATGTTGATCATAATATTTCTGTCGGGACCACAATTAATTTTTTTTTTTTAAATCTTTGTTATTGTTTTGTTGTTATAAAAAACACGAGTGAAATCAGTGTTTAGAGTGGCAGAAAGTCCCAGTACACTTAGTTCTCTCCCACCAAATATTCTAATAATTCACCACTTTAAAATTCTAATAAAGTTATTATATTAAATTGATAAAGAATACGGTCGCGAACAGGATTCGAACCTGCGCCTCCCGGATGAATACTCCAGACGCTCTGACCACTAAGCCATCTCGACCTCTCGAGAGGCGACCTCTCTAAGCTTTAGAGTTCGCGAAGCATGCGTTAATGCTTTTCAAAGCTTTATCTTGAATTCTAATAAAGGTTAACATAAATATTCTAGCAACCTTATGTTTTAATTGAAACTATTAATTTTCTCGGTAAGTGGAACCACCGTTGTAATTTTAAAGTAATTTTATAAATTGGCAAACGCCTTAACAAACTTCAAGTGATTAATCTAAAACTTTAACTTACTTTTAGTTTTACAAAGCATTT
Source organism: Xylocampa areola (assembly GCA_935421205.1). NCBI lineage: Eukaryota > Metazoa > Arthropoda > Insecta > Lepidoptera > Noctuidae > Xylocampa > Xylocampa areola. Next base: position 15,682,089 of record OW285204.1, read on the forward strand.
GTACTTGATATTTCATTCGTTCATTATTTATCTAGCGATAATTCCCGTTGCATATTTACAAGTTTCACAAACGGTTAATTAAATGATAACTAAGCATTCCATTTAATTATAACAATCTTGATTGGATTAGGTAGAGAGTAAATAAATTACAACTTTACAAAAAAAAATGATAATTTGATTTTGTTCTCATGAAGATTTATTTAATAGGATCAGCGTATTTAATCAGTGTGTGCAGGTCACCATAAAAAAAACGATGTACGAAAGTATGGTTTTAAATTGAGGTGGATTGTAAAGGTAAAGACAGGGAGAATTTGTTCCCTTTGGTGTCTATTCGATTATAGATGGACTAAACTAAAGACTGCCTCGTTGGTCTAGTGCAGTCTTTCCCAACGTGGGCGATAACGCCCCCTTGTGGGCGCTGCAAGCCTAAAGGGGGGCGGTAAGAGACCCAGAAAAAAAAGGGGGCATTGTGTAGGGCTTTGGGGTCGATTTATAATTTCATCTACCTAGCTAGGAAGACTCTTAGACACCGACTGAGCTCTCGACTCTCGACTACATCTTGTGAACATCAACTAATATTAATTAAGATATAGCTCAAACTCGGTTCGATATAAAAGACCGCGGGCAATCATGTTTTAACAAGTTTTTGTTAAATAATCCGAATTGTACATTCCTATACCAATCGGCTGGTTCTATAATACTTGTTCTTGCTTGTCGAGTACGATTGGGCGTCGAATGAGATAAACGAGTTTATGCACGTTTGTCTTATTCCTGTTGGTGCGTGCTGCTTATGCAATCCTATATAAACGACGTAAATTTATTTTATTTTCATTTGCGGTTTCGCGCATAATAGATAAGCAGTACTTGATTTCAACACTTACGTATTTCTTAAAACAAAACAATGTCGGAAGTAAAAAAGAAGAGACGGCAATACTCTGCGGAATATATTAAATTCGGATTTATTGAAAATCTCACAAACCCGTCGTCGCCTTTGTGTCTTCTATGTCTAAAAACATTTTCGAACGAAGCAATGAAGCCTTCAAGACTGCAAGATCATTTGAATAAAATGCATCCAGATAAGACAGAAAAGAATGTAGCATATTTTCAAGACCTAGAGAAGAAGCATAATACTCAGCCAAGTGTATCAAAACTATTTTCGGCGGCTGCTAAGCAAGATGACGACGGACTTCGAGCTTCGTACAATATCTCTTTGTTAATTGCTCAAAAAGGCAAACCACACAACATCGGAGAAGAGTTAATTTTGCCAGCAATAAAGGAAGTAATAACTACTGTGCTTCATAAACCGGCCGCAGATATTATCCGAAAAATTCCTTTGAGTAATAATTCTGTGCAAAGACGAATTGATGAAATGGCTGAAAACATTGAAGAATCATTGTGCAATCATCTGAGGACTAGTCAATTCTCAATTCAGCTCGATGAGTCCACTTTACCAACTAATGAAGCATTGTTGCTATCTTACGTGAGGTTTATTAAAGATGAGAAAATACGTGAAGAACTATTGTTTGCCAGAAATTTGGAGACAGATACAAAAGGCGAAACCATATTCAATACATTGGAAAAGTTTTGTGAAGAGAAAGAGATTCCTTTGAAAAATATTATATCAGTTGCTACGGATGGCGCTCCGGCTATGACAGGGCGCCATAAAGGCTTCATAGCATACTTAAAGAATAAAATTCCAGATGTCCTTGCTATACATTGCGTTATTCATAGACAACATTTGGTTGCTAGAAACTTAAGTGAACGACTATTTCAATCACTGCAATATGTCATCAAAGCAGTCAATAAAATCCGTAGCAGCTCTTTGAATGATAGATTATTTCATCAGCTTTGTGTTACTAATGACGAAGATTTCAACCGTTTGTTGCTTCATACTGAAGTTCGTTGGCTGTCAAGAGGCAATTGTCTGATTCGATTTGACAACCTGTTTGACTCTATGATATAGTTCTTGGAAACTAAAGATACAGAACTGCGCAACAAGCTCATAACATCAAAGAATGATATAGCTTACATGACAGACCTGTATAAAATGTTCAACGACATGAACCTCCAACTGCAAGGCGATGAACTAAATTTAATTAAAACAAAAAATGTCGTTGCTGCTTTCGCAGCCAAACTGCTTCTGCACAAAAAGAATATGGGCAGACGTGAGTTTCACAATTTTCCGAATTTATCAGTATACTGCAGTACCCCCCCAGGGGTTCCACCTTGTCGTGGTGGGGGGGCTCTAGTAGCCGTGGCTTGGTCACCCACGGTGAAGCTAACGGAACCCGAGGAGGGCCGCTCCTCAGGGCTTTGTCTTCAAGCCCACGTTGGAGCGGCGCCGGCGTAGGTTGCGGGCCTTATGGGGGGTGCCGCAACTGAGGTGGGCTGCGGCGTCATATGGGCGGCACCGCAGCTGAGGGATGGGGGCCGCGGTGGGAGAGGAGTGCCGGTATGTCGATGCGCCGCTCTCCTTACCTGCCGCGGCCTTGACGGGGCCGCCACCGTTGGATGGCGGACGCGGTGGGGCCGCAGGGGAAGAGGAGTGCCGGTATTGCGAGGCGCCGCTCTCCCTATCCTCTGCGGCCGTAGTGGCAGGCGGCGGGGCCACAGACCTGACCCGTCGCAGGGGACCTTGGGCGTCCAGACACGGGGTCGTCTGGCGCCCATTGCACATGGTCTCCGAGGTGGTTGCGGCACGCCATTAGTCTGATGTGCCGTAGCGGGGGGGTGCAATACCCAACCCCGTGAAGGAGTCCGGCAACGGACGGCTGCGGGCGGGTTCGCGGTTGTGTGCGAGAGCGTTCCCGCGTCCCGCCCTCAAGCAGCTGAGGAGGTATACTGTGGAGTTTTAGTGGGTTCGAGTCCCACATAACCGCTCTGTCTCCCCGTGTCAGAGCGGTATGCGAGGGCATTTCTCCACATAAAAAAAAAAAAAAAAGTATACTGCAGTAACGACGACTTGTTTGTCTACTGCCAACATTTGGAAAACCTCCACATTGACTTCACCGAACGATACGGACATTTTAAACTTGGAAATACCAGACTAGGTGTTGGATCCGTTTTCAAATGTCAACACAGCAATGTCACCTCAGCTGAAAGAAGAACTTATAGAATTGACAACAAACGAAGAAATAAAAATCAAGTTCAAAAATGGATATCAAGAATTTTGGCTACAAAAACCGATCCCGCAATTGTACCCTGGATTGTGGTCAATTGTTCAACGATTTTTGATAGCATTCCCATCGTCATATTTGTGTGAACGTGGATTTAGTGCTGTGGCAACCCTGCTTACTAAAAAGAGAAATCGTTTGCGTGTTACCGAACGTGGCGACTTGCGGCTGTTTTTGAGTAAATTGGAACCTGATATCAACAAACTTATTGAACAGCATCAGATTCAACCTTCACATTAGTTTTTATATAAGAATTGATTATGTTTGTTTTATTTTCAATAAAAGATACTCTGTCCGAATACTATAAATTTGCGTTTCAATAATCAGTAATAAGTACTTAGCGGTTTTTAAGTATGTTTAAAAAGGGGGGCGTTAAAAAATAATTTATTCTTAAAGTGGGCAGTAGACAAAAAAAGGTTGGGAACCCCTGGTCTAGTGGTCCCAAACTCGATTGCTGGGCATGGGTTTGGGTTCAATCTCCGGGTCGGACAAAGTTTTATTGAAAACCGGAGTTTGGAATTGTGCCCGGTAGATGGTAATAGGCTCACCACCTATTACATGGGACTTAATAATAGCATTGGTGAAATGTGGGTTTACAATTATGTACACCTCTGCCTACCCTTCGGGGGATACAGGCGTGATACGTGATATGTTATGTTATGTTAAACTAAAGAGTATTGCTGCTATCTTTTACTAACATTAATTATACAAAATACAAAAATACAAAAACTTTTATTACAGAAATAAATACACATGGGTTGAGGCCTTAGACCCCTCACTAGGATTTAAAATTAAAATAGGAATTATAAAAGTGAGACGAATTATGAGCTGACAAATAATTTAGACAATTGGTATATTTTGAGCTAGTGAAAAAGTAACTACTCGTAAAGTAAAAAAGACATGACACGATTAAAGTATACATTTGAAAATAATAATAAATTAATTTCAATTTACTCATGATAACTCATAAATTTATTAATATAATGATCACTTTATTGTGTAACGAACGATCTTGTAAATGAGTCTTTAATGATTGTTTATAAAATATATCCTTTAATACTTGGAGCGAGCAGATAACCAGAGGCAGCTCAAAATGTTTGTAAACTTCACAACACCAGATAATATAAACTTCATCAATCCGAATAAATTGAAGTGACGAAAATTCCCGAACAAACCAACGAAGGTTCGCCGCACACTATAAATATTTCATAAGCTGTTTATTCGATTTTTACGTACCAAACCGAACTCCACTTGAATCGAGATTTCCTCAAATCGTGTCTGGAACAATATTCTTGATAGAAAACATCTTCCGAATTTATATTCGTTTGAACATTAAGAGGGCGGAACAATTCTTTTATTTGGAATTGAAGCAAATGAATAAAAGATACACGTGTACTGACCGAGTATTGTTGTCGATACACACGGGTTTGGTTGAGAAGATAAGATCAAAAGAGGCTTTTCACCGTGGGAGAGCCATGCTTCGGCACGAATGAGTCGGCTCGACCGGATTGATACCACGGCCTCACAGAAAACCGGCGTGAAACAACGCTTGCGTTGTGTTTCGCCGAGTGAGTGAGGGTACCGGAGGCCCAAACCCTTTAAAAGGACGGCAACGCACTTGCGACTCCTCTGGGGTTGCGGTGTCCATGGGTGGCGGTAATCGCTTACCATCAGGCGAGCCGTCTGCTCAGTTACTTTCATTCTATCTGTTGACTAACTACTTAGCCAATAACGGTGAAAGTTTTTGGATTGCAAAGGTCGCAAGTTTCAAGTTAAGACACCACCGATTTTTAGGAATCATGTACGTATTTAAGGGAATACATAAATTCACTGGCTTAAATTGGTGGTAGAAGACATCGTGATGTAACCAGTACGAGAGAGATAATCAACTATGGAATAGAAGAAGAAGACCTAATTATGCCATCTCGACCTCTATTGCGAGATGGCTTAGTGGTCTGAGCGCTTGGAGTATTTATCCGGGAGGCGCAGGTTAGAATCCTACTGTACTCGCGACCGTATTCTTTTTCCACAAAAATTTGTAAAGTTCATCTGTATATTTATCTGTAAGACCTAATTAGTCATAAGCCCTCGTGGGGTAATAGTAAAGTCCCGTTTTACCGTCACTGTGTTTATTAACTCAGACATACAAATAACCATGGCATCTGAACGATAGGAATAGTGACAAACGAGATTTCTAATAGTAATATCTTAGTTTTGCGCGATCACTACACATTATAACAAAACAACCTTTAACCGGATTAATCGCGTGTATTATTGGTTTTTTGTTTTTCCTGACGTTTCGAACACTTTGCAGCGTTCGTGATCGCAGGAGGACTAAGGATTTCTAATGTAGATAAACTACTAGTCCATGAGGTATCTTAAAATATAGATGTGCTTATCAAAAATCTGTCATAATTCTCAGGTGAAAAGGTGTAGTTTATCATGCTAGTTATGATCATTTGGAAACAGTGCCTAAGACAAAAGATCTGACAGCATTTTCGGGCCCCAATTTATAAAGGCTTATTGTCAAAGACTTCATACAGCCTAATAAGGCCCCTAAACCTTTTACATATTTACATAAATATCTCATCTTATGAAATAAAGAATGCGAGTTTTATTTTTCTATTCAATGATATACAAAATGTTATCATAATAGAGCTATCCTATCCCACGAATATTATAAATGCGCAAGTTTATGAGGATTCTGAGGATGAATGGATGTTAGTCTCTCAATCTCGTAAAAATTACTAATCAGGCTTTGATGAAATTTGGTATAATTTTTGGTCTTGGAGTGGAAAAAAGGGTTACGGTTTATACCAGTAATATGCAAAAAGCTGATGGCGATATGATACCACCGGGTGCAACTAGTTCAGAATTAAGATTCATAGTTCAGATATATGCTCAGGGAGGGGCTTGTGGGTGAGAAACAGCCGCAAAGGAAGTGCGATTGATCTATGGATGGATGACCATCATCTACAGTAGTATCAAGACCCTTCGTACGTCAACAAGCACGTTATTAAACCTCCAATCCCGGTTGTCAAACGAGATAGGATTCTTGAAAGTCAGGAAACCACATTTACCACAAGATATCGTGTTACCCAGTTGGGTTGTAGAGGTCAGATAGTCAGTCACTCCATGTAAAATTCTGGGATTCAGCTGCATCCGCTTAGATTGGAAGTCGACCCCAATATAGTTTAGAAAAGACTAGCGTTTGGCCTCCTGCGATTGCGAATTTGAATATAGGTATATTCGATTTGGAAAAAAATATTGTAAATTGTTATAATTTTTCGATGAAGTCGTTTTTTTTTTACTAGTTTAAAGACGTTGCTCATTTATGAAATAAGCAAAACAGAATTACAATCAATAAATACATTCTATAATTTATGAGGTACACCACGAATTTTACCAATTAGGCTTTCATAAATACATTTCATTCATTAAAACCTATTCGCGAAACTTTCTACCGAAACTGGGAACTATAAATGAAATGTTATCCGGTAGTTCCGACTCGAGGGGATTTAAAACTAAAATGGAAGGTCAGGTTCAAAGCGGTAGGTAACCTTCTAACAACTAACATGAAGGTTGTTAATCCTTTTTATGAACGTCATGACTTTTATATCCGAAGGTTTATCCTAAGGCTTACCGTCCCTACTATTTTATTAGCATGTAATTGTTCTTCTGCAATATTAAGACTACATACAGGGAGGGACCGAGAATTGAGACTTGACAATGCAGTACTATTATAATTTTGCGCTCCCATAACACTTTCGTTTATAAAGTAGTTAGAAATAAAAATGCATCACAGCTGTATCTCTCGAGAAGGTGGGCAGACTTGTTATACACATCAGCAATTGACATCCATATTTCACCTAGCACATATTTCTCACCTTTAGCATGCTTTCTCCATGAGAAGGGACGTCAGTGAGAACCACAAGTAAGTCCGAGCAATTGCAGAGAAAAAAGTTACATAATCTTCAAATCTAAATACACCAGCTCCAGCGCAAAAAGTCCCTTAGCTAACTATCTCAAGACCAACATTTATTATCAACGGCTGCAATTCCAATCCATTTATTTCCATATCCAAATTACATTCGAAGAGGAGTCTGGGTTAATGTTCATGAACACTGAGTGGGTCTTGCATTTAGATGCGTGTCTCAAGTAATTTTAATTTACTCGAGAGCGGAAGCTTGTACAACACGGCACTCAAACCTTACTGATTGATAAAATATTCATAGAAATTTGAGCCCTAAACTAAGTACATAAAGACCCTTTCAGTTTGAAAAATCTAGCATATTAAAGAATAGATGTGGTTGATTGTATATGCGTATTGGGACGATAAATTAAAACGTGATCTGCTTCGTATAAATACCCGAAACACGCTCGTAGCAATTTACTCAGACGGAATCACCAACAAAGTGATTAAATACTTTCCCGCACCTCTCATAGTTCTCATGACCGCCATCTTCAATGCGGCACTGAGCAACAATATCTTCCCACAATCGTGGAAACAGGCAACAGTTATAGGTTTTTCAAAGCCCGGTAAGCTCAAGTGCGAGCCGACCAGTTATCGCCCGATCAGTCTTCTCAACGTCTTCGGAAAGATCTATGAAAGGCTAATTTATATTCGATTAAGGGATTATGCCGAATCCAATAAGCTTCTTCCTAACGAGCAGTTTGGCTTTCGAGCTAAACACTCATGCATCCATCAGTTGCACCGTATCGTTGAGCACATAAGCGCAGGCTTCATGGGCAAGATGAAAACGGGCGTATTATTCTTCGATGTAGCTAAAGCCTTCGACAAGGTCTGGCACAACGGCTTAATCTATAAGCTGTATCAATTCCAAGTGCCTGACCGTCTCGTACTCATCATTCGAGATTTTCTATCGAACCGTAGCTTCCGCTATCGCGTAGAGGGCGTTTTATCGTCCCCTCATCGGATCCAAGCCGGAGTCCCTCAGGGCTCTGTGCTATCACCTCTTCTCTTCGCGCTGTACACCAGCGATATTCCCAAAAGTGGCAAAACCAAGTTAGCTCTTTTCGCCGACGACACGGCCATCTATTACACTGGTAGGAGTCTTGACTGCATTACCCGATATCTCCAGACCTCGGCCAACGCCTTAGGCGCTTGGTTCAGGAAATGGAGGATTGAGGTCAATCCAGATAAGAGCGCCGCCGTTCTCTTTTCGAGAACGGGCGCCGAGGAATTTCTTCCCCAGCTTCAACCTATTACAATGTTCGGCAAGCCAATCCCTTGGGAACTTCAAGCCAAATACCTGGGTGTGATTCTAGATCACAAACTGTCCTTCCGTCCGCACATTAAGACGGTACGCAACCGCGCGGCCTTCGCTGTCGGCCGTCTATTTCCCATGACAAATGCGCGCAGTAAATTGTCACTTAACCTTAAGATTAGGCTCTATACTACGTGCATTAGACCCATTATGACGTATGCTAGCGTCGTGTTCGCACACGTTAAGTATTACAAAATCAATAGGATGCAAACCCTGCAAAATCGATTCCTTCGAAAAGCGACAGGCGCCCCATGGTTCATTAGGAACCTTCAACTCCATCTCGACCTCAGAGTGCCTACCGTTAGGCAATTCATGAAAAGGGCATCGAAGAGATACTTCGAATCTGCCCCTAATCATCCTAATCCCTTAGTTGTCTCTTCCGCTGATTACAGGCCGTCCCAGATCAACAAAATCCGCCGACCACGTCACGCTCTCCTCCGTCCCGATGATAGGATCACTGTAGCTCAAGAGTCTAACAGACACACAAGCACACTCCGACGCGCTCGACTGCCTCGTTATAGACCTCACCGGCGAGGTCCGCGTCCGTCGCGAAATGTCTCATCATGTCCACCCCGACCCTTGCTCGAGCCGGCCCGCGCCGAGCTAGTAGCTTTAAATTCGTCCCTTAATAATAAGGAAACTGATATGACCCAGCTAGTCCCTAGTTGTCCCCCCAGCAACACCCTAAGCCGAGGTTCGTGTCCCGTAGGGGACGCCCTTAGCGCTGTTGCTTAGTTTGTAGTTTATAAAAATATGCTCTGGCTGGAGGCATCAAACCGCCTCGCCTTAGATATTGTCCGGTTACGCAGACAAAACCCCTCTCGGTTTCTGCAAGAGGCCATATTTATCAATCGTAGCAATTTATTTCGTTTAACTCTAGCCTCCGGTTTGCTGAGCAGTAGAATTGGAGAAAAATATCGGATGTTCAGTTGCCTGTGAAATACGCCGGATACCGCATGTTTTTTTCAGGGTTGTACCTGGAATTTCAGATACCGTTTAATTACATTTGTGTAATACATTCTGCCTTTATTGCACTGTTTCTTAGCTCCAAAACGGAAGACATTGTTCCTAAGACAAAAAAATCTCTCTCTCTAATGCTTTCTGATTTGACAACACCATTTGAATTAATAACCCCTTATAATTTTATAATAAGTACATTGAATCCATCATTCAATTAAATTAGGTTGTCAATTCTCATCTTTATAATATACTAGCTGGTGCCCGCGACTTCCTCTGCGCGACTAAAGGTAGCCTATGTCCTTCCCCAAGATATAATCTATATCCGTTCAGCCGGTTAGTCGTAAAAAAGTAACAAACAAACAGAGTTAATTTTGCATTTATAATATTAGTATGGATTCCACTGCCATCTTTATTTTTTCATAAAGAAAATATAAATCCAAAATAACAACATTATACAATAACAATACATATTCTTTCGTATCAATTCTAAGATCGACTTTAATACAGATTTATATCACGAAATGTATATCGGTATAGAAAATGTGAGCGCATTTAAAAAGTAATCAGATTGGCAATCTTTGTGCCTAATCGGATAAAAATTATAAGATCAAATCGTGATCAGCATAATAATAAATACGTCTGCATATAAAAAGACGGTCTGAAAGGAAAATTCCTACTATCATCATCATCATCAATCAATACATATAATAAAAATGTAACGAATCGCTGTCTGTACATGGAAGGTATATGAGAAAAAATATGATTGCGACCTTTATCAACGCAAATAGCACCCAAACAATTGATTGTTAGAATTTTTGTCTGTTTGTCTGTTTATCTGTTTGTCTGTGCGTTTGTGCACGCTAATCTGAGAAACGGCTTATATTGATAAAAATAAAAACGATTTACACGTAGTTTTCACTAATATGTTGTGGTAAGCTTCACTTAACATTTACTATTTGTTTCATGTCAATCGGGTCATAAATAAAAAAGTTAAAAAGCGAGGACGGAGTCACTGGCACAGTTAGTTTGTAATAATAACGCCTTAATTTTGAACGCTTTATATTCTTTTAAAGACCAACCCTATTTAATCCTTTAGGAGGTTAATTAGACAGGTATTAGTAGGTCTACGTTAAATAATAAATATAGATGGAAAACAACTTTTACCCGGATTAATTACGTGTATTATTGGTTTTTTGTTTTTCCTGACATTTCGAACACTTTGCAGCGTTCGTGGTCGCAGGAGGACTAAGGTGTCAGGCGTCTCAACAGTTTATTTAAAATTATTTCAGTCTACCGTACATATAAAAACCAATAATACACGCGATTAATCCGGTTAAAAGTTGTTTTGTTATAATGTGTAGTGATCGCGAAAACCTAAGATATTACTATAGATGGAAAACCTTAAATTTCTAGATGCAACAGCTTAAACTGTATATATATATATGTCTGTCTATTTTACATTATACAATAGGACTTATACAATATCACTGTATAAGGCCTATCACGCATTACGGTAAAAATCTACAGGTTTTTTCCTCGCACAACATCTGTGAAGTACGGAAGTTATGAATCGAAGTGGAAGCTTGAGAACTACTTTACAAATAACGTTGTGTAAAACGAGAAAAAAATAATATAAATCAGGAGTGATTTATAATTGTTTTAACTATTTTTTTCTCAATCTTCCACTTCGATTCATAACTTCCGTACTTCACAGATGTTGTGCGAGGAAAAAACCTATAGCGTGTGTGTATTTTTTTTTATTTTACACAGTTTTGTGAATCATAGCCACGATATTAGTTTTTTTTAAATCTTTTTATTTAAATTACACGGGTCAATTTAAAGATCACATCTAAATCGATTAAGGTTTTTAGAAGTTGTGATGGAATAAAGAAGCTCACAAACATACATACATACATGAACCCTTAAAACATAATACTCTTTTTTTGGGGAGTCCTGTAATAAACGCACTTAAGGATACCGTCCGACTGCCTCGATGGTCTAGTGGTCCCAAGCGTGACTGCCGAGCTCGAGACCCCGGATTCGATTCCCGGGTCGGACAAAATGTTATTGAGTTTTTCTGCAAGGAAATACTCAGTAGCAGTCCTGAGTAGGAATTGTGTCCGGTAAATGGCAATAGGCTCACCACCTATTACATGGGACTAAATAACAGCATTAGTGGAATGTGGGTGTACAACTGTGTACACCTCTGCCTACCCCTTCGAGGAATACAGGCGTGATGCTATGTTATGATAATATGTTTAAGGATACCGCATCGCAGTGCACTCTGGTGTTTTCATAATCAATCAACTATAACTTCGTATTGGGAAGAAATGAGTATTAATTATATGCATGTTCTGCTAACTAGGTGTTAGCCATTCCCAACCATTAAGTAAGCTACGAATACCCTAAAACCACAAAGCGAACCTATTACGTTTAATTCATTTATGCCCAATAATTGATTCGATAACCGTACAGATAAGCCACAACAACCTCATTCAGCCCATTTACCCCTCACAGCTCTCGAGAGAGGTTCTCCATCTGTCATTTTTACGATTCCCCAACCGGCGGCAACATTATCAATTTCCTTGGTTTTATTATCATATTATTTCATTAATTTAATCTCTGGGATGAACGTAGATTGCTGATAAAATTTTACTTATTTTTTCTGAGGAATTCGATTTTCATTTTAACGTTAACTCTTTTGAATAAAGTTGGGTACAATCGAGTTCACTCGCCTCAAAACGGGTTTAGTATGCAAATATATAAACACTGATTCTTGTATGCATAAGCAAGGATTTTTTATAGACACCTATTCTTGTTTCTCTTTATTGAACAGTTAAAGTTAACTGCCTCGTTGGTCTAGTGGTCCCAAGCGCTACTGCTGAGCATGAGGTCTTGGGTTCGATTCCCAGGTCGGGCAAAGTGTTATTGGGTTTTTCTGTTAGGAAATTTTCAGTAGCAACCCGGAGTTTGGAATTGTGCCCGGTAGATGGCAATAGGCACACCACCTATTACATGGGACTTAATAACAGCATTGGTGAAATGTGGGTGTACAAATGTGTATACCTCTGCCTACTCCTTCGGGGAATACAGGCGTAATGCTATGTTATATGTTAAAGTTAAGTCAAGTCCTAAACATACGACAACAGAAGTAACAGTTAAAATTATTATGCAATGTGTTATTGATCAGTCTGCTAATTATATTAAGTTATAACATTTTATTATATATTATGACATTTATCATTTAAATCTATTCCATTAAAATCTTTGAATAACTCAACCCATGTCAAAAGTGATAGTAATAGAATGAACAATTACATTTTCATTTTCTAGATTTGAGATTTGTCAAAATATTTGTGTTTAATATATTTTATGTTGAAAGGTTATCTAAAATTGTATTTATTCAGATCATTTTATCAGAAATAGCACACTAACAAAAACTATAATACATTTATAACAATAAAACTCCAAACTTAGACGACACGCAAAACTAAACGTCACAAAAATTACAATAGATAGAAAACTTTATGTGCTACTATCGTAGCAGCGTAGCAATTTCGTAGCGATGTCTACAGGGTGGTTACGGCGTAGAGTTGCCAGTCTTCTCGCGTCAACGCTCCAGGGCGCACGTCGCGTCGCCGACTCCGAAAGAGCATTTAATACGAAAGTAAACAAGTAACATGTGATTATAAACTTTGTTATAACATGATAATATGTGACTCCACATTTGTTGAAGATATAGCACATAGTCAAAGGTAAAGTTTACCCACTTTTCTTTTAATGCGGTCAGTCTAAAAGTCGTTCTTCTATTATTATTATTTAAGTTGACAATTTGAATTGTTTGAAGGTAATAGGTGATGTTTAAGGCATGTTTGAGAAGTATAATCGATAAAGATAATTATTCCAATTAACGTATTTCGTGTACCAAATATATACTATATAGAAACTTAAGAACAATTGTATTGTAAAAACTATTTGAAATATTAGAACTAGATTGAAGTATGGAGTATTGAAATAGACACGTATGTACGGTAATTTATTTCAACCTTTCGGCTTAGCCACGTACAGAATTATAAGAGAATATGAGCGAGGCAACAGCTTAAATAACTAATGACTACAATAACTCAATTTTTTATTTATGAAAATAGTTGCAAATTTTGTCGAATTAAAACTACATTATTATTATTTTTTAAACGCCGTTTTGAAACACAAACAATTTTAAAGTCATTAATAATAATTGTAACTTTATTGACTGCGTTTGATGGAATTTTTTGCTAAAAGTAAGGTTATTGTTTTACCGTGTAGATTTTAGTCGTGGTTGTACAGCGTCCAAGATGCATTTTTACACGACTGCCCAAAAAAGGAGTGTCGTGATTTTAGGGTTCATGTATGTATGTGAGTTTCTTAATTCCACCATAACTTCTTAACGCCTGAACCGATTGAAATGGAATTTGAAAATGGGTGCATAGGTTAGCAATTTGTTTTTAGTAATATATTGGCTATGATATAAAAAAAGGTGTAATGTACCTATTTATTGTAAAACTTCAGAAATGGCAGGCGTGCTTTTTTTTTATTTAATTTCATCTTGTTGCATGATGATAACTTCGGTCATCGATTAAACTACACAACTTCCGTTGTGTAGTTGGATATCGTTAAAAATAACCAACGATTTACGCTCACAAGTAACACTATTCATTTAGTAACGAAACCTGGCGACGCCGTTGTAGTCCGTAACCACATTTTAACCACCTGTTATTGGCATCCATCTTCAATGGTAGATATTAAGGATCAATAATTTTTTTGTATTTTTTTTGTTATGGTATATGGAGCTCGCTTGATGGGAACCGATTACCGCCGCCCATGGACACTCGCAACCCCAGAGGAGTCGGAAGTGCGTTGCCGGCCTTTTAAAGGGTTTGGGCCTCCGGTACCCTCACTCACTCGGCGAAACACAACGCAAGTTGTTTCACGCCGGTTTTCTGTGAGGCCGTGGTATCAATCTGGTCGAGCCGGCCCATTTGTGCCGAAGCATGACTCTCCCACGGTGATTTTTTTGCAAGAATAGTGCACTAAAACTGTAACCAACGTATTCAATTCGGTTGTTAAAATTTTCTATGGCATGGTGATGCGATCCCTGTAACTACGGCCGGCAATATAAGGAACAAAAATACCACTGCTGTTAATAAAACGCTTCTTCAAGAAGCACTGTTCTGCAAGATGTGTGTACTTCTCCAGTCGGGCTGCTCCGGTTTTCCAAGCCCAAGTCCCTCGTTTATACTGATGCATAGTAATGTTTAAAATAAAGTTGGTGCAACTAAGCTAATATACAATTTTGATATCATCATTTACATTGCATCACGCCTGTATTCTCCGAAGGAGTAGGCAGAGGCACCCATGTTTAAACAATGCTGTTAATAAGTCTCATGTAATATAGTGACTCTATTGCCATTTACCGGGCACATTTCCTTTACTGGTTTAACAATGACACTCTGTTATATTTTGGCTACTCAACATCTATTAAGACAATACATGATAATTATAGTTATGATGATAATTATGATAATCAAAAAATAATGAGCCTAATCTATGAGTGGCTTACAAATAATAAAATAATATCTACTACTAATATTAATATTGTAGTGTGGAATAATATTTCTTATTAAATGTCTACACTGACCTAATGATAATAATTGTGATCTTTTATATTTATTCAATTAATAATTTATTAATAACAAGATAAGGGAGAGTGTCGTGGTGGCCGAGTGGTTACGGGCTCGCCTCCAGAGCCGCAGGTTGTGGGTTCAAACCTGGCATGTACCAATGTGACTTTTCCAATGTCATATGTACTTTCTTTGTTCATCTAAGACATCACAGACATACGGTGAAGGAAAACATCGTGAGGAAACCTGGACTTGGTAGTCTGAAATCGCCAACCCGCAGGAAACTAGCGTGGTGATTAAGCTCGTGCCTTCTCTGTATGAGAAGAGGCCCTTGCCCTGCAGTGGGACAGTCATGGGCTGTTTTATTTTATTTATTATAAGATAAGGGCTGTTTTTTCATTCGCAAGATAGAATAATTGAAAATTAAAAAAAAAAAGTCTGTCTATTGCGTAATCGGCCCTTAATGTTACAATACCTCGAAAAAAAATAAACTTCATCGTTTTAATTGGGTCAGGCAGAATAACACTAAGACCTCAATCTGCCTAGCCTTTTCCCAATTACATTGGGGTCGGCTTCCAGTCAAACTTAATACCAGTATTTTACATGGAGCGACTGCCTATCTGACCTCCACAACCCAGTTTCTGGGTAACACGATATCTCGAGGTATGACTGGTTGTCAGACTTTCAGGCTTCTGACTACCCGTAACGGTTGTATGACCTATTTATTCTAAATTACCTATTTACAATACTATGTGGGATGCAGACCTAGTTAAAATGTATAAAAGTGCACAATTATGCGAAAGGTTTCCGAGTTTCGAAGTATATGATGCATTGGAAAATTACTGTGAATGATATTTTATGTATGAATGGAATTATGGCCTTGAGTTGTGGTTAATATTACAAGTGCGCATAGATATATATTTATATATAATGTATTTATATATAATATACATAAAAACATTATTTATGAATAAATTATTGAAATATATAAAATATTTTCGGCCACCGGCATCGGGACCAGGGTCTAAGCTACCGATGGTTAGGGCTCCAAAGAAAGGAACCTCCTCACAATGCATGCCGTGTCGAGGAGTACCGCTTTTTGCATCAGGCCCTTGATCCATAATATTATTATTATCTGTATAATAACTTTCGTGAGGCATATTCATATAAATTATTGTTCACCGGTTACTACTCACGTGCATTCTTCGGGTTTGCCCCAAACAAACCCCGAAAGCCGAAAATGTACAGGCAAACCCGAAGAATGTACGTGAGCAGTAACCGGTGAACAATAATAATTATTATTCATTTCATATAAAAACATCTCCCCGCGACCACCAATATTGCTAAGCGTTCGAAACGATAAGAAAAACAAATACCAAAATTAAACACGATTATATAATTGTATAATAACTTTCGTGAGGCATATTCATATTAGTTATTGTTCACCGGTTACTACTCACGTACATTCTTCGGGTTTGCCCGACTATTTTCGAACTCGAACGGAGCCCTTAGTCCAGTCACAGTCTGACTCGCGTCATTGCCGCGGACTCAGCTCATGACTAAGGGCTCCATATACCATACACCTTATTAGTGATATCCTCCAAAAATTTAAGCTGCGTAGAACTGGTGCACATTGACCAGATGTATGAACGTGGACGAAGCAAAACGCATATGAAAGGATCGTAGCAGGTGGCGTTCTGTGGTTTCTGCCTACCCCCATGGGACAAAGACGAGAGTTTATGTATGTATGTAAAGACGTGAGTTTATGTGTGTTATTATAATGTGAAATGATATAATAACACGATCGACAAAAACCTAAGCTAACATACTTTTTAAATACTTGAATGATTTACATTATTGATTTTGGCAGTTATTTTGTATTTGATATAAAACTTAAAAGACCGACTGAAAATATTTTATTAAGCAACTGCAAAAAAAGATATTAAACGATTTGGAAACAAAATAACCAATTTCTAAACTAGAGTTCAAAGGAATTATTTTAGGATTTAGATTAAATATTTAAAATAATTTCGTTTTGGTGTGTGAATTTTCAGGATTATGATTAGAAGCTGGTCGTGAAAAGCGAAAGCTCTGGTCTTAAGCTAGTTGCAAAATTAAATTATATGTTCTGATTGGATGATCACAGTACATTTTCCAAAAGCATATCTTTTGGAAAATGTTGATTCCTTCATTATTTAAAGTGCGTTAATGAAGTAACATTTGATATTTGAAAGGAGTACATTTAAAGTATTCATATCAGCAAAGAAGTTTAGAAATAGTTAAAGAATCCAGCTTTACATTTATCTCCCAGATTATTCTAAAGTACGATTATAGGTCACTTTCATGTCTCAAATTCTCTGAATAGTAGCAAAGTGCTTGCTTTTTTTTTTAACATTATTACTGGCTTCCAAAACACAAAACTTCTCAAGCGTAAATAATTTAAAAGCTTTGTCTGTGTATATATTTTATTTGAAGCATTACTTTTAATTAGATATTTTATTTAGGTCGAAGGTCAGGCTGTCCGTTTAGTCACTTAAAAAAGATCGCATTACGCCTGTATTCTCCAAAGGGGTAGGCATAAGGTTAAACCGTTGTACACCCGCAATTCACCAATGCTGTTTTTGAGTCCCATGCTTAAGTTGGTGGTGAGCCTATATACCGGGCACAAACCCAAACTCAAGGCTGACACCGTAAATTTTCTTACAGAAACACACACTATACACATACACTATATCCACCCCGGGAATCAAACCTAGCTAAGTGAGAACTATTATAACGAGGCAGTCTGTAAAACTTTCTTGTATAGTCATATCAATCTGCCTAGCCTTTAACTGACTATTTTGGGGTCGGCTTCCAGTCTAACCGGATGCATCTATATTTTTACAGTATTTTACATGGAGCGACGGCCTATCTGACCTTCACAACCCAGTTACTGGGTAACACGATATCTCATGGTAATACTGATTGTAATATTTATGGGTCCTCCGAGGTACAGAAGGGTCTCGATACGAAACTATGGTCACCCATCCACAGACCAATGGCGATAAGCGCAACTTAACCTCGATCGATCGTTGTGTGCAGTCGTTACTTAGCCACGAGCCCCTCCGAGTATATTGGTATAAATATTGAATGAGTCTATTCTATTTCTGGGGATATTTCTTTACTAACTCCGAACGACTAGGCTCCAATAAATTTATTCAGGACACTAATTGCTTACAAATAAGTAAACAGGCGAAGTTTGTCGTTAAATTGCAAATGGGACTGTCGAAGTTCAAGCTATTCAGCGGTTAATTTGAAATTCAGGAGACACCCGCGTGCTTAGGCGGTCTTAAAAGGTTATAGTTTATTATCTATTAACATAACATTGCATAACGCCTGTATTTCCCGAAAGGGTAGGCAGAGGTGTACACAATTGTACACCCACATTTCCCCAATGCTGTTATTAAGTCCCATGTAATAGGTGGTGAGCCTGTTGCCATCAACCGGACACTATTCCAAACTCCAGGCTGCTACTGAGGATTTCCTAACAGAAAAATTCAATAACACTTTGCGCGACCCGGGATCTCCTGCTCAGCAGTCGCGCTTGGGTGGTCCCAAGCTAGACCAACGAGGCAGCATTAGAATAGGTTAGAATTTTATTTTGCAAATATGGGTATAATAGTTCTTATGATACAATACAGCCATATTTTACCATTCGGCATGCAAACATTAACATTGTTTATAATCTTGTCCTTACACAAAAGAGATCAATTTATAAGTTACTAGTACAATTATTATTAGTATAATCATTATCATCAACTATTAATGTAATCATTCATGTACCATTTAAATGTCATTATACATATTATTATGTCATATTATTATACCTACTTTTATTAAACATCAATTCTATTTTTCTTTTAAAAAATCAGATACACTGTAGTATATTTTGTCACTCAAAAATTCACGTAATCTACTCTTAAACAGTACTGCGCTTAAATAATCTATTAGGAATAATAAATATAAGAAAGCTATTTATTCGGCCCTTAATTATAAGTTAACTTCCTTTTATGATGTTATTATGTAAGTGTCTCATTGGTCTAGTGGGCCCAAGCGCGACTGCTGAGCATGAGGTCTCGGGTTCGATTCCCGGGTCGGGCAAAATGTTATTGAGATTTTCTGTCAGAAAATTCTTAGTAGCATCCCGGGGTTTGGAATAGTGCCCGGTAGATGGCAATAGGCTCACCACCTATTACATGGGACTTAATAACAGCATTGGTGAAATGTGGGTGCAAGTTGTGTACACCTCTGCCTAGCCCTTCGGGGAATACAGGCGTGATGCTATGTTATGTTATTATGTAAGTGAATGTATTAAGTAATATCTTAGTCCTCTTGCGACCACGAACGATGCAAAGTGTTCTAAACGTCAGGCAAAACACACAACCAATAATACACGTGATTAATCTGGTTAAAAGTTGTTTTATTATAATGAATGTATTTACTTTTATTTTAATTAAGAATAACATGAAATAAACAAAGCAGCAAGATGAGAATTTCTTTTTTTTTCTCTGTCTGGGCAAACGTTAAGAACTAAAAATGCGTTTATAATGAATATAATGATTTAAATTAACCTTTATCACTCACACATAGGAAGTGGGCTTTTAAATTATGGACCTGATCTGTACCGCAGTACATGGCAAAATGGTTATCGCGCTGAATAGGTAACCAGCAAGTCGCATTTTCAGAGTGATAGGAATTATTACTTATGCAATTATTAATTTAAATCATTAATAATCAAAAATTGACAGCGCGGTTGGCGCAGTGGCCGAGAGACCGACTGCTGCGCTGCGTGTCGCAGGTTCGATTCCTGCACGGAGCAAATATTTGTACGATCTACGGATAATTGCTCCGGGTCTGAGTGTTAGTGTGCTTGTGAGATTATATGTCTGTAAACGCCACAGGAAGAAATTCCTAAGGAGGGGCAACGATTTTTTTTAATAAAAAAAAATGTTTCTAATCAATGTAAGAACTTTTGATCGCAAAAGGACCATGCCAGTCCCATTATAAACGAATCATATTATTATAGTACAGTAAACTAAACCTTATTATAAAAGCATAGAACTTATTTTTACAACGAGATACAAGATATCGGTAGGGGCCCGTAGTTTAGTAAAAGCCGCACAGATCGATCGGTCGAGGTTAAACTGCGCTTGCCAGGGTCGGTCTGTGGATGGGTGACCACAGTTTCATACCACCATGACAACCAGCCATACCACGAGATATCGTGTTACACAGTAACTAAGTTGTGGAGGGCAGATAGGCAGTCGCTCTATATAAAATATTGGTATTAAGCTGCATCCCGTTTTACTGGAAGGCGGCTCCAGTGTAATTGGAAAAAGTTTAGGTAGATGGAACTGTTCTGTTTCCCTGGAGGAGCCAAAGGCATGGCACAAAGGGGCAATGGTTTGATCTACTCGAGTTAACGGTACTCCTTCCTTATGTGCTGAGATGGCCGTGTGGTTTTAGTTGGTAGGAGTCCAACATATCCCTCACCGTAAGGGGCAGGGCATCCATGAGGATTTCCACACGATAATAATAAAATAAAATTAAAAAGGTGTCATTTCAATAATAATACAGTATATTCCATATTTATGTATAGTATTATTATGTTAGTTATTTAAGTTTATGTTGTATTATAGCATTAGAGTATTTTATATGCTCCTTGACGGCTGAATAAGAAAAAAAAAAACAAACTATAACCATCGTAAATATATTGGACTTAATAACCTTCATTTCTAGAAAAGTCGCCAGTACGGCCCATTTACAATATTAGAATAGTAATAGCGAAAAATTTGAGGCAACTTTTTAACAAAGGTATTTTAAAACTTCAATAAAAAGGAACGTTTCATCTGTGTTATCTTGTAAAAGGACAAGTTTACAGAAATGGAACGCTGTCTCAAGTCTTTGGGTTTATATTGTGAAACAAGATAGGTTTTTTGAAAGGAATTATAATATTTGAAAGGAATGTTTTGGGTTTTCTCAGGTCTTAAGTTTTTGTTAATATCTAACTTGAGAAACGTATTTTTACGCCTTTGTTAGAATTTTTTAAACTCTGACAATAGATTGTTCACCAATCACACGATAAGAAAAAGAAGTCAAAAATCATGACTGGGTAAATCCAAAACATCTACAAACTACAAAAATAGTTGAGATTTGTTTTTATGTAAAAAAACCTTATATTTTTAATTCACAACTTTTACTGAATTTTTAGACAATCATAATTCTAAAGTTTTAAACTTTTGTTTAAAAAGTATACGGTCGCGAGCTGAATTCGATAATACTGGAGTATTTATCCGGGAGGCGCAGGTTCGAATCCTGCTCGCAACCGTGTTCTTTTTCCACAAAAGTTTATATATAACTTTAGAGTTTGCTATGCATGCGTTAATACTTTTCGAAGATTTATCTGTAATCATAATTCTGTTGCTAAAATTAAAGTATTGAAAATTTTCATTGTAAAGTCAAATCTCGTTTAAAGTTATGGTTCTGAGTATTAAATAAAATTACCTCCGCCATATTGGTTATGACGTCACGAGCTAGGATACTCTCCGGAAACATGCGAATCTAACGACAAGTCATTTGCACAAATAGGTTAGAACATTTAACCTTATCGAGTGTAATATTTATGTAGATTTGTGTTATCAGAATGCATCCAAACATTATATCATGGTACCTACACACAGTGTGAGTGTTGGTAAAGTGCTCATATCTTCTTATCGTGTGGTTGATGAACAACCTAGTGTCAGAGTTTAAACCACCCGCAGGTCTCTGACATGGCTTTACAAACCATCAAAAATATCTCTCAGGTGTACTGGTTTCCTCAAGATGTTTTCCTTCACCGTTTTCAGCAAGAGATAATTAATTTATAATACACACATGACTTCGAAAAGACAGTAGTGCGTGCCTTAGATTCGAACTTGCGATCTTTGACTTGTTAGTCCAACGGTCATACCACTAGGCTACCACTGCTCAAGTGCTCATATGAAATTGAATGAGCATGAATGAGTATTTTCTTAGTGCTCATATGAAATTAGGTGAGACTAGACAATATTAAATTTACGAGATAATAATAAAACAATTACCATCAGTTAAAACTATTGAGTTTTTAAACAATTGCTATTAAAAACAGGTAGGTATATAATCTATGGAGACTATGTACCTTGGTTTTCTGCTTATGACTTAACTAATAATTTTAATATGCAACCGCAAATCCAGTTTAAACAAATTGTGTTACAATCAGTAATTAAGTCGATTAAATTTAATTATTTGTTGAATTTACTCTTTCATAATCTCTAGACAAATAATAACTGTAAAGTTCTGAAACTTTTCAAAATAGTAACATACTTAAACGTCATCTTGTAACTTGTTTTCTAGAAAAAAAATCTAATCCTAAGCGATTACTAAACATTAAGTACAAAACGATGTAACTTAAAAAATAAAAATAAGAAGCGCCTGTCATGCGTTATTCATGTTTTTTTTTTTTATTTCATACAATTTGAGCACCATAGCTTCTTTATATATATACATGGACCCTCGTTGACTGCCTCGTTGGTCTAGCGGTCTCAAACGCGGCTGCTGAGCGTGAGGTTCCCAGGTCGGGCATAATTTTATTGGGTTTTTCAGTTAGGAAATTCTCGGTAGCAGTAGTTGGTGGTGACGCCTCTTTGCTTCGGAGAGCACGTAAAGCCATCGGTCCTGTGCCTAATCTCTCTCCGATCGTGTCGGATTGCCGTCCGATCGGAATATGAGAGTGAAGGAAGAGGGAGTGCACCTGTGTTTGCGCATACACTTGTGCACTATAATATCCTCTGCGTACTTGCCTAATCTACGTGTAGATAAGCAGCCGTGGCCGGAATATGGTCGGGAGCAGTATTATATGGACCCTGAAAACATAATACTCTTTATTTTGGGCAGTCGTGTAAAATTAACTTTTAACTGTCAAGCCAAGATATAATGGCTTCTAGAAAGCTTGGCTTATTCTTCTTATATTAAATTCACATCACATAGCATCTTGCCTGTATTCCCCGAAGAGGTAGGCAGAGGTATGGACACACAAGAAGTTATACAGCCACATTTCACCAAATCTATTATTAATTCCCATAGGTATGAATAGCCTAGTGCCATCAACCGGGCTCAATTCCAAACTTCGGATTGCTACTACAAATAACTTAATTAAAAATTTCAGTAGTATTTTTCCGACCCAGTAATCGAATCCAGGACATTAACTGACCACTAGACCAATGAGACAGTTATAACAAATGCGTCTAAAAATATGTTCGTACATAATTTACTATACAACGGCCGGGTTTGATCCCGCGACCTTTCTGTGTTCACAAACAACAATAACGCCATTATATGTATAAGTACTCATTTCCCTACTATGCCATCACAATATAAAACGTGAATTTTACATATGAAAGCGTCAAAGGCTCGAATAGCGACGTGAAAGTGCTGAAAGTCGCATTGTTATCAAACTCATGCAAAGCCTTGACGCGTTTTGAGCAAAAAAATAATAAATAAACGTAGCAAAAAGAATATTCCAAAAAGTAGATTCATTTTGACATTTAGTTATAGTTTATGGGGATTTTGAGGCAGTCAAAGGGCAGTTTCACTCCGGCAAATAAATAAATATGCAGTAAAGTTATACATTTTTGTGGAAAGTAAAATACGGTAGTGAGCGGGGAACCTGCGCCTCCTGGATAAATACTCCGGGGTAGTGAGCAGAGGTCGGATGGCTTAGTGGTGATAGCGCCTGAAGTATTTATCCCGGAGGCGCAGGTTCGAATCCGAACGTATTTTTCCTTTCACAATAACTTATAACTTAAAGTTTGCCACCCATGCGTTAATGCGTTTGAAACACGTATCTGTAAATATGCAGTAGCTGCTAGCTGTCTGTATTTTGTATGTCCTTCTCCGCTTGTCCGTGGTTTCTTCTGGTCCAATCGGAAAAACTGCGGTTTTTTTGAGTAGGAGTCATCTCGCAGATCAACCTAGAAGGTTGTCGACTGCTTGGCCGGCTTTCTTTTGGTCGCCTTAAGAAAATTTAGGCCCCCAGCCAGGGCATTCGACTTATGAACTAAGCGACTACACGCCAAGGGCCCCCCTGCGGGGTACGGACCTCGGCTTAGGGCGTCGCTCGTGAGAGGGCAGCAAGGGACTGGCTGGATTGGATTCAAATCATTATTATTTAGGGACGAATTTAAAGCTACAGACTCAGCGGCGCGGGCTGGCACGAGCAAGGGTCGGGAAGGGGAAAATCCGCGCTAGAATAGTGACTATTTAAAGTTACTATCGCAGCTTATTCTGAGATAGGACCCTTTTTGACCTAGTACAGATGTTGATGTTTCTATTTTTTACTACCGTTTATATACATACCATAATGTAAAGGTATATGGGATGGTAAATTTAAATAAAAGTAGAATCGTTATGGACCCTGTTGGGCACAGCAAAAGTAGTTCTTATTTATAAACATTTATATAAATTTTCAGTAGCATCCCGGAGTTTGGAATTGTGCCCAGTATATGGCAATATACCACGGAGGTATCGGAAAAATCTATGTCTACTAAAGTACACCTCTCAATGTTATTAATACTGTTTTAATTAAAATAATGTTTATGTTTGCCTAATAGCTACTTTGATATAGGCACAATAAATGTACCTATAAAGGAAAGAAGTTATATTTGACTTGTCAATAAATCAATTGAGATAGAAACTGAAAAAGTTTTTCTTTGCGCGATGTGTTTTCAGAAAACAGAAAGGAGGAAAGAGGGTTACTTGTGGAGAATCCAAAAACTTTATAATCGTTAACAGAACTCTTTAGTATTTGGTACTTACCTGTGTGTGCATTAACCCATGTCGAGCACACTAGAGTACAAGTACACACATACACTTGTATTCCCCGAAAGGTTAAGTAGACATGTATTGAAGATACATACATAGGTACATAGCATTACGCCTGCATTGTAAGCAGAGAATTAATGCTGTTACTAAGTCTCATGTAATAGGTGTTAAGCCTATTACCATCTACCCGTTACATTACCGAACACAGGGCTGCTACTCAAAAGTTTCCTAATAGAAAAACCAGATAACACTTTGCTCGACACGGGGATCGAACTCAAGATCTCATACGCAGCAGTCGCACTAGGAACAACAAAACCAACGAGACAGTTCGTCACGTTTTATCTATGAAGTTATTGAGTCCCATCTACTAAGTAGTAAGCGTATTGCCGTCTATCTCTTACATTTCCAAACATCGTGCTGCTACTTAGAATTTCCTAATATTAAAACCCAATAACAGCTAGAAATACCATTTCACTATAACTACCATTTTCTTTTTGTTTTGCCTGTGACAAATATAAGTTGACACACAAAATACTAAAAGCTGACAGCGGGTGAACGAAAACGATTTCTATCGGCATTCTGTCCTTCCGCGTTTGTCGATCACATAATGCCCCATTTGATTGACATCGTGATGTCAAATGATTGAACGATTTCCGGATACAATTTTTTTAGTTGAAGATACTGCTCGTGATGAAATACGCTTGAAAGAACATAACACAATGGATTTTATCAGCTGTTATGGGTTTTGTGATTTTGATAACTTTTTCTGATTCTTGAGATGTGGATATATTTCGTCTTTGTTTACCGCGTTGTGGCGCACATAACAATTAAGTTATGTTATCCAAGCGTACATTGGCCGTCCGAAAAAATACGTCGAGGGGGGCGTGATGCGTCATATAAACAACCACTTGGGAGTTGGAACTGAATCCCTAACAGTATTTGAGTAAAGCACAGTGAGGTTCACATTCAACATTGAAGCACAGCTCTAAAATTTGTTAAATATATTGTTTAACTAGTTTTTTATGAAAAATATCGATATAATGTCATAATTTTCATTCTTCATTGCTAATGTTATCTTTCTAGGGATTTACTAAATGACCTCACCCTTACATATGAAAAGTAAAGGGAAACGTCCCTTGAATATCAATTGATTTAGAGGTGCAAACTCAAAGTGTATGGAAGTATTTTTTGATACACAAGAAGTTTGTGATGTTCACATGATCATGTTCATTAAAATAAATCTTTATCAGTAAAATCTATACATATCAAAACCGTAACCCCAAAATTGTAATATTTAACAAGGTGAAATGAATTAAAAAATAAAAACATGCCTGCCATGTGTGTGTGTTTTTTTTTCACACCTTTTTGTGTACCTTAGCCATAGTGGCTATGGTACACAAAAAGGCATAGAATTAGAATATTTTTGCTACCCCATAGAAGGACATAGAGCTCAAAAAAGTGCAACCGTTTTTGAATTGTCAATGTGTGCGTGCAATAGTGATGTACAACATGGAAATATTGAGACATATCGCTTATTGATAAACAGTATTATATTTCAGATGTAAAGACTTGGTATACAAAATGAAAATATATTCAAACAAATTATGTTAATAAAACTAAAATCACAAGCGTAGGTATTATTTAATGCACTTCATTAATTAATTACATTATTTAAATAAAAACATTTCATGCGCCTATACTATAATTATATTTCATTGGTAATAGGTACTTTGTTCAGAAAGCAGCTTTTAAGGACCCTGAGCAGTGTATAGAGTATGACTAATTGAGATGATGAATGACTAAATGATTTTTACCTACCTATCCTAATACCATTGCGAAGGTGATCTGGACTCAGCGCAGCACACGTTTGAGGTGTGCCCTGCCTAGACCACTGAGCGGCGGATACTAAGAGCCAGTATCGGGCGAGATCGCCTATTTCTGCCGGCAATAGTGAGGTCTAGGCTGGCAGATTTAGGGAACTGGAGAGAAATGGCTTCCTGTTGTGATACTGCTGTCGTCCAGAAAGAGGCCGCCGAGCGGGATTGTGAGAGGGCCGATCCCTCTCGGAGAAGAAGGCGTCTAGGAGGCAACCGCCTCGGCGCCTAACAGCCGAATCCCCGCCTGTATGATTAAAAACAGGCGGCCCTTTGGGGTCACGGGTGCTTAGAGAGGGGACTCTATTTACCCATCGTGATCCCAGAGAAGACGGTGGCATAGTGGTCACGTCCTATCGTGCTCAGCGAGGCTTAGGGGAGACCCCTTTACAGTCCTTCCAGGTATGTGATTTAATAAGCGCTGCATAGCGGGGGTGCTGGAGCTGGTCTATTAAGTGCCTCCCTCCATATGCTAATGTTGACCGCCGAGGTGCTTTGAGTGAGGTAAGAATCTCACACACCCCGGTCTTATCCATAAAGGCACGTTTTTGAAGGTTTCCTCCCGAAAAAAAAGGGAAATATCCTATTATCTTTTCTTATTTCTTTATTATTTTTTCTTCTTTATCTTTATTCTTTTCGTTATCAATTAGTCTCATCCATTTTTCCTTTTCCTTAGTATCGACAGGAAACCTTTTAGTATAAAAAAATATATCATAAAAATGTGAAATTCTCTTGAATTTGTAGTCAAAATTATATAAACAACATATTCATTACGCTATCACATAGAGGCTCAGTGCTCACCGCCTAAAGGTGATAGCGCAGGAATCACCAACTAGTTTCATTCGGGGTCTAATCAAATTCAAATTCAAATCAAATAGCGAAGAATAATAGTAGCGCAGTTCGTTAGATCATTATTAAACTAAGGTCCGCACAAAGTAGGTTGGCGGTCCGGATTTGAACCGCATTTGGGGACTACTGTAATAGCGTGATGAAATATATTTATAACGTAACTTGGGCCACTAAGCTACGCTAAGCTTCTTATATGTTATAAACGTTCGGACAGACACACCGACAAACAGACAGAAACGTTTCCAAACATTTTGGTTTCATCGTATTAGGTACCTCAATAAAAATTTTGGAAAAATGATTACTGTGCAAAGATAGTTGGTAGATCTACACTAATAATAAATTCTGATATCGGAACTTTCTGTTCTAAAATTTCATCGACACAATAGTCGACATTGACAAGTCACTATTTTGTATACATGAAATGAAAATTTATATTAGAACAACGTACTCAATATTGCTTTTATGACCATTGTTTTTTAATATAGAGTAAATTCACTATTTTCTTGATAATATTTGGTTTTCAAAATAAATTTTCTAAAGACAGATTTTTCCAAAATATGGCCATGAAAATATATGCTGTTGTTGACAATTGTGAAATGAATCTTTTCCTGGATTATTTTTATAAGAAACATCGCAGACACCAACACAACACGTAGGCATTGCTTGTAATTTTAAAACTGTATAAAATGTACAGGATTCACTGACAATACAGCAAATATAAGTTAGCGTGATTTTTGACAGTGACACTGGAGAAAACAACATCTGCCAATAGTGCTGACTGAACCTAAATATGCTTTCTCTTTCTAACATGTGATATTTCCGTAAGAGATACCATTCCCATCTAGGCTTTGTTGGTCTTTTTCTATACTACGTTTATGCAAAAAGGTGTGGTTTTTTTTACAATTTTTTCTAATCTTACTAGCCTATTTTAACCGGGACAATGTAAGGATTCTAACGATACCATAGATCTCAATCAGTTCAGGCGTTTTGACGTGTGACGGCGTTGACTTTTGACTTTTGACACATACACACATACAAACGAACATACATACAACCCCTAAAAACATAACACTTCCCCTTTTTGGGTAGTCGTGTAAAAAAAGGTTGTGTTAATTATTCTGTGAAAATGTTCTGCTACATAAAGTCTATGTTTAGATACTTACTGTAAAGTACACTCTCAGTTGAAAGCTCTCCTACACACTCTCATAATAATCTTCTTTTGACACTTCTGTGCGATTCGCCCTATCGACCTTCGCCAGGCCATTAATTTATTTAGTGGAGAGATTTACGCTCCGTTTTCCGGTTTGTTTTCGCCTTCAAGAACTTTTCTCAAATTACAGTTAATCCGGTTTACGGCCCGTACGTGCTCTGTAGCCAAATTAAGTTAGTAAACGTAGAACTATGTAACTGAAGGACAGCCAATAAAACAGTAGACTAATTAAAATAATTAATTACGATTAAACCTAAAATGTAATGCCGGTTTTCTTGTAAGTTAGTAAGGTCGTTGCAAATATGTTGAGTAATTTATGTAACAAACTTTGTATGTAATCGATTTTTGCAACTTAATTTTCACTCACTCCACTTCCTTTTTTTTCGCGTGCGGGAATCCATCGTGGTCAATATGCCGAACTCTTATCGACTAAACCCACACTTCAGGCCTTTACTTAACCAATCGAAATAGCGTAATACAGATTTTATTAATTCAAGGTGGTTTTTTTATAATTTTTTGTTTTCATATATATTACTTTTTTTGTCATCAGATGAAAGCGTGGAGTGCGCACGAGCAGGACACATCGTTGCCATGCTGTCGGACGCTGCACGTCAAACATGCTGCCTATGCTAGTGCCCTCTATACTTTGGTAAGTACCCACGATCTTCATAACTACCTCATTGGTCTACTGATCACAAGCGCGGCTACTGAGCATCCTGGGTTTGATTTTCAAATAAAAAAAATATCTTTGTTTTTTTTTTAGTAAATTCTTAGTAGCAGCTCGGAATTAGGAAGTTGGCAGTGTAACATCCCCGGTGCTTCGGATAGCACGTAAGTTGCGGTCCTGCGTCTGATCTCTCTCCAGTACTATCGCAATGCTGTCCTATTAGAGAATGAGAGTAACGGTTGAGCGAGTTGGCTAATATCCGTGTAGATGGGTCGCTGTCATCGAAAATCGGTCAGAGTATATTACGTTTCCTAAAAATGATCCGTTTGCAGAGCAAATCCCTCTTCTTTTAGCCCTTGACCATAGTGCGAACTTCACGCAGGTGTTGAAGCGAGCGAGACTATATCAAGCAATGAATCCTCCGCTTGCATTCACTGGCGTCTGTTTGAAACCAAGTAACAGGCGATGATTGCACAGTATTTACAAACCATACGTAGAAATTACTACATTCGCACCATTGCTGGCCTAACTAGCGTGCGATGTACGCGCTCGTGGCGGGGATAATAATTAATTAATTACTCCTAACAACAACTCGTGTTACACCGTAGTTATCTAATAAACCACTAGGTACCTATAAGGCACCCGCGCCTGTCTATATCTCCGCTCGTTTACTATGAACGAGCATTTAGAGAAATAAGCATTAGTTACTACGCTTGCTTATAAGCATTTAGGGGATTTCATTATTTTCAATTAAGTCAAGTACCAGTTGCGCTATTAAGATTTTGTATCCGCACGTAATAAAGGGGCATTCAGAAAAATTTCTAAGAAATCTTGTCGTATTCAGTACTTTATTAAATATATTCCCGGTTTCCGGTAGAGCTGCCATTTTTCTTACCGTAAGGTAAAAAAAATGGCAGAAAGAGATTGGTCCTCGTACGTGGCAGTATTTTGTGTATATTTAATTAATTTGTATTGTATTGTTAACAGTTGTATTGTTTTGTTCACTCAGAGATATATCTGTCTAATCCAGAAGAAAATAAATTATTGTCTCGTTGAAGCAGCATTGCCATTCACCGTGGCAATGCTGCCAGCATTTTGGGCACGTTACGAGTTGATAGCGACGCGAATGAATATTTCGACGCTCTATAATATTATTATTTTATTTTTTTGTTATAAGTATTTTGTTTGTTTAAGTAGTTTGTGTCTATAGACATGTCAATATATTAAACTGGTTTCTTTCTACCTTTTAAATAATAATTATTGAAGTAAATAAAATTTGCATATTTGCATTTCAAATTGAGGACTTTACTTGAATAATTCTGACACTAGGTTGATCGTTAATTACACGAAAGAAGACTATTTTGTTCGTCAGTACATCATCTAGTATCAAAACCATCTCAATAAAATACAAAAACAGATACTCTAAAATATTTCGTCATATCGAAAGGGACAAATTAGAGCCGTTGATTGATAGTCAATCGATAATGTTTTATGTTACTGAATAAAACCAAGACAGACCACACAAGTATGCTAACATATTCTAGTAGTAATTAACAACTGGGAACCAAACAGGTGGTACAATGGAGAGTATGTTACAACTAAGTAGTTAATGTTTACTGTTACCACGCGAAGGCATACCGAACAAATACTTACTATGTATTTGTCTTAGGTACAATTCGTCACTAACTGGTTTTTGGATTTATAATATGAAACAACAAATATGGCAATAGTTTGTAAGTTTAAAACTTAATACTAAATTAACTTATATTATAATTAAATTATATCAATTAATGTTCACTGGTTACTACTCACGTGCATTTTCCGGGATTGCACGACTAGTTTCGAACTCGAACGTAGCCCTTAGTCATGAGCTGAACCCGCGGCGATGTCGCGAGTCAAACTGGAGCTGTATCGCGCCGCGTAGCGTTTCGCACGCGCCGATGATGTACTCGGTGTCGGAAGTACTCGTGTGTTTCCGCCACTCGTCGTGTCCGAGATATTGTCTTTACCATTCATGCCGGTGCATACTACGCTGACTGTGTCACACTCCAGGCTTAACTCACTTTCATATGACGTGGATTTCAGAGCTGGTTTCCAAGCAGGGGGCAACGTCCAAACACTGTCTCTGTTGAAGTTCGGGCGACGGCTTATTTCGATAGCTTCACGTACTGTACACGCGGTACGAAGTATTTCTCCCTCGCTAGTACGGATGCTTTATCGAAACGTATAAAATGAGCCGCGCCCGTGCTGCAAGCGTGTTCTGCAACTGCTGACTTGTTGATGTCCATACTCTTCATACTACGTATGTGTTCATTCAGCCTGGTTGCGATATTGCGACGAGTTTCTCCGATGTAACTCAAGCCACAGTCGCACGGTATTATGTAAACGCCGGGGACGCCTAATGGATCTTTGTCTTTCGGTGAACGTAGCAGTTGTCGTAGCTGAGTATATGGCCTATCTTGTCCGTAACTCCTCGAACGAACGGTAAAAATGCTGGAGTACGTTCCGCGCCCGCCCGTCGTCCACGACCCCTGTCCACCGTATTCAAACTACGGATACACCGACGCCACTGATACCCGTTGCGCTCCAGTACCTCTTGTAAATGACAAAGTTATGCGTGCTGGCGAAACCGACACATACTGACCAGTACCTACGAGCAGACTCTCATCACCATCCTTCACACCTATTTTCCGTACCCAGAACACTGATAGACCGGGCGTTCAGTTTATGCGATCCTCAGTACGTGGACGCAGAACTGATATGAATATGTCTCACGAAAGTTTTTATACAAAAATATAATTAAGTTATTGGTTTTACAGTTTTAATTACGCATTAGATCTTCCTACTCGTTTCCATCTCAAAACAGCTTAAGTATGCATCATGAGCTCACACAGTGTCAAACAGGTCTTGACTCAAGTACGTGAATTCGCTAAAATCTTCTTCTTCTAATAAATAAAAATGTCGTGTCACAGCGTTTGTTATCGAACTCCTCCGAAACGGCTTGACCGATTTGTATGAAATTTTTTGTGTATTTTTGGAAGGTCTGAGAATAGGTCGTATTCGTTATACCCCTAGGTGATAAGGATGGCCTTATCCAGAAAATTATCTTAATAATCATATCATTAGGGGCACAACTAGTATCTTTATAAATATTATCGGAAAATATCATAATTACTATCCGAATTTATCAATCAGATTTCTTAATTAAGTATTCTTGAAAAATTGAATGAAATGGAATCTAAAATCAATTTTGAAGTTATTTTAGTTTATAATCCAGATGTAATAATTCCACAATCTTTTTAAGCTCCAAGAAGTTAAAAATAACAAAAGACAATAGCTATGGAAAATAAAAATAACTCGTTTTGACACTTAACCGGCCAACGTGATCTTTCCCACGTCGAGGTAATTATGTACGAAACAAAGGACCAGCGCGACATTTTTCTTAACAATCCCTAAAAATTTTTTTAACTTTTACTTTATGCTTTAGTATTCATCAGTTTTTCTGCAATAAAATATATACCGCATTAAGGATTTCCTTTACAATTCTGTTTTTCATCATATGAATCAGGGTTACATTGAGATTTATTTAATAAAACATAAAGCCTCATCTATCAAAAACGATTGATAGTATCTATTTGAATAGCCATTACCGTCTTGCCGAAACTGTAATAACTAGTGGTCACCCACTGGCCGAAATTCGACAATAACTCATTTAAATTTTAAATTTGAACGCTAATAAGGTTCTATTGTCAAAGATATACCTATATGTGTATGTCAAACGTATGGTAGTGTGTGTAATATTTGTTTTATTAATTAAATGTATTTGTAGTGCATATTATATCAAAATATTAGCTTTCTGCGCTCCTTCTCCATATAAACTTTACGTCCGTGGTTTTTTTCATAAAGGGGAATACAAAGTTTTTGCTTCACGTATATTAATATACTAACTGTGACCCGCGGTTTCACCCGCGTTAATGCTCCACTCCTGCTGGTCATACCGTGATGTTATATAGCCTATGTTACCCGGCGATAATGTAGCTTCCTAACGGTGAAAGAATTTATTAAATCGGGCTAGTAGTTTTTGAGTTTATTTGTTACATACAAAAATATAAATCTTTCCTCTTTATATTATTAGTGTAGATAAATAACAACAGCATGATAGTAATGCGTTCCAGATAAGTGTTTGATAGCCAGTCCTATTCAATGTCTTTTTCCTATTTGACTAAAAGCGCCAGTATTCAATCGCCTACAGGCAGTTTTTCTATTTAACTAAAACTTAGATGTACTATCGCGGCCTTTTCCGCCTACCCACTTAAATTTTTTTCGTGTAAATCCTGTGCCGGCGACATGTCACGCCCCCTTAAAGGAGCCTGTTAGGAAAGCCACAACATAATTAGTTGCAATCTGCACTGCGCATCTTAGTGACGCATCACGTGTACTCCCTTTTGTGAATTTTAAGGACGATCTAATTTGACCTTGGCGGGGCTACAGAGCGCTTCTATTTTTTAAGTACAAGCGAAAATTAGCTTAGTGGTGGTCAGGCGGTAGTGTCCGCGATAGTACCTATCAAGACTATTTTGTATTAGCATACAAAGCGTCATTAAGGTAATATAGCATCCCGCCTATATTCCGCGAAGGGGTAGGCATCGGAGTAATAGGTATACCCACATTAATATAATGATATAATCTGCAATTTATCTAACAAAGTATTTGTCGACCTGTAATTCCACTCTGCGAAACATGATAAAAATAAATTGTTGTTTTTCCTACTTCAAACATACACGGTATTTATGGGCGATAACGAGTTGGCAACACTTCAGTGGATTTAAGCGAACAGCCGCTATTTTTACCTTATAGGAATATAACTGACTTACTGAGGTATTTCATTGATAAAATTACTTAACATTCTAAATAAACGTGGCACAAAATTAAACTGATATTAAACTAACAACGTATGCAATGAATACCAAACAACCCAGAATATTGCTGAAACAGTCCTCATTCCACAATCTTGATCCAAACGCTGATTCTAGTCTTTGTATGTGCAAACACAATTTGGCTGTCTGAAGTCTGTCCACATGAGTACAAATCTAACAGAGCAGCTTCACACGATCACGCCCTCGTAGTACGAGGGCGGCTATGTGTGCGTGAGTCTAGGGATGTACATAGATGTTCCGTAAATGATCGTAAAAAATGGAAACATAACTGGCAACATTATCTACGGATAATTCCTAAAACTAGAAATAGACTGCGTATTTTGCTCATATTGTATATATACGTATTCTTCTATAAATACAATAATAATACATTCATTATACGAATAGAAACGACAGTTCGTTCCTAGCTTTTTATTTAAAATATTCGTTTGTTTGGGATTTCGAACGCATTCGTTTTTTATTTTATCATTACGCGTGAAAAAAGCAAGTACTTTTAATAAAACACACGGAACAGAGACCAAACGTATGCTACGAGTATATTATGCAAAGGGCCATTAATTTATAAATGCTTAATAAATTTAAAATAGATCAAATGAATTTCTATATCTTA
This sequence comes from Xylocampa areola, assembly GCA_935421205.1. Classification (NCBI taxonomy): domain Eukaryota; kingdom Metazoa; phylum Arthropoda; class Insecta; order Lepidoptera; family Noctuidae; genus Xylocampa; species Xylocampa areola. The sequence continues at coordinate 15,717,193 of OW285204.1, forward strand.
TTTTTTAAACATGCTGGTTTTCTGGTAGATAAAGAAGATAGGTGTATTTAAATAATTTGGGACTGTTACGGGTATTTTAGAAAGAAGAAAGAAAGAAAGAAATGAAATGTCGCACGCTCGCACGATTTGAATGTTAGACTGAATAGAGAGCAATGACGTCACCAAAATACGTCTTAAAATTTGGAAGAAATATAATTGGCTTGGTGACACAGTGAGCACCTGGAATATTTATCTGGGAGGCGCAAGATCGAATCCTGCTCACGACCGTATTTTTCTTTCCACAAAAAATTATAACTTTAAAGGTCAAACGCCAGCGTTAATGCATTTGAAAGTTCTTCTTATCGTGTGGTTGATGAACAACCTAGTGTCGGAGTTTAAACAATCCGTAGTCTCTGATATGGCTTTACACACCATCGGAAACATCTCTTAGGTGTGCTGGTTTCCTCACGATGTTTACCTTCACCGTTTTAAGCAAGTGATAATTAATTTATAAAACGCACATGACTTTGAAAAGCGTTGCGTGGCTTGGATTCGAACTTGCGATCTTTGACTTGTCAGTCCAAAGGTTATATATACCACTAAGCTATCACTACTATAACTATATGGATTTGAAAGATTTATCTATACGTGTTATTTTTTCCCAAAAAGTTATACCTTTAAATAGGCATCTGCTTAGAGAACTGAGTAATCTTCGCCTTCTGTTGAGATATTTATAATGTTATTTTATTGTTCAACGGTTATTACTCACTTGCATTCTTCGGGATTGCCCGACTAGTTTCGGACTCGAACGGAGCCCTTAAACATGTGCTGAGCCCGCGGCGAGCCCGTCGTGAGTCAAACTGACAACAGAAAAATACGCGTGAGTTCAACAAACAGTTGAACAATAATTAATATGAATGTGTCTCACGAAAGTTATTATACAAAAGTATTTATAACTAACGGCCCGTCCAGGCCTCGCACGGGTAGAAATTTTTTTTTTTGTCATTTTGTGATAAACGCGAAATATTTGTAGATATTGATATGTTCTTTTTTTTTTTTATTTATCATCAATAGTTTCCGCAGCGCATGCGATGAAAGCCATTTTATGAAAAAAAAATTACACCTTGAGTTACATTATTGAAGTTTTAGTAGGGATCCTTAATATTTTCTAGTAATAAATATAGCTTATGTAACTCAGGGATAATGTTGCATTCTATTAGTGAAATATGTTTTGAAATCGGCTATTTGTTTGTAAATTGTACACCTATTTGTGTTTTGGTTAATTCATTCGTCACTACAGTCCGTCGGATGGCGCGTAAAAATAAAAAAAACATTTTCTTTCTTTCTAGTTTTTGAGTTAATCAGTTACAAATATAAATCATTCTTCTTTATAATATAAGTGTAGATGTAGATTTGTTCGGTGTCTGTACACACTACCCAAGCCTATTAGTCTTCAAGATATGTCTTTGAAAAAGCATTAACGCATGCTTAGCGAACTCTAAAGTTACAATATTAAATGGAAAAAGAATACGGTCGCGAACAGGATTCGAACCTGCGCCTCCCGGATAGATACTCCAGGCGCTCTGACCACTAAGCCATCTCGACCTCTATTAGTCCTATTAGTCTTGATATTATATTCCACAGAGCAAAGCTAGTCGTGTCCTATTTGCTACGTGTGATGACGATGATGACCAATGCTGTTATTTAGTTGCATGTAATAGGTGGTGAGCCTATTCTCATCAATCAGGCACAATTTCAAACTCCGGACCGCGAATTTTCTATCATAAAACCCCAAATAATACCTAGCCCGACACGGAAATCAAACTCAGGCCCTCACGCTCAGTAACCGCTTGCGACCACTCGACCATTGGGGAAGTGTCTTACATAATATGATACTGAACAAAAATGTTCTTACATAAGTCTTGCAACTTTTTCTTTCAAAGTACTGGACGACTTTGAAACAGGATTATTATAAAAAGTAGGTTACAAAGTAAAAACATTCAAAAGATTTCGTAACAATATAATTTGAACATTTCATTATTTTTAACAATAATTTTACGCTGTATCTTGATCTTTAAGGCATTTTAAGAATAATTAATATAGATACATGTAGTACGGTACAAACAAAAAATACACAGGCTCTTAATCAAAAAACACAGACTGCTACAATGCAACGTAGCTGACTCAATAAGTCACGTGCTACGGTGCTACGTGAGCTATGCTACGTCGTAGCAAATAACCGATTCGCTAGGCGTCATTAACTTTGTACTTCACTAGTATACGCACTTTTTTCGTTGTCTTTTTATTTAAATTTTTAAACAAATGTCTACGTCAATGGAGATAATTATGTTAAAAGTTTAAGGTATTAACAGTATACAAAAATCTTAAAATTCACCAATAATGACCTGGCTATTCCTACCTATACAAGCCGGAATTAACCGTGAACTTGAAAAAAGTTAATGCAAGATTATAACACAGCGACACCCCTGTGTTGCCCGACAGGTTATGCAGTGGTGTATGCAGTGGTGCACCCATGCATGGATAATAAATAGCCCATCACCCAGTACCACTGCAGGGCAAGGCTCTTCTTAGACAGAGAAGGAGATTGATCACCACACTAACTGACTGCGGGTTGGCCATTTCAGAACGATCGATTCAATCTTTCTTCACCGTACACCCTCATCGTGGTTCACCCACGTTTCACCAATACAAAAAAATAATGTCGCATGTAATAGGTGGTGAGCCCATTGCCATCAACCGGGCATAATTCCAAACTCCGCGCTGCTAGTCCGTCTAGTGATCCCAAGCGCGACTGCTGAGCATGAGGCAAAGTCTTATTGAGTTTTACTGTTAGGCAATTTTAAGTAGCACCCCGGAATTTGGAATTGTGCCCGGTAGATGGCAATAGGCTCACCACCTATTACAACTCTCACCACTTAATAACAACATTGTTAAAATGTGGGTGTACACATGTGTGTCTGCCTACCCTTTCGGGGAATACAGGCGCTAATAAAGTAACACGTCGGTTACGGTGAAACTTATGTTAGTGCAACTGAGCCTTAGTATCAAGTCGCGTTCCCATTTTCTACATATGAGGAAGTGTTACCAGCCTGTTGCTTTTATTTATTTTCCAGTGAATGTTTCGTGCTTACTATTAATATGAGGAAAGGCTCATAAAAAATATACGTGAGATGATTGTCTGACGTAGATATTACGTTTTGATTTATATTATAGTAGAGCTTTGGCGAAGTATCAGACAATTGATTGTAGGTATCATGTAGATGGGTTACCTACTAAGACCGAGGTTAGGTTTATTGAAATAACCATTTATTTATCTAAATATAATCGATTCCAAAATTGGCTGATTTGGTAGAACGAAAAGGCCGCCCACAATAATTATGTTTTAAAAATTAACTGTTTTTGTGCTATGTTCAAAGTATATTGGCAAATTTTTTTAAACGGGCATGGATGGCCAAAACCGAAACTGTAATGAATATTGAAAAATACTGAAAGGAGCACTGGGCTAGATTTTGCTTAAAACTAAAACATTGGATTTTTGAAAAATAAATATTCCCAACCTGGAATCGAACCCGTTGATTTTGGGAAACACGTATTATTACACAATCCGATAATGTTGCTAATAAAGACGAACTTCTGGGAAGTAATGAAATGACAAATTACACAGTTTCATCTAAACTGCAATATCAACCAATATTGGATTTACAATTTACTTTCAAAACTTTTTACATGCAACAGAACAATAAGGTACAAAAAAAATGTACAAGCATATTATCATATCCAAAATTAGCTTCCGAAAAGTACTTAATTTAGCATTAAAAATATATAGCTTAGATAAATTATTGTTATAGCACCTTTTAATCCTACTGATGAAAGAATTTCGTGCGTAAGTAATGCCACAATAAGGGTCATGAAAAAATTGGGTATGTCTAATAATGGAGCTCTCTATTTGAGGACTAAGTTATTTCAATTAATGCAATCGATGACGCCATTACAAATCTTGTGGAGAAATATATCTAGAAAAGTAAGCCATAATCAATCTGCCTAGCCTTTTCCCAATTACATTGGAAAAGTAAGCCATAATAAACCCAAATTTTTACAAAAACTAAACATTAATTAATATATTTAGAAAATCAGCTTTAAAGGGTTTATAAGGACACATAAATAAAATCACGTACACGACATCGAATAACTACTGTAAATATTAAACCGTTTCATAATTAGAATATATTCAGAGACAGAAGAATAAAAGTATATCATATATAATTATATTTTTTTAATACATGTTGAGGCCATGTAATGCCTATATTAATTCTATTTTTCAAAGAAACATTGAAAAAATAATAGACAAGAACGGGGCTTGAACACGCGACCTTTGACGTTCCGTGTCATCACTCTGAGAGTGATATATGATTTATAAAGGATTGGGATGTTGTTCGGCGATTTACTACTGCAAAGTGGTAACGCTGAGTTTTAGTAAATCTGTAAATGATTACTAGATAAATATCACCAGGCGTCTCCTTAAGACGTATACAAAGAGGATTGAAAATTCAATAGGTTTGAACACGACAAGGTAGCTCAGTTGGTAGAGTGATGACACGGAACGTCAAAGGTCGCGGGTTCAAGCCCCGTTCTTGTCTATTATTTTTTCAATGTTTCTTTGAAAAATAGAATTAAAAGTATATCACTTTGTTTTTTTAATGATAAATAGCTTATAGATTAAGAATGAATAACAGAACAGCGGGTTTCAAGCAAAAAAAAAAACAGAACGTATAAAACAAAATAACACACCGGAGTCGGCCAAAACCGAGGGTCGGTAAACGAGTTTGTTGTTGTTGGACAAATTCATTTATTATACGAGATCTACATGGGCGTACATATTAATCAAACTTTGGCTATCAATCCCTTCCCAAAATAAAAACGTGTCAATGATAAAGTACTTACGCAATTGCTGCTATCTAATAATAAACTTCAAGTTACATTTTTCAATTTAAGATAATCAGACAGGACATTTTGTAAGTAATATCTACTTATTCTTTAGTCAAATATATAAAATATTTCAATTATATAAAACAATTAAAATACTATTATATTCATAGTTAAATCTGGTACCACCTGTATTTTGTGTAAGTAAATATTTCTTTCTTCTTTCTTTCAGCTATCATATGAAAATTTTAGATAATGTTATCGGTACGAAAATATATAATAAATAAAATATTTATTATTCGAAAAAAAAAGACAAATTTTACCTTTGGGTAATAGCATATGACGACGGTACCCACAATCCAAGTTGAATCTACATTTTCTTTCTGTAGTACTCACTATTCTGGACCTTCTTTAAAAAATGTCATTGCAGGCGCAATAATACCTTTACAGGGTAGATAATGTGCGATACTCTTGGTTGTTCAAGTTTCTATGGGCTTTCTGAACCGTTTACCATTTAGCGAACCATAGTATATAAAAATAGAGGGGCCCGTCTACAGCCGCACAGATCGATCGATCAAGGTTAAGCTGCGCTTGCCGCGGTCGGTCTGTGGATGGATGACCATAATTTCATACCGAGAGACCCCTCCGTGCCTCGGAGAGCACGTTAAGCCGTCGGTCCCGGTTGTCAAATTAAGATCTATGACAACCGTTACGGGTAGCCAGAGGCCTGAAAGTCTGACAACCAGTCATACCACGGGATATCGTATTACCCAGTTACTGGGTTGTGGAGGTCAGATAGGCAGTCGCTCCATGTAAAATACTGGTATTAAGCTGCATCCGGTTTGACTGGAAGCCTACCCCAATGTAATTGGGAAAAGGCTAGGCAGAATAGTATATAAAAATAGATTGAAAAAGTATATTAATTCCATAAGTACCTTAACAATAATTGGACAAGCTAATAATGAAACTTGTTTTATAATAACATGTTCGCATTTAAGTTATTACCAGAGTTTAAGACTGGTGCCCATAAATCTGCTTTTATTAAATGATTAAACAAAAGAAAAAAAAGTTATACAAAATAACCGACTGTTAAACCACTCGATCTAAATCGAATAACCTTTACAGGCTCCGAAGGTTCCCAACAAAACTTTAGTAATCGATTATCGAAATAAATATGAACGAAAAGTATCTAAACTTTATACACGAATATAGCTAAAAGCTAGATTGCCAAAGTATAAACTACATTGGCAATACATACACGGATAATATTATTTGTTGGCTTTGTTTACTGACCTACTTCCAGAGCGCCTCTAGTGCAGACTAGTTCGATTTCGAAGACTTCTGTACTAATGAAGTATTTGGCGGTGCAAGCAGAACTCCCCCAAATCTACCTGGTCTGCTTGTAAAGCCAAATACTTAGTACAAATAAAATAATTTTGGGTTGGAAAACAAAATATAAAAAAATATTTGTCAGCACTGAGGTAGGTAAGATGGCTAAGTTTTATAGTTGGATAAACAGAAGAAAGACAATTCGATTATGCATTTAAATTAATCATACAAATAACAAAAATACCAGCATAACAGCATCGCATCAGTATTGCCGGAAGGGTAAAGCAGACGTGTAGGTCGTTTGGTACACCCATATTTCATCTAGTGCCATAAATCGGGCGCAATTTCATAACCCGGGCTGCTACTAAAAATTTCCTAAAAGAAAAACTCAAAAACACTGCCCAACCCTGGAATCAAACTCAGAACCCCTTGTTCACAGCTGATGTAACCAATAGACCAACGAGACAATAAAAAAAAATATCTACCTATGAATCCCATAGAAAAAAAGCGTTTTCATTTTTAATGATTTTCATATTTTTCCGGACATCTTAATTAAAATATATCCAAATTGGTGCAGCCGCTCTTAATTTATGCACTTACCAAGTATAAAATTTTTATTTACCTAACTATATACTAAAAATATGAACAGTCATTTGATATGTATCAATTTGTAACTTAAGCAAAGAGCAAAACTTTTAAAAATATAAAAGAAACGGTATGTTATGAAACACAATTCATTATTTTAGTCCTAATATTGTGACCACAACAAACAATAAATTCAACAATTTAATCAAAGATGCTCATATATAAATTATAATGAGAAACTATTAATAACTTTACGGATCCCATTACTAACAATGATGTTTCCACTTAATAGTTAGCAACAATATGTCTCAGTTCTGATACGGATTAAGACAAGACAAATCGTTGTAAGTGGTGAGACTAACATGCTAATAACTTAATAGGCAGCTGTGTAGTCTAAGTTATCGAGTTTCAACATAAATTAGACATGAAAACCTTTTGTATGTACAAGTTTACTTAAGTTATTTCTGTTTCCTTTAGGTTGTAAGAAGAAGCATAAATAAAAAAAAATGGATTTAAAAGCCATATATTTTTTCGTTCTTTTCGTTTTGCCTCATTATTATAAAATATATTTGAACCAGTAAATGGCACACTAGAGACAATTTCTCCAGTAAAATTTTGCTTTGAAATACGTCTTAAAAATGATCCAACTACATATCCCAAAATGAAAAAGCAAGACCATCTTGTTAACTGTCTCGTTGGTCTAGTGGTTCCAAGTGAGACTGCTGAGCATGAGTTCCTGGGTTCGAGTCCCGGGTCGGGCAAAGTGTTATTGTTTTTTTTTTGTAAGAACATTCTCTGGTTGTCTGGAGTTTGGAATTGTGCCCGGTTGATAGGCTCATGGGACTGGATGTATAACCGTATAGGTACTGTGTAACAGATATATATTTATAATTACATATTAATAGCAACTGTAGTCAAATATACGTCACGTGATACGTATAAGGTTTAGTTCTCGGACACAATCAAAAGTACAGAGGCATCAAACATAATTATATATTGGATAAAATAAAATATTGTATAAAATATATATTCATAAACTAAACCACTTAAGACTTTAACAATTATTTACAATTAAAACTGTTTAGACTGATTTATTAGAACCTTCAAATGGAGATGCTGACTACTAATACTGATTTTAAACTTTTAATTGCTTTTCATACATACATGTTTAAAAATTGCCAATCGAAACGATTTTTCTATCAATAAAGTCGCAAACAAACTACTAATCTCTAATTCGACCTACAGTTCGATTACTAATTGCCATCTGTTAAATCGTGCGATCACTGATTAATGTTCGCAAATCCATTGCGCACTGACTGAACTCCGTTGTCATTAACCCTGATGTCGGCACGTAATGAATAGCGTCCCATATGTGATAGATTAAAGATAACGATACCCATCATACTTGCAGTGTTATTTTAAGTGGGTTAAGATGTATTTTAAGTGAATATAGTTTCCATAAAAGCTGTTAACTACTTCGTTGGTCACGTGGTCCCCAGCGCCACTGCTAAGCATGAGCTCCTGGGTTCGATTCCCGGGTCGGCCAGTGTTATTGAATTTATCTGTGAGAAAATTCTCAGTAGCAACCTTAGAATTGCGCCCAGTAGATGGCAATAGGTTCATCACTTATTACATGGGACTTAATAACAGCATTGATGAAATATGGGTGAACAAATGTGGACTCCACTCAACATTGTCTACCACTTCGGGGAATACAGGCGTGATACTTTGTTATGTATAACAGCTGTTTAATTGTTTATAAAGCTGGAAATGGGTTTTCAATTGATTTGCTTTAAGACTCGCTGCTTGTTATTTTATTTTTAAGCTACGCTTCGTTAAAAATAAAAAGAACAAAGTGCAGTGTGAAATATAAAAATGTGTCGAAGAGCAAGCTTATTTTTTTAAATATATCTTGCCGTTTCTCAGTATGGAGTTTTATATAAAAGAGGCTTACGTAATCATATGGTATATGTACTCATATGTACAAGATTTCCTTCCTTTTCTTGATTCTGTTCTCTTTGAAGATTTCTTTTGATTTCTCAGAATGGGAGATGATTTTCGTGTCATTCGCCCTTGTGTTTAAGAAATTCAGTATATTAAGTATGTAAAATGCATGAAAGTGAAAAGATGTAAATTGGTATATCTCTTTTGCTGACTTGTATGACTTGATAAAATTCCGCTACACATTATGACCTACATAAAATTAAGAATGCTTTAACATTTTTGCCCTCTCAAGCGGAAAAAGCTGCGCCGTTTAAACATTCCGTATTTTTTGTAAAACTTGCGTGCTCATATTAATTATTTAGTAACCAGTATATCTTGAGAGGCGGCAAAAAAAAGAACTACATTTTCCGTACAAAATTTTACATGCTGTTAATGTTTTTCTTTTCAAGTAGCGCCTTTGTTAGCTTTCAAGTTATACTGGGCGTTCTGTAGTTTGTCAAGTATATTAGCATATAATCACCATTAGAGGCCACATGTGTCGACGCGAAGTTATAATTATTTTTTGTCAAGCCTTATTTATGTGTCATTTTTACGACCCATAAACAATAAACAGAAATAATAGCCTAGCTAAATGAACAAAAGTCATGTACGCAATTGACAGTCGCTAGCAGGCACGTAAATTAATGAATAGAATATGTTAATTACGTCATTAATTTTTTATCACTCAGTGCATCTTTCACATGTAAAAAAGGTATATAAAATGAAACTTTCAACAAATAAATAGATAATAACTTAAGAGTTCGCTAAGCATGCGTAAATGCTTTTCAAAGATTTATCTTAAATAGATATAGATAAATCTTCGAAAAGCATTAACGCATGCATAGCGAAAGATATTATTTTTGGGGAAAATTAGTAATATAAACCTGCGCCTCCCGGATAAATACTCCAGGCGCTCTGACCGCTATTCTTTATTACAAATTTTTCTTCCACCATTTCTTCTTTTGGTGACGTCATTGCTATCTATTCAGTCCTTATACAGGTGACCAAAACGACACGACTAACGACTTTTCGACTCTGTTCTATTTAATTCACCTACACATGCCTATGATTAAAGTTACCCACTTATAGAATAAAACATACCCGAGAACTGCTTTAAACTAAATTTAATTCAGATTCTTATCGTGGATTTCCTTTACAATGGTGCCAAGTATGTGCAATATATGCTGCGGCAGTCTGTTGGTGCTTGCATACCACCGTAGGCGTGAGTCACCGACATGGCTGGGATGCATCAAGTTCCAAATGAATACACAGAATACTCTGAACAGCCTGTACTTGTTTAGTCTTGATTTATAAAGAAGATATAATCGTTTAATTTATCTATTTAAACTACTCTCTACATTCTTATAAACAGGTGTATTGTATTAAATTACATCCATTTTGTTGACATATGTATATACATATTTTGTAGATTAATTTCCATACGAAAACTAAAGGAAATGTTCAAATGATAAGAACAGAAATAAAATTAATTTTATTTATCCATGAGACAATGAAGCTGGATGAACACTTCCATTATGGAAAATAAATATTTAAATTGTAATCTATCTATATTACACTTTAACGTTCATTGGACAGAAAATTATTATCTTAAATTTCTTATTCCAGGATTACCGTTGTAATTAAAGTGGAAAATATCCAAAACACTTCCCATACTAAAATAACAAAGACACTCATATTTATAATTCATTACCGAACAAGCCCATAAGTAAATTAAAACACAAAATTAATCCAAACTGAAAACACATTACGTGGCGCGTAATCGCCATTTTCGTAACACGTTCGGCGAAATATCCATAAATTATTATTGGACGTACACTGGACAGGGATTGTTGGCGGTTTTCGCGCTCTACATAACACGGTGTTGACAATAGCAGTAAATTGAATTTGATACACAATATTTGTACTGCAATAATTATGCAAGTATTGAATGAAGAGATGTAATGAATCGAATATTAGATTATATTCAAATAACATTGTTGGTTTATGCAATTGACTATTGTATACCTAATAACTTTCGTGAAATACATTCATATTTCGGGATTTCCGACTAGTTTCGAACTCGAACGGCGATATTGTGATTCAGACTTTGTTTGACTCGCGACATCGCCGCGGGCTCAGCTCATGAATAAAAGCTCCGTTCGAGTTCGAAACTAGTCGGGCAATCCCGAAGAATGCGCGTGAATAATAACCGTTAAACTATAACTAATATGAATGTGTCTCATGAAAGTTATTATACAAAAATAGTTCTTACTTAAATGTTGAATAACAGAGATGTATTGAACAAAAGACAAGGACCTCCAACCCCATAAATTGGGATAATGTCCTAGGCAATGGTTTCGATTCCTGGAACGGGCAGTCTTATTGGGTTTTACTGTTAGAAAATTCTCATTAGTAACTCGTGGATTGAAACTGCGCCCGGTAGATTGCAATGAAATGGGAGTTAAATTTAGATTTAGGGTTTACAACAGTACAGTTTTGCCAGCTTTAAGGAAAATACAGGCGTGAAGCTATGAATTCTGATGATAATTTGCTCAAAGATAAAACTTTCTTGTTTAATATCAATAAGATGATTTACTTATTTTGCTTATATTATAAATAATATGTCAAGGGTCCTTTTAATAACAAAATTGGCAAAAACTGATAGGAGTATCCAGAGATGGTTAGGCCATAATAAGAGAATAAATAATAAAGTTATTTTCAAGGCAGGAGTACCTAACAGGAAATGCCGGGAGGGGACACCTTTAGAAGGATATACACTGACCTTATTAGTGATATCCTCGAAAAAGGTAAGGTGCGTAGTACTCGCAACCGGCGCGCATATATCAGCAGGACAAGAACGAAGCAAAAATATATGTAAGGATCGTAATAGCTGGCGTTATGCAGTTTCTGCCTACCCAATGGGAGAAAGGCCTTAGTCTATGTATGTGTCTGTGTTCTTCTAATTTGACTTAATGCCATTTATCGTTCTCCTGGGTATACTCTGTTCAGTTGAGAATCCGTTCAGTTGCGAATCCGTCCAGTTGAGTTTCTGTCTAATTGCTACGAATAGTTTCTGTCTAATACAATATTACCAAAAACGTTCACCTACAAATTAACAAAAAAGCGTTGACCTAAAATTAACAAGAACCTTTTACACGTACCTATAAATTTGAAATAATTATTTCCAATACATCAAATGTTTTAACAACATCAAACGTTCCAATTCTAGCGTTTGAAGTAACGCCATTTTGGCAAATGAAATTTAATATTAATTTGGATTAATAATATTTGGGCAATAATAATTATATGTGAAATGTATTTTAACTCGTTAAACAGAAGCGCGGATGCTGAACGTGAGGTCTTGGTTTCGATTTTCGGGTCAGACAAAGTGTTCGTGAACATGCGCCATTACTTGGGACTGGTCATCTCTAACCCGGCACGGTACACTTTCGAATTGTTAAACTAAACTCACTTTATTACTGACGTCATCTTACCTTGTTTTCACATATTATTATGCAACGGGAACAGTACCTATTGTACAAACCTATATGATGAAAAAGAGTAACCATGAAGTTTCAAAAATCTACACTTTGGAACTTGGTAACTAGTTTCTGACAATTCAAAAGTGCCTGTAAATGGTCTATTTATAATAACCTTTGTTATAGAGTATTTCTAGTAATAAAATTTGAATAGAAGCTCGAAGTTTGGAACTCAGTTTATGGCATCTCACCGCATAGGACTTAATTACTGCATTAGTAAAATGTGGCAAACCGTACACGGGTAGGTAACCCTTCAGGGACATAAGCGTGATGTATGTATTTAGTATTTTAAATCTGCCTAGCCTTTTCCTAATTAGATTGGAGTTGGCTTCCAGTCAAACCAGATACAGCTTAATACAAATATGTTACATGAAGCGACTGCCAATCTGACCTCCACAACCCAGTCTCAGGTTTAACACGACTTTCAGGTCTCTGACTACCCGTAACGGCTGTCATAGATCTTAATTTGACAGCCGGGACCGACGGCTTAACGTGCTCTCCGAGTCACGGAGGGGCCTCGGTATGAAATGATGAATGAAAAGATCACCCATCCACAGACCGACCGCGGCAAGCGAAGCTTAACCTCGATCGATCGATCTGTGCGGCTGTTACTTATCCACGAGCCCCTTTAAGTTTGTATCTAGTATTTGAACAGCAATAATTATATTTGAAATGGTTTCAAAGCTAAATTATGTTGGAACTGGGCCAAAAGTGGTGAATTAGAATTAATTCTGTCAAATGCAATGTTGAAATGTTTATTGGATATGGTTGCCTGTTATTATTTTTCGGTTTACCAATATTTAGTTAAAGTTGTTTAGAAGTTAATAATGTTCGCAAAACGATGCAAATAGCAGAATATGGTTATTAAAGACTAGGAGGGATTTTGTGCCTCCCTAGTAATGTCTCCTGTATATGCAGGATGCGTCAAAGGTCATTTATTACTTATTATTAAAGGGCAGACGCAGACCCGCAAGAATTATCTATAGATTATCTAACTATTTAGTGTTTTTGTATTTGTATTTAGTCTTCTGTATAAGAATCGAACCCACCATCGAACTTCAAATGCATATTCTTCAAATGGAGAATCCTACGTCAACGAGCTTCAAAATGACGGAGTTACAGAATGAGAGTTTCAAAATGTAATTTAAGATAATGATTTACTTTTCAGTATTTCGTAGTTTCGAAATATCATAATTTCAAATTGACGGAATTTTTAACAACATGGTAATGTTGTTTTGCACTACCAGGCGAGCAACTAATAAAAACAAATATACAAATAATCTTAAAAACGCATGCGTAGTGAACTTAATCATTAACGCATAGGTACGTCGCGAACCTCTCAAGAGGTCAAGATACTTTAGTGACCAGAACACATGGATTATTTATGAGGGAGGCGCAGGTATGAATCCTGCTCAAGATCGAATATTTCTTTCCACAAAAATGTATAAGTTGAAAATCAAAATAATATATTTACGCTACACATAAACAAACAAACATAAAATACATCTCGACTAAACATATATATATTTACGACTCCATACACGGTGTACGACTAAAGGCAGGTAACCACAAGGGAGCTTACAATTCTCTTGCGTACAAGATTGCGGCTAGCCGCACGACTATGTGTACCTAAAGTGCGAACGTGCGCTTAGATCTCGACTCCTCGCACTAATTTATATCGTTTGTGTTTTGTTTTGGTGGCCGAGTAGTTACGGGCGCGCCTCTTGATATATTATATACGTAGATATTGATTTACATTGTCATAATACTCCTCCCGACCGTATTTTGGTCACGGCGGCCTATCACCGAGGTGATTAGCCAAGTCAAGCCAGGAGATATTAAAGTGCACAAGTGTATGCGCAAACACAGGTGCACTCCTTCTGCCTTCACTCCCATAGTCCGATGGGACGGCAATCCGACACGACCGGAGAGAGATCAGGCGCAGGACTGGCTTTACGTGCTCTCCGAAGCACGGGCGTCATATCGCCATCTTCCTGACTCCGGGCAGCTACTGAAAATTTCGGATCAGAAAATCCAATAACACTTTGCCTAACCTGGAAATTGAACCCAGGACCTCACGCTCAGCAGCCGCGCTTGCGACCGCCAACTTGCGACCAAAGAGACAGTCAATAAAAAAAAATCAATGTCATATGTTATACACAGGAGCAAAACAAAACTCAAACTTAACATACACAACCAGCCCATATCTGTCCCACTGTAGGGTAAGGGCCTATTATCATATAGAGAAGGCACGAGTATTGATCACCACTCTAGCTCACTGCGGGTTGGCAATGTCAGATCATGTTCAGAATTCCTCACGATGGTTTCCTTCACCGTATTTTAAAGTTCATATATTGAAAAAGTGCGCCACCTACGGCCCAAGAAGGGCCATCATGACATTTATAAAAACGTTATATTATACAAAAAAATGTTCTGCTTCTGTATTCTGAAGGAAAAGGCCAATTGTCCTTATTGATATTATTATGTATATAAGGTTCCGTACCAAACAATATCGGCAATTAGGTTAGTGAATTTATTGGTACACAATGGAACTCTCCCCAGCCCCTTTACGGTAAGGCACTTATAGGAAATATCAAGGTTGCTTATATATAACGGAGACCTAGTGGCATACACATTTAAATTAATTTATTTATATATAAATATTATTTAATTACGAGAAAGAAAGATATAATATAAGGCAAGTATATGCGTGTATACAGCAATAGACTAAAAAATTGGACGAGAGAGGAAAATATTCTAGTTATCCTGTTCGGTGGCAGTAAAGTCGCCAGTCTCAGCTCTATGCAATGGAAACGTGCCTCAGTTTACTGTGAATAATCGTCGTATCCACGAATTCTAAATATTTTAAGTTCGGGCCATCGGGGGAAAATGTGCGTTCTCATGTTGAATAAAAAACCGTAATAGTAAACAACCTAAGACGTAATATCTATCAACATATAGTTTACAAACATTCAGTTGACACATCACGCCTGTTTCATATTTGGATAGGCAGAGACTATCGATTTCTACTTGATACGATTCTGACACACCTCTTTCGCTTCGTCTATAATAATGGACTATGTACCTTTGAGCTTTAGTTCTGGTGAGGTAGACTATCTTTATATTCTAATGTGTGGAAACTCATCATAGACGGACCACACGGTCCTAGATGGCAGTTAATCATATAAGACGACGCAAAGTGACGATTTCTAACGTGATGATAACGATATAATCTTGCTTGTATTTCTCAAAGAGTCAAGCAGAGGTGTGCTATTGTACACCGTGCCGTTATTATATCCAATGTAGAACCTATTGCCGTTAACCGGGCAGAATTTAAACTCTGTTTTGTTTTTGATAATTTCTTACAAAAACCTCATTAAACGTACCCAATCCGGAAATCAAAATCGACGTAGACTACGTATTTTTATATAAAAAGTGCAATATAATTTACTAGCGTATAGCCAACTTTCCAACATTTAAATTCAAATAACAAACTGTTAGCCCAAAAGTTAAACAATTGAAACATATTATTCCACAGTGATATATCTGCTAAAACAACTATAATTTTAATATTTCAACCCTCTATTATAACACTGATATGTACCTACACAACCCGGGACAGTTACCCTAAATAAACTTTACTCAACTCCGTGTATAAAGTTAGTTTGTATTTAAATGGCACAATTGGATAGACCGGTCACACACAAAATTGTGAACTAATTGTTTTTGTTGTACTATGCAGCACAAGAATTTGAATCACTTTCCGCCATATTGTGACCTTTAGGCTTACTCTTGAAAATATTTCCGCTCGATTGTCATCAGAAATACGTCAGTGGCCTTACCTGACCAGCAGTCCAGCCCGAGAATGTATGAAGTGTCGTGCAGGCTAACTATGGCCAGCCTGCACAAATCCCGGAGTATCTGTTGACACATTTCAACAGACCATAACCTGTCGGGGTCTCGGTAAAGGTTAGGGTAGAACCGTGTGGTTTAAAGTCGTTAGGAGTCCGATACAGCGCTCATGACGGATTTTCGGTTATTGACTTTCCTATTCTTATCGTGATTGTATAGTGAGAGATTTGCAAATGGCGCATCTTACATTAAGTGGTCACGTGCATCATCATTTCTTTTGGAGTGTGGACATCTTCATGGACGTCGTGCGTTGCCGCTAACCTTTACTGGGATTCCACTGTTACGAGTACAATTTACTGTAATACTATAAAATGTAAAGGTTACTTAGGATATGGTGGCATACGTCCACGGCTATCTTTTGAACATTGCTATGTCTATATATTAAATTAAAATGTATATGTAAGTTGCCACATAAGAGATGAAAAAATTTAATAGTTTGTAGATAACAACGTCCGACAATTTTTTTCTTGTTTTATAGTTTCCGAAGCGCGATTTTTATGTAGTCGGGTTTTATATTTTAAACTTGTTTTAAATTTTGTACCAATCGTTCTCGAACCGAAATTTGGACTCCGTTCGCTAAGCAGCTGCACTTGACCACTAGATCAACAGCTAGCCTTTGAATCCCGAAACCCGAAAATAACACGAGGTCGGTTAGCCACTGATTCCATAGTCAGGGTATGCTAGAGAGACCATTTAGGATCTGACCACCAAGTTGTGGTTAAGTTTAGTCACATTCACAACATACCCTCTTGACAGCCGTTGGGAAATGTTATCTAACCCATCCCTTCGGGTTATTTATTACCATTCCTTAACCGTTCCCTGTGGTTCGGTAAACATTATTATATATAGAACAAAAATTTATAACATCAGAGTCTGTTACACAAGCGTTTGAAAGATTTATCTGTATTTGTTAAGGTAATCGCATCTGTACGACATTGTATCTGTAAAGTAGGCATGTCGGTTCAATCAACAGTATGGCGGCTGAATAGGTAGCGATGATGTCACTATAACTGTTTTAAAACGTCGAAGAAAAAATTCGGGGCAGTGAGCAGAGGTCGAGATGGTTTAGTTGGCAGAACTCTGAGTATCTGTCCGGTAGGTACAGGTTCGAATCCTAATCACAGCTGTATTTTTCTTTTCACAAAAATTTATAACTTTGGTTTTAACTACGCTTGTGTTAATGAATTTGAAAGATTTATCTGTATACATGAACCTACTTACTAACTTCTTATGAATATATTTATTCTGTAGCTTGAGGAATTATATTAAATTTTCTCATGAAATATAAACAAAAAAAGACCTTTATATTGATTAGGAGCGAACCAAAGTGTCGCAGTTGTTCAAGCCGCTTGGCTTGGTAACAGTTATTAATTAACAAGAGCTTGGTGCGACGGTACCAACTTAACGTGCACACCGAACCACGACGACGCTCTGGTATTTTATTTTATTTACCTCGGTTGTCACCCATCTTCAGAATGACTTGCAACCACTAGACCAACGAGGCAGTCAAGTTAAGAATAAGTGCAGTAGGTACCTACTACTGCGGGGTCATGCTATTATGTCAAACCAATATCGCAGTACTTGCATGAACGCTTCAAGTTTTTGGAGCTGATCCAGTACCGGTTTTTTTAGGCATATATTTCATGTATTTTTATAAACGTTACTCCACTGTAAAAAAAAAACATCTAGGGTGTGTTAATTATACAAATCTCACGTGTGGAACAATGTAGTGTGGAGTTAACACTAGAAATATTAATTCCTGGATCGTGGATGCCTCTACAGGTTCAAACCTCAAATTTTTCACTCGTCAGGAGTAACAAAACCAGTTTCAGCTAACTTCACATATTATTGAAATCACATTAACTGCCTCATTGATCTAATGGTAATGGGCAAACGGGTTCGATTACCGGGTTTGGTAAAGTGTTATATTCGGTTTTTCTGTTAGGAATTTGGCGGTGTGATACCACCGTGCTTCCGAGAGCATGTAAAGCCGTCGTCGCTCACTCGACCACTGCTCCTAACGCCGTCAATATTACACTTTTCTAACTATAATTTAAGGAAGGTCGGAGGCAACAATCTAGACTTATTTCGGGTTATTAACTTTGCTATAGAAGTTCACGCGAACAACTTATTAGTGGAAGTATAAGCTGCGAAAGCAATTTGTCTTAGTCGAGACTTACGATTGAATCATTACCATGGTGAATAATTATTTCATTTGGTGAGTGGTTCTTTCTTTTATGTTTATTAATAAAAATATTCTGGAAATTTCTTACCTTGAAAGGATTTGGGATCAATCTACTGAGCCCATTGATATACAAAAGGGTTTTATGAAGCAGATAATGTTTGCTCGCCGGGTATCGTGAGAGGCGTTTTCGATAGAATAAAATGATAATTTAAAAAGCGGTTGTTTATAAATAGAAACAGTTCCGGTTAAGACAATTTTATTGATCTAAATTAGATCCATTACAAAACTCAATTAGATCCCAAAAAGATATACCAATTTAAAGGTAAAAACATACACATCTAAAAAGCCCTATAAAAGACGGTATTTTTTTTATTGAGTTTCGTTCTAATGCAGATTTCGTTTTAATGAAAAAAATCCGTTGCTAAGTGAGTAAAAAATTATTGACGATATTTCCTACTTTCTACGTCTTCTTACAGTCGGGTTATCCCTTCGTTAAAATTTCTATCTTATTTATATCAAAATATTATTTTGCTATCATCATTACCAATTAAAAACAAAATACCAAAACACTTAACTGATTGGTCATCATATATTTCCTTTTAAGGGCTTTAAGCTAATCTATACGAATAATATAATGGCGTTTTCGTAAATATTTTTGATGTTTTATACTATATCAGTAAGTATCAGTATGTTTGATTGCATTATATACGAAACATAACATAGAGAAAAATAACGATTTAAATAATCAATAACTCTACTTAAAATATTCATTGAGAATACAATGAAATAATTCAATCATATACACATACTAAACTTATCAAAACATACTTTTGTCCCACATCTAAGCAAACCACATAAACTTTGGAACTCTGCTCACCACATCGGAAATATACGCGCGAATGGAAGGTTTAATATCCTAAAAGGACCCAACTATCGCATTATAAAGTTACGGGCATTGTAAATGAGGCAGCTAGCTTAAAAAGGGTCGTACCTACGTGCTTCCATACAATATTTATAGTAAAAGAAATCGCATCAAAATTGGCTTATTGTTTCTCGAGTAACAAAGTAAAAACATTGAAATGGATACTGCGAAGTTAATAATGTTCAATTTATTATTTATAAATAGTATTAAACATATATTCATTAGGCGACTTAAGGGTTTAAGAGGTAGTACTTACAATAAATAGAATAAAATATATAAAAATTATATCTTCAGAGTTTGCTACTAATAGAGTTTGCTATAATGCGTTTGTAGGATTTATTTGTATTTGTTATGGTGACCGCATTTGTGCAACATTGAATTAAATGCAAAATTTTTTAATTCAATCTAACCTCTAAATGGTCGAGATAGCTAAGTTCCAGACCGCCTAGAATATTTATCCAGGAGGCGCAGGTTCAAATCCAGTTCAGGACCATTTATTTCCACAAAAAAATGCTTACGTGATTACTCAAGTGTCGTGGTGGCCGAGGGGTTACGGGCCTGCCTTCTGACAAAGGTTTTGGGTTGAAAGCTGGCTTGTACTCAACTATGTCACTTTTTCATTGGCATATGTACTCTTAGTTAATCTAAGACATCATTGGCATAAGGTGAAGGAAAACATTGTGAGGAAAACTGGACTTAATGGTCTGAAATCGCCAACCCTCAGAGAGCTAGCGTGGTGACCAATTCTCGTGCCTCCTCTGTATGAGAAGAGGACCTTGCCCTGCAGTAGGGCAGTAATGGGCTGGTTATGTTATGTATAGACTTCATAAGACTGCCAACTGTACATCAGCACTTGCATCTATCAAAAACATGTTAGTTTGCGGAAGTATATTACAATGGATGCAAATAAATACAATATCTAGCTACTTCCACAATATTGAGGGTAATCATGCAAATAACTAACTCTAAAGGTCATGACAAAAAAAATGAATTTTTATACTGATCTCTTTTAGTATTGGCACCATCTTACATTGTTCTCACATATTATTTTGCAACAGAAACAGTGTAACCAATACCTACTATTGTAAAAACCTATTTTACAAAAAGAGTACCTAACCATGAAGTTTCTTGCTGCCCGTTCTCCTCCATAGGAATCACACCCAATCAACACTTTGGAACGTGGCAACTAACTTCTGACAATTGAAAAGTGCCTGTATATATATCTGCCTAGCCATATCCCAATTACATTGGGGTCGGCTTCCAGTCAAACCGGATGCAGCTTAATACCAGTATTTTACATGGAGCGACTGCCTATCTGACCTCCACAACCCAGTAACCGGGTAACATAATATCTCTTGGTATGACTGGTTGTCAGCCTTTCAGACCTCTGACTACCCGTAACGGCTGTCATAGATCTTAATTTGACAACCGGGACCGACGGCTTTACGTGCTCTCCGAGGCACGGAAGGATCTCAATATGAAATCATGGTCACCCATCCACAGACCGCCCGCGGCAAGCGCAGCATAACCTCGATTGATCGATCTGTGCGGCAGTTTCTTAGCCACGAGCCCCTCCAAAAGTGCCTGTAAATGGTCTAATTGAAATAAATGATTTGAGTTTAACTTACCTGTGCACCACCCACCCGCCCGCAAATATATGTACATACGTAAGCGGTGAAAAATTGCAACTACCACCATCTACACCTACTTTTAACCTACTTACAAATTGTTGTGTAATACATTTTATATTAATGTCGCAGACGAGTTACGTCCCACATTTTGTGCTACAAAAAAGTCCAAGTTGTTGGTCCATTAAAATAAATGTATTTCTTATATTAATTAAACTTGTTTCATTAAAGTAATTCGTAAATGAGCAGATACTTTTTTAATTAATGTTCTTGAAGATATTTTGAAATGTGGAGTTTTTTTCTTTTTCTTATAATTATCGCAAATGAATTCCTGTCAGCGTTTTTTTTTTTAATAAATGGCCGCTCAAGTTTAATTGTTATTTAGATTTATTTTTTCGAAAATCTTTTTCCTTGTGGTTTTACATTTGTGCTCGTTAAATGAAGAAAGTATTTGGTAGAAATAATGAAACCTATATAATTGTTATATTGATGACTTAGTTTAGTTTCGAGTTGACAGTGTGCAAAGTGTATGTATGATGCACCGTGCTAACATGAAATTAGAAATTCAAAATTGAATTGAAGAGAGATGAAAAGTATTTTGGTGAAAATGAAATACAATATAATCAAAAGAACAAAGTTTACGAACACTCGTTTCTATACATACGTAAGTAACATAAAAATAGCACAGAGTACAAAACGTTTTTATATTGCACTGTCTTGCAAACGATCAATAACTCGGAGGCTTAGAATGTTATTACAGTTATATTTCAAAAAAAAAATTTCATTTGTGGTTTTGCAACCACATCGCCCAGTTAAGATAAAACCTCATCTTACTGCTTCCATGTAAAACAGTTTCAATTTTTTAGAGGAATATCTGGAAAATTACGCAACGTATTTATATAGTAATTTCCCTGATGATCAACTAGGTATGTTGCCTACACAAATATTTAAAACAGAATATCGTCAAATTAATTATTTTATCAGCTATCGAAGAATCTATAGTTTATTAATTGCCTCAAACTTACAACTAATGGGATAGCTCCAGCTATTCTGACGTCACTACCGCGAAGTTCTCAGATGACATCTGTTGGCTCCACGTTATTGAAACTTGGCCAATAGCCGCGAGTACGAAGCACAACTTACTTGTGGCGTGTGTTCGTGATCTGCAGATTCATAACTTATATTTGTCTTCTTGGCTTTTACTTCCAACTTTTAATTGCCTTCAAGCGAAATGTGGATACACTGAGTTTTCTTACGGCTTGTTCATTTTATGAACGATCTATGCCGTTACGTGTAGATGCCTGAAAGTCTGACAACAAGATATATTGTGCTACCCAGGACCTAGCTGGGGTGTCGACCTCAACATGGCAGATATTTTAATATTCCCAATTTTTTTATTAGGTAAATATAAAAAAATATATAATTAGGATTCTTGAGGTGATCTTTCATTGTTCAAAAGCATTATTGTAATCAGCTCAATAGGTGTATATCTATATATATTTATATAATCAGTCTATAACCGTCTGCACGGTAGGGCAAGGACCTCTTCTCATACAGAGACGGCACGAGCTTAATCACCATCCTAGTTTACTGCGGGTTGGCGATTTCAGAGTCCAAGTCCAAGTTTCCTCACGATGTTTTCCTTCACCATATGTCTGTGATGTCTAGATTAACTAAATAAATAAAAGTACATATGCCATTGAAAAAGTCACAATGCATGACAGGTTTGAACCCACAAGCTGTGGCGCATAAGGCTCAATATAGTCGAAAATAATAGAAGACGCACACTAAGGCTAAAATTGCTTGTATTCAATGTTCAATCTTAGGGATGGGCACGTGTAAAGTAGTGCGAGCCGTTCAAGGGATTATGTAGGCAAAAATACAACGTTGGCGGCAGGTCAACAATTTAAACTGCACCAATCATAGTAAGAAATTCTCAATAGAACACCAACAGACAAGGGACTTTTTTATATGATAATATAAATCATAGGTACTAAAAGAGACAATCGAATTGACATTAAAACCTTAGTAAGTCTTAATGTCAAATTTAATTGCATGTACATCTTTATCGTTGTGCATTTATAAAGGTAGTCATTAACCAGATGACCTTTAAAATACGTGTTTCTATTACACAGCTATAGTAATAATATCGTACAGCTACGCCTCTGTTATGTTGTATTGGTGTTGTCTATGGTACGCCTACGATATTAAATTATTGATAATTATAGTAATATCTTAGGTTTGCGCGATCACTACACATTATAATAAAACAACTTTTAACTGGATTAATCGCGTGTATTATTGGTTTTGACGAGAAAACCTAAGATATTATTATAATTAACACTTAGGCTGCTAAGCGTGAGGTCCTGGGTTCAGTTTCCAAGTCATATTTACAGTTTTTCGAAGAAGATATTTTGTACAGATAAATCTTTTAAAGGCATCCTGGCAAGGATTTGAACTTGTGTCTTCTGGATCGAGATGGCTGATGGTTGAGATGGCTTAGTGGTCAGAGCGCCTGGAGTATTTATCGAAAAGGCGCAGGTTCGAATCACGACCGTATTTTTCTTTCCACAAAAATTTATAACTTAAGGTATATTGTGATATCTTTATACAGCAATTAGGTACTTTAATAAATCTTTAAAAATAAAGAACTTTAAGTAATTTTCCACCAAATCCAGGATGCAATTTTGAAATGATATTAAATGACAACGTTGGCCACCGCCTGCATTGTATTCACTTCAAATTATCGGAATACTGTCTCTGAATTGGTCAGCTTAATTGCAAACGGGGGCTCAATAGAGCAATCATAAATAAGGATCTTTCGTTAAGTACTCCGAACGTTATTATGAACGTTATTGACATTATAAAGAGAATTATCGTTATAACTGGATCGATACCTAAAAAACTTATAATAAGTAGTGACAATTTCTCTTATCATGTGGTTGATGAACAACCTAGTGTCAGAGTTTAAACCACCCGTAGGCCTGTGACATAGCTTTACACATCAATAACAACATGATATTTTCCTTCAACGTTTAATGCAAGTGTTATTATTCAATTTCTAATACGCACATGACTCGAGAAGTCAGTGGTACGTGCCTTGGATTCGAAATTCATTAGTCTAAAGGTACCAATAAGCTTCTACTGCTCATAAACCAACAATGAACATGGTAAAGTTGAGGGAAAAAATACGGTCTTGAGCAGGATTCGAAACTGTGCCTTCCGGTTATATACTACAGGCGATTTGACCACTAAGCCATCTCGACCTCTGCCCATTGCTCTGAATTCTTCTTCCATATTTTGATACGTTATTTTTTCTCCATACAGCTGACTGAACCGATACGACTAACTTTGCAATGAATACAATGTCGTACAGATGCGATTACATTATACTTTACTTTTTATAAAATTCTGTGTTTTAGGCAATCATTTTTAACAATCAGGCAGCACTGTATTCAATTACAGGGTCGGGCAAAGTGCTAATTGAATTTTCATTAACCTTGGATTTAATATTAAATAACAGCATCAGGTTTCTGTGCCCAGAAGAAGTTTACACTGATTTACATGCACATTTCGCCGATGACGTAATTAAATTAAAATGGGGTGGTAAATATATAATACTTAACGGGCACAATCCCAAACTTCGGACTACTACAGAGATATTCTTGACAGGAATCCCCAATAAAATTTTGGCCGACCCGGGAATCGGACCTAATCTTACGCGTAACAGTTGTGCTTGCGACCATGTTTATAGATAAATCTTTGAAAAGCACAAAGCAAAGCTATGCACAAGCATAGCGAACTCTAAAGTAAAATAAAAAAATAAAAAACATTATTGTGGAAAGAAAAATATGTTCGTGAGCAGGATTCGAACCTGCGCCTCCCGGATAAATACTCCGGAATCCTGCTCACGATAGTATTTTCATACACAGTTTATTATACTTCAATGTACTCGCAACGTTTCTTACCGTTAGGAACACAAGACTACAAAAGAGCAGTCCTAGTGGGCTACGATTTTCTGTAATGGTGGGGGGACTTCCCCAGTCGGGTAGTTCCAATATTTTCAAGCCTTACCTCTCTTGATTCTACCATTAATCAATACTGCATTGTAACCACAACTCTTCCACACTGATAAAGTAGGTACGGTGTACAAAAGAGATAAGTATCCAGGGTCATGAGATATAGTTGAAACTTTCCTAGAAACTGCTATCAGTTTCTATATATATATATATAAATTCTATATATATAAATAGCATTTGAATATATATAGATATATATTCAAATGCTATTTAATTTAAAAAGTTTCAATGAAGACATCCATCAGTTTCTAAGAAAACTTCAACTATATCTGACGACCCTGGAGATTTATCTCTTTTGTAGACTGTACATACATTATTACTACCTATTTCTTCCTGAAATAGGGTGATAAAATAATGTGCTTATCTGTCTACTGGTTTTATTACCCTCATCCATTTGAGGCGAAAGGAGGCTATATTTACCCTTATTATTGAACACCCGTTCCTTAAGAGGTGGAGAGTTCTTCAAGTGGTTTGATCCAATGTGAATTTAAATGTGGATTTATATTCAGGTACACCGTAGGTTCAGACGGAGCTGTACTGTTGTAAAACCACTAGTGATATTGCGTATTTTTTAAATATCGGAGAAAGGTTTGACGAATAGGATCGGAGTTCTCTATGTCTGTCAGGATTATAAAGGTAATCGTAAATAAAACCAACATTAAGCTGTTGCGTCAGTCATTAGCAGACACAATAGATTTTTATTGTTACAACGTACAGATCTGTACGTTACTGAGCCGAAAGGTTAAGGGTCTCCGCCACTATGAGCACATTTACTTTTGGGTCACTTCATATTACAATAAACAATGTAGGTATTCAAATATAATTAAATCAGAGATCTAGTCAAGTCAGGGTGTACAGATCCGTCCGCCACGGCGGCTCGCAATAGACTAACATCCTCCCCCCTCTCGCTGTACTCGCCGCAATAGAAGTACCGTCATCGCAATCTCCCTCTCCAATCTAGGTTCTGTACGTCACTATGACGTTTGTGTGTCATTGATGTCCCGTACTAATGACCCGGATGCGACATCTAGGTAACACAAAACATTACTTGCTGATGCGGCATCTCCTTACAACTGGTGATGTGTATACGTTTTTATTTTATTTTATTTATTCTAACAAGTTTTACATTTTTCAAAGAAACACAAATCTCCTGACAAACTGTAGTGCAGTTTGTCGGCAGTGTTCTCGTGGATACATTAACTTCATTTTAAATTAAGTATACGTATAGTTAACTTATGATAGTAAAAACAATAATAATAATACAGCGCATTCGATGACAAATGCCCGACCCATGTTGACACGTTCAGTAGAACACAATTTTGTATACAATGATTACGCTAAGGACCCTGACTCAAATAATGTTTTCTCAGTACATTTTTCAAACAAGTTTTAGAGACCGCATCAGTAGTAATTTATATAGGTAATTCATTTAACAATGTCGGGGTTATCCAATGCCGCGTTCGTTGACCAAAATAATTTATAACTTTTGGTACCCAATATTTCTTTTTCTGTGCCACTTTACGGATTAGTCGTTTATGGACTTTTTTAATTTATGTTAATTTTTATTATGCTGTTCTAATTAAATCAATAACTTAACTTTTTTCTCTATAAGTAATATTCTGCATATTGCAAATAATTTTTCGTACTCTTAATTAAGACTGTCTTTAGTTTTCTTGTTAATTAATAATTTTAATAACCTTATTTGTAACGTTTTTATTTTGTTAAGATGTACAGGAAAACTGAGTCCATAAGCGCCCAATCCGTAGTTATTTGTGTCTCGTATACGTCAATGAAACAAGACAGTTCAATGCAGGCTAATTTATTATCTAATAACCCATCCAATACATAACAGTTCAGCTCTCTGTGGTTGAGCTACATGACTGATATATGTGATCAACTTGAAACTGATATGGCTCTTTCTTCAAAAGGCCATTCCAAATATCCTACATGATTACGGTCATATAGGCTTGTATGTGTATGTCTGGATTTTACAAGAGACTACACTCAGAGGTTATATCGGCATTTCCTCTCAAAGTAGTAGATGTAGAAGTAGGTGTCCGGCTTCTAAATAATAGCGGCATGTAAACGTTTGAAGGGTTTGAAAATACCTATTAACAGAATATATAACATTTAATTTCACCGTAGTCGTTATTAAATCCCACGGGTGGTGAGCCTATTACCGTATGCTAATTACCGGGCAATTGAGAATCGAACCCAAGATCCCACGCTCAGCAGCCGCGCCTGTGCTCACTACATCTACATTGCTGTTTTTAATAATACAATTGAGTTAACAATGTTTATTTTTGTTCCAGAATATATCAATATTAGTGGTACTGTTGTACAGTTGGAGAATTGGAGTCAATGCCAAGAGGTATAAGGAGCTTGACGATGTATATTATGGTGAGTAACAAATATACGCACAACACACACAAATATTATTATGCATTGTTTTTATGCGTTGAACTTTAATATGGATTGAAAACATTTACAAGATCGTATTTTATAAGTTACAAAACACGAAAATTTATTTTATTCTCAAATAAATGGTATGACAATTACTGTCGCAGATACAATCGCCGGTTCATCATCTTTTAAAATAATTTGTTCAAAAATATAAAATAAAATTTAGTTCTGTAATGATTCTGACTTTTCATGAAATTTGAATTTTCTCGTAATCATTAGGTATGTGCACTTCGGATGATCAATTAAACGATAATACTGAGGAATTAGAGACCGATATCAATTTCTTATTTAACTACACAAAATACCAATTGAGTCGACGACCCTTCCAATTAAAATATCGAACAAAAAGCAAATAAATACGAAGTCATGGCCAAAAGGCTTTTCCCTTTGAACTAGCAACGGTCTAACTATCAAAGAAAACCTATTAGATAAGTGAAAAAACTTCGACAAAAGTTGTTGGTAACAAAATGACCTATAAAAGTAGTTATGTAGGTGAAACACCCAATTACTAGCCGACGAGGGTCAATATCTTCGAGACCAACTAGTTTTTCAAGCGTTAAGGTTTCTACATAATAATATTAATGAAGCATCTTTAGGGAAATATTATAATAGGAATACCTGCTTTTATATCGTAATACTAGAACCTACTTACTTGGAACAGTATTTTGTCACTGATGAACCGAAACAGCCAAAGCAAGAACAGCCAAGGAAACAGAATATTATTTTTCATTCGCGTTTTAATCCTTTTATTTGGAAATCGTAAATTATCTCGATATAATATGTCAATACATATGACAGTAGAACTTCTAACTTTTTATCGCTATCACAAAGTATTGATGATAAAAGTCATAAGTACAAACAGTAAGTACCGTATCAAAGAAACTGAATTAGAGGTGAACTACTTTAATTATTGTTTACATTACGTAATTCCACTTCCTCGTCCGTATAACATAATAAGCGAGATATAATAGAATACCTCAACTGTCAACCTTAATATCGAAAATAAATGATGGATGGTAAAAACAACTTATTATCGATGATTGATACACATGCGGAAAAATGCCTCCATAAAATTCTAACGCGGACGGATCTAACGCACAGAATAAAATTCCAACAAAAAAAAAACAAAATAATACTCCATACCCAAAAAGGGTTAATATACAGTTGTTTTACCATACCAGTTCTTATCGCCGGTATCCAATGATTGATTGTCCATAATCCATAAATAAATAAAGCTCAATTATAACTTCCAATGAAAATTGCGAGGACTTTCAATATTATTAAGGGCTGACATATAATTAATGTAGGTCGGTATTCTTATTTAGATACTTTTGACGGCCTGAATGGTGTAGTGGCAAAGTAATGAGTACTGTGCTACTGGTTGCGAGTCGATTTCCCGCAGTGGCACAAACTTTGATTATATGGATTTTTGTTTTCCACCTTATTAAAAACCATTTTTTTTATTATGGGTACAAAGTATAAATGTAAGGGTAGCTTTCCAATAGTGCTGTTCGAGAAAGCTATGTGTTGAGTGAGAAAAAAACTATCAATATGGTAACTTTATTTTCCCTGGCACAGATCAGCTCTGGAGGAAAAAGTCGTAGTAGAGCGAAGTCTTTGCAAACACTATATGAGCGAAACATGTGTGAAGAAATGCGAGCGAGGGAGGTAAACGCCCCAGACTGAGAGTAGCATACCGATTACAGTATAAGGCTGTCTATCCACCAGAGGAATGCCAGGAAGATGAGTTTGAGAGAGATGATCACTTCATTTTCCTAGCCTCGTGATACAATTGGTGGATTTTACCTCGCTCACCACTCAGCAGATCCGCAGCCTTAGTGAAAAATGTACATTTCACAGCTGCTATATATCCTCGCACGGCTCTGCTTGGTCGCACAGCTTTGCTTTGGTGGACAGGCTCACACTCTTACCCAGCTCCATTACGTTTCAGAGCATGTGAAGCAGTTACGCAAACCCACAAACGCCCTTAGCCGGGAGTTTTGCTAGAAAAACGGAGTAATTAATTAGACATCATATTATACGCATTCGGTATGATATTCTGTTACAGCTAAAGAGAAAATGATACACCCATGTTGATGTAAAAATAACAAAGGGTAGATTGGATTCTGAGTATTTTTCTTACCCGAATTAGCCCTACATGTTATCGGAAAGACATTAGGGGTAAGTTATTTTCAGTTAGCGCACATCTTCGCCTTATATAAAGTATTGGGCCAATCTATCTTGGTAATTTGTATGTGTTTTTATAATAACAACTTATTTAGGTCTCAGATATTGTATTATGATATTAGTGTTAGTAGGTAATTGATAATTTATTAGAAATAATTTGATTTTGACTTCAAGAATGGAGCATTATGGAGGAATGAAGTGTTCCTGAAACGAACTGTTTTTAAAATATCACCACTTGCATCACTCTCTTGATGGTGTTTATGACCATGTCAGGGGCTTGTAGGTTTGAACTTCGACACTGGTTGTTCAGCAACCATACGATAAAGTGACTTTTGATCGTTCGGTAGCAACCCATAATCAAAAATTATGTCCGGTAAATAGCAATATATCAAACCACCTATAACATGGGACTATTACGGCATCAGATAAAAATGGGTAATTAAGTATACAACCCGCACAGAGCAAATATTAAGTATGATTTACAGGTAATTGTTTCGGGTATAGGTGTGTGTGCATGTGAGATTATATGTTTGTAAACGAACCCACGATATAGGAACAAATGTTTAGTGTGAGGCAATATTTTTAAGGGCAACATTTTAACACGCTTTTATTAACTTGGTAAGTATTATCTATGTAAAGGAATCTTTGAACGTGATTCACCCACTTTAAAACGTTGGATTGAATTGAAACTTCGCACACTTATCAAGGACTGATGACAATACAATAATTTAATAAATTTGTCAGATTATCCTGATCAGGATCTCCAGGATTAACGATTTTAGGAAAATTTGTAAGGGTGTATAAAAAAAAACTACGAGCCGAACTTAAAAGTAGAAAATAATTTTCCTGAGCAAAAACATAGAGAGGGATTAAGAAAAGAAAAAAATTGTAAGAAAGCGTGGGGTGAAAATGATTTTACTTTTACCAATATCTGTCAATAAAATATTTACAACAAATGACATTTAGCACCCCACACTTTTTTACGATAAAATGTTTTTTTCTTAATCACTCTATATTTTTTTTGTTTGAACTTGTAGAATATTATTGTACTTACTAGAAAGAAGAAGAAAATCCTCTGTTTATCCTTTCGAGGAATATACAATTGTCCTCTAATGTTATCGAGAGTCTTAACTAAAGAAATATGTATTGTCCAACTTCTCTCTTTTGTTGAAACTTTATCTATACTAATATAATAAACCTAAATAGTTTGCTTTTCTTGTTTGTTAATGAAAGTGCTAATTTCTGGAACTACTAGTTACATTTGATACCTAATTTCTTGAGGGAGGTTATAGGCCCCCCCATCACGTTACAAGCCAAAGGAGCCCAAAAACAGAAAAAAACGGGTGAAACCGTGGGGCACAGCGAATATTATTATAATAGGCTATTGTGTACAATATAGGCGCACTATGACAATAGTCTAGACATCTTTTTGTGTACAAGAAGATACCGATTACTTAGAGAATAATAGGCTTGTGGTAAATGTAATTAATTAATTGGTAGGTATAAATAGGATCTCAAGATATAATTACTTTGATTATATTATCTTTGTTAATAAAGCTAATCTAAGATAGATTTGCTTGCTACTGAGATTTAATTATGTGAATAATAATGATTAATATTGAGATTTTTTTTAAACATACATTAAACTTTTCCTATGTAGACAAAAACTACAGACCGCATAATTGATAATGTTTTGTATATCATTATAGAATATAGGTATAGAACGTACCCTGCATCCGTATTTATCTCGGAAGCTCCGCCCCTTTCAAAATGGTACGACGTAAGAACTTAAGAATTTCAATAAATTTTAAAATCTCAAGTTAAATCAACACTTCGGATGAGATCACGTTTAAGATTGGTTAACCTAGAAAAACAATATTCAGTGGGGAACTCCTGAAATGAATACCAATTCCAATATCAAATAGACGCCTTAAATTGACGCGTAATATTAAAATAAATTTATCGAAATCGCAGTTGCCGCAATTTTAAAGCATGTTGCCTTATAATTATCCCGATTCTATAATTAGTAAAAACGAAAATGCATTTAAAAGCACGAACTGACATATTTCCAATATCAATCGAGCGGAATTATTTTCAAGAGATAGGTCAGTAATTAATTTCACGTTACGTAGCAATGTGTATATGGACAAAAATTGGGTAAATTTTCCTGACGCGAACAAATTCAGATATTTGTCTGACATAAAAAAAGAACCCAAATACATTTCTCAGTTCTCACAAGATAGCATTCAATAACTCCTCTTCATATCCAGTCCAAATTGATACAAATTCTTTGAGTCGCTATTTTTAACGACAATCCATTTAATTAGTTTCATAAAATCTAATTCCCAGTCAATTATTTTCATTCAAAAGCCTTTATCAGTATATTTTTTTGTCAGAAATACCGTGATCAAAATTTGACTTCTCACCCACCTACAAACCATTCTCAGTAAGCACAGTTTATTTGGAATCTATCAATCAGTGCCCCGGTTGTAGTAACGAACCCCTCGTCCCGTTGTAATACATACAACATTATACAATACATATCTACTAAACTGTTCCTAAACAAAAATCTCTGAAGACAAGGGTTATGTAAAGATACTAACGCTCTAGTAAATTCTTGTCACAGGAAAAACATTTTATCTCAAATCACGGGTAAGTTTACTTTCAGATTACTAGATAAGAAATATCTAACAAACGTAGCTACCTGTCTTGCCTTTTGTAGATTATTTTTCCAGTGAATGCACATGAAACATTACTATAAAGGAACTTATTGTGTGTTGAACATATTTGTCTAAAAAAGCTGTATTATGGAAGTAATAATACCATTATAATAAAACAACTTTTAACCGGATTAATCGCCTGTGTTATTTGGTTTTAGTTTCCGCAGCATATTGCAATTAATCCGATTAAAAGTTGCGTTACTATAATGTGTAGTGATCGCGAAAACCTAAGATATTACTAATAATACAATTTTAATAAATACTTTATGCATCAAATGTATATGAATGTCTATAGTAGGTGTTTCTTCTTCTTCGTTCGTTTTAACAACACAAACAACAGCCTCAAAATTTTTCGTTCAGTAAGTCGCACCTTCAACGGCTCTAAAATTTACTATTTTCAGATCCACCCGGGTACAGGTGGCCCACACACAGTTCCTAGTAATCCACCTACAAATTTGCAAATTATGACGTAATTTGATACCTGGTATTACCTTCACTTAACAAACAACCTAATTGATGTCTAATTCATAATAACGCCATTTTAACAAAAGAGTAAAATCAATTTACTTAAAAGTATAGTACCTACTTTGGTACGCTAAACTGAAAGTTAAATTTATTTGAGACAACTAGCTGTGCCTTCGACCCCGTCCGCGTGGATGTCGTTAATAACAAATGTTCGACGTGATTCAATAAATTGGTATAACTTTTTTATTTATGAACCGATTGACGTGAAAAAACACTACATGTTAAGTGAAGCTTACCACAATATATTAGTGAAAATCATCTAAATCGGATAAGCCGTTTCTGAGATTAGCGTGCACAAACGCACAGACAAACAGACAAAAATTCTAACAATCATTGTTTTGGGTACTATTTTCGTTGATAAAGGTCCTAATAAAAAAAAATCTCATATATCTTCCATGTACAGACAGCGAACCGTTACATTTTTATTATATGTACTGATGACAAATTCTGTACACGGCACAAAGCTACCCTTAAAAAACCGCAACTTAAAGCTTCAGTAAACTTAATTAGCCTTTCTTTTAACAGTTACTAATGACCGAATGATTGACACCCGCCACAAAGAGCTCCAATATAACCTTCAACTTAAACGCCCAATCTCTTTATTTAACAGCCCAATAAAGCCCACCTTTGTTTTAAAAGAATCTCCAAATTCACACCCGTCGCCCAAAGAACCTTTATTAATATCGATTCATGAATATTCAAATAAACGAGGCATTGCCTAAAGAATTCTTTCGGAAAATTCGGAAAACCCGAAGTATCGTTCTTTCCACACAAAAGGCAACAATTTCGTCGGCATAAAAATGAGTGAGTGAAGGGAAAATGACTGAACGACTCAATTAAGAACGATTCCGCTCGTACTTTGGGGATATTAATTGTTGGGAATTATCCATTAACGTTTCTTAGATTGGATTCGGGGGAATATTGCTATTCATTTTACATAGAATTGTTCAATATTTAGAGGTTAATATTGCTTGATAGGTCTAGTAGTCGCAAGGACGACTGCTGAGCATGAGATCCAGGGCTCGATTCCCGGGCCGAGCAAAGTGTTATTAAGTTTTCTTTTAGAAGATTCTCAGTTACTACTGAAATGCCGGAAGTTGCCG
This sequence comes from Xylocampa areola, assembly GCA_935421205.1. Lineage (NCBI taxonomy): Eukaryota > Metazoa > Arthropoda > Insecta > Lepidoptera > Noctuidae > Xylocampa > Xylocampa areola. Next base: position 15,751,276 of record OW285204.1, read on the forward strand.
AAATGCGGAAATGCCCGGAGTTTGGAAATGTGCCCGGTTGATAGCACTATGCTCATCATCTGTTACATGGGACTTAATAACTGCATCGGTGAAATGTGGGTTTAAAACAGTGTACTATTACAACTCTGCCCATCCCTTCAGGGAATACAGGCGTGATGCTATGTCATGTTACATGTTTTATTCGCTTTTGTAGCTCTTTACTGACTATGGAGGCTCACTTTGTGACGAATTTTAATATATAAATTATTATTAAGCTGTTCCTTTTCCGTAGGTTTCTGACATGGTTTTATACACCATCGAAAACCTCTCTCAGATATGCTGGGTGCCTCACGATGTTTTCCTTCACTGTTTTAATCAAGTCATAATCAATTTCTAATACGCACATGACTCGAAAAATCAGTGGTGGATTCGAACTTGCGACCTTTGACTTGCCAGTCCAACGGTCATACCACTAAGCTATCACTGCTTCAACTGCTATTACTCTTTATTGACTGAAGACATATTAAAAGGTGGAAGAAAGATTCATCTTTGAAAATGGTGGTCATAATGTCTTAGTTAATGGTTTGCCAAACCATTAAGAGTAAAGTTACAATATTAAATGGAAAAAGAATACGGTCGCGAACAGGATTCGAACCTGCGCCTCCCAGATGAATACTCCAGGCGCTCTAACCACTAAGCCATAGCGACCTCCACTTGTTGGTTAGAGCGCCTGGAGTATTCATCCGGGAGGCGCAGGTTCGAATCACTGCCTTATACCTACTACCTACTATAACTCGCAGAACGAATATTTATATTACAAATTGATTTATCGTTTTTATTAATTCGGATTATTGAGATAAATGTCAACTTCTATAACTATTAAATATTTTAAAGACATTTAAAAGTTATGGTGCATTAAAGAAACTCATAATTATACATACAGACATACATGAACCCTGAAAACATAACACTACTTTTTTTGGGCAGGTGCGTAAAAAGAAAACGAAAGGAGTGTAGGTGCATTTTTATTTTATTCTCATCACACTCATATATTATTCGCAATCACATCGAAAGCGAAAAACCGTACGAAATAAACCTCAAAGTAAAAAACTACCTACACCGCACTTCCTTATCCAGGTATCGCAAGAAATATGACGACATTTATCATCCGGTTAGCATACATTGCGCGTTCGAATCGCAATAAGCGCGAACAGGAACACACCTATGTATAAATAAATGTATAAGGTACCGAATTGTAACATGAATAATACAGCAATATTTCATAGTAATAACGACCTTGGTATCAATGTTTACACTGCATATTATGGGCACGTTTCTTCTATTGATATACGAGGGAGGTAAGGTTGCTTTTTCTAATAAAATTGTGCGATGTTTCTAAGGTATTTTTAACGTTTTTTTACCTTATTTCGCCTACGTGGGTCAATGTTTGTGCAAAGGCTTAGTTGGGCAGGAGTTTTCTTTTCATTTCATGTTAAAATGTCGGGTCACTAGTAGTGCTTTTCCAGTGCGTCTAGTTTTTGGACAACGAGCATAGAAAAGCACTACTAGTGACCCGACATTTTAACATGAAATGAAAAGAAAACTCCTGCCCAACTAAGCCTTTGCACAAACATTGACCCACGTAGGCGGGATAAGGTAAAAAAACGTAAAAAAGACCTTAGAAACATCTCACAATTTTATTAAAAAAAGCAACCTTACCTCCCTCGTATATCAATAGAAGAAACGTAGGCCATAATATGCAGTGTAAACATTGATACCAAGGTCGTTATTACTATGAAATATTGCTGTATTATTCATGTTACAATTCGGTACCTTATACATTTATACATAGGTGTGTTCCTGTTCGCGCTTATTGCGATTCGAACGCGCAATGTATGCTAACCGGATGATAAATGTCGTCATATTTCTTGCGATACCTGGATAAGGAAGTGCGGTGTAGGTAGTTTTTTAGTTTGAGGTTTATTTCGTATGGTTTTTCGCTTTCGATGTGATTGCGAATAATATATGAGTGTGATGAGAATAAAATAAGAATGCACCAACACTCCTTTCGTTTCCTTTTTACGCGCCTGCCCAAAAAAAGTAGTGTTATGTTTTCAGGGTTCATGTATGTCTGTATGTATAATTATGAGTTTCTTTATTGCACCATAACTTTTAAATGTCTTTAAAATATTTAATAGTTATAGAAGTTGACATTTATCTCAATAATCAGAATTAATAAAAACGATAAATCAATTTGTAATATAAATATTCGTTCTGCGAGTTATAGTAGGTAGTAGGTATAAGGCAGTGATTAGTATGTGTCTCGCGAAAATTATTATACAAAAATAATTTTAGGCACTTAATTACTGCCCTATATAATTACTTGCTATTACTTAAGCGTACATAATCAATGTTGATAAACGATATTATAAGCCTAAATGTTTCAGTATCGTTTGTAGAACACGAGGTTCAAATAATGCCAATGTAAAATTTAAAAAAAAAAATGTTTCCGAAGCATGTCTGTAATAGTTACGAAGAATTCTTTTATATAATTCCCAGCAGATTCCCAGAGAGCAGTTTGCAAAGTGGGCCACTATCGTAGGCGTTGAGGTTAACGAAGTAGAAGCTGTTATAAAGATAACAACCTGATTTAAATGCAGTTTTTATTTTCTTGCTAAAATGCGTAACTTAGTTTTTAAGATTTTCTTATATAGTGTAACCAGAGACTTTTTACATGACTGCATACAAAAGGAGTGTTTTGTTTTCAAGGTTCATGTATGTATGTTTATTTATTCCACCATAACTTCAAAATCCCTGTGCAGATTTAGAAATTATGGTAGATATCTAGGAAGATTTATTAACGTAATATAGGTAGTAGCTGTGGTACACAAAACAGGATTCATTAAAAAGTTCGCTTGCCGTGTGTCAACTAAAACGTGAAAAGCAAAGTAAGTGAATTTTCATTGCAATCGATAAGAAATTGTCAATATGATTTATGATATTATCATTATCATCCCCCTGCCCTTATCCCAATTTCTTTGGGGTCGGCGCAGCATGTATACTTCTTCCATACATCTCTGTTAGCTGTCATATCTTGAGACACTCCTATGAAAGAAACTCCTTATATGCTTTATGTTTTTTTTTTTATTTATTTGTGACTAAATTAATAACAGAAAAAAAAGAGTTTCAAAAATATGAGACAGTTTTGAGCTTCGTTTCGATCCGTCATACGGTATACTAATTTTAGTCACGTAAAACTTTAACTTTACTTTTGAAAATAAATGTGCTCGAAAATGCTATTTTCCATTTAAAAAAAGCATTTAGCGCGCATATTGAATGTAGTTCGACAAAAACTAAAGTTGCTACAACTCCCACGTAGGTAATATTAAATATCGTACAATTTAATACAGCGTAATTAATATCCTCGAATAGTTTATGACTCCATTACATTTGGTCGGCAACCGCATTCGGTAATCGAATGCGAATACCACAAACAATATTATATGCCGTAATAACATGAACAACATTACTGAAAACCAATAATTAATACGTACATACTATTTACCTTGCGTAAATGAGAACCAACTGGACGTGTTAAACGAATCTACAATATTAATTAAACGTTGAATTAGTTATTGTACCTACCTAAATAGTATTTCTGTTTTGTTCCTGTTACAATTTTTTTAAGTTAATTATTTTTAACTATTTTTCAATTACTGTCTTTATTAATCTAAACAACAATTCATCCAAGAAATATAATCTGGAACAAAAAATAATAAATACTAATACTCCTCCAGACCGTATTTCGGTCACGTCGGGCTATATCCGAGGAGATTAGCCAAGTACGTAGGAGATATTATAGTGCACAAGTGTATGCGGAAACACAAGTGCACTCCCTCTTCCTTCGCTCTCATAGTCCTATGGGACGGCAATCGGACACAACCGGAGAGAAATCAGGCGCGGGACCGACGGCTTTACGTGCTCTGCGAAGCACAGGCTTGTCACACCACCAACTGCATAACTCCGGGCTACTGAGAATTTACTAACAGAGAAACCCAATAATGCTTTGCCCGATCTGGAAATCGACAGGACCTCACGCTCAGCAGCCCCGCTTGCGATCACTAGACCAACGAGGCAGTCTAAATAATTACCAAAGCGTTTGTCAGTGACATCTGACAAGGCATTATTTTGTGATAACGTTAGGACAGCTTCCAGTCTAATTTAATTTAGTATGAAGCAACTGCCTATCTGAGCTCCATAACAATGATAATCCTACCAAGATATACAGTAACACCATATCTTGTGATAAAACAGGTTGTCAGACTTTTGGGTATCTGTTATATAGTCTTGATTTGACAAACCGGGTTCGACGACGGTATGACGCGCTCTCTGAGGCACGGAAGGATCTGGATATGGTATAGTATGATATCCACAGATCAACCGCGACATGCAGTCGATCGATTTGTGCAGTGACTAAGTAGCCACGAGCCCCTCTTATACTAAGTATGTATTAATTATACAAATACTTATTAAAGTTGAAGTGAAGTGGCTCTCATTGGCGAGCTCATGAATATAATAAAGCCGTATCAAGTAGGTATCATTTTCATATTTTGTACTTGTTAATTCTGAAGTGATATTTATTTTGCCAAAATAATGATGTACTTGAAATTTAGACCAAGACGCGGTTACGTTTACTTGATATTTTTTTTCGAGTTTCTGTTCTGCGACTCTGCTTCTCTTTTTATTTACACAAAAATTTATAATTTAGAGTTCGCAAAGCATTTGCTAGTATTTTTGAAAAAATTACCCATATTTGCAATTTTCATTCATTTTTCTTCAAAATTATCTGTAGTTCACTGTCTCCTTTCTTTCTCTTCTTTCCGAGTAATGTGAATTAGATAACGGTACACTCAACAAGAACATAGACTATAATAAAAGCGCTATAAAACCAACAGAAGCGATTAATCGATGGTCTTTACGAGCCTTAACGCGGTAACCTCTTTGATTTATAAAAAAATACGAGGCGTAAAGGCGTAGATCAATAAAATGATAGATGGTTTTATGATCAGTTCATAAATAAAGCACTGATCGATCTCCCTGTAACTGGATTATAGAGACAGATAAGCAGTATCTTCATGTAAACTATTGGTATTTAATGTTATTAGGGAAATGCAAGCCTCATAAAATATACAATATCTTCACAACATAAATGTCTATAGACTCATTATTATTTTTCTTACACTGTACTAACTAGCGTGACGCGGCGCCATATGCAATTAATTAGTTCACGGCCCTAAAGTAACTATATTTTCACATTTCATTAATATAGTAAGAACATTTTCGACAACCTTCTAACCAACAGGTGCTTGAAATATTTTTCTCATACCGTCAGGTCTGTATGCACGAAATTGCAATACTTACAAACACGTGCGAGCCAGGTCAGGCGGATGCTATCTAATATTACTGAAAAGCGAATTCTAAATGAATAACGTCACTCTCAACTTTACTCATGTAACCTGAATAGCGATGCTGGCCAAGATAAATTAAAAACTTTTTTTAAATATAGAGGTTCATTTGTTTCAATACATAGAACTGCACCTGCTGAATGTTAGGTCGATGGGGTTCGATTCCCGGTCAGGCACGGCGTTATCAGGTTTCGCAACCAATTACATGGAACTTGATAGCGGCATTGGTGATATGAGCATGTACCTACATAGCTTCACGGCTGTATTCTTCGAAAGGTGCTCTGTAATATATATAAGTATTTATTTAAATCACTAGTGGTCGCCCACTGATCGAAACTAGACCATAATTCATTTAATTTTAAAGTTTGAACGTTATTATGGTTCTATTGTCAAAGATATACGTCTATGTGTGTCAAAAGCATGGTATTGTGTGTAATGTTTTTTTTTTAATTAATATAATGTATTTCTAATGCATTTTATATTAAAATATTACTTTTCTACACTCCTTCTCAATATAAACTTTAGCTGTGGCAAATTTCATAATCCTCCGTCCGCATAATTTTCGTAAAAAGGGGTACAAAGTTTTTTTTTTTTCATATATTAATATATGCATGGATATTTTATGTCAATTTTAAATCCGATTTTGTAATCTTTAAATTGGTACTTTCATTTAATACACGAAAAAGTGAGTTTCTATCTTGGGCAAAATTCACTAAGAGGCTTTTTTCGGATTATTTGTTAACTTGTACGTTAATGGGAAATTGGGGTTAGGTACACGGAGGGGTTCGTCCCGAAATAATTAGCGCGGTAATTATTTTAGGGGTAGATCGATGACCGGCGATAATTATACTTACTGTCCGTTTGGTTATTTTTTTAAGGTAATTCTCAGTAACAGCCCGTAGTTGGGAATTGTGCCCGGTTGATGACCATAGGCTCACCACCTGGAACTGTATTAGTGAAGTGTGGGTCGTACAACTGCTGATGTGTACACTTCGGCCTTCCCTCTCAGAAAATATAAGCGTGAATGTGCTATGAGATCCGTTTGTAGGTGGGTGCCAAAAGAATTGGCACTGCCAGTTCTTGACACATTGATAACCTGCCACGTTTCATAGTACTTTCATTAAAGAAGCCCGAAATTCTAAAAACATTATGTTCACGGTATGGTTCAGTTAAATAAATTGGGTTTTAGAGGTCACGTGAGAGTTATAACGCTCGTTCCGCATCAGCATACCTACGCCTATTGGCGGTTACCAACGAACTGATGGTTACATTGCGCTGTTGTTTTTAATATTTTTGCTTGTCATAAACAAGCTGTATCATACGACGCAATGTATTGCAAATTTCGTGGCCATCAATTTGGTAATAGCTGAGATAGCCAATAGGTACGGTGGTCAGAATTTCAGTCAAAACTATAAAAGAATGGGCAGACGAATGAAAATAAACTTGAGTACTTCTTGAGTTATTTTTTTTTTTTGTGGAAAAGGAATACGGTCGTGAGCAGGATTCGAACCTGCGCCTCCCGGATTGTACGTGTATTTTTTAGTCTACTTGGTGCACTCTATACTCTGCTTCCATTTTGACCTTTTTGATACGACTCGACTCCTATTTTCTCCTCCACTTGTTCTTTAAACCTTCGTCTAGGTCTTCCTCTGATTCTCTCTCCTTCTATTTTTCCTTCTGTAATGGTCTCAAAGAAGTTATATAGGTACGCAGATCTTATTAATGGTAATATCGGTTCCAATTTTTGTTCACTAGTTAAAGATTCGTTTCTGCTTAAGTATCTATTGATGGCAACCTTTAAGGGACGTGTTAGCAAACAATGGGCTTTTAGTTTTGTTTGGGTAGTTCGCAAACTTAGCATTTTCGGGCTTACCTTGAATATAAATGATAGTATTAGGAACTGCGAGTTTATGCAAGATTGTCACGTCTGTGATCTTCGAAGGGTCGATAAGGTAAACAAACATAAGGATAACGTAGCCCATACTAACCCATACCTTAAACCCGAAGAGTTAATTTAATCGTGCGTGGTCTCAAAGCTCGCTGGAACTGAGATGACTGTGACGACGAAAGCTTTTTAGGGTTTCGTATCTTGAAAGGTAAAATATCAAGCTGAAATTCCAAATTCGTAGATCTGTAAAATATCAGGATTCTAAGTAACTACCGCACATATCGATCAATCTAGGTTAAGCTACACTTGCCGCGGTCGATTTGTGTATGGGTGACCATCATTTCATACCGCGATCCTCAAATTAAAATCTGTTATAGCCGTTACAGCTCAGAGGCATGAAAGTCTGACAACCAGTCGGGATACCACGAAATATCGCGTTACCTAGTAACGGAGTTGTAGAGATCAGATAGGCAGTCGCTCCATGTAAAATACTGTTATTGAGCTGCACCCGGCTTGACTACAAGCCGACCCCAATGTACCTAATTGAGAAAAAGCTAGGCAGATTGATATTTTAACATTTGGCCAGTCAATCACTATGGGTACTTTCCGCTGACCAGGAATCATGGAATATGTCAAAAAGCAAGGGATTTCTCATAGCTCCAAGGGAACAATATTGGTATGGTCTAGGGCTATACATGTGACATCTATATCTGTAAATGCACCCTCGATACGAATAAATATAAGTGAAGAGCAACATAAAAAAAAAAAATTACATATGTATGCTAAATGTTTTGAATTTCGCCAAATGATGAGCCCGCAAACATGTTGAGTCACATTGCTTATTATGCAAAACTTGTGATGAAAATCGCAATTCATCCGAATTTTCGATTATTGAGAACCGCATTTGAATTTACATTGATACGAACAGCATATTTGGAAATACGATTAATAATGCTGCAGGAGCATTGTCGACGTTTTCCATAATACTATTATTAATTATGTTTTATGGTCCCTAATAACAAAGTAATCTAGACATAATTCTATGTATTAAGCTAGCTGTGCGCTGTAGTTTCACCCCTCTTTTATCACCGTAGCGTGATGTTATATAACCTGTAACTTTCCTCAAGAATTAGACTATCAAAAGCAAAAAAGATTTTTCTAATACAACTGGTAGTTCCAGAGTCTTATGGGTACAAGAAAAGATTCTACAGAACTGTCCCCCGACTGCGACGAAAATTCTTCAGTGCCTTGTTTTTCACTCACGCATTCGCGCTTTTTATTTTATTAATTATTTTTTATTCCATACCTTTTAGTGCACGTACTACAGCTACTATATTACAGAATACTACTTTTTTACGGAAGCCAATTTACCCGGGAAAATGTAAGGATTCTAACGAAACCCTATACATCTAATTATGTACAGTAAGACCTTTAAAAAGGTCTTACATTATACCATGCAAATAAATATATTATCTTATCTTACCTAATTCGGTTCAGGCGTTTAGAAGTTATGGTGGTATAAAGACACTCACTAACATAATACACACATGAATCCTAAAAACACTCTTTTTTGGGCAGTCATGTAAAAAAACTCGTATTCTTTTCTACATAAACGATAACTGCCTCGTTGGTTTAGTGGTTCGTAGCGCGACTGCCGAGCAGGAGGTCTCGGGTTCGATTCCCGGGTCGGGCAAAGTGTTATTGAGTTTTTCTGTTAGGAAATTCTCAGTAGCAGCCCGGAGTTTGGGAATGTGCCCGGTTGATAGCAATAGGCTCACCACCTATTACATGGGACTTAATAACAGCATTGGTGAAATGTGGGTGTACAATTGTGTACACCTCTGCCTACCCCTTCGGGGAATACAGGCGTGATGCTATGTTATGTTATGTTATAAACGATATTTAGTACCTAATTTCATAATCACTAAAAGAGTTTAAAATGGTGTAAAGAAAGCCTACTTCAAATTTTTGAATATGAAACCGTCTCACAGTACATGAATCATGACCGTCTACAAGGGACGTTACTGACTTTTATTATCTCAACGTTTCTCCATTCTATGAATATAAAACGACACAACACCTTTAACATTATCCATTTCAGTCCTTTCAGTGGCAGTGACGTAGCGCCGGTGGCCATATTTTATTAATGCGCCCGCAAACCTCTTTTGTTGAAGTCAAATAAATATCGTTTTAATCCACTGTTGTCACTTTATTGGAGGTCTCGCTTTATTGTAAGGCATTTCTGCCATATAGACAAAATGTATAAGAAAATTCAGATTTTATTTAAGTTGAATGTCATATAACATGGTTGGTGCCTGTGATGAAGTATATATACAGTTGGTGTAGTGTTCGAGAAAGTCAAACGTTTTTATTTCACATAAACCATAAAAAGGCACTTAAGAAACATCAAATTTTTGTTGCACGGTTCGAAGACAGTTGTTTCTTATGGAAAAGAACCGGTCCCATGGCTAGGTACTCTTTTAAACTGAATATCTTCTACAGTTTTTGTACATACAATGTGTATTTATGAGTAAAGCGAGAACAATGTAATACTCGACACAAATATTATAATATAATAGTTAATATAAAATGGGCTATAATTGCCGGACGAAACAAATACTGGTCCGTTCCGGTTATTTTCTTATAATATATGCATTTGAAATTTGTTACTTTAAACCCACCCACGATACATGTGATATAACTAGTTTATATTGCATTAAATAATATATATTTAGGGCATCATTACTCAAAAGCGACTCTGAGAACATCATAAAAGCAATATCTACAAAAAATTTCACTACCGATCTGTGATAGGTATTTATTTAAAATTGTTTTAATAACGTCTTTAAATTAAAACAAAATTCCTCAAACCAGCTTGGCAGCTCTGCTCAACCCAACTTCTCTAAACTTCCGCATATCCGTTTCATGTCAACGGGGTACTTGATGTCATTTCAAAAACCTCCAATGTCAAAGTTGTTTGGATGGCCCATTATCACTTGTCGAGTTCCGGCGTTAAGCCTCCCTCATGCCTCATGCCAATACATGCATATCAACGGAACAGTCCATAGACAGACAGTATTAACAACTTCTCTGTCCAGGAAGCAGATACAATAAACAGATTTTTAATCGCCGTGTATCACATGTGACTCAAGGGACAGGGAAATTTATCCAATAAATAAAATGGAAGTGCCTGTCTGTGACTTCAAAATAAAGTCTGGTAAAAATGGGTATTTATACAATGCCTAATGCATAATATATGCCAAATGATCGTTCGTAGATTTTTTTGCGGTCCGTCTAAAGGTTTGTCTCGAATAAACCCCAAAACGACTAAACAGATTTCAATGTTAAATTGTCAAGTTAAATTTTCGTATATATTCCATTTCGCTATCTTGCAGCATTCAGAAGATATTTAATTTAAAGTGCTATTTGTCCAAGTCCTGCTCAAACAAAATCGCAGTTGTTACAGATAAGAGAAAATAAACTTATATTGCAACTCCCTAGGAAAACTATTCCTCTTTGGTGTGATTAGTCGACCTAGAGCTAAAGTTCTTCAAGCCGCCCGTAGGCCCAACCTTCTCTTGGGGACTGATATTAATTACCAATAGCCGGGAACGACGTACCCTCCAAAGCAACGCTCAGATGTAAAATACTAGTAGTAGTTTACCAATCACAGACTGAGCGTACCAAACGTTAAATTATTATTATTCACCGGTTACTACTCACCTGTATTTTTCGGGACTGCCAGACTAGTTTTAAACTCAGCTTGAGCTGAGCCCGCGGCGACGTTGCGGGTCAAACTGAAAAAAAACACGTGAGTAGTAACTGGTGATTAATAATTATAATAAATATGCGTCATGAAAGTTATTATCTAATAAAAATGATTAATCAATTAAAAAGCACGCCTGCCATGTGTACTAAAAACATGGTAAGTGAATAATTTTCAACGAAGTCGGGGGACGGAACTGAAACATTCTTAAAGGTATCTTTGATAAAGGCTTTTTATTTCATACTTTTCTGTACAGCTATATTATTAAAAAATAAAATTGGATTCTAACGATACCGCATAAATCGAAAACGGTTCAGGCATTTAGAAGTTATGGTGGAATAATTATACTCACAAACATACATACTTAGATATATACATGAACCCTAAAAACATAACACTTCTTTTTTGGGCAGTCGTGTAAAACATAACTTGACATAAGTACCAAATGTTGTTTAACCTTAATGATCGTTATTAAAAACTATCATAAACAAGTTTAATAATCACTTGTAAACATTGTAACACTGCTGATTTCCTATTTTAATAACTCTGGTCCAAAAGAAAAAAGAATAGCCAATTTTCTTCTTATCCAAAAATTATTCGAGAAATTATTCTTACACAGACAACTCTTAATTTAATTTCATACAACTGAAAACAAAAACAAACAGAGCCAAAAGCTGAAGTAATAAGCCCAACTTATTTGCTGACGAAAATTCAAGGAAACAAATTAAATGTCTAATATAATAAAGTGTTAAGGCTTTAGACATGACGCACTGAGCCTTTAGTACATATCCCAGTCACAAATTCAATACAAAATCGGACCGACTTGTCGCAGCAGTGTAAGATAGCGTGCGACTTCATATAAAATGTACTAGAAATACATACGGCAAAGTCGTGTCGCAAAATCGCACAGAAACACCAGTGGAGGAAAGGCTGTGAATTTTAAAATTAGCTATTAGTGAAACCAGTTCATGTAAAATTGGAGTAAATACACGTATATTAGAAAACGTCCCGGTACCCGGTGGTGTTAATAATTTTCTTGATTACGTTGAAATTGCTATGCCTGCGTGAAGAGAAGTGTGAAAGTAACGGAAACTTGGAGGAAGCTACTTAATTTCAAATTGAATCTATGAAACCGTTATTATTTTCATGTTCATTTATGAACAACGCACAGCTCAAACGTATAGAATTGGTAAATTAGATATTATTATGGTAATTTAAAGCTACATTTAGAAATAGATTAATAGTTTTAAAACCGTATGACAAAAAAGTAATCGTAAAATTTGGGGGCACCTCGTCAGAACCTATAACTCCAATTAAATAATAGTTTATTTACGCGACTGTCCAAAAAAGAAGTGATAAGTTTTTAGGGTTCATGTATGTATGATTGTGAGATTCTTTTTTCGCCACTAGCAGTACCCGTGGCTTTTCCCACTCCAAAATAATCTTGACACCAAACTAAGATTTCAAGAATAAGAATAAAAATAAGAATGATTATTTGCGAGAAACATGGTTATAAAGGTTTTACATAATTAGACATAGTGCTGCACGTTTCACCGTAACATCGGCATGCAAAATTAGCGCAGTTATACATAGGTGCTTAATTCAAATTACAAAATTTATTTCACAATTACATCATGTTAAAGTCGTATTAATCATATATAGTCGTCAATTAATCATATATACAAACTTACCCCTTAGCGTCATCACCAACCTATCAAAAAATTTACCAATGAAATCATTACTTAACCTCAATGAATGTTTACTAACCAAAGATTGCGACTGGCTATCAGTACCTGCATCTTGGGCATTAGTTTTATAGACCGAGTATTAAATGATGGAAAAATAAACAACTAGCCAGATCCAAGCTCTACTGAAAACTTCATGAAGGAACTCAAAAACACTTTCTTACACCCGGTGATCAAACCCAAGACTTACGCTTATACTACTCAACAGTCTCGCTTGCAACCACTAGACTAATGAGTCAGTTTTTTCTAAGATTCTCTTTACGCTGCACACGATTTATGACCATTAATACTGTCATTTTTAAAAGAAGATGTAGTGACAAAAACTGAAAAGAGTATGCTTAGATGGTTTGGTCATGTTGAAAAGAACAATACATAGACAAGGCAACTATAAGTGAATAAAGCTAGAAGGATATACACTGTGTCTAATGATCTTTTAGTAAATTTCTGTAGATAAGTCATCCGGGAGGCGCAGGTTCGAATCCTGCTCGCGACCGTATTCTTTTTCCATTTAATATTATAACTTTAGAGTTCGCTAAGCATGCGTTAATGCTTTTCAAAGTTTTATCTTTAATAACGTTGTGCTCATCTTGTTAATAATTATAGTGATGAAAATTCTATTGAACTGAAGCTTTACCAAAAATATAAGTCACGCAAGGGCCATGACGTGTTCTATACTTGGCATCAAATATTACTTTTTTCTTTGCGTGGTTAGAGAAGCAAAATCAGTTCCAGAACACAGTTGAAGTCGATCGACAATATTAACAACAAATGGGACTGAAAACTGAATAGGTCTTCCAATGCCAGAAGACGGTTAAATTAAAATTTTTGTTACGTTTTCAAGCCCAAACTGCTGAAGCAATTTTGATACAGATAAATTGGATTTTGGAGAAGGACCGCTACCGCTTGTAGCACAGACAAAGTTAAGGGCACCAGATAGTCATTTATATGTTTTTTTAAATACATAACATACAAACAACATTCTACACTAGACATTTATGAAAACAGATGTAGTACTCTTTAAGTTTTAGATTCTTCTCAGACTTCTAGTCAGTTCTTCCTACTTTCTCCTAAGGGACATTTCTTGGCAACATGTGGTGTTAACTTTAGTGCTATATTTTCTAAGTTAGATATTTTCTTGTGACATAAGAAGAAATATAGCTAGGATTTTGCACCGATGAAATGGGGTTAATTTTTCTTAGAGTCTCATGCATAGTCAAAGAAAGAAGTGGAGTAACACTGCAGCGACTTATGTGCTCGTCAATGAGATCTGATGTGATTGTTTTATAGGTGTTTATATGATGACAAGATTGTGATTGGTCAAATAAATTAGATGGATAATTTTAAACTTCAGTAATTTTTTATAATACAAGGCAATTCGATAGTCTTTGTTTGTCTTTGTATTATTAAAATGAGTTTTTTACAAAATTTTCAAAAACTTTTGGTCTTATTATCCCAAGCGTGACTGCTGAGCTTGAGGTCCTGGATTCGATTCCCGGGTCGGGCAAAGTGTTATTGGATTTTTCTATTAGGAAATATATTTTCGATAGCAGCTCGGAGTTTGGAATTGTGCCCGGTAGATGGCAATAGGCTCACCACCTATTACATGGGACACAATAACAGCATTGGTGAAAGGGGGGGGGGGTACAACTATGTACACCTCTACCTACCCTTCAGGGAATATAGACGTGATTCTATATGTTATGAATAATATTTATTTCACAATCATTATTTTTTGCCAAATCCATCTATACGTCCTCAAGTTATGCATTTACTTACGACAGCATTTTAAGTAGGTACTTATTTGAAAGTGTTTAGCGGCCTTTATTGCGGACTACTACGTACAAGTAGCTCAAAACTACTTAATTTTTTAATTCATTTTAATATGTCCATGTTATGTTATGTAATGTTATGTTCCAGTAAAAACCTTTATGAAAAAAGGTACTAACTATATTGAAATTGCACGACTAGATTCCCCAAAATGGTAAAGTGGTAAGGTAAAACTAAAAAGTAGGTAAAAAAGAAGACGGTACAGCAATGTACTTGACTCGCTATGAAATAGCTTTGTACAACTGCAGTCAAAATATACAAGATGTTTCTTTCATAAATATAAATAAAAATACTATCCCTCAGACGGTTCTTAAGTACTTCTCTTTTAGCAATGTAAAAATAAAACAGTGGTTTGGCGGTCGCAATCGCAGTTTCTGAGCGTGAGGTCCTGTGTTCGTCTACCGGGCCACAGTGTTGTTGGTTTTTTCTATTAGAAAATTATCAGTCGCCAACCGGATTTTGGAAATATGCCCGGTAGGTGGCAAAATGCTGACCGTTTGTTACTCGGTGAAGTGTGAGTGTAAACTCAGTCAGACCCTTCCGAAAATACAGGCGTGACGTTGTATTGTGTTAAGATACAAACAAAACACACGTTTTATAAAGTTTATTAGTACAGTAAAGATCTCAGAGTTTAATAAATGTGTAGTTATTATACAATATAACCACGTAAACTGACGCAGCGTTTCACCATAGTAAATAAAAAGGGAACAGTAATATAACTCCGATAAGATGGCTTGTTCATGGGTATATATTTTTTTTGTTTAATACCTTTCGTGAGTTACATTCATAGGTATTAATTACTAGCTAAACCCGGCCACGGTTCGCTATAGCTTCAAATTGTTTTAACTACACCTCGCAAAACGCTCGGAATTACCCATTGCCGTGAAAACTTCGAAATAAAAAGTATTTAAAACATATTCTATTTCACTACGCTATTAAAATACAACGTTATGCTAAAATTTCAAGTCCATCCATTGAATCCTTTTCTGGTTTTGCGGACACAAACATAGGGATACGGATTTGATTTTTATATATAAATAATGGTTCAACGTTATTACTCACAAACTGCCGTGACATCGCCGCGGGCTCAGCTAATGATTAAGGCGTTGGCTCGCTAATTAGCAGACACAATAAATTTTTATTGTTATAACGTATAATTCTGTACGTGGCTGAGCGGAAGCTCGCTCTTTACTAGTATTTTATATTTGTTAGTGATATTTTCACAGTATCGGGCTAATGGCTAAGTAACAGCCACACAGTTCGATCGAGGTTAAGCTGCGCTTGCCTCGGTCGGTCTGTGGATGGGTGACCATCATTTCATACCGAGACCCCTCCGTGCCTCGGAGAGCACGTTAAGCCGTCGTCAATTCAATTCAATTCAATTCATTTATTTGCATAAAAGTTTGTACACTGTTGATAACACAAATGACAGTACTTTTTCGTTCAAACCACTTTAGTCACATAATGTTGACATGCAAATGTTGGAAACAGGGGGCAAGCATAATCCCATACATAATGTTCACACTAAATTACTATAGACGACAACTTTGCATAATTAATTCGTATACATAACTTGCATATATAATTAATTCGGTAATACATTTTGAAACCCTACAGTTTAATAAATTATTTAATAAAGTCATGTAGAAATTAGTCATTTTAAAAAAAATCGTCTGTCCCTGTTGTCAAATTAAGATCTACAGCAGTTACGGGTAGTCAGAGGCCTGAAAGTCAGACAACCAGTCATACTACGACATATCGATATATCTGAGCTGCATCCGGTTTGACTGGAAGCCGACCCCAATGTAATTGGTAAAAGGCTAGGCAGATTGAGTTTCACATACACACAAATCAATCAATATCGATTTAGGTCTTACAAAGGCTGATAACTGGTTTACATTTATGTTTGTGTATCCTTGTGTGATATTTACAAATACTATAAGTTTTCCGCGCAGATACTAGAAGGCAAAATAATAATGATATGCATCGTATATGATAAAGTTTAATTCCCTCAAAAGAGTGTTGGTTGTTACGTGTACTGGCTTGTTAATACATCCAGTTTTGTTACGTACATTTTAATGCAGCACCTGAAGTTTCCGAAGTTGTGCTTCTGTTTAATATTAACTGTGGTTCTATTTAGGAGGGGCAACAGTTAAGAGGTTTATGAATTTGCATAATCTTTCCTACTAAGCTGAATATGTTTGTGTTGGAAGTTTGTTCATCACAGCTGTTTAACGAGAACGGAACTAAAGTCCTTTTAGTCAACGGGGAACAGAGCATCTGGTAGGTCGTTCTCAGCTATGAGAAGTTTGTATTTTACCATAGATGTTGTTTCTTATATGAATTTATTTACAAAGTAAATTTCTATATTAACGTATTTTAATAAACACGCCCATATTCCCCGAACTTGTAGGTTGTACATAGGTAATTGTACACCCACATTTTACAAATGCTGTTATTAAATCCCATATCATATGGGTGGTGAGCCTATTGCTATTTGCCAATACAATGCCAAACTCCGGGCTGCTAATTTCTAATAGGAAATTCTCGATAGCCGCCAACGACGCAGTTTAACATAATCTTATATTTCAGCTGCTTTTCTAAACTGACTTTATTTAACTCTTTATCTTCATAAAAACCTAATCGTTTCGTCCTTGTCGCACAATTTTTTATTCGATTCCCGCATACGTTCAGATATTTGTTCAGGATCTGAATGTGTTTGGGCGTGTGAAACACGTGTTTTCGCATCGCATCCACAATATGATATAGTTGAATTTCGTAGTATGCCCTATATAATTATTGTAAACATAACTTAAGGTGAAAATCTTTCCACCGCATTTTGTTTTTACCGCAATGATACTCAATACGTTTATTGCACTCTACATAAACATCACACTAAAAGTGTTACAATAAGAAAACAACAAACATATATAACAAAATTACCATGCTCGAGACACGTCTGATAATTGCAGTAATTACAAACAAAATTCTTTAGAACACATTAACGCACGCGTAGCAAACTCTAATGTTAACGTTCTTTGGGATTCAAGTCCTGTTCAAGACCTTATTTTTCTTTCCACAAAAATGTATAACTTTAATTGCAGTAACTATGACTACTCACACAATTAGGAACCAATGAAAAGAGATCGTCAAGACGACGAACCTTTTGATAACATTACCCATCATTGCATTCTTCACATGCAATGGAATATATTTGCCAAACACATCAAGAAACATAATTACGTACTAATAAAAAACCCTCACAAAATTTCACCAAAACTCCTAACAGAAACTCAAGTTCACATTTTAATGAAATACATTACTTTAAGCAACCAACACGACCTTAATACCCCGTTAGCCAAATCCATTTCGTGCAAAAAAACTGACCCTACTTACGAGCGAGGCGTGTACTTATGTTCCCACAAATGAATTATACAAGGGAACCTTTTCAGAGAGAATTTCTTATTCATCGTGTCTTACATTACTGTCTAAGCTTCCTGTTCTAAGAAGGTATTACATTGTTGTATAAAAATGAGGTGTATCCGTGCCTTTATTTCGTGTTAATCTTGTAAATCACAAAATGGATTTCATAAAATATCTCGTGAAGATTTGTGTGGTATTTTATATGAATTATAAAAACTTATTTTAAATGGTATTGGAAATAGATATTTGTAGACTGTATAATTATAATAATGATAATCATTTATTTACTAAATAAAAAAGTTCTTACATTTCCCTCATGGCTATGGATAACACAATGGACTCTTACAAAGTAATTACATAATAAATGTATCAAGGATATATATATTATTTTTACTTGTGGTCCACACTAGGTAGAACCTGTCTCGTGTATGGTTGTTGTTTAGACTGTGGGTCCAAGCGCAACTACTGAACATGAAGTTCTGGGTTCGATTTACAGAGCGGGCAAAGTGTAATATGGTTTTCCTCTCAGACAATTCTCAGTAGCAGTCAGGAGATTAGAATGGTGCCCCTAGATGGAAATAGGCTCACCAGTTATTACATGAAAATTAATACCAGCACTGGCAAAACGTAGATGTAAAACTGTGAACACCTCTGCCTATCCGTTCGGGGAATACAGGCATGATGGTATGTTAAGTTATGCAGATGGTAATTATAATCATCATCGTCATTCTCATGCTCTAAGCCTAATTTATTTGGACTTAGCGCTACATGTCTTTTTGTTCTAAACATATCTATTAGCCATTATGGTCATATCAATATCATCTTTTACACAATCTATAGATCGTTTTCTTGGGCTTTGCTCTACTATTTTACCCATCAAACTCATTACATCCTATAACGCTCCTTATCCCTGCATCACATACGAATGGATATAAAAAAGCTGGTGAAACTGATGGTATTATGTGAAAATATACTCCTAATTCTCGGAGCCAGGAAAGTACACTAAAACAACAATGTAACCTCGAAATTGTATCCATAAAAAGCCAAGAGGATTCAGTTTCCACCAAATCACAGTATGTGGATAGTGGACACATCCACAAAACAATCCAATGGTCGTATAAATGGCACCACTCCACATTGCTGGGTCGTTCGTCGCCAGACATAATTTCGTCCGGCTTGCGACAGTCCTTAGGAAAACTTAAAACTTTCTACAACGAAAGCCTTTTCTGTTGTTTAAAATATTTCATACAATATTCTTCTAGAAAATCTAGAAATTTCTGTGTATTCAGCAAGCTTGCTGTAAATGTGAAATGTGGACATCGTTATTTTATGTCGACTTCTAACAAAAAACTGAATTAAAAAAATAAAATGGAAGGTCTCGTTACTGTTGAAACGTAAAATGTGCATCTTAGTTTATTATTTTAGTACATACAAACATGGCATTGCGTCTGTATTTTCCGAAGGGGTAGGCTGAGATGTTCACAGCTGTACACCTACTCTCACCAATGCTGTTATTACGTCGTGGGTCTGGTGGTTCCAAGCGCGACTGCTGAGCAGGAGGTCTCTGTTTCGATTCCCGGGTCGGGCAAAGTGCTATTGAATTCTCTGTTACGAAATTCTCAGTAGCAGTCCGGAACAGATTTGTAATTGTGCCCGGATGATGGCAATACGCTCACCACCTATTTACATGGGACTTAATAACAGCATTGGTGTTATGTGGGTGTACAATTGTGTATACCTCTGCCTACCCCTTCGGCGAATACAGAAGTGATGCTATGTATGTCATGTAACATAATGTGTGTGGCACATAAAATATAGTCATATTTATTAAATATAACGCTATTGTTCATCACTGGAAGTGTCTTCGTAATCACCACATATCAGATAATATTGCTCCGTTCTACGTTTGATGATACATGCCTCGCGGTATATTTTAAAGCACGCCATTATTTTGACGGGTGGACTACACTGTTTTTATCGATAAAATTAATTACTTTTAGACTCGTGCCTCCTACCTAACATTACAAAGTCAGCGTCCCGTTTCCTTCGACTCGTCTTGGCCGGAGCACTACCGTGCCCCTAGATAATCCACAATGACAATATATTACATTAAGTAAGTAATACAGTTATACAATACTAAGTAATATAACATAACATAGTATCACGCCTGTATTCCCCGAAGGGGTAGGCAGAGGTGTACATAATTGCACACCCACATTTCACCAATGCTGTTATTATGTCCCATGTAATAGGTGGGGAGCCTATTGCCATCAACCGGGCACAATTCCAAACTCCGGGCTGCTACTGAGAATTTTCTAATAGAAAAACTCAATAACACTGCCCGACCTGGGAATCGAACCCAAGACCTCATGATTAGCAATCGCGCTTGGGACCACTAGACCAACGAAGCAGTTACAATTAATACTAATTAACCTTCCCATTAACAAGATATAAATTTTGTCCCATTTAAGCTTCTAAATAACTCCCAATAAACACCTTTCAACGATGGAAATAAATTAAATTCAATAAACATTCATGGAAATACATTTAAAGTGCCTCGACCTCACCTGTGGGGGATGAGGGGTTAAGAATTCTCATTATCACGCCAGGTTCGCTGGTATGCGAACAATTGTTGTAATGGAGGACGCGTATACAAATACCTTTCACGTTGTTTGAGGATGAAGGAGTTAATGTGTTTTGGATAGGTCTTGGTTGCATTCTTGCATTGTTTTATTGTACAGAAATTATATACCTACACGCAAAAATTTTAATACTTGTTTTTACGAAGCGAAATGGTCTATCTTGGTAATTAATATTTCTTTGACTGCTTCGCTACTCTAGTTGTCGCAAGCGCGGCTTCTGAGCGTGAGGTCCTTGATTCGATTCCTAGGTCGGGCAAAGGGTTATTGGTTTTTTCTTTCTATTAGGAAATTGTCAGTAGCAGCCTGGAGTTAGGAAGTTGGTGGTGTGACAATCCCCGTGCTTTGGAAAGTACGTAAAGCCGTCGGTTCTACGCCTGATCTCTCAGGTCATGACGGATTGCCATCGAGCTATGTGAGTGAAGGATGAGGGAGTGCATTTGGGTTTGTGCATACACTTGTGCACTATAATATCTCCTGCGTACTTGGCTGATCTCCTCGGAGATAATCCACCATGATCGAAATACGGTCTGGAGGAGTGTGTTTTAAATATATATATGTCGGATATGGCAGCACCGAGCGCTATGGACGGTCGGCGACTACGGCGAGTGGAGGGAGGACGCCAGTCTCTTGCGAGCCGCCGTGGCGAACGTACCTCTACACCCTGACTTATCTAGCTTACCTCTGATTTAATGATATTTGAATACCTACATTGTACATTGTAATATGAAGTGACTCACTACTAATAACTAACCCAAAGTAAACGTGCTCTCAGTGGCGGAGAGCCTTAATGTTGGTTTTATTGACGATTACCTTTGAAATCCTGACAGACATAGAGGCCCCCGATCCTATTATTCAAACCTTTCTCCTACATATATATGTATTAGAAAAAAATATTAAAAACTAAATTAAGAAGACCTTGAACCAGTAGTAATACCGAGCTTCGCGGAGCGCATTCAGGCTGGCCGGACTCATGGTCCTTATAAATATATTAATAAATAAGTCGCAACAGTTTTAGCTTAGCTAGAGCATGAGGTTCGGTGGGCTCGATTCTCAGGTCGGGCAAAATGTTATTCGATCTGTTAGGAAATTCTCAGTAGCAGTCCGGAGTTTAGAATTGTGCGCGGTAGAGGACAATAGGCTCACCACCTATTACATGGGACTTAATAACAGTATTGGTGAAATGTGGGTGTACAATTGTGTACACCTCTGCCTACCCCTTCGGGGAATACAAGCGTGATGCTTTGTTGTGTTTTATTTTTTATATTGATATTGCACAATAATTTAAAGGAAATATGAACTTTTCTTAATCCTA
Source organism: Xylocampa areola (assembly GCA_935421205.1). NCBI lineage: Eukaryota > Metazoa > Arthropoda > Insecta > Lepidoptera > Noctuidae > Xylocampa > Xylocampa areola. The sequence continues at coordinate 15,773,323 of OW285204.1, forward strand.
TCTTCAGAGACTGTCTCATTTAAATATTGATTACCTATGAAGATTTCTGTTCAACCTGCCGCTTTGGACCATTCACCATTTCTTACATTTTAATTAATAAAACCAGATGTGAAAATAGCAACAATAGATGTTTGTTGTTGTCTCCGCATTGTTTAATCAAATGTGTTTCTAAGAATAATACGTAGGTACCTAATGTTCATTTTCGTTCTAATCCGTAAAGTTTTGAGAAAGTTACGAATCTTGTTCATTTGAATTCAAGTTGTGTTACATTTTATCCCGAAAATGAAACAACATAAATGTTGTTACCATCCAGACTAAGCTTGTTTTCTTTGAAATAAATTAAAATAGATCTGTGGATTCTAATAACTAAGATAAAGATGTTCGTGCACGGAGTTGCATAGGAGTTGGTTCAATTCAATTACAATGGGGCGGGTGGAATTCGAACCCACAAACACAAGATCGCGCTGTTCCTAATTCAGATAAGTCTTTAGTTATTAACAGAATAGAACAAAACGTGAGATGGTTTAAGGAATAACATGAAACTTTGTCTAAAGAAGTATAAACCATACATTGCACAGCATCAGGCCAATATTCCTTGAGGGGAGATGTGCGCAGTTGTACACCCACATTTCAACAATGCTGTTATTAAGTCCCATGTTTGTAATAGGTGGTGAGCCTATTGCTTGGCAATTCCAAACTCCTGGCCGTTACTGAGAATTTTCTAACAGAAAATCTCAATAAAACTTTTCCAGACCTGGGAATTGAACCCATGACCTAGCGCTCAGCAGCCGCACTTAGTGGTGGTAAGTCCGACGAAGCAGTTGAGCGAAAAAGTGCGGTGCTCCAAGAAGATATTAAGGCCTTTTCTGGTCAGTACGTTGTGATTGAAACGCTTGATTTAAGTATCTTGTCTTTCTTTAGCATTTGAATTTGGGATGTTGTATGGGAGTTTATGACTTAATAGCTATAAAAAAGTTAAGGATTATTGAATAAATAAATAAAGCATAAACAATGTCGTGATTCATTAAACATTTTAAGTTAAAACACCAAAACGAAAAACGAAAAACAAGCGTGTTAATAAAAAAATATCTCTCGATTAACTTTAACTACTGCAAAGCGCTATTAACGTGCTTAATATGTTTCGTGCCACCGACAAGACTTCTTTTAATTTTATATTCAAAGACCGGAAGGTGTTACGCAAACTTCGTTTAATTTTAATATCGTTCTAGCAAACTAACTTTATTAAACTTTTTATATCATAACTTTACGGTGGCTTTCTTGTACGAAGTAAGTAGATTATGTGAAATATCCAGGTATATAAAAGACCTTAGGAGTATTTAAGTGTTCGTTCTTGACAAGGAAGTAATAACTGCCAAAGTTTTTATAACTAAAATTGTTTCATTGTGATGCATTTTCACGTACCAATCGAAGCTTAGAACATGTCTCAGAGGGCTTGAAATGATTAAAAACTGATCCCCAGAGGGTTTCAGTTTAGAGTATCAGACTGTAATAATATGTTATATAAAAATTATAATAACAAAAAAATGTGTATGGTCTACAGGTGGATTATTTAGGGAGTGTGTATATTTCAGGTTTTTACCTGCCTAAACACACGATACAAAAAAATGCTAGGCATCATCATCATCCCCGTCGGTTACGTCCGGGTCGGCGCAGCATGAATACTTCTTCCACTTTCAAAATTGCATGCTGCTAAAGCTTTGGCAATGCTTTATGACCAGCCGCCTCATTGCTGGAAAATGCTAGCGCGGTCTCTAAAAAAAAATTTAAGCCGATCTGACACACTGATCATACATTCAATTAAGCCGCCATTTCTTTAGAAAAACATAGAAAATATTCTAAAAATTCGCAAAAACAAACCCTGATCGACACGTGATTGGCAGCCGATCGAAGGAATCTGAACAGAAAATAATAAAAATATACGGCAAGATGAACTAACGTATCAATCTGGATGATTGAGTCTTGTACCTACGAACACAGGGAATTGGATGCCAAGATGGATCGGGAAAGATTGACGCATAAAATTCTTTTGGAACTACCACTGGGTTTATGTAGCGTGTTTAACAAACAGAAATATCTAACGACCTGCTTTAATAATCCAAAATATTTTAAAACGTACATTTATGAATGTTGAAGAAGTCATACCAAATATTAAATTTATTATGTATCAACTTATTGTTAATAATTAAGTTATGAGACAATTCTGAGCCTATTGTCTTAATCATCCGGGCAACTCCAGGCTGAACCTTTGAGAACTTCCTCTCTCAAAAACTCATTAAGTCTTTGCCCAAACTGGGAATCGAACCCGGTATCTCAAGCTTAGTAGCCACATTTGCGACCACTTGACCGATGAGTCAGTTCAGCATACCTACCTAATAATAATGAGTATTTTAACGACGCCGTTGGCGCAGTGGTCAAGCGTCAGGCTGCTGCACCACGTATCCCTGCGATACCTGCACGGAGCTAATATTAGTATGTACTACAAAGATTTTTTCCGGTCTGGGTGTGTGCGGTAGTGAGATTATGTGTCTATAAACGCACCACGATACAAGAAGAAATTCCTAGTGAAACCCTGGTAGTAGAAACGTTGTACTAGGGCAAGTCAAAGGTCGCATGTTCAAATCTAAGGCACACACTATTGACTTTTCAAAATTTAAAATTTTTGTGCACTATATAAAATTAACGACCCCTTGCTTAAAACAATGAGGAAACCAGCACACCTGAAACATCTTCTTGATAGTATGTACAGCGATGTCAGAGGCCTACGTCTGGTTTAGATTCTGACACTGTGTTGTTCATCGACCACACGAAAATAAATAAAATATTAATATGACTGATGCATGTAGAGTCCAATGAATTCTTACAATTTCATTATACGAATCGATACATACATACATAATCTCACGCCTTACCTATGGGGGTAGACAGAAACTATAAAATGAAATAAACAACAAACCTTTACATACTCCGCTTGCTTCGTCAAACTCATAATCGAAGCGCTTGGTGGTACAGTCATACACGCACGCCGGTTGTGAATACTACGCACTTGACCTTTTTAAATATTCACTGTCTGGACACTGGCTGATGTCTACTACAGCAGTTCCTGACATAGTCTTACCTCCGATATTGTAGTATTTGACAATTTCCATACTATGCAAATAACAACATTCCTCCAATAAACATATAATGAAATTATGCAATTTATTTTTCCATTACACAAAAGCCATTCACTGAATGGGGTTCCAGCCAGCTTTTAACAGGACAATGCATCGTATCTCCATTGCGCCTTACTTGACACCGAGCTATTATTCCTATTGAGTTATAGTGAACTAAAATTGGATTCCAATTCACGGCACTGGTTTTCAGGATTCTAGTAGTATCCAGCAAATACCCTCGGGATATCGATGTAATCGATTTTGGCCCGATTTGTTTGTTCACTTCAATCGATTACGTGAGGATTGTAGCCTACGCGATTGCTTTGAACTCTAGAGGCTCTTTCGAGGCTATAGTCTGTACCTAAGTGTCTGTTTCTAGGACATTTATTAGAATTTATTTCGCACGTTTTAGTGTTTGGATGTCGAGATTTTATTTTGGTGAGGTGACTCGGTCAACATAACTTTTTTATACATCCTTTGTTTTTACTGCCCCATTGATCTAGCGATTGCAAATTTGCTGTTGATTATGAGATTTTGGGTTCAATTCTTGGCTCAGGTAAAGTTAGGCAAGGTTAGGTTTTATATACATAATCTCTCTTTTATCTGTTAACTGTCTTTTTTGTTACAAAAACCTTACTTTAGGCATAATAAAAAACATGTATAAAAATGCTTATACAGGATTTCGTAAACACAGCATCACGACATTATATCTCAAAGAGGTAAGCAATGCTGTATACAGTTGTACACCCATAATGCTGTTATTAAGTCTCATATACATGGTGAGCCTATTGCCATCGACCGAGCATAATTTGACTTGGAATCCGGATTGCTAGAAAAACCCAGTAACACTTTCTCCGCCCCGGAATCGAACAAATGACTTCATACTAAGCAGTCGTGCTTGAGACCATTAGACTAACGAGGCAGTTTTTAGTAACAGAGTTTTCCTAAACATATTTATAATACGAAATCTCACGCAAATTTTGAACCGCTTCCAAGTCACTCGCCGAGTCAGCGATGCATGCGCCGGCTGATAGAGCGTTAACAACTCTGATTATGTAAATTAGACCTTGTATGAAATGCACTAGATATGCAGACTAACCAAGCAATATGATTCTCGAACATGAACTGAATATTGATCATTATTATACTTTTTTATTTAAATACATATAAATGTATGGTCTACCTCGTTGGTCTAGTGGTCCCAAGCGCGACTGCTGAGCATGAGGTCTCGGGTACGATTCCCGGGTCGGGCAAAGTGTTATTGAGTTTTTCCGTTAGAAATTTCTCAGTAGCAGCTCGGAGTTTGGAATTGTGCCCGGTAGATGGCAATAGGCTCACCACCTATTACATGGGACTTAATAACAGCATTGGTGAAATGTGGGTGTACAACTGTGTACATCTCTGCCTACCCCTTCGGGGAATACAGGCGTGATGCTATGTTATGGTATTTATTTACTGCCTCGTTGGTCTAGTGGTCCCATAGAGGACCAGATGGGGGACGGCTTCTGACTAAATATCGAACAAATTTGCTCGCCACTTTTGGTGGTTGGTGAGGTAAAACACAATCTCAAAAGAACTCGCACTAAAGAAAAACCTATAAAATACCTGTGTAAAATTAAAATCGTGTCTATGATTGTAAACATACAGGTAAAGGGTATAAAGGTATATTATTGGGAATCATATGCCAATTAATTATTGTTCAACGGTTATTACTCACTTCGAACTCGAACGGAGCCCTTAGTCATGAGCTGAGGCCGCGGCGATGTCGCGAGTCAAACTCTTTTAGTCGGAGTTCGAAACTAGTCGGGCAATCCCGAAGAATGCAAGTGAATAATAACCGTTGAACAATAATTAATATGAATGTGTCTCACGAAAGTTATTATACAAAAATCATATGCCAATGGCGAGAGAGGTACGCCCACTAAAACTACTCGAGTACTAATTCCTTCAAAAGTGGTCCCAAGCGCGACTCCTGAGCAAAAGTTGTATTGAATTTTTTGTTAGTAAATTCTAAATTTCAGCCCCGAGTCTAGAATTGTACCTGATATATGACAATAGACTCAATAACAGCATTGGTGAAAAGTGGGTGTACCTCTGCTTACTCCTAACAGAAAAACCCAATTACACTTTCCCCGACCTGGGAATTGAACCCACCAAGACCTCAGCAGTCACGCTTGGAACCACTAGACCAGCGAGGCGGTGCACTTTATACAAAGTCTATGTACAGTCAACTACAGAAGTCGATTAACACGCACCATGACTACACCAACTGTAGGTAGTGCATATTATTGTGATATGAAAAAACAGCCTTTTGAATTTTATATACATAGAAGACACGGTTCTAATGTATTGTGTTCCACACAATTTGACGAATAGTTTTTGAGTTGGGACTTTTTTTTAATTTAGAGTTCTTCATCGACTTTTGTCTCTGGCCGTACTTAGCAAACAAAGCTTGATGAGAAACACGAGATCAATTAGCAATCTACGAACGTCCTCCAAATATAAACGCTGGGTCAATACAAATAATTAATCAAATGAGTCTATTTTCGGTTCACCTCTGAATGAAGACCCCTCTTAAATTACGTCACAACATTGATCCGCTTCACAATTCAAATAAACTGAAGATAATGATGCGCAGCACCTTGAAGGTCAATAGCTAGTTGCGCCTTACTTGACACACTTATTAAAATAATGACATAGTAACGTACCCTTATCTTGCAATATATAAAAATCTTGTGTCAGGGTGTTTGTGGCCGAACTCCTCCGAAACGGCTCGACCGAATTTTATGAAATTTCTTATGTATAATTGGTCGGTATGAGAATAGGTCGTAAAGTATATTCCATACCGCTAGGTGATTAGGTTGTCCCTATCCAGAAAATTTATATGGCAGACTACGTTTGCGGGGCACAGCTAGTATGTTTATATTTTTTTATCCTTTAATTACGTAGTTGGTAATTTAAATTGACGATTTCTATTCAATTAGTCTCAACGTTTTTAATTTCAATTTGCAAAAAAGCTGCTTCAGTTTTGGAATTTATTTGTATTTTGAGTGCATGTAAAGGGACAAAACATTCACAGTCCAACTGTTTTGTTATAGTAGATATAGTTGTAAGTATTGTTGTCTACTTGTATTCAAATTGCCAACACAATCTATCCCCTACCCTTGTAATTACACCAAAATTTTTATACATAGAATGCATCCTTCCGAAAATACTTTTGTCAATTCATCTTTGAAGCTTCGCAAAGGGACTGTGCCCTTCCGTGGTAACTCATGCGTCAATTCGTTCGTCCCGGAGCTACTCAGGACGCAATATTACTCAACATCCATCATGTTTAGGACTCCTATCTGTATATGGGTTATTCTGAAACTGGAGATGCTATATTTAAAATGTGTAAATGTAGAAATATTCGTGATGTCACGCTTAAGCTGATGTGTTTGATGTATCCCTAGTTCGTCGATATCTTCATAAATTGGGATAAAGGGGACTTCTTCTTTGGACTAGTGGTCCCATGCGCAACTCCTGCACGAGGTCCTGGGTTTGATTCCCAGGACGGGCAAAGTATTATTGAGTTTTTCAGTTAGGAAATTCACCGTAGCAGCCCGGAGTTTGGATTTGTGCCCCGTATATGGCAATAGGCTAACCATTTATTACATGGGACTTGATAAGAGCATTAGTACAATTTTGGTGTGCAACTGTGTACACATCTGATGCTACGTTATGTTATGCTATTGTAAATTTTTATTATTTCTAAAATACAATTTTGTATCGAACCCGACACGGCACAACCATGCTGTCAATATTAGACATTTTCTTACCCTAACGCCAGGAATTGGTATGACTATATGTATATATATATATTATAATAAAACAACTTTTAACCGGATTAATCGCGTGTATTATTGGTTTTTTGTTTATGCGTTTAATCCGGTTAAAAGTTGTTTTATTATAATGTGTAGTGATCGCGCAAACCTAAGATATTACTATGTATATATAACTTGTATAGATATAAATGATATGACTATTGTAATGAGATGTCTCGCTTTGGAATAGCAAAGTGACACAAGCATTAGATACCAACCATGATAATGCTAATGCTTTATAAATGTGTCCTTATTTGCGAAATTCTACACGACAGATTTATACATTTGGAAATATTACGACTGACAGTAAAATAACATAATATCATAATATAATAGCAGTCGCGCTTGGGACCACTAGACCAACGAGGCAGTTTGCATACCAGTACTAATTAAAAAAATTATGAAAGAAACCGGTTGACAAATTAAGTTGAATCTTTTGCCATTTAATATTGTAACTTTAAATTAAGTTTAGTCCAGTTAGTAGTAGAGTATTTTGTCACATTTATTTATTATTATCTTTAAGTATTGTTGATTTAAGCCAACTTTGCGTAAACAAAATCTGGCGCAAGATTAGTACTAGTCGCACGAGAGAAAGTGAGATTTATTGCTCACATGTATTGTTAAGGCGTGAAACATTTTCACTTGCCAAAATACAGTCAGCAACACAAGCAGGTTCTCTTTGCAATTGCAAAAAAATTACAAGTAATCGGATATAAATAAAATTTTGAATTTATTAATTTTGCTTTTCATACATTATTACTTGTGACCCAAAGTTAAAGGTGAAAATTTACAAATCCGTTGTAAGACCTGTATAGACGTCCTGTATGGATTGGAATGCTGGGCCATGAAAAAGATGGATCTAAAAAGATTACATATAGCAGAGATGAGAATGTTGAGATGGATGTGTGGAGTGACAAGAATGGATAAGGTAAGAAATGAGTATATTATGAGAAGTTTGAAACTAGCGCCAGTGATAGAAAAGTTGAAAGGAAACTGTTTCTCTTGGTACGAACACGTGATGAGGAGAATGGAAGAGAACAAGATAGCATTATGAAGATACATTATTAGAAAATTACTCCAGAGATTCCATTAGATTTTTGTACAAAACTTACGTTGTTTTCAACATTATATGAAAACTGTGCTTTCTTTGTTTCAGGTGTACAGATAGCATATTTTGCGATAATAGGAACACAGATGTTTATGATCGTGCTCAGCATATTCCTGTTCTATGGTATTTATAAAGTAAGTATGAATTTTTTTTACTTAACTTGTGTGTTGTGCTTCCCGGACGGTTAGGTAGAAGTGTAGCCATGGATTATTACGTCAGCATTACCAATGCCTCTATTGAGTCCCATGTAATGGGTGGTGAGTCTATCGCCCTCAACCGAGCACAGTTCCAATCTACGGGCCAAACAGAAAAAACAACATTTATTGTCAGTCAGAATTTAACAAAAGAAATGCAAATCTATTTATTTTGTAGTATTGTAGTGTAGTATCTACTTTCACTATTTCTTTAGTGCTCAAAAAAACTGAAATATGGAACTACATAATATTTATAAACTCATATAACAACACTTCGTTTAAAAAAAGATTATCATTTTCATTTAATGAACGTGATCCTCACTTACTATTTTATTATCGTTTTATATTGAAGTAAAACAATACCGTTACTAAATTATAAGGCCCACAGACATAAAACCATGGTATTAATTTCAACCCTAACCAATCTTGGACCCTTTTACAAAATAAGTATAATCAAACCTGTTCTATTCCGACCTCCACGACATCTTTTTACATTATTTTATGCGTCACTAAAATACCAGTTTCAGGACGCAAGTACTCGTAAAAACGGAGATAGGTAAATGTAATTTTTGTGCCTAGCAACAATTCCTTTTGTAAGAGCTTTATTATTGTAAATTTTAATTTTAATAAGAGTTCTGGGCGTTTGACAGGATAATATAGCTTATAGCTGTATTATTTACACAGCAAAAAACAAATAAGCAGAAATAGAGTATTAAGCAATGATGCATTTAATACATTATCATTTCATGTTCTTTTTCGAAATCCATTACTATATAACTAATTTAACTTAATTTAACAAGGCTTTTTAGGTTTTCTTCCTTTTTACGTAAGACTGTCGAACCTTCGAAATTTATATTCACAGTAACAATTAGTTACCTATTTTGAATCGAAGACTTTCTTTTAAATCGTTCAATCAATCTATATAATGGTCGTACTTTGGTCTAGTGGTCCAAAGCGTGACTGCTGAGCAGGAGGTCTCGGGTTCGATTCCCGGGTCGGGCAAAGTGTTATTGAGTTTTTTTGTTTGGAAATTCTCAGTAGCAGCCTGGTGTTTGGAATTGTGCCTGGTTGATGGCAATAGGCTCACCCCCAATTACATGGAACTTAATAACGACATTGGTGAAATGTGGGTTTACAAATGTGTACACCTCTGCCGACTCCTTCGGGGAATACAGGCGTGATGCTATGTGTTGTTATGTTAATCGATTTAACTCCTTATTCTTCTACCAGTTGTTCTTTTATATTCCTGTAATTAATAGCTATTAATTTTTCAGGAAAATGTGGCGTTCCTGGTGCCTTGGGTCGTTGGCTGTATGACCTTCATGGCGCTGGAAGCGATGGCCATGGTTTACTCCAATATTCTTAGAGATCATGTTAACAAGGTAACTTTTCTTATTATTAAGAAAGATAAGAAGGGATATAATATCTAGTGGTTGTCTGACTTTCAGCCATCAGTTGAGTTGATATTGGAATTACACTCAATTCGTACTTCTAAATTCCAAAATGCCTTAAAAATAATAAAAAAATCGGGATACTATTAAGCCAACGTGGTTTCAAATTGATATAACTATGATGTAGGAAAATACATTTTAACATTACACATTGTTTTAAGGTGTTCATTTAACATTGGAATCGGTATTTATTTTAAGGGCAACCCCAAAGATCTATGACAGTCGATAAGGGTAGCCAGTGGGCTACCCTTATCGACTGTCATAGATCTTTGTTTGGGAACCAAAACTCGCAGATTAAGGCTGAGGCACTGAGAGGTCTCGATATCACATGATGGTCACCCATCCGAGATCTGACCGGGGCAAGCGCAGCTTAACGGGTAGTTGTTTGAAGAAAGAACTCCAGCAAACCCAAGGTTGAGCAAAAGGGAGTCTAATATTCTTTGCGTTAATTGGAGATAGAAAGTGATATTACTGCAACCCAACAACAGTTTGTCTAACTAGTTAAGATACGCGAGAATATGAATTACTTAATACGTCTGCCAAACCTATTACCAACTTTGACTGTTCTGTCTGTCCCGCGGTTCTTAGAAGTTACACCGCGAAAGTATCTTGAACACAAATTATGACGTGGAATACAAGTTGTTAATCTGTCTTTGTTATGGAGGTCAAAGATACCTATATAATTAATTAGTATCCATTTGAGACTCTAACCTTATGGAGAACTTTAATTAAGATAAAAGGAAATGAAATTGGAAGAAAAAAAAAAACTGTCAGAAGAAAAAAATTATAATATGATGAAATAACATAAAACTGAGTCCAAAATAAAACTCATGTAATTATATATCTGCATAGCCTTTTCTTAACTACTTTGAGGTCGCCTTCCAGTCCAGCCGGATGCCGCTTAATGCTAGTATTTAACAAAGCGTGACTGCCTATCTGACTTCTACAACTCAGATACTGGGTAACACGATATCTCGTAAACTGGTTGTCAGACTTTCAGGCATCTGACTAGCGGGACCAACAGTTTAATGTGCTCTCCAAGGCACGGAGCAATCTCGATATTAAATTATGGTAACCCATCCGCAGACCGACCGTGGCATGCGCAGCATACCCTCGATCGTGTGAACTGTACTGCTGTCACTTAGCCACAAGATTCTCCCTCACAATGTTAAAAAGTACTTAAAAAAAACTTTTTTAATGATAGTGAAATATAATAACATTATTTTCACACATTCCTGAAAGAACAAATATTTTCAACCAAATCCCAACCAGTTTACTTTGCAATAAAAGTAAAATGCCGTACATTCTGTTTAAATGACAATACTAAAAAATTTACTTGGAAAATTGCAGAATAAACGTACTTTTATTGCGTCGCGTATCTTATATTAAAAGCGTATGATGCATTTTTGCGCATAAAATTTTTCATACAATATCACATTTGTGACTCGGCGATGACGGCACGGACTGAGCACAATAGGATTGTACCATATTATTATGAGCACAAATATTATCTGAGTTTAAAATGATATCACTTCACTAGTGTTAAGACCGCTGTGAGTAACATAAAAATATTTCTTATGAGACAGGAAGTAACTGACAATAATTTATTTACATACGTACCTACAATAACCTTAAAATGCACTTCCGACTGTATTTCGATCACGGCGGCCTATCTCCACGGAGATATTATAGGCAAGTACGCTGTAGATATTATAGTGCGCAAGTGTATGCGCAAACACAGGTGCACTCCCTCCTCCTTCACTCTCATATTCCGGTGGAACGGCAATCTGACACAACCGGAGAGAGACTAGGCACAGGACCGACGGCTTTACGTGCTCTTCGAAGTACGGGGGTGTCACACCGCCAACTTCCTAACCCCGGGCTGCTACTGAAGATTTCCTAACAGAAAAACTCAATAATACTTTCCCCGATCAGGGAATCGAACCCAGGACCTCACGTTCAGCAGCCGTGGTAGCGACCAGTAGACCAATGAGGCAGTCACTAATCAGTCATCAATCTTTTCAATAATACTATTCTGTAATAAATAAATTAATTATGATCAATGTAAAATCGTTAAAAGACACTTGAGAGTAAATATTTACACAAATACCCAAAAAGAAGTGCTATATTCTTATACTTATTTTAATTTTATTGTATTTGAAGTACCTACATTTATAAGAATAAATTATCATAGAAGACTATACGTCTTCAAACTATCCAATTCGAAACTACAAGACTCTCAGTCAACATTCCCATCTATCATCCCGTAATACCTTCAATGCCGTAGGCAACAATCAACGCTAGAACACATCGTCAATGCCGCGCACAAACAAGGCAACAAAGAGCCGGTCGCGCAACAATTTGTTGATCACAACCCACCATTGTCTACGAAAACACAGATGATATAAAACACGTGCAAGCACAGTGCCCGTATGCCAGGTTCCTGATACTCGTAAATGTATCCCGAGAACTTCGATCACTTATTAGTAATCGAAGACCTAGAACAAAAGATCTTCTGATGGGTAGTCATGCATATACAATGTCTCATATATTTAGGTACAAACTCCAAGGTAAATACTCCAAGCGAACTAACTTCTTCTTCTTTAATATTAATATTATGAGCTTTTGAATTGTCTTCTAGACACTTTCCTCTGCTCTTACAATCTTTTTCCATATGTCGTAATTCTACGAGTATTCTAAATGAAGGAAAACATGGTGGAGTTACCAGAAAAGTGTAAAGCCATGACAATGCCAGAGGCTTACGGGCCCGGTAAACTATGACATTAAAGAAAGTAAGAAACTATTTATTTTAGTCACGTAGCCGATTCGATTTAAAATAAAATTCTGTACAATGAACGAGTGAAGAAAATAAAATAAAAGTACAGGACTCCTACTAGGTTGTTCATCAAGCATATGTTAGAGGAGAAGAAGGCTATCACTTTAATCAATAAACATCCACGCTTGTTGATTGTATTGACTGTGAACAACAAACCGGATTTAGTGAACGTAATAATATTGTTATTGACTTTTAAGTGAATTAATCTGGTCGTTGCTTCGGTAAAAAGCGTTTCTGATACGTAGGTACTACAGAACAGTCAATGGTATTGTTAAATTGTTCTGCTTGTTTTTGCCTTCTTATATTTCCCGCTCTACAGACAATCTTATGAAGTGCACGTTATAATTAAGAATTATATAAAAAAAATATAATTCCGACTGAATTATAAAACTTCGACACGAAATAAGAAAAATTACTAAGTTAATTAAATTAAATCAGTTTTGTTTTCGTGGCATTACTTTTCAATTAACAATCATTTAAAAACATAGAACTACATTCCACTCGGCGTATCTTGCTCTTAAATCGATTGATCTTCGAAGCCATTTAGCGGCAAACCCTCTAATTCAAGTAGAAGAAAATAAACTTACCATTCCAATTAATCAATTCCTTCTACTGCATAGAAACAAGTTGTGTTCTCCATCCAATCTGCTAAGTGAACGCTTTGTTAATGCAGATACACATAATTTGTCCTTTGGATGTCGTCACACTAAATAAGAACCACAATTGCTGCCAAGAATGTCAAGCAACTTGTTCTAATATGTGTAAAGTACAACATTATAGTTTGTTACCTCGTGTAGAACAGGTCTGACATTAGTTTGGAGTAAAATATTAGTTTAATTAGACTTGAAGTCATTAATGAAGCTGTAGTGTTGTGAAATACGCGTTTTAATTAAGATATTGTTGGCTTCTTGACTTTGGAGGTTGTGGGTTTTGAGAACTGATGAGAGGTATTCTTGAGAATTTATTTGAATGTAAATATATGACTACACGTGAGATATTATTGTAATTTTGTGATTTAACATCAGATTCTTCTTTTGAAGGGCTCGTGGCTAAATAACAGCCGCATAAATCAGCCGATTGAGTTTAACGCGGTCAGTCTGTGGATGGGTGACCATCATTCATACTGAGACCCCTCTGTGCCTCGAAGAGCACGTTAAGCTTTCGGTCCCGGTTTGTCAAACTAAGAACTTTGACAGTCACGAGTTGTCAGAGGCCAGTAACTCTGACAACCAGTAATACCACGAGATATTGTGTTACACAGGAACTAGGTTGTGGAAATCAGATAAGCAGTCACTCCATGTAAAATACTGGAAGCCGACCCCAATGTAATTGGGAAAAGGCTAGGCAGATATAACTTCAGATTCTTCTTTTCGTGTCAATGGCTCAATGTTTATGTAATCCGAAATACATTTGGACCAGTGAGTGGCACACTGAACATCTTTCACTGAAAAAGTTCAAAAGTTGTCAGGATGTTTACAAAGCTTTTTTCCTGCGGGGTAATTGCGGAACTGACTTTGAGTTGCAAAAGCTTTCATTTTGTCAGTCTGACAATATAAATTGCAGTAGTAGAGGACAATATAAATTGCAGTAGTAGTCGAGGAGGTGGTATAGGAATTACACTTTTTAGAGCATGCGGCGTTATGTATCGTACTAGTGTTCTCTTATTTGTTTAGGAATTTTAGTCCTACCAATTAGTAAACCAATTTAATTTATTATGTAAGTAGTTCCTAAGATTTGAGCTCACGATACTGATATGTAGGATTTTTTTAGGTTCTTTGTAGACGCTATATTTAACGGAGCAGAGCTTCTCAATGATTATGGATTTTAGTAGAGTGTGATAGTAGGATAACATCAGAACCTGGCGCATTAATATTTGGTATGACATAGCTAGATAGAAGGAGACCGTATTGGTGGCAATTACCACTAACATTAGCATTCCCAATGAGGGTAGACGTCAAGCAGGCGGCCGGACAAAAAACATAGCCAAACTTTAGCAGCATGCCCGTACATTTAGAGAGTATGTATGGATGTATGGAAGAAGAATACATACTGAGTCGATCCCAAATAAATTGGGATAAGGTCAGGGGATGTTTAGTGTTAGCATGTTTTTTATCATTTACTCAATTACTATGGCACTGGTACCGAAAACAGGTGGTATACAGGACAGATTTTGATAAAATCTCTTGTATATTTTACCAATTTAATAGCCAAAAGAGAGGGTCGTATTTCAATTTCAGTACCTATAAACATAAATACAGAGCTCGTTTCAAATATTCTTTGTTTCAACGACCACCGTTTTGAGCCACCGCCACATGACAATAGATAACGACCCGCGGTTCCTTTTACCTTTTAATCTTTTATTTTGACAGCGTCGTATTTTCAACCATTTGTTTTATTTCCATCCTGGTATTATACTGACACTATACAGTAAGAAAAAATATTTGATACGCCAAGGCAACGCATGATGCATTTTTTTTTATGGGATCTGCGCAACCGAGCAGCCGGATTGCCTGATGGTAAGCGATTACCGGCGCCCATAGACACCCGCAACCCCAGCGGAGTCGCAAGTGCGTTTTAAAGAGTTTGGGCCTCCGGTACCCTCACTCACTCGGCGAAACACAACGCAAGCATTGTTTCACGCCGGTTTTCTGTGAGGCCGTGGTATCACTCTGGTCGAGCCGACCCATTCGTGCCGAAGCATGGCTCTCCAACGGTATATATTACATAGTTAAAGACGTGGCTGATTGATTGTATTCAAAAATATGTGGGTTTTGCTATGGTCCCGCTTTATATCAATTATATTACTCACGTGGTTGATGTCTAGCCATTACATTTATGTTATAAGACCATATTACATACCTAAGTCCGTTTTTAACCCCCGACCCTAACAGAGGGTGTCAGCAGAGGGTAGAGTTTAGCGTGTATATCTGTATGTGGCTTCGTAGCTCCTAAACGGATGAAGTTGTTAGCAAGGTGACTTGATCGTGAGTGTTCTTAGCTATGATAAAAAAGAATCTGTTCCGCAGTTTGAACACTAGTCTTCGGACTTTTTTATATTAAATTAAAGTTTTATAATGAAAATTATTTTGTGATTCAGCAACACAGACAACAATTTTTATTCAATTACAACACGTAGAATATAAGCAAAAACATTATCTCATTATCTGCCTAGCCTTTTCCCAATTATATTTGCCGGTATAAATGTGGTATAATTGGTTACCGACGGCTTTACGTGCTCTCCGAGGCACTCAATAAATTATTTGTTCGTGGTTTAGATTGAACCAGACACCTGTGAATTCTCACCCAGATTGAAAGAACTAGGACTAGGGTGCACGCGGGTACGACAAAATATCCACTAGATGGCCATAGTGCATAAATTTGTTATCGCCACCAGTACTGCGTTTATCAATAGCAAAGGCATCTTATTTTCTCATTGAGTCGATGGATAATGTGTCAGAGTTTAAACAACCCGTAGGACTCAAACAAGGCTTTACACACCATCGAGAAAAACGGGCATGTAATAATACGAATGGTAGCACTTATGACTCCGGTGTAATTAGTATCTATGTACTTAGCTAACACGTGTTAGTTCTCTTAGGCCAAGATAAATTTAATCATTACATGGCACATGCTTATGTTGCAGTCTTTCTCTTGCGCTTTTAGTTTACAACAGTGTGACGGTGACGGAAATAATGCTAAGCCAATGCACGTGCATTGTTACTGTTTTTTTTGGCCTTAGTTATTTTATTGACGTTTTTAGGAATGGATACGTTTTTATTTCATGCCAGTACCTATTTCTTTCTCTTTTGGACGTGCGCCAGACCAGTGGCACGTTTATATTTTGCGGTGTATGTGGCCAGCATGTGGCTTTATTTTGTTGGAATCGAATTTATTTTTCGTACGAACCTACGTGCGATTTTAAATTTTGAAGGCTCATGAATTCATTCGTACGTGATCTTATTTATAGATGACACATTTCCGATTTCGTATTTGCTAGGCTTCACAATAAGATTATGTTGCATATTTTATGCTTAAGAAAGGTTTTATTTAAGAAATATACAGACGCAAACATATTTTATGCCTGAACTTATGCAAAATGAAAGCTAAAACCAAAAAAAAACGGACTTTTTATAAATAGCCTCACTTCTATGTCACTGCAATGTACCTTGCTCCTTAACAAGCATCACGTGTCCAACAAATGAATCATTCTCGTTGAACTTAATAATATCTCACTTACCTTAGTCGGAAGTTTGCCATTTTCTTCGCTAACTTCGCCGACAAGAGTACTAAGTATAGTTTTTAGTTGGAGCCTCTAGGGGGTTGATTCTACTAACGTTCAACGTTTGTTACTGTATTTCGATTCAGCGGTGCGAGTTTAATTTTTTTTTTATACATTTGTCGGTTTTACACGTCCAATTTGATATAAGTTCTCGATAAAGGGATAAAATTCAATAAATATACACATACACTTTTACCGATTCGACAAAAATCCGCGCTTGAACGCCAGTAACATTAATAGAAATAACATAACACTAATTTTATCTAGAATTAGCTGATGGCCGCGGCATCGCCCGCGTCGATGTCGGTTATCGCGACCAAAAGAAATCATGAAATTTTGATCCTGTTCCCGCTTTCCAATTGCCCATTTTATTAAGTATTGAAATGGATATATATATCTGCCTAGCCTTTTCCCAATTACATTGGGGTCGGCTTCCAGTCAAACCGGATGCAGCTTAATACCAGTATTTTACATGGAGCGACTGCCTATCTGACCCCCGCAACCCAGTAACTGGGTAATACGATATCTCGTGGTATGACTGGTTGTCAGACTTTCAGGCCTCTGCCTACCCGTAACGGCTGTCATAGATCTTTATTTGACAACCGGGACCGACGGCTTTACGTGCTTTCCGAGGCACGGAGGGGTCTCAGTATGAAATGAAGGTCACCCATCCACAGACCGACCGCGACAAGCGCAGCTTAACCTCGATCGATCGATCTGTGCGGCTGTTATTTAGCCACGAGCCCCTCAGTATTGAAATGGATATAGTATGTTATTCTTAAGAGATAAACATATAACATCGCAGATTTTTCTGTAGACTTATGCTTAAGACACATAATTCCACCATACATCATTTTGTTATATCTCAAAGGGTTTAGGCAGCTTTTTCGTTGAAAGCTCCCAGGCTTATTATTTTCCGACACCTCCAACAAATATCATTAAATTTTAGCCAATGTATACAAAAACTTGACAAATTATATACTAAAACCTTCCTTGAAACCGCTCTATCCATTGGTGGAAACAACATTAAAATCGGTGCAGTAATTTTTGAGTTATCGCGAACGGACACACAGACTTTATAAGAAAATAAAAACTCAAATAAATCTTTATAATAGTTTTTTTTCATATTAATAATATTGCTAATAGATGTCGCTAGGGAGATTAAGTAAAAGAAACTTGAAATTGGATGGTTGCGAGCGGGTGATATGGCAACTACGTTAAGAGTGATGTCACGGTACGACAAGTGTTGCGGTTTAAACCTCACCTCTATTCAAATAATTTTCAATATTTATTTAACACATAAAAATCTACACTAACCGGTATGTACCGGTACCGTATGATTACACATACGAAAGAAGAAGACTTTTTGCATATATTCAGCCGAGATAATACAATGCCTAGTGTAAATAAACAACTTCTAAGTCACCACAACTGTATCTTGTATTAAATAAGAAAATGAAGATGAAATTCGAGCCGCTAAAGAAACCGAATGACACTGATTGTACATTGGTGTAATCGGCCCCCAGTTAACTTAGTCGCAACGTGCAGGCTCCGCGGATTCAACTCTTAATTAACAACTATAATAGCTCTGATCTTCGAGTTACGTAACGATCTGCTAGTTAAAATAGTTTCAGATCATTGAATAAAGAGCAACTAGCTGCAGTAAAAGGAAAACTATTCCCTAGAAAAATTTACAACCGATCTCATAACTTATTTTTAACTAAAAACTAATATGAACAATTTACAGAGTAAACATTTAAAAACAATACAATAAAAATTAAAAATTAAAACTAAATTAAGAATAGAGGAGGGCATCGAAAAATTCGTCGGCGTCACCATCAAGTGGGAGTACCCAAAGGGCAAGCAGCAAAAAAAAATTTTTTCTCCCTGGAAATATTTAGACAATGTGAAATATTTGTACAAATAATCTGTATGAACAAAACTTAAATGCGTTTTGTTTGCTAGCGCACTTAAAAATGGCTCGACTGCGGCAATTCCTTGCAAGGTTCGAAATCGTTCGAATAAGGAATTTAGGCAAAGAACAATTGGAAAAAAAAATTACCTTTTGTACAAAACAAGGTTCGTCGGTTTAGCTAGTATGTAATATAGGTTGAATGAATTTTATTACTCTTATAGAACAAAATTCACTTCCACTAGCTTATAAATCTATGAATAGCTATTATAATGTTATTATTAGCTAATAAAATATTTCAAAATTTTACTGAAATCGCATAGTTCGCTAGATGTCATAAAAATGCTTTTTATAAAAAAAATTGACATAGTATGCTCAGTGTACGTAACTAATGTTATTTGGCAGATTGTTAAATCATAATGAACTATATAAGAGCAATAAACAACTCATAACTGTGAAAAAAAGAAACGATGTTGGTAAAAGATAGCGAAATTCTCTAGTTGTATTTATGGGCTACACCGCAATCGACGTAGCTGGTGATATTTTTGACACACACCCTGAATTATCATAAATATAAGCCAAAATAAAAAATAAAATAAAAATAAGCTTGACGCACAATTCACCTGCATCATGCCTGTAGTGTCCAATGGTATGAAATGGTGAAGTTCATAAAAAATCTACGAAATTGATGAAAGAGCATATTGTTATGTGCAATACGTTGCGCTTCGTCGAGGCTCACCCTCATGTACGCCAGCCTTTACAGCACCAGCGTGGTAAAAATGCGGACTGCCTGCTCTTTAAAGATCTTAGTTTAGGTAGGTAAATAGATAAACTTGGTTTGGCATTTACCGAATCAACGTAAAACGTACTTATTGTTTCTACGAACTTATGAAACCCTCTTTTCATTCTCAACAATTATGTTAAGTGACTGGTGTCTGACGTTGAGCTTAAGTTAATTTAATAAAAGTAAGGTTAATTCAACATTCAATCTATTTAATATTTATGATACAATTATAATATATTAGGCAAAAACTGATTCCATTTCGGGAGATGAAGGTTGCGGCATTACGTGTCTTTTTCCCAAAGCTTATGCTACATATTACGGTTCAATAGATACAGGCCTGTGACATAGATGGCGTAGGCTGAGCAATAGAGTCCTGCTAGAGTCAAATTGTTGTAATTAATAAATAAGTATGCTAATAGACAACGACTACGTTTGTTGTAAAACAATTAGTTTTGTGTAACTGCTTTATATAGTGTCAAATGAATCGAATCTTCGCACTAAAACATTATTACCAGGTTAAACTTTCGTAATTGTTCAAAATGTAAACATCAAAATTGGTTATAAATTACATGTCTGTGTATGTTTAAATGTTTTATAAAGATGCCATAGCCTGTACAAAACATAAATCATAATTGTTAAAATGCTTTTAGAATAAGATGTTTTAGAATAAGATATAAAGATGTCATATTAGTTTATTGTGTAAATAAATAAATTTTCAAATCAAATCAATAGAGTCCTGCATTCGAAAAATCAAAATGGAAAAAGCTTAGCAGACATAACTTTCTCTAGTTCTTGCAGTTAGTGGGAAGTAGCTTCGACATTTTTCCTGTTCACCAAACGATGTCAACAGTATGATGTGGAACTTATACGTTACCCGTCATATTCTTATCTGCTTAGCCGAAGTTAGAATAAACAGTTTTTTTTTTAGAAAATACGTTGCCGCACACTAGGAATTTCTTCCTGTGTCGTGGGTGCGTTTACAGACATATAATCTCACAAGCACACAACACCCAGACCCGGAGCAATTATCCATAGATCGTACAAATACTCGTATTTGCTCCGTGCAGGAATCGAACCTGCGACACGCAGCGCAGCAGTCGGGCCAACCGCGCTGTCATAAGGTGCATTTTTATTCCTTTTGAACGCGTCGATCTATCGACTCTTAATAGTCTGTCGCCTTTACTTTTTAACCTTATGTTTAATTCGGAAAATGGTATAGGTTATATATATTTGTTTGTAAATTTAAGATATACTTTCTTTTGTTAATCTGTAACGTGTAACTGTTTTCGTCCCTAATAAATAAAATAAAAGAAATAAAAGAATGAAAATAATATACATAGCAATTCAAAATTATTAGTAACCATCACAACTTGATGAAGAAAATAGTGTTGAAGTTTAAACTACCTGATAATGTCTGACATTGAACTACAGACTATCGAGAAAATCTCTTAGATGTAGGTACTGGTTTCCTCACACTCTTTCACTCACCGTGTTAAGCAACGGTGATTAACTTCTAATACCCATGCATATGATGATGAAAAGGCAGTCATGCACACCTTGGATTCGAACTTTTAACTAGCCAATCCCTCGATCACACCACTAGGCTAGCACTGCTGAAACACAACATTGACATTATTCTTAGAATAGGTTGGATACTGCAACACATTGCTAGCACAAGCGTAAAGACCGACCTTGTTGCATCGTTGAATAATGGCTGCATCTTTTGTCTCATCTTTATTACTATCGGCCATTGTTAAGTAAATTGAAATTGCTTGCGGATCTCGGCTACGAATAGAAGTATTGAGTGGTTTATTTCCATTGTTAGGCCTTGGCATCGTAGTGAAGCCATTTATTTCAGAAAGATATAATGCTTTTAATCCTAACACGTATCAATTGCCAAGATTTTTACCGTATAAAGGAACGTTAATACATGCTAGATGGTCGCAGCATTTTAATGTATGGCTGTTGTGCCACGTGTTGTGAACTCTAGCGTTATAAATTTTTGTAGAATTAAAAATACGTTATCAGGATTCGAACCTGCACCTCCCAGATAAATTCAGTCACCTATATAGGGACGGAATTGATGACGATGACGTTGTTAAAATGTGGAAGTGGGAGTAGTGAGTAGGTATTTATCCCGGCGGCACAGGTCCGAATCCTGCTCACGACTATATTATTTATTTCCACAAAAAATAACATTAAAGAAATATTTTTGTAATCTACAGATAATGATTCAGAGCTTTGTCTGTGCATATCAAATGTGTACCAAAACGCACCAACGCACCGTTGCGTTGGTGCGTTAATTTTTTCGCATTTTTTTTTTTTTGAACGTATTGAATTTTTTTTTCTACTTTTTAGTTCGACTATTTACAAAAGCGTGTTTTTTTAAACTATTATTTATTTTTGCTTTTTTACTCCCGGAATCGCTAATCCTGAAGATCTTGGTCAGGATAATCGGACAAAATTTAAATTATTGTATTGTCATCGGTCCTTGATAAGTTTCAATTCAATCCGACGTTTTAAGGTGGATTTAAAATCACGTTTAAAGATTCCCTTACATAGATACGTACGTTCGTATCTATACGTAGATACATAGATAGATAGATAGCCACTAAAACCAAGCCAATAAAAGCGTGTTAAAAATAAGTTGTGATTAAGTATACCTATTCGTATTATGATGCCTTTTTGCTCAGACTCGACTTCTAATCAAATATTAAGTCTGTTTCATTAATTTAACCCCTACATAAAATTATATCTCCAAGGAGCATCAATCAATAACCTTGGTGTAAAAGCCAATAAATATACGAAAATATTCTGAAACAAATTACATTGCTTTTCAATTTCAACAGAGGAAATAGAAACCTTTGAAAAGTTTTACTTTGCAAGCAATCTATCGACAACAAGAAGTCTATTCGAAAAAGCCGCGAAGTAAAGAATCGAGGATTGTGTACTCGACAAGCAATTTAAGTTTGCACGATTTCCATGCATGTGTGATTATTTGCGTAGTACGTACTGAAAACAAGACTTTTTTGCATAGGTAGAATGAAATAAACTATTTATTTTAAATTTGCAGCAAGTTGTAGAGACAAAAATTAAGCATAAAATCTTCAATTTTCAAACGGTTTAGACTGAGACCAAAAATTGCGAAATGGCATCGCCTGGCGCATGGATAACATTTGGTGTGACATAGCTAGATAGAAGTAGACCGTATCAGTGGCGGTTACTACCAACAACAGCATTCCCAAATAAGGTTGACGTCAGGCAGGCGGCCGGTCATAAAACACAGCCAAAACTTTAGCAGCATGCCAGGTATAGGTATGCTGCGCCGACCCCCAATAAATTGGGATAAGGCAGGGGGATGATGATGGGGATGATGAAATAGCATCGCCTTCAGTTCATCACTAAGGGCTCAATTCGAATTTGTAAATGGTCGAAGTCTATTCTTATTTCTATGATCACCCCTATGTCAGCTTAAGCTCTCATCGAAATATTGCAGTGCTATTTTCAGCGAGCTTCTTTAAAATTAAAAGCTAAAGTTTTCTGATACAGCAGCTAACAACTTTATTGTGTACGGATATAGCAGTTTTACCATATTAAAAATTCTTGCTGATACTACCAATACGTTTTTATATGAGGCAAGTGAGGAATGTTTTAATTAAGAGAATATTTATAGTAGACTGCAAAATTTTAACAAGTAGGTATATAATTTTAAAGAGAAGTACGTGGGGTCTGTGCATACAGTTTAAAGACGGGTTTGAAAATAAAAAAAGATTAAAAAGCACGCCTGCCATTTTCAAATCTTACTAGCCTATGATAACCCGGACAATGTAAGGATTCTATCGAACAAAACCCTATACATCGAAATCGGTTTAGGAATTTAGAAGTTATGGTGGAATAAAGAAACTGACAAACATACATACATGCCCATAACTACCCTTAAAACATAACACTAATCTTTTTTGGGCAGTCGTGTCGTCGTATTTTTAATTAACGGATACTTGCTTTAAACTTTCTCTGATAGCCATTCATTTTTGATATATCTAATTTATCGAGTAAACGGTTGTTGTAATTTTACACGCTTGTGGAAGAAGAATTCGGAATGGAGAGCAGAGGTTGGGATGGCTTATTATCAGAGCACCTGGAGTATTTATCTAGGAGACGCAGGTTCAAATTCTACTGACGAACGTTTCATTCTTTCCAATAAAAAGTATAACATTGGACTACTAAAAATTTATCTGGAATAGCAACATTAAATACGTTAATTATGTTGCGTATATAATACGTGTATGGTGGCATACATATGTGTATTTTATCACATATATTGGTAACATATATCACATATTTGTGATATAATTATGTTACCAACACATATCGCAAATATGTGTTACCAACACATATTTGCCATATATGTGATTGATGTGATTTGCGATGTGAGATGTGAGCCTTATTTAATTAATTTAATAATTAATTTAAAAAATAATTAATTAATTTAATACTAATCAATCGTAAAAAATAATAAGGCTCACCTTACACATATTTGCGAAGCTAAGCTACTTATTATTATTCAATTCAAAAATGAAAGACTACCTAAAGAGCCACGTTTTATTTTCTGTTAAACTCTCATAAAAAAGTTCAAAACCTCGTAATACCGCAGGCAATGTCACTTTAATGTTTCATATACAGAGATCGTACAACATGTGCCCGAGGATTCAACAAGTAAACAATATTAAGAAATTCAGCAGGGGTCGTTGAACCCACCTGCCGAGCTATTTTAAAGTGTCCTGAATTAAGCTAATTGCATCATCTAAGGTAATTGCATCTTTACGACACCTGTATAGGGACTGAAAAGATAGCAATGACGACACCAAAAAGACGTTTTAAATGAGGAAGAAGAATTCACGGTAGTGGGCATAGGTCGAGATGGCTTAGTGGTCAGAGCGCTTGCAGTATTTATCCGGGAGGCGCAGATACGAATCCTGCTCACGACCGTAGACTTTTTCCATTTAATAATTATAATATAATTTATATTGTATTTTTTTTTAATATCTAATCTTAAGGATTATGAGATCCTGTTTGGTGTAAAAATATTAAATGAAATTAATTATTAGATATTGAAATAATGAATGGTAGTAAAAAATGTATACCTATGTTCAACCGAACGCAGACTAGAAGCTGGCCAATATAATTCTCAAAAGTATTATCAGATTAAGTTTCTTATTTGTGAAATGGAATGTTTAGTTAAACATCGTATCTTCTCCTCAATGATTCTAATATGAGTTTTTCTTTGTTACAGCAATTCGACTCAATATGCAAAGCCGAAATATCATTCTTAATACCACGGTTCCTTCTAAATGTAAGTATATCTTAGACATTTGTTACATACAAGCTAATTGGATTCTTAACCCAACATATCAAGCTTTTGTTGAACATCTTTCCTAGGTTAGGTATTAAACAGTCTTTTTTGTGCAACTGTGTCGTTGGTCTAGTGGTCCCAAGCGCGACTGCTGAGCATGAGGTCGTGGGTTCGATTCCCAGAACGGGCAAAGTGTTATTGGGTTTTTCTGTTAGGAAATTCTCAGTAGCAGCCCGGAGTTTGGTATTGTGCCCGGTAGATGGCAATATGAGATGGAAATGTGAGTGTACAATTGAGTACACCTCTGCCTACCCCTTCGGGGAATACAGGCGTGATGCTTTATTATATATATTTTTGTGCAAAATATGACACTATCAATAAAACGATTCCAAAAAAAAAACATTTGGGTTCAAAATCTGACGTTTTAGTCTTTTGTTTCACACCGTACTCAACAGCTTAGATTTGAACTCAAAATCTGACATTTCAAACTTGAACAGTACTTTATCGAAGTTGCCTTGATTCAAGTCTTTGGTGTAAAATTATGATATACCCTACCCCTTAAAAGCTAAACAAGACATTTAAATTCAAAATCTGATATTTCAGACAGTATTGAACAGGTAAGATTTGTGACTCGAGTCTTTGTGCGAGTTATGACATACAAGTACAGTACACCCAATACTCCTTCCGACCGTATTTCGGTCACGGCGGCCTCTCTCCACTGAGATTAGCTAAGTACGCAGGAGATATTATAGTGCACCAGTGTATGCGCAAACACAGGTGCACTCCCTGTTCCTTCACTCTCATATTCCGATGGGACGGAAATCCGACACGACCAGAGAGAGATCAGGCGCAGGACCGACGGCTTTACGTGCTCTCCAAAGCACGGGGGTATCACACCACCAACTTCCTGACTCCGGTCTGCTACTGAGAATTTCCTAACAGAAAAATTCAATAACACTTTGCCCGACATGGGAATCGAACCCAAGACCTCACGCTCGGCAGCCGCGCTTGCGACCCCTAGACCAACGAGGCAGTCAAGTACACCCAATAAAACGCATGACAAGAAATTTTAAATCAAAACCCGACTTTTCAAACTTTTGTTGAACGGTAGATATTTTATCCAAGATAGTTTGATTCCAAACTTTTGTGCAGTCTGATATACGAGTACAATACACACCCAATGAAGCGCATACAAAACATTTAAATGCAAAACATGACAGTTCAAACTTTTGTTGAACCCTGTATCCAGGTAAGGTTTTATCCGAAGTCTCCAATTCTTTTGTGCTACGTATGACATAAGTCAACGCAGGACGTGACCCCGAAATAACGCAACGAGCGCTATTGTGTGTTTGAACAAAACTTGCCTTGGCGGAAAATACGCTTTTTAAATGTTCAAGCATATTTTTGTACTTTTTAACCTGACGTTGGTTTTTCGGCTGCAGTACACAATAAACCTATTTTGTAAATATTGTGACATTTTGTGAAAAGTCTGTGCAATTGTTAGAAAGGCATTATATCGGACATTTTGTTGAGGTTTTCTTAGCAACAATGTGTGTTTTGTAGTGCCTCTCATGTTGAATTGTCTTTATCAATGGAGGTTTTAGTTATGTATTCGTAGACCTACTACAGTTTTCGTATGATAAAGATACAAAATAATTGTTTATCTTTACTCAATACCACAGAAGAGTCCACAACTCACACAAATGTTTTATTTTTCATTTAAAATAAGATGGAACGTGCCGTCACATGCCGTCACGTCCGTTCGATGGACAACATAATATACGTCCATAGCGATGAAACATTAACTCCAATATTTTGTCCATTAAGCATTCGATGTTTTTTTTTATATATACAGGCTGTAATTAATTTAAAAGTGACTAAATAATGTTAAGGTAATTTCAAATGCTGAAACTGAACACACATACTAAGAAACATGGGTTTTATAACAAAAATAAGTTGACTTGAAAAAATCTTATTAAATGTTCGGTTATTGGATGACAGGTCAACATATTTTTTTGTGTGTAGTCTCGTTTTTCTTTTTTAACATATAAGAGCATCAGTTCTATATTCTCTTAAAGCGTAGGCAGAGGTGTACACAATTTACACCCACATATCACCGATGCGGTCATTAAGTCCCATGTAATAGGTGGTGAGCCTATTGCCACCTACTGGGCACAATGCCAAAGTCAAAAATGTCCTAATATAAAAACTTAATAATACAGTCAGACCCGGGAATCGAACCCCAAGACCTCATGATCAGCTGTCGCGCTAGGGACTACTAGACCAACGATATAGTTAAATGTTTTAAAAAACAATGTTTCAACTCTTATAAATTACAACCTGTGTCAACATCAGCAAACAGCACACACTTAACATCATCTGACAGATCCAAAAACTGACATTGAAACAAACCCCACTCAGTTACGATTTACTAAGCAAATAAGTCCTAATTGATGTATGTCCTAATGTACAAAGCCCAACACTAGATAAACTACTTACATTCAGACTTTAATATCTATCTCGTCTAAGATATCAAATGACCAATTCGACCTAACAAACTCTTAGTCCATTTAAGTTGACAACTTCATTAATGGAGAAGTTTGATAGTGTTCAGAAATGGGTCATTTTGACGCTCCCGCGTCGCTTAGGTAACCTGTCAAGTCATTAA
Organism: Xylocampa areola; assembly: GCA_935421205.1. Classification (NCBI taxonomy): domain Eukaryota; kingdom Metazoa; phylum Arthropoda; class Insecta; order Lepidoptera; family Noctuidae; genus Xylocampa; species Xylocampa areola. Next base: position 15,800,944 of record OW285204.1, read on the forward strand.
TGAAACTCCTCCTCGTTTATATGCATTAGTAAACACCAACCGAAAATTTAAATACATATTTCAGTGTTGCATTTCATCAGAAACGGTAGCGCGTGAGATCTATCGCGCCGCGTGTTACGGATTCGATTCCCGTACGGAACCAGTATTTGGATGATTTACAGTAAATTGTTCCGGTTCTGCGTGTGTACGATACGAAAAAACACTCCTAGTGAGGAGCCACGGTATTACATTTTTTTTTATCTTAGTAGCCTTTGTTACCCGGGACAATGTAAGGATTCTATCAATACCACATAAATCTTAATCGGTGCAGGAATTTAGAAGTTATGGTGGAGTAAAGAAACTCACAAACATACATACATACATGAACCCTAAAAACATAACACTCCTTTATTTTGGACAGTCGTATAAAAATTCACCGAGACTGTAGCGCGCGCCACTCTTGAGTATTTATGCAATTGAAATAATAGTTTTCACCTCCAAATTTTCTTTCACAGTGTCTATGCATATGGTGCGTCTTGCGACTGTACCATCTTCTTCGCGCCGGCGTCACATGGAAGGGTGCAGCGCCCATCGAGCTGTGACTACTGCCGCCCCTCCAACCCTCGGAGCCACAGCCTCGTCACTCGCAACCCTGCGAGTCCACGCTCCTCTTAGGAGGGGCAGAAAGTGACACCGATGCAAGCCTTCATGAACTCTGACGACGTCATTTATCGGCTCTCGTCTTTCTATAGCATTTGGTTACAAAGTTTTGTTTAAGTTAAATATGAAAGCTCTTTGACACGTCATCAGTACCATTTCTATAGTAAATCTTCTACACGTCTTCGTGATATTCCGACTTCAGATTTTAATCCCATAATGCTGGAACTTCCACGACATTAAGGCTCGGTTGCACCAGCATAACTATAACCGTAACCGACGTGTAACTGTATTGTTTTTACATCTTTATCATTCTTACATCTTTTCTATGTGAAATCTGTTAAAATAACACAGTGATATGTCGGCTCCGACCAAAGATAAGTTGGTGCAACTGAGCCTTAAACTACAAATTAATTTTGGACGCTTCATTAACAATAATTAATAAATCCCTGTTTAGCCACAAAACCCTTAAAATTACATGCTACGTAAATTCACGTCGTCGTAGCAATATTTCCAAAGGAGCATAAAACTTTGTTCAACATTACCAACGCTAACAGCTTTTCTGCTGCAAAAGTTATTTAAAGCACGAATTTATTACGTCGTTTTGAAGATTTAAGTTTTGTTAATCAAAGATGCCTTGATAGTTTCCATACTTCGGTACCTTCGACAAGTTTTCAATGCCTTAGAACTAAAGCAACGTGATGGACAAACTATGTAAAGGTCCTTCAAACAAGATCTAATCAATTAAATTATCAACACCTTTGTAACCTAACCTTGTCCTACCGAAGACCTAAGGACCACATAGGGGTATCCAGAACCTATTTACTTAATATGATGTTATTCCCAGCTCATATCAGATGGCTAGTATTTTGGGTAAAGGACTAAGTCACTAACGTCGGCTCGAAGATTGGGCCGACAGATAGAACGGACCAAAGGGTTGGCTCAATGTTCAGAGAATCCATTTTTGCGTCAGTTTTTGGTCCCTTCTTACGCGGTATCTTGAAAGACGATGACGTAAAGTTGTGGTACAGTACCTGATTATGATATGTTTTCAAGGTAGATCAAAGAAATGTGACTCGGGCGTGGGGCATAGGGTTGCACGGCAAAGTTACAGTGTATTTCTTCTTATTGGGTGGTTGATGAACAAACCTAGTGTCAGAGTTTAAATAACCTGTGTTAGTACTCTAATAATACTAGACATTATTATTTTCATTTCCTTTTTCATTAAACAAATCATTAATTAATTATTCAACAAGAATACAGAGTCTATTTTGAGTTCCTTTGTGACGTAGAGAGTCGTGAATAGTAAAATAATTGCAGTACTAAAAATACCAGTGCTGTTATTATTTAAAAGGGTAATTATGCAAATGAATGCGAGTGTTGCATGGAGTATGCATTGCGTGTTTTAAGTTTAATGAAACAAAAAATTAACGAAGCAAGTTCTTTTGTTGGAACAGCGTCATTTTGCTTTTATTATTCTTGCATGTTCGCAATACAAAGAGACAATATTAATATGAAAACTTTACTTTGAGTGAACATCGCATACACTATTATGTAAACGTATTTTGGTATATTTAGATCTAAATTTGAATTTGGAAATAGGGGAAAGTAACCTAACCGAGAGATTAATAACTTTCGAAATAAAAAAACTGTGAGGTTATCTAACACTATCCAGATGTCGTGCAATTTCAATACTTCGATTTATCATATGCTGGGGTCCAGAACAAAAACTTACACTACAGATCTTTCCTCGAATGACGTGTCATTTAGCGGTTCTATCTACTATGTGATTGAGAGTACATTACACATTATTATTTCTGTTATTTGTTATCTAATTCAGATTTTCAACTAACAATAATTATGTAATTGTTTTTTTTTTTCAATAGGTATCATCGCATGATTTTGATCTGTTTGACGTAAAAAGTATTTTACGTATTATCAGGTAAATAAGTTTGCAAAGGATTTCAGATGTAATAATCAAAGTTTTAATTTTAAACGTGTGCCCAAATTTCAGTCTATCAGCCTTTACATTAAGCTAACATTATTTTAGCCGAAGTGAGTATGTATAATAATCTAGAACGATGAAATCATAACATGTTATATATGAAATAGGATTTAGAATACCTACGGATTGTTTTTGTTATAATTTATCTGTAGTACTTTTAAAGTGTAAATAAAGCTTGTTTATAAAGGACAATATCAGTTCATTAAAACGCAGATGTCAAAGGAAAATTTTAATACCATTGCGGTTTTATAAAATATTATGAAAACAGAAGAGAACTTGTAAAGCCTCCATTGTTCGATCAAACCTCAATTGATCCAAAATAATTTGTAAATACTGTAACGTTAGTGTTAAATAAATATTTTGTATATAAAAAATAACATAAATGTATATTTATAGATGCTGACGTAAAGCTTGTTTTACTGCTTGTAAATAAATAAATAGAAATCGACTTTTTACTGGGTGATGTAAACCGCCCGGATAAGTGTAAAACGCTGTAAAGATAGATCAGAAGGAAATTTATATAATACGTTACAATGAAATTCCAATATTATAAACGTCTAATAAATTGAATGTTGAAACTGTTATTGTCGTTTTAATTTTGGCCATCTTGAACCGTAATCTACGGGACATGGACTAAGGAAGTTTGTCGCCCAACCAGCAGCGGTATGGCATAGAAGGCGGCGGGCGGTGCGCTACCATCTACCCGTGTAACTGGAGCGTCCATGCAAGCTAACTGTAGGTAGCCTTCTCAAAAGTTGAAGGTATAAAGCCAGCGGCTAATGTAGATGTGATCACCCTGTCACCTCGGTAAAGATTAGTTGAGACCTGTTTGTCTGTCGGTAGGATCACATCGTCCAAGACGGATTTCCGCACGCGTAGAAAACTGTGTAACTAGTTGAATAAAATAACACTTACTTTTCTGTCTTAGTTAATATCGACGGAATTATTCAGTCTTGGCTAAGGTCATCAATAATTCAACTTGAGCAATCTGTGACTTTTTCACTTAGAAAGTCGTTTATAATGTGAAACTTTGCGAGTTATTTCTTCTGTGCCAAGTCAAGGAGTAAGTTTAGGATCCATTCATTCCACCTTTTCCATATTTAAGTGGTGAGAATTTTTATAAATTACAAAAACTGTTATTTTTTTTTTCTTCTATCATCGCTTCATGAATTAAAATAAGAATTCCAAGGTGCTACTGATATTGTGATATGGAAGTAAAGTGAAAGATGAGTAGGTATCTAACAATATTCTTAAAGAGCTATAAAATCACATAGGAATACGAAGATAGATAGGATAACACACTGCATCGATTGTAGGATTAAAGTCGATGGAGTAAGTGTAGGTATTTTGTCTGAAATTTAATATTGAAAAAAATATATACCAAAAAAGAATTCTTTAAGCATACATAACTATTATAATTTAAAGTTATAATTTCCTAAAGATAGCTTAACCCTAACATCATAAGGTAAAATATTGTATGTTCATACGTACAGCACATACGACATTTTAACCTCAAATTTGGTAAGTCTGGAAGTGAAAATGTGTTCATTAGTACGTTGCGACAGCTCTGACTACCTATATACAACTCACATGATTTAAAGTGGGATTTGAGTCGCATTTCAACTGAATTGCACCACAGTCGGGTAGTTAATGAAATTTAAAATTATTTAACAAGCGTGGCAACTCTCGGCAGTCAGAATAGTTGGAATAATAGTTTCATACCAGTGTAACTTTTATAGTTTTAAATAGGATTTAAACTATGTCCATGATGTAATATAAAGCTTTTAAATATTAATAAGTAAAATAAGGATTATGTTTTAGTATGCATCTATAATTGCATTTGATTCCCGTAATCTGTTGGCTAGTTAATTACCAGACACAATAGAAAATTATTGATACAATTTTTACTAGTCCGACCACAAACGTTTTGTACAATATGTCGTATCTTCATTAACAAGATGAGACGGTAAGTTCTGTAATCTTTCAGGGTAATGGTTTTTTACTCTTTTATTTGTTATTGAACCAGCAGTCGTACTCTTTACAATAATTCCGCTCGATTGACATTGGAAATAGGTAAGTTTATACGCCTGAATGCAAAAATATCGTTAAAAAATACATAAAATCATGTAAAATGTTTCAAAATTGAAAAATCCTACATCACAGTATGTAGGTTACATTATATTATTACGTATTATTTTAAGAAAATTATTTGACATTAGAATTAGATTGGGATGGAAATTAATTCCAATAGTAACCTCACTTATGTTAAAGCATAAGTGAAGATGGTGAAATTAAGTTCATTCTACTATTTTAAAAATAAAAATATATTTCATAATATTCCGTCCAAATCCTAAAAAAGAATTTGTCAGGCACTGTTCCAGTTTCTTTGTATTATTTTCATAAAAAGTCCGCAGTCCTTTCTACACCTAGGATGACCTTTAATAGGTCACAGCCCGCCAGTCATTGACATACGAACGCACCTGAGAATTAAATAATAGACCAAAAAGGATTTACTATTATTAAATTCAGGAGGCGTATCTAATGTGCAGCCAGACATGAAGCAAGTGTAGTTAGAATATAATATTTACTTTATTATAATATGACAGCTAAGTAAAAGTTCGGTGGTGTGTGAAGATTTTAAATAAAAGAACATCGGCCGTGTTGATACGTGTGGCAACTATGGGGCCAAACATTAATCACGTGATGTTTTTTTAAGTATTTTTAACCCCCCCCCCTCCCCCTTGGTGATACGTGGTGAGGTTTAAGACTAACCCCCCACCCCCACCCAAAATCACGTGTATTTTTAGTACCTACAAAGAATCTTAATTGTTTTAGAATATTATCATTAAATATGTACAGAAAATAAATACACGTGATATCTTACTACACCCCCCCTCCCCCCTTGTGATATTTTGTGATTTTTGCCAAATCCCCTCCCCTCTTTCGAGGCTCACGTGATAAATGGACGGCCACTATATTGAAATATATATTTAATGACCTATCTTGGGTACACTTAATTGCTTCTAAAATTATCTTGTGCCTTTTTTATGTATGAAAAATCTAACACGGATAATGTGACTCCTAACGATACCACACCGATCCTTTAACCTTTATTTGGGTCCAAAGATTGCAGCTACATTCACCACAACAGAATAGTCTGCCTTATTATTCCCTACAACACTAGGGTCGCCTTCCAGTCTTTTACAACCCAATTACTGGAGGTACACGATACCTCTTGATTAAACTGGTTGCCAGATTTTCAGGCATCTGATTATTTGTAACAACTGTTGCAGATTGATTGATTGATTAATTTATTATTTATTGTACTCAAAATACTAAATCTAGATATAACTAAAGTAGAGCAAGAAGAACAATGGGCGGCCTTATCGCACAGCGCAGATCTACATTGGATAACCTGGAACGATAGTTAAACATGCTTAGGTACTAAAGTACGATATTGGCTTCAATTCTAATATAGCAAACTCAATTCAATTTAGAGCATTGCTGTCTTTTACTAACCATTTGATGTCATCCCGTTCCGCTTTTTACTATAAAAGCGGAACGGGATGACATCAAATCCAAATTTAATGATGTCAAGATAAAATTTCCACTCAATTTTCGTTTGACGTCTCTAATTTTAGTAGATAAGTAGGCATCTGAAATTGGAGGGGCTCGTGATTAAGAAACAGCCGCACAGATCAATCGATCGAGCTGCGCTTGCCGCGGTCGGTCTGTGGATGGGTGACCATCATTTCATATCGAGACCCCTCCGTGCCTCGGAGAGCACGTAAAGCCGTCAGTCCCGGTTGTCAAATTAAGATCTATGACAGCCGTTACGGGTAGTCAGAGGCCTGAAAGTTTGACAACCAGTCATACCAAGAGATATCAAGTTACCCAGTTACTGGGTTGTGGAGGTCAGATAGGCAGTCGCTCCATGTAAAATATTGGTATTAAGCTGCATCCGGTTTGACTGGAAGCTGACCCCAAAGTAATTGGGAAAAGGTTAGGCAGATATATAGGTATCTAAAACTGTACCTACTAAAAATGATGATGGGATTTTAATTTGACGTGCCTAAATTAAATTTTGACATATCTTGATTCGTCCCGTCTTGCTCATATAGTAACTGTTAGTATAAGACAACAATGCTCCAAAATTTGTTGAGGTTGCTACATTAGAATTGACGCCACTATCTATAATTTTCTACAGCCATCTTTATTTACACAACACAACACAACTGGAGCCAGGTTATTGGTAATTCATTTTACCATAAAGGGTAGATGTTTGTTCAGCCCAACCCAGCTGAAGAAATCAAAATTCAAAGCCGTTACTCACATAACACTTTGGCCTAATATGTGTCGGGTGAAACACCACAAACGCAAACAAATTTCAGCCTTCTGCCGAAATAGTAAAGTCTTTTATCAAAAATAATACTTTTCCAGCGATATCTTGGCAAATATTTACTGGAGCGTCAAAAGGAAACGCCGCGACTAATGGCGCGAACGCAGTAGCCCAAGGGGGCCTCATTAGAACCACTCAGTGTGAATCGTTCCTAGTGTACCGTTTACGGCTTTGTAAAGTTTTGGAGAATTTGAGACACACCCTTCACTTTTTGCCTTTCAATGAGAGAGGACACTAAAAAAATAAAAAAAGGTGAGCCTAATTTTTTTATTTGGTGAACATAAAAAATATATAAAAACTTCATATTGTTTCTAAAAAATAATCACATTTGTCTTAATAACTGTTTGCACGCTATAAAGTGAAGTTTACCGCGCGAATTACTAATCTACGATTATGTCAAGCGTTTTATTATTGTTTAAAAAAACTTTTATATTTTAACTCTTTATTTTGGATCGCAAAACTCCTGTTTACGCCGGTTTCCTCGACTTAAGTATGGTTTTTGTGTTGGTTTTTTAGTATTGGTATGAACACCAAGTCAATAGCGTAAAGTGGGCTGGTACTCAATCTAGATCATTTGGGTTGGAGTGCGGGGTTAGGCAGGGGGGACTGTGCTCACCTACGCTCTTCAACCTATATATTAATGAGCTTATTGGAGAGCTCAGCAGCATGCGTGTCGGTTGTCATATTGATGGTGTGTGTGTTAATAACATCAGCTACGTAGATGACTTAAATAACTCGTGGCCCCTTGCAAACAATACGCTAGAATACACGGCCTGACATACAATGTCAAGAAAAGTGTGATCATGGTCTTTGGGGCTAGAGGTGAATATATGGAAGAAGTGCCCCAGGTTAAAATTAACAGTGTACCCCTTATCACAGTACACAAATTTATTTACCTTGGACATAGATTGACCACTGGCCTCAAGGACGATGATGATATTGACAGGGAGTGAAGGACGCTGAGTGTAAGAGCAAACATGATTGCCCGCAGTTTCGCGCGTGCGTCTAGTGAGGTCAAACTAACTTTGTTTAGAGCGTACTGCACCTCGTTCTACACGTGTAATCTTTGGACAAATTTCCTTCTCATCCAGTACAATAACGCATTCAGGATGCTGATGGGGCTGGCCCGGTGCTGTAGCGCATCGGGGATGTTCGCAGTTGCTCGTGTGGACTGTTTATTTATATTCGGTCATGCGGAAGCGATCCGCATCCCTAGTCCGTCGGGTTCCGGGCCGGCGCCAATAGCATCCTGAATATGATAGAACAACCTCCTAAAGATGCTAGTAGATTAGACTGTAAGATCATAAGCCGCTGCTGCAAATTCTCAGCTGGACCTGTGAGCCTGTAGCTGTAAATGTTTATAATACATTTTAATATAAATTATATACTAACGTAGCTTGTAAGTAAATTGAACCTAACACAAAGAATGACCAAAAATAAATATATTATTATTATTTGCTGCATGTATAACTGTATCGTTGGCCTAGTAGTCCCAAGCGCAACTACTGAGCATAAGGTTCAGGATTCGATTCCCGGGTCGGGCAAAGTGTTATTGGGTTTTCGGTAAGATAATTCTCAATATGTAATAATCAATTGTAATTGAGTTTCTACAGTATAAATGAATATTTAATGAATAGCTTTAAAATGACATAATAGACATACATGTTATATATACTTACATAAAATAAAAATGCAATATAAAAATAATAATATATTGAAATTATTACTTATATACATGTATATTTAATAATATAACTTAATTAGTGCAATTTAATTAATAGTTTATAATATAGCAATGATAATATTTAATAGTTAATATATAATGTAATAAAATAGATGTATAGATACCTAAATAAGCACAAATTATAGGCATATAGTATATAAGTAAACAAAGAAATATAATTATTAACAGTAAATTAAGTAAAAGTAGTATAAGAAAGCATTCTTCCTCTCCTCTACAAATATGCTGTGCCCAGCAGGGTCCATAATTGTTTCTATATTTATTTTAACATACCAACTGTTACAAATGTACATTATGGAAAAGCAATAAATATTGAGTATTGAGTATATGGTAGTAAAACTATGCTTACCTGGAACTTAAAAACAATGTTGAAATGTGGGTGTACAAAATTATTCATACAACATCAATACAGTAAACCCTTTTTAACTTCATTAAAATGTTTTTCTTAACGGAGCTAACATCCTTAAACCGTGCAATTTCTAAAACATGATGAGGTATCATTCACGAAAAACAACAAATTGTTCCGGGAACTTCCACTTAATATAAAATTTTAAACAACAAAATTCTCTGATAAATTACGTCGCTCTCTTCAATGAACCCATAATAACCTTACCTATAGGTTGAACAAAAAAGGTGTTTTTTTTTTTTGCGAACGTTTCCTTTGTGAAATTCAATCTCATAGGTACATCGAAGCCATTAGGCTACATACGAGCATTCTCGTAAAAACTCTTACTCGTAATCTGACTACGTGACTAAATGACAATATATTTTTCGTAGCGTATACCTTATAAAAATCTTCACGTTGTCAATGAAAGATGCTGAAGGTCATACACAAATCAATCTGACTAACCTTTTCCCAGTTACAATGGGGTCGGCTTCCAGTCAAACTGGATGCATCTGAATACCAGTATTTTACATGGAGCGACTGCCTATCTGACCTCCACAACCAGTTACTGGGTAACTCGATATCTCCTGGTATGACTGGTTGACAGACTTTCAGTTCTTTGACTACCCGTAATGGATGTCATAGATCTTAATTTGACAATCGGGACTAACGGCTTAACGTTTGCTCCGACGCACGGAGGGGTCTCGGTATGAAATTATGGCCACCCATCCACAGACCAACCACTGTAAACGCAGCTTAACTTCGATCGATCGATCTATGCGGCTGTTCATGTTTCACTTAGCCACGAGCCTCGCCCTTAGAGCTTAGAAGATCATACTGATTTGCAATATTGTTTGGTAATGGAAGATGGTTGAATTTCGCCAGGTTTAGATAGGTAATAAGTTTCCACAAGTTATCACATAGATCGAGTTTCCAAACTACATCTAGATGTAATATTGAATGTATTTCTGAGCAAATAGAGTTTAGAAACTGCTCTTCGATGTTGGTACAGATACAACATTACTGAGTACTAGTATATCTTCAATCTTGTGTAAGACTAGATTGTCAGAGTTTCAGACATTTGATTGGAGTAAGCATAAATAGAGGTGTGGCGTGTGGTTTAGCTAACTCGGTGGCGGACACTGCACGGTCTATCAGCTCCTGATGATGCCTAACTTTCACTGCTTACGTATGTGCATAGGTATATTTGCGGGCGAGCCGGCGGTGCGTAGGTAATGCATGACTACCCTCAATATTGTGGAAGTAGCTAGATATTGTATTTATTTGCATCCATTTGATAACCTGTAACGACTGCCATATATTTATATATGTGACTACCAGAACCCACGGTTTAACATTCACTCCGAGGAATGGACAGTTTTTTTTTTAATCAAAACTTTACTCCACTCTTGTAATTTCTTCCTATATCGTGGGAGCTTTTGCTTACGTAATCTTACAGGCTCACTTGATATCAAATGATAGCCACTCATCCACAGACCAACCTCAAACAAGCACAGCTTAATCCCGATTGATCGATGATGGCGATGTGATGTAATCACTGTGTACGATCTACGGTTACTTTGCTACGAATTATCCACTTTTTGTTCTTCTAGAAATATCTTCCACTAACCACTCAAAATAGGTCAGGATTAAACAAAGTTTAATAGTATTCGCATACAAATAAAGTTCGACCATTAGCCTCCAACCGTGAAGGGTACATTCTTGCATTAAACGCTTCCAAAGTACTTTAAGTATGAAACCGTTGCGGCAAACGAACGCTACCTAACTAAAGAGAGAAGTTACAATGTATTCACAACGGCTATTAACATGAAACTATCAGATGCTGAACCAGTGGTCGGATTGCTCTGTGATTAAATTATATTTCTACTTACGTCGATTAAATGATCTTTCTATAAATGGCTGCCTGATTGGTCTAAGCGCGGTTACTGAGCATGAGGTCGTGGGTTAAATGTCCAGGTCAATCGAAGCGTTATTGGGTTTCCCTGTCTTTCCGTAGCAGCCCGAATCTAGGAATCATAATTATTTTAACTTTTAAACTATCGCGTTGCATGATATTACTATATACTAACAGGAATTAACGCGCAATAAATACCTTCGATTCGCTTGACGTTTCGACCAGGTTGCACTGATCGTGGTCACAAGCAGACATAGACAAGCGAATCGAAGGTATTTATTGCGCGTTAATTCCTGTTAGTATATAGTAATATCATAATTATTTGCCCGGCAACTATAAAACTACAAAATAACAATAAACTATATAGGCTAAGCGACAAAACCCATCAAATAAAATAAAAAAATTAAAAACTATATACGGTGTGTATTTATGACTACAAAATCTTTGCTAGCAGTGACATGGTTCCGCTAATATTGACTCTAAAACACACCAATAATTTGAAGCAAGAAATACAAATAGATCGATCGATTCGTGATTTCTGGAAATAGGAGAGGTAAGCGCAATATTTATATCTCATTCCGATACGAAGTGAAGCAGAACTATTTTACAGCAAAATCTAAATTCATAATGTTTGTGCATATCGGAGATGTTGTTTCGTTGATATTTGCATATTACTCCAAAGTGCAATCAGTAATATAGCTGACCATTTTGAAAAGTTTCCGAGGTATATATACCATATACTAAATACGGTGTGTATTTATGACTACAAAATCTTTGCTAGCAGTGAAATAGTTCCGCTAATATTGACTCTAAAACACACCAATAATTTGAAGCAAGAAATACGAATAGATCGATCGATTCGTGATTTCTCGAAATAGGAGAGGTAAGCGCAATATTTGATATCTCATTCCGATACGAAGTGAAACAGAACTAATTTAAAGCAAAATCTAAATTCATAATGTTTGTGCATATCGGAGATGTTGTTTCGTTGATATTTGCATATTACTCCAAAGTGCAATCAGTAATATAGCTGACCATTTTGAAAAGTTTCCGAGGTAATTTATAAATGAATAGGTATTAATTATCTTGGTGGAAAGTAGTATTATATTAGTATCACATTTTCACTCATATAAGACGGTACTGGAAAAAAACCGGAATAGTCGTGTGTATTTATTTTTCCTGACTTTTCGAATAATACATCGTTTGTGACCGCAGGATGACCGCCTACTTTTGTTTTTTTTTTTTTGCATGAGAATTTGAGCATTCTTAAAGAATTCCATGTGTAACAGAATGGCGATACAAATGACATGTTTTTTTTTTGCATTTCAGCAAGTTTTTTTTTTCCCAATTTATGTTATTACGAAGTGATTATATACTTGTGTTACTGACTGTACGTTTGACCGAACTATCTACATATCGACGGTTGTACAAGTTTTTTGTGAAATAAGTCTCTAAATGTTGTTTTTACACGATTGCCGAAAAAAAGGAGTGTTATGTTTTAGGATTCATGTATATTATATGTATGTATGGATGCAAATAAATACAATATATAGATTCAGGCGTTACTTTGCGGAAGTCCATTACAATGGATGCAAATTAATAGAATATCTAGCTACTTCCACAAAATTGAGGGTAATCATGCATTACCTGTGCACCGCCCGCCCGCCCGCAAATATATGCACATACGCAAGCGGTGAAAATTCCGATTACCACCAACTACTCTACACGAGTTTCGCCCCTTCACGGGGCATCATCAGGAGCTGTTAGACCGTGCAGTGTCCGGACCGGACACTGCACGGTCTATGTATGTGCATATATTTGCGGGCGGGCGGGCGGTGCACAGGTAATGCATGATTACCCTCAATTTTGTGGAAGTAGCTAGATATTCTATTTATTTGCATCCATTGTAATGGATTTCTGCAAAGTAACGCCTGAATCTATTCAGTATGTATGTATATTATGGTATATGTATGTATATGTAGGTATGTTTGTAGTTTCTTTATTCCACCATAATTTCTAAATGCCTGAACCGATTTTGATTTTTGGGATATCGTTAGAATCCAAACTACGTACTGACATTAAAAAAAATGGCGGGCGTGCTTTTCGAACAGTTTCAAAAAGCACAGAAATATCGCTTAAACTAAATAGTCGTTCAACACTTGACATGTGAAAGCATGTCAGACCTAAACAGTACATAAATAATGCTTCACCATCTGTTGATCTTATCCTAATATTTTACTTAAGACTGCGTCGTTGGTCTAGTGGTCGCAAGCGCGGCTGCAGAGCGTGAGGTCCTGGGTTCTATTCCCAGGTCGGGCAAAAGTGTTAATGGGTTTTTCTGTTAGGAAATTCTCAGTAGCAGCCCGGAATCAGGAAGTTGGTGGTGTGACACCCCCGTGCCTCGAAGAGCACGTAAAGCAGTCGGTCCTGGCCTGATCTCTTGCTCTCTTTGCGCATACACTTGTGCACTATAATATCTCCTGCGTACTTGGCTAATCTCCGTGTGCGCTGCCGTGGCCGAAATACGGTTGGAAGGAATATATGTATATTTTACTGACGCATACTCTTCCTGCGTTACTGACTTAGTGATCCCAAGGGAGACTGCCGAGCATGAGGTCCTGAGTTCGATTCCCAGGTCACATAAAGAGTAATTGAATTTTTCTGTTGAAAAATTCTCAGTAGCAGTCCGGAGTTAGGAATTGTGCCGGGGAGGGCAATAGGCTCACCACCTATTACAAGGTTATTAATAACAGCATTGGTGAAATGTGGGTGTATAACTGTGTACACATATGCCTATCCTTTAGGGAGAACAGGCGTGAAGCTATGTTACGAAATGTTATGCATAATCTTACAAAAGTTATTTGTCGTTTTGACATAAATATAGGAAAGGTGTTTTTAAAATAAGCAAGGTCTGCCTCGTTGGTCTAGTGGTCCCAAGCACGACTGCTGAGCAGGAGCTTTCGGGTTCAATTTCCGAGTCGGGCAAGTGATATTGAGTTTTTCTGTTAGAAAATTCTCAGTAGCAGCCCGGAGTTAGGAATTGTCCCCGATAGATGGCAATAGGCTCACCACCTTATTACATGGGACATATAAACAGCGTTGGTGAAATGAGGGTGTACAACTATGTACATCTCTGCCTAACCCTTCGGGGAATACAGATGCGATGCTATGTTTTATCGATTTCAGTTTGTTCTTTCTATATACGTACTTTCTATATACGTTACATCTAAGACATCTACACTATAGTCCCATTAACTTCGTACATCGCAGCCCTTATCTGGCTCAAACTCGGAACGAACTTAGCTCAACTTGCACTAAATACTACATTAAACTAACTTTAAGTGCCTATCTCGTAGATCGGACTCCGTTAAATAACTTTATGATTTATGGCAATAACTTTTATATAAAAATGGCTATTTGAGACCTTACAAGTTTTTCGGTGACCTTGTTTTCAAATTTAGAAAGGTTTCCAACTTTCATAAGAAAAATTATGGCATTTTGTGTGTAGATACTTAGTTTGTGAGCGCTGTTAAAATATTCTTTGCATGGATGGAAATAAATATAATAGCTAGTTACTTCTTCAATGTTGAGGGTAGTTACGCAATAACCTGTGCACCGCCCGCTCAAGCGCAAATATATGCCCATATAAACCCAATAAAAAATTGCAATTACCACCAACTACAGTTCGTGGTAGTATTGTCACCGAATGCGTATGTGGTACTACTACACTAAATTATAATTTTCAACGCTTGCATATGTGTAAATATTGAACTGAGTCATACAATTATCTTTGCAACTAGGCGTTACACGATTTTTCACCGCTTGTGTATGTGCATATTCGTATTCTTGCGGGCGGGCGAGCATTGCACAGGTAATTGCATGACTACCGCCAATATTGTGGAAGAAGCTAAATGTTGTATTTATTTGCATCCATTGTAATGGCCTTGCGCAAGACAATGCCTGAATCTATTCAATTATTCTTTGCATATTTTGTGCGACCATAAAAACAAACGTTGACTCGTCACGTATCTGATTAGAGCATAACATGTTTTGCTTATGGACTGAGTTTACGGATGGTAACCGACTAACATCGAACCATACACTCATACTAAATTGGTCAGGCAAAAATCCCTTTAGATACATATTTACTTGTTTGAAATAGTAGGTAAGAAGTCAGTTCTAAGGGGTTGAAAATGTTCCATAACGCGGTAAATACCCCTCATATTTAACACACCTGCGTACAAGCAATTTTGTACTTTGTATGTTGGCTACATTTTGCAAAGTTTCTAAACAACATACTTCGTACAGTTTTATGGTTTGAAGCCACTGAAGTTTTCATGTATCATAAATATAAAGTATGTTACTTAGCTGCGGTGAGTTGATTTGAGTATGCTGAGCCGTTGTTGTTATTTAGGCTTGTTCATAAAAATAGATCTCATTAGATAGATTACATTTCTAAGATAAATATATATAATATATAAAAAATAAGACCAGCCATTGTAATTTCTCCTAACGTTTTTGTATCTCAAGATATGTCTTTGAAAAAGCATTAACGCATGCTTAGCGAACTCTAAAGTTACAATATTAAATGGAAAAAGAATACGGTCGCGAACAAGATTCGAACCTGCGCCTCCCGGATAGATACTCCAGGCGCTCTGACCAACTAAGCCATCTCGACCTCTGCTCACCACCGCGAATTCTTCTTCCATATTTTAACACGTCTTATGGCGACGTCATTGCAATCAATTCAGTACTTACAAGTGACCGAACCGACACGACTAACTTTGCAGTTAATACAATGTCGTAAAGAATGCAATTACCTTAATAATTCAAGATATGTCTTTGAAAAAGCATTAACGCATGCTTAGCGAACTCTAAAGTTACAATATTAAATGGAAAAAGAATACGGTCGTTTTTGTATCTCTTTAAAATGTATTATACACTTAATACATTTTAAAATTTATAAAATACATGCAATACAATATTCTTTATTGCACACACGTACAATAAAGAATATTGTATTGTGTGTATTGTATAAATCTTTCAATCGCATTAACGTATGCGTAGCAAACTCAATAGTTATAATTTTTTGTGGAAAGAAATGTTTTCTTTTCTTTGAATATTCATACGTTAATGTGATTGAAAGGTCTATCTGTATTTGTTAAGGTAATCGCATCTGTGCGACATTGAATCAACTGTAAAGTTAATAGCTATTAACTTAATTATATGTCGTGTCAGTCACTGTATGGGGACTGAATATGAAGAGATGACGTCACCATAATAGTTATAAAAATTTGGAAGAAGAATTCTTTATAGTGAGCAATTTTCGGAATAGCTCGATTAGCAGAGCACCTGGAGTATTTATCCGGGAGGCGCAGGTTCAAATCATGCTTACGTCGTTGAATATGAAACTTGATAAAACAATCTAAGAGGCTCATTTTCAGAGGGGTTTTGAGTCAATTTAAACCATCGATTATAGATGTCATTAGAATGCCGGATGTTAAATGACGCTTACTTCGAGTAAACAAAATAAAAGATCTGCTACAAATAAAAAGACTTGATTGACGTATGATCAACACATTATCGGTTTTGGTCATCCCATTTCTCCGCTAATGAGACCAACCAATCTTAACTTTAATTTACTAATGTTTGGCGGAATTAATTACTACATATAAGATTCCATTGTTCTTGTGTTTTGTGTGACGTTGACTCACATTTCATCAGTCTTCATTAGACGCTTCCGTCTTCGGTAAATCGTCTTTAATTTTGTGTAAATATTTAGCTTTACCGACTACATACTCGGGCGTGAGTAGCATTAGAACTAATTAAAAAATGGATGAAAAAGAGCGCCTGAAGTAAAAATTCAAATCCTATTCACGGCTGTATTTTACTTTAGACAAAACTTTTAATTTTAGTTCGCTACCCTTTGCATAATGTGTTTAAAGATTTATATTTAAATGGTTAGTAATACTTTATTCAAGAAACTATAAATCACTTATGGTATTTACATATTTTGTCAGGTTTTGATGTAATATACCTAATTATAATAAAAGAAACTATAAATCATCTGTGGTATTTACAAAATATGTAAATACCACAGATGATTTATAGTTTCTTTTATTATAATTAGGTATATTACATCAAAACCTAATTACAAAATTAAGTTGAAATTATGCTAAATGTAATAAATAAGTAAAGAAATAATATATATTACGACGACGACATTCGGTAATATGTACTGATATTGTAGCTAGGTTGCCTGAACTAGGTTAGACCTGAGATGAAACTTAAAAACTGTGCGTGTTGTTTAAGCGTTGTGCTGAGCGAGCTGAGCATCAAACAATGGTTGTCTAGGGTCTGACTCCTGCTCGCATTTTTCCACAGCCAACACGACTTGTCTGTGGATATGCGGGGACAGCAGCACTACAACCAGTTGAAAGCTAGACGCAACATAGATGATCTTACATTGTTTTTTTTGTTTCCCAATAATACTACCGACAAAAAATTTCGGTAACGGCGGCATATCTCTACCGAGTGCACTCCATCTTCCTACACTCATAAAATCACGTCTTTTTCCAATGAGGGTAGGCAGACACTATGGAACGCCACCTGTTACGATCCTTACATACTCTTTTTGCTTCTTCCGTGTTCATACATGCGTGCTGGTTGTGAGCACTAATTATTTGACCTATTAGTAAGTTTCTGTAATTCATTCCTTCTGGAATTCCGAAATGTCCAAAAGTACCGTGATAAATTGTAAGATTCGATTGATAAAACTTGTACATAACGCTAACGTGTAACATCTTCACTATGCTTCACCATATTCATAATATATAAGACAGCAAGCGAAACACATCCACAAATCCATTTTCGGATTTATATTACAAACGGACACGTAAATCTAAAATGAAGTTGTTTTTCTGCGAATAAACAGAAATCTTGCATAACAAAAATTGCAAAAAGAATTTCTTGTCCAGGGATTCGATCTTCATACTTATGATACGCCAGTCACCTAAGTACGATATGCAACTAATTACTCAGTTGAGAATGTTGCTAAAATAGGGATTGCCAATCTACTAATCAAAATACATAACCGGTAAATGCTTGATCCCCAGATGATAAAGCGCAATGATACATTTTGCAGTGCTTATCATTTTTGATAAGCTATACAACAGTGCCATTTTTATTGAAATCCGTCCAACTTAGATTCCGAGTGTTAAATGTTTAACATCACTGCTCAGCTCCCTTGAGGAAATGCGCAATTTTGAATAGCCATAGGATGACCTTTTCGATTTGTCGATATTTTTTAAAAATTTCCAGTAGTTTTTGTCTCTTGGTTTGGACGCCAACCTCGGATATACAAACACACAAAATTACTCAAATTTTAAAAACAGCAGATTTGGCATTAGTATCGATTAAATAACACATTACGAAAGAAAAAAAACCATAAAACGAATTTGAAATTGTCAGGCTTTCGAGTTACGATTTTATTATAAGTATAGATAAAAATCTCGTGGCACGGTGTTTGTGGTCGAACTCCTCTTAAACGGCTCGACCGATTTTTATGAATTTTTTATGTATATTTAGTAGGAATGCGAAGAGGTCGTAAAGTATATTTCATACCGCTTGGTGATTAGGGTGTCCCTATCCAGAAAATTTATATGGCACTAGCTGTACTCGCGGCTTCACCCATGTAGAATAAATATTATTTAGTTTAGTTTAAAAATGTTTCCTTTGTCTTGAAGCTCACATCACAGCTTCACTTTATTCGAGAGTTTGAGGCGCTACTTGCTGAAATACAGGCCATAAACCTAGTTCGGCAGCAGATACTAACTGCTTGACACAATAGTTTTGTATTATCTAGCTTATAAGCAATTTTGTAAACATAATAACATGTTTACAAAATTGCTTATAAGCTATATATATGCTTATAAGAATATTTGTATAACAAACCCAACGTTGTAGTGAGCTTTCAAAAAATCTATTCTATCGGCTTTTGAATGTTATTTAATTAATGGTTGTCGGCGTTTGCTAGTTCAGTGAAATAGAAATAACGATATTGCTTTTGTGTGTTTTCGTTTTATTGTGAATGCTTTATTTTTCGAGTGTTCGTTGGAAACAGGCCGATAGAATTCAATAATAAAACCAAATAGCGGCCTCAACTTCCACAAACATACTTTTTGAACATTAGGGAGATGGCTGAGCTAATTTGCCAATGCTTTAATTGAGTATCCATAGTGTGATATTAGAATGATTCTAGGCATTTGGTATTCCGCTAGTTTAAAAAACCGACTTCAAAAAATAAAACTGACTAACAGTTTCATCTCAGGTCTAACCTAGTCCAGGCAACCTAGCTACAATATAATACAATATAACCTAGCTATTTCACTTGAGCCAAAAAGTCTTTCAACCATCGATATATTTTGTGGAGTTTTTTGAAGTCGGTTTCGTATCTAGTTTTTTCTTTTACGGTGGTTTCGTGGAAAGTCATTGAAAGACCACTGGTCTCATTTGACTCTCACCCAATATACATAAAAAAATCATAAAAATCGGTCGAGCCGTTTCAGAGGAATTCGACCACAAACACCGTGCCACGAGATTTTTATATTATAAAGAAGACACTACTACTACGCCGTAGCAAACCCAATTAATTCACTGCTACGTCAACTACGCTGTCGTAGCAAATAACCGAATCACTACGGCTCTAGTTTTGTAAATTGTACTTCAAATAACACAGCTATTATAAAATCTAACAGTACCTATTTTAATAAAAAATTTAAATAGCATAAAAGAAAATAATTAATACCCTAGACCCAAACTATCCATCCACCATATAAAGCCATTTAGGTTTGTATTAGAGTAGGCCAAATACTATTTTAAATTTATGAAAGGAACGTAACAAACCATAAATTCACAAGTAATTCGCAAACTACTATAAACCTTTGTAACGACGCTTCCAAAAACCGTTCAGGTGCGAAATGGCTGGTCACAAGCTTATGTGATCCAGACATAAATTTAGTCAGACTGAACAGCCTTTATATTGGTGTAAATCATTAGAGTAAGCCTCCAAAGGCTTGGAGGATCAGCATCGTCCTTTAAAGGGTCCTTATACCGGTCCTACGAAAGACCCTTGTCCTTGTGCCCAATGTAGCGTTTGGTAGTCGCTCCATACAGAAAGTTTTGTTAAATTAGTTTATTTTATTTTATTTGGGAAACTAAAAATCTATTATATAGGTTATAGGTACAATTCACAATTATTATGTATGGGGACTGAATAGATAGCAATGACGTCACAAAAGACGTATTAAAATGTGGAAGAATTCGGAGTAGTGACCACAAAACCATATTTTTATTTTCACAAAAGTTTATAACTTTAGAGTTCGCTACGCATATATCTGCCTAGCCTTTTCCCAATTAAATTGGGGTCGGCTTCCAGGCATACCGGATGCAGCTTAATACCAGTATTTTACATGGAGCGACTGCCTATCTGACCTCCACAACCCAGTTACTAGGTAACACGATATCTCGTGGTATAACTGGTTGTCAGACTTTCAGGCTTCTGACTACCCGTAACGGTTGTCATAGAGATTAATTTGATAACCGGGACCGACGGCTTAACATGCTCTCAGAGGCACGGAAGGGTCTCGGTATGAAATGATGGTCACCCATCTACAGACTGACCGTGGCAAGCGCAGCTTAAACTTGATCAATCGATCGGTGTGGCTGTTACTTAGCCACGAGCCCCTCCTACAGTTCGCTATGCATGCACGCATGAATACCTTTTAAATTAATAATATTCAAATATTTTTGTTTGAAGTGGCGACGAAAGATCCACTTACACATTAACACTGCTTTTGTCGTCGTTATCAATTTGACCGTGTAAATCCGTTTGTCTTGTATCGGCTTTGCTCGATAAGGACCGATTGTAAATTGTATTGTTCGAGAAGGAGAAGATTCCGTTATTTATTTACGCTTCGTTTAATTCCATCCTCAATCTTCTTGTTTCATTAAATATACAAATTCAATAATATAAAAAAAAAAAATTACGAAGATTTTCTTCAAAAAGTTTTTATACTCCACTTCGGAGACGTTATTCACGTAATTTTGTTTTAAAAAGATTTTAAAAGGTGAGTCACAGCTTGTTTGCGTTTCTACTCGAACTTGGACTAGAAACTGTAAAGTTTTTATTTTTATTAAGTTCTTACTTTAAAATATGATTTTATGAATTGTGTGTCGAAAAACTTTGAAACTAAAAACTAGCATAAATATTTAATATTTACCAAACTCGCCTTATAGTATATCGACGCTATGATCCAGAGGAATCTTAACGAATTCTCTGAAGTTTTTTTTTATTAATAATTAAGATGCATCAAGCCTCTAGTTGTACATATTTTAATACTCCATACACGTCTCTTTATTAAGGTTATATGCCTAAAAACTATTTCCACGAAGAAGCAGCTTAAACCACTTACTTCCTTACGCTTTCATATAAAAGCATTTTCACTATAACTTAAAGGAGTAACCTGTTAACTAAAAATTGATTCAATAAAAGCCAAACATTTTGTAGCAAAGTGTTCCGATAATAGATTTTATAGACAAGGAGTTTACTATGTTATCCGTTCGAAAAGCCATCCAATCCCATATTTCGAGTACACAGCTCCGGTAACTGATTTTATCCACAACACAAGTTACATCTCCTCACTATAAAGGTGAGGCTATAAAAGTAGTTAGAGCGGAAAGAATATTCGTCCGTATTAGATGGAAAATGGCTTTAATTATAATGATGAGGATGATTTGATCTAATTGTAGTTCCAACCATTTCAGCCTTGGTCCGCAGTTTTGATAAAGGAACAAAGGATTTTTTTTATAGTGAAATTTACTATTACTTTGCTTAAGTAGGTATACATACTACTGCCAAAAAAGGAGCCAGTGAGAAGTTTGTTCGAAGTAGTAACTGAGCATTGATATATTGGTATTTTTTTTATTTTATTTTATGTCGGCAGCTATCTGTAATTTCAAATGCTATTATATACTTCATTTTGCCGTGTTATTATCTAATAGAGTGACAGAGTTGTCTGCCAACACCTACTAATATATAATTTTGTGAAAGGTAAAACGCTCTTATCTTGTAGCCTATATTCGACTTATTAACGTCGTAACATTGTGACTACTTTTAGTTAAGATGACCTACGTTTCACGTGCAGCAGATGTAGTTAAATAAATATTACAGAACTCTTAGTTCTGTAACTATATTCTCGCTATATTCCTACTATGTGACCATAGCTCTACCAATACTTTCCCTCTAAGTTATCGAGAGCAAAGCTATTGACACCGCTATCTATCAGTAAAGTTACGGTGTTACTCGAAAATACTTCTGAAACAAGATTTCTTCAATCTATTGATATTATTTATCTAAGCGATGATGAGTTTAGAAGAGAAGTACCTAAGAAATTTTGGTCCAATTTAATAACCCTCTTAGAATCGATTAAAAAGTTCGAAAGGTTTTACCAATTAATTATTTTGGGTTCAATTGATTTGAAAACTTTTTTTGATTGAAGCTGTTTAGTATTTCCATTTAAAAATAATTATTAGATAATTTATTGTAAATACATACCAAATTGAGTATCGGGTAATGCCATGTTAAATTATAAGTAAGTTACGTATAACGATGTATTTAGACATTACACACCTAATCTTACGTAATAACTAAGTATTAAGTGATCTCTGCCTAAGTGCAACTTAATGGCTACCGATTAACTTATTTTGAAAATATATGAATATAAACAAACATTTCGTGTAAAAATAAATCTTTGAAAAAGGTTAATGCATAGCGAACTCTAAAGTTATAATTTTTGTGGAAAAAGAATACGGTCTTGATTAGAACCTGCGCCTCTGGGTCTCGGACACCTGTATTGGCAATGACGTCGCCAAAAGACGTATTAAAAATGTGTTAGACAAATTTGCGGTGGTGAGCAGAGGTCGAGATGGCTAGTGGTCAGAGCGCCTGGAGTATTTATCTGGGAGGTGCAGGTTCGAATCCTGCTCCCGACCGTATTCTTTTTCCACAAAATAATATTTCGTGTGTTCTTTATACTTTATAGGTATAAAATTGACATCAATTTTCAATAGATACTACAAAACAAAATATTTTTTTTAATTTCGTTAAGTGGATACATAATTGCATTAAGACAGTACTTATACTCGGGGCGTTTATAATTCATCTTCGGCCATGCGTACTAATGCAAAACCATTTGACTTGTCATAATTTAAACGGTCGTGCCATTTCAGTCAACCGTCGAAATTACACGGAAATGGAATGCTTAAACAGATACGCTGAAGAATTACTGGCAATAATTTGTTTTCATTTCCCGTTAATATAATTTTCGAGACGATAGGAATATTATTATAATCTGAATTCTGAATTCGTTGAACAGATTCGAAGGTTTAATTAATTACATTTTGAAAAATATATATATTTATTCACTTTTTAACCTAGATATTTCGGCTGTTCGATACACCATTACTTGCACCTTACTGCATCCAATAAAATCGCGATGACAAGCCTAATTACGATTTGACATCCATTTTATTTGAGTTCTTAACTTCGTCTTAAGGGCTGAAGTAGAATAATTTTTTGGTCTGTATTAGTTAAGTATTGGTCAACCGTCGAACTAACGTCGACTTGCGACATCGCAGAGGGCTCAGCTCATGACTAAGGGCCCCGTTCAACTTAGAAAATAGTTGGGCAATCCCGAAGAATGCACGTGAGTCACAACCGTTGAATAATAATTAATATGAATGTGTCTCATAAAAGCAATTATTTGTCAGACTAATCAAATGGAGATAACACAGCCAAATGCAAGAATGCAAACACAAAAAGATAGATTTGATTGTGGAGCAGTGGTAAATTCAGACTACATTAACTCTAATTACAGGAGAGACCTTTGTTCACGAGATTCCGATATATTTTAGTTAAATTGCAAGAAACCAGCTATAAATATTCATAGATATATCGACTCAGAACAAATGAATACAAATCCTAGCGCTATCAGACGACCCGATCGTCGCTGGTAATAAAGTTTGGCGCGATACAACAAACTGGTTCGGACAAATACCGATAGTTTCATTTCCGATACAACTGACGGAGGAAATAACAGCCTTCTAGGTATTCATGAAATGTTTCTAGATTGAACTACGCTGAAGGATTTTCAGACCTTGAGAATAGAGATTTTATTAGAAATCCAGCAAATACAAACATTATTATTTATTTCATTATTAATAGTTATTTTATTCTAACTCAACGCGGATATTTTAGAAAGATGTTGATTGCGATTTACGATTTGTTAACCAAGTTTCAATGACATACTCTCATTGAAGATTTTCAATGAGAGTACGTCAATACTTCAAAATGAAATTAATAACAGTATAGTCATTTTCCATTTAATATAATAACTTTAGAGTTCGCTAAGCTTTTTAAAGATTTATCTTGAACAGTGTAGCAGATAGTGTAAATATTTTTTATCGAGTATAGCATAATAGCTAGCTTTTAGTCATTTTAATTATGAAGTTTCATGATCCCGTAAATGTTTTCTTGGGGATACCTACGTAGATGCTGCCATGAAAAACTTTTAAGAAGTTTCATTAAAAAAGGTTTTTTAAGAGCAGACACTAATGATAACAAAAAACGTTATATTACAAGAAATATGCTAAAGAAATTGAAAAGAGAAAATTACAATGATTTACTTAAATAAATTAATCCTTATATCATTTGGAAAAGCATTTTATTTTTTTACTGAATCTGTCCCTGCAGTCAAAAAATCTGTGACAGAATAAGTAAATTGTAGGCACTAGTTATACCTAGTGACAACTTGTTAGTTTTAATGATAACGTTCACCCAAAATTGGAACACGGGTGAAGCATGTTCCACTCTAAGGGCACTGTTATGCTTGGACACTTAAAGATTACATAAAAAATATTGTAGACTATTTCGTAACTTTATATATGTGTTTATTATTTATTACTCAGAATTGATTTCTAAAAGATTCTCAAAATGTGGTTTATTTATTGATGTTCACGTGTTGTTAATAAGAATTAAAATTTAGGTTTAATAACTTAAGATATATTATAATGTACTAACAAATATGGATGTAATCTTCTACTGTGGATGAATCTGAAATAAAGGATTTATTGTTATTATAATTCAGCTAATGTCAAATCAACCTTTAATTAAACACGTAACAAAGCTCTAAGAACAATTTCTATAATGTACCACGTGTGACCAAGCACTACCTAAGTGTCCAAAATCAGAAGATCCCTACTTTCTTCGCTTCTTCTTTTCACCGTGTGCCTCATCTCACTGTTCCATGATTATCATAATTTGTATTTGAATGTTCGTAAACATTCATACTGCGGTCGGTAAGTTCAAAACTTGGGTAATGTATTGAAACTTCAGTGGTTAATTACATATCTGAATAAAGTTTGCCTCAAAGGTTTCTTGGTTAAAGCTTCGTTACGTAAAGATTAAAGTTAAACGTTAACAAAATTCGGAGTTTTCATTTGAAATTAGTAACGAATCAATGAATTAACCTTAAGACAACAAATACAGGGTGAAATTTAAAAGAGTCAACAACTTTTAAGGTTGAGATTACTAATGAAACAGAATGAGTATGGCAAAGACAAACGGGTGTTCAGATTAACTATCCACGCAATAACCTTACCAAAAATAAGACTTGAGTTTGGAAATAAATTGTTTTTTTGTCCATATCCCATTTTTCTTAGGCATAGGTGATAAGTGCCTCGTTAGTCTAGTGGTCTCAAGCGTGACTGCTGAGTAGGGTCTCGGGTTCGATTCCCGGGTCGGGCAGCGTTATTATATTTTTCTGTTAGGAAATTCTCAGTAGCAGACCGGAGTTTGGAATTGTGCCCGGTTGATGGTAATAGACTCACCACCCATTATATAGGACTTAATAACAGCATTGGTGAAATGTGGGTGTACAATTGTGTACACCTCTGCATACCCCTTCGGGGAATACAGGCGTGATGCTATGTTATAGTTGATAATTTTCATTGATAGAAAAAATAACCCCTGAAATTACAGCCTGTAAAAATTGTAAAATGTAGCTAAGGGAGTCATATTTTTTAAAAAACTAACAAAAGTTTAGACATAGACACGGAAAACTATTTAACAGTGTCTTTTTTTATAATTTTATGTGTCCTCTTTCTGTGAATGAATCTTTTATCATTTTATTGTGTATTTGAAGTTTAAAGAGCCCCTTGACCTTCATATCACAAGTTTAATTTGGTTTGGATTTTTAATGTGCACCATAAGTTTTTTTTTTTTTAATAGCACGTAGAGAAAGTACAAACATTCCGTGAACACGCTATACATATAGTTGTTTGACGAACATTAATAAACTAGTGTTTATCTTTTTAAGGTTTTG
Source organism: Xylocampa areola (assembly GCA_935421205.1). Taxonomy (NCBI): domain Eukaryota; kingdom Metazoa; phylum Arthropoda; class Insecta; order Lepidoptera; family Noctuidae; genus Xylocampa; species Xylocampa areola. Next base: position 15,827,465 of record OW285204.1, read on the forward strand.
CATCCAATATTTTAAATATAGTGATGTTAAATCGTTCTTAATCAATGAAATCTTTCTGTCTGTCACAGAAATGCATCTTTTGAAACTTAGCCATACAAAAGGCATTATCTGTGGCATTTAATAGAGACTCGCGTGTAGGACACGCTGGGTAAGTTATCAGAATGATTATAGCTATCCAGTTGAAACTCCATTATCAATCACTGGTCTACAGTGGTTTTGTTGCCCTAGATATGAAAATGATTTTGGGTCCATTTATCCATTTATTTGCACACAATTCATGAAACTATCAATGATATTGCTAGATTTGCTCAGATTTTTTTTAAATCTATATTTTCATTTTACATTACAAAAATCAAGAAACGAGAAATAAAATAACAGATATATTTATAATGTCAGTAATATTTTGAGAAATTAGGATACATCGAAGTAAATAAAGAGGAAAATGTCGAAAATATATTTTATATTTCCATAAAACGCCTTTTATGCGCAAGTTGCGCAGAAGCCTAATCATGACTGGAAAATTAAATTTTATTTTTAAGAAACCGATAATTGTTCAAAATATAAGATATGCAAAAATCATGAAAATACGAGCATATGAGAACTTTCATGAATATATTCGTAATCTGGGCACTTAAAAACGTAAAAATTTGCGATGATATCCAGGGCAACAAAACAAAACTTTTTTTTTGTAGAGCTGTGCAATTCATGTACCAGAATATCTATTTTTATAGAGTTATAGACTATTCATAATAAACAACATCTGAGCGGGGTACAGAACGTTCGAGGAATTTCGACTTACGCTTGGCCTTTATATTTGCTTGAAACGAGTTACATACAAGTTGTTATCAATAAATAAAGATCCGTCATTTCACCTGTTTGGCTTGTTATGACATACTAATTTATCTCACTAATTCTGGGACCGATATTCAAGTAGTTAATTTGAAATTATGTCAGCTCATCAGCTACCTACACATGCATATTATTAAAATTATAGTTGTTTTACTATATAATAACTTTCGTGAAACATATAAATATCAATTATTGTTCATCGGTTACTACTCACGTGCATTTTTCGTTCACCTTCTATACAGTATTTTGTACAATCCTTCAACACAACACCATCTTAAAGAACGTTTCGAGTTCCTAAATGACACGCATTCGAGATTATTAAGGTCCCATTGCATTCCACTAGCTTCTTTGGCTCAGCTACAAGCTGCTCGCCTTTGGAATGCTTTGCCCGTAGCAGTGAGACGTGCTCAATCTTTGGTGATATTTAAAAGACTCGTCAAAGATATATAGTCAAAGGTATTTATCACTATAGTTTAATATGTTGTTTTCCTATAGTTATAAGCTATTTATTTCCTATTTTTAAAGTTATATATATTATATATATATATATATATATATAGTTTCTATTATGTCTAAGTATTTGTGTATAATTAGATATTATATTTCTAAAATATTGTATTTGTTTTAACTTACACTATAAACTGCCCCTTTATTTTTACTGTAATTTTTGTCCATCCTTAGGTTGCCTGGAAGACATCGCCAAGAGTGATAAGACCGCCCATTGTACATACATTGTAAATTCGTTTAAAGTTTTATAATAGTTTTTAGTGTCAGTACAATAAGGAGTATTTGTATTGTTGTATTGTATTGTATGAGCTGAGACCGCGGTAATGTCGCGATTCAAACTCACTCAAGTTATTTTCATATGAAACAATGTTATCTGAACAGCTTACAATATTGATTATTTTCAAGAACGCAGTTTTCCACCGATACGCTCAATATGAGTCGCTGCGCTGAACCCGTTATTCGCTAATCTAAATTCCTTCATAACAATATTGTTATCTTTATAAAACGATAGAAAAGCTACTGCAAGCGTTACAGGACGCAGGGGAGATATTCAAAAGATAAAAGTAAATACAAAACAGAACCCTTGAAATAAATATAAAAGCAAAATTTTTTTTAATTAATTAAAAAGTCCAGACAAATTCATATGGCCATACATAGATATACGTATCTGATGTCGCCACGGGACTCATATGACAACGTTATGTATACATTACATTTTTTTACTATAGCCTTACCACCACCTTTTACGTGGAATTTAATAACTACATTGTTTAAATGTGGGTGACACCTATGTACCTACACCTCTACCAGCCCCCTCAGAGAATATAGGCGTGATGCTATGTTATTATAATTTTTCGTAACTATGTGTATTTGGAATACACATCAAAATTCACTCTTGTAAGTGCTAATTCTAATACTTACGCATTTTATTTCCAAAAATCAATGGGGTGTGTCTTAGGTTCGAACTTAACACTTGCCAATTCAACGGTCATTTCAATAGATTATCACTTTTTGAGGCATCCAGAGGCAAAAAGGTTAAATCTGTGTTCTATCGGACTAAAAGAATTCTAATAAATCGATGCTAAGTTGTCCTCAGTTCTCAATATAAAATCCAACTAAACGATTTCCTTGGCGCGAAACAAGAATTACGCAAGAGACCGCAAAATTACATCTCCATTCTTCCATTTTCTTTGCGTCTTCTGCAGGCGACGTGCTTAACATTGTAGGGATATACGAACAATTTATTTCTAGATGAACTATACATATAATGAACAGGAAACAATTGATAGTAGCAGAGGAGACGGTGGGTGCTAATACTATTTGATGAGTCTAAACTTCCTTGGGAAAACTTCACCAGTTAACAACAACTGTAGACTTGAATAAACTATCTCAACTAACCATAAAGGTGTGACCTAGGAATTTTAAAGTCAACATATACACTAGATATCGATTTCCACAAACAGACAAAAGGTGCAATTAAAACCGAACGCTGGTGATAATAAATAATGAGTTTCCGCCACTCACACCGTGATGCTTTACTAATGACGCCAACACAATGGCCCTCTTCATATGGAATATTGAGCGAGCAAGTAAAGTTTTTATAACAACAGATATAGTTAGGTTAAAATAGAATAGAAAATCTTTTAATTGACCTAATAATCGTTCATAAGTTGGTTGTATAAATCAATAAAGTCCAGACATGTTTCGCCGTGAATATTGCATGCAATATAAAACAGTAAAAATAATAAGTAAAATTATTTTTTACAAAAAAAAGAACCGACTCCAAAAATCTTTCTGTTATGTAAAAATGCTCTAAAAAGTAAAAAAATAATAAGAATAATTGCATTGTTTACTTTCTTCACTTAACATACAATTATTATTTTTTAATTATAGGATTCTGAATAAAATCAATTTATTCGGACGGTAATATACAATTAATATTATTTTTGGAGTCAGTGCCAGCAAAACCTTAAAAATATTTAGGAAGTATCCTAAAATTTGCAAAGTATATTTAAAGGTACATTAACCATCATTATTATTACGATAATATAACAATACCTGATTGAACCTATTTACAAATGAACTCAACAACTGCCTAAAGCGACATAGTAGTTACGTAATACGCTACTTCATGGATGTACTTACAAGTTTGTTATCCTTTGAGGAATGTTAATGTTAAATATTTTTTGGAACATGTCCTATTATTCGGCCAGCAGTTATGATGACATAGCAGAGGGATGAACCGTCAAGTAATGAACTTTTGGGAAAATAATGAGTAGCATTGAATAATGAGTAGCATAGAATCAAAGTTTAAGAACAAAAATAATTTCAAATTCAAATTAACAACTGATCCTTTTTGATGCTCAAGATTATTGAAAAAGCTATAAATAAATATAAATAAAGCTTATGCGAAACTTTACATTAAATTTTACAATAAATCCTTTTATTTAACTTGTAAATTTGAAATTAAAATCCAGTGGCTAGCCGCGGCTGAGGGAATAAATATTATTTAAAAATAATCCCGAATAATAAACGGTCTTTTTAATCAAGAAAAGGTCTTTGTGCCTTTTTTAAAGCAACCCTTAGTCTTGGAACAAGCAATCTTCATCCATTGTTATCCATACCATGTTCGTGACGTATTGTTTTAAAGATATTGATCACAAGTACTAATTAAATTAAAATTGCAACAAGAAGCTAATATGATTAAACACGAATTAAGCTAAAAAATTTAAGGTTTAAAGAATTGAAGAAAAAAATTAAAAATAAATATAGTTCAAGATAAATCTTTGAAAAGCATTAACGCATGCTTAGCGAACTCTAAAGTTACAATATTAAATGGAAAAAGAATATAATAAAGTATTTTAAGAGGTCGAGATGGCTTAGTGGTCAGAGCGCCTGGAGTATTTATCCGGGAGGCGCAGGTTCGAATCCTGTTCGCGACCGTATTCTTTTTCCATTTAATATTGTAATAAATATAGTGTCAAGCAACTGCAATAGGAAATAGATAAGTTTATGTAATATGTATGTAAATAAATTGACATAAAAGAAAACCAAGTGACGTGGTTTATGACAGCAGAAGAAGCCCGTTACCTATTTACTACGGACACTACAAACTAAAATGATATAACAATACCGACAACATTCTCCTATTTATACTCCATTCTTCTAGCTGGACTCAGGACTCTTAAAAGAATGGTAGTTGCCCAATTCAAGTTCATTTATCTTATACTAGCTGATGCCCGCGGCTTCGCCCGGGTGGATGTCGGTTATAGCGACCAAATGTAATCATGAAATTTTGATCCCGTTTCCGCAACCCATGGGAACCTATTCCAGGGATAATATACTTATGCCTTATTCCAGGCTATAATCTAACCCTGTACCAAATTTCACTTGAATTTTATTCTCGCGTTCGTAATTTTTTAGCGATTACTCCTAAGATATTCCTTTAAATTATATGGTGTAAAAAAGTAAAATAATGTGCATGCAATGTTTAAAGCGTCTAACTTATTTAAAATGATAAGGATTAATACCGTATTTGTGTAAATAACTTTCCAATTACCGCTTCATAATTGCCCATTTTTTAAAGTATTAAAATGGATATAGTATGTTATTCTTAAGAGATAGACATATGCCATCGCGGACTTTTCTATAGTATAAGATACACAATTCCACCATACATCATTTTGTTATATCTCACAGAGTTTAGGCAGCGTTTTCGTTGAAAGCTCCCAGACGGCTTATTTTTTTCCGACACTTCCAACAAATGTCATTCTATTGTTGCCAATGTATACAAAAACTTGACAAATTATATTTGTCAAGTTTTTGTATACTTAAATTTTTTTCGAGAACCACTCTATGCATTTGTGGAAACAAAATGAAAATCGGTGCAGTAGTTTTTGAGTTTAACGCGTACAGACAGACAGACTGACGCGGCGGAGGACTTTGTTTTATAATATGTAGTGATCGTGATATAAAAATGTCGTGTCACAATGTTTGTTATCGAACTCCTCCGAAATATATTTGGTAGGTCTGAGAATAGGTCGTAAGCTATTTTTTATACCCCTAGGGGATAAGGGTGGCCCAATCCAGAAAAATTATATGGCAGAACAATGTTTGCGGGGCACATGTTGTTATATAAAATCCAAATTTATTAGTTAACTTTCTGAACGAATAAGTAATGAAACAATATTATATGACGACATGAAATAATTACAATATAAAACAATCATTACCACTTTCACATTGAACATTAAAAAGCAAGTTACCTACTAATAAATTAGGATCTACTTTTTAATCTTTATTTATTTATAGATATTTTAAGATTATGCCACCCTCAAATTAGGACCTTTTTCAGCAGCCTAAAATATCATCATAATCATCATCCGCATGTCTTTGTCCCAATTTATTTAGAGTTTTCACAGAACATCATTTAGAGTCACCTAAAGCAAGGCAAAAAGGAAAAAAAAAATTACCGTGCCTTCCTATTTCCTGTACAAATAAACCCTTTCAACTTTGATAAGATTTTACGTTGAAAGATATATGGCAACTGGTCTATGAAGTGACATAGTAAATGAGCTGGGTCCGCCAAAGATTAATGACAGCACTATCAACACTCTATTTAAGTGCCTAACTCCTAACCTATAAAGATGGCCGCTGGGACTGTTTTGTGAAACACTTTTAACTGATTTCCTGGGAGACAGATTGAGTGATAACTGTTGATACAAAGCATTTATTTTTCTGCAAATGAAATGTTTTGAAATGAATATTTTAAAATATAATTTCAATTTATATTTAGTTGCTTAATATTATTTAATTATTTATAGTTGTTTTTTCAAAATCAATATTTAAATACGTATCCACTTAACATAGATATAATTCATTATTATTTTACGCAGTAAATATAAGGGATATTGTTTTTTACACGACGCTTTTTTCATATAAGAAGATTTTTGAAGGTATTGTCGTTAGTTTGTTATTACAAACTATGAGTCATTTGCGTTACTCTTAAAATTCCCTCACTACGAGTAAATCAAATTAATAATGCAAATTATAATTGAAAATTAAAATTTACGTCCCCATGGAAAATCCAGATACACAAGCTTTAGAGTTCCTATAGTAAGAACGTTTTTTATACCAAAACATCATCACGCTTGAAGTCCCCGAAGGGTTATGTAGAGGCGTAAATAGCCTCGAAGTTAAGTTCCATATAATAGGTGTAAAAGGTTAATTTTGCAATGTAAGCAAAATAATTGCAAACTAGCGATACTAATGAGAATTTCCTATGAGAAATAAAATTAAAAGCAGTACCTAACCTGGTATATAAAATTTAACAGTAGATAAGTAGGCTAGTAAGGTCCAATATGTGATCATTGATATTCTATATGTTTATACTTACCTATGATAGGATTATTTATATACATAAATTCGGGCAAACAGTAAATAATCATGAACTACGCGGTCACACATGCATGTCGGCACGCGTAACTGCCCATATTTCAATTTTCCCTATTTCGATAAAGCCAACTTCTGAAAAAGGTAAACCTTTTCCCAGGGTTCTCGTTAACATACTGGCTTGAACAGTTTGAACACACGGTCACAAATAAGAAATTCTGTCCAGTAAATCCGATTTAAGTATTAAGTAAGGTTATGTTATGGAAATCTTATTGTAGGTTATGACAATACCTTATAAGTTTTTGTTGTATAAAATAAGATGACAAGTAAGTGTTGATAGTTTAAATTATTGTTTTATTATTTTTTGTGATAATCTCGAAGTATGAAAGTAGGACTGGCAAGAGGTTGCAAGTTCAAAACCAAAGCGCGCGTGTGCATATTAGAAATTAATTATCACTTGCTCAAAATGGTGAAGGAAAACGTAGTTATTGTATACGTAATTGAGGATAATATTTTTTTTTTTTTTTTTTTTTTTTTTGATTGACGTTGCCCCACACTAGGAATTTCTTCCTGTATCGTGGGTGCGTTTACAGACATATAATCTCACAAGCACACAAACACCCAGACCCGGAGCAATTATCTATAGATCGTACAAATATTTGCTCCGTGAATATTCCCTCAGGAATCGAACCTGCGACACGCAGCGCAGCAGTCGGTCTCTCGACCACTGCGCCAACCGCGCTGTCAAAATTTTGAACTGCAAAATAACCATTTCGCATTTCAAAATATCAACTAACAGCTAATATAAGATTTTTTGACGGCTTTGTGACTAATCTTCAAGCCAATTTCATAAGTACATTTTAGATCTAGTTAATTATTAAAATATTAACGGGTTGTCACTCTAGAAAGTAAATATTTGACACTGGAATAAATTGTTTTCACTCAAGATAGACGTCTCTTATGATTGATGTTATATACTTTGGTCTTAGCCGACATTCAGAATTCTAGGTAGCTCCCACTTCGAATCAATCATAATTCAGTCACAAGCTGCGAGTGGAAAGACAATCTAATCATACTCTCATTTCTCAAGTCGGCTAAGTTTGAAAGTAAAATAGGTATTCATGAGAGTAAAAAGTAGATTGAGATATTATGACTAAGAAAACGAACTAGATATATTTTTTAATACAGTGTCTTATCAGTTTCAGTTTAACGAATGTATTACATATAAAGAACAATACACAGTTCACTTAATAATGAGCTTAAAAATAGATAACAGTAAGCGATCGAGCAATTCTAATATATATTTTCTTAAATATGTTTTTTTTAAACATGTTTCAAATACAGCAAGTGATTTGCTATCCATAATATTATTTGGTAGGTTATTATATATCTGCCTACCCTTTTCGCAATTACATTGTGGTCGGCTTCCAGTCAAACCGGATGCAGCTTTAGGTTATTATTGATTCTTAATTAAATATGTATTACTACTACTAGTACTCTATGGCTCACTAGTCTAGTAGACGCAAGAGCGGCTTCTGAACGTGAGGTAATGGATTCAATTCCCGGGTTGGAAAGTGTTATCCCGGTAAATGCAACTGCAATCCCGGAATCCCGGTAAAAGTTAGGGGAGGACCGTATGGTTTTTAGTCGATAAGTCTGGCACAGAGTCCTTGTTGGATCTTTCACACATAAAAAAGGGTCGAGCAATGTTAGAGCTTTGAAATGAGCCCGATAGATAGCAATAAACTATACGATACCTTTTACATGGAACATTATATAATCAGTAAAACGTGAGTGTGTTACAGTACCTACTTTCATCTCTGGCTATCCCTTTGGGGAATACAGGCGTGATGATTTGTATGAACAAAGTTTAATTACGCATCGTTAAAGCAAGTGCTTTAATTTGTCCGGATTAAACTCATTCCCTGTCGTTAGCTACCGTGTGTCGCGCTAATTGCATTGAAAACCATATGACGTCACAGCGCTGTTTTTTTTAGCTTTCTGAAAATGTAAACAGGTTTCGAACCACAAGCATTTTACAGCTGCCTGACGTTAGAGTAGTGGGTTACTCGAATACTACAAAAATTGGATATCAAAAAGGGTAGGTTTATTTAGTACGTCTTACCTAAATGCTGAGCCAATTATTCTCCTCAAGAATATTAAGCTGTTGCGTCAGTCATTAGCAGACACAATAGATTTTTATTGTTACAACGTACAGATCTGTACGTTACTGAGCCGAAAGGTTAATTCACTGTATCCTAAGACTAATCATCAAAACAAACCAAAAAAATATCTTTCTATCCTTTTCCCAACCACATAGGCTCGGCATCCAATCTAACCGCATGCAGTTAAATACCCACGTATTAAATGGAGCGACTATCTATCTGACCTGCATAACCCAGAGCTGGGTAACACGATATCTCGTTGTAAAACTGATTGCTAGACTCTCAGGCCAGACTTCTGCCTACCCGTAATGGTTATAATAGATCTTTATTTGACAAACCGGGACTTACGGCGACGATTGAACGTGCTCTCCGAGGCACGGAGGGGTAATAGGTACGTAATTTTAATTTTTCAAGGAACATTGTTTATGCATCCGAAAAATTTAAATGTATATAGGCATTACGTGTTTAATGAATATCAGTATAATATAATATAATATATCAGGTACTTACTTAACCTTTCTTATTCTACTTACCAATTTAAAGTACAATTTAAAAAATTCATCCTATTCGGAAAAAAATCGTATTCACTTCGAAATGACTGACGCACTACCGCGCCCGCGTCGATTGGCATCGATTTATTTTATAGGTACTTATGTATTTTAAAACAATACACATAACATATACGAGAAATTCCCTACGATCGATTTTCATTTACTACGATTCTGACACATCTCGCTTCATCTATAAATGTAACATCCACAGGCCGGATTTAGGAATTATAGTTTAGAACTACGCGTGTGCTAGATAGGGGTGTACCCCTATCTCATGAGACAACACAAGCGTGATGCTATTTAAATTACAAATGATTAGACAATACAAGAACGATTCCGTGATGAATTCAAGCACTTTACAATTCCGTACCACAAAAACTATACTATAGTTGTTATGATGCAAACCTGAGACCGACAGACTGTGATCTAATGAACGAACAGACAAACAGACAACTAGCGTAGGCGTTGCGTTAGCAGTAGAATAGCTTTTTGGGTGCTGTGTGTGAACCCTTAAAAAGCTTTCATACCAAATAAGGCAAAACAACAAATTCCACTGACATATTTTTCAGGTAAAATTTGTGCCAAGAATAACACCGCTTATTATATTGCGGTAACAAAATGGGAACATTAACATATTAAAAGGCTTGTCATATTTCTGGAATTGCGTGTTTAAAGCCAGCCGTAACTGGCCCACAATAGGCACAGTAATAACTTAATTGTGTTACTATGATTAGTAGTTCTATAAAGTGTGTCGTAGAAATGAAATAATGCAGTAGTAGGGTTAGCAAGGCAATTTCATGGAGCTTAGATAGGAATGTTAAGAGAGATGTATGGTGTGATGAAGATTGAAAGTCAGAAAGTCTAAAAGTTACGCCAGTGGCCTAGAAGTTGTGTGGAAATCGTTTGTCATGGTCTGGACATGTGATGTGAGGTATAAGGATCATATAACTAGGAAGAAGAACCTAGAAGTTTTCAGTATGAATAGATGGCTACACAAATAGAGGAAGACCGAAGAAAAGATGGATGGATTGCGTGAAAGATGCTATGGATTAAAAAAGTGACTACCGATATGACGGCTAATAGAGATGTAAGGAGGAATAATTATTAACCTCATACAACGTTAAAACTAAGTATTATGTATGTAAGTGATATTTGAGTAATAATGTACCCCACAAAACAGCATTAAGTTAAACTTTTTTTAAATGTTGCCTCTCACTAGGAATATAGCGTTTTATCAAGAGATCTATCTCCTACATCGTGAACAGACACTTATAGACACAGCTTAAACGAGCATCAATGATACTAATGAAAAGTGTCAGTAAGTATATCTATCTCCAAATCTACATCCGAATATACCTACTGAGTTTTTACAACCGGATTTCCTTAGGGACGTCGCGAAAATCTCTCAAGATCTTTGAGGAAACGCCTCCTTCAGATTTCTTTAGTAAACGAGTATAATAAACCTATATATAAGGTGTATAGTGGGTCGAGGGTGAAATCATTCACTTCCCTTGATCTTAAATATTCTTGAGGGGACCCTCAGCTGCTTCCTTCAAATTCTTAGTGTATTTTGAGTCATAACTGAAGAACGTTTTAGTAAATTCAATTCAAGTGTCTAGGTGGGGCAGGATAGTCTAGTGCTATGAACTTTGGGCTGGCAAATCGAAGGTCAGAATTCCGAATTCAAAGCACGTACCACTGACTTGTCCTTGTCATGTGCGTAAAAAGGATGAAGTATCACTTGCTCGACACGGTGAAGGAAATCGTGAGGAAACCAGCACACCTGAGAGATGTGTTGGATGTTTTGTAAAGCCATGTCAGAGATCTACGATCGGATTTTCAAATGGTATAGTTGAGCATCACTTAATTGATATAAACTTCTAGTAAATTAAATTAATTTTTGACTTAGGCTGATAGTATATTACCGTTACTTTTGTAGCGACATCTACCCCGTTATTTGTCAACTACATACACACCAAGATGACGTCACGAATCCTGCATCACGCAAGCACAGTTTGACGGCGAACGTGCATATATTATACAACGATCCTGATAAAAGATCATTCCTTTCAAGTGGAAGAATACAACACCTTGTCCCTCCGTACTTTGATCATGTAAGCTAAAACAGACCTTTTCATATTACGATATCGCTTATACGCAAACAAAATTAGGGTGGTACAACCATTTTATGAGATTGTACTTTAACATTCGGAGGTCTTGATTTATCAGGTTTTCTTTTTTATGTGATAGGGGGGGCAAACGAGCAGAGCATGGACACCCGCAACACCAGAGGAGTAACAAGTGCAGATTTCATTAATTGCAGTTAAATAAAATTAGATAAGCATCATTTCTCCATCCAACGATTGTTTGTAAGAAATTGCTATCAGCGATAAGACCGCCTATTGTACAACTATTTTAGTGATTATTTTATTATGTTCTTGTTTATGGTGAACAATAAAGAATACTCTATTTATCTATCTATTATTTATCGAAGTTTTTATGATTATATTTACAAAATACACCTGCAGGACAATCATGTAACAGACTGGCGATAATAATACATTTCAGTTTGACACACATTTCTGCCATATGGTCAAATCGATAGCCTCTGCCTACCCGAAAGGGAAACAAGCGTGATTGTATGTTCCGTATATGTATGGTCTAATTATTAAAATCTAATATAACTAATAAGATAGATTCAATGTAGTTATATTGTTAGAATGTCAGACTTACAAAATGAACGCATTTAAACAAAGACAATTCTACATTTAATCCACTGGATTTATATACTACTTCTATGTAAGTAATACTTATTTCTATTCGAAATCGGTTGGCAGAATAAGCTATCAAATCAAGCTTTCTTGTTCAAAGTTATTTGTTTACCTTATAAACAACAACAGTTCAAAAACAAGTCACGAATATAAATACCTACTCAGCTTGAAAAAACATATTACACTTTAAAAGTAGCGAGTCTTTATAAGATTGCGAAGTTATGATAATGTTGTTCCACTTCAAACCAACAGGCTGATCAGACGAAAACAAGAATGTTCCTCATTTTCCTTATTCCCAAAAAAAAAACAATTGGCCTAAACTTCGCTATTCACAGAAAAAGTTATAATGTTTCCCCTATAATTCAATTTACATTGAGCAAATAAGAAACTTTGTAATTTCATTGAAAAACTCCGTTCAGCCATGAAAATGGTTGACAATTGAGTTGGTTTGAGTGCTGGAGGTCTTGTGCTAACGTTTTATTGGATCAGATATCTGTGAAGATTCTTATACGGTAAGGAACGATCAAGATGAAATATCCATAATTATCCATGTAGTACCCAGATTCGAAGGTTCGAATTGCTGTAGCGCGTGTTGTGGGCTCGACTCTCACACGGAACATATATTTCTAGGTCATTATTGTAGACCAAGTTTCTAGTGTGCAACAACTTTTAATAGACCTCTTATTGGACGCTGCCGTGCCCTCGCAAGCGTACCGCCAATGTCAATGGTGTGGCGTTGTGTTGATCCTACTCGCAAACACGCAAATTTCCGAGATAAACATTAGATGTTACGGGACAAATAAGGCATTCCAATTTATCATTATTTTTATACAACTTAAAACTGGTCACTGCTACAAAGAATTTTCTAACAGAAAAACTCAAAAACACCCCGCCAGAATCGGGAAACTACCGCAAGACCGCTCAGCAGCTGCATTTGCGACAAGGCATTAAATCGAAAGTCCTTGGTAATTCGCCGAATTACTTGATAATAAATAAGTATGTTTATTATAATTTTATAATTTTGATATAAACAGACGTGTTGCTGGGAAGTTTGTTGCGCCGCTTCTTCTTTCCAGCTAAAACACTAGGAAGCGGTGAAGGGTGGGCTTTTTTGGGGGCTGTCTTAATGTTTGACGTTCAAAAAGCGCTAATTTTTAGCCTAATTTGAATAAAGAAATTTTGATTTTGATTTTGATTTTGATTGTCACGTAAATCGAGCTACAGTCAAACAAAAATATTCAGATCAGTATTCTCAATAATAGTTAAAAAAAGCTGTATATTAAATGAGAGAAAAACAACAGCGTCACCGGTTTATGGTTACAAAGACTTTTCCTCCGCAAAATTGTAACAAACGCAATACAAAGTCAAAATGTTTTTCGCAAAATATTTTGTCACAGAGCACTGTGCAAGGTAATTTACCGGACTACCTTTAATTAACGTCATGGTACAATTTGTTAAGGTTAAAAACAAGGAAATGTCGTTGCTCAGCAAGTAATTGTGTAAATGTATAAAGTTTCGTTGCAAGAATTGCGAATATTAAATTAACGTGATTACAGTTCGTATTGTAGCGAATTCTGCTTAAAAGATGCTGACAGTTCTGGGGTCAGACTGTTAAGGTTGAAATTCATAGTCTTACCCTTATTACAAAAAGACTTAAATTTTTGTATGTATGTAATTCATGAGATTTTGGGTTTCATATTTGGGCCAGGAAAGGTGCTTGGGTTTTTCTTGTAGGGCTTGCTTAGTAGTAGTAGCTCGGAGTTTGAAATCGTGCCCGGTTGATGGAAATAGGCTAGCCACCACATGGGACTTAATAACCGCGTCGATGTTAATTGTATAAAAAGTAGTCCTCTACTTAACCACATTCATTTAATCAATATTTCTTGGACATTTAGCTGGTATTAATTTTAATGCGAAAATACTATTTCGGCTCTTTGTAACCTACGTTTTTGTGCACAGTGCCTTATATTTTGAAAAGTAATATTTAGTAAGGAGACATTTTCAAATATGTTTCGTTTTATTGTACAACTAGCTGTGTGTTTTAACAATAAAATATTTTAATGTTATTAGTTTTCAAGAGATCTAATAATAATCCTTCAGACTTATTATTAACTTTGAATTGATTTAGGCAAAATATTTGTAAATAAACTTTTTGGTATTTAATTTTAGTTCTAGTAACTCTTTATTTATTATTTATAAAAGGTAAATAAACCCCTTAGTTGAGGTTACTCTTCGGTATTATATTTTGAACTAGTTTAATATACTCTAATAGCTTAGGCTTACGGGTAAAAAAAAATTTAACATTATTTAGGTTCTAGCTTGTTTAATAAATAAAAGTATTTATTTTGTTTATTACAAAGATATCAACTCATCGTCAAGGATAAGCAACCTTGTACCCAACTACTAACCAAGCGTTAGGTACTACGCGATAAAACTAATTTAAAAAATTAATAAGAAGCACGCTTGCCATAAGTGGTTTTTTTAATTTTATTTCACACCATACATACGTTTTGTGTTCCATAGCCACCTTTTTTTTTAAATATCACTTACCTATGTCACCTGGGATAATGTAAGGATTCTGTCGACATCCGGTCGTTATTCTATAACCTAAATCGTTTAATAGCTTTTAGAAGTATGGCAGAATAAAGAAACTCACAAACATACATTATTACATACATACATGAACCCTAGCCCGGATAGTGGAGTGTTATATTAGGATAACATCAGAACCTGGCGTATAGATAACATTTGGTATGGCATAGCTAGGTAGAAGGAGACCGTATCGGTGGCGGTTACCACCAACAACAGCATTCCCAAAGAGGGTTGACGTCAGGCAGGCGGCCGGTCTTAAAACATAGCCAAAACTTTAGCAACATGCCAGATATAGGTATGCTGCGCCGGCCCCAAATAAATTGGGATAAGGGCAGGGAGATGATGATGATGATGAACCCTGACAGTCGTGTCAAAAAATAGAGCCTCTTTTTTCATAAATAATTAATATAGGCTAGTATATTCAAAAAATAATAATATTAGTGGCTATGGTAATCAAGGTGGCGTGAAAATAAAAATTAACACGTATTCTTTTAAGAATTATATGAATATTTAACGGTGAGGTTGATGCAGTGGGCAAGAGGCCAGCTGAATCGCCGCGTGTCGTAGGTTTGATTCCCGCACGGAGCTAATATTTGTATGATCTACACATAATTGTTTCGGGTCTGGGTGTATGTGAACGTGAGAATATGTATCTGTAAACGCACATACGACACAGCATGAAATTCGGTGTGAGGCAACGTTTTAAAAAAAAAAGAAAAAAAAAACTAAAATTATACCCAACAGTAAAAAATTGATGAATTGAACTTATCGTAAACGTAGTAAGTACCTAGCCTTGAAGACAATGACTGGGCAATATTAGCGATATTGTGGTGACGTAGGTATATTTCTTTTGAAATTAGGAACAATTAATCTTTGAAATAGGCGTATGATACAGTCAATGTTACTTACTGCGCGCAATGGACCGAATCGTCTAGTTAACTTAGGCTAACTACAATTTAGTTTTAATATTTTAGTCTAACTAAGTGCCTTGTTGATCTAGAGGTCCCAAGCGCGCCTGTTGAGCATGAGGTCTTGGGTTCGATTCCCAAGTCCGGCAAAGTGTTATTGGGTTTTTATGTTAAGAAATGATCGACAGTTAAGTACGTACGAGTATGTTCGATAAAAACATTCTTTGATACATCCCCTACTGTACATAGAAAACCGGACAAGTGCGAGTCGGACTCGCCCACCGAGGGTTCCGTACAAATTTGTAGGTACCTACATATAATAAATAGTTCAGGCATCGAGTCTCACAGTTTTTTCCGCTCTTTTCCCAAAATTCATTTCCCAGAACCTATACAGACTATATTTTTTATGATTAAATTACAAACGGATAGTTTTCTTGTTACTTGCCAAATTTCAGGTCTTTAGTTCTAGGTCAACGGAAAGTATCCTAAACATTTATCAAAATATACGTATATTAATAATATACGTATATTTCAACACTTTCCCTTGAGAGTGTCGAAATATAAGTTTTTTGTGGTATAAACGGCCATATCTTTTTTTATGTTAACTTATAAGTTTAATTTTTCACAGCTTCAAGGAACTGTTATGTAGACCTGAGTATATGGTTTTAATTTCAACTCGATACCTGCACGCGGTCCCGAGATAAAGGGTCTTGACAGACGGACGGATAACAAAGTGATCCTATAAGGGTTCCGTTTTTTCCATTTGAGGTAACCCTAAAAATGACAAAAGATTAATTCGTTCTGCTTAATATTAATCACATTTAATTTACCTCTGACAGTGCTATAGCAAGGGCACAAATCCGAAAAGGTATCTCGATTAAAAATTGCAAATTGCGGCAACAATTTATTGCGGCATTAAAATTAATCGCAGCTGAAAACACTTCCCCGGTCTATAATACTAAATTTGAGGATTAAAGGAATTTCAGTCATTATGTAGAATACGAAATTGTTCGCATAATTAACTAATGGAGGCAATAATCATAAATGTCGTTCAGGGCAGTGTTCGTTTTATTTTATTAACTAACGGCGATTTTTCGTTGGTGCGTTTCTTTGAGTACGCATATTTTATATTAATAACGGATCTGCAAAAAAATACGGATGTAACCTTGCCTTGTCATAAGCGAAGCAAGTCAAGTATTTGTATGCGTTTAGCTCGTAAATGACAAGTGAAATTGGATAACTAGGCATGCTTCTCACAAGTCGTACGCAACGCTACGTATTTTGCGTATAGTATCGTATATATTTTTAAGGCTTTTTAATAGTTTGTAATCAGATAGATTCACCTCCTTCAACTTGCCCACTGTCTAAAACCTGTACCTGTATTATGTTATGCCCTTCTTTGAAAAACCCATTTATAGAATTGATAGCAACTGCCTAATTCGGGTGGGCCACTAAAGTGGATTGTAATAACAGGTTCTATAGTATCAACAGAATTGTATGGTCTCATTATTACGTCATAATGACCGCGTCGTGGTATCATTATTAATCACTTAGTAATAATATATACAGCCTAGTGGTTTGACCGTTGGACTGGCACGACAAAGGTCGCAGCCTCCAATCCACGGCACCCACCACTGAGATTTCGAGTCATGTGCGTATTAGAAATGAATTATCACTTAAAACGGCAAAGGAAAACATCGTGAGGAAACCAGCACACATGAGATACCTTCTCGATGGTGTGAAGCAATGTCAGAGACCTACTGGTGGCTTAAACTCTGACACTAGGTTTTTCATCAACCACACGATAAGAGATAGAGAATACCTACTAAAAAACGAGATTGAAACGATACCACTATGCAAATGTAAGGTAAAAATGTTGGAGGTTTGTCTTCTTTCGTCTGGTAATCTGCCAACCAAACGGGTAATTGCGGAGCTGACTTGCAATGACAATAGCTTTCAATTTGCCATACATTACACCATATGCTCTAACAGTAAAATTCTATACCAACACCTTCACAAGTAAGATCGAGACAATGTATATTGTCAGACTGTCAAATTAAAGCCATGAAGATATATTTTTATAGGCTTGCGTTTGGCCGCCACCTCACCTGATGTTAAGCGATGGTTCGGACGATGATAGAACACGCTTACCCAGCAAAAATCTGTTCACTGGAGCTTTGCAGACCACCCGATTATAAATTATGTTAATCAGAGGTCAAGATAGCCTCATTGGCAGAGCGGCTGCATTCTACGAAGGGGTACGTAAACAAATGTACTGATATTAAGTCCCATGTAATAGGTGGTGACCGTATTGCCATCTACCGGGCACAATTCCGAACATCGAGCTGCTACTAAGAATTTCCTAACAGAAAAACTTAATAACACCTTCCCCGACCTAGGAATCGAACCCAAGACCTCATGCTCAGCAGTCGCCCTTGGAACCACTAGACCAATGAATTAGCTATCCGTAAGGCACAGGTTCAAATTCTACTCAAATCCGTATTTTTCTTTTCACTTTTATAACTAAAATAATTCCTGTTACAACGGTAGATTTTTAACTACAAATTTTTTGAAGGAATCCACCTCATTTCGAAATTCGTCCTTAACACAATGTATTAGCGATCTTTAAATTCAGGAGCGATTTTGCATTATCATTGATTTATGCATCACCACGTATGCGATTCCTACACTTAATTTCGTACTTTCCATGCATGATGAACTCGGTCAGGCAAAATAGGCCACTATAGTGTGGCTCACATAGAAATGACATCACACTCTCACGCGCAATTTAATGTTCGTGAGTGCACGTCATATGAAAACCGGGGCGAAGCTATGGCCTGGACGGTGGCGGAATATCTGTGAATTTCAGTTTCCCGAAAGACATCAGAATATAGAATATCACCTGGATGGACCGAAATTCAAAGCCACCACTTAGAATTTCCCTTTAAAAGTAGGTTTTCGTATGGCGAGCTCTTAAAAAGTAACCTTCTGCTTGATTTTGTGATATCTATTTTTTACCTACCTACTTTATCTTTATTGGAACATGTCTTCGCATAAATTATGGAGCTTATTTGCTTAAAAATTCTTGTCCATAAGACTGAAGATCATCTTTATTCTTTTCCTAACGTAAGAGATGAAATCTTCCAACAAAACCATACTTATCATTCAAATTCTGAACACGATCTTAAAATAAACAAAACCCAATCAACCGATAAACAAGCCCTTGTGATTATCCGCGTATAATTTATAAGCCAAAGCATCTGTTACTTGGGTATTGATTAGCACGCTGACCACCTAGTCAGTCCAGTGGCCGTGAAACGGTTGCTCGCCCAGCACACAGTACCTATGCACACGGTAATAAACCTTATCTCAATACCGATAAGAGTCTTTGTCGATAAAAGATAAAAACAAGTTATGCACTCGGCTGAGAAATGCAAAGGTCACAATCCTCTTGGAAAATTGCTTGCTGATATTAACGGGAGGACGTTGACAAATGGGAACATATATTAATGCCTATGTGTGATGCGTCATGCGTTGTTCGCTCATGATATTGCGGTCGTACAGTGAATTTTAAAAATATGCGCATATTTTCTGTCGTATAATTGCGAATAATTTGTTATTCCTAATTGTTGGGGTTGTCCGTGCGATTTAAATGGGTACATTGCTCATGCCAGATATACTAGAGTATTTATTATTGGGCAGTGATATGGAAATACATATTTTATAGTGACTATTCGTTTGTTTAAAATTTGTTTTTTGAATCAAAATATACCAAGTAATTTCACTCGATACGAGTGCTCTAATTTATTTGGCACTACAAAACTGAATCAGTGTTGCTTTAGTGCCAAGATAAAAAGCAATTTGTTAGGATCTACCAAGATAGTTTTTGTTAATATCATCAAAGAAGTTAAAGTAATTATCCAATAAATGGACGTCTAAGTTTGAAATGGGAGACTAATTCGTACAAAAGTTATTTTGTCACAGGATCCACAAGGACTTTAAGAGGCCAGGTTTACACATAAGTCAGCTTTTACACGAAATATATAGAACCTCAATCAGAAAGCTAATTCCTCGTAATAAAAACATTGATAGTCTCGTTAGTCTAGTGGTCAAGCGCCACTGGGCGTGAGGTCTTGGATTCGATGCCCGGTTCGGGCAAATTGTTATTCAGATTTTCTATTAAGAAATTCCCGAAATTTGCAACTGAGAGTGATAGATAGGCTCACCACTATTGGATTTTATAAAGGAATCGGTGAAATACCTCTGCCTACCCCTTCGAGAGATTGAGAGTAATGGAACATCACATAAAGTTTTAAATTAAATTGTTATAACATTTCAACAATACGAAAAATCGCAGATCGTGCGAAGCGGATTTCTCGTTTCAGAGGCTAAGAGAAGTCCTATCGGGTCGTTGAGCCTAGAGTTAATAACATTTTAAATTAGAAACTAATTTATCTTCTATTGAAAACATAAAGAACAATAGGTACGGAAACTGAACTCATTTGTAAATGTCATCTATATTCGATACAAAATATGATAGGAACGCCAATACATAGATCAATTTGCATTTATAAAGGAAGCACTGAGTGAGTTATGAGCAGAAATTGAATCAGTCGCGACCGGGGAATGTAAAAAATTCATATCGACCTTTTTGTCATCTACCACCCTTGCCTTGGGGAATATTTTCTGTGAAAATGTTAGCTATCAATAAACGTCACGACTTGTCGCAATATGTTTTGTTATTGTAGCAGAAATATGCAGTAGGTATCAAAATCGTATTGGTCTATTGTCGTATTATGCAAGATTGCATTTTTCCTATATTATGTAGTCACGGACAATATATATACAGATAGAATATATAAATAATACAGTGTGTTGTTTTCTACATGACGAGTTCGATTTCGGGCTGGGAATATTGATTATTCAAAAATCCAATGATGCATTTTTATTTTTAATCAAAATCGGACCCTTAGTTTCAGATTTGGCCAACTACACCCACTTGAAAAATTCACCTGTATAGTAATATTCTTGTTTTATCAAGTAGCAATTAATTTATGTTGATAAAACAAAATAAAAAGATCAAAAAATGTTGTGCAAAGACAAATACAGTCGTGAGCAGGATTCGAACCTGTGCCTCTCGGATAAATACTCTAGGCGCACTGATCACTAAACCATCTCGACCTCTGCTCACCACCGCGAATTCTTCATTCATATTTTAACACGTCTTATGGCTATACTAATAATATCAGAAGATAACTTTTTCCTCATAGGTGATCGAACCTGTGCCTCTCGGATAAATACTCTAGGCGCACTGATCACTAAACCATCTTGACGTCTATCTTTAATATTGTTCAACGGTTATGACTCACATGCATTCCTCGGGATTGCCCGACTTGTTTCGAACTCGGACGGAGCCCTTATTACATAATGAGCTGAGCTTATCTTTGACTCGCGACATCATCGCGGGCTCAGCTCATGAATAAGTAATCCGTTCGAGTTTTATATTATAATTAATATATATGTACCTTACGAAAGTTATTCTATCTCTAATGTAAAAAGGTGTCAAATCAGAAACTAGTATTGTCTATACGGAGGCCAATGATCACTTGTGAGGAAAAAGTTATCTTCTGATATTATTAGTATCATTGGTATGAAAACAAATGCTGGCGAAATTATAGGAGAACAAAATTCATGGATATACAATAATACCCTGCCTATTGTTTGCTCCTCATAGCTACATTTCTCAAGACATTGTCTAGCCGCAAACGTTCAGGAATGCCGTCAATGCGTTTTGCCTTCAGGCTTGTAACATTGGCAGTCGGTATGGTTAGGCCAAAGTTCGATGTTGTCTCGTCTGAAATCACAAACCCTTACCTAGAGCAAGCGTAGATATTGTACTAGACATGAGTCCGATATATCATATCGAGGTTTGAAAGGCTATTTGGTTCGAGTGTATTTACTGTGCTTTAAAAAAATAAACCTTAAAATAACGGCTTTTAGAGACATTTTCATATTACACAAAAATGTCGCTTAGATCAATTAGCCTTTCTAACATCGATATCGTAACTAGAAACGGTTATACACATATTATACATATATTATATCAATATGCCACACACAGAAAATTATTTTTACAATAACGATCAAATCATATCGAGCTAAACGAAAGACTAACTATAAATATTCATAACCTAAGTCACTTCTTATATTAATAACTATCTTGTGGTTAGATATTCACCGTCTCTCTGTCCAACTGATGACGTTACTGGGTGTGAAAATGAGACGAATCGAATATCGTTCAGCGTTTGCTGCTGACAACTATAACTGCAGTAACGGTGAGCAAATCGTGCTCCATATCGATATCTAAAAATGGTTTTTCATATCGATATGAAGACTTCATATCGGTTATGTAACCGTTAACAGAAAATACCAATAACTCCGATGTGTAGAATGTATCTTCTTTTGTATCTTCTTTGTGTGAGAAAAGCCTCTGGAAGGTATACAGAAATCTGAGGAAAAAATACCTTATTTACACTTAATAAACAATAATGATAAAAATACCTACACAAGTTCATAGGTAAGCTATGCAACAGTGAAATTTTTTAATGTCGAACGTCTGGCCCCTACACTAGGCAAGGAGTCTTTATCTTAGGAGCTAAATAATCTATCTACATAAATAAATAAAAATTTCATGTGTGGTTGATAAGCGCGTAACTTAATACGGCTATAATATGAATAATTCTTTCTTAAAATTTTAATAATATCCCAAATAAGTTTTAAGATAAAGTAAAAAATGCAGATTTTGCGAAAAATTGCTTTATTATGGGATTTTGGATAGCACAATCATCTTTTTGGCCAGCTAGTAAGAATATAGAAATGCTCTCAACTATATTTTACAAACGGGACGCATGTAGCCATTTTGCAGCTATTCACTCTCACTCACGCACATAACGTAACCAGCCCTCAGTTGTCACACTACAGGACGAGGGTCTCTTCTCATACAAAGAAGGCACGAGTATTGACTACGCTAGCTCACTGCGGGTTGGCAATTTCAGACCATCAAGTTTCCTCATGAGGTTTTCCTTCAGCGGATGTCAGTGATGTCTTGTATTAACTAAGAAAGTACTTACTCTTTTATTGTGTAGTTCATCAATGAGAGGCTATAAGTTCATGATTATTTAGCATTTCTATTAACTTGATAGTCAGAGGGAGTTATTGTCTGCTATGAAGTCCTATATTATGTTTTTTGAACCACCAGTAACAACAATAACCTCGTTTGAACCTGTCTACCATACCTACAAGTATCTTAATTTTATTATTTTACTACGTCGTCTTTTAAATGCCAGGTAAGTACCTAATCGTAAAGTTGTCAATAAAACTCCTCAGTCTAGTACTAAAAGAGCCTTCCCACACTTGCTATTTTTAACATACGTAACATTGGCGATCAACGTTTAGTCATTTTTAAGTCGCTTTCCGAAAACTTGATACAGTGACTAAACGCTGGATCCTGTGATTTAGATACCGCAACTAAACGCAAGCTGTCGCCGAAATGTGACAAGCAGAAAACATAATTATTAATGTAAAAAAAAAATGTTTTACTTATAATAGTAATTAAATCCAGTCCCGGAATTTGTAAAGACAAAACAAAGAAAAGATTTCAATACTTTTTATGTGATATCTCAAAAACTATAAACGCAGATTGAGATTTAGTAAACATGCGAGTAACATTAAATTTTTTCTTAAAAATATCTGATGTTTGTTTTAATAATTTTTTACAAATATACAACTTACTCATTATTTAAGAAGTTTTCGGGTCAGTGAGCTGACTCCACAATCCTGACGTTGATAAAATATGTGATGCAGCATTCGCCGATCGTCACGCCGCCGACACCAATTCTAGAAATTACCTACAAGTCTGTGATGGCTCTTAGTGTACATTTGCCTTCTGATAACTTAGAATGTGGTAATAACATTTAAATACCACTTACCCGACTCTATTTAAGTCAATTTTAATGTAAAAAATCTTTATAATATTTTGTTACGCGCTGTTTAGTTAGTCGCCGAACCTCAAAGATAAATACCTATTAATTTTAATGAGAACTTTGTTTGTCTTATTGTCTACAGTAAAAGTAAAAGAAAGATTAAAGAAATAAGTAAATAAAGTAATTAAATACTTTTCGGTAATGATAAAAACTTCGTGTCCAAGCCTTCAAGATTCTTAATATATAACTATCATTGAATTCCTTATAATATATTATAATTGTCTTAATTGCTTAAATATATATTAAATAAATACCTACTGAAAGTATTTCACCGGCTTTCACAGTGGTTTACAAACATTTACTTCTACTATTACCCAATTATTTTACTTTAATTTAGTCATTTCGTAGATTTTATAACTTACAATTAAAACCATTATGGATAAATTATCTCCCAGCCTTTGTCAGAGAAATAAAAAATGTTAGATGGTTATCATTTAATATTTCCACTCCCCATTAAACATAGAAACCAAAATCCTCGTGAGAAATCTCATAAATTGCGCACTTAATAGTTGAATACATTCATCGTATGCGCTCGTACTACGCATATGTCATAAATCAAAATTACAGGCCAATATTATTTCATGTAGCATTATACTTGAGGACAGAATAACAGAACGTTTTAAAATGTATGTCTTTACTATTATTATTACCAGCTTATTTTGTCCCAGTATTGAGCAAAGACCTCTCTCCATTCCTTCCATCTATCACAGTTTTGTGTTGCATCTTGCCAATAAGCAAGAAAGTCATCCAGTATGTCCTGCCATCTCTCTCGCGGTCAGCCGCGGCCCCGTTTCGTTGTCTCGGGGTCCCAGACTTGTGTTATCCGGGCTCACAGCTCATGAGGCATACGGCAGACATGTCCCGCCCAGTCCCACTCCAGTGGGACACCTTTCAGGGCCACGTCAGCGATTTGAGTTTAGGTGTGCGGCATCGTGTTTCGAACATGATCCGTTAATTTAACAAATAGCGATGGAACGCAGTAGGTATACTTTACTGCGTTCCATAGCTCTTTGGCATACCTTGAGTTTGGACTTTTGAATGTTAGTCAAAGTCCGAGTCTGTGCACCATAGTTCAGCATGGGGATAATACACATGTCTATGAGCTTTCGTTTAAGTGATCTGGGCGATTTACCCTTGAACTGCTCATCAAAACGTATATAATAAAAATAGCGCCTGGAGTATTTATCTGGGAGGAACAAGGTTCGAATCTTCAGGACCGTATTTTTATTCCCACAAAAAAAATTGAGTTCGCCACGCTTGCGTTAATGCGTTTGAAAGTTTTATCTTTAAACAGAATAATTATTGCGTATGTTTTAATAAAATCGCAACAAAATACCTTTGCAAATTGTGCATGATTCAGTTAAAATAATCAGTAATAACGGTAACGTTTATCTCAGAGTCTAATACCATAAAAATACACGTAAAGCCAAAATAAATGAACACTTTCGTTAAATTCTCAAGTGTCGGATATTGTCCGGGAGGCGAGAATCCGAGCCAACTTTGATAAAGCCCGGATATTGAAACTGGTCTTGCATGTAGCCTGTCTTGAAAACAACTTGCGATAAAACCGTGACGAGTTAAAATAATGTGTTTCAATAAATTATTTTGATGCTGGTTATAATATAATGGTTCTCTTAATGTTTTACAAATTAAATTTTAACCGACTTCAAAAAGGAGGAGGTTCTCAATTCAGTTGGTGGATATATTTTTTCAATCTTTTTCAATCATTTCTCAGTATTACGAAGTGCAGTTTCTAGGTATCGGTTCGATTAAATTGTGCAATTTTCCACGCAGTTGTTTCCTAGGAATGCTGCAATCTTCTTCATTTGATGAGCATTCGAAAGTTTCATGTAGATACTTTTAGTTACATAATCGTCTTTGTTTTCAGTAGAAAATAAAAATTATGTTTTATTTACTAGAAGGATTTATGCCAAAACCATAATCATTATGACAGGTCGTAATTGAAATTATTTTGGCATTTCGGATCAAGAACAAAATAAATTTTTCATTCCCGCATAAGTTTAACTCCATTCATAAAATGGTGCAATTCCATTTCGAGTTGCCAGCCCGCAAAAATACGTTCAAAATAAACGCGATTTAATTAAAAACATTGAAGAAATTCTTTAATACCTAATACCAAGTTTTGGAACGTGGGGATCAGAAAATCTTTTTGAAAAAAGAAATATATAGTTTCTATGCACGCCACTGCATTGCTCTTCGTATCACGTCGCTGTACGTGAAGTATATTCGAAATTGATCGTCGGCTTTATTCGCGAATCGTTCTATATAAGTCCTGATATTGGTTTCGACTTCCAATATTGCAGTTTTTAAGTTTTATGGAAACGTACCGGCTGTACGGAATCTGCCGCTACGTAGAATTTTGAAACTGGATTGCAATAAAAAAGTACTGCGACGGGATTGGCTGCATGGCATTCCGCAGAATGGTCTTTATGTGTTACATTTTGTAACACAATATTGATAAAATATTTTTTCTAAATACTATGCCTTTAAATCCGGTAAAACTGCCTCATTGGTCTAGTGGTCCCAAGCGCGACAGCTGTCCATGAGGTCTCGGGTTCGATTCCCGGGTCGGGCAAAGTGTTATTGAGTTTTTCTGTTAGGAAATTCTCAGTAGCAGCCCGGAGTTTGGAATTGTGCCCGGTAGATGGCAATAGGCTCACCACCTATTAAATGGGACTTAATAACAGCATTGGTGAAATGTGGGTGTACAACTGTGTGCACCTCTGCCTACCCCTTCGGGGAATACAGGCGTGATGCTATGTTATGTTATGTTATGTTAAATCCGGTTAGGAATGTAATTTTTTTTTTTCGTTATTAAGTTTTTACCATCGAGTAGTAACCATTATTTATAGAACGGAGTAGATATACGTAGAATTAGAAGAACACATAACTGAAATAACATAAGACAATTTAAAAACCCTTTTTACAGCTTCTTCAATTGGTTTTTTCTATCTGTTTAGTATAAAGGTAGTATTCAAAACAAAAAAGAACGTGCAATATCAAATGTTTACCGCAGCTGTCACGTCTAATCATGTTGACTATTTTACATACATATTGACTCTCTAAATGACATCTTGCAAAAGTTATCATCTTTCAAAAGCATTATTTTGATTGAAGATATTAATATCAATATTCTTCCAGAAAGTGCTAATGAACCGGCACAAGACTATCTGAACCTATGCGCGTTTCATGGCTTGCTTCCCGCGCACACGCTCCCTACACATCAAAGTGGCTCTTGTTTGGACCATATCATACTTAAATCAGATTTCCCGTCACTTGCACTTGTTTTAAATTCAACAATAACCGATCACAATGCTGCCATACTAACCTTAAATTGTAAATTACCTAAACGAAAAAATCGCACATTTTCTAAATTGGATATTAATAAACTTGAAGAAGAATTACGCAACATCGACTTTGACCCAGTCTACAATTCCGCTGACCCACAGTTTTTTATGTTATATCTATTAGAAAATGTACAACAAGCAATTCATAAAAACACAATAACATCTCAATTGAGTAACAAAAAAGTCAATTTAAAACCATGGATCACGACAGGACTCATTCGCTGTATGAGACATAGAGATAAATTGCACTTGAAAGCCAAATCAAATCCAAATAATTTAATTCTGCAATTATCTTATAAAAGATATCGAAATTTCTGTAAAGATCTCTTAAAAAAAGTAAAAAGCAGCTACGACAAAAATGCACTGGAAAGAGCTGGAACAAATAGTAAAAAGATCTGGGAATATATTTAAGACGTAACATACTCGTCAAAACAGAATGAATCATCCTCAGGTTTATTACAAGCACACTCATCACAATTGACTTCTGTTAACTTAGCAAATAATGTCTTTATTAATATTGGTAAATGCCTCGCGAAAAAAGTTCGTGCCCAATCCCAATACCTAACAAGCACTTCTTTTACGTATAGCGCCCCCTCATCATCTTTTGTACTGCTAGACACTGACGAGACTGAGGTAGAAACGATAATCATGAGTTTAAAAGACGATTGTGCAGTTGGATGGGATAAAATATCTAATAAAATTATTAAACAATTCAGAAATATTTTAGTACCACCGCTGACTTACATTTTTCGCATATGTTTATCTATGGGACTTTTTCCCAAGTGTCTCAAAAAAGCCATCGTTGTCCCTTTATATAAATCAGGCGATAAAACTCAAGCGACTAATTATAGACCTATATCCTTACTGCCCTCTATTTCTAAAATATTAGTTTTTTTTTTTTAAATAAAAGTTTGTACAAATATTTGGTCGATAAATCAATTCTGTCCGAGCGAAAATTCGGTTTTAGACCTAAATTATCAACTGACGATGCCGTTCAATAACCCAACATGCTGTTCAATAACTATGGAACCAATAATCAGTTCCTTATTTCGCCACTAGATGGGTCTTTTTCAACTATTTATATATAGTTAGTATTAGTTTGGTTATTAAAAATATATTTTATAAAGATAAATAATTCTCTATTCACTACTTTAGCAAATAAAATATGATATTTGTATTTATTAGCGGTTGTTTGAGAATGACTTCATTGCCGAACGAAATGTCAAACCGTTAAAGGTAAAGGTAACTTCTTGGGTAACTTCAAAACATACAAATTATCAACAAAACTATTTAGTATTTATTACTTTAGCGCGTGGCAATTGTTTTGCCTGAAAGTCAGTGCGAAGTTGTTTTTATTTAGTGATATTTATTTAAACTTCTTGGTTCTGTTTTATTTGAAATAGCTCCATTACTTCTAAATCAGACTCTGATGAGCTGTTTGAGTACATTATACTAGTATTTATTATTCAAATAATCTAAAAATATAACTTTCACTGCCTATTCAATCAATATTAATACTAAAATAAAACGTAATAACCTCAAAGTCCTTGTTGTTTGTCACAAATTTAAACAGCAATCAAGTTATGGAACCGATAAACGGGGCAGAATGGTCGGTTAAGTTAAACTGCGTTTAATCGGAGTTTATCTTACGATGCGTTGTTCGGAATCGCTTTTTCAAGAGTTATCGAACCAATAGCGCTAACGGAAAGATAAACTCCCGACAAAACAACCTCAGAAACCGGGCATAAATGCAATGGCTAATATCTATCCTTTGGATTATTTTAATTGCAAAAAAATCATCAAAGATGTTCTTCAATGTATGTCCTACGAAGATACAGAGAAGTTATTAATTGTGCTAATGTAGAATTTATTTGTAGTTAATATTATGTAATTAGTTAGGAAACTGAGTTTTCTTTTTTATGTATTAGACATTTTTATTTTTTATTTTTATTTAATTTTTACAAACTTTTATTTAACTTCATTTGACTATTTGCTTGTATATTACCTATTTATTTTTATTTTTTTAGTTTGATTTATTATTGATTCATATTATTAGATTTTATACTGTTATGTGACTATTTTAACCTATGTCAGCGCTTTTCGCCTGAAACACAGGATTACCTAGTTCAGGCACTTAAACAAATGTGAAGATGATATACATTTATATGCGACTTTGTATTAATTTATCATGTACCGAAAGTTTTTGATTTTTTTTTTTTTTTTTTATGTTTACAATGCACAGATTTGGTAGAAAACCACCCCAATAACTGTTTGTTACGTTTGTTCTAGGTCCTTTTCGTCTATTCCAGACGATTCAAGGTGTACTGTCTGAGAGACAGAGTTTCTAATGGCTAAATAAACCAATGCGAGAGCTACA
The DNA here is from genome assembly GCA_935421205.1 of Xylocampa areola. Taxonomy (NCBI): domain Eukaryota; kingdom Metazoa; phylum Arthropoda; class Insecta; order Lepidoptera; family Noctuidae; genus Xylocampa; species Xylocampa areola. The sequence goes on from OW285204.1 coordinate 15,856,986, forward strand.
TAAATTAAAGTGTAGTACTGTGGTAGGAACCACAGGCCAGGCAAGGGAATTTAGTGATGGTTGGTGCTGAGCCATCCTGACGTCGTTTTGTCTGTTCATGGCGAGAGCTGCTGTCCTGCTTCATGATATTACCATAAATGGGTAGCATTGATCGAGCAGCCACTAATAAACGAGAGGCTTGGGTACACCCTGTTGCAGATTACTAGTTAAATTCTCTGAGAGTGAATTATTGCCACTGTAGTAGAATAACGGCTGTCCTACACAGATGCTAGTAATGGCAATTAATGCTATTGCACCTTAATTCCATGAGCATGCAATTTCTCGTGTCTTAGCATGCTTATTGCTAATGCTAAATTAATTATTTAAAAACTTGGTTAATGTCGCGTTCATTCAATTCTCTTATAATTAGCAACTTCGCATTGGCAACTTGCTAATAGCAAATTAGTATTCTTCTGGATGCGAAGGAGAGCGCATGTCGCATGCTGCTGCGATGCGCTAAAGTACGAAACGATTAATGAGTTCACACTTCATACAATTTCATAACAGTATTTAATTTGCTATTTGCTAAATTAAAAACCGCATGCTTAAAATTAATGCGAATGCTAAATAATTCGACACTAACAAATGCAACATGACACAACACATTACAACTTTGGCTTGTACTTCAATAACTATCTCATTGGTGTAGTGGTAACTAGGCCTGAGTGTGAGCGCGGTTGATAGTATTATGTTAGAAAATTCTAAGCCCGAGTTCGATTCGATTCGATTGTGCTCGGTGGATTAAAATAAGTTCACCACCTGAAAGATAATGACAACATGGTGAAATGTGGGTGTAGGTACATTTCTACAAAAAAGTAAACTTCTGCTTCCTCTTCGGGGAATAAAAGGGTGATGCTATGTTATTTCAAATCAAAAACAATTTGTGGAGTCCATGGGCTTTTATAGGTATAAAATGTACTAAGAATTAATATCGCATAATCGTACCGCGATTCGCATCTGTGTGAGAGCGCCTTAATGGCTGTGTTCAGTGCCCAAACCCGAATATCTGATTAGCTATTTCATTAAAAGCGAATTATTGGATTACATTAATTCGATTCAATAATCATTTCGATTCGTTTGATCTGCTTCATGGTTGGTTAGTTTATAAATTCGCCTTTTAGTAATTAATGTCATTTGAATATGTATCGACCAGTGGGCTTACTCTTGAAAATAATTCCGCTCAATTGACGTTTGGAAATACTTATGTCAGTTCGTACTACTAAAAGCCAAAATGTCTAAAAAAGAATTATAGTTTCGGGATAATATGAAGACAACATGCTTGAAAATTGAGGCAACTGTAATGTAGGTAAATTTATTTTAAAATTACACGTTGTTTTATGGCGTGTATTTAATATTGGAATTGGTATTAGATTCAGTAACCTCTCAACTAAGATCATTTTTTTAAATTTCGGATTTGTCTCATGACGTAAATATTTTGAAAGCTTTGTGAATCACTTGAGCAAGGGACGCACAAATGTCTAATTATTTTATATGTCAAAATACATAAATGTTAAAGATACTTTTACAACTCAAGTTTATTTTTACAAGATGGAGTCAGTATTTTCTATCTAACTCTGTGAATAATGCCGAAACAAACTCAGAAGTCAGCATGTTTTTTAAAGTGCAGACATAAATTTACTCAACATGCGAGTGTAATAAAGGAATAAATCGGATAATAAGGCCTTTCGAGGAAAAAGCCATAGCAGTTTTGAGCCGACCTATCCTGACTGACGGCTTGTATGCATCAGTCATCGTGTAGCTCAACAACAACTTAGGGAGCTCAACGATCGAGAAAACTTGCAAGAACGAAAAGGCATACTGTTTTTCAGATTTATTGAAAGAAAGAAAAAGAAAGAAAACGTTTTTATTTCTGCGCGCCAATTAACGCACACTATACAAAACCACATAATAACACACATCAATAAAACAGGTAACATCTACACAACATACAACAAAACTAAGTTTGAACCATAGACTAACCTAACAATATAAAAATGATACAGGATTAGGCAACCCCGCACAAATAACAAAAGAAAAATATATAAAAACTAAACTACGTATTCTGTAGAACAGCACACACAATTAATAAATACCAAAGGCAAACAAATTTAGGTAGGTACTTTGTGAACTAAAGTCGTAAGGTAATTACTAATCTGTGGTTCGAGTCATCTGTGGCAAGTGCTTGTTTACCGTGTAATGTTTTTAATATCCTAGTACAGGAAAGTTATTTTAAGATTGAAAGTAGATGATCCTGCAAAAGGAGCGTTGCATGTGCGCAAAAACGTAGGTATTTGCTTAGCTTATTGCTGTGACTTCGGGCGAACCTAATTCCGACAGCGCTTATTTTCAGCAAAAACCTTGCGAGTGACGTCATGTAATTCCATCTGGTTATAAACAATAAATTCATGTAAGTAAATACTACCTAGTTCTACAATAGATAATAAGTAAATGAAGGCGATTGTGATTTAGAGTATAAAGAGCTTGCATCAATTTTTGAAAGATAGATAGTATTTATGAAAACTACATCATCATTACATTGCGTTAGGTGTCATGCAATCAATAAGCATGGCGGCCATTGTTGCGTAAGCGCAACCGAAAACAAAAACAATACAAACTAACCTGTGTACTGGTGCATGACTAGTTTGGACTGATTCTGTAGTTTGTATGTTTAAACTAAATTATTCTTACAATTTATTACAGTGTTTCTATCAATGAAAAAAGTGAATTAAATGAAACGAAATTCCATGTAAATTTTTTTTACACGGGATTTACAGTGAAGAGGAGAGTAGCCAAAAAGAAACAGAGAACCGAAAAAAGCAGTACAGCAGCAGTCGCCCGCCACTACTTACGACCAAACAGGTAAATTGTACCTCTACCGAACGATCCAAAATATCAATATAATAATATTGGTTCAACCTAACGTACCTACATCTGAATGGACGATAATTGTGTTTAAAAAAAATAACGGCTCATAGGTCTAGTGGCTGCCGACCGTGAGGGCTCGATTCCCGTGTTGGGCAACGTTTTATTAAGATTTTTGTTAAGAAAGTTGGCGAGCACGTAAAACCGTCGGTCTGCCCTTGATCTCTCTACGATCGTGTCGGTTTGCTGTCACATCAAACTATGAGAGTGAAGGAAGAGAAAGTGCGCTTGTGTTTGTGCATACACTTGTGCACCATAATATCTCCTGCTTATTTAGCTAATCTCCGTGGAGACAGGCCACCGTAACCTAAAATTCAGTCTGGAGTACTATGTATGCCATAGTTGACTGTGGGTAAAGGGTCTTATTACACACTAAATCCGCAACTTAACACGATGTAAGACAATTTTACCCTGATCCTTTACAAGTTAAACCGTATTATAACACCTTATATTCTAACCCGGGTAACAGGACCACAAGATTGACACGTGAGACGGTCTTGCGAATAATATAGAAACTAACGTACTGAAACTTGTGTTAATATATATGTTTAATCTGTCCCTAAAGTTCTATAGTTTATTATTCGATTGATCAAAGTTACTAATTACTGAACCAAGTTACTCATGAAGGTTATTTGCAAGTACCTACTTATGCCAATTCTAATAAAATAACTTTTAACCGGATTAATCGTGTGTATTTTTGGTTTTTGTTTTTCCTGACGTTTGACTGTTATGAAGCCTGACGTTGCCAGCCGACAGCCTGTATTCGAATCATCAGGAAAAACTAAAACTATTGGCTTACACATACACGCGATTAATCCGGTTAAAAGTTGTTTTATTACAATGTGTTGTGATCGCAAAAACCTAAGATATTACTACTTATACCCAATTCCTTTGTCTTGGCGACTGTTATTGTCTGAGATTAAGACTCTTGCTTTATATGGCCTAGCATATGAGAAATGGAACGTACCAATGACTTTTCGAAGTCGTATGACACACTGCGTTTTTTGACAATGAAGATTTAAGATTAGACTTTGTATATAACTGTGACTTGTATATGATAGATAGTGATGTGATTGCATTTGCATAATTCTTCACTTTAAGTATTAGTTAAAAGTTTTGGTATTTCATATTATTTTTTATATTTTTTTTGTTTCAATGTAGGTATGCATATAACGATAGATGATACCTATCGGTGAATTCACTTGGTCCTAACAGAATACCAGCGCTGCTTCATTAAAAAGAAGTAGCACAATGCTGAGCTAGGGTCCATTTTAATCTCACTTGTTTGTTTTGTTCTTTAATTACTAATCTGTGTTGATGAAGAGAAAAATTAACATTCATTTTTTCTTTCTTTTTTCTTTTATATTCGTATTAAAATTTTGATTATTACTTACCTCAGAGATGCCGTTTGAGAGAGCTACTAGGTGGTTTTATCTCTGATACTAAGTAATTCATCAATCAGATTATAAAAAGAATAATAAGAGAACTGTCCTTACTTTGGCAGCGCTAAAATATTTTAAATATTGTACCTACTTTTAAGTTGGTGTTCAAATTTCTAATCTATGGCACAAAATAAACCTAATAGTTTCTTTCGTAGATAAAACAGGTCATAAATAGATACACCAGTTCAGTGTACTTATTTCCTCTATTCAACACACAATTCCAGCTGAGTTATGAGCTCTCCTCCCAAACGTGGCGCGGCATTAAAATGATTCACTTTAGCCAGTAAATGTTCATGCATTATTCACTGGCCGAGCGTTTTGTCTTTGGTACAACCGGGCCTAACGCCACTGCTTCAAATTAGGGTTGTATCGATTGTGGTTCGAATGGAATCGAGAGCAGTGGTAGTTCTGACTAGGATCAAAACTTTCAAAGTCAAACGTTATAAAAGAAAGAAAGAAGGAAACGTTTATTTGACACAGTTAGTAAGGACACAATCAAAAGATACAAATTTACAAAAAAGTTAGGTAGCTAGAGGGCGTTGTGTGCCTCACGGCTGCGCCATAAAGGTCCAGTTCAGCAAAATGCCAGAGCACTAGTGCCTGATGCTGATTTTCAACTGGACCTTAACTAAATGAGTATATAGAGTTATACATTTTTGTTGAAACAAGCCAGCGCGACTGCTGAGCATGAGGTCCTGGGTTCGATTCCCAGGTCGGGCAAAGGGTTATTGGGTTTTTCTGTTAGGAAATTCTAGCAGTAGCAGCCCGGAGTCAGGAAGTTGATGGTGTGACACCCCCGTGCTTCTCAGAGCACGTAACGCCGTCGGTCCTGCGCCTGATCTCTTTCCGGTCGTGTCGCATTACCGTCCCATCGGAATATGGGACTGAAGGAAGAGGGAGCGCCTGAGTGTTTGCGCATCCACTTGTACACTATAATATCTCCCGCGTACTTGGCTAATCACCGTGGAGATAGGCCGCCGTGACCCAAATACGGTCGGGAGGCGTATTATTATCGTTGTGAGCTGGGTCCGAACCTTCGCGTCCCGAATAAATAGTCCAGGTGCTCTGACCACTAAGCTATCTTGACCTCTGCTCACTACTCTGAATTCTTTTTTCACATTAAAATTAGAAAGTATGATATATTCTTCTCCAAATACCACGGAGGTAAAATCCACGTTTCAATGAAGCATATTACTGTGCCATGTCATCAATTAAACGAATCTGTTCAAGAGTGTGTCAAGACGAGTTTTCATTAGCTTACGCTGTGTCATCACCGCATAGCGTCACGCCTGTTTTCCACGAGGGAGTAGGCAGAGCTTGTGTACCTCTGTCAATTGGCCATTGTCCACCAACGATAGTATGCCATTTCCATCAAGACACGACGGAACACAGAAATGCGTTTGAGTCCAGCATTAATTGAATTAAAGTCTGTTGTTGAAAGTACCATTATAAGGTCTATTTTTCGGCCTCAGCCATCCCTACTGCAAATTTACATACAAAGTATACCTATGCTTTTAAACGAAACATCTGTCGGCCTTCGCAAATAGCAGTACATTAATTTTATGGAGATTCCACGTCAGCTTGACACATAAATGTTCAATTGTTGTGTTAATGTATTAAACTAAATATTTCCCTCTTTTGAACGTGTAAATTGTTGATGTTGTTGGTTACCGAATAGTAAAAGCACTTGTTTCCACTCATTTCATATTTAACCTTTCGGCTCAGTAACGTACAGATCTGTACGTTGTAACAATAAAAATCTATTGTGTCTGCTAATGACTGACGCAACAGCTTAATCGACATGCATTTTATATATTAATGCAATTATTTATTAAACAGCTAACTGCGTGTACATAAAGAGGCACCTAACTATTAGCAATAATAAAAAAGTGTACTGCCTCGTTGGTCTAGTGGTCCCAAGCGCGACTGCTGAGCGGGAGGTCTCGGGTTCGATTCCCGGGTCGGGCAGTGTTATTGAGTTTTTCTGTTAGGAAATTCTCAGTAGCAGCCCGGAGTTTGGAATTGTGCCCGGTTGATGGCAATAGGCTCACCACCTATTACATGGGACTTAATAACAGCAATGGTGAAATGTGGGTGTACAATTGTATACACCTCTGCCTACCCCTTCGGGGAATACAGGCGTGATGCTATGTTGTTATGTTAAGTTAAAACTGTGTACCATTCATTTCTCCATAATAACTTAAAAACCAATCAATAAAATCAATATATAAAGTTTATATATTGATTTTATTGATTGGAAGTAGGCGGGCATTAGCTAGGCGTTTATATTATAAACGCCTAGCTAATGCCCGCCTACTTCGTCTGTGTGACAAAAGGTAGCCTACGTCCTTCTCCAAGGTCCAATCTATCTCCAAATTTCATATAATCTGCCAAATTTCATTAAGATCCGTTCAGCCGTTTAGTAGCAGTGTAGTTGTTGCTTACCCCCATAACAAAAAAACGTGAGTTTATCTCACGTCTACAAAAAATGGCCACGTTCGAATGCACTCTCTCTGCCAACAAGACTCGTGTAAAGTAAACGTACGAGAAAAAAAAAACAAAAATTATGTACACTACAGAAGCAATTCCATGGACTGTTACATGACTCATAAACACTCCCTCTTACCATTTAAGCCAGTTCATACTACGCTACGTATTCGGCTATACTCCATAATACACTATAATTTATAGCATGACGTTCACATTTTATATCACAAACAAGTGTGCTAGTTATATTAATTATGTCAATATAGTATCGTAGTCAGACAGTTGATCGAAATCTCGCTTGTGGGGAGTGGGAAGCAAGTCGTGCGATATAGCTCGAAGCTCTGAAGTTTATAATAGCGTTATACCGCATCGCAAGCCAATACTAGTAAAGTTTAGTGTGAACGTGTCCATTAAAATTCTTAGCGATATCGTTGAGCTATATAACATTCTTAATGTGTTTATAGCATACATTGACGTACTACTCATTTTTTGGTTTCAAATTTAGTCAAAAATTTACAATATTATATTACACAAACAAATTACACGCTAATTAATCTCAAAGGCTACCAGTACAATATAAATTTGGGTATCTTGGCCTAGTGTCCCGTGCCGTAACTGAATTACCGACCACAAAGCGACGCAGCCGCCGCGACGTGAATTATTCATCGTATGTTTTGTGCTCCACCTCTGAGAATGTATGGGGGTGAATAATGCAAGCCTGAAATATTTTTCAGTTATTGAAACAGGTGTTTATGGAGTAAATAATTATTTATTTACTCTATACAAACTTCTAAAATAGCTAGTATAGTTAAATTACATGCAAATAGCAAATTTTGTGGTGCCCGTTAGAGGTATGCTTTTTAAATGAACGTCAAAAAAACAATTTTGATAAGGTCCCTACTCGTTGATAATACTTATAGGATTTTGCATTAGATAATTAGAGAATGAAGTGTAAAATAATTTTGTGTGAAAAGAAAATAAGCATGTAAAATGTTTGTTTGAAGTTAATGTTACCATATGACATAAAAAAAATATAAATTTGAATACATTTTTCCTTATCAAGGTTCCTTTAGAATAATTAAATTGTTGTTTACTTCTTAATTATGTTCACTGTGATAAATATTAAGATAAGTTTGTTTAACTAATATTATTTGTTTTATATCCTAATTTAGTTTACCACCCTTATCAAAAGAGCGAGAGATTCTCACTAGTAGCAGATGTAACTATTCCTGTAAAAAAATCCAAGTAGAAAACATTTTGATTTGGCAGATAAAAACTATTAGCTAATATACAAATTATTATTATTAGATATCCTAAGAAAAATAGCAAATTAAACAGACTAGCTTGCATTTTTCATGTGTCAGGATCTTGCTTTGAGAAGCACATGTAATGTTATATTTGAAATTAAAATTATTTGAGTTTTTGTTTAATCTATAGCACGAAATTTATAGTATCTGCTTACCGCAATGGGATACAGACTAGATAATACTGCTATATACATATGTACAATATCTAAATCTTATATGTTCCAAACATCAAGAGAAAGTGTTAAAAATGGATTTTCTTGTCTATAGAAAACTACATAAAGAATTTCGTAGTTTTTGAGTTTCAAAAGTACATCTCTAAATGTTCTGACTGGAATAAACGATTCGACTTTGAAAATATTTATAGCCTTAAATCATAACGTAAACAGAATCAAATGGCTGTCACCTTGAAAGGAAAGTGGAGAAAACTTAGCTAGTATAATGGCAGCTCAACAAGGCTAGTCTATTTCAGTGCGAGTAATACGTGACCCCGACCACGACAACTATTAAGTAGTATATGTGCAATGCAACTAATTGATTTTTAGATGTTTTTTTTTAACTTCAAAGTAGCTTGAAAGATTCAAGCGAAAAGTTATTATAAAAAGTCGGCCGGTCAGAGGAATAAATTAGATTTTTGAGGCTTTACATACCTACCATACAAAAATTATCATGACTCTTTATTCTTCGGATAAAAATTTATCTGAAGATTGAAAAATCAGTCTGCTTACACCGCAAGGGCTGAAGATAAATGCATTCCTTATTTAACAGCTCCAGCCCGCGATTTCACTCGCGCGGAAATTCGATGAAACTGTCTCCTCGAACTAAAGCTTTCTTTATTACCGCGGTTCTCGTTTCAGTTGAAATGTATACCAACATTCTTATCTCTCGCCATTGTGGAGAATAAATATCTTAAACGAATTTTATCAGCTTAATTTACATTTTTATAAGGATTTTTTAAAGTAGGTAAATAACTACGGGATTAATTTAAAAAAAATGTATATTCTTAGAAGTTACAAAAAAAACTTAGGAAGGCAGACAGATAAATAAAATAAATCTTTATTGAACATCAACAGATAGGTGCGAATGGAGAATAACTTTACGTCTCTCGAAGTAATTTGGGAAAGGTTTTAGGGACATAACTCATTACCTATTTAATTATTGAATTCAAACGGGACTTAAACGTGCTAATAACATGAAATTTATTTTAGACTCCAGTCTACTCGTGACCACGGTCAACGCAACTTGATCGAAACGAGGTAAATAAATATTATTCGTGAGGCGCAGGTTCGAATCCTGCTCACGACAGTATTTTTCTTTACACATAAATGTATAAAGTTACAATATTAAATCGAAAAATAATACGGTCGCGAACAGGATTCGAACCTGCGCCTTCCGGATAAATACTCCAGGCGCTCTGACCACTAAGCCATCTCGACCTCTGCTCACCACCGCGAATTCTTCTTCCATATTTAAACACGTCTTATAGCGACGTCATTGCAATCAATTCAGTACCTATACAGGTGACCGAACCGACACGACCAACTTTGAAGCTAATACAATGTCGTAAAGAATGCAATTACCATAATAATTCAAGATAAATCTTTGAAAAAGAAGAGTATTTATCCGGGAGGCGCAGGTTCGAATCCTGTTCGCGACCGTATTCTTTTTCCATTAAATATTGTAACTTTAGAGTTCGCTAAGCATGCGTTAATGCTTTTCAAAGATTTATCTTGAACATAAATGTATAATTATAATAAAACAACTTTTAACCGGATTAATCGCGTGTATTATTGGTTTTTTGTTTTTCCTGACGTTTATTATAATGTGTAGTGATCGCGCAAACCTAAGATATTACTATATAAATGTATAACTTCAAAAATAAGTTACATAAAAATAAACAGTGTAAAACACCTCTCCAACAAAACCGATCGCTGACATAAGAACTGTATACTGTACTGTTATTCAAACTCACTCAGACACCGTTCAGTCGGTAACAACGTGTGCATACTAGTGGCGGGAACACTAATATATTTGTATTGCAATGTCGACATCGACCGCATCCTATGCAGACGTACCTACTCGTACTTGTTACTTACTGAATGAGACTATGTTGTTAAACAGTTTTATTACGTTTTTATTTATCACTTTGGGTATAACAGATCTATTGACTATGTGGCTTTAGGGATGATAAATTAACACATAAATAGACGTCATAAAAATAACATTTCTATTGCGTCTAGTCTAGCGCCCTTCAATGGGTGAAATACACGCCAGTATTCCTCGAAGGGTAAGCAGGTATATAGAGTTGTACACCCACATTTCAACGATGACGTCCTTCTTCTTCATGTCGATGTTATAATTTTAATTTTTTGGTTCCCTAGATCCACACTCAGTGTGCCTAATATTGTATGACCTATGACGTTAAAGTAGCATGCCACTCTGTCTCATGGCACTCAGCTTCGCGTCTCGCGTCATCGGGAAGTCGCACAGATATGTAAAAGCATATTATTTGTTAGTCGATAGAGTTCGCTAAGCATGCGTTAATGCTTTTCAAAGATTTATCTTGAATTATTAAGGTAATTGCATTCTTTACGATATTGTATTAACTGCAAAGTTAGTCGTGTCGGTTCGGTCACCCGTATAGGGACTGAATTGATAGCAATAACGTCGCCATAAATCGTGTTAAAATATGGAAGAAGAATTCGCGGTGGTGAGCAGAGGTCGAGATGGCTTAGTGGTCAGAGCGCCTGGAGTATTCATCCGGGAGGCGCAGGTTTGAATCCTGTTCGCGACCGTATTCTTTTTCCATTTAATATAATAACATTAGAGTTTGCTAAGCATGCGTTAATGCTTTTCAAAGATTTATCTTGAATTATTAAGGTATTGCATTCTTTACGATATTGTATTAACTGCAAAGTTAGTCGTGTCGGTTCGGTCACCCGTATAGGGACTGAACTGATAGCAATAACGTCACCATAAGACGTGTTAAAATATGGAAGAAGAATACGCGGTGGTGAGCAGAGGTCGAGATGGCTTAGTGGTCAGAGCGCCTGGAGTATTCATCCGGCAGGCGCAGGTTCGAATCCTGTTCGCGACCGTATTCTTTTTCCATTTAATATTAATAATTTTATTAATTTAACATTGTATATATTTTTAATTAATCAAGGTGTTTTTGTATATTTTAATTTTGTATGTCCGCCTTTGATTGTCCGTGGTTTCTTCTGGTTCTACCCGAAAACCAGCGCTGGAATAATTACTATTGCAGCTTATGCTAAGATAGGACCCTTTCTTGCTTGTACAGATAATGATGTTCTATTAAATATTTATCTCCTCTCTCGCATCTTATATATATTATAATCTATCTATCTTATTGTGTCCTCTTTTGTGTGTAACTGTAATTCCTGAATTATTTCTTTCTTTCTTTCTTTCTTTCATGTGATGAGCCTATGGCCATCTAACGAGCACAAAAAAAGGAAAACCCATATAGTTTTTCCAATACGGGACACCACGTTTGCGATTTCTAGACAATGTAGGTACGACTCAGATAAAAAATGTCAAGAAAAAATTGTTTAATAATATCATCATTATACAAATTCCAAATGGCAGCAGTTGCCACTAAATCAGCCGTCAGCTGCTCCTCGTGATGAACGTCCGCGCTGCGTTTAACATATTAGTACTGAAGCTATAGCTCATGTCCGACCACATGTCCCACTTACTGGGGACGATATCTGTCACTCTTGTCGTGGCATTAAGCGTATATGTTAGTGGCTTAATAATGTTGTATTATGTAGTGAGTGACAGAATTATAATGACAGTTGTGCGGCTCGAATCTACCAATGTAGTGTTTAACTATTGTTTAATTTTAATTTCAATGGATAAGTGGAGGATAAGTATTAGGTTCATAGATTATTCAAGGGTTAAATAAAAATTAATACACACGCCTGACATGTATGAAATAAAAAGTGAAAAACAAGGTACTGAAGAAATTTCTTCGCAATCGAGAAATGTTCCACATTATAGTCGCCCGTTTGTATTTTTGTTTTTAATCTTAATAGCCAATGTTACCCGTATGTTTAAGGATTCTAACGGTACCCCAAACATCTAAATCGATTTAGGCGTTGAGAAGATATGGTGGAATACAGAAACACAAATAGTAATTAACATAGTACATACATGAACACTAAAGATAAAGAATTGGTCATGTCTCTTTCCAAATCCATTCACGAAAGTGTCCAATTTTGCGAGCACTAAACACGACGCGAGCCATAGTCACGTTTGTCAAATGTTTGTGCGTCAAATTGGATCCGATATGATCCGTTTTATGGTCACAGCCTTCGATAATAGAAAATATACATCGCCTTTGTGACGACAACATTTCTTTGATTTTACGAAAAGGGCAAACTAGTCGTACAAAGGCTCACTCCAATTTAAAGAGTTTGGGCAATTTTCTAGGGTTTTCACAGATCAGCCTTTATGTAAATTGATTGTACCCTTTAGTTTTGCTGAGAAATACTGACTAAATCTTTGAAGTAAACATGACTAGTTATGTACACCTTATCGCTTGATAAACTCTCTCTTAGAAAACTGTTTAGCAAACAAAGACGGAGTCTACATTTTCTAAGCAAAGTTTTGAAATAAAATATGAAAAACTGCATATTCGAAGGAAGTTTCTTCAACTGCCAGTTCTTATTTGAAGTTAGAAGGCGCTGGGTATTCCAGTTCGACTTCGTTTAGAATTGTCCAACTTGTATTGAAATCGACGTATGGACGACTTCACGTCTACGATGCGCCTACGAATAAGCTACGGCTTTAGTCGTAGGTGCAGCGTAGTCGCGTAGTCTATCGTAAACTAGTTGTACAGTCCTAAGTCCGAAGTTCATTTTGTGTTCTTAGAAGAATACCAGCAATGCATCAGGTATCTAAAGCAACAAAATGCTGAGCCAATGGTAATTTTGTGTATTGTATGAGGCATATAAAATGTTTTAGTGTAAATATTATTATGTGCTCTGTTTTAACTGTACCTATGTATGCAAAAATAATATACTAATGTATTTTTACTTTAAGTGTAGAATGTTATTAAGCTCGTGCCTTCTCTGTATGAGAAGAGGCCCTTGCCCTGCAGTGGGACAGTTATGGGCTGGTTATTTATATTTTTAAGTGTAGAATGAACAATTATTTACAGTGGTATCAAAAACTTTGTTTTTTTTTTTAAATTCCCTTCTAGTAAAGCAAGGCTTGCTTGCTAAACTTAAGTCTATAGTAATGAAGTCGTTTCAGTATTTTAAAAACACCAGTTCGGTGGATTATAAAATGATACGCGCACTATTGAGTACACCATACATTTTTGCTCCACCATATTTCTCTGTTACTGGCCTTTCTGGATGAGCTAGTCAGATTTAATATAGAATAGAATAGAATGGAACACATCAGCTCTAGATAGACAGACGTGAAAGTCATGGGGTAGGCTTTGGCCCAGCAGTGGGATGATACATGCTGACAGTAAGAGTAACTGGACTTTATATGTACAATCACAATTTAGTTTCAAAAACCAGTATTTTATTTTATCTCGCTCTACACAATCGTTATAAGATACCTACAACTAAATCAAAGAGTTAACATCCACAGCTGGTTTGCGAGAAACTTTCTGTAAACTCTACTAAAGTTGAACGTGACTTACGCAAAACATGTGCGATGTGGGAAAGTCAAAGTCAAAGCATTTAATTCAAATAAAACGTTTATATACTCTTTTGAATTTTCAAACAATTACTTGAATGTAAATAATGGTAATTACTCTGCTGGCTCATTAATTACCAAACACAATAGATTTTCTTTTGTTATAAAGTACAATTTAGTACTTCTCCCATCAAAAGAGTTAAATGGAACTTTGATAAGCAAAAACATCCATATTTCTTCTTTTGAAAAGGTTGATATACATACATAGTATCGCACTTGTTGTCCCTAATGGGTTAAGCAGAGGTTTACTGTGTAACTACACTCATATTTCACCAATGCTGTTTAATAAGGTTCCTTGACCACAGAACTGAATTAGAGTTCTAATTTGGTTCGGTTAGGGCGATACAGCCAATTTTTTTAGTCATTTTCCAGAACTGCTGGCTTACTCTTGAAAATAATTCGGGTCGATTGATATTGGAAATATGTCAGCTCATATGGGATAAGATTCGGGATAATATGAAGACTTTAAAATTGAAGCTTTAAAATTGAAGCAACTGAAATGTATATTTGTTTTAAAATTACGCGTTGTTTTAAGGCACTTATTTAATATTGGAATTGGATTGGAATTGGTATTAGTTTCAAGAGCAATCCCTCAGATGCTATTTTATTGATCTATTTTACCAGATTTTTAATCGTTGCAAGAATAAAATGAACTAAGACATTCACCTTATATAAACCTTTAGTTCAAAGACACTGCATATTCCTCCAACAACCTACTGCATGAATATTCATTAAACTGTACCTGTACCACGTATCATACCCTGATCTGTTTAATTATTCATTAACCTGCCCTCCAATAACAGTTCAAAGCCCTCTTTATAAGAGGACAAAGGTCACTTACTTAAATACTCAGCCGCTAAAGGAGTCTGTACATCGGCAGCAGAGGTCGAGTTAAGCTTTGATAATTATTTTTCGGCTGGTCTTAATTGGTTTCACTTTAGTTTTATAGCTGAAATGTTATTTGGTATTTTTAAGCATATTGTCTACTGTTGTTTTCTGTTTTTTTGTTCCAGTTACGTGTTACGGTCACATAGTGCCTTAGTTACCTGAAGTGCCCTACAAAAGAAAAAATATTTATTAAAAAACATAATTTACAAATGACACCTTAAAATATGGAAAGTATAATATAAATTAATTTTTATTTTTATTTAAAACAAAATTAAATTGAATGTACCATAAAGATAGACTACCGCACAATGACAATCAAGTTAATATTACCTATTAACGTTACTAAAGTAGAAATGTTTAAGCTTTACTTATACATTTTAAGTAAAGCTTAAACATTACTTAATAATATGTTTAAGCAATGGCTGGCTAAGATATAGTGAATGGCTATATCTTAACCATTCATAGCCTTCTTAGCTATGAATGGCTTAGATATATTCCAAGTCTCATAACAGAACCCAACACATTTATGCCTCAAACGACTTGTGGAAACATGTGGCTTTGTGAAGGAATATGGGGCAGCACAGAAGGCAGTGAAACAACTCGGACACGAGTGCAATAACATAACGCAATTTTGGTGTTTCGTATATTTTAAGTGCTTGAAAACACTTAACTTTGTAAGTATAGTATTCTTGCAACTTATATTAACACTGAAGTAAGCTAGAGACACAAGTGTAATAATACAATTTTGGTGTTTCTAATATTTTATAAGGTCAAGAAAATATCGGTGTTATTAAGAGGCAATTTATAGAATCAGAAATTAAAAACGTAACACCTCGGTAAACACTTAGTAAATTAAAAAAATAATACTGTAAACTGCCTTTTCTGTAAGGCTCACCACATTTTAAATGGAATTTAATAATAGCCATGGTCAAATGGTATGGTACCAATATGACTTTTTCAATATCATATGTACTTTCTTAGTTAATCTAAGACATCACTGACATACGGTGAAGGAAAACATCGTCAGGAAACCTGGAAATCGCCAACCTGCAGTGAGCTAGCGTGGTGATCAAGCTCGTGCCTTCTCTGTATGAGAAGAGGCCCTTGCCCTGCAGTAGGACAGCTATAGGGTGGTTATTTATTTATTTATTGGTCAAATGTGGGTGTACAACTGTGTACACCTCTGCCTATCCCTTCGGCGAATACAGGCGTATTACTATGTTGTGTAGCAGAGAATAGCAGGATACAAGAACTCATCAGTTATCTCAACTATCTGCCTGATAATTTCTAATATAAATCATAATTATATTTACGACTTTCTTATCAAACTAGCAAACTCAGTCTCCACAAAAGTACTTAGTTTTGAAGAATTTAATATTTTACCTGTCACTTGAACAAGTTGGTACCGGCGTTCCCTACCCGGCACTTAATAGAAAAACCCAAACAAGGTCAGGGACAAGGTCAAAGGTAATACAAAGTGCTAGACAAGATATTTCAGGACCGATTAAACTAATGTTAATACATCGTTTGTCGTTCGATTTCGTTTCAATGACATCAATCACGTTACACGATATGCGTATGTTTGACCGACATAAAAAAGGACAATCGAAAAATTGTTCGATAGAGATATGATTCACATAAACTCCAGCATTAAAAAGAAGCCCAGAAACTAGAGGAACCAGAAATTCAAAAACAAAAAAAAAATCATTTTGATTTGATTTGATTTTCATTGGGTACAAGTGAGTGCCATTACGCAATTTGACAGATGACATTTTAATCCGTAAAAGTATTTTTTTTTTATTAATCATTATCTAATGTGCCACCGGGTATATACGTATATAGATTATAATTTATTAAGCATCAATCGTAACTGTAACATGTTTATATTTCTGTTAGAAAAACTGTAACCTAAAAAACTATTTTTTTTACATCTGCCTAATGCTATTTTAAATGGAGTATGAACGACGCGACGATGGAAATCGACCCATTATTAAAACAGAATCGAACGACTTACGTTGTACATTAATAAAATCGTCTTATAGCCCGTTTTCGGTAAACGATTATTAAAGTTATATAATGCTTGGGACGGTCGGTCCGTATCTCTGCTTTGAAGAGCACGTCTCTTTGCATAGCCTTACAAATAAAAACAACAACCTTAAAACCCCAAAAGACTTTCAATATTCCCCTTGTAGATCATAAATAACTCTGTGCAAACTGCAAGTTAGATCCGTAACACAAGGCACAGGAGACGGTCACTGAACCACTGAACAGTATCACCGCCATTGATTCGAAGCTACCAGGCTCATAACAAAAACGAATAAGTAAATCCGCGTTTGCCTTATTTAAACTAGCTCCAATCCTAGGTACTCACGCTCTGCTTACAGCCTATCATGGCATTGTTGGCTCAGTTTTAAGATATGGCATTATCTTTTGGGGAAACTCGTGCAATAAAGAATTAGTTTTTAACGGACAGAAAAGATGCATCAGAGCAATGTTCGGATTAGTCTCTACAGACTCATGTAAGCATTATTTCATTAAACATAAAATATTGACACTCGCCTCATTGTATATATACGAAGTAGTGATTTTCGTTAAGAATAATCCGACATTATTGAAAAAACTATCGGAATCAAATACCCGAAGCAGAAGGGATAATAGTAGGCTATGTGTTACGAAGTCTAGTACGGCACTTAAACATAATAGCGTATTCTGCTTGGCGCCAATAATATATAACCACATTCCGCAGTATGCATTTAAGAATTAAATATTAACTTGTATAAAAAACAATTGAAATCTTTTATTTTGACAAAATGCTATTATAATATTTCCGAATTTTTGACTGAGAAATTGTAATTGTCATTAAATTGTATTTGGATATTAATTAAGATTAAATGTAATTGAACTTGTATAATTAATTTTCATCACTTAAAATGATTTGTACCTAATTGTACTTCTAAGTACTTTGTTTTGAATAGTTACTTAAATTGACATTTAATTAAAATACGTAATTGTCATTTTTATTTCTATAATGTATTATTTAAACTATAATAAATTGATTATTTCCATGTTATGTTAGCCACATTATAATGTAATATTTGCGCACCTGGTAGAGTATGATGGAACTTCCTTTTATGAACTTTGTCAACTTGCTGTACTCGTATTCATGCAAATAAATTATTCTTATTATTAAATGCGTATTCCTTTTAGAAGATAATCCCATTACACTTTGAAATACAAATCGAAAAAAAAAACCTGCAATCCGAATCTAGTTGCTAGATTTCCAGTTCCTAGATTTCCAATTTCCACAGCTATAGTGCTAACGACTACGAAATGTGTGAAAATGGTACCACGAAAGGCATCGTTGCAATATCCGCGCCCGTAAGCAATTCCTTACCTAGGTACCTTTGTGTGTTCAAATTACGTGCAAGCTGTGTGCTTCGCTTGTTTCCGAATCGAGATGATTTTAGTACTATATCTACCACTGAATTTACAAAGTACTTTTGTGAAGTTGATGATTTCTAAAGCGTTAAAAGAAGACTGCCTCGTTAGTCTAGTGGTTCCAAGGGCGACTGCTGAACATGAGGGCTCGGGTTCGATTCCCGGGTCGAGCAAAGTGTTATTGAGTTTTTCTGTTAGGGAATTCTCAGTAGCAGCCCGGAGTTTGGATTTATGCCCGGTAGATTGCAAAAGGCTCACCACCTATTACATGGGACTTAATAGCAGCATTGGTAAATTGTAGATGTACAACTGTGTATACCTCTGCCTACCCCTTCGTGGAATACAGGCGTGATGATGTTACGTTAAAAGAAGATACTTACCATTGATTCTGTATTCCCTGAGAGGGAGGCAGAGATGAACAGATCAGAGTTGACCCAAACAAACACCAATGCTATTCAACGCGGGTATAAAACCCAGGACTTCATACTCGACAGTCGCCCTAGTAGACGCAATCGCAACCGCCAATCGTGAGGGTTCGATTCCCGGGACGGGCAGTCTTAATGAGTTTCTCTGTCAGCAAATTCTTATTAGCAGCCCGGAGTTTTGAATTGTGCTCGGTTAATAACAAGAATCTCAGCACCTACTGCATAAGACTCAAACAGCACCGGAATATATGATGCTAGGTGCATGATGCTAGGTTATATTATGAAATAAACAAAACTCAAGAGGGTTTTTGAAGACCTGACCTAACAATCAATGATTCGTGTATCAGGGTAATTTATTACCCCTCATAGTTTAGTGCGTATGGTTGAAGTGAATCGAGAAACGATTTGTCGATGGGGTGCCGATAACGAGAACACATGAATAGCCTGACCTTGGCCAGCACACGCGATCTACACCTTTGACCCTTACTACTGGTCCCGACCTTTGGGTTTATTACCCTGAGGCTACACTAGCTAACACGTTCCTCAGAATATTGCTTACATTTATTATATAAAGGTTTGTTTGGACATAAATAAAAATGCTTATTTGACCTGACAAAATTTTATATAAATCAAGTTTCGTAGATCATGTCCCACATTGCAGTAAATCACCAATGCGCGCGCAGTTAAAATATAAATAAAAAAGTACAGAGTTGTTTTAATAAAACATAATTATGAAATAGGTATATAAACATATTGATGTTATTAGGCCGGTGATTGAGTGAGTTACTGGACTGCCATGGACGGGCTACTGGACTCGCATAGAATACGGAGAAGAATGTACAAGCAATAGAAGGCTTATACCCAGCAGTGATGATGGGGATAAATAATGAGGCCTGTATATGGCTCGTGCATTATGCACGAGCCATATTCAGGCCTCATTATACTCCCAAATGACACTTTTTTTTTATTGTAATTCACAAAACTTATGTACAATCTCACAAGCACTATAGAAGAGATAACACTTAATACATTTGATTGCCATCTACTAGTGCAGTGATAGCCTAATGGTATGACCGTTGCCACTGTCTTTTCGAAGTAATGTGCGTATTATAAATTAATGACCACTTGCTTAAAACGGTGAAGAAAAACATCGGGAAAAACCAGCACACCTGAGAGAAATTTTTAATGATGTCTAAACCATGTCAGAGACCTACGAGTGGCTTAAACTCTGACACTAGGTTGTTCATCAATCACATGATAAGAAGAACCCATCTACTAGATGTGAATATAACATGCATAATAATTATTTTATGGAAAAGACACAAAACTTCTAATTAAATTAAATTTGGTTACAATTTGGAAGGTTATATGTAAATTATTGTATACCTCGTTGGTCTAGTGGTCCCAAGCGCGACTGCTGAGCATGAGGTCTCGGGTTCGATTCCCGGGTCGGGCAAAGTGTTATTAAGTGTTTCTGCTAGAAAATTCTCAGTAGCAGCCCAGAGTTTAGAATTGTGCCCGGTAGATGGCAATAGGCTCACCACCTATTACATGAGACTTAATAACAGCATTGGTGAAATGTGGGTGTACAACTGTGTACATCTCTGCCTACCCCTTCGGGGAATACAGGCGTGATGCTATGTTATGTTATGCTATGCTATGTTATGTTATTGTGATGCTTCAGCAAGTATCTTCATTAATAGACGCAAAGCTTATTATGTAGGTAGCAAAATATTTCAAACCGAAACCACCACCAGGTATGTAATTCTGCACGAAGAGTAGATACCTACATATAATCTAGTTACAGTACACATTTTCTGATAAAATATCTCTTACCCCTATTTCACAGGGAGTTTACCACAAATATGTCAATTAATCTCACTCTCCCCTTTAATGGGACACGCTATAAAATTGCCCTGGCAAAGTAAATCTAAATTAATCTGCTTAATTTAGCTCTACGTCACGAAGTAGAGATCATTAGTTTAACGTCGCATGCAAAATCCTGCAACTTGGAAAATTCCCCATGGGAAATTGGGTCGGGTCGATGGTAATAATAGCGTAGAATATAGGAAA
This sequence comes from Xylocampa areola, assembly GCA_935421205.1. Taxonomy (NCBI): domain Eukaryota; kingdom Metazoa; phylum Arthropoda; class Insecta; order Lepidoptera; family Noctuidae; genus Xylocampa; species Xylocampa areola. The sequence goes on from OW285204.1 coordinate 15,877,737, forward strand.
AAAATAAAAAAAGTGGCACATTTGTCCATTTAAAACATCAAATTAGATGCTATACATTTTTGTGGAAAAATAATATCGTGTGCAGAATTCGAACCTGTGCATCCCAGATATATACTCCCGGCGCTTTGACCACTAAGCCGATCTCTGCTCATTACCCCGAATTCTTCTTCTACATTTGCAGATGCTAATCCTGCTCACGACCATAACTCCTTTCCACGAAAATTAATAACTAAGACTTCGCTACGTATGCGCTAATGCGTTTGAAAGATTAATCTGTATTAAATTTTATGTCGATTAAACTATAAAATTCAATAGGTATCAACTTTTATCGAGATAATAGATAAGTTTTTCGACAAAGATACGTGCTCGAACAATATTAACATTGATTACATTACATGATTTTTGTAACATATAGTCAAGCCATTAACTTGGCTTAGTGACTAATATTAATTAACATCACCCGGACATACAGTTTATCGTGCTCTCCGATGCACGAAGACGCACAGATGAACATACTCCTACCAGTCACCCATCTACCGACTGGCCGCGCCAATATGTGCTTAACCTGAATATCTGCTTATCGATGAAAGGTTTCAGCTGGCTATGAACGCCACATTAACTACATTACGTGGTTATGTGAGATATAATTACAACAAGAAACTACTACATCTTTCTGAATAAATTTAAAATCAGCTGCTCATACGAAAGTCTTATACGACACAATTGATTGTACTTATTTTATTCAGCACTATTTATAAGACCTATCCCAATCAGCCACTAAATCCCTTTTTTCTACGACTCTTTTCGTATTTAGAGAGTCTTAGCACTAAACTGAATTTGCCAAGAATTCGGCTGACTGGTGCATAAATAAACGTATTTTCGGACTTTATCGTGTCTAGAAAGTAATTTAAGAGGATTTGCGACTTAAAAGCCGTCCTTCTGATTTAATTATTCACGGGCGTATATTTTCTTTAAGGTGGTTTACACACGATGGCTGTAGGGTCACCAAAAAAAGTGAAGTACAATTAAAAATTTGTTCTGGTAATAATTTAATCATGCATTTAAATATAATGTTTCTCAGTATATTAAGTATTTATTGTATTGAAGACTGAATTAGAGATTTGTATTCAAAGGATGAAAATGAAATCGACAATCAAAAATCATGAAATCATGACTGACATGATTTCTCATGTACCATGTAAATGTTCCTGTGTGAATAAAAATGTTACTGTGTGAATTTACGATTAGATTCGATTTGACAGATGACGCGAGAAACAAGTGAGAACTCACGGTAGGCGAACAAGGTAGGGTTGTCCATTAGCGGTATTAAACGTGAACCTTGGCCTTCAAACAATACGTGCGCCGTCCCTATTACGAAGATGACAGTGTGTCACCTAGCTGCGTTTCTGACGTCATTCGAAGCGATGACGTACGATCACATATGAAATATCGTGCATGTAATGTGCAATCCGAGACGTATGTATTTTATCGTTCATATTTTTTGTAACATACTTGTGCTTTTGACTCTTTATATGATTGGTTCACTCCAGTCAGTTGAAGATCATTGGCAAGCGCAGGATATCTCCAAAGTATTGACAGACTTTCAAACTGTAAAAGTTTTCCAAAAGTTTTACAAACAATTGAATATAGAATGTTTTTTTTTTCAACACTCTAGCTCGTAAAGTGGCTCTTATTGGTCCGCTTTTAGGTTCATAATGGGGCTTTATTATTAATCACGCGTGCTTTTTCTTCTTTTTTACCGCTTTAGTGCGGTAATATAAAAAAGAACAGCGCGTGTGCGCAGCGAGTAAGTGTGCGCATGCATAATATCTCAAAAACAATTAATAAGTAGGGAACGGCAACCCCACCTTTCAGTGCCCCGCGCGATGTTCTTCGTAGTGCACTTTTGGTAGTGCCAACTGACACGCCATTTTGCTTTCGCAGGCAAGAGAAGATTTTTGCTAAAATTGTTACGAGTGTAATCTTTTGTTGCTATAATTACTTGATTCTAAATTTGCTATTTTAATCAGGAACTACATATTATTAAGTTTTACAAATTATATTATTTTTTTGGGGTAAGGTGACGTTATCATGAATTATTGTAATCTAACCCCGTTTTGATAGATTGGGTTAAGTGTACGCATCGGTACATCGTATCAGTGTTCAAATACATACAGAAGATGCTTAAAAAAATACCAAAGGAAGGTTCCAAAGATAATTATTGTCACAAATTAACACCTGGAAGCTGCCAAATTATTGCTCATAAATAGAAAAAAAACTGTGGATCTCAAGTTTAATGACAGGTATCAAAGTATATATATATATATATATTTAAAACGTTTTATGTTGCTGCGTTCACCTGCCGGAAGCACCAACACAAATCGGTATTATATGGCAAGACAATATTATAAGTATAAGTTTATAGGTAGAATCTACCTTTAAAAAATTCGACTCTTTTCCCATCCGTTCTGTATATATCCACCGAATGAATATTATAACATAATATATTGGGTACCAAGTGACTGTTTACCAAATGTTATTATTTTTATAATATTCACAATAAATAGCTTGCAATCACATTATTTTATGTTGTGTACACTTACCCACACTACTGCGCACAGTTACCCCTATACTAGGGTAAGTGTACGCATTTCAACGATCTTTTGTTTCTTTTGATCCCAGAAAATGTGTGCCACTGACGATATTCTTTTTATTTTAAAATTGTCTAACTATATATCAACGTTTTGTATCATTACGCTTAAAAAAATCGACTTTACGTTTCAAAGCTTAAGTGCGCACACTTGACCCACATGATCTTTTAAACCTCAGCAAAGAGTTTTGATGTTTTAATAATAATTAATCATGAGATTTAATATTTCTGTGACTGTGCTAATTTAAATATGATAATGAAACATTTGGATTCTTCAAATTATTTATTTTTATCAATAAATTACAATTAATTTGTGTTGGAAATGGAAGAATATTAACTTTATTTTAAATTATTATAAAATATATTTAGACGTCAAACCATAGATTGTCAAACTAAAGTTCAAGCAACTTCGTCAAGTCAAGCCTCGGTTTCTTCTTGCGCGTGCATAGACCATAGATAGGAACCAGGGACCAGGAGCAAAAAAAAAGAAACAGAGGGTCATTTAAAAAAAATAAGTTTCATCGATTTTATTATTATGTTTCCTCACAAGTGTGTTACGTCGTATAAAACTCATGAATATAGACATCTAAACGATTTGCTTTAAATTTAAAGGCAAAGAAATTTGATGTCTCTGTCGCAGATGGTTAATAGAATCCGCTGTTTTACAAAACTGCTAGCCGATTTACAAAACAGATCTGTTTTGTTAAACAGCTGAACAACGTTAAGCTGGATTGCCATTGCGATAGCTCACTTTTATTCTTTTCCTATGGATATGCAAATTTTTATATACCAACGCAATATAATAAATAACAAAAAAACATAACAGTTTCCCGAAAAATTAAAACATAAATATAAAATAGCAAGTATCTGTTTCATATTCTGGAAACTGACAGGATAGCAGCCATAAAGTCACTTGCGATGTCGAGAGCCCAAAGTTTGAAAATTCACGAGTAATGTCTGTTTGAATTTATACTCCTAGCGCTCCCGTAAAAATGAGACATGGTCGAATAACGTCAAATGATAAAATGTATTTCAGTTAAATATTGTCTTAATTTATTAGGTAACGTCCTTTGTTAACCAAGCTGATTTACACCCATACGTATAAATAACGAATTATTTATAATTACTATAGTACCAGCAACACGAAAACAGCTCCTCTAGTTGTCGAAAATCGTTTCGTTAAAATCGATTCAAAGGTACATATTGCGCGTAGGTAATTCCTGCTACTTTATAGTAATATCATGCAACGCTTATAAGTTAATTACGGTTTTCTAGTTATACTGAATATTCCAAAAACATAAATAAATGGACATTGTTTACTTAGTAATGTTAGCTTGAAGATTTAACACAGTTCCGTCCAAACTTTCAATGTCACAGAACCCTCCAATTGCCAACGGTACCCAATTCAGAGCTCATCCGATCACCCATAAATCCTTATTAAGCTGTACAGCAATAACTTATAGAATGATGAATGTAATAGGATTAGGATATCGTTAAGTGGTAAACTTTAACTAGACTAGAAATCCAAACAAATTTAATTGAAGGTTAACAACAATTACCTACACGGTAGGGCTGGCGCAGTGGTCAATAAAATGGTGTGCCGCAGGTTCAATTCACGTACGGAGCAAATATTTGTATGATCTACAGAAATTTTTTCTGACTCTGGGTATGTGTATATTTAAGATTATATTTCTGTAAACCGACCTACGATAAATGAGAAATTCCTTGTGTTACAGCAGTCTGTTGGAAGTCATTATTTAGGGGTCAATGTACAAGATGTATGTAGGTAGTCATACAGTAATATCTTAGGTTTTCGCGATCACTACACATTATAATAAAACAACTTTTAACCGGATTAATCGAGTGTATTATTGGTTCTTGCTTTTCCTGACGTTTCGAACACTTTGCAGCGTTCGTGGTCGCAGGAGGACTAAGGCGTCAGGCGCCTCAACAGTTCATTTAAAATTATTTCAGTATACTGTACATAATTATATTTGATAAAAATCTTTTTTATTTTATTTTATAAAATAAAATAATTTTATGAATTGTATAACAAACGTCAGAAAAAACAAAAACCAATTATACACGCGATTGATGCGATTAAAAGTTGTTTTATTATAATAGGTAGTCATACCTGAGGGGTCGATATTTAGCAACAACTTTTTCTATAGAATAAAGAAAAAAAGCGCCAAAAAAAAAACAGGCGCTCCATAGAAAGTTCGTTCCTTCTCGACCAAAATGTATGAAGCAGCTGATTTTCTTCGCGCTTTCGAAGTTGGTCTTTTACTAAAAGTTGTTAGTATACCACGGATCTTAAAAAAATACGGACGGAACGATGCGTACGACATGTGAGAACCATGCCTAGTCATCCAATTTCGCTTGTCATACACGAGCTAAACGCATACAAATACTTAAAACTTATCCACTCGGCGCCAGTACGATGCGTGTGTGTGTGCGTAATCTATGCTTCGCTTATGAGAAGGCAAGGTTACATCCGTATTTGTTTCGCATCCGTGCATGAGTAACTTAACCTCCTAAAGTATGACAACGGATTTCTGTATTTATTATATTATTTTTGATTATTTATAATAAAATGCTCTTAATGACGATCTCTAGATAATTATTTTGCTCGATTTACATAAGAATTATGTAAGTTCGTACTAATAAAAGGAAAAAATAATAAAACTGGATTCCACAAAGCAAGCGTGCTTAAAAATTTAAATTGCTTTGATTTAAAGAAACTTTTAGACTTGAGCATGCCAGTTATTATCTGGACTAAAATTTATTTCAAGTGAGAATTTCATATTAGAAAACGAAAAGCAATTTATTCTACCCTGGAATCGCACCCAGCAAGTCACACTTAGCCGCCGCGCATACGACCACTAGACCAATGAAGATGATCACCTCAAATTCCTTCGCATCTAATGTTATGTCGACTATTAACACAGCCACATCATTATTAACATATAGTGTGTACTATATGTATATAGGCACAGTACAAACGGTCTACTATTTGTACTGAATACTATTACTCAAAGTCAATACTGACACTATCAGCCATGCATGATATTAGAGCCTGTTTGCTTGCATTAGGGTTATAGACTTACTAAGTAAACATTATGTAATTAATACAAAATGTTGAGCTATTTAACCTCTGGCTTCAGAATAATATTGTTTTAAGAATAAAGTCAATCTGCCTAGTCTTTTCCCAACTACGTTAGGTTTGGCTTCTAGTCTCACTGGGTCCAGCTTAGTATCAGTATTTTACATGGAGAGACTGCCTATCTGACCTAACGTGCTTTCCGAGACACGCAGGGGTCTCGATATGAAATGATGGTAACTCACTAAATAGAGATGTAGGGTGCAATTTTGCTCACTCCGTTGTGGACGCCGCACGCGGTCACTGCAACTATGCCCCGTAGGAGGGGTAGATATTGTATTGATTTGTATTCATCCATTCGATTGTCAATCGAATCCGAAATCCACAGACCGACCGTGCCAAGCGCAGCTTTACCTCAATCAATCGGTCTGTGCGGCTGTTACTTAGCTACGAGAAGCCCCAAGTAAAATACCAATCCAATAAAATCAATCACGGTCAGCAAGCAATCCGCAAAAATAAAACAGACTGGATTCACAGACAAAAGCCCACATTTCTCCACAACAATTTCAATAAAAATTCAGGGCCCGATAGCGACCGCAATGCAATCAAAGTAGCCACTCGGCGATCGCATTGTGTACCGACGGCCCAATGGCCCGGCCCAAAAGAATGGCCCTCTTTCTCAACGACGACGACCGAAAGCCGGAGGTTCATCACGATTTCACGAAACACGATTGTCCCGAATAGGGGAACTTATTTCAGAAAATCGACTTCGTTTGTTAAACGTCGCCTTACAGCACGTAGAACATCCGTCTTGACGCTAAAAATTAGATCAAGGAAGGAATAAAAGATAGAAATTCTAAAACGTTACGCGAGTTCGTTGTGTTTGTGGAATACCGGAATTTATTCATTCGAATCCTGCTTGGGATTATTTTTATTTATACCTATATCTATAGTATATTTGTGTCATTATGTTTTTATAAGTATTAGGTAATAATCATTGCGTCTGCTATCAACGGTACAAACATTGTCTGTGGTATCAAAAAAAAACACTTAGTTTATGGCAGATCTGTTTTTCATACTGAAGTGGCAATCTAAACATTTGACAAATCTGTAAGTAACGCTTAATTGTAGATATTTAATAAGTGATGGTTTAGAGAATATTTCAAATAAAAATTATTCAAATTTAGTGTAATATGCCTACGAAACCGAAACCAATATTAATGTATTTAATAATCTAACTTCCAAGCCCATATTTATTTAAAAATCCAGCATCAAACTCATGTTTTCCTTCACTAAACCGCTAATTGCTTACTTAATTGGAACAGCTTAAAACTCTTTGATTTAACAAAGGATCCATTCCATTAGTTCAGCGATAGTTTTTAGAATAGATAGGTACGTTCATTTACGTTTTATCTACCGGAAAAGTGCTTTAAGCCTCTTGACCCATCGTAAAATATGCAGTACCGGACCGACGGTGTAAAAATGCTCGGCCATTTGTCGCTGGGAACCGGTGAACCGGCGCAAACTGTTGCAAACCTCTGGGGAGGCCACAGTTTTCACAAGCATTGTAGTCTATCGTGTGTTTTACTTTTCTGTTCACATGTGACTTTGTCTCAAAATTTGACTAAATTATAATTATAGGTTAGGAAAAATTTTTGACGGAATATTGGACTAAATTATAGTTATTTTTTGTTGCGGAAAAAGATTACTTTCGCGGGCAGGATTCGAAACTACCCCAGATAAATACTCCAGGCGCTCTGACCGCTATTAAGCGCCTGGCCGCCTAGAGTATTTCTCCGAAGGCGCGGGTTCGAATCCTGCTCTAGGCTGTATGTCTTATTCCACAATTTATAAACATTTTGATGGCAATGACGTCACCAAAAAGACGTATTCAAATATGGAACAAGAATTTACGGTAGTGAGCGAAGTCAAGAAGGCTTAGCGGTCAGAGCACCTGGAGTATTTATCCGGAAGGCGCAGGTCAGAATCCTGCTCGCATTCGTATTCCTTTACCCCAATAAAAATATAACATTAGAGTTCGCTAAGCATGCGTTAATGCTTTTCAAAGATTTATTTGTATCTGAAATTATAGGTTAGGCAAGATATCTGCAATTTCATTTTTGTCTATTTTTTATAATTGCTTTACGTTTTCCCAGCCAACTTGTAATGTGTTATATACCTACATTGATTACATATATTGCTGACGTTCGTCATCACATGGATAAAGGTTTGTTGACCGTCTATAGGGTCAACATCTTGAAATATTTTTTGCATTGGTATCTATAGAACCCTATAGTTTTTGGCACATCATCAGGGTCAGCGCAGTTTTAAAATTTTTTATTATAAAATAATGCAGTAAAACCCTAATAAAGAAGTATATAACTTGGAGTTTTCATAAAACATTTTACTATTTATACACGGACATATATTTATCCGGGAGGCGCAGGTTCCAATCCTGTTCGCGACCGTATTCTTTTTCCATTTAATATAATAACTTTATTTATACACGGTTTTTTAATAAATACCACCTTAGTTAAAGTTAAACCATGCTTTACTAACTTACACATGTGTTACAAATTACTTTACTAGCAGAGACAAAACAAAATGGCGCTACGTCGAGTGCAACGGGGAGGAGCTTTTTTGTTACCATCCAACGCAAATACTGAATAAGTGAAGCGAATGGCGGTAACCACAGTAACACTAACTAGTTACGAATAGCTATTTCATGCATGAGAAATTTATATCGAATCTGATATGAGTGAGTTATTTATTTCAATACACCTTGTGTGTAATGCTAATCCATACTTATATTATAAATTGCAAAAGTAAGTCTGTTTGTTACCTTTTCACGACTAAACGGCTGAACGGATCGAATTGAAATTTGGTAAGGAGATTGATTGGACCTTAGAGACGGACATAGGCTACCTTTTGTCCCGCAGACGAAGAACGCTAGTATTATATCAATATGATGATATAGGAATCCCTACACTCCTGTTAAAAATGGAGAGACTTGGCATTCGTGGCATACCCTTACAAATATATAAAAGCTATTTGGAATCAAGACAACAGCGTGTCAAAATAGGTAACTTTGTCAGTAAAGACATCGAAATGGGATCCTACGGTCTTCCGCAAGGTAGTGTGCTCAGTCCAAGTCTCTTCTTGATATATATTAATGATTTATGTAACATTAACCTAAACAGAGGCACCGTATACAGTTTTGCAGACGATACTGCTCTTGTTTTCCATGGAGACACTTGGACTGATGCATACACGGTCGCAGAAAAGGGCTTCAAAAAAGTTATGAATTGGCTAAACTCCAATCTTCTTACGCTCAACCTAAATAAAACAAAGTACCTAGCCTTCTCCATCACCAATAAAACAAAGCCTTCTGATTCACTAAAACTAAAAGCACATACTTGTGATCCTCGGGTGCCAAATTCGTGTGCTTGTCAGGAGATCGGTAGAACAACCACAATAAAATACCTCGGTGTTATTCTCGATGATCTCCTCCAGTGGCGGTCGCACACGGAATTAATCACAAATAGAGTGCGTAAGTTATCATGGGTTTTTAAGCAACTTCGACACATAGCACACAAGAAGATTATAATCATGGTTTACAACGCCATTTGTAAATCCGTAATACAGTACTGTATCTCAGTATGGGGAGGGGCTCACAAGTCATATTTAATATTCTTGGAAAGAGCCCAAAGGTTCCTCCTGAAGGTTATGTTTCAAAAGCCTTATAGGTACAGTACAAGACAGCTGTATAAGGAATGTGATTTACTGACAATTAGACAAATATATATACAACATACGATATTACGACACCATAAAACAATACCGCTCATGAAGCTACAACAAACAAAACGTAGGAGATATAAAGTATGCCCTAATGTAGTTTCCCACTCGGCTTTCCTTCAGCGACAATACATATTCTTGGCCAACCACATCTACAATAAACTGAACAAACTCCTAAAAATACATGAAGTCACTTACACAACAAGCAAAATTATATTACATAAATGGTTGCGGGATCTTGACTATGAAGATACCGAAAAACTTATAACTTTAATTGAATAACTGCCCTACACACACACACACACACACGTACACACACACACACACACACACACACACACACACAAACACACACACACACACACACACACAAAACACACTAATAGACAAGCACGCACACCCACATTTGCGTGATTTTATGTTATATTATATCCTTTTAAAAATTACTTTTAATTAAATTAATATAATATCAATTATTTTAAATTATTGTTTCACCAATGTTACATTTAAAAACTAAAACAAAAAAAAAAAAAAAATGTCAAGATATGTACCACTTAAACAGGGAAGGTGGCCCCCAAGATACAGGTAAACCTAGTTTGGGGGTCAACGTCCACGTAATATTGTAAAAACCCATTTATCTGAAATAAACGATTATTATTATTATTATTATTAATGATAATAAAAAAGGTGCTAAGATGATTAACAAAACGAGAATAATTCGGAGTAGTGAGCAGAGGTCCTGATGGTTTAGCGGTCAAAGCGCCTGTAGTATTTAATCGGAAGGCGCAAGTTCGAATCCGGCTCACGACCTTATTTTTATTTTCATAAAAATTTATAACTTCAGATAGAATTTCTAATACTTTGCAAAACTTTTAACACTCCAAAAACCACAACTTAACTAAATCACTGTCGGTCTAGTCACTCCAAAGAGTCAGAACCTTGAGGAACCAGAAGCTGCCTTTTTAAATTATAATATAATTTAACTATATAGGCAGCTATAAGATTCTGACGTCTCTAACTGTGCGTCGCGACGCCCTGGGGCGAAATGGGGCTTAGGAATGAATGTACAAGACAAAATTCAAAAATATTATTTTGATTTTTTTAATAACTTGTTACTAGGCTAGAACTACACACTGATAAGTACTTTTTGGACAAAAAGGAAGAAGGAAGCGTCACAAAAAAAATGCAAGCTCCTAAGGGCGTCACAGTGAAAATAAGTTTAAGAAACCTTGGATGAAATTTTAAGATAACTATAAACCCTTTAATAAGTAAGGATGAAACTAAACGCCTTGTGATAATGTTAACATTACATACGGGTATGTACCCGACTATTAGTCCACCCAAAACTCCATCAGGTTGATCGGAAAACCTTTTCAGTAATGACTTAAGATTAGTATTGTATTAGTGAAATCGTTGATGTTCGCTACATATACATAAAAATAATAATGATTAACTTGTAAGTACCTATATATATTATATATTAGCGAAATTTTAAAATAAAATTTTAAAGTTTGTTAAGCTTGTCGCACTTGCATCCATTGCACCAATAAGGCATTCTACCTAATTGGTGTAAGGGATGCAAGTGCAACTTCCGAGTGTAAGGTCTTAGATTTAATCCCGGACTGCGCAAAGTGTTATTTCTCTGTTTGGAAAATTTCAGGAACAGCCCGGAATTGGGAAATATATATCTAAAATTGCTAATACCCAGTGAGATTGGAAAGTGATCAAAGGTCACCCCTCCTATTTATGACATTTATAGGCTGGCTGTGTTATGTATGTAGATTATTGGAACTAAATAGTTATATACCAAAACAGACACAATATATCAAGTGCCAATCAAACTTGTCGAACAAAACAGTTGAACTTGATTTCGAGAGCAATTAAAGTTTCGGATCACTCAACTAACACAATGTAACTACAAACTTAGTTTTAGTTTGTACTAAAGCTCTTGGGACTGACTTACTAACAAATAAAACCAAGAATTTGGGAACAACCAATTATCCAACATTATCACAAATCAATTAGGTACCTTACAATATAAACGAAAGTACAAAAACTGATTATCATTTTGTTCTTCTCCATAGGAATCTACACTTTGGAACGTGGCAACTAGCTTCTGACAATTCAAAAGTGCCTGTAAAGGGTCTTATTGAAATAAATGATTTGACTATGACTTTGTTTGAATAATTACATGGTATTAAGTCGAAATTAATTAGTTAATTACTAACACTATTTCACGTAGATATATGTAGTATCACACCACCATTATTACAGTAGGTATCTACTTAAATTATTCTCGGGCGGACTGCACTAGGCATATTGCTATGCCCACATGCACATAGACACACTATTTGCAAAGTAACACAGTAAGCATTTATTTTTGTAGCAGTTAGTTTTTCGTTAGTACGACAAAATAACTTAAAAATGATTATTTAATTATTATTTTATTGTCGGTATTTTTTCTGGATTTCTTAGCAAATTCAGTCTGCAATATTTTAAAATTGTTTTGTACTGCTTACATACATGATTTATGTGTTAAATTGTGTACACCTCTGCCAACCCCTTCGGGGAATACAGGCGTGATGCCGCCGCTATGTAATGTTATGTTTTATCAAATTGCATTGTACCTATAATAAATGGTAAGAAGATTAGTCGCTTTTATAAGTACGTTGTCGTTCGCTGGGCTCCGTGTCATCAGATTAGTTCTTCACTTGACCTGTTTCTTACGCTTGATAGAATCTCATGAGAATATATTGGACAAAGGCTTCTTATCGCACTCATGAATTTAGCACAAAACTTCAAAGTTCTGGCAAGTAAATATTTGACTGTCCTGTTGGTCTAGTGGTTAGTAGCCCTGACTGCTATGCCGGAGGTCGTGGGTTCGATTCCCACCCAGGACAAATGTTTGTGTGATGAGCACGATCATTTGTTCTGTGTCTGGGTGTAATTTATCTATAATATGTATGCATTTAGAAATATATAAGTATGTTTATCAGTTGTCTAGTACTCATAACACAAGCTCTGCTTAGCTTGAGACTAGACGGCGTTGTGTGATAGTTGTGGACTATTATATTATGTGGAATATTATAATTATGTGATTTTTAATTATGTAAATATTATTAAAAATGCAATGCAATGATAAAAAACAAATATTCAGAATTGTCATCAAATACGAAACATAGATCATTGAGTCTTTAGTTAAATGGTTTAGACTGCGAAAGTTAGAGTTAGATTTAAAAATCAGATTTATAGAAGATAGGTGTGCAAGGGCACATACTTCTATAGGGACAAACTACACTACGAAATCTTATTGACTATGGAGTCTACAACACTATGAGTCGTCTGTTAGGAATGTTGAAATTATGCCGGGTTGGTTAGTATAGACTCACCACCTACGTGGGATTTAATAGAAGCATCGGTGCATAGTGTGTGTAAATGAGTAGATACGTCATTGTATGTGCCTCTGCTTACCCCTCCGGTGAGTGCAAGCGTGATGCTATGTATGTAGATCCGCCTACGCCAAACTACTATTTGGTAATTTTTTTCTATAACTAATTAACGTAGTCAACACGCCATTTAGGTTGTGAAAGTGAAAAAGTCCTAGCAATACGGACAAAGTAAATAGTTTTTGTTTCGATAGTAACAAGCATACAGCGTGGGTAGTAAAGCTAGTAAAAACTCAACAGTGTACACTAACCCCTAGCTCAAATAACAGTAAGCCCCAACTGAATAAACAAAGAGGAATTTGCATGTCTGATTAAAAATAAAGCTAGGTGCATATTATTTAAAAAAACGATTTAGACTGTAGTAGAAGTAGACTGTGAACGTAGGTACTAAATAAGGTTGTGATTTATTTAAAGGGGATTGCGGTGACTGCCTTGACGGCTTGATGGTAGCAAGCGCGGTTGCTGCGCGCTAGTTACTAGGTTCGATTCCCAGATCGGTATCTTTTGGGCCATTGTGATAACATCGGCACATCATTTTTGACTTTAAAATGCAATATATTGTAAAATGAATGATCTTCGTATACTGGGTTTATGTCTTTACTAATAATTATTAAAAAGAAGAGAGTTTTGTTTGTTTGTAATCTATAAACTCTGGAACTACTGAACCGATTTTAATCACTATTTCACCATTAGAAATCTGTTTTATTCAGAAATAACATATGCTATATCTTATTTATGTAATAATAATATTTCAGCCAGCTATTATTAAATAACTTAATCGGTTACTATATTATTTTTGCTTATCCAATTATTAAAGTTAACTTAAAATTAAAGTTCAAGATGTCAGACGCACCAAAGAGAGCGATCTGTTCAGAACCAAAACTACTGGCTTGTCTATCCAATAATTGGTTTAGGTGAAGTTTTGAAACCTTTTCTTTTAAACTTGAGTTAGTATTCTAACTTCTAAGTGATTTTTGGAGCTTATTAACAGCATAAATTATTTAAAATGTGATATTTCTGATTCAATATTAGTCATAGATATTTTTGAATTTGATCTATGGAACTAAATCTTTGATTATAGCATCAAATTCTCAGATTAGCAATGATTTTTCTAAAGCATTTTGCTTGGACCAGATATCATGAACCAACATATATGCATTTACTAAATACTAGCTTCTGCCCGCGACTTCGTAATCTTCGTAATCCTATTGCTTAAGCCAACGACAACGCGGTCGTCAAAATCGAAGGTCTGAAACGTATGATGTCGAATACTAAGAGCCCGGGGACGGGAAAACAACGGGATGCGCAATACGATTCGAGACGTTCCAGATCTTTAAGTCAACAGGGAATGCCCATCAAACTAAACAAATTTTGCTAAGACGTCATTCCTATATATGTTATAGTGTAGCTGGGCTCTTGGAGTTCCACATCAGGTGTTCCAGATCTTCAAATTTATTCTCTCAGCAGAAAATGCTTATCACGTGGAACAATTTTTGCTATGGTACCATTTTTGTATCTCTTATAGTTTAGCTGGTCTGTTGCGGTTCTGCATCAGGTGTTCAAGTTTCCAAGATAAATTATAGCCTATATGTTGTCCAGACTTGACACTATAATATCTATACACAGAAATTTAAATTTTATATTTTTATTTTCCACCTTGGGAGAGCCATGAATGTGCCGGCTCGACCGGAGTGATACCACGGCCTCACAGAAAACCGGCGTGAAACAACGCTTGTGTTGTGTTTCGCCGAGTGAGTGAGGGTACCGGAGGCCCAAACCCCTTAAAAGGCCGGCAACGCACTTGTGACTCCTCTGGGGTTGCTGGTGTCCATGGGCGGCGGTAATCGCTTACCATCAGGCAAGCCGTTTCCTCGGTTGCCCGCTATACCATAAAAATAAATAAAAAAAAAAACATTTAAATCCGTCCAGTAGTTCCGGAGATTAGCATGTACAAACAGACAAACAGACACACAGACAAACAGACAGTTTTTTTTTTTGGATTCGTGCTCTATCATTGTTTCTAAACCCCCGTCAATTGTTTTATTTTTATATATTCAATGTACAGACACAGATTTTTTACTGTTTTATTATATGTATAATAATATAATACAATAATATATAGATTTAACCTATTTAACAAATATTTTTCATAGTAATTTCTAGGTTTTCGTGATCACTAGGTACACATTATCATAAAATAACTTTTAACCGGATTTATCACGTGTCTTATTGTATTTTGTTTTTCCTGACGTTTCGAACACTTTGCAGCGTTCGTGGTCACAAGATGACGTGGTTGAGGATACTTATCACTCAAGAATTGCATCTTAAGTGAAAAATTACGATACAGATCTTTTCATTGCGAATGTCGTCAAATAATAAGCAATGCCATTACCGATAGCCTTCAAAACTTCGTTGCAAATTATATAGACGCCTCTCACACCGAAATGTAACACCATTTCAGCTCGCTTCGTGGAGTTATTCATTTGATATCTGAAGTGAGTTTATTTTTGAAGTGAATCCACTTATACAAATATGAATGCAGTAGTGTCATAATTTTGTATGTGTTCTGAATTTCGATTTATTAGTCCAAGTATTGACGGAAAGCTCGGAGATATTTGTATATCATAAACCTCAGAGATATGCATATAATATATATTTCTGATCGCTGATACGTAATTGGCGTTACTATTAGCTTCATGTTCGCAATTAGTTTATTCAAAATAGATTGACAATTAGCTTTTTATCAAAAATTATCAGAATATTTACAGAGATAGCGCATTAAGCTGACTATATATATATATACCACTAAGCCTGAGTTATCGAATTTTAATTGGAACCCTAAAGTGTATGTATTATAGTAAAATTTTGTTCGTCTATATATATAAAAATCAATGCCACTTTTCGTTGTAATTTTATAACTCAAGAACGGGCTCACTTATCCAAACCAAATGTTTAGACTTTGTTCGGACTATTTAGTAGATGGTTTATGTGAAGTTTGCACAAAATCGGTGAAGCGGTTTTTCCTTTATCACATTTTTTGTAACAAATGATCATTATCCTGTCAAATTGAAACTTTTTTCAGATGGGGATTGTGCTGTTTTTTTTCAGTGTTGACTGTACAAGCATGTTGTTATGTCATCCATGCGGTCATTTCATTTTGGACGTGCTTCGATTAATCGATTTGAATGAAACGGAGTATATAACAAGTAAAAAAACCATCATCAATTGAAGATCACGTTGATAGGTATAGTGAACAATAAGAATATATATGAAGTGTTTATTTGGTTATACCCAACAAAAATACAAGTCGGTGTAAATGAACCGAAGAACATTAAGTTGGCAAGCGACGTGAGCGGCGTGCACAAAGTGCTAAATGTTTTCCGATAACTGTTGGACCATACTCACAACTCGAAACTCGTGGGGCAAAATAGATCAGCTATTCATTTATAGGTATTTCTTATATGCACTTCAATATGTTATTGAAGATTTTTTATTTTTCAGAATACTATTTGATAATTATAAAGTATTTTAAAGTAACTTAGTGAATCTATGTACTCTTAGTACATATATAGAAAGGGTTAGGCAGGGGTGTATAGGTACAGTTACACCCACATTTCCCTAAGCCTGTTGCCATCTCCTGGGCTCAATTCCAAACCCTGGCCGGTTACAGAGAATTTCCTAAAATAAACACCTAGTAAAACTGCCTCATGCTCAGCCATCGTGCTTGGGACCACCAGACAGTGGCAGTCCCTGAACTGTTAGTAGGTACGATTTGTCCATTTAAAATTATTTTTAGAGATAATTATTACTTTAGAGTTCGCTAAGCATGCATTAATGCTTTTCAAAGACGACGATGTACATAGTTATACGTTCATACCTATAACTACATATGTATAATAAATAATGTAATTTCGATGAATGGGTACTAGAAAATCAGCGATGTATGAAACAATGATCGTTCGATATAAAATTCCAATCGTTTACGTAAATGACTTTCGATTTAGAAACAAAATCATATTTTTATAAGAAAAAGGCACTTGACATAAAAATAGTAAATCAGCATAAAGCGTTTTAACTTAAACAATCGTAGCTCGAAATTTCAAATTAACAATAGTAGGTATCTGGTCCTCACAGAAAGTTATTTTATATTCTTTTCTCACCTTTTGACGAGCAATTCTAGATAAGAATGTGAGCACTGTCTGACTAGAAATATTTTTTAAAGTTTAAGAGCGACTTTAAGGATTTATAGTCTAATAAAATAGGGTTCGCTTGCTTCAAGATAAGATCTCATTTTATTGTTTCTCGCGTATCTTATTTGACTTTAGTATAATGTTGGAATTACAGAAAATTTTATCTCGAAATTTACGCGGACCTAATGTCATGTCTTGAAATAATGATCTCAATTTGTGTACTTATAAATATATTTAACATAAAACGTAAACCTTCTAATATAACGCTACAGTGTGCATGATATATACAATTAGTGATGTTGGCAAAATAAATGAGCTAAAGCAGTAAATTTAAACTGGTTCTGTAATTCAAGTAATATTATGCTTTTGAACAAATTGTTAATCAATATGTAAAAATGCATATTATAAGCTTTTTTTGCCGCCGTACAAAACAGTATTAATATTAAGCCTCTTTATTTAAACAGCGTATACGCATTAAACGGCTCTTAAAAGATCTTTGCTTACCCAGTACGCCAAAACATTATCTCCTCATAAACGAAAATGTAATTAAAAGTTCTGAAATTTTTCACTCTGATCGCCACTTCATCATTTACTCAAAAGACCCTTAAGCAAATCTATTTCGATTTACCTTTTTAACAACTTTAAATTGAAACAATCCTGGAACCCTGAAAAAAATATAAACTTCAAAATGGGGGTATAAAAAAAAGATTGCATTAATTTATTTAGAAGATTGGTTGATAGACCAACTTTTCTCATTAATAGAAGAATCAAGATGGTTGAATATGAAAATGTTTTTCCCTGATAGGCAATGAGGCCATTAAATTTTAGTAGGCACTCAAATGTACGTTATTCTTTAGAACCGTGAAAGTAATTGTGCATTTCTTTTTTAGTATAGCCAGTTTTAAGTTTAATATTGTTTCATTATTTTCTTATAGGTGTTTCTCAAGCATCATCATCATATTATATTTTTTATGGGTTTGCGGCATCCGGGCGGACGGATCGCCTGATGGTAAGCGTTTGCCCTTGGACACACGCAACCCCAGAGGAGTCACAAGTGCGTTGCCGGCCTTTTAAAGAGTTTGGGTCTCCGGTACCCTCACTCACTCGGCGAAACACGACGCAAGCGTTTTTTCACGCTGGTTCGTTCCGTATTGTGACTCCGGTCGAGCCGGCCCATTCGTGCCGGTGCATGGCTCACCCGCGGTAAAAATTTAACTAATTTCTCTCAATTTGCACTCTTTTTTTTATCAATCAGCTTGACTATACTATCATCAACGTCCTTATCACATAAATACCTATCCTAAAGCTGCATTAAAAATATTACATTATTCCATATTACACAATAAAAAAAATAAACGCCATAGCGTCGTCAGTTCGCATAAGAATAACAATCACGACCCAAAAGAGAATTTAAGTATGAATAACTGAGACGTTTATATGAAGGGAAAAGTCTGGTAACTTTATTGAAAACATCTGTCATCACAAAGACCCTGAAACTTCCTGAACCTCAATTTACCGTTAAAAGGTAGACGTGAACCGTAACATGCAAAATATCGCCTTTCAGTTCGGCCAAACCAGAAATTCTACTCAAAAAGTTCCATTCACGTACAAATTGGTACATAAATATTCGAAATACTTAACAAATTTTCCGTTGACAGATTTATTTTCCCTTTGTAATTAAGTACAAACTTTTTGAACTAATATCGGACCGTTCACGGACCAAATATCGGTTAGATCGTTCATAAAATTGTCGGGAATATGGCCCTATAAAACAGTTGACCATAAACCAATATGATGTTTTTTAACCTTTGTAAATATACCACTCGAAACGTACCGTAATGGCTACTTAAAATAGTCTGAAAGCACTCTGAACAGTGAAGAGAATTTATGAAATTTTACGAAGATAAACATCGAGACCTCAGTGCTAAATGCGAAACCTTTTACTTGAAATAAGTAAGTTAAAATGTTTTCAATGTGCTTTTACAATTACATAGAAAAGGTGTCGAGACTGAAAATGAAATATATATATATTTTTAACATAACATAACATAGCATCACGCTTGTATTCTCCAAAGGGGTAGGCAGAGATATATACGTACATAGTTTATACACCCACATTTCACCAATTCTGTTATGATGTCCCATGTAATAGGTGGTGATCCTATTACCATCTACCGGGCACAATGCCAAGCTCCGGGCTGCTATCGAGAATTTCTAAATAGAAAAACACAAAAACACTTTGCCAAACCCGAGAATCGAACCCAGTACCTCATGTTCAGCAGTCGCGCTTGGGACCACTAGACCAATGATGCAGATATTTTCTTTCGTCTAAAAATGATAACGTTGAGTTTTTTTATAAATCACATTTCCCATCTAATACATTTTTGGGTTTGTTAAAATCCTTCATGAACTATTACTGAATTGCTACCAACTAAAACCGCAGACAGTCCTCCATTAACCACCAGGTTAAAGGATCGTAACTACATTCGCTGCAAAGAAAACTGTAGCACCTGAAATGTAATCTTCTCGTAACAACTGAAAGGTACATTCTTGTTGAGTAATTAAAAATCGTAATCCTCTAAAAATTTACACTGCGTACACGACTGTGTTTTTGACACTTAATAATTTATATATGAGATTTCCTAAGTTTATTTATTAATTTATTTTATCTCAAACGATATGCTCAATAAGAGGTAGACTGACCAAAGTTGCAAAGGTAAGTCAATTCAATAACATTATGCATACTTAAAGTTATGATATTAAATGGAGCGAGCAGGATTCGAACCTGCGCCTCCCGGATAAATACTCCAGGCGCTCTGACCACTAAGCCATCTCGACCTCTGCTCACTACCGTGAATTCTTCTTCCACATTTTAACACGTCTTTTGGTGACGTCATTGCGACAGTCTATTCAGTTCCTATACAGGTGACCGAACCAACACGACTAACATTGCAGTTAATACAATGTCGTAAAAATGCAATTACATTAACAATTAAAGATAAATCTCTGAAAAGCATTAACGCATGCTTAGCGAACTCTAAAGTTATAATAATAACAATAGGGTAATTAATTACTATCTAACATAATGTTGTACTTTATAATTTACATTTAATTTAACTTTGGTGTAAAAGAAATCTTACGAAATTAAGAAAGCATTGACTTTTATTAGATATTTCCCCACCGGCAGATTAAAGGCTCCAATCTCTACGCATATTTGCTATCAGGTACTATATGTGACTCCAGGCGCCCGAGACATTTAAACTTAATTTAATTTATATTTTGTTTTAGGAGACCACACTATTTCTTGTTAAAAACTTTAACACAAGCACACCTTTATAAATAAAACATTACATAAATATATAAAGAATACGGTAAGAATAGGGCTTAGTGGTCAGGCGCAGGTTCAAATCCTGCTCGCGACCGTATTTTTTTTCCATTTAATATTATAACCTTAGAGTTCGCTAAGCATGCGTTAATGCTTTTCAGAGATTTATCTTTAATTATTCATACTTACTTACTAGACGCTGATCCATGAACATTTCATAAGCACATTGTTTACATGTGGTTCGTAAATATTTATTGAGATCCATAAGTATAGTTGTATCTGTGCACTAAAACTCATAATATCTGTAGATATTACACAATAACATAGCATAATAGCATAACACCTGTATTCCCCGAAGGGGTAGGCACAGGTGTTCACGGTTGAACACCCACATTTCACCAATGCTGCTATTAAGTCTCAAGTAATAGGTGGTGAGCCTATTGCCATTTACCGGGCAAGATTCCAAACTCCGGGCTGCTACTGAGAATTTCCTTACAGGAAAACTCAATAACAATTTGCCCAACCCGGGAATTGAACCCGAGACCTCGTACTCGGCAGTCTTGCTTGGGACCACTAGACCAACAAGGCAGTTAACACAATAATACGATAGTATATGAAAACCATTCAATCGTAGTAGTAATTACCATAGTATCTGGCAGAAACTATTAACTATGCGGTATCGTAAGATATGACTACCTGTTGGTCTAGTGGTCGCAAGCGCGGCTGCTGAGCGTGAGGTCCTGGGCTCGATTTCCAGGTCGGGTAAAGTGTTATTGAATTTTTCTGTTAGGAAATTCTCAGTAGCAGCCTGGAGTCAGGAAGTTGGTGGTGTGACACCCCCTTGCTTCGGAGAGCACGTAAAGTCGTCGGTCCTGTGCCTGATCTCTCTCTGGGCGTGTCGGATTGCCGTCCCATCGGAATATGAGAGTGAAGGAAGAGGGAGTGCACCTGTGTTTGCGCATACACTTGTGCACTATAATATCTCCTGCGTACTTGGCTAATCTCCGTGGAGATAGGTCCCCGTGACCGAAATACAGTCGGGAGGAGTATATGTCTTAAGATATACAGTCAGACGCGTAGGTAATATCTATATTTTATGGTCCAGAATCTGCAGATATTAAACGATATCGGCAGATTCTGTCAGTTTTTTTTTTCCATTACTTGCGACGTCTATATCATAAAGTATCCGCCGAGTGTGTAACAACCTTTATGCGAATACACGGCCCTTCTAGTAATACTTATTCCCATAAATTCTCACATATTGACATTGAACCGTGCCCCTTACATTGGAAACCCTCGTATCTTTTGTCGAATGTTTCCCCAAGTATTACGAAAAATTCCTAAAATACTTCGGCCAGATTCAATATCGGCCAAAGGGTCACTCCGAACGCATTGTATAAAAGAATAATAGTCTGTATTGATTTGTGAAATCCGTCTTAGCCATTTTCGATTTTTCTCTTTCATTTAAAATCTATTTGAACTTTCTAGATTGCATTCTTCAAAAGATTTTCGGGATTAGGATTCTATACAAAGGATATTTTTGTTTGTTTGTTTTAGTCTTTGCTTCCAATTAATATGTATTTAAGTATGGTTTACTATAATTAAACTATGACCAACGTTTTATGCGCTAAAGTAAATGAATATTTTGGCGTAGCTTTGTGTTAATAAAAAAAACAATAATAAAGCTAAAAGTCGGTTGCAAAATATAAATCAAAGCCACAAATATGCGTATGAAACTACATATAATCGTATGATAACTGTCCAAAACGGTGTCAAACAGCTGTACGTCGTCTAATTACTTATACATATATATTTATATACAGTCAACTTAGCTTAACGCTACACGTTTGTAAAGAATAGTATTAAATCAATTTTTAAACAGTTTACACGTCTCATTATTCGCAAAATAACCTACAAGCTAAATTACACCTTATCGTCGTTAACAATAACACAAGAAAAGAAAAAGAAAAGAAAAAGGATTTATTTTGCCACCAGAACAACACACACAAAAATTCAACACAAGAGAAAAACAAAGTACAAGAAATAAAAAAGCAAGTAGAACAACTTAAAGAAGAACTAAAAACAAACCACGGGTGCGATTTTTGCTCACTGACAACATCGCAAAACAAATAGGCCACAGAGGAATATTATAAAGTACTCTGTGATATTAATAATCTGTGGGCCACAGAATAATGACAATGACAGTGAACATCAATCAACCGTATTTAATAATATTGTTATTGTTGAAAACTTAGTTCTAAAGAAAAACAAAAGTTTAAAAATAAGGGAAAGTGTGTGTCCCACCAGTGCCAAAAATTCGGACATCACTCAGCATACGCTGCGATATAAAAAATCACAACACTGATATTCTGTGATATCCGCAAGTGACGCCGGCGTCATTCGGTCGGCGTCAACCGTGTTCCCATAAACAAATTTATGAATAATGTGAAAGAATGTTAGTTATATAAATATTTTAATATGCGGTGTAAAAGAGTGAATTAAAAATAGTGCTCAATTGTGTATTTTGCTAGCAAGATTTGTATTAGGTATACCGTCGCATCCACCCTGCATCACATGACGCGGCGTTGCTAGTATTAATTCTACGAATTTTGCAATGCGCAGTGGCATCAAGCGACCAGAGTTATATTATTATAGCTGTTTAACTTAACAATACTCTTTAATTTAAGGGGATCCTTAATAACCTAACAGAAGATTTTTAAATTGAATAATTCACTATATTTTAAAATATTGATACCGATGATCGAATCCAAATTAATAGTTATAATTTTCTAAAGAAAACATTGAAAAATAATAGACACGAGCAGGACTCGAACCCGCGACCCTTGACTTACCGTGTCATGGCTCTCCCACTGAGCTATCGTGTCATGCTATCATCCATTATATTTCATATTCCCTTTTCGTCTTAAGGAGACGCCGCGCGCCGGGCGATTTCTATTTAGCAATCATTTAAGATTACTAAACTCAGCGTTACCACTTTGCAGTTGTAAGGCGCCGAACGATATCCCAATCCTTTCTATGTAATCCTTTAAAATTTTTCCTTAGAAAATAATCCTATCCTACTTCCTACTAATATTATAAATGCGAAAGTTTGTATGTATGGGTATTTGTTACTCTTCCACGCAATAACTACTATACGGATTTGGATAAAATTTGGCACACGGACAGTTTATAACCTGGATTAACACATAGGGTACTTTTTATCCCGGCTGGACCGGTTTAATTCTGAAGCCCACGCAGACGAAGTCACGGGCAGAAGCTAGTAATTAATAAATGGCCTTAACATGTATAAAGATAATTTAAAATGATTATGGTTATTATATTAAATGGAAAAAGAATACGGTCGCGAACAGGATTCGAACCTGCGCCTCCCGGATGAATACTCCAGGCGCTCTGACCACTAAGCCATCTCGACCTCTGCTCACCACCGCGAATTCTTCTTCCATATTTAACACGTCTTATGGCGACGTCATTGCTATCAATTCAGTCCCTATACAAGTGACTGAACCGACACGACTAACTTTGCAGTTAATACAATCTCGTAAAGAATGTAATTACCTTAAGGGGTTACGACCTATCAAAAGTAATGGATCCTCCGAATTTTATCACTGCAAGGTTACTTTGTTTACATTTCGGGATTTTTGAGACTGCCTCGTAAGCTTCTGGGTTCAATTCCCGGGTCAGGCACAGTGTTAATTGATTTATCTTTTAGGGATTTCTCTGTAGAAGTTTGGAATTGTGCTGCAGTAGATGACAATAGGCTCACCACCTACTACATGGGACTTAACAACAGCATTGGTGAAATGTGGGTGTGTACATCTCTGCCTACACCTTTGAGGAATATAACAATGCCAAGTAAGCTATGTCAAACATCTGTATAGGTACTGAATAGATAGCAATGACGTCACCATAAGGTGTATAAAACGTGGAACCAAAATTCGGAGTAGTGAGCACAGGTTGGGATGGCTTAGATGCTAGATTTATCCGAGAGGCACAGGTTCAAATACTGCGTGCGAATTTACAAAAAAAAAATGAAATGATTTACTCTATTTGAACCTTAACAAAAACCATTTCATTTATCCTTTTGTCCCGGTCGCACTCCCGCAAATTGATGAGAAAAGTTTACATTTAGTTTAGTTCAGCTGAGAGCCATCATTCATCTTTATCTGATTTGTAGTTTACAAAGCTTTCTAGCGTGTTATTTGTTTGAACCTACTAAAAGTATGTAGTTGTAATACAAATTCTCATGGAAAATACAATAATCAAAATTAGTGCAAGGCTTCATCAGTGTAGTGGATGCAAACGTGACTTCTGATCATAACGCTCTTGTGTTTGATTAACGGAAAAGTGTTATTCAATTTCTCTGGTGGAAACGCTGCCTCGTTGGTCTAGTGGTCCCAGGCGCTACTGCTGAGCACGAGATCCGGGGTTTGATTACCAGGTAGGGCAAAGCGTTATTGAGCTTTTCTGTTAGGAAATTCACAGTAGTAGCCCGGAGTTTGGAATTGTGCCCGGTATGGCTGGGTAGAGTGGATGTATGTTTGTTACTCTTTCACGCATTAACTAATAATCGGATTTGGATGAAATTTTGGCATATAGATAGTTTGTAACCTGGATTAACACATAAAAAACTTTTTATGCCATCTACACCCAATTCTGAGTCCACGCAGACGAAGTCACGGACAGAAGCTAGTACCTAATATGCGAGACTATAAAATAATTCTTACTTAGGTTCCTGCAGATGTCGCAAATGCTTTTTCATTACTCTACTGCCTGTTAGGTAGCTTTCTGCTGTAAGACAAGAAAACATGATTTCCCAAAGGGACAAACGGTAACCCGCTAGTTTAAAAGAAACATCGTCGCCTACTTAAAATTTCCTTTGTCCGAAGAATTCACAATGGTGCCTTTACCTGCCCATCTCTAGTCAAGTTAAGGGTTTTGGAATACCTACGTAAACCGAACAAACATTACATTTAAAGATAAATCTTTGAAAAGCATTAACGCATGCTTAGCGATCTCTAAAGTTATTATATTAAATGAAAAAGAATACGGTCGTGAGCAGGATTCGAACCTGTGCCTTCCGGATAAATACACCAGGCGAACTGACCACTAAGCCATCTCGACGCTCGACTCATTACATTACTTGTGAAAAAACATCACAATCGGCTATCTATTTTCACGATTGGTGACTATTTCGACCACTCTTAGTAGCGGATAATGGGGTGAGTAGGGATTTAGGTATGAATAGGGACAAAACAAGAACTTATTCAACATTTATTTTTTTGTTTCTCAGTACTTAATCTTTACAGAATAAACAAGAAAATGAAAAAATGAAATATTCGCATTCATTTTAAATATTTACAGATACAGGACATGGTGGACCTATTTTCAGGACAAATATATTACCAGATATTGCGTTGAGACACTGATAAGATAGGGTTTAAAAATAGAGAAAGGGGACAAAGTAGGTATAACAACACAAAAATAATACGGATATTCCGACGAAACAATTGGCTACTTGACAGTTATAACAAAAAAATATGAAAAGTATTATGGTAGCCTAAAGGGAAATAATAATTAAACAAATTTGTTTTTGCATTAAGATAAATCGTAAATATTTTATTTTTGCAAAATAAGTTCGCATTTTTTTATCTGTTGATTACAAGAACCAAAACGCAGGAACCCATGATGTTGCATCTTGTGACGTCGCATTTTACAAAACAAAATATCTTTGTTCTGTCGTTTGATATGAAATTAAATTTACTAAGCGTAATGTCTATATTCTTAAATCTATTTCATAATAATGTCCCATATCATTAGGCAGCTGTACTTTATTTATTAGATATTTTTATTTATTTAAAGGTATGTCATTGATTATTTTTATATGAAAAGTAAAAATGTTTGGTTAGGTTTTATTTATTTCAAGGAGATCAGAAGATAAGTTTATATCTATATATAAAAAGAAAATCTCAGATTTGAACTAGGGGTAAGCTAAGATGAAAACTACGGGTCTCGGCGTGCTAACTATAACCACTGCTTTCGAAGTTGTAAACATTTGTTTAAACAATTTATCAGGATATTCACTGGTTATACTTTTAGACATTGGCACAGCACACGTCTTATATGTTGTGATTTTCACAATTCCATTAAAAAGCTTTTAGTATGTATATAATACATAGAATAAAAATTACTTTTCTCATAAATACGGTTAAAGTTAGAGCCCCGTAATTAGTTTTATTAAGATATATATGACGTCACAGTTCAAAAGTAACGTGACCATGTGTTTTCGCGCCTCATTTCAAATTAATGAAGAAAAATCATTTTTTTTCCAAGAAATAAAGTTTTTCGAGAAAAATATGATATTGTAAGATGTATAAAATAAACATTTACACATTTTAAAATACTTTTCCGAAAACTGTCAAGTAGCCAATTAAAGGAGTAAATCAGTGTTAGAAGAGTGTTAGAGCCCCCTGTCCTATCCCTATTCACCGCTTGATCCCAAATCACCCCATTTTTAATTTATTTAAAAAATGGATGATTCTAGACTAATATTTAAACCCTTATCCCTACACACCCCGTAATAACAAAGTAATTAGTAGGTAGAGCAGTAATCTTGCCCGGAACAAGCCATAAATTAGGACCACATCTGCCGTGTAAGCAATTAATTCTGTTTACAATCGCGGCGACAAAACGACGTTACAGCGCTGTTATTGTGCTGTTAAAGCATAATGAGTTTTGATTTGACTGTTAATGTTTTATGAGTACGTTTCAGGGTTATTCATATTATAATGACACTGGATTCTATTTCAATGTACATTAACGTCAATACTAGAGGGACTCGTAGCTAAGTAACAGCCGCACAGATCGATCGATTGAGGTTAAGCTGCGCTTGCCGCGGTCGGTCTGTGGATGGGTCACCATCATTTCATATCCTTCGGTCTCGGATGTCAAATTAAAAAACTCGGTTGTAAAAAGAAATATTCAAATCAATTAATGTTCACCGGTTACTACTCACGTGCATTTTTCGGGATTGCCCGACTAGTTTCGAACTCGAACGGAGCCCTTAGTCATGAGCTGAGCCCGTGGCGATGTCGCGAGTCAAACTGACAACCAGTTTGACTCGCGACATCGCCGCAAAATGCACGTGAGTAGTAACCGGTGAACATTAATTGATGTAAAAAGAAAGTCTGAAAATCAGTCATAGCACGAGATATCGTCTTACCTAGTCGCTCCATGTAAAATACTGATATTAAGCTGTACCGATTTAGCTGGAAGCCGACCCCAATATAATTGGGTAAAGGCCTATGTAGTCTAAATAAACTAAAATGAGATAATTACTATATTTTACTAAGAACTACTTAGATACTAAAAGACGTCGATTTTAAATTATGTGTCACTTCTAAAACATCCCAACTCCACTCATCTCACACACAACATATATCACATAATTTACTTTTATTAACACTTATATAATGTTCTTACAATCAACTTGTTTCCGTTTATTTTTTTCTCAATTTGCATGAAAAAATATTAGTTTCAGTTAAGATCATATGCAAATGTTGAGTGGGCCCGGTAACCTGTAATATATAAACCCACATAAGTGCAGATTATCTACAGATTTTGCTGTCTGATAGATATCCTAAATATAGTAAAAAAAAAAAAAAAAATTATTCCTAATCATTATCATTGATAAATATTTCGTTTATTTATTAACTTTACATATGATTTATATTTTTAACTATATATCGATTATAAAAAAAATACATTTAAAAATATAAAATATAGCAGACCACCGACATCGGGAACAGGGTCCAAGCTACCGGTGGTTAGGGCCCCAGGGAGAGGAACCTCCGCACAATGCGTGCCGTGTCGAGGAGTACCACTTTCTGTATCAGGCCCTTGACCCAGCCGTCTAACGAGAGCCTCTTAAGGTGTTGGTCTAGACTCTTCGCTATCAATATATTATTGTTATTATTACAAATCATCAGAGTGACTTTTTCAAGGTACAAAGCAAACCAGTTGTAATCACAATGAACAGCACGACTTCTAATTCTAAAGGGCAGTCCATGAACACCCATCTTTGATCATCATTAATACATACATAACATAACATAACATCACGCCTGTATTCCCCGAAGTGGTAGGCAGAGGTATACACAGTTGTACACCCACATTTCACCAATGCTGTTATTAAGTCCCACGTAATAGGTGATGAGCCTATTGCCATCAACCGGGCAGAATTCCATAATACATACAAATAAATAAAATTGAAGTGTCTATTTATAATGTCAAAATAATAGTTTTTTAAGCTCATACAAGTATTTGCACAATACCAATGCCTAAAAATCTTTGTCTCGCTGTTTGTTCCACCTAATTTTCGAAACGACTAGACCGATTCTGATAATATTTTACAGGCAGGTAGCTGACTATATAAGGCTAATTATAATATAATTATACGCGGGTGAAACCGCGGGGCACAGCTAGTTTAGACATAAAAGCTTTTCCAAAAGTCGAAGACAAACCCATCAACGCCTATTTATAACAAGTCTTTGTATGTTAATCACACATGATACTTTAAACTATCTCTTGTTTCGTAACTTCTATCATATTTTATAGAATTAATACTATACATCGTACCTAAAAGGCTAAATTACACCTAACTCGGCCATATTTATTACTGACGGCTAATTAAATTGCCTGACACATAGTTCTAATTAGGTTGTGCAAGGATTTATGAGAATTTCGAGAACGAGCCGAGTAAATATGAAACTAGATAATGTATTACTCTCGAAATATCCAACCTTACTGAAAATGAAAATGCTGTTAATTGTGAGACTTTGTTTGTTACCTTTTCATGACTAAACGGCTGAACGGACCGTGAAGAATGAAAAAATGAAGGAACCTCTTGATGAAGGACATAGGCTACCTTTAGTCTCGCAGGCGAAGTCGAGGGCACCAGCTAGTATAATATATAGAAAATAATGTCGATGACAAAGGAAGGTCTCGTGGCTGAGTATAAGTGACAACTGTACTAGATTGAGGTTAAGCTGCGCTGTGTTGGTCTTTGGATAGCTGATGATAATTTAATATTGAGACCCGTCCCTAGTTGGTCTAGTGGTCCCGAGCGCGACTGCTGAACATAAGGTCTTGGGTTCGATTCCCAGGCAGAACAAGCAAAAGCGCGTTCATTAACATTCACAATACAATTATTGGTAGGTAGTATATGTATTTCTCGTACTCACTGGACGCCTGAAGGAGGACATCTCCGCCGAGGTCGATTGCGGCGAAGGTGGTGTGACGATCTGCATAAGCTTGCGGGCCATTGCAGACATTGCAGACGACAGAGAGGTCTGGAAAAAGAAAGGGGAAGTCGTTGCCCAGCAGTGACATAATAATATATATGTGTTTTACGATGTACTATTCCTTAAACAACAACATAGCATCACGCCTGTATTCCCCGAAGGGGTAGGCAGAGGTGTACACAGTTGTACATCCACATTTCACCAATGCTGTTATTAAGTCCCATGTAATAGGTGGTGAGCCTATTGCCATCAACCGGGCACAATTCCAAACTCCGGGCTGCTACTGAGAATTTCCTAACAGAAAAACTCAATAACACTTTGCCCGACCCGGGAATCGAACCCGAGACCTCCTGCTTAGCAGTCGCGCTTGGGACCACGAGACCAACGAGGCAGCCCTTAAACAATATATAAATTAACATTAACTAGTTACTTATTTCTGTTTAACAATATCAATAAATCCAACCATATCGATGAAGCGCTAGTATATTCGTCGGTACCTAGACCTCAGCAAATCCCAAGTACTTCCCAAGTTTACTTATGTAGATCCAACGGATTGATTCAACTGATTCAATTTTTGGAAAAGGGTAGCTACATTACGAATCAAAATGATTTATTACTTACATTGTATAAAAATATCATTTAGTACAATGTTATATTTATGGAAGCCTATTGTATTGCAATATTTATTCAAATTAATTTTAATACATTTTCTCAATATTGAAGATTGGTATCTTTCTTTTTGAGATAATGTATTAGTTTAAACATAAAGAAAACGTATTTACGGTTGCCATTTCGTAAGAAAGATTTCATATTAGAATACCGGTGATCGTGTGTTCGTAATTCTACTCCTCCTTAACGGCTCGACCGATGATTTGTTTTTTGTGTTTACCTGAATGGTACTTAGCTTTAATTGGACCCGGTAGGTGGAGATATTGTCAGGATCAACAAGTGTGACAGGACAACGTGTGCCATCTGTGTCTGCAAGTTCTTTTATATACATAATAATAGGCGAAAATTAAAGCATTATGCGATAAATTAAATTATGACTTTTACCTAAGTTTTGTTTGAAACTAAACACAAACTTTCGCCGAGTGAGTGAGGGTACCGGAGGCCCAAACCCTTTAAAAGGACGGCAACGCACGTGCGACTCCTCTGGGGTTGCGGTGTCCATGGGTGGTGGTAATCGCTTACCATCAGGCGAGCCGTCTGCTCGGTTGCTCCCTATTTCATAAAAAAAAAAAAAAAAAAAAAAAAAACAGACAAACAGAGAAAAATTCTAACAATCATTGTTTTGGGTGCTATTTTATATTGATATAGGTCCCAACAATATTTTATCTCATATATTTTCTATGTACAGACAGCGATCCGTTACATTTTTATTATATGTATTGATAAATACGACGCGGCAGATCTGTATCAGAATCATAACAAGTAGAATTGATAGTCTTTGCCTACCCCTATGGGTAAAAGGCTTGATTGTATGTATGTTTGTATGCAGAGTGCCTAAGTTTCAGTAAACAGATGTACAGCTAGACAGAATTTAGAGCTGAGACAATTAGATAAGCCGCACATGAACAAACCAACTGCCCAATCCGAGTTGATTAAGTAGTTGCTGTCTATACTTTAATACAATTACTTAGAAGCTCTATATATTATATACTAACTGTAATTGAACAATAAGTAAGCAAAACGTAATAAATACGAAAAAGTAAGTACACGTCTTTGAACTAAAAAAGAATCGTTTTTATTTTTATATTTTAATATTTACTTTGAATCTTTCAAAAGCATTAACTCATGGATAGCGAAGTCTAAAGAAAAATATGATCGTAACGGTAAATACGGTCGTCTCTCAATCTCGAATCGAGAAGGCTTAGTCGTATTATCCAAGAGGGTAGGTTCGATCCTGCTCACGATTTTTTTTCCACAGTCGTTTATAACATTAGAAATATTTTAATGACATGTATAGTACAGCTGGGGATTGCATCTCCTTCACATCATACATGTTTGTTTGTGATATTTATTTTAATATATGGCTATTAGGTGTATAATTGTATAAAACACACGTGTATAAAACAATATATCTTCATATGACCAGAAACTGATGTCATAGAGATATATACACCTCTGCTTACCCCTTCGGGAATTACAGGCATGATACTATGTTATTTTATGTTATATAAACACCGTATAACATACATATATACACCGTGAGGTGTTTTTTCCATTGAAGTAGGCAGAAACCACAGAACGCTACCTGCTACGACCCTTACATACGCCGTTCGCTTCGTCTACGTTCATACATCTGGTCATACACGCACGTCGCCGGCGGTTATAAGTACTATGCATTTGACCTGTTTGAGGGACATCACCAATTAGGTCAGTGTATATTTTTCTGGGGCGTCCCCTAGCACCCAGCATTTCCACTGCCATATTAGCGTTATTTGTAAAAAAAAGTGATATACTTTCTATTGGTTTTGTTACAGCTTCAGCAATATCCTAAAATATTCAAATTACTTCGATGTTTTATCTCTGAACCTTATGTTAATATCTGTCCAGCCTTTTCAAAACGAAATTGGGATCTCTTCCAGTCTAAGCAGGCAGTCGCTCCTAGTAATACTAGAATTTTACAAAAATCAACTGCATATCTGACGCTTTCACTACTAGGATTTTACATAGACGAAATTGCCTATCTGACCTTTGCACCCCAGTTACTGAGTAACACGATATCTACATAAAGCAACTGCCTATCACTGTCGCTACTAATATTTTAAATAGACGTACTGCCTATCTGACTTAATAGCTTAACGTAGTCTCAGAAGCACGAATATGTCGAAATGATGTCACCCGTCTACTGACCAACCACGGCAAGAGCAGCTTAACCTCGATCCATCGATCTGTGCGCCTGTTACTTAGACACGAACCCCTCTGAACCTCACGTTACACCTCAATATTCTACCTCCTACCATTAGTCCTATCAATGATAAAATGACGCCGACAAAGGACATTCCAAGACTAGGTATGAAAAAATGTTTTATTCCAAGCAGGTTTCGGGAACTATGTTCAATATTGTGTGTGGGAACTATTCTCAATATTGTGTGTGCGAACAAACGCCGCGTGCCCGAGCACACCGGTCTCGAATAAGTACAAACGCACCGTGAGCATAACATATAGCACGCTGGACAAAAACTTTTTATGTTGGTAACTAACAACATTTGTATTTGGTCGATAAGTAACTTCATTAATTATACGCAAGATAAAATACTTTTGATCTTAAGTTAAGTATGGAAAAAGGCATGTGTATACTATAATATCGTATGCACTTGCTTCTGGGCCTAGCAAACCACTAGCAACTTTTTTATTACCATCGTATAATTCTATTTTTCAAAGAAACATTGAAAAAATAATAGACAAGAACGGGGCTTGAACCCGCGACCTTTGACGTTCCGTGTCATCACTCTACCAACTGAGCTACCTTGTCGTGTTCAAACCTATTGAATTTTCAATCCTCTTTGTATACGTCTTAAGGAGACGCCTGGTGATATTTATCTAGTAATCATTTACAGATTTACTAAACTCAGCGTTACCACTTTGCAGTTGTAATAGATATAATAGAATTAATATAGGCATTACATGGCCTCAACATGTATTAAAAAAAAATATAATTATATACCATCGTATACTTCCAGAATACCTTTATTGCACATGAGCCTCCTTTTTAAAAAGCCAACAAAACCATAAAGCAAGTTACATCCATTAGTCTCAAGTGGTTTAATAACTTCAACGCATTGTGCTCGCGAATCGAGCAGCGTGGGTATAGATTATAGCCTGTAAATATACCATGAAAGGGTGATTTTATCACTTAATAACGCTAAGATTTTCAGTTACATATCGCATACTAAACCATTTAATTCTAGATAAAATTTAAAATAATTGTATTATTTCCGAATTATTCATTACTGCGATAAAATATACCTAGCTCTGAAACAAATTATTGAACCCTCTTATTTCACCTAAATTGTATCCAAATTAATTTTTCATTCATTCATTTATTCATAAAATTTTAAGTTTTGTAATTAATGACGCTTCAAGAAATTGCCCTGGATTTTTATCCAGACAGCTTGCTGTTCTGAGACACTGTGCGATGGCGACGACGTTATTGCTTTATATCCGTGACGTCTCGCATGACTTGCGGATGAAACCAAGCTAAAACTACAAAATTTTACAAGAGAAAATATGAGTTCTTATAAAAGTTTCTTTAATAGTTTGTATTGTCATTATAAGTAGATATAGTTGTGAAACTTTCAGATATTATTAAATAAGTTTATGTTGATCGACCTGAATATAACAAAAAGACAAGAAGGCTTCAACTTAGTATATTTTAAAACATGAGGAAACCAGAGAGATATTCTTGCTGCTGTGTAAAGCCATGGTGAAGGCCTTTGGGCGGTTTAAACTCGGACACTAGGTTGTTCATTAACCACACGAGGCGGAGTTAGTTCAAAAACAATTTGCAAGCGAAAAAGATTTGAAACTGGTCAGGCAGGAATGACGATGATTTTACATACTATGTGATGTACTAACATTGAACACACTACGGACTTACCAGTCGCTCCGCTTATGACCTAAAAAAATATATTGAAAGGTCACAAAAGTCACGCTCGCGGTACATTGACATATTCGACCTCATCAGTCACTCTTGAAACTAATACCAATTCCAATATTAAATAGACGCCTTAAACCAACGCGTAATATTAAAATTAATTTACCTACATTACAGTTGACTCAATTTTAAAGCATTTTGTCTTCATAATATCCCGAATCTATAGTTATTTTTTAGACAATTTGACATTTAAAAGTACGAAATGACATAATATTTCCAATGTCAATCGAGCGGCATTATTTTCAAGAGTAAGCCCACAGATGCCTGAAAGTGTGACAACCAATCATAACGCGAGATATCGTGTTACCTAGTACCTAACTGTGTTATGGCGGCCAGATAGACGGTTAGAAAGAAAGAAAGAAAGAAAATAAATTTATTTCCTTGCACAACAGGGACAGATAAAATCGTAATATAGTTACAAAATAAAAACAAATATAAAAATAATAGTTTTTTTTTTTTTTTTACATTGGCAACAATCAAAAGACAAATGTCTATAACCAATAAAACAATACCAACAAAGTCAACATAAATCCTTTTGATTGGTGCCATCATAAAACATGGCTGACATTTTTTCTTTCTTTCTTTCTTTTCTTTCTTTCAGATAGACGGTTACTCCATGTTAAAATATTGGTAATAAGCTGCCGATCCCAACTTCCACTCAACTCCCAACGCAATGGTCTTAAGCTTTTCTTAGATTGCGTATTGCGAGGAAACTTAACTTTCATGACATGTATTCATTTCTATTACGTATATAACTACGTATATAATGTGAATACTTGTAAGTAGAATGTGTGTCGTCACATATAAGGCAGGCATTTGCAACCGACGTCGGCGTCGGCACTGGTTCTCACCATAACTACTCGATTGAAAGGAAACATAGGAAGGAATAAAAGGAGATACTTCGTATGTTATCGTTCCATAACATAACATAGCATGACGCCTGTATTCCACGAAGGGATAGGCAGAATTGTATACCTACAGTCGTACACCCAGATTTCACTAATGTTGTTATTTAGTTTGCTATTGTTAAGTTCCATAAAAGGTGGTCAGCCTATGGGCATCTACCGGGAAAAGATCCAAACTCCGGGTTGCTATTATCATTTTCCTAATACTAAAACCCAATAAAACTGCCTGACTTGGGCATCGAAACCATGACCTCATGCTTAGCAGTCGCGCTCGGGACTTCTAGACCCGAGAGACAATTTTCGTTAATTAGTATTTTTGTTAACTTCCAATTATGCCTAAGAGAACCTGTTGCATTCCTTGAGAGAGAGAAACTCTTTCCTCTTTGTAGAACTCGTCCCTATTCTTATAAAAATCTTACGATACATAGTTGTCCCCGTTTAATAAAGTAACGCCACACGTTCCCTTAAGTACACACATCAACACGGTCTAGGGATATTTCATACTCAATTAAATAACTCGAAAAGTACTGGCCGCATTGGAATCTTTTATACACCGATTTGTTTGTAATTTATCTCACACTAATTCCAAATTCAAATTTTTGAAAATTCTTTTGTTTCTGTGGCATAAAAATGTCTTGATGTGTAGGAGAGGGAATTTTCATTTGTGCGAAATTTAGAAAACAATACGAATTACATTTAGTTACAGTTTTTTTTCATTTTTAAACGAAAGATAAAGTTAAAATTGAGGTATTGTAGCCATGCAACGCCAACATTTGACGAGGGCGGAGATATTACGAGCTGTGGGAATGCTGGAAGCTGGGTCTGTTCAGCGTAATGTTGCTGAGGCCATAGGGACCCACCAAAATGTAATTTCAAGATTGTGAACACGCTATCGTGCAAAAGTGGCGTGGTGAAGTAGCGGAGAGGCACCGGGGGCCAAGTCGCATCACTACCCCCAGACAAGACCGATTTTTGCAAATTACTGCGCGAGCTCAACCAAATGCAACGGCGACTCAATTGGTCCAAAGGCTGCGAGTGGAACACCAAGTGCTTGTGAGTGACCAAACTGTAGGAAGGCGACTGCATGAAAGCAATCTACGCTCTCGTAGACCACTCCGGGTCCCACCTTTACGGAGAGGCAATCGTGGACGACGATTGAATGGGTTCGGAACCACGTGGACTGGGGCCGTGAACAATGGTCCAATGTGCTGTTCACGGATGAATCCAGGTTCGGCTTCCATCCAGATTCACGAAGGACGCGTGTTTGGCGAGTTCCTGGACGATGGAGCCGTCTTCAGAACCCTCAGGAAGTTCACCCATACCAAGGAGGAACAATTATGGTTTGGGCAGGAATTCGTCTTGGAGGACGGACGGATCTCGTTTGGGTGCGGGGCAATATGACGGCAGAACGATACGTCCAACAGGTGCTGGGGCCCGTAATCTTGCCCCACAGAACACAAATGGGGCAAGATTTCCTGCTCATGCACGACAATGCCCGGGCACACACGGCGAGAACGGTAGCAGCTTGGTTACATACACACAATGTTAGGGCCTTAGACTGGCCTGCTCAATCGCCAGATCTAAATCCCATTGAGCATGCGTGGGATATGCTGCAAAGAAGAGCTCTGAAGGAAGTTCCTGAAAATCTGGCTACAGAAGATCAACTTTTTGCGCACCTCAGAAGGACATGGGACAATATTCCGCAGCAAGACATTGACAACCTTGTTCTGAGCATGCCGAATCGTTTCGGATGTGTTATGAACATCATGGGTGCTTTCTCAGACTACTAACTTCAAGTTTATAAACACAAATTAAATGATTTTTCTATTTTTTTCAGTTTTTACTCATAAATTAAAAGTTAATTCATATACAGTTTCCGTCTATGCTTCATTTTTTTTTTCATAAAATCCTAAAATTTTAATCGTAGTACCTTAACCATTACTAGAAAATGGTAGAATATTAAATAACGTATCTTTTAAATTTAAACATGTCATATAAATAATTAACATATTGATAGTAATTCGCTTTTTTAAAAATATCCCTAGACCGTGTTGATGTGTTTAATTGTCAAACAGAAATTATAAACCAAAAGCCGTTTAAAAAAATAACGAGCAATCATAAAGAAATATTGCCCATTTTGTATTAAATATTTTAAAAAAGCGTTCTATGCTAAACACATTTTTTTTATAATCACGTTTAGCTACAAAATAGCACTGGCCACATAAAAACAAATTTAAAATTCATCCCTATAACCCTTCCTCAATTTTTAACTACGGCATGGGCAACATATTTTGGCGGCGTAGAAATTAATTAAAAACACGTTCGCGCCTCATGCTCGAACGTCAAAACTCTAGCGGAAGCGTAACATGAAACAGAAACGTACACAAAAGAACATCACTTTGAAACTGAAGGCTTTAAAAGGCCTTTGATATTATATCGCTTTGCCTAACTTATAATTTTGTAACATGTTAAGCTTGATGTTTTATTACCTATTAAGGTATCTATACATTTTAAACATTTTAGCTCGGTTAGTGGAGTGTGATAGTAGGGTAATATCAGAACCTGGCGCATGGATAACATTTGATGTGACATAGCTAGATAGAAGGACACCATATCAGTGGCGGTTACCACCAACATCAGCATTCACAAAGAGGGTTGACGTCAGGCAGGCGGCCGGCCTTAAAACATAGCCAAAACATTAGCAGCATGCCAGATAGGTATATGCTGCGGTGACCCCAAATAAATTGGGATAAGGGCAGGGGGATGATGATGATGAAGTTATCTATACATTATTTGATTTTACAAACAATTTTAGTTTCATGTAAATATAGTCAGGTGCAATTATATATTATTTCTCATTAGAAAGCATGGATCTTTATGATCGCCCTTACTCGTAACAATATGAAAAAAAAACTTGATCACTCGCCAAACGCTGCTATACAATTACGTATCATATTAATATTGTTTATTTTCATACCATACCAATAACATGAGATAAACTTTAAATTGACGAAATAAAAATATTTTATAACATAGCATCATAACATAGCATCACGCCTGTATTCCCCGAAGGGGTAGGCAGAGGTGTACACAATTGTACACCCACATTTCACCAATGCTGTTATTAAGTCCCATGTAATAGGTGGTGAGCCTATTGCCATCAACCGGGCACATTTCCAAACTCCGGGCTGCTACTGAGAATTTCCTAACAGAAAAACTCAATAACACTTTGCCCGACCCGGGAATCGAACCCGAGACCTCCTGCTCAGCAGTCGCGCTACGGACCACTAAACCAACGAGGCAGTTATATTTTATAGGTAGATGATATATTTTTATCTAGTTAGTTTTTATGTAGGTATAGACTGCAATAATTTGAAATAAACTATTATGACGCCTGTCACTTTGGTCAACCATAGTTAACACTAGAATGTACGAGTATTCAAAACGTCAGGAAATACAAGAACCAATAATACACGCGATTAATCCGGTAAAAAGTTGTTATATTAAAAAAGTCTTCCTGAATTTAAAAAACGCTTTGCAAGAATCCGAAGTAAATAAAAAAGTGGAATGTTTTTCCGAGCCCTGTAACAGCGTACGGTCGGACACTTCCCACTGTCCGGTACACAACTAAATCTAGTTGTCTATATTTGTCTTTTTACTGGTTCCCGTATTGGTTTGTTACAGTAAAATATTTTACAGCTGGACCACAAAACATTTTCATGATTCCGTAAAGCCATAGAATGGCTATGAGACTCTATTACTAAGCCTAAGACGCGCCGTCTATCTGTCTGTCTATCCGAATGTAAACACAGTATGGTCATAGTATAGATATGTGTTATTCTGGAAATTACATACAATCACGTCTCTTTCCAATTGGGGTTGGCAAAAACTGTCGATTTCCATTTGCTAGAATTCTGACACACCTCTTTCGCTTCATCTATGTTCATAAACCTCTTCAAGCATGCTCGTGAATTCAGGTGAATCCTGACCTGTCCTTTTTTGAGAAGGTCCGCAATTTGATTGTGGTACGTTCGTCGAGGTCGGCCTGCTCCGACTCTTCCATCCACTATCGCCTCATGTACTAGTTTAGTCAATCGCATTTAATCCATCCTTTCTACATGCCCAAACCATCTTAGCTTACCCTTCTGACCCTCGTAACTACATCCTCTTTCACTCCACAATGTTCCTTTATTAGTATAGTCATACCACCATGAAATCTATGTTACATTCTTAATCAATATTAAAATCATAGAACATGCATTTCTACAAAGGACTATCAGATTTAGTCTGATTGTAGCGCATAATTCATAATTAAACATCATAATATAATAAAAACAAAGTTAACTACATTAATTATGGTGGAACCGTACCAGCGCGAATCCAACTCATATCTGGCTGGTTTATAAAAAAAATTACAGCAAATAATATCGGAGACAAAACATAGTGTTTCTATATTCAAGAGGAGTTGGATAAAACTCTCACGTCTATGGTGATTTATGTGAGCTTAGTTTTCCAAATAAATACGATCCCATACATCATTCAGGGTTAGGATTTATTGCTTATTTCTCACGCGTGCCGACGAAACGATATGTTTTATTTAAGTTCTGTTTTTTAACAAAATAATACATGCCACCGGCGGGT
Source organism: Xylocampa areola (assembly GCA_935421205.1). Taxonomy (NCBI): domain Eukaryota; kingdom Metazoa; phylum Arthropoda; class Insecta; order Lepidoptera; family Noctuidae; genus Xylocampa; species Xylocampa areola. The sequence goes on from OW285204.1 coordinate 15,917,772, forward strand.
GACAGCCTTGTATATGTGCCTTACCGTGGTGGTGTTTTGTGCTATCAACGTCAGTTCTGGCAGACCAGTGTCAAAAATCTTCGTTTGCAAGTTGGTTTTGAACTAGGTCCGCGTCCGCGCCATAATATTGCCTTTGATTTGAGTTCTTTTTTTGCTTTGTTAGGAACATTCTTGTGTTTTTATGACTTTACAAATTCTCTAGCAGATGATCACTATCATCTTGGTCGGTGGTGCACAAATAGAGGCAGTCGGCGTCAGTGGCTGTTTCACGGCACGCAAAAGCACCCTTAAGGGTGATAACGTAGTGCTAACACTGATAGTATAGTTGGGCGCACATCAGTGGTAACAAAACCTGTATAATCTAGCCCCATATCCTACTGAACCTATTATGATAGGCTAGCTCACGGTCAAGGCGTTACCACGAACGTGCAGCCTACTGTACATATATTATACACCCAACGAAACTGACGGTATCAGGAAATAAAATGTTAGATGTTCAAGAAGCGAACAATATTATCTATAGTGCAGCAAAAAATACAAGGATAGTAAAATCGATAATTAATAACACTTTGGGTACTTAATTACTTTAAAATGTAAGTCGTGCCATTCGCGCTGTTCGAACAAATAATGATAAAAAAATTACATTCGAATAACAATATTCGAAATATGATTCGGAATTTAAAAACTCGCACACTAACATAATTTAGACACATTTTTGTAGTCGATTCAGTCATTTGTTTTATTACTTATTTTCGTAATTTCCTATGGATATGAAGAAACACAATTAATATATAAAACTGCCTCGTTGGCCTAGTGGTCCCAAGCGCAACTACTGAGCAGGAGGTCTAGGGTTCGATTCCCGGGTCGGGGAAAGTGAAGTATTGAGTTTTTCTGTTAGTAAATTCTCAGTAGCAGCCCGGAGTTTGGAATTGTGCCTGGTTGATGGCAATAGGCTCACCACCTATGGGACCTAATAACAGCATCGGTGGGTGAAATGTGGGTGTTCAATTGTGTACACCTCTGCCTGCCCCTTCGGGGAATACAGGCGTGGTGCTATGATGCTATGTTACAATTAATACATTTCAAATTCACCTATACATTTCCCAATTGGATTTCAATAATAAGACGTTTTGAGAGACGCAATAATATAGCTCTGACGCGACAGCCTAAATATACTACTTTTTTAAATAATTACCCATTATATTAATAGGGATTTTATGCAGAACATAAACATTCCGCTATAGCAGGTTTCCATTACGGGCAATACGAATAACATCCACAAACAGACGAGCTCGTTAAAGACCGAGCTAATAGCACACATTGCCATTATATCGCCAGTGAATAGGCCTTTTAAACTAAATGGAATTTGCCACTGTTACATGCCATAGTGGTTTTCATTTTATATTGTATCATTATTAAGTAGCATTCAATTTGTTAACGCATCCACGTTTTGCAGCGGTCAAAGCGGATTGAAATACATTTGGACTAATTAGATGTTTAGGTAAAAAGCCAAGGTAAACGCATGCAAAAAACCTGCTGGGAAGTCCAAATTACTCTAAACTTACGAAGAACTGATATTTTATGACATTTATAATGCAATTTCGTGTCTTACTTTCTACATATTTATTATTTCTAAATCATTCACCTCATATACCGGTGTTATATATTTTATGATAGGTACTTATTAAATGACCAGAAATGTTATCGAAGCAGAGACTAATTTACATGTATTACCATCAACAGATTAATGTAAATCTTCTATACTAATATATTTAACTTGATGATTGTTTCTTTTTGTTTCAATGTGCTAATCTCTGGAACTATCAGTCGGATTTGTAAAAATCTAGTATCATAATAAACTATGAAGTATGCAATTTATGCACAAAAGGAATCTAAGAAAAAACGAAAACAAAGGAGTTTTGTAATAACCATATCAAGTAGCGATTAAGATCTTTGTATGGGAAATCTTACTTTTTTTGTAGATCATAATAACTTTAGTGAATCATATTCATATTCATAATCATAGTTCACCGGTTACTACTCACGTGCATTTTTCGGAATTGCTCGACCAGTTCCTACACGAACATAGCCCAAGGTAAAGCAAAAAAAAAATGCACGTGAGTAGTAACCGGGGAACATTAATCATCATGTATCATAATTATTCAAAATGTTTCGACTCTTATAAGTAATGTAGAATCAAAAGAATATTTTAGTCTCACAAAAGCTTTTACTGTCAATTTAATATCACTATATTAATTTGAATTCCAACAAATGAGTTTCACACAATGAATGCATTCTGCCTCTACAGCATTCAAAGCTAAGCGGATCATCCGGATCGGTGTAACAGTATTTATTTCATATTTTAATCCGAAAACACGGCGGAGTTGGAAATATAAGGGGATATTGTTGATTCTTATTGTACCGCAAAGCAGTGCTGGTCTCGTCTTTTAACTGCCCAGTCAAATCGAATCGAAGACCGCTGATATTTTAAAATTAATGATTACTTACTTACGTCTGCTTCATTGAGCTGGTCACACACGGTGAGCGTGAGGACCTGGATTCGATTCCCAGGTCAGGCAAAGTGTTATTGGGTTTTTCTGTTAAGAAATTCTCAGAAGTAGGCCGGAGTGTGGAATTGTGGTAAGTAGGCTTATATTCATTATAATAAAACAACTTTTAACCGGATTAATCGCGTGTATTATTGTTTTTTTGTTTTTCCTGACGTTTCGAACACTTTCCTGTCGTTGTTTTATTATAATGTGTAGTGATCGCGCAAACCTAGGATATTACTAGGCTTATATAATTAGTAGATATTAAATATAATTATATATAATTTGACTGCCTCGTTGGTCGTGTGGTCGCAAGCGCGGCTGCTGAGCGGGCGTCAGAAAGTTGGTGGTGACACCCCCGTGCTTAGGGCACGTAAAGCCGCTGGTCCTGCGCCTGATCTGGTCGTGTCGGATTTCCGTCCCACCGGAATATGAGAGTGAAGGAAGAGGGATTGCACCTGTGTTTGCGCATACACTTGTGCACTATAATAGCTCATGCGTACTTGGCTAATCTCCGTGGAGATAGGCCGCCGTGACCGAAATACAGTCGGAAGGAGTATTTTATATAATATGGCCGACGACGAATATCTTCACAGTAATTTTACAAAAACATTGGGTAGGTAAATACTTAATAAATTCCATCCAATATAAAATCCATCTCCATAAAACAATTTTCAGAGAGATTGTAGGTCCGAGTGCTTTTCTTTCATTACTTATTATAATTTTTGTAAGCGCTCTTCAGACAAGCATTTGTACGCTCTCTAAGCTCCGAAAACATCCGTGTGTAATCGCATAACGATTTAGAATTTAATTGCAGAATAAACTAATAATACATATCATAAATTAAATATTTTAAAAAGTCAACGGTTTTCGGAATGCGATTATAACATAGATTTGAATAATTTAATATATAAAAATCTCATATCACAGGTCACTACAATTTTACTACCAATTTTCACGGCTCACTTGTTACTTAAATCTAATTACTATATCCGAATCACTGTCTCTTAAGACACAAGTTCTCCTAGTTTAAGAGGCAGGGTTTACATTATTCGTGCATAGATTTTCGCAACCTAGATTATACCAATGTATATGTACCTCCTTTTTTGTATCTATGTGTAATTTTGGTAAATAAAATATTTTATTTATTATTTAAATCTTAATTTAACGAGGTATGTAATAATTACTTGAACTAGGATAAATCTGTGTCTCAGGTATCAAAAGTGCTATTTATTTTAATATATATTTAATAACAAATTTGAATGATTTAACAGATTATTATAAGGTTAATAACGGTAAGTATATACGCGAGTAAGATAAAATTAAATCCATTAATTAATCCTGAAAATGCTTAAATCTTATCAATTTAACCAGATATACACTAAAATCAAAGTTAAAAACGTCCCTTATATGTTAAAAACCTTCCACTTACAACACTAAAAGCCATGTGAGCCAGAGGCAATTAACGACAGCATGTGCAAGTCCAAGCTATTTATCTTCAGACGTTTCAGAGAGCTAACTGCCGCACACCGTAATGCTAGTAAAAGTTCATGTTCTTTAGCTATTTTTTTAGTTTCTGATATGGATTCTGTTTACACGACTGCCCAAAAAAGAAGTGTTATGTTTTTAGGGTTGATGTAAGTATGTATATATGTTTGTGAGTTTATTTATTCCACCATAACTTCTAAATGTGTGGGGTATCGTCAGAACCCTTACATTTTCCCGGGTAACATAGGCTATGAAAAAAATTATAGAGTAATTTAATACGGTTCACAAAAAGGTGTGAAATAGAAAAAGATAATTCGAACATACCAGGCGTGCTTTTTAATTTTTTGCGATGATAGTTAGCTCTTGGCTATGTAACAGCCGCACAGACGAATCTATCTAGGTTATCTGTGCATGGTTGGTCTTCATTACATATGCTACCTCTGTGTTCCTCAAAGAGTATGTTAAATAATGGATCCCGGGTGTCAAAATAAACCTTTACCGGTGATCAGATGCCTGAAAGTGTGACAACCAATCATAAAGCGAGATATCGTGTTACATAGTATCTAACTGGGTTATGGAGGCCAGATAGACAGTTCCTCCATGTAAAATATTGGTATTAAGCTCTGATCCCAGCTTAGTTCGAAAAAGGCTAAAAAAGGTATGTTGGTATTAATGTCACGCGTTTTTGTTAAAAGCAAAATCGGGTTTTGTCTTTGATAAATTACAGTTTAGAATGAATAACTATAGACTCTTACAACACAAATGCTACACCATCAACGCCCTCAAAGACATTAAAGTTTATACGAGCAACCCTAATATTTTTTAAATTTATCCAGTTAAAACCTCCAAACGCATTCACGCATGCGTGGTGAACTCTAAAGTTATACATTTTTGTGGAAAGAAAATTGCATGCGTTTATTACGTTTGAAAGATTTATCTGTATTTGTTAAGGTAATTGCATCTTTACGACATTGTATTAACCTGCAGTTAGCCATGTCGGTTCGGTCACCTATATAGGGACTGAAAAGATAGCAATGACGTCAATAAAAAAAGTATTTAAAATGTGGAAGAAGATTTCGGGCAAGTGAGCAGTGGTCGAGATGGCTTAGTGGTCAGAGCGCCTTGAGTATTTATCCGGGAGGCGCAGCTTCGAATCTTGCTTACGGCCGTATTTTTCTTTCCACTATTTTTTTAAACTTATATTTTATAATATATTTGAATACCCTGCATCGAATCCACGGTAATACAGTGCAGCACGAAACCATACAGTACTTGTATAAACTAGACACTGCATATTAGGTACAGGATAGCATCGAAAACATTGGCCTTATTTAAAAGAACACCCTATTGTATAGAGAAACGATATCATCTCATACAGTCCACCACAATAACTAACACAATAGCTGGTAGTATAGAACCTTCATAACAATGCCGTCACAGCCAGGGATGCAATTAAACAGCCGCCAGTAACAGTCATTATCTTATGAATGAGTATCCCATCGTCATTAGATACTCTTAATGAACTATTACAGGAATGAGAAATAGATGGGACGTTGCATTTTATATTCACCATTTGTTAGTAGTGTTTTAGTATTGTATCTGATTACGTTTTAGGTATCATTTGACGGCGCGATTGGCGCAGTGCGGCTACTGCGTCGCGTGTCGCAGGTTCCAGTCTTTTTGTTATATAGCGAAACTCTTGCAGAAACCAAGAGGGGTTTGGTCTGCGTAACCGAGGCACTTTGATGCCTCCAGCCAGAGCATATTTTGAAATACTACAAACGAAGCAACAACGCTAAGGGCGTTCCCTACGGGACACGAGCCTCGGCTTAGGGCGTTGCTGGGGGGAATACTAGGGACTAGCTGGATCATATCAGTTTCCATATTACTAAAGGACGAATTTAAAGCTACTGGCTCGGTGCGGGCCGGCTCAAGTAAGGGTCGGGGTGGACGTGATGAGGCATGTGGCAACGGACGCGGACCTCGCCGGTGAGGTCTATAACGAAGCAATCGAGCGCATCGGAGTGTGCTTGTGAATTTGTTCGATTCTTGAACTACAGTGATCCTATTATCGGGTCTAAGGAGAGCATGACGTGGTCGGCGGATTTTGTTGATCTGGGATGGCCTGTAATGGGCGCAGGTTCGAGTCGTGCACGAAACAAATATTTGTATGTACTACAGATCATTGTTCCGGGTCTGGGTGTGTGTGTTATTTTCTTTGGTTGTTATTTTCTATATAATGCCTCGTTATATTAATGCTTCGCTGGTGTAATGTTCCGAGGCGGTACTGCCCAGCCTGGTCCTAGGTTCAATTCCCGGGTCAGACAAAGTGTAATTTGATTATTCTGTAAGGAAATTTTCAATTGCAGCCTAGTGTCTCCCCGCCTATTACATGGGACTTAATAATAATATAAAGTCTATCTTTTTATGTAAATACCTATAGGTACATAGAAATACAAGACATTTAAACAAATATTAATAAAATAAAATAATATAAATCATTTATTTGCTTGAATAAGGTACATATTAGGTGTTTACAAAACAATGGTAGGTATCTCTTATTCTGCCGCTTATTTCAGCGTGCAAATTTTGTTACAGCTATTGAGCTAATGTACTATAATTTAAACTAAACATATTAAAGAAAAGAAAAAATAGACAACAAATAAATAAACTTCATATGAAATCTAGTAGTTTTGAAGGTAAACACTTAAATTAATAACAGTCCTATTAGGAATTTACAACTAATAATCTAAAAAACCGTTTAAACAATAAAAACATCTATCTGATAATAATTTTTCATGGTACGCGTAAATTTTGGAGACGGGAGTGTCATTAAGGAATTGGGAATCTTATTAAATAATTATGATGATGCACATAATATAACAATTATTAGATGTAAATGTAAGGTTTGTTCTGGATAGCGATGGGCGTTGAATGAACGAACTAGTTAATTCAACCGTCGACGTACTGTCAACGAATCGACGGTCTACCGTTTCTCAATCAACTACATAGTTGAATTCGTAGACGGATAAACTGAAACGCTGCGACGTTCATATCAACTATCAACGCGTCGACCAACGCCGGAACATAGTCGGGTAACACAGTTCATTCGTCCGTTGAACTAAAATAATCGAGCAAACAAAATTGAACTGTAAATCTAGTACCAGAGAGTTGATATTTGTATAGAACGAATGATGCGAGACCAACCAATTTGTACTTGTTTGCAATAAATTATGATTTGATTTGTCAGTTGTTCTACTTGTTTTGATTTTTGATGTTTAGTAAATACATACGCCTGGGGATAGAATAAAATAAAAATATAAATTACAGACACACATAACGGAAAAAATGCAAATATAGATATTTATTTATTGGAAAATTAATTAATGTTCATAAAATCTGTTGATCTATTAAATATGGCTAAATATTTATTATGTTAAGTCAGTCCTTTTAACTAATGCATGAAAGGAACTGCAAATTAAAATAGGTACGTGTACGTCGAACCGTAGACGTCGCGACGTTTATACCGTCCAATAAACTGTACCGTTGACGTCTAAACTAGTTGACGTATACCGTCCAATAGACTGTACCGTTGACGTGTAAACTAGTTGACGAATTTAACTAGTTGATCGACTCGTTGATGAACGAAAATGGACGGTCTAGTTTCGTTGACGTTAAATACGTCGACGACCCATCGCTAGTTCTGGATCTATACAACTTGTTAGCATTAACAGACTTACAGGGTGTAGTAGCTTTTATGTTTGAAAACAAATATGCAAGACTTTAGCACATAAAGGCAAGGCAACGTTAATATTTCAACGTTGATATCCATTTTTTATCAGAACCCTTCATGGGGTTGCACACAAAAAATTGCCATTTCACCGTACTTGAACAAATGGTATAAAAATGTATAATAGATATGTAACCAAACAAATATAACATTTCTAGCCCATAACTGTCCCACTGTAGTGCAATCTTCTCATACAGAGAATGCAGGATCACCATCATAGCTTACTGGAAAATTGTCGATTTCAGACCATTAGATTCAGGTTTACTCGGAATGGTTTCCTTTACCGTATTTCTGTGATATCTTAGATTAACTAAAAAACATGATATTGACAACACATCAAATCAGGACCTGTGGCGGGATTAGGAATCAGAATCTCAACCATCGAAAATTATTTATTTCTATCATCTTACTTACCAAGGTCTGACATACATACATACTTCTCCCTTTTCGCATGAATTAAATACTGTCGATCTGTGTCAAAAAACTGCAAAACACAACGTTTCCCCATCCACATTTTTGTCACAGTCGACAAACAGAAAATCCAACGACGCGAAAACGATCCCAAAAAAACCCTAACACCTTTTTCCAATGTTTTCAACGTTAGTACCCCCGCCGACAGGCAGCTATCATCGGTTCGTTGGGCACTTTACACGTGACTGTAATTCCGTCGAATCCTCAGATTGAACCGGTTTCAAATCAAACAGTGTTTGAGGGTATTAATAATTCAATACCCTGAACAAACCATTCTAGTTATAAAGTTTAGGCAGTCAATCGCTCTTGTTAATATAAAGTTCCCTTGAGAGTGTCACGTTTGTTAAATAAACGTGCTTTTGTAAGTTATCTTTTCTCCCACTTAAGACTTACCATAAAAGATACAACACGAAGAAATATTCATGCAGAGTTCAATCTTCATACAAACGTGACGATAAGCGCGCTACTTATACATGGCACGGCTGTGTGCGTGAGGTAGAGGACAATACAATACTCAATACTTTATTGCGTCTCATAATGTTATACAGGTGGTAGGCTTCGAACTATGAGATCAATTATGGACCCTGTCGGGCACGGCACAGTTAAGTAGGAGAGAGGAAGAGCTCTATAGATTTTTGATTCTATATTTTTATATATAATTTGTTTTTAAAGATATAATCATTATACATTTGAAGATAATTTTTTGAAAAGCATTAACGCATGCTTAGCTAACTCTAAAGCTATCATATTAACCACTTGAACGTCCACGCCGCGAACTGTCAATGCACACAAACGTCACGATGCGAGTATCAAATTTTGCGCTATAAATTGCGCAGTAACTCTTCCGATAAAAACGTTTATTAAAAGAAAATTATACAAGCTATATTAAAATTAAAAATACCGTAGCATAGCCTAATGTATACACAATATGATTATTTAAAAGTAGATGCTCTAAACCCAGATCAAACCACTTAAAATAAATAGAGAATCTTAAACAGTACACATTTTTCTCTCATATTCCGAAATTATGGTTTATTTATAATAATTCCAGGCAATTTGTAACAGTTAGAAATACGGTGAAAGAAACTAGATTATATTTCCATGAAAACGATACCAAAATATTAGTATTTGATGCATCATAACTATTTTTAATAAATGAAAGAAAAGAGGTCTGGTTATCGCGATTTTCGGAGCAAGCGCGAAAGCCTTGAATGAGCAAAATGGCCGCCCGGGGCTGTGCAGACGAGATGCTTTTTGGATTACCTACCTAGTTTATCACTTATTTTATTTTGCAGTTTTACTTTTCTATATTAGTGAATTTAATTAACACTTTAATTAATGTTCTTTAAAAACATGGTTAAAAAATATTTTTTATTTTTTAACCGACTTCAAAAAAAGGAGGAGGTTCTATGTTCGCCTGTATGTATTTTTTTTTTATAATTTTAATATAAACAGCCCTGTAAAGCAAATTAAGAGCAAATTAAGTAATTTGGAAAACAAAAATCCGACACCAATAATATCTCGTCTGCACAGACCTTGTACATGTAAACGTCAGAGTACACTCCAGTGTCCGCAGCGTGAGCGCGTGCAGTCGCCGTGTTTACTTACTTTGAATTTGCATGTAATCACTGTGTATTATATTAATTGTATTAAAAGTATGTATTTATACTAAATCTAGATAGTATAATTAAACGAATGGCATAAATTCTATCACAAAATATGTGTTCACTTATGTTTTATCGCTTAAAATTTGCGGCCACTTTGACATACGACGGACCATCTCCAATGTAATACAACATTTTTTAAACCATGACGCCAATGAAACTATGATTATTTTATATCATGGACACGAGCAAATCTTAAGGAATATCTTGATATAATACACTATACGATCTAACTAATAAGAAAAAAGAACTTACGACATAACTGCGGACAATCCTCGCCGTGACGCACACACAAAATCACTCAAACTTCAAACTGAAGTATAAATACAGATTAAAAAGATTTGAACTGTTTACACATGTCAGTGCCAACTACGTTTAGTTCCGCGTCCGAAACCCCAGTAATATAGCAAAAAGGAGCTTTATTAAAGCCCTATAAAGCTGATTTTCATTAATTCCTATAGTCGACACTGTAGTGTACCCTAACGTAAGATGACAAAAACTTTTTGGACACTCAAGTGTCTCCTGACGTTCAAGTGGTTAAATGGAAAAAGAATACGATATAATTTTTTCCATTTGATATTTATCCGGGAGGTTGGAATCCTGCTCGCGACCGTATTATTTTTCCATTTAGTATTATAACTTTAGAGTTCGCTAAGCATGCGTTAATGCTTTTCTTAGATGAATCTTTTATTGTTACGGTAAATGCATCTTTATGACATTGTATTAACTGCAAAGCTAGTCGTGCCAGTTCGGTCACCTGTATAGGGACTGAATAGATAGCAAAGACGTCACCAAAAGACGTGTTAAAGGTGGAAGAAGAATTCACGGTAGTGAGTAAAGGTCGAGATGGCTTAGTGGTCAGAGCGCCTGGAGTATTTATCCGGGAGGCGCAAGTTCGAATCCTGCTCGCGACCCTATTGTTTTTCCATTTAATATTATAACTTTATTATACGATTGGACAAGCAAAGCGTGGAATGCACGCTACATTTTGGATTAGCTTTCGCTATCGTAATATTTTATCCTCACGTAGTAACCTATCAAAAGGCCCCTGAATATTGCACGCTTCAATGTAGCGTGGACTCTGATCGGATATGAGATGCATGTAATGTTTTTTTTTGTTTCCCTCGCCTATCGTGATACTAACGATACCTAAATATCACATAGTAAGCATTTTGTCAGATGAATAAGAAGAAAAAAAAAAATTACTATCGTTACACTGACTATCTACATAGTTTTCGTAATTTTTTCCCGTTACAGAAAAGTGAACAAAATATTTGTTAGTAGCTTCAATACATATAATAAAAATGTCACGGATCTCTGTCTGTACATGGAAGATATATGAGAAAAAATATTATTGGGACCTTTATCAACACAAATAGCACCCAAGACAATTATTGTTAGATTTTTTGTATATTTGTCTGTTTATCTGTCTGTGCGTTTGTGCACGCTAACCTCAGAAACGGTTTGTCCGATTTAGATGTGGTTTTCACTAATATATTGTGGTAAGCTTCACTTAACATTTAGTGTTTATTTATTGTCAATCGGTTCATAAATAAAAAAGTTATGTCAATTTAAAGAATCACGTCGAACATTTGTTAATTATGAATTTGTGTTCATACACGACATGGTGTTAATTTACGACATCCACGAAGACGGAGTCGCTGGCACAGCTAATACTTAATAAAACAATCCGCTCTCATGCTGGAACCCGAAATTCTAAGCTCCTACCGTGAAAAGCTCACGAAAGACAATGCACGTTCGATACGACCTTCATTTAAGCATTCAATTATACCTATTATATTTATATTCCCGTGGAAACGATTCAAAGAAGACATGAAATCAACATGTTTACTTACCCTTTTACGGTCGGTTTATGTGAGTGACAGCTCGACAAAGCGTCGAAACTTTGTGCGTACGCATGTATCTTTTAAGGGTGAAAAGTTCTGTATTAAAATATAGGTACATAATCCAAGCAAAGAATAGTAATTCAGTTTTTATTCCCCGGAGGAGTAGGCAGAGGTGTACACAATTGTACAACCACATTTCACCAATGCTGTTATTCAGTCCCATTTAATAGGTGGTGAGCCTATTGCCATCTACCGGGCACAATTCCAAACTCCGGGCTGCTACTGAGAATTTCCTAACGGAAAAACTCAATAACACTTTGCCCGACCTGGGAATCGAACCCAAAACCTCATGGTCAGCAGTCACGCTTGGGACCACTAGACCAAAGGGGCAGTCATTGGCAACGAGAAGATTTATAACTCAGGTTAAGCAGCTATTACTATGATATTTAAAAATAATTTATAATTTCCGTTTAATTATTTAATTCCATGGTTCTTTTGGTCTTCCTTTTTTCCAATAATATCTTATATTTTTTATTATATATTTTTTAAAGGCATTAACATACGATCGGGGTTTAATCCCAAATCCCCTTATTCCACCAAACCAAACCCCACATTGCATTTTATTATGCCTTTTATATGTATATAGATTGAATGTGTAATGTGGAAACCGTTGACGCTCAATTGCAGTCGAACGACAATACGCCACTCCTATGTAAGAGTCTTTATATCAAATATCCCTTGTTTAAATTCAAGATCAAACCAATACAATTACAACTTTGTATCTCGTTCCTTACGGTTCCTTATTGTTATGATCTCAGCGTTGCGGTTAACGGTTAACGTTGGACACGAACCCAATTAACTGGCAGTCTTAATATCTACGACGACGTAGTTTATTTCTTTAGTGTCTATAAAATATAAATGGAATGGATTTTTTTTAAGTATTCTGAGCCTTGTGTTGTCTTTGAAGTGTTAATTCCTGGTATGTCTGTAGAGGTCAGTAATGGCGATATTGCCTACCTATGTACCTATGTACTATTTAAGGTACTCTAAGGCCCAATTTATGTCTATAACTAAATATAATCGAAATTAGTACCGCAGTTTAGGCGTGAAAACATAACAAACAAACATACCGACAAAATTAATTTAGCATGTTTTTCAATAATTTAGTGTCAAAAATTACTTTTGCATAATTGGATACGTGTTAATATGTTTTTGCAGTATTTACAGATATAATTAAAGCGTAGAAGATTTTTTTGTTTTGAGAATGATGTCCAAAACAGCAATCTTAAAGAGAACTAAGATTAGTAACACAACATAGCAAAGCATCACGCCTGTATTCCCCGAAGGGGTAGGCAGAGGTGTACACAATTTTACACCCACATCTCACCCATGCTGCTATTAAGTGTCATGTACAGGTGGTGAGCCTAATGCCATCTACCAGACACAATGCCGAACTCCGGACTGCTACTAAGAATCTCTTAACAGAAATACTCAATAACACTGCCCGACCCGGGAATCGAAACCGAGACCTCCTGTAGACTAGCGCTAGGAACCACTAGACCAGCGAGACAGATAAGAAGAGTAACTATAATTCAATCAAAATCAATATTTCTTTATTCAAATTAGGCAAAAATTTTGCGCTTTTCGTACATCAAAAAGACTGCCGCATAAAAGCCCACCCTTCACCGCTTTCTAGTCTTTTAGCTGGGAAGAAGAAGCGGCGCAACAAACTCCCCAGCAACAAGTCTGTCTGTAATATAATTATTTATAGATTCTATACAAACTAAAATTGAATTTATATAAAATATTTTTTGACTAATGAGATAAAATGTCTATGGCACATGTAGCTAGCACGCGCTGAAGTACACTACAATACAATACAATACAAAAGTACCAACACAAAGAAATATTAAATTACTCAATACAATTCACGATTACTTTTACATACTTGTCATCTTGAAAAAGACAGCTTCCAAGTAAATAAGATACTATTAAGTTACCTGTAAAGGAGCAACAGACGCCAAACTTTGATTCACTTCTGAAATTGCATTTGTTGAACGGATAAAAACTGAGTGCTGACAGCGAAACAAGATCTTCTTTGAAACTGTATCTTGGCTTTGAGTACAGTACTACATTTTGAGTACAGCACTACACTTTGAGTTATATTGGATTTTCTTTTTAGTAATTTGCTTGATTAACAATTTTTCTAATGTCGTGTATTAGTAGGGGAGAGTCGGTGAAATCGTACCGACGTTTTAATCGTACCACCTCCAGATTACCCACAAGCCAACTTATATTTGTAATGCTGGCAATACTAAATCATGCTTTAGTGGCTCCATCAACCCTCGACCATTTTGTAATGGCGTCGGTAGAGAACGTTATGTGCTAGAGAAAAAAATAAGTTTTTGCCAAATTTGATCAGAATTTTCGTGCTGATTCGTAAGGCTGAAACTTACGAAAAAGTTGAGTTTTTATAGCAATATCGACAGTATTTGAGTGTCAAACTCAACAGTTTTTTAGATTGTTTTTGCGGAGTCTTTAAGTTTGAAGGTTATGTAGCTCTTAGTTGTTTTGTTTTAAAATAAATGGTTGGCTAAATTGTACCACAGTATGGTTGGACATATTGTACCGGTACAATTTATACAACAGTTACAAAACAATATATTTTAAACTTTTTTGTATTTTTATTTGGATGACTAATTTTTGTGATAAAAGAAAATATTGTCAATGGACCAAAGAAAACTTACAGAGAGCACTTTCAGCTTACGGAAAAACAAATAATTTTAAACAAAATTGGTCAAAATGATTCAATTCCGAAGCCTAGCATTTTATGACATGTAAAGAGAAACAAGATTTCTGTTGATGCTCAAATCCAAAAAGGCAGAGCTCCTGTATTTTTATCTATAATTAACCAAGAGATAGAAGAGATATTACATTGCCATGACACAAACAATCAAAAAACGCCCCATTTAACAGAAGGAAAGTAGATATTTTGTTATATTTTCTTAGTGTTTAATTAGGTACTTATTATAGTTTTTTTGATCTTTGTTTGTTCAAGACATAAATAACATTTCTGTTAGATTAGGTAATTCAAATAAATGACACCAAAAATAAATATTTTCATTAAATTAAATTTAATATTTATTACTGGTACCATTTAAACGCCCATAGTACGATTTAAAATACCTGTAGGACGATTTAACCAACTAGTTGGCTAAATTGTACCGTTAGCAGGCCTCCGAAAAGTCATTTTTGGCCACCTTAACTGCAATCTAAGACAGCAAGATTTTTATATGTAATAGCCAAGATATTGACGTAATAGTCATTCATATGTGTAAGTCTTTTCATAAATTAAATATTGACGTCAAAGTAAAAAGTAGTTTTTCTTCATAATCCAAAACTAGCCTTTAAAAATTCAAAAGTGATTGTAAATGCTCTACATAATTGATCTTAATCTATACTAATATTATAAAGCTGAAGAGTTCGTTTGTTTGTTTGATTGTTTGGTTGAACGCGCTAATCTCAGGAGCTACAGGTTCAAATTGAAAAATTCTTTTTGTGTTGAATAGTGCATTTATCGAGGAAGGCTACAGGTTATATAACATCAAGCTACAACCAATCATACCGAAGCATCAATGAAAATTATTGCAAATCGGGAAAAAAATATTCATTTTAAGAGCTTCCGTTGCGAACGCTGCGTAAACGGTTAAAGTTACGCAAAAATCATGTATCACAGAATTGTAGCTCTTTAAAAGTTCTAATAAAAAGTCCGTGACAGCATATGTCTGGCAAAAGACTCACCATCTATAACATTGGACTTCATAACAGCATTAGTGAAATGTGGGTATACAATTATGTGCACCTCTGCCTACCCCCTCGGGGAATAAAATAATGTTATCTTATGTTTTTTAACATGAACAGATAATAATACGTCTGTCATGCTGAATTTTAATGAGCTTTTAAAATGACACCGTTTCTCTCTTTTAACTTTCAATAATTCAGTGACGTAGGAAATAATTTCCTCAATTACTCTTTTATATAAAACGAAGCTAAAGTTCTAAGTTAACATAGAACCACGCCTGTATTCCCCGAGGGGTTAGGTAGAAGTATACTGTTGTCTTTCCGCATTACGTCGTTGCTGTTATTAAGCCGGTTGGCCAAGTAACAAGCCCATTGTCATCTACCGGACACATTCCCAAACTCCGGAACGCAGATACGATCCTGCATACCCTTAATTGTCTGCCATCGCACAGGGCAATGAGAATATGTACCTTCTATCTTATTTATTGTTGAAAACTGTTTTGCTGTACCCTATAATGTATTCTGTGACTGTATTGAACTTATCTTACTAATGTCACATTGGTACATGCCAGGTTTGGACCCACAATCTGCGGCTCAGGAGGCGGGCCCGTAACCACTCGGCCACCACATACCTATGAATACATTATTATTGCTCAACCAAAATATTGTAGCTTTCTCGTCAAAACATCGGAAGATCCCTAAATAAACAGGACTCAGTCAGAACGGGAACGTCTGTAACAACAAAACAAATGTAGCCTTCCTATTGGTCTCAACCAAAAATCATAATACAAGAGTTGTTGTAAAATATGATTAATTATTGTTCAACGGTATAACTCACTTGCATTCTTCGGGACTGCCAGTTATACTACACTACTAGTACTACTGTACACTTTCGTTAACTAGTTTCGAACTCGAACGAAGCTTTTAGTCATGAGCTGTTGAACGTTGAAAAATAATAATTAATTTCAATGTGTCTCACGAAAGTTACTATACAAAAAAAATATACAGATATTACAATCTGATTGGTCAATTCATTGCTACTTGTTAGTGCCACAGTCTAAGATTGGTTAAGATACCGCCAAATTCTTAAATTATCTATACTTCAGTACATATTATAAAAGAGTCCTCCTGTGCGTCTGTCTGTACACGGTAAACTCAAAAACCACCGAATGGATTTTCATACGATTTTCACCAATCAAAGAAGTGATTCATAAGGAAGGTTTAAATGCATAATTCTTTGAGATTTTCCGTTGCGTAAACAGTTAAAATTATGTAAAAAATTATCTATGACGGAATTGATCCCCTTTAAAAGTTCTAAAAAAGTCCGCGACAGCATTTAAGTTGTTCTAAAACAATGCAATATTTGCGAAGGCGTTATAAATATTTTATAGGTTAAACACCTAAGTATTGAGGACTTTGTTTTAGGCGTCTCCTAAGGTTGTGAAACAGGCAAAACCTAAGATTTATATTATTTATTATTATTTATATAGATTAATATTCCCTTTCACACTTTAAGTTGAAAACAGTGTGAGAGTCTAAATAACAAACAAAGCCTAAGTGAGGAAAGCTTTCAGATTCCCTGAAAGCTTAATGCCATCTAATATCCCTACTTTACGTAATACATGTCGTATTTCGTAATGACAGTCATTTAGCAGGTTGAGAGTCTTTGTACGACATGTTTTACTTGTTCTATATCTACTTGAATACCTATATTATTGTGCCCATGTAGAATATAACGATATAACACATGATCACGTATTTATTGTCATGATTTCTATGGGAATCTTAATCTTTTCAGTTCTCTGTAGTACTGCGTTTATAACGATGGCTAAAGTATAACAAAAAAGTTTATTTTTCTTTTAGACGGCGATAAATAAGTCGCGGGCAATTAGTGTTGAATTATCAAAAGATCTTAATTTGGTCAGATTTTGTAAAGTACCTGTACATATTATATGAATGATGAATGAATATAATTTGATCATTATCTAAACCATTTTTAATTATAACTGTACCTATCTAATCTTAAGAATATTACTGACTCTGTACTAAAAATAAGCAGACGCCAATATTGTCCTGGCCTTAATTTTTAAAGTCAGTAACTGGAATGTCTTTGTTGTTCTCCACACAACAAAGGCTTTAAACCATTTACGTTTAAACTTTATTTCCTTTCCTAAATAATGGCTCATTACTCCGGAGCATGGTATAGATAGTATCACAGTTTCAATTTATCTACAGTTAAAAAGGATTTGGAGAGTACAACAGCAAGAACGGATCTAATTTGTAATGCTAATCCTATACATTTGCCACGGTAAGTACGCTGTAAATCTGGCATGTTATCTAGCTAGCCCTTTGCTGATGAGGTTCGGTAAAACAATTTAGAACATTTCCTAACTATGTTCGATGTGAAAGGTGAACTTTGCTTTGAGTAGAAGTAGCTTAAAATAATCACATAAAGGAAGCGACGGTGGTCGAGGGATTGGCTGCGGCGCTGCGTATTGCAGATTTGGTTCCCGCACGAAACCAACTGGCCAACTGTGACCTGCACAAATGATTGGGTCCGGCGAACTTCGGATAAACCAGAAGCTGCCTTATTGGGTTTAATGCGATCCTGGGACGCGCTTAGCTGCATACCGTGTTATTTTTAGTCAGCAGGGGTCCGGGCACGGCGTCCATAATCTAGTGGTCTAGTGGTCCCAAGCGCGATTACTGAGCACGAGGTCTAGGGTTCTGTGAGGAATTTTAAAAAGAAAACTTTTTAATATTTGGATTTGTGCCCAGTAGATGGCTATAGGCTCACCATTATTACATTAGACATCCTGGGATGTCGACGATCCTACATGGGACTTAATAACAGCATTGATGAAATGTGGGTGTATAACTGTGTGAACCTCTGAAACCGCCTTCCCCTTTGGGGAATACATGCGTGATGCTATTTTTATGTTTTTAAACCTTATTGGGGTATAATTGTATAAACTCATGATGCTTGATGCATTATGTTATGTTATAAATAGTGAAGTATGACTACATTATACCATTCCAAAAGACTATAAAAAATGTCCTACAACGGCTAAGTAAGTTAAATCAGGTATTATAATCACGCGCACGAAAAGTTTCCAAGACGACCCCTGAGAAGATTTTCAATAACATTGAGTTTGGGTTCCATAAACAGGCAATTTGGACACTAACAGCCTAAGGCTTTACGCTTCTTGAATACCAATCAGTTTAATTCTGAAGTATGAATATGATATCCTGCTTTCAAAATATAATGATAAAAAGTTTCTTGACACGTATTTTGTTAAATGAGACTGACTGATGACTTAAACATACAACATAAAATACTGACCGTAGCCAGGGGGTTCAGGGATCAAACCGCCTCCAAACCCTTGGGTCTGTCAGGCAACGTACAACTCGCGATGGCCAGAGATCATAGAGTGCTCTCCGACGACTGCCGCGTCCACTGCGGCAAGATTGACTTCCAATTGTAATCATACAAAAAAAGAGGTGGTAAGACTATTGCCACCTACCGTGTACAATTCTAAACTCTGAGCTGCTATTGAGAACTTTCATTTAAAAAACCATTGGAAGCCATTTTTCTACGACTGCCCACAAAAAAGGTGTATTATTAATATAATAGAATTATTCCTTTTTTTTTATGTGATAGAGGGAAACCGAGCAGACGGATCACCTGATGGTAAGCGATTACCGCCACCCATGGACACAAGCAATCCCAGAGGAGTCGCAAGTGCGTTGCCGGCCTTTTAAAGGGTTTGGGCCTCCGGTACTCTCACTCACTCGGCGAAACACAACGCAAGCGTTGTTTCACGCCGGTTTTCTGTGCGGCCGTGCACTCCGGTCGAGCCGGCCTATTCTTGCCGAAGCATAGCTCTCCCATAGTATTTAATTATTACATGGTATTGTGTTTGTTAACGTGTATCTATTTGTACCTAAACAGTGTACTTTTGCAAATCTTTTGTTTGTGTGTACCCTCTTTTCCATTAATTAACTGTTTTCTTTATTTCCATTAACACTTCACCCAATCCGGGACCCGAACCCATGTCCTCACGCTTAGCAGACTAAGTTACGTAATGATAATAGGTTCTACCTCTTCCTTGTCGATCAGGGCGAACTTGAGCTTTATTCGGACTAAGGAACTTACAGACGAAAAATCATCCCCGATAAGTAAACATTAATAAAGTCAAAACCGTATTTTCACAATAAATTGATTGATGTCCTATACGAGTCCGATTTTCTAATACATATTATTGAACGTTGATCAGCATCCTTGTCACGCGTCCGTATCCAAGCTGAATGAAATTTTACAGAACCTACGTGTTATGAAATCGCACTTTTATTATTTTGCTAAAGGATGCTGGGGCTACGCTGTGAGTTTCTCAATATCATAGGTAGAAGATTTCGCTTCTTATTTTTTACCAACTGCGTCATTGGTTACCGCAAGTGCAGCTTGTGAGCGTCAGATACCTGGATCGATATTCAGGTGAAGCAGTGCTATTGGTTTTTCTATTTTGAAATTCTTAATCCGCTGCCTGGGTTTTGGTACATAGCTAGGTAAATGGTAAATTAATCTTACAATACAATACAAAATGATCTTAATGATGTCTCAACTGAGGAAACAGAGATCAATTTGATTACTCTTACAAAAATAAATAAAATGTTTTTGTCAACATAACATTCACCATAATTAAATCTAATTTCTATATCCAAATAAAATCTTTACAATTTATTTTAGGTTAAGGAAGTAGACTTGCTGCTGTACAAATCCACTCCCAAGAGATACTTTCCTCAATGAATAGATGCCTACGTATTTCATGGTATAATATAATATCAGAATTGGCTAGAGTTAGACACGTACAGGCAAAGTACCAGACGTGCCGCTATTAGATTACCAATTATGATGTCCAATTTCCTTCGCTCTTATCATAATCATCTACCTATTCCTCTACTTACACTGAAATTTACCTAGAAATATGCCATATTGAGTACGCGTTCCTGAATCAACTGCTATGAAACAACCTCAAACCAAAAACATTGCAATAGGATATGGCACTAGTATTTTTATACCACCAGAAGACATCACTGCCAACAAAATAGTCATAAACAGTTTAGATACAGTAGAGACTTTCTTAGTTGATCTAAAACTTCACAGACATACGGTGTAGGAAAACGTTGTGAGAAAACATGAATTAAGTACCTATATAGTTGAAATCGCTAATCTGCAGTGAGCTAGCGTGATGATCAATGCTTGTGTCCTTTTTGTGTGTGAAGAGTTCCTGTTTGAAGTGGCACAGAAATGGGTGTTTTTTTTATACATATAGGAGTGTTAAACAATTGCGCGCAACATTCTGTCTTGGAATGGCACATACAGATACGATCGGCCGCCGCTCGTTTCATGTCATCGGGTATAAAAACTTTTTTTTTTTTATACAGTATACAGAGGCTTCGAAATGTGTTAAAGATGATATGGCTAGAAAAGTAGTGCCTGACTATATGACAGCTAATAAAGATGTATGGAATTATAATACATGCGGTGCCGAACGCAAATAAATTGGGATAAGGGCAGGGGGATGATGATGATGATGATGGCAGTATACAGAGGATTACAATTACAGAGGAAGGTTACAATAGGTTAGTAATTTACAATACAGGCCATCCTTTTTTTTTTCATAAATGCATTATTTCTGTCAATGGCACTGACATGGATGAAAAGAGTTTCTACTGTAGATCGCCTTACGTTCACGTTCTATGCCAAGATTAACATTGGCATATCGCATATGTCAATACAAATAAATAATCAAAGTTCAAATCATTGCACAATTTATATCTACTATAATATAAATAATTTTGATACGATTAATTATAAACTTTTAAATATAGCATTTATTAAAGTTGACAATAATACTGATAATTAATACACAGTGCCGACTTCAACACAAAAATGAACGAGAGATCTCTATTAAAAATATTTATTTTTATATCTATCAATATAATTTTAGTGGGCTCCAGTCCTATTGCAAATCCTTGTAATGAAGACGAGTGTAAACTTGATCCGAAGCTAGTTAAAGAAATAGCGTCATATGAAAACGTGACAAAACATATAATGGAACAAATTGGATCAAGTTTTGGAATACGAATGTATCAGGAGTAAGCTAAATATTAAACTTCATAATATTTCTTCTCTGAATTATAGATTTGATCACAAAATTGTAGATTCAACGTTAACACCCAACTATACTATTCATTTAATTTTTATTTTGCATTCGGTACACATACATTTATTCAATACCTGAATTTATAAATGTTTCAACAATAATGTTTTTGTTTAGTTTCTAGAGTAATTATATATATTTTACTGTCTTACTTTCAGTTACATAAGATTCATTGACAAATTCGGTGCTCGTCCATGCGGCACCAAAGTTTTAGAGAAGTCGATAGATCACATGATAAATCTAACGGTACAATATGGTCTAGGTGTCAAAACTGAGGAATTGGAGGTAAATTTAAACATTAAATAAAATAATTAAGTAGACTTCCTGCTGTTCTTGTTTTAGCAGATGCTTTGGGCTACGTTTTACAAGTTAGATTAATTTTATGTGTTATGGCTGACTGGTATTGGACACGTACAAGCCAGACGTCCTGCTATTGGATTTTGAACTATGATGCCCCATTTCCAACGCTATCTCCATAACCATCTGCATATTCCTCTACTTGTAAAACTCACTATAAACATTTTTTTTGCAGGTGCCACATTGGGTACGCGTACACGAATCTGCTGCTATGCTAAAACCTCAAACCAAAAACATTGCTATTCTAGGAGTGGGCACAAGTATAAGTACACCACCAAAAGGCATCACGGCAGAAGCTATAGTCATAGACAGTTTCGATATACTTGAAAAATATGATAAAAAAATCATTCAAGGAAAAATAGTAGTATTTGACGCACATTATACAAATTACAGTGCTACAGTTGTTTATAGAACTCAAGGCGCTGCAAAAGCTGCTAAAAAAGGTGCTGTGGCTGTTCTCGTTAGGAGCATAACGCCTTTTTCTATCTATACCCCGCACACCGGTTTTCAGACTTATGAGAATAATGTCACCAAAATACCAGCAGCCACTATTACTCTTGAAGATGCAGACTTAATGAGGAGACTCCAAGATGAAGGAGAAAAGATCATTCTACATATATGTATGTCAAGCACTTATGATACAAAGAAATCTCGGAATATGATTGTTGACCTAAAAGGTACAAAAAAACCTGAGAAACTAGTTATAGTGTCTGGCCATATTGACAGTTGGGATGTAGGACAGGGAGCAATGGATGATGGTGGAGGCATGATGATAAGCTGGTTTGTTCCTGTAATTCTAAACCTCCTTAAACTGAAAGCAAAAAGAACTATCCGTGCTGTTTTATGGACTGCCGAAGAGCCAGGTTTGATTGGGTCTCAAGCTTATGTGAAGATGCATAAAAAAGAACTTCAGAATATAAATTTTATAATGGAATCTGATGAAGGGACGTTCAAGCCCTTAGGATTGGATTTTGCTGGGTCTAAACAAGCGCGTTGCATCATAAAAGAGGTACTGAAACTATTTTCACCTATAAACCAAATCGAAAACACTGGAGAACCTGGATCTGATATGGGAATATTTGTAAAAGAAGGAGTTCCTGGAGCGTCACTGTTGAACCAAAATGATCGGTACTTCTGGTACCATCATAGTGAAGGTGATACTATGAATGTTCAGAATATGGACGACGTGATCGACTGTGCTGCATTTTGGGCAGCATTTGCGTATGTTATAGCTGATTTATCCGTAGATATACCTCGAGAATTTCCAAAATTAAATATTAAATAATATTTATTATTATGTTTTGTTTTAGTAAATAAATATTAATTCAAATCTTAGTTTCAATAATAAAATAAAATGATATTTTCGTGCCAACAAAGGATCGGAAACCTTTGCAGTTGAAATCACTGTTGAAATACTTAGATCAGTTTTACGATTTTCTGTTGGCATGCAATCAAATTGCTCTGAACATTCGTGAGTCGCAATTCGTGTATCGCAGCAATCTTTTGATAATCTTCTATACTATAATAAAACTGTAGATGTACCATCTGTTTACATTGCATATTTTTCCAAAAAACTAAGTGGTGTGTACCTTACTGCCAACACAAGCTAAAACCACATTTTTTGGAAACGTAGTCTCTCTGCACGAAACTCGCGAGCCGATTAAGATGGGATTTTCAGTTACCATATTAGCCAAGAATAGTTAATGGTCCAAGCAAAACTAAATATTTATATTTCATCACACGATCACTTAAAAGCAGAAAGTTCAATAATAACTGCATCGTTGGTCTAGTGGTCGCAAGCTCGGCTGCTGAGCGTGAGGTCCTGAGTTCGATTCCCAGGTCGGAGAAAGTGTTATTGGGTTTTTCTGTTAGGAAATTCTCAGTAGCAGCCCGGAGTCAGGAAGTTGGTGGTGTGACAACCCCGTGCTGCGGAGTGCACGTAAAAGCCATCGGTCCTGCGCCTGATCTCTCCGGTCGTGTCGTATTGCCCTCCCATCGGACTATGAGAGTGAAGAAAAAGGGAGTGCATCTATGTTTGCGCATACAATTGTGCACTATAATATCTCCTGCGTACTTGGCTAATCTCCGTGGAGATAGGCCGCCGTGACCGAAATACGGTCGGTAGGAGTAATATTAATCCAAGGCGCGACTGCTGATCACTCTGGTTTTGACTCCCAGGGCGGACAAGTTTTATTGAGTTTTTTTTTACGGAAAGTCTCAGTAGCAGCTCAATTTGGAATTGTGCCCGGTGGCCGGATGGCAATAGAGTTAATAAACAGCACTGGTGAAATATGAATGTACAACTGTGTACACCTCTGCCTAACCCTTCGGGGAATACAGGCGTGATGCTATATTATGACTTTCTCTTCATAAGTGGCATAACAAAGCCGTGTATTTTCTTATAATCGTTAAGTAAAATTGGCATTATGTTATTGCAAAGATCGGTTACTTGGCATAACTTTCCTTGAATTTTTGTTACCATATTTGGAATCATTTTTCTGTAAGCCCTTTTTCGCGTTAAAGGCGCACATTTGTGTGACAGCAATCCGCGTGTGGTATGTTTACCTGTCGCTTTGTACCAATGTTCTTACGTTTATTCTACGAATGAACATGACATTGAAATGTGCGAAACGATGTTATGATGTATACGTAAAATTTGAATTTGTTACTTTCGCTGTAGTAAGAAACATATTATAATTCAAAACTAATGTAGGAAGGTTTATTTAACCTGTTTTATTTATTTAACCCGTGTGCAACCGGGGCGTATCACTTTTTAAAAGGTTCAGCTTAAATTAAAGGGATCGATCTAATAGAGTCATTGAAATACCGTTCTAAACTAGCGGCTAGTATTATAAATAAACCAGCTGTGCCCCGCAAATGTTTTTCTGCCATATACATTTTCTAGATGGGGACACCCTAATCACTTAGCGGTATGAAATAAAATTTACGACTCTCATATCTACCAAATATAAATAAAAAAAAAAACATTTTATTCGGTCGAGCCGTTACGGAGGTTATCGACCACAACCACCGTGACATGAGTTTTTTATATATAAGATTAATATATATATTATAATTGCAAAAGTTTGTGAGCATGGGTGGATATTTGTTACTCTTTCACGCAATAAGTACTAAATGGATTTGCATGGAAATTTGGAACATAGTTTATAGCATCATAGCATACACCTGTATTCCCCAAAGTTGTAGGCAGAGGTGTACACAGTTGTTATTAAGTCCGGTGTAATAGGTGGTGAGCCTATTTCATCTTTCCAATTCCAAACTCCGGGCTGCTACTGAGATTTATTTAACCGAAATACTCAATAGCACTTTGCCCGACCCCAGAATCGAACCTGAGACCTTCCGCTCTGTAGTCTTGTTTGGGACACAACGAGGCAGATAGTTTATAACCTGGATTAACAAATGGGACTTTTTATCCCAGCTGGACCCAATCCTGAAGACCATGCAGATGAAATCGCAGGCAAAAGCTATTAATAAAATAAACCTACAACAATGTCGATTCAGTTTAAAACCGACGCTAATGTGTTGCATGCAACAACATTGCAACACTATGTTACACTATTTAACATTGTCTACGTGTTTCACATCCATTTCTCTCAATTAACTCCCCATTCCAGAGTAGCTGCGGAAAAATAATAGAGCCATTTACTCCTTCACGTCTTTCTGGAACTTTCTTTGAAGACAGTAAAGTGTAATCTATTTCTACTTCATGCTCTATGTGACAATGTAGTTTTAAACATGGATGAAGAAATTATGGAGAACTTACAAAATCAAAATCAAAAATCAAAATCAAAATATCTTTATTCAAATTAGACCATTAGAAATGGTACTTTTTGAACGTCATACATAACATAAGACAGTCCCCCAAAACGCCCACCCTTCAATATTATTACATTAATGTTATTTAGTTACACATATTTCAGTGATATAGGCTATCAAGTTAAGTTATTTTCGTCATACCAGCAGTAAAAATGTTGGATCTTAGCCGTGTTTAAAAGTTCAAATTTTGTTTACTGCTTTCAATATTTGAATTGAACAAAAAATTTGATTGCAATTCAGAGATATAAATTTTTAGCAACGTAACAATGCAAAAGATAATTATGTCAGCGGACTTCAATCTATACATAATATTATAAAGAAGAAAGAATTGTTTGTTAACGATAAACTCTAAAACAACTCAACCGATTTTAATAATTCGTTCACCATTAGAAAGCTACTTTATCCAGACGTATCGAAAGCTATATTTTATTTCAGTAATAATAAGTAGTGCTACTTAATCTAACTAGCAGACGATCAAACCCACCAACGATATGACGCGACTGTGACCATCAAATTAAGTTTTAAATTGGCATACAAAATACAGATAAATCTTTCAAACGCATTAACGCATGCGTAACGACGCCTCAAAATAAAAATAAAAGATATGCTTTTTTGTGGAAAGTATAATACGTTCGTGTGCAAGATTTGAACCCGCGCCTCCCGGTTATTCCAGGAGTATTAAACAAGTATTTATAATCCAGGAATATTTATCCGGGAGGCGGGTCCGAATCCTGCTCACGACCGTATTAAGTCTTTCCACAAAAATGTATAACTGGCATACAATTGTTCGTATAATCACTCCATTCTTACTTCTTGGTCCCGGTTATGAGTCACGTTAGCTGTATGTCCGCTACCTACTGGCTAAAAGCTCCTTTGTCTCAGTGTGGCTAAGTTACTATCTGGAGATCCAGTGCAGAAACATTGACAGCAAAATAATTATGCTATACGGTGTTCAGTAAATAAATAAGTAAAATATTGTTTTAGTTTAAAATAGTTCATATTTTCTGCAATATGAATAATAGGCATTGGATTAAAATTAATACATATTAGATTAGATAGATACACTATCTATTTATTTTTACATCAATGAGGCTAGTCTGTACCTATGCACTTGCTCACCCACAAATATGCACAAGCACATAAACAAGAGAGTTAGAAGAAAAAAAAAGAGATTAAAAAGTAGCTTATTGTACATCCTTCAAGTCTATATAATAGAGATGCTATAACATAAAATGTAATGAACAGTCGGATTTGACATTAACAGCGCCTTTATATCGTAGCAGTAAGGACGGTTTTCGTAGTTCAAGTGTTTTTAACCGACTTCCAAAAAGGAGGAGGTTATCAATTCGGTTGTTTTTTTTTTTTATCATAGATTGATCTACGTTTGGCCAACAACTCGCCTGATGGTAAACGATGGTGTGGCCGAGGATGGAGCACGTAGATCCAGATTAAATCTATTCACTCTTAAGTAGAGTGGATAAATTTGGGGAGAACGATAGTTGGGGAGTTGATGCAACTGCCCAGACTCGACTCTACCACAACGGTTGCACCGGACTACTTCCCGAAATACGACTAGGTCGCTTCACGGCATGGCTTCGTCCGGTGGGTGGTAACCGCCGCGGCCGAAGCCTCGCACCAGAGTTGTGTTGCCTGTTGTGCACCACCCAGGGGCCACGTGTAGGGATTCCATTATAGTGTGCACTCCTACGGACGCGGGAAACTCAGCCCCCAAATCCCAGTTACCACTAACGTATGTGTTGACGGTCCATCAATTCGATCGTAACCAAGAAAGCAATAGGAACGCAGGAGCTGTTAAACTAGGCCATAGTGGTTGGCATTGCAGGGTCTGCGGTATGATCTAACAGCTCCTGCCTCACAACAAGAATAGAGGCAACTGGAAATTGCATTTATTTGTATCCATTGTAATAGATTTCCGCAAGATGCTGAGTCGCTTTATTCTATTAGGAAATGGGTCAATAATATGGAGCAGGTTTTTTTTTCACTCTTTCGAATTTTGGTTCATAGTAAAAGTAATTCACATACATTAATACATAAACCCCCTAAAGTATGACTACGGACTTTACGCTTTATATATAACTATCTGTGCCCCGCGGTTTCACCCACGTATATTTATATTATAATTAGTCTAAGTTTATCCTTATACAGCTACCTGCTAGTAAAATCTCATCAGAATCCGTCCAGCCGTTTCGAAGATAAGCCGGAACAAACACACACACAGACGAAAAATGTTAAAACTGATTTTTAGGCACATAAAAAACGATTATTTTAACACCTGAATACTAAGTACTTCGATAAAAATAAATCTCAAACTTCAATAACCAATTTATTTAAAACGAGGTATATCACTTCTTCGTAGAAGTTATCTCTTTACAACAAACTCAACGAATATCTACATTAAAAGTATTTTAAGCAGTTCAATATTACCTGCAATTCACAAACGCGCAAGTTTGGATTTCGTTCGCAGAAAGTTTAACAGTTGCTACTTTGGCAGACTATTAAATTAACTGTATAACTTTGACTGTAGTAAATAAATATGTTGCCGAAATTTCTTAATTCAGCTGGTGTTAATGATATCACTGACTTAAATGTGTATATATAATAAATAAATACAGGTAGGTATAGCTTATCAGACGATTCATGCATTCCCCTGTTAATAAACTGAAGATACATCAAAAGATTCTAATCTATTTCACTTAGATAGATTAGAATCTTTAAGTAAAAGTAAGTAAAGTACTATTCCAATACGTAGTAACATTATGTTACTATATGACAGCCACGGATCTGAAAAAATACGGATGTAACCTTGCCCTGTCTTAAGTGAAGCATAGATTACGCAGGAATACACTGGCGCTGAGTGGATGAGTTTTCAGTATTTGTATGCGTTTAGCTCGTGCATGACAAGCGAAATTGGATGACTAGGCATGCTTCTCACATGTCATACGCAACGCTCCGTCCGTATTTTTTTAAGATCCGTGATGACAACTCAGAATTTTCACCCTGGATGAGTTTTTCATACTTTCTACGAAACATGCAACTCATGAGGCTATAAAAATTTTCCTGACCGAGCAGAAACCAGCTTACGCTAAGAACGCCCCCAGCGTGGTCACTGTGCTGTGGATTTACACAATAAAAAAACAACATGGGTGTGTTATCCACTAGCCACAGGTAAGCATTATGTTTAAATATATATACTAACTGCGCCCTGTTAAAAAAATCTGTGTGACTAAAAAAACTTCTGAAAAACCTTGTTCTGACAATGACGAACACAACAAAAAAATAATCATCCAATTTGGTGCAGTCGTTCTCAAGTTATGGTGTGACCAAGGGAATTAGGGATTCATTTTTATATAGGTACCTATATAGATATATATATATGTCGTCGCTAACCCACTACTATTCTATTTTTTATTGTTATTGTCGTCTTCATTTTCTTCTTGTTACGATAAGGAACCCCTCAAAGAAAATAAAGACCAATTGATACAAAATGTTTCTATACAAGTTAGTACTAGATTATTTTTCAATGGCAACATTTTCAGCCACAATAATGTAGGCTTATTTTCCGACATTGACCTTGGAACTTGATAACAACGTAACAAAAGTTACGTGTTGTGCGAACAAAGTTTTTGATGTTATTAGTACGCCGGCTGGTAATACGATCAAAACACGAAGACCTTCTAACATTGTATATTCGGAGGCACACAATGTGGCTGCCTCGTCAGTCTACTGGTCTCAAGCGCGACAGCTAAACATGAGGTCTTGGCTGCAATTCCCAGTTTGGGAAATGTGGTATTGGGTTTTGCTGTTAGGAAATTCTAAGTAGCAGCCTGGAGTTTGGACCCGTGCCCACTTGATGGCAATAGGCTCACCACCAATTACATGAGATTATCCATATTTCGCCGATGGCGTTAATCGGGTAATCTCATGTTATGGGCTACTGAGAATTTTCGATTAGAAAATCCCAAAAACACTGCCCAAGATGCCCAGGTATTCGTACCCATCACGCTCATCCATCCGTATCCGATCTTTTATAATAGGTATTAAAGAATCTATATCTCGGTGCTATAACAGACAAGTGGGTACGACGGACATAGGACGACATAGAGTAGGATTCTATTCAAGAACCCCGAGTAGTCAGGAATTCAAGACGTGCACCCGAAACGAAATAATTGTGCTCCCGATTCAAACACTGCTTTTCACTACCGTACGAGGATAATCCGTTTTCGAATTAACAAGCTGAAACCTCGGTTTGACTAGTCACGGAAACAAATTATCTGTCTGTTCAAAATAATTTACTATCCATAATTAATTAAGAATTACATTATTAAGTGGCATTAAAAGTATAGTTTCTAAATGTGAAATAAACAATAAGTTTTGGTGGGTGTATATTTATATATACCCCACACGAGATTATATATAAATAATTTGCTTATTTATAACCTACTTAAGTTAAATCAAAATTATAATTTTACGGAGTTACTCGCTTTTTAATTAGCACAAAATTTCCTTCCGTGCCTACTATTAGCAAATTAGGAAAATTATGAGATCATACATTTTGATAAATAACCCTTTTATTCGATAGATACATGTATAATTAAAAAAATATTGATGTTTTCGATGCAAAAGCTAACTATAACATACATAGAAATTTAAAATAAACCTAATAGTAAACGGTTAGAGTCCGTCCTTTGACCTAAACGTACGCGAACACAATACGAGCGTAAAAATATAATGTAATCTTTTCACCAAAGTTAAACAAACTCAATTATAATGCAAACTTTGTATTTTATCGAAAAAATTGGGTTCAGGTTTTAAATTTCCCCGGAGAGCTCTGTTCCACTAAATCCATCTCTCCATATTTCACAGAGATATTAAGAAAATCTACTGATCTCTACGATTCAGAACCTAGAAAGAATATGTAAAATATTTTATGAAATTGTATGGGAAGGAAGGGAAGGGGCTCATGGCGAAGTAACAGCTGCACAGATTGGAAGGTCAAGCTGTGCTTGCCGCGGTCGGTCGTTGGATGGGTGACCATCATTTCATACCGAGCCCCTCAGTACCTCGGAGAGCACATGGGAAGGTCTTTCTTATCACAATGATAAGTTTTTTTTATTTTTTTATTACATGGTAAGAATAACTTAAAAACGAAGCCCCACAAAACCGTAGTAACGGTTTGACTGTGGTGTCGGGAGTCTCGTCAGACATTTTTTTTTTTTATTCTTATTTAAAGGTGGCACTTTAACGCATTTCTAAATAATGGCTCTTTAATTTATTTTTAAAACATTTTTTTTTTGGATTCACTCCTTATGTCTGCCGGCAGACTGTTCGTAGGTACAGACAAAATGAAATTAATTAAAAAACATAACACGAAACTAGTCCGGCAAACCTCCGCTGCGCGCGATGCGTCACAACACTACCTCAACGTAACGAAATATATTCGTTTTTTAAGTGTTCTGTCACCAAAGTAATTGGTGACTTTGGGTACATTGAATCTGCCAGCAGTCATAGATCGTGTATTATGGTTGTTGATTACGTGAGTTAAGTTATGCTCTTGGGTACCATGGTTGTAAATTGCTAAAAGATATTTATGTTTGTAGCTGATAGCTAGAATTTTACATATTTTAAATAGTTTCGTATAATCTCCTTTACAACTGTTTTTAGTTTTTTGAGTAACAAGTAGTTTCGGATTTGTAGAGTTTATAATTTATTCAGGTTAGTTTACCAATATCTAGTCTTGTTGTCTTATGATTTGTTGATAAATAAACCACGTGGAGCCACATGGGAGTCTGCGAGATGGTTTCCTTAGATCCTTAGAGTTTTTGTATAAAAACTTTCGTGAGACATATTCATATCAATTAATGTTCACCGGTTACTACTCACGTGCATTTTTCGGGATTGCCCGACTAGTTTCGAACTCGAACGAAGCCCTTTGTCATGAGCTGAGACCGCGGCGATGTCGCAAGTCAAACTGGAGGTGCATCGCGCCGTTTAGCGTTTCGCACGCGCCGATGATGTACTCGGTGTCGGAAGTACTCGTGTGTTTCCGCCACTCATCGTGTCCGAGATTGTCTTTACTATTTATGTCCTTAGAGTTGTTCAAGCCGGTCGTAAGCGTCAAGACTTGTATTAACGACTTCCATTAATTAATAACAGCCGGGACCCTGGGCCAATGGATTAACATGTCCGTCGAAGCACGCAGACGCTATGCGCTTAGCGAGCAGCTATCTATTGATTGATTGCACCAAGTGTTGCTTAACCTCAATGATCGTTTACTGCCCACAGTTTGTAACGGGTTATGAACGACGAGTTTATACCGCGGTGCGCCATTAGTTATTATTCTGAAGTGCGCCATTAATCTGTGGATGGGTGATGTGACGTGTGACTTACGAGTAGGTGCGCCATTAGTTATTATTTTGAGGTGTCCCATAAATCTGCGGATGGGTGATGTGACGTATGACCTAGGTGCGCCATTAGTTATTATTTTGAGGTGCCCCATTAATCTGTGGATAGGTGATGTACCGTGTGACTTAGGTGCGCCATTAGTTATTATTTTGAGGTGTCCCATAAATCTGTGGATGGATTATGTGACGTATGACCTAGGTGCGCCATTAGTTATTATTTTGAGGTGCCCCATTAATCTGTGGATGGCTGATGTGACGTGTGACCTAGGTGCGCCATTAGTTATTATTTTGAGGTGCCCCATTAATCTGTGGATGGGTAAAGTGACGTGTTACCTCTTTACATTATGTCCACGTTGTGTAGTCTCAATTTTTAAATGAATCCACAAATCTTTGACTACTGTTACGCGAAGTAGTTTCTAGAAAAATTAAAAATTGTGACGGTCCGACGGATAACTCTAAATTATTATTTTTAGAGTGGTAGCCGATCTAATAAGTACAGCCAAGACCAAAATAAGTTCGTAATTTATAAGAGGAAACTCACTTTGACATTCACCGAAGCCCCAGAATTAAATGGAAATAACAAATTATTTGCTTAATTATGTTTTTTCTTTTGCTTTGTTTAAATTTTTTGGACCTAATTGCTATAGTACCAACAAGACGAATTAAGAGGACAAACAGCAAAGATTACGTTTTTTTTTTTTACATTGCACTCAATTTTACGATATAGGTACTTTATATGAATACTACGCTTACACATTGAACCCTTAAAACCTTGTACATGAAGCAAAACACAATTAAAATTTTCAAACAAAATTACTCTCAAATATTTGTACCTACAGTTTATAACATGAATCATTAGAAATAATTGCTTTCAATGTTTATTTGATGGTAAATCGACCATATTAATTGAAAATATGTGTACCGACAAGATGGGGAGCCAATTTATTTTTAAGCTTAATTACACACAATTACAGACTATATTTATTTGAATGTAAATGTAATCAGGCAAATGTAAAAAACATGTTAACATTTCATCACTCCTCAACATAGCAGGTTTTCATGTGGTATATGGTATGTGCCTGATTTTGATTTTTAATAATGTAATGCATTTTCAGTTCCTATAATTATTTATTTATTTATTGTTATAGACGAGCAGCAGGGTGCTGATATGTCTATATCACAGTCAAAAACACAGTGTTGAAAGTCACTTCACTTAAGTTTACTTAATATTGTTGGTCATTATACAAATGTTTATTATTTTGTAGCCAGTTGTCCAGTCTATTTTTGAACACGTTTATTGAGTCGGCAGAAACAACTTCATCAGGTAATCTGTTCCAATTGTGGTCCTCGCGATTGCTAAGGAAGTGATGTGCAGTATTTGTACTAGATGTTGTGCGGATCAATTTGATGTGGTGACCTCGAGATGACTTTATTTTCTCTCTTTTTAATTTAATTATTTATTTCCTTTCTTTTTAAAAACAATGCTCTATACTATGTTATTTTTCTGTCTACTTATTTTCTTCCAAACACATATCCTAAATGCACATAGCCAGAACCGGAACAATTATCTGTAGATCATACAAATATTCCGTGCAAGAATCGAACTCGCGACACGCAGCATAGCAGCCGCTGCGCCAACCATACCGAACCTAAAGATAATTATTTTGGTATATTAAATAACATAACATAACAAAGCATCACGCCTGTATTCCCCTAAAGGGTGAGATGTACACAATTGTACACCCACATTTCACTAATGCTGTTATTAAGTCCCATGTAGGTAATAAGTGGTGAGCCTATTGCCATCAACCGGGTAAAATTCTAAACTCCGGGCTGTTACTGAGAACTTCCTAACAGAAAAACTCAATAACACTTTCCCCGACCCGGGAATCGAACCCAAGACTTCCTGCTCAGCAGTTGCGCTTGGGACCACTAGACCAACGAGGCAGTTTTATTATTTGTTTGAATAAAACACAGCCGAACAAACTTCATACTCAGCAAGTTCACCAAATAATATAATTAGATTGTTCAGAGGCTTACGGCAAGCTTCCTGCAATGTACCCACTACTTACATTACAATACAACATCAAATGTTCTATGTCTAAGATCCACGATTAGATGCAACGAAGCATAAACGACTAAAGGAAACCGCACGAGTTGTATCCGTATGCTCTACATGTTTATTTATTTCCTCGACACGCTGAAACTCTACGCTAAATACATGCATACCAAACATTTACCTCCTTTTGGGATCTACCGCAATCGGGTGAAACATGCTTTAATGTATTTACAGTAAATGGTCCTGCTTGTCTATTGGTACTAATCTCAGATAGACGCTGATTTACATTTTAAGATAAGATACAAATTTATTCAATGCTTCAGTACATGCCTTAATATTAAATCTTACTTGAATCAATGTATTGACATATCGTAGTACACATTGTAAAATGGACGGAGACCCCTAAACTAGGGGTTAGCCTGTATCTTAGGGGGCAGATTTGTGGTACAATTTTGAATATTCATGGTGTCATGGAATTAATCATATCAATAAAAACAGAAATAATTATAATATAAGACAGAACACAAACATAACAAAATTGGTGTTGTTTGTTCTAGATGTTTAGGATTTATGTTTAGTTATGGTGTGTGTGTGAGTGCGTTTTGTGCGTATGCGTGTGTGTGTGAGTGCATGTGTGCGGGTGTGTGTGTGACTGAATATGGTGTTTTCACTTGGTGATTATGTTGAGCATCTGAACTGGGTTAGGCAATTCGTCGCCTCACATCTAGATTGACTAGACTAGTTAGGTAATACCATTATTTCACAGATCATTGTGTTCAGCTTTTAACATTAAAACCATATGTTTATTGTTACTAAAATAAAACAATTAGGTAATCACCAATCCCTTGCCCTAATCCCAATTTATTTGGGGTCGGCAATGCATGTATTCTTCTTCCATACATCTCTATCAGCCGTTATATCGACAATCACTCCCTTTCTAGTCATATCATCTTTAACAAAATCCATCCTCTTCCTCGGTCTTCCTAACAAGTGTGCAAAACCATTCCGCATCAGATGGGCGGAACTAGTTTAAAATTCAGTTGCAAGATTTGTCTCAAACATACTAACAAATGAAGTTAAATAAGCTCATAAAATACCTTAGGTTAAACTAGGTGAACTCACAATATGGCAACGGCAAAGGATGAAGAGAGTACCTTGTAGGAAAAGATTCCCGCACAGAACAATTGTAAGATCTGAATCTGAGATATTCCGGGTCCGCGTATATTTGTATCTGTTAATTCGCGATATATGATAAATTATAAGTTTTGAACAACGTTCTAAAAATACCAGGTAGGTGCACTCACAGGACACATGCAGGTCTAGGGAGCCGCTTTAGTCTTGCTCCCTTGTAAATAAGCAACGCATAAGTGGCTCTCCAGAGCTGCATGTGTTCATGAGCAGCGGTGATCAGGTACTATCAGGTGATTTATATACTCTTTGAAGTTTCCTAAATACCTAACCCGATTCCTGGTCAGAACAATTGTAAGATCTGAAGATAAATATTCCGGGTCCGGGTGTATTTGTATCTGTAAATACACGATACATGAAAACATATCAGTTTGGGACAACGCAACGTCTTAAAAATACTAGGTAGGAGGACTCACAGGACACATGCATCTCTAGGGAGCCATTTTAGTGTTGCTCCCTTTTATCTAAGCAACGCTCAAGTGGCTCCCTAGAGATGCATGTGTTCATAAGCGGTGGTGATCACTCACTGTCAGGTAATCCATATGCTGTTTGCATTACCTAAATACCTACCAATTATTTTGCAGCATCTCCTGCCACTGAAACTGAAAAAATGTGTTAACTACGTAACATTTTCGCGAGTTGGCGTTTATTTCTGCTTGTTATCAGCAAGGGCTCGTTAAAAACTTTGCCTTCACGCGTCGCGAGTTACTTCGTTATCTCGTCCTTACATACGTAGCAACTACACAGTCGTAAAAAATACGTACGGTTTATGTTCTTGCTACATTGTAGATAGTAGGTACCTAATTTGGGAATCCATCAACAACTGGATACATTTCAGGGTAACGTATCTTGTAATTAGGAAACGGAACTCTTTTAGGAATGATTTTGCTGTCCCATTGTATTTACGTGTGTCGTGGTTTTCGAGTTATTACGGGCCCGCCTCTTGATCCACAGGTTGTGGATTCATATCTGACATATACCATGTGATTTTTTCAATCTCGCGACATCGCCGCGGTCTCAACTCAAAACTAAGGACTCCCTTCGAGTTCGAAACTAGTCAAGCAATGCTGAAAAATGCACAAGACTAAACGGAAATAGTAACCGATGAAAGATAATTAACATGCATCTTTTTCTCATAATTAGCTGGAGATATTTAGTTGAAAGATTGTTAAATTTGTAGCCAAGAATCGAACCGTACATGGTGGGTTTTGTAATAATAGATTTTTCAAAAATCCAATCATGCTAAAGTTATTATATTAAATTATATTAAATGGAAAAAGAATACGGTCGCGAGCAGGATTCGAACCTGCGCCTCCCGGATAAATAATGTTCATGCATCCTTAGTTTTAATAAATATCTCGTATTTGAGTTTCGGATTTGGCCATCCACGCCCACTTCAAGAATTTCCCCCTGTATTTTAATATACTATACTGTAACATATACATGTATATTATGCCGTCTTCGTATTCGTAGACTGCCTCGTTTATCTAGAGGTCCCAAGCGCGACTGCTGAGCTCATACTGGTCCTGGGTTCGATTCCCGTGTCGAGTAAGGTGTCATTGGGTGTTTCTGTCAGTAAATTCTCAGTAGCAGCCTGAAGGTTTAAATTGTGCCTGGTAAATGGCAATAGGCTCACCACCTATTACATTGGTATGGGTGTACAACTGTGTATACCTCTGCCTATCCCTTCGAAAAATACAGGCGTGATGATATGGAATGTTTGTATATTAAGTATTAGTTGTTTCCCATTGCGGTAGGCTAAGACTATCGATCTTCACTCGCTACAATTCTGTATGCTCGTCAGTTTAGGTTGCTTCTAACCTGTCCTTTTATAAAAACTGCCAAAATGAAACCTGCAATTGCAAGTGTCTTACGCAATTACCCCGCAGATATTTTTCTCAAAGTTTCACAATCTCCCCATTTCCTTCTACCACATTTCCTTACCCATATCACCACGATTACATTTCTTGCTCGAATAATTTGGTTCGAGATAAATTTACCGGGGTGAATTTGGAGTAATAAAATTTTCTAGTTAACGAAGTGTGCTTGACACGGGGCACCCTGTGAATTCGGTCTCTAACAAGTTTAAACTCAATTTCCGTGCCCAAAAACAAGCCATAAATCATAATGCTCACCACTTGGTTGGACTCTCACAAATAAGGTAGTATTTGGTAGAACATAATGTACAATCATATATATCTGCCTAGCCTTTTCCCAATTACATTGGGGTCGGCTGCCAGTCAAACCGGATGCAGCTTAATACCAGTATTTTACATGGAGCGACTGCCGATCTGACCTCCATAACCCAGTTACTGGGTAAAACGATATCTCGTGGTATGACTGGTTGTCAGACTTTCAGGCCTCTGACTACCCGTAACGGCTATCATAGATCTTAATTTGACAACCGGGACCAACGGCTTAACGTGTTCTCCGAGGCACGAAGGGGTCTCGGTATGAAACGATGGTCACCCATCCACAGACCGACCGCGGCAAGCGCAGCTTAACCTCGATCAATCGATCTGTGCGGCGGTTACTTATCCACGAGCCCCTCTAGCTTGCATTTTCTGTAAATAAAAGGTATGCTATACTTAAATCATTTTAGTATTGATTGTTGTTATAAAGGTTTGCTGTGTTAGCATTTTTAAAATAAAACTAAATCAATAAGCCAATTGAGAATGATTAATGATGAATTATCGACACTTGAATTTTGATAAAACTAAAACATACGAGAATAGAGAGAATTTTTAAATGTGTTACGGTAAGCTAGAAATATATCATGAGTTTTTGTGGAAATAAAAACACAATCGTCAATAGGATTCGAACTTCCTAAATACTCCTGCTGCGGCTGCTCGCTACCCCGAATTCTTCTTCCACATTAATTCCAACATTTCAATACGTCTTACTGACGGACTTGACGTCAGCACTATCTGTTCAGTCCGTATACTGTGACTGAACCGACACGATAGTAAGCAGTAGTTGGGATAGCCCAGTTTGCAGAACGCCTGGAGTATTTATCCGAGAGGCGCAGGTTCAAATCCTGCTCAAAACCGTATTTTTATTTCAACTAATATGTATAACTTTAAAGTTTGCTAAGCACTCGTTAATGCGTTTGAAAGACATCTGTATTTGTTACGGTAATCGCATTTGTACTTCATTAAACTATCTGCAATGTTAGTCGTGTCGGTTCAGTCATGCGTTTATGCGATTGCAAGATTTAACTGTGATATCTATCAATTTCAATTCGTATTAAAAAATCAAGGGTTAAACATATTTTTAACGTTTCTAAATAAATATACGCTTTGAAAGTTCAATTTACCCGGTTTCAGAGTTACTAACAAGTTTCGGCCAAACATTGAAGATTATAAATATGCCAGATTTACTGGGGAAGTTATGTTGTCCTCTAGGATTATTGTAATTAATGGTAGCCCTATTTACAACGTTGTTCATCCGGCAGTGAGTGTTTCGTGAGTGATGGCCATAATTTGTCATTGTTTTGGGATATTTATAGAATTTTCGCGGTGTTTTCTCTTCCAGATTAGAAGCGATGTCTAAAGAAGCACTCATTCAATAAGAAAATAATGAATAGTAGGTTATAACTCAAACCAATACAGAGAATGAAATTTTACAAGTAAGGCTCAGTTGCCCCAATTTTTCCGACATGTACCTGTGTCGTTTTGATAGAATTAACATAGAAAAGCTGTCAAAATAATAAAGTAACTCGTCGGTTGTAGCTATGATTGTGCAACCTAGCCTAAACGTTTTATTTAATAACTAGCAACCCACCCCGGCTTCACGCGTGAATTATACACCTAAACCTTCTGCATTAATCACTCTGTCTATTGGTGAAAACCGCATGTGAATGAGTTTAGTAGTTTTTGAGTTTATCGCGAACAGTCAGACGCGGCGGAGAATTTTGTTTTATAGTATGTAGTGACTAGTTGTGCCCCGCGGTTTTACCCGTTTTTTTTCTTTCTGCTCTATCAACTGGGCTATCATATACTTTTTTTTTTCAAATCTTATTGGTATTTCTGTCAAGAATATTTCCAGAGATAAGCGAGTTCAAACATACAAACAATCTCTTCAGCTATATTATACATATTAGTATAGATATTCCTTAGTACAATTGAAAAAAAATGTTTATAACGTTTGTCTTGTGTAATATTTATAAAGGCATTTGTGTTAGAGTTCAAAGTAGATTTTCGTGTTGTTTCTTAATGAAGATGAAATTAGATTATTCATAACTTCGAGTCTAGGCAAAGGAGACAGTTCGTTTTTAACTTACTTTTACTCTAAAATATTGTTTATGTGAAGATATTTTGTATTTATGCTCAAATCGAGATTAGATTCACTAAGACCTTAATTACTATGACTGAGCATAATGAACTTACTAGTTATATTAAAATTAATTAACACATATCATAACATAGCATCACGCCCGTACTCCCGAAGGGGTACCCAGGGAATGTTTGATGACAGTCTTCCTATTTTAATAAAAAAATATTATTGCTACCTATTGAAACCAAATATGGCGCTATGCGACTCATCCTTTGAACTCTGAGAAGTCTTATGGTCATCCAATATACTTTTTCAATAGCCCTCAGCATAATAGGAGTGCGCCTTGAGGAGCTCGGCCCTCTCAAAAGCCCTCTACAGCCTGCCTATGACGGACAGAGAATCTTATTACGAAAACATTGAGATAGGTCTTCAAACATTACATAGTGACCCGAGCTATGTTTTTATTTTCGTTTTTCTTGTATACAGGTTGTTTGGTAGAACCGACACATAGTTCAGGGATTGAGGTAGTCATTAACTAGTTAACCTGTTCCCTATCCATGCTATGAACCACATATGGTACACGGCGATTGTTTAACTATTGCGTCTGCTTCGTAGACAAGGGACCTGTTAATACCCGTAGTATGAAATAGAGGTGTGGCGTGGTTTAGCGTGCGGTTTAGCTCACTCGGTGGCGGACACTACACGTTCTAGCAGCTCCTAATGATGCCCTGTGGGGGGTGAAGCACGTGCTGAGTATTGTGGTATTCGCAATTTTCCGCTTGCGTTTGTGCATATATTTGCGGGCGGGCGGTTTTACACGGATAATGCATGAGTACCCTCCCTCAATATTGTGGAAGTTGCAAAATATTGTATGTATTTGCATCCATTGTAATGGACTTCCGCAAAGTAACGTCTGAATCCATTCAGTATCCACAGAATGTCTCAAGTGTCATGGTAGTTGACATTTTTATGGCCATGTATTAAAGATGTATCATGGCAAAACATATCAACTATCACCCCCATCCTTCAACAAATTATGTCGGTTTTACTACAAAACAGCCTGATCATAAGGGTAGACAACATCATGAGTAGGTATAAAAATAGACAGTATTATAGTCTTCTCGACACGTACATGTTACTTTTTAGTATCGGGTTCTTCTTCTTATCAACAGCACAAACAATAGTATTAAACTTTATTAGACCGACTCTCAATATCAATGACCCTAGAATTTTCCACCTCCAAATTCTCCACTTGTTTAATACCCGTTTTCTAGTCTTACAACCAGCAAGTTATCACACACAACAGACACGACAGCAAGTGTGGCATGTCTCGTACAGATGCTCCACACTAGCACTCAAGATGCCTCTAGTATCATTTCTGAATCGGACTACTTAGGTACAAAAGACGAAGGAAGAAGATCAAGCAGAGTAATGTTTAAACTGTTAGCAGTCCGTCTGTTGATCGTTCGAAATTTATTCGGCTTTGACGAGAAACCACTTATAGAGTGCGCACAGTTGTAGGTGCACTCATGCGCAGACCGACTGATACTCCTTTCATATGCTGCTTCACAACAATTATGGCTCTGTAATACCAAACAATATACAATTAAAACTCAATACTGATATTACTTAGGACACCAATATATCATCCTCTTATCCACAAGCATATTTAGGGTTTTTTAAGCCTTGGTTTAAATAAGATTTTTTAGTCTAAAGTAAACTGCGAATAGTCTATTTTCCTTAGTAACTAAGCTTGTTGCGATATTACAAAGGGCAGGTTGTACTCTTTTTGGTAATATCCAAGTGACGCCAATCAAAACAAATTCTACAAAGCGTATAATTATATCGATAACAACAGAAATAAATTATTAACCAAAAAAAATATACTTTCATTACGAAGCTAATCTCACCAATATCATACATAAACAAGCGTGATAAGTTCTTACGTCAACCATAGGTATTTACACGTCATTCCAACTCCACAACAAACAAGGACACTAAGGAAATCCGACTGTGCCCCAACAAAATAAGACCGCAATTCCAACGATACTACATTAATCAAGCGGTTTCGTTTGGAGCTAGTTTAATAATAAGTGTCCTTCTCGCGTAGTCTATGAATGAGTTCTATTGTGAAGGAACCTTGTAACGTGTTGTGCGTATAGTCTGTCTATCCACGATTAATTTAATCAATGGATCAAACTAAAACGCGGGTCAGTGTAATCACAAGTTGTGTAACAGTTCAAGAGATAATAGTGTAAACGGATGACTGTTTTATTCTGTAATCAACAACATAAACATGCGGACGTCGAAACTAAAACCGCTGTTTAATCTAGTGTCAGTAAATAAGGAGTCTATTAGGTAAGTCATTTTGACTTGAAATTAAAATTAAATACTAGTGAGGGGCAGAGAGTGAAATGTCGATATTTGTATTAACGATGAACAAAGTTTATCAAACACAGTACCTATATATGTATTGTATCTTATCTATCTAGATGGTGCTGCATAGCGTCTAAGTTTTCCTTAGTTACTACGCCTGTTTCCCATAGGGGTAGGCAGAAACTATCGATTTCCATTTGCTACGATTCTGACACATCTCTTTCGCTTCATCTATGCTCATTAACCTTTTAATACATGCTCGCCGATTTAGGTGGCTCCTGACCCGTCCTTTTTTGAGAACGTCCGCAATTTGATTGCGGTACGTTCGTCGAGGTTAGTTACTAAGACGTAATAATCCAACGTACTGAATAATAACTAGCTTTGTAACCAGGTGGGCACGGCTCCTTTAATGTATGTTATGTCACTTTATGTCTAGGTATGGTAGTTTGTTTGACGAGATCGGCATTAAATATTTGGGGACCTATGTCACAGCATGACAAAAAGGTAGCTGGTTCGAGTCCCGTCTGTGTCAAATATTTTTCAATTTTACTTAAAAAATATCCTTCGCTTTTTTTCATGTTTTTATTCTTCATCGTGTTGTAATGAGCGTTATTTTTTACGGAAAGATAATAATTGTGCGCGCTCATTTGTAGGTGCACTCATGCGCAGACCAACTGATGCTGCTGATACAACAATTATGACTGTGGAACGCCAAACAATATACAACTGATAGTCAATACTCGTATTATTTAGGAACACCAATATTTATCAAATGCAAAAGTAACTCTGTTTGTTTATATGTTTGTTTGTTTGTTACCTTTTCATGACTAAACGGCTGAACGGATCGTAATGAAATTTCGCAAGGAGATAGATTGTATCTTGGGGAAGGACATAAGCTACCTTTAGTCGCGCAGACGAAGTAGCGGGCACCAGCTAGTACCCTATATAATACAACATATCACGAACTGTCACGGCATTATTGCATGAAATACGTTTCAGGCATCGAAGAATTAAGTCCTTATCTGCCAGAAAAGTCCTACAACAGTTAAATTATACTTTATCCTTTATTTTTCAAAGAGCGCATGTAGGCATGGTTTGATCCTAAATGCCTTAGCTCGTAACTTCAAGAGCTCTAACAACTGAGCTCTCGCGACGTCGACTTCCTTGGCCAAAACTTTCCTGCATTTTAATACGCCTTATGGCGACAGCTTTACTTTCGTTCCGTACGCGCAAATGAGTTTAAATAAATAGGAAATATACAGAATATTTTATCCATATTTCCAGAACAGTAACTGCAGCAAGCACCGCAGTGAAGTCAGATACTAACTTGAAGCCATGGGAGGAAATTCCTGGACCTTCTTCCCTGCCCATCATTGGACAACTCCATCATTTTATAATGCCTGGAGGTGAGTAATATTCGAGACAGTCTTAAAGTCTATCTATAATATCAATGAATGAAATTATTCACTTGAGATATTATATTAGTGAATATTATGTATGTCGAACATTATAATTGTTTGTAAAACGATCATCTTGTGCCTAGCCTTTTCAGTCCAGTTGTTCCAGTCAGCTTCCATCCTCAACGAATGTGGCTTAATATTAGTATTTTACAAGGAGTAACTGCATATCTGACAACTACAAAACCCGATATCTCCGACCGCCCGTCAGATTTTTTGGTATTTGACTAAACGTTAAGATTGTCGCAGATATTTATTTGACTACTAAGAACGACAATTTATCGTGTAAAGCACCTTGAGCTGGACTTCTGGTGCAACTGGAAGGTGGGTAAGGGAACCCTTAGGTAAATGCCTACAAGTTAACACATCGAGTTTATGCTTAATAGTAATTAAATAATCTTAACAGGCTCAAATGGATTAGTCT
Source organism: Xylocampa areola (assembly GCA_935421205.1). Taxonomy (NCBI): domain Eukaryota; kingdom Metazoa; phylum Arthropoda; class Insecta; order Lepidoptera; family Noctuidae; genus Xylocampa; species Xylocampa areola. The sequence continues at coordinate 15,962,001 of OW285204.1, forward strand.
TAACAAGTCCTATTAATTTAACCTGACTTGGACAACTTGATGATGGAGCTTGAGGGTGGGTAACGAAACCTTAACAAATTTTATTAATTGTTCCAGGTGACCTACAAGACATACAGGATCCTAACGGCATTATGAGACTATTCGAGAAATACGGGCCGATCATAAGGTTCGATTCGATGCTTGGCAAGGTGCCTATGGTATTTTTAGGTGATCCCGAAAGTGCAGCGCAAGTAAGTGAACATCCTGTCACAATAAGTTTCACGCAAAACTAAGATTTGAGTCAGGGAATTTAAAACATACTTTCTTTTTATTCCAACTACGGAAGTATCATAAGCACAATAAAATAATAATAAATATTACATAAAGATATAGCATTAAAATAAAGGTGGTTTAGGCGTCGAAGTATTACTCCGCATTATTATGCATAGTAGATTGGGGCAGCATTGCTGCATTGTATGGCAATTGGAATCATTAATAAGTACATCCATATCAAAGTCAAAGGTTTTTATTTCACATAAACCATACAAAGGCACTTATGAAAGGTCAGAGTGTACGGTGCACGTACACATATATCTACATATAAAATACATTCGCCTAATACTCTTTTAAGAACGTGATTTCAGTAGGTTCGCTAATGTGTCTTCAACTCTTCCAATCAAACAGACCTAATTAATTTTGTTCATCATTCGTGTACGCACCGATTCCTCGGAGTGTATAAAATGACGCCGTTCGGAAAAACTTTTTCCCACAAAAATGTGTAACTTTATCGCAATGCATGCGTTACTGCGTTTGAAAGATTATCTGAACTCAATATAAGTGCCTACAGAATTATTATGTGCAATCAACAATGTTGGCGGTAGGTAATATCTTATGCCAACATAGACCTTTAAACGACTCGCACTTACTATACACGTGCTAACCGTTGCGTTTGGACGTTTTTTACTAGCTTAATGAGGGTTGAGCACCAACAATTTCGACTGTATAAACTACTACTATACAATGCTCGAAGGAAATATATTATTACTATATTTACAGGTGTTAAGAAGTGAGAATGTGATGCCTTATCGTCCTGGTTTTATATCTCTTGAATACTATAGAAAAGACTATAGAAAAAGCAAGGGCCAAGTTTTTAATGCCACTGGTCTTGTAACTGAGTAAGTATATTTCACTTAACTTACGAATTTAAGGTTAGATATATAGAACGATAGAGAACTGAAGTAGCAAATATGCGATGTCACGAAATATCGAATTTCGATGAACGGGAATCCACTCCCGTTCATCGAAGCACCGGCTCCTCATGATACGAAACACGTTGGTGGTAATTGCGAGTTTTCACGGCTTATTTAAGTGTATAATCCACTAACGTCACTAATAGACATATCCTCCTCAGACCCGAGACCACTTTGTGCTTGCTAATAAAATGAAATTTTATAGGTAGACTTTATGGATACAAAACAACAAAAAAAAAATTATATAAAAATAAAAAAGTTTTTTTTTTATTTCGTGCCTCCTATACAAGACTCTGGGTTTTAATGAGTCGGTTTTATAGTACTGTATCCAAAAACGAAGAAAGTATTAATTGAAACATTTATTTTAACAAAAAGTTATGGTTACTTAAATTGATTCATGATAGCGTTTGTAGCAATTTCGTCCTACTACAAGGCATAAATGCATGTTACATGTAGAACAAAACACTCTAGCTTTCTTGCTCTTACAGCCTGGCATTCGGCATCTGTGATTATCATTTTGTTCGTCAATCAATGGCAAATGACCAGCCATAGCTGTCCTCAGTTGAACTGGAGGTTGAGGTATATATTTTCTTTTACGGGTGCCAAGTTGTACTCCTGCTGACGAATCGTCTGAATCAATTTCTTGAATCAAGTGTATCTGTTCCCTCGCTGGTGTAAAGTAAAGCAATGAATTTGCAATTTGCACTTTGAATTCCAAGTAGTCCAGAATGTTTTTTTTAGGGCGTTCTAACAATTTGGCTTCATTTCTGTATACGAGCCATCCAGCAGCTGCCGCAAAATCAAAGAGGTGGAAAATTAGACGAACAGTCCATTTCTTGGAACGTGCTCTAATTCTGTAGAAACTGATGACCCTGTCCAACATATCAATACCTCCCATCATGTTATTGTATTGCTCTATTGCAAATGGTCTGTCAATTTGAATGTATTGTCTAGTTTTTTTGCACCAACGTCTGCATTTGTTGATGGGTTCTTTGGAATCAACAGATGATGCCATTATTACTGGTTTGTTATCAAACCACTTCAGACATGCCACATTACCGTCACTCCGAACGAGTTGATCTGAGGAACCACGTCCTTGTTTTCTCAACTCATTGTCAGTTTTAAAATTGCAATTTTTGGGTATGTTAGCCTTTCTAAGAGTACCTGTTGCCTGCATCTTCTTTGCACGTAATTTGTCCAGTAAGTCCAGTGACGTAAAGTATCTGTCCATGTATAACTTTACTCCTTCAGGCAGTGTTTCAGATAACTTCAGCACAACTTTTCCGCCAATATCAAGACCTTCAGCTTCATTGGTTGTTAGTATTGTGTCTCCTTTGCCCTCGTACATAAAGAAATCTAGAGGCACACCATCTGGAGTGGTGCACACAAAGTTTTTCAAACCACAGGGGTTTGGTTTTCCTCTTATGAACTGCCGCATTGATACTTGCCCCCAAAAGGGTATCATCTGCTCGTCTACACTGATATGTTGAGATCTGGGAGTTTCTAGGCAAGCTTTTCTCACAGTTTTAATCAAAGGGTTAACTTTCCAGAATTTATTTTGCTTGGATGCTTCATCCACCTCAAGATCATTTACAACTTTCAAATTTGACCGAATTTTAAAATAACGGTCTCTAGCCATGCGGTCCGCTATCATTGCAACCCTCGTCCTATTTGCCCAATACATTCTAATCCTTGGCAAACCCAAATAACTCATAGCTATAGATATGCCAAAAAACAATTTAATTTCTTCCTTAGATGTGTTCAGATTTTGACCTTTCTTTAATAAGTATGTCTGGTTTGAATATGTACTTATTATTTCAAATATTGCCTCAGGAATATATCTCGAAAAATATTCAATTGGTTCTTGTAACAAGTTAACGCGAGTTGTAGCTAAAGGTTGACAGTACATGCCTGGTGGAAATGGAGTGAAATCATCTTCATGCTTGAAATATAGTCGACGACTTGAAGTCTGACGAGCAGCAATCGCAGCCAATGGTACTTCATCATCGCTTGATTCGTCGTTTGATCCTTCATCCTCAAGTTCTTGCAGGCGTGGTTCAAGATCTTGACTGAATTCAAAGTCATCGTCAGACAGGCCTTCAACAGTGGAGTCATTGCCATCAAACTCTAAAATTCTTGCTATGTCTCTATCCGTCATATGCACTGCAAAACAAAACAAGTATATGAAAAAAACAATCGGATGAAAAGGAAAAAAATACCTATAAAAATATTAAGTCTGAAACCTAATGTCCCCTCTATGGGACAAACAAGTACCGGGCGTAATATTCGCTAAAATGTTGGAGGACATTTTAAAGCAATATCTTAATTTTATTTTTCATATTTTACAAATTAAGAATTACATTCGTTTTTAAACTAAAATGCGTTATTTTCAACAATATCAATTAAAAACTTACCTTGGGCAGCCATTTTTTGTAGAATTTTTCAACCACTAACTTCGAACTATTATTATTAGAATTTTGACTGTCCTGTTGGTCTAGTGGTTAGTAGCCCTGACTGCTAGGCCGGAGGTCGTGGGTTCGATTCCCACCCAGGACAAATGTTTGTGTGATGAGCACGATCATTTGTTCTGTGTCTGGGTGTAATTTATCTATAACATGTATGCATTTAGAAATATATAAGTATGTTTATCAGTTGTCTAGTACTCATAACACAAGCTCTGCTTAGCTTGAGACTAGACGGCGTTGTGTGATAGTTGTGGAATATTTATTTATTTATTTATTTATTTAACTGTCAAACATTCACAAAAATGAGCGCCAAACACAGTGATACATTTTTTTCAGTAAGCGACATCTTCATTGAAGTAAGTGTACTAATAATGACGATGTTACATCATGCTAAACGCTGGAGGGCAGCACCAAAAATAAGGTCTCGAATAGGGGACGCCAGGGCCGAGGAGGATATACCCAGCATACATTTATTTACAACCGTTATTGACTGCCGCAAGGAGATACTTCCATTAAACAGTACTTGTAAATTTTGCTTATCAGATAAAGATACTTCAAATAGAAACCTGTCACATACAAGTGATAAGGAAAAGTACATAAGTCGGTAAACACTTATCTATTATTTACTTTAAAGAAACGCTCGTTGGTCTAGTGGTCCCAAGCGCGACTGCTGAGCATGAGGTCCCGTGTTGGATTCCCATGACGGGCAAAGTAGTATTGAGTTTTTCTGTAAGGCAATTCTCAGTAGCAGCCAGGAGTATGGAATTGTGCCCAGTAGATGGCAATAAGCTAATAACTTATAACATGAGACTTAATAACAGCATTGGTGAAGTGTGGCTGTATAAGTGTGTACACCTCTGCCTATCCCTTCGGGGAATACAAGCGTAATGCTATGCTATGATCCTCATGGAGCAATATTTTCTTCTAGCCACGGCGATGTATGGAAACAGGTTCGTTCAACGGTCAACCCAGTTATGTTGCAACCCAAAACGATCAAATTGTATACCAACATACTTGATGAGGTTGCGCAGGACATGATAGCAAGGTAAACATTTAACTTAATGTTCGGATTCGCCAAATTACCAAAAAGGTGTTTATTACCTGTATTTTATGGCATATGACGGTGCTTGTATTATTTAACCTTGTGGTCCCAAGCGCGACTGCTAATTATGAGAAGTTGGGTTCCATTCCCAGGTCGGGCAAAGTGTTATTTGGTTTTTCTGTTAGGAAAATCTCAGTAGCAGCTCGAAGATTAGAAATTGTGCCAGAAATTGTGGGACTTAATAACAGCACTGGTGAAATGTGGGTGTACACCACTGCCTACCTCTTCAGGGAATACAGGCGTGATGCTATGTTATGTTATCGTTATTTTCAGATACTTCAAGTGTCTTAATAATGACTTTGATAAAACTAACGATTAATGTTACTTATTTTATTGGGCTCAAGAACAATCCAATCGCTTTCGTGATAGCTGAATCTTAACCAGAATCAGTGTTTCTTCTTCTTCTTTCATATGTTTCGGAGCCAATTTACTGTCAATAATTGTCCAAGCCGTAGGCCCTTCTGAATTGTGTTAGCATCTCAGCTAGAATAGATATAAGCAGAATATTATTCCTTGACGTCAAATATCGTCACCTCAGCCAAATTACACCTTGATAATATAAATCGGAACCTGTTAATTACTTTCCCAATAAAGAAAATAATATATTAGATAGAACGCTGTGGACATAATTGAATCATTTTATCTTCATTGGGTTCGATCAGCCGAGGATGAGATTGGGCGAAATATAGAGAAGCATTCATTATTGCCAAAAGACAAAACGCCTCCTCCTTTCCTTTTTTTATTAATTAAATTCTCAGAACGAAATAAAGGATGACTTTAATTTTGTTCTTTTGTGCCGTAGTACTTCAATGCTTATTTTTCTGTTATTTTTGCTTAGGAATTTTAAGTCACATTTACGACCTCTTATTTTTTTTATGATGAATTTCTCAGAATGTATGTAACATTTGGGAGAGCTATTTATTTTTTGCCCAATGTACGCCTAGCACTCTACCAGTAGACAAAGCTCACCTGTCCAAGGTCGATGCTGAAATCAAACGTAGGACTGCACTCCCGCCCCCAGACGACTCCGACGATCCCTTGCCCCCCGTCACCGTAGACGAAGTCAGAACGATCGTGAGGAACCTCAAAGCCAGGAAGGCCCCAGGCTCAGACGGGATCACCAACAAAGTGATTAAATACTTCCCCGCACCTCTGATAGTTCTCATGACCGCCATCTTCAATGCGGCACTGACCAACAATATCTTCCCACAATCGTGGAAACAGGCAACAGTTATAGGTTTTCCAAAGCCCGGTAAGCTCAAGTGCGAGCCGACCAGTTATCGCCCGATCAGTCTTCTCAACGTCTTCGGAAAGATCTATGAAAGGCTAATTTATATTCGTTTAAGGGATTATGCCGAATCCAATAAGCTTCTTCCTAACGAGCAGTTTGGCTTTCGAGCTAAACACTCATGCATCCATCAGTTGCACCGTATCGTTGAGCACATAAGCGCAGGCTTCATGGGCAAGATGAAAACGGGCGTATTATTCTTCGACGTAGCTAAAGCTTTCGACAAGGTCTGGCACAACGGCTTAATCTATAAGCTGTATCAATTCCAAGTGCCTGACCGTCTCGTACTCATCATTCGAGATTTTCTATCGAACCGTAGCTTCCGCTATCGCGTAGAGGGCGCTCTATCGTCCCCTCATCGGATCCAAGCCGGAGTCCCTCAGGGCTCTGTGCTATCACCTCTTCTCTTCGCGCTGTACACCAGCGATATTCCCAAAAGTGGCAAAACCAAGTTAGCTCTTTTCGCCGACGACACGGCCATCTATTACACTGGTAGGAGTCTTGACTGCATTACCCAATACCTCCAGACCTCGGCCAACGCCTTAGGCGCTTGGTTCAGGAAATGGAGGATTGAGGTCAATCCAGACAAGAGCGCCGCCGTTCTCTTTTCGAGAACGGGCGCCGAGGAATTTCTTCCCCAGCTTCGACCTATTACAATGTTCGGCAAGCCAATCCCTTGGGAACTGCAAGCCAAATACCTGGGTGTGATTCTAGATCACAAATTGTCCTTCCGTCCGCACATTAAGACGGTACGCAACCGCGCGGCCTTCGCTGTCGGCCGTCTATTCCCCATGACAAATGCGCGCAGTAAATTGTCACTTAACCTTAAGATTAGGCTCTATACTACGTGCATTAGACCCATTATGACGTATGCTAGCGTCGTGTTCGCACACGTTAAGTATTACAAAATCCATAGGATGCAAACCCTGCAAAGTCGATTCCTTCGTAAAGCGACAGGCGCTCCATGGTTCATTAGGAACCTTCAACTCCACCTCGACCTCAGAGTGCCTACCGTTAGGCAATTTATGAAAAGGGCATCGAAGAGATACTTTGAATCTGCCCCTAATCATCCGAATCCCTTAGTTGTCTCTTCAGCTGATTACAAGCCGTCCCAGATCAACAAAATCCGCCGACCACGTCACGCTCTCCTCCGTCCCGATGATAGGATCACTGTAGCTCAAGAGTCTAACAGACACACAAGCACACTCCGACGCACTCGACCGCCTCGTTATAGACCTCACCGGCGAGGTCCGCGTCCGTCGCGAAATGTCTCATCATGTCCGCCCCGACCCTTGCTCGAGCCGGCCCGCGCCGAGCTAGTAGCTTTAAATTCGTCCCTTAATAATAAGGAAACTGATATGACCCAGCTAGTCCCTAGTTGTCCCCCCAGCAACGCCCTAAGCCGAGGTTCGTGTCCCGCAGGGGACGCCCTTAGCGCTGTTGCTTAGTTTGTAGTATCTTAAAATATGCTCTGGCTGGAGGCATCAAACTGCCTCGCCTTAGATATTGTCCGGTTACGCAGACAAAACCCCTCTGGGTTTCTGCAAGAGGCCATTTCAAAAAAAAAAAAAAAAAAATTATTTTTTATGATGACTTTCTCAAAATGTATGTAGCATTTGGGAGAGCTATGACATGGTAAGACAAGAGTCAAGGGTTCCAGTCCCGTTCGTGTCTAATAGTTTTTAATGTTCCTTAGAAATAAATAATTAAGACCTTCTTCAGCATTCAGACTACAATATAAAAACATCTGAATTATTGTTAAACGGTTATTACTCACTTTCATTCTTCGGGATTGCCCGACTAGGTTCGAACTTGAACGGAGCCCTTAGTCATGAGCTGAGCCTGCGGCGATGTCGCGAGTACCTAATAACCATTGAACAATAATAATTATGAATGAGTCACACGAAAGTTATTATATAAAAACATCTTGTTTCTATTAGATACCAAACCTTGACACTATCCTTAATAGTTCCTCTCGATTATAACGGTGATCAACGTGTCATCATCATCATCAACCTATAGCAGTCCACTGCTAGGCAAAGGTCTCTCCCAAGACGCGCCACCGAGTCCGGTCTTCGGCTATTCTCATCTAATTTATACCAGCTACAACATTACACAACAAGGACAGCTCTACTCAAAGCAGTTATGGCTCTTGCCTCAAAAGATTATTTCACATCTCTAGCTGTTTCAGCCTTACTTTTCAGAGATAATTATATAATAAATGTTGACATCGTTTAGTTCTAAAAAAAGTTGATTTACTTCATCATCATCATCCCCCTGCCCTTATCCCAATTTATTTTGTATGTATGTACTCATCATCGATACACACTCTCTACTTGTACCGGAATGCTGCTCTAAAGTTTTGGCTATGTTTTATGACCAGCCGCCTGCCTGACGTCAATTCTCATTGGGAATGCTGTTGTTGGTAGTAACCGCTACCAATACGATCTCCTAGCTATGTCATATCAAATGTATATAGTTATAGAAATAAAATATTTATAAAATTAAAATCATTTACCAGTTAGATCTTAATATTTTTAGAATGAAAGACAACCGTGACGAGAACAACATGATCCGAAAACCTTTTGACCAGGAAATGAACTTGTGGGCTCTGGAATCTATTGGCACAGTCGCTCTTGGCTGCCGTCTGAACTGCTTCGATCCTAACTTACCTGCAGACTCTCACGAGTGGCAGCTGATCCAATGCGTTCACGACCTGTTCTCAACAGCCAACGAGTTGGACTTCAAACCAAGCCTTTGGAGATACTTTTCAACACCTATGTTCAAGAAAGCCATGCAGATGTATGAGCGCCATGAGAAGTAAGTTACATGTACTTACGACTACATTGACAAGTAAACAGTGCTTTTTATTATACTAGAAAGGAGATAGTTAAATTGACACATATTTTAAAACCAGAACCTGTTCCAATGGTCTGATGGCTAATGTAAACGTCTGGGTTACAAAGCCGTCAAAATAAGTACTCTTGTAATAATTTTTTTGTGGAAAGAAAAATACGGCCGTGAACAGGTTTCGAACCTGCGCCTCTCAGATAAATACTCCAGGCGCTCTGACCACTAAGCCATGACACATTTAAATATGTATTTTTGCTATCTATTCAGTCACTATACAGGTGACTAAACCGACATGACCTCCTACAGATGATGAGATTACGCTACGCATGCGTGAATCCGTTGGAAATATTTATCTATACAAGAACTCTACTTAATTTCTCTTAATTTGTAAAATTTATTATCTTTTCAGCTTAACAAAACACTTCCTCAAAAAAGGAGTGGAACAGCTAAAGTATAAATCTGATAGTGAGAAGGGGGTCTTAGAGAAATTATTAGAAATAAACGAAGAAGTAGCATTCATTATGGCCAGTGATATGTTATTTGCTGGTGTTGATACGGTAAGCTTTTAAATATAATATAGATAGACTTACTAACCCCCGAATGGTTGAGCAAAGGTTTAACACTAATGACATTTTAAGTCCCATGTCCCAGTCTATCCGGGTACAGTTACTGAATCCAAATCCAGAATTTTCTTAACAGAAAAATCTAATAAAAATCAACTAAATCATTGCCTACCCCTTCGGGGAATACAGGCATGATGCTACGTTTTATATTATGTGTAAATCATTAAGATTGTTTAACTATTTAAACTAGTCTGTATGATTATTAATTATAATTTAACGGTTATTACTCACGCGCATTCTTCGGGATTGCCCGACTAGTTTCGAACTCAAACGGAGCCCTAAGGGCATAAACTGCGTTAAGCGTGCCTCTCGCGTGTCCACACAAAACCGACCCGCGCGTGCCCATGCGCGTGCACACGCTCGTGAGCCCGTCGGGCGCCCGTCGCGTGAGGGCATAAACTGCGTTAAGCGTGCCTCTCGCGTGTCCACACAAAACCGACCCGCGCGTGCCCATGCGCGTGCACACGCTCGTGAGCCCGTCGGGCGCCCGTCGCGTGATACTTCCGTGCAACGGGGCACGCATGCACGCGACGTGATCACGCATCACGTTGGACGGGTCCACGCGCGAAGCCCGCTAGCGGGTGCACGCGCGTGCTTGTTCAGTTGACAGCGCTATCTCGAACCGACCGCACGCGCGTGCCCGGCCCATAACAAAAAATGACAAATTTTGATACAGAAAGGGTAATTGTTGAAGTTCAGTGTCGTCCTGCCATATGGGACCAATCTAGCGAAATATTTAAAGACCGGGACGCTAAATCAAAAGCATGGCTAGACATTTGTACAGTACTGTTTCAAAATTTTGATGACTGGAGTGCAGCAGAAAAAAACATACAAGGTAAGTACCTACACTCTTTATTTATTTTATAATAACGTAGGTTAGGTAAACTATTCTTTGCGCCAAATTTTTATTTTTAATAATCTATGCAATTAGTTATATATAATTAGTTATTTCAATTGTATTTGTGTCAATTAAATGTTTTCAACAATTAATCCAACTATAAAATTAAAACTCGGAATATTTACAATAATTTACCTATGTAAATATAAAATCATGCTTATATTCAAAACTAGTGCAGAGATACTGCGTATTTCTGAACATTGTGAAATTCGTGTGAACAATGTCCCATAATATTGGTATGGTTTTATATTGCTCGATAAATTCCAAAGTTCTTTCTTTCGGCCACGCGGTCGCCGCCATTTTGCGCGTCACGAGACAACCAGTACCTATGTTCACGACTGCGAGCTTCACACTACTTCACACTATCGGTGTATTTAGGGTTCAAAATCATTTTAGGGCAGAAACAGTGGATCGGTAGGTAAATAAATAAAACAATTATCAACTAAAATATTTATTATATTGGTTTTAGAATTGGGCTAGTAACTTTGTAAAATAAGCGTGCGTTTTGTAGTTTTGTAGGTTTTTCTTTGACATCTCTCAACTTTAGTTTACAACAATCTAAGTTATTTGGTTACATCCGATGAATTTAACAAATAAAATCATTAGGTATATTATTAAAATATGCCTGCTATGTTAATAAAAAATGTGTGGTAACAAACCGTGAAAAATCAATTATTGAATGTACATAAATTATAAAAAAGCCAACTATCTTCAATAAATACTGCGATCTTGCCATGACAGCTGTCCGTCTGCAACGAAATAATCTGCGAAGTTATCGCGTAATGTATACGAATCTCTGTGGGTATTTCCAATTAACCCCCGAACTGAACGTATATGGTCTGGTATAATGACAATATCATGAAAGTCATTAATTTGACTTCTTGATCTTATAAAATTATGCAAAATACAAATTGTTTTAAGAAAACAAATTGCTTTGTCTTTTCCAACGTTCAATGGACGATGGAGTATGCGAAATTTATTAGCCATGATACCAAATGTACACTCAATATAACGTCGCGCCCTCGTTAACCTATAATTGAATATTTTTTTTTTGTAGTTTAAATCGAGAGCTCGAGCATATGGCCGCATGACATGGCTAGATAACCCGAATGCTTCATCTCCTACAATAATATAGGGCAAAGCTGCGGTTGCAGCAGTGTTGGTTGGTTTATCATTGTGTATTACGGGCAATGCTTTGGCAGGAGGAATATCTATTAAGTCATTGTTGATTTGTTCGTACAATCGGCTTTGTGTGAAAATTGCGGAGTCAGATTCTTTACCCTGCACTCCCACATTTATATAGGTAAACTCATAGTTGGCGTTACACATTGCAAGCAGTACAATAGAATAGTAATGCTTATAGTTGTAATAGAGGGAACCACTATGTGGAGGTCTTATAATGCGTATATGTTTTCCGTCTATTGCACCTATGCAGTTAGGAAACTGGGCTTGCGTTAAAAAACCTTTTTCAGTCTCTACCCATAGCGCACGGGAAAATTTTGGTATACATTCTTCCTTTAACCTTTCAATTATAATTTGACAAACTTCTGTTACTATTTTTCTGACCGTGGTTAGTCCTGTCTGATACGCCAGATGAATATCGACGAAGGTATGTCCACTAACTAAATATCTGTAATAAAATAAAATACCTGTGTTATTGTTTCAGTGAAAAAGCTGCAGCAAAGATGGAAAACTGCAAGAGACACTTATATAAGAGTGAGGTCTACTAAAAAAAAACTTAAATCAGGTTCCGGTTCCAGGGCAAATAAAACATACATTTACTATGACATGCTGTCATTTTTAGATTCAAACTCGAATACTCAAGGAGAAGAATCGGCAGACGATTTTAATCAGTCAGTAGAGCAAAACGCGTCACCGAGAACTTCACAAAATAATACGATTATTGAAGAAGATTTGATTAATGTACCTAGCACCAGCTCCAGCGTTACCAAAGAAACACGATCTTCCAAGAAACGTAAGTGCGAATCGCCAACTGATTTCGAATTAGAGTTGTTAAATTGCGTGAAGAATAACACTGCAGATAATATGGACGAAGACTTGAATTTTTTTAAGTCATTATTACCAACTGTGAAAAAATTGAGTTGCTTTAAAAAATTATTATTTCGTACAAAAGTATTAGAAGCTTTAATTGATATAGAAAAAGAAATTAATTACCATTGATGACCTTTCATTAACGCAAAATACGGTAACGAATGATTTAGAATCCTTAAATATAAGATCAGACACGAACAATGAATAAATAGGTAACAAGAAAGACTGAAGATTTGATTAAGACTGTTTAATTATTAAGAACAAAAGAAAGAGAAGAACATGAAGAACTATTTAAGTTAGTAAAAAGCGCAATTTTATATTTATATTTTTCTGGTCTCATGTGCAATTATTATGATATACAAGGGCATTCGCCAAAAGTTTACAAGCCTTGAGTGTAATGTTCATAAGGAAAGAAACGGGGTCGATTCGGACACTTTTATCTTAAACCCTATTTAGGGTCAAATAAAAAAGTGTATCAATAGACCCCTTTTTTTACTTAATGGACCTTTTTTTTGAACCTACTCATAACATTGCTCCTTCATATATCCTCTTCTTAAATTTAATCTTTTATGTAGTAAACTGTGATTATGATTGTGATGATAAATAAGAATTTAAAATAATATTAGTACCCGATCTAGTAATAGAAGGGAATAATTAATAAGGGAAATATTCGTATGTAAAAACTTGCAATCAATATGCGTCATTATAATTAATACTTTGTAAGGTAGGTATATTATTATAATTAAGACATTTAGACTTATTGTACTGTTTTAACTGTTATTGTGTTTTTTTATTTTAAACTTGAACCTGTGATTTTATTAGTGTATTTCAAATGAATAATCAAAAACTAATTGTAACGTAACGTTTATGCAAGACACTGTGATGACTGTTGTGATTATATAAAAAAATAAGTAAATAAGTAGGTATAGATAAAAAAAACGAAAACGATAAAACTGTGTAATTTAGAAATAACAAAATATAATTAATAAATGTAAGAAACTGTGATTAATATGATGATTAATAAGTGTGCGGTTATGTGTTTCGGCCCTAAGAACAGAGTGCACCACATCAAGAAAAACATTTTAAGCCATATTCAGGGGGCCTACCACCAGCTCATAATCAGTATTATTTTAATATTACTTCCATGGGAGAAAGAGATGAAGCTCTACAGTACGTATAGCTCCATCTCTTTCTCCCACTGAAGTAATATTAAAATAATACTGCTTATGAGCTGGTGGTAGGCCCCCAGGTGTCACTGCCGAAACAATAAGAACTTCTTCTTCTTTCTGGCTTGATGTGGCTAAACAGTAGTGTGACTTACATAAATTGGCAAAAAAATATGAGTGTTCTAAACTTTTGTTAAATAATGACTGTTTTTTTTACATGAATAAAGATGATTATTAATATCGAAATGTCTTTACTTACCGCAATGTCATTGCAAATCGTTCCATTGGTGATACGATTGACGTAGATTTCAATCGTAGATTGTTAGTCTTCAAATAGGGCTCCAGTTTTGAATATAATTCATCATAGACTTGTAATGAAACTTTAAAATATTTGAAAAAAAACCTTTCATTTTCTCTTAATATACCAAACTTCACCACGAATTCCCCGCACAGTAACCTAGATTCAACGTACGGGCTTACTGGCTGGCGTCTTTTTTTGGCAATTCGTCGTCGCCGTCGTCTTGATAAATAATACAACATTAATTTATCCATAATTACTCGACTGTACACCTCCAACGTCAAAATTGTACTGAGAAAACTGACGCGCCGATGCCCGCGCATAAGCACGCGAACGTGCTCACGTGCGTGCACCAGAAGCGTGGCCCGCGACGTGCTCACGTGCGTGCACCAGAAGCGTGGCCCGCGACGTGCTCACGTGCGTGCACACGCGTAACGCAGTTTATGCCCTTATGCATGAGCTAAGGCCGCGGCGATGTCGCGACTCAGTTTGACTCGAAATTCAGCAATCCCGAAGAATGCGCGTGAGTAATAACCGTTAAACTATAATTAATATGAATGTATCTCACGAAAGTTATAAAGTCTATATGATTGCTCTAACTACCTCATGAATTTTTGTTAATTTCTCAAATAAGTATAGTCAAAAGAAGAATAAAATGCTCTCTTCCAATTCCATAGTTGTTCAACACAGTACGCTATACCCTTGAATTTTTAGTTATCATAATACACTTCGTTACTCAGGCCGCAAACACTGTAACAGCAACTCTTTACCTTCTGGCGAAAAACCCAGAGAAACAAGACAAGCTGAGAGAGGAGATATTGTCAAAGTCGGAGCGAAGACCTTACTTGAGGGCTTGCATCAAGGAGTCGATGAGGATGATGCCCGTAGTCGCAGGAAACGCTAGGAGGACCACAAAGGAATACAATGTTTTGGGCTACAAGATACCTAAAGATGTACGTGTGTATGAGCTCATTTTGATGTCGTATCAACCGCTCAAGCCTTGCATACAACAAATAACCTCTAGCAAAAATATTCTAGATGCAAAAATATTGTACATGCTGTAGTTAAAACAGTAGCCAAATTTAAGAAAATGGATCTAGAGGTGGATCGGAATACAAATCAGTAAAAAATTATATCAACTTCGGACCACTCACACACGACTACAAACCACACGGTCCTCCTCTAATCTTTACCAGGGTCTCGGGGTCGCAGCTGCATTCACCACAACAACTATCTGCAATGACATGTATCCTTGCTTTGTTCAGAGCAATCAAAATCAAATCAAATCCATGTGTATCAACATAACTAGCCCGTAACTGTTCCACTGCAGAGCAAGGTCCTCTTATACACAGTAGGCACTAGCATTGATCATCACGCTAGCTCACTGCGGGTTGGCGATTTCAGACCATTAGGGCTAGGTTACCTCACCATTTTTTCCTTGACCCTGTGATGTCTTAGAATAAATAAGAAGGTAGAATTGAAAATATCACATTTTTAGTACATGCCAGAATTGAACCCACATTTGTGGCTCAAGAGACGGCCTAACCTAACCACTCGGTAACGACAACATTACATGTATACAGTCTTTTAACATTTCCAGGTTGATGTTATATTCGCTCACCGAGATATGTCTTTAATGGACAAGCATTACCCGAAAGCTCGTGAGTACATCCCGGAGCGGTGGGTAACCGAGAAAGATGACCCACTTTACTATGGGAATGCCCATCCATTTGCACATGGACCGTTTGGTTTTGGGGCCCGTAGCTGTATAGGTATGTACTTTATCATTCTATAATATAATTATAATTTTGATTCTAATAAATTTCCCACAAAGTATATTTTTTATGAAGATAGAGAGATATTGGTAGCCTGGTTGAGTACATTGTTTATCCATCCAAGAGGTACAAACTTTAAACCCTGCTCGAGTTTTTATTTTTCCAGCCATGTCAGAGACCTACGTCTCAAGGTTCTTGCCAGTCCAATAGTCACACCACTATGAAATCACTGCCTAAGATTTTTGGAATTTTAGACCAATAAATCCAGGTCACCTCACCATAAATCTGCTGAAAGCTGTTTCGTATAATGATGCCCGGTCTCTCCGTCGATTATAAATGTGTGATTCATATTTTTATTTATTTTTTATCTTCTTCAGGTCGCCGTATTGCTGAATTGGAAATGCAAACATTTGTGGCCCGACTAATAGAAAACTTCCAAGTGGAATGGTTTGGACCTGCACCGCAGATACGTCAAACAGCCCTCAATTACATCACGGGACCTTATAACTTTATATTTAAAGACGTAAATTAGTTTAATACCTTCACGTTTATATTCCCTCACAGGGTCAGGGAGGGGTGTACTGTTATAGTAATAATAATAAATAATAATAATAATACATTTTTATTTCCAATAATATGTTCACAAGTGATTCATATACAATATTCTAGGGCTAGGTAATTTTATTTTAAGTAACTTGAACAGCATCCATAGTACACACACATTTTACCGATACAGTTATTATTTATCAACTCCCATGTGGGAGTTAGTACATTAATACCTGAATAAGAATATTCGTAATATTATTATAATAATGCTTTTAATTACGTACATAAAAAAAATATGCAGTGTATTTTTCTTTTTAATCAGGGCTCTTTAATATCATAATATATTATTTTGACAGATTTGGTTTTATTTTTTAAGATGTTAGGCCGAATTCTATTATAATTATAAATATATAAATTTCTATTATAATTATTGACAGTTCATAGGTATTTTTTTGTACATTTATGACCTTAACTAATAGGTTATCACGTCTCGTCAGTTGACACAAATTAAGAAATGTATAATGGTCTTCAGATCACTTAGTAAAATGTTAGGTACTGAATGGTAATTTAAGCTAATACCTTCAAATGAGGAATTCTTATGTGATATTAATCTGAATCTCGGAAACGGCTCCAGCGATTTTCATGAAATTTAGTATGCAGGGGTTTTCGGGGGTGATAAATCTATCTAGCTAGGTTTCATTTATAAAAACGTCGTTTTACCAACAAAAAAGAGCAATGCTCTGTCATCCAGGTACTTTTTTAAATGAAAAAATATTTTTTGATGCAAAAATTTCCGAAGTTGGGAAAATAATTACAACATGAATTTAGTTAATTTAGTAGTAATTTTATACAATTGTTTTGGTTGGAATAACTTTATAGAAGATTCTAGTATTTAAATAAAATAAAAATAAATCACCTCATTACCTCATACCGTTATTACTCAATGGAATATGAATTAATCTTGGCATAATCAAGATACCTACACAAAGTACCTACACAGAAATAAAGTGGTATGACTATATCCTAAATATTTTTTATTAACATTTTTAATACTTTGATAAACTCCAGACAATTCCGAAATATTGTACGACATATGAGTTGATTTTGTAACAAAATGTATTTTTTTATTATTATTCTACACAAATAATAACTATTATTTTTGCTAACATGTCCAAATAAGCTAATACAGCTATTTGGGTTCGGGCTGGAGTGTGAGCAAGACCGTATTTTCCTTTCTATAACAAAATGTAGGTACCCCAATAATATTATAAATGCGAAAGTTTGTGAGGATGAATGAATATTTTTTGCTCTTTCACGCAATAATTAAAGTAATCTGCAAAGTTAGTCGTGCCGATCCAGTGATGACCATAAAACGTATTCATGTGGAAGAACAATTCGGAATAGGCAATGAGCGTAGGTCGTGACATAGTTGACAGAGCGTTATTTTTATTTAAGTTGGGTCATGCCGTTTTTCTGATTATCCTATTCAACAACACAAAAGTTTGAAGAGTTCTGGTCAAAGCTTTTGAGGTGTAATAGAATAGAAACAACGCCGAAGGGGATGTCTAGGTACAAGACGAAAAGGTTTTGTTTAGTAAAATAATACGTACCTTGTCAAAAACAATCTGCTGTGTACATTAACTGAGAATAAATGTAATAAATGTTCTACGAGCTTTATCTTCCTTCGGATGACATAATTGTTATTACTTCAGATATAGTATAAAACAAACACATTCTATTACTATAGTATACTATAAAAAAATATTATACTCTATTACTGGAGGACTCTAATATACTATATTATAAAACAAATTGTATTTCTGAAGGATTTCGCAATTATTAAGTCCCATGTAATAGGTGATGATCCTATTGCTATCAACGGAGCACAAGCCAAATTCGCAGCCCGTAATTTGGCTGAGAATTTTCTAACAGAAAAATCCAATAACACTTTGCCCGACTTAAGAATCAAACCAAGACCTTATGCTCAGCAGTTTAGCTTCGGACCACAAGACCAACGAGGTGGTCGTTAAAAACTAAACAAAAGATAATAAAGTCAACATTTATGGTAAATTGATGATCGAGACAACGAACTTAAACGTTATATTAAAATAACCTTTAACCGGATTAATCGCGTGTATTATTGGTTTTTTGTTTTTTCTGACGTTTAGAACACTTTGCAGCGTTCATGGTCGCAGGAGGACAAAAACCAATAATACACGCGTTTAATCCGGTTAAAAGTTGTTTTATTGTAATGTGTCGTGATCGCTAAAACCTAAGATATTACTATGTGAAGTTAAGCGTCTCCATGAACTTTTTATATACCTAGAACAAAGTAACATTCCTTATGTATTCCTTTATAAATGGACTGGGAAAATAAAGGCAATGTTACTTATACGGCTTAGGGCGCTAAACACAGGATTGGGGGAAGGCTAATACCCTTTCAAGGCATTTGTTTGTGAGCTTTTATCGAGGCCTACTTAAATGGAGTCTCACTGTTTGGGAACACTGTAATGGAGTACACTCTCTTCCAAGAATTATACAGACATATTTAGCTTTAATAGAAAGACAGACATCGGACCAGTTCTTTGTTATCTATATAAAGGTTGCCAGGGATTCTATGAAAATATTGTGCTCTTGTGTATATGTCTTCTGTCTGTCTGTCTATCTTATAGATTCTATTTTGAAAAGCGCTGTTAAATAAGATTTTCAAATGGTTCATTTTGACGTTGTCCTGCTGGTCCTTTTATCCCCAGGTTAAATATTTAACACAAGTATTTACTTCCTTCACAAACTGTTTGAACAGAATTTATATTGAAAAGGGAAACGCCTTTTAATGAAATTATAACCTTACGAGTACATTTTCATGATACAAACTTCTAGAACTCCCTAATATAAGCACGGATTCAATCTGTACGACAACTGCCACTGCGACCCCGAAATCCCATGTTATAATTTTTGGAAAAGGATATTCGTTTCTTTATTTCATCTTGTTTCCCTCTTTTCAGATGATGTCGGGTTTTTTATTTATTAATTATTTATTGTATATAAATGAAACTAAAGTTTGTGTCAAAATACTAGCATTAAAATTTTATAATGTATATATATTCTAAATAAGATATTTACTAGGTAGCTTTCATTTGATACCCATATTGTTATTAAAGCAAAATATTTTTAATCCTTCCCTCTTTATATAAGAACTACATAATTTTTAATCAAATTTAACAAAATTTATTTGTAAGTTATTTGCCAATTAAATATTTTTATAGCCTGTGACACTTCTGAAATTGATACAAATCTAATAACACCTCGTATGTTAAAATGAAATACAGATCAATGATTAAAATCCATCAAGCCGAGGGATCAATGCAAATATGCGAGTATTTCAAAACCTTATCGTCACTTATCCTCTAATCATTTCCCAGTTCTATTTTGACCCAAACCCATACTACAGAAAATTCCCGCATAAAACGCTCGAAGCCTGAATACTCAGCGTGATTTCTCACAGAATAAATTTGGTTCACGCAATATATTCTCGTATCCTACTCGAGGCCTATACATATAAAATGTGGTGTCTTGCAAAATCTCTGATCAATCTACCTCGGTATTCATAGCCTGTAGCTGCTTGTTATGAATATCAACTGGATTCACCGCCCGTCCGCTTAGCATTTTCAACATTCTTGCTGAAGAGTGGTTCAATTATCTAGTAGTTATAATGTTGATGTTATTTCTCTGCCAATAAATAGCTCTGGTATATGCGTGCTTAATATAATTCAGTGATCATTCTGGGTTTGTTACTAATTAGATAATATGTAAATACAGTCAATAAAGCAGAATGGTAATGGATAATATGAAAGTTTAATATTAATCAGAATAATATAATTCCAGAAATGTGAGTGTTAACTATCAAATATATGTAATCGCAAGATAAAGAGGCACACAATCTTAATCTTGGAGAGCTGGTTTATCATAGTTCAAGGTTGCAGTAGGTCGACATACCTAACCCTTTAAATAACAGTTTTAAATCAGAATCCTAATCCAAGCTCATCTAGATTCAAATATGCATCCTACAAGGTTTTCCAACTGCTCAACCAAATTGAATTCCTTCTAGAATTTATTTAACACTAACACTGTTGACCCCGAAGAGGCTCTAACGAACTTGCACAATCTTTGCATTCTTGCCGCAAGACTTAGTTGTTTGCAGACGGTGACGGGGCAACGGGGACTTTTTATTTTTATTGTCCAGCTGGAGGTAAGATCTGAATTGTAAATGGTGTTTGGTGCAGAATCTCACCCAGCTCTGACAAACAAGCTTTGTGACCTAGTCTTTGCATGTAGATCAACGATATTGCATCTTTCATGAATAAACATTTTTTTACTAATCGCGTCAGGGAGAGACGAAAACTGAAACTGTTTATTGCAGTTTAATGGGAAATCGTATAATTTCAGGAAAAATCATTATAATGTTTTGAAAATGTAGCTAATCAAATTTTTATGAAATGTTAAATGATATTAGATATGTAGTATACATATAATTACGCTATTAACTCAGATTAGCGAAATCCACAATAGTTTACAACTTCCCCAAAAATGTATAACTTTGGAGTTCGCTTTGCGTGCATTAATGATGCGTGCGTTTGAAAGATCTATCCACAGAGATATCTCAAGAATTGTCTTAAGAATTCCAATCTATTCGAATAGATACAGACAAAAGTCAAACACATCGGCAATTCTGACCGCCTACGACATAATTGAATGGGAAACGATAATATTTGCCGGGCTCCCCAACAATGTTCAACTAAAGCGCTACCTATTTCAATTACTACAGTAATTGGTCTTCACCCTGTGAATGGGACTCGCGAATGTTCCAAAGTGATAAGAGGTCAAATTAACACCGAATGGGATCGTGTTTCCATGACAACTGGGACGTTCGATCATCTTTTAGGGATGGTGTTCTCGAAATGAGGTAGTGATTGTATTGAATTTATATACTTATAGCTCACTAAGTAGAAGAGGCGCCTTAAAATGGATTTAACTTTACTGATTTAGTCACATTGCATGATTACGAACATTATTGGATGACTGAAGTTCCCAAATTGACTTTGTTAATATTCAAATGAAGATATTTTGTTTAACTAATCCATACGTATTTAAATGGAAATACCCGAAAATGCTTGAAGACATAAAATAGTAACAAATTGGTATGATAATCCCCGAAGCAAAAAGGGGTGTAAAAGCTGGAAGGGTTAAAGATTATTAAGTGATATGGGTTAATCTCATATGGTTACCACATTACGTGTTAATAAATGATGACAAAACCTATGAACATGTCTGAACCTTTGAGAATATATTATTTAAACTCGAGGAAAAGTCATATCTTAAGAATTATGTTGTAATTTTGATATCGGCTATACTCGACATTGAAGTACCTACAAATTGTGTGGTAATAATTCTTAAATAGGTAATTCTTTAGGCAATTTTATCTATTGCAACACCGATAACTAGTACAACCGACATTCTATATATGTCGATATCCCGAATTATGAATTCAAATGTGCTCTATTCTTCGGCTCCCGAGGGCAATTTTCCAATACAAGAAACAATATTTCAGGTCAGCCGTACCCTACGTGGATTTCGAAGGTTTTCATCAAAATATCGGCAATGTAATTCATTGTAGGCCCATTGGGGCCGTTGCCATTACTCTCTGCCAATCACACCTTCACCAGAATTTATAGAAACTGGCTACGGTCACGCGTTTTTCTTTTTTGTATTCCGTTGTTGTGTGATACTTTTTGGTTGACGTGATAAAGGAGGGCTGCCAAGTATAAGTGTTAGCTATTTATTTTCTTCATTGTAATGTGTAAGGGAATTGGGGAAAGTGGCCGTTAAGATGCCTAAGTCGGTGCGAAATGGAGCAATGTTAATCGAAAATGGGTATAGGAATAGGACAGGATGATGCTGAAAATGTTGTGTAAGAGGGTCTTTGTCCAGCAGAAGACAGCAAAATCTGGGTTTTTGTTAATAAATTATTTCATGTCAAAAAGCCGATTAGTAAAAAATAATACCATATTTATTTACGGTATTTTAGACAAATAAGCGAACAAAACGTACTATTTTGAGTAATTTTAATTTCTTATCTTGTAATGATGATGTTTATGGAGTATGAATCAAACCCCACCCCTTGCCCAAAAAACCAACCAACCTAAACTCTCTCCAACCAAATTTTTACACTTATTATTACAAAAAAGTTATCCGTGTGGTTTTGGGTTCTTCTTGATACGCCACAGATTGTGAGTTTGGCATTTACTTTTTCAATTTGGTGTTTAAGATACTTTCTTTGTTAATAAAACAGTGTGAGCAATCTTGAACCTTACTTTATTTTATTAATTGATATTTAAAAATATATACCTATACTCGTGACTGAACCGACACGACAGACCGACACAACTTGCACGAGGACTGAATAGTAGCGATGACATCACCAAAAACGTAGGTATTAAAAATGTGGAAGAAGAATTCAGAGTAGTGAACATAGGTCGAGATGGCTAAGTTGGCAAAGCGACTGAAGTGTTTTTCCGGGAGGCACAGTTTTAAATTATTATATATTTTTCAAATTACAGTATTTTTCTATCCACAAAAATTTATAACTTTAGAGTTTGTACGAATTCATTTGAAATATTTATCTGTAACAATACTATTAACTTACTGTTCTATCTGTCCTTAGGGTCCTCATAATTCAGCGCCAACTTTGCCCCTAATAACTAATTGGTCAGTACCAACATACACAACATAAACTCGAAACTTTGCTAATGAGTAAAGTGGGCAGTGTGTCTAACACGTTGGATGATTTAGATCTTAAAGCATGTGTTGTGGTTACCCAAAGGGATTTGGCCACATTTCAAAGTATTAAATTGGTAATACCGAAAGCTAAAGTCTAATATATGACTGAAACCTTTTAAGTGAAACAATAATTCGCTGAATTGAACAACTGAGGACCGTTGAGAAGGTTTAACAGCTTTTGCCATAGACATCGTGCAATGAATTCCATAAAGTAATATAAAACTACTAGCTGTGCCCTACAAACGTTGTTCTATATAAATTTTCGGGATAGGGCCACCCTTATCGCCTAGGGGTATAAAAAATAGCACGCGAGCTATTCTCTGACCTACCAAATATACACAAAAAAAATCATAAAAGTCGGTCAAGCCGTTTCGCAGAAGTTCGATATCAAACACTATGACACGAGATTTTTATATATTAGAAGCCAACCGTCTTTATATTATATAGTAGAATATACTAACTGAATTGAAGACGTCCTCCTTTTTGAAGTCGGTTAAAAAAACACACCATAATTATGAAAGGACTCTTATTTTCTTTTAAGTGACTTAAATAAAAGTACGTATACACTCGCCAGCTCATGGGACTTAATAACAGCATAGGTGATATGTGGGTTTACCTACTACAGTATCTGCAATGACCTTCAGGGATTACAAGCGTGATGCTATGTTATATCTGCACTCGAATAATACCCATTCTAATATGAGTAGAATATGGAAAGTGGCACCTGTGTCCCGTCCAATTCAAATCATAGAAATTGACTGAAAAAATATGTCTTAGACCAAATAATTTCTTTATAAATATTCAACAGAGTCTGCCTTAAACATCTTTACATTTCAAACGACTGACTATTCAACATTATTAATAAAGAGTATTATCACGAAGTTTTTTCATATGCGTGCTGGTGTTTATAATGATTATAAATACTACACCTTACTATATTTTATGCTATCGAATATTGTTAGCAAAAAATATTACTGTTTGTATTTCTAATTAAACTAAGAAAAAAATAACTATATTTTTATTCAATATATAGAAAGAAAATCGGCAAGCACCTAGACCTACCTAGGAATATAAGGTATATTTTCCTATGATAGTTACTATTATTTATATCGGTATCTATCTATTGCAAATGCATTTAGCTCCTATTCATAGTCGAGAACTCGACTTTTCCTTATTATATTATTTTTTAAGGTCAGCTAAAAACCCTATTATTTTCTGTATTTATACGCCACGGTAAATGCTAGGAAATTATATCTGTAACTTGAAGATGACATTCTTAACGCTTATTGAATAATGCAATACCTCAAAACAGATAAATACAGTAGGTCCAATCCATATTATGTCAAACAAAACAAAACAGCGCATTGCACGCTCATCATATAGTTGCCAATCAACGACAAACGGCGACCTAATCTACTGACTAAAGACTTGAATAAAGACTTTTTTGCTACCAAAAAGGGCGACAACGTCATGTTTGCGACTGAATTAGTATTTCTTCCATCTTTACTGAAAGTCGACTAGGCTGTCAATTCCACGTGGCATTGCCATTATTTTTTCGGATTTTTTCTGTAGGCGACGACCGTATGTTCTACAGCGTCTACCAGAAGTCCAAAATAATATCTACTTTATATATATGAGATTTTGTGTACAATTCTTGTGCATAAGTTGGAATGGAATCTATAATAGTAGTACAGTGATAATTTTCACCAAAAACATTCGAACAAACTCTAAAAATCTGTTGGTAAGCGCATAAAATCAATTGTATTATTATTTGTACGTATTTTCATATATTTTTTACATGTGGTTCTCGATATACATTCATGTCCTTTAATATTATTTCTTAACTTTAGTTACACTATTCTCATGCACTATGAGAATCGGGCCTTCTGCTATCAAAACCTATTGTGGTATGCTAACAGCCGTGACATTAGTCCACAGTTTTCCTATGATACGTATTTTCTTGCTCGCAATTATGTGCACGGAGGTCCGGAACAAAATGGAGGGTAATCAGTGCGCTGTTGACATTGATGTGTGATTGGCGTGCTGTCAAGGGCATGGTCGTAAGTGGCGGTCACACGCGATCCCCTATTACGTATATTAAATATACACGAGTAACAAGGGACTGTTAGCTTATCAGATTTAAGATAACGTGACTTTATTATTCGTAATCACACAGTAACTGTCAGTATTTGTGGGATGGTTTATACATAGCATCACACCTGTATCACCAAAAGATTAAGCAGTACTATGTACTGTTGTTACCCACATTTCAAAGATGCAGATATTAAGTGACATTGAGATATTGAGTTTGACTGTCCTGTTGGTGTGGTTAGTAGCCCTGACTGCTATGCCGGAGGTCGTGGGTTCGATTCCCACCCAGGACAAATGTTTGTGTGATGAGCACGATCATTTGTTCTGTGTCTGGGTGTAATTTATCTATAATATGTATGCATTTAGAAATATATAAGTATGTTTATCAGTTGTCTAGTACTCATAACACAAGCTCTGCTTAGCTTGAGACTAGACGGCGTTGTGTGATAGTTGTGGAATATTATTATTATTATTTATTATTCTATTTATTCATTAAATTACATATAAATTATATTTTTAACGATATATCAATTACAAAAAAAAAATACATTTATTTATTTATTATTATTATTATATTATTATAATTATAAGTTTCATAAGACTACCTCATTGATCTAGTACCAAGCGTAAGGTCGTGGGTTCGATTACCAGATCGGACAAAGTGTTATTGAGTTTTTCTGTTAGGAAATTCTCAGAGCAGCCCAGAGTTAGGATCTCTATCGGAGAACCCCCCCGTCGGTCCTGCACTTGATCTCTCTTAGGTCGTGTCGGATTGCCGTCCCATCGGACTATGCGAGTGAAGCAAAAGGGAGTGCACCTGTGTTTGCGCATACACTTATGCATTATAATATCTCTTGCGTACTTGTCTAGTTTCTGTGGAGATAGGCCGCTCTGGCCAACACAGTTGGAAGGAGTAGTACTCAGTACTAGTACTCTACTACAGTTGCAGCAGTTTCATGTAATAGGTAGTGAGCATATTGCCATCAAGCAGACACAATTACCAAACTCAGGCTGCTACTGAGAATTTCCTAACTGAAAAAATCATTACCACTGTGTCCAGGGGACTTCTCACTTAGTAACTGCGCTTAAACGTGGAGCACAGTATAAAACTATTACACTAATTCAATAACGCGATTAAAATCTAATGTATCTAAAATGTGGAAGAGACAGGTATAATTTCGTAAGTAAATAAGGTACTATAGGTACTAATTTAGTCTGAAAAAAATCCTTTTAAAAAAAGCTTTTATTTATATGCTCTAAAAAGAAGAAAATAAAATTTTCTTTAGTGGCGAGATTTAAAAGAAATAAATTAAATGGGTATCTACTAGTTTATTTACACAAGTAAATCGCGCGACAAGCTTTTATGATCATATTAATTGTGTATAATGAGGTTATGAGTTGATAGTTAAATTTTAAAAGAAAATTTTATTTTCTTCTTATTAGAGCATTTAAATAAAAGCTTTTTGTTAAGTTTTTTTTTCTTTTACTTAATTTTTTACTTTTTAGTTATTTTCTAATTATTCTCAGCAAGCCCTTTCATTTGATACCCATATTGCAGAAGTGCATAAAAAATAACTATTCCGCCATCTTGGATGTTCCGCCATATTGGATTTAGAATGACGTCACATTATGTTTCGAGTTACTCTCAACAATCCCTTTCATTTGATACCCATATTGTAGAAATGCATTAAAAATAACTATTCCGCCATCTTGGATGGTCCGCCATATTGGATTTAGAATGAAGTCACAGCTCAGTCAGCTTATCGTATATTGTCATTCAAACTAAACGTGTATACAAAATTTCAGCTCAATCGGTTAAAGATATTTGCTTCAAAATTGAGTAGCAAGATTCCACCAGAACAAACATACATTAACAAACATACCTTGCAAGTTAAATAAAAGCTTTTAAAAAACAAAAACGATTACCGTCTTAATTGTAATATTAAAAAAACTTAAGGTTGTATCGGTGAGCTGAATATATACGCTAAATAATGAGATAAGAATTACGACTCTAATATAATTTAGGAGTTAATAACGCAAGACTATATAGACATTTTCGTTACGGTACGGTTTCTGTCTGGTCCCCGTATATGCTTACGGTATGATTTTAAAGACGTTTCACGTCCAAAATATTCCACGCGCTTACATTTGCATCTATTTTCATACTTCTTTTAATTGAAGTGAATAAAAAAGAAAATATGTAGCATCGACTATTGGGATAGTCGTGGCCTTTTACGAATATTGGAACTTCAGGTTTGGCGCGTGACAGCGGACCGTGGCGCAGGCTTTTAGCAATATTAGCCCTCCATATTTGTTTGAGAAAAAGAATCCATTCGGTAGCCATTTTATTGTATAGTTTTGTTTACAGATCGACATTCGGTGGTGCTATCTAAATATATTGAGAACTAACAGGTATTATAGTTTTTAGAATATTGATTTAGTGAAGATTCGCAACTTAAATGAAAACTACTTATTTTAACTACTTACTTTTATTATTTTAGGTATCTATGTGCTGTTGAATAATTGTGTCACAACTAGGATGAAATTCCTATTTCCTATTTGTCTGGTTTGTGTTTATGTATGTTTATTTTAGTCCTATGCAACAATGCCGAAAAATTTGCCTCATTAAAATGGCTCAGTAATTACAGAGTTAGTTATTATTGTTAGAAGATAGATAGCACATTGGGCGACATTTAATAAGATCTTTGAACTTTATAAATTTACTTGCTGTATAGGTACTTAAGTTTGAAACAAATAACTTTATGAAGCCCTCGCTAAGCCAGCTAAGCTAAGAGTTGCAAATTAGTACTTTAACGCAAATTATGACTATAATAATAGTGATAGCCTAATATTTGATTGTTAGTTAGACTATCAAGTCAAAGGTCATAAGTTCGGACTTAAGGCCCTGACTTTTCTTAGTCATGGGCGTATTATTAATTAATATTAAGGAATCCTAACGGGATTTGTCGTGTCGTGGTGGCCGAGTAGTTACGGACCCGCTTCCTGAGCCACAGGTTGTGGGTTCAAACCCGGCATGCACCATGTGACTTTTTCAATGTCTTATGTACGTTCTTAGTTAATCTAAGATTTCACTGACATACGGTGAAGGAAAACATCGTGAGGAAACCTGCGTACCTATTCGCTATCTCGGTTGCCAAACCAATTGATGGACACTTTGTAGTACATTGCGTCGTGTACGCTGGACTTAGTAGTCTGAAATCGCCAACCCGCAGTGAGCTAGCGCGGTGATTAAGCGCCTGCCTTCTCTGTATGAGAAGAGGCCCTTGCCCTGCAGTGGGACAGTTATGGGCTGGTTATTTATTTATTTTTTAACGGGACTACATCGCGTTAGAAACGTTTGGAGTTAACGTTAAAATTCAATAATTACGTGTTCGTATCGGGAAAGTCTAAAAATTACTTATTATTACCTACTCATAAAAGGAAGGAAAACATCCTGAGAAAACCAGGAGAGATGTTCTCGATGGTGTGTAAAGTCATGTCAGAGGCTTAAATGAGGGTTAAACTCTGACACTAGGTTGTACAATTGTACATCAACCATACTATATGGAGAAGAAGACTATAATATTAAAATTCTGCATCAAATAAACTTTCAGCATCTTGTAGATTTTAGAGAAACATGTATTAATATAAAGCCATTGATTTTGTATAAAAATATGCATCGAAGTTTCTGCAATCTGCGTACACATTCGCTGTATGGATTACCAACGGATTGATCCTTACACTGCGTCGTATGACAAGCTGTAGCTTGTATATGATCAGCAAAAATATTAAAAACATACAAGACTATGTACTCAAAGCTATAATCTTTGATAGAGTGAAAACTTCAGTTTATATTCCACTTTATTCAGTTTATATACCGTGCTTACGATAATGACAGTAGGTAAAACTTTTTTTTGGATGAATTGAGTTAATTCAAATTCGGAATTAGCCTAATGAACTCAATAAAAATTTGGTACTTATTTTAATATCTATTAATAGAATTATTCTATCTTAGATACTTAGAGTATTGCTTGGTGAAACAGTGACTAAAGGAGGGGCTATGGATTATTCACATTCAATGTAAAGGAAAAATTATTGAGTTATAATTTTATTTCACACACTTTGACAACACAGACTTAGTAAGAAGACTGAAAAGGACTAAACCTTTTGAGTTAGTATAGTGATAATATAAATTAGTGATAGTGAACTAATAACTAAAAACACGTGAACAAAGTGACTTCGCCTTAATAGCCGCTAAGAAAGTGCCAATGGACACATTCTTAGAAATAATATTATTAGAAGTTTAAGTTAATATAAAATTACTTATTAGTCTTATAGGCTAGATTGTAATTATAATTAGGTACTAATTAAATTAGAACCTTATTTAACAAAAAAAAAAAAAAAAAATAATAATTTTATTTCTGTAAAAAGATCTATAACGAATCAGTTTGTTATAAGTGCCGGCTCGGTATCTAAATCTATCAAAATTATGAGTATCAATAAATTATTTTGTGTATTAGGTACCTAGATATTTTATGCTAATAAAACTATTTGTATTCTAAAACACACACCTAAATAAAAGTATAATAACTTTCGTGAGACACATTCATATTAATTATAGTTTAATGGTTATTACTCACGCGCATTCTTCGGGAGTGCCCGACTAGTTTCGAACTCGAACAAATTCAAATTCTTTTTTTTTATTTCACATAGACCAAATTACAGGGACTTATAAAACGTCAAAGCTAGGTGCACGGTTCCAAAAAAGTTGATCTTATGGAGAAGAACCGGCAAGAAACTCCATAGACACTCTTTTTAAAATAAAATTTTATTTACAATGGTTTATTGATGGTATGTGAGAATAATGTAGAATAATGTAAGAGGAAAAAAAAGCAAATTATTGAAACAGTAGAAGTTTATAAAGCCAAAACGATTACCAAGGCCTGCAATTACGAGCTGACCAGTCCCGACAGACAGCACCCGTTCACGAGTATGACGTGCGCATCAGCATCGCTGAACTCAACCATTTTGAAGGGAACTCGACGACCCGATACGCAACGCCACCATCAGCAAGACTTTTAGTGAGCATGACAAACTCATATTGCCTGGCAATAGGCAGGTGAATGTATGTATCAATGTAATATTTAACATTACTAACCACATGATGTTCACATTTTACAGAAAAGCAATGAATTATTAGAGACTCATATGAGAATATAGTGTACAATCTGTACTTAGATTAATAACAATAAGTTATGATAAAGTAATAAATACGTATGTCAGATATGAATATAAAATAACTGTAAAAGGACAGTTAGGTCAGAAATAAACCTAAAATAAAAAAATAAAAAATACAAAAGTAAGTATATGTCCGCGCTGGTCAAATAGTGCCAGTGAGTCACAGTGTGCAGAAAGAAATCGTTCGCCATACATCTGTATCTTTAATGTACTGATTTATACTATAATAGGCTCTGGACATTGAAACGCGCTTAACAATTGGTTTGAACTTTAAGTCCGGCAAGTCAATAAACGAACGGATCCCTTAGTCATGAGCTGAGCCCGCGGCGATGTCGCGAGTCAAACTGTGAGTGTGAATAAGGGCTCCGTTCCAAAGAAATAAAAATAACCTCGTAAATTACTAATTTTCAAGGAAACATTGAAAAAATAATAGACAAGAACGGGGCTTGAACCAGCGACCCTTGACATTCCGTGTCATCACTCTACCAACTGAGCTACCTTGTCGTTGTTCAAATCTATTAAATTTTCAAGCCTCCTTGTATTCGTCTTAAGTAGACGCCTGGCGATATTTATATTTATACTCGTATATATGCTACAATGTTGCTTTGGGTTGAGCCTGTAAAGACTTTGTAAGTGTGAAATAAATAAATTTATCACGCAATCATTTACAGATCGACTAAACTCAGCGTTAAGTCTACTCTTCGTAAAGTCACACAAACTTGTGCTACCTAATTTTGTACCTACAGAATTCTGCTAGCTCCATTCAAATCGTCAAAAGTAAACTTCAATTCAACATTTCTAATATCAACTTCCAAAGTGTTGAGAGATCTGATACCTAATAGCCAAAGTTTTGAAGGGTCAGCGAATACCGTCAGTCTGCAACCCATCCTAATTTTCAACCTTCGTGATCATTGTAACTTCGGAATTTACATTTCAACAACTTCTGGGATGGTGCCAATTAAAGTTCCCCTTATTATTTATTAGTTCAGGTATCTGTGTGAAAACGTTTTAAATAAATTATTATAACGGAGGTATGTTTCTGGGTTTATCTCGTAAGGGTTGTTAAAATTTAATTGGGTTCAAAACTCCTTAGCATAATCAAACACGTGTTCGAAATAAAGTCGATATTAGGTTTCGCTATGATAAAAGAACAAAGACAGATCATAGATATCAAACTTCGAAATAACCTTCCAGTTTTGTAAAATGGCTGAAGCTGCATACTAAAAGCTGGTTTTTTGTTTTCTAATTTTATTTTAGCTGGGTCTCTTGACTCTAGTCTTTCCGATTATTGCTTATTTATTCTGAATTCTGAATGAGTTATGATTCTTCTGAATGAGAAGAATCATAACGTAACTTAAGATGCACTTCTGGGCAGGGGGCCCAGAAGTAGAAAACTTACGTTATTTAATAAACGTTGCCCCACACTAGAAATTTGTTCCTGTATCGTGATGGGTACGTTTACGGAAGTCCCATGTAATAGGTGGTGAGCCTATTGCCATCTACCGGGCACAATTTCTGAGAATTTCCTACCAGAAAAACCTAATAACGCTATGCCCGACTTGGGAATCGAACCCAAGACCTCATGCTCAGCAGTCGCGCTTGGGACCACTAGACCAACGTGGCACTTATGTAATAGAAGTTATAATTACGTCAAACTCATAAAATGAACTTTAAAATAAAGTTGTCTCCGAACATCCCAACATTACCCAGTACAATGATCATTCGTTGACACTGTTCTATTCATCCGTCAACCCCCGCGTATTTTCTCTCATTCCTCCATTCAATTTACGAACTTTTGTGTTGTTTTATTTCCTCAATCATTTCGCGCCTGTTCTCTTACATTAGGGCGGCCTTACAAAATAAATGAGAATGCTCGCTCATCAAAATGCATACATAAGATTGTGAATATAATGAAAAAATACATATATATTTTTATATATGTTTGAGGCCATGTAATGCCTATATTAATTACTATATTTCAAGGAAACATTGACAAAATAGTAGACAAGAACGGGGCTGGAACCCGCGACCCTATATAATTTAAAATAATAATAACTAAAATAACGTGATCTCATTATTTCCTGTGTACTGAAGACAAAAGTAAGTTGACATTAGGACGAGCGACTGCCTTTCTGAATTCCACAACCCAGTTACTGGGTAACACGATATCTCGTGGTATGACTGGTGTCAGACTTTCAGGCCCCTGACTACCTGTAACGGCTGTCATAGATCTTAATTTGACAACCGGAACCAACGGCTTATCGTGCTTCCAAGACACGGCGGGATCTCGATATGAAATAATGGTCACCCATCCACAGACTGACCGCGGCAAGCGCAGCTTAACCTCGATCGATCGATCTGTGCGGCTGTTACTTAGCCATGAGCCCCTTCTTAAAAAAGGTTTTTTTTTTTTTTCAGAGTTAGCTTTACAGCATATAAACAACGTTAAGTGTTTCAAATCAAATCAAATTCATTTACTTGCTTAACACAAGTTTGTAGGATGTTACAAAAAATTATTTAAGTATGTCGTACTGTATTTTAGCCGTATGAGGTGTGCAAATACATCTATATAATACATTATTAGGCTACGAATTTTATATTTTTTTTTTTTTCGTTGAGGCAATTTCCCTTTCGCTTATATCTTACGGTCGCAACAAACATGCGTCTGTTACCAATACTGCATCGCATTTGGGAACTCTGTGTTGGTTCGTGGAAGTCAAATTGCGCATTTTAGCTTTCATCCGTTGTATAGATCTTTCGAAAGTAAAAACAGTCAAGCAAGTCTGCAGGCTTTTATCCCAACATTTCAATGTAATAACGTAGTACAGATAAACCGAAAACCAGAACGCCTGACAAGTCTCTTTGGTTCCGCATGCAAGTCAGTAATAGCATCTTTTCATATCGCTCCGCACTGAATGGAAACTCAATTTTCTTCAATAATGGTGCATATAGACAATCTGATGGATCCTTCACTGACGTGATGGACTTGACCTAGATGATATTCATCTTGTAAATCAGGCTTATATCTCTGATTCTAGATATTACATATCACTTTTCAATACTGTGTAATACGTCCTATCGTACTAATTTTATTAATGTGTAAGTTTGGATGCTTGTGAGTGTGACTATGTGAATGTTTGTTAATCAAATTAAATCTGCTGGACGGATTGAGATGGAATTAACATAACGCCTCTATACGCAGGGTATAGACTGTTATTAATTCCCATATAATAGGTGGTGAGACTATTGCCATCAACCGGGCACAATTTCAGTATAATCCCAATAACACTTTGCCCGACCCGGGAATCGAATCCATCAACCACCTCCTGCTTAGAAGCCGTTTTAGAGGCAGTTTTTAGATGAAATGGGTTAGATATATAGTTACTTTAGGTCTAGGAATAAGACATAGGTTATTTTACATCCAGGAAAAGGCAGAGCGAGAAAAGGAGATGTTTGCGGCTACTAATGCGAGGCGTAGGTACCTAACAATCAATAAAATTTAATTTGAAGCAATATCGTGTTCGAATCCAAAGAAATTGTAGAAATAAATTACAAAAGTTTGCCAATTTAGCCTGTACACTAATAAGTTTATAGCAATTAATCTTTTGCTCTTGATGTACGACTAGTATATTCACCTAACTCCGCAGGTTCGAACTGACGAAGGTCAACGGAGTAATCCAACACGGCTGAGTAGAGTTCAGAAAGGTACGCAATATATTTCTTAACGGTCCTAACTTAACGTTTTCCATATATTTAATCCACTGACTGTTACCCTTATTCAGCAGACAATCTGGCAGTAATACAATATTAAGTAATTGAAAGAGGTCAATTTATAAAAGAAACTTAAACAAGCTATAGACAGTATTATTTATGAGAGAAGTAGAAATATAGAAGTATCTATAGAAATTCGTAAAAGACTAAATGTTATTTTACATGCTATGCTGACTGTACAAGAATGAAAATTGGTAAATTGTAAAATAATTTACTTGCAATAATTTATTTTCAATTTACGAAACTCGTTGCCTCGTAATAGTAAATGTGTTACAAAATCTTTGTATATTGAATTTTCTCTCGTGGCAACTCTGAACCACCCAGGTACAGTCTAGTACAATTTGTGCCCGTAAATTGAATCGCATAATTTATTCCAGGTGCCAATATTTTATTGGATCCCTTCAGGATAAAATTTACGCTACGTTACTTAGATTTTTAATGTGATTGTGAATTTTATTGGTCCATATTTATAATCCATAATCAAATTCCTAATGCTACTTTTGTATCTATAGGATATAAAAGTATTTTTTGTATAACAATTTGTGAATATAAAGCCCCCAGATAGGTATTTAAAAGCCGTCAACCCAAACTTCCCAGCACTGAAATCAGACAAAAACGTCTAATTTAAATAAATCTTAATTTCTTAAATCTATCAAACGCAACGCGCATGCGTAGCGAACTCTAAAGTTATTCATTTGTGTGTCAATAAAAATACGGTCGGTGCAGGTTCAAAACCTGTTAACAAGCTCATTGTTACAATATTAATTAGAGGTCGAGATGGCTTAGTAGTCAGAGCGCCTGGAGTATCTATCCGGGAGGCGCAGGTTCGAATCCTGTTCGCGACCGTATTCTTTTTCCATTTAATATTGTAACTTTAGAGTTCGCTAAGCATGCGTTAATGCTTTTTCAAACCCATATCTTGAAGCTCATTGTTAACAGGATTTGAACCTGCACCTCCCGGATAAAGAACGCATGGAGTATATATTCGAGAGATATTCAATAATAGCAAATTCTGCTGACGACGGTCGTATTATATATATTTTGATTATTTCCAAATAATACATCTATTCGTCTTCTTATCGTATGGGCGATGAAGAACCTAGAGTGATAGTTTAAACCACCCGTAAGCATCACACATTATCGAAAACTTCTCTTAAATGTGCTGGTTTCCTTTAATTTCTACATAATACGCACATGATTACGAAAAGACAGTGTTGCCGAGGTGCGTGCCTTGGGTTCTAACGTGCGACCTTTGCCCAGCCAATTAAAATTCAACCAAACCAAACGATGAACAAACAAACTTTATTCTATTTAGTTAAAAATGAAATTTTATGTTGAAACTAAAATTTAGGAGCTGAAATGGAAAAATATGTAAAAAGTTCATCAACAAAAATACGTAACTAAAAGCCACGAATAAAAACCATTTTACAATTTAAATGCTTAAAACGTGTTTACACAATATTCAGATTTGGAATATTTTATAATTTTTATTTAGTTTAAAACTCCTTCATTTCATTTCAGCCAGTATTTTTTAAATCCGTTCGAGTGACATGGGAAATAAGTAGTCAATTCGTAATTTTAAATGCCAAAATGTCTTTAAAATAAATATTATTAAAGAATCGGAATAATTGATAAGCGAACATGCTTAAAATTGAGATAACTATGATAGCTGCCTCATTGGTCTATTAGTCGCAAGGGTGACTGCCAAGCGTAAGGTCCTGGGTTCGATTTAACAGGTCGGGCAAAGTTATTGTGTTTTTCTATTACGAAATTCTCCCTATTACATGGGACATAATAACAGCATTGGTGAAATGTGGGTGTATACCTCTGCCGAATACAGGCGTGATGCTATGTTATGTTTATGTTTAGAAAACATCATAATCTACCCTTAAATATCTTTAATACCACCCTAAAATACTATGTCAATGTAAATGACGAATTGCCATCAGTTATTTAATGACACGGTATGGAAATGACGTCACCATCAATAAGCCAATCTCCATGATAATATTCAGTATTAACATTTACATTCCGTGTACAATCAGCTTTGTTAACCAGTAACGGGCATTCATCATTAGAGATGACAACACAATTGCATACAATTGTGTTAACTGTTCAATTTCCTGACTGCTTCATTGGTCTAGTGAACCCAAGCTCAACTGCTGAGCATAAGGTTTCGGCTTCGATTCCCGGGTCAAGCAAAGAGTTATATTCTTTATTGTACACACGATACCTAATACAAATTATAATAGTGAAAAAGGATGTACAAAGGCGAGCTTAACCCATTTATGAGTTTTCTTACAGCAAACCTTTGAGTGATAGAGAGAAGAGAAACAAATATGAGGACAGAGTCAAGTGTACAACATGAACAGAAGAAATAGGAAGAGTGCAGAAATCCAGTGCCATACATACTAGGCTACCAAATATATATTATAATATATACCTACTTATATAATGTTGTATCATAAACTACATAAATGACTACTTAAACTACCTATATATATATATTAAATATATATCGCATACCTAATATCTATATCGAAAGGAAATGCTCCCTGACTCTTCTCTTGAACACATCTAACGAAGGGCTATCACGAAGTGTATGTGGAAGAGCATTCCAAAGGCGCACTGCACGTATAGTAAATGATCCATCATAACGACTTGAGGTGTGACGAGTAGTCCGGAGAAGAAGAGATGACACTAAGCGACATGGTTTCCCCCTGGGGATAAGATACTCAAAGCGTTCCTTAAGATATTTTGGGGCATTAGGGTTGTGAAGAATAGAAAAGAGGAAAGAAAGAATGTGAGCATCTCGACGCTGCCGAATAGGTAGCCACTTCAGTCGCGTCCGGAAATCTGACACATGGTCGAACTTCCGAAGGCCAAATATGAAGCGGATGCTTAAATTCTGAAGACGTTCGAGTTTATTGACGAGCTCTTCTGTTGCGTCAAGAAAACAAACATCAGCATAATCCAAAAGTGGAAGAAGAAGAGATTGGGCAAGAGTTATTTTAGTTTGAATTGGTAGGAACTTCTGAAGACGCTTGAGAGAGTGAAAGGAGCAATAGACTTTCCTGCTTACTTCTGCAATGTGAACATTCCAAGATAAATTGCTGTCTATGATGACTCCCAGATTTTTTGAGCTTTTGGAGTATGGTATAGAGACAGAATCATACACAACTGGCGGGAGAGACTGGTGATCCAAGAGGTTAAAGAAGTACCTGCCACCAATAATGAGAGCTTGTGATTTTGTGGGATTAACCAAAAGTCCAAAAGTTTTAGCCCAATCACTGATATTATGAAGATCATTATTGATGGCAGTAATAGCTTCAGAAACCTCCTCAATTTTAAAATGACGATAAAGCTGCAAGTCGTCTGCATAGAGGTGATAGTGTGAAGCTAAAACTTTAGTGATGGCATTGATAAAAACAGAGAAAAGAAGAGGAGATAAGACGCCACCCTGAGGTACACCCGCAGCTAGATCACACCAGTCTGAGAAGTTTTCATCAGAGCGCACCAACTGCGAGCGACCACGAAGATAGGAATTGAACCAAGCAATAACAGAAGGTGATATATTCAGGGAGGACAAGATTCCTAAGAGTATGTCAAAATCAACTGAATTAAAGGCACTGCTAAAGTCCAGCAAAACAAGAACTGTGAGGAGTTTGTTTTCCATGGCCAGTCGGATGTCGTCAGTTATTTTCACAAGTGCTGTTACGGTGCTATGACCGGGGCGGAAGCCCGACTGGTAGGGACTAAGCAGGCTATTAGAGGAGAGATAATATGTCAATTGATTGTGGACAACACTCTCAAGGACTTTGGACAGAATTGGAAGTATGGATATCGGACGGAACTGGGATACTGAGGAAGGATTAGATACTTTAGGGAGCGGTAAGACATGCGCCTTTTTCCAGATAGAGGGAAAAGAGCTGGTCATAAGCGAATAATTTATAATGTGTAGAATTACAGGAGCAAGTTCATCTAGGATGGGAAGAAGCATTTGGAGTTGGAGGCCATCATCGCCCACCGCTTTTGTTGAAATGGATAAAATGGATTTCTTTATATCACGTTCTGTAACCTGGTGAAAACTGAAAGAAGTACATACTGGCAAAGGAAGGCTAGAGAGATTTCTTAGAGTTGAAGACTTGACATTATCATCCAGAGTAACTGGTGATTTTGAGAAATGCATATTCATTTTATTAAGGTCCATCCCAGGGATACCTTCAAGAGAGGCTTTGCTGATACCGAGAGACTTAAGAAATTGCCATACTTGTGCTGTGTTGAAATTTTGAACAGAGTTGTGAATGTGGCGTCTTTTAGCATCCCTACACATACGACCGCAACGATTTCGTAGCTTTTTGTAAAGAGCCCAGTTCTCGTCCGTAGGAGAATTTCTGTATCGGCTCTTAGCATTATCCCTCTTTGACATTGCTTGTTTGACCATGTCAGACAACCATGGTGCAGGAAGATGCTTTACTCGCACCTTCTTCATGGGAGCGTGCACATCGTAAAGGCCTAACACCAGCTTGTTAAAAGTCGATACTTTGGTATCTAATTCATTGCAGTCATAAACAAGAGACCAGTCTATACGGCCCGCATCCTCCACCAAACGGTCCAACTGAATGTTCTTGAAACTGCGAAGGAAAATAAATTTGGATTTGCGTTTAGGAGGGCGAATTTTATACGACAGAAATAGAAGGTCATGATAGGAGAAGGATGCAGGAAGTTGCCCATGTGTAGCTACTTTGCTGGGCTCAGAGACTAGAATTAAGTCGAGAAGAGAAGGAGAAGAGTGAGGAGCATGATGAGTAGCATCTAGATGAAGGATATGCATGTTGACAGAAGAGACAAGTGATAGGAGTTTACGACTGCGAGCGTCATTCTTGAGCAAGCAGGTGTTGAAATCTCCGAGGATGATTGTGTGGTCATATAATGAAGACAGATTAGTTAGTAGTAGTTATTGAGTTTTTCCGTTAGGAAATTCTCAGTAGCAGCCCAGAGTTTGAAATTGTGCCCGGTAGATGGCAATAGGCTCACCACCTATTGCATGGGACTTAGTAACAACATTGGTGAAATGTGGGTATGAACTGTGTACACGTCTGCCTACCACTTCAGGGAATACAGGCGTGATGCTATGATAGACTTTGTTTGTGATAGGTGATTTATGAAGGGGTGTAGCTCTATACATCAGATACATCAGACTAGGTGTCCTATTCCAATATCATACAGAGTATACAGATATAAATAAACATAACATAGCATCACGCCTGTATTCCCCGAGGGGGTAGACAGAGGTGTACACCCACATTTCACCAATGCTGTTACCATGAATCGGGCACCATTCAAAACTCCAGGAGCAAAAAACTGAGAATTTTCCTAATAGAAAAACCTAATAACACTGTCCGACCTGGGAATCGAATCCAAAACCTTATGCTCTGTTTAATCTATCTAAAGTTACGAATCAATCGGTATTGGTAACTGCGTACCATGGATATATTTCGCCAACTTTACGATACGGACTCATTTATTGGGGTAACTCTCCCGATAGAGAACTAGCCTTCAAAGCTCAAAAGAAGTGTGTGCGCTCAATGTGTTGTCTTCAAATCACCGATAGCTGTAAATCATACTTTCAAAAGCTTCAGCTGTTAACACTACCCTCTCTCTCTCTATATATATATATATATATATACGAAGTAGTAATATTTGTAAAAAATAATATCAATTTATTTGACACCTTGACAAGCAAGCGACATCAAAATAAAATACGAGTAAAACCACATAAATAAACAGTTTTTAATATGAATTTCTTAGGTATGGCTCCAAAAATCTAAAATAAATTACCTCGAAATATCATTGAAATAAATAATATCGACATTTTAAAGAAAGAGCCCTACATTACTATCTTGTCAATAAAGCATATTACACAGTTAATGAATACCTCGATGAAATGCTAAAATTAAATATATCAATGGACACATTAAGGTAAGGTGGCTTATTACGTCCGATCTATCAATGACATTTGAAACTTCTTAATTGCTTATTTACCAAATTATTCTAATGATATATTGTTTTCGATTTAAAGTCTGACATAAGTAATTGTTATTATTTTGACATTTGTATGCTCAGGAGGCTGATCACAGAAGAACTACATTTTTATCTAATTTAAGACCTTTTCTACCTGTGTATCACAAATAAAGAATTTGAATTTGAATACTCGTTAGTATAGTAGACCAACGAGGCAGTTAAAGCGAAAATTCATAAGAGTAAATTATCATTGAAAGGCCCATATTCAGCTACATTATTAATAGAACGTAACAGTCACTTATGAATTGCGTGAAACATCTCAACATGTATTTACGGAACTCATTAGCGGTAATAGACAATAATTAGTAGAGCAACACGCAAGATCACAGCTTCTACGTCATTGGCATCTACCCTAGTTACATAATAGATCATACATAGGACTATATTCGCTACAATCTTGTCACAACTATTGCCTATCTGGAGCCTAATTCTGCTAATTCACAAAAGAGTGTCGATGGTGTGGCGATGGAATCATTTTAGGCATTTGATATTCTGATAGTTAAATAAAACCAGTGATCTTCCAATGACTTTCCATTGATCCACTATTCAACTGTAATTTTTGGTGAATAAGTAGAGTTCTCGGTGGAGATGTCATTGGAGTTTTTTCAGACTACCAATTCAGTCACAATTGTAATGAAGTCTCTATGGTGTGACGCTTGAATATCAATTGTATCGTCCCTCAATTTTTTGATATTGCTTTTGATTTTGAACGTCATTTAATAACGTGATTTTGGCTTCTATACTTGACGAACGCCCTGTACGCCAACGACGTCACTGGACAACAAAATTAAAGTGACATTATAATATTAATGCATTATAGTCTTTTTTGGAATCTCTACTTTTCCTTACGACAATTAGCTTAGCTTGGCGTGGATACCGCATTCATTTCTAAAGCGCAGCGTTATAAATATTAGGTGTCCTCACGCGCACACTCTCCTTACTCCTGCGGCACATGATCCTGCTAGGGATGCGGTGAATGCATCCGTAATCCCAGGACCCCGGTAAGGGTTACTGGAGGACTATGTGCGTTTTAGTCGTTAGGAGTTCGACACAGCGTCGATGATGGCTTTTCCACACTGAAAATAAAGGTGTATTTCGCGACAGGTGTGAAATGAATATCGTAGATCTATTTAACTATAGCTTATACTACTTAAAATCTTGTCATGACCATTACATAAAAGTAAAGTTTTGTAGAGAGCCATAAAATATGCAAACTTTTTTTTTTAATAATATTTTTTTATTTTATTGAACGTTACTTCATACTAACTAGCAACTAAGTTCTCCTTTTTTTATGAAAAATTGGCCACCAACTCGCCTGATGCTAAGTGGCCGAGGATGGAGCACGTAGATCCAGAAGAAATCTATTCACTGTAAGTAGAGAAAGAAGAGTGGATAGATTTGGGGAGAACGATAGTTGGGGAGTCGATGTAACTGCCCAGACCCGTCTCCCACAACAGTTGCACCGGACTACATCCCAAAACACGACTAGGCCGCTTCACGGCATGGCTTCGTCCGGTGGGTGGTAACCAGCCGCGGCCTAAGCCTCCCACCAGAGTTGTGTTGCCTGTTTTGCACCACCCAGGGGCCACGTGTAGACATTCCATTTTAAGGGTGCACTCCTACGGACGCAGGCAACTTAGCCCCCAGGACCATCTTTTCCAAAGTTGACACCGATTTTCCTGATGCCTTCGGCGATAATCTCCTGCCGCTTGAATAGTTCTAATTGTTTAGCGTCCATTGTTGTTTGTAGTATTTGTTAATAGACACTACGTTGTCTTCAATAGTTTTCAGATCACCAACTGCATATGATGCCTGTTATTGTCGCAGGATCCGAAGACTCTCTACGTACGATATTGTGCGCCTTCTCAATCTGACTGGGGCGATCCGCTTGTGGAAGACCAGTCAAACCGATTCGCTATCGTAAATAAAAAACACTTCGTACCTGGTGACGGTTCGCAGGGCTGTTTATTCCAGTTGTGGACGATCCGGCTCGAAGGACCAAAATTGTACGAGCAGTTTGCCCGTACACTGAAATGTGTGTATTGTAGGTAGTCGCTGAAAACGGGATGGTTACAGCAATAAAATCACTGTCTGGTGTCCGTACAACAACTCGATCTTTATTGTACATTAACTTATATAGTCAAATTACCTAAGTAAGTAAGTAGGTTACTCGTGGAAGGCGCGATTGCCTACACATCGAATATATAAAACAGCAATCTTAGCTAAAAAGTAAAACAATACAAATCATGTGGCGATGCTCGGACACCGGTCTTTCGGCTACTGCTCCATGGCGTTTTATTTAAATTATTTTGGAATTTGAAATCCTTTTCAATGTCACAAAGGAAAATGATTAACAAGTGATTATTACGAATATTCCTTGATTACCTCCCCAATGTTAATTTAATCCATATTCGCATCTTATGTAAGTCACATCTTACTTCCCAAATTTGATTGTT
Organism: Xylocampa areola; assembly: GCA_935421205.1. Classification (NCBI taxonomy): domain Eukaryota; kingdom Metazoa; phylum Arthropoda; class Insecta; order Lepidoptera; family Noctuidae; genus Xylocampa; species Xylocampa areola. Next base: position 16,004,773 of record OW285204.1, read on the forward strand.
GATGAATATTCATGTTGTTTCAAACAACCCTTAACGTGATGGTAATAAAGTTTACAATTAATAACAAGATTACATGGGACCATGATACGGTAGCAATAACTTTGGACTAACTAGTTTATGCACAGTTACTGAATGATAATACCGAGTTTCTGTAGATAACGTGAATGTGTTGCGATACAATTCCAAATTTTATAAAACCAAAGGGTCATAAAGTTCAAATTTTTAACAATGTGAAAAATACGGATACTGTTAAATCTTTCAAACGCAATATCGCATGCATAGAAAACTCTAAAAATATATCTTTTTGTGAGTTGAATTCAAACCCGCGCCTCCTTAATAAATACTCCAGGCGCTCTGTCAACTAAGCCATCTCGACATTTTCTTACCACACCAAATTCTTCTTACGCATTTTAATACGTCATTAGGTACTATCTATTCGGTCCCTTTACAGGTGACTGAACTAACTTTGTAGTTATTACAACATCAAACGGATGCAATTACCAAATTAATTAAAATATATAGCTTTAGAGTTCGACGTTCAATTTGTATTTCTTCTTCTTAGATAAATGTAAAACATTATCAAATCAATCAACATCTCTATCAGCAGTCTTCTCAGTAGTCACTAACTAAACAAAGTATCTATACATCGTATACATATATTGCTGGCTGAATTATATAGTGGCACAAGACAAAAGTATACAATTTGAGAAATCTCACATTAATAATTTGTCTTGTGCCACTATTGAATTCAGCCAGCGATATTTTACACGTACACATAAAAAAATTGTAATGGTTTTGGTGACCTGTAACTACAGGTTTTATCAGGCACCAGTCTCTCACATGTTGCACTCGCTAAGTTGTAAACAATAATTAAAATTAAGTAACCTATTGTGAAGAGAAAATCAAAAATTTTATTATTATTATTGTTATTTCTACACGTAACTAAACATAATGTAATAAGCCAATATTATATTAACTTAATATTGAATTGCACAATTGTTTGAACGTTACAAAAAAATGCCAGTTAGACGTCACAAAGAAAAAGTGACAGAAACGAACTGGATACGTTAGTGGAACGGAGTTTTCGTGCTTTTGGTTTTATTACACCACGTCAGCCTCGACTTTTCCTGCGAAGCGTGAATGACAGTTTCCGCAGATAAAACCGAATATGTAATACTAGCTGAGCAATCCGGTTTCAGCCGCCGTTTAATTTTGTTGCTATTACTTCGATTTCGTTTAGCATTCTATCTGACTTTTATTCTTCTTTTTGTTATGCTCCTTAGGGTCGCCGCGTGATGTTAAATAGCATATAACCTTCCTCAAGAATTGGGCCGTCAAATCCAAAATTATTTTTCACTACCGACTGGTAGCTATAAAGATCACCGAGTCCAAACAAAATAATAACAAACAATCTCTTCAGTTTTATTTAATAGTCATGCTAGCTGTCTTCGCGTCATTTTGAATATCATGTGAGTTATATTGTCAGGTAAGTGGGGGGTTAATATAATTCTTAGATTTAATTTTTGTATGAAGCACGGGACTAGCTTATAATACAAATTATGAGCAATGGCTCTGAATGGCGATGTCAATGGCGGCTGACATTACCATAAACTTAAGAACTGTAATAAAATTATCGGAATAGATGAGATGATTAACATGAGATTGTAATGACTAAAAAGAGGCGCATCATCATCGTCATCATCCACATGTCCTTATCGCCATTCCTTTGGGATCGGCATAGCATGTTCCTTTCATCCATACATCTCTGTGAGCCATCATATCGGTAGGTACTTCTTTTATAACCATTTCATCTTTGGCACAATCCATCCATCGTTTCCTCGGTCTTCCTTTACTATTATCCTCGTCACGTGATACTCATTCATCATTGTTACGTTTTATAATAAACTTTGAAGGTCTGTTAATAATTATCATTCTAGCCATCACTATCCTTGCATGAACCCGTACGACGCAAAACTAAGATTTTATACAATATGTTAGAAACCCTCGGCCAACCCATGAAGGTACGAGTATTATTTGGTATCTAGATCCGATTCGATACATGTAATCTTTTTCCGAAAACAAGAAAGAATATTAATTATTGTTCAACGGTTATTACTCACTTGCATTCTTCGGGATTGCCCGACTAGTTTCGAACTCGAACGGAGCCCTTAGTCATAAGCTGAGGCCGCGGCGATGTCGCGAGTCAAAAGTTTGACTTAAGTAACCTAAACCAGTAACAGTAACCAATCCCAAAGAATGCAAGTGAGTAATAACCGTTGAACAATAATTAATATGAATGTGTCTCACGAAAGATATTATAAAAAAAAAAAGAATATATACGGAATTAAATAAAAATAGGAAACTATATGGCAATACAACGCAAATAATACGCTCGTCACTTTTCAAATATGATGGTGTTGTTAGAAATTTGCTAGATTTGGGGGGATTATGGTCATTAGGTCACCAAAATTTTGCATTTTAAACTCCATTATTATATTTCATTTTCTAAATATGTTCGGTTTCTCTATTTTATTTGGTAATAATTTGGATGCCGCTTTCAGATCCTACAGGATTTTTTAACATACTACAGTCCTGATATATACCTATGAGTAATACGTGTTCGTTATAGATATTTATGCTACATAGAAAAATGTTGCAATCACCAAATAGCCAACAAAAACAAAATAACATGACGTAACCAGCCCCTAACGGTCCCTCTACAAGGTATGGACTTCTCCTCATACTACGGTTATGCATTATACTGCAGAAAATAAAACATAATCTATATACATATAATAAAACAGTAAAAAAACTGTGTATATATAAAAAAAATAGAGGGGGGTTTAGAAACAATAACAGAGCACGAATCCAAAAAAAAAATTCTGTCTGTTTGTCTGTTTGTTTGTACACGCTAATCTTCGGAACTACTGGACGGATCTAAATGATTTTTTTTTGTTGTATATATATTAAGTCTGGGCAACATATAGGCTTTATTTACTTTTCAATATTTTCAATATTTAATTTTTACTTTACAATATTATAGCAAAGGAACAGTTTGGATTTCAAAGGCACAAGTCAACAACATTAGCCATATATAATCTTTTGAGCCGTACCCTGAAGTCTTTAAATAACAATCACTTCACGACAGGACTTTTTTTTGACCTATCTCAAGCATTTGACTTTGTGGCACATAATATATTATTGGGAAAATTAGAAAGATATGGAATAAGAGGTGTAGCACTGCAATGGATTGCATCTTATTTAAGTAACCGCAATCAATACGTTGCTATTAGTAAAGTAAATGAAGATTTACTAACCTCATACTCCTCTGAGCTCAAAGTAAAAAATTGCGGTGTACCACAAGGGAGTGTATTAGGCCCTTTATTATTTCTATTATACGTAAATGATTTACCACAGCAGGTCAATCATAAATGTATATTATTTGCTGATGACATTTAAATCATAGTGACATCTGATAAAAAGTATAAATCAAAATTTGATCACGAAATTGACATAAATAATACTATTGACAACATTTTAGAATGGCTACAGGTAAATAAATTAAAAATCAATCTAGATAAATCTATGTACGTACAATTTAATAAATCTAAACATGCCAAATACAATTTCAAACTTAATATTGATCGATTAAAAGAAGTTTCACATACAAAATTTCTGGGTATACTCATAGACCAAGATTTAAATTGGAAAATACATGTAGATAATTTGTGCAACAAGTCTAATAAGTTCGTTTATGCTCTCATCCAAGTCAAGAATATGACGAATAAAAAAACCGCCATTATAACCTACCATGCTTATATAGAATCGATTTTGCGATATGGACTTATTTTTTGGGGTAACAGTACAGATAAAAACAGAGTGTTTATCGCGCAAAAGAAATGCATCAGAGCCATTTGTGGGATCCGTACTGACGAGTCCTGTAAACCGCATTTTAAAAGGCTTGGTTTATTACCACTTCCTTCACTGTACATCTACGAGATATGTAATTTTGTATATAATAATAAGGAATTATTCAAGAAAGTCGATCAAATATACTCTCGTAATAGGGATCCATGTAGACTTGTATTGCAGGATAGTCCTAAATCAGCCAAGTACTCTAAAAGTTTTCTGGTGATGTGTGTACGCATTTATAATAAAATTCCAAAAGAAATGAAAATGTTATTTAATATTAATTCTTTTAAAAACAGACTCTTTAAATGGCTGAATGAACATAATTTTTATGACATTAAGGATTTTTTTGACATTAAATTATAATTCACAAATAATGACATACTAGATCGTCGATAATGTTTATAATATTGACATTTTTAATTTTATAATTATTGATTTTATTGATTTCCTTTTTTTACTTTAAGTTATGTTATGTAATGTTATGGATCTGTTGCGAATAATGTTTACTTTTATAATGTTTTCTTTTATTGTCACTGATTTTGTTCGTGGAGATTAATTTCTGACATTAAATAATATTATGTTATGATGATTATATTGTGGAGAATGTTTTATAGCTTTGACATTTTCGACTAATTAATTCTAAGTATTTTGCATGCAATTGATACACGATTTTGTATAGCTAAACATGTGGACTATATTATATTACCAAACTGTAACACCTTTTATACCATGTTTAAGGCAAATAAAGACTTACTTACTTACTTACTTACTTACTTAATTTATCTTGGAAACTTGAACACCTGATGCAGAACCGCAACAGACCAGCTAAACTATAAAAGATACAAAAATGGTACCATAGCAAAAATTGTTCCACGTGATGAGCATTTTCTGCTGAGAGAATAAATTTGAATGATGTGGAACTCCAAGAGCCCAGCTACACTATAACATATATAGGAATGACGTTTTAGAAAAAGTTGTTCAATCTGATGATCACTCTTTGTTGACTTACAAAAATTAAAGATCTGGAACGTCTCGAATCGTATTACGCATCCCGTTGTTTTCCCGTCCCCGGGCTCTTAGTATTCGACATCAGACGTTTCAGATCTTCGATTTTGATGACCCCGTTGTCGCTGGCATAAGCAACAGGATCCGCGTACGAAGTCGCGGACAGAAGCTAGATAAAATAAATAGCCAATTATACAAACTCTCTTGAAAATGCATGACTTCCCATCAGTTCAACAATCGCGGGTAAGCAGCGTCCAACATAGAAAGATGTTAACTCTTCGAATAGGAGAAGTACGAAGTTATACTTCGGAACAATAAAAATCTGTTACGTCTGTAATCAGCGAGTCAACAGAACTTCCCGGAGCTCTATTTCCTTGAAGTAGTTTTAATTGATATCGCCCTTGTCAGAAGCAAACACTTTTACAAGCCACTACTGAGTCGCCTACTCGTAGTACTGGTATGTACAACGATCTAATTGAATAGACCCTAATAAACAGGCTCGGATTGAAATAATGTGGGACAAACTTAGTTTGTATAACCGGTACGAATGAAGAATGGGATCGAAAATTACGTCACTACTCTAACCTCTCTTTCACTTTCTCAGTAAATGAGCAGGATGTAAATAGAATCAACGCTATTTTCCGTTCCCATTCTTTAACAGTACGGATTATACGTGACTCTTTTCATAAGTTATACCTTCAAATTTTAAATAGCAGATACCATAGAAAATTAACTGTTATTGAGGTTAAGCAAAGCTTGGCACGGTCAATGTATAGATGGGTGGTGGCTCGAAGTATAATATTCGGATGAGCGTTTACTTTGGAGGGCACGCCAAGTCGTCGGTCCAAACTGTTGTTAATCATTAGTATTGGCTAAGCCAAGTCAGAGGCCTACACCCTTGACCAACTCTTGATGCTAGATTGTTTTGACTCTTATTCACATGAAAGAAGAACGATAATTGAACGGTAATGACAAACAAGAGATTATAGCCTTATTCATAAAAATGGAAGTTCCTAGAATGCTGCTTAATTTATAAAAGAAAAGGGAGCCGCGCCCACCCCAGAAACGTCTCTTGCTCACCCTGGAATTTTGGGTCACCGACTCAACATCGTCTTCGGCTCCATGAGCCATCGTTTTGAACGAGCCAGGAAAAGGAAAAGGTCCTGGAAAATGACCCTAAAGACGTCACTGGATGACATTAGACTCATTTGCAGCAATTTAACTATATACGTAACCAACGTGTTATTTTAACAGACTTTAAGGACTCAATTGCGCCAACTAAACCAACACGTTACTGTGTCATTTTGACAGAATTTAGCTGTCAGATAATAGAGTAACACTCGGTTATGGTTAGTGTTTGTTGGTGCTACCGAGCCATGCCAAAATGACAAAGTAATAAATACGTCGGTAACTGTCATAGTTACGTTGGTGCAACTGAGCCTTAGATGCGTTTTATTAAAAAACTATTGTATGCTCAATTATGAGAAAATAAGAGAATGTTGTTTTTTTTATTATTGAGTTGTTTGCCGAGTAGGTAAACACCGCTGTTTGTGAACTTCGATTTAATCTCCATGACTAATTAAGAATACACATACATAGGTTCCAAGTTAATGTATTTTTTTATTACGTTTCTTTGTCTTCAACCTTTTTTTTTATCACGGGTGTTGAACTCTTGATCCTCATTATAATAAGACAACTTTTAACCGTATTAATCACGTATATTAAAGATTTTTGTTTTTCCTGACGTTTCGAACACTTTGCAGTTGTCAGCAGCTGCGTTGGTCGCAGGAGGACCACGAGATCGCGAAAACCTAAGGTATTACTCTTGGTCCTCATTCTCCTAAGCACGGTGCTTAAGACCTTGAGAGAGAAAAGGGTTCATTCAGAACCTCATGCATGTTTCCATATTTAGCCGCAATAAACAACAAGAGTTTGATTAGAACTGTTTAAATATGTAAGAGGACATGCATCTTCAACGGTATAAATAAATTAACTACGTTTGGAAAAGCTCCATTTTGGAACAGGTATATTTTCAAATGTCATATGATTATTCGTCATAGTATTTTCCACAGACTAGAGGTTATGTAAAGATGTAACTAAACTGATATCGAACCGTATTATTCTTCAATACCTAGTTTAGTTTGATAGGAATAATAAGAACATTCAATTTACGTTAAAATAAAGGCAAATACAAAATGAAAGAGCATAACATGTAATTTTCAATTGAGCAAATTCAATACAAATGCAAATGTGTATGCTTAACACAATATTGTACCCATTTCGAATGTACATGACGTGTCTTATCATCATGCCTGAGTTGACACATTTATCCAAGTTCGCGACACGAATTTGAATGCGAACAATATATTTTAATGTTTATTTTCTCTCATTAGAGGGCGCCGGAGTGTCTTAGCTCAGGAGCCTGGCTGGCTTATGTTTACTTAATCTCGTTTCGACTTAGCGTTTCGAACAAGCTACGTTTTAAAACGTTAAGTTTGTTTTTAACCTTTTAACGAACTCTTGAGACTTCAGTGTTTGTGATTATTTTGTGTAAAGCATTTAGCAGATTCAGTTATATCTTTAGAAAACCTTTGGTGCTCTGATGACTTAACTGCTACGAAAAAATTAAAAACTAGAATGTATCATTAGACTTATTTCAAAATGAAATATATAGTTAATATTGCTGTTTCTAATGACATTTTTACTCCAATTACTAACTTAGCTATATTGTGTATCAATCCAGGGGAGGCTAAAAATGGCGCAAGCGGTGAATTTTTTTTTTTCGAAAAATATGCACTATACCAATTTTACTTTTTTTAATTATGAATTAATGGAATAAATGTTCAATGAACAAGGTGATCAATACTGGCCTACTAATACTTCTAAATATAATCAGATTATATACCAAACGGAAAGAATAACGTAAGTATCGACAGACGTACTAAATCTATATCGAGGATTAATGACTATTTAATGCAAGTGACATTTTTATGAAATAAAAAAATATCTTCAAAGGCTTTTTATTATTCATATCTAAAGTATTTTTTTTTAATGCACGGAAGTGTCACGTGACTCGTTCAGCGCCCGATATGTTAATCATTACAACATCCGTTTTGTTTACTTCGTTATAGTACCTACACATAAACTAACTCTGTATTCAATCATACCCGAAAGCCTACTGACAAAAGCTGCAAAGTCAACATCGTGATAAAAGCAGCACACCTGAGGAATGTTCTCGATGGTATGAAAAACCTAGTGAAAGACTTAAAACCACCCGTAGGCCTTCGACATAGCTTTACACACCATCGAGAACAACTCTCAAATCAATTATTGTTCAACGGTTATTACTCACTTGCATTTTTCGGGATTGCCCGACTAGTTTCGAACTCGAACGGAGCCCTTAGTCATGAGCTGAGGCCGCGGCGACATCGCCGTGGCCAATTAATATGAATGTGTCTCACGAAAGTTATTATACAAAAACTCTCAAATCCATGACAGGGACCCATGACTGGTGGTTCATATTCTGAAAACAGGCTGTTTATTAACGACACGATAACAAGAAGAGAAAAGGAAGGTGGCCGTCAAAAATAACGTGGGCAATTATGGGGCCGATATGAACATAAAACAGTTTCATCTCGCCTATGAGCTCTCGCTGCATCAATCTCCGTCACCGCGAGATAAGATTGCAAAAAAAAGTAAATTCATAAATCTTCTTGTCACTTCGTGATTCATAAATTATTACTTTGCGCTTTCATCCGGTTAACAAAATCTGGAATTTAACCTTTCGGCTCAGTAACGTACAGATCTGTACGTTGTAACAATAAACATCTATTGTGTCTGCTAATGACTGAGGCAACAGCTTATAGCAAGCATCCTCTTTACATTAGCTTGACTTTTCATATTTTTGGCACATTCTCCATAGGAATCTACATTTTCGAACGTGGCATTACTTCACTTTCAAAAGTACCTTTATATAGTCTAATTGGAATAAATGATTTGACATTACACCCAAGTTATGAATCCATATTGAACTTAAAGTCGCAAGTTGGCACCTTAATCATCGTAGTTGAGAGCTCCCGGACCGCATTATGCAAATTCATTTAATTAATTTAAAGAAAGTTTAAAAGTAATTAAACTTGGTTCCCTCCCCCAGGTGGTGTTGAAGAAGACGTTTAAATAAATATTCCTTTTGTTTTATTGGTTTCAATTAGAATTACAAAATAGTTTGGTTGGAGAGTTTTCTAGCCTTCATCAAAGTATCCGACATTATTAAAGTGATAGTAATATTCGAAAAATCAATTATAATTACTTATTTTTGAATAATAACTTTCGTGAGACACATTCATATCTGTATAAGTTATTGTTTAACGGTCAAATTGTTTGACTCGCGACATCGTCGCAGTCTCAGCTCATGTTTAAGGGCTCCGTTCGAGTTCGAAACTAGTCGGGCAATCCCGTAAATGCGCGTGAGCAATATAATACTACTATACTATACCCTTACCCTTAACCCTTAAACAATAACTAATAATAATTACTTAAGTATAAATTTTGTGAACAGAAATAAACGACCACGGGCAGGATTACAACCTGCACCCCTTGGTGGTCACTTTGCAATGGTTAATGTTTTACAATGATATCATGTTTACTATACTGACATACTATACTATACATATACGAGTATATATTTCTCTACTTGAAACCAAAATGAGACGACCAATAATTGGAACCCAAATCAATGACCATCAATTAGTTGGGTTCTAATTAACTCATTTATGTTACTAATACTCTGCTAAAACTTCGCTTATCAAGAGTGGAAAATACCTAACACACAAAAAATTAAAAACAGCCTGAAATATTCGAAAAAAAATGCAAATCACAAAACACAATATGTAAATAGTCGGCAAAGTAAGTATTAATATATTTCAACGAGTTAATTTAAATATTTAAAGTTTTGCACTTCATTGAGAGCTGAACAAATTTACATAAAGTTTCGTCTTCTATAACCACTCAAGCGTCTATGGATAGTACGGCATCCAAAAAAAAGTAGCGTCATACGCCCACGGATACCGTAGTATCCAAAGCGACGAGTTGTCTTTAACTCCATCTAGTTTAAAATACGGTACTGTTTGGTGCGTTTTGATAGATTACCTATAAAGCTGATGAAATAGTTCGACGAAAAAATAAGAGACGGCAGTGTAATATGCTATGACAAAAAAATTAGAATTTTTTAAGTTCAGTTGACTCGTGTGACTTTTGTGTCGTGAAGTGTTTTTACAAGTGTCAACAATTATGTCGTAAGTATTACAGTTTTGTTTTATTTATCTTACAAGTGTTATACATCAAAATAAACTAGAAGATTTGTGCTTTACGATGATGTTTACATATCACAGTTTTAGGTAATAAATCTAGTCTAATTTTAACTACAAAGTATTGATGTTTCGAAAAAAATGGCCGGTCGTATGGTGTCGGCCAATTTTAGTTTTGTTTACACATATTTTACCTACTTTGCATTACAAAAGTATATCGAATATCGAAATACATTTTGTAATAAGCAAAATAATACATTTTTCAAAAAGAAATATACTAAATCCATTGAAGATTCCATAATAATGTCAATGTGTCCCTCAGGTTTTTTGTTGTGGACTAGTTGGTATCCACGGACGTTACATGAAACGTGACAAATAAGGTTCGCTATAGACGGCAAAATATGTTTGCAATATTTTTTGTTTTGCTAGTGGTGGCATATATTTTGCTTGAGATGATACTAATATTGAATATAAAATGCACTTTTTGGTTTTGGACTAATTTTCTTCATTAATTTTTCGCTTGGTTTCCGTTGGATGTGTATAATGTTCCAATGTTTTTTTTTTGTTTTGACATATTAATGACATGTTTGTTCGTGTTGGTTAATATGCGCTAAATGTAAAAAAATGCACGTGTTTCATGGTCGCATATATTTTTAATGCTTAGTCGCCAAATTTTATTTGATTCTTTTAATAATACTTATGTTTTAAATTAATTCATACATAAATAACAGATCACCAAACGAAAGCTTTTATGTAGTTTATGGAAGTGTTGAGGGGTGCGGGGGAAACAGGGGCGCGGGGGTCAGACAGGCCATGGCAGTCGCGGTGACCGTGGCAGTCGTGGAAGGGTGAGACACGCGGGAGCCGTGGCGGCCTTGGCAGCCGGGGTGGCCGTGGCAGCAGTGGAGGCCGTGGCACACGTTGAATGTGCGCACAGAGAAAAGTCACTGCCAGGACCGTATGGAAGTGCCTACAATGTGACGTAAATCTCTGCATTGCGAATTATTTTATGGATTACCATATATAGGTTGTGTGGCTGGTTTAAATTAAAGTATAAATTGATTTTTTTATTTGTTTTAATTTAAAAAACCCAACTAGAACAAAAAACAACTTCAAAAATATAATTATTGCATAAAAGCAATTCATAAATAAAATATAAATATTGCATAAAAACAATTCATAAATAAAATATAAATATTGCATAAAACCAATTCATAGATACCATTTTTTTTCAGTTGGTTAAAATTACAACGTGTGTGGGAAACCTTAGACGGGCGGCCATGTTGCTATTATTTCGCCTTCGCGAGCGAGTCGAGAGCGCTCGAGACATCGCGGTAAAATTACGAGGAGTAGTGTTTTGTTTCGATTTATTTAAAATACTTAGAGTTAACCGAATATAATCATATATACATCAGAAGAAAGGGCAATAAGTCTAGTTTGTTATGAAATTATTTTATTGATAAAATATGCAATAATTGTTCCTTATATTTTAAAAAGATAGAAGTAAATATGTTTTTTTTTTTTCGAATTACATGTTTAACTCGGTTTTGAGTATCAAAGGTTATAACTAACGATTTAAAAAAATAGTTAAGTTTGATCTGTATTCTTCAATCATTTTTTTTGTATTTTTTTCTTTATTCTAGCCGTTACGGTTCAGTAGCTATGTAGGTTTTTTGTTACGGCGAAGTTGCGACGTCGCGCGCGGGTCTGCCGCCGCGTGCGGCTGGACGTTAGAGAGATAAACGGTCGCGCGGGCCGGACGCTTGAGTGGATAATATAACCCTGCAGAAATACCGCAATGTTACAAATGACACCCCAAAGTTAGAAATTAAGTTATTTGTGAATGTTAATGTTTATGGGTGGTTGAAATACGTAGGAGCTAAAGCGAAATTTACGAATTAATGCATTTATATATTTAGATAATCCTACAAAACAGTATTTCGTAGTTAAAATAAAATATTGGTCACCTAAATCCCAGAAGTATTGGCGCTCAAGACTATCTTAAGATAAAATAATTTAAAAAATATTACACTGTAGCACCAACATCACGCCGGTGTTCCCCGAGGGGATAAGCAGAGGAACTACACACCCACATTTCACAAATGCTGATATTAAGAATAGTAGAAAAATTTAGTCCCATGCGATGAGCCTATTTCCCTCAACCAGGCACATTTCCAAACTCAGGGTTGCTTCTGAGAATTTGAACAGAAAAACCCAATATCCCTTTGCCTAACCCCGGAATCGAACCCAGGACCTTTTGATCAGCAGCCAAACTTGCGACAACTTGATCAATGAGGCAGCTCATCAACTGATAAAATCTTTATTCAGATAAATCGATATCTTTTTTTGTATAATAACTTTCGTGAGTCATATTCATATCAATTATTGTTCACCGGTTACTTTTCACGTGCATTTTTTTCGGGATTTCCTGAACCTGAACTATAATTAATAAAAATCGATACCATTCGACTTATCGAAATCCATATTTTAATAATTTCTTTATTCTGACGTTATATTATTAAATGGTATGCTTTAATGCTTTTCAAAGATTTATCTTTAATTCTTTATTCTGCCTCATCGGTCTAATAGACTTAAGCTAGGCTGCTGACCTTAAGTTTCAGGGTTTTGCCTGAAGTTAAGAATTGTGCCCGGTAGATGGCAATAGCCTGGCTACCTACATCTTCTTATCGTATGGTTGATGAACAATCTAGTGTCAGAGTTTAAACCACCCGTAGGTCTCTAACGTGGCTTTACACACCGTTGAGAATATCTCACAGGTGTGCTGGTTTCCTCACGATGTTTTCCTTCACCGTTTTAAGCAAGTGATAATTAATTTATATTACGCACATGACTTCGAAAAGAAAGTGGTGCGTGCCATGGATTCAAACTTGCAACCTTTGACTTGTCAGTCCAACGGTTATATCACTAGGCTATCACTGCTTCTACTACCTGCATGGAACCTTATGAGCCTAAATAACGACATAAGTCAAATATGGGTGTACAACTGTACACCTCTGCCTAACCCTTCAGGGAATACTGACTTGATGCAATTTAATTCCTTCATCAATCAATTGTCTGCAAGTGATGTACGCATACACAATCAAAATATATACCTACAAAGAAAAACTCAATACAATACAACAGCCAAACACTTCTAATTCCGCACAACGCCATCGGAATATATTCTTTACTTATTCGCAAGCGTGACACGTGCCGTTGCTATTTATTTCTTAAATGGAAACGTCACCATACGTATTACCGTCATGCCGCGGTAATACTTCCCTAATAGATACATACATACATCTGTTTAACTTGAGACAGGTCATACAGCGAGCGACGATGACATGCTGAGGAAATAGGAAAGTATAAATATTGCTGAAGTAATGGCGGCTCGTTTGGTGCATTAACATTTTAATTTAGTAAAACAATTTGCCTTTAGCTAGGAGTATATAAAACTGAATACCGGATATGATAAGGCAAACAGATACCTACGTTTCATTGCTTCAAACAGTAATATATATACAAACAGAAAACAGCAAAAAACAAGGGCACACACAAAATAAACGTTGACGTAGCTACAACACTAACATAAACACACACATACAAATAATTCACATAGCCTAGAGCACACTTGGGCATAATACGGGCTACGAGCTACGAGTAATGTGCATTACTACGAACATAAAAAACGCGCCCCACTGTTATGCCCCGTCGTTTACACACACTTAAGGCTATTACAGGGTAACACGTAACCGTATATATACTAGTAGTAATATAGTTGTAGTTGTGTGTGTGAATATCGTGTGATATTCGATGGAAATAACTCACCGGATCTTTATGATTTTTATGATTATGCATACTTGGAATGACTTGTAGATAAAATGCCTTTTTATTTTGTTGTTATAGTTTTCCATTGACATTTAAGTGAAAGAGACAAGTATAATAAGTTTTATGAAGCGTTTTAAGAACGTCGGTTTTCAAGATATGTCTTTGAAAAAGCATTAACGCATGCTTAGCGAACTTTAAAGTTACAATATTAAATGGAAAAAGAATACGGTCGCGAACAGGATTCGAACCTGCGCCTCCCGGATAGATACTCCAGGCGCACTGACCACTAAGCCATCTCGACCTCTCTAAGATGTAACTTTAACGTCGGTTTTATTATTAGTATTAAATTCATAATTAAACAATTTTATTAAACGAAAATATTGTTAAAATCAAGCAGACCGTTGCTTTCTGCTTTAGACTTGTAGTATACTTTAAGGTTAACTGATGATTGGAAAAACCTAAGACATTGTTTTATGTCTTCGCTGTCACACAATTTTATGCCGTAATTCTAAACGATCAGAATCGCTAATCGCTCCCAGTAGGACCCCGGGCACATCTCTCCAGAATTTCTGTTCCGTCTAAATTTAATAAAGCTTGTCGGGTCTCGGTAAGCAGTGTGGCGCTATGTTCACTTAGAAAATTGCATAGTTTTCCGACTCCATTGAATTTGTATGGAGTACCACTGGCCGCTGAGTGCTTTTTATTTTCTGAAACGTGTTTGCGGGTAGAAATTTTATGTTAAAAAATAATTTTTGGGGGAAAATCTATGTGTGGACGAACGGTTCAATATATAGTAAATAATCAATCTGTCTAGCCTTTTTCCAATTAAATTGGGATCGACAAACGATATGGAACTTAATACCAGTATTTTACACAGAGGGACTGCCTATCTGACCTCCACAACCCAGTTACTGGATAGCACAATATCTCGTGGTATGCCTGATTGACAGACTTTCAGATCTCTGACTAACCGTAACGGATGTCATAGATTTTAATTTGACAACGGTTTCACGTGCTCTCCGAGGCACGGAGGGGTATGAAATGACCACCCGTCCACAGTCCGACTGAAACAATTGCAGCTTAATCTCGATCTAACGATCTGTCCGGCTACTTACGCACGAGCCCCTCTCAAATATACTAATGATATACTCATAATTATAATATTGCTTTACTATAATAAAACACTTATGGTCCCCATAAGACAGGCAGAAATGATCAATCAAAACTTGCCTGGACTTTTAATAATTACTTTATAAGTACTTGGATGATATATAAGTCATACATATACTCAACCCATGGGGTTTGATGGGCTGAAAAGTGACTAACCCTCCCACGACGTCACTGTACGGGTACAATAACTTTATATTTGCGACAAATATAAATTATACCGTCGCGTGTTGGCCCAAAGGAGCATACGTGTCAAGTTGTGTAGTTGAAAGTAACTAACCATACAGATAAAAAACATGTTCATTAACTTTTTGTCGATGTAAAGGTTACTTTACATCGACAAATCAGTATCTAAGGTTTGCTTATCTCCGGTCCACCACATTTTATGAGTTTAGCATAAGATAAAGAGGATACCTAAAGGTACCTGTGTGAGGTATCTGCTTTTAGATTATTAATTAACTACTTATATATGTAGATACTACTCATACTCCTCTAATTTCTTCTGTTGTAAGATGTGTAAGCGTTGAATAAAAAAATAGTATGACTTTTTTTCAATTAAAAATAGTGAACTGCGCAACACAACATGTACCTAATATAATTTAAATGTTTAGCTATAAATATATTGTGTGATTGTTATAAAATAAAATAAAATTATTACAAGATAAATCTTTGTAAAGCATTAACGCATGCTTAGCGAACTCTAAAGTTACAATATTAAATGGAAAAAGAATACGGTTGCGAACAGGATTCAAACCTGCGCCTTCTGGATAAATACTCTAGGCGCTCTGACCACTAAGCCATCTCGACCTCTGCTCACCACCGCGAATTCTTCTTCCATATTTTAATTTATAAAATTATTACTTCGAGTTAAATATCGTAAAAGGTGCCGCTTGGTAGCCGAGTAGTTATGAGCCTGAGCCACAGGTTCTGAGTTCAAACCTGGTAAGTACCAATATGACTTTTTCAATGTTATATGTACTTTATTAGTTAATCTAAGACATCACAGACATATGGTGAAGGAAAACATCGTGAGGAAACCTGGATTGAATGGTCTGAAATCACCAACCCACGCTGAACAAGCCTGGTGATTAATGTTCGTTCCTTCTCTGTATGAGAAGAAGCCCTTGTCTTCAAGAGGGACAGTAATGGGGTTAAGTATTGCTTCGAGTTAAGAGATTAGGTGTTAGTCAGGTGCACTGCGCTAAATTGCGGTTTTCTATAGGTCTATGCATGCTATCAACGTGGAACCACATTACCTAATAGTTACTACATCAGCAATAAATAAAGTCAATGGTAAAATTATAACAGCGTAATTATAGTATTAAAACAAGATAAATCTTTGAAAAACATTAACGCATGCTTAGCGAACTCTAAAGTTACAATATTAAATGGAAAAAGAATACGGTCGCGAACAGGATTCAAACCTGCGCCTCCCGGATGAATACTCCAGGCGCTCTGACCACTAAGCCATCTCGACCTCTGCTCACCACCGCGAATTCTTCTTCCATATTTTAACACGTCTTATGGCGACGTCATTGCAATCAATTCAGTTTAGAGTTCGCTAAGCATGCGTTAATGTTTTTCAAAGATTTATCTTGAATTATTAAGGTAATTGCATTCTTTACGGCATTGTATTAACTGCAAAGTTAGTCATGTCGGTTCGGTCACCAGTATAGGGACTGAATTGATTGCAATGACGTCGCCATAAGACGTGTTAAAATATGGAAGAAGAATTCGCGGTGGTGAGCAGAGGTCGAGATGGCTTAGTGGTCAGAGCGCCTGGAGTATTCATCCGGGAGGCGCAGGTTCGAATCCTGTTCGCGACCGTATTCTTTTTCCATTTAATATTGTAACTTTAGTATTAAAACAGCTTAATTATAGTACAATAACAATAACGGACGCAACAGTACTATTTGATAATCACATAGAATTAAGTATTCTGAAACAACTTTAAGAAAATTAGTTTTCTTTTTCTCAAATAGAATAGTAATCGGGGTTTTATAATTAAACATTGTACCTTCAATTCAGGTCTCCGGGACTTATGTTAATGTTTCTTTATAGGCTCTGTAGAGTGACTTTAAAATTTAAATGTTAATGAAATGGCGAATATCTAAGAACGGAGATAAAATTTGAATAAAGCTTCAACTTTATTGAATGTAAGGAATTTAAAACAAGCCTTAAAGCCTCCACGTTTCAGAAGATATATTAGACCCTTGATAGAAATTAAATTGATGAGATTTTAAATAACATACTTCAAGCCTTACAAAATACTAAATAGCACCTTAGTTTGTTATATGGCAAAAATGATTAAAGAATTAAGTGCCTGACATTTTTTAACATTAGGTTCCAAACATTTTCCCATCCAACTAAGCAATGAACTTAACTTTGCTGAACACAATTTTTTCTTCTGGTTTTCTAGTATATATCTATGTATATCTTAACAACACCTTGTTTTAGGTACATTGTTACAATTTAAAAAACATATTTACTCAAGACAGCGTATTACTAGAAAGAATCATGCTCTACAACCCAATCTTGATTGAGTGTTAAACATGAGCAAGGTCTAGAACAACCTTAACCGATGAGCATGCATAGAGGAACAGATAAATGTAAATACTTAAATAGATAACACAAAAGAGATGTAACAGAATTGTACCTAGTGGAAATTTATGTTCTCTGTCTACCCCACGGGAAAGAGATTATACCTACAGTATGTACGTGAGTAAAGCCACGTGTACTGCTAGTAAACAATAATATACTATCACGTCTGTATTTCCCGAAAGGGTGGGCAGAGGTGTAACTACATAGTGTACATCCACATTTTTCACCAGTGCTGTTATTAAGTCCCGTGTAATAGGTGGTGAGCCTATTGCCATCTACCGTACACAATTCTATACTCTGGGCTGCTACTGACCTGATTTCCTAACGGAAAAACTCAATAACACTTTGCCCGACCCGGGAATCCAGGACCATATGATCAGCAGTCGCGCTTTGGATCGTATAATATTTGCTTTTAAATCAATAGCATTTACTTTCTAGAAACAATCATTAATATCTAAAGGGAAATCTTCCAGCTTTGACTAACTAAGGTAATTACCGTTAACACTGATGACTCAGATAAGACGGAGAGGACCGGCCAACTTTGATTGCGTGGTGTCTGGCCATCCCCGATGTCTGATAAAGCAGTTTCGACCAACAAAATTTATAAACAATTTCCATTGAATTTAATCTTGTAATCGCTAAAATTACGCCTCTTAAGATAATGTCGAGTTTTCACGAAGTTGTGAGCGAACTTTTGTTCGTGAAGCTTAGTTTATTTAGGCTGGGCTAAGGAGTAGGTAATTATAATTTATCTTGGTTGTTGTAACCGTTTCTGGGTAAGTTATAGGTTAACCTTTTATCAGCCGCTGGCGTCTTTAATAGACATTAAATTGTTTGCTACAAATAACACAATTTTCTTACTTTGTATCAATATCAGTACAATATTTGTCTTCTAATATATTATATTAACAATGTGATTATGTATTTAATTTTAAGACTATTTTTGTTCTTCGTGCCTGAGACACAGGATCTCCTAGTTCAGGCACATGTGTATATAGACTTAAGTGAAACTTTGGACTTAATATTTTATTAATGTACGATATTTGTATTCAATAAAAAATATTATTAATGTTATACTATTATAGACGTGGCGCTAAGGGAATGAAAACATCAAGTCCTGGGCGATCAAAAGGATAAGATTTCTCTTAATTTCTAGGTTTTCAAACAATACATTTATAAATAGTTTTAGAAATAATTCTTTAAATATCTTCGAAAACAGGTGGCTGAACCGACACGACTAACTCAGAATAAATCGGGGTAGTGAGCAGTAGTCAAGTTGGCTTAGTGGTCAGAGCGGCTCGAGTATTTATCCGGAAGGCACAGGTTCGAACTTTCTTACGACCATATTTATCTTTCCAAAAATATTTACTACTTTAGAATTCGCTACGCATACGTTAATGCGTTTGAAAGACATATCTGAATTTTTCAAACAATGTTTATGGTCTCAAGCTTTATTATTTTGAACTTTATAAGATAGTGGAAGTATTTTGTGTTCATATTTTAACACGTCTTTTGGCGATGTCATTGCTCTCCATTCAGTCCCTATACAGGTGACCGAACCGACACGACTAACTTTGCAGTTAATACAATGTCATAAAGATGCAATTACCTTAACAATTAAATATATAAGTATTTTGTATTTGAATTCCCTATTTCAGCAAGAATTATTTAAACAACAAAGACCTATGAAATATATATAAGACTACAACCAATACATGTTTACACCTTAACGCAGTTCAATGCCGTATGTAAACAACAATTTCTTATAAGCATCACATTGAATCAATTATCTAGTTCATTATTGACACTTACTTAAGCTTTTTTGTGTTAATTAATTACAAAAACACTTATATACTACATCAACTTGATCAATACGAGCTGACCCATCCTATTACATTCATGACATTATTAAAGTAACATGGATTAAGCCCAATTAAGCCTTGTTTACACTGTTGATTAATCACTTGGATTTACAATATAATGCAGGGTTTTATTCATTGTGAATAAACTACAAATAAAATATGTTAAACGAGATAAATTATCCCCATTATCGGCTTGTATATCCACTCACGTAATTCTCGATTGATTACCTACCCGAGACTTTGCCAAAGTTATCTTTATTATGAAACGGTAAAACGATGCTTCCGTTTTTATTTTCAACAGACTCGTTTACAGTAGTGTGGTCTTGTTTTCAGCGAAAAAGATTAGGTATTATTCCTGTGGAGTTAAACTTGGGGTAGTATTTATCAAGAACTGAAAAATAAGTTTTTTTTTAACATTATATAGTTTTTAATTCTTAATATCATTTAATTTAATTTAAAAAATAACATAACAAAACATAGCATCATGCCTGTATTCGCCGAAGGGGTAGGCAAAGATGTACACAGTCGTACACCCACATCTCACCAATGCTGATATAAAGTCCCGAGTAATAGGTGGTGGTCCTATTGCCATCTACCGGGCACAAACTTTGAACTCCGGTCTGTTACTGTTTATTTTTAGCAGAAACCCCGTATAACTCCTCCAGCAGTCGCGTTTGGGAACACTACAGCAACGAGGATTTTTTTTTGTCTTTGAAGTCCGTGATTATAAAACTTACCGAGGTTTTGGTATTGCAGCTGAATTTGCCACAAACCCGAAGGGCCATTCTTCGATCCTAAACGTAATTCACTTTGTCCTTAGCGTTGGCGGACTCCGTCATTTTGTGCGGGCCGGTTACAATTGGACTGCACAAACACTGCGCCTCTGTCTCGGTCTTGTCTCGCCGTGTGGGGTTAGGACTTATTGCTAAAGATCATTGAACGCCCTGCAGCGCCTGTCTCCATTCACCTCTTGAAATTTGCCAAACAAAATTGAGTCAACAAGAGGAAATTAATTAAAAAAACAAAAGCACGCCTGCCAAGTGTGGATTATATTTTTTATTCCACACCCTTTTTCAATATAATGTAAGGATTCTATCGATACCCCATATCTAATCCGTCAATCGGTTTAGGCGTTTAGAAGTTATAGTGGAATAAAAGAAGTCACAAACAATTCTCTCGAAGTGAGGTGTAACTACTCCTTGCTCACTTCTGCGTGTAGAATTATGCGTGGTCAATCCAATTGCCCAGAACTAGTAGCTCAACTAGTGCGGCTGTTTAAGCCTATAGTGCCCAAGAACCAACTCAGACCGCGGAGACACCGGCTATTATCAGTGCCAACGGCACGTACAGTGTCGCATGCCAACTCTCCACTTGTCCGGGCACTTGTGATGCTAAATGCTCTTCTGACATCAGCGCCGAAATGTGACTTGTTTGCTTCTGGATGGATAGATGTGTGTCGTGAATGTTTAAGTTTCTGTGAGAAGACGGATGAAAGATGAGCCTAATCTGTTTACTGAACTACCTAAGTTTTATAAACTTGTGCTATTTTTATTAATTTTTAATTGTTAATGCATAAGTGTCTTAACATGTTATTTCTATGTTGTATTTTTTTTTCTTAACTGTGTTGCGCATTGGGTAACTGTAATGTGACACGTGTACATATGAATAAATAAATAAATAAATAATTGTATCGGAAAAACGTTACACAAGGAGTGTTTGGGAACTCGTGCATAAATAAGGAGTCTGTGAATAAAAGCTTCATTGTTGTTTCCCACATTAATGCATCGAACAATAGAAAATATAAAATAAATTAAAACCGCGCTCGGGTGCAGAATGCAAACAAAATAAATTATTCCAAAATGAAATTTACATCTGGGCTTTAGAGGAAATATTTTTTCATTAATTCAGCAGGTCCCAGATAAAGAAGGCAGTTAATAATTCCGACTAATTTCTATTTAAATTACAGTAATCAATATTAATGCTCTCCCCTAAGACTTCAGCGTTGTTAATTTCGATCATAAGAATATATTAGAAAGTTATTACTTTTGTCTCATACTGACAAAAGTAATTAATATGGAGAACTTAAAATTGAAGAAAAACAGGGCGAGCCGAACATTCATTAGCAATTTTATCATCACTTTTCTACGTAAAAGTGAACAAAAAAGCAATACTTTCATTTAAACATAGTTCTGTGTTTAGTTCTGTATCCAAAAATTAACCAGAGCATTTGATCCGAAGATTCATGATCATACATAATTCGAAACCTAGGTACTAGTAATACCAAACCAGCGCAGTGTTTATCAAGTTACAAGTAATTGAAAACATCGCGAACACTTTTAATACTATTTAATCCTCTCAAGGAAACAGAACTGTAATATTTTAGCTCTAGCTTTCGAAGCGAGATAACCAAGTCTCCAACTGTAAAAAGTATTGGAACTATTTAAATAAATTGATCCGCTCGGGAACTGCGACAACTGGAATTTCTAAGAAGTTATTCCAAGGTGACTCCAAGTTCCGGTATATTTTTATTACAAATAGTCTCTAAGATATTCAATAAGGAACAGTCTTCAGCTGTAAAAATTCTTGGCGAAGATTATAGTCTTACTTATAAGAATCGTAGTGTAGAATACTTCAGAACTTTATGAAGACGAAACATAAACCCTCTTTATTTTTGCTATCGGGCATTTGACTGCCTTAGGTACACTGACTGCAAAAGTGACTTCCTAATTTGAAACTCAGTTTCCTGAACTAACTGGGTTTATTTGTAAGGTCATTCTCGGTAGCCCGGAGTAAGAAATTGTGCTTCATAAATTGCATGGATGAATTGTGGATGTGCAAAAGGACCCCTTCTGGGAAAATAGACTTGATTGTGTCCTTGTTTTATTTTGAAGGACAGTCAATTTTCTATCTTAATGTTATGCATTACACATGTATATTAGTTGTCATCAGATGATGACAAATAATGTACCTATAAGAGATATATTCTGTTTATTACCTTTTAGAAGTAGATTTCTTCACGAAATCACGTAAAAAGGGTGAGGCTTTATACGTGTATACGAGATCCCAATAAGCCTTAAGCTAACTAACCCTTCGATAACACATTCTGCATTTAATTTTACACAGCTCCTGTCACTTAGGGATTTGGGGTTCAAGAGGGTACCAATCTGCAAATAAAATTGGTCTCGCGGAGATCCGGTTCTAAATCATTTGATTCGATTTTGACTACACACGAAGAGCTTTACTTTCGCATTTTCAAAGCTAATTGGTGCCTAGAATTCACAAAATCTCCATTCGCAGATCAATGAGGATTTATTTCGGATTCTAAGCTAAATTGGCACGAAATAGCGTTTGGTTTCCCCGACGTTTTTTGTTTGTGCCAGAGCTGCACTCGTATTCGAGATTTGGACTTTTTAATTATTTGTTCCTAATTAAATTAAGAGAGTATTTCCTCTTTCTAAATCTCATAGTTTTGTTCATAATCCTTTAAGATAAATTTTGGCCAAAAGCAATGAGAATATGAGATCTTACCCCACATGTATTTTACTTCATAACTCGAGAATTTTGACGGGACGCCATTTGGTCAATATTGACATGCTTTTCTTTCAGCAACAATGTTTGATAGCCGTGCGATATTAGCCTTTGGTGTTGTTTTTTTAATTTCCCGAGGGAGTCAAAACTTTTTCACCATAGATTACGTCTGCCAGAGGTAATAGGTTTTGTGGTCCTTTTCACAGAATTATATTTTTAACATATTTAGGTAGGTACTCTTTTTTGTATTAAAAATAATCATGTGCGTAATAAAACATTAAAACTTCCTTAAAACTATAAAAGAAAACGTTAGGAAACCAGCACATCTGGGAAATGTTCTCAATGGTATGTTATTGTACAATTTTCTCATAAATATAGTTAAAAAGACATTATACCATAGTGAGCAAGTGGTGAACACAGAACTTGTAAATATTAAATATGTGATAAGGTAGGCCTCAGATCACAGAACGAGAATAAGTAACTTAATAAAGCGCTGTTGCACTAAGTTGGTGCAACAGAGTCGGTCCCGGTTGTCAAATTACAGCCGTTACGAGTAGTCAGAAGCCTGAAAGTCTGACAACCAGTCATACCACGAGATATCGTGTTACCCAGTAACTGGGTTGCGGAGGTCAGATAGGCAGTCGCTCCGTGTAAAATACTGGTATTAAGCCCCATCCGGTTTGACTGGAAGCCGACCCCAATGTAATTGGGAAAAAGCTAGGCAGATTGATTAATGTTGGTGTCGGTAAATTAAGTCGATGCAATTGAGCCCAATACACACTATACAACTACATAAAAAAAACTATTCTATATAAAAAGAAGAAAAACTTAAGGTGTCTTGTAGATGTGTGTAAGTATTCCTCTATGCCTCAAAAAAAAAAGTAGCTAATACATATTTTTTCTCTCTCTCTCTCGATCGTTAACTAAACTTTGCCCCACACAAATACAAATAACACACACGGATAGGAAACAATTTTATGTATAAGCCATACAAATGTTAGTTCTATGCAAAAACAACCCGTGACAGTCGGCGCCGTCGATCTCTCGACTCTCGACCACATAAACATAAAACTTGAGATCACGACGTTTCATTAAGCACTATCCTGAGAGCGTTCGTTAGGCGCTGTCAAGGATAATGAGGCCTCAACTTCTATTTTAATAGCAAGTTTGCCTCAAAATGTTGTTACATTATACCATTCCTGTATTACCCAAATGGCTAGGCAGAGGTGTACACCCACATTCAACTGATGCTGTAATTAAGTTCCATTTCATAGGTGGTGACCCTATTGCCATCTACCGCGCATAACTTCATACTCCGGGCTGCTACTGAGAATTTCCTAATAGCAAAACCCTGTAACAGTTTGCCCGACCCGGGAATCAAAACCAGAACCTTACGCTCAGCAGCTTGCGGCCACTAGACAGTGGGATAGCCGCAATCCTTTGGTAATGTTATTGCCCTTTCTAGAACTTTCTTATAAAAGTTAAAAACACTATTTAGTATTTCAAAGTTTTATAGATGGTTATAAAAATATTTGTGACAAGTAGATTATTAAAGATAAATCTTTGAAAAGCATTAACGCATGCTTAGCGAACTCTAAACTTATGTTAATGCTCTTAAAAGATTTATCTTTAATTGTTATGCATCTTTACGACATTGTATTAACTGCAAAATTAGTCGCGTCGGTTCGGTCACCTGTATAGGGACTGAATGGATAGCAATGACGTCGCCAAAAGACGTGTTAAAATATGGATGAAGAATTCGCGGTGGTGAGCAGAGGTCGAGATGGCTTAGTGGTCAGGGCGCCTGGAGTATTTGTCCCGGAGGCGCAGGTTCGAATCCTGCTCACGACCGTATTCTCTTTGCATTTAGTATAATAACTTTAAAGTAGATTATTTTCTATGAATGAACGTAATTTCATGCTATCGCAGATGGAGTCGACTGGGGCTACAAATTCAAGTTCTATATCCTCCAAATTCCCGCGATGCGCAAGTCCGTTTTTCTTCGCTCAAACTTCCGGTCTGCGGAATAGATAAAGAAAAAAATTGTGTCGGCATCGTAGCAAGTGGGAAACGATAGTCTCTGCCTACTCCAATGGGAAAAATACGTTATTGTATGTATATAACATAACATAACATAGCATCACGCCTGTATTCCCCGAAGGGATAGGCAGAGGTGCACACAGCTGTACACCCACATTTCACCAATGCTGTTATGAAGTCCCATGTAATAGGTGGTGAGCCTATTGCCATCTACCGGGCACAATTCCAAACTCCAGGCTAACTAAGAATTTTCTAACAGAAAAACTCAATTATACTTTGCCCGACCCGGGAATCGAACCCGAGACCTCATGCTCAGCAGTCGCGCTTGAGACCACTAGACCAAAGAGGCAGTTGCAGAGGCAACGAGGAGAGGCAGAAGGAGTTGTATATATATAAAAGTTGAATATGGTACAGTAGGCTACACGTCATGGGTAACAAAACCAATATAAGCCAGCCTCGCATACTATTAAAAATGCCGTATTACGATCGGCCAGCTCAAGGTCAAAGTGTGACCACGAACGTGCGGCCTAATATGCCTGTCCTGCCTATTTACAAATATTAAAAAAAAACGCATATACTCTGTTACATTACAAATTCACACTCGATCAAGCATCCCAGCCACTCTCCATATCAAATTGTTTCACTGTACCCAATACAACCGGGTGTTAAGGGATTTGGCCCCAAAGCCCTTTAACATACCTACCCGAGCTTCACGGCTTCAACGAGAATCCCCAAGCTAATTAATAATTGGATCCGATAATCCTCTTTGTTTTGGGAATCGTCTTAAATAGATGCGATCAGCCATAATCTTTCGGCATGTCCCATGATAATGGAGGTTCATAAATTAAAATGTGATGACGTATTTATCAATATTTACAATAAATCACTGAGCTTGGAGACATATTATCAAAGTTGGTCCTTTGGGACAGAATAAATTATTAATAATTCTTATTCTTTATAAATCTTAATTAATTAGGCTTTAATAAATCTGTCACCAGACTAGCGCCAATCCTCACAATAATTTAGTTAAATATTTTTTTAATATTTTTTTTACTTTTTGCGAATCTAATCGTAATATTATTTTAAACAAACGTTTCATGCATTTCGCTTTAAGAAAGTAGGACATTTTCTAGCACAGAAGAAAAAAGTTCAGCATTTAACACTTTTCAACTTTACACCCTCAACTCGTGTCATGACAAAACCCCGAAGCATCATGTTCCAGATGCATTTAACAACAGGGAGTAGTTGAAACCAAAGTGTGACCAGTATATATTGATTAAGTCATTGACATTATAAGACATATAGTTATTATATGGAAAATATATATATGGAAAAAGAATACGGTCGCGAAGAGGATTCGAACCTGCGCCTCCTATAATTTTTTAATTTTCCAATTTTATTTTGGTTTTACATTGACAACATTATTTTTGAGTTGTTTAACTTCATGACATAATCGATGATAATAATTTTATTGTAATATCTGTAATGACAATAATGTGTTAAAAACACATTGCCGTTAACTGGTGACCTCGGCTATCTAGTAATGGTTTTATTTTTATTCTTCTGAGAGGCAGCGAGTTCGTCATGCTCCCCTTGACGTCATTGCTTGCGGTAGCATCATGGATCGGGTCGCCACCTTCCCTCTAAAATGGCGAGGGAGGCGATGGCTGATCTTTGCGTTATGCTCGTGAACGGGTGCTGCTTGTGGTGACTGGTCGTCTTGCTGATCGTAGTTCCTAATTTATTAAAATGCATTTATTGAATTAGCCAAGCTGGTCCTAGTTAATGTGCAGTTTCTATCTCTTGGCATGTGTAAGTGGGTACGACCTTCATACGAAATAGTTTTAGATTGGACGCTTTCGGTAATTTTACATTGTTTCTCGATTCATTTAATATTTTTATGCATTGGCATGCATATTACATAGGCTCGTACTAGCTAACTGTGCCCAAGATATTTTATCTCACTAGATACAATTATTGTATATAAATTCAATTTTAGATTTGTATAGAATCTGTAAATAATTTTGATACAGACAGAAGTGTTGCTGGGAAGTTTGTTGCGCCGCTTCTTCTTTCCAGCTAAAACACTAGGAAGCGGTGAAGGGTGGGCTATTTTGGGGGCTGTCTTAATGTTTGACGTTCAAAAAGCGCTAATTTTTAGCCTAATTTGAATAAAGAAATTTTGATTTTGATTTTGATTTTGCCTCCCGGATGAATACTCCAGGCGCTCTGACCACTAAGCCATCTCGACCTCTGCTCACCACCGCGATATAATTAATAATAACTTTAGAGTTCGCTAAGCATGCGATAATGCTTTTCAAAGATTTAGCTTGAATTATAAGACATCTTTACATACAATACCGTATGCCGTACCGCATAATTATATATAATATAGTAAAGATATCATTGTCAATAATTACATGCACATGGTGAGGATACAATTTAAAAAGTGATCTAATTCATTTGTCTCGATTATTGGCGAGCTAAATTTATTGTAATTTGAAATATGTAGACCCCATATAAATAACTAGGTACCAAACACCTCTTGATGATTTAAATATATTTACCGAATTCATTACTTACTAAAAGATATGTGCCTCAGATACAGTACTAGTATCTTTATTCAATAAAACTACATTCAAACTTGATTTAACATGAACCTTGTTTATCTAGATTTTGTATTGATAAACTCCGAGCCCTAATAGGTACAAAGGTACTTCAAAACGTTTACAACAGCATCCGAAAACGTATCCAGCCACTTGGAAATTATTAGGGTCCAGTTGAATTAATTAAAGTTTCACTAAACACTGAATTTGAAGGTCCGAAAACTTAATCTGACGTTAAAATCACTTCGGATCGAAGAGATGCTGACCTTCTCTTCAGACGGAATTTTCAGGATAATTACTGTTACTGACGCTAAATAAATATTAAGAAAACTTGTTTAGTAGTGGAACAGTTTATTTGACTTTTAACCTTTCGATATTTTTTTATGAAATGATATTCGTTAGTTGGCAAATTCATAAATTATGATCTAACCGACAAGCACCTTAACTCTCACCGACTTATTTTAAATGGATGTCTTCAACTTAGACGTCTAAATTGTTTTATTGTTAGCTGCTTAAAAGGTACTTAATACAAAGATATTTTTTGCTAGGATAACTTTAATTCGAATTCATATTAAGACAGCTGAAAAGCAATATAAGACCAAACAATCGAACCCAAGGACCAATGGAAACAATTAGGCACAACGCCGTCAATACTAATTTAGGAGCAGTGTTTGGAATTTTGTTAATTGAACAAAAGGATATCCGGCTTCAAAAATGAGAATTGTAGGAAATTCGCGAAACAAAGGAATAGAAATCCCAAAATTGTACCTTTACCGCCGACGAAAATCATCTAATTACGTACGTTTTAGATGTAAAGCCTCCAAATTGTAACTCGGGCGAAATAATTCGGCTAAAATTTATGGCTTATTATATCCGAGAGACGCAGCGTTTTGTTGAAATAAATTCATCTCGTTTATGGAAATGTCTCATAAAATATGTTTCTTCTAGCGGTATTCACACATGGCTCGTCACAAGATAATGTCGGTTGTACAAATTTTACCCGAAATAATAACAATACTTCACGCGAGTTTAAATTGTACCGCAATTCTACTGAGAGAGCGCAGTTGTGGATCCAGCATAAAATAAAGCGATTTTTCGTTCCAGCGTTTTTGCAGTCATTACGAAGTTTCCGACTAGTTTTATACCCACTAAAAGTCCTCTGGGATATCCTACGTAAGTATTGCACATAGAATCATGATACCATAACATAACATCACTCCTTTTGCTCCGAAAGTGTAGGCAGAGGTATACACAATAGTACGCCCACTTTTTATCAATGCTGTTATTAAGTCCCATGTAATAGGTGGTGAGCCTATTGCCATCTCAATCACAATACCAAACTCCCAGCTACTACTGAGAATTTCCTAACAGAAAAACCCAATAACACTCTGCCCGATCTGGGATTCGAACCCAAGACCTCATGCTCAGCAGTCGCGCTTGAGACCACTAGACCAACGAGGCAGATAGAATCATGATGATACTAGTATTCACATTGAAGCTAAATTCAATTACTCAAGTGGTTATTTAGTTGCCCTTAATTTCTTGTATAACCGTTAACCACCCGTTTCAAAAGCATGGTGACCGAGAACAATAACTAAGAGGCCTAATTAAATTAGGTTCTCGACTATCTATTTAGTAAGCAATGTCCTCCCAAAAACCTCACGGTAGCAATTTTCGGAAAATGCGGAGTCCTTTTGGGTTCTACAATGATTATAACTATGATCCTTCCATGCGATGCTTAATCACGTTGTGAGGGTGACTAAATCGCCTTACCCTTACATTCCTCACAATAGCACTGGTACGTGTTTTCAATGTTCTGCAGTCTCCCTAAATATAACTGAAGAGACGTCTCAGGACTTATTCGGACTGACCGACCCCGAAGACCCTATCGATACGTTGATCGCCGACCAAGACGTTTCATGTGTTACATATGTCTAGTAGTAGATGATTGATTCACGTTAACCCTACGAAAATAAACTTGTGCATCTGGTGATTGATTCAAACGGGAATATGCCACAGTGTATAATAAACAGACTTTGCCTAAATAAACTAAGTCATATTTAACACGGTAAAAAAAAAAAAACAGAAGCCGACAATAGCGCATTATTCAGTAGGGATTTACTACGATTCAGTGCAGTCGTGCAGTCAATGGAAAACAACCCTTACAAAAGAACGGGTAACGGAACAATGTTGGTATTTCGAGCATGTACTTCACCGTTATTTATTGTGTATAAATGTTTTACACTCAAAAATTACATGTACATTTCATATCTTAGTAAATATTTTGATAATATCGGCTTAAGTTTATAAACTAACAAAAACTGTATCAATGTATATATATGTTAGTTTGTAACGTATTTTCTAAGGGACTGCCTCGTTAGTGTAGTGGTCGCATGTGCGGCTGCCGAGCGTGAAGTCCTGGGTTCGATTCCCAGTTCGGGCAAAGTGTTATTGTTTTTCTATTAGGAAATTCTCAGTAACAGCCCGGAGTTAGGAAGTTGGTCGTGTAACATCCCCGTGCTTCGGATAGCACGTAAAGCCGTCGGTCCTGCGCCTGATCTCTCTCCGGTCGTGTTGGATTGCCGTGAGTGAATGAAGAGGGAGTGCACCTGTGCTTGCGCGTACACTTGTGCACTATAATATCTCCTGCGTACTTGACTAATCTCCATGGCCGCCGCTCCAGGCCGCCGTGACCGAAACACGGTTGGGAGTATATTATTATTATCTATGGACCAGAGTACCCTGAAAATAAATAGATTATTACAGCATCGTTGACCAAATCATATAAATCTGAACAGAAAAAACCTGCATTTCTCAGCACCCAGTTCACTTTGGTGATTGGGCTATTTAGAAAAATCTAAAAGTGACCAAAGCATGTAAGCAAAGCTCGATCATATTCAAACATATGAGATTTGAGAAGTAACCACATCATCGTAACGCATGCGTTATGAAAAACTAATACATCAGATGGTTCATGACCAGTGGGACTGGGGCTAAGTACACATTAATGTAATTTTTTCCCAATTACATTGGGGTCGGCTTCCAGCCAAACCGGATACAGCTTAATACCAGTATTTTACATGGAGCGACTGCCTATCTGACCTCCACAACCGACTAACTGGGTAACACGATATCTCGTGGTATGACTGGTTGTCAGACTTTCAGGCCTCTGACTACCCGAAACGGCTGTCATAGATCTTAATTTGACAACCGGGACCGACGGCTTAACGTGCTCTCCGGACTGCAGGAGTCTCGGTATGACATGATGGTCACCCATCCACAGACCAACCGCGGCAAACGCAGCTTAACCTCGATCGATCGATCTGTGCGGCTGTTACTTAGCCACGAGCCCCTCGAAGTACACATTAATGTCTGGTCCAAAAATAAACCGTATAAGAACACTTAATACGCATCACCCACCCATACATAATGTTCACACACATCGATAATAAACACATAAATGACCTTCACAGTAGGTAGTATTTGGATATTGTGTTATTGAATCATAACCTAGTCATGGATGTCACAGACAAAGTTGCGCTTTAAATCTTATACAGAATGATACATTTTATTTATATGACAGCGCGGTTGGCGCAGCGGTCGAGAGACCGACTGCTGCGCTGCGTGTCGCAGGTTCGATTCCTGCACGGAGCAAATATTTGTACGATCTATAGATAATTGCTCCGGGTCTGGGTGTGTGTGTGCTTGTGAGATTATATGTCTGTAAACGCACCCACGACACAGGAAGAAATCCCTAGAGTGGGGCAACGATTAAAAAAAAAAAAACTATAAAAAAAGTATATTCCACCCGACTAGAGGGTGCATATTGTGTAACTTGCATAATAGCATTGTCAACCACAGTGATTAATAACCTCTTTGCACAAAAAACAAAGACTAGTAACTTATACAGATAAATCTTTGAAAAACGTTAGCGAACTCTAAAGTTATAAACTAATGTGGATAGAAAAATATTGTCCCGGATACATACTCCAGGCGCTCTGACGGCTAAGCCACCTCCACCTCCGTTCACTACCACAAATTCTTCTTCCACATTTTGCTACTACTAACTTTTGACTTGTCATCATATTGCCTGTACACAGTAAATTGAACTATACCAGCTTTAGAGAAGTCAAATGGGAGTAAATGAACTTTTCATTTACTGTACAAAAAATATTTTAACCTAACGTGTGATTTAGACAGTTGATCATTTTCAACATAGACAGATATTTTATTAGAAAGATGATTAATACGCTGAGGTTGCAATAATAGTTCTTAATAAATCATCGTCATGTCAAGAAAATAAAAGTAATATTAAAGTTTTAATATTATCATGACGCTGCTAAAATAAAGTGCATCAACTGCTGCGTGGCCAATTACTTTTAACCTATCAAAGGAATTTTTAATCTGCCAATAAGCTCCAAATTTAATTTGAGACGATGGAGGACTTATGCGTCTTTGAACATTAATAAAGGACAAGGCCCTTTGGTACGAAATTCGTGAAGAATTATAATTATGTCTTTTACCAAATACATATGTCAATTAATGTCTAACCTATGTGTATTTTTTCCAGGAATTTGTATTTTTTTTTTACCACCGTGCACAGTTAGGCCAGCAACATTAAAACAAAGCAAAAATGTTCTGATTATTAATTTATTATTTTAATCGACACAGTTAGCCATGATTAGGGTAGACGTGACAATAAAGTAAACGAAGCGCTTAACAGATCACAGGCCTCAACCACCTGTCAAGCGTAGGAATTGAACGTTTAAGCTAATGAAAGACTAAACTAGATCTTGTCAAAAATAACACTACATATCACACTACCATCAAGCATAAAGTACTCTGTATTCATTATTAAAGTATATCTATCGAAAAT
The DNA here is from genome assembly GCA_935421205.1 of Xylocampa areola. Lineage (NCBI taxonomy): Eukaryota > Metazoa > Arthropoda > Insecta > Lepidoptera > Noctuidae > Xylocampa > Xylocampa areola. The sequence goes on from OW285204.1 coordinate 16,037,504, forward strand.
ATACAATCACGACTCAAAACTCTTGAAATCTCAAATTAATGAATACTTAACGTGAATTATTCTGAAAAACGAATCTTCCTTAGCAAAATCCACGAAGCAAAAGTTGCAATCCGAATTTTAGTTCTCCGCTTTTGCCTGCGACACTGATGTATGATTTTAGCGTCGTCGCCAACTTCCGAACTACCGGGTAAGCCGGGATCCCATTTGCATGAAATCCTGCCCCGGATAATTTAAATGGATAATGTACTTAATATCTTCACTCACCGCGCTTAACTTCGCCTAGTTTTCGCTCTAAAATTATTCATTTTTGCAAAATATTCCTCAGTTCCTCGCGCTACTTATTTGCACTACATCTTTTTGTCACGTTTTTTCCAGCAATTATAGTTTTAAGTACTTATGATACACGTAATTGTAAGTAATGTTTAGTAACCTTATAATAAATTCTGCACTATTACCGTGTACAGTCACGAGCACAAACCTGTATACATTGCACTTTTAAACTTCATATAAATAGTTATCTGAATAATATAGAAGTATTAATGTATGTCTATATGTAGAAGGACTGATTCTTCCATCAGTGTTACATACCTAATTATCTTAGTAATACACCCTAGAGATATTGGCGGTGAGTTTTTAAAAGTTTGTGTTCTTGACTGTCCGTCCGACAATTATGTTTGCGCATTTAGATCTATATCACGAATATTTCGAATATACATATAATGGTTTAATCTTTGTATTGTTTACCCGCAATCCATTAATTGTCTCTGTAATATAGTAAAGAAAGAAAAGAATTAATATTTGAGCATTATCAACACTGTAATGTACCCCATGCTCGATAATTAAGTTACATGAACATTATCCAGTAGATTCCTCATCCTATCATTCGCCTTATTAACTTATTAAGCAATTATAGGATTCTCAATTATCAACGTGACTACACACAGATATTGTATAGATGGATCGTATCGGAGGTTTGATTTGATTACTGTTAAATTACTTGTGGTAATAATAGGGTATCGCGTTCTTGGATATCAATAAGGTACTATTTTGTGCTTTTTGCGTTTAAAGGTGAGTAATAAATCGCGGTGAAGCCGCTTTCCCAATAGTAGCAAGGCACCTCATTTTCATCAAATTAAATCATTTATTAATGTTGTTTTTGTCAACACTCAGTGAGCTAACGTGGTGATCAATGCTCTTGCCTTCTGTGTAAGAAAAGAGGCCCTTGCAGCAGTATTTATTTAAAGTATTATTATTTCGAGCTCTTTTATATATAAACAGCAACATATTAATTTTACTTGAACCAAAAAAAATTAAGGGAGTACTTTATGTCCGACAACACCAACTAGTGGAGCGTCTCACTCCCGAGCGATAAATTCTCTATTAATAAGTAGCAATTTTCTCGGCTAGATACCAGTGTGGTATTCTATTACATGCTCATTATATGAACTATCTAAATATAAATACATGTTGACATAATACAACACAACAACAAGAGCAAAATCTAAATGACGAATTGTGGGTAACAAAACACGCTTTAAATTAAAACCTGGTTCCAAACGTTTGTCTTAGAATACATCACACAAGCTGTCTGCCTTGATGAGGGTCGCGAGAGGAACGTTGTTCACTTAACAAGCAAGTGCTTGTGATCCAAGGACCAACCTTTTTGGTCCTTCGAAAATGAATTGGGCTAATTGAGGAGGCCGTGTAAGTGAAGTATAAATTCTGATTGATATTACTTAATACATATATCAAGCATAAACAGTGATAGACTAGTAGTATGATAGGGTAGTAAGTCTTAAGTCACAGGCCTTAGGCGCGTACAGTTGACTTTTCGAAATCATCATCATCATAATGTGCAAATTATAAATTAATTAGCTTAAAACGGTGAACCTACGGGTCGTGGAAATCTTACACTAGGTTGTTCGTCAACCATACAACAAGAAGATTTTACACGACTACCCAATAAAAGGACTGTTATGTGTTTAGTCTTCAAGTATGTTTTCGAATATCAACCCATGAGAATCGACCCTAAAGTTATAACTTTGTGGATATAAAATAAGACAGCGAGCAAGGTTTGCACCCTCAACCCCTAAATGAGAACTTCAAGGGCTGTATTTTCTGGTTGTAACTCCTTTTTTTTTGTGTGTGTGGAAAATGCATGCGAGCTGTGCCCGTCTCCGACCGACTAAAAATCACATGTTCCTACACAAACCTTTACTACTTCTTCTTCATATTGTGTGGTTGATGAGGAACCTAGTGTCAGAATTTAAACCACCCGTAGGTCTCTGACTTATTTTTACACACCATCGAGAATATCTCACAGGTGTGCTGGTTTCCCCACGATGTTTTCCTTCACCGTTTTAAGCATGTGATAATTAATTTATAGTGCGCACATGACTTTGAAAAGACAGTGGAGCGTGCCTTGGAATCGAACGTATCCCGTCATTGTTTGTTATGACTGAAAAGAAGGTGTAATATAGTGTTTTAGACAAGTTTTATTCCGTAAAGCTTATATGGCTTTGATACCAAATTAATTACAAATTTGAAGTGTGTCGCAAATAGTCAATATTTTTTTTTAACCTTTGCCTCACAGTAAATTTCTTCCTGTAGGTATCGTGGATCCGTTTACAAACATAGTCTCACATGCACACACACCCAGACCCGGAACAATTATCTGTAGATCATACAAATATTTGCTCCGTGCAGGAATCGAACCTGCGAAACCGGCGACAATTGTTTTGTTTCTTTTCGTTTTTATCTTACATTCCAAACGAAAATTATATTGTTACATACAACCAAAAGTATAAATATTAAAACTTACCTTTCCATGATTATCTTATAAAAAGCATAAAACCCGCGAACTCATTATATTTCTAAAAAAAATTCGTGGTGGAAAATATTTTCTTTAACTGGACCGCAGCCAGGAAAGTGTTTAAGCCAACAATTTACTTCAGGTCAAATTAAAATGCGTTTAACGCCCAAGTTATGGTATATAATTACAAATGTTGTTGAAAACTTTTTAGGCGAGTTAGGCTATTTTTAGTAGAAAAAAATCTTATGAGTACACGTCACCGTGATATTCAGTCACTTTAGTCCATAAAATATAGCATGATTACAATGACAGCTGCCAAACCAATGTGACTAGTACTGAGAAAATTCTGATTCAATCGATACCTATAAATAATACTGTTAAGTACTGTTCAAATCGATATAAATAAATTAAAAATAAATATATACCTATTCAGTTAATATTTTACAATATGTAAATATTGGTTTTATTTCCGGCATATAAAATTTAACTATTGGGTGATATTGTTGCTACGCGACAAAATCCATAAAAAAAAAACAATAAAAACGGCGCGGTTGGTGCAGTGGTCAAGAGACTGGCTGCTGCCCTGCGTGTCGCGGGTTCGATTCCCACCCGAAGCAAATATTTGTATAACCTACAGATATTTTTTCCGTGACTGAGTGTATGTCTGTGAACTTATGTGTCTGTAAACGCAACCACGATGCAGGAGCATCTTTTAGGGGGAGGCAAAGTAAATTTATTATTTTAATGATGCTCATTTTAAGTCAGTATAGTCATCATCATTAAAAAGTCAATTTCAGTCCACGCTTGCGACCACTAGGTCTGAGCTGATGAGCGTGAGGTCCTGGGTTCGATTCCCATGTCGGGCAAAGTGTTATTGGGCTTTTTCTGTTAGGAAATTCTCAGTAGCAGCCCGGAGTTAGGAAGTTGGTGCTGTGACACCCCCGTGCTTCGGATAACACGTTGAGCCGTCGGTCCTGCGCCTGATCTCTCCGGTCGTGTCGGATTGCCGTCCCATCGGACTATGAGAGTAAAGGACGAGGAAGTGCACTTGTGTTTGCGCATACACTTGTGCACTATAATATCTCCTGCGTACTTAGCTAATATCCTCGGAATACTTACTCTTTTCACAATTGTGTAATAACAATAACAAAACAATGATTTTTTTATCATTCGAAATGTAATTCGGTTAAATAAAAAATTCTATAAAAATTGGTCCCATCCATATCATTTTTGTAACAAGACGTAACCTTGTAAAGACGTCATAGATAATTAGGTTAATTTTTGGAACTATTTTTTAGTATGTTTTTATTTTTAGTTTTATAGCTGATTTTATATATTAAGCTGATTTACATGTTATTTCTACCAAGAGTAGTTTGTGGATGGTCGGCCGGTTCTTTTCTGTGGCATGAAAATACAGTGCATTGCTCAAAAACCAACAATATATAGCTTGTTACGTACAGAAATACGTAGAAAACGTTTATTTTGGCAATGGGTACACTATTGTACAACAATTCTTGTTAGAGTTAATAAATGCCACTGTCACGCGTTTCATTCACCCGTTCCGTTGGCGATGTTTAATTTACAAGAGCCAACTAAATGAGAATTGTCTACCACAACCATTTAGCCTTACTGAACGTTAATATAAACGAGTCATTAATCTTAAATTTGCATCGGAGACCCTTTAATAAGCTCGCCAGCGGGCCCCAATGTTTTGCTTCGTGTCCTTTTAATATTTTTATTTAAATTTGCTACTTTGAGTAGAGGTTAATAAGTAACAATCGATCGATCGAGGTTAAACTGCGCTTACTGGGGTCGATCTGTGGATGGGTGATCATCAATTCACATCGTGAGCACTCTGCGCCTCGAAGAGCACGTTAAACCGTAGGTCCCGGTAGACAAATGAAGGTCTAGAACAGCGGTTACGGGTACTCAGATGCCTGAAAATTTGACAACTAGTTATGGAGTCTGGATAGACAGTCGTTGTTTATAAAATTGCATCTGGTTAGACTGGAAGCCGACCTCAACGTAGTTGGGAAAAGGCTAGGCTGATAGATAAATATGCTACATGTATTTCTTGTTACAACTTTTGTTTGTTTCGCCTTTTCCCCTGCTATCATTTAATAAAATCATTCATTTATTTACTGATCTGGAATTCGTATTAATAATAACTTTATTAATACGAATGCTTAAATATATGAACCAGCGCCACCCGGATGAATACCGGATGTATAGAGCGCATGGAGTATTGTAGTATTTATCCGGGGACCGCAGGTTCAAATCACGGCCGTATTTTTATATACAAAATGTATAACTGCATCTTTTATGATTTTCTATAACAGTTAAGCTATTTAAGAAATATCGCCGTCTTTATTACAGGCTATAAAATGAAATCGTTTCTCAAAGTACATTATAGTAGCGATGTAAAACCTAAGCAAGAACGTTGTCATAAAGCGGTCCTTATGGTTTTTACGGCATTTGGACACTTAAAATAATATCTTTGAGATTCTGTGAAACGTGATAATGGCGAATATCAATAGAACGTTGGCATTGGCTTTTGGTAAGAGGGAGAAATAATTTAACAAAATGCACAAAAAGATAAAATGTATACAGAGAGTGAGACGAACGTACAGAGATAGACAAACAAACAAAGAGAACGAACGCATATAAAGGTTTGTGTTATATTACGACAACGTGTTCTTGTATTGGCCCACCAACTGTCACTAATATAAGGCTTATAAGGCTTGTAGGTCTAGAACCTAAGTTTTTAGTTAAGGAAAAAAATATTTTCGGTACGCAACGTATCACTCACACTTAATTCCGGTTCCAAAATAAAATTACTCACCTGTAAGTGCTTCAATTTGTGTCCGATGTCGGAACGGAAGTTCCAATTCAATATTAGGGCGCAGTTAAAAACCACGCCGGGCACTAGTGGTCTGGTATTCTGCTGAACTGGACCTATTTGGCGCAGCTGTGAGACACACAATGATCATGTTATCTACACTTCTACACTAATAATATTATAAAGAGGAAAGATTTGTATTTTTGTATGTTTGTAACGAATAAACTCAAAAACTAATAGTCCGATTTCAAAAATTATTCCACTATCTGAACGCTACATTATCCCTGAGTAACATAGGCTATATTCATTACTAGAAAATATTAGGAATCCCTACTAAAACTTCAATAATGTAACCCAAGGTGTTACATTGTCGCTAATATGTTATAAATATTGATTTTCCTTTGTTTTTGTATGCCTACCTTTATAACTGTGTCTTTACTGACTGTGTCGAATAAACTTATTATTTATTTCTTTCTTTCTTTCTTTCAATAGAGTCTGCAGAAAAAAAAACACATGAAACTTACACCAAAAACCACACGTTGTGATGAATATTATAAGATTTACTTTAAAAAAACACGGCACAGAGGTATGAAAAACACTTTTCACGGAAAACTAAAACCCTAAAGGAATTTAGTACTTTCTATTAATATAGAATTTTCTATTAATATAGCGTTCACGCTCATTATCCGGACTTGCTCTCTTCCTTTGATTCTGACTATGTTCATGCCGTTCTTGTTTCCGAAACTTTCCTCAAGCCTACTCTCCCTTCCAATCAGTATGCATTACCTGGTTACAAACTTCTACGCAATGACAGAACGGGCAAGGGATATGGTGGGGTCGCTATTTATCTCCGTGAGGATATTGTTTATAAAGTGATAGACCAATCTCCGGGTGAATATTCTAAGTTTGCTGAGCACCTCTTCATTGAAGTCGAATTCCATCACAGTAAATTACTTCTAGGTGTCTACTATAGCCCTTCTTGTCATGTAGACTATTTCTCTTCCTTTGAATCCAAGTTAGAAAATCTTTCTGCGTTATATGACCACACCATTATTCTCGGAGATTTTAACACCTGCTTGTTAAAAGACGACTCCCGCAGTCGTAAGCTCCTTTCACTTGTCTCTTCAGTTAATATGCACATCCTCCCACTTAACGCTACTCATCAAGCTCCTCACAGTATTCCTTCTCTTTTAGATCTTATTCTAGTTTCCGATTCCAGCAAAGTTGCCACGCATGGTCAACTTCCTGCTTCTTTCTCTTACCATGATCTTATCTATCTCTCCTATAAAGTTCGCCCTCCTAAGCGCAAGTCCAAGTTCCTCTTCCTTCGAAGTTTTAAAAACATCGACATTGAGCGTTTGAGACAGGATGTAGGAGATGCGGACTGGTCTCCTGTTTACAGCTGCAATGATTTGGACACTCAGGTGAACACCTTTAATAAGATCTTGTTAGGAATCTATGAAGTACACGCGCCTCTCAGAAAAGTGCGAGTAAAACGTTTACCTGCGCCATGGTTATCTGACTCAATTAAAAATGTGATGTCTAGTCGAGATAAAGCCAAAAGAAAATATAAAAAGCATCCTACTGAAGAGAACTGGATATCATATACCAAGCTTCGAAATCGCTGCAGTCGTCTGTGTACGGATGCAAAAAGGCGCCATATTCACAATACAATTCAACATTCAAATCCAGCACAGGTATGGCAATTTCTCAAATCTCTAGGTATCGGGAAAGTCAACAACTGCAGTGACATTGATATAGACCTTAATGCGCTTAATGCACATTTTTCCAGGTCCCCGGTTATCCTGGACACCTATGTAAAGTCTAACACATTGAATCATCTGTCACAACTTCCTTTGCCGTTATGTACCTCTTTCACTTTTCACCCAATTGTGGAGAGGGATATTAAGAATTCTATTAATTCCATATCTACCAAAGCAGTCGGTGATGATGGTCTGCATTTACAAATGCTTCTGCCCATCCTGAATGAGTTAACACCTGTAATTCTGCATTTGATAAACTTTTCTCTAGAGACATGCACATTTCCTTTGGCATGGAAAAAGGCTCACGTTATACCACTTCCTAAAGTTCCGAACCCTACCTCTATTTCCCAATATCGGCCCATTTCCATTCTTCCCATCCTATCCAAAGTCCTAGAGAGTGTTGTTCAGAGTCAATTGGCTTGCTATCTTTCTTCCAACAGTTTGCTTAGTCCCTACCAATCTGGTTTCCGTCCTCGACACAGCACGGTAACTGCACTTGTTAAAGTAGCAGACGATATCAGATTGGCCATGGAAAATAAATTACTAACTGTACTAGTCTTGTTAGACTTTAGTAGTGCCTTTAATTCAGTTGACTTTGACATCCTCTCAGGAATCCTATCCTCTCTTAATATCTCTTCTTCAGCAATTGCTTGGTTTAATTCCTATCTTCGTGGTCGTTCGCAGTCGATCCGCGTTGATGAGGCTTCCTCAGGATGGTGTGATCTTGCTGCGGGCGTTCCGCAAGGTGGCGTCCTTTCTCCGCTTCTCTTCTCCGTTTTTATTAACGCCATCACAAATGTTATATCTTCTCATTATCATCTCTACGCAGATGACCTGCAGCTATATCGTCACTTTAAGGTTGGCGAAATTGACGAAGCTATTGGTGCCATCAATAATGATTTGGAAAACATTGGTAAATGGGCTAAATCTTTTGGGTTGCTTATAAATCCAGCAAAATCACAAGCTATTATTATTGGTGGTAGATACATGATTAATAAGCTAGATCTCAGCTCACTACCACCAATTGTGTATGATTCCGTCTCCATCTCGTACTTGAAAAGTGTAAAGAATCTAGGAGTTCTCATAGATCCTAACCTCTCTTGGAGTGTTCACATTGCGGCGGTGAGCAGGAGGGTATTTTGCTCTTTTCATTCTCTCAAACGTCTTCAAAAGTTTTTACCTCTTCATACAAAGATTACTCTTGCCCAATCTCTTCTACTTCCTCTCTTAGATTATGCAGATGTCTGTTTCCTTGATGCCACAGAGGAAAACTTAAATAAACTTGAACGCTTGCAGAATCTGTGTATCCGCTTCATATTTGGTCTTCGAAAATACGATCATGTATCGGAATTTCGAGCTATATTGAAGTGGCTACCGATTCGAAGGCGTCGAGACTCTCATATCCTTTTCCTTCTTTTTTATATTCTTCATAATCCGCACTCTCCTGTTTATCTTCGTGAACGCTTCGAGTACCTTATTCCGAGAGGTCAGCCCTGTCGCTTAGTTTCCTCACTTCTACTTCGAACTCCTGGTCACAGCTCAAGTCGTTACGACGGCTCTTTCACAATTCGTGCTGTGCGTTTATGGAACTCTCTTCCTCACTCAATTCGCGCCAGCCCTTCTCCTTATATCTTTAAGAAAAGAGTTAAGGAACATTTCCTGTCTTCATGATATATATATATATATATTTAAATATATATTTGTATATATATATAATATTATATTTAAGTAATTGGATTTTATTATTGTACACTTAACTTTCCCACTCTAATGTCTTCTTAATTTCTTTTTCATCCAAAAGGTTTGCTGGAAGAAAACTCATTCTGAGTTAAGCTCGCCTATGTACTTTATTATCATTATTGTATTTGTGTATGTTCCTTGATTTGTGTGCAATAAAGAATATATATAGAATTTATAGTCTTGGTATAAACATAGAACTTATAGAAATTACGAATATACTACCTAAAAGATACTAAGTCACATTTATTATACACAAATTCTGTTGTAGGTATCTTGTGGCATTATTAGGTGTAAGAGATTGCACAGGGGGAGTTCTGAAGCTTGTCTCCTAGGAGGATCCGAAGCTTCCTTACAGGTTTTTTTATGTGGAGAAATGCCCTCGCATACCGCTCTGACGCGGGGAAACAGAGCGATTATGTGGGACTCGAACCCACTAAAACTCCACAGTATACCTCCTCAGCTGCTTGAGGGCGGGAAGCGGGAACGCTCTCGCACACAACCGCGAACCCGCCCGCAGCCGTCCGTTGCCGGACTCCCTCACGGGGTTGGGTATTGCACCCCCCCCCCCCCGCTACGGCACACCAGACTAATGGCGTGCCGCAACCACCTCGGAGACCATGTGCAATGGGCGCCAGACGACCCCGTGTCTGGACGCCCAAGGTCCCCTGCGACGGGTCAGGTCTGTAGCCTCGCCGCCTGCCACTACGGCCGCAGAGGATAGGGAGAGCGGCGCCTCGCAATACCGGCACTCCTCTTCCCCTGCGGCCCCACCGCGTCCGCCATCCAACGGTGGTGGCCCCGTCAAGGCCACGGCAGGTAGGGAGAGCGGCGCACCGACATACCGGCACTCCTCTCCCACCGCGGCCCCCATCCCTCAGCTGCGGTGCCGCCCATACTGCGACACCCCCCATAAGGCCCGCAACCTACGCCGGCGCCGCTCCAACATGGGCTTGAAGGCAAAGCCCTGAGGAGCGGCCCTCCTCGGGTTCCGTTAGCTTCACCGTGGGTGACCAAGCCACGGCTACTAGAGCCCCCCCACCACGACAAGGTGGAACCCCGGGGGGGTCCTTTCAAGTACCTAACCACTGGGGTTTTAGTGCTTTGCCCGACAGGGTCCGCATATGATTCTTGTTTCCGTTGTAACACCTTTATATGTATAATACTTTGAGTGCAATAAACATATTGTAAAAAAAAACTATACACCCCGGTCTTATCCGCAAAGGCCAATTGACATTTAAGCTTATCCCCAACATATAAAAGAGGTTTATTTAACTAATTTAAAAATTACAAACTGATTATATTTCTAAGGAAAGATTGAAAAATAATAGACATAAGAAGAATCCTTTTTATTCGAACTCGCGACTTTTGTATTTCCGTGACATCGCTCTACTAACTAAGCTACCGTATGACTTGTTCGCATCTATTAAATTTCAAGTACCCTTTCGTTTCGTCTTAAAGAAACGCGTGGAGATATCTATTAGCAATAATTTACAGATTACTATATAATATAGGTATTACATGGCCTTAACATGTATAAAAACAGCATTATATTAATATTAAACCAGCTGGTGCCCGCAACTTCGTCCGCGTGACAAAAGGTAGCCTTAAAGACGTTCTGCTCCAAGGTCCAATATATCTCCTAGCCAAATTTCATGACGATTCGTTCAGCCGTTTAGTCGCAACAAACAAACAGAGTTACTTTCGTATTTTTAATATTAGTATGGATACAAACTAGTTACTCAACGTTCAACCTGTTGAAATAAAAAAAATGACAAATCATTATTCTCCAGAATCAAATTAATCAACAGATTAAAGTCTCGCCTCAAACGTATTTATCATAACTTAACAAAAAAAATGATTAAGAGCTCTTTAATACTTTTTGTATTATTTTCGACTTTTGATTAATTTTATCATAATCTTGCCAAACCATTGCCACGAGATTGAGACCGATGACGTCAGTCGCAAATAAAACATAAATAAAACTTATTTGCATTGACGTACTGCAGCTGTTTTGAGGCTCAAGCTGCAACACAGCATCATGCTGAGTGCTAGCTTCATTGTCGCAGCTACGGCGTGCAATTACCAACTAAATATTTATTAAGGTACCTGTATGTATACTAGTCTGTATTATACACTTGGTTCTGAGACAATAAATACATTTTTCTTTCTATCTGTGTTGTTGTTTCTGTACATTTTAATATAAATAAGTAACCAACCGTTGTTAACAATGTAAGTTTTACGACCAACTCCAAGATTAAACAATATACGCCTAAGTTTTTACTGTGTAACAAAACAACAGTATGACCGAAATCTCTTGAGAACATCAAATGTAAAAGTTCTTTATCACTCAGTTAATAAGACACTTTTTTGACACTAGGGGAATATTTAGATATATAATATATGATATAATAGCCCGAAGCGTAACCTAAGCCTAATATTACCTAAGAGAAATAATAATGATTGGTCCAAAATCGTACTTTCTGTTAAACATTTTGCAACATCATTTCAGCTCAGACTCCTCTTTTTACCAATGCAATCTTAATTCAATCGTACACATTTGACTAGTTAGGTCCTTCTTGTAACCATATAATTATCAATAAAAATTGGCTGATTATTCTGGTTTCCTTCATTCAGATATTAACGTAAGAGAACCACAATTTAAAATTGTTTGGAAACCCGCATTAAAATTTAACAGCAGCAGTATAAAATCCGTGCCAAGTTCGACCTTCATAAAACTCATGTTTCGCTAGCGAGAGTATTAAATATTCTCTAGGATTCCCAAACAACAATGTCCAAAAGTTTTGGGAGAAGCCTCATATGAAAATGTTTAACGTCGCAGCGAGTGGCATTTGAATTTAAATAATTATTTTCTGTATCTTCAAAGTTTTATTTATTATATATATGTATCTACATACAAACATAAACACACGCTTGTTTTCCATGGGGGTAAGCAGAAACCACATATCACCAAATATTACGACCTTTTTGCTTTTGCCACGTTAATATAACATACATTTTTCTTTTATCCATGACGTTAATATATGCGGTCATACACATATTAGTAGATAAATAGTTTGTATAGTAGTAAATGTTTACTTGGAGGTTTTACCTCAGTGTATGAAGTAACCAATTTCTATGTGAACAATTTACTCGTATATTGTTGTGCTTCGGCTTTCATTAAAACAAAGCGTTTTTAAATCCTCCTACATCTTGCATTGAACATGCACTGACGAAATACTGGAAATTTCCCTATATTGAATTAATTATACCTTAATTGAGGATTTTTTCATCCGTATATCGAATTTGGCTCCAGGACCCAAGTTCCTCTTTAATGAACAACCTTACTTGTAGACTGCTTCTAAAAACCTTATAATACTTCCACTTGCTGTTAATATCTTAAATATCAATCAAAATTTCGTCACTTATGTTAAAACCGTATGGCATCAGTCGACCATGCAATGTACCTCAGAGAAATACGATAAGTAATCGGCAGAAATACAGGATAACCAATTAAAATCGCGTTACACGATTTAAAGAGAATATTTATTATATCGTTATTTAAAGCAAGAGATGTGGGTGTACGCTAACTACCTCGGAGCTCTATCCAGGCCGAACTAAAGTATAGAGTTGTAATACGTATCTGTTAGATATGACAAAAGCTTACGACAAGGTCCAATTTAAAATTCTGCTTGAAAAATTACACGGAATAGGCATACGAGGAAATGCCCATAAATGGTTTGCTTCGTACCTAAAAGATAGAGAACAAATAGTAGAGTTAAAACATTTTAATAACCACACAAAAGAAATAATAAATATAAGATCCGATAAAAAATCCGTAAACGCATCAATCCCTCAAGGAAGTGTAATAGGATGCCTGTTGTTTTTAATTTATATTATTGACCTCCCAAAAAATATAAACGAGCCATGCGTTTTATTCGCAGATGACATCTCTCTACTCACTTCATGCCAAAACAATAGTAACATACACGAAAAACTTGACTCCCTTCTGTCTTCAACTATTAACTGGATGAATAACCACAACTTAGAAATAAACTTTAGTAAACCGAAAATAATCACTTTTCATCCCTATCAAAAAGCCCCCTTAAAACTTGATTACAGCTTCAATAACACAAAACTACAGAATGTAAATGAATTCACCCTACTTGGTCTATCCATAGACACGTACATAAATTGGAAATCCCTTATTAAAAAAATTAGAGCAAATTTATCAAAATTCTCATATGTTCTATCTGAAGTAAAAAAAACCCACTAACTTAAAAACCGCACTTGCCACCTACTATGCGTACACCCAAGCATGGCTTTCCTATGGCATTATCCTATGGGGAAATAGCACAGATTCACCAACTACATTTACCCTACAAAAAAACCTTATCAGAATAATAACCAACATAGAACAAACCGACAGTTGTAAACCATATTTCAAAGAACACAAAATATTAACCCTTACCTGCCTATACATATTTGAAATTTGCAAATTTACACGTAAATATCCCCAATACTATACCACTCGTAAAGACATCCAAACAAAATATACCTTAAAGACACAAAAATAGATTAAATCTACCTAAATCCCGACTAAAAACACACTCGTCCAGCCCTCTAGTCATGTCAGTAAAAATATATAATAAACTACCAAAACACATAAAAGAAGAAAATAAAACAAATACATTTTTAAATAAACTAAAACATTTTCTAGAAATAAAATGCTACTACACAATAAAATAATTTTTCGATGATAAACTAAACTAAAAATAAATATGTAAATCAAACACATTACAAATAACAATACTACACAAATAATATTAAGTACCAATAGAATATATTAAATACATATACTAAACACCAATAAAAATAAATAAAGATACAACCATGTAAAATAAATAAGTTTAATACCTACTTATACATACAATATTAAATACAAATATAGTTCTTACACATTATATATTACAGTATATATATTTACTTATTACATACAAATATAAAATAAGATTTTAGACTTATGTGTAAGACTAATAGATATAAATTGATTACTGCTTAGCCCTCTTCCTCTCTCCTAAGTCTTTGCTGTGCCCGACAGGGTCCATAATGCTTCTGTATTTTTATATTTTTAAGACCATTTATGTACATTATGGAACGCAATAAATGATTGATAGAAGATTGATGAAGAGAAAGTTAGTATTCTCCCAAAGAATATTATTAATAGTAGAGCTCTAAGTCTTAGGTACTTTTACTTCATAATGTCAGAAACTTAACAATGTGTTTTATGTTTGCATGCCCTTCAAGTTTCCGCATATAAACCTACATGTTATTACGACTATGGCTCCCATGCGGGTAAGTGAACTAAACTAATGAGATTTCATATCCTTGGCATGTACTTACTGTTTACTTCCATAGTTGAAGATGTTTTTATACATGACTAACTGTGCCCGCGTATAAACTCGCGCGAGCGTGACGCGTTCGCGTGCCCACCCTTCACCGCTTCTTAGTATTTTAGCTGAGAAGAAGAATATACTTTACAGATATTTATATTCTTAACTTCCTAACGCTGCATGACATGGAAACTGTACAAACGTGAAATATAACGTTAACATTTATGTTAAAATCCCTATTTATCATTTATTTATTTTGTTTTGGAGCCTTTCAGGAGAACAGATAAAAATTCTAAAACAGTAATTTATGATTAGATATCGTACAGATAAATAAAATGATTGGCTTAATTTTCGGATTCATTTTGAAATACACAGACAGACACTTTATTTTTATTTATTGGAATAGATTAGGAATTTACCACCGCAGCTGATCCCAAAGTTGATAAAACTTAATCTGAATGCCCCCCATTTCTTTCTTCTTTTTTTTTTAAAGTTGGTTATATTCTATCTATTCTGTTTCTTTATTCTAATCTCCACCCACTTCTTATACAATTTTTTTTCTTAATAAACACAATCATTTTTAAACTCTCCGTTTTGAACCAGACACGTTCAAAATCTAAAACGAAAATCGCCAGTAGGCGATATAATAACATATTCCCGCAAGTGTCGTCACGTCGTCGTCCCGTTGCCAGTCGCCAGTACATCACGCGTGGAATACAAATCCCTCCATTACGTTGTTCTGCAGTGCAAGTGAATTTATCAATGTGTGGACAGCAAACTATACAAAAGATTATATTTTCGAATAATTCGCTTTATGAAGTTGTCTTCACTTTGTACCAAATCAACGAAAATGAGTTGCAGAGAAACCATACCTACACATTATTTTACAATACTTTTACAATTGATTTCAAAATCGAGCCTGTTTAACAAAATCTACCGTAACCTCAGAAAAAGTCGGTCAACTTAGTCATGCTGTCCCTCGTAAACTAAAAACATGTCATTTATATAAAACTATGAAAACTAGAAGCAAAATTTAATGGGTTTAGCTCTATCTGGCAATTTTTACGACATTCTGTCCTCTTACCCAAAGGCAATTTTAAACACAGGGCACGCACTACTGACCTTTCGAATTCATGTGCGTAGTAGAAAAAAATTACCTATCACTTGTGCAGTGATCGCTTAGTGGTATGAACATTGGACTGACAAGTCAAAGGTTGCAAGTTCGAACCCAAGGCACGCACCACTGTCTTTTAGAAGTCATATCATAAATTAATTATCACTTGCTTAAAACGGTGAAAACATCGTGAGGAAACCAGCACACCTGAGAGAAGTTCCCGATTGTGTGTAAAGCCATGTCTGAGGCCTACGGGTGGTTTACACTCTGAAATTAGATTGTTCATCACCCACAAAATAAGAAGACTGCCCTCTTGCCAGAAATCGTTTGAGATTGGGATAACAGTTACTATAAAATAACTGAAACCCCAACAAAACTTTATTTCCCCAGAAAAATCTCTATCCCACGGATTTGAGCCTCTGCAAACTATATCGAAATTAGTTTGCCGAAGTGACATTGTTTGATGAAGGCTCAACTTTGAAGGTAACAGGTTAAAGGTGTTTCGACGTAACCTTTTAGGGGTAACTCCGATAACTAGGTAATTTAAAATAGCTCAAGTAGATATATTTAGTTGTGAAACAATCAAAGAGCGGTAGACCGTGACGAACTAAGCTCAAACATAGTTAGTGAATTGATATGTAATATGTTCCATCATATTTCGTCGAGAAGATTAATATCGTTTAGCAATTATTATTATATATTGTATAGTAATCCTCTGTCTTATAATAAGAAGATCTAATATATTTTTAAGCCGCATTTGCGAAGCCAACTTTAAAAAACACTGACTACTATTCATAATCTTATGGACAGACAAATACGACTGGGTTGCGGGTTGAACCTGCGTCTGCTCTGGGGTACTACTCTGGCTCTACCAACTAAGTGATTGCGACCACAGCTTTTTTTTACATTATTGGAGGATAAAATGTTTAAACATGCGGATACATTACTTCGTAAATGTAAATTAGTATTTAAATAACTCTACAAGGTCTATTAATTAAATTACCAATTTTTTGTAAACGGTAACTAGTAAACACATGTCATATAATAGTTATTTTATTTATTACATAAACAAAATTAATAGTTGGGTTGTTAATCATTAAATAACAAGCAGGTAGGTACAGATAATGTTACCAAATAGTTGATCTCATCGGCTATTCCCAGCAAGGTTAAGTTTGCTGTTGAATTGTTCATCCGCGGTTACAGCAGGTCAGGGCTGCAAGCATAATGCATTTTACTGGTCAATCTAAAATTATATATTAAGCCCCTTATTCATTACATAACATAACCAGCCCATAACTGTCCCACTGCAGGGCTAGGGCCTACATATATAGAAGAAACGATTGATCACTACGTTAGCTCACTGCGGGTTGGCGATTTCAGATCATCAAGTCCAGGTTTCCTCACGATGATTTCCTTCACCGCATTTCTTGTCATTATCGTACTTAAAATCTTGATTAGCTAATATGATTCTGAAGTCTGTTGATATCTCTTTCTATATACTTGTATATTTAAGTGACAGTGAATACATAGATATACGTAGATAAGCATAGGGTATCTGCCCATGAGTAGATATAATATATACTACAACAAAGTTTGCATAGCATGTAAACATTACCAGAAGGAAATAACTAGGTACTTCGCTATAGTAGGTAAACCACTTTTAAAACAAGTTTACCTTTGCGGTTTATGTTGCCTTATCCGCCTAAGACCTTGGACTTTGGACCGGTGACTTATTATTGCGTCCAAAATATAAAGAGACATATGTATTACAATTATTATTAATCAATGCCTGTTTAAATCCGAAGATTTACTGTTTTTTCAAAGAAAACGTAAAAAAAACACTCGGTGAATTGAGAACCTCCTCCTGTTTTTCGTTGGTTAAAAAGTGATACGTAGAATATATTTTTTGCTAGGTATTCATCTATAGCGTTTGACATAAAATCAGAGTTGAAGGCATGGTTTATGGCAATCTATTCTTTTTCTACTATTAAAAACCCTTCCTTTAACGTCAAATACTATCGACTAAACCGAGCAATCTTGGACTCTATATCAAAGTAAAGACCTTAAATCAAACCATAATTATATATACATGACAATGAAAAAGCTAATTAACATAATAAGCTAACGCTATTTGTTGTTTTGACTATCGGAAAGATTTGAAATATGCTTTTTGCGCTTGGTAGCCCAATTCTTGAGGAAGATATTATAGGCTATTTAACATTACATTATGACCCTAAGGAGCAGACCAAAAGGAAAAAATACGGGTAAGCCGCGGGGCACGTCTAGTCTATACTTATAATAAAATCGTAACTCGAAAGCCCGAAAATTTCAAATTCGCTTTTTGTTTTTTTTTTCTTTCGTAATGTGTTATTTAATCGATACCAAAGCCAAATCTGTTGTTTTTAAAATTTGAGTATTTTTGTCTGTTTGTATATCCGAGGTTGGCGTCCAAACCAAGAAAAAGAAACAACTGAAAATTTGTAAAAAAATATCGTCAGAAGCCGGGTCAACTTATAGGCTATTCAAAATTGCGCATTTCCTCAAGGGAGCTGAGCTGTGATGTTAAACATCTCACGCTCAGAATCTAAATTGGACGGATTTCAATAAAAATTGCACTGTTGTATAGCTTATCAAAAATGATAAGCACTTCAAAAGGTATCATTGCGCTTTATCACATAGGGACCAAGCACTTAGCGGTTTTGTATTTCGATTAGTAGATTGTGAATGCCTATTTTAGCGTGATTGTCAACTGAGTAAATAGTTGCATACGATACATTGGTGACTGGCACAGAATGAGTATGTCGATCGAATCCCGGTACCGGGTATTATTTATGTATATTTTTAATTTTGAAAATACAAGGTTTATCTGTTATTTCGCAGAAAAACAACGTTATTTTAGTTTTTCGTGTCTTTTTGTAATATAAACCCACTTTTTATGTGTTTCTCTTGCTGTCTCATATCAATATGGTGAAGCACAGTGAAGATGTTACACGTTAGCGTTATGTAAATTTTTTATCAATCAGATCTCATCATTATCATGGTACTTCTTTCCATAGAAAAGTCATTTTTAAACTGTGTCATAAATTATATAAAAAATATATATATATAAAATGGATCTATGTTTGGCCACCTACTCGCCTGATGGCAAGCGACGGTGTGGCCGAGGATGGAGCACGTATATCCAGAATAAATCTATTCACTCTTAAGTAGAGTGGATAGATTTTGGCAGAACGATAGTTGGGGAGTTGATGCAACTCCACTCCCACAACGGATTTGTCCGGTGGATGGTAAACAGCCGTGGTCGAAGCCTCCGACCAGTGTTGTGTTGCCTGATTTGCACCACCCTGGGGCTACGTGTAGGGATTCCATTTTAAGGGTGCACTCCTACGGACGCGGGCAAATCAGCCCCCAATACCTATTTGGTAACAAAATTACACATTTCCTCAGCCTGGCCTTAGGATTAATTTAATTGCCTAATCCATAAGTAGGTAATAGCGAAACATCAAATAAGCATTACTGACGATTTTGTTAGAGGCTGTCCAGCTATTGAGGTGGTTGGAGAGTACATTCTCGATGATATCCAATAAAATACCGTGTAAAACATTGCTTAACCTCAGCGAATGTTTACTAAGCGGAGATTGGAACAGACTATCAGTACCTGCATCTTGGGCATTCGTTTTATAGATCGGGTATTAAATGTTGGAAAAATAAACAACAAGCCAGACCCAAGCTCTACTGAAAACTCCATTATGGAACTCAACAACACTTTTTTCGACCTGTTGATCAAACTCAAGACTTACCTACGCTTATACTCACTTGCAACTACTAGACTAATAACTCAGTTTTTCTAAGATTCTCTTTACACTGCACAAGATTCAAGAACTCAAGATCATTAATATTTTCATTTTTAAATGAAGATGCAGTGACAGAAACTGAAAAAATTATGCTTAGAGTCATGTTGAAAAGACGAGGCAGGTGTAAGTAGAAATTCTGAGATCCCTTAATGGATATCAATTGATCCACCGAAACTCACTGAAAAGTCAAAAAAGTAGTGCTCACAACCAGCACACGTGTATTAATAGACGTATGTACGTGATAGAAGCAAAAAGAGTATGTAAGGTAAAATCTTAGCAGTTTGTCCCACCGGAATACGTGAGTGAAGAAAGAGGGAGTGCACTCCATAGAGATAGGGCGCCGGTACAGTCATTCGGGAACGTTCAGTCGGGAGTACTCCCGGTATCGAAGAGGTGGTAAAACATCCCGGTATCTCCAATGTATCGGTAACGGCGGCTTATCAAATTTTTCGGTAATACTATTGGGAAACGGAAAATAACGTAAGATCATCTATGTCGCACCTAGCTTTCAGCTGATTGGACTGCTGCCGAATTCGTTCATCATCCGTGTTTCTCAATAAATATATATTTGTTGGTTTTCAAGGCTCAAGTGAATAGGTATTTAGTGGTCAAGTGTGTTGCATCGTCAATTACATCATTGCTTAAAATCAGGCGATTTGGCGGTCAAACGCAGGCCCATCGAGATTATGTAAAAATCTAATTCATGAGTGGAATCCTAATATTACATCGTATAATCTACACCACTTCAAAAGCTGTATCCGACATCTGATATAGCGCCCCCACATATCTACAGACAAGTCGCGTGTGCTGTGTCACAAGTGGGTGTCTAGGGTCTGACTCCTGCTTGGATTTCCAAGCAGGAGTCAGACCCTAGACACCCACTGTATGACGGCCAGTTACCAGCACAACACCTGACCACCTAACAAGCCAGGCACAGTTATTTAAAACTAACCGAGGTAGTGTCAGGACGTGCCCAGTCGAGACTCACCGCAAAACTGAAGCTAGGAACTTTTCCACCACCCGCTAACAAATTAAGCATAAAGGGAACCTACCTGAACACAATTTTGGACACGGCAAGTGTGGATCTAGGCAACCAAATAATTAAAATTGTACCATCCATTCGAATGTGGATTTGACCTTAAATCATCAGCACGAATTCCTTTTTCCCTACATTTTTTATTAATTACAGTAATTTTTTAAATTTTTGATGTGAGAAATTGCTTTAATCATGAAGATGAAGAATCGTTTAGTAAAGTAATCCTAATCCGGATCCTGCTCACGACCGTATTCTTCTTTCCACTAAAATTTATAACTTAAGAGTTTGCTATGATTTATCTGTATGAGTTTGGGTTGCTAGGGCAACTGTCAAGTATCTGAAAAGTTACGGCTGTCTGTATGTGGGTGGCGTCAATGAGGATAGACAAAAATAGAATAATGCAACAATTATTACCAAATAAGGAAGGGGTGGAGGGTCTGACTTCAACGAACGTACCGGACCTTCTCAAAAAAGGCAGGTTAATAAACTGAACCGTCGAGCATGCATTCTTCATGTATGTAAGATAAAATCTATTGTTTCTGCCTACTGGAATGGGAATCAGGTGTGAGTCGGTTTGTATGATTAATTGAAATCTTAGCTTGGCGTTAAGACGACTTTGACGTGAGCAAAGCCACGGGTACAGCTAGTGTTGAATAAAAGGATAGTGATCACCAGTTTGAAAGTTATAGATATATCGCATTCTTCATTAACCACTACCGCGATCTCAACTTATCTGTATTCTTAGAAATGTACTCTATTGTTATTGTCATAACAGTACTGTTAAACAACGGAAGGGCTCGTGGCTACGTAACAGCCGCACAGATCGATCGATCGAGGTTAAACTGCACTTGCCGCGGTCGGTCTGTGGATGGGTGACCATCATCATATACCGAGACCGCTCCGTGCCTCGGAGAGCACGTTAAGCCGTCGGTCCCAGTTGTCAAATTAAGATCTATGACAGCCGTTATAGGTAGTAGGAGGCCTGAAAGTCTGAGAAAAAGTCATGCCACGAGATATCGTGTTACCCAGTTACTGGGTTGTGGAGGTCAGATAGGCAGTCGCTCCATGTAAAATACTGGTATTAAGCTGCATCCGGTTTGACTGGAAGCCGACCTCAATGTATTTGGGAAATGGCTAGGCAGATAGTACTGTTACACAACGCTTGTTTTACGTGTGTAGTAAATCTTCCCGACAATCAAATTGAGTATCGTAACATAACCATTTCGTTGATAGTCTCGCGAATGATCCTACACCCCTAAAGCTGTTACAGTACACATGCAATCACTCACAATTGTTATTGTTGCCGAGTTACTTCCCCTATTGAAAATAGTAAAGATGCAATACCTCTATGGTTTTTTTTTGTTTTTCGTGGGTTGGCCACATTGGGTAGGCCCTTTGCTTTGTGGAGAATTAATCGATTAACATTAGTATTATGTTTAAAGTTATTATATTAAATGGAAAAAGAATACGGTCGCGAACAGGATTCGAACCTGCGCCTCCCGGATGAATACTCCAGGCGCTCTGACCACTAAGCCATCTCGACATCTGCTCACAACCGCGAATTCCTCTTCCATATTTTAACACGTCTTATGGCGACGTTATTGCAATCAATTCAGTTCCCATACTGGTGACCAAACCGACACGACTAACTTTGCAGTTAATATAATGCCGTAAAAAATGCAATTACCGTATCCGGGAGGCGCAGGTTCGAATCCTGTTCGCGACCGTATTCTTTTTCCATTTAATATAATAACTTTAGAGTTCGCTAAGCATGCGTTAATGCTTTTCAAAGATTTATCTTGAATTAGTATTATGTTTGTTCGTATTTGTAAGTGTAGAAATAAATAAAGAAACAGGATTCTGCTATGCAAGCATGCGCCAAATTGAGATAACTGTAACGTAGGGAGATAAATCATTTTAGTCGCAACAATGAATTGGAATTGGAATTGTAATTAATTTCAAGGGTGACCCTAAAGATCATAAAGTGAATTTATTAGGGTTCCTTAGTAGGATTATAAGAAATAGCCCTGTGACCGACAGCCAGACAAACGGCGTTAGCTTAGTAATAGGGCCCCGTTCGGCACACATTGGTTATGGAACCTTAAAATGGAACTGTCATAGTGTGACTCTGTGTTCGTTGCAAAACCTACTTCCTACTAATATTATAAATGCGAACGTTTGTGACGGTGAATGGATGTTTATTACTCTTTCACGCAATAACTACTGAACGGATTTGGATGAAATTCATCACACAGATAGTTTATAACCTGGATTAACAGATAGGATTTTTTATCTGGGCTAGACCCAATTCCGAAGTTCACACAGACGAAGTCGCGGGCAGCAGCTAGTCCTTATCTAAATGTTCTTAGTACATGCAACTTGTTGCTTTCTTACTTTATACATAATAACTTATGAGTAAGTAATTAAGTGTGAAATGAGTTTGAACATTTTAAATTCTTATATTTTATTTCATAATTAAACTATCTCAACCCCAAAAGTAATAACTATCACAATGTATAAAAATATTTTCCTTAAACTAATCCACAATGTCATCCGGTATTTTAAGTATCACATGTATCAGTTTCTTGGCAACAGTTTAATATTGACTCCGTTCTTGGATCGCAGAACTAAGTCGGCGCTCAGTTCTGGTTCCTGTGGTCCTGGTAATATTACGAAGTTCTTCACCATCTCCGAAACAGTCACTTTAAGTTCCATCATCGCAAACTTTTGACCTGTTAAAAAATAAAAATAAATTAGTAAATTATTTACAGATAAATCCTTGAAAAGCATTAACACATGCTTAGCGAACTCTAAAATTATAACTTTAGTAAACTATTGTTATCACCGAAAATATAATTTTACTAGTAAATTGTAGTTGCAATAACTAAGTATGCCAATGTACACACGCTTTTATTTTAATTTAATGATTTAAATTGAATTGAATGAAGACTGACCAAAACATAAGGTCTGAACGACTTAAAACGGTTGATGTCCCAATAGGTCACTATTGTTACATTGTTCTTACAAAAACTATTGTTATCCCAAATAAGACAGATTCGCCACTTTTGATTAACTAGCTAATTTAGTTTCTTATTGAGGATTTTTTCACATTGCAGAGTGAAACATATATAGATTATAGTAATAATATTAAAGGAATACCGATTGCGGAGATCAAATTCAAACCGTAACTGCCCCTAGTCGACACTAAGCTCTAAGGCCACAACGCGTGGTTATAGTCTCTAACACAGAGATGCGTCACTATATTGCGATACGATTTTTGTATCTATTCCCACTTTTTGACGTTTGAACCACTATCAAATAATGCTTTTTTATTATTGCAAAGCACAATTAATAAACAAGATACTTGATAGGTGTGGGTGAACAAAAGTGACGTTCATGAATGAAGTCGCATATAATTACACACTGCTGTGCTGTTGTACCGCGATTTTGTATTGGATTCGTACTACAAAGATGTACCACAATATTGTGTCGCATTAGGATTTAACAAAATAAAAAAAGGTTGAGGATCTGGATCGGTCAAAATGTTGTCGTGTTTTTTCTGTTGGGTAATTTTCAGTATGCAAGGTCAAAAGGAAAGCAGAGGAAAGAGAGCAAAGGTGGTTGCTCCATCGACAAGACCCAAGCTCTTAGAACAAGAAGAATTCTCAGTAGCTGTAAGAAGTTTGGTCCAGTGGCTCTCCACCAATTTATATGAAACTTAACGACGGCATCGGTGTGTGTACTGCAGTACCTTTTGCCTTACCCTTCACGAGAATCAGGTATAATGGTATAACTAATATGTAAAAATAGGATAACTATATTTAACTAACCTATGCAGTTTCTAGGACCGGCACTGAAAGCAAGCCAACTGAAGGCATTCTTCAGCGGTGCCTCGAACCTTTCTGGTCGGAACTCCAAGGGGTCTTCATATAAATCGGACCGCCTCTGTAGCTGGTAAATGTTCATGACGACTGATGTACCTTTCACTAATGTTAGGCCTCCCACCTCTGCAAACAATAATAAAAATTCTTTATGGTATAATATACTCTAGGACCGAATATTCCGTCACAGCGGCACATCTCCGCGGAGATTAGCCAAATACGCATGAAATATCATAGTGCATAACTCGATGCGTAAATACAGATGTACTTATATAATAACTTTCGTGAGACACATTCATATTAATTATTGTTCAACGGTTATTACTCACTTGCATTTTTCGGGATTGCCCGGGTTTAACTCGCGACATCGCCGCGGCCTCAGCTCATGACTAAGGGCTTCGTTCGAGTTCGAAACTAGTCGGGCAATCCCGAAAAATGTAAGTGAGTAATAACCGTTGAACAATAATTAACAGATGTACTTGTTGGCACTTTATTATTTATGCTTGCGTACGACCGCCCCACTTAATAATATAGTTGTGTGTTTATATTTTATTTATTACTTTATATGTATGTGTCTTCTGACACGCAGTTATTATTATATAAATAGTATGTAATTATCTTAATAAAGAGAGTATCTCAAGAACACGCGTAGTATCACTACACACTCCCTCATCCTTCACGCTCATAAGCCGATGGGACGGCATTACGGCATGATCGGAGAGAGATCAGGTGCAGGATCGACGGCTGTACATGCTCTCCGAAGCACGGGGACCTTAAATCTAAGCACGGGGGTGTCACACCGCCAACTTCCTAACTCCGGGCTGCTACTGATAATTTCCTAACCAAATAACACTTTACTCGACCTGGGAACTGAACCCAGGACCTGTTAACCCAAAAGCAACCAGCAATGGTATAGTGAGCAAACGAGTCCGCGTATCACCATATGGTAAGCGATAAAAGGGCCTTCAAAGAAAGGTACCTAATAAATTAGGACCTACGTTCGTAGTACTCATAATAATTGTAATTTGTATCATTGGTCACAAGTGCAGCTGCTGAGCTTGGGTTCAATTCCTGGGTCGGGTTGTGTTAATATGTTTTAAAAACATACCCAGTAGCTTTTTGAAGTTGCACTTAGTTAGCAATAGGCTTATCATCTTTTACATAGAACTAAATTCACCAATGCTGCTATTAAGTCCCATATTAATAGGTGGCGAGCTTATTGCGATCCGGGCACAATTTCAAACTCCGGGCTACTCAGAATTTCCTCACGTAAAAATTCAATAACACTGCCCGAAGCGGGAATCGAAACCGAAACCTCATGCTCAGCAGTCGCTCTTAGAACCCTTAGACCAACGATGCTGCCATGTTATGTTGAAACTAATATAAATAATAATAACGACGTATAAATTCTCTTAAGTAGCAAAAATATCGAAATAGAGTGTAAATAAAGGTATAACATATTAGTGGTCAAACTGGTCAAGTTGAGTTTAATACGATTACGTTTCGACCTTAAATGATATTGAGATATTTTAATAATTGTTAATATCGTACTAAGATTGTCCGAAAACAGACTTAGGTCAATAAACAGATTTAAAAAGAAAAAAAATCATTAGTTGATTTTTTGTACAAATAAATTTAAACGTCATTAGAATAAAAACACCCGTATATATTTATTTTATTTAGGTTGTTGTCCTAAGTCTGAATTGAAAATATATATTTGTGATAACCGATACTATATGATAATAAGTGAATATTAACATACAAAATAGTTCCTTATTGCCAATATGTAGAACATTACTTCCTTGTTCAAGAATTACAAATACTTTCCGGCTACCGGAAAAGTCAACATTTATTATAAAGCAATACAAAAAAAAACAGGTATTAAGCTACATCCGGATAAGACTGGTAAATAAACCTAACCTAGTAGTTGGGAAAAATTCCACTTGATTCATTTGATCTTTACACTGCTTGTGCCAAAAGACTAAAGGAAAACGAACTACGTTTGTTATTTAATTCATAATCGCTCAAATTACATTATAAAGAAGAAAAAAAATTATTGATAGCGGGAAACATACTACTTACATAAAAATCACAATAAACTAATAGATATACCTACTTATACCCTAAGTAAAATAAGCACCCTACAAAAGAAAAAATGTGCAATGTGCGTCGTAGTATCCAGCAAAAAGAGATGTTGCTCAGCCTAACGTGGTTATAGCCTCACGAGTGAAATTATTCTTATTACTCTTGTTCCATACGTGAAAAAAGAGTAGAACTCCCCGAAATAAATTCCTGGTTACGGCCTCGCAACATTATTAAAAGAAGAGATTACAATACGATACCGGTTTTGTAAAAGACAATTATCTATGATTAAATTATAAGGTTTAATTGCATAAATTCCTGTAAAAAATGTACGATTCCATTATTTGTTCTCACGGACACGGACTGTGTAAGTGTGTAGTCCGCATCAGAGCTCAACCGAGACAGTAAACATATTATTTCTATATATTTCGTTATTGATGAATACCTTTTTTATAGTCTGATAGTCCCGGAACGCTAGTTTCCGAATTTACGTGCAACAGTTTGGCTGTCCAATATTTGATAGGTATTTGATCGGGTTACCACTCCTTTATTTTTATAAAAGTATCTTGCACTTACCACAATCCTTCATGATTCGTCGTTCGATGAGTGGTACTGGAGGGAACAACCTCATCGATTCCTTGATCACGAGCTCCAGATACTTCATTTGATGAAGCTCACTAAACAATTAAAGGGAAAATATTATAGACACATCTTTCTTATTTTAACTGATATACGAGACTACCAAATGATTTTTTTGGAACGGGACTATAGATGTTGTACGTACACAGGTAATCTCTTACTGTAACATAGTTTCTTTTAGCAAAATCTTTCGGTATTCGGTAGTCGTTACTTTTCAAAACCAGATACATACAAAACGACAGATTAACGAACTATTTGAGCGCGCCCTAATTAGTGCACAGTGATTCGCTAAAAGCAAAGCATTTAACATGCTATATGACTAAAAACGTTAGGATGAAGATGATTCCGGATTACGACTGAAAAGACTACGAAGCTGAAAAATAAACTATTCACTTCACAGTACCTATGTTGCTTTTTACAAAACCTCTGCTGATGCGAAATGGAGTACGCAAGTCTAGGATGGCCGCGGGGCTTACAGACTATGAATTAAAACATTTTTTTCATTACGGAGTACCTTTTGAATTTTAATTAGTGACTTTAGTAGTATAATTTATAAGATATTACGTAATAGTAAGTGTATAATTAAAAAAAATGGAAACTGTTAACAATTTATAACAGAAAAAACTTGGTGAGAAAGGTAACCACAGTTTTATTTTTACTAGGTATAATATTATACTTCAGGAGTAAATAACTTCTTAAGTATTTTTTTATTTTAATTTCATTATTAAAGAATTGTGCAAATAACAAAAGTAGATCTACGAGTATGTTTTTAAGTTAAATTCTATTATGAAATAGAACTGTTTGCACAGATTGTTAGTTTAACTGAGTTTAACACAAGTGCAGGAATGAGGATTAAGTTTGTAGTTTATAGGTGTTCTGTGTCGCCGACACACAACTTTACGGACAAAGTTTAAAGTGTCGAAGAGCTCCCTGGCTCTGCCAAATTTCTAAAATCTAATGATAGTTGCATGAATCTGAATTACTCGAAGTCTGTGAGCTATGAAGGCTTTTGGTTACATAATCTGCAATTGAATAACTTTCATGCCATGACATGTGATCAATAGCATGAAAGTTTTTGAACTAATTTGATAAACAAAATTATGCACCGAACAAACAAAAATCCATAAACATTACATATAATTTTCGTTGTAATCCAGTGAAAATTACTACTTTAAGATTATAAAACATTGAATACACACAATTTATTTGCGTTCACTGCTTGTTATTAAGGACGTAACCTTTCACCGTCATAATACAAAAGTATTTGTAACTCGATGCGTCCTTTCAATATCAATACCACGAGGATTACAAAATCAATAATTAAATAGTAGGTATATCCTACTATTTCGGGCTGAAACCCAGTGGATGGCTATAATCACTTCGCACTGGCAACATTTAGTGAATCCGCCCCTTTTGCCATACTTCCACGGGAAAAAATCTTATGTACCTACCTCATATTCTTAGTTTACTGTTATTCTTTTTACCGTGTTTGTTATATCGTCATTATTCCCCTGTCCTTATCCCAATTTATTTGGGGTCGGCCCAGCATGTATTCTTCTTCTACACATCTCTATAAACTATCATATCGACAGTAACTCCTTTTCTTGCCATATCATCTTTAACACAATCCATTCAGCGCTTCCTCGATCTTCGTCTAATCTTATAGCAATCTACATTGTTTATGGGCTATGGTGGTAAAATTATCTTATCTATCTTAAAGAAATTAATTTGCAGTCACTGATTGTTATCTTAGCAATGACTCCCATACTATGAACTGCTATGACCAGCGTACCTATTGGCTATATTGGTTACCAACGAATTTGGGTACGTTGTACTACATTGCGCTGTATGCTTTTAATATATTTGCACATCATAGACAAGCTGTATCATACGACGCACTATGTATAAAAAATGTATGTACTAAAAAATTATGGCAACCAATAGGTAGGTAGATCAGGTGTAGCTTATGAAATATCTGAATACTACTAATATATGTTATTACTTCCTTAGTAAGAGGGTCACGTGATCAACGGATTAAGGGTAAACTGCGCTTGCCGCGGTTATTCTATGAATGGGTGACCGAGATCGCAGCGTGCCACGTGCGTCGCCTTCGGTCTCAGATATCAAAACAAGATCTATTGCAGTTATTACGGGCAGCCGGCAGATGCCTGAAGGTCTGACAAACAGCCTCTCCACGAGATATCGTATTACGCAGTAACTAGGTTCCGAAGGTCAGTTAAGCAGTCGCTACATGTAAAATACCTGTATTAATCTGTTGACTCGCTAATTAGCAGACACAATAGAATTATTATTTTTATCAAGTACACTTCTGCATCCATCTAGACTGGCTGACCTTAGGTAGTTAGGAAAAGGCTAGGCTGAAGACTTTCTTAATTTGTGTTTTAACTTTAGTTACGTAATCAATACAAAATATTTATGAACATGGCCAGAGGAGGAACTTATTAAACTCACTGATATGTCGGGTCTCTCTTCATGTCATTGCCGAATATACTCTTCATTTCTTCGTAGATTTTCTCTTGGACATCCCTGCGCTTCGACAGGCAGTACAGCGTGTAAACGATACCCGAAGTTGTTGTGTCGTGACCCTAAAAAAGTTGAATTATAATATGGTCAGGGACATGACTTCGAGCTACGAGGACTTGTATGTAGATCTCTGATTCTCAGAACAGTAACATAGCATAGCATCAAGCCTGTTTTCCTCGAAGGGGTAGGCAATAAGTCCCATGTGGTAAGCCTATTACTATCTACCGGGCACAGTTCCAAACTCTGAGATGCTGCTGAGAATTACTTAATAGAAAAACTCAACATCACTTTGCCCAAGCCGAAAATCGAACCCTCATCATGCTTAGCAGTCGCGCTTGGGACCATTAGACTAACGAGGAAGTTTTCAGTAACAAGGGCTACCAAAACGTTCACAAATCAACATTTCTTTTCATCACGTGAACAGCCCTCAGATACTTTCTTAATACGTTGACTGTCCAGTAACATACATATGTAATGCACGAATTATTTAAATATTGTGTCTACTTCATGGATAATGAAAGTGTTAATGGAAGACAAAATCACTGAAGCTTATCCCCAGCTTTTTAGACAAGGGAGCAGTTCATACGCTACCGAGCTGATACGCCATCTTAGCTCAAGCTAGAAAGAGCTCAACAGAATCTACAGTGGCGCAACTCAGTGAATAAGGCTGTTACAAATTTTGAAATACATCGTCTACAACACCCTGACGCTAAACGTCTTCTTAAAAAGAACCGCCCGAGGCCTAACTACACCTATACATACGACATTACTGGCCAGGAGCAATGCGCGCCAGGACTTTTAAAAATAAAATTGGTTGCGCCAGCACATACCACGCATCATAACCGGAGTTGAAAGAATGCACATTACATCCATCATGAAGACAGTGATTTGATTACCAGAATCATTTAACTATACTTAATGTGTCTAGTACCTTATTTTCCCAACAAAGTATAATTACCGGCTTACTACAGATTCTGAACTATGGAAAGGAAACAATTGGAAGTCAAGCGAAACGCGTTAAAGGGTATACTGATCTTACTTGATTCCGAGCACCATATTCAAATTCTTGATTTACTTGTAAACTAGTTCCAGTCAAATTGTGGTGCTTGTAATTTTGGCAATACCAAAGGAAACCCCAAATACGGGCTTTAGTCAAGTCACGCGTGAGTAACGCAGAACATGCTAATAAACATTGTAGAGACCGTGACAAAGTAAGCGTTCGTCAGATGTACGAAAATAGTTGATGTACTAATATATTTAACAAACTCTGAATTGAAAAGAGATAATGTGCAAATGAGGTATTTATCTGTGAATGCATCCTTAATTTAGGAAAATATCCTATGGTGAGGAAATGTTTCATTTAAAAAATAATATCAAGGCTAGGCTAGGCGACGCTAACATAATTCAATTTCTAAAAAATTATAATTTCATATTTTTCCTTTCAGGTGTACCGCCTAGCTCATGAGCCTGTTGACACAGTTGGGTGCAGCGTGAGGACTACAGCAAACCAAAGAAGGATTCTTTTATAAATTCTAAATAAATAACTTAAATAAATTTGAGAGATATACTCATTCACTCACTTCAAACATGAATGTGTCGACCTCCTCCCGTATACTCTCGTCGTCAATCTTCTTGCCGTCGATCTCAGCCAACAGCAACAGGTCCAAGAACGCGTGCTTGTTTTTAATACCTTTGAAAAAATGCATTTTGTACATCCCATAATAATAATAACCTCTCGTCCCGAAGCAACCATAGTAAGAAAATATCTATAAATTTTCTATTGCGTCTACTTTTTGATGGTTTGAAGTTTTAATCCCATAATATATTCTAATAGTGCATAACATGCATCTTATTTACTGACGTCAATGCTGACTGCAAGAGATACATCGAAAAGCAAGCCATTAAAGAAAAGCATGAACTATAGAAAATATATATTATTAAAGTTAATGTACCTACAACATTATTTTTAGTATATATAAAACTCAAGACACAGCTCAAATATTTTCATAAAAAGAACCTGTATCAAAAAGAACAATGTCTAACGAAAACTCACAAAGTAACACGTACGCGCATACTATGTCCAACGAAACTGTGTTTTTAAAATTTGAACAAAACATCACAAAGTGTAAAAATTTACAATCAATTCTATTACTGATTTTGAACAAACTATGTACTTGAGATTTAGTAGTTATATATAAGAGGTCGGTAAAAAATAATATTATAAATACAGCATAAATTTTAATACGTAAAGGTGACTGTCGAGATTATATAAATAAAAGACTTATAATTCGTTCTTATGATATCACATCTCGTTCATTTTTTTTGTAAACACAAGTATTAAAGGTTTGCCCAAAAATTTAGTGTATCATAAAACACTACTATCTCGTAACGAACCGGCTGTATAAGAAATAAATCAAGAATATGGTTATAATATTTTGTGAAAAGAAAAATTAAAAATATTGTTTTATATATGGCGGTCATTTATCTCCCGCGTTCACTCTTTTGAATGGAAACGGGATGATAAACTGCGACGTTCATTAGTTCAAATTACATGAAGCTACGGAGTAAGGAAGCGTCATACGTTATACATCGTTGGAATTGCAAGCAATTAAATATATGTAATTGTAGAACGGAAAACAGTTATTAGTATAAGTGCGGTAGGCTGCACGTCAATGGGAACAAAACCAGTATAAGCTAGCCTCGCATACTGTTGAAAGTCCCTCCTCCGATCGACCAGCTTAAGGTCAATGTTACCAAGGACAGCCAGCAGGTACTAGGTAGGTATTAAAAAAGCAGACAACGTGTTACTCTTAATTTTATTATTTAACAATTTTATTTTATTATCACTTACCAATATCATTGCTGCCATTAAGAGTCGTAATATTAGCTTTCTCCAATTCCTTTCGTCTTGTCTCAATTACTTTGTTGGTCTGCCCATGTAAAACCTTCAACGCTTTGTCCTGCCTCGTCTTGTAAGGCAGTAAATTAAAAATGGCGTCTTCACCAAAGAATGGGATTTGCATTCTCATCGACACAATGGCAGATAATCTACAATTAAAATTATTGATTTAGTTTATTTTATCGTATATCATTATCAAAGTATGCAAGGATATGCAGGAGATCTGAGCCCAGTAGTGGGACAAACAGGTAAGGAAATAAAAATAATCTTTTGTAATCTTCATTTCTATACAAATGTTTCCTCTTCCTAACCACTATGTCTACTGGGATTTTTAAAATAGGTTATGCTTTCTTTCGCTCTTGTAGGTACTGCCACAAATTCATTTTGTAATAAGCAGAAGGTTTTATGACTGCATACTATTTTTTTAATGTTGTGGAGAACTTAAGCAATAAATGGTAACAGTATTATAATTAGTCGTCTTTTTTATAGTGAATACCATTATGGAAGAATTAAAAAAATATCATATCCAAGTATTGTTTCTTTTATATGTACATATATGGTTTAGTTACTAGTTGTATGTTTACTTGATTAACAATGCTATAAAATTACACTTACTCGTCAATGGATTTTACATATTCAGACTCGCTGTGTTTCTGTGCATCCACACAAACGCCCATTATGGATTCTAGAAAAAAATTAACAATATTTGTAAACCTTTGTTAATCCGACCAACCATATCAAAACTGACTCATAACCAGCCCTTAACTGTTTCAATGCAAGGCAAGGGCCTCTTCACATACAGAGCGTCACACTAGCTCTCGCTGTGAGTTGGCGATTTCAGACTATGAAGTCCACGGTTCCTCACGATGTTTGCTTTCAAGGTAACATAATGACGACATTATTTTTTTCAAATTGGCACATGCTATATTTGAACTCACAACCTGTGGCCCATAACCACTCGGCTACCACGACATCCAACTGATAATTTAGTAATTATATATTACTAACTAAATATATATCGCACATTGAAAACAAAACTGGCGATCCAAAAACCGTTATGGTATGGCCGTAAAAGATTTTGAATATTTTTGTATTTATTTATATACTCTTTATTGTACACCATGAACCATGAATTACAATATTAAATATTTAACTTAATATTATGTACAATGGGCGACCTTATCGCTTTCCGCGATCTCTTCCAGGCAACCTTCGGATGGAAAAGAAGAAATTATTGCTTGGTCAACCCAAGTTGTTTGTTGCGTACTTAGTATAAACATACGTACTATAAATACAACATAAATAATATAAAGTTACATATGATATATATCAAAGATTATTTATATGATATTTATAAATACAATATATATTTGTAATTCTGAATTATTTAAATAAATTATTTAAGACAACTTCGTGATTGTTTTGAGTATTATAAATAATAAACGAGTGATTGTAACGACATCCCAGAACAAAAACAAAATTGGATAGTAGCATTTTTGTTTTCAATATGCTATATCTATTGTAAACGAAGCATAACATATTACAAGTTGATTAAAGGTATTTCTGCATTAAGAAATCTTATAAAATAAATAAATAAATTTTAAATTAAACATGACTCAACTTCGAAGTGGCAAGTGGTTAATTAGTAACAATTATATGTAAATATGCATTTTTTTAAATATAAAACAATAGTAGTTTTCTATACTGTGAACTAAAATACCCATTTTTATGTAGACAGAAAAATAAAACCAAGGTCAGGACCATATTTCCTATCCACGAAAAAAGTTACTTTAGAGTTCACTTCGGATGCGTTATAAGAAAGTAAGCTTAAATTAAATTAGCCGCAAAACTTTAGCAGTTTAATCGCTAAAGATTACGCAAGTCAGCTAATCAGCAGCCGGGTGCTGTCACATAATTGAAAGTTTACTGACCTCGATAGTAACACAACATAACAAAACATGGATGCAGCATTCTGATGCTTCTGACGATTATTCTGATAAAGTAAAATTAATTGTACTTTACACATTAGACATAAAATATGTATGTCGTTCCATTAAAATAGTTACCTGTCACATTATCAAGGGCCGCCAAAGCGACGATAGGGAACAAGTCAATCGGGCGCCCGTCGGCAAGCACCCGCATCTTCTCCGTCAAAATGCGCTGGTTCTTGCAGAATACTGGTAGGAAGTTCTGCAGTATATTGAAGTGGAAAGCGGGAGTCAAGAATTTGCGGTGGGTTTTCCATCTTTGACCTAAAATAATCCATAAAAAATATTGACCGATTTCTTATAACAATAAGTTTTCTTTTTATCCGATTTGCCCCTGCAAACGAGCAGACGGATCACCTGATGGTAAGCGATTAACTGGTAAAGTCGAGACTAAGTGTAAATAGTGTAAAAATGTGTATCCTGAAGTAGATCTATTTGCTGATGAATGGAATAATAAATCAATCAAAAGACATGTACAGATATAATATCATGAACATCTTTTCATATTATTGCGATGATTATCTACTTATGCAATTTATATTATTCAGTCCGCAAAAAACTCAACGCCGCAGCATGTTTCTAGACCAATTAGTGCATCTTAAGTTTCCATGAATAGATCTTGGCTGCAACCAACTTTTTTTTTATTTTCATTTTCAACGCCAATGGACGTTGAATTTATAAAAAAGGAAAGAGCGCAGACTTTTTTTACCGTAGAAGGAAAATACTCTTGCAAGGAGGAGATAAATGCTTTTGAGAGAAGTTTACATGTTTTCAAATTCTTCCCTTTTGATTTAACTATAGCAACGAATCTGAAAAAAATACGCATGTAACCTTGCCTTATCATAAGCGAAGCATAGATTATGCACACACACACACGCAGCGTACTGACGCCGAGTGGATAAGTTTTAAATTGTGTATGCGTTTAGCTCGTGTATGACAAGCGAAATTGGATGACTAGGCATGCTTCACACATGTCGTACGCAACGCGCCGCTCGTATCTTTTTAAGGTCCGTGACTATAGCCTCGTAAAAGTATAAAAGCTAATTCGGAGCTATACATATTACATTTAACACACGATAAAATTGTGGCCTTTTTTTTCAGTCCGGTTTGTCCCACGACAGGGCAAAGGCCTCGCTAAGTCCCTATTCTCTTTCCACTCCTCACGGTTTAGGGTTTTATTGGGCCAATTTGAACAGTAAGTGGCTATTTCATCCCGCCATCTCCGACCGCTTATATTTAAAAAGTTAAATCATTATTACCTGTGGCAGTAAGTAAACCTTGACCAAGCCAGCACGTCAGGAAGCTGTATGATCTGCCCTTTGTGATGTGCTCCGTGCTTGACACTAGTGGCTGAAACAATTCATGCTAATTACTATCCAAGGTTGCAAAGGTATTAAATCACTACATATTATAAAATAAAGTCCTCCGCCGCGTCTGTCTGTCTGTTCGCGACGAACTCAAAAACTACTGCACCGATTTTCATTTTCACCAATGGATAGAGTGGTTCTCGAGGAAGGTTTTAGTATATAATTAGTCAAGTATTGTATTATTAAGTATACATTGGGTAAAATATTGTATAATGATATTTGTTAGAGGTGTCGAAAAAAATAATCCGTCTGGGAGCTTTAAACGAAAAGGCTGCCTCAACCCTTTGAGATATAGCAAAATGATGTATGGTGGAATTATCTATCTTATATAGGTCTACAGAAAGTCCGCGATGGCATATGTATAAAAAATGGTCAATTATAAAGCGATAATTGGAAAGCGGGAACAGGATCAAAATTTCATGACTACTTTTGGTCGCGATAACCGCCATCCACGCGGGTGAAGCCGCGGGCATCATCATTTCTTCACCGTTCTGAACTAGTGAACATTTATTTATAATCCGCATAGGACCACAAATGTCTGTGTACTTAGGTTGTTAATCCAACGGTCATACCACTAGGCTATCACTGCACTGCCTGCACAGAAATATAGGTAATACTCTTATCAAGTTATTTTGCAAAGGGATAATAGTCGATGAGATGATTGTATGTTATATCTGCATAACTATGCAATGCAATGTGCCTAATTATGTACCTATTAATAATTTATACCTACGTATATACGTAATTGTTATATGAGGTAAAAGGATTGTTACAAATGCATCAAGTCGTGATGCAAGTCATCACGACTTGATAACTGTATTATTTAATAATAATCATTAGACTACCTCTTTCCAGTATTAACGTAGTGTGCTTCACAAAAGATATTACGATATGCGACGTTTTGTATAAATGTTTAGCTGGTGGGTAGGAAGTAGATGGAAATATTTCAAAACATCATAAAACAGCTTAGTTTCTTAAGTAGGTACTATCTTCTAGTTTGCCGACAACTGAAAAGCGTAGGCGTATTGTATACGATTAAATATTTCGTAAGTTATATCATATGCCAACGCTCTTCTTGTTCAGAATGTTCAAATTTATTATTATGGTACTCACATACGTTTCAATAATCAAGATTTTTTTGTTTTGATGATTAATTGCCCAATTATTATTTATCGCTGTTTTAAATTAATAATATTATTATTTAAGCATAATATGTTGTTAAAAGTTAATATAAAGATATTAAACTTACCTCCACATGTTTCGGATGGCACATTAGCACGTATGGGGTTGAGAAAAAATGTACCCGAAAAGCGTCGCCATATTTGAGCGATAGTTTATGAATTAAATTCAAGAACTCTGTAACAAAACAAAATTATAAATAGTTACGTAAGTGTAAATACAAAACAGTTTTTTTTTTTCAAACTGGATTCTACACACACCTTGACATTTGCCAGTGTGGTTCCGCGAATACAAAAGGAAATACCTTGAGTTCCGTCAGATTCTTACGTTAAGTAAGAAATTAAGGATTCTAATACAACAGGTACACTTCTGATTTTAACTATATTCAAAGTTTGAAAGGTCAAAAGTCAAATGTCACTCCGCGTATTGCAGAGATAGTTCCAACTATACAGATAATTCTTTGAAAAGTATTAACGCATCATTAGGGAACTCTAAAGTTATAATTTAAAATGGAAAAAGAATACGGTCGTGAGCGTAACTTTAGATTCAACAATGTTTAGAATTAGATGGCTGGAGAATTAGGTAAAAACTTGTCCACCAAACATAAACTAAGTAACACTATAATTTATTATGTGGTGTCACCACAATTAATGCAAAAGTTTTTAAGGATTTATGGATAGATGTTTGTCGCCCATCGCGAAAAAAGTACTAATCGGACTTCGTTCTGATATATATCTCCAATACTGCAGGGCCTGGAATAGTAGGATTTTTGAATCAGTCAGATTGCCTATAGGGAAAAGGCAAATTCGGTTCCACATCATGAGGCGCAGTTAGTAAATATAAAATGCATAGATTATATTAAACATTACACATTTCAGACGTACCGTGTAGGTATCATTCGGACAATCAACATTACCCAACTAGACCAGAAGCCAAAATTACAAGCTAACCAGATACTGATTTTCCTATTTAGGAAAAAAACCGGACGGTGATGATTAGGATGCTGATTATTTAATGCATTCGTAGTAATTGGGGTCACGTAATCGCTAATTTCGAGTAATGGTATTATGTCTTTTTCTTTGTCGTGTGGTTGATGAGCAACCTAATGTCAGTTCAAAGTTCAAACCACCCATAGGTCTCCGACATGGCTTTACACACCATCGAAAACATCTGTCATGTGTGTTGGTTTTCTCGTGATGTTTTCCTTAACCGTTTTAAGCAAGTGATAAATAATTTCTAATATGCACGTGACTTGAACTTGCAATCTTTGACTTGCTAGCCCAACGGTCATAACACTAGGCTATCACTGTTCCAAAATGATATTATAAAAAACGGCTAAGTATGTGTCAGACTCGCGCACTCCGGGTTCTGTAATACGTACGAGTATTTTTATATTTTTCGAGGTAATATCTGTTGATCGGGTTTACACTCATAACTTTTATAACTTGCCTTGATAGTTGATATAATGACATATTATGTGATTAAATTTCAATTGGTTACCTGTTGCGGTGAAAGAGATATAGCTCTATGACAGATATACAGACGGCGTAGGCTTAGAGAGGTCCCGTTGTTATGAAAATGCCACGGTAAATTTTTCTCGTAATGTATATCATTATTAAAATATTTTACTCGGACAAGTAAATGATATTGATAACCTATCAGAATTACATTATTAGAACAGTGGCAGGTCATCGGCCTTTCACCTATAGATTATAATTTATATTTATAATAATTAAATATGTAAAATCGTCTCTTGAACTGATTGGTTATCAGAGAAATAGAATTATAAAGAATGTTATCATATTTTCATAACGGAACTTGATAGTTTTTCAACATTGACACCAAAAAACAACAAAACTTTGACACAGAAAATCTTTGAAACGGAAACTAAGGAACTCTAAAGTTATAATTTTTGGTGGAATTTTTAGGAACTGAATAAATAACGATGACGTCACATTTAAAAAGTGAAAGAATAATTCGGAATAGTGAGTAGGTACAGGTCGAGATGGTTTACTTGGCAGAGCTCCGAGAGTATTTATCCTGGGGACGCAGGTTGAAATCCTGCTTACAAAGACTATTCTTTCCACAAATTGATTTTCACATGCTTACTACCTTTAAGTTATATTTAGATATATTGGGTATTAGGTAGCTGCAACTATACTTAAATGCATTCCCGATAAAATGCACGTGAGTACAACCGTGCCTAATGTCTGCCTAGCCTTTTCCCAATTACATTGGGGTCGGCTTCCAGTCAAACCGGATGCAGCTTAATACCAGTATTTTACATGGAGCGACTGCCTATCTGACCTCCACAACCCAGTTACTGGGTAACACGATATCTCGTGGCATGACTGGTTGTCAGATTTTCAGGCCTCTGACTACCCGTAACGGCCGTCATAGATCTTAATTTGACAACCGGGACCGACGGCTTAACGTGCTCTCCGAGGCACGGAGGGGTCTCGGTATGAAATGATGGTCACCCATCCACAGACCGACCGCGGCAAGCACAGCTTAACCTCGATCGATCGATCTGTGCGGCTGTTACTTAGCCACGAGCCCCCAACCGTGCCTAATACAAAACATTAATGGAAAAATATTATCGGTACCTACAAGATTTTTATCCACTATCGGTACTGAGGCCAAATTTATCGGACTGCGAATATTCATATAGATAATCGCGATAAGTGACCTAAATATTATGAATATAAGTCACAATAATTTACGTATTTAGGCTTCCTTGTTGATCAGGGTCGCAAGCGCAGCTTCAAGCGGGAAGTCCTGGGTTCGATTAGCTGGCTGACATTAGTTCCTAATTTATTAAGATGCATTTATTGAAGTAGCCGTGCTGGTCCTAGTTAATGTGCAGTTTGTATCTTTTGGCATGTGTAAGTGGGTACGACCTTCATACGGAATAGTTTTAGATTGGAGGCTTTCGGTAAATTCACATTGTTTCTTGATTAAATTTATATTTCTAT
The DNA here is from genome assembly GCA_935421205.1 of Xylocampa areola. Taxonomy (NCBI): domain Eukaryota; kingdom Metazoa; phylum Arthropoda; class Insecta; order Lepidoptera; family Noctuidae; genus Xylocampa; species Xylocampa areola. The sequence continues at coordinate 16,077,606 of OW285204.1, forward strand.
GCGTTGGTACAAAAGCTCATGCTAGCTAACATGTGCCATAGACTTTTTATCTCAATAGATAAAATTATTTTATATAAATTCATTTTTGATTTAGAGTCTATAAATAATTTTGTTACAGACAGAGGTGTTGCTGGGAAGTTTGTTGCGCCGCTTCTTCTTTCCAGCTAAAACACTAGGAAGTGGTTTTGGGGGCTGTCTTAATGTTTGAAGTTCAAAAAGCGCAAATTTTTAGCCTAATTGTGTAAAGAAATTTTGATTTGATTCGGGTTGAGCAAATTGTTATTGGTTTTTTTTTTGTTAGGAAATTCTCAGTTGTAGCCCCATTTGTGGCAATAGGCTCACCAGATACTACATGAGACTTATTAACGGCATCAGGAAATATGGATGTTTAACATACAATACACGTCTGTCGAATACTTCAGGATATACAGGCGTGATACTGTGTTTATGTTATTTTTTATGTACGTATTTTGGCTTTTATTTCTATATTGTTTATGCTGTCAAGATAATATTCACGTAGTCGTTCCAAAAGGACCGCAAGAAAGGAATAAATAATACGAAAAAACGTAATATTTTATTCGAAGACTTTACGGCTTTAATAAATTTTCTGTTTCTGTAACACTTTAAATTAGTAACAATTAAGCTATAAAATATACTAATTATTAATGTTAAATTATACGCGAAGACGGCAAAAGTATGGGACATAATTTTATTGCTCATTTTACAATAGTACGATAACCATCGAATAACAATATTAAATAGCCAATCGATCACATTGGTTTTGCCTATTGCAACTAATACCTAAGGATCATCATCATCATCATTAATTCGTGTATGGGCCGATTTTTTTTATCATCAGTTAATTCTTATCACTGGAATAAATTTGAATTTTGACAGCTTTACCATACAATAACAGTAAAAAAATATTACTTATATACCTATGAATTATCTGACTATTTAAAAATCAGTCCTTAATTTAATTTGCTATCAATTGACTTCCTAACAAATTCAATTATAATTAGTAAATCAAAGTGAAATATAGATTATTATAATTAATATTTAAGTGAATTTTGAGTGGCACAATTAGCCGCTGTATATCTTCGGACTAAATTAATTTTATGATAATTAATATTTAAGTTAATCTAACAAATCATTATTTTATATCTATTCACGTAGGTAGATATTCTGTCTTCGTAAACTAAATACATGAATGTACAGTACCCTACCAACTACCCCTAAATAGTTTTTATCTAGGTTTCATAGCAGTAAATGCCAACTTCGATTTTTTTATGAATGAATGTTAACATTGAGCCTAATTTAAAACGATGTGAACAACTTTTGAGTAATGCCACCACTATTACTCAAATAAAATTCAAATTTCCATTGCTTAAATTATAATTAACAAAAGTACCTACAGTAAAGTATTTCTTTAAATAATGTAGGTATTTGTTTCCAACTAAATAATTCATACTGTTTGTCTATACGGTAAGTTATGGTAAGTATTTACTTTACAGGTTTTTTGGATACCGGTCTCTGTGACGTACCTATCCGTTGAATCCACCGTTCCTATTTTGTCTCAAAATGCAAATGGATTTTATGGATGAACAAATTTAATTAAACATTACAATAAAAAATCTGCCCCAAAAAATATTCAAGGTTTTTTCGTCGTACGTAATTATGTAGCCAAATCATTGATAATGTTTGACATTGAACATCGATAATATTATGGATGGAATAAATATTTTGTGGTTGCTACAGTAGGTTTTGTTTAACTGGATTTGAGAATATACTCCAAGTTTTAATTATTAACTATTTCAATCAATGTTAGTTAATTATCATCAATCTTCTTCCCTTAACCCAATTTATTTTGAATCCGGACAGTTTGTTTTTCCTTCCAGATAATTACAAATATTTATAAATCTATATTCCAAAAAAAAAAAAAACCTTACCTGTAGATTTAACAACAAACAAATGAGCATTTCCCACTAAAGGCAAAGGCGATGGTCCCGGCACATTGAACCTTCGACTTTCCTTGACTAAACTGATCCATGACAGCAACAAAAAGAACACAAGAACTAACGATACTAATAACAAAATCATTTTTTAATCACAGCACAAGCACGAGTTACTCGGCCACTTTCGATGAAGTTTGTAATGAAAATGCGAGTCTTCAACAGGACATTGCAAGCAGGTTAGCGAAATAATCGGCGTATCACTTAAAAAAAAACTAATACATACGGTCAATGCCACTACGCGTAACAGATTAAAAATGGAATCACATGCGTTGTTTTTGATATTTGAATCAACAAAGACACGCATATATATGTCACGATTAGCGGTCGCTTCAAAGCATGACTCGCCTTTATTAACATTTTTTTATTCGACATTTGTTTATTTTGTATTGTTGATTAATGTTTTATATGTCCATGTTACAGTTTGTAAGGGAGTTGTAATCTACATTCTGTTATCAACACTGGTGGTTATGTCTGCATATGACGATGTTGTTTACCGGTAACGTCTCGTTTAGGTAGGTAAGTACTATTGACTTAATTTCAATGTTTATTGCATAATACCAATACTTACCTGCTATTTGAAAGACTAATGTTATATAACAGTTACCCCTTCGCAACCCTTGTTTAGGACAATCGTGTAACAAAAAGAGAAATAAGCATTTAGCTTTGGCCTTTAGTTTTGTCGACTCGAAATTAACTTGGTGTTGTATGAAATATAAGGAAACAGTTTAATTAAAGATACGTTAAAATATTCGTCTGTAGACTGCGGTTGCACCTGCAGGTAAGCAATAACTGTTAATTGTAGATATGTTAGCATAATATGATGCAGACATCAGATAGGTATAATAATAGGTTTTTCGAGTTCCATAACCATCGATTCTATCATATCATTTATTAAGTTCTTATTATTTCTTTATCTATGTCTTTCAAATTTATCCCTTGATGTCTTGTATCTCCTAAAGCATGAAGAGAAACTCTGAGAATAGAGTGTAAAACGCGAAGGCTAGGAATGTACTAATAAGGCTAGTACAAGAGCTAGGTACTTACCTAATACTTATTTCCAGCTTACTCGTTTTGGGCTGGGCTATAATTAATTTGAACAAAATATTATTTTTTAATCATAACAGCTAAAATGATACGTAGGTACCTATACAAGTTTTGGTAATCGGTTGTGGTATCTAAAAACAGGATTTTAATCGTTTTTTATCGATCCAAAACCGCTTCAGATGACTCTAATTTATTTATAGTCGGAAGGCTTTTGAAGGTTATAGATTTAATAAACATTTTACGTCTTATCACGTTATTTTATTGATTTAAGTTTAAGTTTTGTTTGTGATCATAGAAAATTATGGTTTTTTATAATAAGAGTGACAGAAGGACTTATTTACAAAATTGCATGCAGGATATGAAAATTTTTTGCTTATAATAACAAACCTAATAAATACGATCAGAATTTAATACAACCTTTAGGGGTTAAAATTAAATAAACATAACATTTAAATACAATGGAAATAACATATTATTTATATAATAATTTTCTTAAGACATATTCATATCAATTATTATTACTACTCACGTGCATTTTTCGGGAATTGTATGACTAGTTTCGAACTCGAACGGAGCCCTTAGTCATGAGCTGAGTCCGCCGCAATGTCACGTGTCAAACTCAGAAAAATGCACGTGAGTAGTTACCGGTGAACAATAATTGATATAACAAATTATTTGTAATAACTATAGTACTGGCAAGACGAAAACTGCTCCACGAATGGCAAACGTTATGAAAAAAATTAAGCTATTATAATAATTTAAAATATTAAAATATTATAAATGAAACCTTATCACTTACACATTGACGCCTTACAAAATTTATAATTACCTTATTAATTGGACCTTGTATAAGATACAGTACAAGGTAACTGTTGCCATATCGGCCATAACATAACATAGCATCACCTATATTCCCCGAAGGGATAGGCAGAGGTGTAAGCTGTTATTAAGTCCCATGAGCCTATTGCCATCAACCGGGCACGATTCCAAACTCCAGGATGCTACTGAGAATTTCCTAACAGAATAACTCAATAACACTTTGCCTGACCCGGGAATCGAACTCGAGACCTCCTGCCCAGCAGTTGCGCTTGGTACCACTAGACCAACGAGGCAGACAATATCGGCCATGTCTTATGAAATGGTTAATGGGAAATGCATAGGTAGCTATGCATAGGTACTCTTGCGGGAAAAGGAGAATTCCGTGGGAGAAAACTGCAGGGCGCAGCTAATTAATAATAATAATAAAATAACCGGACAAATGCGAGTCGGACTCGCCCACCGAGGGTTCCGTACTTACAAAATTGTAGGCACATATTATAAATAGATCAGGAATCTAGTCGTTTTGAATTGTTTTCGTACGTAATCAATCATCGATCATACCATCGCTAAACTTCGATGTTTGATTACGTACTTTATATAAAGACTATATTTTTAACCGACTTCAAAAAAAGGAGGAGGTTTCTCAATTCGATAGTATATATATATATATATAAAGTTATTATATTAAATGGAAAAAGAATACGGTCGCGAACAGGATTCGAACCTGCGCCTCCCGGATGAATACTCCAGGCAAAAGGCAAATAAGCATGCGTTAATGCTTTTCAAAGATTTATCTTGAAGTATATATATATATATATATTTTTTTTTTTTTGTTTTATGTGTGTTCGGTAATAACTTTATCGTTTATGAACCGATTTTGATGATTTTTTTTTGTTGGAAAGGAGGTATCCCAACAGTGGTACCATGATATGGAAACCAGGATCTGATGATGGCATCCTAGAGAAATCGAGGGGAGCCTTCGAAAATCGTAGTGGTGACTAGTGCATTTGTAAATTTTTTCATTAACCCTTAAGTGACCCAAGGGCTGGTCTGCATTTTGCACAAAGAATTGGTATTGCTATTCAACGTGGCAATGCTGCCAGCCTTTTAGTACACTCCCAGTTGACAGCGACGCAGATGAATTTTTCGATGCTCTCTTATAGTTCTAAAATAATAGTTTTTTTTTCTTATTATTAAAATAGCTTTAGTTTTTCTTATTCTTATATTAGATCATAAGTTAGTAGTACTATTAGAGTAAAATTTAAATAAAATCAGATTTGCAAAAGGACACAAAAAACTTATTTATGAACTATACAAACTTATATATGACCTATTTAACATATTTATTCATATTTACTTAAAACTAAAAAGATTAAAATATTATATTTTTTGAGTCGATGACTGATGTATGTTGGGTTTACAACCAGATACAAAGGCCGGTAACATAACCACAGCGCATCGTAAATAAGTGACTAACAAGAGGAAAACAATAACCCTCTCTCAGTACAGGCACCGACTCCAAAATTCTCAGATTATTATTATATATTGTTCTTTTAAAATTATTTTATTATAATGTCTTTTTCCCTTTGAAAATAATTATTCTCACAAAAAGTAGGTATACATCGCTAAATCACTTTAAGTACCTATTAATTTTGTAGCTTGTAGACTTCTGAACAAACATCCATGTTCATTGTTAGATGCATACTAACTATGAGTGAAGGCACAACACCACCCTGGTGACCCTCCAGACCTTTCGACCGAATTTTGCTATGTTATAAAATTATTGTTTTTTTTTTCTTCAAGTTTTATTTGATAATTACGCGTCTAAGGATGAATAATGATATCATAAGCTATTTAGGTTACCTCTAATCATGAGTTAAAAAATAGTGCAACATTTTATTATATCACTTGATGTAATAATAATATATTTCCATACGGCTCCATATGTTGTTCGCAACGGCTCAATAATAGTCATATTTGAATACATAAACATCACATTACCAGCCCATCATTATCCCATTACAGGACAAGGGCCTTTTCTCATACAGAGAAGGTACGAACATTGAACACCACGCTAGCTCACTGCTACTTAGAAGTGTTTAAACAAAAAGATTCAATCACGCCAATTTCCCATTGGGGTAGGCTGGGATTCTCTATTTACACCTGCTACGATTCTGACACATCATTTCATTATTCTCTTCCTGCATGTTTAGGTCCTTTCAAACCTGCGATGGTATAATTTAACAAGTTATTATAAGTACAATTTTTTTTTTTTTTATATTTCACTACTATCGCACAACGCCGACTAGTCTCAAGCTAAGCAGAGCTTGTGTTATGAGTACTAGACAACTGATAAACATACTTATATATTTCTAAATGCATACATATTATAGATAAATTACACCCAGACACAGAACAAATGATCGTGCTCATCACACAAACATTTGTCCTGGGTGGGAATCGAACCCACGACCTCCGGCATAGCAGTCAGGGTTACTAACCACTAGACCAACAGGTCAGTCTATATAATATATGTATCTTAAACGTAACTTAACAATGTCAGTCTGGCTAGGTACTTAGTAGCTATTAAGTAATACTAAGTATTAATATCTATGGAAATAAATCTATTGTATGCAAATATAAAGATAGGTATTTTAAGTGTTCATCTGTTCGTCTGACGAGACAATTTTTCTGGGGAAATTAATATCAAATTGTAACTTCTACAGTCAGTAGGAGGTGTAACACATCCAAGCTTCTAATTCATGGCAATAATTTAGGCAAAGGCAATTACCTACAGCCATTTATAATGTCACATATTTTGAAGTTCACTCATCAAAACCTACAGGCTACTTGCCGTTGAATTAAAATCATGAAATTTGGCAAAAAGTAAGGCATACCTGCACAAGTAAAGGAACACTCTGAAAATCATTCTGTTAGGCATAGGTACCGAGGCAAAATTACAACCCACAATAAACGCGTCCGTATTCAAGAAGCCTATTATAAGATCAATTCAAACTCATATTAAAAAAAAAACACATAAACCAAATTACAGGCACTTAAGAAACGTCAAAGCTAAGTGCACGGTTCCAAAAAAGATGATCTTATGGGGAAGAACCGACAAGAACCTGCAAAACCGGCAAGAAACTCCATCAAAGACTAAGTTGCTGATTGGGATGTTTAACTATAACACCTTCTGCACATGTGGCTTTCCTGGCTGCTCACTGACAACCTATGTGTAGTAATAACCAATCTGAATAATCAGATGAAATGTAGTAATTTTTATCACAGTTCTAATGAAATTTTTACTTCGTTTTGGCATAATATACCTCTTTCAATGTTTGTTTTTTTAACTTTGTTAAACTTATTAACAATATTTGACGGATCTTATGCATTGTTTAAATAGCTTCTTTAACTTCAACATTCTGTAAATTTGAGAATCCCGTAAACTTGTCAAATGCGTTGCCATTCATTTACTAAGTTTGAAATTTTAAATTGTCGTACCTAGTAGTTTCTAATATCTATGAAACATAGCACAACGCGATGTTAAAATCATAAACGTAGGATAGAAAAAGACCTACAAAGCCTACTATGGGATGGAATCTCTTACGGAAATATCACATGTTAGAAAGAGAAAGCATATTTAGGTTCGGTCAGCACTATTGGCAGATGTTGTTTTCTCCAGTGTCACTGTCAAAAATCACGCTAACTTATATTTGCTGTATTGTCAGTGAATCCTGCATATTTTATACAGTTTTAAAATTTATAAGCGACGCCTACGTGTGTAAAGCAATATTGAATACGTTGTTCTAATATAAATTTTCATTTCAAGTACACAAAATAGTGACTTGTCAGTGTCGACTATTGTGTCGATGAAATTTTAGAACAAAAAGTTCCGATATCAGAACATATAAAGTGTTGATGTATCTCTGCACATCGATTATTTTTCTAAAATTTTAATTGGGGTACCTAATACTATCGACACAGAAGATGAAACCAAAATGTTTGGAAACGTTTCTGTCTGTTTGTCGGTGTGTCTGTCCGAACGCTTATAACATATAAGAAGCTAAGCGTAGCTTAGTGGCCCAGGTTACGTAATCACGCTATTACAGTAGTCCCCAAATGCGGCTTGAATCCGGACCGCCAACCTACTTTGTGCGGACCTTGGTTGTTAATAATGATCTAACGAACTGCGCTAGTAATATTAATTTTAAAAACAGACCCCGAATGAAACTAGTTGTTGATTCCTGCGCTATCACCTTTAGGCGGTGAGCACTGAGCCTATATGTCACAGTATGTCATGTATATGTCATGAGTATGTTGTTGATATATTTTTTAGTGCAAATTCAAGAGAATATCACAATTTTATGATATTTTTTTTATACTGAAAGGTTTCCTATCGATGCTAAGGAAAAGGAATAATAGATGAGACTAATTGATAAAGAAAAGAATAACATAAAGGAGAAAAAAAAATATGAAAAAAGAAGAAATAAGAAAAGATAATAGGATATAACTTTTTTTTTTTTTTGGGCAATCCTTCAAAAACGTGACCGGCCTTTATGGATAAGACCGGGGTGTATAAGATTCTTACCTCACTAAAACCACTTCGGTGGTCACCATCAGCATATGGAGGGAGGCACGTAATAGACCAGCTCGAGCACCCCCGCTATGCAGCGCCTATTAATTATCAGCGCCGAGGCGGTTGCCTCCTAGACACTTTCTTCTCAGAGAGGGATCGGCCCTCTCACAATACCGCTCGGCGGCCTCTTCCTGGACGACAACAGTCTCACAAAAGGAAGCCATTCCTCTCCAGTTCACTGAATCTGCCAGCGTAGCCCTCACTACTGCCGGCAGAGACAGGTCTCGCCCCATACTGGCTCTTGGTACCCGCCACTCAGCGATCTAGGCAGGGCACACCTCAAGCGTGTGCTGCGCCGAGTCCAGACCACCTCTGCAGTGGTACTAGGATACGTAGGTAAAAATCATTCAGTCAATCATCATCTCAATCAGTCATACTCTATACACTGCTCAGGGTCCATAAAAGCTGCTTTCTGTACAAAGTACCTATTACCAATGAAATATAATTATAATGTGAGCGCATGAAATGTTTTTATTATAATAATGTAATTAATTAAGTGGATTAAATAATACCTACCCTTGTGATTTTAGTTTTATTAACATAATTTGAATGAAAATATTTTCATTTTGTATACCAATTCTTTACATCTGAAATATTGTTTATCGATAATTGATATCGTGTCAATATTTCCACGTAGGTAGCACTTTTTTGAGTTCTATGTCCTTCTATGGGGTACCAAAAATATTCTAATTCTATGGTTAAAATAATGTTTATCTACAGTAATTACAGGTATAATTTTTTTAAACGGTACCTACATCAAAATAAACTTCAGATGAACACTGAACGTACAAATGAGTTTAGGTATACTTATTAAAGTATTTTAACCAAGAATTTTTTTATTTTGGATATCGTCATATTTTTCTGGTCCGAAGTCCAATATTTATTTTGGTGTGTGATATCGTGTGATAATTCCGATTTATGGGTTTATAATCTTATAGGTATTTACATATTTTTTAAATATAAATCATATACAGGGTTTAAAAATAAAAAAATAGGAAGCTACAGACAGCGGGAACAGGGTCCAAACTACTTATCGATTTAATAATCTCGTGACGAAATTAGTTGTACAACAATCTGTGTTGGGTAGGTACAGTCAACAGCACGTCCATGGTAACAATTTGACATTGACAGACCTTTATGTCGTAGCAGCGGTGCAAGCATGGTTCTTATTGTCGACACGTTTATCGATTTTCAACGTCAAATTTGACATAAAGTGTTGATAAAACGATAAAATTCAATACATAAAAACTTTTATCGAGTCGACAAGTTTGTCGAAAAGATCCATGCTCGGACGCCAGTATGGATGGTTTTCGTAGTACAAATGTTACCACCACTTTGGCTCATAAGATACAAGCTTTTTACCTAGTTAAGGGGCCAGAGGTTCGACATTAAAAAATTTCACTGTTTCTTTTTTCTGGCTTTATTTTTATTTTATTTATTTATTTATTCATTCATCAACAAATTTTACATTTGTGTCGAACATTTCAATTAATTCCAGTGGTCTTAATTAAATCAGCAATACAAATAAAGTCACGATAATAAAAATATGTCATTCTACTAAGTTTCAATTACAATTTCACAAATATCATGTTATTCATATAATAATAAATCATTAACAATTATTTAAAGAATGTATCTTTGAAAAACTCTTCGACACTATAGTAACATTTCTTCAACAACAATGCTTTTAATTCTCTCTCAAATTCATTTGCGTTCACTTTAGTTTTAAATTGCACCGGTAGCTTATTAAACATATTTACTGACTGGACTCTTGAGGCATGTGTGACAACATTAAGCTTAGGCTGTATTTGATTAGGAAGATCTTTTCTTCGTGTTTCTACTCTAACGTTTCTCTGTTCTTCCGTTTCAAATTTATCTATATTCTCTATAAAATGACTTAGCAAAACTAAAATATAAAGGCACGGTACTGTAAGAATGTGTAGTTTATTGAAATGATCTCTGCATGATTCTGTCTGTTCAATATTCAATTCAGTTTCAATAGTCCTTATGGCTCGCTTTTGCATGACAAAAGCAGCACTAATATTATATTGGTAACTGTTTCCCCAGAACTTTATGCTATACCTGAGTTTTGATTCTATGAGTGCAAAATATAATATTCTAAGATGGGAAATGCTTAGTTCGCACCTTAGATTTCTAATGGCAAAGCATGAACTACTCAAAGTGTTAGTGACAACCTTCAACTCTTCCTTCCAATTTAATAAAGCGTCTATATGCACACCTAAAAATTTTACGCTGTCTACTATATCTACCTTATTTCCTAAAGAATGTACTTGAACAGTCGCGTTACTTTTCACAGTAGATTTAAAGAGTAAGCATTGCGTTTTTTTAACATTTAGGTGTAATTTATTAATAGTGAACCATTTCTCAAAAGCCCCTAGAACAGTATTAATTTATATTTCTAATGTTTCCATATTTTCGCTAGCTATAACGGCACTTGTGTCGTCAGCAAAAATTACAAGTTTAGGTTCGGAGGAAATAGTTTTCATGTAAGCTATAAGATCATTAATAAAGATTATAAAGAAAATAGGACCCAAAACAGAACCCTGCGGTACACCCCTATTTATTATTACTGTGTTTGATCTATGTGTTGTTTCATGTCCTTCCTCTTCAACTGCCTTAATCTCAACATACTGCTTTCAATTATGCAGATAAGATCTAAATAGATTTAAAATATTTCCCCTAATTCCATAAAATTCCAACTTCTCCAGAAGAATACTATGTTCCACGGTGTCGAATGCAGAACTTAAGTCGAGAAAAAGAGCGGCAACTATAAGTTTAACATTTAGATTACACACCACATCATCTACCAACATATCAATCGCGCCTATAGTTCCTACATGCTTCTGGTATCCAAACTGCTGACTGGTTATAACTTTATGTTTGTTTAGATGATGTACAAGTCTTACTTTCATAATCTTTTCGAAAATTTTAGAACACACTGGTAACAACGAAATGGGCCGATAATTTCCTGGATCCGTTTTAGAACCCTTTTTATGTATAGGTAGTATTCTAGCTATTTTGAATTGCTCAGGTAAAACAGCCTCGTTGATACAATCGTTCATTAGATTCGCTCGATAGCTTCGCTCTATTCGTACATTTTCCTTGAAGGTTAGTATTTTCCCAGAGAAGTATTTCATTGACATTCATAGAAATGTTGGCAGCTATGATCTACCTAAGTTACACAATCTAGTGGGACAGGTGTTGCAAACCGTTGGCATTGCGGTCCCGGCCGCAGAACATACGATAAGAATTTATTATTAACATGTGGGCACAGTGAAACTAGAGTAACCAATCTTTATATTCTAACAATAGTAAAAAGGCTATATATTATGTTTACCTATAGGTACGGAAACACCGCACTATTCTTTCACATTCTAAGGATCTCATAGGAAATCTACTACAGCTATATATGAGCCACTCGATTTATTTTTCATAACTATCCCATTTGTTTTGTGTAGGTAAGTACCTATTATAAAGAGTAGGTATGTATTGTATCATGAGTTCCTCAAAAAAGTTCAGGAATATAATATACTAGTAACCCGCCCCGGGTCCGCACGGGTGGATGGGTGGAAGGATGAAATAGGTAAAAGATATTTTATTTATATATCTATTAGGTACCATCCGAAGCCGAGGCTGGTAGCTAGTGTCATGATACAAATGTCACCATCTTTCGATCCTACACGTGTTTTGATTGAGTAATTTGAACAAACAACGGATATAGTGACTTAACTATAATAGCTAAGTCACTATATCCGTGCAAACGTGCAGCCTTGCGGACCAGAGTAGGTAATGCTGAATACAATAGACATGTATCTAGTGCTTTATTTTATGTATTATCAGTAGTTTTCGCAGCGCACGCCAAATAATGACTTGAATAAGCAATTTCTTGATACCTTGGGTTATAGGTATTATTGCAATTTTCGTAAGGATCTAAAAATTTTCAGCATGCCTTCTTTCCACTTGTCTATGTCAAGAATAATAAGATTCATAAGAACAATATTATGAGCTTTCCACTAAATTATTATTTAAACATACCGCAAACATAATCACTTGATTTTACAAAAATAATACTATTGGTTATGACCTCGTATTCTACTCATGATAAATATCATATAGACAAGTATATCTACGGTATCATTTAGACCTATAATATTAATAGGTTCAAATATTGCCAATGAATTAAATTTTATTCGGTATAAATTGGTGGGGTATAAAATGGAGGTAATTGATGCAATTTAACTGAAGTCATGCTTAGGTAAAGGTAAATAATGTTATTCATATTCATGCGTGATTCAGACTAATTAAAATAATTGTGATGAGTAAAGGTACATATAAATATACAACAAGTAAGTAAACAAAAAATTTTGTTTACCGACCTCTCAGTTTGCGGAAAATAATTTCAGATTATGAAATGGCTGCAAAAAAAATCTACCGAATGGCGCTTCAAATAGGTAATATAAAATTAATATACCTTAGAAGGCAATGCATAATTGCAGGTAAGAAATAAACTGATTTCGCGTCTCATTGATTATTTAAATAATTATAGCTCATGGCGTGGCTCCCTCTCTCTGCCTAACCTTTTCCCAACTAAGGGGTTGGCTTTCAGTCTAACCGGACGCAGTTTAATTTACCAGTATTTTACATGGAGCGACTGCCTATCTGACCTCCACAACCCAGTTACTGGGTATCATGATATCTCGTGGTAAGACTGGCTGTCAGACTTTTAGGCTTCTGACTACCCCTAATAGCTTTATTAGATATTTAATTGACAACCGGGACCGACAGTTTATCCTCTTCGAGGCACGGATGGTCTCTATATGAAATGCACGAGCTCTTCAATCTCAGCTTGCTTTCTTATTCTCTGCACAAGGCCCGTGATTTTCCGAAGGACCACCCTCTCTATTATTAGGTGTTTGATTTCCTCCTGGGTCAGAGTTCAAGCTTCACAGTGGCGTTCTCTCGTATCGGAGGCCAAGACTTATTTAAGGTTTACTGAACCAACGGAGTAAATAAGTAGGTATAGGTTAACCCATAATAATAGTAAGGTTTCAATCAAAAAATCTCTTTATGTAATCTGCAGCCTGGAGGCGTTCGTGGCTAAAGCAGCTCGGGGGCGCCTCCTACAAAAACATATGCTCCAGCCGTAAAAAGAAATAGAGGCTTAAATAACATGAAAAGGGGTCAGCACCATCAATCCGTAAACTATAAGGTAAAATACCTTTAAGATTTTTAAGTGACGCTAATGTTTTTAAAGGTAAATTGAAAGTCTTCATCGTCACCGTCTATTGTTTATAATCGTTACAATTTTTTTTAACACTATAGACAATTAATACAGAGTTGTTCATTGAGATGGATCTGGACAAATCTAAGTTAAGGAGTCGGTTATTTCGGTTATTCTCTATCGTTTGTCTGTCAAAGAGTAAGCGTCAGCACTCGAGCTAACTTACATAAGTCGAATCATTTCATTCTAAGATTTCACAGGAATAATTTATGAATGCTGCTGATATACTCTTAAAAATCAAAGATAAGGTTTAAATTAGGTTAATAAAACTAATAACCCTAATCTACCTAATTGTTTCACACACTTATCCACACATGATCCATCACAATGAAACACCTGTATAATGCACTATAAACAGACATAATTGACTCCTGAAATAATATCTATTGCATGTAAGACTTTTCAAGCCTATCGCCAAAATGCAAATAACAAAAATAAAATTGCGTATGCCTTATGATTAGTTGTTTTTATCGGGGCAAACAGAGGTCAATAAGGCGTTTGTTTCTACCCAGGCAATCTATGTATTTATTTTTTTACTTATTGTTATTCTATATATCTAAATTTAATATCTAATACTAGTGTTGCCAGATCTCCCGCTTTTGGCAGGATGTCCCGCTTTTCAGCCCCGTCGGACGCGTCCCGCTGGCACCGGAACTCCTAAAATCCCGGTTTTTCATCAAGCCAGCCTTTGAACAAAGAAGGTACGAGGCGAGCGACTGAAAAAAAAAAGATTTGAATTTATTCAGAAATAAAGATTGTAATTTAATAGAATAGAATAGAATATAATAGAAATTTATTTATTTTCTCATCATCAAGACACAGTACAAAGTCAAATATGCAATACATAGAGACTGATGTCTGTTTTAGGTAGAACCTGTATTACAGATCACCAGGCTAACCCTCCGTCGGACAATCAATTTGTGAGCATTGACTGTATTTAATGATAAAAAGATAATCTACAATATTAAAACAAAATTATTGTGTGTGTGTGCGTGTGCGTGTGCGTGTGCGTGTGCGTGTGCGTGTGCGTGTGCTTGTGCGTGTGCGTGTGCGTGTGCGTGTGCCTGCGCGTGCGCGTGTGCGTGTGCGTGAGAGAATCAAAGCTTTAATTAAATAGGATAATTAAGTTACTAAATGGGTTTTAAAAGAGATTCTGTAGCACTGTAGTCAGCACCCTGAAGCCACGCACAAACTTTTTTCTTGCATTAGTTCTCGGAGAGAGGATAGATTAGGAGTTCTTTATTAATTTTATTATATAGATAGGGGCCCAGAAAAACGTAAAAATGATGTGCTAAACTACTCCTACATCTAGTGGTAGTACAGATCGCGGTGGTTCTTCTCTTAGTTGAGGCTGTTTTAGGGTCATATGAAAGTTCCGAATGTTTCTTTGTCACTGTACCTAAAATAAAATACTTTACTACGTTGGTATAGGTCATATAACGTATAGGAAGAAACGAACTTACTTTGTTTTTTTTTTTATTGTGTCCTTACTAAGTGTGTCAAATAAATGTTTCTTTCTTTCTTCTTTATTACTTTCAGAATAGCTCTTTGAGCTCTCTTTAGCTTTAATACATACGTTTTAGCAGCGCCACCCCAGGAAGTTATACAATATGTCAGTAAGGATTGACACAATGCAAGATAAACCATTCTAATAAGTGATATGTCTGCAATATGCCGGAGGGATTTAAAAATATAGATCAGTTTCAAGATAAATCTTTGAAAAGCATTAACGCATGCTTAGCGAACTCTAAAGTTACAATATTAAATGGAAAAAGAATACGGTCGCGAACAAGATTCGAACCTGCGCCTCCCGGATAAATACTCCAGGCGCTCTGACCACTAAGCCATCTCGACGGTCGAGATTTATATGACGCATTCTTTTTCCATTTAATATTGTAACTTTATAGATCAGTTTTCGAATTCTAGGGACTAAAGACTCAATGTGTGGTTGGAAATTTAGTTTATTATCAATTACAACACCTAGGTATTTGATTGTATCCGTTTTTGATAATTGCGGACAGCAGCATGAATTTGTGGATGGCGAGTTGCATTTGTGTGAAATAATTGAGAGATCTAATTGTTCTTGTTTTCTGAGTGTATAAGTCATGTACTTTGTTTTTTCTATATTTAAAGTAAAGATGTTCTCATCAAGCCACCTAGACACCTGGTCAAACCCATTTTGGGCGTGTGTAAATACTTCTTTCCACGTATCTCCATAAAAAAGTAAAGCGGTATCATCTGCAAATGTGATTATCCTACCATTGGTCAGAACTGCCTTACATAGGTTATTTATGTAGACCAGGAACAGAGTCGGGCCAAGGATACTGCCTTGTGGGACGCCATAATCAATCGGTAGTTCCTCACTTCTCAAACCATCCATCCTTACTAACTGAGTTCTACCTCTTAGAAAATCTACAAATAGATTCAGTGTTTCACCCCTAATGCCCAGTTTTTCTAGTTTACTTATTAGGATGGGGATAGACACTGTGTCAAACGCTTTTGCTAAGTCTAAATAAATAGCCAGAACTTTCTTCCCACCATCCAGGTTCGAGATTATAAATTCTGTTAATTGATGAACAGCGTCTGATGTTGACTTTTGAGAACGGAAACCAAATTGCGATGATGACAAAAGACTGTTAGATTCCAGGAAATTTACAAGTCTGCCGTTCGTCAGCCGTTCCAAAATTTTAGACATGGTTATGGTTATTTATTAATAGAGATGAATTAATAGAGGCGTATTTTGTCTGCGTCCCGATGTATGAAGTATCGTTAGAATCCTTACATTGTCCCAGGTAATATAGGTAAATAAGATTTTAAAAACAACATGGCAGGCGTGCTTTTTAATTTTTTCACTTGTTTTAGTTTGAAATTCGCACTAGCACTACACAGAACTCAATGGGGCGATATCAATTCGCACGTGTGTTTTTTTTAGTTCATCAATACCAAATATAGTTTTAGTATTTATTACGCGATTAGGGTCACTGGGACACTCCTTATCTTAGTAAACAATGCCCACGTAACAAGGTCGTAAGTGAAGATAATCCTACATCACATACGAAGAGGATTAGCGCCCCAGACTTACTGCGTCACTTATCAAAGGCCTTTTTAAAAGTCCAGACACATTCAGACTTTATACTAGAGGGGACGACGTTAGATTGTTCTGCTATTGTTAACTGTATAATGTAAAATTAAAGAGAAAATAAATATAATCAATCAACCTCGGAATTTACTTCTCCTGTCTTATTTGGGTAAATGTGTCTTATAATCTGTCTTATTAAAATGTGTCTTATTTGGATAAGTATGGAGTCTATACTTATCCAAATTTAAAAGCATAACAAACCATAATAAAGTAGATTAATCTGCCTGACTGTGTTTTATGTGAAGCAACAAAAATCATGCTCTCGCAATCGCAAAAGTATTATAATTGCGCCTACGCAAATCCTATGATTCGAGCCCTTAAATTAGCCTCCAAGAGATCCGATAGTTAAATACATCTAGCACACTGGTATTCTTATCCATTACCTACATTCATAATCATCATAATTTATGAGTACATTATTTTGTAAACGATCCTGCGTCACCCATACAGCTCACGTCGACACGAAACTAGAAGAAAACAGTAAATGAGTAGGCATTTTAGTTTCTTTATTTCTAACACACGAAGGTAAGTAAGTAATTAGGTAAAATATTATACAGCCTAATTACGGAGACCCTGGTTTGTATTGCCAACAAAATATACGGCACAACGTGGCGCAATGAGGTGGTTAGTATACAAGTTCCGTGCAGGTTACATGTCAGGAATATCTGACCGTGTGGTTACTATGCATACTAAATATAAAGTGATACTAAATGTTACTGAGATTATAGCAAAACAAAAATATGGGATAATGGATTACAATATAATTATCGCGCAAAGACGATAAAGTGGTCGCTGTTATCGCGAGATTTGATGAGACCTACAAAGATTTGCAAGCCAACCATAGACGTGGCTTAGGAATTGCTATTAAGCTGTTGCCTCGCTCATTAGCAGACACAATAGATTTTTATTGTTACAACGTACAGATCTGTACGTTACTGAGCCGAAAGGACGTTCTTATTGTGGTCGAATTTCGGCGACCGATAATAACCTTGGGTACGCCACTGCATGAAAGCGCTCAGATGAAAATGCAGTAGGTACATAGTAGGAAATAAAATCTAGGTTAGACTGTGAGTTTTATTGCAAGAGCTATATTTAAAGTATCAGATTTAGCCTGAATACGACATAGCTTAAATAGTTTTTATTACTAAAACTAAATACGTAATAACTTAGGTACCTGTATGTTAAAGTCGTAAGGGAACACTTTATGGGCCATATTTAATTTAATTAGTACAACCACGATAGGATTACTCCACCCCCATAAGATGAGTTGGAATTCAAGTTATTTGGAGATATTTAGACGAAACCCACACTGAGACGTCTCTGTTAATAATGTCGCCTATTACCCATTACCACGTTTATGCGCCAGCCCTTAAGTTTTACGATGTCTGGTAAATTGAATGAAGTGACTTACGGATTTTGTAAGGTGATAAAACAAATGAAATGTATGACAATATATTACTTTGTTGTGTGATGCGTGCACAAGAGAGAGTTCTTTGCCTTAAGGCCTTACCTACCTACTCAACAAAACTGTAGAGCTTATAACTACCTGCTTCTGTATCAGGTAAGTAGTTCTCCAGATGTTTTTTGCCAATCCTGCAGTGCGAGCATAATTCTTTTTGTCGACAATCTTGTCGATTTGAATCGTCAAATTTGACATAAGTTGTTGATAATACGATAAAATTCAATTTAAAAAAACTTTTATCGAGTCAAATTTGGCGGGAACATCCGTGCTCGCACACCTGTATCAGGGATGTGCAAAGGCCTCCCTAAAGTCTTTCTAATAAGTGTTTTTCCTGCACTACATTAAACCAGTATAGCGCATTCGAGTCTTCTCTTTCTGGGGTGGCCGCTGAAGATAAACTCTTGCTCCTTAATTATTTATTAAAGCGTCCGTATTATGCTGTTTATAGTGACTGGTCGTCTTGCTGAGTTTAGTGATCATAGTTCCTAATGTATTTAAATGCTTTTATTAAATTAGCCATGTTGTTCTTAGTGAATGTGCAGTTGTGAACACTAGTGCAACTGGGCACGGCGTTTATACCGAATAGTTTTAGATTGAATTAGAGGCTCTTGATAATTTCACATTGTTCTTTGAGTTCCTTAATACATTTTATTTGCGATATTATATAGACGCGTGCCAATTAACATGTGCCTTAAACATTTCATCTTGTACTAATAGTAAATTTTTCATACTACATTTTATTTTGTATTTAATTTATAAATAATCATGATACAGACTGAAATCTTACTGGCGAGTTTTTCCCAACTAAAACACAAAGAATGGTGAAAGGTGGGGCTTCCTGTCTAATGTTTGACGTACAAAAACGCAATTTTTTGCCTAATTTAAATAGAAAAACAATGATTTTGATTTCTATCTTAGAGTACCTAACTATGTCCGTGATTAATTTTAATTTAGATTTACTTTACTTAAGAAACATTTGAGTTGGTGTCGCAATAGTAAGAACTACACAAAAAATAACCGCGTGTACGTCGTGGGCTGCCTTTTGACTTAGCTCAACAAATATATGAATAACGTTATATATAAAACAAGTGTCTTCCTATCCCTTACTACTTTTCTTCGAATTCGGACAGTGTAGAAACATTGTAATGACATAATAGGATACGCAACCCACCAAGTTTAATTTACTTCGAGAAAGATCATGATGAGATAAATTTAAACTTGGAGCCGTGCTTGGAGCGACAACGGTTATAAAGGGAAATTAATTCGGATGTTATAAGCATTTCATTACATCTAATGTTAGGTTGGCTGACACCTCCGCCGTCACTAGTAATTTATTTATTTATTTAATTAATTTGGGAAAACATGTAACATGTAAACAGTAATTTATGACATTTGTGTAATGACCATTACACAAATGTCATAAATTACTGGTAGTAAAAAATAACATAAATATGTGTAGCTTATGGAAGCTCACAACGTTATCCACATACCTATTAAGTAAAAAGAAGTTATTTTGGAACTATTTGCAACGAGTGAAACCCAAACAGAAAATTAATTTAACCGCCGAAATTAATTTAGGCATTACATGGCCTCAACATGTATTAAAAAAAATATAATTATATATGACAATTTATACATATAAGGTAATGCATTATTTTTTAAATATTTTTATTCAATTGTAAACGTTGGTACATTACCATGATAAAATATAACACTTGTAAAAATATGATTACTGAGTATTAAAATTATCAAACAAATCTGTAATCAGTTTCGGGCGTTTGAAACGCCGCCATCTTGGCGCGCTTTCTCTGACGTCGGAGTACACATCATAAAATATATCTTGTATAGTAATAAATTATTCGATTTATTGTCATCGCGAACAGTGACGTTACGTATCACTCCAACAAATAGCGTGCGTTTTGAGATTTTAAATTTCCCTCCTATGATTCTCACTTTTCAACTTTAATATTATATAGTTAAAAGTTATTGAATAGATGTCATCTTGTTTACAGCAATAAAGATTACGAGTAAAAATATTTGACATAAATTTGAATCACATGCATATTCCCTATTGTGCGATACCTTCTTCGATATTCTTAATTAATAAGTATTATTTAGTCAATACAAATAAATAAAATTGAAGTCTGTTTGTAATGTCAAAAAAAAAGTTTTTTAAGCTCATACACCTATTTGCACGGATACCTATGCCGAAAAAATAACGCTCAACTCATATCGACCTAAACGAAACACACTCAGATATTGTAATTTATAGTCCATAAAATATAGCTTGATTAGAATGACAGCTGCCAAACCAATGTGACTAGTGCTGAGAAAATTCTAATCAAATCGATACCTATAAATAAAGTACTGATCAAATCGATATAAATAAATTAAAAATAAATATATGCCTGTTCAGTTAATATTTTACAGTATGTTAATAATGGTTTTAATTCGGTCGTGCCGGATTGCCATCCCATCGGACTACGAGAAAAAAAAAAAAAAAAAAAAAAGGACGAGGGAGTGTACTTTTGTTTGCGTATACACTTGTACACCATAATATCTCCTGCGTACTTGACTAATATCCTCGGAGATAAGCCGCTGTGACCGAAATACGGCCTGGAGGAGTGGGCGTTCATCATTAAAATCAGACTCGCTAAACAGACAAGAAATATGCCACGTCAATACGCTCATTTTTAATTTATATATAAGAAGACGAGGTTTTATTCTTGGAAGGGAATACTTACTCTTTTCATGAACAAAAACAAAATAAAGAAATTTTTATTCATTCGAAATGTAAATCGATTAAATAAATATTTCTATAAAAATTGGTCCCATCCCTATAATTTTTGCAACAAGACGTAACCTTGTAAAAACGCCATAGATACTTAGGTTTGGAACTATTTATAAGTATGTTTTTTTTTTAGTTTTTTGTTTATTTTATATATTATGCTGATTTCCATGTGCACCACACTGTACTGTACTTAGAAAAATGTAAACACGCTAGTTACGAATAATTTTTCATGTGTTATTTTAAATCATTCATTAGGACGTTACTACAAAGTTCAGTCGCATTCATAGATTATATATACTATACGTCGCATTGTAGATGTCACTTTTGTTGACATCTGCCATTCTAATCAAGCTATATTTTACGGACTTTTAAATAAATCCGCTCGAGTAGCTAACGTAAATTCTCTTAACCATACCAGTTGGACTGAGATATTCGTGACCTCTCAGTCCAACACATAATGTTACCGATTGTGAAAATGAGACGAAGCTAATGTCGTTCCATGTTAGTTAGCTGTTTTAGGTTGCCAACTTTATTAGCGAATCGTGCTCTATGACCAAAGAATAGATAGAGGACCTGAAATAAACAATAATTAGGTGCACCAAAAATAAAACTAAAATGGTGTAAGCCCCGCCCATTACCTAGTGCTGCCCATGACAGTTAGTATATTGTGAATCGTTTTTATTACATCGATCGAATCGATCAATCGTTTTCATAAGGGTCACCTTATCTTAAGTATCCAATTGAATCTTATATAACCACTGTTCTTGGAGTTCCGGAATCTTTGGGAATCATAAATGAAAACATTTAAATATTATATACTAACAACACAAATGTAATAAAATAGTAAACATTTATTCGTTTCGTCATAGTTGCCGTCCCAGGTTGAATTGACTCAGGATTGTCCATGCAAATATCTTCTACATCACCTTCATTGGCAACAGTTGATGTTGTTGTCTTATTATATTGTTCTTGATTATTTTTCTCATATGTCGAAATACGACACGTTGGATAATCCAACTGCAAATGTAAGTTTATAATTGTATTTTTTTTTATGATACTTCAAATTCACGATTTTATATACCTCCACGCGTTCCTGAAAAAAGAGGTCTTAACAGACAGACAGAGGAACAACAAAGTAATCTTATAAGTGTTACTTTTATCCTATCGAGGAACGGAACCGTAAAAAGACACAATGTTTTCTCAATATTGTCGAGCCACAAAGTCTCTTCTTTATGAATTTGTGAAAAGGGGCGCGGCCACGGAAATGGCTGTCGTCTTTTAAAGATTTAGCCGGTTAGGAGCCATGACAGGCAATAGGATATGAGTGTGAGTTATGCAAGTTTCGTAATTTACCTTAGGAAACCTTGTAGGTATTGCATTGTCCTGAAGTCTTATTATACCCAGAATTCTATTAATATAGGACTCTTCAAAATGTAGAGAACATGCAAATGTTTTATCGCGGCTGGTATCAATATTCTCCTGACCCAAAGATTCCATCCACAAAAATGATAGGTAATTTGGTTATTATCATAACACATAATGTGTATTATAAATATTCAAAATAAATGTATTCGAAAAAATCTAGAAAAACAAAATCGAAATCGTTGTTTAAATCAGAAGCACAACACTAAATTATTCTGTAAACAGTGTGTAATAAACAAACCCAGAATAAAGAAATATACCTTTCTAAACTTATTAAAATGGTATTCACTGATGACATAACAGTAATAAATATTAACTGAATCTAAAATTTGGTCGAAATATATGAAGGAATTTGATAATATATGAATGTTTAACGACTTACTTGTGCATTTATATAGAAGGTACTCTTTTACTAAATTTCGAACCACAGCCCTTCACACAACACTAAGGCATAATTTCGTTTATCACACGCAGCTTCACAGTTAAATTCTCAGCACTCAAGATGTTTTAAGCAAAGAAAATCGTATTAATAAGTTTCACGATAACGCCAAATGACACTTTATGTACACTGTAAAAAGTACTCAGAAAGAGAAACTAAAATGGTGCACCGACCGGTAGGCTGGTCTTAAGTGACGTCATGTTTATGACTTGCAATTTCAGAAAACTGACAAATTAAGGTTTTCTCTTTTTACACTAGCAGAATCTCATAAGTTAAAAAGAAATGCATATACTTTTTCTATTACTGTATCGAATCGTATGATATTTCTTTAACGTAATATTTATATAGATTAAGAGGGCAGGTCCTTTATTCCTTATTTAGCCTTTGATCGTGCTCCATATCTTTTTAAAAAAATGGTTTTTCATATCGATATCAAAACTTAATTTGGGTTGCCAACCTTATTAGCGAATCGTGCTCCATATCGACATGAAAAAACGGTTTTTCATAAAGAAAATTTTTAAACTAATTCTAAAATTTTGTCGTTTATATTTATTCTGGAGTGTATCATCGGTGAATACCGGCGGAGCCATAACAGGCCAGAGGATAGGGGTGTGAGTATTGCAAGTTTCACACACAGAGTTCTATTAAAACAGGACTCTTCAAAATGTAAAGAACATGCAAAAGTTTTATCCTGGCTGATATCAATATTCTCTTGTCCCAATGTATCAATCTACTTTTTTAACCGACTTCCAAAAAGGAGGAGGTTATCAATTCGGTTGTATTTTTTTTTTTTTTTTTTTAATGTTTGTTACCTCAGAACTCCGTCATTTATGAACCGATTTGGAAAATTATTTTTAAGAACTTCATTTTCGGTGACCTGAAAAATTTTAGGTAATTTGGTTATTATCTTAACACAGTATGAGTATCATATATATTCAAAATAAATGCTTTCGAAAAAATCGAGTAAACCAACATCGAAATCGTTGTTCATATCAGAAGCACAACACTAAATTATCATGTAAACACGTAATAAACAAACTCAAAATAAGGAAATATCATAGAATTAGAATAT
This sequence comes from Xylocampa areola, assembly GCA_935421205.1. Lineage (NCBI taxonomy): Eukaryota > Metazoa > Arthropoda > Insecta > Lepidoptera > Noctuidae > Xylocampa > Xylocampa areola. Next base: position 16,101,747 of record OW285204.1, read on the forward strand.
TTTTGCTACCCCATAGAAGGACATAGAGCTCAAAAAAGTGTAACCGTTTTTGAATTGTCAATGTGTGCGTGCAATAGTGATGTACAACGTGGAAATATTGACACATATCGCTTATCGATAAACAGTATTTCAGAAGTAAAGACTTGATATACAAAATGAAAATATTTTCAATCAAATTATGTTAATAAAACTAAAATCACAAGCGTAGGTATTATTTAATGCACTTCATTATTTAATTACATTATTTTAATAAAAACAATTCATGCGCTCATACTATAATTATATTTCATTGGTAATAGGTACTTTGTTAAGAAAGCAGCTTTTAAGGACCCTGAGCAGTGTATAGAGTATGACTGACTGACTGAATGATTTTTACCTACCTATCTTAATACCATTGCGAAGGTGGTCTGGACTCAGCGCAGCACACGCTTGAGGTGTGCCCTGCCTAGACCGCTGAGCGGCGGATACTAAGAGCCAGTATCGGGCGAGATCTATTTTTGCCGGCAATAGTGATAGTGTAGGTCTAGGCTGGCAGATTTAGGGAACTGGAGAGAAATGGCTTCCTTTTGAGATACTGCTGTCCTCCAGAAAGAGACCGCCGAGCGGGATTGTGAGAGAGCCGATCCCTCTCGGAGAAGAAGGCTTCTAGGAGGCAACCCCGCCTGTATGATTTAAGACAGGCGGCCTTTTGGGGTCACGGTTGCTTAAAGAGTATTTACCCATCGTGGTCACGTGCTATCGTGCACAGCGAGGCTTAGGGGAGACCCCTTTACAGTCCTTCCAGGGATGTGTCTTAATAAGCGCTGTATAGCGGGGGTGCTGGAGCTGGTCTATTAAGTGCCTCCCTCCATATGCTGATGGTGACCGCCGAGGTGGTTTGAGTGAAGTAAGAATCTCACACACCCCGGTCTTATCCATAAAGGCCGGGCACGTTTTTGAAGGATTCCCCCCGAAGAAATAAGATATATCCTATTATCTTTTCCTACGTCTTCTTTTTCTTTATTATTTTTTCTTCTTTATCTTTATTCTTTTCGTCATCAATTAGTCTCATCCATTTTTCCTTTTCCTTAGCATCGACAGGAAACCTTTTAGTATAAAAAAATATATCATACAAATGTGAAATTCTCTTGAATTTGTAGTAAAAATTATGTAAACAACATATTCATTACGCTATCACATACAGGCTCAGTGCTCACCGCCTACAGGTGATAGCGCAGGAATCACCAACTAGTTATATTCGGGGTTTAATCAAATTCAAATCAAATAGCGAAGAATAATAGTAGCGCAGTTCGTTAGATCATTAATAAACTAAGGTCCGCACAAAGTAGGTTGGCGATCCGGAATTGAACCGCATTTGGGGACTACTGTAATAGCGTGATGAAATATATTTATAACGTTACCTGGGCTACTAAGCTACTCTGAGCTTCTTATATGTTATAAACGTTCGGACAGACACACCGACAAACAGACAGAAACGTTTCCAAACATTTTGGTTTCATCATATAGGTACCCCAATTAAAATTTTGGAAAAATTATTGCTGTCCAGAGATAGTTGGTAGATCTACACTAATAATAAATTCTGATATCGGAACTTTTTGTTCTAAAATTTCATCGACACAATAGTTGACACTGACAAGTCACTATTTTGTATACATGAAATGAAAATTTATATTAGAAAAACGTACTCAATATTGCTTTTATGACCATTGTTTTTTACTATAGAGTAAATGCACTATTTTCTTGATAGGATTTGTTATTTAAAATAAATTTTCTAAAGACAGATTTTTCCAAAATATGGCCATGAAAATATATGCTGTTGTTGACAATTTACCTGTGAAATTAATCTTTTCCTGGATTATATTTATAAGAAACATTGCAGTCACCAGCACAACACGTAGGCATTGCTTATAAATTTTAAAACTGTATAAAATATACAGGATTCCCTGACAATACAGCAAATATAAGTTAGCGTGATTTTTGACAGTGACACTGGAGAAAACAACATCTGCCAATAGTGCTGACTGAACCTAAATATGCTTTCTCTTTCTAACATGTGATATTTCCGTAAGAGATTCCATTCCCATAGTAGGCTTTGTTGGTCTTTTTCTATCATACGTTTATGGGAAATATACCATTCGAAATTTATTAAAATGTAAGATTAAAATGGTATTCACCGATGACATAACAGTAATAAATATAAACGACTAAATTTTAGACTCTGTTAAATAATTTTCGATATGAAAAATCGTTTTTTAATATCGATATGGAACACGATCAATGGCTAAAGAAGGAGTAAAGGACCTGCCCTATTAATCTATATGTCGCAGATGGATTGTAGAATCCGCTGTTTTACAAAATCTCTAGCTGCTTTACAAAACAGTACTGTTTTATAAAACAGCTGAACAACGTTCAGCTGGATTGCCATTGCGATACGTTTAACAGAACTGCTACCCAGCTTTAGACGTAATGCAGAATGACATATCTACAGTGGGACAGGTTTGTTTATTGTATAGGTATATTAAATGGATAGTCACCATTCAAGTAAAAAAGCGATACTGTATTCTGATTTGACTTTCCATGGCTGGGTTGACGGAGCCCCGCTTAGCGGGGCTCCTATTTTTGTGTCGGTAAGGTTAGAAAAAACCTAAACACGAAGAGGATGAACCTGTCCGTGTCGGGATACACGAAACTCCCGAGCTCGGTTCGCTCGCTCATGGATCAATTTAATTTATTTTCTTTCATAATCCCGATATATTGTCGCCTATTATAGTGGATTAGTATTTACGTAATTAAAAAAATTCATATTTTTTTTTGCTATCGACAAGTAAAATAAAGTTAGGTTATTATTGTTAGGACATACAGAGCCATATGCGACAAAATTTCGAACTAAAATCAACTAGACATGCGCAAAATGTGTCAGTGAAAAGAAATGAATGAAGTATATCTTTTCGCTCAACGAAGTAGTCCACTCATTTAGTTCAGTACTTCATTTAGTTCAGCAGATCAGAACTAGTCCATGAGATGAGATGAGATATGAAGCTCGCATAGAGTGATTTAGTTACGACAAATGACGCACTTCATTTAGTTCACTTTTTTGTAAAATATAGATTCTCCTTCATATTTTATACAGACTTAGGACTGTCACCCATAAATATAAATGTAAACAAAACAGTGCAGACCTGGTACATAGTTTCGACTAAGTTTGGTGTTGAAGTATTGTGACTCGAGCGTAAAGAAAAACTGAATCACAACTGAACTAAATGAAGTAGAGACACATTCGAATGACTACTGAATGAGTGATATATTTATTTTTCGAAATGAAGTAGTCCATTTCCTTCAATCGTTCGCGAACTACCCATCTCTAAAATCAACAATCTGACAGTTCATTTCACACTGTTTTACATAATCTCTGATCGTTGACCCGCTGCATTGATAAACGCAAAACGGTCATTCAATTCTGCGTGTTTTCAGTAATTATGACCAGTAAGTATTATATTAAAACCGCTAAACGTCGTTCAGCTGTTTTTCATAACAGTACTGTTTTTTAAATCAGCTAGCATTTTTGTAAAACAGCTTATTCTACAATCCATCTGCGACATCTATATTATCTATTGCAGTTAACATGACACTGACGAGATTACCAGAATGGTTGTCAGTGTCACTGTCACGTCAGCCAATTCAATTTAAGAAATAAAATAAACAACCGCATTATTCATAATTTTACGATATAATAACACAGGATACCAAATAAAACTAACTAAACTAGATACCACTGTTTCTCTATTTCGATATTGCTAGCTATAATTTCTTACCACGTAACCGATTTGTTGTCGACAAAGACTTGACTTTTTCAACATACTTGAAACTGAAAGAATACCACCTGAGAAATGAAGATATCGGAGGTACCTTGCTCAACCTACCTTATACCTTGAACTTACAATTTTTTCTTCTTACTACTCGTTCATATATGAAACTTTTAATACAAGTTAAGCCACCACATGATAACATAACCTATTACTAAAAATTCCTTAAATATCCTATTTTATGAACGCAATAATTCAAGAAAATCAAGTGTATAAATTATCATAATCAAGTGTATTATGAAGATCTCATTAAAATTTTCAGCTTCCTGGTGATGAAGACTCAGGCCCAACATGCAGAACATATGTTTTTCAAAATGAAAGCCACACTTTAGGCAATGCACTGAAATGTATAATCAATAGATAGTAAGTTGAATTTTTTTTAATTTTTGGGTGTTTTGTCCTGATTTAGATTTACACCTGTATTCACAAAGAATACTTAATTAATTATGGCAGCAACACTATGCTAAGTAAGGCATTCCTCACTGAGCTCATCAGGGAGGGCCCTAAAAAAAATTTACTTATGCTACACTTGTTGTTTAAAATAGCCATCCAGCCACCTTAAGCTGTTGCCTCGCTTCAATCAATAGATTTTTATTGTTACAACGTATAATTCTGTATGTTGCTGAGCCGAAAGGTTAAGTAAGGGTCCTTTTGAATGAACACATGGCATTGCACAACACTGAAGTATTGTTTATAAATTGGATTTACTGGCCCTATGCTTTTGTGTGCACTGTGGGACCTCATAGTTTTGTTTGCTAGTACCAGTGTTAGAAAATGCCTCTAAATATCACAAAATAATTATGTACTCTACAGCTAAATTATAACAGTATAGGTAGATTAATATATTTTGTTACTATTTTCAGTGAAGATGTAGAGTTCTGTGGCTATACTGTGCCTCATCCAGCTGAATCCAAAATGCACTTCAGGATACAATCCAGAGAAACACCAGCACTAGAAATTCTGAAAAGAGGCTTGAAAGACTTGGAAAAAGTATGTGATCACACAATAGATGTATTTGAAAAAGAAGTAAAAGATTTTAGTAAAACATAAATACCCATTTAATTTAATTTATTACTACTCCATACAGCTTCAATGAAAAAAAAACAAAATTTCATAGGATAATATATTTTATTATGTGTATTTTTGTATATAAGTATTAACTTCCAACTGATAAAGTAGCTGAATACCATACAAAAGTGATTTGCACCGCATAAGTATGGAGATCAATAGGAGATTATTTTCTTACATAATGAAAAGTAGGTACTAGTAATTGATAACATGGAGTGAACCTCACTACCACCAGTTACAGTAGTGTAATGCCTTAACTGTTGTCCAAGCCAATAATAACAATCTTATTACCTATGGTAATTGTTTAAATACTAGGACTTAACTCTCAGATCAGTTTACTTTTTATTTTTTTCAGAATTTGCAACTTGTCCTGTAGTTTAGATTTAGATGATCTTCATTTTACTTTTACATTACACATAAAGCAGTGAACTATGGGGATAGTTAAGTTTAAGTGAACTTGCACATCCATGACAGCAGCAGTATGTCGTAGCAATAAGGACAGTTTTTAACTGACTTCCAAAAAGGAGGAGGTTATCAATTCGGTTGTTTTTTTTTTTATGTTTGTTACCTCAGAACTCTGTCATTTATGAACCAATTTGGAATTATTGTTTTTTTATTTGAAAGGATTTAGTTTCAGATTGGTCCCATTTAAATTTTATAAAAATTGATTTGGTAGTTTGGTATTTAAATCAAAATAACTGAAAAATAATACGTCGTCCAAGTAAACGAAATGGTGTATTTTGCCTTCTTGTGACTTTCCGCTGGTATTTACGGTCTCTAGAATAGTTCTAATGAACTGCCTATTTTCCAGCTTCATCATCAGATGATGATGATGATGATGAAACCGGAAGATAAGCACCGGAAATCCGTCATATTTTTTTGCTATTTAATACTTTTTAGTGTAAGACCGCATTCTCAAACATCTCTTTTTATTTTACACGAGTGCCCAAAAACCGGAGTGTATGTTTGTGAGTTTCTTTACCTATTCCACCATAACTTCTAAATACCTGAACTGATTTCGATATATGGGGTACTGTCCCGTGAGTAACATACGCTAATCAGATTTTAATTTAATTTTTTAATTAATTTCATCTTGTTTTACGCAGTTCATTACTCTCGTTTGAAATAGCCTCAAATCTAGATTTCCTACTTTGATATAGGCGTTTCTCCCCTTCTTTGCTCGTCTCAATTAAATGGCCCCTACCCATATGGACAGCACGTTGAGTAGGTCTACTCATATTCACTTCCGATAAATCAGTTATGGAACGCAAGATTCACTAAAAAGTAAGAAATAAAATATTTTTTAACAAAAAAAAAGAACTGACTTCAAAAATCTTTCTGTTAAGTAAAAATGCAATAAAAAGTAATAAAATAATTGCATTATTTACTTACTACAATTTATATAAAAATATTTTTTGAATTTTAGAGGATTCTGAATGAAATCAATTTATTAGGACAATAATATACAATATTATTTTTGGAGACGGTGCCAGTAAAGGATAATAAATGTGTAAGTACATTCATTAAGTAGCGTATTACGTTCGCTTTAGGCAGTTATGTTCATTTGTAAATAGGTTCAATTAGGCATAATACATTATCGTCATAATAATGATGGTTAATGTACCTTTAGATAATCTTTGCAAATTTTAGGAAACTTCCTAAATATTTTTAGTTTGGCTGGCACCGACTCCAAAAATAATAATAATTGTAAGTAAGTATATTATTGTCCTAATAAATTGATTTTATTCAGAAACATAAAATTAAAAAAAATATATATAAATTGTAGTAAGTAAATAGGTAATGCAATTATTTTATTACTTTTTAATGCATTTTTACTTAACAGAAAGATTTTTGGAGTCGGTTCTTTTTTTTGTTAAAAATTATTTTATCATAGTTCAAGTGTTACGGTTGCCCATACCTAGCTATTTATTCAAGTTCCATCTCTCTAGAGACCTAGGCATAATTTCACTAGTTATTTGTACACTGCTCCATTCTTGTAGAAGGTATTCCAAAAAACAATCATGAACCATCAGTCTGTCATGGCTTATTTGGACTGTGCCATTTCCCGATATATGCATCTACGCTGACAGATTTGTCGAGTTAGTAAGCCTTAGCTATGCTATTTCGGTTTATTGTTGCATGAAAGATATCAGTGCTACAAATGTTAAGTCTAAAACAACAATCATACCTACCAAATCTGCTTAGTTTTAACTACATGCCATGGTGTTAATAAGTAATTCTCAGCAGCAGTACAGCTTGACACTGTGCTCGGTATAGGGCAATTATTTATTCAAAGACTCAAAAATGGAATTGCTGAAATTGTGAGTGACAAAAAGAACACCTCTGCCCGACCCTTCAAGGAATATATCAATGATACTATATAGGTTAGGTATTAAGTAAAATGCCAAAGTAAGATGGTAGTCAATTTTATTTCAGTTTAACAATTAAAACTGTCTTTAGGCTTTGAACTCCGAGTAAGGAGACTTTGTCAGTGGGATGTCCCTCCACAAGTCAGGGGTAAGGTAGGCATAGGTTTTGGCAATGGCCGCATAGGTGGCCTTAGCAAAGTTACCCAGGGTGCCAGTGGAACCACGAGCTGATGTATAGCAGTCCTGGACACCAGCCATCTGTAGCAGCTTCTTGGGGACTGGAGCAGACACAATACCAGTACCTCGAGGAGCAGGGATCAATCTCACAGTGACAGAACCACACTTTCCAGTGACCTGTAAAGAGAAATTGAAAAGTATTAAATATAAAATTCTTAATAACTTTCACACAATGGTATTGAGTTAAATAAATCAGACGCGTTAACGAACTTCATTGGAAAACCTCAAGAGGATACCACGAATGAAATGATTATCAGTTTCATCATTAAAAACTTAATAGTTAAGTTTTTTGAGAGTTCAGTACACTCAAATTATCTGACAGCCTCATGGAATCAACAACATATCTATATAATGAAGAGACATCAACTCACTAATGATATAAGAAAGAAAAATGAATTACCTTGCAAGGAACAGTGTGGGGCTTGCCAATCTTGTTTCCCCAGTATCCTCTGCGGACGGGCAGGACAGACAGCTTGGCAAGGATGATAGCACCACGGATGGCGGTGGCGACTTCTTTGCTGCACTTCACGCCTAGACCAATATGTCCGTTGTTGTCGCCAATAGCCACGAAGGCCTTGAAACGAGTACGCTGACCGGCACGGGTCTGTTTCTGTACGGGCATGATTTTGAGGACCTCATCGTTAAGAGATGGGCCAAGGAAGAAGTCAATGATTTCGAACTCTTTGATGGGCAGAGAAAACAGATAGATGCTCTCGAGTTTGTCAATCTTTCCATCGCGTACTAGACGGCCCAGTTTAGTTACAGGCACCCATTCTTTCTGGTCTTCCTTTCCACGTCCACGGCCGCGACCACGACCGCGTCCTCGGCCACGAGGACCACCACGGCCTCTATCGCCACCACGAGACCCAAAGCCGCCACGAAAACCGCCACGTCCACCGGCTGGAGCAGCGTCCGCCATTCTGTTGAAGAGGTTACTTTTTTAATCGCGTGGTCCATGATACACTTAAATAAACGCATATTTCGCAAAAATCAGACGCATTAAGGCCATCACTGTGTAAACACTATGGTAGATACCACGAATGAAGGAAAATTTGATTCTCATCATGAAAAATATAAAACCACGTGGTGGATTTATGTTACATAGTAAATTATCAACACTTGACACAAATAGTTTGTAGAAGACACAGAATAGGAATTCAAACAAAACTAATAGAATTGCGTTAATTTAAATTTACTTTATTATTGTACTTATATATTATAATGTAGACGAAATACTTACGTTGAACAGTGAGCGCAGTAAGAGAGTCAAACACAAAATGGCCGAATTATTTTACGCTTCACGTTTGTTTCATTGTCGTTGCCCAGCGTTGGCTGAATAGCTTTTTCTTTATTTGAAACTTAGCCTTTTAGCCCATATGTAAGATATAAATAATATTTTAGATTATGAAATACTAGACATTATTTACTCTTAGGAATATAGATTGATCAGAAAACGAAATCTTTGCGTCTTAGACTATTTTAGTTTTTTTTTAAGAAACGTTAGGCTAGTTCAGCCAGCACAACCTCATCATCATTATCATCATCCCCCGGATTCGGGATAAGAATCCCAATTTATTTTGTGGTCGGCACCGCATATATCCGGCATGGCGCTAAAGTTTTGGCTATGTTTTATAACCGGCCGCCTGCCTGACTCAACCCTTTTTGGGAAATACTGTTGTTGGTGGTAACCGCCACCGATACGATCTCTTTCTATCTTACTATGTCGTACCAAATGTTATCCATGCACCAAGTTCCGATGTTATCCTACTATCACACTCCACCAACCTCATTTATCGGTATTATATAAATTTAAACACCCATATTTACGGAATATTACAATACCTCATTGGTGAATTATAATCCTTGATCCATCCAAAATAAATTTTAATAATCATCATAATCTATTTCCTCTTTCTTGCACTATATTTCCTTACTCTTATTAAATAAATTCACCATCAACCTGTCCACTGCTGAACATAGCCCACGCTAAATACACTCCACTGAGCTCGGTCTTCGGCTTTCCCCATCCAGCCCCCACCAGCTACCTTGCGCAAATCGCCACTCTACCTAGCCTAAGGGCGTCCTACACTTCGTTTGCCGATTCGCGATCTCCACACAAGAACGCGTTTACCCCAGCGATTGTCGGTTCTGCGGGTAACATGGCCAGACTACTACCACTTCAGCTTACTATACCTGGGGCACATGTGGGCTATGTCGATAATGTTGGTTCTCTAACGGATTACCTCGTGTCGGATTCGGTATTTCAGAGTAACTCCGATTATAGCCCTCTAAGCAACTTACATAGCTCGCTAAGCAACTTTTAATAATATAACTATAAAAATCTATTACCGCATGAATAAAAGATTTGGCTGTCAAATTCAGGAATGAAATTCACCAGGAAATTTGGATGGTATTTTTGTATAAATTACACCCGCGCGAAGTCAGGGCGGATCGCTATACTTACTGCCAATTACCCGTGGATTTGGTGGTAGCCACCAACTACCCGTAGTTAGTGTTAGACCGTGCAGTGTCCGCCACCAAGGAATAGTAATATTATAATAATTAAAAAACCTCTGGGACAGTTCGGTAGACGTTACCTCATCTAATGAGACTAACGTTACACCGCAATGAACATTAAATTAGCTTTTTAAGATCAATTATACTAAAACAAAAAGGCAGGACTCTCAACTCTGTCTTGCCTTAATTGGCCGGCCAGAGATGGGTCGCCAGAGTTATATGTTCGGGGGTGGAAGTGTCATGTAAGTAATAGCGTAACAACGGGGAAATCTTCTCGTCTTTGAGACCGTCTCATCGGGTCTTTTGAGACCCGCGATGGTGAAACCGGGGCCGCTCCTCTCGACACCCCTAGCCGCTCACACCCCTACTGCCTGTATCAAGACGGTGTTTGAGCGGCCCATGTAGTGAGTTGGCAAGTCACCGTCTGCCAACACATTTTAATGTTTAGGCAATGAAAGCCAGACGCTGTTTTTAATTCCGGCAACCGATAAATAGTCCATATAGCGCGACACAGCAATAGAAATATTTTTTTTGTCATTTTTCGAATGTCAATAGTTCTGCATCTATCGGGGACTCTCCATGGCTGTATTCCTATAGTGCAATCAAGGAGAGTTTCCGGTTGGGTGTCCTAATTCAATTTAATTTAAAACTCTCAGAGGGACCTCTGTGTGTTTGACCTGTGTCTCCAGACAAGCCCTCTAAAAGACCCGCTTTCTTTCCAATGGAGAAAATGCCGAGATTTGATAGAGATACAAATAATTAATAATTAAAAGGCTTTCGCTAGATGGCTGTGGCTGGATTAAGGGCCTGATACAGAAAGCGGTACGCCTCGATACGGCTTTGTGAGTAGATTCCTTTCACTGGAGCCCTAACCACCTGTACCTTGGACCCTGTTCCCGATGTCGGTGGCGTACTGTAACCGTCTTATCGTCTATTTTATGTATTTTTAAATAGTTTTTTTTTATTTATTTTTAATATGTAATTATCACTACATATAAAACAAAGTCCCCCGCCGCGTCTGTCTGTTCGCGATATAGGTATTCAAAAAGTTGTCATATTTAATGTGAATGGAAAGGTGGTAATTGGAAAGCTATTTAGACTGTTACAGTATTAATTCTTTAGTTATCAGCATTTCATGCACATTATGATAGCACATTACACCATACAATTTGAATATCTTAGGAGTGATTGCAAAATAAAAACTAACACGCGAGAAATTAAATTCAAGCGGTCTCACACTGACGGGACTCCCTTGGTGCAACTACCCCCGCGCCGCGCCGCCCGCTGTTGCTATACCTATGAGCCAATCGATAAAACGCGCGTTTCGCTATCCGAGAATCGAATGGTTATAATTCTAATGCGACACTGATGGTCTCTACCCATACCGTGAAGCCGGGGCGGGTCGCTAGTAATTAATAAATTAATAATGATATGATAAAGCTGAAGAGTTTGTTTGTTTGAACGCGCTAATATCTGTAACTACCAGTCGGGCTTGAAAAAATATTTTTTTCTCATTTGATAGCCTAATTGATAAGGAAGGTTATAGGATATTTAATATCACCCTACGAACCTTAGGAGTCGAGCAAAAAGAAAAAAACGGGAGAAAGGCAGCAACAAAAGTACATAGATAAATTCACGCCTTTTCCCATGGGGTAAGCGAATTGTACGAATGGTACAAATATTACACAGAATTAAGAAAACAAATTTTAGCAAGAACGTTAACATTTAATGGTAACAACCTCAAACAATTCTCGCGTATTATCTTGCACGACGAATGGGAATGTTTGAATCCCATGGCATGCAGCACCATACTGCCCAGTTCTAGTAAGAGCAACGACAGCTCCCATGAAGCCAGGGTAATGTGCAGCTATTCTCTTAATGGCTGTTTGCGCAGCATCCGTAGGTGACGCGCCTCGACGCATTTCTTCTACGGCCAAGAAGCTGAACAAATGTATATCCAACTTATCATTAAATCACTGTCAAGAATTACCTACTTTTAGATGTCAATGAAAAGAGAAAACGAAAGCCAGTTTTGTTTTTAATAAAGAAAGAAAACATTTAACAGGATTGTAAATAAAGTAGCAGGTACCTAACAATATAATTGTATTAATTAATCTTAGAAGATTCTGTACCTCGGCAAAAACCTTAGCATTATGTCGCCGTCGCCTGTAGCCGCAGCACCGCCTACGTCATTATCAGCATATGCACCAGCCCCAGGTATAGGGGAGTCGCCAACTCTCCTATAAACAAACCTCCCATAGTAACGCATGATCGTACGATCAAAAATAAAGACTCAATTAGAACACTAAAGAGTTGACAAAAAAAAGAAAGTACACAAAATTGCATAAAAGGGATCCTTTACCATGAGGCTCGTTTGCTCACTATACTGTGGCTATACCATATAAAGAAGTTTATTTATACTTGTAATATGATTCGTCGTCGTGAGTACGTGCACCGTGCGACGAAATTGCATACGAATAGTTCGCTCGTACGATCGTCCATCTTTAGCCAATTTCTTCTTCTTTTTCTTAATTATCCATATCATGATAAAATAATCAGTTGTGAATTACCCAGGTATTTTGTATTTGGCTCCATTAGTCGAAGTGCCGGCTGCTACATCACCGTTGTTATCGACCGCGACCATTCCAATTGTATCATGATTATATTTATCTACCATGCGTACTTCAGGACTTGTGTCTCTTACACTATTCTTTATTTCATGATAAGGCCCGCAAGATTTACTGGGATCTGGCTTGACATCCTGAGATTAGATAAATAAAATGTTAGGTATGTTTATCAGAATACCTACTTCAAATTCATGGAGTTTTGTATGATATGGACAGCTAAAGGACTGGTGGATATTATAAGAGTTCTTAGACGAGAGGCACTTTGTCGGCGACAGGAATAACTGCAGTCGACAAGAGAGAGAGTGCCGCTCGTCGGTGAGAGCCCTACTACACGATTTAAATATTGAAAAATAGGATGAGGACGCCCAGCTAGCAGTGGTTTGGTTAGGGCTTCAAAAAAAGGAACCTTCTAACCTAACAACGCGAACGCGACCGATACGCATCAGCCGTGCTTGCAACCACTAGACTAACGAGACAGAAATGTAGTGTTGAAGAACTGGAAGGCGCAGGTTCAAATCCTGCTCACAGTCATATTTTTATTTCACCAAAATAAAGCTTTAAAATTGCAATGTGATAAATGATAATGCGTTTGAATGATTTATCTGTATTTGTTATGTGGAATACTTTACCTCCCAAAAGTTAGGTTGGCAATGGTTCTCATTGTGCCACTTTAGCCACAGTTTTTTAGATGCAGGAGTAGTAAGAGTCTCTTCTCGGAAGCCCATCTGAACAGCGAATTGTGTTGCCAGCTCACCAGCAAGAAATGAATGTTTCGTGTGCTCTAAGACATGGCGCGCTACTGATATGGCGCTTTTAATCCTTCGAAGTGCGCCTACAGCACCGACGTTCATTGTTTTCCTATGGAAGGAATATGAAAACTTGATAAGATAATATTGAAAAGCCAGAAGTAAGGGTAGGCCGCGTAAAACTGAATGACAGACCAGTATATTAAATAAAACAAAAATATAGAAGCATGCTTGAATACTAATACCCTATTTTACAGAGTTACGATATAAATATTGCTACGCGATATTTCAGTGTGGTATTAATTAATATATAAATAACTAGCTGACCCCGCAAAAGTTGTTTTGCCATATAAATAAAAAATTTAGGGGTGGACTACCCCTAACATTTAGGGGGATGAAAAATAGATGTTGGCCGATTCTCATAGATACCGGATAAGCACAAAAAATTTCATCAAAATCGGTCAAGCCGTTTCGGAGGAGTATGGCAACGAAAACTATGACACGAGAATTTTATATATTAGATATAAAAATTCTGATATTGAAAAGATATTAAGTACCTACTCGATTCATGACCTTGAGCTATTATATTCATTTAATTTGTAAGTATAAAAACTAAAGGTATGTAGTAAAAATAGTTTATAGTATGAATGACTGAGTTTTTGAAAATATTTTGATACCTATGCAAGTAGGTATTTAAATAATATTTTTTCTGATGTGGTTTCTTGATTGATGTACTACATATATATTATTATTTACTTCTATCATAGAACATAATAAATACTACTTGAGGTCATATTGTAAGTCCCACACACAAAACCAAGGTTTAAGTTTAAGTTGTACATTTTAGTTGTATGATTAAATTTTTTGTAGGTATGTATTATGTTCATTATTAAATAAAAATAAGAAGAGTGGTTACTTGCTAATTGATCCTAATATTATACCCATCCATAATAAGAGCATCCAATGTTGTCTCACTGTTTTCATCTGGACTTCCTCCATATCCTACAGTCCCATCACATTGCTGTTCCTCACACACTGATGCACCTTGTTCTATGGCATCTAGTGCTATGCCTCCCTCTTTTAGGACATCCCAGGCTACAATTAATCAGATTGTATAAATAATAGACAAAGAAGAGAATATTACTTGACTAACACATAAATTGATTCTAAATAATGAACAAAATAAACCTTGAGCAAAATTGTCTTTTTAAAGATTGTTTTACAGATAAGAAAAGTATTCACATAAATTTAATAAATACCATATCTATTATAATACGTCCGATTCAACTGTACTATTATAATAAGTTATGACGGCGGTCACATTAACTTAGTCAGTGGAATGCATAGGTAACTTTAATAATTTAAATTATAAACAAATGTCGTAATGGTCGTATAAAAAGAGAAATGATTTTTTGTAGTTTAATTACCTTTTGCTGTGGCATTTGAAAACCTCCATGTCGTTATTACTATAGGAACATTTAGTTCGCTCTCTACTAAATAATAATTAAAACCGAAATTAAAAAGACACAATATTATTAATTTACACATGTTTGTATGTTTGATTTCAAACGTACACAGTACCTACTTAAATAAAATCAAGACCGCTACTGCACTCTGCAACATAATCAACAACAGAGTCTTGGAGTCTTCACTGATAACAGATATCAGTCAGCTGATGTCAAATTGTCAATGTCATATAGAGATGTGTCATATTTATTAGAACAGTGGGGTTACTCTTGAAACGAATACCAATCCAATTCCAATATTAAGCTTTGACTGTACCTTTCTCCAAGCCATAAATTGAGATAGGCACTTCCGTTTTCTTACCAGTGCAGCGCTTTTTGCCCCAATATGATGTCATCTCCGATCAAATCCAGCAGGTAGAGGGGATAGGCGGAGCGCTTGCGCAGCGATTCTCCTTGTTCTCCTCATTGGCGTTCAAATTTCCGACCAGTGCGGATGCATTCAAAAGTTTTCCATTACTTTTTATATAAAGTTAAATTAAATAAAGTATTAGAATGACTATTTAAGTTAGTTAAACTACCTTGTTAGAATGGAAAATTCTACGGCCCCATGTTTTCAACGTTCGTCGAGTGAATCGTCGAGCAGCGGTTCATCTTTCGACGGCAGAAAGCGGCGAAGAAGGAGACATCGTCGTCACCATTCAAAGCTAAGTAGACTAGAAAATGCATTAGAAGGTCTGAACAAAAAAGTTTCATTTTTGCACGGCTGTATTACTAAGAATACTAGAAATGAAAATAATTCGGACAAAGATTCTGTCTTGTCTATTCCGTGCTCTGTCGACCTCAATAAAGAAATTAATAATCTTGAGAAAGGGATCGATATTCAAATGCATACTACCCTCAAATCACAGACATTACAAACTTCTGATTCTCATATTGAATTGCTTAACAAATTGCAATATTTTAACTCGCCTGATTGGTCTCAAGTGCGATATTCCGATGTTCAAAAATTATATAATTCTAATCCGGGTTTTGTTGAACTCGAAAGTAATGATTCAATAAAATTATTTGATCGGAATCATTCTTTGGCCGTTATGGAAAAGTCATTAGCTGCTATCTCACATGCAGTTATTTTACAAAACGAAGCATTCCAAAAGAGTATTGGCGATTTGATGTCTTGGCTTTCACAACTAAAAGAACCAACGACTACAGATGAAATTACCCAAAAAATTAATTCAATTTTCACTGGAGAGTATCAGAAAATGCAAACGGATTTATTACAAATGGTTTGTGGTAAACGAGCTGACATTATTCAACAGCGTAGAGACCAAATTTTAAAATTGGTCAAAGAAAAATGTTTTAGGGAATCGTTAAGGAAAATACCCCCGTCTATTGATAATTTATTTAATGATGAAAAGTTTACAGAATTTATTACTAAGCAAGGAGGCGTGCAGAAAGTTTTTGGTAGTTCATCTATAAAACTACCGCAAGGTATAAATAAGTACCCTTTTGCGCAAAATCGGAACTTGGAAACCTCTAGTAGATACGTTATGCCTGTGCGCAACAGTGCATATGATGGACCATCTACCAGTGGCGTCTCTTACCCTGCGCAAGGGCAAAAGAGAAAGGCTGAAGAGTTTTTTCGCCACCGTGAATCCAAGCGTCAAAAGCGTGCAGTCCCTGGTAGACGTGATAAGCGGAAATATTGACTACTGTCAAACCTTTCATGCTGGGCAAATCAAACATCAGGTAAGCGTTTGGAGGAAGTTGGGGGCACCACTGTACATATTAAAGATAATTACGGGTTATCGCATCCCCAGATTTTGAGCAGGCCACCGTTGATACATCCTTCAAAAGTTCCAAGAAAGTTTCACACAAAACATTCGATAGAAGAATTAATTAGAATAGAATTAATAAGTCAGAATGTGATAGAAAAAGCTCCTTTGACTCAGAGTTTCGTTTCAAAAATGTTTCTAGTTGCAAAGAAAGATTTAAAGGAACACTCGTTTCGGCCGGTCTTCAATTTGAAATTATTAAACAAATATGTCCAAATAGACAAATTTCAATTGGTAAATATGTACAGGGTCCCGGACTTCCTTCAACCACGAGATTGGCTAGTGAAATTGGATTTAAAAAATGCTTACTTTCATCTGCCAATCGCACCAGCACATCGTCCCTTCTTGCGAATGATAATATCAAACGAGCTTTGGCAAATGACTTGCCTACCCTTTGGTTTGGCAACAGCTCCCAAGGTATTCGCCAGTATAACGAATTGGATCGCGCAGATCCTTAGAGCTCAAGGAATACGTTTACTAGTATATCTCGACGATTTTTTGATTGTAAATCAAAATGCAGAGGCTCTGCAGCAACATACGAATTTAGTGATCAGACTTTTGCAAAGTCTGGGATTTGTAATCAACTTTCAAAAATCAGTACTTGTTCCTCAGAGGTCTATAGAGTATCTAGGTATAATTTGGGACCCCTGGCGCAACTCAAAGTCACTGCCCCCAACAAAGAGATCGTCATTAGAACTCAAAACAAAAAATTTTGCACGAGCAAAGGAGGTAAGTCTCAAAGACGTTCAGAGTATCCTAGGGATTTGGAACTTTGCCAGCTTCGTAGTCCCCAGGGGGCGGTTGAACTCTCGGCTGTTGCAAACGATCAACAACGCTCTTATCCAGAGAGAGATCAGAGATTGCGTAAGTCTCCCTCGCAGTGTTATCCCGAGTTGTCAGTGGTGGATACAGATTTGCGCGACAGTTTCCCATCTGCATTATTCACCTCCGACCATTTTCCTCACAACGGACTCGTCGAAGGTAGGTTGGGGCGCACAGCTCAACACAGAGTTTCTGTCAGGCCGATGGTCATTACAAGAAAGAGACTTTCACTGCAATATCCTCGAAATGATGGCGATTCTGCGAGTTATTCAGGTAAAAGGTCGTTCCATGATCGATGCAAGTCTGCTGATCCAGAGCGACAATCGAACTGTTGTCTCATACCTGCGCAACGAGGGTGGCACGAGATCACAGGCTCTACTAGACCTCACATACGATGTCCTAGACGGGCTAGATCGCTACCACATACAAATAACCGTATATCACCTACCCGGTCGATACAACTACATAGCGGATCGACTCTCAAGAAAGTCTGTATTTTCAGAATGGCACCTGGTTCCTCGCGCAACTGTGAGAATTTTTCAGCATTTCGGAGTTCCCGAGATAGATCTCTTCGCATCTCGCAGTGCTCATGTTGTGCCCACATATGTGAGTCTCGACATAACCGACCAAGATGCAGCCTATCACAATGCCTTCAGCCGCCAGTGGCATTACAGGTTAGCGTGGGTATTCCCGCCTCCATCTCTAATACCCAAGGTGCTATCGCATCTAAACCAAGCGATCGGAACGTATCTGATGGTAGCACCAGATTGGGAAAAGGTATTTTGGAAACCAGACCTGCTGACACGGTCACTGGCTCTCCCTTATCAGGTAATGAATTTGGATCATGTTTTAATAGACACGAAAACCAATCTCCCACCTCCTCAAATTTATCAAATGATTTTAAAAGTGTGGCTGATACGGGGTGGTCTTCATTATTAACACCTTGGAACAAAGACTAGATTGCAATAATGAACAGTAGTTGGCGAAAGTCCACATTAAGTACTTATAGGCCGGCTTGGATTTGTTGGTGTAAATGGTCTCGAGATAATAATGTAAACATATTAAACCCATCTCCTGAATGTGTGGCTAGATTTTTAACAGATTTATATCTAAAATTTAAATTTTCTTATAGTACAATTGCTGTACATAAGTCCGTTGTATGTAATTTTTGCTGTCCAACTACTGGAAGTGCGTTAGGTTCTCATATTTTAATTAAACAGGTATTAAAAGGTATAGCTTTAAAACAACCGCCTAAAAGTAAAGCCTCAATTTGGGATGTGAATGTGTTGACACATTTTTTAATAACTAAAACTGAAGTGTCTAGGAGGGCAGCAATTTTACTTCTGCTCTGTTCAGGACGAAGAGTTCATGACCTGACTTTATTAAATATTAATAAAGAGAACTTTATAGTTGGTAATGAGACAATAGTGTTCTGGCCATCTTTTGGTTCCAAAACCGACAGCACAAGTTACAAACAATCAGGATGGCGTTTATTTAGATGCGAGTCAAATTCAAATATAGACCCAGTCTTCTGGGTAAATAAACTAATAGAATCCTCTAAGTCTCGAAGAGGTAATATAGAAAGTTTATTTATAAGCACTTGTGGATCACCTAAACCGGCTAGCCGTTCAATTATAAGAGGTTGGGTTAAGTCTGTGTTAAAAGATGCTGGAATTGTTACCAGTCCAGGTAGTGTGCGAGCTGCAGTCGCTTCTGCTAGTTGGTTAAATAATACACCAATAGAGGATATTTCATAAGTATTATAAAAGAGAAATTAAGGACAGCAGCTTATCGCACAATTCAATTAATATTTTGTTTCAATCGGTAAATTAAGTGCAAATTATCCTAATATGGTTATTGTAATTCCTTGATTCATTATTACTGTGTTTAAATACATTTCTGATGCAGTGTCACATTGGCGTTTTTTATTGTTATTCAAATCCAGCAGCCGATAACAAACACGTCTCAATTTATGGCTTGGAGAAAGGTACAGTCAAACCTTAATAGAACAATTTTACCTGAAATAAAATTGATATTAAGCGTACTTACCTTTCTCCAAGCCAGTTTATATATCTGTCTGCGGATTTATATGCTAACATTTAAGGGTCTCTATCTTATAAATTGAGTTTCAATGAGGAGAACAAGGAGAATCGCTGCGCAAGCGCTCCGCCTATCCCCTATACCTGCTGGATTTGATCGGAGATGACATCATATTGGGGCAAAAAGCGCTGCACTGGTAAGAAAACGGAAGTGCCTATCTCAATTTATGGCTTGGAGAAAGGTAAGTACGCTTAATATCAATTTTATTTTCAGGTAAAATTGTTCTATTAAATAGACACCTTAAAACAACGCGTAATTTAAAAACAAATTTACCTACATTACAGTTGCCTCAATTTTAAAGCATGTTGTCTTCATATTATCCCGAATCTATAAAAAAAAAAAAACGTTTTGGTATTTAAAAGTTCGAACTGACATAAATTTCCAATGTCAATACAGCGGAATTATTTTCAAGAGTATAGCCCATAGGTCTGAAGATTAAGTATTTTACGAGACTAGGCGGCACCTATTCCGATTTTGAAAATACTTAGTACAAGTAGTCTTCACACGTAAGGATTCACTCAACATATTTCAAGCCGTGGAAGAAATAATAGTTCCATAGGAAAATTTTCCGTCCCCAATATAAATAACGAGCTCGGTCGCGTCTTAAAATAAAAATACTTCATGCCTTGGAAGTAAAAATACTTCAATGGGAAATTAATCCTTGCATTCATATAAACGAGGAGCACAATTGCAGAAAAAATACTTCAGGTCTTCGAAGTACAAATACTTGCATAGGAAACTGATCCGTGCTGACTTTTAAATATGGCTAACTATAGCATTTGCGAGTTGCCGAGTAAAATACTTTCAAAGTCTTGCTAGTATTTCGGGTGAACTACAAAGTGTCCATCAATTCGGTTGGCAACTGAGATAGCGAATAGGTACACTGGTAGGCATACTTCCAAGCAAATACCTGGTTTCACTTTTAAATCCTGGTCGTGTAAATACGCACCTTCCCTAATTTGTATGACTACAATAATAAATAAACAGTACAAATATCACTATGTTATATCTATGTTACATATATATCTTTATCAATTATTACTTGCTTATCTAGATAGGTACCTAATTAAAATTATAGGTATGTAAAAAATTTAAATATAAATAAGTAAGTACATAATTATAATTAAAAATAATAAATACATATATTAAAAAATATAGATACTTACAATAAATATTAAATTAAGAATAGCAAATAGGTATTCTACTACATATATAATATATAATTTATTTATGTAGATATTTTAATAAATAAAAAGAATTACTTACCAATGCTATAAGTACCTTCTTACAAATGTTCTTCCTCTCTCATAATGTTTGCGTGCCCAACAGGGTCCACGATGTACTACATTATTTTACTTACCATCTTCAAACACCATTGTGGAAAGCAAATAAAAATTTTGAGTTTGAGTTTTGAGTTTGAGTTCGTACCTAACTAGTTTCCTAGTCCAAGCTGTCCAAGACTAGTAAATATTAAGTCATAGTATGGATTTAATTATACTACGTAATTTATACTACGTGGAATATGTATTTGGAACACGTATTTTAAAAGACTAGGAATGGCTGTATTTAGTCCCAAATTTATCCAGTATGTCCCATCTCGTATTCATACTGTTTTTTTTATATGCAAAATGCAATACTTGGGTATGAGTCCTTTAGCAAGTAGTTTCTCGAATTAAATTTTTGATCTTGTATTATTTACGATATCACGTAATTGGTCAAAGGTGACATATACCTATAAAAATCTCCACCAATAGCAGTTCCAGTTGAGATATCATGATTCTATTGGTGCGTACTGGCGTAGAATGTAATTTAAAATTTATACAAATATTATTTACATTACGACTTCCGAGTTCTTGAACTTGACAGTTTCTCTTGTTTTGAAGTGAGAGAAATAAATAATTAGCTTGTTCCACAGTTCTAGCAGCAAGCACTGCTAGATATTATTACCGAAGGTTTTGAAAATACCGCCCGTTCCCTGTATTGACAATGGATTCAGCTGATACTTTCTTTGTAGAACTGCCAAAAGTAGTAAGTACCCACCTATTGTTTGCAGTTTTGCAAATTAAAATTGTATCGTTTATTAAACAAAGTAGATTTCAAAATATAATAATGTTATATTTTAGGAATTGCATGCGCACTTGAATGGTTCCTTGAGCCCAGCTACTATGCTACAGCTAAAAAGATATCATGCAGATTCTGGTCTTGAAGACAAAACGAATGCATTCTTTGATGAGTTTAAAATTGGGGCCGGAGACACCAGAAATCTATCAGAGTTAGTGTACTTAGCTATATTATTTATGATACCTCGTTACCATAAAAATCTACAACATTATATTTATTTATCCCGCCTTAACCCCCCGTGTATTAAAAAAATCACAAAATTATTTTATTCTATGGAATTAGTTAGTACCAGTAAGTAGGTACCCAACTTAATACACTGATATTTATTGAGGTGCCTAATTTTTGTATCTTATTGCATAATAATTGCTAAGATTAAATCCTTTGTGGTTATTTGAACTAATACATTGTTATTCATCATATGCATCTAAATGCACTAGTCAATCTGATATGCAATTTAATGTACCTGATTTAAATAAACAATGAACTATGAATGGTAATATAAATATTTGCTTATAGTTGCAGTTCCTTGCAGAAATAATGGTCTTATTTCAAACTATTTCACATTTACTGTCCTATTGCAATAATTTGGCTAAACACAATATTTTGATATGGAATGGATATTTTAGATGAGACCTTAAGCATAACTATACTCCATTTGAAATAAGATTAGACATTTAAACAAATCTGTTTTACTGTCTGTTCATCCGATTTTGACTATTATTCTGTAGGCACAAGGATGGCATTAAAAGCAAAATAGTGGTTACAATACCAACTTTTTACTGCAGCTGCCATTTGACATGCCACCAACGCAGTAGAAGTCAAAATCTGTTGAACAGACTGTAAAAAAGGTTTATTTAAATGTTTATGCTTATTTCAAATAGAGTATAATTAAATTGTTGCAGTTATAAAAAAATATTTTTTTTTCAAACCTGTGTCTTACATATTCAAATGGCCAGCATTGTATTCATAATATATTCTGTAAAACTAGACTAAGTGCGAGTCATAATCGTGTGCACACTTATGGTGCTATACCTCCTAGTTTCTTTTAAATTATTAGCCTTTATAGTATCCATAAAATCACACTTCTTGAACATTTCAACTGGCTAGCTATTAATTCAAAATAAACAGGCCTGTTTCAGATAGCCAGCTTTCTAAAATAGTTACATTGGGAACTTATTGTTTACGGAATCCAAATAAGAGTTATGGTCTGCAAAATATAAAAATCTATGTATATTATACTTCTAATTTATGTATTAACATTTTTACAGTTGTTTCCAAGTGTTCAGCATTGCACATTCCTTGACAAGCACCCCTGCAGCTCTTGCATTAGCCACCAAACTAACACTTCAAGAATTTCAAGATGATGGCTGCTGTTATCTTGAACTCCGAAGCACACCTCGTGACACTCCATATATGAATAAATTACAATATATTGAGACTATTGTTCTGGCTATACAGTAAGTACATAAGTGTTTTCACAGGCACCCGCAATAATAGACAGCAGCCTATCAACTTCCGCCTAAATCTTGTTGATCCTGTTTACAGAAAATCTTCTCTATACCTCTCAATGATGTCCCGTCTCATAATTTCTATAAACCGAAAATCACCACTGGCTGAGTCAGAAGAAATAGCCAACCTAGCAATAGAGTGCTTTAAGAAATACCCAGAAGTGGTGGTTGGTATTGAATTAAGTGGTGACCCTATGGCAGGGGTATTTCATCATTTTGTGCCAGCATTGAAGAGAGCAAAGGAAGCAGGCCTAAAAGTGAGTAATTCTGGCTAACCATCCCCCCTCACGACAGTTCATACACTTAGTACCCTCATATTTTTTTTTAATAATTGTTTATGTACCTAAAGGCCCTTGTTTTACATAGCATCACGCTTGTATTCCCCGAACGGGAAGGCAGAGGTGTACACGGTTGTACACCTACATTTCACCATTGCTATTATTAAGTCCCATGTAATAGGTGGTCAGGGGCGGATTTGATACGTTGGCTGCCCTAGGCCTACGAAAGATTGCCGCCCCCCTATGTGCTGTAAAGCATGAAAAATTAAATAAACTATAGAAATTAAATAAAAATTAAAAAAAGCGTTAGTCAGTTAATAATTTAATTATCTCAATCAGTATTTCAGATACCATTCTATTTGTAATTGTTCTATTTGTTTTCTTACCATTTCTATTTGTGAGAAGCAATGATTCACAAATTGTCTTTTGACTTTTGATGACAATTGAATTTTGCCGCCCTAGGCCCGGGCCTACTCAGCCTATAGGGAAATCCGCCCCTGTAGGAGGTAAGCCTATTGCCATAAACCGGGCACAATTCTAAACTCCAGGCTGCTTTTGAGAATGTTTTAACAGAGAAACTCAATAACACTGCCTAACCCGGGAATCGAACCCGAGACCTCTTGCTCAGCAGTCGAGCTTGGGACCACTAGACCAACTCGGCAGTTGTTTTACTTACACATATATTTATTTATCATATGTACAACTACCATTACTGAAATCAAAGTATGGACACAATTCAGACATAATTTTTTAAAATATATAATAATTTCTGCTTCATCACAGTACGGCACTGTGCCATAAAATATAGAATAAATAGAAAATGCCTTATTTTATTTTATTTTCAGATAACACTCCACTGTGGTGAAGTTTGCAACCCACAAGAAGTTTTAGAAATGCTTAATTTCAAACCGGATAGGATTGGTCATGGTACATGTATTCATCCCAAATATGGTGGTACTGAGGAAACATGGTCAACTCTTTGCAAATTCAAAATACCAGTTGGTTAGCTCCTTGTCAATATTAATCCATTGAGAATACTAGCAACTGTGAGGAATGCCTTTTATTAAAAGGCGCGGGAAACTAACAGCCTAAGATAACGCTATTTTTGCTATTTTGCAGAGGTATGCCTCACTAGTAATGTTAATACCAAGTCAACGCCAGATTATGATTCACACCACTGTAAGCTACTTTATGATGCCGAAGTACCTATCATAATATGTGTAAGTAAATAAATATGTAATTATTGTTTACAACCTTACCTAGGAGCACAACGAGCACAACACTAACTTTGTTTTATCAAAAGTGGATCTATGTTTGGCCACCAACTCACCTGATGGTAAGCGACGGTGTGGCCGATGAATCAGCACGTACATCCTCCTAATATTATAAACGCGAAATTTTGTTTGTATGGATGTTTGTAACTCTTTCACGCAATAACTACTGTACGGATTTGGATGAAATTTGGCACACAGATAGTTTATAACCTGGATTAACACACTTTGTATCCCGGCTGGACCCAATTTTGAAGTCCACGCAGGCGAAGTCGCGCGCAGAAGCTAGTCCAGAATAAATCTATTCACTCTTAAGTAGAGTGGATTGGTTTTGGGAACGATAGTTGGGGAGTTGATGCAACTGCCCAGACCTGTCTCCCACAACGGGTGCACCGGACTACATACCGAAACAGGACTAGGTCGCTTCATGACTGCTTCGTCTGGTGGGTGGAAGCCAGCTGCGGCAGAAGCTTTCCACCAGAGTTGTGTTGCCTGTTTTGCATCACCCAGGGGCCACGTCCATTTTGAGGGTGCACTTTTACGGACGCGGGCAACTCAGGCCCTGAAACATCAACCAAAACTTAATAACATAACATAGCATCACGCCTGAATTCTCCGAGGGGATAGGCAGCGAATCACCTACAAAACAGCAATTTTCACCAATGAGGTTAATAAATCCCATGGAATATATAGTGAGCCTATTGCCATCAACCGAGCACAGTTCCAAACTGGGAGCTTCTAATGTTTATTACTATTATATTTATTATTTATATTATATTATACTATATTTATTAATTACTAACAGAAAACCCAATAACCGAAAATCACCACTGCCCAACCCGGGAATCGAACCCAAAACCTCAACGGCAGTCCTCGCGCGGCCGTCATCTTTGTTACGACTAATAAAAATTTGCCCAGCCAGAGTTTTATCTTGATTAATGGTAAATTCTAAATGTATTCGCATTCCGTCCGGGACTTACCGGTTTACTAATGTCCAGAAGTAAGACTCGATGTCGCTAGCCAATGAACTAGGGATGGTGCCAGTCTAATTAAAAAGACAAGATAATTAATTTTCTCCTTTTCTTCTAAACTACTGAAGATCAATGTTTTGGGAAATATCTACACAAATTTGTTTACCGCCTGTATAGTAATTGTACTAGATACCTTAATAACATACCTACTGTGTGACTGTATTTTTCATAAATTTACATTTGTATACAGTTGTCGTATTAATATAACTGTGAACGTCTGAAGTAATACGCAAGTACCAGCGTACTTGCGTATTACTCAATTGTATGCTAAAATCGGCAGGGCGCATGCGCGATCGTTAGGAATGACGTAACTTCAGACCAGGGATGTTACGAATATTCGCATCCGTATCCGCAATTACGGAGCTTCCGCATGGATTTGGAAATTCCCGCATTCATCAATGCGGATAATCTATGGACGCGGTTGTAGCGCAGGTCGCTACAAGATATAAATTGGGTGGGGCTGGCGAGTTACGTTTGTCGTGGGCATGTGCTGAATTGCTGATTGACCATAGGTCCTATTGTTTACAATTTGTATCTCGTAAATCAATATTATTGTGAGTGAGTACACTGTGTATATTTTCTGTTGTGCGAGTTGTCTACAGTTAATATTTAATTTATTCGGTAAGTGAGTTTACAATGTCACCACCGACTGAAAGTAACTCAAACCAGGTGAGCTCACCTAAAAACATACGGAAATAATGTTGCTACAACATGTGAGAAGTGTGCTAAGTCATCTAATTTCTCTTGTCAATCTCAAGTTAAGCGGATACAAATACAAAAACTCATCCAATCAGCGCCAGTACGCTGCGCGCATCGCATTCGGTGATATGCCTTTTCGTTACAGTAAAATTCAAAAGATGGCATCTTTTGTGTTTTTATCTTGTAATATTTACATATGCACAAATCACCAAGGAATAACTCACCTCGCGTAAAAATGCGATACAGTTTTATAATTTCGTTATATGTATATTGAAAATAAAAATTAAAGACCGACTACTATCAGTTTATTCTGGTAAAAATTTTTATTAGCAGATTTTTTTTTAATGTCCAAAATTTGATTGGATTTGAAACTCTCCGAGGGGTCACCAACAAGATCAAATTTTTGCTGGGCTTCACTTAAGTAGCCATAAAAAGGAATTGAAAATATTATCCCAACAATAGCACGCAATTTTTATCACCAATACCAGCCAGAGTTTACCACCCATTCGAAGTCTGTATAAAAAATAACTTAAGATCCGCATCCGCGGATGCGAACCTTTAATAATCCGCATCCGTATCCGCGGATGTTAGAAAATCTGCATCCGCAACATCCCTGCTTCAGAGTTCCGACATGCACAGTTAAATTGCATACTACCAATAGAGTACTTTAACGTCACATTTGAATATTTCAAACTTAATATCGGAGGAGTAGATACACTTTAGTCATTATCTTGGATCACAAAACAAAACTTAATTTTTCGCATGCATTCTGCGGTATTAAATATAATTATATTAATATTTTATTTCCACAGACTGATGACAAAGGTGTCTTCGCCACGTCCCTTTCCCGGGAATACCAAATATGTGCCAACACATTTGCCCTCAGTCCATCACAAACTGCAAGACTAGCTTTGAATGCCTGCCAATATGTGTTTGCTGATAATGCACGTAAAACGCTAAACGATAAACTACTTAATTTTATTGAGAAACATGCCTTGTGAATAAAAGTTACAAAAATATTTTTATAAGTTAATATAGAATTTGAAATAAGTTCAGATTATTTTTTATTCTCATTGCAATTAATGTCTTGTATGTATAATTAATTAATTAAAATGATTCAGGCCAACTTCGGTTGGCTTGATTGATATATTTCTTATATAAATGAAGTCCCTTGGCTGATGATATCAACATTTGGCTTCTCAGGTCATTATTGGTATGAAAGTCTTGTGAAATGTAATGGGAACTTTTTCAGTTGTCGGGGCACGATTAATTTAGTATCAGTGAATAAATGAATAATTTTCGACTTCAAAACAATAAAAAAAGTATATTAATCACATTTCATTAGAATTACTCACCGAAATAGGATTCTATAACGCCTTTCTCGTGCTTAAAAAAATTGTTACGTTTAATTTTTGCTTAGTACAAAAAGTGACGTTGATAAACTAAACAAAAATGATACAACTAAACGCAAGTCAAGACATAACCTAAAAATTAATTCGAATTTCGACTGAAGGAAGGTAATTTACTGGAGAAAACTTGATAAATTAAAATCTACAATGAGTGACTTATCAGACTTCGCGAGCCCTAAGGCTGCCGACTCTGAACTACAAGACTTTCTTCTAGCAGAAAAACAAAAAGCGCAATTTCATGCACAGGTAAATTCCTTTTTAATTACTACGAATCTTGCATCATTATTCGTTTTGCACCACATTCATTATTTTTAATTCTGAATATTTGTCGTAATAAGTACACCAATGGAGTCTCTGACCAGAAATATTATCAGTATCTTCCATTTGATTTGGTCTACTGTCAAAGAAAATTAAATACATTAATTAAACAATAGGACTCAACTAAGTTGAAAACAATCTAATTACTTGATTCATGTATTAATTTTAAATTGCAGATCCATGAATTCAATGATTTTTGCTGGGACAAATGTGTGGATAAGCCAGGAGCAAAACTTGACTCTCGCACTGAAACCTGTATTACAAATTGTGTAGAGAGGTTTATTGATGTATCACTGCTTATTACTAACAGGTTCGCACAGATGCTTGAGAAAGGAGGTGGAATGCATTGAATCTTCTAGTTTTCTATTTAATACGAACTGATCTTTATGTAGCTCAGTCATGTATGTTGTGCATTTGTAGGTTCAACATTTTATGAATGGTGTATTTTTGTTTATCTTAGTAGCTAATCTAGCTAGTGGACATGCTGTTGTTTACTGTACCAAAAATGTACACTTAGGAATACCTAAATAAATTGTTAATTTAGTTTAATGATGGAATTAAACTAAGATACTTATGTTATTGTTTTATTTATTTGATATAAATAGTTTACAAATCAGTTCATTTGGAATTTATACCAACTGTAGCTTTTAAATTTGTATAAAGATACCTATTTAAGTTCTTGTATTTATAGTTTCAAACATTATTGAGAAGTATTGAAAAAAAAATGTTAATTCACACTGAAATAAGTGAACTCAAACATGTACATTATGTTACAACCATTACCTGGGCATCTTCAATATGAAGTTACAAGAATTAATAAGTATTGTAATTTTTTATAATAGTCAAAGTAAGATGGACTAGATTATTTTGTTCACAAGGTGCCCAGTTGATGACTGAACTAATTTATCTTCCAACTCTTCCAAGGGTGGTATCAGTTCGAGGATCTGCGGTAACAGTTTGGACAGCTACCAAACACTCATTAATCTTGGTCTGTAAGTCTCGAAGGTCTTGAACAAATAGTAGCTTCAAGACATCAGATGGTTGTTGTATTAGGTTCACTTCTGTCTGGGGTGGATCAGGATGGGGTGAGGTCTTAAGTATCTTAGCTAGGGCTGACAACCGGAATTTTGGATCTTGATGTGGACCAACTCCAGCTAGTGTGCATACTCTTTCTACACCTGCTTTGAATGCTGGACTTGAAACTATAAATGAAAAATTACAATATTATAATTACATCCCTGCTTAAAAATTAGGTACAGAAAACGAAACTGTCGTTAAGGGTTCCCTAACTTAGCTTAGGTAGCCCCTAAAATTTACGGAACATTGGTGAAAACGGGCATAAAACACTTATTAGTAATTCAAGATAAATCTTTGAAAAGCATTAACGCATGCTTAGTGAACTCTAAAGTTACATATTACGGTTCTGAGAAAACATTTATCATTATCATATAATTCCTCCCACAAACTTATGCGTAGAAAAAATGTTTCTTTGACATATCCTTGCATCTTTAAATCTTCATTTACTCAGCGGTTTTATCCTTTTATCGGTGTTTATCTTTACAATAAAATTGACAAGAAGTTGAATATATATCCTCTTAATTCTAAACAATGTAAAACAGAATTATCGAAATGGCTCCATTCGCTTAGCTACGATGAGACTGAAGCACTACTCAACATACCTACATAACTAAACTAAACACTATACAAAACACTCCACAACACAACCACTCACACCAAACAAAGACACTCATAATAATACATAAATTATATATTAAAGTCACTTTATAGTACTTACAGTCAAGGTTATCCAGAGGATTGGAAGACACAACATTTGGAGTAGCCTGTTTTGGCTTTTCTACCTTTGCATTCTTATATTTTTCAACTGAAACCAATATTGTACAAGCAATGTTATGTGTCCCAAATAAATCACATGGATGATTATGTATATTGCCGAGTTAACATTTAAGTAAAACTCAAATAATTGTTTACTACAATTATTTGATTTTGTTTTTCTAATCAGTACCCAGTTATTCTTAAACAGTTTTTGAGGATAAGTGGAACAAGGAGTACCTATTCAAAAATGCATAAGTGGTGTATGTTTTTGAGACAAGCACACATTTTAATTGCTTAAAAGGATTGGACTCACTGACACAAAGGTCACATGTCCTTCCAATTATGTGCCCCCTTCTCATTTCCCTCGCATGATCGAGAAGAAGCGAAATATGCAACTGTTTAACCTAGTAATCAAAAACTCAAAATCATAAGATAGGTACATACTATTATCTGCATATTCTAATCGTACAGCATACGACAGAATCCAATTCAGTTGTTCATTTGGAGTGCCCTCCGAAGCTGGGCTTACTAAATCCCGCTGATAAGTGGCATAAGCTTCCTTCCAACCATCCTTTTCTATATTTCTCAGACCATCCCGCTCTTCTATTTTGTAATGCCTGATTTTCTGATCTTCTAGCCACAAAACTACACTTCTGTATTCCTTCTCATCTATAAATTGAATTCATTAAAATTGACGCGTCTACTAAACGAATAAAAAAATTCTTATAGTAATTTATTTACCATCGCAGTTGAAGTCTCCAGGATTAGGATGGCCTAAAGCAGTTAATTTAAGCTTAAATATATTACTCATAATAATGTTCTCGTATTTTATGAGCTTTTTCGTGAAATATCGTGCGATATTGCGATTTCAGTGTTTTGGAACCACAAACCCAAATTCAAAGCCAAAATTCACAGAGAAAAATATTTATTGACACTTGACAAGTTGAAGTTGACAGACTATGGCGAATGCTACAGATTATGTAGTAGCAATCAATGTATCGACTAGTTCTAGTAGTCGATACATAACCTAAAGCGGCCAACACATGATCAATCAAACGATTTCGTACTGTTTTGCCCGCGACTATGTCTGCGTAGACTTCAGAATTGGGTCCAGCCAGGATAATGGGTATCCAAGTCAATCCAATAAGTTATAAACTATCTGTCATTATGCCACATATGTCTGCCAAACATTCAAATATGTTCAATAGTTATTGCGTGATAGAGTCAAATATCGGTCTATCCTCAAAATTTGGCGTTTACAATATTAGTGGGATAGTAGGATGTACTATCAAACATATTGTGCTGACCCCAAAATAGCTTAGGACCAGGGCCCTTATTCTGAACCGGCGGAAACTGGAGCTTTCATTTTCATCAGAACCTCTAACCGTTATTAAAATACGATGAAATTGATAGAGCATGAATTATATATATATTTTATTAAATATATTATGTATTTGTACATAATATATTTAATAAAATACATCAGAATTATATTTTTTTAATTTTCTGCCACTGTAATCTAAGTTAAAGTTTCCGTTCCGTGACGGAAAGTTTTCGAATGATTTAGAATAAGCCTACAGAACCTCTAAGCACTATTGAAAACTATGAAATTGATAAAGCATGATATATACTTGAACTTGAAGATATTTGATAAAATAGGTAATTAGGTACATCAGAATTATGTTTTTAATTTTCTAACACTAATAAAAGTTAAAGTTTCCGTTACGATACGGACAAGGTTTGGAATGGTTCCGAATAAGCCTACAGCTCACACTATCTCTCTCAGCAGCACGTGATAGTCGATAGACAGATCAGGGGACCCCGTATGATCACCTTTCTTCTTTTTCTTGTTCTTCATAAGGTTAGCAACTAAACCATAAATTATACGGAATATATCGACGGTGAAGTGTCAATATATATTATGTAACATTTTGGCGATTTTCGTTTTATAGTATTATCGTACTTATAATATGGTAACACACATATTCACAAAAGTTGTTTTCCTATAAACATTCGATTTAGTCAAATAATGAGGTATACTAAGTTTTTTTTACGTCATTTGTGCTGGCAATATATTCTATCTACGATTATAGGTTGACTAGTAAAAGGAGTTTTAACCGAACATACGATTCTAAAAAGTAAGTATTTAAATTAATATTGTTTAAATTATTCTAAATAGCTATAGGAATTATTCATATTACAAATAATCAGTTTGTAAGTCTTATCTGCTATACCTTAATTATTTATAAAGCAACACTAAAATTGTTAAAATATGGATGTATAGTACTTTTTGGCACACAATATTTCTTAGGGTAAGCTATCATTCGAAAGAATGCAGTCTAAGGTTATTTTTGTTGTTTTTATTGTTCTAGATCCATACCGATGACGTTTTTTTTTTCTTTTTAAGTAACGTTGCCCCACACTAGGAATTTCTTCCTGTATCGTGGGTGCGTTTACAGACATATAATCTCACAAGAACACAAATCTCTCTCAAATCTCATCAGCCTGATGGCTGACACTATCACGAGGATAAATATTCCTGGTTTAGACTTCTAACCCAAAGCGATTTTATACCTGCATGTGCCCCTCGTTAGCTAGAATGGGATGATTTAGAGGTCGACGATGTCGTATCAAGGAATAATCTAGGAACTAGCCATGAGCTTGATGCTGACAAGTATGACCCAGTATATCTACATCATTTTGAGCAACTGATGCAGGCTTGTTCGCACTCCAAGCCCTTTCTTGAGCTCAACTCTGACGTGTTGCGTCCGCTAGACCTTGAGTCCATCGATGCCATGTCTCCCGCAATCTCTAGAGATCATGTAATCAAGTCCATTGGTGTAACTAACATGCAAGCAAATTTGAAGTACCCTCCACTTCAAATTTGCTTGCCTGCTAGTTCCACCGCGTTAGATCCTGGTCGCTTTCTGATCTGACACATGATAGCAATACAGTTTTCACAATGCTTAGAAAAAGTCGGTCTCTCCCTATGCTGATACGGAATGATTATCTCCCCTCAATTGATTTTGGTAGTCCTTCAATACTGATAACTCTTCACAGAAATAATTGTAAAGAGGATAATTACCTACCTCCAAATATGAACGGGACATCGACAGAATCTGAATCAAAAACAGGGTTTGGTAATATGAACAAAAGCAAAAAGCGACGATACATAGGTGAACCCAGGCTTTGGAAAAGAAACCAGGCAAAAATGCGTCGAATGTAAGGTGAGGACTTTTTGGGACACTCTAGAACTGAAAACGGAAAATTTAAACAAAATAATTATATTATTAGACAGTTGGGAGAAAAATGTTAGTCTAAATATTGTTAGAGAAGTAAGTTAAGAGAATGTAGTAAGCTAAGTGAAGAAAGTATAAATCAAATCCTTATTATGATGCCTTGCCGTTCAAATAATTGATTTCATTCTTTTGTGACTTTATTGTATTTGATGCACATCAATTATCAACATCTATTACAAATGTCCATTTCAATTTAATTATTTCTTCGATCTTTAGAGCTATAACTTTATGATTAGTACTCGTAAACTATCATTCAATGATAAGTTGTGTTCATATGTAAAATTTTGTGAGCAAATTTTATTTGTTTTTTTGGCGATCTGATTAGGTATCTAAGACTAAGTACCTAAACAATTAATTATTGGGGTTTTTTGTTTATACTGTTTTCCTACATTTTTGCTTTAGGTATTCGCACCCAAGTGATTTCTTAGTTTATAAAGAGAGCGACTGAATTAATAAAGCTAATAATAACACTTGAAATTGTCGCTTATTTCTTCTACATCGTCTTTACTAGTGGCAGCCCTATCCTATCTTCTATATTTAATGGTTCATTTTTAATGTTAGTACGTATGGATAAACTTAAAAAATAAAACTTTGCTGATATTTTATTGATATGTTTTTTCTTCTATGTAAACTAGCAATACATTATATCTTAAAATTACAACATTTATATATTTTGTCTACTACAAAACAATTCATGCTATCTACACTTAATTTAAAAACCTGTAATATTTCATCAAAATATCAAATACCATAACATTTGTATATATTTAAAAAATGACAATAATTAGGGCGTTGGTAGCTGCGCTACAGTTTATACTTTTGCGGCTATCATCGTTTTATTATGTTTTTCTTGTATTGTGTTTTTTTTCCAAAATAAACTTTTTATACTTTATACTTAATTTTGCCTCCTGTGAAGTTGTCTTTTTGTAGTTATTATATATTGACACTTCACCGTCGATATGAATATATAATGATATTTTTATATACATGTTGAGGCCATGTAATACTTATATTAATTATTATTTTACAAGCAAACATTGAAGAAATAATAAACTAGAGAACGGGAAGAACGGTTGTTCGGCGATTTACAACTGCAAAGTGGTAACGCTGAATTTAGTAGATCTGTAAATGATTGCTAGATAAATATCACCAGGCGTCTTCTTAAGACGAATATAAGGAGGATTGAAAAACTAATAGGTTTGAACATGATAAGGTAGCTCAGTTGGTAGAGTGATAACACAGAATGTCAAGAGTCGCGAGTTCAAGCCCCGTTCTTGACTATAATTTTTTCAGTGTTTCCTTGAAAAATAATAATTTATACGGAATACTTCAGGCTCCGATTTCCGCGACGCAGCCAAAGCTGGCGAGACCCGCAGACCGTCGTCTTCCAGAATTGAATGGTTCTCTTATAGGGTTCTACAAAGTTAAAAATCGGTTCAGTAGAAATAAGTGTATATGAAGTCAAGTTAATTGCATTAAAGTCGCCCACATTGAAGCTGTGTTAGCAACGCCTAAACGTAGTGTATGAACTCGCGCAAGCGTCAGATATTTATTTTCAGACTGAATATTAATTTAGAGAATATTTGTAGTGGGTTATTTTTTTATACAATTTTGGAAAATTGACATTTATATTGATTACCTTTTCATGCTACGATTCATGGAAATGCCTACAAACAAATTATACGACATTCGCTGACCAACAAATACGGCAAAATGTGGCAATTGTTGAAAGTTTGTCTCTGGTAACCATAAACGTAGCAAAAATATTCTAATTCTATCGATTCTATGCATTTGGCAACTGTTCAATTCAATTCAATTCTTCAATATGGCAAGCTGCCATCTATTATGACGACAATTCTGCCAATGTCAGAGGTGTTATGGAGAAAATTGGCAACTGTTATTTTATGACAAGTGAAATTGTGAATTGCCAATTTGACATTTGACCACTGAAGTAAATAGATTTTTAGAAAATATTATCGCATACGATATTTTTGGTTTTTATATGAGGTTAATATCTACCAAATATTATAAGACACCATGTCGTGGGTTAAGGAGAACTGTGTTTCTTTCTTTCAATTATTTTGTATCAAAGTCGTAAAGACCGGCCGTATTCCGCAGCATATAGCTTTTATTATGGATGGTAATCGACGCTATGCGAAGAAAAATTGTGTCGACAGCAGTGCCGGACATTATAAAGGCTTTGATAAGTTATCTGAAACTTTGAAGGTGTGTTATAAATTACTTTATGATTCTAAATTAGTTACATTTGTTCAGGAGCTTAATTGCTAACTGTTTTAAAGTTAAGGCTTTTTCTTTTCATTTTTACAGTGATATCACTACACTAGGGTGACTAAACCTATGTGCACATTTATTAGCACACACCATCTAAAATGACAGTATTATCTAACCTACTATCCTCATATGGATTATGTATGCTGTAGTATTTTCCTTTTTAATTAAAAATACAGGCGTGGCCAAAGTTATGATTTGGTTACTAACAAAATGGACCACACATTAAATAAAATAAAAAAATGGGTTTTATTTCAGTATTAAATATTTTACAAGTTTACGGGGGCAGTAATCACAAGATACTTGTGTTGGGAAAGCCTCACTCTTTCTACATAATCACAACAATTTAGATTTACATCACTATCAATTTAGATAAGTTTAATCCTTACGTTCCTTACAGTTACAGTTAATAAAGAAAAGAAAAAGTAAAAATTAAAAATGGAAAAGAGAAGGAATTGTCAGGAGAAATATATACCTGGGTGGTTGTGTCTGTAGTGAGTGAGTTTGTGATGTGTGTGTTTGTGTGTATGCTTGTGCACATGCATGAGTAACTTGTACCTACTGATTTGTGTTGTGTCTGTGTGTTTATAATAAATTCCTATCAAATTCAATTAATTCTGACCAAAATATTTTCCATGTCAGAGTAATTAAGAGCAGATACCCACTCAGCCAGTTTTCCTACACTCAAACAGTTGCATGGGGTAAATATTAAGGATATGATTTATTTTATTGTAAGCATGGGGGCTTGAGCTTTATTTTGCCAACTAGCAAAGACTACATGCAAGGTATGATACACGTTGCAAAGAGACAAAACAAATAATTACATATATCCTAAGTCATAGAGAAAAGCAAATGTGTTGAAGAAATAAAGCTATAATAATAAAACAAAAGTGATACATTTGGTTTCAGTGGTGTTTAGATCTTGGAGTCCCTGAAGTAACAGTTTACGCTTTCAGCATAGAGAACTTTAAAAGAAGTAAAGAGGAGGTTGATGCACTTATGAATTTAGCTAGAGATAAGTTTCAAAGGTTACTGGAGGAAATGTATGTATTTTAACCTATATATAAACAAAAACAAATCTGGCAATGTGTCCTTTAAATGGTTTACTTAGACACCTTTTCACATTTTGACCACCACTGCATGATGTCTATAGAAGTCATCAACACTATGATTTTATTACTTATAATCCCAATATCCATGCATTCGCTGGCTGAATTCAATAGCAGCACAAGACAAATTATTAATGTCCGTTTACTCAATTTGTATACTTTTGTTTTGTGCCACTATTGAGTTCAGCCAACGAAATGTCAACAAGTCCACAAGTTCAAAAGATTAAAACAACTCTAAATTGATTTTAATAAATGTGACTCATTATCATTACCATGTTTTTTTTTTACAGTGATCAGATCAGTGAGTGGGGTGTCAGAATCCATGTTGCTGGTCGGCTATCACTTTTGCCAGAGGATTTAAAAGCATTAGTGTCAAAAGCTATGCTAGCTACAAGATTTAACAATAAACTGCGACTCAACATTGCCTATGCTTATACAGGTAAATATAGTCCGATTGTTTTGCTAATCGGACTGTCAGATTCGAAGAATGATATGACGCTATCTAAAAAATTGGAACATTTTCGTAGGTTCAACATAAACATTTCTTCAACATATATTATTATCATTCATTGTGGTGTTATAAAAGGAACTAGGTTTATATTTCGCTACCCCTTATTTCAAAGCATTTCTTACATAAAATGGTTGTTAGGTAGAACATATTATATTGTGTATTTCATAAATTATCATTTATTTAAATTAATAAATTTGTAGATATTTCTGTCTAAACACTAATTTCATATTTCCAACTAATTTGTAAAATTTTTTTTCATCCAGATTTTTGTATGTTACCTGTATAGACGATTTTTGACGTTGTTCTTTGTGAAGTCGCGATCCTATTACAAAAAAACGGCTTGGCTTAGAATATTATTTTTGAATATGTTGGGATTTCAACAAGAAATATATTAATAAATGGGGATAAAAGAATCATAGTGTTTTCAATTTAAAAAACCTAGGTAATTTAAATTATTACTTTAAAAGCAACAGGAAATAAGGTCTGTGATAAGGTGCAGTAAATACCTTTGAATCGCTTATTGCGCGTTAATTCCTGTTAGATTTAAAGTTAACAAGCAGTGAGCTATCACACCATTTTAAGAAATACAAACTTTTTTACCTAAAAAGTTTGTATTTCTTAAAATAGTTTTTTCTTATTTGCATAATAGATTTTGAACTTCTTATAAAATGACATGCATACAAATCACTGGGCTACATACTAAATTAGACAAAAATATTTTTATACAGGGCGGGATGAAATCAGCCGAGCAGCATCCCACATAGTAGATGGAGTGAAGAATAATGAAATAGCACCTGAAGACATCAGTGATCAGCTTGTATCACAAACTTTAGAACTTGGGGAAGCTGAGCTACTCGTTAGAACATCAGGGGAAGTAAGGCTGTCTGACTTTATGCTATGGCAGGTAATTATCAAAAAAGTAATAATACTATATTCCCCACCGAATTTTCGATCACGGCGTCTCATCTTCACTACTCAATATGTTTATTGAACTCCACACATTGACATATATATTACTAGCGTAAGGACCCGGCCTACCGCGAAACAAAATGGCACCAACTCGTTGGCCCTAAAACGACAGTTTAGGGCCAACGCAACTCAGTCGACAATGGACCGCGCGCAGGAAAGGGCGAGTATTTGTTTGCCATAAATATGCCTAGTTGCGTGGTAAAAGGCTGAAAAAATTACGATTCAAAGATTAAAAAGGAACATGGGATATCGTATCATCGGTAAATAACCCTAGATTACTTCTGTTCCAATTAAATGATTAAATTAACACATTTTAAAGGTATAATTATTTTACTACCGAAGTCCGTAATGGCGGCCATTGTGTGGCCGGCAGCGCGCGAAGTAACGTTGAACGAACGTCATTTTTTATTTGTGTTATTTTTGTCTTATGAACTTAGTGTAAGTAATTTCAGTAAGTACCTTATATGTTAATTATTATTTTATTATTTCCTTTATTTCAGGCAACTTGGCCCATAGAATAAGATCTAATACATAATATTACAAAATAAAACTTATAACTACTGTACACGAAGTGACACCAACTCGATACTTAGTTATTATAACAATATTGTTTACAATTTCAAATATAGCTGATTGATATTAATTTGTTTTACTTACGTTTTTTGAGACATGTATTATTATCGCAATAATCTATAGTTTAAAAAACTAATATAATCCATAAATCCGTTTAGGCTACAGAGCGTGCTAAAGAAATATACATACATACATACATACCCCCAAAAAAAATATAACCCTCTTTCTAGCGCAGTCGGGTAAAAACTTAGTTCAGTTCGTGACTGATGTGTGTATAAAAATATTGACCAATAATCAAATGTGATAAAAAAAAACATGTACGCACGTACAAGGTTTAGTCTTCGACCTATGGAACGCGGCACTCCGTAGTTCGTGTGAGTTATGACAGATGGCGCTACCTTTGCTTGTATGAAGAAGTTTTATGTAAAACTAGCTGTACCCGTGGCCTTGCTCACGTCAAAGTAATCTTGACGCCAAACTAAGATTTCAATTAATTATACGTACAAACTCACACCTGATTCCCATTGAGGTAGGCAGAAACTATAGATTTTATCTTAGATTCATGAAGAATGCATGCTCGATGGCTTAGTTTATTAACCTGCCTTTTTTGAGAAGGTCCGGTACGTTGGTTGATGTCAGACCCTTCACCCCTTCCTTTTTTGGTAATAATTGTTGCATTATTCTATTATTGTCTATCCTCTTTGAAGCCGCCCTTATACAGACAGCCGTGACTTTTCAGATATTTGACAGCTGCCCTAGCAACCCAAACTCATACAGATAAATCTTCGAAAAGCATTAATGCATGCATAGCGAATTCTTAAGTTATAAATTTTAGTGGAAAAAAGTATACGGTCGTGAGCAGGATTAGAACCTGCGGCTCCCGGATAAATGCTCCAGGCGCTCTGACCGCTATGCCATCTCGACCTCTGCTCTCTACTGCGAATTATTATTCCACATTTTAATATGTCTTTTGATGACGTCATCGCTATCTATTCAGTCCCTATATAGGTGACCGAACCGACACGACTAACGTTGCAGTTAATACAATGTCGTACAGATTTTATGCTATTATGGAGGTCAGCTGAAAGCTAGATGCAACATAGATGATCTTACGTTATTTTCTGTTTTCCAATAGTATTACCGAAATTTGATAAGCCGCCGTTCCCGAATGACTGTACCGACGACCTATCACTATGGAAAGCACTCCCTCTTTCTTCACTCACGTATTCCGGTGGGACGGCAATCCGACACGTCCGGAGTGAGATCAGGCGCAGAACTGACGGCATGACAATATGTGTTGGCCAAAATGATAATGTCACATACATAGGTACAAACATAAATTCACGTCTTTGGCCTGGGCTTCAGGTAGGCAGGCACTATAGAACGCCGCCTGCTAAGATCCTTACATACTCTTTTTGCTTCTATCACGTTCATACGTCTGTTCACACACGCGTGCTGGTTGTGAGCACTACTTTTTTGACCTTATATTGAGTTTCGGTGGGTCAATTTATATCCATTTAGGGATCTCAGAATTTCCAGTTACACCTGCCTCGTCTTTTCAACATGACTCTAAGCATACTATTTTCAGTTTGTGTCACTGCATCTTCATTTAAAAATGAAAATATTCATGGTCATCAATCTTGTGCAGTGTAAAGAGAATCTTAGAAAAACTGACTTATTAGTCTAGTGGTTGCAAGTGAGTATAAGCGTCGGTAAGTCTTGGGTTTGATCATCAGGTCGAAAAAAGTGTTGTTGAGTTCCATAATGGAGTTTATAGTAGAGCTTGGATCTGGCTCGTTGTTTATTTCTCCAACATTTAATACTCGATCTATAAAACGAATGCCCAAGATGCAGGTACTGATAGTCTGTTCCAATCTCCGCTTAGTAAACATTCGTTGAGGTTAAGCAATGTTTTATACGGTATTTTATTGGATAGGGTAATGATGACGCTAACTGCAGCATTTTAATTAAACCCTTTCGTGCATCGGATGGCGCATTAAGTTTTCAGTCCCTATCTTCTACCTAGCCTTTACCCAATTACATTGGGGTCGGCTTCCAGTCAAACCGGATACAGCTTAATACCAGTATTTTACATGGAGCGACTGCCTATCTGACCTCCACAACCCAGTAACTGGGTAACACGATATCACGTGGAATGACTGGTTGTCAGACTTTCAGGCCTCTGACTACCCGTTACGGCTGTCATAGATCTTAATTTGACAACCGGGACCCCTCGGTGCCTCGGAGAGCACGTTAAGCCGTCGGGGCTTAACGTGCTCTCCGAGGCACGGAGGGGTCTCGGTATGAAATGATGGTCACCCATCCACAGACCAACCGCGGCAAGCGCAGCTTAACCTCGATCGATCGATCTGTACGGTTGTTACTTAAGTTTTCAGTCCCATTTGTTGGCAATAGACATCGATCGACTTCAACTGTTGAAGCTTCTAGAACATCGTAAAAGAGAAATTTTTGATGCCAAGTATAGAACACGCCATGGCTCTTGTAGGACTTTTATTTTTGGTGAAGCTTCAGTTCAAAAGAAATTTTCGTACCATAATTGTTAGGGTGAGCACAACGTTCTTAGTTATTACCCTTGGTTTTAAAACTTTAAATTTTAATCGATTTCACAAAGGATGATAAAATAAATAATTCAAAATATCATCGAGGATGTACTCTCCAAACAACTCAATAGCTGGAAAGCCTGTCACAAAATCGTCAGTAATGCTTATCTGATGTTTCGGTATTACCTACTTATGGATTAGGCAATTAAATTAATCCTAGGGCCAGGCTGAGGGAATGTGTAGTTTTGTTACTAAATAGGTATTGGGGGCTGAGTTGTCCGCGGCCGTAGGAGTGCACCCTTAAAATGGAATCCCTACACGTAGCCCCTGGGTGGTGCAAAACAGGCAACACACCTCTGGTTGGAGGCTTCGACCACGGCTGTTTACCATCCACCGGACGAAGCCGTTGTGGTAGTGGGCAGTTGCATCAACTCCCCAACTATCGTTCTCCCAAAACCTATCCACTCTACTTAAGAGTGAATAGATTTATTCTGGATATACGTGCTCCATCCTCGGCCACACCGTCGCTTGCCATCAGGCGAGTTGGTGGCTAAACGTAGATCCATTTTATATATATATATTTTTTATATAATTTATGACACAGTTTAAAAATGACTTTTCTATGGAAAGAAGTACCATGATAATGATGAGATCTGAATGAAAAAAAATTACATAATAACGCTAACGTGTAACATCTTCACTGTGCTTCACCATATTGATATGAGACAGCAAGAGAAACACATAAAAAGTGGGTTTATATTACAAAAAGACACGAAAAACTAAAATAACGTTGTTTTTCTGCGAAATAACAGATAAACCTTGTATTATCAAAATTAAAAATATGCAAAAATAATATCCTGTACCAGGATTCGATCTTAATACTTAAACCGTGCCAGTCACTTATGTACGGTATGTAACTAATTACTCAGCTGACAATGTCGCTAAAATAGGCATTCGCAATCTACTAATCAAAATACAAAACCGGTAAATGCTTGGTCCCCATGTGATAAAGCGCGATGATACCTTTTGCAGTGCTTATCATTTTTGATAAGCTATACAACAGTGCAATTTTTATTGAAATCCGTCCAATTTAGATTCTGAGTGTGAGATGTTTAACATCACTGCTCAGCTCCCTTGAGGAAATGCGGAATTTTGAATAGCCTATAAGTTGACCCGGCTTCTGACGATATTTTTTACAAATTTTCATTTGTTTCTTTTTCTTGGTTTGGACGCCAACCTCGGACATACAAACAGACAAAAATACTCAAATTTTAAAAACAACAGATTTGGCAGTACAATCGATTGAATAACACAATACGAAAGAAAAAAAATCCAAAAAGCGGATTTGAAATTTTCGGGCTTTCGAGTTACGATTTTATTATAAGTATAGATGTTTAGATGGGCGTATCCTTTCTTTTGAAATCATTGACTCCACAAGTATTATTGAAGGCATATAAATGGGTACCTGTGCAAATACAGGTGCAGTCTCTCATCCTTCACTCTTATACAGGAGGTTGTCACACCGTTAACTTCCTAACGCGGGCTGCTACCTACTGAGAATTTTCTAACAGGAAACCTAATATCACACTGCCTGACCCGGGAATCGTACCCAAGATCTCATGCTCAGGAGCCGCGCTTGCGGCCGACAGACCGATGAGGCAGTATTCAAAACAAAAAATTGTCCCTATAAAAGTGTCTTGAAAGAATAATAGGTTTTTTCAGTTTATCATCATAGCAAAAGGCATTATCTATCAGAAAGATCAACACAACCTCCATGATCCCAAAGCCATCAATCATAATATTAAACATAAGCTTTATAGGCCTATTTTGTATTCCACACACACCAGTCCAAATTCACTTTCATCCAAGTGTTAGTTGTCACAACTCCATTCACTCATAAAACCATTGGACCACTGGGCAAGTTGATCACACGGTTGTTCTTTTTTTACAGGTTTCAAACACAGTGTTATATTTCACTGAAGTATTATGGCCAGAATTCAGTATTTGGAATCTTTTGGCTGCCATAATACATTTCCAAAGAAATCCTTCGCCTCCTAAAGTAGCACATGAAGTCAGCGACACAACTAAAAAGTTTCTAGATAAACTGGAGAGCCAGAGATGGCAACAAATGGAGAAGTTTGTTAGTTGTTCATAAATTATATTGTAGTATGTTAGTGATTATTTAGTTAATTACGTATTACTATGCAGTTTTTTTTTTAAGTATTTCGACAGTTCAGCTGTTGATTATTAATTCCTGATTAATTATGGTAGAGAAAGAATGATTAATAATGACATTTCAGAATAACTATGTTTTCAAATAAATTGTCTGAAATGATGTGCAGCCTCAGTAACTTCAGAATTATTTTTAAGTTAAGTTTTGACCCGAGCCCCTGACTATTTATTACATCAAGATCCACCCGAAGAGCAATAATACTACTTCGCATTTATAAAATCAAAAGGCGACCACCTTCAATCTTGGTGAAAAGGTTAGGAAAAATAAATTAATATTATTTTGCTGTTAAAATTCATTACATAATCTATGTATAAATTCACATTTAATGTTATTATTAATCACTATTACTTTTTTAATCATCAGTAAAGGTCAAACACAGTGAAATGGTTGAATCCCAATTACTTGTAAATGTTGTATTAATTCTATGGAGGTTATTAGATGTACAGCATAAACTAGATATTAAACGCATATTTATTGTTATCTGTTGTTTCATTAAAGTTTTTATCCAACCTGCCCTTGCCCAGTTTTTTAAGTGGGTTGTGATAGCTGTATCAGTATGATGTCGGATGATGCAAAATAGTAACTTTTACTATAGAGTTACAGATCAAGAGATCTTGTTTAGAATTGGTATTTATTTTAATACACTATAAATACACCTTATGTATTGTTCGTTGGTATTATTGCATTAACTACAGTGATTGAAGATTTTGTAATAATTTCTTTGTTGCTACTTCATTTTCCCTTGATAGTATATTTGGAATAAATTTTTGTAGGGTCATATGGTTCCCATCTTGAAGCAGGGAAGATATGTTTGTTTCTTTCATACCAGGATCTGAAAAAATAAGTGTAATAAAAATGTTTTCAACTGAAATATCAATATTTTTTATGGTTTTGACTTCAAGGGCTGCCAGATTGATTGAAGGCTGTTATCGTCAGCATTATTCAATCGGCTGGTTATGCTTAAATAATTGGATCTAATAATTCCGAAATTTAATTAATGATACATAAGTACAAGACAAAAATAAACTGTGGTAAGATCCACTAATAGTCCTTAGTCAGAATTTAGTAAATATTTGAT
Organism: Xylocampa areola; assembly: GCA_935421205.1. Taxonomy (NCBI): domain Eukaryota; kingdom Metazoa; phylum Arthropoda; class Insecta; order Lepidoptera; family Noctuidae; genus Xylocampa; species Xylocampa areola. The sequence goes on from OW285204.1 coordinate 16,146,484, forward strand.
GCATACCTTAATAATACTTTACCAGCATGCGAATCCTGTTTTTCTTGAGTGGCGTCATTGACGAGTCTGACGTCATCTGAAGCATCAAATTGAAATAATGGCCCACTTTTGCCTCTGGCCTAGAATATTTAAATTATTATATTATTGGTGCTATTAATTCTGATATTCTTTCTGAGGATGCAAGGTATCATGCTGCCATCGTTATTTAGTATTGGTTTAGCAATCTAGCCCAACAGTAACAAAAAGGCACAGAGTATATAGTACATTTCTGCATGTTTTCCCTTAATGTATAGCTTACCTTGGTAACTATAAAATCATAGAATGTGTAATGATGTGGGAGTATCAGATCTTCTTTCACATACATGAGTTGATCAGCTGATACAGTCTTGAGTTCACTGAACTCTGGCCGCAGTGTGTCTAAGCATCTTTGCAAGAATTGGTATATTGAGTTACCTGAAGAAAATATAAATTATAACTAATAAACATAATTATAACTGAATGAGTACAACTGAAAACTTCTTTATTTTAGCTAACATACTATTTTATAGATTACTTACATAAATAACAAATACATTGCAAGTAAATAATAAGTATTCCCTGAATGTCTTTTTATTTTTTGATGGGTTTTGTCGCTTAGCGACCATATCACCCACCTCAATCCTGAAAGTTGTAAAATCAAGTCTAATCTAAGGTATTCCAATATATGTTTAATATGCAAAATATTTATCTATTAAGTTAGTTGTACTGGTTCAGTCATTCACTACTAGTAGAAACTGAAAAGGTGACGAGATTGAAGCTTGTGAAGATTGCTGTAGCGTAGTTAGCAGAGCCCTTGGAATTAATTTCTGAGGGGTGTAGGTGCACTCCCTCTCTTATAAATAATTTACCATCAGCAAAAACAAAAATGTACTTATTTTCTTAATATTACTTATTCTATGAAAAATAATAGATACCTTTTTTCAAGGTAACATTTCTTCTGTGGCCTGAACCATCCCAGTAACTGAATGTGACTGTGATGGGTTCATCTTTGAGGCTAGCTTGTGTCATCACCCATTCTAGCCGTAGTTCCTCTCGCAACTTGAGGTCAGCCTCCTCCCTCTCTCTGTCTGGCAGGAATGATGTGTCTACATCTGGGTTCTTCTTGATTTTCTTAAAGAGCTGTGAATATAAACTCAAAGCCATGAAAATAACTAGAGGTGCAATAATTGAATAATTCTACAGTTAAATATGTTGGCTAGTGTGGGTGAGATATGATTATGATACATTCACACAAAAAGTACTAAGGTGAGTGAGTCTTAGTACTTTTGTACGTAGTAGATAGATACTTTCATTATATAATTCCTAGCTGTGCGCCACAAACCTTGTTCTGTCATATAAATTGTCTGGTGGTGGCTCACCCTTATCACCTAGAGGTATAAAAATTGCTACGAACTATTCTCAGACTTATCTAAAATATACATAAAAAAAAATCAAAAATCGGTCAAGCCGTTTCAGACGAGTTCTATAACAAACACTGTGACATGAGATCTTTATATATTAAATAAATACTCAATATTACTGTATAATTCTGTAGACAGTAGATTTCTCCAGTGTGAAAAACTATTTTAAACAACCAAATTTTCAGGCCAAAACACAAAAAAGATGGTATAACAACAAGCATTTTTCGAACAAGCAACATGTAAATATCATCATCATTTCCCTGCCCTTATCCCAATTTATTTGGGGTCGGTTCAGCACGTATTCTTATTCCATACATCTTTATTAGCTATATTGTCAGTGACTCCTTTTCTAGTCATATCATCTTTAACACAATCCATCCATCGCTTCCTTGGTCTTCCTCTACTCTTATAGCCTTCTTATCTACATTCATACTCAAACCTTTCCTTGTCACATGACCCTCATCCCTCCCTTCAACATGAACATAATTATGGTGAAATAAATTTAGTAGTAAAATCCAAATAATACATCAAATTATATTGAACATACAGGTTCCTCTTTGTCTCTCCAAGTCTTATCATCCACAGGTGGTTTTTCATCTGCTGATGATTCTTCTGCAGCATCCTCCTCGTCCTGCTCCTCTTCTTCTTCCTCATCATTCATGTCAAATGATAATGCTTGAATCTGCAACGATACATCATAGAAATACAATAATCTATCTAGGATAAAATATGTATGTTTACTTGGGTATGTGTGGCTCATACTGAGAGTCTTACTACATATCTTATACATCTTTAATCTAGAAAAAAGTTTCGCAGACATTGGCTATGTACATACCTGCCTCTTCTGTTTATTCTTCTGTGCTTGTTTAGCTTCAATCTCCTTTTGCCTCTCTTTTTCTTTTTCAGCCTTTTTTTGCGCCAACTTTTTCTCTCTCTCTCTCACTATATGTTCTTGTTTTGCTTTCATCTCATCAAGAGTAACTAGACCAATAGTGGAACTTTTAAGTTGTTGCTCTACTGCATCATAGTGTGTAGCAAACTTATTCTCAATATTCACCATCTTCAGGTCTTCTTCTATTTTCTTCTTACGTAGTTCAATTTCTTGCTGTGCCTTCTCTCGTTTCTTCATAAGGTGCATTGCTCGGCCAGCCTCTGATGCTGCTCCCTTGTAGTGAGCCATGATTGGATTTGGCTATGTGAGCAATACGAATCAAAATTAAAGATACTGTTCTTTAAACTGAAGGGAAGATAACGACGGCTAGAAAGAAATCAGTCTCTACTTTCCAGAAAAATCAACACGACGAACATGCATTAGTATGAGCATCCACAACACAAATATTACAAATAACAATTGACAGTTTTTTTTTTTTTTTTTTTTTTTTTTTTTTCTTTCTTCTGGCTTCGCACTACTGATGCATTGCCAATGTCGAGTAAAATAGAAAAGGTAGGACTTTGTGAAAGGACAATAAAAGGTAGGGAAACAGGATATGGATTATTATAAAAACGGAAACGAATAGAAAAATTTGGAAAAATCAAGTGGGTTATAATCTGAACTACGCTAAAAATTTATTACATATTTACAGAACACGTCAAATAACTAAATAAAATCCAAACTTATACTACGAATATAAAAAAAAAGAAACCATTATTATAATTTAATATTATTACATAAAATAAATGATGCTATACACTTATAAACTAAAAGATTATTTGTACAGAGTAAAGAAAGAATAGAACAAGGGAAAGGAATATGGAGGGAAATTAAATCATTGAAGAAGGAGCATCGGTCATACAGCGGACAGGAAAATAAAATGTGATTTGAGTCGGCGAATTCCGCACCACATTCACATTCAGGATTATTAATAATGCGAAGTTTGGCAAGATGTGCTGGAGAACAAACATGACCCAACCGGAAGCGAATTAAAATTGAAGTCTCCACTTTGCCAAACTTGGCTCTGAAGAACCATGGTTTTACCGGTATATCAGGTTGTATTAAAGAATAGTAACGTCCTTTTCTACGACTAGACAATTCCCAAATGTCTTTCCATGACTCCCTGAGAAAAACATTTGGCAGCGACAAAAGATCCTGACAGTAGTTTTTATACGGGAACAAGTCACCACACTGCACCGCATCTCTGGCAAGCCTATCTGCAATTTCATTTCCATGAATACCAGCATGACTAGGGATCTATGCAAAATGCACAGTATACCCCGCTATGGAGGCTTTAAATGCAAGATCCCTAATGTCAATAATAATTGGTAGGCATGATTTTAATTTAAACGGAAATTTACCAAGCGACTGAAGAGAACATAAAGAATCTGAAAAAATTACAGTTTTTTTGAGTTTGAAGGTATGGATGTATTCGATTGCTTTAAGTAAGCCAAAACATTCGCCTGTATAGACAGAAGTCTCCGGAGGAAGCTTAATTTTTTGCACTATATTAAATTCCGGATGAAAAACTCCAACTCCAACACATGATGTTGGAGATAACTTAGAAGCATCACAATACAAATGGTGAAAACCTTCATAGTGTTCTCCTAGAATCATCTTAAAATTTGAGTTTATGTTTGGGTCAGATTTATCAATAATATTGTATTTAATTATAGGAGAATGAACTAAACTATCATAAGTACTATTGAACAGAGGGAGCCTATTAGAACGGTGTGTGGGAGAAGATAAGGAAAAGAATTTTTGGAAACTTGTAATTAGACATGGAGCATTTTTGTGCAACCAGAAACTAGATGACTGAAAAAGACTTAAAAGGGATTCAAGTTTTGGAATGAGAGGATGATCTTTGAACTGAATAACCCGGAAGAAAAATTTATCAGAGAGGTATTGCCTTCTCAAGTGTAAGGGAGCTTCACCGCATTCTACCTGAAGAGCATTAACAGGACTCGATTTCATAGCTCCTGATATAATTCGTAGAGCTTTAGACTGGATACGATCCAGTTTTTGAAAAGCCATTACATTACCTGGATTGAAGAGAAAAATTCCATAATCAAGAATGCTTCTAATTATAGCGTTATATATCAGTTTCAATGAAAATGGGTGAGCACCCCACCATACTCCTGAAAGGCACCTTAGAATGTTTAAATGTTGTTCACATTTATTAACAACATAATCACAGTGAGGAACACCACTAAGTTTAGAGTCCAAAATCACCCCCAAATACTTAAATTTATTCGCTGTTTGTATTGGGATATCATTGTAGAATATATTGATAGGTGGTGGATTTCGCTTTCTAGTGAACAAAATGGCAGCACATTTAGAAGTAGATAGATCTAATCCATTTAAATGAAGCCAAGAGGAGAGAGACGATAAAGCAGAAGTAAGAACTGAGCAGGATTGAACAACTGAAATACCTGAATGATATAGTAATAAATCGTCAGCATATTGGAGAATTTGAACTTCATTATTAAAGATCAAATCCAGATCATAGGTGTAAATATTGTATAACAATGGACTCAAAACGGAACCTTGTGGAAGGCCACGCCAAACCAAGCGGGATGTGTGTTGATCTGATGGTGATAAATTAATAGAACGTTCATATAATATATTATGAATGAAATTCAAAAGATTGATTGGCACCTTTAGGTCATGTAATTTACTCTGTAGAATTGATAATACAACATTATCATAAGCTGAACTGATATCTAAAAATACTGCTGCAAGCGAATGATTATTGGATAACGCTAAACGAATATCTGAAGTAAAAATACTTAAACAGTCAATAGTACTTTTACCTTTTCTAAAACCATATTGGGAACTTGCCAATAATCCTTTACTTTCGACATACCATTCAAGTCTATTTTTTATTAAATGTTCAGCTAATTTAATTAAAACTGACGATAAAACAATAGGACGGTATGACGAGACATCCGATGGTACTTTGTTGGGTTTTAAGATTGGCAACACAGATTGGCGTTTCCACTCACGTGGGACATTGCCTGTTGTCATAATGACATTAATCAAGTCCAGAAAGTAAACAAGAATGTTATCACTTAAATTTGAAAAAAAGGAGTAAGGAATGCCATCAATACCTGGAGTAGAGTCTACCGTATTGAAGACAACGCCTTTAAGTTCACTAAGAGTGAACGGATAACCCAGTGTGTCGTTAGATCGTTCGGAACTAAAATTAAGGTTATCTGGCAATGAAAGTAAATTAATAGCTTGGGGAACCCAAGGGGGAGCCAATTTATCCAAGAACTCGTTAGCTAATGAATCAGCAATATGAGAACGAGAGTGATTGTTGTAAGCAGAACGAAACCTTTTTATGTTGTTCCAAACAATAGTAGAATGGGTGTTAGGAGATATTGAAGAACAAAAGATTTTCCACCCTTCAAATTTTTTCTTTTTGAATAAAGCTCGTGTTTCTGTATTAACTTGTGAAAGAATATTAAAATTATTGGGAGACATGTCATTATTATAGTTATACTCAGCTTGCTTACGTTTTTTAACTGCTTGTGAACATTCTAAATCCCACCAAGGAGGAGAAGGGATCTTGTTAATGCTATTATTTTTAACAGGGAAAACTTCATCTGCTGCCAAAATCATTATATGTGCCAGTGCCTCTGCACATAAATCTTCATTGCCAAAAGAGAGAGCAGGAAGAGTGGAGAATTTAGACTCAACAATAGATTTATATTGGTCCCAGGCACTATCACTTCTGCTAGGAAGTTTATGTTTAAAGTTTGACTTTTTAAGAGGTATACTAGGTTTAGACATTGGGAAGGATATGATAATAGGAAAATGATCACTTCCAAAAGTCGAGGGTAGAGGGAACCAAGACAGAGAAGATGCAAAATTAGGGGTACAGATAGAAAGGTCTATTGCACTTCGGCCTTGATTAGGATCAGACCGACGTGTAGGAGTCCCTGTATTCATGATACATAGGTTATGGAAGTCTAATATATTAAGCAAGTCTTCACCATTGGCATTAGTACTAGAACATCCCCAAGACTGGTGATGACAATTAAAATCTCCAAGAACTATGAAAGGTTTAGGAAGATAAGAAAAGAGATGATTCATCTCTTGAAGAACATGGGAAGAAGGATGAGGAATATATACAGAAACAAGACACAAGTTATTTACATTTAATTTTATAGCTACTATAGAAATCTCATCACTATGAGTTGGAAAAGAAATAGTGGAGAAGGGGAAAGAATCTTTAATAAGTATGGCAGCACCACCATACCCATCAGATCTATCCTCTCTTATTGTTAAGTAGCTAGGTAATCTAAAAATATGATTTGATTTGAGCCATGTCTCTGCCAAAGCAAAGGCAAATGGCTCATATTTGTTAATTAAATAAATAATATCACTTTTTTTATTTATTAGACTGCGGCAATTCCATTGAATTAGTTTGGCTGCTTTGTGCATTTTGGGAAGAATAAGTTATTTTATCAAGTATTGGAGCAGCGTTGGACGGTGAAATTTTAAACTGTGTAAGAAGACTGAAGAGAGCAGACAGAAACTCATCCAAAGAAGGTTGAGAGTCTATCTCATTATTTGAATTGTTATTCAAAGCACAACCATTTGATGGTTCGGGAATACGATATTCATTAATTATATTATTATGAGCAGTTTTATTGTATCCTTGGACAGATTTAGTAGAAGTATGAGGTTGTTTAAAAACAGTTTTTTTATAACTAGAAGGGGATGACAAAGATGTTTTATTTTTAGCATAAATTGGAGCATTATCAGAATTACTTCTAGAAGAAGTTGTTAAGACTGCATTTAGGTATGATTTGTCTACTGCAGGGTGGACTTTAGCTGCTTCCTGGTAGGAAACACAATTGTGTGCCATATAGGCTTTGATGTTTTTCTGCCTAACATATTCAGGACAACTTTTATTTGTAGCAAAATGGAAACCTGAGCACAAGCAACACTTTGCATCATCCTCCTCTCTGTTGCAAGATTCTGCAGTATGGTTTTGACCACATTTAAAACATTTTGGTTTTGATCTGCATTGTGCCTTGGTATGTCCAAAGCCACAGCAATTAAAACATTGTATTGTTGGAAAAATATACAGATCTACAGGAAGGGCATTGTAACACATAAAAATCCGTTTTGGTAGTACCTGACCATCAAAGGTAACCACAATTGTCTGTGATGGCTTCCAAATGGCTGAGCCATCAATGAATGTTCTGAAATTAATGCGTCGCACTTTTAAAATGCGACCACATCCTATCGGTGTTGATACATTTTCCATGACCTCCTCTGGAGACCATTCTGCAGGTACACCCCGAACCAAACCCATTCTGGTGATATTAAATGTTGGTATGTAAGCTTTAAAATTTTCAGATTCGAGACATTTGTTAACAATAAAAGAATTTGCATCAATGTGGGAAGAAAATGCGAGAGATATTTTATTTCGCCCAATTTTTTTTAAACTTCCGTTTACAATATTTTGGAATGCATTACGTTTAAGAAACTTCCCAAACGTTATGGGGTGCAGTGTGTAGCTGTCGTTAGTCGCAACCGTATTTTTTTGCACGTGAATTAAATAAGGAGAACTGTCAGTTTTTTCATAGGCTGTGCGTCCCACTGGAGTGGAAACAGGGGATACAGTAGCAGCTGGGTCTTGAGACTTATTTTTGCCTTCATCACTTATTAAATGGGGTTGGACTTGTACCGACTGAGAATCGATGCAACTACAACCCGATATGCCCTCTGAACCATGATGCTTGCGGCGACGTTTATTGCAGTGTTTGCAAACATGCACACGACTGCGTTTTATAGCACGATTCGTTAAAGAACAATCTGTGTCCATTCCAGATTCATTTGATAATGTGACAAAATGGCCTGCCGGAGGGACGAAGCCCTCCGGATCAGGCGGCTCATTCATACTATCCTAATAAATGAAAATAAAAGAAAACTTACCTAAAAAATGAACAAACACTACCACTACTAATAAATGTAAATATAATACAATATAATTACAACTCCCTTGACCAAATTATGTACAAAATTACAATAAAATAAGTTATGAAAAGATAAACCGCGTCCGCCTATTCGAAAGTTTCCCGCGCTTTTTTTTCAAAAGCCCAATTGACAGTTGACATGACATTATTGGATTGACAGCAGTATTTTTTACTGACGGTTGTCATTTGTCAGGTTGATTCAATGACTAAAGAACAAGCTAGGTTCTGATTCTCGCCGCAGAGTGTGTTTGGGTACCACGTGTGTCTAGAATCTTTGCTGATTTTGCTTATTTTGAGTGATATTGTGACCTTTGTGACTTGTTATTGTTTTTGTATTGTGTGTGCCATCCCAGTGATTGTTTTATTGGGTTAGTATTATATTTATTCTTACCCATAATGGACAAAAATAAACCCCCCGATCCTCCCGACATTAGTAACCCTTCGACTTCTATTTATGCTCCTTTTTCCCCGAGTCCAGACCCGCTATCGCAATTTGCAGAAGTAGTATGTAGCATGAATGAGTCATCTAATGCATCTCAATCAAACACGCGTAAACGTCCCGTAGATGATGAGGTATTAGTCAGTTCAGTCAGTCGTCCACCAAAACTGCAAAGAAGTCAAGTTGGTCGTGAAAGATACTCAAATTTAGATAAGGCTCCATATATTGTCCACGTCTCTCGCATCGAAGCTCACCCTAACGCTAATACAGTTCTGCATCCAGTTACTTTTGGATTATTCCTTTTTAAAAACAATATTGCTAACATTGTTCGAGATGGTGTGAAAAAAGTTGGTCGTAACCGTGTTTCTGTAGAATTTGCTTCCCCTCAGGATGCAAACTCATTCTTATTAAATAGTATTTTAGTTAATAACAATTTTAATGCTTCAATAGGGTTATTGACGAAATTTCACAAAGGGCCTAAATTTAAAGAATATGGTATAGATTAACTAAAAAAAATATTTTGCAATTTTTTGTGTACCTATTGATTAAATAATAGCTGTTTAAAATTCAAATTTTAAAAGTCGTGCCAAAAGGCGCGATAATGACGATCGCCATTTTGTGACGTCATTACGCAACAGAATTATTGTAAACAAAGGAAACTATTTTGTAAATCATAACATTAGTGCGTAGTATACCAATATTTCGAAAATTGAACTGAAATACAGAGAAAGTGGTTGCAACTGGCTTCCGAAATATCAACAAATTCATCGATTTATTTTGTGTCATGTGTCACAGTGACTGCAAATTGACAATCAATCCTCTGAGTAGTGACGTCACGCAATCATTGGTGTTTCGAGTCACGTGACACATAGATTAAAAATTATGAATTTGTTTATCGAATTAAATGTATTTACGAGTTATTATTATTATTTTCAAAAATACCAAAATTTCTAATAAAATAACTTCTATCATTATAGCTAAGTTTCATATTTTATTTCCATCAGTGTCAAATACCCTATTCCTACATTTAACATTACACGCATGGGTGTTGTTACTGGTGTCCCAGCTGACATATCAGAAGATGAGGCAAAAATATATCTATCTGTTCCCGCTGGCTGTGGAAAAATACTGAAGGTACGGCGTCTGAATAGGAAAACTTATAGAGACGGAGAAGTCGAATGGAAGCCTACTGAAACATGCGTAATAACATTTGATGGGCAAGTGCTTCCAAAGAGGATTTACTGTTGTTATACAGCCCTTTCTGTCGAACAGTATATATTCCCGACAATTCAGTGCCGGAAGTGCTGTCGGTTTGGACATGTTCAGACCATATGCAGATCTAAACCGCGTTGTGGTAAGTGTGGCCATGACCACCCTGGTGATGGCTGCAACATCTCTGAGGGTGAAGCCATTTGCGTGTTGTGCTCTGGGAGCCACTTTACTTTTAGCAGGGAGTGCCCGGAGCATGGCAGGCAGAGAGCTATTAAGTCTGTTATGGCTGAGAAATCAGTTTCTTATTTGGAAGCCAGTAAGGCTATCCCCACTGTTTCTAACAGTTATGCTAATATGGTTAAAACGGCTTCTCAGTCATACCGTAAGACTGTGTCCCTCAAACCCAGAACGCATGCGCCCCTTTCTCCATCTTATGATAAGTTTGCTCACCAAAATATAATTAATTCTCCTCAACCATCTCAGCCTAATGGCTGTGCTCTCAACAATCCTTTTTTGGAGTCTTCCAACAATACCTCTTCTATTATACAGCTACTTATAAATCTTTTAACTTCTCTTATGTCTTCTTCTTCTAACATTTCCCAATCACCGTCCAACGTTGCTGACCAACTTATATCTCTGTTACTTACTATTAAAAATGGCAGTCCGCCAAGTGTTCCTTCAGTGGAATGTGAGGAGCGTGTGGCATAAAAAGCACGACCTCATATTTCTTTTGAATAAATACAAGCCATTGGCTTGTTTTATTGCTGAGACTTGGTTGATTCCTAGTCTTAGCTTTCGTATGCCACACTACAACATTCTCAGATGTGATCGTTCTGATGGCTATGGAGGGTCAGCTCTTTTTATTAATAACAGGGTTCCCCTCCTATCCTTATCCCTGCCTCCACTTATGGGGGACTTAAGTGTTGTAGCTGGTAGAGTAGAGGGTGTTACTATATTTTCCATTTACATAGCTCACCCTCGCCATGAATTTTTAACTACTTTGAAAAACATATTTCAAGATGTTCGTGGTCCTATAATGGTCATGGGTGACTTTAACTGTCATCATTTCAGATGGGGATCTGAACGATGTGACTCCTTCGGTATGGGTTTGGTAGATATCTTGGACGATCTAAACCTCATAATACTAAATAACGGCTGTACTACTCGTAGGTCCCTCCCTGGACAACTGAGGAGTTGTATTGACCTGACATTTTGTTCGGTTGAATTAGCGGCTTCGGCGCATTGGGAATGCACAACTTTAACGCATGGTAGTGATCATTACCCTATTATTACATCTTTGGCAAATAATACTTATTTAGAAAAGACATGTGCTCCACTTTTGAAATACAATTTGTCCAACCCAGATTGGTCAAATTTTTCATCATCATTGGAGTATAAAATTAATCATCTTCCAAATTTAGTTTCAAGTTACTCAGATTCAATTGACCACCACCATGCGCAACTTTGTTATGAAAACTTCGTTATGGCCATAACAGATAGTGCAAATTCGTGCTTTCCCCTAAAAAACAGCGCGCGCAACAAAATCCCATCTCCACCGTGGTGGGATCAAGAGTGCTCAGTGGCAGTGAGAGAGCGAAATGAGACTGAAAAACGTTATAACGCGGCAATGACCACGGAAAATTTAATTCTATATAAACAAGTTTATGCTAAATCCAAACGTCCACTACGTAAGAAAAAACGTGTAGGATGGGTAAAGTTTTGCACCTCATTATCTCCATCTACTCCAGCTTCAGTCGTTTGGAGGAGCATAAACCGGTTCAGGTCCGGTTGCTCTCCCTCAATCTATTCTCCCATAACCAGAGAAACTGCTGAGTTTTTCTTTGATGAAATAGCATCTCCTTACGTTCCATTTTTATCCGAGTGTTTTTATTCGTCTGTAAACTTGTCTGATGACCCCATGGATGCAGCGTTTACGATTGATGAACTTAATATGGTTCTAAAACATGTACGGGACTCGGCACCAGGTATTGATGGTCTACCATATTCATTTATAGTAAATGCTGGTGATATGGCGAAAGAATATTTTTTAAACTTTATAAATTTTTGTTATTTCAATGGTTGGGTACCAGAACAATTTAAATGCCAAATAATCATTCCTGTATTAAAACCAGGCAATCATATAAATGACCCGAACGGTTATAGACCAATTGCTTTATCCTCTATATTAGTGAAACTTTTGGAACATTTAATTAAAAACCGTTTGGATTGGATTGTGGAATCCAGAGACTTGCTACCGAGGTTTCAATTCGGATTTAGGAAAGGTCTTAGCACAATGGATAGCATCGGGACGCTGATTACTGATATTCGTTTATCATTCTCTAAAAATGAATCTGTTGTTGCTGCCTTTCTCGACATTTCCTCAGCATATGACAGTGTCCTTCTTCCCGTTCTCAGGCAAAAACTGCTTCAGCTGAGACTTCCGGTTAAGATGGTACAATGCATATGTGGACTGCTTATGTCCCGTTCTCTGATATTGAGAGTGCAAGGTGAGGAGTTTGATAAAAGGCAGACATGGAAGGGCTTACCACAGGGCTCAGTATTGAGTCCTGTGTTATATAATTTGTACACGGCAGATATCAGTTCCTGTCTAAATAACAACTGCCATATCCTACAGTATGCAGACGACCTCGCGCTATATATATCTGATCCCTCCATCATTGACGCTGCCTCATCACTGTGCCTGTCCTTGGATTCTTTAAGCGATTGGTTATTAACCCACGGTCTTTGTTTATCGGCTCCGAAAAGCTCGGCAGTAATCTTTTCGCGCAAAAATAGAATTCCCCAAATTTCAGTGGTAGTCCAAAGGCAAGAAATCCCAGTCATGTCCAATGTAAAATTTTTAGGCGTTTTTTTGGATTCCAAACTAACCGGCTTACAGCATATAAATTCAAGAATCCAAAAATGTGAGCGGTTAATTCCTATATTAAAAGCTTTAGCCGGTGTTTGGTGGGGCGCTCATCCTTACACTATGAAATTGTTGTACAATGCGATAATTCGGAGTGTCTTGGATTACGGCACGTTCCTTTTGATCCCGTGCAATAAAGGTGCTTTAGCTAGATTGGATCGAATCCAAGCACAATGCCTCCGCATCATCTCGGGCTGTATGAAGTCCTCTCCCATTAACGCCTTGCAAGTTGAGTGTGCTGAACCTCCTTTGGCCCTCAGGAGACAATATCTGGCCTCTCGATTTCTATCCAAATTAATTTGTAAATCTTCTCATCCACTAGTTTCAAAATTAAAAGACTTAGAGGCTCTATGCAGAACTTCGAATTATTGGAGAAATAAAGAAATTCCCCTGTTATTAAAAACTTTCCGCCTTTTAAAAAACTTAGAGGGCCCTATTGTCCAATTTTCTAAACTTCCTGTATATGATTCTGCATATGATGTGTTATGTTTTAAACCTAAAATACTTTTTGATATCGGTATTTCAAAAAATTCACCATCAGCGGATTCGGCCTTCAATGCGGTGGTGGGAGAAAGATGGAATGGTTTTGAAAGATTTTTTACAGATTCTTCAAAATTCACAAATTTCGGCTGTACTGGGGCTGCGGTATATTACCAAAACTCCAAAATAATTTTAAAATTCAGATGTCCTAAGGAGTCATCCGTGTACGCGGGTGAATGTGTAGCTATACTGGAAGCGTGTCGTTTCATTGAATCGCACAATATCTATTCTGGCGTCATTTTTACAGATTCACTTAGTTGTCTTAAATCGTTAATCCAAAATCCCTTTAAAAGTAATGTACATAGTGCCATTATCTTAAAAATAAAAAAAACTTTGTTTAACTGCTCTAAAGCCTTCAAAGACGTTCAATTGGTTTGGATTCCTAGCCACTGTGGGATTCAGGGTAATGAGTTCGTTGATGCGCTAGCCAAAGATGCCATAACATCGGAAACGGCAGACCTCAGTCATTTCTGTCACCAAGGATACGATCTATTGAGTTTATCTAAGGAGTATCTACAAACGTCATGGCAAGAAAGATTCGATTCTACAATAAGATCCCATCTAATATTACAGATCTTCCAGATGATAAGTTTAAGGTAGTGATCAAACGCATTTTAATATCTAAAGCATATTATAGTATTAAACATTACATTGAGGATAAGGATGTTTGGCGCACGATCCCCTCCTGCACACAGCGACCCACTGGCACTGTCTAATTTATTTCATGTATGAATGTAACCTCAACAGATTACTTTTGTAATTACTAGTTTTTATTTTTATACAATTAATTTTATTGACGTAGTACAATTATTCCAATTGTATTTTTTTTTTTTGACACTTGTTTGTTTATGTAAATTTACATATCCATTAACTAACCGCTAGTATTCCTACTAGTTTTAAATTTATATTAACATTTCTTTGTAAAATGTGAGCATTATGTGGACATTAATGTTATTTTTAATCTCATGTTACGTACATATTGCCCATTGTCAGGCATTATGAGTTTGTCATGCTCACTAAAATGTCCTGCTGATGGTGGCGTTGTACATCGGGTCGTCGAGTTCCCTACAAAATGGTTGAGCTAAGCGAGGCTGATGTGCGCGTCATGCTCGTGAACGGGTGCTGTCTGTCGGGACTGGTCAGCTCTTAACTGCTTTGGCAATCATTTTAAAGGGCTATATAAGTTATTGCTTCTAGCGCTTTCCTTTATTATTTTGCTCATTAACCTGCATTATTCTCACATTACCTTATTTATTGTTATACCAATTTATTTTAAAAGAGTGTCTATGGAGTTTCTTGCCGGCTCTTCTCCATAAGATCAACGCCTTGGAACCGTGCACCTAGCTTTGACTTTTCATAAGTGCTTGTAATATGGCCTATATGAAATAAAAATATTTGAATTTGAATTTGAATTTGAACATTGGAATTCCTCTTATAAAAAGAAGGGTAGATATTACTATGCAGTTCAACCAAACATAACTGCTAAGCCATGGTTTTATCGATACAAAAAAGTCCCCAAAGCAGTTATTTCTGTCCTTTGTAGAATCCGCATAGGTCATTGCTGCTCTCCAGTCTTTTTAAAGAAAATACATGTACGGGATTCTTCTCTGTGCGAGTGCGGATTGGATGAAGGAACTTTGGAGCATATATTTTTTGTATGCACAAATAACATCTCATCTCTTGATCTCTACAGTCACCTCCCTAACCTAAAGATTCCTGTTCCTATAAACTTTCCATCGCTTCTTACCTATTCCTCTCCAAAATTATTTCAAGCCTTGATATTGTTCATTTATAAAAATAATATTAAATTATGAGCTGGATCCCTCATGTTGGTGTGGTATGTATTTATTTAATGTTTTAACAACTATACTATTTATTTAATTTTATGTTTGTATTTGTTTGTTTCAGTGTACTAACATAACAACAAGATCTACATTGAGTACCACTATTAATCAAGAAATTTACCTGTTTTTTTGTATAATTAAGTAGTTTCTGTTTTATTTTATTTTATTATTTTCACACGCTTCCCCATTTCACATTTGACATTGGCAGAATAGGGTATTTGACACTGATGGAAATAAAATATGAAACTTAGCTATAATGATAGAATGTATTTTATTAGAAATTTTGGTATTTTTGAAAATAATAATAATAACTCGTAAATACATTTAATTCGATAAACAAATTCATAATTTTTAATCTATGTGTCACGTGACTCGAAACACCAATGATTGCGTGACGTCACTACTCAGAGGATTGATTGTCAATTTGCAGTCACTGTGACACATGACACAAAATAAATCGATGAATTTGTTGATATTTCGGAAGCCAGTTGCAACCACTTTCTCCGTATTTCAGTTCAATTTTCAAAATATTGGTATACGCACTAATGTTATGATTTACAAAATAGTTTCCTTTGTTTACAATAGTTCTGTTGCGTAATGACGTCACAAAATGGCGATCGTCATTATCGCGCGTTTTGGCACGACCTTTAAAATTTGATTTTTAAACAGCTATTATTTAATCAATAGGTACACAAAAAATTGCAAAATATTTTTTTTAGTTATTCTATACCATATTCTTTAAATTTAGGCCCTTTGTGAAATTTCGTCAATAACCCTATTGCCGTCATCAGTAGTCGGCAGACTTGCCATATTGAAAAATTGAATTGAATTGACTAAAGAACAACTTAATTAATCTTTAGTCATTGGGTTGATTGAATAAATACTGTGGATCCTCTCAAAAATTATTGGAATTGGACTAGGATCCGTTAATAATCATTTTTTTTTATAATATCATATTTTTCCTTGAAAAATAGTAATTAAGGACTAGGATTTTGAGAAACAGACATCAGTCTTTTGTCTCAGTTCTTATTATATATCATGAGTCCGATATATCAAAACATTTGTCTGATCGATATGTTCGTTGACCCGCTGCATTAATAATGTCAAAACCTTTATACGATTCTGCATGTTATAATGAAGTAATTAAAGCAAAACTGCTGAATGTTGTTTAGCAGTTTCACATAACAGCACAGTTTTGTAAATCAGCTAGCAGTTTAGTAAAACAGCTGATTCTACAATCCATCTGCGACATATATATTACCTTACCAGTACCTTTGCATATACACAAATTAAGACAGCTAGTCACGTCTGATTGCCCTATTTAGTATATTTTCATTAGTAAGGTGGCTCAAAAACTGCCTAATGGATGAACTTGCTTGGTTGACACGTTCACATGGTTGACATTCTAGAGTACGTTTTCAAAGACTTTATATTATTTTTATTCTGTGGACCAGAACCTGCCAGAAGCCAGAACAGGAAAAAAGTCGGCGCGAGTGAAAAAAAGTAGTTCGCCTTTGTAATTCGCCGGGCGGTCTATTATTTTACGTTACTTTGAATTTTTTAGGGAAGCATGGATGAAACAATATTATTGCCCTCGCCTAATTGGTTTCTTGCATCTAATTTGGCAGTAAGTACAGATGGCTGGCTCATATACGGTGGACCGAGTAAAAGTCTTTGTGTTTTGGAACCCCGAAAAGAAGATACTGGTATAATATCAGGCAATGAGAAATATCAGGCTCATGTGGTTACCAGGGCGCATCAAGAGAAGTTAGTAGTGTTACCATTTCTCTTTTTTGGATTTTGTTTTTAGTATCAATAACTACATTAGACTATTCAAATATTTCCATTTTATTCAGGATTGTTAGTGTGGATATATCGCCAGAATGGTTGGAAAAAAGGACTTTCCTTACTGGTAGTGCTGATGGTTCTGCCAAACAATGGGTTTTAGAAACTGTTAACAATAGGATTAAAATCAAAGCAACTCACAGCCATGATGCTCACCATCAAGAAAAGGAAGTAAGTACCTAGTCTATAGTGTCCACATGCACTAATCTTTGTTATATATATATATACTTATCTATTATTAATACTGATAAATATTTCAAACTCAATAATGCATTTATAGCAAACTCGAAAGTCATACATTTTTCTTTGTACAAAAATGAAAATTATATACCCTATATGTTTACAAGTAGTCAGTTACTTTCTTAAAGTTTATCTATGTACTGCATTATCAAAAATCTATTCCTTTAAAATCATAAAAGATATATTATACCAATTATTATAATATTGTTCACCTGCATAATATATATGAGACAATGTGGTTTTGGTATACATTCTAAGACTGACTTTTTACCAAATGTGAGTAATAAACAATGCATGTAATTTAATCTTTTTCAGGAGTTAGTTGGAGTTGGCTATAGTAATGAAACAGTTGCAATAACAGTTGGCTGTTTCAGTAACATAGTGAAATGGGAATTGTCCTCCAATGTTTCAAAGACATATCCTAACTTTATAAAGAATTTCAGGCCCACCTGTATGGCTTGCTCTCCACATTTATCATTGCATGTTGCTGTTGGCACCAAACAGGGTGTTGTTTTCCTTGTGGATCTTCATGGTAATGATTTATTATTATTATTATATATATAAAAAAAATACTTATTATACTGTATATTACACACCTATCCACACTATTTACAATTTTGGATTGATAATTTTTATCATAACTGACTTCAATAATTTTTCACAGGTAGTGGAAAAATATTATACAAAGTCCGAGGTCAAGATGATGAAGTAATGAATGTAAGCTGGTGCCCACAATATGAGTTGACTATCAAGAAAAAATTCAAAGATTCAGAAAACAGTTCATTCCTTGATAAAAGGTTAGCTGCTATAAGGAATGAAAAAGAAACAGAGCCAAATGTGCTAGAACAATCTGGTATTGGTAAAATCCTTCCAGAAGACAGTTTTGATGAATCAATAGTGCAAGAGGACGACATGTTTGATATCTATAAAGACCATGAACCTGATGAATTTGGTCATAAAAAATATGAACCAGAAGATATACTTGTTAAAGTGAAACAAGAAAAATCTGATAATTCCGATTTTTTGGATGAGTGTTTAAAGCTCAAAGAGGACATATTGAA
This sequence comes from Xylocampa areola, assembly GCA_935421205.1. NCBI lineage: Eukaryota > Metazoa > Arthropoda > Insecta > Lepidoptera > Noctuidae > Xylocampa > Xylocampa areola. Next base: position 16,164,954 of record OW285204.1, read on the forward strand.
AAGAAAGGATCAAGCTGAATCAACCATAGAATCATTGGTAGATGCTTTAGATAAAACTCATGTTGAAGTCACCCAGATATCTCAAACTGACACAGATAGTGCACAGTCACAGACTGAAAGTGCTCAGGCAAGCACTAGTGCTGTAACAGCTGATATAACAGATGCCAAAGTTTCAGTAGAATCTAGTCACATTCACAAACATTTACTTGCTTCAGTTGGAAAATATGGGTAAGTTGCTTTAACCTCTCGTATGTCGCATTTCCAGACACAATAAAAATTGCATTGTGTCTTGCGTGGATCCACGCTCCGACAGTCAAAAGGTTAAATGGTTAATTTTCTCAAAAGATTACATTAATCACTTAATTTTGTAGTTTTGTAAGTGGCAATAGCCTTATATGGCAATAGTTGTATGATTGAGCACAACCATAAGCTATTAGGCTCTATACACACTCTCTTCTATTCTAATTAAATAATTCAAAGATAAGTTATAAATATATTAGCAATAGAGGCTAAAACATCATGTTTTTTGCTGGATCCAACTGGTTCTGGCAGGGCCTGATCGATTAATAAATTGTAGTATTTTTTTTGTTTTTCAGTGGTGTTCGAATATGGTCTAAATCTGGTAAACTAGTGAGTTCATGTGCCATACCTAATAATGCTAAGAACACAGGGAAGAAAGTGGCTTTCTCACCAACAGTACTGTGGCATAAACCTGATTCTCTGCTCATTGTTGATGGCAAGAGTCAACTGCTGCAGAGTAATCCACTGAATATTGATTGGTATGTTATTATTATTATCATTTGTTAAATTAATGTATTTAGATCATCCTAATCCTAATAATACTTTTTATTTTTGTTAAATATTTTTGTGTGCCTGGCCTTTTCCAAGTTAAAAAGGCTAGGCACAAAAAAAAATTCGTGAGGTATATTCATATTAATTATTGTTCACTGGTTACTACTCACGTGCAGTTTTCTGTATTACCCGATTGACACCGCGGCGATTTCTCAATCAAACTGATTGACTCGCGACAACGTCGCGGGCTCAGCTCATGACTAAGGGATCTGTTCGAGTTCGAAACTAGTCAGGCAATACCTTAAAATGCACGTGAGTGGTGACTGGTGAACAGTTATTGATTTATTGTATTATAACTGCTACATCCAGGAATGTTATGAGGAAATATCATATTATATTGATCAACATACACTGCATACATGATTTTTGCATTTTTATGTTTTATATAGTGTATTCAATTATGCAGTAGCACCTTTCCTAAGTAAAATATTATTAAATCTTTGCCAGGAATCCTAGAATAATTTATCAATGCCACTGTTAATGACAATTGAACTTAACCTTTTTCACAGTAAGAATAAACTAGTACATCGAATAGTCCACACACTACATAAACGTGGATTGTATTGCATAGCAACCAATGCACCTTGTGTACAAACAGAGAATACTATACAATCAGATGATTGGTCTGTCTGGTCCGTGTCTCAAGACCGTAACATTATACGATACTGTTTGAAGAGGAATAAGGCATTGAGTGTGCATGCGACTTGCGGCGCATTCATTTACACAGTACAATCTTGCCCTTATGATGCGGGAAAGTGAGTATATGAATTTTCGTTTAAATGTTGTACTATTTAGTGGTTGTGCATGCATTTTGAAATTAAGAAGCTCGCTCTTTGTTCAAACGAATAGCGTACGGTATACCATAGCATGTTAATGTAATAGAATATTTTACAGTTGTGGTAATTTTTTTGTAACATAATTGCACCAATGTTGCATCGTACTTTGCAAGTGTCGTATTTAATAAATAATGTTGAATAATTTACCTGAATCTACTGTGCCTTCCTTTTTGTAGTGTATATAAGGTAGAACATTTTATCAAATCTGTTATTATATTTTCCTAGAGTTGCAATAAGTGTGGGCGACGGTGCTGTTCGAGTGTGGGAAACCAGTACGCTCGAGGACGATGACACGAAACTGAGTCCTGGACGAGTGTCCTCATACTGGCAGAATGTTCAAGGAAAAGTGCTCACAGTCGTCTGGCACCCCACTAGGGAACACTTAATGGCCTTCGCTACTGCTGAGGCTAGAGTAAGTATTATGTAGTGTGTAAACTCCCTTACATAAGTCTTTGAAAACATCTGAATGAAGTCAGTGCTACATACTAATTGATATTTAAAAATTACAATGTAAAAAAATATATAAGTGCAGACTGCTATTTATACTATGCTTAACTGTCTCGACTGCCTCGTTGGTGTAGTGGTCGCAAGCGCGGCTGCTGATCGTGAGGTCCTGGGTTCGATTACCAGGTCGGGCAAAAGCGTTATTGGATATTTTCTGTTAGAAAATTCTCAGTAGCAACCCGGAGTTAGGAAGTTGGTGGTGTGACACCCCCGTGATTCGGAGAGCACGTAAAGCCGTTAGTCATGCGCCTCATTTCACTCCGGTCGTGTCTGATTGCCGTCCCATCGAACTATGAGTGTGAAGGGAGAGGGAGTGCACCTGTGTTGTTGCATACACTTGTGCACTATAATATCTCCTGCGTACTTGGCTAATCTCCTTGGAGATAGGCCGCCGTGACTGAAATACGGTCTGGAGGAGTATTCTTATTATTATATATTGTATTTATAATTCTTGTTGTCTGTCTGAAAGTAAGTTTGGGATTGAAACAGGTATTTTAACTTAAATTTTCGTGTATGTTCCATTTTGATATGTTGTTGGGTTCAGGAACAAATATAAAAAAAATTAACTGTCCAAGTCCCGCGTGAACGAAGTCGCGGGAACAGCTAGTTTACAATAAAGTAATAAATGTTTGTGGAACGAAAAATATGGCCGTACTAACATCTAATATCTGATTTGGAAATTCGAACCATGAGTAAGAACACATTGAATAGAATATTGTTTCAAAATTATGTAACCTTAAGCCATACTATACTTGATAAGATAGATCTGTAGTTAACCTTTCTTTTAAACATAACATTACGTGGATAACCTGAAGGGGTAGGCAGAGGTGTACAGTTGTTCACCCACATTTCACCAATGCTGTTATTAAGCCCCATATGATAGGTGGTGAGCCTATTGCCATCTACCGGGCAATTCCAAACTCCGAGCTACTACTGAGAATTTACTAACAGAAAAACTCGAAGCGAAAAGCGAATCCGAGACCTAATGCTCAGCAGTCGCACCTAGGACCACTAAACCAACAAGGCAGTTAGTTATAGTTTTTTTTAAATCACTTACCACAGGTAGGATTGATCGACACCAGTGGCAAGTCTGAGAAGCCTGCCCGCGTGCTGTTCCCCGCGCTAAACAACGCCGTGTACTCGTTATGTTGGGGAGACGGCATGCTACTGTATGCTTGTGGTGGAGGCAGCCTTGTGCTGTATCATGCTAATCAGGTTGACCAAGGTAAATATAATTACTCCAGGCGCTCTGCCAAGTAAGCCATCCCGAGTTCTGCTAAGTACTCCAAATTCTTCTTCCACATTTTATACGTCTTATACTAACGTCATCTATTCCAGTCCCGAAACGAGTGACTGAACCAACACGAACTTTTGCAGTTCATTCAATGTCGTACAGTTTTTTAACCAACTTCCAAAAGGAGGAGATTGTCAATTCGTCTGTATTTTTTTTTTATGTATGTCCGTCGATATCTTCGCCAGTTCTGAACCGATTTCACTGAACTTTGTATGATTGTTTTGCCTATTTTGATTGCCTGATGTATGCCTGATGGATGTTGGGTTTATAACTATGTAGATACGAGTAGGTACTCTCACAGAATAAAAAAAAAAACCCGTAAGGTAAAAAGTTAACGCCGGCTAACAAACAAGAGGAAAACATAACCCTCTCCCAGTACAGGCACCGACTCCAAAAATAACAGATTATTATTATATACTGTTCTTTTAAATTTATTTGATAGAAAGCAAATTTTGTTATTATTTTGCACTTTTTAGTGTTTAAGTAGATTTTGGAAGGCGGTTTTCGTTTTTTGTTAAAAATTAATTTATTCTTATCGACTAACGGTTGACCGCCACCTTATCTGATGATAAACGATGGTGCGGTCGACGATGAAACACCAAGCAGATTATATCAGAGTCAGATTATACAGATTCGTTTTTTTTTGTACAGATGTGCCCATCTGTTCAGTCCGTATACAGGTGAATTATAATTTTTCTAAGAAAACATTGAACGACAATAGTCCGTGACATCGTTCTACCAACTGAGCTATCTTGTCGCTTGTTCGCATCTAATAAATTTCAAGTTCACTTCTTTATGTCTTAAGGAGACGCCTGACGATATCTATTAGCAATCATTTACAGATTGAACCAAGACGACTAATCGCACCTTCAAATGTAGGTTCAAATCCTGCTCACGACCGTATTGGTTTTTCCATAAACATTATAATTTGAAGAGTTCTACGCAGTTGCTACGCATGCGATAATGTGTTTGAAAGATTTATCTGTATAAATACTATTAGTATTACATCATAATCATTTGCAGTCTTATTTCGCCCACTGCTGCGTATAGTTCTGTCTCTCTTTGCTTGTAGAATAAGCTGCATGTCTGTAACACTTTGATCTTGAGCTGGTCTGTCGTAGTAGCGAGTTTCAATAGTACGTGAGGCTAACTTATACTGGTTTTGTTTATAAGGATTTAATTTTAGACTTAGTTAGATTTAGAAATTTCAATAATGTTTTTTTTTTATTATTTTTAACACCCAATAGTATTAATAGTAAAAAATTGTACTTAATAACAATAATATTTATATTGTGTCTGGTAATTAGCGAGTCAACAGATTAGTTGGTGCAATTGAGCGTTATGTTAAAAACCTGTGTTCAGCTCCAGAGCCAATCTGTGTAACGGTGGAGGGTCAGGCCTGGAACGTGTGCGCAGTGTCGTGGACGTCCCACGGCCTGCTGTGCGGTTCGTACGCGGGCGCCATCGCTCTGCTTACCTCCCACGTGCCGCATACCCTCATCGCTGCTACATTCCTCTTCACGTAAGTGTAATAGTGAATAATATACAAGATTAGGACCTGGCAGACGTTGTTCTGTCCTGAATCCTATTGCAGCGCCACCAACCGGCTCCAATATTAAACCTAAACCAAAAATAAAGATCTATTCAGTAAATTTCGAGTGTTTCCGAAACTAACGCAACGCCAGTTGATTTTTATATATATCATGAATTTCCATTGATGTTTTAGCCGAAAATTTGGTTTTAATAAAGTATATCTATGTCTGGCCTGTTGTCCTGCGCACTATGGCCCACTGCCTACATTCAAGTCACTACAGTCAAGTGTTTTAGACATTGGTAATTTCGACCAATGTCTAAATATTGAGTTATTGACACAAAAGGAAGAGGAAGATAACACATAGCCCCATGTAATAGGTAGTGAGCCCATTATCATAAATCGGGCACATTTGCAAAGTCCGAGCTGCTACTGAGAATTATCTATCAGAAAAATTCAATAATATTTTGTCCGACCTGGGAATTCAACCCTTTGGCTTCTTTATTTGGTTGGATCAACTCCACGGTATACTAAACGTATTTTAACTGCATGTCTGAAGTTGTGCAAAGTGTTAATTTCACGATAAAATGCGTGATTTGAGGAACACATTAACAGCATTGTTTCCCTCACTCCTTTACGTTGTAAGGTTGCGTTAATACATCCGTCTCGGTCGCTCACGGTCCGAGAACAGTCAGTGCCCTAAATCTTTCGCGATCGTTTTGATTTATGGTTATAGAATTTATTACTCAAAAGAAATTTACAACAAATTTCACTTAATGAGAACAACAATTACAGTTAAATAATATTAGCGACAAAGTGAGCATAACGTGCCCTATATTTATAAACGGCGTTGGGAAATCTTAAGGTACGTCAAAATAGTATTTACTTACTGTTAGAATAACAGGGTTCAGAGACACTTACACAACATACATTATATAAATTCGTCTTATGGATCACAATAACAGCTAACATACACACTCAATATATAAAAACAATTCCAAAGTAATATAGAACTTAACTCACTTAACAATTACAAAAAACGATAATTTAATGAATGTAAAAAGACATTGGAGGTAGCAGTAAAAGATTCATGCGTAACAAAAATCAATTATCGCGGGTACATTTATGAACCTAACCAGGGCCGGATTCAGACTTTTTCGATAACATGAGATTTTATTAATTTAGTTTTAAAGATTTGCAAACTTTTAGAAGATTTTATTTCATGGGGTAATTTTTTGAACATCTGTGCATGTAATATTTGTATGTAATATTTTTTTTACCATAATTCGTACGTATTCATTCTTACGAGACAGATATCATTACTGCTACGCAAGGGTTTCAATCCCTGTTCTGCATTAGTTTTAAATATTTGAACTGAGTGTATTTTTTATCTTTAATTTTTTTTACTAAAATGCATGTGGTATAATAATAAATTTGTTTTATATTCATTAGTTTAGTTTCGGAATAAATTTTGTTTGTAGGTGTCAGAAAGTCGTAATGAAATAATATTTTAATTATTTTATTTTGGATAGTTTGTATGCAGTTATAAGTTGGTTTTTGCTGCGCTGCCCCATATTTCTATTAAATAATCCAAATGTGGTTTAACGAGAGAGTTATAGATGTTCATTCTAAATTTTCGCGGTAAACATCGAACAACACTAAAGACGCCCTAATAGTGATGATAAAGTAGATCTTATTTTATTTATATGTGACTTCCATGTTAATCCACTGTCTAAAATCAATCCTAGATATTTTTCTTCGGCTGATTCCTTCAATTGCATATTGTTAAGATAGAGTTTAGGGTAACTTTGTAACGGTTTGTTTTTCGCTTTAAAGATAATGTAGCTCGTCTTTGCTACATTGATTGTGAGTAAGTTATATTGAAACCAATCGATTTTCATAACAAATTGATATATTAGCATGAATATTTTAGCATATTTGTATAATAACTTTCGTGAGGCATATTCATATTCATGTATTATTCACCGGTTACTCTACTCATGACTAAGAGCACCATTCGAGTTCGAAACTAGTCGGAAAAGCCCGAAAAATGCAAGTGAGTAGTAACCAGTGAACCATAATTTATATTTTAGCATGTTATCAATATTCTATACGACTGTACTTGCGCGGCCGATTGGAACTAACTTATATTCTAATACAAGTGTAGCAAACCATTTTTCGACCTTATTGTATGTATTAAATGTTGGAAAAAAAAAAGGATTTATAACAATATTGTAAGATTATTTATCCGGGAGGCGCAGGTTCTAATCCTGCTCACGACCGTATTTTTTTTCATTTAATATTATAAGTTACGGTTCGCTAAGCATGCGTTAATATTTTTCCAACATTTATCTTTAAATAATGTAAGATTTGTTTCCGTAGCAAAATGATCCACGCTATGGAGTGGCATCCTCGGCAGACGTCAAGTTCAAGTGAAGAGTCGCCATACAAGGATCTCATTGCGGTGTGCTCTTTGGATAAAGAAAGCAATATTGCTATATTGGAGTATGGAACCAAGGAAGGTACTTATCTCTTTGATGATGTATTCTGCTTTAATTTCGGTGGATGCTTTGTGATAAAAAAAAACCACAAGTTTTTACTATACAATAAACATAATTTAATATTTTTTTATGAAGACTTGCATAGTAAGATGGGTTGGGTTTAGCTGTGTCGTGTAGCAGCGAAACGTCTTCAATAAAAAAAAAAAAAAAAAATACAACCGAATTGATAACCTCCTCCTTTTTGGAAGTCTGTTTAAATGGCGGCGTGTTGCATCACAGTCCTCACTCAATGTAACGAATTCTTTTATCCTTTACCTATCGAGTGGTGTAATTAAAATTTGGATATATGTAGCTATCACATCAAACTGAATTCTCCGATTTTGTTATTACCAGTTTTCTTGAATTACCTCCCACTATGGCAGCGAATATAAAGCCGTATTCACGTCAATAAGGGCAGGCATTGTTTAGTAAAAAAACTACCATTTATTATTAATATATCCATCAGATGGCACTCGGCAGCTGACTACATGGAAGACTTTGTCAGGCCACAAGATGCCGGTGCTCCAGCTAGCTTGGAACCCGCATCGCGATGGACTGCTACTGTCCTCATCTCAAGATTCTACTGTTAGGGTGAGTGTGTAAGATTTATCTTTTAATAATACTCCTCCAGACCGTATTTCAGTCACGGCGGCCTATCTCCACGGAGATTAGCCAAGTACGTAGGAGATATTATAGTGCACAAGTATATGTGCAAACACAGGTGCACTCCCTCTTCCCTCACTCTCATAGTCCTATGGGACGGCAATCCGACACGACCGGAGAGAGATCAGGCGCAGGACCGACGGCTTTACGTGCTCTCCGAAGCACGGGGGTGTCCTCCTCTCTGTCCTTTGCCTGACCTGGGCATCGAACCCGGGACCTAAGGCTCCGCAGCATCGCTTGCGACCACTATACCAACGTGGCAGTCAATTTTTATCTTTTAAACAATGTCTAACAGGAGTTCTTAGTGTAAGAACTTTTACTATGGATATGTTTTTAGCCGCTTCCGAAGTTGGTCCCTTAAGTAAAAGTTATTATTAAACATGGGTACATTGACCTAAAGTATGACTACGGCCTTCTGTCCACCGCGCGTCACAGTCCCCACTCAACGTAACGAATTGTTTGATCCTTTGGCTTTTGAGTGGTCTAATTACTTTGGATATAGATGATAGATATATAGCTGTAACACAAAACTATATCCCCCGATTTTGTTACCATCAGTTTTCTGAATTGCCCAAGACTATGGAAGCGAATTTAAACACATATTCACAATCCTCCCGCTTTTAGGAAAAGCTATCACTGCTTATTGTTACTACGCAGGTATGGGACATATCGGTCGGGACTTGTATATCGATCTTCGGGCACCACTCGCAGTCGTCGCTGGGCGTGTGCTGGGTGTCGGCGCCGGCGCGGCCGCACCACGCGCTGTCGGCCGGCGGGGACGCCACTCTCCGTCTGTGGGACATCTACCAGCATAAGGCTGAAGATTATGATGGTATGGGCTCACAATACTAATGCCAGACTCTTCTAGAAAATTTTTCTCAAAAAGACAAAATGATACTTTAAGTTTGTTAGCTTAATATTTATTTTATGGAACTGGAAAGAAAATTACAGTCGGGCCCAGGATTTGAACCTGTGCCCTCGGCATGAATATTCAAGGCGCGCGCTGCAAACTATTCTATTTCCACATTAGTGTGTCTTATGGTGATTAATAATCAATAACTTTAATATTTTATGTTTCATTAAAAAGCGAGTAATAATATTTATACGATAGTATTATATTAATAGTATCTTTGACTTTTAAGTAACGTAGGACTAGCTGTGATCTGCGGTTTCTCCGCGCAATTCCGCTTTTCCAGAAGGACTCGGCATTTTCCCAGGATAAAAGTTTCCTATGTCCAATTTCAGGATCAAGTAAATATATCAAATCTTATGAAAATACTATGTGTAGTTTTGCGTGTTAAAGTATCTCGTCCATATAAAATTTTGCATTTATAATATTTGTAGGATTATGCAGTCAGTCGAATTTTTTTCTCATCTTGACTTGGTTTCTCTTTGGCTACTCCTACCTGATCCGTGCTGATCCACTGACTAATGTACTGCACTACACTGCAATCCTCTAAGTCACCATGTATATTATTTTATAGAAATCATATAACATAGTGTGGGGCAACGTTTAAAAAAAAAAAACAGCAACAACTTAAACTTACCCCATAATACACATAGCACCTTTCCTCCTATGAATACCGACTTTTATTACAAAATCCAATATTTTTCCTTACAGAAACGAAACACGAAGTGATATCAAAAAAGCCAATGAAGAGGAGTACAGATAAGAAAGAAAAGAAGGTCAAAGAGCAATTGAACACAGAACCAGAAGCAAACATACCACTTGAAGGTCAAGGACAAGTTGCAACAAATTTAGAAGTAATCAATGATAAATCATCAAAACCGCCTAAGAAGTTCTTGTTGCCAGTAATGTATAAACAAATAAATGATCCTAACAAGTTAGCAGCACCAAGGAAAATGATACAATTGTATTTACAAAAGAATGAAGCTAATGGAGAAAAGGGAGACGGAATTCATAATGTTACTTTAGTAGAAAACATTGAAAAAACAGACATTGTGGTGGATGAAATGGGAGGTCCTAGAAGTACTGTTAAAGAAAAAGAGGATTCTACTACAACAGTAAAATATGAAGAGAGCATAGAAAATACTAGTTCGTTAATAGAAGGAAATACCAAAATAAGCACTGAAGGAAAAATAGAAACTGTTACTGAGGAAAAAGAAAAGGGTGACGTAAATAACTCTAACACAGAAATCGATTTAGATTTCCTAAAGATTTTCGGTACCATAAAGGAAGTTAACGAATTTTTGGATTTAGAGAGTAAGTATTTATAACATCATGTTTATGGTGGAATAGATTGTTGATTTCATCTACGTAGTGATTTAATATCTTACTAATACTTCACCATTTTCACCAAATTGCTCTTCTCGTATCTTTTTGTTTCACCTCTTGTTTATCTTTGGATCACAGTGAAACAAAGCTACAAAATGCAACCCCTTTCAAACGTATTAAAGCATTCGTAGCGCACAATAAATTTATTCATATTTGTAGATACAAAACTACGGTCTTAAAGAGTTAAACCTGCGCCTCCCGGATGAATTCCTTATTCCAGGCGCTTTTTTATCTGAGTGTCGTAGATTTGTATTTTTTTTTTCCCACAGATATGTATAACATGAAACAGAGTTTCTTTTTTACAATATAAGGAAGAGTTTGTTTTGTATTTTTCTTTATTTATTTACGGTTTGTTATATCCGAACCAATACACAGTAGCCAATACTATTTTATTACAGTGGCCAACCACTTGGAGACATGTCATCCGGAGTCCTGGATAATGTTATCAATATTTCGCGGACACATCGACACTATGATACAGTTCGCGAGCCAACGCGATATGCTGTGCCCGTTCCTGCTTAGTATGGCACCGTGTGTCTCATTCAAGTAAGTAGAAGCATACATCACGCCTGTATTCTCCGATTTTAGTAGACTGTAATATCGATATTATCCATTTTGTGTATTGGCAACACAGACGTCCTTCAGGCGTGTGACTGACAAGACTGGGATTAGGTGAATTTCTGTTTGAACGTAAGAAATATCAACCTACTCGCTCGGAGCTGGTGTGTCCCATGAAGCAATTATAAAGGAGATGTTCTAAGGGACTTTTCTAATGAAACGCTGCTTGACGATATGCGGGTGAGGAGGGCCTGTCTTCATTCTCCACCTAGCAGTGAATAGGGAAAACTGAAAGTCACAATATACTTCATTCTTACGTAATTCAGCTAAATTGCGCTAGATGTCTCTAGTGTCTCTACACTATATCAAGAAATAAGTATTTGCACCGCTAAAAAGAATTATATTTTAGTCGTGATTGTATTATTTATTATTACTTGTCCATTGAAAAAAAGTCAATAAAATGTAATATGTATTAAATCTTATGAAATATCATTATCAAAACATCGTAATAAAAATTGGATTTTCAGTACGACTAGGTCTATTCAAGGATTGCCTTCTCTGGCTGTAGGTGGCGGTTATTGAACATTATTTCATATGAAAATTTGAAATAATGATTTTAGGCATATGGTATTTTGAAGAGCACTGTATTTACGTATCACTAACTTCTACGCCAACGCGCGGATAAATCGGTTTAGAAGCGTATTTTTTTTCTTTAAATTTTTAAGGTTGGCTGTGAAGTGTAGCTAGCTTAACGTTAGATAACTTCTACTATTCTTCATAAATCAAGCTATAATATATAAAGAGATTTTCAAATCGGACTGGTAGTTTCAGAGTTTAGCGCGTTTAAACAAACAAAATATTCTTCCACATTAAATATAAATATATTAATTAATATAGATAAGGGGCTTAATAGCAGCACACAGTTTTTATTACTCAAACTGACTTTTCAAACTATTGTTTTTGTTTTCAGATATTGGAAAGATGCAACTCAATTATATTTAGCACAAATAGACCGACTAGTAGCTAGAGGAGCTGAAGAAAAGCTTTATGGTATGTAATTATTGTTTATACCAAATATCATCTATTCCCTGGACGCTCAGGCAGAAGTGTATTCTAGAACACCCACAATACTTGTATTAAGTGTTCAGCCTATTGCCATAAACCGGGCACATTCCGAACTCTGGGCTACTACTTCAAATTTCCTAATAGAAAAACCCAACAATACTGTCCGACTCGAGAATCGAACCTAGGACCTCATGCTAATCAACAGCGCTTGCAATCATTAGACCAAGATGGCATTCGACAATTGTTTATAATTACGATACGAAAATTATTAAATATTTATATTACTGTTGTAGTAACGTGTTTTTGGCTTATTAATTTTTTAGATAACAGACAATACGGCGGTCCAAAGTACCGCAAGGCTGCGATCCTATTGAGTATGCACGACGTCATGGGAGCAGTCGCGGCTCTCTCGGAAGGGAAGCTGTTTAAAGAAGCTTACATACTATGTCGGATAAGGTGGCTATGAATATTATGTCAAATTAACATTTAATATGAGTAAATGTCTCGTCATTCCGTTCACTCTGCATTCATTGTTTATAATGTATTTTCACAGATATATGGATAGTGTGGCCGAAGAAATATTAAAGAAGTGGGCTCATGACCTCACCTATAGTGGAAACATGACTATGTCAGCTGTGTGGTAAGTTGGTTTTCATTACAAAGCGGCATTTATACGCTTTGAAGACTCATATTAAATCGTTAACGAATGATAAAAATCCATTCTATGGGTGACGTTTAAATCGGTCAACTAAAATCCAAATTATATTTCAGTAACATTGCCATGGGCAATTTGTCGCAAGCTGCTCAAGTATTGGCGAGTTCCCGAAACCAAGAGTACCTGAGTTTAGCGGCGGATATCGCAAAGATCGCGGGAAGAACCGCATTCGCAGACCAAATGGAGCAGAAAGCTCTTACAAGGTCACACGCCACAGCAGAAAATACTGAGGAATTGTTAAAAGAACTTCCCTCAAAGATAGAGCTCCTTATGAAGGAGAATAAGAGTCAAAATAGTGATAACTTGCAAGGTGACACGTTAAATAGTAAAACCTTAACAAGTGATCAATTAAACGGTGATACTGAAACTAATGTATAAAGTTATATGTATACATGAGTTTTGTGTTGAATATCAGTGTATTATGTATTCATAAATTCCGCCTATTGTAGTCGCCTGCTGGGCATAGGCATCCAATGCGTATGATTGGTGTTACAAGTCTCCAATACTGTATGTTATGAAACGGTTTTTATAATATTAAAATTTCTTTGTAATAATCTTGTTTTATTCACTACGGAAAGTCATAAGATAGATCCAGAAGAGTGTGTGAACTCTAAAAAAAAAAAACAAATATATAATCAAACATTTATTTAGTATTGGTACCATGAACATCAGAAAATTAACCGTGAAATTAAATTATTGCAGTAAAACAATATTAAAATAATATTAGTAATCCAATAAAAGATATTTTATTTGAGTAATTGTGCAATTTGTGCATGCTATGTTTAATGGACGAATCTTAAAAAATTCAGACTTGTCTATTTTGTGAGATCGGCGAAACATAAAAGAGCTTATCATGCCACTTTGGCCCTTATTACTAAGACAGCAAAGGCGTAGCTAACGAAGGTCTTGTTTTGACTCAGTTCCTTAGCCTATAATCTGAAATTGTTTTGTACCGATCTCTTTAATAGACTACGCGATCGTATAATAAATGTATTTACATACAGACATTACCAAATGTTATAATAAATATTAATTATCTGCATTCTCATATCTAATATCACTAAATATTTTTAGGCACAGACATTTTAAGTACACTCTAATAATACTATGTTGTACTACATTCAATATATCTATTATATTAATAATAAGAAATTGCAAATTGCTACTATCTACAATGGCACCGATACTCACAACGTTAACTTTAGAATCAGACAATCACATTTGACAATTCCCATGAAATGTAATTATCAGGGCAAAAGTGGCCTAAGTTTGTTAGGTTCGTTTGATCAACAAGTATAATGCACAGTTAAGAACAAATTAATTGAAAAATAATTGTGTATTTTATTGAAAAAGAGGAATTTAAAACGAGACAAAACAAATTAATTACTTTTATGGTTAACTTAGCTTCGATAAAATACTGTTTATTAGGCTACTCTTGCGCCTGTTCATTTAAAAAATGCTTTTGGAATGTCGTTGCAACATTCAGTCTTATAGTAATAACAATATATTAGTTATTTCAATGAACGATTGTTCTTATATCGAAAATGCATGAAAAAGTTCGTGCTCTGATACTCTTTGAAAGAGATTAAATCTAAGACATTTGCACTTTCACGCGAATAATATTTATACGAATAAATACGCCAAAAATATAGTTTTTAAAAATCTTAAAACATTGCAGTATCAACAAGTCCAGCTTAGAATGATTATTATTTTTATGTTACCCGTCTCATTTGTGCATTGGTCAAAGAAAATTTATCTACTTGTTCGAATTAATTAATAAGAAAATATCTAAATAATATCAGCCCTGATTGGCAGGGTCTTCGTTTTCCCTATTGGAGTCTTTACCCCTCTTCTTGCAAATATTCACCAGTTTTGCATTCATTTTCTTCAGTTTTTGGTTTTCTTTCATCACATCGGTTAATTGCTGGTTCTAAAATGAGTTTGAAATTGAATATTAGTTAAGCTTATTTTAATAATTTCATAAAAAAACTCGCATTGCACTCAAGCAACAAGAGTAAGAAGTGGTCAAGTCAATACACATAGTATTGCCATAGATGATAGTAGCAAGCGCTGTTCTCTTGGGAAGTATGTATATGTACTATTTAATTTTCGGTACTCATACGTGGAAAACGATATTAGTGTGTACCTGCACAATGGCGCTGCCCGTCGCGACGTACATAGGATGCGGCGCGTGCATCGCGGCCGACACATTCACCAGCTGCTGTTCCAACATCGCCTTCTGATGTGAGAGCTTCTCGACCACCTGACAACGATTAATTATGATATTTCGTATATTTAACCAACTTATTAATTCGGTCCACGATTTAGCCCACCTATAATTACTTATGTAACTTTTATTATCTACATACTCTACTAACATTGAACAGTCTGTCTGTGATTTCAACATTAATGGCAAAATTTTAGTGAAAGTTGTTATTTATATGATGCCTAATATACTACCGTTTTTAGAATGTTTGTTTTCTCTCTGAAAGTTTGTCTCGAATATGCTCCAAAACAGCTCAACGGATTTAATGAAAACTTTAGGGATTAAAACAGGAATCTAAACTTGAATTTTCCTGTAGATTCAGTTTCGATATTTTGCATGGTTCAGGAGGGAATATAAAATACTATTTATCCGCACCGCGCGAATTAAGCGGCGGGCACAGTTGTAAAGTAAAACTGTTTAACATATTTTACTTTCAGTTCGGTATAATCTGGTTCAGTATTGATTATTTAAAAAACGCATTGATTCAAATAAAAAAATCTCAATCTACAATAAATATTGAAAGCTACATACCGATTTTAATCGCTGCATTTCTTTAGTGTGTATATCTTCGGATGAAGGGCGGAAACTTCCATCGCGCTCCACTTGGTAACTCAGGAAATCTGTTTTTTTTTTTTTTGTAATACGTATGTAGTTAAAGTATAGTTAAGTTTGACCTGGGATGAAATAACTTGTTAGATCAATGGGTCTCTCGTAGTTAAATAATTTTCAACAGTGTGTCTGCTACTTTGTGGTAGAACGCTGACGCATTATTTGTAGAATCGATTCTATTCTAGACAAAGGGACTCAATATATTAACTTTATGGCCTTCCTCCTTAAAGTAACATCCCATTTTTCAAAATCGCGCTGATTCAGGACTGCCTGACTTTATAAAAGTCATCAAAATATCATACATTTCGGTGCTATCCTGCTGTTATAGAAAGCTTTCAGAAATTAATATAGTCCATGTCTGAAGTTACGCTTTCCAAACGGCCGCGCTGGTACAGTTGTATAGAAAAGTGTTAACATGGTAAATTATTAAAAAATTATAGGAAAACAATAAGACCTCTAAACATTTGTGGCACCGGCCCCTGAGCAAGCGAAACAGATATATTGATGGAATGTTAAGGAATGAGTGACTCAGCACGCTGTTACTACACTTCACTAGATCGCGCATGCATCCTGCCAATTTTATTTTGAAACTAGCTGTGCCCCGCGGTTTCACCAGCCACGTTAAAAACTTTCCGTATATTAAAAAAAAAACTTTTGTTAATACCTTGTCCTGACAAAGACTAACACAATAAAAAAAAACACAATTTGGTGTAGTCGTACTCAAGTTTGACTCAAGGCGTGACCAAGGGAAATAGGGATGCATTTTTATATATAAAGATTGACTACCGGGCTATGTACTTGGTAGTTTTAACACGACAAGTTAGCTTGTTAAATATTGGACCTTACAACAATTTGTGAACTATTCGTTGACTGTTTTAAATACACAATTTTAAGGTTACTACATTTAACCGCAAATGGTCTAATAACCGTGTTCTTTGACTAAATAAGGAAAATGTCATACCTTCGCTTGTTTCGGTGGAGGCGTCTGTGACGGCAACAGTGGCGGATCGGTTCTGATCATGTAGACTCTGCCGCTTCTTACGCGTCGAGAGCGCCATCACGTTGACGTCGCTTTGGAACTCTTGCAGTTTAGCCTATATACACGGCGACATTTTAATCGTTTTACAACGGTAGCCTACTACAAATAATCCAAGGAATGCTTAAAAAAAACATTGTTGATTTTATGGCACAGCGCATCTCATAGGATATTAGTCCACCTCGACTATGCTCGATAGGCTATTCTTACTCTTAAAAATTTAAAATTATTGACGTAACCGGCTCGTGCACTATCTTATACTGGTTGAAACATAAACATTAATAACGCGATGGTTCTTAATTGCGATGATTATTTTGTTTTTTATAGCGCTTAGAAGCATTTTGAGTCGGATACATTGAGTGGATAATCTTTGTAGGACCATAAAAAATCCACGGTGCAAATTGCTATTAAATTAATAATCTTGTTTTCTAAATAGACAGAGTTTTTGTCGTTATCACGGCCGTACTGTGCGTTAGTCTCACACTCTTCGTCCAGCTCCTTACACAGCTGTGTGTGCGCGTATGTATGGGCGCGCATGTCTCTGTGTGTGCGTTACCTCTAGCTGCGATTTAGCCTCCTTGAGTCTGCGGCACTGTTCCTCTCTATCGCGAAGGTACTGTGCGCAGGTCTCACACTCCTCGTCCAGCTCCTTGTATCTCTCCCGGAGTTGTAACAACTCTTGTTTGCAAGCTTGAAGCTCGTGTTTCGTGGATTCTAGTTCCCTGTAGGAATGGTAAGTTAGGGGTGGTTTTAGGGTGAAGAGGAAGACTAGAGGATCGCTTTCGTAATTTAAATTTACAAACACAGCTTAGTCATATATGACCACAGTACTACTAATTACGAACACAAACCAGTCCGAGTTTACTGTTAAAAAATCTACATACTATATTTAGTAGGGGATATCTAACGGATAATTGCGTCACTTATCCAAAACTCAAAATTTTATGTCGAAAATGTTTACAATGCTTTCAAAGAAGATGCATCTGCCACTCATCAATCACTCTAAAATTATATACCTGCTTCCATTGTTTCTCTCCAAAGCCTTCTGCATTTTAGCTAGGGTATTCTTCATATCTTGTTTCTTGAAGCGTAATTCTTCTATAGTTTTAGTCAACCTCTTGTTCTTTTCGACTTCGGCGTCGAACGACATTCGGTCTACTACTACTGAATGCAGATTGGTCCAATCTAATAAAATTATGAAAGAAATAATTAATTTAAGGCATTTTATGTTTATTTTATATATTTAGACGGAATATAGGCGACCAAGGCTTGCAATGGACATTTATTAATGCAGAGAGGGAATTCTATGGTAGTTTACGAGTTTTAAACGAACTTTACAAAGCATTTGGCTCTTGTAAGTAAGCTCGAATTTGACGATCTCTCTATCTCTTCCCAGATATGTGTCCCACATGGTGGTGGGTTCATCCTTCCTTATTTTTCTCTTCCACTTCGCTCTGTTCTTGACATCGTTATCGGAAACTTTACACTCAATCATGTCCTTTAAACTGATACAAAATTTCCAAACTATAAGCTCGATTCGACGATATAGTCTTTACATTTTGTATTATTTCTTGTATTTAGTGTTAATTCTTACCTTCATCGGTGTTGACGGCTACATGAGCAACAGTTGGTTTCGAAGCATTATGTTGACTCAAGTTTGGAGTGTGAAGTTGCTCTTTTAATTCCGTGATTGTTGCCTGTAGAAATATTAACATATTTAAAAAAAATTGATGAATTATACTGGGTGAATCTTTGAAATGGGTATGTATGGCCAAATCGTGGATGGGTAAATAAAATCAATAATTATTATATGTTAACTTACTTGCAAGGTTGTTTTCTCCTTCTTAAGGCGGATACACTGTTCGTCCCTCTCGCGCAAGTATTCAGCACATGTTTCGCACTCTTCATCTAGCTCTCTGTACTTCTCCTTAAGATCTTCTAACTCTTGCTGGCAGGAGGCCAGGTTTTCCCTTAGTTGGGACAGCTCACTGTTACAATGGTTGAAAATAAGGTTATCAAAGTATGTCGTGGTGGCGTTTACGACTTGCTTCTTAAGAACAAGCTGCCTTAAAACTTGATATGAACCAAAATCGAATTTGTTTATGTGTTAATAATATCATCAGACTGAAGTGTTAGTTTTATTGTTTGTTTGCGCTCTGGAACTATCAGTCGGATATGAAAAAATCTTTCTGCATTTGATAACCAAATTCTTGAGTAAGGCTATGTAACATTATGGCACGACCCTGGCTACGTATACATAATAAAAAAGCAGGGCACATAGCTAGTGTTATAACAATTATGTACTTTCCTGATTAAGTTTAATTTAATATTTATATAATGGGTGTTTCGGTCAATATGGTAAAAAAAATTAAAGATACTGAATTTTGTTTTATGGAACTTCATTTTTGATTTTAAAGCAAAGAAAAGATGCATTTAAAGATTTAAAAAAAAACTACTGTATAATAAATAGTGATTATAATTGTCTTAAATACTAATACTAACCTGTCATTACAGGCTACGGCATCAGGAGGCTTGGAATGGTTGAATTCATCAATTATCCTGTTTGAAGTATCGAGTCCTGTAAAAAGACATACAAGATAACAACCAGCGTTGATTCACGATTGTCATCACGTGATCAGCTTATGTTCTAGAAATCTCCATTTGAGTTAGAATGTCCGGAAATATAACAATTCTAAATAATATAATAAATACGAAAGTTTGTTTGTCCTTCTATAACAACCAACGTAGCAACAAGTTGACGCGATTTTTGCACAGAGATCGTTGAAGGGCCGGTGAACGACTTAAATAGTGAGATTATTTCTAGAACAAAAGGCTTTTTCTTCGGGAGAATTCCTGGTCACTTGGTGAGTGAAGCTACAGTTATCGTAATATAACTGGATGTGCATGTCTGAAGTTTGTCAACCAACCGAACGCTTTCCATGAGCTATATGTATCCTGTGTATATATTTGTGACTGCCTCGTTGGTCTAGCGGTCGCAAGCGCTACTGCCGAGCGTGAGGCCCTGGGTTCGATTCCCAGGTCGGGCAAAGTGTTATTGAATTTTTCTGTTAGAAAATTCTCAGTAGCAGACCGGAGTCAGGAAGTTGGTGGTGTGACACCCCGTGCTTTGGAGAGCACGTTAAACTGTAGGTCCTGCGCCTGATCTCTCTACGATCGTGTCGGATTGCCGTCTCATCGGAATATGAGAGTGAAGTCTGAAGAGGGACTGCACCTGTGTTTGCGCATACACTTGTGCACTATAATATCGCCTGCATACTTAGCTAATCTCTGTGGAGATCGGACGTCGTGATCGAAATACGGTCGGAGGGAGGATATAGTATACATATGTACATAGATATACCTCCCTGTGTTATAAGTACAATAAAATTCACAAGTTACTTAGTTTCCACTTCTATCGGCAGTCCCCAAAGAAGTAGTCATGTAATCAATTTCATGTTGAACCACATTCAACTTTTTTACTCAATTACTATTTTTAGCTCAGTTAATTTTAAGATTGAAAAATGACACTTGTTTCTTTTTCATCTTCAATAATAAATGATTAATTTGACGTTTAAAAAAATAATGTATTGAAGAAATAATAATGTTCACCTTACGAAAATGTTCGCATCTTTGTATATAGCACCATATCAATCTTCACATATGACAGTCGTATTAGCAAACAAATCGGCTTCTACTTGCTATTTGAACTGTATCGTATTGGTAGACGTATCGGCTATGTCGTTTGACATAGAATTGATGGTCACTTTTTAGTAGTACATCGCGTTGCATTTTTTTATTACTTTTTCTCTTCTTACCTTCAATACAATGAACTACTACGTGACCATAATTGCAATGTCAACCGAGACGCTGATCAATGACGTGTGTGTGTATGTAAATGTTTAGTAAGGTTACCGTGCGGTGAAGGAGTGTGACGTAGAACACTTCTGTGTAAGTCGTGGATGCTCTGTCTGCGGCGCCGAGTGGCCACCACACTGCTGGGCCGCGAAGGGTGCTCCTCATCTTTGTCGCTCTAGAAATAAAATTATTCATTCAGTTGTGTGAGAAAAATAATATAGCATGACACTTTTTTCTTAGTGGAAGTGTTGTACCTACATGTCGGCGGGATTTCGGGAGATAAATCCTCAGATTTCGTAACAAAAATAAAAGTGTTGTTAAAATAATTCTGAATATTGAGCAGGGATCGGTAGATGGCAATAAGCTCACCATCTCGGACTTATTAACGACAGTGGTGAGATGTGGCTGTACAACTGTGTATAAATATCTCTGCCTACACCATTGGAGAATACACAAATCATTAGCTTCAGCCTATTGGTCCTGGATGTATGTAAGTAATAGATAGATAATTCAAGCAAGACGCTTCGGATTATTAACACTACATGAAAATTACGAGTCTATTACATTTTCATATAAATTAAGTTTTTATAATAAAACCTATGTAATACTACAATTTTGTAATACTTTGTGATTGATTATTATTATATTTGTATTATATATATATATTTGTATAAGATTACCTGGTCAGTCCGTGAAAGGGATAAGCTGTCACGTCTGTAACAAAAAAAAATGATTTAATAAATAGAAATAAAATTATGATAATGGTCTCATTTCTGATGTAACCCACCTAAACTAAATTTAGAGTATTGCCGTCTTTTAGTGACCCTTACATAGGAGCGGGACGGGATGACGTCAAATTCAAATTCAATCATGTCAACCTAAATTTCCCATACAATTTTCATTTGATATCTCTAATTTTAGTGACTACCTAAAGTGTGCCTACTAAAAAAGTTCAGAGATTTTAATGTGACGTGCCTAAATTTGAATTTCACATCTATTAGTTAAAGACGGGAATGTTCTAAATTTAAATTAGTTTGCTACATGAGAATTGACGTCAATATAGGCTAGATGGATAGAGCTGTTCGGACATTTATTACTAGACACAATAGATTTTTTTTGTTATAAAGTTTGCAAACAGTATTTTTTAAGTGATAGTTGACAGGTGGAGGTTATAGACGTGATATGTGTACTATACACACAGTTAATTATTATTCTTTATATTCACCCTTTACTTAGCCTTATGGGAGTGCTTCTGTTTGAAATATCGTCGTCAACGTCCATAAACAGATCGTCAGGCTTCGGTCGAGACTCAAACACGGCTTCCAAGTTGTTATGATCTGAAACATACATTACAGTTGTTGTGGTGACTGGGTGGTTACGGGCCAGTGGGCTCTTGACCCATAGGTTTAAACTTGGCATTTTCTAAGTCATACATATGTACTTTCTTAGTTAATCTAAGAACATTGTTAATAGTCAGATAACCCCAACCTGCGGTGTGCTAGCGAGGTGATCGATGCCTATTAGTGCCTTCTCTGTTTGAGAAGAAACCATTGTTCTGCATTGGAACAGTTATGAGCTATTAGTACCTAAATTTAATATTGAAAATAATTTCAAACAAATTACCGCGATGAAAACTGCACGTTTATCATTCCGGGATTTCAGCAGCCTCCCGCTCTATTATTAAGTACTCAATTTCTTTAAGTTACTGTATACTGCTTACCTTAATTTTGTAACAATAATCTACTCGACTTTACAGCTTCACGGGCATTCAAAATGTTGAAAACCTTCTGACAAAAAGTTACCTTACCTGGGAAGTCATGATTATCGCCCGCGAACAACCGCTTAGAGTCGTGGAGGCTCTGCCGTCTTCGTCGCGACGAGTCGGCGATAGCATCCATAGATAGGCGAGTTTTTTGCTCTTCTAACAACGACTCAAGCTCAGATACGCGAGCCTGTGAACGAAATATTATATAGCTAAGAACTCAGTAAACCTGCAAAGAAAGCAATCCTAAGAGCTGGTCTCTTAGGATTACGGCAATAAATATTTAAATCTTCGGACGTTTGTTTGCTCTGTAAGGATAATATTTGGTAAAATTGTCACTGAAGTAAAAAGTTCTTCTCTTTATTTAGGAACACCTAATACAAGCCGTCTTTATTTGCTAATAGGACTGTTATCAACAAAATGCGAATATTGTCGTAGGGTCAACGTAAACAAACTTGCTATCATTCAAAATCATTCATTAGTGGAGGAATTAGGTTCATTTTTCAATGATAAATTAAACTAAGCTTAAATTAGTACTCAATAACAACAAGAGGCGAGATGTTATATTCCTTATTACAAAGCATACTTACATAAAATGGTAGTTGGGTAAAATATTTTATTTTGTTATATACAAATTTTCATTTATTAAAATAAAACAATGAAACGATATTCCTGTAAACGTAAAGTGACAAATTTCATATTTCCAACTCACTCATACTTTTTCACAATACAATACTTGTATGCTAACCGTACAGCCGATTTTTGACGTTGTTACGAGTGAAGTTCGGGGAGTCTCGATCTTATTAGCAAAAAAATCGGCTTATACATTAAATTTGCGGCACATACCTCTAAAGTTTCCTTAGTCTTCCTCAACAGTTCTAATTCATCTTTGTCCTTGTTCCCCGTATTTCGTGTACCACTTTGGTTTTGTAGCGTGACACACTTTTGCGACAGTTCTTCTATTTGTTTGACCTTCTCGCTCATCATCTGTTCGTCCTCTTTCCTTTGTGTCTGTAGCCTGTAGTAGATTACATATTACTATAGTAATTTGTTGGTGGAATCAAAATTAGCTTCCGTTAAAGCTTCTTCAAGAGAATGAGGGGTAAGTGCCACATGAATTAGGGCCAGCCAGTTAGAATTGAATGGAAATCTCGCTACCTGAGGGTAGGTCGTCCAAAAGTTGCAGTGATTCGACAATACTACGAACAGTACTGCATAAATGTTGAATTATTCCCTTTAGACTTTAGATTGATCTTAGACTGATGATGTATAATACGCCAATGTAATTTTTTTTACACTAGAATTACCAAAATAAGGCTAACAAATTCTGATATACGATGTAAGAATATTCAAGAAGTTACTAGTATTTTGTGTGTATATTAAGTTGTAAATAATAGCAACTATCAAAATAATATTACTGACACGAGTTTGTAACCGTAGTAACTGTTTATTGTATATATGTTGCCATGAATACAAACTAGCAGTACCCATTCAATATTTGATGAAAAACCATTTAGTTGATTATTGGTAAAAGCACTTGTATTGCTCAAAGGATCCAACTCGAAGAATGACCCTTGAATCTACGATCGGGTTATTACAATTAAGTATCACTCGATTAGTTATAATAAATAAGTATATCATCCCCTTGCCCTAATTCCAATTTAATTGAGGCCGCCGGTTTTTTTATCATGTCTTAAATAATCTTATTAAGCAACTGTTTCAGTCGTATGAAAGTGTGCGTTAACATTTAGTAAAATAACATTATTAATTACAATATTTCAAAGAAAACATTGAAAAAATTTACGGGGAACTGACGAACGGGGCCTGAACCCGCGACCCTTGGCAGTCCGTGTCATCTCTCTTCCGACTGAACTACCGTGTCGTTGTTTAATGCTACTAAATTTCAAGCCTCCCTGCATTCGTCCTAAGGAGATGCCTGGCGATATTTATGTAGCAATAACTTACAGATTAAAAAAATTTTTCGTGTCGTATTTTAATATAGGCATTACATGGTCTTAACATGTATAAAAATTATTATATAGCATTATCATTTTTGGGAACACTGAATTACTTAAGTCTTATATTAAAGAATCCATATATATATGTTTATTTTTTTTAAACTCACCTTGTTATCATCCTGGTCTGAACCTCGGCAGTCTTTTCATGAGTTTTTATATTAGTTTCTAGTCTATAGCATTCTTTACATTTCTCTTCTAACTGTTCCTTCAATTCCATATTATGTTTCAACAATTTTTTTGCTTCAATATTCAAATTTTCTATTACAATTCCATTCTCCCTCACGGATTCTCTCAGTATTAGAATATCTGACGTCATCTTATCCATTTCCATGTTATTTCGTTTTATAGTCTCACCAGATTTAAGCAATTCAATGGCATAGGCATCTTTTTCTTTAACGATTACTGCATTCATTGCTTTCAAATGAGTAACATCATCTTGCAACCCTTTTACAGTTTCTATTAGTTCAGTTATTTTAACGTCATTTTCGTTGAATTTATTACCCATATTCATTTTCATTTCAAGAGATTCGATAGTTGTTTCTTTATCTTCAATAGTAGCTTTTAATAATTTAATTTCTTCTGTCAATTTTTCTATAAGATCAACATTAGCTTTATTTTCTTCAACCTTGCGTTCGTATATTTTAACTAAATCTTCATGTAACGCTTTTTGTGCCTGTAGCTCGTTTTCCTTATCAACTAAAGTGATCGTGAAATTGCTATTAATTTCTTTTAGGTATTTATCACGAGTTTGAAGTAACTCTATTTCCTTTTCTTTTTCTTCTATAATTTCTTTGGACTTCTTGACTTCTAATGCAAAAGTTTCTTTTTCTTTTTCCAAATTCTGATTAACTACGTTTTTGTGTTGGTTAATCAAATGCTCAAATAAAAGGCTAACATTTTTGTTTATTGGCAATGTTAAATCAATGTTTTGGTTATCAATAACATTTAGTTCTATTAGTTTTTTGTAACCATCGCTAATAGTCTCAATTAATGCGTTATCTTTCTTGACTAAGTCTAATGTAACTGCATTGCTTATTTCATGGATTCTCTCTTTTTGTTTCAGAAGCTGGTTGTATTCATTTTCTTTACAGGTCAACTGGCTTCTCATTAGTGCTAAGTTTTCATTAACTGAATAACATTCCTTAGTTACACTCTCTAAATGTTCTTGAAGCTTGTTGTATCGGTCCGTTATATCAATCAAATCAGTTTGATGCTTATTAACAATATTATCGATTACAGATTTAAAAATGTTCACACTAGATAAACCTAATTCACTGTCTAAAACTTTAAAGAACTGGTTTTTGTACATATTTACTAGTTTATTAACATCTATATCAGTAACACAAATAAGCTCTTGATTTAAGATATTAATATTATCCTTAATTTTGGATAAACCGTGTGAGACACTGTTATAATTCAATTCTTTCTGTTTCAATTCCATTGTTACTTGAGAATTCTTTTCGATTAAGTGGCAGATTTGTATTTCCAATTGGCATTTTGATTCATCATACTCTTTCAATTTGTTGGTCATATTCGCTACTTCGGTGCCATGTTGAGTTATTAAGTATTCGTAAAACATTTTCATGAGCTCGATGATTTTTACGTCACGGTTTATAGTATCTTTTTCTTTGCCTGTTTTTTCAATGTAATAATTAAAACAGTCTAGTTTGTCTATGATGTAATCATCCGCCGTGCGTTCTTCAGGAATATCAGGCATATTACACTTGTTTGACTGAGGACTACTGATTCCAAATTCTTTACTGAATGTATAAGTGTTGGATTCTCCCATGCTATCATCTAAATCCATTGAAAGGTTGCTGCGTTCCAAATGATTTTTAATAGTAATTACATCTTCAGTTAGCTCTTTGCAATCTTCTCTACCTGCGTGCAACTCACTTTGTAATGTGCAAATTTTGTTATACCGCGATGTAGTATCAGTATCACTTAGACTCCTGTTTAACCTCGTATGTGTAGTTGTTAACCTTTTTTGCATTGTTTTTATAAGTTCATCTTTAGCTACGCAATCAGAACAGCTAATAACTTCAGATTTCGGCTTATCATTGACCTCCATTTTGACTGATTGTTCCAACTTGCTACATTTTTCTAACAACTCGCTATTAACTTTTTTGACATTTTCCAACACCTTATTTAAGTAATCGGCTTCGGAAATGTTTTCCATCACTTGTGTGGACAATGTATCGTTTTCATCTTGTAGCCTCTTAAATTCTTGTGTTTTCATGCTAAGTCTATCACTTAGTTTGTCTATTTCTCGCAATTTAGTATTGTAATCTTTTTCCAAATTATTTAATTTCTTTACTAGCATATCAGTCGAAGGCATTTCAAGCAAAAGATTATTATATTTATCTTCGATCTCAGCTTTTTGCGATTTTATGTCGGTGAGTTCTAGGCTCATTATTTTAAGTTCGTCATTTAGTTTTTCTTGGGCTTGCTGTACCTCGTCTTTTGTTTTACAATTATCGCACCCATAAAAATCAATTATGTCATCTTTGCCGTAGTTATTTGTTTTGATGGGACTACTTTGTGTATCTGTCATACATTGTTTGGTTTCTGTGTATTTTTGTAATACCTGGCGTAATTTAATATTTTCGTCGTTTAGCATATTTAATCTCTCATTCATGTTGTGATTGTCAAGACTATAGATTTCAGTCTCTTTTGTCTTATGGTCGATGATTTGATTTAATTCGTTAATTTCAGAAGAGGCTTCGTTGCAGAACTGAGTTAAATCTAAACAAGTTTGATCTTGACCTATTAAAGTATTATCCGCAGCAGTAGTTATCGTTATATTCGTATCTAACATTAACAGGTCTCCATCTAAAGTGGATTCGTTTTTAAAGTTAGGAACTGTTGTGCTACTGTCTAGCACATCTGGTAGTGAATATCGTTTGAAACTAGTGTTTTGTTGATCAGCATTGGATAAATCTCTTCCTAACAAAGTCATTAGTTCAGTCAATTGCTTCTTAAAGTCAGGTATATCTCTCTGACACACATTGTGGTAGCGGCTGTGGTGATGTTGTAGTACTTTGACTTGAGATTTTAAAGATCTATTTTCAGCATAAGTAGTGGCAGTTAAAATTGCTAAATTAGTTTTATGATTCATTATTTTCTTTTGCAATTCCTGCGCAGGTGCAGCAAGTAGTTGAATTTCGCTGCGTACTGCTTCTTGTTCTTGAATTAGGTGTTGATTTATAGTTTCCATTTGCTGAAGAAGGTCGATGATTCTGGAGTTTTCTTCCCTAGCTTCTTTTAGCTCTGTAGATAGTTGATTACATTTGCATTTGACTAAGTAAATTTCATCGCTTTGGACTGAAACTTCAGCACTTGAACTAGTTGTAGTTTTTAAGTCAGCCTCCTTAGGTTGTATGGAATCAATTATTTTGTTACAGCATATCGTAAGCAGGCTAGGAGGGGATGATGCCCCGTCATTTGTGCTCACATCAGAGAGCTTCTGTTCGAGAGTTACTTCTCTATTGTTGATATCGTATGAATCTTTATGTTCGTAGGTTACAATAGATTTGGGTTCTGGTTCATGTCGAAAATCTGCAATGCGGGATTTGAGATATTCATTTTCCGACTTTAATTCGCACATCTGCTGTTTCATTATGTGATCTAAACTTATAAACTGCTCTTTCCAGTCTCTTACATTGACTTCCATGTCACCTAATTCAATAGCTTTCAATTTAAGATCCTTCTGTAGATTTTGAAGAATGTCTTGGCTTGCGAACAGTTCTTCATTTAGAATATTATTGTTATCTTGAATCTTTTTCAATTCAAATGACAATTCACTGTTTATATTTTCAATTTCAGATAGCTTTTCTTCAAGATTTAGATTCCGTTGTGTAAGATCAACTATTTTCTTTTTGGCTTCTAATAATATTTCACTATCTTTTCTGTTATCATCGTCAACGTTTTTCAGGCTGATAAACGTGATGTGATTTCCTATTTGGTCTAATGTTAAAAGAATTCGTTGTTGAATTTCCCCACATACGTTTTGTTCTCCCCCGTCATCTTGGATGTTAAAGTTACTGGTGAAACCTTTAAGTTTTTTAAAGATGCAATTTAATAACTCTTCTCTTTCCAGTTGTGAATTATAAAGTCGTTCCTCGATTATGTTAATTTCGGAAATTTTATTCTTTAGTGTATTTTGTATTTCCTCCAATCTTGTTGTAAGATTTTCAGTTACATTTTTCCTATCTATTAAGGCCTGATCTGAATTAACAATTTTAGTATTTAAAGCAGTAATTATTTGATTGCATGATTCGATGTTTTCCATGGCTTGATTAAGATTAACTTGTAAGGTTTTGTTCTCAGATATTTTAGTATCTAACTCGTCGCGGGTCATTTGAAGTTCGTTCTTTAACAGATAATTTTTTTGGGTTAATGTCTCAGTTTCTTCAATGCTCTGACTTTCTATGGTACATATACTTTTAATTTGTTCCTGGAGTGCTGATATTTCTGAATTATGTTTAAAAGTAAGTTCTTCTAACACAGTTTCTAACTCAGATTTATTTTTTATGGCTTCTTCTTTTTGTCTGACGATATCATTGGCAACGATTTCTAAAGAATTCATACTATCATTTAAGAACTTAATAATATTTACAAAATTGTCAATAATTTCTGGCACTTCTTGAATGTTACCGGACAAAGTACCCAGTATTAGTTGAGTCTTCAGAACGGCTGTTTTGGCGTTCTGCAAACATTCTTTTGATTGTTTTTCATCTTTTTCTAAATCAGCATTTTTTTGTGTCAGATCCTCAACTTTTTTTAATAATTGTTTGTTAATATCAGATATTACTTGTTCCGTGTTGTTTTTATCTGCTATAGTAAGTATAAGTTTATGATTTTCTTCTGTCATTTGTTTTAAGGATATAACGTTTTCATTATAACATTTTTCAAGTTCCTCATTTTTCTCTTGAAAACTGGCCAGTTTCCCGGAAAGTTCGTGTTCAATTACTTTATGATCTTTATTTTCATGCATTAATTTGCTTATTATAGCTATGTTTTCCTTTATTTGCTTTTTTAAAGTATCTACTTCTGCGTTTAATCGATCAACTTCTTTTAATTGAGATTCAAGTTGTTCCGTTAAAGTTTTATTGTTAAGTGTTAAGTTTTTGCTCTCTAGCAATGTAGTTTTTAATTGATCAATCTCTTTATTGCGTGTATCAAGAGCCATTTTAAGTGAGTGTATGATATTTTTCATGTTTTCATTGTTAGCAATAAATTTCTCTTCATTGGCGATCATATTTTCTAATACGCTGTCATTGATGTTAATGTGTGGCAATCTTTCTTTTTGTGTGATTTTTATTTGTAGTTCTTGTATAAGACTATTGTAGGAATCTATGTCATTATTGGCGGTTTCCAAATTTTCCTTTTGGCCTTTTATGGTCAAGTTCAAATTATCTATTGTAGTTTTAAGTATAGAATTCTCATTTTCCATAAAAGCTAGCTTGTCTTTGAACGTCGTAACTTGTTCTTGGAGATCTCGATTAAGACTTTCTAATGAGGATATATTTTGTTGGTGAGTAAAGATATTAGCTTCCAAATCTATAATTTTTTGGTTTCTAATATTTAACTGTGTTTGTGCATCAGTTACTAAGTCATTTATGACTTCAGGTTCATCATCATTAGTTGCAACAACGCTGCTTTCATTGTCACTGTTTACAAGAGAAATATCTCTGGACATATCCATAAAATGCATCTCTTTGTCCAATGTGCGGGACATTATTTTGCCTATAAATAAATAAATAAATATATAATAACAAAATATATGTCCTAAACGCATTTCAAGATGTTACCGCATCTCATATCCTGACAGGTTTTGTGCAGAAAAGCTGGAGACTTACCAATATCATCAGGTTTCTTGTTCCTAGCAGTTAGTTCTTCCAGCAAAGATAGCAGTTCCTCTTCTCTAAGCCTCGCTTTATTTCGAAGAGTTTCGTAACTAACTTCCGCGTCAGTCAGTCTAGTGCTGTAGTTGTCGCACTGTGTCAGGAGCTCAATCTGTGAAATATAATTGTAATTATGCCAGTGTTATTGAACTGCGAAAGGAAAAGAGAGAGAGAGAGAAGAGTTAAGCACAGCGTAGCAAGTCAATGGGCCGGTTTCTGAATTGAGAATTTCACTTCTAAATAAGCGCCGCTTTATTACTGAGAATGGCTTAAATATTTTGTGTTTCAGATGCTAAATATTATAATACTTATAATATAATAATAATAATATTCCACAACTATCACACAACGCCGTCTAGTCTCAAGCTAAGCAGAGCTTGTGTTATGAGTACTAGACAACTGATAAACATACTTATATATTTCTAAATGGATACATATTATAGATAAATTACACCTAGACACAGAACAAATGATCGTGCTCATCACACAAACATTTGTCCTGGGTGGGAATCGAACCCACGACCTCCGGCATAGCAGTCAGGGCTACTAACCACTAGACCAACAGGTCAGTCAATATAAATTATATATCGCTCAGCAAAGCTCAAACTGAACTTTAGTTTGACGCGCGTTCCAAATCACTTACGTAAAACCGGTAACAAAACGAAAAAATAAATCTTTTACCAGTATTACAGAAAGGTACACAACATGTTGGTTTTAGGTTTATAAAATAGCAGAACAATGAATATGATCTATAAAAATATTTATTTAAACCAGAAATGTAACCCGCAGAATAATATTATTAATTTAAATGCGAGAAGGTATTATATACTCTTTGGAGAATACCAACGTTTGGTAGAACGAATCGCAATTGATCGCATCCCTAACGTCAAAAAATGCCATCAAATTTAAATTTACTAAATAAGTTGGTAAATAAATAATTAAATTGAATAAGGAAAAAGAAATGATGAAAATATCCATAATAGTATATGTTAAAAGAAAAGAAAAACCTGCTTGCTATGGTAAAGTAAGTAGATATCAGTCAACTGTAATTTTCGTGCTATTGTTACGTATTTGTGATATTTATAATTTTGCACTAAATCTGCTTCTATTTTTTATAACAGTATTGCCAAGAATGCTTCTCACAAATTATTTTGTTTCCAGATTTAAATGTAAAAGGACAGGATATTCTTTCTAAATAAAACAAAAAACAAGTGGAGGAATCTGGATTCGAATATTGACTGAAGCAGACCATCAAATCCTGGTTATAATGGATGATAATGATGATGGAGCGGAATGTTTTGGTATGTAGTATTAATTAATATTTACTATGATAATATTATTCAACCACCACATATTACATGGTACATAACCCTTCGGGGAATACAGGCGTGATGCTATGTATGTATTTATATTATTCAATGTCCTTTACGTTTTTTTTTCAGGCGTTGTTGGGCTCTTTTGCAATTGAAGAGCCTTCAATTGCAATAGACATTGTGCTATAGCATCGTGTCTTTCAGCAATTTCAGAAGATCAACCAACTCTTTATATTAAAAATAATGGAATTCATGTAAAAATAATAATAATTATATATGAGTATGAATAAAAATATAAGTAACAAAATTATTATTCTTTTAATTACTATTCTTTGTGTAATTAAAAACTGTTTCGATTTGTTACTTAACAATTATAAATGAAAAGGGGTTGAAGGTGGCTTCTCTTGTCTACTTGTAATTCAAACTAATTCGTAAAATAGTTTTCCACTATTGCTGTTCAGGCAGCAAAGTTCTGCGCTAAGCATGCGTTAATGCTTTTTCAAAGACATATCTTGAAGCAAAGTTCTGGTTTGTTTTAAATATTATTTTTCTCTGGATCTTCAGCAGCATCCAGTGTCAATCCAGATCATATTATGTAAAACTGCACCATGGAACATTCCCCTATTACACACATAGCGAAACCTTCGTTTAGGAATCCAGAGCACATTTCCATTGAATTTCTCGTCATGATCTGTTCACGATTAGAAACTGCTTGCCTGAACTCGAGGGGTTCATAAAAGGAGTCAATAAAGTCTGCAAAACATATTAAGCAGGGTTTAAGTAGACACAATTGAATACTTAACATTTATTAATCAATCCCAACTTAAGTGTAGTTTGAACATGGTTAAATTTGGTGTGAAACGCAAATATAGCGTTATGTAAGCAATTCACAAATTTGATGTGAGTTTGAGATTTCTCATGCATAAGTCGATAAATTTAAAGAAATAATCAATTCAGATACAGATTTTTGACAGTACTCGACTTAAGTGAAACTGAAGTCGCCATTAGTCTCAAATTCTCACTTCGGAAACCAGTTGAATATAAACTAATAAAATGTTATTTATCGAACTATGTGGGATATATGTATATCCATACCACAAGTTTAATCTTACCTTGGATGCCAGAGGTCTAATGATTTGGTGTTTTTACAATTTTAAGGTTTATAAATACTATTGTACTTAGATTAGCACAATTTAAAGTTATTATATTAAATGGAAAAAGAATACGGTCGCGAACAGGATTCGAACCTGCGCCTCCCGGATGAATACTCTAGGCGCTCTGACCACTAAGCCATCTCGACCTCTGCTCACCACCGCGAATTCTTCTTCCATATTTTATTTTAGCTTCCTTATTTTAGCACAATTTATTTATTTATTTATACTTATATGCACATACAGGGTACATAAGGCGGACTTAATGCCATATGGCATTCTGTAAAATTGTAAATTTGGCAATAAAGTATTCTTATTCTTATTATATACGCAACCGGCAGAGGCGCAAGTGCCATGCACTCGGAGTCGCGACATACAAGTGACTGCGGGGGACGTAGTAACAGATAACTACTAATAAGCTAAGCTAAAACTACCAAGTTAGGTCGTTCGTCCTGTTATTACACTATTAGAAAGAAAGAAGAAAGACTATTAATACTCGTTTTACTTTCAATTTGTTTTAAGTTTAACATTGACATTTATATTATATAGGATACGAAATACTATACAAAATGTAACAAAAACCCAAAAAATATCTTGGTTATAAAAAATTACTAGCTACTACTTGATTATTTTTCGATTAGATTTTCATCAATTGTACGCCTATAGGTATATGTATATAACCCTTCATGGAGCAATAGGGTTTTTGTTGCATATTGTATATAAATAATTAAATATGTTACAAAATAATAAGATTAAAAACTAAATTAAAGAATTAGAAAAACAACTCAACTTTTCTTTAGGTTCATATTGTCAACTTCCCAAAATGACTACTTCTACTACTTCTCTTACGAAATTTATAAAAATAATTAAAAGCACGCCTACCGAAGATATGCTTTTTTTATTTCAGACCTTTTCGTGTACCATAGCAACTATATTACTATTTTTTTAATACTAGCCAATGTAACTCGGGACAATGTAAGGATTCTAACTAATACTACAAATACATCTAAATTGGTTCAGGCGTTTCAAAGTTATGGTGGAATAAAGAAACTCACAATCATAGATACATGAACCCTAAATACATAACACTCCTTCTTTTTTCCTTCCAGTCGTGTAAATACAGCACTACTCATAAGGGCAATCTGCCAGAATGAAAACTCTCCAAAGTGAAATATGAAGAAAATATAAGGCGGGACGGAATGACTATCAACATTGTGAACAAAAATGGCTTTTCATCGTTATACAGGAAACAGATTACTATTCCAGTGCCAATACTTTAAATTAAAATAAAATTTATTGACACAATTGGTTGTAGGTACATACAAATTAATTCCCTGGCTCCTGCGCTGGGTTAGTAACCTTTTTTATATAAAGATAGGTTTAGTATGTAACATTAGGGTTTTGTAGATATTCCGAAAGTTGTCTTTTTGGGAAAGTAAAGTTGACAATTTGGGTAAATAAAAATTGACCTTGTGGAATGTTGACATTTTGGGAGTCCGCGTTTTGAAAAGTGGATCTTACAAGTAAACGTTATTTTGGAAAAACCGACCATATGCGCCTATCAGTCCATTTTAATAACCATTTGAAAATTACCTCTATAGTGTACAGGCTAGCAATGGTGCCGAATTTAATTTTGGACAATACCTACGCAGCAGTAAATTTTTATTTAGAATCTGTAATTTTATGTTCAAGTTCTTATGACAGGTTCATAAAGTTACTTATCGGGTGGACTTTAAATAGAGATGAGTTTCTCATGGATGGACAAACATAAAAAAGCTAAAGTTACAATATTAAATGGAAAAAGAATACGGTCGCGAACAGGATTCGAACCTGCGCCTCCCGGATAAATACTCCAGGCGCTCTGACCACTAAGCCATCTCAGTCAGAGCGCCTGTAGTATTTATCCCGGAGGCGCAGGTTCGAATCCTGTTCGCGACCGTATTCTTTTTCCATTTAATATTGTAACTTTAGAGTTCGCTAAGCATGCGTTAATATTTTTCAAAGATTTATCTTGAATAAAAAGGTAATTTATTCTACCACTTATTTTTAGTCCCCCTACTTAGTTTGTCATTATTTTTTTGATAAATATACATGGTACAGACACACGGAACATGTACAGATAAATAATTACCTTAGCCAATGTTAAACTCTTCATATCTTCTTCAGTTCTTTTGACCATATTTTTCAAATGATCCATTTCTAAATCCTTTTCTTTGCTATGTTTGCATAATATTTCTATTTCATCTTTTAATTTTGAAATTATGGTCGTATTCTGCTCAAGTTTTTCTATATATTCAACCTGAAAGATATAATAAATCACATGCAACCCTCACGTAAGAGACGATTATTTAAAAAATATGTGAATCTTTTGTTCTGATCTTAATCTTAATATGATTATAAAACACAAAAAATGATTCTACTTATTTCCATCATAGACTTTGAAACCATCCAACCGATGTGCCCCAAACCGGTTTTATTAGAAAGGCAATAATGTGAAGACGGCCTTAGACCACTAAAAAAAAAGCACACGCCGGTTATCCGATAGTATTTGATCAAATGTTTTACTCATTATTCTACGAGAAACGCGAATTAGTGTTTATAGCTGGAACGCGTATTTAAGAGGAACACATTCAATTTCAATGTATCGATCAATTTTGTGATGTCAGACAACTTACCACACTAGGTGTATACATTTTTTCTCTTTCTGTTAGTTCAACAATATCCTGTAGATTCTTCTCAGCCAGCTTTGCATTTCTCCTGAGAATACATGGCGGTGTTTTGGTGGCACCTGCAAATAATGAGAAAGTATTTGTATTTAATTCAAGATATGTCTTTGAAAAAGCATTAACGCATGCTTAGCGAACTCTATTCTCTCTCTTTTCCATTTAATATTGTAAATTTATTTGTATTTACTTGTTAATTGTGACTACAACTGACACAAACCGAGACGATGAATTGACAATGAGATGTACTGCGGCCCTGCATAAGGTACCGGTGGCCAAGTCCAGTAGAAGAACACTGACACACGAGCTCTCTGTCGCAAGACTGGTCAGCTCGTAATTGCTTTGGTTGTCATTTTGACTTTATAAACTTATTACTATTCAATAGGCATGATGACAGTATTAAAGAATCAAATAATAAATGGTTTCGGAAAAAAAAATATGGACACAGGATTCTGATGTATATAATATAATAAGACTTTCAATAAAATAAAAGTATAAAATACTGCAATCAGCCATGTTGACTGAAACGCCAATTAGAGCGAATGATGTCACGCCTCAATTGAATGTCAATTAGCGCCGCTGTTCTGCTTAAGTTTTGTCAAATGTTATCGAAGCGTGACGTCAAAACTCATCATAAACGGCGCCAAGACTCCCGTGAGCGTTTTCGCGCTTATTTCAAATTAGATTAAAATGCAATAATCTGCGTTTATTAAGACTATTATTACACATTATTTCAGCAATAAATAGAGTTTTTTGCAGTAATAATGTGTTTTTCGAAAATAGCAGACGTGTACCTATATTATAGAAGGAGATTTCAAAATCAGTCATCATGCCTATTCTTTTCTTTTTGAACTAAAAACTTTCTTTTTCAACGTGCCTAGCATTGAGCGATTTTTCCTAGGGAAAATCTTATGGGTACGCGTCACCGACATGCTAATGTAAAAAAAAAAACTTATTCCATAGGTTTAAGTTTCCACTTCTGTCGGCAGTTCTCATAACTGCGTATGTTATTTTTTATGTTATATGAATCTGCATTATTTCTACATGAAATCGGTCAAATGCAAGTAAAACTTTAAAAACAGTCTCTATGGAGTTTCTTGCGGGTTCTTCTCCATAAGTTGATTTTTTCAGAATTTAGTTTTGACGATTCATAAGTGCTACAGGCACTTCTGGTCTATATGAAATAAAAAAAATATGAATATGAATAGAGCGACCGACCTAGATATCACTATATTGATAGTGGAGGATCACCGAAAGCTTCAAGGTAATGATTGGCGTAAGACTGTCAAAGATACGACAATAGAACGAACCAAATGGGTTTTTGGGCCACTGAGCTAACGAAGCAAATATTTGAATTCCAATATATACCTTTCACATATATGCGACTATAATTGTTGTAGTTTTTTGCGAAGTTACTTCTCCAATATTAATATTTTTATACATTCAAATAGAATCAGAATCCTTTATTTGTCATAGTAATTAATAAGCCTTGCCATTATATGCAAATATTAATAATTACCGTAACATTTATGGATGGGCGAACATGTTTGTACGTCTTCTCGAGCCGAGTCATCGTCATCGCTGTCTGTAAGAAAAATGAAAACAATATTTATATTAATAACGAACTGAATATTGACTGGTTAAGCGAGGGGCATATTAGAGGTTCCCTATCCATTTGCATAAAATTTTAAGACCTAATATAACTTAGCATCATTTTGTTTGGCATAATTATATTTTCGCGTAATATAATTACGCATAACAGCTTACGCATAATTTTTTTAAGCATAATTTCTATAACAATAATAATGATTAAGCATAATATTCTAAAGCATAACTTTTTTAAGCATAATCCCAAACACATGAAACGAAAAAAAAAGTCTCGCCTTCCGGGGCTTGGTCGACGGAGTCCCGCTTCGCGGGGCTTCTATTTCCGCGCCTGTAAGGTCGCAAAAAAACCTAAACACGAAGGGGATGACGGGGACAGTTCGCTCGCTGCGCTCGCTCACCGGCAGACTGTCGCCCGGGGTCGGGATCGACATCGGACTGTAACATAACATACTAACCTAGTTCGATGACCTCGTCGCTGAAGCCGACGGCGCGCGCGGGCGGCGGCGTGGCGAGGCGCGGCTCCTCGGGCACGCTGGGCAGCTTGCTGCCCGGCAGACTGTCGCCCGGGGTCGGGATCGACATCGGACTGTAACATAACATACACGAGTCACCTTATAACAGTGCATGTCTAAAGTTAGGTTTTCGAAACCGCGTAGGAAGCGTCAACGACTAATGTTACCGAACACATTTTTTTTTAACACATGTGAACATTGTGACAATGTTTAAAGTTTTTGTCCCGACATGGCTGGACCCATTTTTAAGGGATTTTCACTGGCAGATAGCTGGGGAGTAACTCAGACTACATTCATTATAGCAAAATAATTAGGGTTTTGCGGGCTGAGTGTTAACAATTTGAACTATGTATTATGACATGACGTTAGTTTCCGACATCTACGCAGACGAAGTCGCGGACATAGCTAGTAATTAATAAAACACTAACGATGTAGCTACGTTTGGAAAGCTGCCACCTGATCTGACAGCAGAATAAAACCTAACTCTAACACCACCATATTGAAGATATTTCGTTGCAACAGGTACCATTACTTTAAAATAATAACATTCTTAACTTACTTATACTTCAGACTAGGTGTACAAAACTTGGGTATATTCACAACAGGGTCGTTTTCTATAGAAGGTAAAGTAGATATCGTTATTCGTCTTGGCTGCTGTAGTTTTCGTCGCGCACCACTCATTAGACCCTCACTGCGTCTCTGAGCGAACCCGTTCAATATGAGCTTCTTTAAGTTGGCTATCTTGCTTTGTAGTTTGTAATTATCTTGCTGGAATAAATAAAATTTGTATAAAATTTTAATTTGTAACCAAAAATATGGCCGTGAGCAAGATTCAAACATAAATAAATATTCCAGGCGCTCCTTCTTCCACATTCTAATACTAATTTATCCGAGCGGCGCTTGTTCGAATCCTGCTCACAACTATTTTTCTATCCACAAAATAAATATATATTTTATAGTTAGCTACGCATGCGATCATGCGTTTGAAGCACTAATCTGTAAATTCTGTATATTGTATTGACAATATTTTATTGTTGGGATTGATGAAGAATGACGGCATTCAGGCAGAGCTGCGAGAAATGGCCAAAAATCAAGACTCCTAAATTGTAAGGTTACTGATATCATACCTCTATATTCTTCTTGCTTTCCAACTGAGCTTGTAGCTTGCACATTTGCTTGGTAAGGCGTTGAATCATTGTGGCATCAGTAGCAACGGCATTCACCTCCGGCTTGTTCTTAATGGCTTTGGCTCGGTTCGCGAATCTATGAGAAAAAAAAAACATGCTTTAGAATTACAGGTTTTTTTTTATAATTAATGAAATATTATAACAATTTAAAACAAGATAGAGTATGGACAAGGAACATGATGCGAAACCGTTTTTCAGCAAACCATTTGTCCACAGATAGGAACATGCAGGTAGCTTTCGTTGCCAAGCGCCATCGGACGCCATCTTACTCAGTCACTACTATCTCAGATAGCCCTCGGCGTGGTCGAGCGTTTTTCCCAAACTGCCCAACTAACGTGTCCCAAATTAAATGTTTTAATGACGTTAGGTTCTTTGTATCATATCGTAAACCTCATGGTTGTTCCGTATTCTGCATCATTCGTTTTCCAGCACAGCACCGAATATTCTTCTACGTACTTTCCGTCACAAAACCAATAAAGCATTTTCATCTTTCTTGCTCAATACCCAACATTCAGAACCATAAAGCAGTATTGGTCTCAGCAATGTATTATTTTATATAGTTTAATTTTTCTCGATAGTAGTTTGGAACTAAAATATCTTAATAACCCAGTTTATGGAGAAGTACTTTGACAAACACTTTATATTATTTGGGAGAGGATTTATTTGAATTTTTTTTTTTTTTTAATGACGCAAGTTTTGATTTGAGACATAACACTTGAGAAATAAGATATGTCCGAATGTTCTTTAAAAATCAAAAGTTATACATTAAACTTACTGCAACGTGGATATAGTTTCATCAACACATGCGGGTGTGATCGCACATATGATACTTGTCTTCGCGTTACCGCCTAGAGAGTTTTGAAGGATGCGAGTCAGTTTGCTATCACGGTAGTTTGCGTGTCTGAAATTGAAATTAAAACAATTATTTTCAAATTAAGTGTGCATAAAAACTTCTCACAAAGAATTTTACAAAGGAAAACGGAAAAGTGTAAAACAATCGAGTGTAACTAATTTCGAGAAAAACTGAGTGTATCAATAAAAAATTAGAGAAAAAGTTTCTATTTTTTATTGTGGTAGTTTTTATTTAGTACCTGTATTCTATAAAACACAGCTAGTTCTAAAGTTCTCATCAAGATCAATGAAATAAGCCCAAACACAAAGTAGTTACTGTAAACCGTTGAGGAGTTTCCTTGACTATCTTTCATCTCCATCATCAGACTTGAAGTTTGGTTTCCATTATTTTGAAGAGTCATAAAAAACATAATGTATGTAAAAAGTTATGCGTGGCGATACATTAAAAATAGGTATATACACTTCGAATTGAGAATCTCCTTTTTTTCGTCGGATAATAAATAGATCTTAGTTACTCATAATAGGTACTTCAAACTGAGCGGCATTTTACAGGCGTTGCATTTATTTTATTTATACACAGTTTCTCTAAACTTTTTCGCCAACCACCGCCTATTTTAAGAGTTAAAAAGTACTACCGCCCACTCATTTTTAAACGTGGATAATTATAATTATGAGGGGGCAGGGTTCAAAGTTGGATTCTTATAGACAGGAAGCCTCCAGCGCGCACATGCTGGAGTTATCTACTTTGAGAAACACTGATATACCATAATAATAATGTACATAATTATGTTAATAAGTTCTCCTGACATGTTAAGGTACATACTTGTTAGGGTCTTCAGAAAGCTGTTTGATGACGAGAGCTAAGGCAGACAGTGACTTGTTTATATGCGTGCCTTCCTTGAACCGTAAGCCAGTGGCGCCGGTCTGCCCACTTCGCTCAGACCCGGCCAGGTCCACGAGGTTTAGCTGAGACACGTTCACGCATCCAACCTCTTCCTCACCTTCGATGTGTTCTCGAGATTCTATTATCTGGTGGAATGATCATAATAATTGAGAACTAGCGTTCTACCTTATTTGCCTTTACACTGTTACAGTAATATGAATGTATCATACCAAAAATAAACTTTTTCGCTTTATGTACGTTAATCAACATAGCGTGGCGTTACAAAGCATTGCTTGCCTTGCACTGGTAGGTACGGTTATCCGTACTTAGGAGCGCATACATATCTACTGATCTTGGTGGTTGTCAAAAGATAGCAATTGAGACCAGCAGCTTGCACAACTAGGATACCAAACACATACTTATAAATAGATAAATCTTACGAACGCATGCGTAGCGAATTTTAACTCTCTATACATTTTTCAAAGAAAACACTGTTAATCGTTATAAAAAACTTACAACTTAATGTTTAATAAATAAATTTGCTTGAATGTGTGTAGGTGTATCTTATTACATCGATCTATGACCAAAAGAGGTCCATAGTAATAAATGTTGAATGCCAAATTCTAGTCCCACGCGACTCTATGCTCAAGAACAAAATGTACAAGTTTAGCAACCTTTTTAAGGAGTTACTTTTATTTAAACAGCACATTAGCATGATAAAATTACCAGATGATTACATGATATTTTTCTATGTATGATAAATAAGTTTGAGAGGCTAATAGCCAGGTGCAACCTTCGGTAAACGATTTTTGAAGGTAAGCAACGCTTGGCGCGGACAGTCAGTAGATGGTGGCGACCGCTGGGAGCATTTTAATCTAAACGTCTCCTAGCCTCGAAGGGCAAGTTAAGTAGTAGGGTTACACTTGAAAATAAGTCCGCTCGATTGACATTGGAAAAATTCATACTTTTAAATGCCAAAATGTCAAAATAATTAAAGAATCGGGATACTAAACATAAAACACAGCCAAAACTTTAGCAGCATGCAATTTCAAAAACAATTAGAAAGTGGAAGATGAATTCATGCTGCGCCGACCCCCAATAAATAGGGATAAGCGCAGGATTAGGAGGATGATGAACATAATGATTATATATTGTTTTAAGGTGTTCATTATATGAATTGGTATTAATAACCCACTGGTTGTTAATTGTGCAGAGAAATCAGAAACCTATTCGGTGAACGGTAAACGGTAAACTTGATTATCCAAAATACTTACAATTTGGAATATGGAATGAGATCGACTACTTTGTTCATTCATATATGTGGCACCTTTTTGTCTATTTGCTTCGCCCTGAAAATAAGTACACATTTCGTTTACAAACAGATATTTCTCGTTATGTTGATACCTATACTTAATTACGATTTTGAGATTTATTTTTAAACTAATAACAATTATAATTTAGTAACAGTATAGAATATCTTTTGCTACATCCATATATGATCAAAATAAAGGTAAATCAACTTATCGCGCAAATTGTGATAAATAAAGTAGCTGTTTTCAGAAATTCTAAGCAGGAATAGTCAACAGTTCTCCACCCTAGACTACCTGGCAATCACTTTAAGAGGATTACATTTGATTGACGATTACACTTGTCTAAATGTATGAACACTGGTGTAAATGTGCATTTCTGAAGTTGGTTTTCAAAACGGCCGCGCAGCTACAGTCGTATAGAAAAGCATAAATATTTGAATTTGTTACGCAAATCAACACGACCGCAAAACATTTATGTCACCGACTGTTCTCTCTGAGCTAGCGAGACATACTCCTGGTATTAATATAATGTATAGATATGAGTGAGACAATACGCTGTTATTGGGCTCGCAAATTGTCTACTGCGCAGCCCCACTTGCGTTTAACTTCAGACATGCACGGTTATAATATGACACGCGTAGGTATCTGCTAAGCATGGTTAGCAATGTTTCGTTTACTTCTTTGACAGTTGCTACAATGTAGCAGGCATTGGAAGGAAAATGTTGAGTAGATCTAAGAAATTATGAAGAACGAGACAATATCTATAGAAATGAAATAATAACTACGTAATTGTATGTATAGGTACAACACTTGTATGCTTAACATATGGATCAAACTATCGGCCGACTAATAAGTTTGTAGTACATTAAGTTCTTATAATACGTACCTCTTTCATAGAGGCAAGAACTTCTTCAGGTGAAGATGTGACTCTCTCTGTGGCATCCACCTTGATACCTTGATGAGTTTCTTGGATCTTTATGTTCTCTTTGTCAACATTAAGAAGGTCTTTCACAGTCTCATTGTAAATTTCAATGTAAGACACTCTGAAAATCAAATATTTTATGGTGTTCACACGCATATACGTAGTCTATATGTATATTTAAGTAGTTGTTCATTGTTATGTATAAATTTACATCTAAGTAGCTTATCTATTCGTCTATACACTGTATCTGCTGAAAGAGATTTCTTTTAGAAATAAGCTGGCCTTTCTACTCTTCCTATTATATATATATATATATTACTATATCTAAATGTATGTACATAAAGTATCAAAGAATAAATAATAGTTTCAATGATACATGATTCATTCCTTTAAGAGCACTTGTAGAACTCTAATGTCTTCATATAGAAATTACATTCTCAAACATATATTATGCCCCGCGGTTTTACCCGCATTAATTTGAGGAAAAAAACTACTAAAATATATTCCACCATAAAGGCCATCATAAATGCGCAAGTACTGATTATTATTTTGATGCGGAGTTATTTTTAAACTATGATATCTCCTAAGATATTCAATGAAATCAAATGATGTCAAGGGCAATTTTGTTCAAAATTAAATACTTTTGATAAATAACATTGTAGTATTTATTAGGATAAGCATTAATATCATGTTTATAAAAACACCTTCGCATATAATGCATTATTTTAGAACAAACTTTAAAGGTCAAAGGTTTAAGTCAACGTTAAAAGATAGAAATATGCTGTCACGGACGTTTATTTAGAACTTTAAAGAGGAACAATTTTGTCATACATGATTTTTGCGTAACTTTAACCGTTTACGCAGCGTTCGCAATGGAAGCTCTTAAAAGGAATATTTTTTTCCCGTTTTTGCAACATTTTTCATTGATGCTCCGCTCCTATTGGTCTTACCGTGATGTTATATAGCCTTCCTCGATAAATGGAATACCCAAAACAAAAATATTTGTAATTTGAACCGTAAGTTTCTGAGGTTGCATTCAACCAAGCAAACAAACTCTTCAGCATTATAATATTAGTATAGATAGGTTTGGTATGTAACTTTAGGATAACCGAAAGTGTAGGCAGCGGTGTACAGTTGCATACCCACCATTTCATTGATGCTGTCATTATATCTCATGTAATAGGTATGGATAGAGTGGTTCTCAAGGAAGGTTTTAGTATATAATTTGTCAAGTTTTTGTATACATTGGCTAAAATATAATGATATTTGTTGAAGGTGTCGGAAAAAAATAAGCCGTCTGGAAGATTTCAACGAAAACGCTGCCTAAACCCTTTGAGATATAACAAAATGATGTATCGTGGAATTGTATATCTTATATAGGTCTACACAAAAGTTTGCGATGGCATATGTCTATCTCTTAAGGATAACATACTCTATCCATTCTAATACTTAAAAAAATGGGAAGCTATTTACACAAATACGGTATTAATCCTTATCATTTTAAATAAGTTAGACGCTTTAAGCATTTCATGCACATTATTTTACTCCTTTAAACCATATAATTTTAACGAATATTTTAAGAGTAATCGCAATAAAATTACGGACGCGAGAATAAAATTCAAGCGAAATTTACAGGTATAGATTATAGCCTGGAATAAGACATAGGCTACTTTTTATCACTGGAATAGAATTTCATGATTAATTTTGGTCGCGATAACCGGCATCCACGCGGGCGAAGCCGCGGGCATCAGCAATTATCATCATATTGTATCCTATTATTATGTAATT
This sequence comes from Xylocampa areola, assembly GCA_935421205.1. NCBI lineage: Eukaryota > Metazoa > Arthropoda > Insecta > Lepidoptera > Noctuidae > Xylocampa > Xylocampa areola. The sequence continues at coordinate 16,209,509 of OW285204.1, forward strand.
AGTATGAAAGCCTTCTTAAAATTAATAATAAAAGAAATAACAATTATTTATCTAATAACATGTTAATCATACCTCTGCCCTTATTCTAAATGATTTGGGTGATTAAGGATATTAATTTATCATCCAAGTTAATATTAAAAGTTGAATGTTTTTCCATGTGGGTACAATAATTATTTTTAGTGAATAAATAAATTATGAAAACTATGTTATTTATGCAAGAGTCTAATCAAGGCATACTAATCACATCCTGTTCATAATCCAACATTACATTATGCTTATGATTGATTATGAATAGGATATGCTTACAGGACAATTTAATAACACAGTTGCTAAAAAATATAAAATGAAATACAACCTTTGTGAAACTTAGTTTGTTATTGATTTTAATTACAATAGGGTCAAATATGGCTTTTATCAAATACATTTATTGTTATTATTGGCTGAATCTTGTTTAAATTTTTACTGAACCAGATATTCAGTTAGACTTTGTGGTATATAGCAATAAAAGGAATTAATTCATTATGTTGTAAACTTTTATTGTCCTTTAAACTTTGTATATAAACTAAATTTCTTTTTCATTGCAACAATTTGAACTGAAGGAGATTTTCCACTATATTTTTTATATGAATATTTACCTACACTTCTATAAGGAACTAGCTGGAGCCCGCGACTTCGTCTGCGTGACATAAGGTTGCCTATGTCCTTCTCCAAGGTCCAATCTATCTCCTTGCTATCGATCTATTTCATTACTGCAGGTTAAGGTTTTAGCTTATAGGACCAGATGGGAAATGGCTTGTGACAAAATATTGAATAAATTTCAAAGTTCGCCCCTTGTGGTGCAGGGTGAGCTAACACACAACCACAAAAGAATAGCACTAAAGCAATAATTAAAATTAAAAACAATTAAATTTAATTAAATTAAATATCAACAGACTTCATTGATTGTATAAAGTCTTAATTTTTATCTAGATGACCTACTGCACCAAAACTCACATTGAAGGACACATCCTTTCCGTCTTTTAAATTTACCACAAAGATCTCTATCTTATTAGTTATGTGTATTGTTTATCATGATCACAAGAGACATCTTGCTGGAATGTTTGAAACATCAGGAAAGACATAATAATATATCATTAACAGATACTGATGCTAAATAAATTGGTATACAGTAGAATGATGATCAACACATACAAAAATAATTCAATTAAAACATTGTTTTATTGTAATGATATTTGGTCTATCCCTAAATTCAAAATCTAATTTATTAACTATGGAAGCAGTAATAAAAATTTTCAATAATAAAGTTGTTACCTCACTAAGAAGTCTCGATCAGGTACATTTCTGATAATCTCAAATAAGTTGAGAACAGCTAAAGGGATGATACCAGGCGAGCCATCAGTCCCAGTCATAGTATACGTCTTGCCCGACGATGTCTGTCCGTACGCAAATATTGTGCCATTGAAGCCAGCCGTGGCAGCTTGCACGATCGGCTTGGCGATGTCATCGTACACGTCTGAAGTCTTTGTATCTTTGTCGTAAACTCTGTCTGAAATACCATTTGTACGTGATTGATTGAGTATTCGTAAAATAGCCTTCGAATCAGTGACGTATTTACTTGACTTGAATCACAATTTGCACACAATTATTTAGGGGTTAAATTTCACTCACCAAATGTGAAAGATTGTCCGAGATCTTTTCCATTTTGATCGAGCTGATAAAGCGTATTATTCTTCACCCGCCACTGGTATGAAAGTTTGTCTTCTATTTCACGTGAAATAAGAGGTCTAACTTTGACAACTACTTTTATATTGTCACTCATTTTCTAACATTGTTTAGCTACAACCTAATATGGTTAAACTAATATCAAACGTAGACACGAAAATCAAGCGCCATCGACATTCAAATATGGTCTATGCAATTTTTATGGAACAAACATAAACAGAGAACAGAACCAAGCAGAAGACTAAAATAACCGACATGCGATTTCAAACTGAAAAAATAGAATTTGAATTAGTGTTGTACCTGTCGGATCGTAATCGATTAGAAGTTAGCAATAGTCGATAGATTTAATCGATTAATTATTAAGTGAAAGAATGATACACTTGGTAGACTTGGTAAGCTAAAGTTTGGGTGTTCGAAACAATGTGTGTGAGTTTTTCAATATCATTAATTCATTATGTACTAGGTCTAGTTGCACATATCTAGTTCAGGCTGAGACTGACGCTGTGAACAAAATACCATGAGGAAATGTGGATTGGGGATATCAGGGATTATGAAACCACTGTGGATTAGCGTGATAATCAATACTCGATACTTTTCTATATTCAAGGCATAACCTATAAGTTAAAGAAGAGAAATTACTAGATTTTGTTTGACATTATAAATTTGAAATTATTAGTTTGACAAAAAAACATATTATTGTAAGAATTTACTGTAACCATGTTTTTAGGCAAATAAAAGTCAGATCCAAAAAAATGTGCGGAATAATATTCAATTGGATGGATCGATCTTTATCAGAGTTTCAGTGATATACTTAAAAAAACAAAGTTATTTTAAAAACCAATACAAATTGAATCTATTAAATAAAAAAGCAAAACTATTTTTGAATAGGAACTTTTTCTAACATATACGATTAATAAATTCAATGGGTTAACTTTACATACATATCCTTAGGGGGCCACAGAAAATTTAGTTTTTGTTGCCGAAATCGGCTAGCGGCTAGAGCGTACGTGCATATTTTGTGTGTCAGGTCATCCCATTGGGAAAAAGATCCAAATCCGGTAGGTAGCCTGAATGAGCGCATCTTGTACTTTAACTATGAAGCGTTTGCTGACACTGAACTAATTAAATTCAGTGCCAGCGCTGGAGCTACAGTAAGCATGCATTTAGTATTTTTTGACGAGCAAAACTTTCTTTACCTGATATTGGAAAAATAAGTTTTTATGGGATGGATCCATTAGCATTTTTTATTATTAATTCTACATGAAGTAAAATTCAGTGTGCGATATATATCGTAGTGTGTGTTTGATATCTTATTCATTTAATGAAACTTAAAACAATCTTAATTTTTTTTTATAAATTAATTAAACTAACTTTAAGCTATGTACTCACAGCAAGGGAGGTAAAATTATAATGCATAGCGCAATTCACATGAAAAATGGGCAGCGCCCGTTTTGTTATGTCACATGACACGCGTGCAGCCCGCGCTCTCGCACGAGACTCGCAGGTCAGATGTGTCTTAATATTTTTATAATATGTATCATCTATGGTTTAGGTGTCCGTGCGGAAATAAATCAATCGTGCCAATGTCGGCGCAGTGGTCGAGAGACCAGCTCCTACGCTGCGTGTCACATGTTCGATTCCTACACGGAGCAATTACATACAGATAATTTTTCGGGGTCTGGGTGTGTGTGTTTGTGAGATTGTGTCTGTAAAGGCACCCACGATACAGGTCGAAATTCCTAGAGAGGGCAACGTTTTTTTTTGTTTCTCCTTATTTTTAGAAGGAAAATAAAAAATAAAGACCTGACACGCGATTACGTGACAGTAGAATCAATCTCTTGAACCCATGCTTTCAGGCAATAGTACTGATAAATCCAAATCGGATATGGTAACCTGTCCAGGTTTGCTTATTTTGAACCATTCGAAAACTTTTCCGTATCGGAACAGAAACTTTTCGAAGGGACGATTTCCGATCCGACGGAATCCAAAACGGTTCACAGCATAGAATTAGAATATTTTTGGTACCCCATACGTATAAGATTATAAGATTCACAATTCCTACCGGGGGACGAGTGTGTTTATGAAGAATGTTAAGCAACGGTAGAAAATAGATTACTGTGGTAGAAAATTTTATAAGTGTTTAAAAAATATTGTTCTAATGTATTTTATAAAATATCACAAGTGCAAATATATATATATCTTATCATGCTTTATCAAATTCATAGTTTTTTAATAAAATAACGTTTTTGTGATACGACCTTTATGTTTCATAAAAACTAGCTTTGTAAACATGAAATGTCAAAAAGTTTTTTATTTATTTTTGTATAAACTCCAAATATTTAATAAATTTTAATTCAATCATCATACCTCCCCCATATTCTATTTTATTTGGGGTTGGCGCAACATCTATTCTTATTCCATACATATTCTCTTCTTGTAATTATTCGATTACCGATCGGGTTAATTGTTGATTACATGCAAAAGAGCAAAGAGCAATGTAATGTTTTAGTTCCAAATAATACGTTTAAATTATTGTTACGGAGCCAATCTTTTGGCACACCTAAATGATTCGGATCAGTGAGTCATATTAGTAAAAAGTTAACGCCTACGCGCTACGTTGGTGGCCGTTGGTGTTGTGACTTTTAGTGAGTTGTGACGTTAGCTGTCACTTTCGTTTCATTTTCATTTATATTTTGAGGTTATGTTATTTGCTTCCATGAGTTCCATGTGATATTTCAAATCGAATAGTTCATTATTTAAATTACTTACAAATATAAGATAAAATGCAGCACGATGATGTAAGTAGTCCATGTAACCCAAAATGGCATTAATTTCTCTGTTTACACAACATATATATATATCGGTTACTTAATTATTGTTTATAGGTAGTGTGGGCTATTATCAACAAAACACATTGCTCCCACAAAGTAACGTAAGTACATTCCGTCAAAAACAATGAAAGTAAGTTCTTTTGATTGCCGATTTATTGATATTTTGGTGTTTAATTTTGCAGAACAAAAACTCAGCATTTTTGTAGAAATGAGTTTAACTTGACGGGTCTTTGTAGCCGGGCATCTTGTCCGCTTGCAAACAGCAAGTATGCAACTATCAGAGAGGAGAATGGTATTATTTATTTGTTCATGAAGACAGCTGAAAGGTATGTTTATATAATTAAAGTCCATGATTTAATTATTATTTCTGACTAGTTTGTTACTCTGCTGTATGTATAATATTTAGTTTCATGCTAAATTCGACCGAATAGACACAAGTCAGTGCCAAATTATGAAAAAGTTGGGTAAGTGGGTCATCTTTAGACATGAGTCCGATATATCATATAACTAAAAACGGATATACACATATATCATATCGTATCGATATGCTACACACAGAAAACCGTTTTTACAATATCGAATAAATCATATCAAACTAAACGAAAAACTAACCATCCATATCGATATCCGTTTACGTAGCTTACTCAACTTCTCATATTCATATCGTTAGATATTCGCCGTCTCTCTGTCCAACTGATGACGTTACCGGGCGTGAAGATGAGACGAAGCGAATATCGTTCAGCGTTTGCTGTAGATATCTAAAACTCTCCATATCGATATCTAAAAACGGTTTTTCATATCGATATGCAAACTTCATATCGGATATGTAACCGTTTACAGAAAATACCAAAAACGCCCATGTCTAGTCATCTTAGGGTGTCTAAATATTCTGTTGTTTTCAGGGTAATGTTTCCAGCTAAGCAATGGGAAAAAGTGAAGTTATCAAGAAACTTTGAAAAGGCAATATATCAAATAAATGAGAATCTGTTATATTGGCCTGCTTTTATTAAAGCAAAATGTAAGCAGAGATTTGTTAAAATAACGCAATACCTCATTCGGATGAGAAAACTTAAACTAAGAAGAGTGTAAGTGTTTAAATTTATTTATATTACCCTTTTGACCACGCTCTGATGCCTCAAAAACATTGAGTAGTCTATGGCTTAAGATTTAATTAAACTTTTGTTTTTATTCAAAAATATAATCAAATCTTTAACAATTACAGAAAAGAATTGGTCCCAATACAGCGTAAGATAGAGAGGCGTGAGAGGAGAAGGGAAGAGAAGGCCTTAGTTGCAGCAAGGATTGACAATGCCATAGAGAAACAACTGCTTGAGAGACTGAAAAAGGGAACCGTAAGTATACATTTTTGGATCACAGTAGTACAGCCAGGGAAGCATAATGGCACAATCACTAATATAATAAATAAAACTAATATAAAAAAAATAGACTAATGTTAAAGGCTTAGCAGTAGATGAAGGAAGGCTGTCAATGATTATAAAATATTATGTTTAAAAAATATTGGACTCTTGTTGAGTTTGTTCTTTTTCTGCATGGTACTGTGAGCCAGAAAAGTCTTCATAATTGAATACCATTTTGATTACTAAAAATACTTACTTGTTGTTTCATTAAGATTTTATGGTCATTACTTAATGCTAAATATCTCAGTTTCATGTTAAGTGGTATTAATTAATCTGTAGGCTTGTTCAGAATTGCTACAATTATACCGCAGTGACAAAATTTTGTGGTACAGAATATCTGTGGACACAACATAGTGTGTTTTAGCAGTAGATAAGGAAATCTTCATATCTGAATAATTCATTGTGATGGGAAAAAATGTGAAATCTATTCAAAAACAGACTCGACAAGCATTTATTCAATTACAAAAATAAAAATTTGCAGGGAATTGCAGAATACAGGCACTTAATACTTTATTTTGAGTGCCTGCCTGGGAATAATGTTAAATATAGGCATTTTTAATGCCGCAAACAGAAATTTCAAATAATCTCAATAGTTAAATCAATCAATGTGAATTACTTTTATGTCACTGAACAGTCAAAATATTGAAATTCTTGCTAATGACATGAGCTATTTGACTCTTACTGCAATGTATTAGATGTCGATAGTAACCTCATTTGAAAAAAAAAAGTGTTAAAAGATTATATAATTTTTTCAGTACAACGACATTTACAACTTCCCACAAATGGCATTCGACGCTGCACTCAAAGCAGAAGAGATATCAAGCGAGAGTGAGAAAGAAGATGAGGAGGAAGAAGAAGTTGAAAGGGAGATGGAGCCAGAACTAGAGAAGGAGTTGGAGAGGACTATGGAACAAACTGATGAGTTTGTGGAAGCTGACAGTGATATGGACAGTGATGAAGTAAGTTTTTATTACTTGAATTATTTGTCCATACAAATATTAAAGTTGTGGTAGACTATGAACTATGCTTTTTCTTATTCAAATTAATTGTTCACAACTTTATGTTTACTCACCAAGGCTCATATAAATGAACCAGTCTTTGAGCTTGTCCTAAGTGTAAGTGTATATGATTTTAGATTAACTGTATATGATTTTATACATACTGTTTATGAATTTGTCAAGTTCTGAAATTAGATTGATTAAATATTAGGGTAATACATCTGTATCACCTGCTTAGGGATCGAGAACTGTCGATACCTTAAATGTTTTGCGGTTGTGTTGATTTTCCTAGCAAATTTAATTATTTTAGCATGTTAACAACTTTCTATACGACTGTATCTGCGCGTCTGTTCGGAAAGCCAAATTTCAGACATGCATAGTTATAATACGCGACAGTTTTAGAGGTCGCGATTGTTTTAGATTACATACGATACGGCACTCTATAACAAAACATTAGACAAAAGTGGTACTTTTTTATATTGAATGAAGGGAATAAAACTAGCTCCCAGGTCCAGAAGTCACCCTGTCATGTCAAAAAAAAAAGAGAAATCAGCACACTTGCCTATTAAAGATTTCTATGATAGGTATTCATTACACAGGAATATTTACTTACCTTTTACCTATATTATTTTTAATGTCTAGTGGTTTACATGGTTATGTTAATATGATAAGATTTCGGAACGAATGCAGGCTATGCTATATTATGAGCAACGCAAGACGACACCATTTTGAATGGATTATGGCATTCATTGAAAAACTACATTTTTTTGGTGCTGAAGTAATCCGTCGATCGTGGTATTTAATCCTCTATTTTGGACCTACCCACCGTATAATTTATGGCCGAAAATGAAATATCTCCTTTCTAGTGAAAAGTAGGATTAAAATAAACAAACAATTTATTAATTTTCAGGACTCTGACTCTGGCAAAAAGGAGAATATAGATGTTGGCAGTGACTTTGAATCTGAGACATCGGACATTGAGGTAAATTAGTTTTATCGTTTGCATAACAAATGAACACAACAATAACTTGTTGTTTGAGGTAATCAATGTAAAAATATAAAGGACTATAAACTGATCTAACAAGATAGCACGGTCTAACAAGGGTCGCGGATTCGAGTCGGTCGTGTCTTTTTCAGTGTTCCTAAGAAAAATGCCGTGCGTGGTCGCGTGCAGCATGATTATGTCAAATCGAATCCTTTGCAAAAATTCAAAAACGAAAAAGAATCAAGAAAAACCTTGGACAGATTTTCATGTCATTCGAGCTATTATCTGGATTCAAGATCATTACAGCAATCCGGCTTGTCTTAAGTAAGCCGTGAAATGCTTAGGTATATGGACGCAATGCACTAACGGGCCATTGAATAGCTTTAGTTTTCTATACCTGCCTACCTACCTTGGTGCCTTTAAGAAGAGCCACGTTATGACTACATTTTAACAGGTTATTAATTAACTGACAGATCAGCGTTCAAGTTTCAAAACAAACTGAGCATTTTACTATGATATTCAAAATAACTCCGATGAGTAAAAGAAAGCGACGAAAAAACTACCATAGACTATTAACACACTTCCGATGATATGAAAGTTACTTTCTCTGTATTTCAAATTTGGTAACATAACTTTTCCGATTGCAGGATATGGCTGAAAGGATACCGAAGAAGAAGAAGGCTCGCGTCGAAATAGAATACGAGACGGAACCAGTTGCCACTGTATCTAGAAAAAAAATAAAGCATTGATTACATAAACGATGTATATTTTGTTTTTATTCTATACTAGACGTGCCCGTGACTTCGTTCCCAACTTCTGAATCCTTCAAGATTTCGAAATGGCATAAAAACGAAAATTAAAATTTAAATTTTAAAACTTATTCGTAAAAAAAGATTATTATTAGGTTGGTGCGTAATTATAGACAATTGTTTTTATAGTTATGAATCTAATGACTGTGGTACCGCGTCAATGACATCAACTTTTACCACTAATTGTGGATATCCTCAACAATAATTTTCTGCGTATGCAAAGCATTTACATTTGTGATCTTTTTGTCTTTATTCAGAAAACCAACAGCGAAACATAAAAATAATACAGAAATATAAAAACAATTTGTAGGGCTAATAATAGGTTTACCTGTTTAACATAAATGTGTATAAACCATGCGGTCGGACTCCAGACAGTATGTACTTAGATAATAATTTAAAGAATTTAATTTACATAAAATATACATGTAAGATTTAGCTAATTAATGAATTGAGCATATTGAATAGTTGCTTGCTTAGTACCTAATACCTAACTGTAAGATGACTGTTACTTAAAACTTATACGATAGCTTTGTTTATGTTTTGGTTATGATAGCTAAGTAGCTAGTAGGCTTCTAGTAGGCGTCCGAATGTTCCCTACCTAGTCAAAACATAACTCAGCAATAGGTAGTTCTTTTCCTACCAAGAAGAAACAGGTACTTACATAGCTATATGAGTGACGACCAAAACATGCCTTGCAATAATAATTAGCATAAGTGACTACTACTGTTATTATATAGTTATGACTAATGTACCTAAGTACCTACGTACAGATTAAAGTTACTAAACAAAACTAAACCTTCGTATTTTCCGTTTGCGTTGATACCTATTAGGGTAACTGTAACGGCCGTGTTAAGTAAACACTAACTATATACACATTATATGTACGAGCGAAATTAAAAAAGAAATTAGGTAGGTACTGGTAGTGTACTTATAGTTTCTAGATTAAACCGGAAAATGTTTGTTAGTTGAGGTATTCAATCAATCAAAGGGCTTTTCATCTATTACAGACGATTTATGTGGTATACTGGCTGAAAGACCGTAGATATTTCTAATGGCTATTAAAACTAGTGAACTACATATCCTACCACAGTTGGCAACTGAATTTTGTGGTTGGTGCTGAGCGAGTCAATCAGCAAAACGATATCAGGGCGCTGATATCGTTTGGCTTGCTGTCTTTTGACAGCGAGACCTATGAATCCGACGTCACACAAAACTTGCAAATTTGCGACCTCAAACGTTTGCGCGAAATAGTTATTATCTCAGCGGGCTTCGTCCAGTAGCGGTGGTAAATTTTGAAAGCGGCCATTCCAGTCTTTAAAGTGAAGCAAGGTCCTCCAAAGCTCGCTGTATTTAATAGCTAGTGCACCCAGCAGCTTAACGTGTTATGGTAGCCGGGACGGCTACATCTTGTGCATGGCTTTTCCACGGTAAAATGGGTCCCACGGTGAATGGTGACCCTGTTTTTCCAGGGCACCCAATGTTCTCCAGGAGTACAGACCCTTATAATAAAACAACTTTTAACCGGATTAATCGCGTGTATTATTGGTTTTTTGTTTTTCCTGACGTTTCGAACACTTTGCAGCGTTCGTGGTCGCAGGAGGACTCGCAATCCTCCTGCGACCACGAACCTGTGTTTTATTATAATGTGTAGTGATCGCGCAAACCTAAGATATTAGTACAGACCCTCTCTGCTGACCGTATCGAAGGCGTTATTAAGGTCCATAAACGCGACTGTAACTCCTGATCCTGACTCCTGTGACTGGCGAAGTGTAAAAATCGGGAACCACAGTTTCCTACAAGTGCAATATGAAGAAAAAACTGTTTAGACGAATTGGTTGTTGCAGTTTTTGGTACCAAATAGAACTTTAGGTATCTACAAACTGCCCATCTTCTCTGGACTTAACCGTTTGGTCGCCTTTTACGGAACCTATTACATGGAACAGAATAAGCGCATCGGTAAATATGGGTGAACATCAGAATACTTCTGCATAGCCTTTAGGAATACAGGCATGCTGATATGAAAATAGGTATCAATCAAATAGAAATTCAACTCATTTATTTATTACTAGCTGTGCCCGCAACTTCGTCCTCGTGGATGTCGGAAACTACAAAGCCTGTGGAACCCTTATTCGGAATAACTTAGGCTAATTATAATATAATAGCTGTGCACCGCGGTTTCACTTCGTTAATTTGAGAAAAATACCTACTATCCACCAGCCCCCGCCCCGTCATGACGGCGCTTACGACATCATAAATGCGCCTGCCTCATTGGTCTAGTGATCCCAAGCGCGACTGCTGAGTATGAGGTCTCGGGTTCGATTCCCGGGTCGGGCAGTGTTATTGAGTTTTTCTGTTAGAATATTCTCAGTAGCAGCCCGGATTTTGAATTATGCGTGGTAGATGGCAATAGGCTCACCACCTACCTATTACATGGGGCTTAATAACAGCATTGGTGAAATGTGGGTGTACGACTGTGTACACCTCTGCCTACCCCTTCGAGGAATACAGGTGTGATAATGTTATGTTAAAAATACGCGCGTGGTACTTGATCATTATTTTATTTCAAAATGATATCTATAAATAATTTTGAAACAGACAGACATGTTGCTGGGAAGTTTGTTGCGCCGCTTCTTCTTTCCAGCTAAAACACTAGGAAGCGGTGAAGGGTGGGCTTTATTGGGGGCTGTCTTAAAGTTTGACGTTCAAAAAGCGCAAATTTTTAGCCTAATTTAAATAAAGAATTTTAGATTTTTGATTGCCGAGTTATTTGAAAACTACGATATCTCTGAAGATATTTATTGAAATCAAAAATCAATTTTGGCGACGTCATGGCTATCAAAAAGACGTGTTAAAAAAATATGGATGAAGAATTCGCGGTGGTGAGTAGAGGTCGAGATGGCTTAGTGGTCAGAGCGCCTGGAGTATTCATCCGGGAGGCGCAGGTTTGAATCCTGTTTGCGACCGTATTCTTTTGCCATTTAATATTGTAACTTTAGATTTCGCTTAGCATGCGTTAACGCTTTTCAAAGATTTATCTTGAATTAAAAATATATAAACACGCTACGCTCCGCCGAATTCCTTTTTACACGTAAGAACTAATTTTCCAACGATAAAAAATATCCTATGTGTTATTCCTGAACTTAACGTAACTAATACATTTTTAACTCAAATGCATTCAGTACCTAGTCTTTGCGTTATTAGATAATATGGTAACAAATATTCACAAATTCTACTAGTTTATGGAAGACGATAATTTAATTTATGATCGTCACACAACTAAAATTGAATCAGATTCCGCCGTCCTATTACGGGACTTAATTAAGAGTTTCCGATGAATGACAAATAATTTTCCCATTTAATTATTCTGCCATTGTGATTTGTGTGCTTATTAACGTCTTCACAAAAGCGTTGAGAGTTCGAAGAGAATTGGACAAAACGAAGCGTTTGTGATCAGAATGACGGTATTCGATGCAGTAATTTTGTTAGGGGATCGACTGAGCGTTTGACAGTTGTTTATCAATTTACTGGCAATGCAAGTTTTGTCGAAATGACGTTCCTTCAATACACTTGACACTTCAATTCAAGTAACTCAAGTGCAGCCTATTGTCATTTGTGTCTTTGAACGGTCTATGGGCGAAGGTTAGTGATAATGCAGCAATTACAGTCTCATGCTGAAGTTTTGGCCACAGATAGATAGATATAGATAATTACAGTATGAGGTTAAAGTATAACACAAATTTTTTTGGGCCGTTGTAGTTTTATGTACGTTCATAGTACAAAATAAATAATTATACCGTAGTATTACATAGATAGGTACTACTAGCATCACGCTTGTACTTCCCGAAGGGGTAGGCAGAAGAGTGCTGTTGTAAACCCACGTTTTACCAATGCAGTAAGCATAAAATAAGCGGCGGGTCTATTACCAAGCTAAATAAAATCCTTTTAGGAAAACTCAATAAAACTGCCCGACCTGGGAATCGAATCCAGGACCTCAAGCTCAGCAGCCCTATAATTTGTTTTCCTCTAGTGGCAGATCCGTCATGGTCGATGTGCCGGACTCCTACCGACTAAAAACCACACGAATCTCCAATCATCTTTCCGGGTTCCTGGGATCGTAACTGCATTTACCGCAACCCAGGTAATATGGTCTGTCAAAGGTAACGAAGGACCCCGTCACCAATGCCGCTGGTGGCTTGCACAGACACTCCGGAGGATTGCTCGTAGAAAGGCGTGGTGAGCTGCCGCCTCGGGTCTGTCGCTGTTCGGACGTAGAACTACCCAGGTTATCACCCGCTGGGTACGGCTCACGGTGGCCGGACGTCCTTAGTGAAGCTCAGGGGCTACTTACGATTACGACAGCTGTTGTACCTACACCATAATTATACTACGTTCATGTAAATATTGGTGTGCTTGTTGCCAGCTACTGGCTTCAAATATCAACTTCAGGCTGCTACTGTAAATGTAGGTACTACTACAAAATAAGCCTGCGAGGGTTTGTCACGTATTCCCATTTTAAAACAAATAATATTTCATTTAGTAAACTGCCAAACGGTAACGGGCCACTTAGTAACACATAAAATCTTTAATTTAAGGGAAACGGACTAGGCCCAAGTGTTAACCATCAGTTAAGATGCAATATTTTAACAATCTGTAAGGATTTGGTGACAAGGGACCTTTAAGTGCAACGCATAAAAGAAGTGCCATATCTGGTTAGCAATTAAGACAACCCAAAATAATTGAGAAGGTGACCCAAACGAAACGAATATGCTAGAACAGGGGTTCCCAACCTTTTTTTGTCTACTGCCCACTTTAAGAATAAATTATTTTTTAACGCCCCCCTTTTTAAACATACCGCTAAGTACTTATAACTGATTATTGAAACGCAAATTTATAGTATTCGGACAGAGTATCTTTTATTGAAAATAAAACAAACATAATCAATTCTTATATAAAAACTAATGTGAAGGTTGAATCTGATGCTGTTCAATAAGTTTGTTGATATCAGGTTCCAATTTACTCAAAAACAGCCGCAAGTCGCCACGTTCGGTAACACGCAAACGATTTCTCTTTTTAGTAAGCAGCGTTGCCACAGCATTAAATCCACGTTCACACAAATATGACGATGGGAATGCTATCAAAAATCGTTGAACAATTGACCACAATCCAGGGTACAATTGCGGGATCGGTTTTTGTAGCCAAAATTCTTGATATCCATTTTTGAACTTGATTTTTATTTCTTCGTTTGTTGTCAATTCTATAAGTTCTTCTTCCAGCTGAGGTGACATTGCTGTGTTGACATTTGAAAACGGATCCAACACCCAGTCTGGTATTTCCAAGTTTAAAATGTCCTGGTATCGTTCGGTGAAGTCAATGTGGAGGTTTTCCAAATGTTGGCAGTAGGCAAACAAGTCGTCGTTACTGCAGTATACTGATAAATTCGGAAAATTGTGAAACTCACGTCTGCCCATATTCTTTTTGTGCAGAAGCAGTTTGGCTGCGAAAGCAGCAACGACATTTTTTGTTTTAATTAAATTTAGTTCATCGCCTTGCAGTTGGAGGTTCATGTCGTTGAACATTTTATACAGGTCTGTCATGTAAGCTATATCATTCTTTGATGTTATGAGCTTGTTGCGCAGTTTTGTATCTTTAGTTTCCAAGAACTCTATCATAGAGTCAAACAGGTTGTAAAATCGAATCAGACAATTGCCTCTTGACAGCCAACGAACTTCAGTATGAAGCAACAAACGGTTGAAATCTTCGTCATTAGTAACACAAAGCTGATGAAATAATCTATCATTCAAAGAGCTGCTACGGATTTTATTGACTGCTTTGATGACATATTGCAGTGATTGAAATAGTCGTTCACTTAAGTTTCTAGCAACCAAATGTTGTCTATGAATAACGCAATGTATAGCAAGGACATCTGGAATTTTATTCTTTAAGTATGCTATGAAGCCTTTATGGCGCCCTGTCATAGCCGGAGCGCCATCCGTAGCAACTGATATAATATTTTTCAAAGGAATCTCTTTCTCTTCACAAAACTTTTCCAATGTATTGAATATGGTTTCGCCTTTTGTATCTGTCTCCAAATTTCTGGCAAACAATAGTTCTTCACGTATTTTCTCATCTTTAATAAACCTCACGTAAGATAGCAACAACGCTTCATTAGTTGGTAAAGTGGACTCATCGAGCTGAATTGAGAATTGACTAGTCCTCAGATGATTGCACAATGATTCTTCAATGTTTTCAGCCATTTCATAAGCAGCACGCACCAACAGGAATAAGACAAACGTGCATAAACTCGTTTATCTCATTCGACGCCCAATCGTACTCGACAAGCAAGAACAAGTATTATAGAACCAGCCGATTGGTATAGGAATGTACAATTCGGATTATTTAATAAAAACTTGTTAAAACATGATTGCCTGCGGTCTTTTATATCGAACCGAGTTTGAGCTATATCTTAATTAATATTAGTTGATGTTCACAAGATGTAGTCGAGAGTCGAGAGCTCAGTCGGTGTCTAAGAGTCTTCCTAGCTAGGTAGATGAAATTATAAATCGACCCCAAAGCCCTACACAATGCCCCCTTTTTTTTCTGGGTCTCTTACCGCCTCCCTTTAGGCCTGTAGCGCCCACAAGGGGGCGTTATCGCCCACGTTGGGAAAGACTGTGCTAGAACAACGAGACAGTCAAATATAACATAGCATCCCGTCTGTATTCTTCGAAGGAGTAGGCACTTAGGCAGAGTCCGATGTAATAGGTGGTGAGCCTATTGCCATCTTCCCGGCACAATTCCAAGTCTGAGCTGCTACTGAGAATTTCCTAACAGAAAATTTCAATAATACTTTGCCCGACCTAGGAATCGTGTCCAACACCTCAGTCAGTCGTCAAACTCGGGACCACTAGACCAACGAAGCAGTTAAAGCATTAAATATCTAATACGTTTAAAATGACTGGGAATATACTGACCAAATATATATAGTTTAATGGATGGATATTCAAAACTCAAAATATAATGGTAATTTGTGGTTTTAAGTACAAATTGAGTTTGGACTTTAAGCAAACGAACAGCCGACTTCGTTAAGTTCGCAAAAATGTTTTGTGAATTAAATTATTATTTGATTGGCTATTCATTGGGCCTCTTTAGCATAACTGAGTTTGTGTCTATCAAAAAAAAAGGTATTTAACATGATTTATTTAAATGTAAACATT
This sequence comes from Xylocampa areola, assembly GCA_935421205.1. Classification (NCBI taxonomy): domain Eukaryota; kingdom Metazoa; phylum Arthropoda; class Insecta; order Lepidoptera; family Noctuidae; genus Xylocampa; species Xylocampa areola. The sequence goes on from OW285204.1 coordinate 16,225,486, forward strand.
AACATAATATCACTTCTGTATTTGAAGGGGTAGGCCGAAGTGTAACTAATAAACTATACACAATTTCAAACTCCGGGCTGCTACTGAGAATTTCCTAACAGAAAAAATCAATATCATTTTGACGGACTCGGGAATCGAACCCAAGACCTCATGCTCAGCAGTCGCGCTTTGGGCCACTAGACCAACGAGGCAGCTTTAGAATTATATTTACATTAAATTTATTATAGTTATAATGTAAGAATTATTTGTAATAGGGTATTTGACACTGATGGAAATAAAATATGAAACTTAGCTATAATGATAGAATGTATTACATTAGAAATTTTGGTATTTTTGAAAATATTAATAATAACTCGTAAATACATTTAATTCGATAAACAAATTCATAATTTTTTGTCTATGTGTCACGTGACTCGAAACACCAATGACTGCGTGACGTCACTTCTCAGACGATTGATTGTCAATTTGCAGTCATTGTGACACATGACACTAAATAAATCGATGAATTTGTTGATATTTCGGAAGCCAGTTGCAACCACTTTCTCCGTATTTCAGTTCAATTTTCGAAGTATTGGTATACTACGCACTAATGTTATGATTTACAAAATCGTTTCCATTGTTTACAATAGTTCTGTTGCGTAATGACGTCACAAAATGGCGATCGTCATTATCGCGCCTTTTGGCACGACCTTTAAAATTTGAATTTTAAACAGCTATTATTTAATCAATAGGTACACAAAAAATTGCAAAATATATTTTTTAGTTAATCTATACCATATTCTTTGAATTTAGGCCCTTTGTGAAATTTCGTCAATAACCCTATTATTATTACATGACAGACAGAGTGTTCCTGGAGAGCCTCCTGCGGTGCGGCGCCGTTTCTTCCCTCCAGCCAAAACACATAAAAAATATGGGTGAACGTTCTTTGAGCACTAAGAATTTATTTTCATTTTTGAACAAATGATATTTTATGGTAGGCAGGTACTTTACTTTGGAACAGCTATGAGTAATATTTATATTGGGCATACCTACTCAACTTGCGATGTTGCAGACGGTAGATAAGGGATCCCACGAATGTGTAACATAACCGCAAAGAGCATGGAACAGTTTATAAACAAACAATTTCAGAATATGTAATTTCAGACTCTATTCAAGCAAAGATAGAGTGCATATTTGCCAATCGGATATATATTTTTTAATATTGATAGCTTTATGCTCTCTGAAATATAAGCTCTCAAATGTTCCTTTCATTCAATAGTCAATTTGGGATTTGTTACCGTAGAACACAGACGTATCCTAGCACCAAAATGAAACTCGTACTGTTTGTTGTCAGTGCCATAATTTTGGTTGCATATGCAGAAGTGATTTCGTTATACGATATAATGAAGGCTTATGACATGTCGAACAACGAAATTGGTAAGTGAATTCAGTTATAATTACTTTAATGCATGGGCGCCAGCAGAATCATTCTCGTGGAGGTGCATCTGCATCTGTTTTCTGCATCTACACACACATCTGACACATTTTACATAGAAATTGAGCCTTAATTTGTGATTTAACCATTGTGAATTCCTGTCATCGGGAAATACTAAACTAAACAAACAATAATTTGGTCAGTGGGTCGTATTAGGAATTTACGTGATTTTTGGTTAAAGTTGTTTATTGTGTTATTGTAATAGGAATATCGGTCAGTAGGTCATTTAATTGGCGCATCTTCTGTACTAAACCGTCAAACTCAAAAAGCAAAGAATATAAGATAGGCGTGTACGATTTCGGTCTTATCTTTTTTATTATAACTATTGACATATTATTTACTTATAACTCTTGTTATCTTCAGTATGGGTATAATCTCTCATTGGGTCAGAGGCTTAGCAAAAAAAAAACTACGTATTTTGGTTAACTGGCAACCGGTTTTGATGTGGTACCTTTTCTTGGTATCTTGGACTATAGTATGGCTGAAAATACTAGGATTACTTACTTCAAGGCACAGATTAAATATTAGTACAGGATCAAGGTAGAAAAACAGGTCAGTTGGTCGTTTTAGGAAACATTATATAAGTATCTATGGCATTAAAGGTAAGAACAGATATTTCTTTTGGTGGATTGGTAAAAATAATAAAGGTACCAGTACCATCTAATCTGTGTTATCAGGTGCTAGGTTAGGTAGGTATGAAGGTTTGATTGGTAATGGGTAAACAGATCACGAAGGTCTGTCAAAGAACATGCTCGAGCATTTTGCTACCCGTGTGCGCTGACAAAATTAACAACAGATTCTTCATTTTATGGTATGGTTGACGAATAACTTACTTAGTGTCAGAGTTTAAACCAATCAAAGTAAGCTTTACACGCCATCCATAACATCTCTTAGGGGTGCTGGCTTTCCTTCGATGTTTTCATGCGTGTTATTTAAATTATCGTACGCGCGTGACCACGAAATGTCAGTAGTGCCTAAGACCACCCTCTGACCCGGGTTCGCACCTGTGCCCATTGACTTCCCAAGCCAAAAAACCACAATCACTGCGTCATGATTATCGATTGATGATATAAATATTTCTTTGTTTCCAGGAAAAGGTTCAACGAAGGTGGCGGTTCAGGCGCTGTACGTACCAATGTCACTGAGGTCTTGCAGTGACGGAGCTTGCAACTTCGTATGCAAATTCCTCGGGTACGATCATGGCTCCTGCGTTTCTTCAGAAACATGTCGTTGCTACAGTTAGGGCACGAGTATTTTGTAAGTGATCCAAATAAATTCTTCAAATTGTTTTTCTTTTAATTGCGTTACTGACGCTGCTTATTAACATTTATTTTTGTAATAAATATGATTATTTCTTATAATGAAGTTTTATTTATATGTATAACATAGTATAGCATCACGCCTGTATTCCCCCGTACCCACATTTCAACATTGTTGTTATTAAGTTCCATGTAATAGGTGGTGAGCCTATTGCCATCTACCGGGCACAATTAATTGACAGCGCGGTTGGCGCAGTGGTCGAGAGACCGACTGCTGCGCTGCGTGTCGCAGGTTCGATTCCTGCACGGAGCAAATATTTGTACGATCTATAGATAATTGCTCCGGGTCTGGGTGTGTGTGTGCTTGTGAGATTATATGTCTGTAAACGCATCCACGATACAGGAAGAAATTCCTAAGGTGCGTTGCCCAAGTTTAAAAAATAAAATAAAAATATTAATACCATTAACACTTTGCCTGACCCAGGAATCAGCAGTCGCGCTTGGGACCACTAGACCAACGAGGCAGGAGTATTGGTAGGTTTTTTAATCAAATAAAATAGGTTTAAAACTGTTTGTTTACGTAAAAACTAAATGACTTAGTCCTCAGTAGCTGCTTTGCATTGAACTGAGCTGAGTATCAACATTTTTAATTATTGTGAATTTGTGTTCATACACGACATGGTGTTAATTTACGACATCCACGTGGACGGAGTCGCGGGCAAAGCTAGTGTATAATACTTACGATACTTCCCTACATTCTGTATATCTTAATCGATTAGAGAAGTATAGTAGGTATATGGTGATCCGTTTCTCTTAATACATTTGATAGAAATTATGAGTAGCTCCACAAAGGTAGAGTACGTATCTACCTACTCGTATCTAAATCCTATACCCTATGAATAGTTATTACCTGACATACGCAGCTCACATAAGTCTCAACTCAAGCGACGTCTGCCTTTTTCCTACGGTTTAATTTACTTCAGATATGATGAGGGTCTTGCCTGACATACATCCTTTTCTATTGTTTATTGACATAGTGCATAGTAGATATAACACGCAGGTTCGGTCAGACTCAGCATCTCAGTGACGAAAGTAGTTCGAAATTAGTCACCTCTACGAGTATAGGGACTGAATAGATAGGGATGGCATCACTTACCGTGGGAGAGCCATGCTTCGGCACGAATGGGCCGGCTCGACCGGATTGATACCACGGCCTCACAGAAAACCGGCGTGAAACAACGCTTGCGTTGTGTTTCGCCGAGTGAGTGAGGGTACCGGAGGCCCAAACCCTTTAAAAGGCCGGCAACGCACTTGCGACTCCTCTGGGATTGCGCGTGTCCATGGGTGGCGGTAATCGCTTACCATCAGGCGAGCCGTCTGCTCGGTTGCCACCTATACCATAAAAAAAAAAACTTAAAGACGTATTAAAATGTGGAAGAAGAATTCAGTATTTCAGTGATTAGTGGTCCGGATACTCCAGATAGGTTAGTTAGCAGAGCGCCTGGAGGATTTATATGGGAGGCGCAGGTTCAAATCCTGCTCACGACCGCATTTATCTTTCCACAAAAATGTATAACTATAAAGTTCGCTACGAATGCAAATTAATGTTCAAAATTTAGTAAACGTCTAAACTCAAAATTATCCATTTTACTTACTGGAGTAGAGCACGCAATCAATCTTGTTAATCTGTCATGTATATACAAAATATGCAAAAAGACATTATATCAGGTCTCATTAATTCGACGGCGCGGTTGGTGGTATGATTCCTGCACGGAGCAAATACTCGTATGATCTTCAGATAATTTTATTTTAAAAACTTAACAAATTATATACTAAAACCGTCCCCGAGAAATTGGTGAAAACAGCATGAAAATCAGTGCAGTAGTTTTTGAGTTTATCACACTAGTAGGTAGATATTCAATAATCGGAGAATACCAAATAATTCTATCGACACAGTAACAACATTCAACTGATGCGTTCATAAATTTGCAGACTCGGGCCCCAAGCCAGTTGAATTGTTGGCCATGGATCGCCTCAGGTAAGTTCAAGGTACAATTGAGATACATAGCATCATGCTTGTATTCCCGGAAGGGGTAGAGGTGCATTATGAGAAAGGTACATTTTGAGAAAGATGCAATTTGAGAATGGTACGTTTTGCGTATGGAGTGCATTTTGCGCAAGGTACATTCTGCGACTGAACTGTCCCACATAAAAGGTGGTGATCCTATTTCTATCTTCGGTCACAGTTGCAAATTCTGGTAGGCGGCATATTCGTTAAGAATAAGCTTTTTATTATTCCTTTAAAAACAATATTCGTAATTAGCACTAGGAAAATGAAAGTCAGATTATATTTTCTTATATTTATTAGGTATATTATTAAAATTCAATTAGAAGGATAATAATTACCGTAATACAAATTATTGTTGATACAAATAAATGAGTCAAACAAAACAGTAAAAATGAAAGCTCTAGGTTTCATAGTTTAGGAGCGAGGGAAAATAACAGTGAGATAGACAGTAACAGTGGGATCAGTTATCCAGAACAGTGACACGTGGTAGCAGAGACGCATACGCCGTGTTTGAAGCCCAGCAGTTTGCAGATGTAATCTCACTCCGTGTTACTGCAGTCCTTCACAGATGTTGGTATGTACAGGGCCTGCGTCGCCGTCGCCACCTTCACGGAGTCATCTGAAACAAGAGAAGTTATTAGCGTTGATATCCATAAATAGAGTGTGAGAGAACCAGGGAGAGTTTCAAGGGAGGATTTGTGAATACTAATTAAAAGTGAAATAATTAGAAAAAATATATGAATGTATGTACTAGTTACGCTATCAGTTTTCCCTTTTCCCTTTGGAGCTCTGCGTTTTATTGGGACAAAAAATGTCCTATGTCCTTTTCCAGGGCTCAAAATAAATATACAGAATGTCCATTAAATGCTCGTACCTACGTACGACACTGCTGGTGATGGTTTGGTTCAACACCTACAAATATGATATGGCCACAAAACGTTACGATTTTCAAGAATAATTAATTTTCAAATGGACTGAAAAGTAAGACTTTACAATGAGTAGAGTAGAGTCTCGACTCTCGATAATATTATGTAAAAAAAAACTAAAAAGCAAGTCTTCATTAAAAATGCGATGCGTAGATTTTTCGATAATAAAAAAAAAAACTGTAGTTTTATAGGTGTTGAACTTTCTAAATGTTACGGTTATCAAGTAATATTGATATAAACAGTAACATTTTGTGATACACTCATACAAACATTTTTATCCTATTAATTTAATAAATGTTAAATTTTGTGAGGATAGATAGATGTTCGTCACTCTTTCACACAATAAAGGTAGTTTATAATTTGGATTAACACATGATATACTTTTAATTTCGGCAGGACCCAATTCTGAAGGCTAGTTTATAATGTAAAGGAAGTATGATGTTTCACTCACCCATATCGTTGTCTATTAATTCGTGTATTTTCAGTATATCGTTATATGTTATTAACTTAGCGTTGGCTGTCAGGAGGGCTACGCTAATGACAATTAAGAAGAACTTCATTTTGAACTAGTAGGTATACGACAAAGATAAGTATACGACCTTCCTCTAACAGACGCAGTAACAGAGTGATATTAGTAATATTTTGCGTCGCCCTTAAGTAGTACTACTATTATTCGTTCTGTGACATATTCAAGTTACACAGTCATAAATATCTTAATCTTAAACGGCCGGAAGTTGATGCATCTTTGTCAGCTAGACAAATATATACTCTGTTACTGTAGAATAAAGCTGTAATTGAATTGATTACATAGTTTGTTTATACAACTACTTATTTTGCAGGTCCTAATTAACAGTTAAGTTTAAATGTTTTGGTTAAGTGTGAACTGAGTACGCTGAGTAGACATATTAATGAAAGCTATTTGTTATTGAACAGTAAACTTTTCTGTATATTTATACTCGACTATAATAAATCTTTTGACCGACGCATTGGTTTAGTGGTCACAAGCATTGTTGCTGAGCGTGGGTTCCTGGGTTCGATTCTCGGGACCGACCAAGTTTTATTGGGGTAGCAGCTAGGATATTGGAATGGTGCCCGGCAGATGGCAATAGGCTCACCACCACATGGGATGTAATAATTTGTGAAATGTGGGTGGTGTTCGCTGTGGAGAATACAGGAGTGTTGTTATGTATGTATGTAGGTATGTACAATAATTTGGCAAATGTAAACTCGTTTGGCAAGTGCAAGCGACTCCGTCCGCGTAGATGTTAGAATATAAAATCACTAGCCCGCGACTTCATCTGCGGGCAGCCGGGGTAAAAAAGAATATATGTGTTAATACAGGTTATAAACTATCCGTGTGCCAAATATTATCCAAATCCGTTCAGTATTTATTGCGTGAAAAACTAACAAATATCCATCCATCCTCACAAACTTTTGCACTTATAATAACACTAGCCACCCGCCCCGGCTTTGCACGGGTGGCACTAATTATTATTACTGAAATAAAATATAGCTTATATGTTACTCGGTGATAACATAGCTTTCTAATGGTGAAATAATTTTAAATATCGGTTGAGTATTTTTTTATTTAAATCCTTACAACCACACAAACAAACAAAAAAACAAATCTTTCGTCTTTATAATATTATTATAGATGGTTGACTGGTAGAGAATGCCTAAGGCATTAAGTCCGCCTTTGTACATACTGTGCATAAAGAATAAATAAATAAATAAGTAGGATGTCGTATATGAATATGAATACAACGTCGTAATATTTAAAAATAATTAGGAATTAAATATAAAAGCGAGTGTTCGCTGAATTCGAAATCGATACCTAACAATCACGGTCCCGGTCCCATTAACCCCTATTTTTTTTGCTACAGTAAAAGTCCCACTAAAATCAATCCACTGGTTGAGTGACGATTATGATCCACTGCACAGAGCCTATTCATTTATTTATTTACTTTGGAAAAAAAACTGCTTACAATCCTTAGAAACAAACTATTCATACAAATTAAGCCTTAAATGAGCGAGTGTTGCCGTGCTTACGATAATGACAGTAATAACGGTATCTGTTGTAAGATTTCGAGAAAATGTCAGGTTCAGTTTTCGTTAAGTTTTACTATAGAGACTTTTGCTATAGAGTGTTTAACAATTTACCAATATTTGTATAATAACTTTCCTGATAAACTTTTCATAATAATTATTGTGCAACGGTTATTACTCACGCGCATTGTTCGGGATTGCCCGACTAGTTCCGAACTCGAACGGAGCCCTTAGTCATGAGCCCGCGACATCGCTTCGGGCTCCGAAGAATGTACTACGTGAGTAATAACTGTTGAACAATAATTAATTTACCAATTCCCATTGAGAGAAAGTAGTTTAAAAGTTTTCCCAATTACATTGGGGTCGGCTTCCAGTCAAACCGGATGCAGCTTGATACCAGTATTTTACATGGACCGACTGCCGATCTGACCTCCACAACCCAGTTACTGGGTAACACGATATCTCGTGGTATGACTGGTTGTCAGACTTTCAGGACTCTGACTATCTGTAATGGCTATCATAGATCTTAATTTGACAACCGCGACCGACGTGCTTAACGTGCTCTCCGAGGCACGGAGGGGTCTCGGTACGAAACGATGGTCACCCATCCACAGACCGACCGCGGCAAGCGCAGCTTAACCTCGATCAATCGATCTGTGCGGCTGTTACTTAGCCACGAGCCCCTCCTATTGTAGATAACGTTGATTTATTAATTAAAATTAAATAAGTATAATGGCCGAAGCCAACAACACTATTTAAGTATTCGATTGAGAAAAAGTAAAATAATTTTCAGAAATATGTATTCTGCAAGGCGATTTTTATATTGACTAGCTAAATTATGCAGAAGAAAATTAGGCAGAAGCATCTATATTCCATATATGTAGTTATTAAGTCCCTATAATATCAACCGGACACAATCCCAACAGCTCGGAAAAGAAAAACCCAATAAAACTGCGCGATCCGGAAATCGAACCGAGGACCTTACGTTCAGCAGCCGCGCTTGCATGCACTAATCAAATGGGCAGTTCATAAAAAAAAATGTCTAGACATGTCAATTAACTAAAATCCGAACATTTTTAATCAGCACTATTTCTTGTGACCACTAAATTATAAACAGAAAAAGTTAGAAAAAGTTATTGAAGTCTCTTATTTTCAATTTGACGTCATTTCATTAGTTCCATCTCGCTCTTTTAGTTGTTGTTTTTGGTTTTGGTTTATTGTTAGTTTGTTTGACCACACTAAATATAGTTTATCAGTGTCCATCTGCGAATAAATCGAAGTCTGAGTTCACAATAATAGTACTCGTAGTTCTCACCTCTACGCTATCGGCTCTCATTATATTGTGAACTCATCTGTTATACTCGTCCAGAAATATTTTTCTTTCTCTTATCAATGACCAATACGTATAAAAACTACTCTGGGCCTAATATGGATATGGAATAGCAGCTTAGTGCCTATTGATGACAAATTAATAGGCACAAACACAAAGTTGCACGCATTGTTCCTTCATGAGATAAATAAATGACTTATAGTATTATTATTCCTTTAACGAATGTGTTTGAAAAATAGTGGTTGAAAAATGTAAATTACAATTAGTTAAAAGAAACGCGTTCCATATGGCCATAAAAGTATATAATAAATTACCCAACTCTTTGAAAGCACTGTCGCTACATAATTTCAAAAATAAACTACGAAAATGGCTCATGGAACACTGTTTTTATTCTATAAATGAATATTTATTGCTATGTTGACATGTTTAGAAATCTATGTGGTGGTTTAATGTGTGACATTCATTCAATTGTAAAATTATGACATTATTTTATTGTAGTTGCAAGTTATTTTGCGAATTGATTTGACATTTTATTGTATTCCATTTAATTTATATTTAATTCGTTATTATTATCTAATGAAAACGGAAAAATTGTTATAACTACATTTGTATGCCATTAATAGGCAAGTTTTTAAGGAACTTAATGTACCCAGAACACCTTATTATGTGACACCAAAAACTTTACAAATAAATGAAATAAAATACAAAAAAAAAAAAAACAAAAAAGAAATCTTTTTGTAGCATTTTTGTCACCAGTCAGTTCTGTCGAGACCCGAAGTGATTCTCTGTTGATACCCGAATCGAACTCTATCTCAATTTATTTGCCTCCCTTTGGTCTTTATTGGACAAAACACCGCTCTAGATGTTCTTTATTAGACTGGACAGAAAGGGACGAGGGAATAATATTTCCCTTTGCACCGTAGTTATTTATTTACCGTATCAAATATACGCTGCTAATAATTATTTATCTGCGTCAAAATTATTTTATTAGGTTCTAAGTACTGATCATATTTCTTTCGTATCCAAGGCTCCGCGATTTTTTCGCACATTCAATAAACGTTAATCGTTTATTGACTGAATAAGATTATAAATTATCTACGACCTGAAAGAAGTTATAAGAAGAAAAACGTAAGTTTAAGAAACAAGCACAAAGCTAAGGGTGAGATTGTCCTAGCTTAATTATAACTTAATTAGTACCCACAATTCGGCATGAGTCATATTTGCACGGGCATTGGTCCTATGGAGACAGGGAGCTCATCTTTTCTGGTCTTTGTGTGGAGACGAACCGGCACGAATCTATAGGTACAGGACTGTGTAAACACTGCGTGGTAGGTACCTATGTAGGTGCTAGTTTATTTTCTCGAACATTCGGGTACCACAAAAAAGCCTGGTCCTTTTGTTCGATCCCTTATTTATGTATGAATGAGCCATTAGTTCAACCGCGCGCCGGTAGAGAGTGCCAGTAGCCCGCAAAAAGCCACTATTGTTAGGTTTAGTATTTTTCTTTTGGTAGTTGCATATGAACTATGTACCTATGTATTTAGTTTTTGGCTATACCTATAAGCCTATACGTATATAAGAGATCTATTTTGCAATCTATTTTTTATTACCAAACATCCTGGGTAGAAACATCATGATTGATATTTGCGGAGACTACCTTTTATTTCCGGAGAATTAGGACTTTAATTATTTTACGCCTTACGTGTTTGTAGGATATTTCTGGCATTGTTCTGGCTACAGAGAAATCTGTGCATATTGTAAAACAAATTTCATAATTAATATCGAAATTCGATCTGTTACGAGTAATTAAAGCTTTGACAATAAATTTGTCGGTAACCAATGGAGTAACAGATGATATTTAGTGTTTTCTACTGGGCGTAACAACTTGTTAATTTACTCGGTAAGTTCAAAGTCAACATTAAAACGATTTTCTATTTAAACTTCTTATCAATTTCCTGGCATATTTTTATTTTATAGTGTACTAGTTACATTGAAATATTAACCCTTAAATCCCAATCATGGTAACGTAAGATTAAAAATGTAATTTCCGATGACTGTGTGGGCACTTCCTTGCTGGAATCACTATTAGGACTCCTTCACGTTGTGATTTTAGAGCATGGTCTTCAGAATAATATTGAAATTTGAAACCAACTATTTGATATTGATGTTGATTTGTTAACTTTTAAGGTTTTTTGGGGATAACTAGAGTGTTATGGCTTTGTTCTTCTCATTGGATGCATGTATGTTATTCACTACCTAGGTGAACCAAGTAAATTGGCAAGTCATTTTTCAGTTACTTAGCTGGCTTAGAACTTCGTATTAGCTCCTTTACTAAATAAGTAAAAGTTAAATAGCAGTTTCTGATTAAGAGTAGCCCCAAACATAACATCGATCAACAGTCAAAGACTAACAATAAGGCATTATGTTCTAATTTTAACATGCAAAATCAACAGAAAATTTAAAAACTCGCCGTACTAAAATATCGTGCCGTTGTAAAAACTTAAAAAAGTGGCATTCAGAGCTCGTAAACTCTCGTCTCGCAGGGATCGCAGTCAGCCACAAGGGGTCATCATTATGTATGTAAATACTTCGGCCACTGCACTCCTGAGGGAAGGGTTCTCGTCTTGCCAGCGATTTTTCTCGCATTTTATTTATTAGGGTACTATCGGCCCTCGATACCCGTTTATCTGTCAGCTTCATGTGAGAGATATTTATGCGTTTGTGTGCAGGACTTAAAGACACAGATTCTACGTATTATTATTTGTGCTACATTTACACCTGTTTTATTCTACCTTTTTAGACTACAGTAGTCTACTGTTGGAACCAGGACACTTTCCATTTCATTCTTGACAGAAATACATGCCTTGATATAAATAAGATTTTTATGTGGGTGATTAGCGTAGTGTGATAATGATAAGCTTTGGAAGTAGAAATCTGAATCGGTAATCAGTGGTAATTATATAATTATAATTATGGAATGCAAATAAATAATATGAATAATCAATTATATTTTAGTAATCTCATCTACTTTCCTACATTATTGTGTCAAATAGATTTATAATTTCATATGTAATATAAGGGCGTGCCCGCGTGACCAGAGGACTGTCATGTTTCTTGGTCAAGGAATCTGCATTGCTATCCAACGTAGCATCCCAGTCTCCTGGGCATCTTCCCAGAAGACACTGATGCGGAGGAATACTTCGACATCTGAGTTTATATTCTTATTTTTGTATTAGAATTGTTTTCATTTTATATGTGTAGTTTGTAAATAAGTTTCAAGTTCATTACAATATGAAAGAAATAATGTAATCTAGTATACCATACATAGGGATATTTCGTTTAATGGATTCAAATTCCCGTAGTATTCCGTCAAATTCCATCGCTATCCGTATTTTAACAGCGCAACGTAAATTTGCCGAGCCGTTCATGTTATTTATGGCGGGCATAGTTATCGGAATGGTTTTCAAGTGTTTGATCAGCAGTGGGTAGGTACTGTGGGTAGGTTTGTCAACTAAGTATACCCTTGTGTATAGTAGACTATACGAAATTCTATAGCGCGGGACTGGGACCTTTTTTGTAAGATAATTTGTGGCATAGCTGCAAGCAAAATCCTTTAAATTTATTGTTAGCCTTGTAATTTTTATTAATACACAAACTAGACGAGCGTTATAACCGCTGCGTTTAAAACGTTGTATTCAATTAAATTTATTTAAGTTAGTAATTTTTACAACCAAATGCTCTAGCGATGAAGGTAATCCTCAAATCTAGTGCGGTCACAGTTGTTTTGCCTTGAACTGACAGAGACGGCATAGATTTGTGTTTATTGTAGAAAACAAAAACATAAAATACCCATAAAGTACACTAAAAGTAAAAACATAGCATAGCATTACACCTGCGTTACCCGAAGGTGTAGGTATACACAATTTATAGTACAATCACAAATAATGTCATGTCATAGATGGTGAGCCTGTTGCTAATTACCGAATACAATTCCTAATTCCGGGCTGCTACTGTGAAATTTTTAACAGAAAAGCTCGAGAATCGATACCAGGACTTCACACTTCATAGCAGCACTTGCGACCAGACCTTTGGGGCAGCCAAAATTACAAAAAAACGCTTTAATTGAAATGGTTATTACAATGTCTACTAATTATTTTAATAGAATTAGCGTCGGACGAACACGTCTTGCATTCGAAAACAGTTGTTGAACTCCGAAACACGTTTTATTTATCGTCTCGAGATAATTAATACGCAATAAAAAATTTACTTACAATACTTTTGTAAGTACATTTTTTATTTAACTGATTTCATAGTTTATTGTTGTTTATTTAATATGGCGTTTGAGCCTTATGGACTCCTTTTTATGCATTGCCCGCTTGCGAAATACGGAGACGTTCAGGTGAAAATATCCCATTTTATGGCCGACCGCACCGAGTGTTGTTTAACCTCAACGATATTTTGCCGACTGTAGACTGCAATGGGCTTACAGCGATTATTATGTACTAGGGCAGTGGCCTACAGTCAGACTCTTTGTATATAAGGTTGTTGTATGCTAAGGGGTTAAATCTTTCGTAGAGAAGAGCTACTTATTGCTGGCCTGCTACATTGTAAGAATTATAATCATTCTATTTTTAATAATATAAAAATGAAAGTTGGTGAGGATAGATGGATGTTTGTTACTCATTAATGCAATAACTACTTACATAATTATACGAACTTACCTGAAGTGAAGTTCTATTGTAATTATACGAAGAGCTTACTCCGAGATATCTCCTATATTTACTATGTAGTTCCACAATCCTCGCATTGTGTGTGCCGCGAATATTTAGAGGAAGTGTAAAGCTTCGCGTCCAAAACAAAAATAACGCCACTTGCTGGCAACACTATATTTGTTACTTCATTAGTATCAATGATTATGATTTTTCGACTCTAGGGACATAATAAGGGTGTGTGGGAGACTGATATATCGGATTAAGCCCTTCTTATAATTACAATAGAACTTGCCTTCAGGTAAGTTCATTTAATTATGTAATTATACTCGAGCTTAGTCCGAGATATCTTCTATATTCATGTTTAGAGAATTGTTGGAAAGCATAATATTATGGTAAGTATCACAAAGATATTTATGTGATGTAGTCTTATATAAGGATGTATTACGTCAATTTAGCAATATCTAAACAATTTTAATGTACTCTGAAGTACTAGTTAAGAACTATTAACTAAATAAATCATAGTATATGATATTACGAAATATAATATTACGCCTTTTTCACATACAAACGACGTTTACGGATGCTGCATGGTGTGAGGGGTAAAGCTACTTAAGTTAACAACTACCACAACCAGCCTTGCTGGCAGTCTTTACTGGCACAGTCAATGTCCACAATAGCTGTACCTACTGTATATGTTATTTACATATTGATAATTGTGTCTTCTTTAAGGTTAAAAAATTTATTGAGAGAAATAAAGATTAGATACCTATTATATAATTTATTTGGTGGAAAAAAATATACGACGTGACGTCACGGTATCGCTATCTACTAACTTTACAGTTAATTTAATGTCGTACATAAATGATTTCTTTACCAAATATAGAGAAATAGTTAAAACGCATTACCTGTATCATTAATATATCTATATTTGAAATGATCTGTTTTGTGGTTTGATTTTTGTGATGAATTGATGGTTATACCTATGACTTTTTGCCAATGAATTTCCATGCATTACTTTTATCCCCAATATTGTTGTGTAACTGGCTCTAATGACAACGGCAAACATAAATTTAGATCTCAGTTTTCGGATCCCACTCTGGATTTTCCATTTGTTCATAACTCACTCGTGATTTTATTTATGAGTGGTGTATATTGTCTATATTTTTGTATTAAGCATTCGAATAGTTATTACTAGCTATGTCCTAGTTGAAGCACGTTTCAGGCACGTAGCGTAAAACGTGTTATAATTTATGTATCAAGCGACATAATTATGTAGGTAGGTAAAGTACGGACAACGCGCAAAACATATGAATGTGTTTTTGATTTACTGCCACATTGGTCTAGTGATCCCAAGCGCGACTGCTGAGCATGAGGTCTCAGGTTCGATTCCCGGGTCGGGCAAAGTGTTATTCTGTTAGAAAATTCTCAGTAGCTGCCCGGAGTTTGGAATTGCTTTTTTGGATTAAACCTATTACATGGGACTTAATAACAGCATTAGTGAAATGTGGGTGTACAGTTGTGTACACGTCTGCCTACCGCTTCGGGGAATACAGGCGGTTTGCTATGGTATGTTTATGTTATGTTATGTGTTTTTGACTCTTTGTAGATCGTTAACGGGTGTCCAATTTCTACCTATATAAAAAAGCAAGACAAAACAAAACCAAGCACAATACAATAGCTCTCTTGACCCAGTATACTACACATATAAAGTTGTTTATTAAAAGAACCACGTCACCATCGCAAGATAAGCCGGAGTACCGTATAAACAAACACCGTCCTTTTATTCGTGACACATAATAATGAACAAAGAAAAGCGAATATAATGATCTCGAAGCTATGTCGAATATTCCGTATCACTTGAGCGATCACCAATACGGCTCCGCAATATCGAAATACCTTCGCCGTGGCATGCGCTCAGTAGTTCTGTATTAATATCACCCTTAATTACAAGACGGGGTTGATGGTCGTGACTCGTGCTCGCACGTTCACTAACTTGTAACATCGTAGTTTATAAATATTGCAATTACCGACGGTCTTTTGTTTGTGTTAATATCACATAACATAACATAGCATCACGCCTCTATTCCCCAAAGGGGTAGGCAGAGGTGTACATAGTAGTACGCCCACAATTCACCAATGCTGTTATTAAGTCCCATGTAATAGGTGGTGAGCCTATTGCCATTCCAGACTCCGGGCTGGTACTGAGAATTTTCTAACAGAAAAACTCAATAACACTTTGCCCGACCCGGGAATCGAACCCGAGACCTCATGCTCAGCAGTCGCGCTTGGGACCACTAAACCAACGAGGCAGTGTTCATATCATAATTTGATTTCACTTAGGTTGAGTATTTTGTAGTAATTGGAATTTATTCGAGAAATATATCTTTGACCTAATAATAATTCTACGAGAAACTCAACTTGTGAAAATTTGGAACTTTAAGTTCTCTATGCATGCATTAATGGGTTTGAAAAGATTCATCTGTAAATTCACGGGAATTTTAGAAGAAATTTCACGATTGAAATTCGCATTCCTCATTCGCAATAGAATTATTACTTGACCTCTGGATCTAGCACTCTGCGTGTCAAATACTTGGATATTTGTGAACTCTATAATGTTTTCAAATAAAACTATAATTTTAACTTATAAGTATTTGCGACCTTCTGACGTTAAACTAAATAAATATTAAAGTTAAATTAAAACAAAATTCACAGGCTATCAAATTCAAATTAAAAATCTGCTTAGGTTAATAGATAAAATATTTACTGTGGATCAGAAGGATGGGTTATTTTATCTTTGTTTATCTTGTTTGGCGTCGAGGCTGAGGGTAGAGCGGGGATAAGGTATTGGCGAATGAGTCGATTTTATTATTCAATTACTGCTATTTTTGTCTTCTTCTTATCCCGAGGTTAATGAACAACCTAGTATCTGAGTTAAAATTTTAAACCACAAACATCGAGAATGTTTCTCAGGCGTGTTGCTTTGTTCATGATGTTTTTCTTTACGGTTTTGAGTTAGCTTTTAATTTTCTAATATGCCCTTGACTTTGTAAACAGTCCGTGTTTTAGGTTTGGTATTGTTTCTAGGACCTCTTTGATCTCTGATTGGCTCGTTAAGGTCGTGTTAAATTATTTTAATTTTCCGTTTCTGCTATATGAAACCACAATTAATTAATAGTGGTGCACGATTCTTTACGTTCAGTTTTGACTTGGCATCGGCAATCTGCGTAATACCATCTCGGTCTAGTTAGTTTAGGACAATACTCATTGTCTTTGCCAATGGTAATCAAACCATACTATATTCATATATTTATCGATACTGTTGAAAATATAGGCCCATCTCTAAGCCAACAGGGCTCGGCTTAAATCAAATCGTTTTAAATGAATTCCACTTCATCAATCGTTGCCCGCTCGTACACTAATTAATGTGCCTAATGGAGAACAAATATCCGTTGGGGTAAGGGTTTTCAGGACGTATTTGTATCGTTTTAGGGATAATTGATAACCTGCCCTTCAATCGTGAGTTGACGAGATTAGACAACCATTTCCGTAGCTAGGGTTGAGTGAACTGTAGTCTATTGGAAAGGATGCCTGATAGAACTTTTAATATATTGGTTAATATTTCAAATCATGAATAATTTTTGTAAAACAGTTGATTAATTAAAATACAGAAATACATTTTGCTATTTAGATATATTTATTGACTATAATTTATTGGTCATGCGGATATGCTATATTAAAAACGTCAAACACTTTTTTTTAACTGGGTTTTAATAAAAATTCGTGGTCCACTTTGATCTTCCCTCCAACTTAAGCTCTGAGATCAACACTTGATTGGGAAGCTATTTATGAATTTTGTGGGATATTCTAATACGTAATAAGCATGACCGAACTTTATTATTCTTCAAGCTTTTTCTTTAAATGTATATTAAAAGCTAAAATATCTTTAGAAGAGATTGTGACATAATTATCTTTCTACTCTCATTTAAGTGACAGGTTCGGGTATGATTTAAGAATAGTATTAGGAATGTCTATCAATACCGACTTTGGTACATAGACTGTTCTGTTTACAAAAAAGTACAAATTAAGTAATTCTGATTTCCCTCCCCCCTTCCCATAAACATTTTGGGTACATTGGCGTATTTCAATGTAATTAAAATTTCGCCGGTGTTCCGTAAACATCGTTTGAAACATTAATTTGTTTTGAAGTCCAACTTCCAGCGTACATAATGAATCCCTTGAATCATAACATAACTCAAATGTTTATTGAACCAAATACTCATATAGGTATATATATCTGCCTAGTTTTTTCCCAATTACATTGGGGTCGGCTTCCAGTCAAGCCGAATGCAGCTTAATACCAGTATTTCACATGGAGCGACTGCTTATCTAACCTCCACAACCCAGTTACTGGGTAACTCGATATCTCGTAGTATGACTGGTTGTGTCATAGTTCTTATTTTGAAAATCGGGATTTACGGCTTAACGTGGTCTCCGAGGCACGGATATGAAATGATGGTCACCCATTCACAGATCCACCGTGGCAAGCGCAGCTGAACCTCGATCTTTCGATCTGTGCGATTGTTATCTACTTACTCACAAGCCCCTCTTACTAACTAGATACTAATATATGGTACCAATAAACATATAGTGTCGATACATCAAAATTATCTGAAAGCTACAGTAGGCTACTTGTCTTTGATAACAAAACCAGTATAAACTAGCCTCGCATACTATTGAAACTCCCTACTACGATAGACCAGCACAAGGTCAAAGTTTTACTATGGAGGTACCGCCTACTGCACTACCAGTGCGTGGTAGCTTGAGACTCTTGTGGAATTCGACTCGCCCGCCCGGTTACACTACACCACCCGGCAGTTGCGTATTGATACAAGCAGACGACAGTGACGTCATCGCGCTCAGGCCTCAAGTTATCGCAAGGGTAGTAAACTACAATTACAGGACGTGGGATCGATGGTGGCAGTTTTATGCGAGGTCGGGAGCATTCAGCTGACAAGCTCAGACATAACCAGGCAAAACCCATTGTAGTTACATAATCGGAAATTAATAGACAATCTCGTTTCCTAGTTAACATGTCTTTTCTTCCATACATCTCTGTCAGCCGTCATCTCGATAGTAACTATCTCTTTTTCTAGCCTTATCATCACACAATCCATCCATCATTTCCTCGGTCTCTACACGTATAGCTATCCACATTAATTCTCAAAATATTTCTTGTTACCTGATCCTCATTCCTCCGCATCAAATTCAAATTCTCGGTCACCGGCGTAACTTTTAGATTTCCTCTTAGATACTCATTTCTAGTTCTATCCTTCGTCACACCACAAATCTCTTCACATCTGTCACTACCATGACGTCACTAATAGGATTACAATGTTTTTACTGGTACCTTTATAAAACTTCACAAATCACATACTAAAATTCCTTTTTTACATCACGAATAATTTTACTAATTAACAAAGAAGTTTTAACTGTGTTGCACCAACAGGTATCGCAAATTCCACATAAACGGTGCACGAAAGCTTCAACAATAATTAAATTAATGTTTTGCACTAATGGAACAGTTGGTTGGCGAACCGTAAAGTATTAGCTGAAAAGCATAATAACGTTGAAAATATTCGATACTGAAATTGTAATATTTTAATTTACAAAGTATACTTAACTGACAACGTCGGATTTGCACGAGTTGTTCAATTACATTAGGTAACTATGTAGTTGTATGTAATTCCACAAGTCTTATAGGTGTTATATGTATGTACTATATATTCTTATTTCTATAATGTAAAACAATATTGCAAAAATAAGGTTTTGATGCTACAATTTGGTTGATACATATAGGATAGACTTAAAAATACCTACATATGACACTGAAAAAAGTCATATTGGTACCTGGGTACCAATATGACTTGTGGCTCAAGGAAGGGCCCACAACCACTGAGTTACAATGATAGAACCGGGAAAATGACATAAGAGGGAAACGTTAGGTCACGGCGGTAATAGCCTAGTGGTATGACCGTTGGACTGACAAGTCAAAGGTCGCAAGTTCTAATCCAAGGCACGCAAAACTGACTTTTCGAAGTCATGTGCGTATTATAGACTAATTATCACTTGCTTAAAACGGTGAAGGAAAACATCGTGAGGAAACCAGCACACTTGAGAGATTTCCTCGATGGTGTGTAAAACCATGTCAGAGACCTACGGGTGGTTTAAACTCTGACACTAGGTTGTTCATCAACCACACGATAAAAAGGAAAAGAAACCGCGGTAATTAAAAGAAAACGTAACATTATGTCTGTATTTCGAGAAAGGGTAGGCAAAGGTATACCACTCGCATTTACCAATACCGTCATGAAGTCTCATATGTAGTGGTGAGCTTGCCACTACTAGGGACAATTCCAAACTCCGAACTTCTACTGCGAATTATCTATAACACTTTACCTGACCTGGGAATTTAACCCATGCCTTCACGGTCAGCACCCGACCACTAGAATGAGGCACTTGTTAATATTATGACTACGAAAATGTCAAATTATTACAAAAGTCAAGTTCTCCACTCTCATTACTTTGCCTCTGTGTCATGTCAGTTTTAATTAAAGCCAAACAAAAATATGTCAGTAATTTCGTTAATTTAAAGCCTCAGACAGACTTCTGTTTATACGAACGACGATTTCGAATAAAATTTTATATCGAAATATTTTGTCTTTATTTCGTAATTAATCAAACTGAAATCAGATTTGTTTTTAGCCGCTTTTATATATTCCTAGTTTTTTTTAATTCCTATTTTTGTTTAAAGACTAAGGTCTGATTAGAACACTGGTTCTAACTTGTGAATGGAGGATATGGGTCAAGAATAGGCTCTTATGTGATTATAGCGACCTATACGTCTGTGGTACCAAAGATATTAGAAGGAAGAAGGTAGGTCAACTGATTGAATATTTACGACAACACCGCACAAAGAGCATTTACATAATTATTGCGTATTATTGCGTTTTAATTTTGTTTCGCATTTTCCATTACGATATGACAAGCTGAATTCAGACTTGTCTGATTCGTCATCACTTTGCAATAAACAATTCAACTTACAAAGTATTATAAACAAACAACATAAACAGCTTTATTACAAGGCAATAGGGTGCCTATTGAAATGTGGAATCTATAATTCATCGTGCGTCAGCTACTTGAAATCTCGAGGGCTTTAATCGTAATCTTGATTGCTATCACTAGCCCTTAACTAGTACAATGCTTTTGTATATAAATACACTAATATAATTCATGACTGATTTCATGACTCCATTCTTCAACAACTGACAGTTTATTTCATAACTTGTTCGTGTAAAATTCACTCGTATATCAAGATGAAATTTCTGGTAGTTTTTGTCACTGTGTTGGTGTTGGTAGCACACGGCAAAGTTCTTACCGCAGATGAACTTAGTCGAGTCAATACGATCGAACTTCAACCTGGCGACCCTTTGGAACTGACAGGTTATGCTGTAGAAGCAGCCGCCGTTCAACAACAACCGAGGGCTTCTGTTGGTGAAACCATACAAGTATTTGGTGCCGAGGAAGGACAAAAAGTTGGAGTCCCACAAGAATCACAGAGGGCTTACCAAGTGGATAGCCCTGAAGTCCGTAAGTGAAATGTCATAATTAAGTATTTCTGCTTAAATCCACCAGGTGCCTGCAAGATTACTTATTTATTCTATTTCGCGTTTTGGAACAGGTCAGTTGGCGGTGATCGGCAGGATACCCGTAACTATAGGCAATTCCAAAGAACGAATATGGAGAGCGGTTGGTGATAAAATTTTATTAAAATGAGGTTCTATATCTTTCTATATGTATTTGTCTTTTCAATCGACGATTAAGGTGCTGAAGTATAAACGTATTTTTATTTTTTACGTTAGAAAAGTAATTTATGTAACACCTTTGAAGATAAGAACATAATTTGGTAGTAATATCTTAGGTTTTCGCGATCACTACACATTATAATAAAACAACTTTTTAACTGGATTAATCGCGTGTATTATTGGTTTTTGTTTTTCCTGACGTTTCGAACACTTTGCTACGTCCAAAGGTTACGATCGCGAGGAGCACCAACGCAGCAAAGTTGTTTAATTACAAAATTTGGTGTTAATATTTAAGTTATTATTCTTAATAAGCTTATCTAACTATGTAGTTAAATAGTAATCAGTTAACTAGTTAAGGTGAAGACCTTAACTAGATGAACTGATTCTACTCACTGGTTATTAGAGTTCCTTTTCTAACCAGGGACCACAGGAGACCTAGAATTAATAGATCGAATGTAGATTGTACTAACGCCATTGTTAAACTGAGAACCGTTCAAGATTTTTTCCGATAGAAGATAAAGCATTTAAGGTTTATTTTTGCTTGCTCCAGGGCAGTTAGACGCGGAAGCGGAGCGAGCTCTATCTGATGGTATATACATTCCTATTCTGACGGGGGTATGTACCAACTCTGTGTGCTCCTACATTTGCAGCATTCTCAGCTTCAAGAACTCTAACTGCGCTTCCACCAATACTTGCCAGTGTACTAACTAAAATAATAATAATTTAATAACAGTTGTGAACTTTTATTTTGATCCCCTTCTGGACTATGTTTAGTGATATGGAAGTATAAGTTTGGCATTAAAGAATTGTAAACTATTTGTAATAAAAATATTATTTTTTTACCCTAAAGTAACTTTTATTGAAGAATATTGTATCTACGAGTATAACCCGAGTGCTGATGAGTATTTTAATACAAAGGTGCTATTAACTGCGACCACTAGACTACTGAAGTGTTGACACAGTCATATCTTTCAGAGTTATTAAAGAGAAAAAGTCTAACAAAAACAGTATGACGTCACAAGGGCCAACCTTGGCACCGCAGCAAATTAATGATCTCGTCTCTCCCGGCCAGGTATCGCGTCTCCGAAAGTAAGAATGATTACAACACTTTTTCTACCTCTATGTTTGCTGTTATATAGCGGCTTAAAGCTACATAGACAGTATTCCTTGAAATATCTGAGAATGGAAGATGGTATAATTTATCTAATAGGTATATAAAAATCTCGTGTCACAGTGTTTGTTATCGAACTCCTCCGAAACGGCTTGACCGATTCTTATGTTTTTTTTTGTGTATTTTGTAGGTCTGAGCATAGGTAGGTAGTACATAACATAGCATCACGCCTGTATTACCCACGCCTGTATTCACCAATGCTGTTATTAAGTCCCATGTAATAGGTGGTGAGCCTATTGCCATCTACCGGGCACAATTCCAAACTCCGGGCTGCTACTGAGAATGTTCTAACAGAATAACTCAATAACAGTTTGCCCGACCCGGGAATCGAACCCGAGACCTCAAGCTCAGCAGTCGCGCTTGGGACTACTAGACCAACGAGGAATAGGTAGTAGGCTATTTTTTATACCCGTAGGTGATAAGGGTGTCCCTATCCAGAAAAAATATATGGGAGAACAACGTTTGCGGGGCACACCTAGTTTTATTTATGTGATATTTTTGACGGATTTTGTCTTGTTACCGAATTCCTGGTAAAATACACAAAATAAAGCCTCTTTCATACAAATATAACAAATGAATGAACAAATTCCAACTGCGAACAGAAATCGAACATTCCATTCTTTATTCGTATTTGAATAAATTTCCCACTTGGCTTTATACAAACCGTCGAATCGGGAACAAAATGGCTGAACATCTGTGGCAGATTAACTAACCAACAGTTTGTTCGTAATAGGTAATAATTTCTTTTAACGTTGGCCTGTAATCTTATCGTAATGGTAACGGTTATCGGATATAGGCGCGCTTAATTTTGCCTAGGTTTTGTTCAGAAGTTTTATAGCGATGGCGCATTACGGAACGGAAGAATTATTTTTAAAGGCAAGCTGGTAAATTGATGTCGTAAATATTGTCATCATGGGTTTCTCTTGACAAACGTTAGTATGGATAGTTTACATATAATATATATATTCCTCTGGGAAAATTGCTTAGAGAGTGGACTGTATCATGTTATTCGTTAAGTAGATGTTTCTACTTAACGAATAGCATGACTTGATTTACTGCCTTGTGGGTCTAGTGGTCGCAAGCGTGGCTGCTGAGCATGGGGTCTCTGGTTCGATTCCCAGGTCGGGCACAGCGTTATTCGGTATTTTCAGTTAGGAAATTTTCAGTAGCAGCCCGAAGTTAGGAATTTGGTGGTGTGACACCTCCGTGCTTCGGAGAGCACGTAAAGCTGTCGGTTCTGCGCCAGATTTCTCTCCGGTCGAGTCGGATTGCCGTCCCATCGCACTATGAGAGTGAAGGAAGACGGAGTGCACCTATGTTTGCGCACACACTTGTGCTCAAACACTCAAATATCTCCTGCATACTAGGCTAATCTCCTCGGAGATAGGCCGTCGTGACCGAAATACGGTCTGGAGGACATCAACGTCATCAATAGTTCGAAATTGATGAATGCAAAAAATGCAAACCAATTGCATTGATAAGTTTCGTCGATCAATCCAATTTCCTTGTTAGTTTCCTCAACAATGAGAGCTTAGAAGCGTGACCGTTAGAATGTAACATAAACATCTCGCCTGTATTCCCCGAAGGGGTAGGCAGAGGTGTACACAATTGTACACCCACATTTGACAAATGCTGTTATTTAGTCCCATGTAATAGGTGGTGGGCCTATTGCCACCTACCGGATACAATTCTACAGAAAAACCCAATAACACTTTGCACGACTTGGGAATCGAACTCAAGACCTCATGCTCAGCAGTCGCGCTTGAGACCACTAGACCAATGGTAGTCTGTCAAGTCAGTCGTTAGAACGTACCGACTGAATTTTGTTGTTCGTGACTGAATAGTGTATGTTTTGTCATGTTCGTATTAAAAAATAATGATCATTTCTTTCCACAAAAAATTATAACTTTATTGATTACTTTAAGAAATTAGTACACCTGAGGGATGTTCTCAATGGTGTGTAAAAATATCCATGTTAGAGTGGCAGCACTTCACTAATTTTTGCATGACGATGACGTCATATAATTATTGTGATTAGTGGATCCATCCTTCACACGTTTTGTGTATAAACACCTGCATTGTATAAAACTCGATATCTAGATATGCTACAGGTATCTACAGGCTGTAATCTAAGTCTAGCCAGGTCGGAACTCATTTCACGGCGTCGCGCCGGCAAATTAATTATTCCCAGCGTTAATTGCGGAGGGAGGGACCAAATCTATACAAATTAACGTAGCTCTTATACAGTACTTAATGTTTACGAATATTTGTTTTTGCGACCATTTATGCCGAATAATTTTACACTCTTCAGTAAATAAAAAAGGTATTGAGTACCTACTTCCCGTTGACGTTAAGTCATGAATTTGGCAAATAGTAAGGTCTCATATCACAAATAACGGAAAAAAAACTGGAAAACTAGGGTAATTGATAGAAGTACTTTTGACCCTATCTGAGGGGCTCGTGGCTAAGTAACAGCCGCACAGATCGATCGTTAGAGGTTAAGCTGCGCTTGCCGCGGTCGTTCTGTGGATGGGTGACCATAATTTCATACCGTGACTCCTCCGTGCTTCGGAGAGCCGTTAAGCCGTCGGTCCCGGTTATCAAATTAAGATCTATGACAGCCGTTACGGGTAGTCCAGTCATACCACGAGATATTGTGTTACCCAGTAACTGGGTTGTGGAGGTTAGATAAGCAGTCGCTCCATGTAAAATACTGGTAAGCTGCATCCGGTTTGACTGGAAGCCGACCCTAATGTAATTGGGAAAAGGCTAGGCTTGCTAATAATTTTATATAAACTGGTTTGACACTTTAGTCATCCTGTGACCACGAAAGCTGCGAAGTGCTTGAAACGTCAGAGATTAATCGGGTTATTAAAAAAGTTGTTTTAGAATAATGTGCAGTGATCGCAAAAACCTAAATTTTCAGTAATGTTAATTATAAGGAACTCGGTGCACGATTCAGACTCCACTTTTTCGGTTTCCTTTTGAATATCGTAATAGAATTTTGCTTCGAGTTTGTAGTCAGTCATGTTAGGTAGGCCAATAAAACTATTTCTATACAGATTACAGCGTATTTGAAAAGTCTTGTCAATGTGAAGCAGCGAAAAACTGAGGAAGTTCTTCATACGATGCCTGTTAAGTTAGCCCACAGAAAGAAATAAGATGACTTTTTATGAGATGAGGAATTATAATGTGGTTAATGAACAACACTAGGTCAAAGTTTTCACCACCCGTAGACCGACATGGTTTTAATTAACATTGAGAACATCTCTCAGGTGTGCTGGTTTTCTCACGATGTTGTCCTTCACCGTTTTAAGTAAATTATATTTCTTAGACACATGTGATTACGAAAATTTGGTTATGCCTTGGCAACGAACTTGCGACCTTTGACTTGCCAGTGTAACATTCATGACTTCACACTATCACAGCTTTGGATTATTATAGCTTATATACTTTAAGAGTTGACTTATTGTATTTAGTGGAAATATGGAACTATAGTAGGTCCAATGAATTAAATATCTACTATTAAAAGTTTATACAGCGAGAGTTTGAAATTAAACAAAAAAAAAACACAGTAGTGGAAATAAAAGTGTATTTGTTTCAAATTACAGCAACACCAATTTGTTTCGAACAGACAAACTCTATTAAATGGAGCGCATATAAAATTCACAGCTGAAATACCTGACGAGCTAACGGCACATTTTTTTAATCCACTTTGCCGTTTAGCTGCAGTCAGTAGTTTTAGTAATGAATAATCAATAGATGTTAAAAATACCCAATAAACAAAAAAGGTATTTGCAAACACACTCCTTTAGTTAGTAATAGGTTAAGGCCTATTGAAAGTGTCAACGTGTTCACTTTTTGCAGGCCAGGTGCAGTTGGCCTGCACAGACACACTTCACAGGCCTATAGGGAAGGTGTTTTTCTCTGTGGGGAAACACATGGTTGTTATTTTAATAGCATATATAACACAGCATCACGCCTGTACATCCCGAAAAGGTAGGCAGAGGTGTACACAGTGGTACACCCACATTTTACCAATGCTAATTAAGTCCCATGTAAGGGGTGGTGAGCCTATTGCAATTTATCGAGCCCAATTCCAAATTCCGGGCTGCTACTTAGAATTTCGTTATAGAAAAACCACTTTGCCCAAACTAGGAATCGAATCCAAGCTTACCAGTCATGTTTCTAAACTAACTTAATATTATCTCATTTGAATTTATGTTTTCACGAGAGATCGAATATTTTATTAAATTCTGACCCTAGAGTATCTTCCAACTTTCCTTTGTTTATTCCAGTTACAACTGAAGCATTATTTATAAAGGTTATTTTCCGTATTCATTTATTTGCCACATATTTTTTAAATACAAATAATTGATAAAAACTTTTCACGAATAATTAAGCCGACGAAATAGGAAACTGAAAAGAGAAAATATTATACCTTATCTACATGTTGTTTTGTTTTGATAATTTCTTTAAATTAATATTTAGACTTAGATATATATTTATTTGCGTAAAATGTGCTATAATAAGATAGCAATGACACATGCCGCCATAATTTAACAGCAGGCTAAATATTTACGTACAGTTTAAATAATGACTATAATAACTACAATATATTCTAATTACTACGCTGGAAACAAAGATTAACACTAATATTAAGAGTAGGTACTCTAATTGATTGTTCACATAATGAAGTCGGTTATAAATAAAAGTCATAATACATAATTAATTGGTCTTCGTTGATTGTTTTTTGGTCTCTTGCACAATGAAATTGATGTGTCGTTTATTTTAAATGTAATTAACCAGATACGGTATAAAAGGTTATAAACGTGTAGCATGACGTATAAATATATTGACTAACTGTTTAAAATAACCGATGTAATTTCCCGATAGCAAGTATTATTTTTGAACAACCGTGATATTAATTTAATTACTGTATTATTTTTGTTACGTTAAATAAAGTCTGATTTATATATTGTTATTGGTTTGGGAATTGACGCGAATTAAGTGTAGGTATGGCATGAAAAACGTATGAATTGCAAAAATCCATCAGAACAAGGATTTACGTTACTTTTGATTTTGATCGATAATTTGATAAAATTGTGTGACTTTTTTGTAACTGTAGGTTTATTTACTGTTCTTTTTGTATAAGTTAGAAATCAAGGCTGATTAATATCAACACATTATTGGTAGAATTAAAAAGGAAACGAGTTTGCATTTAACTCATTTATCAGAGTCAGAGGCTAACGGTGGTTTAATACTCTTACAATAAATTATATATCAACCATACAATAAGAAGAATTGGTGTGTGTGTATGTTCGTTGTTTCAGTTTGAGTGCCACTTAGAATTGTTTACGTGTGCATTTAACTGTTTTTTGGAGTATGCTCGTGACGTGACGACTAAGTAAATAAGTGCTGAGTAATGATCGAAAGGTGGATTGAAATCTTAAATATAATTTAAGTGAAACTGATTTATTAAAGTGGTAATGGATAATGTGTTTAAAATACTGTTGTGTAAACTTGTGTCAATTTATGTAGTAGGTACGTATGTATACTTATACTTTTCATTTCATTATCTACCCGTTCCCCCACTGAATATGGGCGTAATGCTATGTTATATTCATTATTATTTTTCACTGCAGAAATCTTTTATCTCTTATAATTTGATTATTAATACTTTCTGTGATCAAAATCAATTTTATGCTATCAAAATCTATTAATTTAGGTTTTAATACTGACTTTAAAACATTTTATCACTTAGTTATTGAACGATCGAACGGTCATTATGAAATTCGGTCTAACACGTGTCAAACTGTCCAACTCCCTTGAGAAAGAGTTTGAAAATAACTTGTCAAAATTAATTAAAATTCACTCGAGAACTCTCTAGTGATGCGTGTGAAACAAACTTAGTTTTAAAATATTATTTGTTAGTCTTTAGAGAGGCTCGTGGCTAAGTAACAGCCGCACAGATCGATCGATCGAGGTTAAGCTGCGCTTGCCGCGGTCGGTCTGTGGATGGGTGACCATAATTTCATACCGAGACCTCTCCGTGCCTCGGAGAGTACGTTAAGCCGTCGGTCCCGGTTGTCAAATTAAGATCTATGACAGTCGTTACGGGTAGTTAGAGGCCTGAAAGTCTGAAAACCAGTCTTACCACGAGATATCGTGTTTCCCAGTTACTGGGTTGTGGAGGTCAGATAGGCAGTCGGTCCATGTAAAATACTGGTATTAAGCTGCATCCCAACCTGCATGTTAATTAAGTACATTAATGCAGTAATTCTTTCTACAGCCAATATTGGGTATAATTGTCACAAATTCGTCTCATATTAAAAAAAAAACATGCGGTGCAGGGTTTGGGGACTGCCGATAGAAGTATTTACTTACGTACGTAGCTAAGCAACTTGTTAGCTCATGGAAAGCGTTTGGTGACGATGACGAGAGTTCCATGATTTTTGTTCACTCAAAAAGTGCTCAACACGCATAAAGAAGTTTTCACTTCAAAAAATTATAGGCTCACACCTGTATTCCCCGAAGGTGTAGGTAGAGGTGTACCTATAAAGTTGTAGACCTACATTTGAGATGTAGCGGTGAGCCTATTGCCGTCTACCGGACACATTCCAAACTTCGGGGTGTTACTGAGAATTTCCTAACAGAAAAACCCAATAACATTGCCCAACCTGAGAACTCAGGGTCTCATGCTCTGCAGTGACGCTTGGGAGCACGAAACCTACGAACTAGTGAAAAAATATTGTTTTCTTTTTTCGTAATTACGCGAAAGGGTCAGAGAAATTATGTTTTATTTTTACCTATGTTGTCCCACTGCTGGGCAAAGGTCTTCCTCTCATTCTGTTAATATGTTTTTATAATATTATATTCTAAGGAGAATTTGTATTAACTGTTGTAAACATTATTTATGCATGCAAATATAATGCGATGCTCTACACTTGTTTCCCCCCCGGTCTTCATCAGGAGCTGTAAGATCGTGCAGTGTCCACCACCGAAATGCTGGTGGAAGTAGCTAGATGTTGTATTTAGTTGCATCCATTGTTACTAATGAACTTCGGTAACGACATCTTTGGTAAGGACTGAATCAACATATCTAATACATATCTTATTGTTATATATTATAAATAAGTACGGTAATTCGAGGCTGGTCGCCCCACTTTTTGATTTCGCTTTGTATTCCATGACGTAATAATTTTAATAAAATTTGCGTGTAACGTATAAATACATTGGTCCTTCAAGTACTAGTTAGTAGAGAAGAAGATTATGAAACTTTTAACACTTCTAAGTCCTAGCCCAAAAACCCAAAGTTGCAGCGCCTCGTCACGAGGTGTAGTGGTTGGCAATGTGTGAGTAAGTATCTAATTTGCTAATATCAATAGTCGCGATATCAATCACAAAACCAAGTTATGAAATTTGGGGCATCTATCTCACTGAGGCAATAATCCTCGACTTACCCTATGATTCATTGAATACCTGTGCCGGAAATAGAAGCATATTATCGGAAGTTGTTAATGAGCTAAATATGTAACGTTCATTATAAAGTTGAAGTTGTTAATAATATCACTGTTGTTTGTATGTTGTTGTTTCAAAGACGCGAAACAAAACATAAGGAAACAAAGTTATTGTACCTACCTAAACACATTTTAATGATTAACCCTCGGGGAAGAGAACTGTTTCGGGTGTATGTAGATGGAGCTGAAAGTATGTATGTATCGTAATAAGCAATTATTTATTAAAGGGTAGGTAGAGAAGTACTGTTGTATAATCCACATTTCACCGATGTAGTTACTAAGTCCATGTAATAGGTGGTATGCTTATTGTCATATAACGGGAATCCAAACGTTGGACTGCTACCGATAATTTCTTAACAAAAAAACTTAATGACACTACCACATTCAGAAATCGAATCTAGGGCCTCGTGTTCAGCAGCTACGGTTCTGACCACTAGACCTCGTTAGTCTGACTGTGTAGCAAGAAATGTAAATTACTATTAAATTTTATTTAAAACAAAATACACTATAAGTGTCATCACGAAAGTAACATTTTGCACGAAAGTAAAATCAGTTAGACTTTTACTATCAAAACTATCATACAGGTAAATAAATTTCAACATAAAATATGGCTTTTTTATCCGGATATTAACACACAGATCTATACGTATCATAAAACGATAATGTGAGCGGAATATGTAGATAAAGCGACAAAGACAGGAAATAACCTCTGCGCTATCGGTCGGTGCTAGAACGAATTGAAATATTTGCGCTCAGATTGCTATTTGCCTTTGAGGATAGATCTGGGGACATCTTAGATTTTAGTCATACGTTTACTCAGACACTGCTGCAGTAGTTTTTTTTAGAGAAGTAGAATCTGACTACAGATAAAGAATGACGCAAAAGATTTGTTGTATGCGTTCTGAACGATTATCAACAGGTGTAATGGCTATATCGATTGATATAGAAACGGTCACTTAGTTTTTGCAATAAATAATCTAAGTTGGATTCTTTCTAATTCATCAAATTCAAATCTAATCAAATTTGCACGAACAAACTGTAACATGCAATCTCATGCAACGTATTCACGTACATTGACGTTGCGGTTGGCGCAGTAGTCGAGAGACCGGCTGCTGAGCCGCGTGGCGCAGATTCTATTTCTGCACGGAGCGAATATATGATCGTATGATCTACAGATGTGTGCATGTGAGATTAAATGTCTGTAAACGCACCCACGATAAAGGAAGAAATTCCTGTTGTAAGTCCAAAGTAAAAAAAAAAGTATTACAAAGTAACCATCATTTCGATTAATCAAGTCAGCCAATACGCCTGTCTGAATGAACCCTTTAATAAACTTCGTGTTCTAAAGAAATCTATGCAATGGCATCCTATTATTTTTCGGTAAATTCAACAAATCCACTATATTGCAATTTTCTTTCAAATTACACTAATAATACGGTATTCCCGTATCCTGCAAAGAATAGCAGATACTGTGCTATGAAGGCATCTGTTATGGAAACTATGGCTGTGTGACAGAATCACAGTGATCATAAAACTTAAATATACAAGTCACTGTATCAAAGGCCGTGTTAAGTACCGCAAGTTACTGGAATTCCACAATCCTTATCGCTAGACTAAACATTGGATTGAAATGCGCACGCGAACGCTGCAGGACAATAAGACCATTGATATCACGGGATAAGTAGGTAGTTCCGCTTGGCACCGACATAACACTTATAGGTGACGTGGGTGTTTCCCCATAGGTATAATCTGGTGGCCTTCAAGCATCGACAAGCGGGCAAGCGAGTTCCATCGTCTTCGACAGCATCGCTTAACATCAAATGAAGTGGAGGTCAAACGCAAGCTAATTAAGAATAAATAATAAAAAAAACCCGGGTTTCTTCTCCGCATGAGAAGAGGTTTTACCCTGCAGAGAGACAGATACAGGTTGATTTATTTATTTTGCATCCTTTCCTTCTAATCGTTGCCTCATTGCTGAGGATCGTGACTACAATGTAGCTTGTCAACTGTATGCCTCCATTTGTAGCGATCAGCCGCTTGGTGGAGTTCGGTGCTGACCGTCATCTGCAGTTGATGAGATATTTGATCCGTCCAGCGTATTGGGCCCTTTTTGTTTTTCCATCATTTTGCACTCACGACTACGCAATACATACCTATCCTTCCAACCAAAATGCTTTCAGTATGCTCAAACAAAACCTCATGGAAAGTATTCACAAAAGGATCGCAAGTTTGCGAAGCCATATCGCATGTTCGCGAGTTTGGCCGGACTCAAACAGGGTTACATCCGAACCGAGTGAATAGGACTGCAGATAGTTTACTGTGCACAAATATGTGTCTGTAAATTATTCAGCTAGTTCCACGTGTCCTGTGCAAGGTGTTCCGTGTGCACAACTTTGTGCACCCTGTTTGTGCTATCAAATTCACAAGTTTGTTTCGAGTTCCGTTCAATTTGCGCATTTGTAATGTTGCTGTGTATAACTGTTGTGTTCTTTGTGTTTTGTCTTATTTGTTAGTGTGTTTTGATGTTTTCTTTACCGCAGCAGTTAATAAGCTTTGGTCGGCATGGATAAAATAAGCATTATTGACAGCAACTCTATGTAAAACAGCCAAGTTGAAGCCATGACCTCGCTTATTGGCTTTGTGTGTAGGTCTATAAATTTAGATATCAGTTATGCAGTTACTTTTCATCAGTTATGACCCTAAATCTATTTGTTTTACTATCAATCAATTTTGTTCGCTTTAGTTATAACTACAGTATTCTTCCCTGATTTCAAAACAGTTCCATTATCGCTGATAGACGATATAAGCTTTAAAAAACTTACCCAACCAACTATCGCCACACTTTATATCGCCCACTTATTGTTTCCAACAGAATTTATTTGCGTTTAATTTATTATGTTGCTTTATTTTTTGCGGCAGTGAATTAGGAATGCGCTTCGCGTTGCGTTGCGACGACATTAACAAATGAACCGCTGCCGGCGGTGTGCGCGCTGCCTATAATTAAATTTACTGAGGTAAAATTATTCATAGGTATGGTAGTAGTTGTACAATATGATTAAGTCAAAAACTACAGGGTGTATTTTTATGATAAAGGGCGCAAGAGCGTTTTTTAGACTAAAGTATGTTATGTATGGAGACGTTATGAAACATGCGTGCTGCGAGAGCTTATATTAATATGGGTTATTTTATTTACCTTTGCAATATTGTTTCGCTAAATATGTAATATCACTTCTCATCATCAATCATCAATATCAATACATATAATAAAAATGTAATGGATTGCTGTCTGTACATGGAAAATATATGAGAAAAAATATTATTGGGACCTATAACAACGCAAATAGCAACCAAAACAATTATTGTTAGAATTTTTTGTCTGTTTATCTGTTTGTCTGTGCGTTTGTGCACGCTAATCTCAGAAACGGCTTATCCGATTTAGATGTGGTTTTCACTAATATATTATGGTAAGCTTCACTTAACATTTAGTGTTTGTTTCATGTCAATCGGTTCATAAATAAAAATGTTATGCCAATATAAAGAATCACGTCGAACAATTGTTAATTATAAATTTGTGTTCATGCATGGTGTTAATTACCGACATCCACGCGGACGGAGTTGCAGGCACAGCTAGTTTAAACTATGTTCAGGCTTAGTTGCACAAACTTAACTGAACTGAAACTTTAATCCGTGATTTCGAATGTGTGGTGGTATTTGTCGGCGCTGACTTCCATGAAGGATTTCTACACTCATTAAAAGAGGGTTACAATATATGGCACGGAAAAACATCGTGAGGTAAGCGAGACTTATGTTCTGAAATTGAAAACCCGTAGTGAGCTAGCGTGGTGATTAATGCTCGTGGCTTCTGTCTATAAGGAGAAAAGAGCCTTGCTCTACAGAGGGACAGTTACGGTCTTCTTATATTACGCAATAATACAGTTAGGCCATACATAAATTAAATTAAATATAGTAACTAAGCAGATTGTAATTTAATATGCCCATTATTAGGTTTGTAATTCCCTCTGTAATCGAAAACATGAGTTGTAACGTGGTATGTTTCCCTATTGTGGCACTTACGAAGGGTCCAGGTAAGGGCGGGTATTGTGGGGAAATCGATTACATTTGCCAGACCCGAATCGAGTCAAACAATTGGCAGTGCGAACTATTTGTAAACATTGTGTACTGGGCTATTGTACCACGGAGGTTTCATAGGGATGTAAGTACAGATCTTGAGAAGTACTAGAAGCAGGTAAGTATTTGTATTATTAAGTAATCTACATCTACACTAATATTATAAAGAGGAAAGATTTGTATTTTTGTATGTAACGAATAAACTCAAAAACTCCTAGCCCGATTTCAAAAATTCTTCCATCATTAGAATGCTACATTATCCCTGAGTAACATAGGCTATATTTATTATTAGAAAATATTAGGGATCCTTACTAAAACTTCAATAATGTAACCCATGTTCACCCGTGCGAAGCCGAGTCGGACCGCTAGTTGTATATATGTTTAGCCCTATTGGTCTAGTGGTCGCCAGGGTGACAGCCGAGCGTGAGGTACTGGGTTAGATTCTCGGGTCTGCCAATGTTTTATTGTTTTTTTTTTAAGTTAATTCTCAGTAGCAACCTGGAGGTTGGAATTGTGACCAGTTGATGGCAGTAAACACCTCTGCCTACCCTTGGGGAAAACAGGCGTGACCCAATGTTATGTTATATACGTTCAGCAGTTGGTAAATATTACTATTCTAGTAAAACATACTTACCTTTCTCTTTGTCCTCGTGTTATCTCCATAGCATATGGTTCACTTTTTGGCTGAATCTTTTCCAATTTTCCCGGGATTAAGTCCCTTCCCACCCAGTGAGTCCCATCCCTTGGGGTTACCCCTTATTTTGCTGAGAGACAATACGTGTTTTCAAAGGCCTCATTGCTGCCCAACCCCTTATGAGGACATACTATCCCATAGGTACTGAACAGTTGTTATGGGAGAGTATGTCCTTTATATTATAGAGTACTTCGTTCGCTTCACTTCTAGGATAACTTGTATACAAATGGTGTTTCTTGCCTCGTTGGTCTTGTGGCCAAAAGCGTGACGGCTGAGCCTGACATACCGGGTTCGATTACCGGGTCGGACAAAGTGTTATTGACTTTTTCTAATACTATATTCTCAGTAGCAGCTCAAAGTTTGAAATTGTGCTCGGTAGATGGCAATAGGCACCACCATTACATGGGACTTAATAACCGCATCGGTGGAATGTGGATATACAACAGTGTACATCTCTGTCTACCCCTTCCGGGAATACAGGCGTAATGTTATGTTATGTGAAATCTGAGTGTAGAAAGAAAGAAAGAAAACTTTTATTGGCACTCAAAATTATATATACAAAACAATATATAAATTGTGTATCACATATACCCCTTCGGGGAATACACGCGTGAGTCTATGTTATGTTATAAATAGATATATTTCGAGAAATCGGATATATACTTCTTAATATTAAGAGCGTGCACATAAAGTACGATTACCCGTATCTAAGGAGTAAAAAACATTAGAGAAGTAAGACACAAACTATTACCACTGTCTCTACGTCTAAGATTATACGAGTACGTATGTCCCACATTCGTATGTGAATGGGGACTTTATCTCTGACGACTTTAGCAAAGTCCTTTACATTTCCGAGATCCCTCGTGTATCTGATGCAGAACCCACCTCTACACTCTCATGTTGCTTTGTTGTGTTTTTCAAACGTATAACATAAGTGCAAATTCAACATAATTCTGTGTAAGGAGGGGCAGTAGGACTGTTAAAACATGCACTACAACATGTTTAGCATCGTCAAACTTTTGAAAATGGCGTAATTATAATTTTATTTATGGCTCCTCGTTTCGTCCTGTTTTGACTGCCTCGTTGGTCTAGTGGTCGATTCCCAGGTCGGGCAAAGTGTTATTGAATTTTTCTGTTAGGAAATTCTCAGTAGCAGCCCGGAGTCAGGAAGTTGGTGGTGTGAAACCCCCGACCTTTGAGAGCACGTAAAGCTGACGATCCTGCGCCTTATCTCTCTCTGGTCGTGTCGGATTTCTGTCCCATCGGAATGTGTGAGTGAAGGAAGAGGGAGTGCACCTGTGTTTGCGCATACACTTGTGCACTATAATATCTCCTGCGTACTTGGCTAATCTCCGTGGAGATAGGCCGCCGTGACCTAAATACGGTCGGAAGGAGTATATTTATTGCTTCAAAAATCTTTTGGAGTTCCATGTTTAATACATGTTTCTTTGCCAAAATATATATAGATAAAATCTAAAAATGCTGTCCAAACGCTTGATTATCTTGATGGCTTCTTGTAAGAATGATCTAAATTGGATTCTGTTCTGACAGGATTCGTCAAAATATCTGTGGATTGTGCTGCTCATGCTATTGCCTTAAATTGATAAATATTTAAAGCCTTAATCTTATTTCTCATTGCCCCCAGGAATTAAGACTATCGACCTAGTTTTCCATACAAACCTGCTGCATTTGCAACCGTACCAATTTTTAGCATAACAATAGTATCTTTTGCACTCTTTATCGGTAGTTGAGCGCTACGTAGACACACCAGAGCTTTCAACGGAAAGTAGGTTTTTACAGTGCATCAATATTCATGAGAGGGGCCCCCGCGACATTTCTATTTCGAGAGCCTAACCCGAGAACTTCGTGTTTCACATATTTCCAACGGTTTTCTTATGTTTTACATGCAGGAATGTTGGACGTAAGATAGTGTAATTATTTATGTGTGTAAAGTTGCTACAGTGGGGTTAATTGAGTGCCACCAAGTAAGTTGTGTTGCTAAGGTTTTTGATTTTATTTAAATTTTTATGTAAGCGTCTTGTATGTAAAATGGTATTCTGTCTCGGTATATGTCTTATGGGTATCCATTCGTAAAGGACATATACCTATATGGCGATTTATGATCAATATCTAAGTATCAATTAATGTTCACCGGTTACTACTCACGTGCATTTTTCGGGAACTTCAACAGAGACAGTAGTTGGACGTTGCACCTCCTTGGACACCAGCTCTGGAGTCCACGTCATATAAAAGTGAGTTAAGCCTGGATTGTCAGCGCAGTATGCACCGACATATATAGTAAAGACAATATCTCGGACACGACGAGTGGCGGAAACACACGAGTTCTTCCGACACCGAGTACATCATCGGCACGTGCGAAACGCTACGCGGCGCGAAGCAGCTCCAGTTTGACTCGCGACATTGCCACGGGCTCAGCTCATGACTAAGGGCTCTGTTCGAGTTCGAAACTAGTCGGGCAATCCCGAAGAATGCAAGTGAGTAGTAACCGGTAAAAATTAATTGATATAAATATGTCTCACGAAAGTTTTTATATACAAATATCTAAGTAGTACATTCATTGCGGAGTACCTTTTCGAAATATATAAGATAGAACTGGTATAGTATAACCTACAATAAAGTTTATCTGTGATTATTACTGTCTTCTGTCTTGATTACCAGAAGTGTTTTCCCGTGAAAACTTACAAGTAAACTAACCTTTTAGTGTACAAGCAAGATATCAGTAGTTATAGATAAAGTTAGTTATAGACGTATTATCTCATATGTTTCACAAAATGTCAAGAAACATTTTGGTAACAAGCTAACATAGTTTGGCTTCTTGAAGCAAGGAAGTGGCGTGAAAAATTATGGCCGATGAAGTCGAAACCCTGGGGTGTGCATCATACAATTGTAGGGTGGGCACCATATAATTCTGGCGTGAGACCCTTATATACACCAATGAAAAATGAAACACGTCGAGATGCAATTGAGGCTTAAGGTATTTTTAGTAAACTACTACCTACTCAGGAAAAAGAACCAGTGCTGCGTCGACCCTAAATAAATTGGGATAATGGTACGAAGATGCTAGCTACCACTAACTCGTGTCTTCGTATCTACATGTGTCCGTGGTGCTCAACTAGTACTACGAGTTAAACCGTAGCGAGTCATCTCGTAGTGCGGGTTCCAGCACTTGTTGTGTGACTTAGAAGGCGTTAAATATGAAATATCTCGTAGCTCCTACGAATGTATGAGAGGAAGCAATGTGAACTGAATTCAGGTGCGCTAACGTGTTAAGGCAGAATAGTTTATTCATCATCAGTAGGTCGCAAGAGTTCCGGTTCGTGTAAAGTGTTATTGGGTTTTTCTGTTAGGAAATTCTCTATAGCACCCAGACTTTGAAACTGTGTCCGGTTGATGGCAATAAGAATTTGGGGGCTGAGTTGCCCGCGTCAATAAAAGTGCACCCTTAAAATGGAATTTCCACACGTGGCCCCTGGGTGGTGCAAAACAGGCAACACAACCCAGGTGGTAGGCGTCGGCCGCGGCTGGTTACCACCACCCACCCGACGAAGCCATATGTGAAGGGACCTAGTCTTGTTTCGGGATGTAGTCCGGAGCAATCGTTGTGGGGTCTGGGCAGTTGCATCAAAATATCATCGAGAATGAACTCTCCAACCACCTCAATAGCTGGACAGACTAACAAAATCGTCAGTAATGCTTATTGGATATTTCGCTTACTTATGGATTAGGCAATTAAATTAATCCTAAGGCCAGGCTAAGGGAATGTGTACTTTTGTTACTAAATAGGTATTGCGGCCTAGTTGTCCGCGTCCGTGAGAGTGCACCCTTCAAAATGGAATCCCTACGCGTAGCCCCTGGGTGGTGCAAAACAGTCAACACAACTCTGGTGGGAGGCTTCGACCACGGCTGTTTACCATCCACCGGACGAAGCCGTTGTGGGAGTGGGCAGTTGCATCAACTCCCCAACTGTCGTTCTCCCCAAATCTATCCACTCTATTTAAGAGTGAATAGATTTATTCTGGATCGAAGTGCTCCATCCTCGGCCACACCGTCTCATATCATCAGGAGAGTTGGTGACCAAACGAAGAAACAATAAAAAAAAATGAGCTCACCTGTCACAATACAGGATTGATGCTATAATAAAAAAAGACAGCTATAAAGTTAAGCACACACCACAACAATGCTATAAAGTCAACAACTAGCTGCATCTCATTAACATTCCGTGTTCATAATTCGTCTATATCATTCTCACATTGTGTGTACAGAACAACTTCTTCTGAACAAACTTAATTAACTCAGTTGCTATGTCTTCAGAATTTAGGCTCTTTCATTAAAACTTAAATTAATATGCGCCGCGTGTGGTTGTTTTGTGGTTGTTATGGAACCTCTGTTATTTGGATTTTGTGTGAAAGTGGATTTTATTGTACCACTTATATATATATTTATGTAATTTTTCTCTATTTTGCAGAACAGATGCAGAGGTCAGTGACCTACTCGCCTAACAATGTGGTAACGTACTAACTTGATTCAGCTTCTGATGCTTCATGTAGTCATGAGATATTATGTTTCATTTTGAAACCTATTTTCATAATTATATTCCTGAGCATGTGTGCTTACTAAGTTCTAATGAGTCCATTAAATTTAAGCTATAGATTAATTATAAACATAATATATGTAATATAGCATCACGCCTGCATCCCCGAAGGGTTAGCAGAGACATAGGTGTTATAGGTTAGGTTGTTTTTGCAATGAATGGATTTGAGATTTAGGAGGGTCAATAATTCAATAAAAGACGTACCGCTTGCTCTCTCGAACCAATAGTCTTCATTTATTACTTTTTTTAAACATAGACAATTTCACCATAGATAATTTGTTTAGAAATCGTCAACAGTAGGTGCATTGTCACTGCAAAGTTTTTTTATTCTTTTTATTATGGGGCATTTGGTACACGAAAATGTGAAAAAAAAAAACACACATGGCAGTCGTGCTTTTTCATTTTTAAATTCTTTCGTCTTTACTAATTAATCAGTTCAGGTTTTTATAATATATTAGGAAGCAGAACTTTTAAATTGTTACAATCAACATTCGTCTAGTGTTGTTATTGTAAACTTATGCTTCTTGTCTTCCAAAATATGATTCAATTTTACAAATTCTTATACCTATAAAACTTGTGGGTGCAGTAAATGTAATGAGTATTCAATATTTATTTTGTAAAAGACGTTGGACGCCTGTATTTGACTCATTTGCACAGAATATTTGAATAAGTAGCAGGAGAGATGAAAACAAGAAAAAAAAAAAACCTAGCACGTAATATTTGAGCTGAGCAGATGTTTTTTTTTTGTTTTTGTATTTAATACAAAAACAAAAAAAAATGTCGTACAGCCCATGTGCATATTTTTCAAAATTACTAATTAGCATTTAGAAATAAGCGTCTAATATGCGTTCGAGATCATCTGCTCAGCTCAAATATTACGTGCTAGGTTTTTTTTTTCTTGTTTTCATCTCTCCTGCTACTTATTCAAATATTCTGTTCTGATTCACGAGCCGGAACTTTTGTGAGACACATTTAAATTAATTATAAATGTTCAACGGTTATTACTGACGCGAATTCTTCGGGATTGCCCGACCAGTTTCGAACTCGAACTTAGCCCTTATTCATGAGCTGAGTCCGCGGCGATGTCGCGAGTGAAACTGATTCAGATTTTTTGTTTTGCTCAGACAAAGATATTTGGTGCTTTATTTACTCAAATAGATTACACTGGGGACGCCAGCATCGCTTTTCCAATAACAAGTGCCTAGAAATGAAAGCCTTTATAGGCCGTAAATAGAAAATTACAGTCGACGGCCGAGGTCATTATTTTTACCGTACCGCACGTACCGTACCATTTAAAGTCAATATCGCAGTGTCAACGTGACGAGTTCATTACGTGAGATAGGCCGATTAATTTGGTGCCAATTTATTACAAAATGAGTGTATTTTTCATGGTAAAGCGTTGAAGAAAATTCTCTGTCTTGTCGGTAAAATTTGAGTCAAGTAAAATTTGCTTCCGTTTTTAGTGACGTTTCTTACATTTTATTATATACAATATTATTTTTAGTTTTATACACAACCAGAGACAAGCTTCAACTATTTTCATATAAATAAACTGTAGGTATTACTATTTTCAAAAAAGTCTAATGAAAACACTCAAAATCAAACACTCGCACTGCTGGAAGTCCGCGTACTATTGCCAACTTGCAGGATATTATAATATTATTAGGACAAATATAATACGGTGTAAAAACGATTACAAACGATTCTGTTACTGATTCTGAACAAACTACTTTCAGGTTTAGTATGTACTAAAATAATGTTGTAAATTGTTTTTCTTGAATGATAAATAGCTCCAGCCACATTTCTGTTTTACGACGGTAATAAAGCTAATGAAATGTTAGGAACTCGCTGTAGACATATTTGTTATTTAATCTTTGATCTTCCAACCGGGCCACTTCTCCAAAGTTCAGAGATAACAATCGAGCAAGTCTGAAGACGTTGTCCTTCAAGTTAATTGTGAGGACTTATACAAAGGGCAGGCTCGGGTAAGGAGGTACTCAACGCCTGCCTATCGTTCGTTTTATTCTTTGACGTCTTCAAGAAGAATTTCTTTTCATTCGGACGCCTAACTTTTATTTTTATTGTTTAGTTTAAGTTGGCAAAAAGTTTTCTACAAAAAGTGTGGTTTTCCGTTTAGCTTGCGATCAAACGAAATGAAAATTCGTAATTCATTTTGGGGAAACGTTTATTTTATTTTTGTTTTAGATTTCATTAGAAGTTTGATCACGAAATAATCAACAGACTTTCAAATTCAGACTTTTGTTTTATTGTCATATCGCGGTTTTGAATATCTAACTTCGGTAGCTTTTGGAACATCCAATATGGAAATCAAGCGGAATGCCTGGCGTTATGATTATAAATATTCCAGAATTGCCAGGATTTATCTTTAGACTCCTATGAAAATCTGTTTTAACCCCAAGCAATGATTTTTTATATTTCCCACAGTATAATACAAAGATCGTTAGACATGGAATTTTGAATGTGGATATGAATTATACAATATTTTATTTTCATTGTTTTTCAACATTGTATTTTATTTATTTATTCCAATACTATAATATGCTATGGTAAAATGATTATGACTACATATACTGTAGAATGAATAAACTATAACGTTCAATCATTTTTTGATTTATACATTCAG
Source organism: Xylocampa areola (assembly GCA_935421205.1). Classification (NCBI taxonomy): domain Eukaryota; kingdom Metazoa; phylum Arthropoda; class Insecta; order Lepidoptera; family Noctuidae; genus Xylocampa; species Xylocampa areola. Next base: position 16,267,932 of record OW285204.1, read on the forward strand.
GATAAAGATATACGTTCGAGCCCTGTTTATATACCATCACGCCTGTATTCCTCGAAGAGGTAGGCAGAGGAGTACACAGTTCTATACCCACATTTCACCAATTTATTAATCTCATGTAATTCTACCAGAGGTGGTGAGTCTAATGCCATTTCCCGGCCTCCGTTCCAAATTCCGGGTTGTAATTGAGATTTTCATATCCGAGCTACTCACTGGAACATTCGATCAGGTTTAACAAGTGATGCTAAGTTCAAATCTTGACATAATTATGTGAACTGCCTCGTTGGTCTAGTCATCCCAAGCACGACTGTTGAACATGGTCCTGATGGGTTCGATTCTCTGGTCGGACAAAGTATTATTGGGTTTCTCTGTTACGAATTTCTCAGTGCAGCCCGGAGTTTTGAATTGTGTACCTACTGGGGAAAATTTAAGTGTACACGTTTGTACATTTCTGCCTATCCCTTTAGCGAATATAGACGTGATGTTATGTTATGCAAACTACTTTCTTTAAACCATCTCGATGCACTACACAGTCTGTTTATTGAGGTACTTTTCTTTCATTTCGATAAAATTTATAGCCTGTTTATTTTTAGTAGCACTGACAAACGCCACCACTACACACGCCGCCGGCGTAGTTAAGGACGCGACACAAATCATTGCATGTCACTGAGTTGCAGGCGCCACGTGAAGGCAGATCCAGTTCCTCTGAAAATAAAAATAAAACGTAATTAACCAAGAGTACAAGGTTCAGTGGTGTAGCTAGCGCTTAAGTGGCCCTGTATCAAAATGAACTTACTCAAGGCCCCGTTTCTATAACATTTTGCCGATATTTTGCCTTCACAGTACAGACTATCATTGATACGGCCTTGAAGGAATGAATACTGGAGTAGTTTTAGCGGGCGTACCCCTCGCGCCACTGGAATAAAGGTACCTTTTACCGGTATCGTTACAATGATAGTACACGATTTTAATCGTGTGTAACGTGTGTAACACAATTTTTCGTTTGTTATTAGTTTTTTATGTATTTTAATACTGTTAATGTAATGACGAGAGCTATTTTCGCTTTAGTACAAGTTCTTTTGTGCTTGTTTGTTACTTCACCACCCGCCAAAAGTGGCGAGTTTGTTCGATATTTAGCAAGAAGGCGTCTCACGTCTAGTCCTCTAAGGATGCGGCTGATACGGTGGTAGCTATGCCCCTGACAAGGTTATGAAGACCAACCTGCGATCTGTTTGCAGATGAGTGGCAGTGTATTATGTTGTCCTGTCTTAGTTTTAGCGAAGTTTTATAATTAATGTAGTATTATAGTTATTCTAATTTCATGCTTCTAGATAACTTGTAACTTTATATTAGTGTACACCGTTCTAACTAAAGTAAAATTAATAGATGCAAATGAACACAGACAAAAGTCTTTTTAACATCGTTAGATACGGGAATTTTAAATGAAATTGTGGTGTAATGGCTTATATGTTATACATTACAATAGCAAACAGAATAAAAACATATCATATATATCTTCGAAAAGCATTAATATATAGTTCGCTATAACTATAAAGTTATAATAAAAAAAAAGAATACGTTCGTCAGCAGGATTCGAACCTGCGCCTCTCGGCTAAATACTCCAGGCGCTATGATCGCTAAGTCATCTCGACATCTCTGATTCCTTTTCCTCAAAAATTTAAAAACATATCACTTTAAAAAATATAAATAAATTATTTATTTTCATAGTCACCTTCATCAGTTTTTAAGACCAAGTAGGATTCTCCGACATCGTCGTTGGTCATATCAGTGATCGTAGAGGGATCTAAAGAAAATAAAATACTGTATTGTTATTGTGGCTGATATTGGCGTCTATTTTGATAAAACAACCTAAATTCAAATAAATGCATAGCTGTGTTTTTGTTACTTACTATAAGAGTGGCACGGCATGCATTAAGTGACGTTAAATACAAATTTAATGATGTCAACTTAAAACTTCCACACAATTTTAATTGATGTCTCTAGTTTAGTATTTATGTAAAATTTTGTCCAATAAAAACGTTCGGGGATTTTAATTTGACATGTCTAAATTCGAATTGACATCTCATAATTCGTGTCGTCATGCTCATATAGTAAGTAACAGTTGGTAAAAGACAAAAAAGCTCTAAATTTAGTTTAGGTGGACTAAATCAAAATTAACATCAATAAAAATTTCTGAAATAATACAATCTAAAATAAATAATGGTATAAATAAAATATTAATACACACATATATACGTAAACGTACTTACATATTATGTTGTATGCATAATTATAATGAATACACAAAACTTACGGTCTACTTTACGCAGGATATCACACTTGCAGCGACCATTGACACAGGCGCCTCCGGTAAAGCCGATTCTTCGACAGCGCTGGTTGCACTCTTGGGGACTACATGCTCTCAGTGAATCAGTTTCGTCTGAATTGGAGAACGTATTTGCATTTCCAGAGATTACACCTGAAACATATATTAATTAATGTTTAATCGTCTCATTTGGAATTAAAGATGTAAGTGCGTTTCAAAGATAAGTTGATGTTATGAATATTCTGGAAACAGCATAGCTGGTCGCACGCTCGGATGTCGCAGATCCTTAATGGTAAAAATCATCTGGCCTAGAAAACGATTCGGAAGTTCCAGAGACTTCAGCTGAGATAGATTTAGGTGTTATGATAGCGTAAATACAGATGCTGGTTTTTTTAACAAACTAACTTAACCTATACTGTAAGTGGAGTATTGAGAATGGCAAAATTTGTAACAGGTTTTAGAAGGTATTGTTTACCTTCTGCGTAGAAGAAATTATCGCATTTGCAACGACCATTGACGCAGACGCCACTGGTAAACCCGAGTCTTCGACACAGCTGGTCGCATGCTCGGAAGTTGCAATCCTTTACCTTTTCTGCGCTGGAGAGTGTTTCTGCAGTTGCGGAGACTTTATCTGAAAATTATAAAAAAAAACTAATTGTATTAATGAACATAATTTAATACTTAATTCATTATAAAATTATCTTCATTAATACAAATCTGGGTCACGTTTAAAAGCTGAGTATATAAGGAATCAGTCATGTTTGTAAGGAATGACTGAGAATTGATAGATTTAATCGGTAGAGGTGATGGAACTAGGCGACAACTGTTTATTTTTTAGATTTTGAATTTACGTTAGATAATGTTATTTTTATTTACCTCCTGTACTTAAAAAGTTATCGCATTTGCAACGACCATTGACACAAACGCCACCGGTAAACCCGAGTCTGCGACATAGCTGGTCGCATGCTCGGAAGTTGCAGTCCTCCTGTTTGTGTTCGACGTTGGTTTCGGGTACATCTTGTCATAGAAAAATAATGAATAACACAATATATATTAGTAGTATAGCGTGATGAATCTCTTTTGTCGAAAATATTTACTTTTCCATTTTTCGCACTCAAATACTATTGTTTATATTAGTCGAAGATGTCATGTTTTTGTAAGAACCTTTAAAAATATAATTTGCTAGACATAGAAATTAATGCGTTCAAATTACACAAATACGTATGTAGATGCATCACTATTTATCAATAGATATAATAGCTAGCCGATGTTCTTTTAAAATGTGTCGAACATTCTTTTCTACATTATTAAACAACTGTATCAATATTTATAAAGAAACAGAAGGTAATTACCATCAAAAACATTAACCGTAACCACGGAAGCGTTGACAACGTACAATGACGTGAGGACAAAGATACATTTATAGAACATGATTATTCTGCGAAAATTCTAATACTAGTCACTCCTCTCAGCACTGACAGAAACGCAAATACTGTAGGGTTTATCCTGTGGATAGGTTTTTATAGGATTTTTCCGTCACCGGGACTTCACCCGTGTAGGGGAACACTTGACACTGAATAATCCCCCTGAACATTTAGTGATGAATCACTATTCCATGTACTGTCCCGACTTGACTATGTTGGTAAACTAAAGATAAGTAAGAGATAAGTCTTTAGTAATTTACAAATGAGGCGCAGAACTTAAGGTAGTTCCCAGGTGGTGGGGAAATGAGTACGTAAAAGGTACAAGTACGGTCAGCGGGAACATGTTGGCACGCAGTTTCGTCGCACTGATCAGGTCAAAATAACCTTGTTTAAAGCCTACAGTCAAGGCCTGTACACGGGAAGTCTGTGGTTCAGCTGTTCACGGGGGACGATAAATGCACTACGCGTCCAATATAGCAATGTTTCCAGGATGATGTTGAAACTCCCTCGTTTCTGTAGTGCCTCGGGGATGTTTGCACAATCGTGTACAGATGGTTTCCACACTATCATCAGGAAAAAGGTGGCATCGCTAGTGGGGAGGATTCGGTGGAGTAGCAATAGCATCCTGAAAGTCGTGGCTGAGGACCAAATTATTTAAGAAAATGCTGAACAATTGCGAGTACCTACGACCCGCGTACCGAGGATTCCGTATAATTAACATAACTCAAGCATATAAACCATGAAAGCACCGAACGAAGAAAAGAAAAGTTAAATTGAAGAACAAACTACTTTGCAGTCAAAATAGTATAATATATTCAACTTGATACCTCCACGCATTACTGAGAAAAAGGGTCCGTCTATCTAAGACGGACAACGAAATGTTCATATAAGGGTTGCTTTTTTCCTTTTGACGAACGGAACCCCAAAAATGTATTTTGTCTATCTTACTGTTATTTATTAGCTAGGAATGGTGGCAGAGCTTCTGGAGTATACATCCAGGCGACCAGGTCCAAATCCTGTTGACGCTTCAATTTTTTTCCTTAAAATATATTTTACGCATGACGTATAAAAGTTAATTTTTATAATTCTCTCAAACGGCAAATATAGACCAGTTTTGCCATAAATTAACAAGTGGTTTAATACAATAACATTTATAAATCAAGTTTTGTTACAATCTTTACAATCCTGTTATATTATCGTATGTACGCAAAACGAGTTTTTCCACTGTATAAAATATGCGTCGAGGCGACGCTATTTAGCAGTTAGCAAAATGAAGTTAGCCTCACTCGATGTGAGCGAGTCGATCATTTCATTAGTACTCATCGTATCGATAATCGTATAAAAGTACATATAAATAGTTTTTTTTTTGCACTATGTGCAATAAACATTCCGGGTATAGTTTGTGTGTGGTTATAAGAACATTATATCAAAATGAGACTAGAATTTTTTAGTCTTTTAGTCGTTTTAATTGTGATATTAAGTTTAACTACACAAGGTTGGTATTCAAATGTTTTAATATTGTATTTTTTTAAATCATAATACCATTAATAGTCATCTTATTGCACTGGAAAGATACTGTCTCTTAGTGGATTATTTTTGTTGTTTTAATTGTGAGACTTAATCTATGTACACAAGGTTGGTATTCAAATGTTTTAATTTTCTTTAGATATAATTTATTATATTATTATTGATTTTATCATATTGAACACGACTCTTTGTGTACTACTACATCATTAAAGTGCAATGTAATGATTAAATTAAGTGGTTTTCGTTTAGAATTTTAGTAACCTATTTTAATACATAAACCATTTTAAATATTATAGCTAGTGTTTAAGGAAAAACATAACTTATAACATTCATAGTGACCAATCGAATGAGTAAAAATGTATAGCTTCAGTTTTATAATAAATAAAGTTGATAAGATAAACATAACAGATAATTCATTTGTGAAATTATAAGTACACGATTTAGTCAAGATTATACAAATAATAGTAGTTCGTAAATTTTTTGGTCGCGATGGCTTAAACTACAGAAGTAGCTTCAAATTAAATCTGTCTCTCTCTAATCCTGTGGTTGATAAACAACCTAGTGTCAAAACTGCCCGTAGGTCTCTGACATGGCTTTGCACACCATCGAAAACATCAAATTAAATAATATATGGATACAAGTGTGAACTTGACTATTAAACTGGATATTGTAAAAACTGACGAGGCCGACTTGCTATCTTTTTGGATTTTACCGTTAAATTAATAAAAAATAAAGGTAAAATCTCTCTCTCTTTTATTCTGCCAAAAATTTATTTTAATCTCCACGTAAAAATAAATAGTGTTAGCTCAGTCATTATGAAGAGAATTAATCGACACGATGAGTTCACCATAAGATGAACAAATGTGGAAGAAGAATTCGAATAGTGAACCGAGGTCGTAGCTTTCATCCGGGGGGTTAAAATCTTACTCACAACCGTGTTTGGTTTCCATAAAAATAAATACACAACATAGCATCATTCTTGTATTCCCCGAACTGGTATGCACAGACGTACACAATTGTACATCCATATTATGTCCCATATGCACAATTCTAAACTCCAGGCGGCTACTGAGAATTTCCTTAACAGAAGAACCCAATAACACTTTGCCCGACCTGGGAATCGAACCGAGAATCTCATGCTCAGCAGTCGCGCTTGGGACCACTAGACAAACGAGGCACTTTTAAAAATCTGCAGCTTTACAATATGTTCCTAACTAATATTATAAATGCTTAAGTTTGTGAGGATCGATAGATGTTTGTTACTCTTTCACACAATAACTACTGAACGGATTCGGATGAAATTTTGCACATAGATAGTTTATAACTTGGATTATTATATAGGATACTTATATACCTTATAAGTATCCTATATGATAATCCAAGCTGGATTCAATTTTGAAGTCTACGCAGACGAAGTCGTGGGCAGAAGCTAGTAGGTACCTTTATAATTTTCAGAAGGAAGAATTTAACTTGCGTTTCCGCACCAGTATCGTGAAGATTTTTATGTATTACTAGCTGACCCAGCCAACTTCGTACCGCAATTATTTTTTTACAATCTTTGTCCGGACAATAACGAACACAAAAAAAAGAATTATCCAATTTGGTGCAGTTGTTCGGAAGTTATGCGCGTACAAACATTACGGCGATTCATTTTTATATATATGATGATTGTTGCAGTCTATATTGCTAAGTCTGACATACATAGTGAAATCTATATTTATTTTATGGTTTTAAGATGATACGAAGTGAAGGTTATTTTCCGTCAACATGACAAAAGACAAGGAAAATAATTACACAAAATGTATTATAAGTTTATATACATACCTATATTCGTCACGTGTGTATTCCCAAAAGGGTTAAGCAGAGGTGTTCTTAGTACTATTTTACCGATACCGATAATAAGTGTCAAGTAATAGGTGATGAGCCTATTGCTATCTTTCGAGCCCAATTCGATACTCCCGGCTGCTACAAAGAATTTCCGTTTTTCCCAATTCCAGGAATAGAACCTAGGACCGCAACCATAAACCTACGCCTCCCGGATAAATACACCAGGTGTTCTGATAACTATACTATTCTGACCTCTGCTTACAACTCCGAATTTTGCCCATATTTTAATATGCAAAAACTACGCCCATCCGTGTTGTTTCCACAAAAATGTTTAACATTTGTGATTTATTTTTATTTATTTATTTTTTAATTGCCCCTGTGTGTGCAGTATAAACAAATTTTATTATTTATCTTTCTTATAAAAGTGTCTGAAAGAAGACTCAAGAGATATTTACTGCAGTATTACTATTAGGTACACATTCTGCTCGCAAATCTGCTCATATAAAAAAAAGAATCTTATGTTAATCCATCAGAAAACGCAATAATGCAGTGAAATTAATATGATTGCCTCACTATAAGTCGGTTCTAAAGATGGCTGCTGTGCAAGAGGTCCTGGGTTGATCCTTTCAGTAATATTATTGAGTTTTTCTGTTAGGAAATTCTCAGTAGCAACCCAGATATTGGAATCCCGGTATACAATATTTTTTCCTACTAAGAGTACAAATAATTTTACAAAGAATAATCTATTTTATAAATGCTTTTTTGGAATATTATTTCTACTCATCATCATCATATCAACTCCTGTTATCCCCGAATGGATAGGCAGAGGTGTTCACACGCACACAGTTGTACACATTTCACCAATGCTGTTATGAACTCTATTTAATAGGTGGTGAGTCTATTTGTTATTTACCGCAGGCTATTAAAAAATAATCGCAATAACACTTTGCTCGACCCGGGAATTGAACACAAGTCCGCATGCTCAGCAGTTGCGCTTGGGACCACTAGACCAACGAGTCATTTATAATACGCTTACTCTCGTCTAAAACAACACAGCAACATGGTTAGTTATAATTTAGCTTATTTCAAAGAAACCACAGTTTTTTTATCTTGACTTTGTGATTTTTTGATTATTTAACTTGTCTAATTTAGCCATTAGCACTGAAATTACGAAACTAATGCCAAAATCATTCGTTAACAGAAACACAATGGCACAATAAAAATGGCGGTATAATTATGCGACGTCTTAATGTCTTCAATAATAGCAGCTATTTAACTTTTATGGCTTGCTAGTAACTTTGCAGTGAAAATTAAAAGAAATTACGACTGCAACGCGCGTTATCAGTTTTCTCATAAGCCACGACCGAGGCTAGTCTTTCACGCAAGATAACAATAAAATTGTCCCCATTTTGAGATTTATATTTCGTTCTTATTTCCGTCAGAAAATTGTTTTAAATATATGTACAAATATTATTATGAATCTTAAGGCGTCTACAGTTATGCTCGATTTCTTTCTTAATCAAATAAAAGCGTAGAATATTTGAAGATTTACACGAGACTATTTTTTAACCGACATCAAAAAACGAGTTTCTTTTTATAATAAAACAACTTTTAACCGGATTAATCGCGTGTATTATTGGTTTTTTGTTTTTCCTGACGTTTCGAACACTTTGCAGCGTTCGTGGTCGCAGGAGGACCAACAATACACGCGATTAATCCGGTTAAAAGTTGTTTTATTATAATGTGTAGTGATCGCGCAAACCTAAGATATTACTACGAGTTTCTTTATTCGACACGTATAGATACGGGTCAAATACCCGTACTAGTATGTCTTTATGTTGTATGCCCGCGATTTTCTCAAAAACGACTTATCCGATTTGGATGGGGTTTTCGTTATATAAATACATATTTTCAGGGAAGGTTTTAGTATCAGGATCTGACGAAGATCTTCGGAGATAGACAATGGAACTCTTCAATAACTACCAGCAAATGACCCGCGATTGCTGCGTATGTCTATACATTGTTTACACCATTCCATTGAAGGCGGTTCTTTTTAATTTGAATTTAAACATTATTATTTTTATGTATTATCGAATCATCAAAATACACTATCACAGATTATCGAAAATAATATTGGAAACAACTTTTAACCGGATTAATCGCGTGTATTATTGGTTTTTTGTTTTTCCTGACGTTTCGAACACTTTGCAGCGTTCGTGGTCGCAGGAGGACTGGTGAGTCCTCGGTATATATTTATCCGGGTATGAATGTATAGAATGTATGTTTATGGTATATATTAGGTATATATTTATGCGGGAGGCGCAGGTTCGAATCCTACTCACGAACTTATTCTTTTTACGATTGAATATAAACTTAATGTGTATTCAAATGAAAAAATAAAAAAAAACAAACTAAATTAATCAATAGGCAGCCGACCGGTTACAAGCAGACATAGCTTCATTTTAAAGTATTACCATAAATAAACCTGTTCATATTATTACTGTTTTTTTTATAGGTAAGGACATGGCTAGATTGACTTGATGGTTATGAATTAGTTAGTTTCATATTTCTGCACACAGTCCCTGCCTGTACGTACATTCAGCATCAAAAGTATGCAACAAGTGTAACGTTCAAAAATAAATAAATATATATATTTTTGTCAAAAAAAAAAATTGAGCTACATTTTGAGTTTTTATGACGACTATCGGTATTATTCAATGGTGCATAAATTTAATAGGCAATAATCATAATTGAGATGAATGTAAGGTTGTAGAAATGGTTTGGTTATTTAGAACATTTGGGTGCTGCTATATTTTTATGCTAACTGAACCTGTCACTTAAATGTAATTTGATGTATTTAAGCTATCAGATTATTGTAGCACGATTTTGAAAGGGGTATACATTTTACTGTGCAAGTAATCATTTTGTATCGTGAATAGTATCATCACAGTGAAGCCCGGTGGTGTGAGCCGTGGCCGTGGGTATTAAAGCTATATCCGGCTACGCTTTACTGTGGCTCAGTCTAAACTTCGCAAAACGTAAATTTCTCATATCCGTGGGAACTTCGGTATAAAATGTATACTAAAATGCAATGTTGTGAAAAAAATTCAAATCAATCCTACGACATTCTGGTTGACTAGGTATGAAAATTTCTAAGGAGCAGCTGTTTCTTTACTCGCGCTTTCGAAGTTGGTGTCATAGTAAAAGTTGTGAGTATAAATAGGTAAATTGACCCCCTAAAGTGTGTCAACGAACTTCTGTTACATGTATGTTTCTTAAACGAGCGCATACCTAATCTACTACAGGATAAACGTAAATAAGCCTTCGCGGTTTTGACCTGTTTATCATATGTCCTTGAATAAACTGAGTACTAAATTGCGAATTGATGTAATTTCCTGATGATATGGCGTTCTTTTCACCAGCATTATATTAGCTTCGGTAGCATTCAATGAATAATAAATACTAATATCTGTGTCACTTCAAGGCAAGGGCCTCTTCTCATACAGAGAAGGCATTCATCACTACGCTAGCTGAATGCGGGTTAGCGATATCAGATAATTATTAAGTTCAGGTTTCCTCACGAAGTTTTCCTTCACCGTATGTCTGTGATGTCTTAGATCAACTAAGAAAGTACATATGACTTTGAAAAAGTCACATTGATACATGCCAGATGTGAACTCATAACTTCTGGCCCAAGAAGCGGGCCCGCGTAACTACTCGGGAACCTCGACATTGAAGAATTGGAAAAGTTCCCCCATTTTTTAATTCTTTCGTTGAAAGAAAGAAAGAAAAACATTTATTCAGCACTGGACACAGTGACAGCGTAAAGAATAAATAGTTCGTTAGTAAGCGCATAACTTGAAAACGGCTAGACCGATTTGGGTAACTCCTTATTATAATGTCGTTAATGGTCTGAACAAGGTTTCTAGGGAAAGGAAAAGGAAAAGGAAAAGTTGCCCATGAAACTGTAAATTTGTTTTGGTTGGCACAACGTCTGTTGGGTCAGTTATTAGTTTGAATAAAAAAAATCTGGTCTGCATTTTGTCTAACCAGGCAATCAAACCCTTGTGTTTCTATGTTACTTAACTTTGCAATCAAAATTCAAAATTACAATTAGTTGGTTATCCAGATCACCAATTTATTAAACATTGGAATCCAAGGTAACCGTTCTAGTATTACGGTAGCCAAATTTTCTACCATTGCGATATACGATACGTTTTTCCTTTGTTCTAAAACTACAAATCTCGTGGAACTGTTCATAAATCGTTTAGATTATATTTAGTACATTATTTATGTTAATTGCATCCTTAATTATATGGTTCATAGTTTAACTAAGTTAAGACTAAGCTAAATACATTGTGTTGAAAGTAGGAATTGGGCTTAAAACGCAGCTTACCTCCTGAGGGGAATTACCCCCTAAGTTATAAATTACTATGGCCTAAAAGTTAGAGAAGTAGGACACACGATTTTCATTTGATAAGCTCATCTGCCATTTTAATGTGCTCTTCGAGGCACAGATGGGTCTTGATATGAAATGATGGTCACCCATCCACAGACGGACCGCGGAAAGGACAGTTTAACTTTAACAGATCAAACCATGCGGCTATTATTAAGCCACATTCTCTGAGACGGCAACGTAGATGGCAGAAGGCAACGCAGATATTAGCAAAAAAGTTAAAAGTTTAATCATTTTTCCCTTGTTCCAGGGTCCCTGGCCGCCATGAAAACGAAGAGGTCATGCAAGTTCGATTGTAACGAGTACTGCCAGCTACAAGGTAGCAGTGTCGGTACCTGTTTGAGCTCATCGTGCCGATGTGGCTCGCCTAACAATATTGTCGATGAAAGTCATGATCTTTTTACGTAGATTCTTTAAGTTATAAATAAAATTATTGGTAGTAATATTTAGTTTTATTGTTATGTCAGCCCGTAATCCCACAGTCCTTTGCTTGGAACTAATAATTTAAGTGTTAATAATTACATTAAAGTCGATAATACTCCGTGATTCGGAGAGCACGTTAAGTCGTCGGTCCCGGTTGTTAAATTAAGATGTATGACCGCCGTTACGGGTAGTCAGAGACCTGAAAGTCTGACAACCAGTCATACTACGAGATATCGTGTTTCTCTGAAGCTGGATTGTGGAGATCAGGTAGGCAGTCACTCAATGGAAAATATTAGTTAGTAGTAAGCTGCATCCGGTTTGACTGGAAGCTGACCCCAATACCCCCAATGTAATTGGGAAAAAGCTAGGCAGATGAAGACATCCTTAAAACTTCGTAACATCAACAAAATAAGTGGTATATCTAATAATTATCAAGTTAATGTATTTATTAAAGAGCTGATTATAATTAAAATAATATCTTGGCATTTAAAATATAAATAAAAACCAATTAATTAATAAAATATAACGGACGGCTGCCATATTTATAATTTATTAATGTTTAAAGTTACAACATTAAGTGGAAAAAGAATACGGTGGGGAGCATAGGTCGAGATAGCTTCGTGGTCAGAGCACCTGGAGCATTTATCCGGGAGGCGCAGGTTCAAATCCTGCTCACGACCGTATTCTTTTTCCATTTAATATTTTAACTTTAGAGTTCGCTAAGCATGCGTTAATGCTTTTCAAAGATTTATCATTGATTATTAATGTTTATTTCATCCTTTTTTTGTGTACCATAGCTACTATATACCGGCAGACATAGGGAGTGAATCCAATAAAAATAGTTTTAAAAATAAATTAAAAAGCCATTATTTAGAAATGTGTTAAAGTGCTACCTAATTAGCTTTAAGTAAGAAATAAAAAAAAAACAATGTGTAACGAGACTCCCGACTCCACAGTCAAATCATTACTACGGTTTTGTGGGGCTTAGCTTTTAAGTTATTCTTAACATGTAAACAAAAATAAATAAATAAATAAATAAAATAATATATAAATAATATTTTTAAATGGCATTCTCACGATACCACATACCTCTAAATTGGTTTAGGCATTTGGAAGATATAGTGGATATACTAAACATAACACTCCTTTATTAAGCAATCGTGTCAAAACAAAATAGTTGGGAAGTTTTCAATCGCACATCTTTCCTACACTATTATGTTAAGGTGGAACAAGAATTTGGATTAGTGAGCAGAGATAAGGATAGCTTAGTTGGCAGAGCGCCTGGAGTATTCATCGGGGGGAGCCGTTTCAAATCCTACTAGCGACCGTACTATTTTTGTCACAAAAAATTATAACTTTAAACTTATTATTGTCCTCCTGCGACCACGAACGCTGCAAAGTGTTCGAAACGTCAGGAAAAACAAAAAATCAATAATACACGCGATTAATCCGGTTAAAAGTTGTTTTATTATAATGTGTAGTGATCGCGCAAATCTAAGATATTACTATTTAAACTTATTGCTAATCTAAATTCAATAAAAAATCTCGCATCTTATCTGCAATTGGTTGGTCGAGCACAAGTCTGCATCTGATTGGTCCACCCGCAGCATGTTGCTCATATCCTCCATTAGCCTCCATTTAGTTTCTGTGAATAATTAGCATAAGACAGCGTTACTGCCTCAGTGGTGTACACACGCTGTTTGATGTGCTTGCCTGCACCTGTACCTAGTTAATGTTGTTATTGTTACTATTATGTTAATGTGTAGTGTAATCCCTTAGGACTTAGTGAATATGAGCTGCTGAGGATGTTGTACGGTTATGAACTATTAATTCAATAACTTTAAAGATATGGGGGTTACATTTGATGCATTTTTATTTCTCTATCTAGTCCAGCCAGGTATACGTCTAGTTACCAGTAACCCTGTACAGTATTTTATTTCTGATTTTTATAGCAATATGTCTCGGAAGATTCTGATTAAGTAAATGTTGATCAATCCTGGTCTCATTAATTTTACAAGCCTATAATTAATGTCCTGCAGTAAGCCGAAGATCACTTCTTATAAGGAAAATAATAACTTTCCTTCCCTGTATGAGAAGTGATCTTTAATGCAAGGAAACTGCTTTATGGCGATATCATTTTGATTTAATTTAATCGTAAGTAATTGGCTCACAATCTCTCTGAACAGAATTTAGAAACGGTTTCAAAACCTGTATTTTCTAAATTGTGGTCAGGTCTATAATCCTACCAAGTACCACGCCATAATCCAACGAGATTCATCATCATCAGTGTTCGGTGAAAATCCACTGCTGGGTTTTTTTCCAAACGTGATTAAAATACATAAAACAAGAGTATCTAAGTGAAAACTATTTCACCTTCAAACGCTAGTTTTTCGAAATAATCAAGTGCTACCCTTGAGCGTCGAAGAGTTCACAAAGAATACTAAAAGCCTTCACTGAATCTAACGAGGTAAGTATCTAATTTCAGGCCGGTCCGCCTCGGGCAGGAACTTAGCAGTTACAAAGCATTTCCCACATTTACGTAGACAAACTTTTGGGCAGTTCCCCGACGAGAATATTTATTTATGCCCTTAATGGACGAGTAGACAGTCGACTTTAATTGGCCTGAAGATAGTAGAACTTCAGATGACGTAACATAATAATGGTGTCTTAAGTGAAACCGACTTTCGGTTTCACAAATCTGGCAGAATCCGACTGACTCTTGCTGATTCCTGCCAAATATTCATTAGTGCTAACACACAGGATATAATGTACAAGGTAGCAGATATCAATGCTAAGTCAGCTAAGTCGTGAACCCCAAAGAAATCATGAAGTTTATTAGCGCACGAACTAAAGTATAGTCTAATAGAGTATGAATAAAGTATGCTATTTAGAACTCTATGAACGATTGGTTTCCAAACTAAATGGAAATACCTGTGTCGTGTAAATCAGGGCCCGTCCTTTGATATTTTAAACGAGAAGCTTACAAAGCAAAATAATATTATGATTCTGATAAAATTATATTACATTATATATGGAGGTGCAAAAAAAATTACTCTGGCAATCCGACCGGTAGACAGTTGAATAAATGTCTGATTGAAATCGCTCGTCTGGGTTAACCTTTGAGTTAATTTATTTACACCCCACGTAAGAACTTGATACTTAGAATAAAAAATACTTGTATCTTTATAAGGCTTAATTGGTTCAAGGTTACATTTGCTCGGTTCTGTTTCTATTTGTGTTATTAAAAAAAAAGTGATTTATTGATCAACATATAAAAGAGCTAACGGTATGGTAATGTATAATAATCTTATTGTGATTTGATACGCATGTACTTACATGTTTTTCTATGATGGCAGCGACTTTTGTAATTTTTACATACACATTACTACATTTCTTCGCAGCGATACTTGATATTTAGCTTTCATGAAATAGAAAACAAATTTGAAAATTATTTTATATGTTATAGACTTTATTAAGTAAAAACTTCGGATTGCAAACAGCTTTTGTGAATACATTAAATTCCTCAGATGATTAATCTAAAATTCTAAATACAGTAAAATTTATAAATATTTATTAAATTTATAAATATTAGTATTTTACTTTGAATTTTTTGCACAGACTAGAAATTATGTCATCTTCATCTGAAATGACAGCGGTCGTAATTTAACTACATTATTGAGCTCAAAATAATTTCCAAACACAAAAACTAAACGAAGTGAAGTCTTAATGGTTGGCTTCTATTTACCTAAAATCAAAAGGACGACCCATTCTCCATTGTGGGTGTTGTAATTGACATTTACGATATAACTGGCTGTGCCGCGGGGTTTCACCCACATTTATTATTTTTCCTCAGCTGCTATGAGCTGTAGCGTAATGTTAAAGCTGTTAAACCTTCCTCGAAAATTGGGCAAACGACTTGAAAAAGATTTTTTTAAATCTATCTGTTAGTTCTAGAGAATAGCGCGTTCAAACAAACAAACCTTTCACCTATGTGGTAATAATTCATGCAGTAAACTTTTAAGATTCTTGTGGAAAATCTACCATAACCAATGTACTGACTCCTACCGACTAAAAACTACACGGTCCTCCTCTAACCTTTACCGGTATCCCAAGATCGCAGCTGCATTTACCGTAAGCTGCATGGTTCGTCGCAGGTATCAATGGCCCCTAGTTATTCGTACATGACGGTTACAGTTGGCCTGCACAGACAAAGAGGTGCGACGCACTTCTGTCTCGGGCCTGTCGCTGGTCAGGAGATGAGCTACCAACTTAAGACAGACTTAAGCTGATGGTGACTGAATATCACTGACGGTGTAGAGGTGAGGTGTGAGGTGTAGACAACGTTACCGGTAGGTAACGTTGTCTACACCTATTTACATTTTGTATCTTTGGTAAAGTTTCGTTCAAATCGGTTTTGATATTCAATAGTATTCTCATATTCTTTATTTGCATACCATAATGTACATAAGGTGTAGTCGAGAAACAAGAATCATTATGCACCCTGTAGGGCACAACAAAAATTAGGAGAGAGGAGGACGTATTTTTATTATGTTAACATTTATAAACTTAAATTAAATAGTATATAATATTAGCTTTATATAATACTATAAGGGGCTCGTGGCGACAGTCGCACAGATCAATCGTTAAGATGAACTTTTTTTTTTTTTTTTTTGGTAGTGGCATCTCGCACGTCAACCTAGGAGGTTGTCGGCTGCTTAACCGGACTTTCCTGTGGATGCCCTAATAATAAACTATTATTAAGGCCTCCAGCCAGGGGCATACGACTAAATTAATTCTATTCTAAAGCGACAACGCTAAGGGCACCCCCTGCGGGGTACGAGCCTCGGCTTAGGGCGTCGCTTGAGGGAGGACAGCAAGGGACTGGCTGGATCGAACAAGAATTATCATAATTATTATTATTAGGGGAATTTAAAGCTACAGGCTCAGCGGCTACGCGGGCTGGCACAAGCAAGGGTCGGGGAGGTGATGCATTAGGTGCATTACGGGGACGTCGCGACGGGCCTCGGCGGCGAGGCCTAAATGACGGCGGTCTGTGTTTGTGTACTGTGCTGGTGGCCCTACGGCTCTCTTGGAGCAGGGTTATAGCGTCATCGGGGTACAATAGTGAATGCCTAGGACGGCGAATTCTACATATCTGGGAGGGGGTGTATCGGGCGGCAGCCGCGATAAGAGGGTTGGGGTGCTTTTCAGCAGACTCGAAATAACGCTTGCAAATGCGTTTTATAAACTGTTGGATAGTGGGAATCTTGAGGTCGAGATGGAGGTTTTCGTTTCTAACGTAGAGGGGGGCTCCCGTGACCTTACGTAAGGCACGGTTTTGGAGGGTCTGCATCTTATGGAGGCGGTAAGATTTCGCGTGTGGGAACACTACGCAGGCGTAGGTCATGATGGGGCGTATGCACGTGGTGTAAATGCGCAGTTTGCACTTAAGGGACAATCTGCTGCGTGCGTTCATGATGAAATGAAGCCTACCCAGAGCGAAGGCGGCGCGCGAGCGCACCGTCCTTATGTGCTCACCGAAGGTCAAGTGTCTATCTAGGATGACTCCTAAGTACTTGGCTTGCTTCTCCCAAGGGATCGGCTTGCCGAACATGGTTATCGGTTTGGGGTCGGGGGGTCTGATCCTACGCTTTTTCGCGAAGAGTACGGCTTGACTCTTATCGGGGTTAACTTCTATTCTCCATTTCCTGAACCAAGCGCCTAGTACGTTGGCGGAAGTTTGGAGAGTGCTAGCTATGCGGTCGCGCACGATACCGGAGTAGAAAATGGCAGTGTCGTCTGCGAAGAGAGCTAACTTTGCCTGTCTATTTTTGGGGATGTCGCTAGTGAAGAGCGTGAACAGGAGGGGCGAGAGCACGGAGCCCTGGGGGACACCGGCGCGGATAGAGTGGGGGGCGGATAGTGCGCCCTCTATGCGATAGCGGAAAGTGCGATTCGAGAGAAAGTCCCGTAGGATGAGCACGAGACGGTCGGGCACGCCGAGTTGGTACAGCTTGTATAATAAGCCGTTGTGCCAGACTTTGTCGAAAGCCTTCGCTATGTCGAAAAAGAGCGCGCCTGTCATCGTGCCGCGCTGAAAACCGGCGCTTATGTGCTCGACGATGCGGTGGACCTGTTGTACGCACGAGTGTTGGGTACGAAAACCGAACTGTTCGTTGGGGATGAGGCTCTTCGCATCGGCAAAGTCCTTGAGTCGCTTATAAATAAGCTTCTCGTAGATTTTACAGAGTACGTTGAGGAGGCTGATCGGTCGGTAGCTGGTGGGTTCGTTCGCGGGTTTTCCCGGCTTAGGGATACCTATGACGGTGGCTTCTTTCCACGATTGAGGGAAGACGTTGTGACTCATGGCGCCATTGAAGATGGCGGTCATGAGTATAATGAAAGGGGCGGGGAGAAGTTTCATTACTTTATTAGTGATGCCGTCTATGCCGGGGGCT
Organism: Xylocampa areola; assembly: GCA_935421205.1. Taxonomy (NCBI): domain Eukaryota; kingdom Metazoa; phylum Arthropoda; class Insecta; order Lepidoptera; family Noctuidae; genus Xylocampa; species Xylocampa areola. Next base: position 16,286,370 of record OW285204.1, read on the forward strand.
TTGCGGGGTTTGAGATTTTTAATGACCTCTTGCACCTCGTCGGGAGTGACGGGGGGCAGGGGGTCGTCGGGGTCTTCGAACGGCGGGAGTGAGGCTCTGCGTTCTACTTCTGCGTCTACCTTGAGGAGGTGCGCTCGGTCGACCGGTTGGGTGCTAGGAGTGCATTGCGCTTCTAGACTGTCGGCCAGGCACTCGGCCTTTTCGATGTCGTCGAAGGCTATGCTCTTATCGGGGCGGATGAGAGGGGGCATGGTGGCCACTCCATCGGATTGGAGTCTCCTTTGAAGCTGCCAGAATGCTTGGTGAGTGGGCTCTAAGTCGCTCAGCGTCTTATCCCAGTGCGCGTTACGCTGCTCATCGATGCGTTTCTTTACAGCACGCTGCAAATAGCGCATGTGAGCTTTGTTCCCGTCACAGGGAAACGCGCTGTAGGCACGTACGGATGCGTTCTTTTCCGTTACCAATTCGCGTACGTCCGCCGGTAGTTTCCAGTGATGGTTGTCCATCAATGGAACTTCCCGTGAACAACTGTTCAAAACGGATTGTACGTGACCGGTGAACGAATCGATCGCATTCGTAGTGTCAGTGACCGAGGCGATGACGTCGGGAATAGAGTCTAACTGAGGGGAGCTGGTCGATTGTAGGCTTTCGCTTACTTTCTTCCAGTCCGTGATCGTTTGGGTGGGAGGGGGTCGGGAGGGATCAGAGGGCCCCGAGCGAGGTGCCAGTGCCATGATCACGGGACGATGGTCGGAGTTGAGCTCGTGTAGCGTCTCTATAGACTGTAAACGAAGGTTTACGTTCTTTAGAAGCGCCACATCAAGAATATCAGGAAGGTGCGCGGTGTTGTGCGGATAGTGGGTGGGATGCATCGGAGCAATAATGTCGAAGTTGAGAGTGGCACACAGGCCGAACAGTTGCCTGCCTCTCGCGGTCGTCGTATTACTGTTCCAAGCGGGATGTTTGGCATTGAGATCGCCCGCTATGATAACGGAGTCACTCAAGCCGAGGAGGGCAGTAAGGTCGTGGGATAGGATTTCGCGTTTTTCCCCCACATCGGTGGCGGCGGGAGGGATGTAGGAAGAGACGATAGTGATGGGTTGGTGACCGGTCATGGCTAGCCGACAGATCGATACCTCGAAAAGTGAGAGAGGAGGTGGGTCTAACGGGATGCAGTGGAGCGTTTTGCGGTAATAAATAAGGGTGCCGCCCATGTGACATCTAGTTCTATCGTTCCTAACTATACGGTAGTTGGCGATATTCGGGTCCCGACGGTGAGGTTTTAAGAACGTTTCCTGTACGAGGAGAACGTCTAATTGGTGGTCGCGGAGGAACGTGGTTATTTCGTCGCGTTGTTTGGTGATGCCGTTAGCGTTGAAGAAACCTATTTTTAGGGAGCGCGGTTTGGTTCTGCATAGGTTCCTATTATCCATTAAAGATTTTATATTTTATTTATTGTGAGCTAGATTGCGCAGGGCTTGCGTAATCTTGGGAAAGGTGTTGTACACCATGAGTAGCTTCATAGGGTCGCCTTTGCAGGCGATGATGTCCCTGGCCATAGCGTGAGCGTTATCCGAAGAGAATACGCTGAATGTGCTGAGAATGACGACCGCGGGGTCAAACGCGAGGTCGTCGTTTACGACCGGTAGAGAGGCGGCGGCGTTAGCCGGTACGGACGCGTTAGTCGGAGGCGATAGAGAGGGGGGCGCAGCTATGGGCGAGGCCATTAGGGCTGCGATCGTGGGCGTAGAGGTGGTTTTGAGAGCTGGGAAAGCTCGTTGTTGCTGGAGGTTGTTGAGGGGAGCCCACGGACTGGGTCTCTGAGGGCTGAGGCGGGCGGGGAGTTGAGAAGAGGGGATCGCCACCGAAGGGCTTTCCCTTTGTTGACGGGCGTTGGCCCGCTTCACGAGCTTGGGCGAGGTTGATTTCGGTGCCTTAGGGCAGCCGCGATAGTTTGCGGGGTGACCGGCTTCGCCGCAGAGCACACAACTGGGAGGGTCGGTGCAGAGTGCGCGATCTTTGGGTCGGGGACAGTCTACGGTGCCGTGGTCACCTAGACACTTGACGCATCTAGGTGTGGCGAAACAGTTGGTCTGAGCGTGACCGTATAATTGGCAACGGTGACATTGCCCTATTACGCCTGTTTTATAAGGCTTCTCTATAATGATGCCGGAAAGGCTACAGATCGCTTTGACCTGGAAGATAGGGTGGTGTCCTTCGGTAGGATCGCATACGACTAGCACCATGTCGTAGGCGGCCCCACCTCTGGGTCGGTGCATCCGGTGCACCTGGGATACTGGGACTCTCTGCGACTGAAGGTCGCTGAGGATGTCCTCTGTTGGGATTTCTTTCGGGATGCGTCTTATGACGACCCTGGTAGATTTCTCCTCGGGGAGAGAGTACGTGTGAAACGACACGTCCCTGGCCTTAAGGGCCTTGGTGAGTTCCCTATAATCGGTTGTGGAGGGGACTTTGACTTTAATGCCTTGCTGAGTAGCACAGGCACTGGTGTAGTTGATCCTGCGATCAACACACATCTTTGAGATGGCAGTCCATTTGGACTTGTCATGAATGTAGAGCGGGGGAGGGGATTTAAGCTTCTTAGAGCTCGAAGTGGCGCCGGAGGGGCTGAGGGGGGGGTTGGTCTGAGAGGGGGCGGGGGAGAGGGGTGCGATAGTCGCGGGGGAGGGGGGGGGCGGGGGTGGCGGTAGTCGTGGGGGCGGGGGAGGGGGCGGGGGGCGCTACAGGTTTTTTGGCCTTGCTGGCCGGGGCGGAAGTTTTCCCCTTCTTCCTCTTGCCTCCTTTGCCGACCTGGATGTAGTCGTCTTCGGAGGAGGAGGAGGAGGGAGAGGACGAGCTAGTCTCGGAGTCGGAGGCAGTGGCATCCGAGAGACAGGGAGAGGGGTTGACGCACACGTCCATGTCTTCCGAGACAGTGACGGCGGTCGTAGGAGGCGCGATGGCCGAAGTAGAGGGAGCCTCTACGAGAGGGTCGATGATGGGCAAGGATGCGAGGCATGGTATACCTATTTTAGCGGGCGGCGGAGAGAGAGGGCTATCTGCGCAAATTATTGCGGGGTTGACATGCTGCAGGTCGGCTATTTGGGTACCGTACCGACGTTGAATGTCGGGGTCCCTGACTATGATTTTAACGAACGCGAGAAGCGCGTCCATATTAAAAAGAAATTAATTTAACTATAACACTATAACTCTAATTTTCGCCTAACAGGCCTAACTCCCCGGGAGGATAGCCCGGGGATGCGTAACCCTCCCCGCCGGGTATAGGCAGGGAGGTGAGTGACCTAATGGTGAGCCCTAAGCTTGCTTTTTACCCGTCGCCAGTCTTAATGTGCGTACGGGGCCCTGAACCAGTCTAGTGCGAAGGGTGTAGACACACCCGACCGACACTAGGTGTGTTGCTGTAAGGGAAACCAGAGCTAGAGTCGACTAGGAGATCCCCCAAGGCCGGTTGTTCTAGCTCCCGTCCGATTTGTAGCTTAACCCTGAAGGGGCTTCAGCTGGGTGTATCGGGTCCACACCCTCTCGGTTTCGTTGACACCGTGAGGTTTCCACCGAGAACCACGAAACTGTGGATTTTCCCAGAAGGGGAATTTACACAACACACGTTTTGACTGTACTTTGAAAAAGACAGATATCAGCCGCCGCCTCGAAAGAGGCAACTTTTGAATTGTAGTGGCGTAGCTAGCGAGCAGCTACGGAGAATGCTACGGCAGAGCGTAGCGACAACGATCACTGACACAACACGAGCGAATTACGCGGAGTAACACGTCCGTGCGCGGCGAGCGTTGATGCGAGAATGGGCTTTTCACAAATGGGTGATCAACATTTTATACCGAGACCCCTCTGTGCCTCGGAGAACCTGTAAAATCGTCGGTCCCGCGGTTGTCAAAATAAGACCTATGATAGCCGATACAGTTAGTCTAATGTTGAAAGTCTGACAACAATAGTCTTACCACGAAATATCGTGTTACTTATTTGACTGGGTCGTGAAGGTCAGACAGGTAGTCTTATTATCGGTATTAAGCGGCATCCAGTTAGATTGGAAGCCGACCTCGACATTACCGGGAAAAGGCAAAGCAGACAAAAATTATATTGTATTCCCTAGACAAACCTGCTTATATAGAGAATGTCCAACTTTATGCTTTAGATTTTTATCACTTTTTCTAACATCTAATAACTACCTAACTCTAAAGGTTTCTCATAACTGTATTCCGTGTTTATTAAAGGGATTTAGACTTTGATGTTAATCATGGAATGCAAATACAAGCTCCCACGATTCAAATTACTTAGTGATTGAGAGTCTTGAGAATTCAATTAATTTGTTTAAACAAATTAACGGAAGCTATTTTGGGTTCAGGAACACAACTGTTGCTGAGAATTTGTTCTCTAGATCTTTAGACATGCATATTAAATTTATTTGATTTGTATTGTTTGTGGTTTTGATTGTGAAAAGATCTTTATTGCCCAATCAGATTTACTTGTTTGATTCCTGAATATAACCTGTTCTTAACCACTAAAATATAAGAACCCCTTTTGTAAAAACTCGATCTCGATCTTAGATTGAATGAATGGCAATTGAAAGAGTAACTATGGAGTTTCTTGCAGGTTCTTCTCCATAGGATTTTGACTTTTTGGAACCATGCACCTAAATTCTGACTTTTCTTAAGTGCCTTTGTATGGTTTATATGAAATAAAATCCTTTGACTTAGATTTGTGACTTTGAAAATACCTAAGCGAATTTGGATGGAAGACTGTGGGCCCGCCGACATCTACGAACGTAGCTACTGCAACCAAACCTGCGGACGTTCTCAAAAAAGGACAGGTCAAAAGCAATCTCCACCGGCGAGCAGGCATGAAGAGGTAAAAACCATAGTTGAAACGAAAGAGGTGTGTCTGAATCGTAGCAAGTGGAAATCGATAGTATCTGTCTACCCCAATGGGAAACAGGTGTCATTTGAATGTATTGAAAAAAAAAAATTGTTTCTATCTCGGGAGTCGTTGCCATTGCCACGCATCATCAATACATATATACAAATAAATAAAATTTAAGTGTCTGTTTGTAATGTCAAAATAATAGTTTTTTTCAAATAAAAAAAAACTGTCTGTTTGTTCCGGCTAATTTTCGAAACGGCTAGACCTATTTTGATAAGATTTTACTGGCAGGTATCTGACTGTACTACTACTAAGTTAGGATATTCTCAGTAGCAGCCCGGAGTCAGGAAGTTGGTGATGTGACCTCCCCGTGCTTCGGAGGGCACGTAAAGCCGTCGGTCCTGCGCCTGATCTCTCTCCAGTCGTGTTGGATTGCCGTCCCATCGCACTATGAGAGTAAATGAAGAGAGAGTGCACCTGTGTATGCGCATACACTTGTGCACTATAATATCTCCTGCGTACTTGGCTAATCTCCGTGAAGATAGGCCGCCGTGACCGAATACGGGAGGGAGGAGTATTAATTATTAACTTTGGCTAATTATAATAAAGTCACACGCGAGTGAAACTGCGGGGCACAGCTAGTATAAAATAAATATTATATGTATGTTTTTCGTCATCATCAGTTTTGCACTTTGCACACGATATAGGCAGATAGATATAACTGAGATAGATCGAATAATAAATCCACCCACGCCTTTCTGACACAAATCCTTAAATTCCCCATTTTCTCACTGTTATAGTTATTGGGGCATCTTAAGGTCATTAAATTACCCAAAGGACCGCCAAATAGTGATTTTAGTCGGGGCAGAATTGGACAGTGTATGTCAATCGTCTTTTACGACGTAGTTTGAATAAGTATGTATATAAATGTCGGCTATAATTTTCTCAAAGGGACAAAGGTTGCGAGACTCAAATAAGGGTCAGGAATTACAAATGACATTTTATTGCATTTCTGACCTCTTAAGGCAATTTGTGGGTTTGAATTTTAAAGCTTTATAAGGATCGGCTCTTGTGGTCTCATATAGTTATAGATATAGTATTTTGTTACGAAATTCTCAGCAGCCCAGATTTTGGAATTGTGTCGGGTTGATGGCAATAGACTTCCCAATTTCATGGGTAAGTTCATAACGGCATTCGTAAAATGGGGTGTAATGCAGAACACCTCTGCCTTACTAGTGAAATGGGGTGTACTACACTACACCTCGGCCTTAGTAGTTAAATGGGATATATTGCAGTACACTGCTGCCTAACCCTTCGGGGAATACAGATGTAATGTTTTATGTTATGTAAGGATCCGCAACTGTAACCATATTCTTTGTACCGAGGGAGCTGAAAAATTTTGATTCTTTTAGTACGTTTTAGTCCATCACTGAACCGTACCTCTTTTTTTGTAAGGCTTTACACGCCATTATGAACATCTATCAGGCGAGCCGGTTTCCTCACGATCGATGTTTTCGTTAACCGTTCAAAGTAATTATTAAATTAAAGCGATTATAATACGCACGTCATTAAGAAAAATTGGTAGTGAGTGCTTTGTTATAAATTTGTGACTTTTGAATTGAAAGCCAATGGACCACTATTTTTGTTGCTGTCAGCCTGTATCATCCCACAGCTGATCCAGTATTTCCAAGCCTTTCTAAGTAGAGCTATTGTGTTTATGTTTTTATTAAATCTGTCTAGCTCGTCCCGGTTAGTGGAGTGTGATAGTAGGATAATAACATCAGAATCTGGCAAATGGATAACATTTGGTGTGACATAGCTAGATAGAAGGAGACCGTATCGGTGGCGGTCACCACGAACGACAGCATTCCCAATGAGAGTTGACGTCAGGTAGGCGGCCGGTCATAAAACCTTCATTATATGAATAATATATTGCCAGTCCGGGCCTGCTAAATAGGTATCAACACTTACAAATAATTAAATTAATGTTGCTTTTCTGCGTGAATTTTAATTTTCCATTAAATTAATATACCCACCAATTTGATGTAGTAATTAATATTAATTATGTTAAATTTGTGTGATAAACCTAGCTTATCGAAGATTTGTACGCCTGCCTCGATTACTTAGATATCATTTTCAATACTAAAGTGTTTATTTGAAGACTTTGACATCTGTGTCAATATTTCTTAAGAAAAAAACGGTGTTCATTTGCAGGGCATCCCCTAATATGTAGTATTCTTGAGTAGGTTGAGGAGTTCATACTATGTACTGTATCTGAATACTTTTAATGTCTTCCTCAAAAGGAGCGTAAATAAATGGAAGTGGATACCAATTAATTAATCACATTAGTCCGAACGTCATGGAACTTGAACGAGTTTATTTTTGTATGATCCTATTGGTTGTGGTATCAAACGCGTTGTCTGAACGATTCGATTATGATTATTTCGGTAAGTAGTGTACTTACATCTTTAAATTTTGTTTATTTCTATTATTATAAAGTTACAATATTAAATGGAAAAAGAATACGGTCGCGAACAGGATTCGAACCTGCGCCTCCCGGATAGATACTCCAGGCGCTCTGACCAACTAAGCCATCTCGACCTCTGCTCACCACCGCGAATTCTTCTTCCATATTTTAACACGTCTTATGGCGACGTCGCTTAAGCTAAGCATGCGTTAATGCTTTTTCAAAGACATATCTTGAATTATTAAGGTAATTGCATTCTTTACGACATTGTATTAACTGCAAAGTTAGTCGTGTCGGTTCGGTCACTTGTAAGTACTGAATTGATTGCAATGACGTCGCCATAAGACGTGTTAAAATATGGAAGAAGAATTCGCGGTGGTGAGCAGAGGTCGAGATGGCTTAGTTGGTCAGAGCGCCTGGAGTATCTATCCGGGAGGCGCAGGTTCGAATCCTGTTCGCGACCGTATTCTTTTTCCATTTAATATTGTAACTTTAGAGTTCGCTAAGCATGCGTTAATGCTTTTTCAAAGACATATCTTGAATTATTAAGGTAATTGCATTCTTTACGACATTGTATTAACTGCAAAGTTAGTCGTGTCGGTTCGGTCACTTGTAAGTACTGAATTGATTGCAATGACGTCGCCATAAGACGTGTTAAAATATGGAAGAAGAATTCGCGGTGGTGAGCAGAGGTCGAGATGGCTTAGTTGGTCAGAGCGCCTGGAGTATCTATCCGGGAGGCGCAGGTTCGAATCCTGTTCGCGACCGTATTCTTTTTCCATTTAATATTGTAACTTTAGAGTTCGCTAAGCATGCGTTAATGCTTTTTCAAAGACATATCTTGTTCTATTATTATTTTATATTCTTAATAGTATAGGAGTTTTAAATATTTTATCCATGATGTGGTCACTTCAGCGTGGACACATCTGCATACTTGTCAAGCAAAATGATATATCGCAACGATACGCGTATACGCCACCTTTTTGTTTCCAAAACAGAACTGAATGAACAATAAAATGGCTGCCCGCAATTTATTGTTTTCAGGCCAAAATGACGCGGTATCGAACCAGACAACGACTACCTACAGCCTCGGGGTCTACATGGGAATTATCAATCCTGAAAAATACTCACTCGAATCTTTTGCACGGGATGAGAGGAACATCTTCAAAGATCTGTATAAGGACTATACTTCATTGAACAGCAGTCAGCCGATTAATTACCATGAGTGGCTCGTAATGAACAACTTTGGGATACTGCCCGATACTCAGGAGTCATTGCTACAAAGAAAACTAATAACTACGCGTAGCACAAAAGATAATAAACGACGTTTTATTATGACTGTGAGGAAAGGAGACATATTGATTACAGGCCGAGGTGCTGGAGGGCTGGTTGGTCACGCAGCCATTATGACTACTGATTACTGGGTGTTAGAGATGCCTGGTGGTAAGGGGTGGCAAAATGGCATCAAATGCAATAACAGACAAATCTCTAAAGAAAAGTGGTTTGACGAGCATGCTTCGGATTGGACGACGGTGTACCGGTGTCCTGATATTTCGGTAGCTAGGCAAGCAGCGGTATGGGCTGACCACAAATATTATAACCCTGCCGGTGGTGGTAGAAAGACGAAACACATTACGTATAAGATTACTACGGATTTTAAGAAAACGTGTCCGAGTTACTGTTCTAAATTAGTACTTCAAGCTTATTACTTCGGCACGGGTTCAAAAAACGTGATACGAGAGGTGGGAACGACGGTGGTTGTACCTTCTTCGATACCAGCGTATTTCTTACCACCGTATACTTTGAGCAATAGAGGAAAATATTAACTCATGTGTCGTAAAATGTATTATGCATGTATTTACATAAGAGTCACCTTAGTATCCGTTGCACTGAGTGTAGTCACGGGCTACATAATTATATATTTATTAATGATATGGTTGATTTTAATATTAAGTAATATTTTATTGTACATATTTAAGCTGATTTACGCATTTTATTTTTGATTTTTATGTATTTGTTTTTTATAATTAGAGGTAAGAGCAACAACATAAAGCTGTAAACTTCAAAATAATTTTATTAATTATTTGTCGTAGTTATCGAAGACATTGGCATCCATTGATGGTACAGTGTCCGCCTTTCTTATACCCTCTCTGTCTGCATCGCGCAATGCATTCGTAGAACACGCATCGATTTGGAAACGCTGGTCCCTGTATCGTTTCTCTTATCTGCATGTGGTGCGATGATTCTGGGAAAAAATAAACAGCAACAGCTAAATTAGCTTGGTTTTTGTTACGTTTACTATGTTTTGTTTGTATAGCTCCTACATTATTTATCAAAAACAGACAAAAAGAAACATGCTTAGAGAAAAACACAAAATCATCATCATAAGTATTAAAATAAAATAGAAACCGACCTCTATCGCCTACTTCAGAAGTCAAGGTACCAACCACCAAAATGACGAGGAGTACAGCAATAACCAAGCATGTTTTCATGATTAAAACCTTTCTGATTGCGCAACTTTCCAAGTTACACCTTATTTATACCACACTCTAGCTCGTGTGCAAGTTCTTCGAAACCTTACCAATATACCAACACATAACTCGAATAAATCCCAACAAATTCCACTAACACATCCATTGACACAAAATTATGCCTGCCATGTATTCACAATCGTATGCACACGGAAATGGAAACCGTAGATCCAGCCTTATGCAATCAGTCGCTACGTACTACGTGCACATTAATATTGGATGCGGAGGGAATACCCTGAGTCAATTGCTCCGGCATAGAATTGCAAGTGATACATTATATGTATGTCATTCAATTTGCAACTATATGAGAAGGACTTTAAGTTGATGATCTTTTGGAGGCGTGAATCTTTAAATAGAGAGATGTTTATTTGGTATTGCTAACGGTTATGATTGTATGTGTTCTTGTTATCTGGCATTACAGGAAAATGTTTTAATTTACTTTCCTGTTTGATGAGCAATGCATCGTTATTTGTTAAAGCGTGTGTTGTGGAATATTTCAGGAATTAATGTTACCTACTAGTTAGAATATAGAATTTAGCGCATGCAATTATTTGTTTTAATTTAAACCTGCTCTAGAAACTAAGGCTGTTGCTCGGCTGTTGGTTTTAAGCCATGTTGAAATCAGAGAATATACCAATGAATAAAATTGAATAGTCTGTTCGTGATTTAAAATAAATACCAACATTTAAGTGATAACTGTTATTTATGCTATGCCTAATTATAAATTACTGTTTTTAGGTTTATAGACTCCGAAATGTCTTAACGGATTTATATGAAATATTAAGATTAAAACAGGTTTTTTTTTTGTGTAAACTCCATTTCTATATCTTGCAGGGTTAACAAAATATAAAAAAAAACATGATATGGGCGAAAAAAGTCGCAGGAACAGCTAGTTTTCAATAAAGTAAAACCATCACATTACTACTGAAGCATCTGTGTCGTGATAATATCATGATTGATGGTGTATATTTTGGTATTTTTACCAAAGTGGTCTCTACGCGGGTAGTGTTCGCTTTGCAAAATTAAACTTTGCTAAATTAACTAAATTACTAATTACATATTAAATACACTCATGTGGTAAAACTGTTCACTATTGACCAGTGGCTATGCTCGTTAACGTTATAAAATGACTAGAATAAAAAATAAAATACCATTTGCCACAAGTGAACCTCATAAAGTAACTAGAAAAAACATTTTCTACATTATTTTAATTTTATTATTGTCATTACTCAGTTTACTTTGTTTATGATTGAGTTTTTCTGCAACAGACAGTATTAAAGGAAATACGGAAAACGCCCGCGGCTCAGAACTAAACTCCCTTGTACTTAATTAAAAAATATGTCATTCTACAAAGCAAGATTTATCTGTAAGTAGCTGGTTGCATAGAAATACAACTTTATTGTTATTGCTATTGAGTTTTGAGTTAGAATAAAATTGTGATGTTAATGTGTTACTTTTTTTTAAAGATTTTAATCGGGAATCTTTAACTTGGTCTGCCTAGCCTTTTCCTAACTATGTTGGGGGTGGCTTCCAGTGTAACCGGATTCAGCTTTATTTTACATGGAGCGACTGACTATCTGACGATCACACGATATCTCGTAGTAAGACTGATCGACTTTCAGGTACCTGGCTACCTATAACGGTTGGCCTATTTTGACTGCAGAGCAGGAGGACTTGGATTCGATTCCCAAGTCGGGCAGTGTTAGTGGGTTTTATGTTGTATAATATCCAGTATTATAAAGCCACCGTTTTTTTCCAGCTTTATTAGGGCTGCTGTCTTTCAGGGGTTCGGTCGAACGTAGTACGAACTATATAGCCTTTACTAACTAAGAACAGATAATTTTATATCGACATAGATGACACATTTTGATATTTTGTACCCACAGTCAACGGTAAACAAGAAAACAATATCATTTATGAAAGGAGCAAGGGTAAACAACAATAAAGGCCGGGGCAATATCAAATCTTCTTTTCATTGGAGTAATTGTAATTTTTCTAAGTGCTTGGCTGTAGAGAAACAATATCCGCGTTGTGGATAACTGGGAACAGGGAATACAGGTCCGGAGTTTGATGGTGGAGGCGAAATTATTAATTTTATTTTTGTTTATTGATGCAGGAAAATTATTTTACTATTTATTTCTTATGTGCAACGACTGTGTCCATCAGATTACTGAAAAGGTGAGATTAAAAGGAGGGGCACTATATATAAACGTGTTGAGTTTTAAATTTCAAGACGCGAAAAGGAAAATATTTTTTAATTTGCATATTAAGGAAATTTTCTGTTCTATATTATTTGCGAACTCTATTTGTAAATTCCGTTTTATATTTAAGGTTTCAACATTCCAATGTATGCACTTCTGTACAAAAATCATGTAGGTATATCAACGCGGCCACATTTTTATGTCGTTTTAATTTAGCTTCTTTCTAATTTTCCTTAAAATATATAAGTCGCCAAAAGAGCAAGTGTTTCTTCCGCAGGTATCACTAAATTGAACAAAATTGAGTCCCACCCTGTATTTCTAAAATACTCGACAACTCAATTTATCAACAGCTTGTTACTGAAACTCCAGCAATACTTTACCGAATTAATACTGGAATGGGAAAAATAAGGATGAGATAAAAATAAGGTTTAAAAGAGCAGTCTCCATTTTATCATGGCCCGGGCAAATTTGAGTCTTATTCTGAAGGGGACTCGATAATTTCATTTGTCCCATGGCTTATTACTTTAACTTTATTAAAAAAATGCAGGAGATGTTCTTATATAAACGAGCTGTAACACTTTTTGTCATTAACAGGTTGAAAAATTTTGAGAGTTGTCTTCTGGGAGACATAAAATTTTAAGCACGTCTGTGAAGACTGAATAGTTGGCGCTGACGTCACCATAATTTTTATTGATTTTATGAATACAGAGACAATAATGGATTTAATAATTAAGACTTTACTTCTTTATTGTACCTATAATAACGCTAAATAAAAACAATACTAAATATAACTTCTTTCATAATTAACAAATACAGGAAACAAAACATTATTACTTATAGCTAAAACTATAAAAGGGTTTTTTCTTTTTATCATACCTAGATTTTATTATTCATAGGTATGCTAAAAAGAAAAAACATTTTTATAGTTTTAGCTATAATAATGTTTTGTTTCCTGTGCATTGAGAAATTGCAAGTCCCACCCTGTAGGCAACAACTTAATTCATCAGCAGCTAGTTACAGATTCTCTTGTATCACTACTATAATTACAAAAAAAGAGACGAAGCAACATGAAATAATCCTTAAAAATATTATATATTTTATCACTGTGGCTTTGTTATAAGTCCCACCCTGTAGGCAAGTCGACAACTTAATTTATCAACAGCTTGTTACTGTCATACTGCCGGGCACTGAGCAATAGTTTAGTGGTGAGATGTCGCCTTCTATTGCGGCGCTTACTGTATAACGAAATTGTATGCAAGTGCCACTGCATTAAATCTTTTTGCCTTTCTTATGTTTTATATTGGTGAGGTGGGTTTTATGTTGCAGACGAAGTATAAAAGAAGAATACAAATTATATTTTTTGCAGTTGTATGTCATTACAGTAATGCAGAGTCAATTATTTAAAAACAGAACATTATTATAAAAAGACGAGACAATAGGTATATTAGTTTTTGAAAGCCGGCAACTTTACGAAAAAATTGTGGTAAAAAATACTCTCTGCCTTTATCTCAATTTATTTGGGGTCGGTGCGGCATGTATTCTTCATCCACTTTCTAAAGCCAAGCTCCGTTGGAGCCAATTAGTTCTATATAAAAACATGCAATTTTAAACACTATTGCTCATATATTTACGACTTATAAACAAACCGTGATGGTCGTGATCGTGCTTCCTGATGGTTTAGGCGGACGTGTGCTATTAACTATTACATACACACCCATCATGTTACCGATGTTACTCGGCAATTTGAAATTCCAGCCTGCTACTGAGAAAACAATAGGAAAAAAAATACCAATAACATTTTGCCTAACCCGGGAATCAAAGCTAGGGAGTCCTCAGCAGCTGCGCTTGCGACTACTAGACCAACGAGCTAGAGTAATCTGACAGTTATATACCAACTATCAAACCTTATCGACGAGAAACAGTAAAATTTTATTTAGTACTAGCTGTACCCGTGGCTTTGCTCACGTCAAAATAGTCTTAACGCCAAACTAAGATTTCAATTAATCATACAAACCAACTCACACGTGATTTCCATTCCAGTAGGCAGAAACTATAGATTTTATCTTACATACATGAAGAGTGCATGCTCGACGGTTCAGTTTATTAACCTGCCTTTTTTGTGAAGGTCAGGTACGTTCGTTGAAGTCAGACCCTCCACCCCTTCCTTTTTTGGTAATGATTGTTGCATTATTCTATTTTTGTCTATCCTCATTGACGCCACACTCATACAGACAGCCGTTACTTTTCAGATACTTGACAGTTGCCCTAGCAACCCAAACTCATACAGATAAATCATAGCAAACCCTTAAGTTATAAATTTTAGGGGAAAAAAGAATACGGTCGTGAGCAGGATTCGAAGCTGCGCCTCCCGGATAAATACTCCAGGCGCTCTGACCACTATGCCATCTCGACCTCTGCTCACTACCGCGAATTCTTCTTCCACATTTTAATACGTCTTCTATCTATTTATTCCAATACATATATATCGTACAGATTTTATGCGAATTTGCGGTAGTAAGCAGAGGTCGAAATGGCTTAGCGGTCAGAGCGCCTGGAGTATTTATCCGGATTAGGATTACTTTACTAAACGATTCTTCATCTTCATGTCGATGGTACAATTTTAATTATTTGGTTGCCTAGATCCACACTTGCCGTGTCCAAAATTGTGTTCAGGTAGGTTCACTTTATGCTTAATTTGTTAGCGGGTGGTGAAAAAATTCCTAGCCTCAGTTTTGCGGTGAGTCTCGACTGGGCATCCTGACATTACCTCGGTCAGTTTTAAATAACTGTGCCTGGCTTGTTAGGTGGTTAGGTGTTGTACTGGTAACTGGCCGTCATACAGTGGGTGTCTAGGGTCTGACTCCTGCTTGGATTTTTCCACAGCACACGCGACTTGTCTGTAGATATGTGGGGGCACTATATCAGCTGTCGGATACGGCTTTTGAAGTGGTGTAGATTACACGATGTAATATTAGGATTCCACTCATCAATTAGATTTTTACATAATCTCAATGGGCCTGCGTTTGTCCGCCAACTCACCTGATTTTAAGCAATGATGTAATTGACGATGGAACACGCTTGACCACTAAATACCTATTCACTTGAGCCTTGAAAACTAACAGATATATATTTATTGAGAAACATGGATGATGAACGAATTCGGCAGCAGTCCAATCAGCTGAAAGCTAGATGCGACATAGATGATCTTACGTTATTTTCCGTTTCCCAAAGTATTACCGAAAAATTTGATAAGCCGCCGTTACCGATAGATTGGAGATACCGGGATGTTTTACCACCTCTTCGATACCGGGAGTACTCCCGACTGCACGTTCCCGAATGACTGTACCGGCGCCCTATCTCTATGGAGTGCACTCCCTCTTTCTTCACTCACGTATTCCGGTGGGACGGCAATCCGACACGTCCGGAGTGAGATCAGGCGCAGAACTGACGGCATGACAATATGTGTTGGCCAAAATGATAATATCACATACATAGGTACATACATAAATTCACGTCTTTGGCCTAGGCTTCAGGTAGGCAGACACTATAGAACGCCACCTGCTAAGATCCACATACTCTTTTTGCTTCTATCACGTTAATAATGCTGGTTGTGAGCACTACTTTTTTGACTTTTTAGTGAGTTTCGGAGGGTCAATTTATATCCATTTAGGGATCTCAGAATTTCCACTTACACCTGCCTCGTCTTTTCAACATGTCTCTAAGCATATTTTTTTCAGTTTCTGTCACTGTATCTTCATTTAAAAATGAAAATATTAATGATCATCAATCTTGTGCAGTGTAAAGAGAATCTTAGAAAAACTGAGTTATTAGTCTAGTGGTTGCAAGTGAGTATAAGCGTAGGTAAGTCTTGAGTTTGATCACCAGGTCGAAAAAAGTGTTGTTGAGTTCCATAATGGAGTTTTCAGTAGAGCTTGGGTCTGGCTTGTTGTTTATTTTTCCAACATTTAATACCCGATCTATAAAACGAATGCCCAAGATGCAGGTACTGATAGTCTGTTCCAATCTCCGCTTAGTAAACATTCGCTGAAGTTAAGCAATATTTTACACGGTATTTTATTGGATATCATCGAGAATGTACTCTCCAACCACCTCAATAGCTGGACAGCCTCTAACAAAATCGTCAGTAATGCTTATTTGATGTTTCGCGATTACCTACTTATGGATTAGGCAATTAAATTAATCCTAAGGCCAGGCTGAGGGAATGTGTAGTTTTGTTACTAAATAGGTATTGGGGGCTGAGTTGCCCGCGTCCGTAGGAGTGCTCCCTTAAAATGGATTCCCTACACGTAGCCCCTGGGTGGTGCAAAACAGGCAACACAACACTGGTCGGAGGCTTCGACCACGGCTTTTTACCATCCACCGGACAAAGCCGTTGTGGGAGTGGGCAGTTGCATCAACCTCCCAACTATCGTTCTGCCAAAATCTATCCACTCTACTTAAGAGTGAATAGATTTATTCTGGATATACGTGCTCCATCCTCGGCCACACCGTCGCTTGCCATCAGACGAGTTGGTGGCCAAACGTAGATCCATATTATATATATATTTTTTTTATATAATTTATGACAGAGTTTAAAAATGACTTTTCTATGGAAATAAGTACCATGATTAATGATGAGATCTGATTGATAAAAATATTTACATAACGCTAACGTGTAACATCTTCACTGTGCTTCACCATATTGATATGAGACAGCAAGAGAAACACATAAAAAGTGGGTTTATATTACAAAAGGACACGAAAAACTAAAATAACGTTGTTTTTCTGCGAAATAAAAAAATGCAAAAAGAATCTCTTGTACCGAGATTTGATCTTCATACTTATGATGTGCCAGTCGCCTATGTACGGTATGCGACTAATTACTTAGTTGACAATATTGCTAAAATAGGCATTCACAATCTACTAATCAAAATACAAAACCGGTAAATGCTTGGTCCCTATGTGATAAAACGGAATGATACCTTTTGAAGTGGTTATCATTTTTGATAAAAAAATCCAAAAAGCGAATTTGAAATTTTCGGGCTTTTGAGTTACGATGTTATTATAAGTATAGATTGTAGTCCATCCGAAGGAAATATTATTATACGAACAAAACAGCAGCAAATAATAGTACCTAGTGTAATAAAATTCATAATAAGTTTATTTGCGTGCAACTTGATTTACTGGGCGCAGTCCATATAAATTCTGCAACATTCGGAGTTTCAGTGTGTAGATTGAAATGTTTGCTTTAATTGAGAAGTTAGTTTTTGGCTATTGGAACTGCGAAATATGGGCGGCAGACATGGATTATTAAAAATACATAACAAAGCATCTCGCCTGTATTCCCCGAGGGAGTAAGCAGAGGTGTACACAGCTGTACACTCACGTTTCATCAACGCTGTTATTTAATCCCATGTGGTGGTGGTGAGTCAAACTCCGGGCTGCTACTGAGAATTTCTCAACAGAAAAACCCAATAATACTTTGTCAGACCTGGGAATCGAACCCAAGTCCTTATGCACAGCAGTCGCGCTTGGGACCACAAGACCAACGGGCAGTCACAGTACGAAAGATACATTCGTAAGAAATATTGCCATAATCTACTGATTGATTGTTAATCACAGTACTTAATTATAACCACATAGAAGGGATGCCACATTTTCCTCTTAAATTACAAGAAATGTAACGGTCAAAAACTTTTCTAACGAAAAATATTTCCCCAAAAAAGGTTCATTACCGGACCGACAGTCCGAAATAGCCGTCCAGATTTATTGCGTTAACGAAATTTTGCCAAGTTAATTTGCACAACGCAAAACGGGTCAACTCGCATACGCAGCTCCGAGATAAGTCCCGAAGAATCCGAATGCGAGGTGTGGAAGTATCTAAATAATTTCATTTTACGTTTCACCTAACATATCTAAGAGACCCGGACCGAAGCGTTGACATTCTTTATTTTCGGAACATTCGCCTAAAGGTTATAACGGGCAACTTTGTGATGTTTAATGCGGCGTAGCTCACCTAAATAATAACACGTCGTGTAACACGGTCAGCTTCGAAACAATGGATGGACGCTTCTCAGTTTTTACGTCCTTCATTTAAAGTCACTTTATTCCACTTGCTTTGTGTTTATTTCGGCCATAATCCTTTTATACTCACGGAAAGTCTGTCTGGCTTCACGGAAAATAACGAATTTTAGTTGAACTTCAGTGGGGTCATTCCTAAGGTTTAGATTAAGGCTGGGGATTTTTTTCTAGATTGGAAAAACTTAGCGAACCGAGGAAAAGCTTCACAAATAAAGATCCTAAGCAGTCGCTCCGGGACATCGCTCTATATTTCAACATGACCTGATTCTATCAGCCCAGCAACACACTTTCAAGGAAACCAATTAAAAACGGTTCTTGGACAAACGTGAATAATTCTCGACAAACAAAAATTTATTTTTACCAATTTTTTGGGAATATCTTTTCTATTTCGGGTCTCATCTCGAAAGCAAACACCCAGTCGGTTCGGAAACACAATTTAAGTTCGTCAACAGCCGGTTTCACTGGCAGTGCTCCGAGGCACAACTTATTTATATAGGAGAGTACAGTTTGGTTCGATGGCTGGGAGTCCAAGTTAGTTGAATCAGGCGTTAGGTGCTTTGCGAAAACCCATTTAAAATTAACAATGAACTAAGATAGCTCAAAACTAAGAGGGATATTCATTTCTTAATTAATATTACTGTTTCAAAGGTTGACATTAAAAGTTATAATTATTCTTCCTTACTCTGAGACACAATAAATAACAATTTGTGTCAGATTTCGTACAAAAAATATACGAGCTACTTCCGAGTTTAGCCCACACAAATTGTGATCCCGAACTTTTGGAGTAGAATACTTCACAGGTTGAACGGCAAAAATACGAGCGAAGTTTAAAAGAAAGATTGGAATGCGTAATTAAAGGGAACACCAGTGATTTACTAAATGATGTCTATTAAAGCTTGGGCTGAGGAAACGGCCACACTCCTTGCCAAAGTGGGGTGGGGGAGGAGTTGTGGACCAGTTTTGACGACCTCATCACGGTTTCCTTCCTACAAATGAGTAAAGTGAGGGTCTGTGCGTAATGTGTTTAGCTTTCAGGGGTACCACTAATTTTGTGGATTGTCGGGTAGTTTTATTTTTAGAAGTAGATACATCCTATATACTTAGTAATAAAAGGCAAGACAGTTTATGTTGATATGACATTGGTTTGGTTCATATAAAACTTTTGATTAAAAGTAGGTATTACCTAGTCAGCAACATAAGTAGGTACAACCATTTTGAAAAGGTTCAGTGAAAACATTAAATTTTTCGTCACAATCTCTGATAGTGTAGAATGCATTGAATACTTTAAGTAAATACATTATAAGTGGTGATCGTTGGTTGTATTAATGGCACACTCGTCGCAGAAATAGGGTCTTGAGCAGGATTTTGAACCTATGCCTCCCGGATGAATACTCTAGGCACTTTGTCAACAAAGCTATACCGACACAAGACTCTGCTTACCATCACAAGTTGTTCTACAATATTTTAATACGTCTTATGGTGGCGTCATCATAGCTATCGATTCAGTCCCTATACAGCGACTGATTCGACACAAACAAAATGTGCAGTTAATTTACTGTCGTACAGATGCAAAGCCTTCGACCAAATAAAATCGATGCAACCTTAACTATGTAATACAGATAAATCCTTCAAACGAATTAGCGTAGCGAACTCGAAAGTTATAATTTTTTCCTTTCAAAGATTTATGTCCCTTGGGTTTGTACTTGCGAATTTGTCATCAGTACAACGTTCATCATTAGTCTATCACTGGTGGAGTCGCGATGAATGCAAATATGAGCCCGGGACAAAAAAAACTATAATTGTTTAAATAAATAATCCTATTATTTTTGCATATTTATCAGCATGACCAACAAATTGACTGCATAAAATAAGGTTAACGATTGTACAGTTGACTGCGTTAATCTGTGACGAATGCTGTGGATTGAATCGTAATTCGTAATGCTTATTATCATTATGGTGACGATTCTGCTTTGAAAATGTAGGAGCAAACATGTCCTCGCCTAGCAGTCCTTAACCTCAACGATCACAGACATAAACTCCTCTTAAAAATAGCATTCCTAATCAATATCAAACTATGCAATTAAAAACTGCCCACAATTCAAAGTAAAATATTTTGACGTGTCAGTACAGTGCGAACTGCAATTCATTCATAAAATGTTACAGTGGAACGGTATAGGGAGATGATAAAAGAAGAAATCTTTGTCGTAATGTCGGCCTCACGCGACAAAGAGGCAATCGATCACGCCGCATCCACCTGAGCAGAGGCGGCAATCCGAATGCGTGATACGCGTTAACTACCATCGGATCACTACATCTGATATCGAACTATCAACTCTATATCTGACTCGTTAGAGTCTATTTTCAACTGTCGTTCAGTTATAGGCCACGAACCAACATTTCACACAATTCGTTTTGTCTGCTCTCTTGCTTCCCGACATAGGTAAAGGTTCCTGTGTTATTGGCGTAATATTTCTCGACGATACCATTTTTTATCTATGTAGTAACGATGTGTTTTTATCTATGTTTTTCGAATTCCCTTTTTAAATACTGTGGGTGACGTGTTCGGTGTACATAGCAAACGGATTGGGTCGGTAGGCTATGTGATCCGTTCGTAAACAGATTAAAAATGTGCTCGGAATAAAAACGCGGAATCAAAGTAATTGTGTGTACTGTGACGTAATTTTTTGTACAGTTTTGTTTAAAACTCACATTAAAATAAACACAAACATTTCTTTTAATATGAATTTTACCTGAAAATAATGCTGATACATACATACAATCACGCCTGTTTCCTATTGGTGTAAGCAGAGACTATTGCTACAATTTGACACATCTCTTCGCCTCAACAATGTTGATGATGTAATCTTGTGATAATTACATAACATATACATAACATAGCATCACGCCTATAATCGCGAAGGGGTAGGAAGAGGTGTACACAGTTGTACACCCACATTTTATCAATGCTGTTATTAAGTCCCATGTAATAGATGGTGAGTCTATTGCCATATACCAGACACAATTCTAAACTCCGGGCTGTTACTGGTAATTTCCTAACAGAAAAACCTGACTTGGGAATCAAACCTAGAATCTCTTATAAGCAGTCTATTGTTATTAAAAATATATTATACATAGTGTTCCTGTCATTTTTGTATTTTTGGTTTACAATAAATAGGATTTAGTTTTATTATATTTTTCCAGTAAGCATAGACTGGGTTGCTTAATATAGGTGCTAAATATACTCGTGGAAAAAATATCAGTATGTTTTTCCTGTAAGCATAAACCGAACTGCATACGGCCTCGATATAGTTACTGGAATAAAAATACTCACTGGTTGATCTGATAATTATTAAAGAAGCCATGAAGTTGATTTATACACCATTACACTATATTAAAGTTTACAACCCAGGTAGCGAATTTCCGATGGAGTTGAAAAAAGTAGGCCTTGGCCAATATGAACACTGTCTGAAAATCTGAAAATTATACACAGTAATATACAACTATTGGATATTTTTCTATGTCTTATTTTAATAATGTATGTGTACAAACACGAAAATGCTGTTACCAAGATAGTAAAAAAATTCAAAACTTTCATCTTAAATTCGAGCGTAGTACAGTCAGAATATACAAAGTTCTAAAAGTGGTTTCAGACATAAAAAAATAAATGCAATTTAGGATATTATTTGTTTCAAATTGCATTTATTTGTTTGAGTATAGAATGCTTGAAATTAAAATTGTTTCAGTATTATAAATGCTACAGTTTGGATATTTGTGTGCTTGTTTGTAAATGTTTGTCAATCAATCACGCAAAAACTAGTGAATTTATTTGTATGACATTTAGTGTACAACTATTTTAGTAGGCACTCTAAAATAAATCTGCTCGATTGTCATTGGAAATATATCACTTCATACTTTTATATACAAAAATGGCTATAAAATACTTAATTAAATAGAAACCTACTGTGCAAACATGCTTCGAAATTGAGAAAGCTGTGATGTAGGTACATTTATTATATAATATTACGCAGTATTTTTAGGAATTGGTTCTACATTGTCGTCGAAAATTAATTTCGAGATTAACTCTAAATAAAAAAAATACAACCTTTATCACAGTAAACTGTGAAATAGGTTGTGTTTAGGTAATTTTTTGAGGTAGGCACTGCCTATTTGCCTATATGCAATACACGTCACTGGATACTAGGTAGCTATATGCCGGAAAAATGCAGAATTCCTGCGGGAAAAGAAAAGCTGAAACAGTGAGGCTAGTTTAGATAAAATTGAATAAAGAATAGGTCCTATTTATTAATATTTACCTATTTATGCTACTGACTGGAACTATTCTGAAATGCCACATCCAGTTTTGATCGTGGTTTTGACTAATATTTTATTAAAGTGCGCGTAGAAATAGTGTGCGCGCAATAAGTGCCTTAAGTGAAGTATCTCGTAAAGGCTTAATGCGGTTAAAAAGCGATTACCACGTGTGTTATAGTTACGTTTTATGGATTTCACTTAGATGTTACTACAGCCTAAAGGTTTTTAGGCAAATTATGTATGTTTAGTAAGAAGATATCTACTGCTGACATATTGTATTGCAGGTACTAAGAATTGCAAAAATATTTATTTTAGGTGATCCTTCCTTGAACTTTCGGGTGTTTGTTAAATTGAATAGCATTGGGTGTTTGTGTAGTAATTATTAAATTAATCGAGTAATTCTAGAGTGAAACAAAGAGGTGATACTAGATTTACATTTAAAGCCTAAAAAAGCTTTCTAAGGTTGTGTTGTGTTTCGATTATAGAAAGATTAAACAACAACAAAACGGTTATTTAAAGGCAAGTCGTATAATATTGAATCTACGCACACACACAGATATAGATTATTCATAAACAATTAAAAACAAGACGTTCGGTAAACTTATTTCGATCTCAACAATGTAAAACAACAATTATAATTTAATGGAATTGAGGGAGTTATAAATTGTTGTGAATTGATTCTGGCCGAATTTCCCTTTCATTTGGGAACATTAATCAACCGTCTCCATTCACTATTCTGAGTACACCCACGCGACAAATATTCACAATGCTTGAACACGGATATCTTTATATATTTATCATTTTGAACACTAGAAGTGTTTCATGGTATTTCTAGGACTTTTTTATTACAAAGTCCGCCGATGATAAAAATAACAATTGCAAATTAAATAGATATCATATGTTCTGAATCCTACAATATATCGAAATGGAAACGGAAAAAATAATGTTTTAATCCCAAATATTTTAATTTTAATCCGTTCAGCTGTTTCGGAGCCTATTGGAGACAAATAGACAAAAAAAAATTTTTCTTTCTGCACTCCTTCCCATATAAAATTTAAATATGCCAAATTTTATACTCTTCCGTCAACGTAATTTCGTAAAGAGGGGTACAAAGTTTTTGTTTTACGTGAGATATGAGAATAGTATCCGACTATTTAAAAATAGGTAAGGTGCGTAGTACTAGCAAACGTGTGATCAGATGTATGAACGTGTACGAAGCAAAAGGCATATGTAAGGATCGTAGCAGGTGGCGTTCTGTAGTTTCTGTCTACCCCCATGGGAGAAAGGCGTAAGTTTATGTATGTGTGTATTTAAAAATAATCCAGTGCCGAAAATGAGTAACAAATCCATTATATTTATATCTATGTATTATGCCAGAGGAGTTTGGATTAACTCGTGCAAAACAAGGGACGTCATCCTTTACTCCTGTCAACTTTTAAATTTGTTGGTTTATGTTGATTACATTCGTTTGGTTTTCATACAATATGACTTTGTTAGGTATTCATTAAGGATCGATATACTTGAATTATTATAGAGGGGCTCGTGGCTAAGTAATAGCCGCACAGATCGATCGATCGAACTTCGCTACGCTTGTCGCTGTCGGTCTGTGGATGGGTGACCATCGTATCGAGACCCCTGCGTGTCTCGGTGAGCACGTTAATGACAGTGACTTCGTCTGCACGTCAAAATGTCCTTCTTCAAGGTCCAATCTATCTCCATAAAAACATCAAAATCAGTTACGCCGTTTTTGCGTTATTCTGTAACATAAATACAAACCTTCAAATTTCTTATATTAGTGGTATAGTAATCTGAATCTGTGTTTCTTTGTACATTTAAATAAAATAAAAAACTGGTTATTAAAAAAATGTGTATTATACACACGTATAATACACATTTTTACAAGTTACCGAATCCGCTTCAATATTCACAAATCCGTCGATTTACATCTTAAAGTAATCCCAATGGTTTTATACATTATGTATTGGCCAGTAGATTAGACGGGATTCGATGTAGGGGCGAAGCAGTCATTATTGGACTATCAGTAGCGCGTCAATTAGTCGGGATGGGATCAGCCCTTGGCCTGATTAATGAAACGTGGCACCCACTCGAGCCGCATTCACGCGATCCAGATAGAGCGGCCTTACTGACACGTTTGCACTGTAAATTGTACTTAATGAGACGATAGAATTGATACTTGATAATACTAAAATCTGATTTATAAGTGCGCTGAAGTTTGAATTTAGTAGCCTTTTATATTTGTATAATTTTAAATCTATACTATTAGAATAAAGTTGAAATTTTTTTTTGTTTAATGGTGCTAATCACTGCAATTATCAGTCGGATTTGAAAAAATATTTATACATTTTATTGGCCAATTCTTGAGAAAAGTTATGGGCTAATTCATCATGCTAGGACTCGTATGACCTGAGCAATAAGAAAAAAGTGGGTGAAGCTGCAGGGCACAGCAACCGCTATTGGATCTATATTCCTTAGTAGTGTGATGATTTGGCTAGCCTTTTCTATGTTGGGGTCGGCTTCCAGTCTAACCGGATGCAGCTTAATAGCAGTATTTTACACGGAGCGATTGCCTATCTGACCTTCACACTTACTGGGCAACATGATATCTCATGGTAAGACTGGTCGTCAGACATTCAGGCCTCTGACTTTCTGTAACAGCTGTCATAGATGTAGCTGGCCTTATTTGATAACCGGGACCGAGGGTTTAACGTGCTCTTTTATACAGTTTTATTAACGACATCGCTCCTTAGAAGAAATATCTCCACCTATCAGATTTTTCCATGACTCCATGAATCTTAAGAATCATCCAGTATATGCAAAATATTTATCCATGTAATGATGACAAGAGATGTACTGTTTTGAAAGTGTTAATACAATTCTAAATTACGTCGAGCAGTTAACTAAATAAAACAGCAAGAAATCGTAGTGTTTCACTACGCAAATAATAATACAACGAATTTACAATATTAATATCTCCAAACAACATTATTTAAGTTTCGATTTACATATCTGAATAACAATGTTATTTATGAAAACCAATTTGTATCAAAATAATTTATTTACACGAACGCGATATGCTCTTTGTAATGTCTATCCATTCGTAAGACTTAGAGAAGCCTTTCAATTGAAATCATAAATGAAATTTAAGCTCGCTTTTCCTCATTCAACTACCGAATACTAATAGAATCATTCTATAGAAACTGTTACAAAATCAATTATCAAGTGTCTTGAAGGCTTTGCAGCGAACGGGAGAAGGGAACATGGAATTGCACTTCATTCAATTTTATATTCGACTTTTCTATTCACCCATTAAATGATTCCTAGACATCCGCTGTGATTGGTTCCGGGATTTTTATAAAATGCACTCCCGTTTATAATTAAAATTCCAGTAAATATTACTTTAAACAATTTTTTCTTATAGGTGCTTCTAAGTTATGTGGATCATTTGGTGCGAATTGATTTTTAATGGCGGCTCGGGTTCGCGCTGTTGTCGAGAGACCGGCTGCTGCACCGCGTGTAGCGTGTTCGATTCCCGCATGGAATATATATTGGTATGATTTATAAATAATTATTACGGGTCTGGGTGTGTGCATGTGGAATTATATAAAAAACTGTAAACGCACTCACGATACCGGAAAAAAAACCTAGTGTGGGGCGAAGTTTATCTTTTAATAAAAAAGAGCTTATGAATTCCGAAAAACTGCCGAAGATCGATTTAAGTGACATTCTTTCGATGCAGAGGCCGAGATTAATTTTGGGTCACTGTGCAAACTGAGTAAGTATGTACCTAATTGATGTGCAAGATAATATCCAAAAATAGTAAAAACAAAAATAACGCGTAATGGCCGCCTGATGACAGTGTTGAATTTAAATTATCCTCAACATTTTCCTTATTATCTGGTATAACTCTGAAGAAACCACAGTACGTTTGGGCAAGTCCTCGTCATTTATTTTACAAGTCCAGCAGGGATGTGTATTAGATTGGACAGCATGGGTGCGCACAAATCTTAGCGGGCTGTAGTAGGGTTAAGAATAGTTCCAAATAGTTGTCGTTTGTTCACGGGTTTTACATTAAAGGGATTACATTTACTTATAATGTGATTTGTTTGAGGACAGCAGGCAGTACTATAAAGATTTTTTTTTAGTAGTGATGGTTTGTGTTACTTCTGAATAAAATGCGTAAATAATAAACCCGCCAAAGTGACCAGGCTTTCGCCATTGTCAAGCAATATTACGTTTTACAAAGAAACATGATCCTTAAGATAAAATTATAACGGTAAACGGTTGTGCTGGCAACATTATTAAATCGTACCTCGTCTCACTTTTCCCAATAGTAGAATCTGGATATATTTCGGTTCAGATCGTGGCTTGACTAAGCCCTGAGTTTATTTAGCATAAATTCTATCAGCTACCGTTTTTAATACCTGTATTTCCGGACCCACAATTCAGACCACCTAATTACTAAAAACGTCTAGATTCAGCTCTCATACCCAAATAAATGAAAACCACCAAACAAACCTAACCAAATAGCCAAAAGTATTTTAATAAGTGGAAAACAATGCTAAAACTGAAATAATCAGTTCTGAACAGTCGTTCCAAGCCGCGGCCGAGTCTATAAGTAAGGAGTTCGTTTATGAGAAAGGACGGCTGCTACCAAGTTAACACACAAATGTTTGCCCTGCCTTCAGGAAATGAAAGTTTGGGTGATGCGGCGTGTGAACTTGAGGCTGAAGAACAAACAATATCTTGGCCAGATTTCGAAGTCAATTTTTTGATCCTTGGCCAGATTTATTAGGGTTCAGGGGGATTTTTCCTATAATAGGTTAAATATTTATAGATTTTTGAAAAAGTAATAATATTTAGGCCTATAATTCAAGTACAATGATTCAACTTTCGTGTCTATACGAATAGATCTTAATTAGCATTGCAGATAGTGTGTCTTAAATTAGGTCTGATGAAAATTGCAGAATGAGACAATTCAATTTAAAATAGTCACCTTGTGAATGAATAAGTATATGATACTAAATTCTACTCTCTATAAAATGTCTGCCTAACTAACTATATTAGGTCCCATAAACATAATCATTTCTATCATGTCTAATGTTATTAACTTGAAAGCGAATCCCACTGTCCATACCTTACCGTATTTTATCTTCAGCTCACCCAGCAAATCTTCAACCACATCTTTAATTAATACAGCCAGGGCCGCCATTTAATATCGGTTAGCTTGATCTCAACTGGCCGGGTTTAATATAACGCGGTAGAGCGTTTTTTCTCGACGTTAATTCAATCCGTATCCAAGCCGTCACAACGACTCCGGATAATTGACGCGCCGTAACGGTTCAGGAGAACGGACCGTGTACACTGGCTGTAATAAAATGCAGCGTAATGTTGGATGTTAGGCCCTTTTGTGGGCTTTTATTGCGGGAAATCTTTTATGTTTTTCTATCTCTTCTTTTCCTGGACTTTAATTTATTTGACTGAGTTCGTTGCGACTGCCAAAATGCTAAGTGTTTCGTGTGGTGAAAATTCACAAGTCTTCGATAGATGTTTCAAAAGAATTAGTAGTCTGATTTTATCCTAACATTTAGCATTTTTGTCTTAATAAAAACAAACCAAAAACAGTAAAAAACGACTTACAATCATATTTAAAATATCGTAAGTAAAATCAAAAGGCAGTCAATAAAGCAAACTAATCGCAACCGCTGACTTCCACACGGTGAATGTATACGGCGCACTATATTATCGGAACGGACGTAGGGATGGGTGGCTACGTGATCAATTGCCACTGACACCACCGCCCTTTTGTCAAGGAAACAATAAGTGCGAATGTCTTCAAATAGATCCGCAGATAACTCACCGCAGTTTGTGTGAATGTTCGGAATGCAGTGAATTTTGGAGCTTGACTTTTTCACAATCAGTTTTATGTTAGCAATTTTTGGAGTACACCTTTTTGTTTTGAGTTTTATTGTGCTGTATGTTATATTATGGCGGTTTTATATTCGAAATTGTGTTTCTTTTAAATATTCTGTATAGACTGCCTCATTAGGAATCTCGATTCGATTCACAGATCGGGTAGAGGGTACTGTGTACGAACTTTGTGAAAACAAGATCAAAATAGCAGTAAAAAAATATGTACCTATGTGTGAAATTGAAGTGAAGGTGATAAAAAATAGTCTCACAAAACCATTTTTCCTTAAAATCAACAGCTAATATAACGGTTTTCATCTTGTAATAGAAACAGGTACCGATTCCTTTCAGAGCACTGAATCAAGGTTCCAATTCACGAAATACAAATAGTGCCTGTGTGATCAACAGCCGTGGATAAGGGGAAGTACCTTACAAATACAGACAGTCAATAGTTGTCTACTTACCTGTGTGTGTGTGCGTGCGTGTCTTTGACACCAAAATGAGTTTTTCCTTATACAACGCTTCGATGATTTATAACTCATTTCGTTCTACCTTTGTGTTTAGTAATAATGTTTTTGATAAATAGGTTATTATTTTTGTAATATTTAAGGATAA
The DNA here is from genome assembly GCA_935421205.1 of Xylocampa areola. Taxonomy (NCBI): domain Eukaryota; kingdom Metazoa; phylum Arthropoda; class Insecta; order Lepidoptera; family Noctuidae; genus Xylocampa; species Xylocampa areola. Next base: position 16,315,397 of record OW285204.1, read on the forward strand.
TTTTGTTGTTGACTATGTCTTATCTTTTCTCTCTATCTAATACTTGTGGTGTGCAGTTGAGTATTGAGTGTCTGTAATATATAAAATGTTTTTTATTAAGAAATTGATTGAGAAACTAATACGTTTAGTTTTAGTAGGTGATAAGATAAAATATTATTTTTATCCAACATATTTTTTATCTTGTTCCAATACGAGTATGTATATGTATTTGTGTCAAAAAATATTAATGAGAAAATTAAAAAACCTAACAACTATAAGGCGTCTTTTTACTACCGTGTTAGGATTATTGTTGTATACTCGTACACCATAATCTCGTTAATCCTTATCCTCGTATAAACATAACTAAAATGTAGGTATAATTTGCGACAAGAGTCGAGACGTCCTACTTAATCGGTTTTCAGTCAAAGTGACAAATGATACTCGCTGTATTGAAATTTAAACTCATTGTCATTTCAAGAACATAATACATGCGATATTTGCTACCTAATACTGCTTTAAAGATGTTCATACATTATATAATTCTTCTTTTTTGTATGTTAGAGCTCTGCAATTATATATATATTGCCTTTACAGCGAATGGGACATCAAACCGTGGCACTTGCCGTAGTGTGGAAACTCCCGTTCGTGACTATCCTTTGTCAATGTTACATACAAAACTTTAAAATAATGTAGAAATTTAGTGAGCGCAAGGGTAGCTGAGTGAAGGGGCCTTCGATTCCCAAGTAGCGCAAAATGTTATTGGGTATTGCTATTAGGAAAAAACTCTGTACAGCGCGAGATTTGGAACTTAGCCGGTAGATGGCATTGGGCTCACCACCTATGAGACTTAATAACGCTGTTGGTAAAATTTTGATGTCAATTTCTTTGAGGAATACAGGTGGAACGATATGTATTTATATTTTACCCGCGGTAACTCTCTTTTGTTATAAGGGAGATTTCCTGAAGGAATATTAGATTCTCGGGATAAAAAGTAACCTATGTCACTCTCCGGTCCACCATCTATTACATACTGATTGGTAGTTCCGTTTTGACATCAAAGGAGGATAAACAAACACTATGGATTTTATATAATTAGGTAGGATGTGTACCTATGTTGTATTATGTCATACACCGTTTTGGGGAACTTAGTAAAGTTAATAGATTAAATTGTTACCAAGTCTACCTTGAAAGGTAATCATACTGCCAATCAAGATGTCAATGGTAGACCGAAACCTTTACCCTAGCATAAGAGAATATTACATCAATATAACAAAATAATAATCGAAGAGAGGCTTGTGGCCAAGTAACAGCCGCACACATCGATCGATCGAGGTTAAGCTGCGCTTGCGGCGGTCGGTCTATGGATGGGTGACCATCATTTCATACCGAGACCCCTCCGTGCCTTGGAGAGCAAGTTACCCGTCGGTCCCGGTTGTTAAATTAAGATCTATGACAGCCGTTACCGATACTCAGAGGCCTGAAAGTCTGACAACCAGTCATATCACGAAATATCGTGTTACCCAGGAACTTCACTTTTCACCGTGGGAGAGCCATGCACCTGCACGAATGGGCCGGCTCGACCGGATTGATACCACGGCCTCACAGAAAACCGGCGTGAAACAACGCTTGCGTTGTGTTTCGCCGAGTGAGTGAGGGTACCGGAGGCCCAAACCCTTTAAAAGGCCGGCAACGCACTTGCGACTCCTCTGGGGTTGCGGGAGTCTATGGGTGGCGGTAATCGCTTACCATCAGGTGAGCCGTCTGCTCGGTTGCCCCCTATTCCATAAAAAAAAAAAACTGGTTTGTGGGAGTCAGATAGGTCAGCTCTATGTAAAATACTGGTATTAAGCTCCATCCGGTTTGACTGGAAGTTGACCCCAACGTAATTGGGATAAGACTAGGCAGATAGATAACAAAATAGTAATCCTACTATGTGAATTTAACGATAGCATAACAACTTGATACCTTTTCACGCAAGGACTACTGAACAGATTTGAATGAAATTTGGTACTCAGATAGTTTATAAACTTGATTAACACATAGGATACTTTTTACCCTAGCTGGAATCAATTTTGATTTCCACGCAGACGAAGTTGCGGACAGAGCCTAGTGTCTCATATAAATGGGATAACCGATTCTGTATTAGGTCTCAAAGTGATATAACTTCGTATTTCACTTTCATACACTCTTGGACGGAAAGTGACACTTTAATGCAGTTATGATACATACGCTTATGGGTAAGTAGTTCAGTGACCTCAAAATTAGGTACTCAGTGTAGGCACTTTTTCAAGATACCAGCTTAATACTATCGAAAATCTCAGATCTTTTTGAAATTAGAGCCCTGAAGCTTTGTACATAAATCCCACAACATTTATTTGGGGCCAAAGATTTATTACATCAGTAATGAAAATTAAAAAGAAAATATTGTAAGAAAATGAAGGCTGTTTAAGTAAGGCTGTTTCAATAGAGTCCCTGGCGGAGCAGTTAGGTATAAACCTTTATAATTAGCCAGTCGATCTTTTGGGAAATTAATGACCGCTTGTGGGCACTGAGGAAATATTGCCCTCTCGAGGGATTGTACGCTTTTAATTTTAGTATCAATTTACTGATGCGAGCTCTTTGTCCTTTTCCTTTTTATTAATATTCAGAACTGATTTAAAATACAAGAGTTAATTTCAGATGCACGATCTTTTTAATCTTGAATTATAGGACAATTACTTCACACCTCATAACGAATTCGAAAAATAAAATATGAAGAGCCCTACAGATGTCAGAGTGCGCAGAAATTAATTCATGATAAATTTTAAAGAATCCGTATACGTCCGTGTTCTAATTGTTCGACGGAGCACTCTTGAGCGGAGGGCAGGGCGCGTGATCAATCGCTTTGTCGCGCCGCCTCCTCTAAGACTGACTATTCCAGGCACTTCATTACTGCAGAAAATAATGTTCTCTATGACATTGCTGTGGTTTGGAACGTGAGAGCTGTATTTAATATTTGTATTTTGATAAACATAATTTTTTCCTTTGTTTTTATATTTGCGTGGGGAATAATAGCGCGGCCATATTTTAATATTTTTCAATCAACATGAGTTATAATTATTATTATCTTGAACCCTATATTTATTTCGCAGTTTAAATTTATAAATGCACTAAATACAAATAAAAAACAACACATAAAATCATTAGAAAATGTATCATTTAAATATTCTTTTATACTATAGTAGCATTAGTTTTTTTTTATCCGTAATGGATCTACCTTTGGCTACCAACTGTCCTGATGTTAAGCGACGGTGTGGCTGAGGATGGAGCACGTAGATCCAGAATAAATCTATTCACTCTAGGTAGAGTAAATCTCGGCTTACAGCTATCTGTATCTTCTATGTTAACTAAAATTCGATCTAGTCTTTTTTGTAAAGTTAGAAGTGTTAGTGCGTCAGCACTATTTGCCCATAGTATTGCGCCGTAGCTGAGCCACGCATAGGCACAGGCATAGTAGATGACCAATGCTGTTTGTAGGTTGGCCGTCTTTTTGACTTCTTGGAGTGCATACGCAAATTTTGATAATTTGGCTCTTATTTTCTTTATATGTAATTTCCAATTAATATTTGTGTCTATGGATAAACCAAGTAGGGTAAATTCGTGTATAACTTCTATTGTTATGCCGTTAAAAGTGAAATTAATGTCTAATAGAGTTTTTTGTTGGGGGTAGAAAGACGATTTTATTTTTTGAAAAGTTAATTTCGAGGTTATGATTGCTCATCCAAGTCCTTGTTTTATTAAGTGTAGGTGTTAGGTTCTTGTGTAAATTTATATTCTTTGATACGAAGTTAGAAGAGAGATGTTGTCGGCAAACAGGACACACGGTCCTTGAATGTTTTTTGGAAGGTCGTTTATATAAACGAGAAATAAGAGGCATCCAATCACACTTCCTTGGAGGATTGAAGCGTTAATTACTCTGCCGTCAGATCTAAAGTGTTGTATTTCTTTAGATTTTCGTTAAGGAATTCAATTTTTACTATGTGTTAACTGTTTTTGCATTTTTTTTTCATACCTTTTATATCAGTAATAGATTTTTAGTTTTAAGTGTGAGTATTTTTTCAAGTGTTATATTTGCAGGAAAGTTTGATACCCGTAGTTAGCCAGTACTTTTAATAATTCTTTTTCAATTTAATTTTCCTGTTTGTCATACATTTGTTTAGTATATTAGTTAATGTATTGCTAAACGCATCGTAGTTCTCATTTATAATTTTATTAGTTTTAATTATATCATCTTGTAATTATATCTGTATTCTATCTATTAATCTTTTTTTAACATAGGTACCAGATTGTTGGTTTATATTGGGGTATTGACATATGTATTGTTGTACCACTGTGATCGGAGAAACCGAACTCCTCGACTGTCGTTTGAAATTTGTTATCATTGAAGTTTGTAAAAATAAGATATAAGCATGTAGCTACAGTTTCTGTAATTGTGTTTGTAAAAGAAATATTATTCTTCTATTGATATTATTATAAAGCTGTTCACTTGTTCGCTTGTCATAACTGATGTTCAGTTCATAATGCACGATAATAATAAATAACTTTTTTATTTAATCATGTTTGCCAAAAATACACCCGAATCATCACTGTTTAAAAGCATTACCCACAAATTAAATTACACATCGTTTTCGAATCACACAAATATATGCAGATTACAAAATCACTATCAGCAAAGGACTACATTACAATGGAATACATGTATTTCGAAGTAAAACCGCTTATCTAACAATAAAAAAGCCTCCCCAGAGAAAATGTCAGCATTATTCTTCGAATTACTAATCTCCGAACACAATCTAATTCACAAATGTGAGAGCCAATAAGAATTTCAAATTAGGAAGGTACGTAGTGCGGGCCGTTTGTGTGAACGCTGAACTTTTAGTTCTACCAATAATGGATCGACCAAAAGTTAGTCAAGAGTCACGCCAAAACTGAATTAAACCTGATAGAGTGAAAAAGCATATAATGCTAAACGACTTTCCTTTAACTGAAATCGATTTCTGACACGGCGAATGAATTTAAAAATTGAATAACTTACCAACTGCTTGTTGGATTGAGTTTGAAAAGAGTTTTAGCGTTCGTTAGCTAGTTCGTAAGCTATGTGGACAGATTGGCGATATCGATTTGATTAATTATAGAGAACGTACAATTTGTAGGTTTTCATAAAATTTTAATGTCACTTGACATAAATAGATAAAACAAATATTTACGTAAAAATAGCCCCGCTGTATGAAAATTGACATCTGACAGGTAAGAATCCGCTACGTGATCTCGAAATATGATACGCCGAATAGTAAAAAAAATAATAACAAATGTATTATTTAATATTATGTAGTAATAATAGATATGTTAGTTGTTTTATTATTGTGGAAGTAGCTAGAGATATTGTATTCAATTGCATCCATTGTAATGGACTTCCCCAAAGTGACGCCTGAATCTATTCAATGTTTTATTATTACTAGGCCGCGTAGTTAAGTGTGAAATTTTTCATTGTGACGTACGTACGTTACAAATATGATTAAAATTAGTCGATAAAGCGAACTTTCCACGCTGTTTTATTCGGCGTGTCATATCTGGAGGTCACATAGTGGACTTTTTAAGTAAGAGTAAGTGGAGGATCCCTTATTTTCTGTTATCTAACGTGGCTTGTCTCATCCAACTTCTTTCTACAATCCTAACAAGATTGTAGGTCCACTTTGCACGTCTAGCCATGCTTCTACAGCCAGTTCTAGAACGCCACTCTAATTCTTTTCTAGTTTCTGTTGTTAGATCTGCGGTATATATGACCTCAATTTTTTTTTCTCACTTTTACTAAGTCTACTGTCAGTCAGTTTCGTTTCTTTTTTTTTCAGATCTTTGTGTTTCAGATGGTATCGTGAAGATAAATTCTCAGCAAAGTCCTTTCTACATACCTTTGAGCTTTAGTTTGGTGGTCGTCTGCTTTCTGAGCATTAGGTTAAATAAATAAATAAATAAAATGGCCTAATATTACTCTTAAGTGATACTATGATTAAATTGAATAAATGCGTCATAGAGCGTGCACCTAGTTTTGACTTTTCATAAGTGCCTGTAATATGGTTTATTTGAAATAAAAATATTTGAATTTGAATTTGAATTTGAGACCCAACATACAAAAAAGTAAGAATTTTACGAAATGATTTCATAGTAAGCCAAATCGAATCGCTATAAACATAATAAAGAACAACACACTAGTTTGCCAAAGTTCATCTAATTATCCAAATAAATACATTTAGCTGGTGCTTGCGACTTCGTCTGCGCAACTAAAGGTACAATCTATTTCTTTGCCAAATCTCATTACGATCCGTTCAGCCGTGTAGTAGTTAAAAGGTAACAAACAAACAAACACACAAACAGAGTTACTTTCGCATTTATAATATTAGTATGGATATTATGGATGGATGTAATTGAATAACAAACACCTCAAAGATTGTTATAAAAGTCATTAAATCCAACCATACACTGTAAAGGCGTTTTACCGTCAAACGATTTACTTTTATATTCGCCTACCCACAATATTCTCCTTTATAGATGCTATAAAACTATTAAATTGTAGCCCACATCCATAAAAACTATCACATTTTGCGATCTCAGAACTAAATAAGTTCGTGACCGGAGCATCAGCTAAGCTTACTAAATGCAATATATTGATAAAAATCTCTGAATATTGAATCAGTGTCTGTGTATAGTAGGTAAAAGAAAATCATTGATAATTATGTATTTTTTTAATATACTCCCAACCGTATCTCGGTCACGGCGGCCTATCTTCATGGAGATTAGCGAAGTACGCAGGAGATATTATAGTGCACAAGTGTACGCGCAAACACAGGTGCACTGCCTCTTCCTGCAGTCTCATAGTCCGATGGGACGGCAATCCGACACGACTGGAGAGATATCAGACGCAGGACCGACGGCTTTACGTGTCCGAAGTACGGGGGTGTCACACCACAACTTCCTAACTCCGGGCTGCTACTGAGAATTTCTTAACAGAAAAACTCAATAACACAGCCCGACCCAGGAATCGAACCCAGGACCTTACCGCTCGACAGCCGCGCTTGCGAGCACTAGTCCAACGATGCAGTTATTTATGTATAGGTAGATATAAACACAATATAGCATCTCGCCTGTATTCCCCGAGGGGGTAGGCTGAGGTATACACAGTTGTACACATACATTTCACTAACGCTGTTAAAAGCCCCATGTCATAGATGGTGACCCTATTGCCATCTACCGGGTACAATTCCAAACTCCGGGCTGTTATTAAGAATTTCCGACAAAACTCAGTAACATAGTCTGACCCGGAAATCGAACCTAAGACCTCAGGATCAGCAGTCGTGCTTTGGACCACTAGACCAACGAGGCAGTTGAAGCTACTGAGAATTTTAAGGGCATATACCGAACCTTGTACCAAATAGATACATATTTGAAATCGGAAACAAAATTTTGGAATAGTTACAACGTTTTGAATTCTTAGAAGATGTTGATCAAAATGAACATGCCATAAAATAAAATATTGTCTTCACTGTCTTTCTTCACATACTGTCGTTGCACTACAGAACTACAATCATTTCACGAATTATCAGTAAATTTCACCCTGTGAAGTGAAATGACGAGTATTTTTTTAATTTATTTTTTAATGGCGCCACACTTTTTGTGCTTTCCAGTGTCGAGTATATGGAGTCATCAACTAATAATAGTTCCCGTCATGGGATTATTTATTAAATGGCGCCACACTTTTTGTGCTTTCCAGTGTCAAGTATTCAGAATAATCAATTATTAAAAGTTTTTGAGCACGTTGCCCCAGTAAAACGGTGGAAATTTTACTGAGTCTTCGATGGAGTTTAGGAGTGAACACAAAAAGTCATGATTTTCAATTTTATATAACTTGCCGTCACTCTTCACACCTTCATGAACACTTAATGGTTAATTATCCACCATAATTACACATTAAACTTCAGAGAAACACAAGTTTTGGAAAACAATATAAAACCGACAACGTGCACTTTACATTTTCCCGCCTAAACTCAAATTGACTAGTTGACACATGTTGTAAATAAAACGGTTATAAACTCTTACAACAGTTTTCATTTAAAACATTTCTTGTATTGTTGGAGAACATAGCCTTGCTTAAATTGTCAAGCTTTCATATTCAGTAATATACGACTAAAATGGCTTTCCAATTGGAATTCCCATTGTCCTATTGGACAGAGCAATTTTACCAAAACGTAGCTGGTAGCCGTGGCGCGATAGATGGCGCCACATGTAACGCAACTGACACAGGAACGAGAACTGGGACTCCAGAATCATTTATTATAACATAGTATCACACCTGCATTCAATGAACGGTAGGCAGAGGTGTACACTGTTATAAATATACACCCACATTCCACAAATGACTTTATTTAGTCCCATGTTAGGTGATCCTATTGTCTTCAAGCCGGTGATAATTCAAAACTCGGGAGTGCCACTGCGAATCACCTAACAGAAAAACCCAATAACACTTTGCCCGACTTTTACCTGTATGGTTCGATTTTAATCGTGTGTGATACAGGTGTATGTATTTTTTTTTATGTGTATTAATACTGTTAATGTAATGACGAGAGTTATTGTTGCTTTAGTGCAAGTTCTTTTGTGTTCGTGTGTTACCTCACCCCCCGCCAAAAGAAGCGAGCAATTTTTTTTGATATTTAGTCAGAAGCCGTCTGACGTCTGGTCCTCTAAGCTCTCAGTAGCCGCCAGCGACCACCAGACCAATGGTGCAGCCAAAACAGTCTCCAGTAACTGATGTTTTCTTATCCAATACTGTTTTCCGAGTAGGTACTAGATCAACAGCGCCACAGAACAAATATCCAATATTATTATTGTTTCAACCGTTTCTAGTATAACATCGAATCGGGCCAACATTTTGTATTATTTGCTCAATATATTACATTTGTCACATCGAAAGTTGATGTCACAGAAAATTTTATACGTACCTACGAGAGAGGAAACACGGTTAGGGTTCGAATAAAAATAAACGTAACTCCGGCCAGCTAAATAAAAGTCGACAGGATAAGTGTTTTGTATACCTTTGTTAGAAATGATTTGTGAAACTACCGTTACAAATGTATTTGTACATTTTACCATTTCAATTTCAAAGTAATAACAATAAAAAAAGGAAATTAATTTAAAAAAAAATGCACACCTTCCACGTGTGATGTTTTTTTTATTTCAAACCTATTTATCTATTTATCATAATAATATATATATTTTTAAATTTACTAGCCTTTGTTACCCGAGACAATGTAAGGTTTTTAACAATATCCCACACATCTTAATCAATCCCAGCGTTTAGAAGTTATGGTGCTATAAAGAAACTCACAAACATAAATACATACATGAACCCTACAAACGTAACACTCCGTTTTGATTATACCCAAGTTACATGATTGTATATGCCCTATAGTTCGTTGTCATTGGATAGTAAAATTAACTACAAATTAAAGAGTGATTTTGTATTATTATACTTTTGTACCGCTCCAAGTTGAATCCATAATTCAACTGTAGACATTAAAAACTTATGATCTGCGGCTGTAAAGAAAATGATGATGAAAATAATTACATAACATAACCAACCTATAACTGTCCCATTGCAGTGCAAGGACCTCTTCTCATACAGAGCACAAACATTGATCACCACACAACCTCACTGTGGGTTCATCAAGTCTAGGTTTCCACACGAATATGTTTTCCTTCACCGATAATAGTTAAAATAAAACACATGAGGAAACCAGCAATCCTGAGAGATATTCTCGATGGCTTGTAAAATCAGGTCAAAGATCACATCACACTAAGAAACTCCAAGCTTATGTTATTCATCAACCATACGATAAGAATTTATTTTCATAATGATATTTATAAAAAGCAGCTGATTAGTTTGTAGCAGTGCACCTAATGTTTTTTAATCTCGGCACACGAACTTTGTAACGTTATTTCACAGACATACTCTGCAGAGGTCATTGGCTGTGTACGAGTATACTTATATTATGTAATAAGCACTTGTTAGAGTGTCCAAGTAACTTAAAAGTTACAAAAGTAATATTTTTCTTAGATAAACAAAAAGCTATAGTGTTTCTTTTGCATGCGTTAATCAATTTGCCTAATCTTTTCATATCTACGTTGGGGTTGGCTTCTAGTCTAAACGGATGCACCTAACCCCAGTTTTTTATATGGAGCGACTGCTTATCTGCCTTCCACAGCCCAGTTACTGGGTAACACGATATCTCATGATAGCACTGTTTGTCAGACTTTCAGGCATCTGATTACCCGTATCGGTTACCATAATATTCATTTGACAAACTGGTACGAAGCGCGGAGAGCACGATGTCAAACGATGGCGCTTGCTGCCGTCGGTTTGAAGAGGGGTTCTCTTCAAACCGACGGCAGCAAGCGCAAGTTAACCTCAATCGATCGAGCCGTGCGGCTATTACTTAACCTCACGCTCTTCGCATGCGTTAATGAGTAACAAAAATATTTGAAATTTCTTTTATTATTTTTTCTAGCTCCGGCCATCGTCACGTCTATTTTTTTAACCTCTAAATTAAGCTTCCTCGAACCTCACCAGAAATATGAAGTCCCACGTCACCCGGTCGATGAAGTCCGCAAACATACATCAGTCAGATCACGTGCCGCGCCACTTATCGCAAGTTGCTCTCGTAAAATAAAATAAATTGCCAACAAGGACTTGCCCAAACCTAGCCGATACTCTGTAATGCGCAGTCGGAGACGTGAGGTTTCCAAGGCTTTTTGCACAGTCAATTTTTATTTTATTTAGATCAATAAAGTGTATGATGTATTTTTATGATTTTTTGTTTGTATTATTTAATAAAATGCGGTTGCGAATGATAAGTTGACAGACGGATATTGTTCTAGAATACATTTTTTTAGGTTAGTTTGATGTGACCTTGACCTTTTGGTGAATGCAGCTGCGATCCCGAAACCAAGTTCTAGGTTTGTGGAGAACTGTGTGGTTTTTGTCAGTAGGAGTCCTGTACGACGTCCTACTGAACTATTATTGAACTCCAAAGGTTATTTTGAACTAGAAAGTTAATCAAAATATGTAATTTTTACATATTAACTTCAGTGTAGAGTATTAGGTAAGTCCACCATTCATAAATTGCCCGTGAACACAGCCGTACCAAATACTCATAAAAAAACTATAAACAATTTTTAATCGATTCCACTCTTGTAATAAGGAAAACTAATACAATTAAGTTTATCGAACAAGTTTTCTTCTTGTAACATTATAATTTCATAAGTTTCAAACATTTATAATTTTCTGACTTGTAAACAATTATCTGGTTTGAATTTAGGTATAAGTATTTATTGCATTTGACAGCTTAGTAAACGTCAAATGATTTGTTATATTTATTCGGTTCTAAGTTAAAACTAAAGATAATTATTTTAGAATAATATTTATAACTTGTATCACATAAAGCTTTTGTACCTATATATTAAATGAAATTTTAATTCAAATGAAAGTGATTTATAAAATGACGCGACACAACGGCCCGTTTTATTTTTATCCCAAAAAATAAAAGCTTGGTGAGACGGTTTACCGGCGAGCGTGATTATTCGTAAACCCAGTGTTTTGTCCTGACAATAAAGCAGACCATTTGAAGACTAACGATCGTAATCCAACCGCTTGTCCTCATAAATATATTTACACCTAGTTTTTTGTACATTTATCTTGTTTACAAAAATGGGACAGTGTTATTTAATATATTTACACAATATAGTATCTATATTTTGTTATATTTTAAAATAGTTGTTGTTTTTGGATTTTATTATTATTTGTCGCTTGGACGTTAATATGAAAGTACAATATTTATGAAATCTGTATAATCTATTTATTAAAACCACATTTATTTGCCAACCTATACTCTCCTTTCATTTTCCATTTACGTATAAAACCGACACTGTGTCGTATCCAACCCTAGTTATTCTAGAACGGATATGAAGGAAACATCACGCAGTCTCGACACAGAAAATCCCGTGTATAATTTGGGGGCGCCAAGGTCGCGTGACATTGTCCCATGAATTGCCCACGGGACGCTTTGAGATAAGCAATGGCTTTCCTATCGCGTTTTATGGCACATTCGATATTACGAGAAATAGTTTTTGTTCCCTCGACGAGGACATCTTCCTAGTAATATACAGAGTCGGATTTGCTGTATTTTAAAGGGGTATTGAACTATTGACAGGTGTGTATAACGTGTGTGTTAGAGTAATCTTTTATATTATAGCTTGTTTACGGTACATTCTTATTAATTATTGTTCACCGGTTACTACTCGTCGTCTGTGTTGACTCGCGACATCTCCGCGGGCTAAGCTAACTAAGGGCTCCGTTCGAGTTAGAATCTAGTCGGGCAAAAGCGAAAAATGGGAGTGTGTAATATTTTATAATTTCCGTAATATTGAATTATACAGCGTTTGGTCATATGTACAGTTCAAGACATAAGTTACAAGATTGATTTCACTGGAAATATCTGACTGTCATCCTTTCTTGCTTACTCCACTGTTATAGTTCCCCAATGGCGTGCTTCGGATTTTTTTTTTTTTATATTGCTTTTCGGACGAGCAACTCCGGCCCTGGTAACTATTGAATCCCAACGAGTGTATTTAAGGTGTACGTACACTGATGTATGCTATAAGGGGAAATGGAAAAACTTGTCCCACTATGAATTATGCTTTATTTTTCTCCAAGTTAGGTAAACTTATTTACATCCAAGCTGGGTACCGCATCAACATATCAAATATGTAAATTAAAATATGCGAAACGTCAACGTTTGAAATGCCTTTATTTTGTCGGGTGTGTGTTACTTACCCACACATGCTCTCTTATAACTTTATAGTGGTGCTAATGAATTACATTTATTTTTCGAGGCCAAGTCTGAGGCCTAAGGGGCGCTAGAACAACTCTTGACACTAGGTCTGGTTTCTAATCACACGAAACGAGACGAAGAAGAGAATTTTTTTATTCGAAGCATTGTCTGATAGTTGATCAAAATGTCGCTTGCGGGTGGGGGAGCGAGATTTCTGAGCTCGTGCGATATAGCTCTGGAAATTGCTGTATAGCAAGTTAAGATATTGTAGTACTACCTATTTGATATTATAGAATAATATCTATACTAATATTATAAATGTGGGTACACAACTGTGTACACCTTTGCCTTCCCGTTTAGGGATACAGGCGCGATGCTATGTTTCACCAATGGTGTTATTAAGACCCTATTGCCATCTACCGGGCACAACTTAAAACTCCGGGCTGCTATTGAGAATTTCCGCTTTGCTCAACCCGAGAATCGGCCCCGAGACCTTATGCTCAGCAGTCGCGCTTGGGACCGCTAGACCAACGAGGTAGTCAACATGAAAAACCTCAAGAAATATTGCTATAAAATCTTCGGCAATACCTTTTCAGTTCCATTCATTATAACATTCAATTAGGAGAATTAGATGAACATTCATCGATGGCAATGAAAGCCTTAACATTATCTCCAAATAGAATTACCTAAAATCTACATAAGCATGTTAAATTATATAGCAGATTATCGAATAGTTACAACGTATTACCATGAATACATTGGATTAGTAAGCGTTCCGTGACGTCATTACGAGAATATCATTAACTATGCTATAAACAACGTTGTCACCGTCTTAACATTTCATAATCTATGGAAAATTGTTAATCATAATGCAAATGATGTAACATGCTTCTTTATTAGATCATAACACAAGCGATGCCAACTTTGAAAACAGAGAACAGAAGGTCAAGTGTGTTCAGTTGTTGGTTATGAGCATTTACCCTATATAACACATATCAAGCCTGTACTCTTGTACTCTCCAATGGGGTAGGTAGAGATGTACACAGTTGTGCACTCACAGTTCACCAATAATTTTTTTAACGGATTTGCTCTTGTCTCTTGTCTAGGTCAGAGGTTCAGAGGTGACAGAGACAAAGTCGACGATGGAGTGAGCTTACCCAGAAGAAGCCTGTTCACTCTAAACTTTGAACAGATTAGGGTTGTGTAGGTATGCGTTCGGAAACACAGACGCAGGTAGAGAGTTCCACTCCTTCGCTGTGCGCATTATAAAAGATGATTGAAAACGCTTAGTGCGAATTAGTGGAATAGCATCAAGGTAGGGATGGTAACTTGCAGCGCGCCTAGATGTCTGATGTAAGAAGGAGGCTGGTGGGATGAGGTCGTGGAGATCTTGGGCACACTCACCGAAGTCATCATTCTGATTTTATGTCCCATGTAATAGGTGGTCAGTCTTTTGTCATCAGCTGGGCACATTTCCAGTCTGCGGGTCGCCACTGCGAATTAGCTTTCCCGGATTTCAACCCGGGATTCGAATTTAACACAAGACCAACGAGGCAGTCCATTCACTCATTATTTCGAATACATTAAGTTTCATGTGGTTTCTAAAGAATTTAATTGGATTGCCTGTATAGTTTTAGATACAAAGAGTGTCTTATATAATGATAATGCGGTTAAAGTGAAACCTGCACTCCCGAGATAAGCACTGAATTAAATGTTTATTTGTTAAAGGCTCGTTTTCAATATTTAAGCCTTAATACACTTTCCGACCAAAATTGGCAAAATACGATAAAATCAAGTGTCACGAAGTACATTACGAGTTCGTACCTTTAACCACAATTAAATTACTGTAGTACCTCTACCGTACGCAGTGAGTCTGTGACGTCACAAAGGCCCCCATGGCACCCGCCACCCTTACTCACTGCCTTCATTACAAATTCAAAGGCTGTTTAGTCATTATCACATAACACCTGTTGTCGGTCGCTTATGTTGGGTTACATTTAAAGCTGATGGTTCACCGCGCCAGTTTTGGAGTTTTTACTTAAAAAAGACAGGAGTGACTACTCCTTTTTAGCCTTTTTTTAGAATGATTTTTGGCCTGTATATGAACAAAATCTCTGAACAAAATCTCAGATACTCCTACGAAAATGACGCGAGACAAATATTGATTGCTACGCTCTGCTACACACTGCTACGCCTTGCTACGCCTAATCCGTAGTAATGGAAACTATTTAATTTTGTTGTAGCATTGATTCCATGTAAGTACCTAATAAAATGCAAATCTTTATCAATACAACTCTTATATAATAGAGAGGGAATGAAAGTGTATATTAAAATACTTACTTTTTCTGTGGAATGCGTCGATAATTCAATCTTTTACAATTCTACGTATTATACGATTAGAATACAGTGTATGCAAAAAAAAACACTTAAACCCAAAAAGTGTTTCATAATAGAAACATTTAGCGGAATTCCTCGATAAAATTCGAACTTTACCCAAAAGTAGTGTTACGTTTTTAGGTTCATGCATGTACATAATATGTATGTTTGTGAGTTTTTTATTCCTCAATAATTATTAAACGCCTGAACCGATTTAAATGTATCGGGTGTCGATAGAATCCTTACATTATCCCGGGTAACATAGGCTAGTAAGATAAAAAAGGTTATATGGTAGCTCTGGTTCCCTAAAAGATAAAAATAAAAATAAATACGTAATTATAGATAAATCTTTGAAAAGCATTAATGCATGCTTAGCGAACACTAAAGTTATTATGTAAAATGGAAAAAAAAAATCGAGATGGGTTAGCGGTCAGAGCGCCTGGAGTATTTATCCGGGAGGCGCAGGTTCGAATCCTGCTCGCGACTGAATTCTTTTTCCATTTAATATACTCGTAATAACTTTAAATAATATAATTCTCACATGGCAGGGGTGCTGTTTGATTAATTATTTTTATTCAGTACATATTAAATTCAATGAAGCGTGTGCGCCTGTCCTTACTTTTCCCGGCGCCAGCGCGGCGTTCCGTACTCCGTGCCAGTGAGTGAGCTTTATGCTTAAGCAAAGATCAACTTGAATTTTTCATACATCAACCTCCCCGGGGACCAAGTAATCTGTATTTTTACACGGTCCCGCCTGTTTCCCGTGAACTAGTTTTTTAATTACATGGTTTATTATTTCGAACTACCTCGTTGGTCTAGTGGTCCCAAATGCGACTGCTGAGCATGAGGTCCTGGGTTCGATTCCCGGGTCAGGCAAAGTGTTATTGAGTTTTTCTGTTAGAATATTGTCAGTAGCATCCCGGAGTTTGGAATTATGCCCGGTAGATGGTAATAGGCTCACCACCTATTAAACGGCACTTAGTAACGGCATTGGTGAGATGTGGGTGTACAACTATGTACACCTCTGCCTACCCCTTCGCGGAATACGGACGTGATGCTATGTTATGCGGTTTCTTATTTCATAACATCGCGCTTGTATTGCCAAAGCGACGGTTTAGGTAAAGGTGTACTGTTATAGACCTATATTTCGCTAGTGCTGAATTTTCTTACCTTAAAATTAAACAACTGTTTAAAGTTATACACATATTTTGTGGAAAGAAAAATACGATCGTGAGCGGGATTCGAACCTGCACCTGCCGGAAAAATACTCTAGGCGTTCTGACCACTAAGCCATCTCGACTTCTGCTCACTACTTCGAGTAACCGTATGTCGGTCGGGAGGAGTAGTATTGTTACACAGTTCCTTCCAATGTTCTACCAGGGTCTCACTGAATACTTTGCTATTATAAAAGGTAGCCTAGTAACGGATAATGTTGGGATTATATATATATATGAGAAAATAAAGATTTTTCCGTTTTCCCGCTAGTTTATATGGCCCAAGTTATCCAACCTAATATGGGTTCCCTATTATCCTTTCTATCACCCCACTGTCATCGAAACGTAACCAAAATAACAATGAATACAAAACATCAATGGAAATCGATTTTCCATTCGATTATAATTCAAGATAAATCTTTGAAAAGCATTAACACATGCTTAGCGAACTCTAAAGTTATTATATTAAATGGAAAAAGAATACGGTCGCGAACAGGATTCGAACCTGCGCCTCCCGGATGAATACTCCAGGCGTTCTGACCACTAAGCCATCTCGACCTCTGCTCAACACCGCGAATTCTTCTTCCATATTTTAACACGTCTTATGGCGACGTCATTGCTATCAATTCGGTCCTTATACAAGTGACCGAAACCGACACGACTAACTTTGCAGTTAATACAATGTCGTAAAAAATGCAATTACCTTAATAATTCAAGATAAATCTTTGAAAAGCATTAACGCATGCTTAGCGAACTCTAAAGTTATTATATTAAATGGAAAAAGAATACGGTCGCGAACAGGATTCGAACCTGCGCCTCCCGGATGAATATTCCAGGCGCTCTGACCACTAAGCCATCTCGACCTCTGCTCACCACCGCGAATTCTTCTTCCATATTTTAACACGTCTTATGGCGACATCATTGCTATCAATTCAGTCCTTATACAAGGACGAGGTCGAGATGGCTAACTTTAGAGTTCGCTAAGCATGCGTTAATGCTTTTCAAAGATTTATCTTGAATTATTAAGGTAATTGCATTCTTTAAGACATTGTATTAACTGCAAAGTTAGTCGTGTCGGTTTCGGTCACTTGTATAAGAACCGAATTGATAGCAATGACGTCGCCATAAGACGTGTTAAAATATGGAAGAAGAATTCGCGGTGTTGAGCAGAGGTCGAGATGGCTTAGTGATCAGAGCGCCTGGAGTATTCATCCGGGAGGCGCATGTTCGAATCCTGTGCGCGACCGTATTCTTTTTCCATTGAATATAATAACATTCGATTATATTTATCGAAAGAATCAATCTTTTAACGAAAACAAAGGGTATGAACGATAAAACACATTTCTCTATACTATGTGTACTTAACACCTCTTGTTTGTATTATATTAAACTTTCTCCCTGGTTTCAAGTGCTTGCGACGTTCGCAAGTGTCAATTTCAAATAGGAATGGCTGATTTTTTCATATAAAAGGCTGGTATAGCCCCTAAAATGCCTCTTGTGGTGGGTAAACTCCACACAAATGGGGAAATTAAACGAATACACGTCGTCATAATAACGTTGGAAATCTATTTTATTGGAATTTCAACTTTATGCCTTTGGGACGATAAAAAGTAATTTTATGGGTGCGTAAAGTTTACATGTGTTAAAATGTTGCTTTGTGAGGTAAATTACCGTTTTTTTACGGATGATATGAGTTTTGGTGTCTACAAAACTGTTTCTACTGATTCTAGTAAATGTTTACGGCTCTAAAATAACTTTAAAGTTAGTATTTTATTAAGGCATTTTGAAAATTTTACCTTTAATTTATCGCAGTTAATTGCTGAACATACTTATTTCAAAACTTCTCAAACTTTGTTTCAATTAAAACAGAATTCATTTTAGTAAAAGCTTGTCCTGTAGACTCTGTAGAGGATTATAATTGTAACGTTGTATGACAGTAACTTAATCATGTCTTGTAACTCCTCAAGTTTAATTTAGACAGATGTTACTGTCCGCGCAACGTTTATTGCAAATCAAGTTGTAGAATATAGACCATTTCTCTTGTAGCAAGATTCTGTAAATAAACATACTCACCATACTACACAAGATCTACTTGCAGTTCAGTGAATTTCATCTGTTGATTCAAAAACACAATACAAACATTTGTATTTCTTCAATATTCCCAACTAGAATTCACTTCACCAAAGTATCAGAGACAAAGCCGACATACACTAGAAACAACAAGTCTTTAAAGTGAATATGTATAGAAAACACGTGTAGCATTATGCAGAAAATAATACAGAAGGAAATAGGGAATAAAAAGCGAATGTCACCGCTGTAATGTGGTTTCATTTGCTGTGCGCTCTGTTGTGTAACGCAAGCCTTCTTTTATGCATGTTCTCCTGGTACAACAAATAGCCGCGAGCACACTTGTTTTGTGTTTTTAGTTTTATCAAATATTTATTGTTTTTTGTTTGTATATATGTTGACTTTTTGTTTTCCTTTCATCGGCTTGTTTATTTGTTATCCTTTGACTGGTTCGCTAGTCTAGCGATCGTAAGCGCGGCTGCTCAACATGAGGTCCTGGGTGTGGGGTCCTTGGGCACGTAAAGCCGGCACGTAAAGCACTGAAATCTGACAGATTGCCGTACCATCGGTATATGAGAGTGATGGAAGAGGAAGTGAACCTGTGTTTGCGCATACACTTGTGCACTATAATATATCTTGCGTACTGCGCTAATCTCCGTGGAGATAGCCTATAAAATACGGTGGGGAAGATTTGTTATCCTAAATAGTAATAACTTAAGTTTTTGCGATCAGTACACATTGTAGTAGCGACCGTGTTGATCCTGCGACCACGAAAGTTGCAAAGTGTCCGAAACGTCATGAAAAACAAAAAACAGTAAATACACGCGATTAATCCGGTTTAAAGTTTTTTTATTTGAATTCTAAATAGTGTTGGAAAGTCTGTTATGTTTCAGCTAGTAACGCGAATTCACTTTGTACCTACGTTATTTTTTGTACGTATGATGTATTCAGTAGTTATACTAATTATTTATTTATTATATATATATATCTTAAATTTTTGTGTGAATTGCTTTCTATACAGTTATTGCCTTCTTGTTTGTTAATTCTTTAAGCTTAGGAATACAGTCATGTGCATTTGTGTGTTATGAACGTCGCGTGTATTTGTTCCTACTTTTGTGTTTGTATTTCTTGTTCGTTGAGCTACATTTCATAGTTCTTAGTACCTATATGATATTATGAATGTAGTTTGGATAGAATTTATTTATTTTATTTATTTAAACTTTATGCAACAAATGTACATAGGCAGACTCAATGCCTTAGGCGTTCTCTACCAGTCAACGTTTGGGTGTTGCAGAGATGATAAGGAGTAGATGCAAAGGTTTACCGAAAACAAGAAAAGAAATAAATAAATCTACATATTACTACACACATACACAATACGAATAAAAGAATAATAATAATACATATCTAATATAAATATATATAATAGAATCCTTGCTTTGAATCTGCTGGACTGCCATATCTATACTTAATATTATAAAGCTGAAGAATTTGTTTGAACGCGATAATCTCAGGGGTTCGAATTTAAAAAATATTTATGTTTTGGATAGTCCTTTTATTGAGGAAGGTTATGGGTTATATAACATCACGCTACAACAAATAGGAGAGGAGCATTAATGAAAAATGTTGCAAAGACGGAAAATATTATTCCTTTTGAGAGCTTGCATTGCGTGCGCTGCGTAAACGGTTAAAGTTACGTAAAAATCATATATGACGGAAATGTTCCCCTTTAAAAGTTCAAACAAATAACTCACCACAACATATGTTTATCTTTTAAGGTTGACTCACTATAACCTTATATGATATCATAGTTTTAAAATAACTCCGCATCAAAATAATTATCAATTACCACGCGCGCATTTATGATGTCCAAGGCGTCACGAGGCGATCATTTTCCTCAACTTAACGCCGGTGAAACCGCGGAGCACAGGTAGTAATATTATAGATGTAAAAGTTGGTGCTGATAGATGGATCTTTGTTTATTTATTTACTAATTTATGTACACACAAGATACAAATAAATGGACAAACAAAATAAGGAAAATAAAGTACAGAGGCTCAGCTTATTCCTTAAAGAAATCTCTTCCAGCAGACCTACAAGAGGAGAATTTAAAACAAGAGATGTAGACGAAGTGTGTAAGATATATAAGAAACATAATATATACAAATACAAAGAAGCACTGTTAACAACATATATATAATACATACATACCACAATTACAAATACATTAAATACCAATAAATATATACATAAACATAAACATATAAATACATTCATAAAATGCAAACAAAACAACTACTTAAGTGGTTAGGGAGAGAAAATGCTTTTTAACTCTATGTTTAAAAACAGAAATGGTATCACTGTCGCGAATCTCAGCCGGAAGTGAGTTCCATAACCTTACACCATGTACAGATAAGGAATAGGAGAAGAAATCGGTTTTATGGGACGGGAATTTGAGGAGGGTTCGGAGATGCGACCTGCAAGGCGAGTCAGGTGAATGAGTGTAAGAAAAGCGTTCCCGCAGGTAGGATGGGGCAGATGGATTATGTAGGATGTTGAAAAGGAGGCACAATATTCGAGTGTTCCTGCGAAGGCGGATTGGGAGCCACTTGAGTAATCTGCGGAAGTTTGAGACATGGTCATATTTCTTAAGACTGAAAATGAATCGAATGCATAAATTTTGCAATCTCTCAAGTTTATTTAGGAGCTCCTCAGTGGCGTCCAAATAGCAGGCATCAGCGTAGTCAATAATGGGCTGGACTAAGGTTTGAGCAAGAGAAATTTTGGTTTTCAAGGGCAAAAAGTTCTGGAGACATTTTAACGAGTGAAAGGAATAATGCACTTTCTTACTGACCTCATTAACCTGAGCACTCCATGACAGGTTCGAATTGATTATAACTCCTAAGTTTTTGGCGGTATCCGTATAGGCAATCCGCACACCGTCAACACTAAGGCAAGGCAGAGACGAAATATTAAGCCGGTTTCGGAAACTCCTACTACCAATAATCATGGCCTGAGACTTGCTAGGGTTAATACATAGGCCAAAAGACTTAGCCCAATCACTGACACATTCCAGATCACGATTCATATCAGTGATAGCAGAATCCATCTCAGTAACTGGAAAATGTCGATAAAGCTGCAAATCGTCTGCGTAGAGATGGAAGTTGGAAGAGATGACATTGCTGACAGAGTTAATAAAGATACAAAAAAGAAGAGGAGAGAGTACGCCACACTGAGGCACACCCGCTTTAAGGTCACACCAGTCAGAGGAGGTTTTATCAAGGCGGACACACTGAGAGCGGCCTCGAAGATAGGAATCAAACCAAGTAATGGCAGAAAGAGAGAGATTAGCAGTTCTAAGGACACCAAGTAATAAATCAAAATCAACAGAGTTAAAAGCACTGCTGAAGTCTAGTAGTACCAGAATAGTGAGAGATTTGTTTTCCATAGCCCAGCGGATGTCATCGGTAACCTTTACGAGTGCTGTAACAGTACTGTGACCAGGCCGAAAACCTGACTGGAAGGGACTTAAGAGACAATTTCGCGAGAGAAAATCAGATAGCTGTTGGTGGACAATATGCTCGAGAACTTTTGAGAGAAATGGTAGAATAGAAATGGGACGAAAATGTGACAGAGATGAGGGTTGAGATACTTTTGGTAGTGGAATGATGTGAGCACGTTTCCATGACTCAGGAAAAGTACATGAATACAAGGAGTAATTGAAAATGTGAGTGAGAGGAGGAAGTAAAATAGAGAGAATTGGAGATATCATTCTCGAGCATAAATTGTCACTACCAACAGCAGAAGAAGTAATAGTTAAGAGAGTTTTCTTCACGTAATCTTCAGAGACAGGAGAAAGATTAAAAGAAGAAAATTGCGGCGCTGGCAGCCTCGAAAGAACCGATAAGGTATAAGATTTGCTAATAGGATCTATAATGACAGAAGGACAGGAAAAGTGATTATTAAGAGCACATAGATCCAAATCATTGGGTGATAATAAATGAGATTTGCCAATACCAACAGACCTTAAAAACTTCCAGACCTCAGCAGAATTTCGGTTATCCAAAGAATTGTGGAAATGGCGCCTCTTGGCATCTCTACACATCCGACTGCAGTGGTTGCGAAGAGCTTTATACCGATATAAATTAGCATCGGAAGGACAGCGTTTATACCTCTTTTTGGCTTTATCTCTAATTAACATCATATCCTTTATAACAGGAGTAAGCCAGGGAGCCGGTGTATGTTTTACCTTAACTCGACGGATTGGAGCGTGATGATCATATAAAGATATAACCGTATCATTGAAATTATTGACCATATCATTGACACTGGTGCCATCAACAAGACTAGTCCAATCGATTGCAGCAGCATCGCGTCGCAATGCCTCCAGATCTATACCCTTGTAATTCCGAAGATAAAGATATTGTGGTTTACGTTTGGGAGGACGCATACGGTAAGAAAGATAGATCATGTCATGGTAGGAAAAGGGAGCCGAAAGTTGCCCATGACAAGAAACTTTACTAGGAGAAGAGACAATTATTAGATCTAGAAGAGAAGGAGTACAGTTAGGAAAGTGATGAGTGGCCAATAGCGGTAAACTGTTGAGATTAAAGGAAGATAGAAGAGATAAAAGTTTTTGAGAACGAGAATCATTTTTTAATAGACAGGTGTTGAAATCACCCATTAGGACGACCTGGCTATATAAAGGACAGATATCATTAAAAAGTCTCTCAAGAGAGTCAAAATAATCTATGTTAAGGTTGGGACAATAAAAAACACCCAATAGTAATTTAGTATGGCGTACTAAAAAAAAAAAATTGTCAATGTCAAGCATAAACGTCAACCATCAAATAAACAAAACACATAAACGTAGGATAGATAAAGACCTACAAAGCCTACTTTGGGTATGGAATCTCTTACGGAAATATCACATGTTAGAAAGAGAAAGTATATTTAGGTTCGGTCAGCACTATTGGCAGATGTTGTTTTCTCCAGTGTCACTGTCAAAAATCACGCTAACTTATATTTGCCGTATTGTCAATGAATGCTGTATATTTTATAAAGTTTTAAAATTTATAAGCGATGCCTAGTTGTTGTGTTGGTGACTGCGATGTTTCTTATAAAAATAATCCAGAAAAACATTCATTTCACAGGTAAATTGTCAACAACAGCTTCTATTTTCATGGCCATAGTTTGGAAAAACTATCTTTAGGAAATTTATTTGGAAAACCATATCCTATCAAGATAATAGTGAATTTTCTCTATAGTAAAAAACAATGGTCATAAAAGCAATATTGAGTACGTTGTTCTAATATAAATTTTCATTTCATGTACACAAAATAGTGACTTGTCAGTGTCGACTATAGTGTCGATGAAATTTTAGAACAAAAAGTTCCGATATCATAATTTATTTAAAGTGTTGATGTATCTCTGCACATTGATTATTTTTCCAAAATTTTAATTGGAGCCTTAACCTAACCTAATACTATCGACACAGAAGATGAAACCAAAATGTTTGGAAACGTTTCTGTCTGTTTGTCGGTGTGTCTGCCTGAACGCTTATAACATATAAGAAGCTAAGCGAGCTTAGTGGCCCAGGTTACGTAATCACGCTATTAAAGTAGTCCCCAAATGTGGCTCGAATCCGGACCGCCAACCTACTTTGTGCGGACCTCGGTTGTTAATAATGATTTAACGAACTGCGCTAGTAATATTAATTTTAAAAACAGACCCCGAATGACACTAGTTGTTGATTCCTGCGCTATCACCTTTAGGCGGTGAGCACTGAGCCTATATGTGATAGCGTAATGAGTATGTTGTTTATAGATGAGACTAATTGATAAAGAAAAGAATAAAGATAAAGCAGAAAAAAAATAAAGAAAAAGAAGAAATAAGAAAAGATAATATGATATACAAATATGTTTTTTTCGGGGGCAAACGTTCAAAAACGCGCCCGGACTTTATGGACAAGACTGGGGTGTATAGGATTCTTCTTACCTCACTAAAACCGCGAAATCCCCTCTCTAAGCATCTGTGACCCCAAAGGGCCGCCTGCCATAAATCATACAGGAGGGGTTTCGGCTGTTAGGCGCCGAGGCGGTTTCCTCCTAGACGCTTTCTTCTCCGAGCGGGATTGGCCCACTCACAATCCTGCTCGGCGGCCTCTTTCTGGACGACAACAGTCTCACAAAAGGAAGCCATTTCTCTCCAATTCACTGAATCTGCCAGCCCTCACTACTACCGGCAGAGACAGGTCTCGCCCTATACTGGCTCTTAGTACCCGCCGCTCAGTGGTCTAGGCAGGGCACACCTCAAACGTGTGCTGTGCTGAGTCCAGACCAACTCCGCAGTGGTATTAGGATAGGTAGGTAAAAATCATTCAGTCAATCATCATCTCAATCAGTCATACTCTATACACTGCTCAGGGTCCTGAAAAGCTGCTTTGTTACAAAGTACCTATTACCAATGAAATATAATTATAATGTGAGCGCATGTTTTTTTTTATTATAATAATGTAATTAATTAATTTAGTGCATTAAATAATACCTACCCTTGTGATTTTAGTTTTATTAACATAATTTGATTGAAAATATTTTCATTTTGTATACCAATTCTTTTCATCTGTAATATTGTTTATCGGAAATTGATATTGTGTCAATATTTCCACGTTGTACATTACTATTGCACGCACACATTGACAATTCAAAATCGGTTGCACTTTTTTGAGCTCTATGTCCTTCTATGGGGTACCAAAAATATTCTAATTCTATGACAAAACAATTATTTTTATGGAACCGACACTAAAGTTTAGTAATAGTTGCTTAAAATGGGTAAACAATACATAAAGGAATAACGAAGTTAGAGTGAATCGACAAAATAAATGTAAACCGGCAAATTTAAACTTATCTTCAAGAAGATCTGTAGAAGAATTCAGCAAATTAATCAGCGGCGAGTCTTCCTGAGAACCTTTCCAGAGGGTTTTGGGTTAGCAACTATTGGTGATCCAGATGCTACGGACTGCGCTTGATTGTCGGCTGTCGAGGCGGCAGCAGGAAATAAGGATATCAGAGGTTCTAGCTCAACCATCGAAACTATCTTCCGCCGACTTTTGTCAGGCGTCAAAATAATAATTTTTCCTTCTGCTGACCAACAGCTGTTCATGCCAAAATGTTTCCGTGCCGCAAGAAAAACTTCATGTCGAGATTTAGTCAGGAACTCGGAAATGGTAACACCACTGCCCTTGAGTGTTGTTTTATTGTCCCAAATAAGTCGCCTGTGCTCCATATCCAGGAATCTAACCAAGACGGGTCGAGTTTTACCCTGAGTTGTGCCAAGCCGATGGGAGACCTCAATTTTCTCTGGACCAATGTCAGAAACCTTCATATTATTGCCAATAATGTTAATAACTGAAGTCATTACATTCTCATTTGGCTTCTCTTCGATGCCATGGAACAACAATACCTTCCTTCTCATAGTGGTCTCGTGTCTGTCCAATCCAAGAGAGAGGAGCTCAATCTGCGTCTTCAGATGTTTCAAAGTTTGCCAAACAAAAGACTTGAAATCGGAGAACTCTTGAGAAAGTGAGGCCAGATCTGGGTGCATGGAAATCCCCTCGGTCAAGGCCTTCTGCAACTTGTCATCATAGTCCTGCATGCGGGAGTGAAACAACTTCTCAAGTTCCTCAATGTTATGGACCAATTTGCTATCCATATTTAGATTCAGTGACAGTAGAAGTTAAGTAGTGAGAGTGAAAGTTGTAAATAGAAAAATAAAAAGCGAAGGTGAGTTTACAAGACAACTAGTACATAAATATTGATATAAAATGCATATAAACAATTAAAATAAATAATAATTACGGATTGAAAAAAAATTGCGTATATAAGTCGCGCCTACCCACATTCCCTTTGGTACTCTTTAACACAATAACTTACTCAACGAATTTGTATGGAATTGGCACCCAGAAGTTTAACACCTGGATTAACACATAAGATACTTTTTATCAACCCGTCTTGACCCAACTCTGAAGCCCATGCAGACGAAGTCGCGGTTAGAAGCTAGTTTACATATACATCTAATGAAAGACATTCGAGCAGACTACATACACGTACCGACGTGTATTAATATTTTTGTAGTATCTTATTTCAACAATAAAACAATATACAATTCACAGTTCTAGTTATGACTATACAACATGAACTACGATCCTTAATTAAGCGACCACCAGACGACTTCTATCCGTAGCCATTAACCCGAGAATTCTATGCGAGATATTGAAAAATATAAAAAAAATAACCTTGCAAGCGAAGTGCGAAAGGATGCTTCGGTTCTCATTACTGCGGTTATCTTGTTAGTGCCTCTATAAATAAACCCGCGCGCTAACAAGCGGACATTTTTCACACAGATCGCGGTGTAGTGTGAAAAGCGCTTTATTTCAACGGTTCCTGATTGAAAAGATGCGGCGAAATATAATTTTTTTATTTTGTAGACTTTATTATGTTTATTTAGAAAGAAACTCAAAATCATTATTTCTATAAAACTCTGTTTAAATAGGTATTGAAATAAGGTATCAATACGTACACGATTTTTTACGGAATAATTTATAATCACCTGAAAGCAAAATATATTAACTAGACTTAAGGATTTCTGTTTGGATATTGCCTACTTTGTGTGGGTGTTCACCATATCTTTGAATTTATGAATTCGAAAATGATTTATGATTCAAAATTCAAATTCAAATTCGTCATTCAATTTAACAAAATGAATTATAATAAACTACCTAAACAATATAATTAGAACTAAAAATTATAATTACATATATAGATATATATTTCTATGAAATTATTTTAGATTTATAAATTTACATTTGGCCTGTCACAAAGAACGCGGGATCAATTTTAGTAAAATATAAGATACTAGCCGTGCCCCGCAAACATTGTTCTGCCATATAAATTTATGAATTTTCTGGATAGGGCCACTCTTATCACCTAGGGGTATAAAAAATTGCCTACGACCTATTCTCAGACCTACCAAATATACACAAAAAAAAAACATAAACATCGGTCAAGGCGTTTCGGAGGATATTAGATATATACTATATCCAATAGAAAATATATTATATAGACATAACATCAAGCCTGTATTCCACGAAGGGTAATTTGACCGATGACGGCATTATTAAATCCTATGTAGGCATCGTCGTGCGTGCTACTCTATAGTGTCTGTGCAGGACTGCAGGTCAACTGTGGCCGACCTGCACAAATTATGGGTCTGTCGATACCCGCCTGGGGTTGCAGTAAGTGCAACCACGATTCCGGGACCCCGGTAAACTTTAATGGTGGACCGAGCCGGTTTTAGTCAGTAGCATTCCGGCACAGAGTTCACGATGTTTTGTCACGATGTCATATTTTATAATTATATTATGTGGCAAGCCTATCTACCGGACATTAGAAGCCGACCGTACCGATTATTAGGTCGAATTAGATCACGTTATGGTTTCGCTACAATCATTTGATGAGGGTCTTGCAAATTCCAACTCAATGATCAGACACTAGCTGTGCGGGGGTTTCATCCACGTATAATTATATTTTTATTACTTACTTAGTACTAACCAACAAATATCTTTCTTTAAGTGAAAATTTTTAATTGGTCTTATTAATATTTTTCAACTATTTTATTGTCTAGCTGTAAGTTTTCCGAAAATGAAAAAAAACTCAAATAAAATAGAAAATAATTCACAGTTAATCTCGTCAGGTTATGCGTCACACGTCTCGTTCGCGCAAGTGTTGAATTATTTTCATTCTACATTATCTCCTAAACTATGTGTCCAAATTACAGGTTATCAAAGGCAAACTTTCTTCATAAAATTTTCTTGATGACGAAGTAACTTTTGTTCGTTAGGTTCATATGCCATGACTAATATTAATGCTCAAAAATCTTTATAATGTTTTGTCACAAAATACGTTATTGTGTCTTATAGGCATATCGCATTCAGGATTTTGATTTAGAAGTACTAAATGCCAATATTTATGTAGAACATTATATTTACGTATCACTAACCATTTCGCCAGCGCTCGTAGATAAAGAGGTTCGGCAGCGCTCTTTCTTCCGACTTACTTAACAATAATCAATATTTAAGACTAGCAGAGAGGTGTATACTATATTTCATTTAAAAAATTTCAAATCCGTCTGGTAGTTTCAACGATTAGCGCGTTTAAACAAACAAACAAACAAAAAACCTCTTCCGCTTTATAACATTAGTAATAATTAATAATAATTTGTTTATTCAGAAAAAGTGCAATACAATTTACAAATTTCTTATAATTAAAATAAAGCAGACATTGCATATTTGCCTGAACTAGGTTGAACCTGTGCCTCAGGCTATGAAGTGCAGATTTATAAACTAAAAATAATAAATACTTAAATTAGAGAAAATTAACAGTTATTATAGAAAAATTAAAATATAGTAGTAAACAGTACATTATGACAGCATTTACATTAGTATAAATTAATAAAATAAAAAAATACCTGCTAAGTGGTTCTGTTTCCTTCTGTTTCACAGTACTAAGCATTTTAGCTTTTTGTTTATTAGAATTCAACACATTTATGAATTTAAAATATCTGCGAAATTTGCACGGGAAAGTCTAACGACAAGACTCATAAAAATGCAATTGTTGTCGTATGTACTGTGGGACGTGAAGTGCCAGGTCACAAGAAGTTATATAATTTCACAGTACCACTGTGTCTCCTGACACAGCATTACTGGAAAGCCAGACAGACCCTCAGGTGAAATAAGGAGGTATCTTTACAATTTCCCTTTGAGATTATTATTATATTCACTGGCCAGACGTACGGTTGCGCGTTGTTGATTGCTTTGGTGTTGCGATGCACACAAATGGAAACTTATTACCGGACTGTTTACTTAAATATTAAATCTGCATTTGCTGAGATTTTTTGATTACACAATATTAAGAAGAATCGTTATTGTGTTTTCGTTTTCCATATTTGATGTTTATAATGAAGAAAAGCATCGTGAGGAAACTTGGAATGGATAGTCTGAAATTGCCAACCCGCTGTGAATTACAGCGTGGAGAGTAACGCTCGTGCCTTCTCTGTATTAGAAGAGGCCCCTGTCCTACAGTTTTTTATTTATTTATGTTATGTTTGAGATGTGAAAATATAATAGGTGGTGAGCCTATTACCATCGAGGCACAATTCCCTGCTCCAAGCAGGTACTGAGAATTTCCAACCCGGAAATTGAACCCAGGACCTCACACTCTGCAGCCGCGGTTGCAGCCATTAGACTAACGAGATAGTATTTGTGGATCAGTTTTCACTCACAGTAAAAAGCTATTTGTTTTCTATTCAGGTCAATATTGATAAATTTTCGTGGAAAGAAAAAGACGGAAATACTGAAAGCGTTCCACCAAACAAGCCATCCCGACCTCTGCTCACTACACCGAATTCTTCTTCCACATTTTAATATGTCTAATTCAAATCCTCCACAAAAGTGTATAGCTTTAGAGTTCGCTACGCATGCCATAATACTTTTCAAAGTATTTCTGTATTTAATACTGACAGTTGAACCACACATTTATGCCAACTTCCCTCCAGCTAGCACCCTGTAATTTCCATTCATATGTTTAACATTTGTATACACATGTACATATATGTATTCATTTGTCCATCGAGAGTACAGCCACTGTTCCTCGGAGACTAATCTGTGACCGGATTATGCGTTATTGTAGACTGTTGTGATTACATCGTGCACTATGGCAGCGTTTGTTAGCTTCCATTCACTGTCCTGAGCTGTCTCACACAGTGTACGGACACGGCTTATGTTTTGAAAATAATTTAACATTATGCCTGTATTACCCTAAGGGAAAGACAGAGATTTACACAGTTGTAAACCCACATTCAATTCACCAATGCTGTTATGAAATAGTTGGTGAGTTTTGGCAAGTGAAGTTTGAAATTGTGCTCGGTAGTAGAATTTCGAACTTCGGCTGCGAATTACCTAACACAAAAATTCAATAATACTCTGTTCGCCCCGGGAATCGAACCCAAGGCTTAATGCTCAATAAACGCGCTTGCGATTACTAGGTGAATGAGTCCTAGTACTTATAAAAATAGCCACTTATAATGAGAAGACGAGGACTCCAGTTCACGGATGTATTTCGCATGCTCACGCATCTGTTTGAGTCACGTAGAATGAGAGATGGGGCTTCAATTCACGGACGTATTTCGCGTGTTCACGCATCTATTCGAGTGGTATAAAACCATAAAAACGGGACTCCAGTCTACGGATGTATTTCGCGTGCTCACTGATCTGTTTGAGTCGCATAGAGCGGAAGGACGGGCACTCCAGTTCACGAAACATTCCGCATGCTCGCCCATCTGTTCGAGTAGCATAGATCGGGAGGCCAGGGACTTCAGTTCACGAACTTATTCAGTGTGCTCTCGCATCTGTTTGAGTTACATAGAATGAAAGACGGAGACTCCAGTTCATGGACGTATTTCACGTGCTCTCGCATTTGTTCGAATTACATAGAGCTAGTTTATGGGGACTCCAGTTTACGGACATTTTCCGCATGCTCACGCATCTGTTCGAGTTGCATATTGTTCGAGTTTACGGGGACTCTAGTTCACGGAAGCATTCCACGTGCACATGCATCTGTTCGAATCGCATCTTACGAGGAAAACGGGTCTTTAGTTCACGGACGTATTCCACGTACTCACGCATCTGTTCGAGTTGCATAGAGCGAGTTTACGGCTTCAGTTCACGAACATAATTCGCGTGCAGACAATAGATGTGACAATAGTGTGGAAGTAGATATTATGGGGGCTTTAAATATATAGCAAACTTTACGTTAAGCATGATATAGCACAATTATCATATAAGGCTTTAGGAATAAATAAAAATTTCAAAAATGTCCTATCTAATGACGCTCAAAAAAACCTTACCCAACCCGGGAAACGTGCCTATATAGCGCATAATTTGATGATGATTTGTGTCACACTGATTTAGAGATGTACTACTAATAGTTGTACCTCACTTACTAACAATGTATAATGTCTTAATTAGATGTTATGTGTTAGATTTGCGGACGTTAACCGCTTAATCAAGGTAGTTAGATTACGTACATACATACATTATGTAGCTCAGGGGAGTCAGGTGTGAATACTCTAATTATATGTGTTTATTATCACACTCGTTAGCATTTACTTTGTTACGGACAGACAGCTCCTCACACCACAAGCATATGTACCTAAAGCATTATAATACGCTTGTCAAAGATTTGTGATGAATAAGCACATAACTTGTGCACGATTAGTTAGTTGATGTTATTATTTTCTTTATATTTCCTTTAACGTATACTTACGTCAGAATCATAAGTAGAAAGTAGGAAGGTACGCCTACGTGCGCATTTATTTGCATTAGGATAATGCGTCAGAGCATAATATCGAATTAATACTTTCTTGAGTAAATAGGGGTAAGCAGGAATAAAACAAGTTAGCCAATCAGAGTCGCCACTTTAATTTCTCATATGTGTGTGTGTACATTATATACTTCAAAAGTAGCTTTACTTTTCATGACCGCATTCCTTACCTAATAAGGTGAGAAACTTGGACCCTGGTCCCGCATTGGGTGAAAAGTGCGAGGACAGGAAACAAGACGAAGTAGGCGTAGCTGCGGGGGGACCGAGGCCGCTACAGTGGCGCCCTCACCAGCGCGAGCTGCGCGCTGATTGGCTGCGCACACCTGCCACCGAGGGCCGGTGGTCACTACTTCAGAGGAAAGCCAGGCTACAAGAACGCCGGGTTCACCTAGAACTGCAGTTCAAATCAGTCAACATCAAGAAAAATGTAAATGTATTACGGAGAGTTCCGAACGAACTCTCATGCGGAACCTTTTGTTAAATGTTATTAGAATCAGTGTTACTTGGAAATATATGTTTTAAAGTAGAGTCACAATTTGTAAATAAATACGGCGAAGTGCCTTTCAACGAATTAGTGAATTTTACTTGATCTGACCCCGACTGTTAGGCGATCCCTGACAGTTTGATGGTCCTTCGAGCCGGATCGGGAAGATACAGTCCACAAATCGCCGTGCAGATCGCCGTGCAGATCGCCGCGCCAGATCGCCGTGCAGATCGCCGTGCCAGATCGCCGTGCCAGGTCGCCGTGCAGATCGCCGTGCCAGATCGACGTGCCAGGTCACCGTGCAGATCGCCGGGCCAGGACGCCGTGCAAGACCTCCGTGCAAGATTATAACGCGAGTGGATCGCGGCCCTGTATTCCGTACCACCTAACGGTGCCAATGGTACGGGATCGGGTATCAACGCCGAACCCAGGCGGTGTGGTATGGTTGCGTGATACCACCAACTCGCAAGAGTGCCTTTTTTAAGGCACGAGTTGAATAGCGCTTCTACGCCAGTAAGGTCGTGCGTGGTGCGGGGGCCGGACTGTAGGCACTCGCCAAAGGAACCGGACACTCCAGCCGGTTGCTGAGCACCCCGTAGGACGTACGATCCTCTGCTGGGTAGATCCCCCCCCCCCTTTCCTACGCCTTCCATCCCGACGGGAGTGAACGCCCGTCACAGCGGCACCTCCCCGAGGACTGTTAGGGACTGCTAGTGTTAGGGACTGCTAGTGTTAGGGACCGCTAGTGTTAGGATGAAGACTAGGAGCCAGTCAGCAGAAGATAAAGGCCGGGTGTACGAAGAACCCCCCGCCTCACCGTCCGTACCCGCGTCCGCAAGCACGTCACGCATAAACCCGGAACAACGTGAACCCGCGTTGCCTGCGACACGAGTGGACGCGCCCGCACCAACATCCCGTGCGCCCGCCATCGCCGCTACAAACATCATCGCTGAAGAACGCGAGAGACGTTCAAGAGCTCCGTCGGAACGATCGCAGCGGTCGACGTCGAGCGCCATAGCGCGTATACGACAAGCAGAGTTCGCAGCGCAAGAAAGATTAATTGAAATTCGAAGGAAGGAATTACAATTAGAAGCCGAGTTAGTCAAAAAGCGGCTGGCCATGGACGTCGCTACAATACGTGAAGAAACCGATCGTGATAGTGTGATGGCAAACGAAACCATAGAGGTGGAACACCGCGTCACCAACTGGCTGAAGAGCGCTCAGCCACGGGGGGAGGACCCCCTGCCATTGACGTCATTTGAAGACATATCGTCGGCAATACCCAGAACGGTCCCGTGCTATCCACGGGGGGAGCAAGCAGAACGCGAGCAACCCTATCAAGGGAATAGTGACGATAGACCTAGAGTGAGACATCAGTGCGAACCAGATGTGCGTCAATTTCAACCACGCACTACACCTCACGAACGAACTGAAGACACCCCCCGGCGGCCGCGATCACCGACCCCCGGGAGGTCCCGAGAACGAGGAATCGACCGGTTAGCCGAAGCACTCGAACGAATGGCCGGCAAGAGGGCACCACCGAGGCAAGCGCAGGAATTACCTATCTTCGCCGGCGCGCCCAACGAATGGTTATTGTATAAAGCGGCGATGCGAGATTCTACACGAATGTTCGGTTTCACACAAGGGGAGAACCTCGCGCGACTCAGAACGAGTTTGAAGGGTGAAGCACGCGAAGTAGTGGCCGCTCTATTATGTACGGCCTCCGATCCCACCGTTATTATGCACGCGCTCGATCAATACTACGGACGCCCTGAAATAATCATCGACAAGGCATTAGAGGATATCAAAAGGATGCCTCGCCCCGGATCGACCGCTAGCGAACTGAATTCGTTCGCAGTACGTTTACAGAATGTAGTGAGCATACTGTCGTGCGTCGATAACAAAGGATACCTGAACAATCCGATGCTGGCACGACAAGTCACAGAAAAATTGAGCCTTCACTTACGAGCGAGGTGGTGCGACTATGCGGAAGAGCATGGAAGCCAAGAAGAAGCAGAGATCGTCACAGTGGCCAATTTTCTCATGAGAGAGGCAAGCCGCGCCATGCGATTCAGTTACGTAACGACAACCACGAGTGGGCAACCGAAACTAGAGCCCCCACGCAACGCTCCATTCACCCGCGTCGGCGGTATGATCAAGCGAAGTAATAACAAGAAACAGGGCGCTGCTTATGCCACAACAGGAGACCCGAAGAAGGTGTGTCTATGCTGTGGTAAGGAACACGATACGCAGAGATGCGAAAGGCTGAAAGCCATGACAGCCTCTCAGCGGTGGGAATGGGCAAAGGAAACGCGCGTCTGTTTCCGCTGCATGAACAGTAAACATCAACGCGGGGCGTGCAACGCGAGAAAATGCGGAGTGAACGAATGCAGGCACCCGCATCACGAAATGCTGCTCGACTCGACGAACAAGTCGGCTGACGATGAGAAAAAGGGAGAAACCGTGGACGCCGCTACCCACACTGTGATAGGCTCGAGCGCCGTATTGTTGAAGGTCTGCCCGATCGTTATACGCGGACCCGACGGCGCGGAACTGGAGGCCCACGCTCTGTTGGACGAGGGATCCACCATAACGCTGATCGACCAGGAACTCGCAAAGGCAGTGAACGCGCACGGTCCGACGTGCGCACTGCGCGTGCACGGTATTACATCAACGCAACAAGAGCCGACCAGCCAGCGAGTACACGTGGAAATAAGAGGTAGGCAGAGCGACTACTATCCTGTGAGAGCGCATACAGTGAAACAACTGAACATCACGAGCCAAAGCATAGATGGAAGCTGTCTACGGTATCAACATCTAAAGCAACTCGATCGAAACGACGTATGCTATAGAAACGCACGACCGCGTATACTAATAGGAGCCGATCAATGGCACTTAATAGTGTCAAGAAAACTGTTAACGGGACAAAAGAATGAGCCCGCCGCGTCGCTCACTCAACTAGGGTGGGTGATACACGGTGTCGCGCCGCGTAGCGTGATAACAGAAGACCACGCAGCCGCACAAGGAACGGTGCTGCACATAGGCACGCCCAAATACCACGCGCGGAGGCGGAGCAACGAGGAGTTAGCCGATCTTCTGGCGGCGCACTTCGCCATCGATGCGCTGGGAATAGCAAAAAAGAGCAAGCCCGTGAAAGAAGACGAGCGTGCCGTGGAAATATTTAAAGAAACCGTACGAGCAGTAGACGGTCAATACGAGGTGGGCCTACCATGGAGGACAAACGAGGTACATCTACCGCCGAGTTACGACATGGCCGTGCGCCGATTGCGCTCACTAGAACGACGAATGGATAAGTCTGCCGAATTTCGGAACGCGTACACAGCTAAAAAGGAACGAACTATTTCAGAAACGCCGCCCCGGTACTCGATGACACGAAAGCCAGAACGGAGTGGTATTTACCACACTTTGCTGTTACGAACCCAAATAAACCGGGAAAAGTACGTCTCGTATTCGACGCCGCGGCACGCACGAACGGACGATGCCTTAACGACGAATTGCTCACCGGTCCGGACAAGCTGCAAGCACTACACGGTGTGTTGTTCAGGTTCCGAGAACGACCGATCGCGATAGCAGCAGACATAAAAGAAATGTTTCTGCGAGTACGAATACGCAAAGAAGATAGATCAGCGCAACGATTTCTGTGGCGAGGCGACGAACGCGACGTGCCGCCGCGCAGATATGAAATGAGTGCCATGATATTCGGTGCCAGAAGCTCGCCATTTTTAGCGCATAGTGTGCGCGACAGAAACGCACAAGATCACGGGAGCACCCATCCCCGCGCGCTACATGCGATCACGCGCAACCATTATATGGACGACTGGTTAGACTGTTTCGACTCCGAATCGATCGCCGCCGCTACCATAAAAGAGGTACGTCAAGTACACGAACAAGCGGGATTTGAACTAGCCGGATGGGCTACAAATCGCCCGCACCTGATCGCGAGTATACCGCCCGCGGATAGAGCCGGCGCCCCGAAAGAGTTAGGCGCGAACGTTCACCCCTATGAAAAAACATTGGGAATAAGATGGCACTCGGACCGGGACGAATTCGCATTCAACACCGCGATGAACCGCGTACCCACCGACGTTCGCAGCGGAGAACGACAACATCAAGAAAAATGTAAATGTATTACGGAGAGTTCCGAACGAACTCTCATGCGGAACCTTTTGTTAAATGTTATTAGAATCAGTGTTACTTGGAAATATATGTTTTAAAGTAGAGTCACAATTTGTAAATAAATACGGCGAAGTGCCTTTCAACGAATTAGTGAATTTTACTTGATCTGACCCCGACTGTTAGGCGATCCCTGACATACTTATTGTTACTTTGCTTGTAGCGTCGAAAGGAGCATCTTTTTTAGTATCCATTGCTGCGTCCCGCAATTTCGCTTGCGAGATTCTTATATTTTTGCAAGGAGTCTTTACTTACAGATACATCTTTCAAACGCGTTATCGCATGTACAGCGAACTCTTAAGTTATAAATTTTGTAAAAAGAAAAATCTTCTTCTAATATATAAAAATCTCGTGTCACAGTGTTTGTTATCGAACTCCTCCGAAATGGCTTGACCGATTTTTATGATATTTTTTATGTATATTTGGTAGGTCTGAGAATAAGTCGTAGGCTACTCTTTATACAATTAGCTGATAAGGGTGGCCCTATCCAGAAAATATATAGTGCAGAACAACATTTACAGGGGACATCCAGTTTTTGTATAAAAACTTTCGTGAGACACATTCATAGTAATCATTGTTCAACGGTTATTACTCACGTGAATTCTTCGGGATTACCCAACTAGTTTCTAACTCGAACGGAGCCCTTAGTGAGCTGAGCCCGTGGCCATGTCCATGTATATGTCCTAATCAGGCACTCCCGAAGAATGCACGTGAGTAACAATAACCGTTAAAAAATAGTTAATGAGAAAAATATGATTGTGAGCAGAGCACCGGGAGTATTTATTCGTGAGGCGCAGGTTCAAATCCTGTATCCGCTACCAGTCTTCTTTGTTCACTACCATTGCATAACTAGATTTTTTTCAAAATAAGAAACATGTTTACATCTTCTTTGCTAGAGTCTGTAAGAGACGGTGACTGATTACCGCCAGTTGGGTCTACTAAGAAGGTTTCTGCAAACCAGAATCACTTCTTCAGCAACCCAAATTCGATATATTAAGACGAAATAGCTGATTACCTAGCTAGCAGCGAGTGGTCAAACAGTGGATATCAAGTATGATACAGAAAAAATTACTTCTATAGACAAAACTTCTCTCCCAAATTACTTTTATTAAGTAAAGCTTTTAACAAAAACACTATATTCCAAAGGTCGACACTACAGGACACCGTGTTACAAAATGGCACAGCGCCAGCGATTTCTCTTCCAACAACGCTCGGATCGGACAAAATAACAGATAATTGGAAAACGGATTTCGCGCTCGGAACACAGTGTTTCATGCACATATCGCTTTGCAGCCCGCTATTTTTACTTTATTGGCGCGTGTCATCGATACAATAGCGTGGAAGTGGATATGGAATTAGAATATTTTATTTGTTGCAGTCCAATAAACTTGAATTTATTACCTTTGGCTTTTTGACTTGAAATGTGCAGCTTCATATTTTATGTGGATATCATAAAAGAGTAATCAAAGGTTTCGTCTCGTCTACAATATTTATAGAATAGCAATTACCGATTCGTTTTTCCATGATTTACATACTGTCTCGTGGGTCTAGTGGTCCCGAGCGGGACTGCTGACCATGAGGTCTTGAGTTCGATTCCCAGGTCCGGAAAAGTGGTATTGAGTTTTTTGGTTAGCAAATTCTGAGTAACAGCCCTGAGTTTGGATTGTGCCTGGTAGATGGCGATAGGCTCACCACCTTAACTTAGGCGATTTAATAACAGCTTTGGTGAAATGTGGGTGTATCTCTGCGTATTCCTTCGGGGCATACGTACGGGATGTTATGATTTACAGTGAATGGGTTTTAAATTCGAAATATATCTAATATTAGCCCGAAAATATTAAACTATACAATTGAAAACATTCCTGCCAAGAAATATTTTCATATCAATATATTTAGTGATCGCAGCATGATGTTAGGAGGTCAGTAAGAGATACTTCTGCCTATCACTATAACAACGTTAACTGATTAATTTTATTAGACGATAGTATCTTCACGTGTCCATGGCCTTAGGATTTTCGGAGTTTGTCTATACCACAGATCTCATAATTTTTCAACCGTGAAACCATTATGAACTTGGAAGGCTGCAACCAATTTTACATGAAATGTTTTTGGTGAGTATCATTATTTCCTAGATGATAGAAAAAACCTTAGATATTAACGTAAGCTCTCTATCATCGTGTGGTTGATGAACAGCCTAGTGTCAGAGTTTAAATCGCCTGTAGGTCTCTGACCTAGCTTTTCACACCTTCGAGAACATATCTCAGGTGTGCCGGTTTCCCCACGATGTTTTCCTTCACCATTTTAAGTCAGAGATAATTAATTTATAATAGGCACATGACTTCGAAAAGTCAGTGGCCTAGGATTTGATTCGCTAGGATTAGATTCTAGGATGCGCTTGCAGCCTTTAACTTGTCAGTGCAACGGTCATACCACCAGACTATCACTGCATAAAGAAGAAGCAAGGTGACGAGTATGTTGAAAGACTGGCATATCAGTCTACTGGACACAAGCGCGGCGGTTGAGTTCAAAACGTGTTGGCTTCAATTTCTGTCGGGCAAAATATTATTGGGTTTTTTTGTTAGGAAATTCTCAGTAGCAATAGGCTCACCACTTTCACCACCACCACGGGACTTGGTAAGTAAATTTGAGTGTACAACCTTGTACACCTCTGTCTATTTATTTGGGGAAAACAAGCGTGCAGCTGTATGTATTTCTCCCAATTTACAGGATCAACATTAATCTAAGTTTCATTTTCATAACACTAGAAAATATATGCAGTCCAAACTTATAATATAGCTGTGTCATCAAATAGTAAAGTTTTAGCATAGCACGGTAATATTTTAAAGTTTCTAACTGAAACTGGGACAAACATTGATTATGTAGGAGCCCCGCTAAGGAGCGAGAGAACTGCATGTGTTAAGCCGTGCTAATACATATATGTTAGTAATATATATTAATTATGAACTGTTTTACTGTTTAGGAGATCTTTTGAACTTACATTTTTAACATGTACAGAATGAAAGAAAGAAACAAAGCTTTTTTGGTATTTATTAAGAAACAAGAAAATAAATCTTAAAAATTAACAGTTCAGTAATCTAAAAAAAAACTTGCGAAAACAAAAATTAAAAAGCGACAAATCTTGCATAAACCAAAAAGGCCCCTATCTCATCATGTGTACAACACCAAGATGCTACAGCGCTGATTTTCAGATAGGTTGCGTCTGTGTTGCCAAGGGCGGTTACAATAAATTATTATATGTACCTATATCATGTTTATGTCCTTTACCTTCCCCTTACCCTGTATTTCTTTACCCTGTATTTAATTATTTCTTCTGTCTGTAACTTTTCTGCTCATGAAGGTTATGCCGTGAATACTGAGTTAGCTCACTGCGTGTTCATCACATTATTTTAAATATTTTGGTTAATGTTTGTAAGTTAAAAGTGTCACATCAATCAGGAATAATTTAATATGAATTTTCTCTGCTTGTTTATAAAATCGGTTCAAAAATTAGGCAAAAGCTTCATCCGCTTTTTTAACTCATGGCAAATATGATTCTTTAAGGATATATTAAACAAAAACTGTATCTAAAATATAATTATAATAACTTTATGACAAATATATATATAATTATAACAAATTCAAATATTGCTGATTTGTCTTTGAATAGCAGCGATTTTTAATGTTTTTTTTCTTTATTATTTATTTTTATATGATATATAATGTCGTGTATAATATCATACCGTTCAATGATTGTTATGGCGTTATTCCAGACTTATACCATATTACTTATACATATATATATATAAAACCACACAGTTTTCCAATAAACTGGGAATCGGCAATCGCAGCTGCATTCGCCACGGATCGGACAGGATATGACCATCGAATGTGTAATCTTCTTTACCTGGAAACATGAAGAGCTCAAAATCCTTATTATTTTTTGAATTTCTATTTGGGCAAATTCTGGCTAATAATCTATCAAATTATAACTCTTGGCATTATGTACGAGAAAAAATGCATAGAGATTATTCGTTATTAGTATTTTTTTGCGAATATAGAATATAGTTAATACTTTATGAGACTTGTTCGCCTATTTTATGTAGTGCAGTAAAAAGTTTCAGCCAATTTGTGTGGTAAAAAGTTTAATCTTTACTGTTAGTAAAGGCTCCTAAATAATTTCGAATACAGTATATTAAAATCCCAACTTTTATTGCCAAACTTTTCTAGTACCTATCTTATCTGGCGTACTAAATAATTTTACTAGTAAGTTTATGATATAAAGTTCATATAATGATGTAGAATCAGATATCTAACTGCATCTTACGCAACCTCTATGACAATAAAGTAGGCTACGTCAAAACAACAGCAATAAAAAAAGAAAAAACCCTACCAAAGCAATATGAGTATCATGAAAATAAATATAAATCCCACTTCACACGACGACCGTAAAGATATCTAGTCTCGCACTTCTTCCAGCTAAGATTTCAAATACACTCCTTTTTTCTCAACCGCAATAAATCGCTTCGAATCGCGGCAATATATCCCAAGGTTTGCTTACTACGTGTGGTAGATTCTAAAATATGTGTAAAGGAAATTTACCCTTACGAGCACGCAGATGTGTGTAGAATAATCGTGTGCCTTAGGTGATTTTTTCGATCGGTCCCACAAGTATAAATGTAGCATCCGTCAAGTTCGAAATTGTAATCGAGGTTTTGACCTAAACCTGTCGAGGGCACGTACGCCTATCAATTGAAGATACCGAAAATAGTAGAAATTTATAGTTTGTTTTTGTGTGATAATTATTTATAGAATCAACTTTTATTAAATAACTTTGATGGCTTGGTTGTCTTAATCATGAGAAGATGTCGCCACCCGTGGCGGATTTGATTCCTGTACGAAGCATCTATAATTTATATTCTTCTTCTTATCGTGTGGTTGATGAACAACCTAGTGTCAGAGTTTAAACCATCCATAGGTCTTTGACATGGCTTTACACACCATCCATGGTTTCCTCACGATGTTTTCCTTCACCATTATAAACAAGTGATAATTAATTTATAATACGCACATGACTACGAAAAGTCAGTGGTGCATGCCTTTGATTCGAACTTGCGACCTTTGACTTGTCAGTCCAACGCTCATAAAACTAGGCTATCACTGCTACCTGCTATAAATTATATTGAATTATTTATTTTAGATACAAAATATTAAGGCATATATACATATAAATACACCATTTTTTTTTACAAATATGGTCTTAATTCTGAAACAGCAAACCATTCTTTATTCCATCAAACCTTTTGCGTGATTAAAAAAAGGTAAACGGATAGTTACAAGTCGGGATTATGCAGTCAAGGTACAGTAGAAATGTATGAGGACTGCGAGGCAACAAAGCAAATAAAGAATTATGTTGATTAAAACGAACTTGTTAATCAGATTACATTCATATTAACGAGTTACTCACACTGTATATACATTGACCTTATTCGTGATGCCCTTTATAAAGGTCAGGTATGTGGTGCTCGCAACCGGCGCTTGTATGACCAGCGTACCTATTGATCCTCTTCTAGTTCATAGCACCGTTCGTTTTTAATATTTATGTTCCTGCTTGTCTATGCAAGCTGCAACATACAAAGTTATGAACTAAAAATTGACCATCATGTCGATGGTTACCGAGGTAGCTAATAGGTACGCAGATGTCTGAACGTGGACGAAGCAAAAGATTAATCCTATGGGAATAAGGCATGAGTTTATGTATGTATTGACACTATATAATTGATTAATATAAAATATTTCATCTGGTAAAATATACTGAATATTATTTTGGCGTCAAATTTATAATTTTACACGTCCCGACTGTGAGTCGGACCTATTTCCACGGAGACAAGCCAAGTATGCAGGAGATATTATAGTACGAAAGTGTATGCGCAAACATAGGTGCACTCCTTCTTCCTTCACTCTCATATTCCGATGGGACGGCAATCCGACACGACCGGAGAGAGATCAGGCGCAGGACCGACGGCTGTACGTGCTCTCCGAGGCACGGGGGTGTCACACCACCAACTTCCGGACTCCGGGCTGCTACTGAGAATTTCCTATCAGACAAATCCAGTAACACTTTGCCCGACCTGGGAATCAAACCCAGGACCTCACGCTCAGCAACCGCGCTTGCAACCGCTAGACCAATGAGGCAGTCACGCCCGCTGGTCAGCTATATTCACATCAAATTTCTGATGATTCGATGTGAACAAAGCCAAGGGTACAGCAAGTACAGAAAAAGAAACTGTTGGTGATGGTGAAATATATATTAAACATTGATGAGTTTACCACCAATCAAAAAAATCTTTCATTGACACCTTCCACGATTGGCATATAGATCATATATATATCAAAGTAAAAAGGTGTAAACTTTCCGGGGCCATACTTTGTGACGTAACGGCTAAGGCGTTCCTTCGACAAGGGTTGACACTCATGAAGAGTGTCGATCCCCGTGGGAGCGTAGATTATAAATAAATAAATAAATAAAAATAAAAATCTTTATTTGCACCTTTCATGTTCAACATACAATCAAAAATAGATTTATACACAACAATGGCTAAAAGGTTTCTAAATTAAACATATAAGA
The DNA here is from genome assembly GCA_935421205.1 of Xylocampa areola. Lineage (NCBI taxonomy): Eukaryota > Metazoa > Arthropoda > Insecta > Lepidoptera > Noctuidae > Xylocampa > Xylocampa areola. The sequence goes on from OW285204.1 coordinate 16,358,689, forward strand.
GTTGAAGCTAATACCTAAGCTAAGATAATTAAATATCCTGTAATATAGGCATCAGCGCCCACCCTCATGAATTTAAAAGCTGTAATTTTACTTTTTAAAAGACTTAAGGAACTATCAATGCAATGAGTTAAACAGTTTTATAATTTAGTACACATGAGTAAAATAATCTAAGGTAAGTTTTACAATTTTATAGTTATAGTTAAGGACACTATGGAACTATCCAGTAGTAAGGTAAGATATATTGTATATGAGGAATATTGTACGTAAAAGGTGATTTACGTATTTTTATAACTTGCAGCACGAATGAGGAGTAAAAGAACGTAAACTTGATAAGGTAAGTTTTACTATTAAATAGTTTAGCACATGTAAGGACGGTTTATAAGTATTGGGTGCTTTAGTTTTATACTGTGTACGAACGAGGAACAATCAGCGTAATAAGGTGAGTTTTACAGTTTACATATTTATAACTATTCTACAACTGTGCAAATAAAAATAAAAATTAAAATTAAAGGTTAAGTTTAAGAATTTTAAAGTGGAGCACAAATGTATGTGTGCGTGTGTGTGTGTGTGTGTGGGTGTGTGTGTGTGTGTGTGTGTGTGTGCGTGTGTGCGTGCGTGCGGGTGAGAGTGTGAGTGTGTGTGTTTGCGCGTGTGCGTGTAATGTATAATTTATTAAATACGATTTCTTGTCGTTTTGTATAGTTCTTACTTTATTAAGTAATTACTAAGCCGGTACAAGTAAAAGATTTTCAGTATCATCATATGATAGTGATAGAAGCCAGGTGATCACTTTTTGTTTACAGTCTCGTTTTGGCATGGAGTCAATTTCAAGTTTTTTATTAGCTATATTATATAGTCTTGGTCCCAGAAATAAGTTAAATCTCTGAGCAAAAGATGTTCTACATGGGACAGATTTATATACTTCTAAGTGCCTTCTCCTAGTGTTTCCCTTTTCAGGCAGCATATTGATATCGAACCGTACACTAGAGTGTTGTCTCATGATTAAACATAGTACAAAAAGTTTGCGCACAGTTAGTACTTCACAATCTCTATACAAATCAGCAGAGCAATAAGATATGGGTTTAAAGAAACTGACCTTTAATAAAGCTCTTTGAGCTCTTTCAGCAATGAGGCTATGCGTTTTTGCAGCACCGCCCCAACAAGCAATGCAGTATGTTATAACGGCTTGGCATAAGGAGAAGTATATCATTTTCATTATTTTGCTAGTGGCCGAGTGTCTGATTTGCTTAAATATATAAATAAGTTTCCTGATCCTGTTAGAAAGACTAATAATATGATTCTTAAAATTCAGGTTTCTGTCAAACGTTACGCCTAAATATTTGATGTATTCAACGGCGGCAAGTGAGGGACAAGAACAACATAAAGTTTCCGTGTGACAAGTGTGAGCTATGATATGATGCGTTGGTAGTAAGGATTTCCCGGGGTTGCGAATTGAGAATGGGATATATTTAGTTTTCTCTGTGTTAAGTGAAAGGTAATTTAGGGCAAGCCATTCAGCAACTATGTTAAAACCTTGTTGTGCCTTATGAAACACTTCACTCCAAGTTTCACCATGGAATGTCAAGGTAGTGTCATCTGCGTAAGAGATGATTTTACAATTTTCAATATTAATATTTGTTAGCTCGTTGATATAGACTAGGAACAGCGTAGGGCCTAGAACACTACCCTGAGGTAGTCCGTGGGTGATGGGTAAACTATCACTTGTATAGTCACCAATTTTAATCTTTTGTGTTCTTTCAGACAAGTAATCACGCAATAACTCAAGTTGATTTCCTCGAATTCCTAGTTGATGCAGCTTGTTTACTAGGGTGGGAACAGAAACCGTGTCAAAAGCCTTGGCTAGATCAAGAAATATAGTGATACATTTTTTATTGTTATCAATTGTTTCAACAATGTGTTCAGTAAAATTTGATAATGCATCTTCAGTGGACTTGCCACATCGGAAGCCGTATTGGTTTTGGGAAAGAAGGTTATATTTTTCTAAATAATTCATAAGTCTTATATTAATAATCTTTTCAAGAATTTTTGATAATGATGTTAAAATCGAAATGGGGCGATAGCTATTGACCCGGTTTCTGTCTCCACTCTTAAAGATGGGTCGGACTATGGACCGTTTTAGTGAATCTGGAAATTTACCCAGTTCTAAGCACAGATTAAAAATGTAAGTTAGGGGGGGTACGATATTATTCTTTATCAATTTTAGTATATCAGATGAAATTCCATCGACACCTGTCGCACAGTTAGTTTTCAGACCAATTATTAGTTTTTCAATTTCTTGCTCGTCAGTGTCAAGCAAGACAAGTGAGTTGCCAGTTATAGACGTCTTATTGTGAGGTAATGTACTGAAGTTAGATGATGAAGTCGGAGGAGTGATTTTGTTGGCTAAGTTTTCCCCTATAGTAGCAAAGAAATTGTTTGTGGCATTTACAGATAAATGAGGGGTTGATTCTATCGAAAGAAGATCTAATGAATTATCTTTTTTAACATTTCTATTAGTGATTTTATTAACAGCATTCCATATACTTTTATTGTTATTCCCCGCTTCTCTAAAAAGTTTTTTTTTCATATTCTCGCTTCAGTTTCTTAATAAGGTTATTATAAAAATTTCTATATCTTTTATATGTGATTTCAAGTACTACATTCTCCGGGTGTTGTTTTAGTTTTTTGTGCATCCGATCCCTGTTACGACTACATCTGATGAGTCCTATTGTCATCCAAGGCTTAAGGATATTGTATCTATTTGGTATATTTAATATTTTTGTGTTAATCTGTATGACATTAGTTATTTTGGACATAAATATGTCCATGGCAGTATTTGGGTCAACAGAGTTAAAAATAGAGGTGAAATCGAGATGATTACATGCCAAAGCTATAGCCTCAAAGTCGAGTTTTTTAACTTGTCGTTTTAATGGTTTATTTAAATGTTTAACTTTAGCACAGCAGAGTATAGGTGCATGATCAGTTATGAGAGATTCAATAATAAACGTAGTTATTGGTATTTTTGTCTTCAATATAACATGATCTAAACAACTATTTTGACGTGTTGGCCTGTTAAATGCCGGCAGAAAGCCATTTAGAGATAAAAAGTCAAGGTATTCTGACAAAAAACGATCCGAACTGTTTGCTGCAATATTTATATTTAGGTCGCCTATAAGTATAATATTTTTGAAGCCTGATAAACTATCTATGACTTTTTGTAAGGAAATTATGAATTTATCAATCGTTTTAAAGCAAAAAGGACGGTATAGTGCCAAAACAACCATATCACTATTAATTTTAATGAGTAAGCAATTTGCTTCTTGAAGAATGGGTTCTTCAAGAGTGGCTTTAATATTATTTTTTATAAATACTACGACACCATCATTCTGGTTATAGTGAGAAGATGTAGACAGACTCAAATATCCCTCCAAAACGGGAATATTTCGTACACATGACATCCAGCATTCAGAAAGCACTATGATGTCACTTTCAAATTGTAGTCTTTGAAGAAGGATGTTTAGGTCGCAAAAGTTTGCGTTAATACTACGAATGTTTTGCGATATAATTTTTATGTATGAATTTGGTTGTTTCAAATATGATAAACAGCACTCAGGTTCACAACTTACAGTCTCGGAGATTGAATAATTATCGATTTCACTTAATAAATCTTTATCGAATTTTAATATTATATTTAACAATATAGAACAACAGAGTTGCATTAAATGGAGTGCCTATTAATGTAAAATAGTTTTCCCATTCAACGATACGCATATTAACGCAAGAAATTTTATTTGTGTGGTTAGTAAAATACAAAGAAGTATAATCCTTTGTTTTATATGAGTATGTGTGGATAAAATAAGTAGTGTGGTAAGTATGTATATATACTAATTGTATAGTGTGTTTGTAGAAGGTTGTGTGATTGGGTTGGTGAATGTTTATACTTTTGCATGATAAGTAATAAATTAAGGTAGTAAAATATAAAAAGACAAGTGTTTTAAAAAATAATCGCCAAAGAGTGAAACAGTAAAAGAAACAAATAAGATGAATTACCAATTCAGTAAATATGTAACAAGTTTTATGGAGGTAATAAATCATATATCCCATTATGAGTCATATATTCTTATTTACTACCTTTTTCAATTGTTCTTCCGTTGTAATGTGAATGGTCGGTTCCAGATCACCTTTCTTAACTAAGATTTTCCCGTTTGAAGTCCAACAGTATTTTAATTCGTTGTTTTTCATATACTTTCTTGAGAAGAAGTGCAGTTTCCTTGCGTTTGGGGTTAAATGTTCCGTGATATATATCGGGAGTGAGCCTACTGATCCCAAGTTGGCACTGTTTAGTTTAATATCATTAGATTGGTTATAGTTTTTAACCGCCTTTAAAACATTATTTTTAGAGGTATTGTTGCAAAACTCGATAAGTATTGTAGGGTGGCTGTCCTTCTTTCCAGGTAAGCGGAAGGCGTCTTTTATGGAGGATTGAGTTACGTTTGCATGAACAGATTTAAGGAGGTTTTCTAGATATTTTTCTAGGTCACTCCTTGTTTCGTTTTGGGTTTTTGGAACATTTCTTAATTCCAAAAAGTTTATATTTGTGATTCTCTGCATTTCCTCTAGTTTTTCTTCTAGGGTTATGATATATGCCCGATGCTCCTTACATTCCCGTTCCAATCGGTCAGTTTTAAGCTTCATTTCATCATATTGTGTGTTTGTAAATGTTATAGACTTTTCTATTTCCTGGTTACATTTGTCGATTTCTGCCAGTGAATTCTCGAGCTTAGTGAGTCTTGAATCGGATTCCGTTTTCCAAGATGAAAATTGAGTTTTAATTTCATCCATTGTGTCCGATTGTAGCTTAATAAACATTTGTTTAAAGTCGTCCTTAAAGCTTAGAAACTCATCTCGGAAAGAAATATCCCCTGACGCACTACGGAAACGTTTTCCCCTATTATTTGTTACGTAGTTTGTGGGAGTATCGATTATTCCAGTTGATGCTAAATTAGGTTCCGAGTTATTTTCCGGCGTCCGAAGCATTATAATCACCAAAAGTTAGTATTTGACGGGTAACTTTCTTTACTTTCAACGTTAGCTTTCAAATAGAAATACTACGCTATGTTGATTGTATAAGTTCCAACGAAATGAGAATCTAAAATGACAACAATGTCACATTGGTGGATTTGAAATACCTTCGTGATATGCAGTGCGTAGACGCAGGACGCAGATTTCATACATTCGCTGTTTTGATACGCCCGTACGGCAACAGTTGGCTCGGGCTCGCTCGCCGTTGACAATGCGAAGAGCGTGGTATATCCTGTCTCGCTCACTACACGTAATGCGTCACTGTGCACTCAACTACTTGCTAGCGATATATGCGCGCCTGGTACTTCACGCGAATGAAAACTTTGTTTACTCGTAATAATATTTAAATTTATTATATTTGGAGGTCCGAAATTTAGTACGGAGGACACGTCTATACGCAATGGCGGTCCGAGGGGAAGGAGATTATGTTTAGATTCACAGGGCATGGCCTCAAGATTAGTGGTGGAAAGTGGTATCGATATAGGCGGTTCGATATATTGATACGAGCGTATTATAGGCACTTAGGTACTAGTTGCAAAATTTGGTTATCGATTCCAGTTTTCATACATGTACTGTATACATTACAAACGGTAAAAAAATGTGGTAGGTATAGGTACTTACTTACCACATTTTTTTTTTTTGTTCCACCGACCGTTTATGGTCTACCCATGTTCTTAATCGTAAATCCACCTTTTACATTAAACTTGATAACAGCATTGTATAGTTGAAATGTGGGTGCAGAATAGTACACCTTTGCCCAGAACCTTCGAAGAATGCTATAACATCCATAAAATAACCAGCCCATTATTGTAGCACTGCAAGGTAAGGGCCTTTTCTTTACTGATTAAGTCCCGTTCAATCTGCCTAGCCTTTTTCTAATTACATCGGGGTCGGCTGCCAGTCAAACCGGATGCAGTTTAATACTGGTATTTTCATTGAGCGACTGCCTATCTGATCTCTACAATCCAGATTTTGGGAAACACGATATCTCGACTAGTTATCAGACTTTCACATTGACTTATATGCGACTGTCATAGATCTTCATACGACAACCAGAAAATGTTAACGTACTTTTCAAAGCACGAACTTTTACACGATTGCGATGTTACGATTGATTATTTCAGATTTTTTTCGTTACTACTGAACAAATTTTATGCAGGTTTTTAGTGATATAAAACTTTTCAAGAGGGAGGTGTATAAATTATGAACATTTTTGAGTAGATTTTTGGACATTTTAAGTAACAATAGCAAAAGTTCAGACGTCAAACAAAGGCGACGGCCAAGCATAATATTGTTATCGGTCTACTTTTTTTTTTTTACTTTTTATAGTAAAACATCTGTATGTGGAATAGAGAGAGGTATGCTGCTGCGAAGGTGAAATGAGGGTGTAAAATTGTGACGTAACAACAATGAAATCCCTTGTGGTGGTGAGCCTATTGCCATCTGGGTCACAATTCCAATCTTTGGGCTGCTCTTGAGAATTTCTTAATAAAAAACTCAATAACACAGCCCGACCCAACAATCGAACCCAGGACCTCATGCTCAGAAGTTGTGCTTGGGAACACTAGACCGACGAGGCAGTTTATTTAATACAACGCACCCTGCCTTGTATTAAATAAACTGCTGTTAACAGAATTTTTGATAAAACGAAAACCCTTATCCATGTCCACCTTATCGAATGACACACACATTTACCTCACACCATTCAGTTCCTGCCATCTAAAAAATGTTCAAACAAGTCAACGTGTCTTCTGTAGATTTATCACCGCTCCATATAAGGATGAGGGTCCCGGGCATATAAAGAAGCAATAAATATGCATATAGCCCGGCGTGAGTAAGTACTGGCATCGGCAAGATTCAAATAAACAAACAAATATCTTTTATGTTCCAAAACATGCGTGGGCTCCGTTGTAAATGCTGAGCTGAAAATGTAAATATGAATATTTCATTGTCGTATGAATAATACAATTATGCGTGTACAAAAATAGCGGTTGTGCCGATTTCGGGGTCGGCTGTAATTGATGACGTCACGCGTTTGTAAATGATCGGCTTGGATTGGAAGTACAGGTCATGTTAGTAATTAGCCTGATGTGAGATTCTGGTACTGACTGCCTGTCACTGTCTTGTCTGTTGAATATTAACTTCAATTAATTAAGTAGGCCAAACATATTGTAATAGATGTAAGTAGGTAATTATTCAATGTCTTAGAAATGCGATGTATGGGAAAAATTGCAGATAAATATTTCAAACGCATTTACGTAAGTGTAGCGAATACTAAAGTTATAATTTTTTGTGGTAAGAAATATACGGTCGTGAGCAGGATTCAAACCTGCGCCTCCTGGATAAATACTACAGGTGCTCTGACCATTATCGACCAAGGAAAAAATACGACCAAGACATATCGACCAAGGAAAAAAATATTAAACTTCAATGAGACTATGTTCAATGATACGGTATTGATATGTTACCGTTAGAATACAGAATACGTTAATATGCGCATTAACTAGGTAATCTGCAATTTACTGGGTACGAGCCGAAAAAGTATGGAATTTTACTTAAAGTAACAGATATCTGCTCTTTACCTAGTTAATTTGCATTCTAACTGATTGACGTACATTAGCGGTAACAGATATACTATTTGTTATTAACCTAATCTTTCTGATACTCCATCGTTTTTTTATCTGTGAAAGTCTATCATAGGTGTCAGACTCCTATTAACTAAAACTATATTTTAGGGGGCTGAGTTGCCCGCGTCCGAAGGAGTACACCCTTCAACAACTTCACCACCTTTGCCAAACAGGCAACACAACCCTACGTAGTGGGAGGCTTCAGCCGCGTCTGGTTACCACCCACCGGACGAAGCCATGCCGTGAAGCGACCTAGTCGTGTTCCGGGATGCAGTCCGGTGCAACCTTTTTGGGAGTCAGGTCTGGGCACTTGCATCAACTCCGTAACAATTTTTCTCCCCAAATCTATCCACTCTACTTAGAGTGAATAGATTTATTCTGGATCTACGTGTTTCATCCTCGGCCACACCGTCGCTTACCATCAGGCGAGTTGGTGGCCAAACGTAGATCCTTGTTGATAAAAAATATAGGTCACCTCTGACCTATAACGATGTTCCGGGTTCGCAGCTGCATTCACCGCATGATATTCGGTCATCAAACGTGGTTCGCAGGTGCGATTCCTGCACGGATCAAATATTTGTATGATCTACAGATAATTGTTCCGGGACTGAGTGTGTGTGCATGTGAGATTATATATGTATGTTTGTAAACGCACCAACGATACAGGAAGAAATTCATAGTGTGGGACAAAGTTTTTATTAAATTTATAAAAATAAAAAAACCTGCTTGCTTTTCAAAACTTCCCGAGTTCCTACGATCAACAAAATCTACGAAATAAAATGCTTATACCGACGCAGTTGTTTCATTAGAAATTTTTCGACTTTATACAGTGCAGGGGTTTAAATAAAATTATGCAGAATTAAAAACTGACTAGCTGGTGCCTGCGACTTCGACTGTGTGACAAAAGGTAGACTATGACCTTTCCCAAGGTTCAATCTATCTCTATCTAAATTTCAGCCAAATCCGTTTAACCGTTTTTGCGTGATTGCGTAGCAAACCAACTTTCACATTAATAATTTCGTAGGTTCATACTTAATTAATTCAATGGAGACAAAACAAAATGTGGTTTTTTAAATAGGCGAAAAGATGAGATATATTTTCGAAATGCTGAAATGTGATCGCGAGCGTGATGACTAAGCTGTGTATACCACCAGAAGGAGATAGCTAAAATACTATTTTTAAATACTAGCAAAATCAACAAAATAAAATAAAGCTTTACTCCATAATCAAGCTAATAAAATATTTAACTTTCTGCAGCTATGGAGTATTGAGCGAATAAACAAACGCAAGTAACTCAAAATTGATGAAAACTTTCAAGCAATCTGTCATATAGAAGATGATAACATCTCCTGGCTTGAACAGAGAACTTTAGACTTTATCCCTATAAAATAATGGCTGTTATAGCGTGTCCTTGATCGACTGATGAAGGGTGTTTGATTGAAAAACTGGTAACAAACTTTGACAGCTTTTATATAAATATCGACCGAAAGGACTGTCTGATGAGCGTTAATCAATCAATCACTAATTAAATGATTTTATGGAAATCATAATCGTATAATGGCGCCGCGGATCAAAAGATATTTATGATCTTTACTTTGAATAGTTAAAAAATGTTAGTTGTTCTTTTTGCATTTTTTTTTAAATACTACTGATCTTGTGGTTGATGAACAACCTAGTGTCAGAGTTTAAACCACCCGTAGGTCTCTGACATGGTTTTAGAAACTATCGAGAATATCTCTCGGGTGTGCTGGTTGCCTTATGATGTTTTCCTTCACTGTTTTAAGCAAGTGATAATTAATTTATAATACGCACATGACTACGAAAAGTCAGTGATGCATGCCTTGGATTCGAATTTGCGCCCTTTGACTTGTCAGTCCAACGGTCATACCTTGGTCATACCACTAGGCTATCACTGCTATAAATAAAATACTTAAAATATACTTTACATAAAATATTATACATAGGTACCAATGTTTATAACACATCTCAACGTTTAAATATCAGTATAATCTTGCAGGTATGAAAGCTACTTCAATCCTTAAAATAGTGTTTTTTTTTTTGCGTAAAGTAAAATTCAGTCAATCGGTACTTCTTAGAGGGCGAGATGGCTTAATGCTCGGGGCGCCTGGAGTATTTATCCGGGAGGCACTGGTTCGAATCCTGTTTACGATTTGCTTTGCTTAGGTTGTTTAATTGCTGTTGTTATAGTTTGGAGCTTCAAACTTATTAAAAGGTCTTTTTGAAGTTTTAATTGACCAATAATAAATAATATGGCTGCTAAGAGTCATATAGAATTCGTGAATTTAATAATAGTAGATTGTGTGTGTGTGCAAAGATTAATTTAACGAAAGTGCTTAAACTTTCATGTAATATTTATCTGCCTCAATGAAACATTCAAATTCAATTCTGTTTGTATAACCGCTTTGAAATCCATTAATTTTATCTGGTTCACACTCGGAGTCGGCAAAGTGGACGATATTTTATAGACATCGTCATAAGCCCATTCAAATTAAACATTTCGTCGGAATATTTTTCTTATCGTGTGATTGGTAAACCACTTAGTGTCAAAGTTTAAACCCCCTGTAGGTCTCTAATATGGCTTTACATGCCATCGAGAACATCTCTCGCGAAAATTTTTTGTTCAGACCTCTTGCAGTAACCCAAAGCGGTTTTGTCTGCGTAACCGGACAATATCTAAGGCGAGGCAGTTTTAAGCCTCCAGCCAAAGCATATTTTAAAATACTACAAACTAAACAACAGCGTTAAGGGCGTTCCCTGCGGGACACGAGCCTCGGCTTAGGGCGTTGCTGAGGGGACAACTAGGGACTAGCTGGATCATATCAGTTTCCTTATTATTAAGGGATCAATTTAAATCTACTGGCTTGGCGGGGGCCGGCTTGAGTATGGGTCGGGGCGGCCATGATGAGACATTTCGCGACGGACGCGGACCTCGCCGGTGAGGTCTATAACGAGGCAGTCGTGCGCGTCGGAGTGTGCTTGTGAATTTGTTGGATTATTGAGTGATCCTACTAGCTACTACAGTGATCCTATCATTGGGTCCGAGGAGAGAGTGACGTGGTCGGCGGATTTTGTTGATCTGGGTCAGAAGAGACAACTAAGAGATTCGGATGATTAGGGGCAGATTCGAAGTATCTCTTCGATGCCCTTTTCATGAATTGCCTAATGGTGGACACTCTGAGTTCGAGGTGGAGTTGAAGGTTCCTAATGAACCATGGAGCGCCTGTCACTTTACGAAGGAATTGATTTTGCAGGGTTTGCATCCTATGGATTTTGTAATACTTAACGTGTGCGAACACGACGCTAGCATAATCGGATGCACGTAGTGTAGTGCCTGATCTAAAGTTTAAGGGATCTGTGCGCGTTTGTCATGGGTTAGGAGAGTAAAATCTGATGTTTTCTAGCAAGTGTGTCCGCCTTGCGTTCGATCCTATGACTTTGCAGTCCAACGGTCATACTACTAGGCTTTCATTGCTTCCCATCTCGAAGTTTACAAATTTATGAGTATTTAGTATAGGTACCTACATAATTTTTTTGTGCCTGTCTGTATATCTAGTATTTAATTAATTTCCCTCTAGGTTGCTATTATGAGCGACCTTAAGTTGGTTAGTAGGTATATGTTTTAACTGCCTCGTTGGTCTAGTGGTCCCAAGCGAGACTGCTAAGCAGTAGGTCTCGGGTGCGATTCCCGGGTCGGGCAAAGAGTTATTGAGTTTTTCTGTTAGGAAATTCTCAGTAGCAGCCCGGAGTTTGGAATTGTGTCCGCTTGATGGCAATAGGATCACCACCTATTACATGGGACTTAATAACAGCATTAGTGAAATGTTGGTGTACAACTGTGTACACCTCTGCCTACCCCTTCGGGGAGTACAGGCGTGATGCTATGTATGTATACATGTACGTTTTACAGAGATTTTGTTATTTTGTTAAAAAATTGGGTTGTTTAGTTCTTAGTGCTTTTATTTTAGAAGTGATTATATGGGAGCTATATAAATACATACCTGTATGTACGTATGTTAGTAGATATCCGGGGTTATACCAAATTAAAAATGTGAACTTGTTTTTCCTGTTAGTAGATTCGTGAGGATTTCAAATTAAGAAAAAGGATAACATTTGGACTTGATTAAAATATTACTGGACAAGGCATACAATCCGTAGTTAATCAACGCATGATTTTGAAATTAACTCCTTGGTCCGAAATAATTACCAAAATATTCCATATAATATAGATACGAGAATAGCAAGAGTTCACTAACATCTCTATTAAATATAAAACTCAGTTTAATTTAGAGAGTTACGTAGCATATACGTTTGCACTAAATCCGTATTATTCCTTATATTGCGACTAAACGTAGATAATAAAAATTCTTCATGCAATCTCCTATAAAATGTTTGCTGCAAGAGATATTGTTTTCATTACTGAATCGTATTTTTCTCGTGTACTCGTACAATGGTCTAATCATGTTTTATTGTACAGTTTATTTTATTCAAGAAAATTTAATTTATGTTTGCGTACTGATCTTACTTAGAATGGCAAACAATTGCTTGTAGAGTGGATTGATGTCGGACTTTTAATTTAATAGGTTTCATAGAAAACGGGTTCACAAACAGTTTTTAAGTGTTTTTTTGTTTTTAATTATTTTTTATTATTGCCCTTGCATTACTGTGATTTAATCTTCTTATTTTATAGATAATAATAAATAACTTCTCGCGACCGTATTTCGGTCACGGTGGCCTATCTCCACGGAAATTAGTCAAGTACGCAGGAGATATTATAGTGCACAAGTGTATCCGCAAACACAAAGGCACTCCCTCTTTCTTCACTCTCATATTCCGATGGGACGGCAATCCGACACGACCGGAGAGAGATCAGGCGCAGGACCGACGGCTTCATGTGCTCTCCGAAGTACGGGGGTGTCACACCACCAATTTCTTGACTCCGGGCTGCTACTGAGAATCTTCTAACAGAAAAAACCCAATAACGCTTGCCCGACCTGGGAATCGAACCCAGGACTAAACGCTCAGCAGCCGCGCTTGCGATTGCTAGATCAACGAGGCAGTCATCGTGTAGCTAGACAAGAGTTTAAACCCCACACCCCTACGGGTGTGGGGCTTAAAATAGTTTAATCTATCACTAGTACCGACGTACTAGTGATAGATTAAACTATTTTAGTACGTTTATCTTGAATGAAATTTGTTGTTGTGACAATTCAGTGATTTAAATATAATATTAATTCAAGGAATGTTTGTGAATAATTTATAAATAAACTTGATTAAAATTTTGTAAAAATATTAGAACTATAAACGACTCCTCACGCATTAATGCGATTTAAAAATGTATCAGTACAATAAATTCCTGATAGATTTTTGAACACTATACTTATATTTTGTGTAGTGTGGCAAACGAACTCGGGGTTTTAGCCGGCTTGTAGTCGTATTTTTCTTACCAGAATATATTTAGTGCATGTTGGTAACATGATATTTGCGTCTATTTTTATTTATGTCAAATTAAATAAGGTTTATGTTTGTATTATGTTTAGCATGTTAGTGCGTTAAGTGGCGCGCAAGAATAAAAGCTTTTTCTTTCTTTCTTTCTTTCTTTCATATTAAATATAAACTAGTAAAATGCTGGGAAGCTTTTTTATTCCACCCAAAATATTTGCAACATTTTCGGTAATTCCTATGGCACAGTTACCCAATGTAGTTCAGTTTTCATACTCGCGGTTCACATGCACCAAATATTTTATAGCATATTATAGCTAACAAGATGTGGGACACATTTTATTGGTCACGCTATAAAGGCGATGTTCACGTAACCAAATAAAGTTTGTTGATTTTTGCTTATGGCACTAAATTGTGTTTGTTTCAATCAGTTTTATAGGGACGTCAGTAAAGCTCCCGGGATAGTTATACTTATTATAAAGACTTACTTTTTTTTCTGTTAAGGCGTAAAGAAAAAGGGATTGACTCTATAGGTCGGCAACGTATTATTGTTTTTTTATTACGTGCGGCAACTACATCATGGGCACTGTCTCAGACACTCACCGACTGAAAACTTCGCGATACTTTTCTAAACTTTACTAAAGTCCCGTGATTATAGCTGCATTCCCTGCAATCCCAGCAAATTATGGTCCGGTGTAGGTATCGACGGGTCCCGTCATTTGTGGAGACCAACTGTGGCCAGCCTGCACAAATGACGGGACCCGTCTAGAGGCGAGTGAACAAAGGGAACCACGCTGCCGTTCTGGGATTACGCATGTTCATGGGAGATTTTGATCGCTAATTCGGCTTCAACACAGCCAGCCCCTTATACCATAAAAAAATCTTCATGCTACTTTTATCGTTAAAAGAACTATTTCCATCAGCATCGGTATATTGCCTCTTTACAGTCTGGAACCGTTTGCAAGAAAGTACTAATCTAAATATGGTGTAACATAGTCCCCGTCAATTTGCCCATTTACTCAAATAATTAAATAAGTATATTATTTACTTTTTAAGCGATAGGTACTTGCTAGATATCTGGAGAATGTTTGTCTGTTTCCCATTAAAGCATATCTTTTTACAACGTATACCAGCGGTGAGAGATGGGCACAGTGACAGCGCTGGCCGTTTTGCTCCAACTTTAATAACTCAGTCGCAATAAGCCTCTGGAGTTCAGGAATACTGGAATATTGACTACATTGTGAAATTAGGCACAATAATGGTGCAGTTGGAATATAAAATATTACGTCAAACCTTTCTTCGGTGAGATGTTTGGTGTCAAATTTGAACGCGTTTGACGAAATTATATTTTATTCTCGCCCAGAATCCAAACCAAGGGATTCAGGTTCAACCCTGCTCACGTCGTGAATATTTAACATTATTTGCGCCAAGGGGGTGAGAAGCGCTCTTGTCATCCACCCTCGCTAGATGATCTCTAGATAGCTGCGACCATTCTACACTACTTTATTTGTTAATAAATCATATACCAGCGACCCCACAGGACCATCAATGTCTCAAAGCCACAGCCTGTTGATTAATTTCTTCCTTTAACGACACCCATCGTAGATGTACGTTCTTGCCAAGAATCACGTTCACTATCAACACAATATCAACATTATTCCGCCATCGTATTAACTTCCGAGCAATAACGCATTAAATAAGATTGCTGCCACAAGGTTGGCCATCTCTACCACCATTAAATAACACGGTACCCTCAATTACCTTTTACTACTTCCGAGCGAAGATAGACAGCGCTAATACACCCTTCGTTTGTTTGTTAGTCTACTTATTTTGTTTTTGTTCTAACGTTGAGTTATTGGGGAAAATTTGTGTAATTAATTGGTGATGGAATTTCATTAAGACAGCTTAGCCGTCGAAAGAGGTGGTGGATTTTAATATCAAAAACAATGCTTAGCCATGATACTTCAGCAGTATCTCAGGTAACGGAAAAAGAAGTCAATATGGGACATTTTTTTTGGTAGGTACTTCGGTAAAACACTAGAAGCGATGAACGGGGGCTTTTTGGGGGCTGTCTTAATGTTTGAGGTTCAAAAAGCGCAAATTTTTAACCTCATTTCGATGAAGAAATTTTGGATTTATTGATTGGTACGTTACTTCTGTAGGGTGCTATGCTATTACTGAGGCATGAAAATTTCCTAACTAAAAGAATCTAGTTTATTTTTGATCACATTTTCACATAGGTACAAACCAAGACGCAACGCAAAGAGAAATGAAGCGCTGTTTCAAAATGTTATTGTATTTATTGTAAAAAGACACCAAAATTGTGTTCGAGTTTGACTGCGTGGTTGAAGTGCTCGAGAGATTGCTTGCTGCGCTGTGTTGTAAATTCGATTCCCATACGGAACAAATATTTTTATGATCCACAATCATATGTCCATTCCCCAAAGCATATATTTACCCGATCAAATATAATAAACGATTTGTCATTGTTATACCTAACTTTTGCGTTATCTGCACGTGTGATATATATCTGTAAATGCACCCACGAAACACGACCTTAAAATCCTAGTACAGGCAAAGTCACAAATCGGTGACAAAATTACATCAGTAAAAAGCTCCAATCACGCCCACATATAAAGAAATACGTAATCTCCACAATATTTACACAAACTGACTCAATTGATTGAATAGAAGTCAATGAGTTCGGGCGATACATATTTGTCTTTCACACAATCGTCGTTACGCTCCGTGGCGCTCAATAATAGTTAATTCAGTTCAGTAATCATCCACCCGTTACAATAAACACGATACAACTGAAATATCGATACGAATATTAATTTAATACCGTTACTGGTTTGTGTAAATAAAGGGAGTATTTTGATATTAAGCTTGAACGTTCGTTTTGTTTGTGATATTTTTTTTAACCAAAAATGTGGGATTTAAATTATTTGTATTGTTATGACCTTTTCCAGATATACTACTCCTTTATGCTGTCTATTGTTACGTCACTGCAAATTGGCAGACTAGATTTTTTGTATAACAATAAGTCTGTAGCCTGCTGGGCTCTAACCAATCTACAATACAGATAAATCTTTCAAACACATTGCAACTTAATTTATAAATATTTATAGAATGAAAAGCGTACTTTTGTTGTCGTGATCAGGATTTGAACCTGTAGCTCCCGGATAAATACTCCAGGCATTCCGAGCACTAAGTCATCTCGACCTCTGCTCACTATCCCGAATTTTTCTTCCACATAAATGAATACGTCTTTTGGTGACGTCATTGCTAACTATTCAGTCCCTTTACAGGTCTCTGAACCGACATGACTAACTTTGCAGCCAATACAATGTCGTACAGATGCAATTACCTTAACAAATACAAATAAATATTTTAAAGGCATTAACGCATGCGGAGCGAAATTTTAAGTTATATATATTTGTGGAAAGAGTAATACGGTCGCGAGTAGGTTCGAACCTGCGCCTCCCGGATAAATATTCCAGGGGCTATGACCACGAAGCCATATCGACCTCTGCTCATTACCCCGAAATATATATATATTTTTTACTTCTGTTTAAATAGACGAGAATGAGTAATTTTTAGCAAATAATAACCTCCATTCTACTGTGATCATCAAAACCTTTCTAAGCTCAAGATTGTCACGTTTATTATAAGTGTTGGATCAAAAGGTCTTACTTCTGTTACCAACGTTTACCGCATGGTATGTATATACGGTTAATAGGTTCGATTACAGTATCATTTTTTTTTGCTGTCTGCCTTGTGCTGCTGCTCTAGTGGTCCCAAGCGCGACTGCTGAGCAGGAAGTCTCGGGTTCGATTCCCGGATCGGGCAGTGTTATTGAGTTTTTCTGATAGGAAATTCTCAGTAGCAGCCCGGAGTTTGGAATTGTACGCGGTTGATGGCAATAGGCTCACTACCTATTACATGGGACTTAATAACAGCATTAGTGAAATGTGGGTGTACAATCGTGACTACTCCTTCGGGAAATACAGGCATGTTATTTATTTTTTTAGGTTCAAAATACAAACGGTCAGACTCATTTTCGCTCAAATATACATCCTCATAATGCGTAGGTACATAAAACCTACGAAAATTGTTTGTGGGCAAAATCGCGAATTACGTTACTGAAATGTTCAGCGGTTTTTGAATGAAACGAAACTTTTCAAATGTTGTTTTGTGGCTTAATGTTTTCAGTGTTCTCCGAATTACTTTTCAGTTACAGTTTTCACCGCAAACGAGGCAGTACGCCTGTAAATTCCGAAACATTTGACCGCAATCTGAACTTGAGTTGTGAAAGTACTCGATTTCAGGAGCTATTAAAAATACTGAGAGATATTAAAAAGACTGGTTCATGACTACCATTACTATCATCAAATAAAAAATTAAACTGGTCAAGTGCGAGTCGAACTCGTGCGCCGAGGGTTCCGTACCTACCTATTATACCGTCTGTTCGTGTCCACCGATTTTCTGAAGAATGGGTGGACCTAGCAAATTGAAATTTATACCAAATACTGAGGTCTATACTCCCTATTAAGTGTATAAAAATCAAGGTCTTGAGTCAACACGATACAAAGATATGGGCAAATGTAGGTTTTCGCGAAAACTTGTAAATACCAACATTTACCTTATATCTCACTTTTTAAATTTCCGGATTCCTTTTTTACCTTTTGAGGTACGGAACCCTTAAAATATATAAATTATAATATGACTCCAATTTTTTTCAAAGGCAAATAATATATTATGTTTTCTCTTTTTTTCATGAGATTCTGACTGTTCATCTATACTCTAACGATACTTTGACCAACTAAAGTCGGAAAATAGATTTTTATTTAATCGAGTTATTATTAATATGTTGTTTTGTGGAAAGAAAAATATGAACGTGAGCAGGATTCGAACCTACGCCTACCATAAATAAATAATACACCAGGTTTGAATCCTGCTCACCACCATTTCTTTTTCACAAAAATTTATACCTTTAGATTTCGCCATGCATGTGTTAATGCTTCCCTAATATTTATTTGTACCAGTTATTATTTTAATTTTCCTTCCACTCTATTCCAACTTGTTTGAGCACATCTAAAGATACATATACGTTTAAACCTTGCTCTGTTAAGTGAACACCACAAACTTTGATAAATATCACCTCCAAATCGCCGAGAAACATCCATCTTAATCAGTATCTCAAACAAATATTTCACCAACTTGGTTCAAAGCCTACTGGTTTTAATATACTAGAATTTATTGGAATATCAGACTTATGCAGTACGTGAGATCTAAGGTACCTCTACCTCCCTCTATCCCGTCATCGCCTTCATTTACTGAAGATCGTGTCTGGCCTAGGTACATTACGTAATGGTACACTCAACGACAAAATTCATTGAATACATACGAACTTATAAAATGTTGACGTCTGAAAATATCCATCTGACTATCTAGAGTACAAAATGTAACAATGTTGTAATTATACAGATACAGTTAATGCAAAATTGGCATTATCATTATATGGCATTATTTATATTATCTCACCTTTTCAGGTCTTTTTCCCATGGAGGTAGGTAGAAAATATGTAACGCCACCAGCTGCTTTGATTCTTACATCATGATAAGAATCAGCACCACAGTTGGTGTAACTTTGGTGCGTGTGAATTGATTTCTGTCGCGGACTGTACATCTATCAATATTAAAATACACGCCGGTGAAAGCTTCTAATATTAACTTTGGTGAATAGCTGTAAGGTTGTCTATGTTGATACAACGTCTATCGAAATGTTTTTGAGACTCACTGGAGATCCATCTTTTTTTTTTCTCAACTTTGAGTTCAAAACTTGTTACGATACACGTTTTTTTAATATATACGAAGTAAAACCTAATCTAATTTATATGGACATACGTTATTTAGGTAGCTGCTATTGCCATTTATGGTATGAAGCCAAACGCAAGCGTGAATGATGCTAATCGCGATCAATAAATAACGAACCTGCAAATATTTTCATTTATCTTAATGTTGATGTTCTATCATGCACTCTCACGTGTACGTACGTAAGTCTAAAATTGGCTTTCTCATT
Organism: Xylocampa areola; assembly: GCA_935421205.1. Classification (NCBI taxonomy): domain Eukaryota; kingdom Metazoa; phylum Arthropoda; class Insecta; order Lepidoptera; family Noctuidae; genus Xylocampa; species Xylocampa areola. The sequence continues at coordinate 16,377,942 of OW285204.1, forward strand.
TATCTCAAAGCACACCAACGTCAATAAATCTATGTAGGTAGAAATAGTGTCAATATAATTGAAATCGGCTTGGATGGCATTATCATTGGTGGTTACACTAATTATTACGCAGTTTTGAAAAATAAAATTTAACCAGAAACAACTACCAAATTCCCTAATATCCTTGCAAGTTGAACGCTAAAACACGAACTAAGCACCAGGAACTAACATAAACGAAATCACACGAGCTACTAGTGCAACCGTAGAACGTTCCCTCATTAGGAGACAAGTTTAGCTGCAATTATCTAAAGCGGTGCACTCACGGTCATAATTTCAACAGCGTAAATCCATTTTGCATGCAGAAAGTTGCACGAGTTTGTTAGGAGTCGCGCTAAGTCGCGGCTGTTTTTAAGTGCCGTGTTAGCGCACAGTTGGGATTTATTATTTATTTTTAAATGCTAAGATTAAGGATTTTGTGTGTGACGTGTTTTGGATGCATTAGTTTAGTAGGTGCGGGAAGATTTCGTATTGATATGCTTTCAGGTTGATTATTGTTATACATCTTTAGACATCGTCGCTGAGTTTCTATCGAACAGTTTTTAAATTCGATGATCTGATAAAACTGCACAGTGTATCTTTTATTACTAAATATTGTGAATTTGGTGTATGTTATGTCATAATGATTATGGATTCACAAATAACCGGTAGAGTTGTTTATTATTATTGTAGCATATCCAGATGTTGTTTGGTGTCTTCTGGTGGTTAACGCGATACTCAGACTGATTTCATACATATATACGATCACACCTGCTTCCCATTGGGATATGTAGAAACCATTGATATCCACCTAAGCATATTTTACAATAAAGATTTTTGTTATTATTTTCAACATTTCTCGAAGCTTATTTTATAATTGAAGACCAGTCATCTATAAAATGAGCCATCACAAATTAATGTCAGTCGGTCATCTCAGGAGGGTTTGAAAGCACACGTCTATCCTTGAACAATATTTTCTCTTCTCTTACTGTGAATTTACCGGAATATCCACTTTCCTTTAGCGGAACATTCTACCTCGCACAAACGTAAGCTTTGTGCTCTTAAGGCACATTATTATGTAGTCTTGTCTTAACGACTAGCTTTTGCCTGCGTCTTTGGTCGCATTTAATTTGGTTAGTCCTGTCTTGCCTGCTTGATAAGTGAATTTAGAGCGGCACACGGAATGTTCTGTTTAGTAAATGTCAGATTTTTTTAAAGTTTACTTTGCTTTTTACATGACTGCTCAAAAAAGGAGTGTTTTGTTTTTGCGTTAATGTTTGTGAGCTTCTATTTTTCACCATTACTTCTAAATAGTTTTTTCGTTTTTAGTTCACACACGGTAGGCATGGTTTTTAAAATATTTTCTTATTAAATGTAAAATATATATTAAAACATAACATATAGACATCAAGAGGTAGGCAGAGGACTACTTTTGTGCATCCACATTTCAGTGATGTCGTTAACAAGTCCCATTGATAGTGTGGCTATTACGTGTACAGAAATGAGTTTCGTATTATTAAGGTCAACCTGTTTAACGTCACAAATAGATTCAGGCGTTACCTAGCCATTAAAATGTATGCAAATAAATACAATATAGGGTAGTCATGCAATTCACACAATCTTCAAAGGCAAAAATAAATACAATACTAGCTACTTCCACAATATTTTCGGTAATCATGCAATTACCTGTGCACCGCCGCCGGCCCACCAATATATGCACATACGTAAGAGATGAAAAATTGCAACTACCACCAACACGTGGTATGACCGTTGGACTGACAAATTAAAGGTCATAAGTTCGAATCTAAGGCATGTACCATTGCCTTTTCGAAGTCTTGTTTTATAAATTAATTATTACGTGCTTAAAACGGCGAAGGAAAACATCGTGAGGAAACTAGCACACCAGAGAGACGTTCTCAGGTTTTTTTTAGTTTTTTTTTTTTAAACTTTGCCCCACTCTAGGAATTTCTTCCTGTATCGTGGGTGCGTTTAAAGACATACAATCACACATGCACACACACGCCCAGACCCGGAGCAATTATCTATAGATCGTACAAATATTTGCTCCGTGCAGGAATCGAACCTGCGACACGAAGCGCAGCAGTCGGTGTCTCGACCACTGCGCCAACCGCGCTGTCGATGAGTATTAGTAAAGCCAAGTTAGAAACCAACGGGTGGTTTAAACTCTGACACTAGGTTGTTAATCAACCATAAGATAACAAGAAGAACTATGTACCTATACTATACAGCAGCTAACAGATCCTGTTAATGGCAAGTGTTTCTTCGGGCAAACATTACCAAAACGTATCGTACATTTGTAAACACTCCGCCTTGCGAGAGCGGAACGCCATGCATTGCTCAACTACTTGCATGTACTTGTGCGTACGGTTGGTATCATACTATAAAACTTATGTATTGAGGAGCGTAGAAAACTAAGATTAAGCGTGAGTGTTAAAAAACGTTTATTAGTAAAAGTTTGTAACATAACACAGCATCACGGCTGTATTCCCCGAAGGCGTAGGCAGAGGTGTACATTATTGTACACCCACATTTCACCAATGATGTAATTAAGTCCCATGTAATAGGTGGTGAGCCTATTGCCATCTACCGGGCACAATTCCGAACTCCGGGCTGCTACTGAGAATTTCTTAGCAGAAAAACCCAATAATACTTTGCCCGGTCTGGGAATCGAACCCAAGACCTCATGCTTAGTAGTCGCGCGTGGGACCACTAGACCAAAACAGTTTGTATATTATAGCAAAAATCTATTAAAAGGCAATGAATTTATAAGGCTTCAAGGGTTTTTCTTTTGAGAATGATTGCATGTAATAAGTTGTCAATCTGTTTGTTAAAGTAGCCATGAAAGCTTTTTGTCTAAGGATCTATAATACGTTGTCTAGTTTTATCGGCTTTTTAAAATATTTGAAGCTTCTTCTATTTATTTTGACATTATATCAATGTTTGATTTCAAGGGGTAAGACTCCTCCATGCAACGGGAGAGCACGGTAAATAGTGGGTCAGAGTGGCAAACAAAGAATTATGATAGTCATTAATTTATTAGCAGGTATTAATATCATAAACATTTTATGAAACGTATGAAATGATTTTTGTATTTGTAGCGTTAGAAATGAGAACATTTATGTCAATATGTTATCAAAAACATCTGAATTCTACAGAAAGTATTATATTCCACTAGAATTTTTGTTAAACATGGGTTCTATCAATGAAACCGAATAACTTTTCTTAAGAAACACAAAGTACAACTTAAGGGACAGACAAACTTTAAATTCCCATACAAAAACGTACCCTTAAGACAGTATGTTGAATGTCATGAAAGTATGGGAAGTCAAATTGTCACCGTCAGTCCCATATTTCTGAGGGAAAGCGTTCAGAATCAATAGTAGAATCCGATTTTTAAACATATCCGCAGTGGACTGCCCCGTTGATCTAGTGGTCTCAAGCGCGACCACTGAGCTTGAGGTATTAGGACCGAACCCGGGACCTCAGTAAAGGTTGGAGTAGTACTGTGTGGTTTTTAGTCGGTAGGAGTCCGGCACAGTGACACGATGGATTTTCCACACTCAAAAAAAAAGGTCGGGCAGTGTTATTATGTTTTTCTGTTAGAAAATTCTCAATGGCAGCTCGGAGTTTGGAATCGCTTGGATGATGGCAATAGGCTCTTAATACTAGTACTGATGAAATGTGGGTGCACAGTTGTGTACAGTGTACACCTCTGCCTATCCCTTCGGACAATATAGGCGTGATGCTATGTTATGCTATACAGTGTATTTAAAACTATCCTCCTGCAAACGTTTTAGTGAACATTACCTTAATCTAAAACGAGTATCAAACCTCTATCAACACTATTTAGTACATCAAAGTTATTAATGTTTTCACTGATAACGAGCAGATAGCAATTAGTTGGAGGTCCACGTTAATGTGTTGCTTGTATTCAGTTAACAAAGCTTATCAAGTGGCCAACAAGAGTCTGTTATCGGTACTTCCTTGGACGTTAGCGGCATACGGATATGTTACATACGGGGGAGAAGGGTGACGAATCTTAGTATAGATCGTCTCATTAAAATTGCTCGCCACTCTATAAAAAAATCTAAATAAATACTCCAAATGTAGGAAGCAGTACAGGGGTGTGCATTAAATTAGAAGATCTATACTTGTTTCGTGGAAGTCTTCAATCAAAAAATGCAACAAATCATTCTGGCGTGAAATATTACCAGCTCGTGTCGCTAATTAGGTGATGGTACTACTCTATGTTTAAACAAAAAGAGTTGCTTGACTTCAACCAGCTGTTAACTTTATTGTTATGTAAATTGCTGGTGGACCACATGAAAGAAAGAAAAATAAGGTAATTAACAAAATTTTCTTCAACTTAAAAAAATACTTTTATTTTTCAACGGTAAGATATGATAAGATAATAATTTATTTGCTAAAATGTGGGTACAATGCTCTTATTTTATATATATATATTTAAATATATAATTTATGATCCTGTACATTTTGCTTTATTAGCAAGACGTGCAAATATCTCATAGAATGGGTTTCCACGAAAGAAGTTCCGCGACAATTGGTGGAATTAAAGGATCTTGGTACTCAAATTAAGCAATCCCTAGTGCCACATCTGTGGGACCTGTGACTTATATAAATTGACATGCTATCAATTTAATAGGTAAATTAAATAAATCAAGATAATGAATATATGTAATATAAATCAATTAAATGTCAGGTTTTATTTATACTAAAGATATTAATTCATATCTACAATTTAATTTGTATACCTTCACCAATACAATAACATTATTTCTAAATCAAGAATTACTAACTTAATCTAATTTTGATGCGCAGTGCGACGAATCCCCTTTACTCTCTGAACGCTACAACAGTGTGTATAAAATGCTAAAGCGTCACATAACGACGTAATTCGCCGGCCACCCCTCCCCACGCCCCCACCCGTCAACGCTGAAGACTTCCTGCACACGATAAACAAGAGATGTCGCCTTATCTCCAACTATAAATACTTAACTATATACTATTAAAGTTTTATTGCGTTGTTAAGTAACTTCATTTGCACTTAGTTTTGTTGTTAACGGAGTTCTGACTTGTCATTTGTTTCTTGGGGTTTTATCTAATTATTAATTGATGGTGAATTAGGCGCTATAGGTATTGATATATAAATGTATATGATACACTAGCTGTGCCAGCGACTCCGTCCGAGCGGATGTCGTAAATTAACATCATGTCGTTTATGAACACAAATTCATAATAATTAACAAATGTTCGAAGTGATTTTGAAATTGGCATAACTTTTTTAATTATGAACCGATTGAAATGAAACAAACACTAAATATTAAGTGAAGCTAACCACAATATATTAGTGAAAACCACATCTAAATCGGATAGGCCGTTTCTGAGATTAGCGTGCACAAACGCACAGACAAACAGACAAACAAGATAAACAGACAAACAGACAAAAATTCTAACAATAATTGTTTTGGGTGCTATTTGCGTTGATAAAGGTCCCAATAATATATTTTCTCATATATCTTCCATGTACAGACAGCGATCCGTTACATTTTTATTAGGTATATGAATCGATGATTTAAATATATTATTTCTTAGATATTTCTTCGATATCTGTATACCTATATATCCTTTTGCGGCGTATTCTCTAAGTAACATTGCGTTGTATTTAATATTTTATCTATTAAGAACAGAATATGATAAAATATACCGCGGAATGTACTACAAAGCGATCGTCATTTTGATGTCAACTATACTAGCCAATATCCTGTAGATCTGGAGTCCATATGAAAAGCTTTTAGATATTTCGTTTTGATATCGGTACATCTTATTCATGACTACTGCTTAAGGTGTGTAAAAAACTAGCTTTTCAATTACTTCAACATCATTATCAGCCCATAGCAGTCCACTGTTGGGCATAAGCCTCACCTAGTGCGCGCTAGAGTGCTTAATGTCTTCCATCCATATCTTACTTGCTTGCCAAAGATAACTGTCGCGTCGATAACTTAAAGGTATCTATATACAAATATCAGTAAGTAACCAATTGTCTTATTTTGTCAATGCTGTTCTCACCCGTAATTGGCATATACCTACGAGAATATTATAGGAATACCTTAAAATTGAATATATCTGTTTATGTAAGTATATATGTGCTATAAGGTGAATCTACACAAAATAAATAAAAATATGAAATTCAGTGTCAGAATTACTCAAAAGTTTACTTTCAAATACATTTATGGTTTTAAGAGGAGGTATTTTATAACGGTAAAATAGATAGACCGCTAAAACCCATCTTCATTCCTCGAACAATTTCCCTACCACTCCGCTGTTTTGAAAAACAAGCAGCGTAATCAAGAACGAATTAGCAATGCGGTAACTTTTCTTAGGGGCGTTTCATGGTCTATAGCTCAAAGAATACTTCGAGCGTAGCTCTTAAAATTCCATTTCGTTTTAAATGTTGTAGTTACTATTTAAGTTATAAATAGAATAAGTAAAACAATTGCCTAATTAAGTAGTTGGCTCGCTAATTACCAGACACAATACATTTTTATTGTTATGAAATACTTCATTGTACTTATTAATGATATTTCATAGTCTCTCTATGCTCTATAATTAAACTAAAAATTAATATAGGCTAGTATGTTAATATAACATAACATAGCATCACGCCTGTATTCCCCGAAGGGGTAGGAAGAGTGTACACAGTTGTGCACCCACATTTCACCAATGATGTTATTAAGCACAATTTCAAACTCCGGGCTGCTACTGAGAATTTTCTAACAGAAAAACCCAATAACACTTTGCCCGACCCGGCAATGGAACCCGAGACCTAATCATTTATGCACAATTATTACGTCAATCAAATTGATTAAATTAAAGAATGGAATTCAAAATGGCGTTTTCGAAACTCTTTATCACTTATAATTGAATTGAAAAGAGGTAACGTAATTTAATTCCCGTTTTTTAATTGACTAACTTATAAAAAAAAAACTCAATTGTACATTAAAAGTGATTATTTTATTTAACCTCCGATGAAAACAGAGACGTGTCAGAAGTTTAACGTCTGTCTGTGGCATCGTAGCTCTAAAAAGGATGAACCGATGTTGATTTAGTTTTGTTTTGTATGAAAGATGACTTATTCGGGAGTGTGTTTAGCTATGATTCAAGAAAATCTGTTCAGCCATTTGAAGATCACCAGCTCTTTTCTAGTTGATGGAGGGGCGTGAGGAATTTCTTTCTACACGTCTGCTCGATTCGGAAATTGGTATTCTGTTACGTCAATTATATTGCATGATCATGGTAACCTTGACTTAATGCTACAGCATACCCAACTTCTCACCAAATTACAGCAGATTGGGCTCATTGAAAAATAATTTTTAACAAAAAAAAGAACCGACTCCAAAAATCTTTCTGTTAAGTAAAATTGCACTAAAAAGTTATAAAATAATTGCATTATTTACTTACTACAATTTATATAAAAATATTTTTTTAATTTTAGAGTATTCTGAATAAAGTCAATTTATTAGGACAATAATATACAATTATTATTATTTTTGGAGTCGGTGCCAGACAAACTTTAAAAATATTGAGGAAGTTTCCTAAAATTTGCAAAGTATATTTAAAGGTACATTAACCATCATTATTTTTACGATAATGTATTATACCTAATTGAACCTATTTACAAATGAACACAACAACTGCCTAAAGCGAACGTAATACGCTACTTCATGAATGTACTTACACGTTTATTATCCTTTACTGGCACCGACTCCAAAAATAATAATAATTGTATATTATTGTCCTAATAAATTGACTTTATTCAGAATCCTCTAAAATTAAAAAAATATTTTTATATAAATTGTAGTAAGTAAATAATGCAATTATTTTATAACTTTTTAGTGCAATTTTACTTAACAGAAAGATTTTTGGAGTCGGTTCTTTTTTTTGTTAAAAATTATTTTATTTCTTACTTTTTAGTGAATCTTGCGTTCCTTAACTGATTTATCGGAAGTGAATATGGGTAGACCTACTCAACGCGCTGTCCATATATATCTGTCGCAGATGGATTGTAGAATCCGCTGTTTTACAAAATCTCTAGCTGCTTTACAAAACAGTACTGTTTTATAAAACAGCTGAACAACGTTCAGCTGGATTGCCATTGCGATACGTTTAACAAAACTGCTACCCACCTTTAGACGTAATGCAGAATGACATATCTACAGTGGGACAGGTTTGTTTATTGTATAGGTATATTAAATGGATAGTCACCATTCAAGTAAAAAAGCGTACTCTGATTTACTTTACTGTATTCTGATTTGACTTTCCGTGGCTGGGTCGACGGAGCCCCGCTTAGCGGGGCTCCTATTTTTGTGTCCGTAAGGTTAGAAAAAACCTAAACACGAAGAGGATGACGGGGGCTGTTCGGTCGCTACGCTCGCTCACGGGCCCCCGTCATCCTCTTCGAACCTAACCTATCCGTGTCGAGATACACGAAACTCCCGAGCTCGCTTCGCTCGCTCATGGATCAATTTAATTTATTTTCTTTCATAATCCCGATATATTGTCGACTATTATAGTGGTTTAGTATTTACGTCATTAAAAATTTTCATAATTTTTTTGCTTTTGACATGTAAAATAAAGTTAGGTTATTATTGTTAGGACATACATATATAGAGACCGTAAACACCACCGGAAAGTCACAAGAAAGCAAAATACACCATTTCGTTTACTTCGACGACGTATTATTTTTCAGTTATTTTGATTTAAATACCAAACTACTAAACCAATTTTCATAAAATTTAAATGGGACCAATCTGAAAGTAAATCCTTTCAAATAAAAAAATAATTTTCCAAATCGGTTCATAAATGACGGAGTTCTGAGGTAACAAACATAAAAAAAAAAAAAAAAAAAAAAAAAAATACAACCGAATTGATAACCTCCTCCTTTTTGGAAGTCGGTTAAAAAGGTTTAAATTTTTTTCTTATCGTATAGTTGATGAACAACCTAGTGTCAGAGTTTAAACCACCCTCAGGTCTCTGACGTGGCTTTATACACCATTGAAAATATCTTTCAGGTGTGCTGGTTTCCTCGCGATGTTTTCCTTCACCGTTTTAAGCACGTGATAATTAATTTATAATACGCACATGACTTCGGAAAGTCAGTCGTGTAGCGGATTCGAACTTGCGAGTTTTGACTTGTCAGTTCAACGGTCATACCACTAGGTAATCACTGCTTTAATGAGTAGGTTATACTTTACAAAGGTGTTTTGTGTGGGAGCTTATTTAAGTATTATTCAAATATTACATATCTAAACCACAAAAAAATGCAAAATAAAACAAATGCAAGACTTAGATCACAGGCAAGTGGTAGAAATCTAGAAAAAAAAGTTCCCAATGACAAATTAACACAGCTTTACCACAAAGGCTACTAACGTACCTTCTTTAAGTTCTAGTCTTATCTCATGAGTCCATTCAATTCATTACCAGTCTAATCGACTTTTATAATGGTCTCTGAGGTCAAGCACTCCATTAGTAAGGCCTAATCTGTGATAGTATTGACTGAAATTAGGTGACAAAATTAGCACAAAGGACCTCTTGAAGTGGATTCGAGCAAAAAGGTGGGTACTATATTGTACAAGAAATTGTGAGAATTTACTGGGTAGGACTATTAGTCATACGTGGGATTGGAATTGGATGCGTGAAAATACAATGATGTTTTAGATTAAATTCAACTTTCCGAGCGTTTGAAACTACTCTCTTATTATCGCACTGTTATTATTTTAGGTCGCAGGAGGACTAAGGTATCAGGCGTCTCAACAGTTTATTTAAAATTAATTCAGTCTACCGTACATATAATAAATATGTATCAGAGACAAAATAATTTTATGAATTTTGTCAATTATATGTACGGTAGACTGAAATAATTTTAAATAAACCTTTGAGACGCCTGGCACCTTAGTCCTCCTGCGACCACGAACGCTGCAAAGTGTTCGTAACGCCAAGAAAAACAATTACTAATAAAATAACTGCCTAGCCTTTTCCCAATTACATTGGGGTCGGCTTCCAGTCACACCGGATGCAGCTTAATACCAGTATTCTACATGGAGCGACTGCCTATCTGACCTCCACAACCCAGTTACTGGGTAACACGATATTTCGTGGTATGACGGTTGTCAGACTTCTAGGCTTCTGACTACCCGTAACGGTTGTCATAGATCTTAATTTGACAACCGGGACCGATGGCTTAACGTGCTCTCCGAGGCACGGAGGGGTCTCGGTATGAAATGATGGTCACCCATCTACAGACTGACCGCGGCAAGCGCAGCTTAACCTTGATCGATCGATCGTTGCGGCTGTTACTTAGCCACGAGCCCCTCAAGAAAAACAATTACTAATAATACACGCGATTAATCCGGTTAAAAGTTGTTTTATTATAATGTGTAGTGATCGCGAAAAACTAAGATATTACGAATTTTTCAAGTTATAGTTAACAGGTAGAGATCATTGATATTCCTGACGTAATCGCCTTATAGACAGTGACGTCATAGCTGTTTTAAGTCACGTGATTACTAGATATGAAATGCAATTTTTAAATCGATTTTATCAATAATTTTCACTTAATAAAATAAAATAGGCACTTCAGAGCTTTATTTTATTTGGAAGCTATTAGTTTGTAATAATAATATTACTTTTTTTTGGTTACTTGAAATATCCTTATTGATCGATTTTTCTAAATATCTACTACGGTAAGCATTCATGATTACAAATAACATAAAATTGAAGTGTCTGTTTGTAATGTCAAAATTATTGTTTTTGAAGCACATACAGTTATTTGTTTAAATAAACGCTTGGAGATGTTTCTACTTAGCTGAGTAACCCTTTTTTTATGTGTGCCAATTTACGTGGTGCCGGATTTAAATAAAAATTATAAAGTACACCTAAGAAGTACTTTTGTAGCTTGAGAAACGTGTGTATAAATAAATATATTACACACTCATACAGCTCAGTATTTTAGTACACATTAACATAAGAGGCGCGGTCTAGTTTGAGATGAATTTTGACGAAATGGAGTCTCTACGTGTTCCACAAGGTTTTCTTAGAACACGATAATGTGAGAAGACGAGCGTGCCTACCTACCCACGTAATAGATTTACGATGTCTTCAGGTAACTCAATATGTGAGATTTTTTAATAAAATCGTAAGAACAAAGGTTGGATTTTATTGAAAAAACTAGCTGTGCCCCGTGGTTTTACCCGCTTATAATTATATTATAATTAGCCTAAGTTACTCCTTACATAGTCAGCTGCCAGTAAAACCGGAATCGGTGTTTCCAGGATTAGCCGGAACAAACAGATAGAAAGACAAAAATTTAAAAATATTTTTTTTTGCATAGGCGTCTTGAAAATATTTTGAGATTAAAAAATAACTATAATTTTGACAAACAGACACTTCAATTTTATTTATTTGTATTGATATAAAAAGTTTCGTTCTTACCTCTAAAGTCTTGACATTAATGTTGTTACAGGTTTTTATAAAGAATAATTTGATACTGACAGCGCCTTTATGTCGTAGCAGTAAGGGCTGTTTTCGTGGCTGAAGTGTTACTACTGACGTGCATTTTACCCAAAGGTTTTAGCGTACCTATAGTGGTGTATAACCGCAAAAAGAACTCAGTCCAACCTGAGCCCACTGTGTCCCAAAGATTTTTGTTCTTTTTACACAACTGCTCAAAAAAGGGGTGTTATGCTTTTAGGGTTCAAGTATGTATGTATGTAAGTAAGTATGTATGTATATATGTATGTTTGTGAGTTAATTTATTCCACAATAACTTGTAAATGCCTGAACCAATTTCGATGTTTGGGGTATCGTTAGAACCCTAACGTACATTGTCCCAGGTAACATAGGCGAGTAGATAGTAAGACTTAATAAATTTGCAAGCGTGCTTTTTTTTATTAATTTCATCTTGTTTGTGTTTTCATTTCAGGAATATTATGATTTTATATGCCTAGAAAATAGCTGCACGGCGAAAAATAATCGCCTTTACGCATGAGATAAGAACTTAAAGGATTATTCTTGGAAAAAATATGATTGAACATGTGTCAGAATCGTAGCAAGAAAAACGTTAAAGTCTCTGCCTACCCCAATGGGGAACCGGTGTGATTGCACCTATGTATATTATTTTTAACTAGTGATCTATTTGCCTCGTTGGTTCGATTCCCGGGTCGGGCAAAGTGTTATTGAGTTTTTCTGTTAGGAAATTCTCAGTAGCAGCCCGGAGTTTGGAAATGTGCCCGGTTGATGGCAATAGGCTCACCACTTATTACATGGGACTTAATAACAGCATTGGTGAAATGTGGTTGTACAATTGTGTACACCTCTGCCTACCCCTTCGGGGAATACAGGCGTGATGCTATGTTATGTTATCTATTTGAGTTAGCTAATTTTCTATTCAAGTAGATTTAATATTACTTAAGTATTTTAGATCAGAACATTTCAAGTGATAGCTTAATCAAGACTAATAACTAAAACTGAGTATTCAAACGAACGTCTCAAGTGATACGGCTTTTACGGCACAGAAAATCAAGTCATTAGAGAGCACACTGAGCCCTCATGTAAGACAGTTGTAGATAAGGAGTTCGCTTAACGACATAGCCGTCTACTCGATACAGTACGTTTCCTGCGGGGTGATACCGGTCTTGTAACGGGATCACTACACTCACAGATAACATACGCGTAGACATAGATAATGGAGAAAATTACGGGTCCGTAGTTCTCTACTGCCAAGATATTTTGGTAATGGTAAACCCAACATGAGTTTTACTAATATAATCATCATAATATTGACAATATTCATAAGTTTCTTATAAAAAAAGCATGTTATAGTGTTATGGAATACCTAGATGATAATATTAATATAAAGTAGATTGACTTTATCTTGACTTGTACCCAATGTGTGAATATAAATTTTAAATTGATTTTATTTTATGTGATTTTATAAGAAGAAGCAAGATAGAAAGATATTTATTTTACCCATATTCGCAAATAAATTATTTGATGTGATTTGAAAATACGCAATGAAATCTATACTTCTACACTAATATTAAAGAGACGAAAGATTTGTTTGTTTGCAGTCGATAAACTCTGAAATGTCTAAACCAATTTTAATAAATATTTCATCATTAGACAGCTACTTAATCTAGAAGTAACTTAAGCTATATATTTTTTTCAGTAATAATTTGATTTCGGCCTGAAATTCCAGGGCGAAGTCGTAGACACAGCAAGTAAATAATATAATGAATACATGATGTAATGAATAGCTACGCGATTAAATTTAACTGAAATTGAAATTTAATGGCCGAATATGTAGCTCTGTAACATAAATATTGCAATACCATGTAATTTATGTATTTTCGCAAATAAATGTTTTATTTGGTTAGATTTTAAGTTGGGTCCCAAACAGCAGTAAACCACATCTCAGTGGGACCAAACAAAGATGGCGAGAATATGAGCTTGACTTCTTACGAAGAGAAAGCCCCAGAAATGAAAAGAGGGAAAGGAGGCATTTGCCTTGCAATGGGTCTAGGCAGGCTAAAAATAATAATAAATTTAACGTAGGTACACGAGTTTGAATTTAAAAATACATTACCCCACACTAGAGAATTTCTTCCTGTATCTTGGATGCGTGTACAGACATTTCATCTCACATGAACACACACCCGGAACAATTATCTGTAGATAATACAAATATTTGCTCTGTCCAGCAATCAAACCTGCGACACGCGGTGCAGCAGCTGGTCTCTCGAGCACTGCGCCAACCGCGTCGTCAAACATAACTGGGAAGGTGTTTGTTAACGAAAAGCACACCAGGTATGGTCAAATGTCTACTATAAGCCTATCAATCATAACATAACATAGCATCACGCCTGTATTCCCGGCAGGCGTAGGCAGAGGTGTACATAGTTGAACACCCACATTTCACCAATGCTTTTTTTTTTTTTTTTTTTTATGTGGAGAAATGCCCTCGCATACCGCTCTGACACGGGGAGACAGAGCGGTTATGTGGGACTCGAACCCACTAAAACTCCACAGTATACCTCCTCAGCTGCTTGAGGGCGGGACGCGGGAACGCTCTCGCACACAACCGCGAACCCGCCCGCAGCCGTCCGTTGCCGGACTCCCTCACGGGGTTGGGTATTGCACCCCCCCGCTATGGCACACCAGACTAATGGCGTGCCGCAACCACCTCGGAGACCATGTGCAATGGGCGCCAGACGACCCCGTGTCTGGACGCCCTAGGTCCCCTGCGACGGGTCAGGTCTGTGGCCCCGCCGCCTGCCACTACGGCCGCAGAGGATAGGGAGAGCGGCGCCTCGCAATACCAGCACTCCTCTTCCCCTGCGGCCCCACCGCGTCCGCCATCCAACGGTGGCGGCCCCGTCAAGGCCACGGTAGGTAGGGAGAGCGGCGCATCGACATACCGGCACTCCTCTCCCACCGCGGCCCCCATCCCTCAGCTGCGGTGCCGCCCATACGACGCCGCAGCCCACCTCAGTTGCGACACCCCCCATAAGGCCCGCAACCTACGCCGGCGCCGCTCCTACATGGGCTTGAAGGCAAAGCCCTGAGGAGCGGCCCTCCTCGGGTTCCGTTAGCTTCACCGTGGGTGACCAAGCCATGGCTACTAGAGCCCCCCCACCACGACAAGGTGGAACCCCTGGGGGGGACATTTCACCAATGCTGTTATTAAGTCCCATGTAATAGGTGGTGAGCCTATTGTCATCTACGGGGCACGATACCGATTTGCTATCGAGAATTTCTTAATAGAAAAACCCAATAATTCTTTGCCAGACCCATGAATCGAACCCAGGACCTGATGCTCAGCAGTCGCGCTTGGGACCAGTAGACCAACGAGGCTGTACTGAAACTGTCATCAAATAGAGAGGTTTATGATTTATCGATCATAACCCTCTCTATAATTACGAAACTGTGTTCGTTTCTTATTTTGTGTAGCTCTTCGAAATGAGATCACATCTGCCCATCTCAGAAGGCAACAGTCGCAAGTTATGTTACACAACATTTGCAAACCCCAAGCGTAGTAAGCCGAAATGGTAATATTTCAACTGGCTTTAGGCAACGGTTTCATGTAAATATGCTGACAACGTGTTTTCCTATTTGTCAACTGGCTGGCATAGTGTCAAGATATATAATACATCTTTTTGAATGTCTCAAGTAAGACAATAGAATAAAAAGCCCTAGTTATTGATGGTGTATGAACATTAACGTGCGACACCTTTTTTTTATTGACGTGTTCTCTTTTAGTTAACCCATATTTATGGAGTTTCTTGCCCGTTCTTCTCCATAGGAATCTACACTTTGGAACGTGGCAACTAGCTTCTGACAATTCAAAAGTGCCTGTAAAGGGTCTAATTGAAATAAATGATTTGACTTTGACTTTGGATTTGATCTGCGTAACCGAACAATAGCTATGGCGAGAAAATTCGATGCCTCCAGCCAGAGCATATTTTATAATACTACAAACTAAGCAACACAGCACGCATTTCGCGACGGACGTGGACCGATGAGGTCTATAACGAGGCGGTCGAGCGCGTCGGAGTGATCCTATCATCAGGATGGAGGAGAGCGTGGCGTGGTCGGCGGACTTTACTAATCTGAAAAACGTCCAATGCCAAATATGTAGTTACAATTTATACATAACGAATATTTAAGCATTGAGCTCTCGTTCACTGTTTTGTTCCTATGAGTTTGTTTCGGCGTTTCTTCTCAGAGATCGTTAGATAGGAAGCGCAGGCTTTTAGATTATAGTGACATGTAGAAGAGTTTCTTTTTTAAATTTATTTGAAGTGTTTTGTCTCTTAGCAACCATGTCGCCAAGGAGTTTGAAAACGCTTATTTATAAATACATAATTTAATTTAATTTAATTATGCGGGGCAGGTCTTAGAAGTTCAATATTTGGTAATGAATTAAAGTAAATTAAAGAAGGCTTTGTAATCTACCTTTGTACGCTGATTAGCAACTGGGGAGCAACGCAATTTTTTTTTTTCGAAATTTATGGTCTTATATTATTTATACCTATATTCTCGACATAAAACTGTCAACATAGCCATTTAATGTCTTTCCTCTGCTACTGTAATAATAGTTTTCAAGTAATTACGTTCAGTAGGTAACCACAATTTCCAATATAAGGGAATTGTTATAAACCCAACACTGAAGCCATTTCTCAGTGACATATATTTTATTGAAACAATGCGATCGAGTACATTCTCAATCTAGCGACCACATACTCCGGCTGCATTCTCCTAGATTGCATACCAGCCATTCTTCAACGATCAATTACACAACTGAATACCATTGGAGAAGTTATTCAAATCTTCAACCGTTTTAAAGTATATCTGTCTCCGTGAAATATGATAGAAAATCTCCCCCATCAAAAAGTTCTTAATAGAATAATTTCTCCTGTCTTGAACATTGTGGAGTTCGCTGGAGTTGTGTCAGGGCTCATCCCTAACAAAGGATGTTATAAAGTGTCTCCGCCAAGAAACTTGGGCACAATTAATCATATTAAGTGGCCATCGACATCTTTGGCCCAGACATCGTGATTTCCACTCAGAATTTCGGCGAAAAAATCGTTGAGATGTTTTCAAGGGTTTTGAGCACCCAGCGTGTGTTATTGAAATAGAATATTTTACAAGTTTTTATTTGAAATTATTTGTGTAATTTATTATAGGATTCGTTATAATATTTGTTGTCGAAAGAAACGTATTAATATCAAATCGATATAGCGGGTTTCGTTAAAATATTAAATGATATCGTTTTCAGTTATTTGTGTTAGATGCAGTCAATCTTTCAAGGAATCAAGTAAAAAATAACGTCTCAAAGAAATAGAGGTTCTCAGTAATACGTATTTCCAGCAATCGTAGCCGACAGTCGATGGATATCTTTATTGCATGGAAATTTTATCGCTGTTTCATTCTTTTACTATAATAGTTTTCTGTTTATTCGCCGTTACTTAATTTTATCTGAAAGTAATCTATTACGGACTCTCTATGTAGGTATACGATCTTTATAGTTTTACTATTAAAGTTGGCTTACTTTGATTTTGGAAGAGTAAAGAAAACTAAAGCAACATTTAATAATTTACTAGCTGTGCCAGCAACTTCATTACTCTGATTTAATTGAAAAATCTACTATGATAAACTTAATTTATTCCCATCCCTAAGATAGTGCGAAATAATAATAAATAATAAAAGAAAAAATTAAATATAAAGAAATAGCAATTTCTTTCTTGTTTCAGTAAGGAACCTTTCCTAGAAGCGGGTTACAGGTAAGTACTCTCTAAGTGTTCCCATTTAGGTTATTTCATGTTTGCCCAGCTAATGCGTAGAGTGGGTACAGTTTACCTTCGACAAGATGACAGAGTACATATCTACTTAAGTAAATAAGTGTGCTGGTAACATTTTATGATCGTGCCTGGTATAAAAACTGTCATATCGAAAAAATTATGTTCTGGACATCTTGGTGCCTTGAATATCAATCAATAAGAAATTGACATATTAATTAAAATTAATTCCTATAGCCAGTGTGGGTCAGATTCCTTCAGGTATTTAAATCTCAAAAAAATAACTTGAACTCAAGCGGCCATTATCATAATCCAAGACTAACTCTATCTGTCAGGATACACATAAGCCAAACCTCGACCTAAGTGGCCTATGCGTCCGTAGGAGTGCACCAAATACAACTCTGGTGCGAGGCTTCGGCCGCGGCTGGTTACCACCCACCGGAAGAAGCCATGCCGTGAAGCGACCTAGTCGTGTTTCGGGATGAATTCTGGTGCAACCGTTGTGGGAAACGGGTCTAAGCAGTTGCATCAACTCCCCAACTATCGTTCTCCCGAAATCTATACACTCTACTAAGAGTGAATAGATTTCTTCTGGATGTACGTGCTCCATCCTCGGCCACACCGGTGGCCAATCGTGGATGCCTTTTGATAAAAAAATAAATATATCGGCTATATTCCTTATTTCTCCGCTTACCACGATAAATAGGAATAATCCCTTTTAAGGTGTTAATGTAGAAAATTATAGGGAATCATTTAAACGTTAATTTAAAATTATTAAGTAAGAAATATTTCTGCCGTTTGAGTTTTTCGCAGTTTTCGTGTTACTGATACTATTACATACAATTTTTTTTATGTCCATTTAATTCTTAGTTTAAATGAATGTATTTGATTGATTTATACATGCATTGCTCCCTTCAAAGAATATTGGTTAATAAATTAGGACCTTATAAATACAAGTGTATGCATATATTTTGGTCATAACATCACATTTCTGCTGTATAATTTTCTAAAGGCCCATTTACATTAGCCATTTGGCCGCGGCCAGGTATATTAGGCACTCATATTACGTCGCATACGTCAGTGTCACCTGCACGCGGTACGTTTGATAACCGGCGCTCGTACACCGAATCATGGCTGGAAAACTGTTCAAATACTGAGTAGTGTCAACGGTGTTAGAAGTCTTTTTAGGTCCTCTGTTAAATGGCTTATTGTAATAATATTATTGGAGGGGCTCGTGGCTAAGTAACAGCCGCACAGATCAATCGATCGAGGTTAAGCTGCGCTTGCCGCGGTCGGTCTGTGGATGGGTGACCATAATTTCATACCAAGACCCCTCCGTGCCTCGGAGAGCACGTTAAGCCGTCGGTCCCAGTTTGATTAATTAAGATCTATGACAGCCGTTATGGGTAGTGAGAGGCCTGAAAGTCTGACAACCAGTCATACCACGAGATACCGTGTTACCCAGTTACTGGGCTGTGGAGGTCAGATAGGCAGTCGCTCCATATTAAATACTGGTTTTATGTTGCATCTGGTTTGACTAGAAGCCGACCCCAATGTAATTGGGAAAAGGCTAGGCAGAGTTTTTTTTTGTTAAATGGCTTGTAGTTGGTGAGTGTGGTTCAAATAAGATTAAAAAAAAAAACATTAAATATTTTTTTAACGTAATAACTTTAACATTATAATCTTTTGTGGAAAGCGAAATACATATGTGAGTTGGATTTGAACTTGCGCTCCCAACGCTACCAACTCATTAATTATCACTCCCCCTGCTCTTATGCCAATTTATTTGGGGTCGACGATGCATATCTTCTACTTTTCCCCACTCAAATTAAAAAAATATGTATTTGAAATTTACTTAATCAAGTTAAACTTAAGTTAATCAGATGGATTTTTAAGACAAGCTCAAATATGAGATTAAGAATTAAGCATGAAGGAAAAACAATAGTTGGTATAGTAGAAATTGTGTGACTATGTATAAATGTGCCTGCGTATGAATAGCAGCTACATATGTACAGTCTAGTAGTTGCTATAGTGACTGCTGAGTGTGTGAGGTTCTGGGTTCGATTCCCGGGTCGGGCAAAGGAAAATTGGGCTTTTTGTTAGAAAATTCTTATTAGCAGCTCGGAATTTGAGTATGTGCCCGGTTGATGGCAATAGGCATCACAAACACTTATTACATAGGATCTAAAAACGGCATTGGTATAATGTGGATCACCTCTACCTACCCTTTCGGGGAATACAGACTTGATAGTATCTCACGACTGTTTAATTTGTGTGGAGGCTTTGCCTTGTCAGTAGATATCAACGCAACACACTCACGATATAATGTTTGTATCGAATTAATGTTACTCAAGTCAATCATCAAGTAATTCAATAATACTCCAGAGTAATTATGTTCAATTACGATTATAATCTCATGTTTGTATGTGGTAGAGTAGAATGTTCGACGTCTCTAAACAATTTCATTAGCAGGCGTAGCTGCTGAGGTTGTGGTGAATGTAGCTGCAATCCCAGATCCTGGGCAAAGGTTACGGCAGGGCTGTGTATTTTTAGTCGGTATGAATCCGGCGTGGCCCTGTGTCGTGGTGGCCGAGTGGTTACGGGCCCACCTCTTGAGCCACAGGTTGTGGGTTCAAACCTGGCATATACCAATGTGACTTTTTCAATGTCATAATTATGTACTTTGTTAGTTAATCTAAGACATCACTGACATACGGTGAAAGAAAACAACGTGAGGATCTTGGTAGACTGAAATCGCCAACCCGCAGTGAGCTAGCGTGGTGATTAAGATCATTCCTTCTCTGTGTGAGAAGAGGCCCTTGCTCTGCAGTGTGACAGTTATGGGCTGGTTATCTTTTCTTTTTATGAGACCAGCACGTCGTTTATGAAATATTTCCATATTCCAAAATAAAAAGATGCATGCCATCTATTAGGTGATGCTGTGACCAAGGGCACCGGGAGGAAGGGTGTAAGTGAGTGTAATGAAAGTTACACGACTGCCCAAAAAAGGAATTTATGTATGTTTTTTGGGTTTATGTATGTATGTATGTGAGTTTCTTTATTTCACCATAATAGGCCTGAACCGATTTAGATGTATGGGGTATCGTTAGATTTCTCACATTGTACCGGGTAACATAGGTTATTAAGATTAAAAAAATAGTAGTATAGTGGCATGGTACACAAAATGGTATGAAATAAAAAATATTATTGACACAATTGGCATGCGTGCATTTTATATTTCTTTTTATTAATTAAATAAATCTTGTATTAAAATAAATGTACCCAAAATTATTCAGCATATCGTCAATTAATTCAGTGTCCTACTTTGACTTTTCCCTATGATAATAGTATAATAATGTACATTTCTCTCAAAATATTCCTGCTCCCGCCCATAGTTCTGGCAGCGTATTGCTGGCAAGGCAGTTTAATGCAACATTCAGCCTGTTCGAATTCTTCTTTCAAATTTTTTTGTAACTAAAGCTACTGAATAGATTTCAATGTACCTATAGTTACTGAATAAAATTCAATTAAAATGTGGAAGAAGAATCCGGAGTAGTGAGCAGAGGTCGGGACGGTAGGGCACTTGGAGTATTTATCGATCGTATATTTCTTTTCATGAAAAAGTATAACTTCAGGGCTCGCTATGCATACGATATTGTGTTTGAAGATTTATCTGTAAGTGATTGTTTGTTTGTTAATTTTTGCTCGTGGTACAATTTTTCTTACTACATATGTATTATAATAGTACGTTATGGCACGAGAGCGCTCAGTTGGTCATTACAGTCGAGGTTGAATCGAGACGTGTAAAGTGTACGCGTCTCATACGACTTTTTTCAACAACTTATCTATAAGAACGGATAAACAACATACCAATTAATGTTCACCGGTTACTACTCACTAACCGGTCAAAATTAATTGATATGAATATGTCAAACGAAAGTTTTTATACAAACAACATACCTCTACGAATTCTAGTGTTGTGTTTTTATGACAGTTTATGTCCGAAACCCCGAGATGGAATATATTTGCCGTAGTCCAACATTATCTCGCCTGAGTAGACTGTCTTAGACAGTTCACGTGTCAGAGAACAATACTGAGAAAATCACGAACGTATTATTTAGGTTAAGGCTCGTTATTATATCTATATTGTGTTCCTAACTAATAATTAATGTAAGCAATTATTTTTCTTTGTGAAAATAACCTTGTTAATATAGTAGAGCATATCTGTTATTGTCGTGATGGCCGAGTGGTTACGGTCTCGTCTCCTGAGCCACAGGTTGTGGGTTCAAACCTGGCATGTACCAATGTGACTTTTTCAATGCCATATTTCTTAGTTTATCTAAGACATCACAGACATACGGTAAAGGAAAACAACGTGAGAAAACCTGGACTTGGTAGTTTGAAATCGCCAACCCGGAGTGAGCTAGGGTGGTAATTAAGCTCGTGCCTTCTCTGTATGAGAAGAGGCCCTTGCCCTGCAGTGGGGCAGTTATGGGCTGGTTATTTATATATATTTAAATGTTTTGTAAATATGGATTTGATTTCTGGAACATGGTCAAACATTACGTAATGACATAAAATCACGCTTATGATTTTCCTGGAGTGGTAGGCAGAGTTAGGCACAGTACACCCACATCTCGCCAAACAGTTATAATGGGTGGCTTATTGTTTACCAGGTACAATTTCAAATTCCTGGCTGCTACTGCGTCTAAGGGACCCAGCTAACGCGACGCCAGCGCTGCGTAATCCTGCGTTGGGCAGCCGCTCAGCGTTGGCGTCGCGTCACCGCTTCACCAGCGCCGCGTCGACTTTGCGCGGGCGCTGGCAAGACGACGACGCTTGAAAAACGCTAGCGTGGGGGAAGCCTTAAGCCTGTTACCTGACAGAAGTACCCAGTAATATTTGGTTCGATTCGGAAATCGAACGAAGCATCTCGAGCACGGCACCCGCGTTTGAGATCACTGACTAAACTAATGAGGCAGTCTAAAATAATTTTCTGTTAATATACTTAATTATTTAAATACCCTGAAAAATTGCGAGAACGATATTTCATAAGCTAGTTTTATTTTATCAAAGTGAAATGGTAAGTAAATAGACTTGAAGTAATGAACAAAACCATTCAGACATTATATAAGACTGTGGAATAAAAACAGAAAAAAGAACAGGTCTTAAACTAGTTCAAACAGAATCACTTAAGATTCTGTTGTAGAAAAACTTTAAAAGTATTTGGTAATTACTGGAGATATCGTTTGGAGTGCCTTCTTTAATTAAAGGTAATTATTGTCAATTCAAAGATTCCATATTCATTCATCATTTATTAGTTCATCGTTCATCATCCATCATTCATTGTTCTACATTCATTATTCATCATTCGTTATTCATCATTCGTTATTCACTGTTCATCTGTCATCATTCGTCGTTCATCATTCATCGCTCATCGTTCTTCATTCATCATACAACATTCATCATTCATCTGTTGGACCACATGTATTTTATGAAAAACCTCCACTTGGTGGAGCTCGTGTCTAAGTAATGGCAGAACAGAATGATAGGTTTAGGTTAATGCGCTTGCCACGGTAGTTATGTGGATGGGTGACCATCATTTCATATTGAGGTGCCTTCATGCCACGGAAAGTACGTTTAACCGTCGGTCCCGTTTGTCAAATGAAGATCTATGACAGAAGATGTCTGAAAGTCTGACAACTAGTCTTACAATAAAATATCGTAGTACCTAGTAACGGGCTTGTGGAGGTCAGATAGTCGCAGTCGCTACATGTAAAATACTGGCATTAAGTTGATAATCTGAATAGATTGGAAGCCAACCCTAACATAGTTGGGAAAAGACTAGGCAGATTGATTGAAGTGTTGTATGAAAACTCGATTAGTAACTGTCTTGTCTAAGAAAGATTAAAATTAATAAAAACTGTATTACAAGATTTGAATAAAATATCATCAATGTATCAAAAATACTTTACTTTAAATTAATGTGGTTTCTACGACACAAGGCAGACAAGTTCAGAAAGAAAAATGCAAAATCGTTCAAGACGTATCACGACGAGAGTACCCTGTGAGAGTCAAGATGAATCGTGTGTGTTGTAAAAACAGAGACCGAACTTGGTCGGTTTGTGAATAATTTGTGCTATGTAGCTCGTATATTGTGGCCCGATTAGTAGAGTGCGATAGTAGGATAACATCAAAACCTGGCGCATGGATAACATTTGGTATGACATAGCTAGATAGAAGGAAACCGTATTGGTGGCGATGGAAACCGTATTCCCAATGAGGGTTGGCATCAGGCAGGCGGCCGGTCATAAAAAATAGCCAAAAGTTTAGCAGCATTCCAGTATAAGTAGAGAGTATGTATGCAAGAAGAATACATGCTGCGCTGACCCCAAATAAATTAGGATAAGAGCAGGGGGATCATCATGATCATTATGGTTAAAAACTCATACTTTTAATAAATAAGAGAAGTGAGAGATCAAGAACTTTTTAACGTTGAATAGAATGAATAGATTTCATCTGAAGTTGAAAGAGGGGTACCTCAGGGCTCAATACTGGGACCGCTTCTGTACATAATCTACAGTGCTGATGAAGCTCAGTCCTTTGTTAACTGTAAGTACCATATGTACGCTGATGACTTGCAGATTTACATTTCTTTCAAACCTACAGAAACTGCATCAGCTGTACAAAAAGTTAACAAGGACCTACAGAGGGTTGCAGAGTGGTCAAATCAGAACTCCCTGGTATTAAATCCCCACAAATCTAAGTTTATGGTTCAGGGGAGTAAGCACCAAATCAAGGATATACTTTCTGCCAACCCTGTAATACTCATTATGAGTGAGGTAGTTCAGAGAGTAGATACCGCTTGCAACCTAGGGCTAAATATGGACCCTGAACTGCGTTTTGAGGCTCACATAGGTAAGATTTTAGGCAACTGCTTTTACCGTCTCAAAGTTCTATATGGCATCAGAAAGTACATAAGTGTTCCTATTAGAAAGCAGCTGATGGACGCAGCCTGAAAACAAAATTGACATTTATTAAAAATATAAAAAAATATTTATTAAAAATCCAATTAAATACACGGCTATAAAATCTTTCAATACAACATATCATTATATTACTACAACATATTATTTAACATATTATTATATGTATTTAATCATACTACATAATACACAATTTACACTTACTTATACTATATAAAAACTATTTTAGTAATTACCTCAAAGGACATGGCTGTCTGGCATTGGGTGTGGGGTTTTTGTATTCACATTGCATGTGGTAGTTTCAAACATGCTATTTCAAAGTACACACTATTGGACAAATCTTACACCACCAATCTGCAGCCTGAAAACCAATTTAACATTTAGAAAAAATCTAAAGAATATTAAGTAGTTCCGCTTAAACACAGCCATAAAGTCTTTCACTACAACATAATATTATATTTATGTTTAAATACTACCCCTTTATACTAACTACAATATATTAAAAACTATATTAGTAATTACCTCAAAGGTCAAGGCTGTCTGGCATTAGTAATTTGTAATTTGAAATCACATTGAATGTTATGGCTTTTGTAAATATATAAAATAATATTCTGTTAGGATTCCGCAAGAACTTATCACACAAAGAGTGTCCTGTGCTATGAATTTAATTAAATTTTTTGTTCTAGATGCTTTATTTCAAAATCATAACATTTAAATAAGCTGGATATTAACATAGAATAAAGCTACTACACATAATCTTTCCCTAATACATATATATACACCAATTACACATAAAACAGTAAATACACACCACTGTGGCAGTTATCTTTAGTTTCATTTTTATTAACTTTGTTTTTCCTTTGCCTGTGATAGGCGCCATTGCGTCACAAAGGTTAGCGCTGAAAATCAGCGCTGTAGGTTTCTGTGGGAATCTGCAGCATTATGCTGAGCGCTTACCATTTCCCACTTGAATGGGACACACTTATATTTGTAATATTAGTCTTGAGTATCATAAATGATTTATAATTAACTGAGTTGAGAGCATTAAAACTCTAATTTCCAATATTTCAATCTTCCAAGTTAGATTCTTCAAGTTGTCACCTTTGCTGTATATTTTCCTTCATGTTTTTTTCCTTTTATTGTTAGGTTGGCAGTTGGCCGCTTGCAAAAAAGTTACCAGCTTCAAATTTTGTAGACGTAGACTTATTAAAGTATTATCTGTTTTAAATATTTAATTTTAAACTAGTTATCTATTTCTGTTTTGTCCTGCTCTAAGTGTATCAGAATTGTTATTGTTTATCTTATATTTGTAATTTATCAAAAATACTGTTTCTACAGGTTGAAAATTTTATATGTAATGTCTATAATTCTTAATCTATTTCTTCTTTACTGTGTGCCCATTTGAGGGGAATAAAAGCTTTTTCTTTCTTTCTTTATCTTCTACATGGTGCATTCTACATGGTGGATTTTCAAAACACGAAAAAAAATATTGTAGAACGTAGATCCATCTTGATCTACGTTCTACAATATTTTTTTTCGTGTTTTGAAAATCCACCATGTACGCTGTACCGAACTCCTACCGACAAAAAACTACACTGTTCTCTCTAAATCTTTACCGGGGGCTCGTGATCGCAGCTGCATTCACCGCAACCCCGGTATTTTATGGTCCATCGCAGGTAATGATGAATCCGGTTAATTGCGCTGTGCCGGCCACAGTTGGCCTGCACAGACTTCAGAGGGGCGCGCACGGCAAAGTGTGGCGCAGTGTCGCTTACCATCAGGCAAGTTAGAGGCCAAAAGTTGATCCATTTTTTATAAATAAAATAAATAAACAAAAGTATAAATGTCTTTGCATACCTAACAGCAAAAGTAGTACGTCGCTAGCAAAATTCGAAAAATAAAGAAAGAAATAATTTATTATTTAGGAAATACTAAGTAGCAGCCCGGGCTTTAGAATTGTGCCCGGAAGATGGCAACACACTCACTACACTATTACTTGGGACTTAATAACAGTATTGGTGAAAAGTGGGTGTTCAACTGTATACAAACCACATGAGTTCGGACAGACAAGATGCAGACTATTCAGTGGTCCGCGACCCGCTATCCGTTTTCCACCTCGGGGATAGAAGTTGTTGAAAAAACAATCAATGTTGTTGTTGTTTTTTTTTTCAACAACTTCTATATATTCATCTTCCACGACGCCGCCTTTTCCTTTCTTCATATCATCGGGGACGTCGCAGTATGGCATCTCCTACGATATACCTCGTAGAAAATTGTCTGAAGTGAGCTTTGAACTCCCACGCCGGGTTATCCATCCCAGACCTTCGGTCTATATCCCATTCCGCGTGTAGTTTAAACGAAACGGTTTGACCGGGGGCAAATCTGGCATTTCCACCACAAAAACATCAGATATAACAATTTTATCCATTTCAGATATTTTATTGAAATTTGTGTGGTGTGTATAAATGAATACATTTTAAATTAAACCCTGTTAACCCCAAAGTAGTAAAGTATAGAGCGACTGAAAAGGTACATTCATTTACAGTTAGAGCGGCCGCGTTTTACTCAATACATTTGAGATGAACTAACATTGTTAAGAGTCAAACCCATTTATCATGATACGGCGGAGTTCGCTACGTGAAAATATTTAATGAAAAACCTTTTTTGCTTCGCCCGCAGTACGATCAGATCGGTTGGATGTAGTATTTTTTATCACAAATATCGAAATAAAAACGTGTTCCAATTAATGTACGAATTATTTAGTTATTTTTTGGCTGTTCAAGGGTGTCCTACTACTCGTAAATAAGTATTGGTACGATGCAATGGTATAAAAGTTAAACATACATTAACATAGGCACGTGGCATTTTGAATAAAGTCGCCGAACAGCAATGGCGTACTGCGTTACACTGATATGGTGGACCCCAACCCTTACACGTGCCAGCCCGCACCGCTGAGCCTGTAGGTTTAAATTCCTTCCTAAATAATAATAATTTGAATCCGATCCAGCTAGTCCCTTGCTGTCCTCACACCAGCTATGCCCTAAGCCGAGGCCCGTACCCTGCAGGGGGTGCCCTTAGCAATTTATTTAGGCAAGTAAACTTTTTTAAGGCAAAAACTGAAAAGCCCGGTTAAGCAGTTGACAACCTCCTAGGCTGACGTGCGAGATGCCATACACAAAAAAAGATTGACATGGTGGTGAGCCTAACCGAGTGAGTAATAACCGTTGAACAATAATTAATACTATGGTCTTGTACTATTGTGTCATACTGGACACACTACGAGTAACAGACCTCACCAAAATAAAACGTACCACAAAAACTTGATTTCTCGAAAACATTTACAGTTACAAAAACAGTGACCTACAATGACGTACAAAAATTAAAACACATATACATAGCATCACGCCAAATTAAAACACACGTAAAGAAAACCTATCTGTGTAGTACATATAAAGTGAATTTTCCGGTGATATTGAGTACGAGGGCCATTGCCCCGGAACGGCCGGCCATACCGACTGGGCCACAGTGGTGGGTGGTGCTCCAATGTTGGCAGCGAGAGACTTTGGCATGATATTCATAAACATTTTTTTCGCATAAATCGACAAGGAGTAATAATTAGTCAGTAAATATATATATAGTAATATCTTAGGTTTGCGCGATCACTACACATTATAATAAAACGCAGGAGTCCTCCTGTGACCACGAACGCTGCAAAGTGTTCGAAACGTCAGGAAAAACAAAAAATCAATAATACACGCGATTAATCCGGTTAAAAGTTGTTTTAATAAAAATATATATATATTTTTTTAATTAAATTATTTAATAAAAAAAGCTTAGACTTTAAAATAAAATTATTGTCATAGAATGACGTGGTACCTAAGTATTTTACTGACTTATTTCGTTTCTTTCGTTCAAAAACTGGTATGTACCTAACAATTGGGTTGTTCAGTAACGTACTGCCGTAAATTCTGATGTGCCTTTACCCTGGACCAGTCAGGATATTAGGTAACTTGTGATTTTGATAAAGTTTGCTTTTAATTACAGTTGACCTAAATGATAAAATGGGAATAGGGGTTCGGAAGAATCTGAGTCAATATCTTTTTATGATGGGCTGCGGTTTGTTTATTAAAAGTCTGAGCGAGGTACATTGTAAGTCGGTACAGACGGCATCAAAAATATTCAACGGTTAAAAATAATCGGGGCATTTGGTTAAAGGAGGTTGGTTAGTTGTGTCGGTTAGCACACCTGTATAGGAACTGAATAGATAGCAATTACATCACCAAAACACGTATTATAAAATATGGATGAAGAATTTGAAATAGGGAGCAGAGGTCGAGATGACTTAGTGGTCAGCGCACCTGGAGTATTTATAGGGGAGTGATCATCATCATCATTGCATCACGCCTGCATTCCCCGAAGAGATATGCACAGGTTTAACGGTTGTACACCCATATGGGTGGCGCAGGTTCGAATCCTGCTCACGATCGTAGCTACGTATGTGTTAATGCGTTTGGAGGATTTATCGGTATTTGTTCCGATTACCTAGAACATTTTACTTTTGTCACCGACATTACTTTTGGGATTTATTTATTGTGAAGGTTCAGCGTATTTTATCCAATATCAAATCATATGAAACGTCCGGAGCATTGGCGTTGCGTAAGTAGAAAATAAAACGAAGACTACAAACATAGAGTAAGTAGGTACACCAGAGACTTACTAGTTACGGGTAGAATGACCAAATGAATTAGCTTTGGTTTTCTCATGCTCCTTTGAATATCAAAATAACATTTCAGTTCATTATTGTTCCATTAATTAGTTATTGATCTGGTATTTAGGAAATAGTTTCTATAATTTTTAATCGGATGCTGAAGTACGGGGGCATGGGACACCGGGGGCATAGCGCACGGGCTCATTGGTTTATCAACATTAATAAACATTTGAAAGTCTAAATAAAGTTTCTTGCATAACATAATTTAACACATAACATAGTACCTATCACGCATGTATGCCCCGAGGGCGATACACAATTTTACACCCACATTTCACCGATGCTGTTATTATGTCCAATGTTATAGGTGGTGAGCCTATTGCCATCTACTGGGCAAAATTCCAAACTCCGGGCTGCTAGTGAGAATTTTCTTAAAACTCAATAACACTTTGCTCGACCTGGGAAACGAACCCAGGACCTCATGCTTTGCAGCCGTGCTTGGGACCACTAGACCAACGAGGCCGTCACGTTTGTTGCGTATGCCAAAAGCGAGTAGTTTCAGAATAACCGTCAGCTCACTCATGCGGAACCAACTGCTGACAAAATGTGTGTGCCCCACGAAATATTGTCGGTTGCACGTTATGCACATTATGTTCTATTGTCGTATAAACGTCGTCCCGAATAAAATACTACTAATATTAAATGTAGCAGACGTAAAAAAAGTGGTAGAAATAATAATAGTGCTACGATTAAAACTCTAAATTACCTTCGTCGGGTTTTGGGTTCGATTTCCGGGCCGAGCAAAGTGTAATTGGGTTTTTCTGTCAGGATGTTCTATGTAGCGGCTAGGAATTGGGCATTGCGCTTAGTTGAGGGCAACTATACACCACTTAATACATGGAACTAATAACGGCATACCTAGGTGAAATGTGCCGTAACAATATAATAGTACACCTCCGTTTAACCCTTCAGTTATAAATTGTGCCCTGATTTGTAGAAATGTATTTAAATAAACATGAATTGCTGTTCGTTAGTCTCGCTAAAACTCGAGAACGCATCGTCCGATTTTGGTAAATATTTTTGTGTGTTTGATTGAGTCCCTGGATGGTTTAAATGTACACGGTTCGGGGCAGGACACCATCTGCCGGGCTCACTAGTACATATTTTTTTTTTTTTTATATTTCAGTAGGACTTATTTTCTCCGTCGTGGTTCACGCTTCAACAAATCCTGCGGTCCTGATATTATGAGCGGTATATCATGTAGTTTTTTTATTTAATTAGAGTCAGCAGACGTGCTTGCTTTGCACATGTGGGTGCCTATCCACGGTAGACTTTCCCACATTAAGGTAGAGATTTTCATTTTGTACTTTGCAGTTGTCTAACCTTCTGATTCCCTGTGGGTAAGACGGAATTCATTAAGTGGGTGACACCTACAGTTCAGCAAAGACGTTTTAGGGTTCCTAGGGTATGTGACAGAATATTTAATACGTGATTTCTAAAATTGCTGAATTTGCCTACTTACTTTTTTTATGGGATAGTGGGAAAATGAGGATACGGATCGCGATTACCACCGCCCATGGACACCGGCAACCCCAGATGAGTCGCAAGTGCGTTGCCGGCCTTTAAAAGGGTTTGGGCCTCCGGTACACTCACTCACTCGGTGAAACATAACGCAAGCGTTGTTTCACGTCGGTTTTCTGTGAGGCTATGGTATCACACCGGTCGAGCCAGCCCATTCATGCCGAAGCATAGTGCTCCCACGGTGGAAACTTGACTACGTTAACGATAAACGTTTCTTATTCAGGCCACGGGAACGCTAGGAATATGATTTTTGCAGCAATTGGCTGTATCAATAGGAAGAGAAGTATGGAAACGCAAGAAAAACCAACAAAAAGCCAAGGACAATAGTAGATGAATGAAAAGCGCGTCGTCTAAATTATAAATTCCCTTCCAAAGCATAATAATATCTACAGAATTTCAAAATTATTCAACACTCAGCCCTTTACGAATATTTTCACTTAATTGCGAATCATTTAACGCTTGTACCAAAACGAATGCACGCGACAGAGCGTAAGAGATAGCCGATAGTCGTTAATAAACATTCATTTGTTATATTTATCGTCTATATAGACTGTTTTATTAACACCAAATTGAATTCAGAGTAATCAGTTAGCAATTGAGTTAAATGTTTTGATTTTGTGTTGTTCAGAAATCTGTTTTGCGAGTTATTTTGTATTTGGCCAACCACGCTGCGATGCTTTGTGTATAAAATGAAACTTTCTGATTGCCATATTCAACGTTATATACCTACATTATTTTTATGGTTTTAAAAAGGTTTTTCATTCTCCATTTGTTTATTACAGAAGTAATTGTAATACGGAACTTAAGATATTTAAAAAGGATATATTTAAAAATATAAAAAGGAGGATGTTCTAAAGTCGATGGGTAGGTCATAAATAACATTTTCGTATTGGGTTTGCAATCTGAATGGGACTTTTGTTTGGTCTATGGAAACCCTTCATGGGTAGTGCCGGAATCCTAATCACTAAAACCACACAGTCCTCCTCCTCCACTTACTTTTAGCGGGCTTCTGGGATCGTAGCTGCATTATCCCCAATAACATACATTATTGAACTTAGATATACTCCAGCTGTACCACTTGGAAGCGGCAAGGGTGAGCAAATAAGTACCTAATGTTAATTTTTATTTTAGTAAGGGTCATTTAAATTTATGTCGTGTGTTTTTTTTCAACGTTCTTTATAAAATATAAGGTATACGTATTGCTTGACCCAAACAAGTATAATAATCGTTAGGAACCGTCATAATTCTGACATTTAAATTAACTCTTCACTAATCTAATTTGAATAAAAAAAAAAATTTACAATTTTTTTGTGTCGTGGTGGCCGAGTGGTTACGGGCTCGCCTCCTGAGCCACAGGTTGTGGGTTCAAACCTGGCATGTACCAATGTGACTTTTTCAATGTCATATGTACTTTCTCAGTTAATCTAAGACATCACAGACATACGGTGAAGGAAAACATCGTAAGGAAACCTGGACTTGGTAGTCTGAAATCGCCAATCCGCATTGAGCTAGCGTGGTGAATAAGCTCGTGCCTTCTCTGTTTGAGAAGAGGCCCTTGCCCCGCAGTGGGACAGTTACGGGCTGGTTTATTTTATTTATTAATTTTTAAGTATTTTTGACAAAGACTTCAACACTTCACTATTAATCACTGCGAGTTCCACTTACACATACTACTATATGGACAAGGCCTATCATTTGTAAGGCCTATATTTTATGTATGATTAATGAGTACGACCTGAACATCAATTTTGAAAATAATACCTTTTAAATATTCATTAAACAAACAACTTTATTGCTGAAATAAATTTAAATTTCGCTTACACGCGTGCGTTAATAATGACCAAAGTTCTAGTTAACAACATTTTAACTAACCACGCTCATGGAAATATATAACTGAATATTAAACTGACATTTAGATTTATGTAGCGAAGTGTTACTGGGTAACTGATTGACAAATGGGTGTGATAACTATTTTAGAATATTGAGTCTTGTCCATAATATTATTCTTTGGAACAAAGTATTAACGGTACTTTTTAAAGTTGAAAGTTTTGATTTGATCACACCGGTATAGTCAAAGCTCCGTTTAATTTAAAAGAAATTGGGTATTTTCTTTTTGCTCGACTCCTTACGGTCATAGCGTGATGTTGAATAGCCTTTAGCTTTCCACAAGAATTGGGCTATCAAATGCAAAATTAATCTGACTGGTTCCAGAGTTAGTACAAAGAAAGTTATGTGGAAAGAAAGATGCGGCCGTGAGCAGTGAAGTCAGTTTAGTGAAGTTATCGCTATCTATTCAGTCTCTATAGATACTAATGACTGATTCGACACGACTAACTTTGTAGTTTTCTTTCCTTCTTCTTTTCTTTATGAATTTTTGTGGAAAAAATAATAAGGTTGTGAGGGTTCTCTTGCGACCACGAACGCTGCAAAGTGTTCGAAACGTCAGGGAAAACAAAAACCAATAATACACGCGATTAATCCGGTTAAAAGTTGTTTTATTATAAATTGTGAGCAGGATTTGAACCTGCGCCTCCCGGATAAATACTCCAGTCGGTCTGACCATCCTGAACTCTGCGCACTATTTGGAATTCTTCTTCCAAACTCTCCAGGCTTATTACATTCGTAAAGATAATTCATATAAAAGCACTTATGACCGGTCAGAATCTGGGTGCACGGTTCCAAATATTTGTCTCCTATGGAGAAGAAGCGTCAAAAAATTCGACAGTTTCTCTTTTAATTATATTTATCGTTTACATGGCTGATAGTACAACTTCTTTCTATTAGGTTAATACTATTTTTCAAGGAAACATTGAATTTTAATAGGCAAGATCGGGGCTTGAACCCGTGACGCTTGACATTCCGTGTCATCACTCTACCAACTGAGCTACCTTGCCGTTGTTCGAATAATAAATTGAATTTTCAAGCCTCCTTGTATTCGTTTCAATTATTTTTTCAATGTTTCCTTGAAAAGTTATTAAATTACATGGCCTCAACATGTATAAAAAAATATCATTAAACAGGTGCAATTTTTTTTTTACAGTATTGTGTCTGCTTTCGTATAAAATATCAAAATGTTAGTGTGGTAGTTGCGTGGTAGTGATAAAGTTAATATTGTTGTAAAAAGAAATATTGAATTCTATAGATGTGAACATTTTCAGAGATGAGCTATTAGTGTAACCTACAGGAATTCGGAGCAAAATCGTTTAGAGAACTTTAACTTTGTTGTTGTAGAATTTTGCATTATCCAAATTCAGATTGGTTAATCTGTAAACGATGGCTAAATAGATATTACTAGGCCTCTTCTTAAGACGAAAAGAAGGGAAGTTGAAATTTAATAGACGAACAAGCAACACGGTAGCTCAGTTGAGAGAGCGATGACAGGGATTGTCAAAGGTCACGGATTCAAATCTCGTTCGTGTATATTATTTTTCCATCTATCATTAGAAAATTGAGCTTAACATTTATAAAAAAACCTTATATAAAATTCAAGTTCTAAAAATAACTACTAATATTTAGACTGACGCACATGAACGGCAATATGGAGTCCCACAAACGAAAACCCTACGCACCTACTGATACCCGATGCAAACAAGAAGCCAACTTCAAACAGATGTGTACTGTATATCCACTATTAATCCATCAGGCTCAGCTAAACCAACGCCAACAGTTTGGTATACCACTGTTTGGTCAAAGCAATGAAGTGACTTCATAGAAAATGTCTTCGGACTTGGCATAGGTCCTATGTTCTTATCAGACCTTTTGAAATGTTCAAAGCTAGGTTTAGTCGAAGCTAAGGTATACCAAGCTTTTACAGTGAAAAGCTATGAATGAAACACGCGTATGGGATTCGGCTTCTTCAATGACAACATATACACTATGTGATCTGACTGCCTCGTTGGTCTAGGGGTCGCAAGCGCGGCTGCTGAGCGTGAGGTCTTGGGTTCGATTCCCATGTCGGGCAAAGTGTTATTGAATTTTTCTGTTAGGAAATTCTCAGTAGCAGCCCGGAGTCAGGAAGTTGGTGGTGTGATACCCCCGTGCTTCGGAGAGCACGTAAAGCTGTCGGTTCTGCGCCTGATCTCTCTCTGGTCGTGTCGGATTTCCGTCCCATCGGAATATGAGAGTGAAGGAAGAGGGAGTGCACCTGTGTTTGCGCATACACTTGTGCACTATAATATCTCCTGCGTACTTGGCTAATCTCAGTGGAGAGAGGCCGCCGTGACCGAAATACGGTCGGAAGGAGTAGTATAGTATAGTATACACTATGTGCTATACCTATAACAACGTAAGTTAAAGATGTTTAACACAACCCGGTGAGAAGTGAAACCTAATTTAAATCGATCTTTTGTCATTATTACTGTTTATCGGTTATTACTCATGTACATTTTTCGTGATAACCAGACTGAAGAATGAAGACGAATGAAGCATGAGATGAGCCTGCGGTGATGTTACAAGCAAAAAAATTAAGACTAAAAGGACTTAGGGCGTTCGTTATAGGTAAGCATGAGATGAGCTCGCGGTGAAGTCACAAGTCAAAAATTTTTAAACTGGAAAGTTTTAAGGCATTATAGGTAATACCAAAAAGAAGCGACTATCCTGTTGCTCAGTGTCCTTATCTCTTATATACATAGTTAGCATCACGCCAGTGTTCTCCGAGGGGTTAGACAGAAGTGTGTACAGTTGTACACCCACATTTCACAAATTCTCTTATTAAGTCTCTCTCTCTTATTATGGTGGTGAGCCCATTGCTATCAATTTCATTCGAAAGTTTGGGCTGCTATTGGGAATTTTCTTACAGGAAAAACCCAATAATACTTTGCCCGACTCGAGAACCCAGGACCTCTGCAGGCAACCGCGCTTGCTTGATGCACGTTTCGGATTTATAGTAAAGTTTTGGGTGATCTTGAATCATTTACCTTCAAAATATTTTTCTTCTTTTCATCTGCTTTATTCATAACAATACGAAACAAAACAAGAAAATTTTCTTAAATTGAGTTCTCCCAAAACATTACTCAATATTGTTCAGCATCACGTCTCCACGACTTAATGCTCTACCCAATGAATGGGTTAACTGAATGGACTATCAACAACATTGTACAAGCGACTGAACCCGACGTATTGTTGCTTATCGTGGCCATCGCAGCAACCGCAGGTAGGTACCGCAGCCACAATAGCACAACATCTAAGGCGGCGTGAGTTTGACCCCTACCCGTTACACTGTATTGTGTTACGAGTAAATACTCTCCGTGCTCAATTAAAAGAAGATAATTGGTGGTTTAAAAATGAATGTTTATAAAGGACGAGGTTGCACGAAATTTATGCTACATATACATAGTCCCAATGATTGCTCAACAACAAAAAATAAAAAATCTACCAATGAACTAGAACCAATGCCTAAATACTCGGGACTTCAGCAAAAAACAAAAAAAAAATTGCCATACAATCCGTTCGTAAGTCTACTTGTAATGTATGCATAAGTTAGCAACTAAGCGGTAATTGGCATATATTTATATATATATTAGAATACAGAAAAGCAATTCGTGCAATCTAGGAAATGGGCCTCGTGAGTCCTTAAGAGATTTTTTTAAATAAATTTATATTCTTACATTGCCGTCACTATATATTTTTGAAAAAAATATTTGTGTCCGATAGAACTTGCAAAGATTTAATATAAACAGTGACTTTCACAACATAAATACTAGAAATAAACATAAAATAGTAGTACTGAAATTTTGATAAACTAAAACAAATAAATCACATTTAGGCAATGGTATACGCTTCTATAATAAGCTACCAAAAACTGTCACAGATCTCACGGGTAAAAAGTATAAATCAATAGTTAAATCGGTTCACATATAGAAAGCTTATTATAAAATTAAAGACTACATTGATGATAAGGAAGTTTGGCATTTACTATTTTCTGCGCATGTGGCTTTTCTGGCGATCAGTGGTTTCTACTAAAAGACAGTATAAATATTCGTTTTTAAACTTTATGTCACTGACAATGTTTTGTTGACTTGTCTTGACAATAATATCAATTATTCGCTTGAATTTATAAGTTTGACATGTCCATTATAGCACCATTGCACTGATATTGTATCTAAATTTATTATTAGAGATCATTAGAGATAGTCAATCCGACATCACCATATTATAAATGCGAGCTCAATGTAGTCATTAATGTTCCAGAACTTAGAGTCACTGAATAAATCCCGTTAACCTGTGTATCTATCGCAGATGGCATAGAATCGGTTTGCTAAGTATATATTTCTTTAAAATTCTTTCACGCGTTAACCTACATTGCTCTCGGATATTTCTGATCACAAAAGTTTTACAAAGCAAGACTGTATTACATATTATTTATTTAAGAAGAGTGTCTATGGAGTTTCTTGCCGGCTCTTCTCCATATGATCAACTTTTTGGAACCGAGTAACTAGAATCATTTGACGTTTCTTAAACGTGCATGTAATTTGCCTATTTGAAATAAAACACTTTTGACTTCGACTTGGATTAATACCTTTGAACATCATGAATCCATATGAATATACATGCTGTGGGTGAACCTATATGAAATAAATAAATAAATCCTTACCGCAAGTAAGATTAGCTATGAGAAGTATTATTTTTTTGTTTCATGACACGTTTTTTAAATATAGTTTAATTGGTACTATCGATCTCTAAAATTTCTGGACTCTTTGATATTTCGACCTATATACCTATCATATCCAACTTGGATAGATATTGAAAAACGTTAAAATTTACTGTCATGATTATTATAAAACTCGGTACACACTTAAGTTACATAAAGTACGTATTTATCGATTTAATTTCTATAATTATTCAAAATTAATTAAAAATGATATTATTTAACATTTACAATATCATGGTTAATTGAAATATGTTAGGGGTGTAATTGGATATATTGCTTTTACATTCTGCGAACATTAATCATATACAGTGTGTTTTTATTTATTTTTCGACCAAATAAGTTGGTAGTGAAAATTGAACACATTGAGATAAGAACAGCGGCGTAATTCCGGAACTGACTTTCAATAGCAATTGCTTTGATTTTGGCAGTTACACAATATATATTGTGTTTATCTAAGTAGTCGAGGAGACGATGTAGGATTTTTACTGTTTGGTGCATACAGTGCAATGTATGGCACATTGAAAACGATTGTCATTGCATGCCAGTTGCACGATTTCATAGCACGTTAAATTGCAATTCATTGAAAATAACACATAATAAAACAACTTTTAACCGGATTAATCGCGTATAAAACCAATAATGTTTTTGTATCAATTATATGTACGGTAGACTGAATTAATTTTAAATAAACTGTTGAGATGCCTGCCACCTTAGTCCTCCTGCGACCCCGAACGCTGCAGTGTTCGAAACGTCAGGAAAAACAAAAACCAATAATACACGCGATTAATCCGGTTAAAAGTTGATTTATTATAATGTGTAGTCATCGCGAAAACCTAAGATACTACTTTAACTTAATAAATTTTCATTTCAAAGTTTGAATCTCAATTCGAAACGGCATTCGACTAGTAAACTTGAATGACAATAGACGCCCAAAACACACACGTTACTAAATTGCCTATTTACGAGCATGTAGTGCAGTGTACTGGTACTGTTTACCA
Organism: Xylocampa areola; assembly: GCA_935421205.1. NCBI lineage: Eukaryota > Metazoa > Arthropoda > Insecta > Lepidoptera > Noctuidae > Xylocampa > Xylocampa areola. Next base: position 16,416,272 of record OW285204.1, read on the forward strand.
TGGTCAGTACGACCGCAGGTACTGAACTAACACTAGGCTTCGGCTAGTGTCACTAGGGTAATTATTGTGTCAACGTCCAGCCTTTGCGTATTTATGTTACGATTAGTCGGACTACCAATAAGCGCAGATTAATTAGTCTGTGATGTGTATGGGCCCGCTCAAATATAAATACGCTATCGAGTGATGTAGTACTTCGAGTTGGATCCTTTGCGTCATTATCCTCGCTTTTAATATTTTTATGAAAATAACTTCAGAATGTTGTAATTTTCATTAATATAAGTTCATGGATATACAATCAGCTTGTATTAATGAAAATTTTATTATTTCGAAGTTAGTTTCATAAAAATATTAAAAGCGAGGATAATGACGCAAAGGATCCAACTCGAAGAATGACCCACCAGTTATTGCGGTAAGGTTGAGTATTTTGCCAACAATATATTGATACATTTACTTTTACATAGGGCATAGCTCCTTGTCAACAATAACGGCGCACTTGGTGCAGTGGACGAGAGATCGGATGCAAATATTTGTATTTATTTGTTTTATTTATCTATAAATAATACATAGAAACAACACAAAAAAGCCTCACAAAACCGTATTATCGATTTGACTGTGGGAGCGAGAATGTTAATGTTAACGTTGATACTTATCGACAGACTCAGGTCAGAGAATTATGAGTTAAGATACACTTTCAACATACAATTTTGGATCAATCAGAATTAGCTAGAATATATTTATTGTATTAGGTACACATTGTATGATCTATTATATATATTTCTGATAATTGTTCCGGGTCTGGGTGTGTGTGCATGTGAGATTATATATTTGTAAACGTACCTACGATAACGGAATGGAATTCCTAGTGTAGGACAAGGTTTGAACAAAAAATATTTGGGAGCTATCGTATGTCCTTATGCTTCGGTTCGGGCCTGCTGACTCCAAGCAGAATAAGCAGCCGTGAATTATGTAACAATTGGATTCCGGTTAGGCAAGTTGAGGATATGTAAGACAATATAGCGTCAAAGTTGTACATGTTATTTACGTTAAACTAATCCTAAAGAGAAAATTTGTAACAATAATAAATCAATTAAAAAATTAAAGAACACGCCTTTTGTGAATTATATTTATTTTCTTCAGACCTTTTAAAAAACTTACTAGTCTTTGTTACCCGGGACAAGGTAAGGATTCTGACGTTACGCCATACATCTAAATCGGTACAGGCATTTAGTAGTTATGGTGGAATAAAGAAACTCACAAACATACATACATATACATCTTAAATGAACCCTCAAAACATAAGACGCCTTTTTTGGATTCTCGTGTAAAAAAAATCATGCTGCGAATTTAATCTAACAATCAAACTAGAAGCTTACAAGAATTCATAAGGAAAAATAACAAATTCCATCAAATATCGAACTTCAATTCAATAAATATGAAAATATTTTTACATCCAGCATAAAACTGAAGTGTTAAATGCTACTTTACTTCGTGGAGGTTAGGCCAAGTTAAATTTTATTTTATATGCCTCCTGATTAGATTGGCAAACTTTAGAGGGCTTTCCACTTTCAAAATGAAATCAACAAATCGGGTAGGTGTAAGTTTTAGTAGTAAAAAGTCCATTGACACTGAATTTAGCTTCTTCTTGAACCCATATATTTATCAGAACTCAGGACTAAGAAAGTGAAATTGGAATATTTCGTGCGCGCCCCAATCTATTGCTGTTTTAAGTGATATTAAAAGTGGGGTGTCTGGGAACCATATGCGAATACTTTGCAGATGAATAACTGTATGTAAATTGAAACGTAAGAATTTGGAAATTGATATTGACAGAATTTAGCTATTTTTAGAAAGACCAATGTTTTGAAGTTAGTTCTAGAAAGATTAGATTTACTACGTTGTTAAAATGAGTATATACAATACATAAGTTTTATACTCACTACTTTTTTAAAGCAACGCGTCAAGGTCTACTTCTAGGTAACATATAAATATTTCAGGCTGCTTGTCTTAGTCCTTGAACGTGTTTTTGTGAATCATATACATATTAATGATTGTTTACTAGTTGCGACCTCGAACGGAGCCCACGAACTCATGAGCCCAGTCATGAGCTGAGTTTGACTCGCTCAGCTCACGACTAAGGGCTCCGATCGAGTTCGACACGTGAGTAGTAACCGGTGAACAATAATTGACGTGTGGAAATGTTCATATTTCTATGAATATACAAAGACAGCTTATATAATAAAAGAGATGAATACATTATATATGATGCTGATTGCTATCGATACGATGTGATATAATGACAGCGCAGTGGCCGAGGCGTCGTATGTCGCTGGTTAGATAGCCACACAGAGCAAATATTTGTATGATCTACAGGTAATCAAACCGGGTCTGGGTGTGTGTGCATGTGAGATGATATGCCTGTAAACGTACCCACGATAGAGGAGGAAATTTCTAGTGTAGGGCAAGGATAATTTGAAGTATAAAACATTTTAACGTTAGGATTGTAATAGGCTTTAGTAAATTTGTAGAACAATAGTATATGTACTCCCTTTTGAAATTAAAATAGTGCTTGGCTATAGTAGTTTTTGTCGGTTTTGACGGAATCTATTTCTAACCAGAGAGCGCAAGTAAACGACCGTCACTATTGTTCTACACTAATTAGGTTGAGTTATTTAGAGGGTTTAATTTGGTTTATTTATTTTGTTTTGTTCCTTACTAAGTACGTGCATACTAGCAAGTAATTTTTTTAAATAGGTGTTACTATCTTTGGAAAGAATATCGCTGGCTGCCCTATTCAAATGCTTTCTGTATTTTATTTAACTTGTGTATTTTTTTGTTTATAAGCTTTTTGTAAACAAACTTACCTCACTCTCAGTATCCGCTCTGATCACTATATTAGCGAGGCAAGTCTAGTCATTGAAGAAGGAGGAAAGTAAGAAATAAATATCTCTAGTCTCTTAAACCACACATACATAGAAACACAATAAAGGAAAGAATAAGAGTAAGGAGGATCTCAAATTATCAACAAAACAACACAACAAATTTACACAATAACTACGTTACAAAGAACTACGTCGAAACAAAAGAAGATGCACACAAGTTGCAAGTTACTATATTCAAAGATTCCACAGATATCACTGCAAAGATTATATAGCAAGCCAATTAAACCCTGGATAACTCAGGGTTTGCTTAAATGTATGTGCCACATTGTGATTTTGAAAGATGTGTATTTATATGAGTGTAATGTATCAAAATCAATATTATTCATAATGTACATGTGAGTACTATGTAACCATTTACAATGATTTTATCTGTTTATTTTTTATTGTTGTCTGGCAAATAGAGTAATCATGCTCACTAAAATGTTCTGCTGATGGTGGCGTGTGTGTTGAGTAATTCGATTCCCTACAATATGGGAGTAATGCTGACGCATGCGTCATGTTCGTGAACGGGCGCTGTCAGTTGGTACTGGGCATCTCTAAACTGTCATAGCAAAATGATGAATTATTAAACTAAACTCTTTTAGTATTGGCGTCATATAACATTGTTCTCACATACTATTTTGCGTTAAAAACAGTGTCACCAACTATTGTAAAAACTTATATGATGAAAAAGAGTAACCGTGGAGTTTCTTCTCCATAGGAATCTACACTTTGGAACGTGGCAACTAACTTCTGACAATTCAAAAGTGCTTGTAAATGGTTTATTTGAAATAAATGATTTTGATTTTGATTTTTGATTTGTATTAGGTATTACTTTTTGTTTGTAAATATTTGTCTTTTGGTTTGTGGTGAGAATTAAACGTTATTTTATTTTAAATAACATATAACATAGCATCATACCTGTATTCCCCGTAGGCAGAGGTGTACACTCAAATTTCATCAATGCTGTTATTAAGTCCCATGTAATAGGTGGTGAGCCTTTGACCATCAACCAGACACAATTCCAAATTCCGGGTTGCTACAGAGAATTTACTGGCACAAAAACTCAATAACACTTTGCCCGACCCAGGTATCGAACCCGAGACCTCATGTTCAGTCACGCTTAGGCCCACTAGACCAACGATGCAGTTTATTTATTTTATAGTTTCCTTTTATCGGCTTACCTATGCAAAAATCGTCTATCGCCACCGAAATCTCCAAAATCCCTGCTGTTTTTCCAAAACAAATTTGGTTACCCTCGTCAAAAAATCATTAGAGGAGCAAAAATATTTTGTCGCCGAACAATTAATTGCAGGCTAAAGAGACTGATGGAAAAATAATTTGATTAACAGCTTCGTGGGAGGCGGCGGCGTCTCTATTTATTTTTTATAGCGTTTAGTGACGCCATGACGTGATCATACTGAGATTTGCATAAAGTAAATAGTGTATTAAACTATGAAGGACTGCCTTGCCTTGCTAGTTCTATGTAAATCGAATCAATGGTCGATTGTCTAAGATAATACTTCGTAATTGTTTTTTTTTTTTTTTCAAAGATCTGATACCGCATTCTATGGAATGATGAAAACAATACATTGACATAGGATCACAGCAATGACCGGTTATTTCTTAGTTAATTTTAGTTTAGTTATCATCAGATCCTAGTATAATATATACTTAAACCTTGTCTGAAATAGTAAAAACCCTTTTTTGAGATAATCGCGGACATGCAAACATACATATATACGGGTCGAATACATAATCTCCTGTTTTGAAGTAAAAAGGTTAAAAATATACTCTACTTTTAGACGAAGAGTTAGGTGACGAATCCCGTGTAGGTGGTGAGCCTATTGCCATCAACCAAGCACAATTCCGAATTTGAAGCTGCTACTGAAAAAAATCTTACTATTAGATCAACGAGGTAGTTTATAGACATAATCATTCGATAACCGTTAGGAGTAAATATTTAAAGTTATTATATTAAATGGAAAAAGAATACGCTCGCGAACAGGTTTCGAACCTGTGCCTCCCGGATAAATACTCCAGGCGCTCTGACCACTAAGCCATCTCGACCTCTAGAGGTCTCTATCTTGACTTCCTATAAAGACCACCACCGTTCTCAGCACTGATAGGTTGTGTATTATTTTGATTTGAAGCTCGCGCAATTCATTTGGGGGCTGAGTTGCCCGCGTCCGTAGGAGTTCACCCATAAAATGGAAACCCTACACGAGTTCCGTGCATGGTGCAAAATGGCAATTCAACTCTGGTAGGAGGCTTGGGCCACGGCTGGTTACCACTCACCGGACGAAGCCATGCCCTTGAAGTAACCTGTACCGTGTTTCGGTATGTAGTCCGGTGCAACCGTTGTGGGAGACAGGTCTAAGAAGTTGCATCTTATCAACTCCCCAACTATCGTTCTCTCCAAATCTATCCACTCTACTTAGAGTGAATAGATTTCTTTTGGATCTACGTGCTCTATCCTTGGCCTCACCATCGCCTACCATCAGGCGAGTTGGTGGCCAAACCATTATCCAAATTTGATTTAAAAAAATGTTAAATTAGCAGATGCACTGTGATGCAAGCTTCAATAACCTAGTGTTATGAGCATTAGACTGCCGAGTTAATATATATATATTCTCGATGGTATGTAAGGACATGTAAGACCCACCTACCTGGAGGCAGTTTATAAACTCTAATATGAAATTTCTAGAACTGACACTATGTTGTTCATAAACCACACGATAACATGCTGACACTATGTCATTCATAAACCACACGATAAGATGTTGCTTTGTTTATAGTAATATTAATTCAGGTAACTTTAGCTTAAGTCGAAAAGTCCAAATTATTATAAACATAATAAGCCCTAAACACTGCATAAACACCCAGCAGGTTTCGAATGAACGCCCAAAATACCTAGAAAAGCCTTTCATTTTAATTAATGACTACGAAACAAAAGAGTGAATATGAGAGGCCGTTTACCAATAATTACAGTGCAGTCCTTCGAACCTCTCTAATTAAATCTGATATTTAAGCTTAAGAAACGCCTAGTTATTTACTTTGCCTTTGTTTTACCTTAATAGGGACTTGTTAAATAAACTCGGAGGTAAATAATGCTGATGGAATTAATTGATGTACGAAAATAAAAATTCTGCCACGAGCGATCTTTGAATTCGCAGCTCCTGGATGTGCTCGAAGTGCTCCTCCGTGTAGCCACAGATATGGTTTAAACTAGATACTGTAAGTGTTCTTTGCGTGTCGTTGTGTGCCTGAAAGTAGGCGTAAGTTTTTAAAGCACTAAGATAAGTCTGCTTTCCATAGTTTCTATGGTAAGTTATTAGAAAATAGTAATATAAATTATTTTTGACTTCATACTTTTTGTACAACATAACTTTTTTTTTATCTTAATCTATGTTATCCAGAAAGTGCAAGGATTCTAATAATACCAAATACATTACATTACATTTAAATATTTAAATCGGTTCAGGCATTTAAACGTTATGGTCGAATATAGAAACGCACAAACATACATACATAAATTAACAGTCGTAATTAACAGGCAGTCGTCTAAAAATGCCGCATTATGACAAAATAAACTGTATAATCTGTCAACAGTCGATAGTGAACTAGAGTGTTGGTGAACTAACGTGTCAGATTTTGTGTGCCTTCATTAAATTCAATAATATCATGTATTCAATAATTCAACATCTTCATGCACCGCCGAGTGCATGAAGATGTTTACAAGTTTAATGACACATAGCATCACGCCTATATTCCCCGAGTACCCAGTTGTACACCCACATTTCGTCAAATGTTGTCATTAAGTTCCATGTAATAGGTACGTGGTGAGCCTATTGCCATCTACCAGACACAAGTCCAGACTCCGGGCAGCTATTGAGAATTTCCTAACAGAAAATCTCAATAACACTTTGCCAGACCCGGGAATCGAACCCGAGACCTCATGCTGAGCAGTCGCGCTTGAGACCACTAGACCAACGAAGCAGTCAATGTCACGTTTAATGAAAGCAGACAAAATCTGACACGCTTCGTTTTCATACAATCAGATGTACCTGCGGTATTTTCCGTGTATCTAGGTAAAGGAAAACATAAAATTATTATAAAAACACCGCTATAACCAATCAAAAATGTTTAATACCCACATGATTACGAAATACCTGTGGTTTGTCGTAGCCTTGGGCTGACATAATTAAACTGGCAGTCCAGTATGTAAACGAGCTTGCCTCACCTGATGGTAAGCGATCAACGCCACCCATGAACATACTCAACCCCAGGGGAGTCACTGATACATAGCCGACCTTATAAAATACTTTTTTCGTGAACACCCCCATGACGTATATGGCGTCCGAGCTCCTGATCTTTTCGACAAACTGGTTGCCTCGATAAAAGTTTTTTTGAATTGAACTTTATCGTTTTAACAAAACTCTATGTCAAATTTGACGTTTAAAATTGACAAAGGTGTCGACAAAAAGAAGCATGCTCGCACTGCTGTTTAGAAAGGGTGTTGGCAGAAGTGGTTCCACAATTTGAGGGTTAAAATCATTACAGCAATCATAAAAGCTAGCATCGCCTGTATTCTCTGAGGTCGGCAGATGTGAACACAGTTGTGTAGTCATCATACCAATGCTGTTACTAAGTCTCATGAAATAGTGTGCCTATTACCATTAGCGGGTACAATTCCAAATGCCGTGCTGTTACTGAGAATTTTTAACAGAGTATCTCAATAACACTGCCCGACCCAGGAATCGAACCAAGAACCTCTCAATCAGCAACAAATGTCAAACTCAAAACTGTATTCCAATAACCTTTACAGGGATTTTGGAATCCTTTTATCTATCCATCTACGTTTGGCTACCAACTTACCTAATGGTAAGCGACGGTATGGTCTAGAATGGAGAAGAAATCATGTCCAGAAGAAATCTATTCAGTCTATCTTTGAATATGCCTAGGTTCCGTTGATCTATTCAACGGCATATAAGATGCCGTTATATTCACTACAATAATTCTTGTTACCACCTAAAAACAAGGTTCGGGCTTGAATAAAATTTACTTGCGGTGCTAAAAAATACTCATAGCAAAATGCTTCAATTTATCAACTTCATGATGCGAAGAAAAATATTATGAATAAACCTCACACGATCATAATAAAAATCTAACACATGTAATGTCTTATGATAAGCTAAGTTTATTCTTCTCGTGTAGATAAAATTGTTTATTGGTCGTATACTCTACCTTATTGGATGTTCCTATGTCCGTGTCGGAAGAGCTGTTTCTATAAGTAATATCTTCAGTTTGATTTCGCTCACCATATTCTCAGTATTATCTACAATAATTTTTTTTGCTTAAACAGAGTCATGTATATTTTATTCTATTAGAGATGATTGAATTGAGATTTAATAGCTGTTATTATGTCAGAATTATCATAAATGGGGAAGTAGTTTGCCATTGGGCCTTAGCAGACATGCTATTGTTGGATTCGGCGATCAACAATTTGATCGGTTTTGGAATCTCAATGCATTATAAGTAAAATTATGGTTAACAGTCTCCTAGAGCACCTCAACATAAAAAAAATAAAAAAAGGTGTTTTTGTACGAGAAAAAAAAAGAACCACCAGTTAATTCAAGATAAATCTAAGATAAATCTTTGAAAAGCATTAACGCATGTTTAGCGAACTCTAAAGTTACAATATTAAATGGAAAAAAGAATACGGTCGCGAGCAGGATTCGACCCTGCGCCTCTCGGATAAATACTCCAGGCGCTCTGACCACTAAGCTGACGCTAAGAGGTCGAGATGGCTTAGTGGTCAGAGCGCCTGGAGTATTTATCCGAGAGGCGCAGGGTCGAATCCTGTTCGCGACCGTATTCTTTTTCCATTTGATATTGTAACCACCAGTTTGTTCCAAGTTCCAAAATTGTAACTCTTGAAGATAAACAGTTATGATTATAGTTAAACATAACAGAATTAATGCATTTCACTTCAACATAATTACCCAGAAATGTTGTAAGGAGCAATCAATTTCAAAGCCAACGGGGATTTGCAACCAGCGAGACACAAGTGACTAAGAGCAGCTTCTCAGGTGCGTGGGCTCAACTTAATCATTAAAATTACATGCCTAAGTTACAAGACGCTCTTTGCTTTGCGTAACAGGATATAAGTTTATAAATAACACGAGGTATTTTCACACCATTTTGTCTTGTAAGGGCAGGGGCGTACCGTGAGGTTGTGAGGCCCTGGGCTAATACTACTATGGGGCCTACCTTTATGTGTGTGGAAAATCGTATGTACTGAGACTCATACCGACTAAAAACCACACAGTTAATTAATAATATTGTCCATTGTCCTTAATGGGGGCCTTTTATATCCACGGGGCCCTGGGCTGCAGCTCAAAAAGCCCTTATAAAGATCCGCCCCTGTGTAAGGGTAAGGGAGAATGTTCTAGATAGCATTGAGTGTGTAGACTGATTATTTGCGTAATATACCTAGGATCAAACTTGCTTCAGACTAACAGTGGTGACCGGTCAATAGACAACGCTACTTACTAATATCTTAGGTTTGCGCGATCACTACACGTTATAATAAAACAACTTTTAACCGGATTAATCGCGTGTATTATTGGTTTTTTGTTTTTCCTGACGTTTCGAACACTTTGCAGCGTTCGTGGTCAGTCCTCCTGCGACCGCTTTATAAAACGCTACTTACGTCTTCTATTTACTTGTCTTTGAACCATTTTCTGAACAGATTATCATCCATTTTTAAACCTCCTAAGATGCCTGCTCTTAATATAATTGCGAGGTAAATTAATTAATTTAAGTGGACAACATTTTGATTCACTTACAATTCTTCTATCTCATGTCCCAATATTTTACACCGGAGTATCAAACACGTCAATCTCAGCTGCCCACTAACAGGATAAGCGATGAAAACCTACCAAAAAATGGCCTACATATTACTGCCATTATTCAAGAAAACACCAAGAGGCCATCGCATGGCAATTTTAACGCATAACGGGGCAGAAAATAGGACTCGTCTTGAGCTAAAAACTAAATGGTACCGAAAGTGCTTCAATGCTTAACGAATTTATGATGCGAAAGCAATCCTTAAATAAAGGATAGAAAGGAGTTTTATGGCGTGCTCGCGATTTTTTGCAGTGAAATATGTTTATGAGCTTTGTTATTTTATGTTTTATGGTTCTGTGTGAGTCGCCTTAGTTCTTCGGGTTGTAGCTATAGATTGTTAACTTCAGTTAATATTGTTTATTTGATAATTGCAGTTTGCAGTACCCTACAGCAGATATAAGACACAAAATATAAATGTAAAATTTTCCGGTGTTGATTATGTAATCGTTAATGTGTACCATAAACGCTTATTATTATATTTTTTATATTAAGAGCTAATTCCTTTCAAAAGTTATTTAAATCCTTCAGATTTTTACTAAAGACAAGGATTTAAAAAAGGAACTATAGACAAGGTTACTGGAAAGAAGGGTAACCAACCGGTGGCTTCGACTACACGATTGATTGATAACTTTGGGAACACTGCTTACCCACTAAAGATCAGGAAAAAGTTCATCATAATTGATCGTAATCCTATTAGTACAAGTTCCATTTTATCATCAGATTAATCATTTGTATCCGTTCTATTCGACTTTCTAAATGATTGAAGTTTGCTATTTTTGGAACAACAACGGAAAGGCTAGGACGCATTGCGGACATTCGATATGCGTGGGCCAGGAATATTTATTGTCGGTATTTTTCCACGATGGATGCCTTTTTATATCATTCTAAAGTCATCACGTCTATTTTGGTTCGTGAAACATTTGCTCGCTCACATGTGGCCACGATTTTTTGTACTTGGCTTACTCTTGAAAATAATTCCGCTCGATTGACATTGGAAATATGTCAGTTCGTACTTTTAAATCCCAAAATGTCTAATAAATAACTATAGATTCGGGATACGAACACAACATACTATAATTTATGTAAATGTATTTTAAAATTACGCGTTGTTTTAATGCGTCTATTTAATATTGGAATTGGATTGGAATTGGTATTAGTTTCAAGAGTAACCCCAATGAACGGGTTTACACCATATACCTGAGTTATTTTATCAGACACTAAAAATTTATTTATTGTTTATTGGTTGCATGACATATTAGCTAACAATGTTTTTAAAATGGTGACTCGAAAAGGTGGACTTGCCAACCAAGCTACTTTGTCTATTAATTTGGTCTCAGTCACTTGCTTTTTGTTTTAACGTATCCTGGTCTAATAAGGTACATTTTCATACATACTATATTCGTTATTGTTTAACGGTTATTACTCACGCGCATTTTTCGGGATTATTCGACTAATTTCGAACTCGAACGGAGCCCTTATCTATGAGCTAAGCCCGCGGCGATTTGCCCGTGAGGATTAATCGATAAACAATCATTAATACGAATATTTCCACGAAAGTTATTAATTTATTAAACAAAAACATATAATGACACATAATGGGTGATATATAATACGTGGCCTGTCACTCTTCAGTAGAACATCATCCCTTTGCGGTACAGAGGATTCATTTGTCATAACTGTTTGCCAAAAACTTTTGTGATTCATTCACCAAACCGAGGTACACAAAGCAGGTTAAGTGAACTAGTAAACCTTTGTAGTAGGTACCTTATAAAAATACTTCGTTCGTAAGATCCAAGCAACATTATCAATGTTAAATGCAGTTTTCCATAATGATATGAACAATTACCGATCTAAAGCTTAGTTTATGATCAGATCAGTAATTGGTCATATCATTACACTGCCCGACTAAACAATAATATAACCGACATTATAATATTTAAAGTTATCATTTTAAATGCAGAAAGAAAACGGTCGCAAGCAGGATTCGTACCTGCGCCTGCTGAATAAATACTCCAGGCGCTCTGACCACTAAGCCAGCTCGACCTCTGCTCACTACCGTGATCGCTCTTCCACATTTTAATACGTCTTTTGGTGACGTTATTGCTAACTATTCAGTCCTTATACAGGTGACCGAACCAATACGACTAACTTTGCAGTTAATACAATGTCGTACAGATGCAATTAACAAAAACAACAATTATTATAACAACAACAATTATTATATTTACCATGGAATTAATTGGTCTGAAGAACTTATTACTTTAATACCATATATTCTGTTCTTCTTACATACATACATACATAAACTCACGCCTTTCTCCCATCGGGGTAGCCAGAAACTACAGAACGCCACCTGCTACGATCCTTACATATGCCTTTTGCTTCATCCACGTTCATACATCTGGTCATACATGCGCGGCGGTCGCGAGTACTACGCACCTTACGTTTTTGGAGGATAGCACTAATAAGGTCAGTGTATATCCTTCTAGGGCGTCCCCTTCCGGCATTTCCACTTATACCTGCCTTGTAGATACCTTTTGTTAACCGTCTTTCATTAATTCTCTCAATATGACCAAACCATCTTAGCATACTCTTTTTAATTTTCGTTACTACGTCTTATTTTATACCGCAACTTTGTCCTATCACATCATTCCTCAATTTAACATCTCTTCTTCTGAGCACATATAATACTCAAAGTAAGAAATGGTTGTCAAATGACAGGCTTTACAGGTAGTCAGCTATAGTGTTATCCAGTTACTGGGTTGTCAGATAAAGAAGAGGAGAAAGTAAGAGAGTGTTATCAAATAGACATCCGTGAAAGCCGTTACGGGTAATCAGATGCTTGAAAATCTGACCAGTCTTATCGAAAGCTATCGTGTTACCCAGTAACTGATTGTCTATCAGATATGTAGTCGCTCTTTAAAAATACCAATATTACAATATTATACGGTACTGCATCCATGAAAATGCGAGGCAGATTTTTATAATAGGTATAATTCATAAAGAGTAGCTCACATTTATCGATTTATTTAAAAGTCATGTTAATTTATTCATTTTAATTTATGCATAATTTCGACGAAATCCAGCTTAATGCCTTCCAGCCAACCTTATTGTTATTAATAATAGACGGCCATTGAACCGTTATCTTTTTAGCAATTTCTAATTAATATAATACAGTTCAAAACATTCACAGAGGTTATGTGTGCTTTTAAAAACAGGGAGTTTACTCTTGAAGGTAATACCAATTCCAATAGTAAAGCAGTGCCATAAAACAATTTTTAAAGTTAAAATAAATTTACCTACATCATAATTATCTTAATTTTTAAGCATGTTGGTTTATTAGTATCTCGATTCTATAATTATTTTAAGAAATTTTTGGATTTAAAAGTATGAAGACATATTTCCAATATCAATCGAGCGGTTTTATTTTCAAGAGTAAGCCTGTATAATTAATTTATTAATAAGGTTTATTTGATAGTGTTTATATTTTTTTCCACCACTTAATACAACTAACTAATGAACTCTCCACCATCACAAGTATTTTTTCTTTAAAACCCTGCAATTAATATGCAGTCCACATTATCTCAATATCTTTCTTTCCGCGGTCGTATAAAAGCGTCAAGGTTTTCGCGTCATTTATCATCGCTGCGTCACTCAGACTGTGTCACAGTCAGAATTAAGGGGGGACGTGACCGCGTACGGAGCCCCCTGAGATAATGACGTCATTAAGAGAACGAGGGAAATAAGTAATGGACGTTTTTGTCCGAAGTATTCGCATAGTGCTGATTTATAATAGACATCGAAGGGTTTATTTCATGGTTGAATTTACTTTTTGTAACTGTTTAATATTTTTTTAATCAAAACTTCTCAACTTATAGAAGGGGAAAAAAAAATACATGACCGTAACATAGAGTATTAAAAAAAATATAATTTCTTATTTTTTGATCAAACAATAATAATAATAAAATAATAAATAATAATATTCCACAACTACCACACAACGCCGTCTAGTCTCAAGCTAAGCAGAGCTTGTGTTATGAGTACTAGACAACTGATAAACATACTTATATATTTCTAAATGCATACATATTATAGATAAATTACACCCAGACACAGAACAAATGATCGTGCTCATCACACAAACATTTGTCCTGGGTGGGAATCGAACCCACGACCTCCGGCATAGCAGTCAGGGCTACTAACTACTAGACCAACGAATAAATTATATTGATGTTAATATTATTTTAAATACTAGGTACCTATAGTATTTATTTTTCTAAACTTAATACTGTTTTCAACACACGTTGTTCCGGCGCAACTGCAAGCGCCTGCATAAAGATTCTTCAAACCACTAATTGCATGAGACATTGCTATCATGCATTTGACAGGCGTTTTGCTAATTATATGAAATTGTGTAGTGTCATTCTTACTTGCCTCAGAGCATTCAAACTGTAACCATCTAACGTATTCAATTTGTAATTACTATTTTGGGATTTCATTTATGGCACCTGTATGTTAGCTAAAGACATAACACATGTGCTTGTAATGTGGCTTTATTGTTCCGTTTTTAGGTTCATAATGAGTCTTATTATGCACGGGTGCTTTTCACTTTACATAACCGCACTAGTAATCTAAAAAATTACATTTACTTTTAATTTTAAATTGCAGACTATACTTAACTTTTTTTGCTGAGCTTTATTATTTTTGTGATTAAAACATGACAAATAAATATTTCAATAAAAAAAAAATTGTCGCCAAAGTAACATTAATTTGGGTTTTAAATTAAAAATATTTATTTTATTTATCACAACTTATTTTACTTTATTATTATTAAGTTGTTTTGCGACTTCGTCAGTGACTCTACTTCCACCTGTATGCCCATAGACCATAGACTCGGCGTACGAATAAATAATTATTGGATTACAAAATGTTATAGTCGAATGTTGCAATTTTGTTATGTTATTTTATTCTAATTTTCTTGCTTTATGTTGAATAATGTCGTATGAGACGCGTGCGCTATGATCATAACAGTCTCGGTATCATTGCTACTTCAACCTCGACAGTAATCACCAAGCTGTTCATTTGCAGCTCTTCATTTGGAGGTCAATTGTGTACATAAACGACAAAGTTACCTACACGAAGGGAAGTATCCCTTCAAAGAATTCGTGTTTATGTAATCCAAATATATGAAGCCAGTATTATAAAAGACACATTTCAAGGCCACAAAAAAGCTTGCCAAGAAATATTATAAATTGAAACTTTTAAGGCCACGCCAGACTTCCGAAATACAGGTGAAACAATATCGTTAACCTAGTTGTGCTAAGTAACTCCAATGTACTTTAATATTCTGACTCAGACGCAAAGAGGTCTTAAATTCTGACCTCCAGGACAAGACGCTTATACGATGTCTTAGACAAGGACTATTTATCATTGTTTTTAGTATCCATAGTTTATCACGGTAATATATGCCAAGGTTAGTATAAATCATTGTCTGTTTTCGGTGTGAGAGGAAAATGTGAATGAACGGTCTTAGAAATTATACTTACTACTTATATATACTACTCCTCACCGAATTCTTGGTCAAGTAGATAGTAGTACGCAAGAGATATTAAAGCGCACAAGTGTATGCGTAAACACAGGTGCATTCACTCTTCCTTTACTCTCATAGTCCGATGGGACGAAAATCCAACAGAACCGGAGAGAGATAAGGCGCAGGACCGACGGCTTTACGTGCTCCACGAAACACACCGCCAAGTTCCTAACTCCAGGCTGCTACTGAGAATTTCCTAACAGAAAACCCATTAAACCTTTGTCCAGCCTGGGAATCGATCCCAGGACCTCACGCTCGGCACCCGCGCTTGCGGCACTAGACTAACGACGCAGTCACGCGATGTTGCCACTATTTAAATAACACTCTTGGATTGGTCAGATATTGGTCAGATGATGGTTTTATTGCACGCCATTCTGGCCATACTACATAAGTATTTAGCGGCAAGTTGTTGCAGCTAATTTTATTATTGTGTTTGTGGTAGGTGAGTGAATAAAACAGTTGGTATCGATTTCGTACTCACGGTTATATTGTCCACACAATACACAGATATAACAGTCAGAAGGAGAACAGCACATAGGAGATAGTCACATAACAGTATATAAACACAAGAAGAAGCGCACAAATGTATATAAGCGTATTTGAGGTAAGCAGGGCTTAGGGCAAGCAGCATAGGCTTCGCGTCGCGATAGCGAAATCTCGACTGCGGTCGCGCAAGGTGAACGACCGCGCGCTGTCCGGCTCCCACCTCATAACAACGTAGGTAGGGACATCGGCTACGTCACAGTTACGTAGGCGATGCGCGATTCCACTGCACTGTGATGACCATTGCAATATGCAAAGTATGAAGTTGTGTAGAAATAAATATAACAGTTGTATTATCCAATAAGTTATTATTATCTTGTAAATAATATTATAATTAGATAGTAGGTGTAATATATATTTTATGAACAAGTAGATTTAAGTGTAAATTTAAAGATATGTGTAATGTATATATTGTATTGTGTTGTTAGTGGACATTGTTAAATTAGGATAATTTGTATTAAGCTATAAGTGGGGGAAAGGAAATTGTAGTGGTTAGGAATGCCACAAGTATATCTATTTACATTCTAACCTCAAATCAGTCAAAAAAATACATAAAGGAGACTGACATTATATTTTGTATTTTACGAAATAAATAGCCTTTTTAAGTCTTAGTCACGATTTAGTTTGTCAATCACAATTAACCCCTAGCGGCTGTCTAAGGACAGGCGTGGGCGTGCAGTGATTTCTGGGAATAACTTCTTTATTTCATACGTTATTAGGTACTAAGTTAATATTGAGGTAAGATTCCTTAAATTACTTTATTAAGTTAACGATAAACTTACTTAGATAAGTGACTATGAAAATATTACATACTAGCTGTACCCGTGGCTTTGCTCCCGTTAAAGTAATCTTAACGCCAATCTAAGATTTCAATTAATCATACAAACCAACTCACACGTGATTCCCATACCAGTAGGCAGAAACTATAGATTTCATCTTACATACATGAAGAGTGCATGCTCGACGGTTCAGTTTATTAACCTGCCTTTTTTGAGAAGGTCAGGTACGTTCGTTGAAGTCAGACCCTCCACCCCTTCCTTTTTTGGTAATATTTGTTGCATTATTCTATTTTTGTCTATCCTCATTGACGCCACCCTTATACAGACAGCCGTTACTTTTCAGATACTTGACAGTTGCCCTAGCAACCCAAACTCATACAGATAAATCATAGCAAACTCTTAAGTTACAAATTTTAGTGGAAAAAAGAACGGTCGTGAGCAGGATTCGAACCTGCACCTCCCGGATAAATGCTCCAGGCGCTCTGACCGCTATGCCATGTCGACCTCTGCTCACTACCGCGAATTCTTCTTCCATATTTTAATACGTCTTCTATCTATTTAGTCCCCATACAGGTGACCGAACCGATACGACTAACTTTGCAGTTAATACAATATCGTACATATTTTATGCGAATATGGGTAGTAAGCAGAGGTCGAAATGGCTTAGCGGTCAGAGCGCCTGGAGCATTTATCCGGATTAGGATTGCTTTACTAAACGATTCTTCATCTTCATGTCGATGGTACAATTTTAATTATTTGGTTGCCTAGATCCACACTTGCCGTGTCCAAAATTGTGTTCAGGTAGGTTCACTTTATGCTTAATTTGTTAGCGAGTGGTGGAAAAATTCCTAGCCTCAGTTTTGCGGTGAGTCCCGGCTTGTCATCCTGACACTGCCTCGGTCAGTAAATAACTGTGCCTGGCTTGTTAGGTGGTTAGGTGTTGTACTGGTAACTGGCCGTCATACAGTGGGTGTCTAGGGTCTGACTCCTGCTTGGATTTCTCCACAGCACACGCGACTTGTCTGTAGATATGTGGGGGCGCTATATCAGCTGTCAGATACAGCTTTTGAAGTGGTGTAGATTATACGATGTAATATTAGGATTCCACTCATCAATTAGATTTTTACATAATCTCAATGGGCCTGCGTTTGACCGCCAACTCGCCTGATTTTAAGCAATGATGTAATTGACGATGGAACACGCTTGACCACTAAATACCTATTCACTTGAAAACCAACAGATATATATTTATTGAGAAACACGGATGATGAACGAATTCGGCAGCAGTACAACCAGCTGAAAGCTAGATGCCACATAGATGATCTTACGTTATTTTCCGTTTCTCAAAGTATTACCGAAAAATTTGATAAGCCGCTGTTACCGATACATTGGAGATACCGGGATGTTTTACCACCTCTTCGATAACGGGAGTACTCCCGACTGAACGTTCCCGAATGACTGTACCGGCGCCCTATCTCTATGGAGTGCAATCCCTCTTTCTTCACTCACGTATTCCGGTGGGACGGTAATCCGACACGTCCGGAGTGAGATCAGGCGCAGAACTGACGGCATGACAATATGTGTTGGTTTTTTGACTTTTTAGTGAGTTTCGGTGGGTCAATATATATCCATTTAGGGATCTCAGAATTTCCACTTACACCTGCCTCGTCTTATCAACATGACTCTAAGCAAAATTTTTCAGTTTCTGTCACTGCATCTTCATTTAAAAATGAAAATATTAATGATCATCAATCTTGTGCAGTGTAAAGAGAATCTTAGAAAAACTGAGTTATTATTCTAGTGGTTGCAAGTGAGTATAAGCGTAGGTAAGTCTTGGGTTTGATCACCAGGTCGAAAAAAGTGTTGTTGAGTTCCATAATGGAGTTTTCAGTAAAGCTTGGGTCTGGCTTGTTGTTTATTTTTCCAACATTTAATACCCGATCTATAAAACGAATGCCCAAGATGCAGGTACTGATAGTCTGTTCCAATCTCCGCTTAGTAAACATGCTGAGGTAAAGGAATGTTTTACACGGTATTTTATTGGATATCATCGAGAATGTACTCTCCAACCACCTCAATAGCCGGCCAGCCTCTAACAAAATCGTCAGTATTGCTAATTTGATGTTTCGCTATTACCTACTTATGGATTAGGCAATTAAATTAATCCTAAGGCCAGGCTGAGGGAATGTGTAGTTTTGTTACTAAATAGGTATTGGGGGCTGAGTTGCCCGCGTCCGTAGGAGTGCACCCTTAAAATGGAATCCCTACACGTAGCCCCTGGGTGGTGCAAAACAGGTAACACAACACTGGTCGGAGGCTTCGACCACGGCTTTTTACCATCCACCGGACAAAGCCGTTGTGGGAGTGGGCAGTTGCATCAACTCCCCAACTATCGTTCTCCCCAAATCTATCCACTCTACTTAAGAGTGAATAGATTTATTCTGGATATACGTGCTCCATCCTCGGCCACACTGTCCCTTGCCATCAGGCGAGTTGGTGGCCAAACGTAGATCCATTTATATATATATATTTTTTTATATAATTTATGACACAGTTTAAAAATGACTTTTCTATGGAAAGAAGTACCATGATAATGATGAGATCTGATTGATAAAAAAATTACATAACGCTAACGTGTAACATCTTCACTGTGCTTCACCATATTGATATGAGACAGCAAGAGAAACACATAAAAAGTGGGTTTATATTACAAAAAGACACGAAAAACTAAAATAATGTTGTTTTTCTGCGAAATAACCAATGATTTCAAAAGAAAGGATACGCCCATCTAAACATTTTACATAAAACTTCTTCATACAAGCAAAGGTAGCGCCATCTGTCATAACTCACACGAACTACGGAGTGCCGCGTTCCATAGGTCGAAGACTAAACCTTGTACGTGCGTACATGATTTTTTTTATCACATTTTATTATTGGTCAATATTTTTATACACACATCAGTCACGAACTGAACTGAGTTTTTACCCGACTGCGCTAGAAGGAGGGTTATATTTTTTTTGGGGGTATGTATGTATGTATGTATATTTCTTTAGCACGCTCTGTAGCCTAAACGGATTTATGGATTATATTAGTTTTTTAAACTATAGATTATTGCGATAATAATACATGTCTCAAAAAACGTAAGTAAAACAAATTAATATCAATCAGCTATATTTGAAATTGTAAACAATATTGTTATAATTACTAAGTATCGAGTTGGTGTCACTTCGTGTACAGTAGTTATAAGTTTTATTTTGTAATATTATGTATTAGTTTATTTATAGTAACATTTTATGTTTGTGTATCTTATTCTATGGGCCAAGTTGCCTGAAATAAAGGAAATAATAAAATAATAATTAACATATAAGGTACTTACTGAAATTACTTACACTAAGTTCATAAGACAAAAATAACACAAATAAAAAATGACGTTCGTTCAACGTTACTTCGCGCGCTGCCGGCCACACAATGGCCGCCATTACGGACTTCGGTAGTAAAATAATTATACCTTTAAAATGTGTTAATTTAATCATTTAATTGGAACAGAAGTAATCTAGGGTTATTTACCGATGATACGATATCCCATGTTCCTTTTTAATCTTTGAATCGTAATTTTTTCAGCCTTTTACCACGCAACTAGGCATATTTATGACAAACAAATACTCGCCCTCTCCTGCGCGCGGTCCATTGTCGACTGAGTTGCGTTGGCCCTAAACTGTCGTTTTAGGGCCAACGAGTTGGTGCCATTTAGTTTCGCGGTCGGCCGGGTCCTTACGCTAGTAATATATATGTCAATGGAAATAACAGATAAACCTTGTATTATCAAAATTAAAAATATACAAAAATAATATCCTGTACCGGGATTTGATCGACATACTTATACTGTGCCAGTCACCTATGTATGGTATGCAACTAATTACTCAGTTGACAATGTTGCTAAAATAGGCATTTACAATCTACTAATCAAAATACAAAACCGGTAAATGCTTGGTCCCTATGTGATAAAGCGCAATGATACCTTTTGCAGTGCTTATCATTTTTGATAAGCTAACAGTGCAATTTTTATTGAAATCCGTCCAATTTAGATTCTGAGTGTGAGATGTTTAACATCACTGCTCAGCTCCCTTGAGGAAATGCGCAATTTTGAATAGCCTATAAGTTGACCCGGCTTTTGACGATATTTTTTACAAATTTTCAGTTGTTTCTTTTTGTTGGTTTGTACGCCTACCTCGGACATACAAACAGACAAAAATACTCAAATTTTAAAAACAACAGATTTGGCAATAGTATCGATTAAATAACACATTACGAAAGAAAAAAAACCAAAAAGCGAATTTGAAATTTTCGGGCTTTCTAGTTACGATTTTATTATAAGTATAGATAGATTATTTAGATTTATACATATAAATGTATAGCGTAGTTGCCGAAAGTCCAAATAACTACTAACCAAGATAAATCTTTGAGAAGCATTAACGCATGCTTAGCGAACTCTAAAGTTACAATATTAATAGGAAAAAGAATACAGTCGCGAACAGGATTCGAACCTGCGCATCCCGGATAAATACTCCAGGCGCTCTGACCACTAAGCCATCTCGACTTCTGTTCACCACCGCGAATTCTTCATCCATATTTTTCACACGTCTTTTTGGCGACGTCATTGCTGCATTCAGTACCTATACAGGTGACCGAACCGTATCCTGTACCGTTCGAATCCTGTTCGCGACCGTATTCTTTTTCCATTTAATATTGTAACTACTAACCAACTAGATCGCATAAACTAAAAAATAAAATACATACTTAAACTAACGCATTTTTCCCATGGGGATAGGCAAAAATGATAGAACACCGTCTGCTAC
Organism: Xylocampa areola; assembly: GCA_935421205.1. Taxonomy (NCBI): domain Eukaryota; kingdom Metazoa; phylum Arthropoda; class Insecta; order Lepidoptera; family Noctuidae; genus Xylocampa; species Xylocampa areola. The sequence goes on from OW285204.1 coordinate 16,437,870, forward strand.
GATCCTTACATACTCTTTTTGCTTCGGCCACGTTCATACATATCTACATGAAAAATATCTACTTAACCAAGAAAACTCTAAACGAAAATCGTGAAAATCTATTCATAAAATAAAATATAAAAATCTAATCTGTCTAGCTTACACAAAAGATAATCCTAAAACCGTCGGCCTTTTTACGCCACAAATATGCACATACAACCTTCCCAAATAAGATATAACGGTTAACATGAACTTTATAAAGTATGAAGTAGATACGTCCCGAGGACTCGATAAATCATTGTTGAGAAAGGCCTAGGGACGGTGAGCTTGTCTTAAAATAATGTTGTCAGCCTGTAAGGAAGTTTAACAAAGGGGAAGTAAAGAGGCCAGACAGCTGGGGTTTCAAAGCATACAGTCAATATTTTTTGGAGCGAATAATTATTATACAAAATTATTTAAACATACCAACCCGTAATTGTTATACAAGGTTTTTTAGGGTTCCGTAGTCGACAAGCAGCCTTTAAAGTTTCGCTATGTTCGTCCATCCGTCTGTCCGTTCGTTCGTCCGTCCGTCCGTTTGTCTGTCCACAGCTTAGCTCAGAGATACTAAGTACTGTAAAGATATAATTTGGCAGGTTTTAATTACGCCAACAAAGTGATAAAACAAAACCTTGAATTTTTTTAATGATTTCTACCCTACACGTAAAGTGGAGATGATTTTTTGTTGTTGTCTATCCAATATGGAGTGTGGAGTATTATCTCTATTTCTCGATTCAAGGATCCGTTTGCGAAATATTAAGCATTAATGTGCAAATTTTTTGTTAGAGGTAAGTGCTGCTATCTAAATAGTTGTTTTTGAATAAGTGAAAAAGAAAAAAAAACAAATTGCTAAGTAGCTTTTACTAGTTAACGAGTAATAATCGATCGAGAGAAGTAAAATTTCGTAAAACTCCATTGAACATTACTTAGATGAACTTTATTAGCTTAAACCATGAACTTAATATGTTCATAGTATCAAACAGAAATCCTCCTTCTAAGTCCGGATATTGTGACGGGTAACTACTAACAAAGATGTAAGTAGTTGTGTGTGTTTTAATATAATACGTAAGGTATGTATGGGTGAGAAATTCAAAGAGAAAGATTATCTAATTTTTTTTACAGCTAACTTATTATAATACCATTCAGAGCCACTCAGACTATCTAAAATCTCAGTACAACATTTAATAACATTTTAGTTTATATTTTTAAAATTTTCTAATTTTCACTGAAACTCTTAATTATATATTCTTGCCTTATTTTAAAACGAGTCTAGATTTTCTTGTGCGGGTATGTATCCCTAAGACTGCAGGGTTCATTTTCATTGAGATCCTATTCACTACTTTTTAATTAAATTCTTTAGTAAAATAAGACTTCGTATTTTTTTCTGGGGAATTTCGTTTTGTATTCGTTAATTTAAAACTTCTTAGCAATAGAAATAACAGTTGTAAAAATAACTGTAAATTAAATCAACATCTTTGATATTCAATGAAGACTTATAAATTGATAATGAATTAAATTAATGGTAAGGTACTTGTATTTTATTCTTAATTAACTTTTAAGTATATTTTAAACAGTAAAGAGAATTTCATTTCACGCGCCATCTAAGGGTATCTTGGAAATTCTTTAGGAGTATTTTGTGAGTAATTCTTTTTGATTCTATTGTGAATTTATTTCTTTAATTGAGTGTTTTTTCAGTTCATTAGCCAGTGTTCGTTTTGTTAAGAGATAGAAATAGGCATAGGTACGGATCATAGTGAAATTAATTCCTATTATGCATGGATTGCCTATTGTGTTACCTCCCACACTAAACTGTTTGTTAGTATGTGTGTAGTGCCCAGATTATACTACGTGGGGTTTAGGAGAGAGTCAGTGTGGGTGTTCTCTGCCCCACCTAGGAGACTGTACACAGTACCATAACTCACGTCAAGTCATGGTAATTACAGTTATTATATTAAATGGAAAAAGAATACGGTCGCGAACAGGATTCGAACCTGCGCCTCCCGGATGAATACTCCAGGCGCTCTGACCACTAAGCCATCTCGACCTCTGCTCACCACCGCGAATTCTTCTTCCATATTTTACACGTCTTATGGCGACGTCATTGCTATCAATTCAGTCCTTATACAAGTGACCGAACCGACACGACTAACTTTGCAGTTAATACAATGTCGTAAAGAATGCAATTACCTTAATAATTCAAGATAAATCTTTGAAAAGCATTAACGCATGCTCAGCGAACTCTAAAGTCTTATGTCTCATGGTAAGTACTTTTAACAAAGTGAATATTACACAACCACTGGAGACTTATAAGTTCTTTTATGTTCTTGTATGTGATATGTGAAAAAGGAATACGGTCGCGAGCAGGATTTGAACCTGCGCCTCCCGAATACTCCAGGCGCTCTGACCACTAAGCTATATCGACCTCTGGCTTAGTGGTCAGAGGGCCTGGAGTATTTATCCGGGAGGCGAAGGTTCGAATCCTGCTCGCGACCGTATTCTTTTTTCCATTTAATATAATAACCTCAAAATAGTCTAATTTTCTTTATTAGTTTTCTTCTAATGGTTAAATTTTTCAGTGGCATTTTTCTTCTTTTAGAAGACAGAAATGAACCCCAGGTCGAGTTTTGGCAATTCGTGGTGATATCTCCATTTTTAATCTAGCTTCATGGGTTAAAACAGGCACAGAAAGCACACTACTTTTGCTATGTAGTTAAATTATTTTTATTGTAATTATATATGTAGAGGGGTACCATCCAAGACGTTTACTGAATAATAATTTATGTTTAGTTTGTTTAGGTTACTTATAAGTTAATTTATATATATGTGTGATTTAATGCTGTGTGCAACAAACTGGCGCGCAAATAAAAAACTTAATCTTTCTTTCTTTTTTTTTTATACATAGGTAGCTGGGTTAGGGATATAGCTACCTAAACCAAGGAGCAAGCATTAACAGGCTAGTTATTGAACAAATCGATAGTATCTGCATACCCCAATGGAGAACAGGCGTGATTGTGTATATGCACGTCTAACCAACAGAAATCAACCAAGGCATGATTTAATGTATGTAAAAGATAATTATGAATATTATTATCATTAGCTTATTGATTTTCAAAGGTTCAATAAAATCACTTTGCATATAATACTAATATGATGTTGTTGACAAAACATGTGAAACTTCCAAGGATCAGGCTGTTATCCTTGAGAAGTTGTAAGAGGCGTAAAGGTCTGTTTACATCTGTGCATTGTGTATGACAAGGTTCACGTCATCATATTGGTTTACGTAATTTTGCCAGATATATATATATAATGATAACTGAGAAATCACATAATTTTTTTTTTGGTATTTCGTTGTATCCATATTTTATATTAAAAGCTAACATAAGCTTAGTTATAGCTCCATAACAATAAGCAAGTTCACTTAAATTACTGTTTGTAAAAGATAATGAGTTTTTATGAATTGTTGGTAAAAGTTAAAGTTTAAGTATATGTTTGTTATTCGAAGACGCAAAAACGGCTGAAGGGACTACTTTTGTCGCACAGACAAAGTCGCGGGAATATACAATATATATATACTATTTTAAAGAAAACGTTGCCCCACACTAGGAATTTCTTTCTGTGTCGTGGGGGCGTTTACAGACATTTAATCTCACAAGCACACACACAACCAGACCCGGAGCAATTACCTGTAGACCGTACAAACATTTGTCCGTGTAGGAATCGAACCTGCGACACACGGCGCAGCAGTCGATCTCTCGATCACTGTGCCAACCGCGCTGTTTAAATTATATGTAGTTGATGTCTTTGATTGACTAAGAAAGTACCTATATAACCATGAAATAGTCCTAGTTCATGTTGTTTTGAACCGACAACATCACCCCTCCACTAGGACTGAAACTACCCAATTCTTATTCTTTCCCAGCCAGCACTTAAGTATCAGAATTACGAGCATCGTGTTCAGTTTTATCACAGCATGCAGCTGCAACCCTGAGCGGCCCTTAAATATTCACTTTGCATAGTCAGCGCGATAGGTGAGCGAGCTTAAACTTTGAACACTTTATCCAGTATTATGGAAGTTTTGCACTGCAGTGGGGTTTTTCTTCTAGTTTGTTAACAGCACGTGTCACGCATAATTTATTTGAGTTGTTTTATGTTTAGATTATTTAAGATTTTGTATAAGTTTGTTGTTTGATTTTTTATGATTAACGATTCTGCTGTGGACAAGCCTAGGATATTATTATTTACAGCTGTGCCCCGCGATTTCACCAGCATATAATTATATTATTAACGTTAAAGTTACTCTTTATATAGTCAGATTGGAGTTTCTTGCGGGCTCTTCTCCATAAGAGCTTTGGATTTTCATAAGTGCCTGTAATATGGTCTATTTGAAATAAAAATATTTAAATTTGAATTCAGCTACCTGTCAGACTTCTTCTTATCGTGTGGTTGATGAACAAACTAGTGTCAGAGTTTAAACCACCCGTAGGTCTCTGACATGGCTTCACACACCATCGAGTATATTTCTCAGGTGTGCTTGGTTTCCTTACGATGTTTTCTTTCACCGTTAGCTACCTGCCAGTAAAATCATATCAGACAGACAGACAGACACAAAAATTATAAAACAGATTTTTAGTCATTGGTATCGAGCCAATAACCGTATGAGCTTAAAAAAACACTATTAATTAGACATGACAAACAAATACTTAAATTTTATTTATTTGTATTGATGATGACGATCTGATCTATTAGTAATACATATTTGATTTTAAGAGGCGATGTAATTATAATTTTAACAGAATTACTTGAATTTTTTTCTGTGTTTGAATGCTATCGCAATATATTTTTCGTTCAGTATTGCAAGCTGAAACATCAACAATGCGATACTGTCCTACATATTAATAACTTTATGTTTTTATCAAAATGAAATCGAGTATGCATAAATCGGTACCATAAGAAGATGTTTTTCTAACCAAACCTTCATAGTTCTAAGATTGTAGCCGCAAAATTATCCCGAATAACAAAACGAATGCGCAAATCTCAATCTATACTGTGATTTCTTATTAAATGCCAACATTTAAGTTAAAATGGTGTGCTGTATGAACTGAATGTTGGGTGTGGCAAAATAGACATGAAAGTAGAATAAATTCTGTAGAAAGGAGTCCCTTTCTAAGTATGTGTGGTGTGACAATGAATAAATGAAAAAAAATGAATAAATTGAGGAATGATGTGATAAGACAACGTTGCGGTATAAAATAAGACGTAGTGACGAAAATTGAAAAGAGTATGCTTAGATGGTTTGGTCATATTGAGAGAATTAATGAAAGACGGTTAACAAAAGGTATCTCTACAAGGCTGGTATAAGTGGAAATGCCGGAAGGGGACGCCCTAGAAGGATATAAACTGACCTTATTAGTGATATCCTCCACAAAAGTAAGGTGCGTAGTACTCGCAACCGCCGCGCGTGTTTAACAAGATGTGTGAACGTGGACGAAGCAAAAGGCATATGTAAGGATCGTAGCAGGTGGCGTTCTGTAGTTTCTGCCTACCCCCAGAGGAGAAAGGCGTGAGTTTATGTATTTATGTAATTAAGTTATAACAGCGTTGCGTACGGCATGTGAGAAGCATGCCTAGTGATCCAATTTCGCTTGTAATACAGGAGCTAAACACATACAAATACTTCAAACTCACTCGGCGTCAGTACACTGCGTGTGTCTATGTGTGTGTGCATAATCTATGCTTCGCTTTTGGCAAGGCAAGGAACCATCCGTATTTTTTTCAAGTCCGTGTTATAACTGCTATTTATACGATGCCTAATCATAATTTACCGTTTTCAGATTTTTGTCGGTCGGTGTATCTGTCTGAAAGTTTGTCTACAATATGCTTCTAAACGGCTCACCGGATTGAAATGAAAATGTTTGGTATTAAAACAAGAATTTTAACTTAGATTTTCATGTAAGTCCATTTCAATATCTTGCAGAGTTTAAAGTACTATTTGACCAAGTTCCGCGGGAACGAAGCTAGTATTGAGTAATGCTCAACATACTAAGTCTTCAAAACTCATGTCGCTGACGTGCCCCTTAAAGTGGGACATGTCTGCCGTATACCTCATGAGCAGTGATCCGTATAGCACAGGACTAGGTACCCGAGATAGCGAGACGGGGCCGCGGCTGACCAAGAAGGTGATGGCGGGACGAACTGGATGATTTTCTTGGTAATTAGCATGACGCAGCACAAAACCGTGATAGATTGAAGGAATAGAGGGAGGCCATTTCCCAGCAGTGGGACAAAATAGACTAATTATAATAATTATTATAAAGGGAAAAATAAAGAGTCAATTAAATATTATTTTAGCACTAATCCCTAAATACATTTCATCTCCAAGTATACCGTTATAAATAAAACGAATACCTACGCTTCAAGAACATCTACAGGATCAAGTATTTTCTCTAGACCTTTTATTTTGTTTGGCGAATCTTTTAAGAGCAACACAATCTTATTTGTCTTTGGTGTTTAATCACGAGTGTAATGAGTGTTAATGGCCCGTGATGTTTTGTTTTCTTACCAACATGTTGTTTGGCCTTTGAAAAGGGTGACGTCATCGAATCTTGGCCTTTTATCGGATTGGCGGGGAGATTCTTTTGTTTTGCAGAATTGCTGAGTTATTGTTTTTGCTTGATTCGATATATTATATAAACATACAGTACCGTTGTGGAATCAATAGTCATTGGTTACTTGCAGAACTTATAGATTGTTGAGATATCATTGACATGTAAACTGAGTTTTCTTCACTGAGAATTTCCTAATAGCTGCCCCGTTAGTCTAGTGGCGCTAGACGGCTACTGAGCTGATTCTAGGTTAGATAAAATGGACCCCTATTTAAGGATATGTTACCCCATCGAAATGTGGCAACACTAGTTTAGGCTCACCTCGTATAGAATAAAACTGCGTCGGTGAAATGTGAATGTACAACAGTAGGTACTTCTCTGCATAACCCTTCGAGGATATAGGATTGATGCTATGTTATGTTAAGCCAGAATTTAACAACGTCTCCAGAATAGACACCTAAGAACTTAAACACGCTGCCTCTAGAATAGACCACTTAGAATTTTAGCAACGCTGTCTCTAGAATAGACCACTTAGAATTTTAACAACGCTGTCTCTAGAATAGTCAACTGAGAATTTTATCAATTTTTTTTTATTGACATATATGAATCCATATATTCTGTAACTTCAAACTAAACCTGAAACCTGTTCACATTATCAACTACTGGCCACATTACCAACACCCAGTTCCTATTACTCCCCAGCTCATTACACATACCTAATTAAATCCCCTACAATAATTATCCTTCATAAATCCTACCGTACAGGGAACAACCCTTTTGCGTCGCTAACTACCCACCACACATTACTCACATTGCATGCTAATTAGAAAAAAGGCAAGACGGTGCTCTAATTAGCCCATATGTTCAAAGTACATTTGTTAGTCAAGATTTATTAGAAGATAAATCGAATTAGCAACGAAGGTAACTGTAGGAAACGGTAAATGTTCTTCGCCCATTAAGATTGTATCAATTAACATTTTTCACCGGATAGTAGCTATTTTTCTTAAGTCTTGCTGGATGTCTTTATGTTAGGTGATTAAAGTTGGTCGTTATTGATGGCTGTACAATTGTTTTGTTTAATATCATGCCTCTATTTTCTACAGATGTATGTAGAGGTTTACTTTTGTGAATGGATGGAAAGGTTTGGAAACTTTATATAGTATTTACATTATAAGTCCGCCCCCGTCGGGCGAAGGCCATGTCTCGTCAGAAATTACCGTATTTAGAATACTAGTGTGTCTGTCTGAAATTTGGTCTCAAATAGGCTCCGAAACAGTGCTTTGGAAATCCTATATTCTTCTTTATATTTTAAATTATATATTATATGAAGCTTAACTTAAATTTTTGTGTATGATGCATTTCAATACCTTGCAGGGTTCAGAAGATAATATAAATATTTACAACGCTATAACTGCTACCATCACATATTTATATTTAATCTATATCTGTGGCTACCATCTAGCGGGGACTCATGACCAATATTCCGTACCAGTTGATTAGTTTTTTTCAGACCTGCGTGAACAAAATTACAGGCACAGCTAGTCTACAATATAATAAAAAGCGAAATACAGGTTAACGCTACTATTTATTCTAAGCATTATCTTTTTTAAATACCTTAATACTCTACAGGCTGTCAAAGCCCAGTTATAAAGTGAAGGAAAAAATGGAAAAACAGTGTTAAAGTGCATCACAATAAAAACAAGATTTAGGAAACCACCACTTCCTTTAATCAAACTGTAGAAAGTAGAAAAATAATATTTCAAAGCAGCACCTCTTTCCAACATAATTATCTCCCATTCATCACTTCAAAACGTACTTCTTAAAATGAATTCCGACCAAAACTATTCAGAAGCTAAAAGGCGAGACGTACTCGTAGGTACGGACCGTAAGTTAATCATTGCAGCGGTTAAAATTCTATTAACCGCTCAAAGTTTTCAAACCGAATTTTTAATAAGAAAGTTGGGAACGTCCAACTTCAGCCTTAGTTGAACGTTGCTTGTTCATTTTCACTATGAATTCTTACTGGTAGAATTTATAGTGTTATCTTCAATGTTCTGTTTTTTAGTTTATTACGGAGATGATTTAAAGATGTATATTAAATCAAAGATAAATCGCCTCCCGGATAAAAAGTTCGGAAAAAAAATCCATTTGATATAATAAATTTAGAGTTCGCTAAACATGCGTTAATGCTTTTGAATGATTTATCTTTAATTGTTAAGGTAATTGCATCTTTACGACATTGTATTAACTGCAAAGTTAGTCGTGTCGGTTCGGTTACCTGTAAAGGGACTGAATAGATAACAATGACGTCGCCATAAGACGTGTTAAAATATGTATGAAGAATTCATGGTGGTGAGCAGAGGTCGAGACGGCTTAGTGGTTAGAGCGCCTGGAGTATTTCTCTGGGAGGCGCAGGTTCGAATCCTGCTGGTGCTCGTATTCTTTTTCCATTTAATGTATATTAAATGTTGGGACACTATTTGAAAATGTGTTTGTTTAAACTTTATTAACCAATCAGTTATGTATAGTATAGTTATGAATATATTCAGGTGTTAGGTAACTTTCGGAAGTCTATTAAAATGGATGCAAATAAATGCAATATTGAGCTACTTCCACAATAGTGAGGATAGTCATGCAATTACCTGTATAGCGCCCGCAAGTCCGCAAATATATGCACCAACTACTCTACACGTGTTTCATCCCCCCACGGGGCATCATCAGGAGGAGGTTAAACCATGCAGTGCCCACCACCGAGGTTTATCGAAGTTTAGTTTTACCACAGGGCAATATTTTTGCCAACGCAAAATAAATTTGTTAAAATACCAGTTTTAAAATACAGAACATACAGAATTTACTCACACATTGATATAAATACAATTTTATATTATTTGCACAGCGTAGGCGAGGCACAAACGGCTCGCCACGGGTATTAAAAATTCATGTAGCAAATATAACGTGGGTGTATGTAGCCACCCTAATGCTAGTGGTCCGGGAGCTGATGGTTATTTAAAAGCAGGTATTTATTCTTGGCACTAAAACTGCAGTAGAATATTTTCAATGTCTTAAATAAATAAATCTTATAAGAAGAATTCACAGTGAAAGCATTATGAACTAGGGAGCTAGTTCATAATGCTTTCACTGTGAAAAAGTTATGAGATCTCTAGTAGAGCCAAACTCATAGCTGAGCTCGGATTTGTATTACGCGTCCTGGTCTACGGGGCCTATTCAAAGGACATACTATATAGCTCTACGTGCTCTTTAGTGTATCTCATTTATAACAATGAATAACAAATAACTCTACCTATAAGCCCTGACTCTATAAACTCTACATCTTTTTTCGTCATTGTCGCACAAACTGTTCCATAAGAACTTAAATGTTATGTCACGTAATAGTTCCTTGACCGTTAAACGGTCACAGCCATATTTTTAACCATCCCCCGTATGGTTGTTGGGAGGGGACGGGTTCCAATTTCTAATTATTCCATTATTATAAGAAAATCCTATCCTACATACCAAATTTTAGCCTACTAGGATTTCGGGAAGTTACCTAAAAGTTTTGATGATTATCAGTCAGAGAGTGAGTCACGAAATCGACGTATTTCAGATGTCAATAAATATGAAATCATAAAAGCTAGGTAAATTATAGTATAAAACAAATGTATGTGTTATATAATTATTTGTACATACAATAAAAAAAAACCTGTAGAATACACATAAGTTCTGTCCAATAGAAATTTTGATTCATGAATACGGCATAATACCGATAAATCTTTCAATACCGCATTATACCATGCTTAGCGAAAGCGACGACGATGTCACCTAACGACGTATTAAAATGTAGAAGAAGAACTCAGAGTTGTGAGCAGATGTCGGGATGAGCTAGTTGGCAGAGCGCCTGGAGCATTTATCCGCGAGGCACGTGCTTAAATCCTGTTCACGATGGTATTCTTCTTTCAAATTTTTTTATTTACGAATTGTTTCAATTCCACCGCTGTTGTTTGAACTAGGTCTTTAGGTATTTACCCTGAAATGAAGCCTAGCTCCTACACTACCCGAAGAGTTAGTTAATAATAGCCAGCCATAAATAAGGCTCTCGGGACATACACCATACGTTAATATTATTAAGAAAATATTAATAGGGTTTCTATTCTCGGCTACGGGGTTTTCTGACGGAATCTTTAACAAAAGCTTCAATGGAGAATAATTAGTTTAAATCTTCTAATTAATTTAGCTCTATAGGGCTCATAATTGAACATTCAGAAAGGAAGCGACCAGGACTTTGTGTAATTTACTTAAAGTGGGGATCGATATTGGTGGAGTACTATAAACCACTTACATTTCAAACTTTTCAACATTTCAACTGCTCTAAAAAATTAACAGTAATTCTCAAGTGGAATGGGTTCGGGGTGGGTGCATCAGGAATTTGCGGTTTTGATATAGTAATGTCTTCTTGTGGACAATCCGGGTAACCCCTTAGATAGCTAACAGATATTATAATAAAACAACTTTAAACCGGATTAATCGTGTATTATTGGTTTTTGTTTTTTTCTGACGTTTCGAACATTTTGCAGCGTTCGTGGTCGCAGGAGGACTAAGGGGTCAGGTGTCTCAAAAGTTTATTTAAAATTATTTTAGTCTACCGTACATATAATTTATAAAATTCATAAAATATTTTTTTTCTATGATAAGATATTACTAGCTAACAGATTCTCAAATTATAGAGTGAGCTATATTTCTGCTGATAATATTTTTTTTGCAATAATGAGGTGGAGACTGCGTCGTTGGTCTAGTGGACCCGAGTGCGACTGCTGAGCATGAGGTCCTGGTCGAATCCCAGATCGAGCAAAGAATAATTGGATTTAAAAAAGTCTCAGTAGCAGTCTGGTCTTTGAAATTGTTCCCCGTTGGTGGCAATAGGCTCACCACCTATTACATGGGACTTAATAACAGCATTGGTTAAATGTGAGTATACAATTGTGTACACCTCTGCCTACTCCTCGGAGAATACAGGCGTGATGCTCTGTTATGTTATGAGCATTGCAATCAAAATCTAACGCCTCATTTAGTGTCACACCTTTCCGCGATAAAATTGTCTTGTCTCTACAGTCTTCTGTTAATAAAAACACACGTGGTTACAAAAAACACTATTGCTCTGGAAAATGATGCCCATACCATACTATTTAATTTCTTTTATCGTGTTTCAATTGAGTAAAGATGCACCAAATATCCTTTTAGGCTAGATTTCCAACGTCGGGTGATGTTACCCGGGAGTAAAATTAGAATTTTTAGTGGAAAGGAAAAAACCAAAAGTGTTTGAAACCATACTCCCAGGATCTGTAGTAATTCTAAGTGAAGTAAAGCTAAATTTACAAATATTTGTGGAAATAAAAATCGTGAGCGGGATTTGAACCTGCGCCTCCCGGATAAGTACTCCAGGCGCAACAGCGCTATCTCAATCACTGCTCACTACACCGAATTCTTCTACCACATTTATAGTGACGTCATTGTTATCTATACAGCTTTGATGGCGCAGTTGGCGCAGTGACCGAGAGACCGGCTGCTGCGTCGCGTGTCACAGGTTCAATTCCTGCACGGAACAAATATTTGTATGATCTACAGATAATTGTTCCGAGTCTGGGTGTGTGTGCATGTGAGACTATTATATGTTTGTAAACGCACCCACAATACAGCAAGAGATTCCTAGTGTTGGGCAAAGTTGTTTTTTTTTTTTTTTTAAAAGCTCCTGTACGGTTACTGACACGACTAACTTTGCAATTAATTCAATGTCATACAGATGGGATTCTGAGTTTTTTCTATAAAAAATACACAACTCTCTAGTTCAATTTAATGAAAAATAAGTAAAAGATTTTTCTGCGAAGAAATTCTATCAATATTTAAATCTACCCTACGAATAACCTCTTTCTTTTGCGACAGTTCTTCTTTATTCTTTTAAAACATCTACTGAATCACCATTAAAGCCACTCTACATTATCACATCATCACATACATCATTTGTTACATATAAAAGCGATATAAAAGTGTCGGTAATGAGTAGCGGTTCTATTGCCACCAAATCCATTTATCTCGGCTACGATATTCATTACTGGGTGGCTCCGTTTTAAATTGTGCGTAAACATAATGACGGCTATAGGTGTTGGGCCATGAGAACTACGGCTTTATTAACATTTATGTGCCTATTTTTCTGTGTGTTGTATTTTTCTGTGGCTTTAGTATTTCTTGTGTGCTTGTGCTAATTAATATAATTTAATATAAGTATTTTGAGGCCACACTCAGTTTTGCTTAGATGTGAGAAACGGATGGATAGAATTAGAAATGGGTATACAAGATCTTAAATTCTGTACCCGTGACATATTGACCAAATGATACAAAAATATGGATTTTTAATGGCGGGGCTTTGTCAAAGAACTGCGAAATATCCTATGCCTTCTTTTTTGTAGCTTTGAATAGGTTGGTTTTTGCCGCGCGCAGCACACTAGGCGAATCTATTGCTGACAAATAAATATATCAACGGTAAAAAAAAAAGTTTTTTGTTCAGAGTCTTTAATCACCTCTTTAAATATAGGTATGTATTTCTCCCGATCGTATTTCGGACACAGTGGCCTTTTCCCACGGAGATTATCAAGTACGTAGGAAATATTATAATGCCCAAGTGTATGCGTAAACACAGGTGCACTCCTCACTTCCCTCACTCTCATAAGCCGTTGGGACGGCCATCCGATAAGACTGGAGAGAGATCAGACGCAGGACCGACGGCTTTACGTACTCTCCGAAGCACGGTGGTGTCACACCACCAACTTCCTAACTCCGGGCTGCTACTGAACCTTAAATATCAGTAGCTTGTAGAGGAAGTCTGAAGGTCGCACCAGTGGCTGAGAAATTGTATGGAATTCGTTTGTCATGGTATGAGCATGCGACAAGGAAAGTTTAGAGTATAAAATATGTGGATGGCTATAAGAATAGAGGAATACCGAGAAAACGATGGATGGATTGTGTTAAAGATTATATTATGGTTAGAAAGGGAGTGAGTACCGATATGACAGCTAATAGATATGTATTGAAGACGATTACATGCTACGTCAACCTCAAATAAATTAGGTTAGGGGCAGGGGGATGATGACTCAGGGATTTTACGTACCAGCGGAACGTTTTCGACGATAGCTCGACAACAGCCATCGACACCCGTCGACTACGTCCCTTAGGTAAGTTGTTGCAGTGATAAACATGATTCTGAAGCGAGTTTGCGGCATAAAGTAGAATCATATACATTTTTGTGGTGCATAGGGCATCACTTAGTACCTATACATATACTGTTACATTAAATACTTAAATATCGTAGCATAAATAAGTACTCCTCGGTCATAACAATTTACTTAAAGGTATAGTTGACATAATTCTGTTTGCGAAAAACATTATATTCAAAATATATTGTAACGAAAACTAAATAAGACGTATTTACTTTGCCCTTCAGCACCGTTGATTATTTTCACAATTACAATAATTCAAGCCCTGCTCGCTACATATTAATGGCCCCAATAAGTCCAAGCTTTGCGGGTGGCTGGGTGTACATTTAATTCTACCATTCCCACGGGTTTTTCTCTAGAACCACATTATGGAAGGATGTTTTATGAGTTATTCTCTTAACAATACAAGTTTCAACTTCCAATTATGATGTGAAATCAGGTTTGAAGTTATATAGTGTGGAATTTTACACGTAAAATATTTATTCTACCTATTAATATGTTATCTGTTGTTTATAAAACATCTGAGCTGGTACATGGTAGAAAAAATATTAAGAAATAATGAACTGTTTTTTATGGCATAATATTGAAATGTTCTAAAATTTCGTGTTCAGCTTACAGTACTGCATTCGTGCTACAAATGCGAGGCAACCTTGCGACAACATAGTTATACAAATTCAATACAAAATTGCAACGTGACACTTCATATAATATATTGAACTACGAATACTTTTCGTGTCACACCTGTGTGAGAAAGCCTTTAAGTTGCTTTTCTTGTGTCCAGCATAATGCTATAAAAATTATGCCTAAATAAAAGCTAACATTCTTCCTTCGTTTCTTCCTTTAATAAAACCAGAAAATCTACCAACGATAAACCAGCAGGCGATACATTATAAATCTCCGTTTTTACTTAAAACAGTAATACAAAAAGTGCTATAAAAATATGATAGGGGTGTTATTACTTATCTCGGCTTCGTGTTCTCCGTTTGCCCGGGGGACCAGTAAATCAGAACCCTCTTGCAGACTTCAAAGATCACACAGCAATCTTGGGAACACGATATCTTTAGCTTGAGAAATTACTTCACGTTGAAAAATGTTTATATTGTTTGCTTTATAGACAGTTTGTCGGTAAAAGATGGAGAAGTTTGGATGACGTCGCTTGATTCTTATCTGATAATTTGCAAAGTATTTTGGGAATAGAATCTCATCAGTACTATACTTATAGGACCAGACGGGAGATGCCTTCTGACTAAATATCGAACAAATTTGCTAGCCAGGTTTGGCGGGGGTCGAGGTAACACACAAGCACAAAAGAACTTGTACTAAAGCGAAAATAGCACTCGTCTTTACATTAACAGTATTAAAATACATAAAAAAACTAAACAGAAACAAAAAATTGTGTTACACACTATTTAAATCGTGTACTATCATTGTAACCATACTGGTAAAAGGTACGTTTATATGATTGGGAATCATATGCCAGTGGCGAGAGGGGTACGCCCACTAAAACTACTCCAGTACTAATTCCTTCAAGGTACTATAGCCCAAAATTGTTACAAAATAATGATGGAGAAGCTTTTACGCTACATTCGACTTGAGTACGCATAAGCAATTTTTTTTTAAAGATCTCTTGGAGTTCTTGGTCCCAAGTGCAAGCTTAATAAATATGGACCTAATTATGTTAAGACTTAAGACATTCTACTTTAATATGTTACTGGCAAACTTCAGCCAAAGTTCTACCACACTGAAGAACGGTGCCGGTTATAATATAAATTTTAAATGATTTCAATTTACGCTATTAAGAATTTTAGTGGCTAAACATGAAGGACCATTAAAATCCTTAAATATTTTAGTAAATAAGCTTTCGGAAGACACCGCCCGTCATCTTTTAATCTTCAAACAATATCTTGTGGACAGATTTATAGGTCCTGGCATATTATATGAAAATCATACTCGAATCCTGGTTTATTAGTGTTTTGGTTAAGGCTTACCTCGATTTGTTAATAGGTAATATTAAATTAAAGTCCTCAGATCGGAACAGTGTGCTGTGTTTGAAACATTTTGGCACACAGTTTCGAGTGCGATTTTTATTTGTTGATGATGATGTTTAAGCAATTAATTATTAACTAGCTGACCTAACAGACGTTCGCCTGTCCAAATGTCAATAAATAAGATAAGATTTTTCAATTTTTTTTCGTCGACTTTGCAACGAACAATATTTACATGATCATAACATTACATATAGCATCACGCCTATATTCCCGGAAGGGGTGTAGACAATTTCATCAATGCTGTAAGTCCCATGTAATAGGTGGTGAGCCTATTGCCATCTATCGAGTACAATTCCAAACTCCGGGTTGCTTATTCTTATTCTCAGTAGAGAATAGACATAGAATAGACCTAACAGAAAAACCGAATGACACTGCCCGACCCCGGAATCGAACCCGAGACCTCATGCCTAGCAGTCAAGCTTGGGACAACTAGACCAACGAGGCAGTTTCAGTCAGTTGAGAATAGCATAATTATCATTTTTATTTATATGTAGAAAATACATTACTTTCATTATTTTCTTTGGATTTTTAATAAATTTATCAAAAAGGTAGCACTACTCACATTTAAGCTGAAAAATTGAGGTGAAAGTTAATCCGTTAGACAAGCATGGCCAATATGCAGTCAAGCTATAAACAATTTGACATGGACAACGCATTTAAGTCGTAGCAATAAGGGCGGTTTTCTTAATTTAACTGTTACCACTGACGTGCAGTTCACCAAACCTTAGAAGCTGTGTCAGTTCATGAGATTGCCTTTCATCCCAAACCTTTTTCATCAATAAACAACCAAACATAAATAAATAAAAACAGCACACCGATTATTATGATAGCACTTATATTTATAGCCGAAAAAAACGCCTAATGTTCCCAGTTGAAAAGGTAAACGCAGATCTGGATTCGAGTCACGTTTCTACGTACTTATCGCGATGTGCTTTCGTAAAATGAATTGCGGACGAGAACCGCGACCTAGACGCCATTAGCGGTCGCAAAAGTCGAGACTAGGGCTAATCGAGCATGCAACTGGTTACGTCAACTTGGTAGGTTAGGGCAACAGTGTCAAGACAACATTAAACGCCTGTTGTCAGCAGTGAATTTGAGTGTTCATATCATATTGTATGTTTGTATGTTTTTTGAATCAGTATAGATGTAGGTATATTTTTGTTTATCGCTATGAAAGTTTGACCTGTTTAGGAGGAGGAGATGGTAATGTTTAGAGAAATGACATTTGGAAAATATCTATCAAAATATTGAAGTCATAAAAATGATTAATAAAAAAGAAACGTGATTGTTGCGGACTTTCACTGCTCTATTAATTTTAGTAAAAAAAAGTCAATAAATCATTTAGGAAGTTTGTAATTCTAGATAGGTATCGACTTATATCTGATATGTCGGGATTTTCCAAGTTGGTTCTAATATTAGATATAAGTACTTCTATGTACTTTGAGAACTATACCGTCTGCGTTATAATTAAACATATAGCACCGTTATACCCAATTACTTTTAGCAAAACATTAAACAAATATGACAATTGTATTAACGAGGATAACAAATCTAATTAAGCTGAGTATCATAATCTTAATTAAATAAACGCAATAACAAAAATGGATTATTATACTTACACCCTTGTAACAAATTGCGTTAGTCAAGATAAAGGTTGGTACAGTGAACGACAGAAGTGAACTGACTTAAGTTTAAGCATATAATTGCATAGGCATAATTAATACACACATACATACAATCATGCCTCTTTCCAATTAATAATATAATAATAATATATATATGTTTATTTCATTCAAAGTACATCAAATAATTATAATATATATGTCTTTGAAAAAGCATTAATGCATGCTTAGCGAACTCCTTAGTATATATACTTACTTTTTTCCTTTTCCTTTTAAATGCTTAGTGACCACTTAGCCATCTCGACTGATCGAGATGGCTAAGTGGTCAGAGCGCTCTCGATCAGTCAAGATGGCTTAGTGGTCAGAGCGCCTGGAGTATCTATCCGGGAGGCGCAGGTTCGAATCCTGTTCGCGACCGTATTCTTTTTCCATGTAATATTGTAACTTTATTTGCATTTGCCTTTGATGGTTGTACGGCGGCAAACAAAACGATGATCTACCAACTCTTAAACTAAGACATGCTTGTATTATAGGCTTATATATTGGGTTAGGCAGAGACTAAAAATTAAAATTTTCTACGATTCTGACATACCTCTTTCGCATGCTCGCTTTGGTCCTGACCTGTCCTTTTTGAGCACGTTCGCAGTTTGATTGAAGTACGTTCGACGCGGTCGGCCTGCTCTGACTCTCCCATCCATACTCGCCTCATATACTAGTTTCGTCAATCACCTTTCAGCCAGATGTGACCTCCTGTGACTGCGGTATCCCAGAACATTCAATAGCACATTTATTAAACTGCCTTGTTTGTCCTTCTTCCTGCTTAACGGACAACCTAATGAACTGCACGGTTCATGCAGTAGGTAGGTATGTGTAGCCTCATTTTTTTTATTTCAGCAGGATATTTTCAGGAGGCACTTGGTCTTTTGCGGAGAAGATCGACGAGTGAGCGATTTTTACCTCATTCACGATGGTCATCAATATTTGAAGAAAAGTTCCAAAAAAAGAAGACTGCCCCAATTATTACGACCTGTATGACTACTTTTTTTAATTTTTGTACTTATGTGACGACAAGATTAAAATATTTTATTTTGTATAGCTTAGATAATTTTATATTTTTATGTGTTCAGCTACTTTTGTCGCTGACTGTACAGTCGCTATCATCCCTTGAGACGACCCTGTTCAGAGTGAAAAATAAAGAAAATATGTCACGAAACGATAACTGTCACATTTTGGTGACAGTCCGTTTATCCTTATGTGGGTTACATGGGGATTGTTTAGAATTGCGTTATTTTTAAGGTGTCACCAGTTTTATCTGGCTTATATTGACGATCCATACTGACACTGGAGAAAATGCTTGCGTTTCGCAGAGGATTCTGACAGGATAAGGTGGTTAATGCCCAACAACGACAATGACGACAGTTGATACTACTTTATTATTTTCGTCCATAAATATCGATCAACACTCTAGAAAGTCGGAACCTTTACGTAGTAAGCAGATTTTTTAGTACGTATAATATTTTCATCACATGTTAATTTGCAAGTCTATTAGATTTTTGCTTCTGAGCAACCGTCATTGCTCTCTATCCTCTGCTTTCATTTTGACCTTTTGATTCGACTCCACTCCTACTTTCTCCTTCACTTGTTGAATAAAGCTTCGTCAAGGTCTTCCTTCTGTTCTGGTAATTTGCTAATTAGTAATAATAATAAAATATATCCACATTTATTTATCCTCTAAAAAACATGATCAAGCAATAGTGCATTTATAACATACAGCAATATTGGTGAAACAATTATTCAGGTGTGAATTAATTGCAACTAGTGGTCACTCATTGGCCAAAATTCGACCATAATACATTCAAATTTTAAATTTGAATTGTATTAAGAAGGTTCTATTGTCAACGTTATAGGTGTGTGTGTCAAACGCGTGTTATGATTTTTTTTATTAATTTTATTATTTCTAATGCATATTATATAAAAATATTAGCTTTCTCAATATAAACTTTAACTGTGCCAAATTTCATACTCTTCCGTATTTTTCATAAAAAAGGGCTAAATAGTTTATGCTTCACGTTTTGTTATAATGATAAGGATAATATTTATGTGAATTACTTAATTGAAATTATTACAAATTACAAATTATTTTAAATAATAATAATGTGTAGTGATAGCGAAAGTCTAAGATATTGCTACTGAGTTTTTTTATGAAACATTTATTCCTCTTCGTGTTATGAAACTAGTCTCAGTGACGTGACATATTTTGTGTTATATTTCAACTTAGTAGATTGGAAGATTGATATTTTACGTACGTCATTTGGCTCCTCAATCCTGGCGTATTTTTCATTTGATATTTTATATGGAAATTCAGTAATATTCCTCACTGCACAAGCTTTTTACTGATGTTTATACCTAGTTAGTAAGGAACTATTAAGATGTAAATTCTCAGGTAAAGAATTTTTCTATTTCTATATGCATGTATCTACTTTCCCTCTCTTATCATCAATGTGTCTATTAAAATATGTCTATACGTTACTATAAGACAAACCATTAAATTAAGTATAAATTATGACGAGAAAATTAATTGGCTTGCACATTTTGTTTACATGCGGAGTCTTATAAAACGTCGTCCAAATCTTTTAAGAAAAAATATACATAAATATATAACTGTAACATTTAATCAATTGCTTGGATGAAACCAAGCAAATTAATTTAAAGAACCAAGAGACCACCGAACATTTTTTATTAAAGCAAACTTTATTGATACGATACGAAAAAACGAAGACGTTTTCAAGTACTCGCGTATTCAAACTTCCGTGTTCTAAATGAAAAGACGGCATTAGAATTATTCTCGGTGAATACTTAAACATCAATATTCATTCTTTTATTAATTTGTCTCTTTTGCGTACCATAACATATTGAGCGGCTCAGAGCAATTAACGAGAAATGCTCGTGAATATCTGGCGTCCATTTCGTTGAATCACACCTGGGGGGGTGTATTCTTAGAAAAGAATTTAGTTTCATCCGTCGCATTGATGAAATGTTGATGAGCTAATTACAAGTCTCTCATCATCCCCCTGCCCTTATCCCAATTTATTTGGGGTCGGCGCAGCATGTATTCTTGTTCCATACATCTTTATTAGCTGTCATATCGTCAGTCACCCCTTTTCTAGTCATATCATCTTTAACACAATCCATCCATCGCCTCCTCGGTCTTCCTCTACTCTTATAGCCATCTACATTCATACTCAAAACTTTCCTTGTCACATGACCCTCATCCCTCCGCATCACATGCCCATACCATGCTAAACGATTTCTACACAACTTCTCAGTCACCGGTGCCACTTTCAGACTTCCTCTTATATATTCATTTCTAATTCTATCCATCCGCGTCACACCACACATCCTTCGTAACATTCTCATCTCAGCTGCATGTAGTTGTCTTTCATTCAGTCCCTTCGTGGGCCAACATTCTGAACCATACAAGACAGCAGGTCTAATAATTGTTTTATAGATTTTCCCCTATAATTACAAGTCTCTGTCACCAGATATTGATTCTGTTTCCTTTGTATCATCATCATCACCCCCTGCTCTTATCCCAATTTATTTGTTGTCGGCGCAGCATGTATTCTTGTTCCATACATACTCTCTACATGTACTGGAATTCCGCTAAAGTTTTGGCTATGTTTTATGACCGACCGCCTGCCTGACGTCAACCCTCTTTGGGAATGTTGTTGTTGGTGGTAACCGCCACCACTACGGTCTCCTTCTATCTAACTATGTCATACCAAATGTTATGCATGCGCCATGTATGTTCAGTTATTATTTATAATATACAATGAAAATATTGTTATTATTAACATGTTTATCAATATAATTTGATATTGATATTATCCTCTGTTTAAGTGTTTAAGTTCAAGTCTCGAATCGGGAAATGTGTGGTTGGGTTTTTCTGTTAAGAAATTATCAGTAACAGCCCGAAGTTCGGAAATGTGCCTGGTTGAAGGCAATAGGATCCCCACTTATTACGTATAAAAGTGATTAAAGACTGTATCGGTAAAATTATGATTTGTAAAAATGATACTCTGCCCTCTGTCTGCCAGTCTTTCTATTACTGTAACGTGTTGTTCTTTATCTTGAAAAATCTTTTAACTGACTTATAAAATCTTTCAGATTTCTTCTTAGAATTTTATGTATTAGTCTTATTTTGTTCTCTTTAGTCACTGTTATCTTGGTATACAAAATCTATCATTGTGACACCGAAATAGACAAGGTGAGGTTTTTTCTCAGAACTCTTGAGGTAAATTAAACATGGAAGATACTATGTTTAAAGATACTGCGTTTTTAGTAAACTGGTCTGGCCATTCGTATGTGGTCAGTCATAAAGACTATCCTCCCTTCTAGCGATTAATGGAGGACGCCAATAGATTGATTAACTATGTCGGGTTTGCCTAAAACTGCAGAACTAAACTAGGCTATCCTATCAATCTTAGTGTGGGCGGTGTAAGGGGCAACTGGGGAACTATCAGGTGGAGAAATTTGTTCTATTAGTGTAATGCTATCGCTTAATATTAGTCACTGCGATGACCTTAGGCTGAATTTAGGAGGTAGTGGATGTTTTGGGATTTATTTATTTTATTTTATTGACTTTGTTATTATAGGTAATCTTTTTCTTAAAGTATGGTTAAAAAAAATGCACTATATAACTTTATAGTTTGCTACGCGTGAGTTAATGCATTTGAAACATTTGTCAGTAAAAGAACATAGTTTTGTGAGAAGGATATATATGTGTTCTTAAAATTTTTTTTTGTTGTTTTCACTAAAGTAATATCTTTATCTTGCCTAAATCGAAATAAACAAAAACATGGACTTCATATTGCATCGTTAATTAAAGACTAGTTACACGACTGCCCAATGAATAGGAGTTTTATGTTTTTGGGGTTCATGTATGTATGTATGTTTGTGAGTTCCACCATAACTTCTAAACGGCTGAACCGATTTTGATGTATGGGGTATCGATAGAATTCTTACATTATCCCGAGTAATATAGTAAATAAGGTTTAAAAAATAATTAAATGTAGTGGATATGGTACACAAAAAGGTGTGAAACAAAAATATATCATCCACACGTGGGGGGCGTACGTGGTAGGTTTTTTTTTTATTAATTTCATCTGGTCATAATACAATACGTACATAACATACCTACATAATATTACGCGATGATTTCCCTGCCATAAAAAAATTGTACGTAAATATATCTCGTACTACGTTAATACAGCCCCACGCTATAAATGATGCAGGCGTTGCATCAAGCATGTGAATCGGCCCCACTTCATTCCCGGTAATTAATATGAATATGTCCGCGAATGCATTGCGTGCGATGCGGGCTTAATGGTCACGGGCTCACAGCTTTGTAGTGGCGCATGGTTTGTTATTTACTGGTAATTTGATTAAAGATGGTTGTTGGTTGACAACTGAGTGGTTCATGGCTCAACGGGTTGAGTACTTCGAGAAAAACAATCGTGATAAATATACATATATTAGAAACACTGCAACAGTTCTAACACGTGTTCTTAAACGTTGAATAAGTTAATACTTACCTAAAGAATTCTCATAAAGTTTGACATTAATATACTATTTACTTACTTCCAAGGTTAATTAAATTTATAACCCAGTTTGTCAATACAGGAAAATATTCAAATATTCCTGAAGAAACCTTTTTAAACCAATTTTGAAGTAAAGGAAACATCGAGATAATTCTATCTGAAAATATTAACGGAAGCGTACGTAGGCTCAAGGGAATGACCTTCGTCCCTTAAGCTGAGGTCTTGTCTATGGGCAATGACCCACAGAAATGAGGTTCGGTGTACTCAAACGTTATCTTTAATCTATTATTTAAGTAGGCTTGTTAGTGACGATGGCTTAAAGACTAGGCTTTTAACCCTTCAGCCTAATTACGGCAGTTCCTATGTATATTTGCGGATAGACATGTACCTTCCCTCACCTAATTTATTATATCACTTCCTTATGAAACTTGGAAAAAGGCTAATAAAACAAAATGAGGTCTCTGTCAGCTGACATTTCTTGTATTTTCATACATCAACTTAATTTAATATTGGATGTTACTTGAACTTCCATCATTCGGCCGGCGTGCAAAACTTTAATTTATTTTATTTTGAAATTTTCATATACATAAAAAAAGAAAGAGATCATAAAACTGACTTTTTGATACTTATTCCCCGTCTCTATAAGTGTTTAAGTACTATTATGAACGAAACACTGTTAAGAAAGTAGAGTTTTGTGCTCGGTACATACATACATTAACACTTGCTCTGTCAGTATTGGGCATAAAATATATAATATCTAAATAACAAAAATATATCTGTTCTGTATCTTTAACAAGATAAAATACTTTACACACTCACTGTCACACGAGTTTTTTTTTATGGTGATGGCATCTCTCAGGTCAACCTAGGAGGTTGTCGACTGCTTAACCGGACTTTCCTGTGGATGTCCTAATAATAATAAATTATTATTAAGGCCCCCAGCCAGGGCACTGTCACACGAGGCAATAGGGCCAACATTTATATCCGAGATTTTTGTTCTATTCATATGCTGTGACTATGGTTCGCCCATATTTACCTACAGGTTTAGATGCTTATCTCTATGAGGAGATAAGCAGTGATAGCTTAGTAGTTGCACTGGCAAGTCAGAGGTAGCAGGTTTAAACCGGGAGGTTGCAACAGTTGATTAAACACACTGACAATGGATGATTGAAGATGATTCAAAAACGATTCGGCTTTAAAGTTTCGGATGCACGACGATCAGCACAGAGAGATTCTAGCACCATCGGAGAGGAATTGAGACTAAACAAATTACAGCAGAAGACAGCTGCATATATTAGTTATAGTACTATGCATACTTTTCTTCATATCGCATGGTTGACGAACCACCAGAGTTTATGCCACTTGTAGACCCGTCTCTGACATGGCTTTAAAAACCATCCAAAATATCTCTCAGGTGTGTTGGTTTTCTCACGATGTTTTCTTTTCTTCACCGATTTGAGTGAGAGCACTTGATCAAGAATAGTCTATCGTGTGTGCCTTAAGTGCTAACCTTTGACTTGCCAGTACTACAGTCATACCACTATCCCATTACTACCTACTTGCTGTATCCTCAGTAACAAATCAAAACAAAACACAAACTTGACCATGCCAAGATCAAGTTAAGCCCTGCCACCCCTGAAACAAGGCGAGGAAAGTGGGTCGCAGAAGATAAAGCTATCTTCCCTAAACTTACGAATACTTTGGATTGTCGCGAGCTACGTTCATATATTTTCCACCACTTTGCGTGTTCCACTGTAATTTCGGTAAGATTGTATTGTTCGTTGGAATAATATCTACGAACACCGTGTATGATGTGTATAATAAAATTTACTCGTTTTTATACGTTGCGTGTGTAGATGGAAAACGGATTAAGCTGTGTGTGGGCTTGATTTGTGAATTTCGTTTCGGGATTTGTTGTTATACATCTTTGTGTGAGCGAAGTGATAACAAGATCAGGTGAAAATATTTTGTAATGTTTTTTTAATATTAGGTACATATTTTTGCCTTGTTACATTTCTGTTTGGCTCTTTCTAAGTATAATGGTTTACGACATTGCATAAACTTCAATATATGTAATTAAATTAATTTCTTTGAGTCTGAGATTGGTCAGTCCATGTTACAGATAGGTCAGTGAGTTCAGAAGTGGGTTAGTCATCAGGTGTTCATAAAATAAAATACTTGAACCTTGAACCAAACCTTTTAATATTTCAAGAAATATGCATCTTAAATTTCTTTTATTATCAGTATGTTAGAGATGGCAACATTGTTTAACGTTTTAGCTGTTGCAATACTGAGCGCTCGGGTTGGTTAGAGAATGGAGGGAGGATCAGACTGTTAAGACTTGAGATCCATAGTAGATGGACGTCTACAATCTGACTTAACTGGTCTTCTCTTTATTGTACAATAAATTGTTATTAAGTGACTCACATCAAAGGATCTACTAACCCAAAAGTAAACGTGCTCTCAGTAGCGGAGAGCCTTCGTGTTGGTTTTATTGATAATGACCATTAGAATTCTGACCGACAGCGTGTAGTTTCCATTATAATAGGTAGCTAAATCCAAACGCCCACCCAATCCTATAACCTACAGCCTATATACTCACCAAATCCATAAACATAATAATTATTACAAAACGCGACGGCTGAAAACTAGTTAAACTTCAAGTTGAACTTACCCAACACGTCATAACAAGCGTTAGCACTGACGTATTCACTGGAGAACGGGTTGGTTTTGTTATTCGTCTATTCTATGACGTCATGTTGAGCGAGCTCGGTTTGAACGAGGTCTGGCGAAGGACCGTTCAGTATGAGAATCCCGGGGGAATACAAAATAGACAAAAAAAAAAGTAGTACAATGTGATATTTTAACATATTTCAGGTTTTAGCTCGACGAGTGTTTAACACTTTGAGTAAACCGTGTTTAAGCATATTTATTTTTAAAGGAACACTATGATGATGTGCTTAGTGTTTTACACTTGCGTACTGCCCGATGGTGATTTGAGAAACCTCACTTTATATTTTTTGTTGTTAAGTCTTTGCGCTGAAAGAAAGGTTAGTATATAGAACTTAAAAAAAATATACAACCGAATTGATAACCTCCTCCTTTTTGGAAGTCGGTTAAAAACACACAAACACATCGAATACAGATAAATCTTCGGAAAGGATTTACGCATGCATACCGAACTCTAAAGTTATACATTTTTGTTTTCGAATTCTGCGCACCACCGTTTTTTTTTGTAGGTAAGGCAGAGATGTACCTACTGTAAGTTGTAGACCCACTGTTCACAATCCAGTTATTAAGGCCTTTGTAATAGATGATAGACCTGCTGCCATCCACCAGGCACATTTTCAGACTCTAGGCACTTCTTGAGAATTTCGTAACATAGCAAATATCGAATAAAATAAAAAAATGATAGAAACATAGCATAGCATCACGCCTACAGTCTCCGAAGGGGTAGGCAGAGGGGTACACAGTCGTATACCCACATTTCATCAATGCTATTATTATTAAGTCCCATGTGGTGGTGGTGAGCCTATTGCCATCTACGAGCTATAATTCCAAACTCCGGTCCACTACTA
Source organism: Xylocampa areola (assembly GCA_935421205.1). Lineage (NCBI taxonomy): Eukaryota > Metazoa > Arthropoda > Insecta > Lepidoptera > Noctuidae > Xylocampa > Xylocampa areola. Next base: position 16,464,600 of record OW285204.1, read on the forward strand.
AGAATTTCCTATCAGAAGAACCCAGTAACATTTTGCTTGACCTGGGAATCAAACTCAAGATCTCATGTTCAGCAGTTGGTGGGACCATTATACCAACTAGGCAGAAATAATAGCAAAATTTGATACTTAACACTTTGCCCGACCCGGAATTCGAACCCAAGATTTCATGTTTAACAGCCGCGCTTGTGGACACTAGACCAACGAGGAAGCATGAAAGTGTTAATAATAACAACTTCTTAACGAGACTTTCTGCTACAACTTTTATGTAATTAAAATTTCTCCTCGTCTGACTAGGCTAGGAGTTTGAGCTAGATTAAGTTAGCCTGTTCTTAGCCTCAAGATGTTAATAGTTTGTTGCTGCAACAATAGTGCCCGCATCTGAGACCACCCAAGTTATCTGAGATTAGGCTTTTCATACATCAATATCGTACATGTTCGTGTGAATATCATGTAGTACTTACCTACCTACTAAGCATAAAATATTATAACATACGTCAACAACGTGTTCTGATTCATGTTATATGTATTTAATAAATAATCCGGTAACTTTGATTCATAAATAGATAAACTATATTTTTATAATAACATTCGTGAGGCATATTCATATTAATTATTGTTCACCGGTTACTACTCACGTACATTCTTAGAAGTTTGAAGAAAGAGGTAAACAATAATTAATATTGTAGATAAACTATGTTATAATTGTACAATGGAAATATGTTTTCACAGTGTTGTTCAGAAACATCGCTGAACAGGCAGAGAGGGTCTCTCTAGCCTCAATTAACAAGAGTATAGTATCAATATAATTTTAAGGCTTAAGACCTTTTTAGTTCGTCACTAAGTTAAATTATCTATAATAATACTCCTCCCGACCGTATTTTGGTCACAACGGTCTATCTCTACTGAGATTAGCCAAGTACGCAACAGATATTATAGTGCATAAGTGTATGCACAAACGCAGGTGTACTCCCTCTTCCTTCACTCTCATATTCCCATGGGACGGCAATCCGACACGACTGGAGAGAGAACAGGCGCAGGATCGCCGGTCGGTAGAGCTTTATGTGCTCTCCAAAGCACGGGGGTGTCGCACCACCAACTTCCTGACTCCGGGCTGCTACTGAGAATTTGCTAACTGAAAAACCCAATAACTTTGGCCGACCTTTTTTTTTATGAGTATGGAAAATCCGTCATGGACGCTGTGCCGGTCTCCTACCGACTAAAAACCACACGGTCCTACTTACCAACCACGTACCAACCTTTACCGAGAACCCGGGTTCGTTGCAGCAATCACCGCGACCCCGGCAGAACACTTGGCCGACCTGGAAATCGAACAGGACCTCATGCTCAGCTGCTGCGCTTGCGACCGCTAGACCAACAAGGCAATGTAATCTACAATATTTAATCAAAACCTTAACACACATAGACTACAGATTTAACAAAGCTCAACTTCCACGTCACGACTCACGACAGCCTATTGAAATCCTACCAAAACACACGAGTTCTAAGAAAAACAACATTGTTACAAACAAACGTAAGGAATATCTTTATACACACAATCTTGAGGCGACCGTCTGGCCGACGGAAAAACAAGTAAAGTACTGATTTATTAAACATTCCGGCTCAACAGACATTCCTAGCGTGCCCCACAGAGTGCCTCTTTATTTAACACTGAATTTATACGCTTTTATTTTGTTTTAGAATATTTCAACGAAAAACTTTTCACTTAATAAAATCAAGCCATTTATGTAATATTTCTTTAAATATAATGGTATAGACGCATAACGGTGTCGAATGGAATTACCGTCATTATATCACTTCCCAAATAAAATAAAAACTTTCTATTATTCAAAAGAAATCAAAGAATCAAAAGAACGAAATATAAAACGAAAGTTTTACTATAATTTCCATAACCCAACTGAACCAACACCTTCACCAATAAGTCAAACAGAAAAAATGTCTGCAAGTATTTATCAAAATCAAACGCGCAATGTCGATGCAGTCGATGAATAGAACAAAATAATGTACAAAATATGACACTGACAGCCACGGACCTTAAAAAAATACGGACGGAGCGTTGCGTACGACATGTGAGAAGCATGCCTAGTCATTCAATTTCGCTTGTCATACACGAGCTAAACGCATACAAAAACTTAAAACTCATTCACTCGGCGCCAGTACGCTGCATGTAATCTATGGATGTGTGCTTATCTATGCTTCGCTTATGACGAGGCAAGACACCATCAGTATTTTTTTCAAATCCGTGCTGACATCTGAATTTGACGAGTAATTAGGAATTCAAACTTATAGCCTCCACTAACTATCTACTTTTATTATCGGTGATATTAATAGTTTTTCGAACGGTAAACATTAACGAAAACTGAAATATGTAATTGGAATTTACCTAATATGGGCCTTAAAGTTGAGGGTTCATTAAAGAACACGAAAATTGAAGAAGAAATTATTGGTAACTTCACAGCTGTACGAACCTAGGACCTCATGCTCAGCAGTCTCACTAGGGATCACAATACCAACGAGGCGTAAGACATATTAGTATTATTAACATTATATTTAAACAAATGATACTAATTTATTAACGTTGAACAAATCCTTAAATTGATACTTAAACAAACTTCAATCATTTAGAGCAAATCTTTGAAATTCTGGCACATCTAGTTACTCATATTTACAGTTATTAATCTAAGGTTTTACATCTATTTATAATGTACGCGCTGCGTTGTTGTATTTGAGTTTATAAATGTTTAACACATTCAATGCGTTTCGTACGTTTGAATTACATTAATTTTAAATATAGATATTTAAGTGGAAATAATTTTTGTTTAAAGTAAAATACGCTCGTGAGCAAGGTTCGAACCTGCGCCTGCCGGATAAATATTGCAGGCGCTCTGACCACTAAGGTATCTCGACCTCTGCTCACTTCCCCGAATTCTTCTTCCACATTTTAAACATCATCATGACGTCACCAAAAGATATTTAAACCCGTTTAAACCGCCTCTGACCTAGCTACACGCCATCGAAAACATCTCTTAGGTGTGCTGGTTTCCTCTCGATGTTTTCTTTCACCGTTTTAAGCAAGCGATAATTAATTTGTAATTCGAACATGACTCAAAAAGTCAGTGGTGCGTGATTGATTCGAACTTGCGAACTTGTCAGTCTAACGGTCATACCACTAGGCTATCACTGCTCACCTGTAAAATCATACACTAAAGTTATTCACTTAGAGCGCAGGTATTATTTTCAACATTCATTTATAATTAAAAACGTCTTAGCAGTATCGGTAGTGTAGAGCCATCATGCTTCGTTATTAGCTGCTGCGAAGTTCGATGTCTGATGTTTAATTAGAAGGCACTCCGTTTGCATCTAGTGTCAAAGAGTTCAATAATGTCAGGTGGTAGGAACAATAGGCTACCGTACTTGTTGATAAAAAATAAAATGTTTTTTTTTTTTTTTGTAACATGCAGTATTTTCCTTTTCGAGTAACTCTTTCGTCAAATGGCATTAGTGTTTAGACGATTAAAACAGTGTGTGTGGTCTGTGAAGGATACGTTTTTTTGTGGCTAAATAAATCTATATTGCAGTGGCAAAATTAGTATAACCATTAAATTGCCTTAATAATTATGTACATAAATTGTTTGATTATTGGATTTATAAAGAGTAGCTGTTCCGGCAGTATATTTTCTCTTGATTACAGTAATAGGTGTGTGTTTTTTTTTTAATTTTAAGGGTTATTCTTTTTTCATTGTTTATTTATTTAACACCCAAAATTCATGTTTATTTCCTATACTGATTAAAACTGTTTCAATTTCAGCTTAAGTAAGTACAGAAAAATAAAGTGAAAATCTCTAGCAGATCTTCAAATTAAGGGAAAATGCTCGGTATTCCTGTGGCTGTCGGGTCGGTTGTACTTTTTCTGTACTCTCGGGAGGCAATGTTTAAATTAGTACCTACTTACGACACATGTCTGGGAGCAGTGCGTTAGGGTTAAGCAATTGTTGCCAGAAAAAATTTCTTTTTCGAAATTGTACTATTAAGAGTAACAATATGGACTCGCTGAGACGCCATCTTTCTGTCAGTTTTTGACTGCAATATCATGCCGTTGTTTGTAGCTATTTTTAAATCGAAAATTCTCAATATTGTGGGTGAGTTTACAGATGCAATCTCACATACACACGCACACAGATGAACTCTTTTTATATAAATACTTTCTCTCCGGAAATCGAAACCTTGAAATGTTTATATTCAAGAATTTTGTGGAAACTTCTAGATTTTTAGAGTAATGTTTCATGACTTCTATAGATAATGTAAAGTCACTAAACAGGATATCCCATTGGTCTAGTGGTAGCAAGTTCAGCTGCTACGTCAGGCAACGAAATACCCACTAGCAGATGAAAGTACGGAATAGTGCCAGGAAAATGATGATTTTTAGTTCTATGTTCGGTATAGTGCCCGGAAGAGGATAATAGGCTCATCAACATGGCAATTTAGGATAATTATCAACAAAAACACAATAAAAAATCTGCCTAGCTTTTTCCCAATTACATTGAGGTCAGCTTCCAGTCAAACCAGATGCAGCTTAATACCAATATTTTACATGGAGCGACTGCTTATCTGACTTCCACAACCCAGTTACTGGGTAACACGATATCTCGTCGTTTGATTGGTTGTAAGACTTTCAGGCCTTTCAGGACTATCTGAAACGGCTAACATAGATCTTAATTTGTCAACTGGGACCGAAGGATTATTTTGTTCTCCGAGGTACGGAGGGGTCTCAGTGTGAAGTGATGGTCACCCATCCACAGACTGACCGCGGCAAGAGCAGATTAACCTCGATTGATCTGTGCGGCTGTTACTTAACCACGAGCCCCTCAGAAACGCAATAGTACTTTGAAATTCCGTGAAATGTGGGTGTAGGAGACAAGTAATAGGTAGGTATAATAAAGTACACCTAGCACACACTATACAGGCATAATACTATGCTGTACATATATTATGAGCGATGGATGAGAGATGGTCACAAATAATTACAAATTTATATCGAATATACAAAAAAAGCAAAGGTAGACCATTTAAAAGATGGAGTGACGATATAGTACAAACAGCCGGAAACCTATGGCCCAGGTTGGCAAAAGATCTGGAACAGTTTGGACTAAGCTTTCATCGCAAAAAGCCCTTAAACCTAACAATATTAACCATATTTTAAGTACAAAAACTAGCATTACTAACAAATAAATAAGTAACTTTCGTGAGAAATGTTCATATTAATTATTGTTCAACGGTTATTACTCACTTGCATTCTTCGGGAAAGTCTGACTCGCGACACCGCCGCGGGCTCAGCTCATGACTAAAAGCTCCGTTCGAGTTCGAATCTAGTCGGGCAATCCCGAAGAATGCAAGTGAGTAATAACCGTTGAAAAATAATTAAAATAAATAAGTACTTATCACATAAAATATTACATAAAAACTACATGTAACATAAAAAAATAAATGCGACTCTGTGTGAAAAATACCAGGGAAACTAAAGCACTCAAAAAGCCGTCTCTAATCACAATCTTTACCCAAAATCTGGTCTTAAAATAGAACCCCAAACACGTAGACAACACAACACCGGGTGTTTTGACACACAACTTATGTTTCTAACCCACAAACACAAGTACTACAACAATAAACCATCTTCTACACACATAGGCATGTACAGTCAGCAAGTTAATGTTTCCAATTTGATTCCCTGCCAGATGTATGTTAGTTTGAGCATTATGTTTAACTGTATGTAGGTTATCTTGATGTCTCCGTTTGGCGTAAGATCAAAGTCCATATATCTTGAATTATGGACTTATAATGTGTTTCGTGTTGGATTTCGATGGTGATTGAGATGGAAAAGTGAATTTTATTTTAAGTTTACCTCATTAGCAAAGATACGTATTATACAATTATTCATAACTAAACATAAACGGAAACATACATATTCGTTGAACCCACCGCATTATAAATATCCAATATGTCTACTTAAAAATACACAATATACGTAATACAACAAAAATAGTAAAAACAAAACAAAATTCCGCTACTCAAATCAGTGTACTATTAGTGCACTAATACTAGTAAATGCGCCGTTTACCCTGTTACTTAAAATAGGCCACCTGGCCCAAGTATTTTTTGTATAACTCTAACTGTAATAAGATCTACTTGAAACGTCAACTATTCAAAAATACATTACTAAAATGAAATCAAACATACATATATAACCGCATCGCACCCAAAAAAATAAAGCTACATTTAAAAAAAATACACAGTGCACGTAATAAAACAAAAATAAAAACAAAACAAAATCCCGCCACTCAAATCAGTGCGCCAGTAACAGCGCCGTTTACCCTGCTACTTAAAACAGGCCGCCCGGCCCGAGTATTTTCTTTGTAACACTAACTGTAATGAAAGCTGTGACAATCGGAAACAATACTGACTACTCCTTTATAATTGAAAGCGTTGCGTCACTATTTTATTTTTTTGTTAGTTTATTTATCTCTCAGTTAGTAAACAACTTTTATATGTATATGTATAATACTATAGATATACATTTGAATTTCTTGCTTTGAATTCCTGGATCAAGTGTTATTAGGTTTTTTGTTAGGAAATTCATCCCGAGCTAAGCTATTCCCGAGGAAGCTGGCGATGTGACACTCTCGTGCTTCGTAGAGCAAGTAAAGCCGTCGGCCCGCGCCTGATCTCCCGCTGGTCGTGTCTGATAATGAGAAGAAACAGAGTGCACCTGTGTTTGCTCATATATTTGTGCGTTATAATATCTCTTGCGCACATGGCTAATCTTCATGGATAAAGGTCGCCGTGACCGGAAATTCCGTTGGGAGTATATGATCGGGTTTTCCAGTTACGAAATTTCAGCTTGGAACCACTAGACGAACAAGGCCGTCATGTAAGTATTATATTAATGATTTACTAATCCTAGGACTTAATTTTGCCTGTGGTCATTGCTTATAGAGTTAAAAATGAAAACCAGCACTGCTACATTTCGATGGAGCAGCATTTAAGCTGAGTTAATTAATTGAGATTTTTTTATTATTTTTTTATTTATTGTGTAAATAAGAAAAATATTAATAAATATTTTTCTCTTTCTTTCTAAATTATGGTTGATAATACTAGACCATAATTATTGAGAGAATGGAAATCAGCTTTAAGGCTTTTTTAGATTCCTGAATAGATCTTGATTTGGGTTTTATTATCAAATTTATTATAAGTATAGATATTTGGTTTACTCTACTTACTGGTTACGAAAATGACAAGAACCGTTGAACTGACAAGTAAAAGGTCGCAAGTTCGATTTCGTCGTCACGTCACGTACCACAGATTTTTCAGGCCAGGTGCGTATTAGAAATTAATTAATCACTTGCTTATAACGGTGGCGGAAACATCGTGAGGAAACCAGCATATCTGAGAGCTATTCTCAATGGTGTGTACAACCATGTCAGAAGCCTACGGGCGGCTTAAACTCTGACACTAGGCTGTTCATCAACCACACGATAAGAAGAAGAAGAATAAAAACTAAATTCTAAATTATTTTAAAAACTCATGACAATCGAACACTAAAGTAAGTCATAATTTTTGTGGCCTGTATCTGCACCATTTCACCATTATCTATACATATAACATAACACAGTATAACAAAACAGTATAACAACTGTGTCTGTACATTGAATATATAAAAAAGAGCCCCCTCAATTGTTTTTTTTTTACGTTACGTACCTTTAGTAACAATAATAGAGCACGAATCCAAAAAAAAAAATTGCTGTCTGTTTGTCTGTGTGTCTGTTTGTCTGTTTGTTTGTACACGCTAATCTTCGGAACTACTGGACGGATCAAAATTTTTTTTTGTTTTATACCTATATATTAAGTCTGGGCAACATATAGGCTATAATTTATCTTGGAAACTTGAACACCTGATGCAGAACCGCAACAGACCAGCTAAACTATAAGAGATACAAAAATGGTACCATAGCAAAAAATTTTTCACGTGATGAGCATTTTCTGCTGAGAGAATAAATTTGAAGATCTGGAACACCTGATGTGGAACTCCAAGAGCCCAGCTACACTATAACATATATAGAAATGACGTCTTAGCAAAAGTTGTTTAGTTTGATGGGCATTCCCTGTTGACTTACAAAAATTAAAGATCTGGAACGTCTCGAATCGTATTGCGCATCCCGTTGTTTTCCCGTCTTCCGGCTCTTAGTATTCGACATCAGACGTTTCAGATCTTCGATTTTGACGACCCCGTTGTCGCTGGCATAAGCAACAGGATCCGCGTACGAAGTGGCGGGCAGAAGCTAGCCAATCATAAGAAAGTTCAAATCGTGCTTGTCGTATTAACATAAGAAAAAAAAAAAAAACTTCACAAGATGAAGAGTTTCATAAAAAAATTGATTAAAAGTACCAGTAATAAATATAAATAAAGTCCTCAAAATTCGTCGAAATCCAGCTTTCTATAGGTAATCTATAATCCAGTCTCGAACAAAAAACCAAACAGCAAGTACTAGGAACATCAAAACAAACAGGGAACCCATAACAAAGCATTAATAATTAATTCAACTCAATTTTCTTTCTTTAACTTTTTAAGTAATCCCAAAAGCTTTTTAAGTAGAAAACAATACTGAGTGCTAAGTTACTTGGCCGTCCCTTTTTCTCAGCGCGTTTTTCACAAAGAATCTGCTCAAGAACTAATAGATTCGTGTCATTAAAAATGCTACCCATGTGTTGGACTAAGAGATGTAATGGCTATATAAAAATGAGTTAATTTATTGGGCAACCGAGCAGTCGGATCGCCTGATGGTAAGCGATTACCACCGCCCATGGACACCCGCAACCCCAGAGGAGTCGCAAGTGCTTTGCCGGCCTTTTAAAGGGCCTCCGGTACCCTCACTCACTCGGCGAAACACGATGTAAGCGTTGTTTCACGCCGATTTTCTGTGAGGCTGTGGTATCACTCCGGTTGAGCCGGCCCATTCGTGCTGAAGCTTGGCTCTCTCACGTTAAAGTCTGTTAATAAATATCATACTTATGGAAAGAAAGAAGGATTTTTTCAACCTCATTGGTCTTGTGACAGCAAGCTTAGCTGCTGAGTGCCAGGTCCTGAGTTCGTTCATGGGTTGGGCAAAGTATTGTCAGGTCTAACATTTATACCAACGAGGCAGTTATGTGAATGTTATCATAATTCCCTTATCGTCGGCGCAGCATGTCTTTTCCTTCTATACATTTCAGTCAGCCGTTATCTCGGTAGTCACCGCCTATATTCCCCAAGGGGTAACCACAACATTTCACCAATGCTGTTATTATATCCAATATATGATGGTGGTGAGCCTATTGCCATCTACTGGGCACAATTCCAAACTGCTGCTACTGAGAATTTCCTAACAGAAAAACTCACTAACACTTTTTTATTTTAAAATAAAGTTGTGTATAATAAAGATACTACATACATTAAGATACAAGCAAGTGTCACTGAGCCAAATTGTTAAAAAGATGAAATGTTAACAAACAAATTGACTGAAAGATATAGGTACTTTATAATTTTTATTGTATACATTGGATTAAAAATCAAATATATCCAAGATATGTCTTTGAAAAAGCATTAACGCATGCTTAGCGAACTCTTTCGGTCACTTGTATAGGTACTGAATTGATTGCAATGACGTCGCCATAAGACGTGTTAAAATATGGAAGAAGAATTCGCGGTGGTGAGCAGAGGTCGAGATGGCTTAGTGGTCAGAGCGCCTGGAGTATCTATCCGGGAGGCGCAGGTTCGAATCCTGTTCGCGACCGTATTCTTTTTCCATTTAATATTGTAACTTTAATCAAATATATCCTTCTAAAATGAATCAAAGCCTATAATCTGTTTGCACTCATAACCTATGCAGTCTTTTTTGACCGAATAGGATTAACCCACATTTGCTCCATAAAATAGACATAAAAAAATATTAAAAAGATTTTCATTTCTGTATGGCCAACTGTAAATGGAACTACGGAGGTGTAAAGGCTTACAACACTTTAAGCCGAGGATTATTACACTTGAAATGATTCTATTCGTTTCTCGATATTTTCAACCATTGCGGAGTTATTGTAAAATTTTTGAAGACGGCTTTACAATGGGCTTTAGAAGGTTAAGCTCTAGTTTCAATGAAAGTAGACTAGGAAAAATCTGTAATACTGGATATATTGTTTTGAATCTGAATTTGGTATTTTACTAAACCTTTATTCGTAGGTGCAACTACGTACTCTTAAAATTTACAGGCAATTTATGTATTGGCTATACTTTTGTCTGTTTTGGTATCCACCTAGTTCTTTTTTTTTACCATAAATAACTTTCGATTACGTACTATCAACGCTCCCAATTTAATTAAAAAAAATAAGACATAAAATTGCACGGCTGTATTTCTCGAAGGGGAGGCAGAGGTATACACAGTTTAGATATATGTATGGCGTAAAGTCCTATGTAATAATAAGTGGTTATTGCCACCTATAATTACTTACCTAAACTACATTTTTCCGTTATTTGGTCGAGAAGGTTTTCATTTTCATTAGCAAAATTGCCTTTCGGGCTTTGTCGTCTCAATTGAAGCAAGAATTTTTCATATTCTTGTCTTCATCAATCGAAATATGTGCCTTTCAATCTAATTACAGATCAGTTACGTGAGCTCCGGGTATGCTGAAATATACGTGTTGTAGTTTCATACCTCCTATTGCCATCAGTTGGGCACAATTCCAAACTTCGGGCTGCTACTAAGAATTTCTAACAGAAAAAATAACAGCACACTGTATACTGCTCTTTAATAGTTCCGTAGTGTTCTCTTATATATCTTATATGTGTTATCTTCTTCTCTATCTTCTATTTTTGCTCTCAGCGACCCACTCTTTTTGTAGATTGCTCTTAACACTCTTTTTCAGAACTACAGCTTATCCTAGAATTGAAAAGAACCAGAAAGTGAAACTGGAACTTTGTGGAACTGTGGAAGGTACGATCTTTGAGGTTAAGTAATGATTTGCGTGATTGTTATCTGAGCACTTCTGTGCTTCGGAGAACACGTCATGTAGGTATATATTGACCATCGGTCATGGCTGTTTTTTATGCAAATCTAAAGCCAATTCATGGGTGGACGGGCCGTTTTAACAACCAACTGGTCCACCTGCATTCCTAATCCCGAAAAATAAGGTGACCTAATATCTTTCCTTCTTCATGTCTTCCAACTTTTTTTATAACACTTGGCATTTCTTCCTGTATGGTGAGTTACAGACATATTATGTCGTATGCAAACACACCCAGACCCATAACAGCTATCTGTAGATCATACAAATATTTGCTCCGTGCAGGAATCGTACCTGCGACACGCGGCGGAGCAGCCCGTCTCTCGACCACTGCGCCAACCGCACCGTCCAAAATGATATTCAAAATTTTATTTTCTGTTCTGAACCATTGATTCGGTGGACTTTAAATTAAAGCTAACACCGTTACCGATACCGAGACTTGCTCCGTACAATTTACGTGCCTCGACTCATAATGTTGCCAACAAAAATGAATTTCACCTAACTTCGTGAATTATTGACACAGCAACGCTTTATTATTAGATAATATGAATCGATTTTATTTTTCACGGACTTTTGGGCATGTTACGGGAATATTTTTAGGTGCCTGTTTTTCTTTTAAAGTTCTTGGAAGTAAAACACTGTTGTTTTAGATTTTTGTAGGTTGTTTTAAAGCCTCATTTGTATATCTTTAGCATTTTTTTGGCAACTATATTCGACAGTTGTTAAATATTGGGTTAAACATGTAGCTCAAGTTATTTCATTCCGATCATGAGAGGTTTAGTTATTTTATTTATTATTCAGAATAAACTATTTCATTTCATTCCGATCCAAATGATTATACGTTTTTGGATAAAAAATGGTTGTTTTTTTTTTTTTTTTCTTTTTTTTTTTTAAAACGTTGCCCCACACTAGGAATTTCTTCCTGTGTCGTGGGTGCGTTTACAGACATGTAATCTCACAAGCACACAAACACCCAGACCCGGAGCAATTATCCATAGATCGTACAAATATTTGCTCCGTGCAGGAATCGAACCTGCGACACGCAGCGCAGCAGTCGGTCTCTCGACCACTGCGCCAACCGCGCTGTCGAAATTGAAAACAATTTGATGACACAATTATCTCAATATTTTGGTTAAAGTTTAAAAGAAAATTCTGAACAGTAAAAGCTACTGTTGAAAGGGTTGTTGAGGCGTTATTTTAAATGTTGTTATTACGTATATTTTTCTTTTTTTTTATGGAAAAGCGACATGTATTTTTTATGTTTTAAATATTGAAAGGCAACATGTATAATTGGGCGCTAAAAACAAATAATTCGTTTGCCTAGTTTATAAGGAGCGCAAGAATTTGTATTTGGTACCAACAATAGTTTGGTATTTGAAAAATGGCATTTTCAGACAGTACCAACAGTAATTTTTGTCTCTAATCTTCAAGCCTGTGGTAGAATATAACCACATGTGGGAGCTCGTGTATTTATTCAGCTATCAGACAGTGGGTACGCCATAAATCGTCTGGAATAGACGAAAATTCCTAAGTGTGAAGAACCTAACTATATAGGTACCAAGATCTGATAACAAACATATTTAGTCTACGAATCTGCCCTTATTATACTTGCTACTCCTTTATTTATAAAACAAAGAACAAAATTTCATTCTTACCAACCTTGAAACTCGACTCAAGTAACAACTAGATAAACGAAATGAAAATAATAATTCCCAATTTCCTTCAAAATCTATTCTTAAAACGTAAACAATTTACTATTACGAACTTAGCATTTAAACGAGACCAATATTTTGGGCTCCAAAATAAATACCCTCATTGTTTCGACACTTCTAAGCGAAAGTCGACCTTTGAGGCTTGAAAATAAATCATCTACAGCCAAAATCTTCCCTTGCGGGACAACAGTGATCCTTAAATATTTCATGTCGGACCGACGGTGCCCTTTAATAAATCTCAACACCTTATAAAAATGTACGGTGTATTCGACTCTGTTCTATATATAAGGAAATCGAATGGGTGCGAATCGACAGTGTGATCTTACATTTTGGGAATAGTCAAGACTCCAGGGAAAGTGAAGCCACGTGTCACACAAATAGCAGAATGAAGCAGATATTGTGGGGATTTTGGTAGTTCCGAAAGTGGTGTTACCGAATTCATATAAGGGGGGTATTATATGAATTTGTTCAGTGCTTCCTGAAAAGTCATACAGAGATGTAGATAAATCGTTTTTTGGTCAAAAACCAACTATCCCAAACACGTTTTTGTTTGGGATGGTTGGTTTCTGACCAATACAAAGATTTGTAATTCTAAAGTTACAATATTAAATGGAAATAGGATACGGTCGCGAACAGGATTCGAACCTGCGCCTCCCGGATAGATACTCCAGGCGCTCTGACCACTAAGCCGTCTCGACCTCTGCTCACCACCGCGAATTCTTCTTCCATATTTTAACACGTCTTATGGCGACGTCATTGCAATCAATTCAGTACCTATACAAGTGACCGAACCGACACGACTAACTTTGCAGTTAATACAATGTCGTAAAGAATGCAATTACCTTAATAATTCAAGATATGTCTTTGAAAAAGCATTAACGCATGCTTAGCGAACTCTAAAGTTACAATATTAAATGGAAAAAAAATACGGTCGCGAACAGGATTCGAACTTGCGCCTCCCGGATAGATACTCCAGGCGCTCTGACCACTAAGCCATCTCGACCTCTGCTCACCACCACGAATTCTTCTTCCATATTTTAACACGTCTTATGGCGACGTCATTGCAATCAATCACTTGTATAGGTACTGAATTAATTAATTCTTTTAGGCAAAATCTACTGACTTTTACTACTGTTGTTGAAATAGTGGAAATGTATAGGAATATTTCCCCCTTTTCAGCAACAGATGATGGTTATAAGCAATGATAGGCTAGTTGGATAATTGAAGGTTGCAAGTTCAAACCCAAGGAACTATAAACTAAGTTCGAAGTCAGGTGCGTATTAGAAATTAATTATCAATAACTTAAAAGTGTAAAAGAAAAAAAAATGAGAAAACTACTATACCTGAAAGTGTTTTTTAGGTTCGTAGGTAAAGCAATGTAAGGGTGATCGATGAACACTAGGTTATTAATCAGTGATATGTTAGGAAGAACATAGGAGATGTTAAATTTAAAATAAAACAACTATTTGGAAACTTGCAACAAAATTTTGAGGTTTTATAAGTGCATTTATATGGTTTCAATGACATAAACATTTAATTAACTCTAAATATCTTAGTTATAGTGGCGCATAAAATGACAAAATCGTCCTAAAACATGCTGTACTTCATAATATCTGTGTGACGTTCACCGTGTAAGTAGGGGCCTATCGATCGTCGGCGATATTTGCGTGAGATCAGTTCAGGTTTAAAGGTCAACGGACTCAGGAATTAGGATTGATCCCTGGATAAGCTAGGCCCGGCTTATTAGAGCGTTGTTGATTATATATTTAGAAGTTAAGGGTATAGCCTAATTATAGTAAGATTTTTTGGGAAATCACTCTAATGTTCGTGACATGGAACAATTTTGAAATACAATGAATTTTTTGAAAAGATTTTCAAAAACGGGTTTTTGTTAGTACTGATGAAATAAATTTGCGATACCTATCTCTTGTGTTGCAAATTGTCGTCGTAGACGGTTTCTAAAATATTGTCACACAATAATGTTTTTATAATATGTATTTGATATCAACTAACATTTGGCTACAATTCTCAGCTAGCTTTATATATTGATTTTTGTTAAGTAAGTTGGAAGAAAAAGCTCACCCGAACCTCTTTATCTGCGTGCGCTGGTGTAATAGTTAGTAATACGTAAATATAATTGTTGACAACGCTTAATACTTACGTAATTATTTCAATAGGCACATTTCTGTAAGACTATTTAGTTTTATATTAGAAATTAAGAAAAATAATATGAATGAATGTAAAATATACATCTTTAAGTCTTGAGTATAATTTTTTAAGCGCCCCAGATCAATTACAATAATGTTCCACAAAAATATCGGCCTTTAGTACGTCTAAAAAAAATCCGATATGCCATATATAAGCTACAATAAGGTATTTTGTGATAATAATTATTGAAAATTAAAAAGTGAACTTGAAGCATTATTATTAGCCATGGTATATTAATCATTACGAAGGAAATATTTAACCATTGAAGTTATCAATTTTTTTTTTTTTTTTTGGTAGTGGCATCTCACAGGTCAACCTAGGAGCTTGTCGGCTGCTTAACCGGACTTTCCTGTGGATGCCCTAATAATAAATTATTATTAAGGCCTCCAGCCAGGGGCATACGAACTAAATTAAATCTAAAGCGACCACGCTAAGGGCACCCCCTGCGGGGTACGAGCCTCGGCTTAGGGCGTCGCTTGAGGGAGGACAGCAAGGGACTGGCTGGATCGAACAAGGATTATCATAATTATTATTATTAGGGGAATTTAAAGCTACAGGCTCAGCGGCTACGCGGGCTGGCACGAGCAAGGGTCGGGGAGGTGATGCATTAGGTGCATTACGGGGACGTCGCGACGGGCCTCGGCGGCGAGGCCTAAATGACGGCGGTCTGTGTTTGTGTACTGTGCTGGTGGCCCTACGGCTCTCTTGGAGCAGGGTTATAGCGTCATCGGGGTACAATAGTGAATGCCTAGGACGGCGAATTCTACTTATCTGGGAGGGGGTGTATCGGGCGGCAGCCGCGATAAGAAGGTTGGGGTGCTTTTCAGCAGACTCGAAATAACGCTTGCAAATGCGTTTTATAAACTGTTGGATAGTGGGAATCTTGAGGTCGAGATGGAGGTTTTCGTTTCTAACGTAGAGGGGGGCTCCCGTGACCTTACGTAAGGCACGGTTTTGGAGGGTCTGCATCTTATGGAGGCGGTACGATTTCGCGTGTGGGAACACTACGCAGGCGTAGGTCATGATGGGGCGTATGCACGTGGTGTAAATGCGCAGTTTGCACTTAAGGGCCAATCTGCTGCGTGCGTTCATAATAAAGTGAAGCCTACCCAGAGCGAAGGCGGCGCGCGAGCGCACCGTCCTTATGTGCTCACCGAAGGTCAAGTGTCTATCGAGGATGACTCCTAAGTACTTGGCTTGCTTCTCCCAAGGGATCGGCTTGCCGAACATGGTTATCGGTTTGGGGTCGGGGGGTCTGATCCTACGCTTTTTCGCGAAGAGTACGGCTTGACTCTTATCGGGGTTGACTTCTATTCTCCATTTCCTGAACCAAGCGCCTAGTACGTTGGCGGAAGTTTGGAGAGTGCTAGCTATACGGTCGCGCACGATACCGGAGTAGAAAATGGCAGTGTCGTCTGCGAAGAGAGCTAACTTTGCCTGTCTATTTTTGGGGATGTCGCTAGTGAAGAGCGTGAACAGGAGGGGCGAGAGCACGGAGCCCTGGGGGACACCGGCGCGGATAGAGTGGGGGGCGGATAGTGCGCCCTCTATGCGATAGCGGAAAGTGCGATTCGAGAGAAAGTCCCGTAGGATGAGCACGAGACGGTCGGGCACGCCGAGTTGGTACAGCTTGTATAATAAGCCGTTGTGCCAGACTTTGTCGAAAGCCTTCGCTATGTCGAAAAAGAGCGCGCCTGTCATCGTGCCGCGCTGAAAACCGGCGCTTATGTGCTCGACGATGCGGTGGACCTGTTGTACGCACGAGTGTTGGGTACGAAAACCGAACTGTTCGTTGGGGATGAGGCTCTTCGCATCGGCAAAGTCCTTGAGTCGCTTATAAATAAGCTTCTCGTAGATTTTACAGAGTACGTTGAGGAGGCTGATCGGTCGGTAGCTGGTGGGTTCGTTCGCGGGTTTTCCCGGCTTAGGGATACCTATGACGGTGGCTTCTTTCCACGATTGAGGGAAGACGTTGTGACTCATGGCGCCATTGAAGATGGCGGTCATGAGTATAATGAACGGGGCGGGGAGAAGTTTCATGACTTTATTAGTGATGCCGTCTATGCCGGGGGCTTTGCGGGGTTTGAGATTTTTAATGACCTCTTGCACCTCGTCGGGAGTGACGGGGGGCAGGGGGTCGTCGGGGTCTTCGAACGGCGGGAGTGAGGCTCTGCGTTCTACTTCTGCGTCTACCTTGAGGAGGTGCGCTCGGTCAACCGGTTGGGTGCTAGGAGTGCATTGCGCTTCTAGACTGTCGGCTAGGCACTCGGCCTTTTCGATGTCGTCGAAGGCTATGCTCTTATCGGGGCGGATGAGAGGGGGCATGGTGGCCACTCCATCGGATTGGAGTCTCCTTTGAAGCTGCCAGAATGCTTGGTGAGTGGGCTCTAAGTCGCTCAGCGTCTTATCCCAGTGCGCGTTACGCTGCTCATCGATGCGTTTCTTTACAGCACGCTGTAAATAGCGCATGTGAGCTTTGTTCGCGTCGCAGGGAAACGCGCTGTAGGCACGTACGGATGCGTTCTTTTCCGTTACCAGTTCGCGTACGTCCGCCGGTAGTTTCCAGTGATGGTTGTCCATCAATGGAACTTCCCGTGAACAACTGTTCAAAACGGATTGTACGTGACCGGTGAACGAATCGATCGCATTCGTAGTGTCAGTGACCGAGGCGATGACGTCGGGAATAGAGTCTAAGTGCGGGGAGCTGGTCGATTGTAGGCTTTCGCTTACTTTCTTCCAGTCCGTGATCGTTTGGGTGGGAGGGGGTCGGGAAGGATCAGAGGGCCCCGAGCGAGGTGCCAGTGCCATGATCACGGGACGATGTTCGGAGTTGAGCTCGTGTAGCGTCTCTATAGACTGTAAACGAAGGTTTACGTTCTTTAGAAGCGCCACATCGAGAATATCGGGAAGGTGCGCGGTGTTGTGCGGATAGTGGGTGGGATGCATCGGAGCAATAATGTCGAAGTTGAGAGTGGCACACAGGCCGAACAGTTGCCTGCCTCTCGCGGTCGTCGTATTACTGTTCCAAGCGGGATGTTTGGCATTGAGATCGCCCGCTATGATAACGGAGTCACTCAAGCCGAGGAGGGCAGTAAGGTCGTGGGATAGGATTTCGCGTTTTTCCCCCACATCGGTGGCGGCGGGAGGGATGTAGGAAGAGACGATAGTGATGGGTTGGTGACCGGTCATGGCTAGCCGACAGATCGATACCTCGAAAAGTGAGAGAGGAGGTGGGTCTAACGGGATGCAGTGGAGCGTTTTGCGGTAATAAATAAGGGTGCCGCCCATGTGACATCTAGTTCTATCGTTCCTAACTATACGGTAGTTGGCGATATTCGGGTCCCGACGGTGAGGTTTTAAGAACGTTTCCTGTACGAGGAGAACGTCTAATTGGTGGTCGCGGAGGAACGTAGTTATTTCGTCGCGTTGTTTGGTGATGCCGTTAGCGTTGAAGAAACCTATTTTTAGGGAGCGCGGTTTGGTTCTACATAGGTTCTTATTATCCATTAAAGATTTTATATTTTATTTATTATGAGCTAGATTGCGCAGGGCTTGCGTAATCTTGGGAAAGGTGTTGTACACCATGAGTAGCTTCATAGGGTCGCCTTTGCAGGCGATGATATCCCTGGCCATAGCGTGAGCGTTATCAGAAGAGAATACGCTGAATGTGCTGAGAATGACGACCGCGGGGTCAAACGCGAGGTTGTCGTTTACGACCGGTAGAGAGGCGGCGGCGTTAGCCGGTAAGGACGCGTTAGTCGGAGGCGATAGAGAGGGGGGCGCAGCTATGGGCGAGGCCATTAGAGCTGCGATCATGGGCGTAGAGTTAGTTTTGAGAGCTGGGAAAGCTCGTTGTTGCTGGAGGTTGTTGAGGGGAGCCCACGGACTGGGTCTCTGAGGGCTGAGGCGGGCGGGGAGTTGAGAAGAGGGGATCGCCACCGAAGGGCTTTCCCTTTGTTGACGGGCGTTGGCCCGCTTAACGAGCTTGAGCGAGGTTGATTTCGGTGCCTTAGGGCAGCCGCGATAGTTAGCGGGGTGACCGGCTTCGCCGCAGAGCACACAACTGGGAGGGTCGGTGCAGAGTGCGCGATCTTTGGGTCGGGGACAGTCTACAGTGCCGTGGTCACCTAGACACTTGACGCATCTAGGTGTGGCGAAACAGTTGGTCTGAGCGTGACCGTATAATTGGCAACGGTGACATTGCCCTATTACGCCTGTTTTATAAGGCTTTTCTATAATGATGCCGGAAAGGCTGCAGATCGCTTTGACCTGGAAAATCGGGTAGTGTCCTTCGGTAGGATCGCATACGACTAGCACCATGTCGTAGGCGGCCCCACCTCTGGGACGGTGCATCCGGTGCACCTGGGATACTGGGACTCTTTGCGACTGAAGGTCGCTGAGGATGTCCTCTGTGGAGATTTCCTTCGGGATGCGTCTTATGACGACCCTGGTAGATTTCTCCTCGGGGAGAGAGTACGTGTGAAACGACACGTCCCTGGCCTTAAGGGCCTTGGTGAGTTCCCTATAATCGGTTGTGGAGGGGACCTTGACTTTAATGCCTTGCTGAGTAGCACAGGCACTGGTGTAGTTGATCCTGCGATCAACACACATCTTCGAGATGGCAGTCCATTTGGACTTGTCATGAATGTAGAGCGGGGAAGGGGATTTAAGCTTCTTAGAGCTCGACGCGGTGCCGGATGGGCTGAGGGGGGAGGATGGTCTGAGAGGGGGCGGGGGGAGGGGTGCGGTAGTCGCGGGGGAGGGGGGGGCGGGGGTGGCGGTAGTCGCGGGGGCGGGGGCGGCGGTAGTCGCGGGGGAGGGGGAGGGGGCGGAGGGCGCTACGGGTTTTTTGGCCTTGCTGGCCGGGGCGGAAGTTTTCCCCTTCTTCCTCTTGCCTCCTTTGCCGACCTGGATGTAGTCGTCTTCGGAGGAGGAGGAGGAGGGAGAGGACGAGCTAGTCTCGGAGTCGGAGGCAGTGGCATCCGAGAGACAGGGAGAGGGGTTGACGCACACGTCCATGTCTTCCGAGACAGTGACGGCGGTCGTAGGAGGCGCGATGGCCGAAGTAGAGGGAGCCTCTACGCGAGGGTCGATGGTGGGCAAGGATACGAGGCATGGTATTCCTATTTCAGCGGGCGGCGGAGAGAGAGGGCTATCTACGCAATTTATTGCGGGGTTGACATGCTGCAGGTCGGCTATTTGGGTACCGTACCGACGTTGAATGTCGGGGTCCCTGACTATGATTTTAACGAACGCGAGAAGCGCGTCCATATTAAAAAGAAATTAATTACCTATTTTATAATATTTGCCTAACAGGCCTAACTCCCCGGGAGGATAGCCCGGGGATGCGTAACCCTCCCTGCCGGGTATAGGCAGGGAGGTGAGTGACCTAATGGTGAGCCCTAAGCTTGCTTTTTACCCGTCGCCAGTCTTAATGTGCGTACGGGGACCTGAACCAGTCTAGTGCGAAGGGTGTAGACACACCCGACCGACACTAGGTGTGTTGCTGTAAGGGAAACCAGAGCTAGAGTCGACTAGGAGATCCCCCAAGGCCGGTTGTTCTAGCTCCCGTCCGATTAGTAGCTTAACCCTGAAGGGGCTTCAGCTGGGTGTATCGGGTCCACACCCTCTCGGTTTCGTTGACACCGTGAGGTTTCCACCGAGAACCACGAAACTGTGGATTTTCCCAGAAGGGGAATTTACACAACACACGTTTTTGACTGTACTTTGAAAAAGACAGATATCAGCCGCCGCCTCGAAAGAGGCAACTTTTGAATTGTAGTGGCGTAGCTAGCGAGCAGCTACGGAGAATGCTACGGCAGAGCGTAGCGACAACGATCACTGACACAACACAGTCGAGTTACGCGGAGTAACACGTCCGTGCGCGGCGAGCGTTGATGCGAGAATGCGAAGAAGAAGTTATCTATAAAAAATCGGTTCCCCTTATATGAGATGTAGATGCACATCCGAAAATTTTCCAACCAACAAAGTTTGTAATCCGTGAATTTAAAGCAAACATTTTTAATATAAGCGCGTGTGAATGAATTCATAACTTCATCACAGTGTAACAATCTAATTCTTGCAGTGGGTCAGATAGTTTGATTAAGTAAGGATTTTTTTTTTTTTTTTTAAATGGCCTCTTGCATAAACCCAGTGGGGTTTTGTCTGCGTAACCGGATTAAGTAAGGAGTGACTATTTCTGCTCAAGTAAGTTTTCACTGCCTGTCGCAACGTTTTGTTTCTCATACAAATGAATACTTAGCCTAATTGATGAAAGTAATCTCGAGAATTTACTGTGACCAAGAAATACACGCAGTGCAGATGTTATAATTTTGTTATGGAATCTTGGTATTCCTATTCATAAATAACCGATACAAAGCCAATGATCATGTCTTTGACTTGCTGTACGATAGGTACAGTTTGGTAACACGTAGCTTTTACAAAGGCCCGAGGTGGTTTAGGCTGCTCCAACCAACACCCAACTTTCCGCGCAATCATTATATTAATACACTGCATTGATTTAGACTGTAACTTTACATTGTATACAGAAGTTTATATTCCATTGTTACGGAATTAAAGTAAACGAATTAAAAGTTTCAAACAATTCGAGTTGGTTTCTGTATTGTTTTGATAATACCTCGGTGACGGTATTATTGTGTTTTGAGTGCTATTGGGTTGTTTAAGCCTAATATATCGTAAAATAGGAGTTGGTGCTAATACGTACTAAGACCAATAATTCACAAATTCATTGATCAATTCTATATTTATTGAGCTCGGGGTTAATTGCGTGTTTGATTGTGAATGAAGATATTGAATACCATATTACGATTTTCAAGTGATATTCTTCTTCTTCTTCTTATCGTGTGGTTGATGAACAGCCTAGTGTCAGATTTTAAACCACCCGTATGTCTCTGACATGGCTTTACACACCATCGAAAATATCTCAGGTGTGCTGGTTTCCTTACGATGTTTTCTTCACCGTTTTAGGCAAGTGATAATTGTTTTATAATACGCGCATGACTTCGAAAAGTCGGTGGTGTGTGGCTTGGATGCGAACTTTTGACTTTTGACTTGTCAGTCCAACGGATAACCGTTGGACTGACAAGTCAAAAGTCTATCCTAGTGGTATAAACCACTAGGCTATCACTGCTCTCAAGCAATATTTATACACTGAGTGATATGTATAAACCTTATTCATTTAGTAGAGATGTGATTAGAAAACATTATGGTCGTGAAACACATTAAAGCATTTACCAATAAATCAGAGTACAGAAGAGTCTTTCCACGACCATTGTTGAAGCCATACACAATCTAGAAGGTGGTAGATAGAATACAAACAAACATACCTTTATTGTTATAGGTTAGATACTATAATAGAAAAGAAAACAGCGTGTTTTCAGTAAACTGTGCAGTGGCGTGCGATGGTTATGCAGCCGTAATAATGTCGGAAGCGTGTCTTGTTTACCTACATTTCTAGAGGCACCGAGCTGGAATATATTTGATAATACTCTGAAACGTGGCAACTTTGTAGTTACTATTTGCGGCCTGAGTTGCCCGTGTAGGAGTGCACCCTTAAAATGGAATCCCTACACTTGGCCCCTGCGTGGTGCAAAACAGGCAACACAACTCTGGTTCGGGAAGGGTTCTTTTTTGACTTCGGCCGCGGCTGGTTACCACCCACCGGACGAAGCCATACCGTGAAGCGACCTAGTCGTGTTTCGGGATGTAGTCCAGTGCAACCGTTGTGGGACACGGGTCTGGGCAGTTGCACCAGCTCCCCAACTATCGTTCTCCCCAAATCTACCCACTCTACTTAGAGTAAATAGATTTCTTCTGGATCTACACGCTCCATTCTCGGCCACACCATCACTTACCATCAGGCGAGTTGGTGGCTAAACTTAGATTCATTTGTTGATAAAAAAAACGTTATATATTTAAAAGAAGCATTAAATAGCGTATGCGTAACCAACTCTAAGGCTCTGTTGCACCAACATTACTTTGTCCATAACCGACGTATTAATTTATTACGTTGACAGCTTTTCTATGTAAATTCTGTCAAAATAGCATAGTAACATGTTGGTTACGATTAAAGTTAAATTGGTGCAATTGAACGGTATATTAAATAAATTGTTGTAGAAAGAAAAATACGGTCGCGAGCATGATTTGTACCTCCGCCTACTGGTGAATACACTCAAGGTTAAAATTCTGCACGCGCCCCTTCGTGGGTATTCATTTCAGAATTATAAAAAAAAGTATAGCATCACGCCTGTATTCCTCGAAGGGGAAGGCAGAAGTGTACTCATTTGTACACGCACATTTCATCAATGTTCTTAAGTGCTATGTAATAGATAGTGAGTTTATTGCCACCTACAAAAAATACTCAATAATACTTCATAATCGAAGCCGAGATCTCATACTCAACAGCTGCGCTTGTGACCATTAGGCAGTTGTCTGTAAAAAGGTAGTTTGGAATTATATACTTAATTAATAAAATACTGTACTTTTGTACAATCGCTTTGCTGTTCGTCTATCTCTTTGATTGTCCGTTTAGCATGCTAAAGAAAGAAAGAAACAAAAGAAAATGTTTATTTGACACAGTCAGTAAGGACACATTTAATGTGAATATACAAAAGACAATAGCTAGGAATGTTTAGCGATCATTGTGTGCCTCACGACTGCGCCAAAAAGATCCAGTTCAGCAACATGCCTTACCGCTAGTGCCTGACGCTGGTTTTCAACCTACAATATTGGTCTATTGTAAATATTGAGTGAGGCTTTGAAGTCACTCGGACTGGTCAGCATTGACGACCATGCTTAGTTACCTGGTGTTAACCTGGTTGGTACGTATTGGTGACTTGAGACAGAGGTCGAAACAGTGGTGTCTAAGAAAGGAATTAAGAACAGAAACGGCGTTTTTTTCGACATCGTAATACTTTGGCCTTGGGCAAGTCAACTGTATTTTTCAGTCTCTCTACGTTTCATTTTTGTTTAAACCTACATTAAGATAATCAGCAACAAAATAACGGACGCCTTCATATCAAATGTGTGTCTCTCAAACGCGCCACGTCCCTACATCTCAGGAACATTGTCTGCGACGCCGCACGGTACATTAATCACGTCTTTTTGTACTGCACTACGTACTGTACTGGGATTGTTTACTGAGGTTTTATATTGGAATGGAAAAAATATTTTGTTTGCTTCCACGTTGAAAGGATAAGATGGGACCGCGGATAGGATGTTTATTGTTTACCCCTTAACAAAAAAGTTTCACATAGGTACATTCTAATCTAGAATGTCTTTATGAGTATGCCTGTCTTCCTAGCATTTTTTTAACTACTTTATTCCCAGCAGGTTATGGAGCGTTGAAGGTAACGAGGGTTTCCAACATCTGTGCAGGCCTGCATAGACTCTGCACAAAGTTGCGCACGCTAAAGCGCGGCGCGCTTTTATCGGGCCTGACGCTGGTCGGGTGGCATGTACCTGCGGGCAGGTTTTAAGCGCGGGAAAACAATGTGTGAAGTTTTAAGAGAGTCAATAAAGTTTATATTTCAGAACTAATATCGAGCTCATAGTCTGGCACAGTCTAGACCCCCTCAGCTGGGGCACCATAAATTATACCTATATGATACGTGACTGCAGCGGGGGTCTAGACTTTGCCAGAATATTAGTTCTGAAATCGAAATTAGTGTAGTGGTCGCAACCACGGCTACTGAGCGTGAGATAGTGGGTTCGATTTCTGGGACGGGAAAAGTGCTATTGAGTTTTCTGTCAGGAAATCGTGAGCAGCTCCGTGTTTAAAATTGTGCTCGGATGGTGGTTAAAGGCTCACCATCTATACACGGGACTTAATATAGGTATCAGCAAAATGTGGATGTAGCACGTATTTTTTTTGTGATAGGAGTTTGATTTTTCTACAATTCCAAGGGCTCGTAGATGTCGGTGAATATGATGGTGTATTTGATATTAATTTTGAACTTGAAACCTTCACGCGTTCCTGAGAAAAAGGGTCATGAAATATAGACAACGAAGTCATTTCATTAGGGCTCCTTTATCCTACAAAGGAGCGAACCTAAAAAAAAAAAACAAAAACAGAATGAGATTCTGCAAACGTAACAAAGGCTAACTCTTAACATTTTAACACTAAGAAACCGAACAAAACACAAAAAAAAAGTATATATGTATGAACTACTCTGCAACTACCTTCTCTAAATAAACTGCTTCTTGTTCACGATTTACGACTTCAGACTTTTAAACTTTAGCGATCCAACAAAAAGTCCATAAACATTTTCGCGCTGCCCATTACACGGTCCACGTAACTGTTTAAAATAAAGTATGGACACAGATTATAGAACAAAAGAAGAAAGATTAAAAAAATTATAGAAAGAAGTTAGAAAGTTACCGCCTCCTTGGTCTAGTGGCCCCAAGCATGACTGCCGAGCATGAGATATTGGGGTTGATTCCCAGGTTGGGCAATGTTTAATTGGAATTTTCTGTTAGGCAATTGAGCAGCTCTGAGGTTGGAATTGTGATCGGTAGATGGCGATAGGCTCACCACATGATACTTAATAACAGCACTGATGAAATGGGGGTGTACAAGTGTGTACAACTCTGCTTTGGGAATATAGGTTAGATAGTATGACTATTAGTTAAAAAAAAAAAACACCTCTCTCGGGCTCTATAACCACCATGGTTTTTTTATATTCCAGAATAAAGTCTAAAATAACAGATGCTGTGTTCTTTTTAAAATATTTGAGAGCCCTTAAAATTGCAGACAGAAAGAAAGAGGGTAGCAGCGTAGGGTCTATAAATCGAGTCCTTTTAGGGTACCCCTTTGCGTACGAAACCCTAAAAAGAACAGTTCATGACGAGACCATGTATCTGTGGAGGTCTTTTCAGGCCAGATTTATTAAGGAACTATGGAACTAGAAAACCCGTCTATGCCTTGTAACTTAATCATTGGTGAAACTGATATTGTTAAGTTTAATAAAAAAAATTACTTCTTCAGTCGTCTGTGGAAAATTTTTCAGGGATGCTGTGCCGGACTTAAAACCACTCGGGTCTATTTTAACCTTTATCGAGGTGTCGGGTTCGCAGCAGGGTTCACCGTGACCCTGCCAGATTATGGTCCCCCAGACGGGTGTGAACAGACAGTCCAGGATTTGTGCAGGCAGGTCATAGTCTGCACGGACACTTCAGTGAAGCGCGGTGAATGGCCGTGTTGGGCCAGGTGCTGGTTGGACGGTGCATCACCTATAACCGCCGCGCGCAGTCCACGGTTCACGGTGGCCGGAGATCGTTAAGCGCCTTCCGGCACCTTGCGTGCCTCCTGTAGTAGGGGTAATCGAGGTTTGCCTCTTTCTCCACTTCCATCGACTTTTTCGCGATCATCACCTTCTCGCAGACGATAGCAACGCCTCCCCATGTGCTCTCTTTCACTCTCAACCATTGAAGCGAGAGCTCGCCCGCCCCTGACTGTGATAGACCTTGTTCTTAATGGTTATCCACATAGTATTCATGGTTGGTACTTTCCCCGCATAGCAGTCAAAAGTAATCCTATAGATACTTATCTTTGGTGGTCGCTTACAAAATGATTTAATATTTTGAATGTACATAGAATAATAGTTTTAGCCTTATTGAATACCTACCTATCATTTTGTATACAATTTCTTCTTGTATGATCGTAGGACAATAAGAACAAAAAATGTCGCTGAGAAACCTCGACAAATTGCAGAAGCTCGTTCCACTTTTCAGTCTCAAATAAATAAGCTAATAAAAAAGTTTCCGCTGAGCACTTTTTAACTGAAAGGAATGTTATATTCTCAAAATAAACATTGTCGTTCCAGTTTGTCTCTTTTAGTGTACGATTTAGCAAAGTATGCTATGACGTGTTTTATAAATTAAAGTTGCATTTTGCGGTTGTACATTGTATTTGAAAGAGAGAGGCGTTATATTGTTATAATTTTCCATTTTGTAGGAACCCAAGAGATAATCTTACGTTTTATTCTCATCAGGTTTTGGGATTCCATTTTATTATAACTCTTAGAATACTTGATAAACAACATTTCAGTCTGGTCGGTGAGGATTAATTCATTTTAGACTCTTTCAAAATGAATAAATCTTTACTACCAAATAGTGGTGTATAATGTAATTGAATACACAATTCGTTGTTTTTATACCTAGCTTGATGTGTCTTGCAATGCCTCTTTTCTTTCAGATATATTTACTTCTATGTCAGAAAGTTTTGAAGACACAATACACCACCAAATTTTCATTCTTATAGTGTAGATAAACAGTAGTTGCGTTGTGGTTTCGTAATCGTTAAGTAACTTTCTTTTCTTTCATCTCTCACCATTGCAAGGAACTAGAAATTGTTTAAATAATCAATATTCATTAGTCGCATAGTATAGAGATGGCTCCTCTAGAGAGCTAGGTCAAGGCGGGCTTTCGACATGGATACGACACACCACTACCATATCGGACGACAATTTCTGCAGTTTAGTTGCCAGTTTATTGCAGTTAATTAAAATTCCGTCTTTTACATTTTATATTGGACACTACAGTATTTTTTTGAGAATACCTCAATTTTATGTAAAGTATTACTTTTTTATCTGTATTTTGTTTGCTAGTGTCATCGACTGAAATATATAAATGTTGTGGACTAAGTTCGGATTAGAAACACCGTATTGGTTCCAAGACAAATATAACTGACTAGCTGTGCCCCGCGGTTTCACCCGCGTTAATTTGAGGAAAACACCTGCTCAAATATTATATTCCACCAGAGCCCTCACCCTCATGACTGCACATCATAAATGCGCGCGTGATACTTGATTATTATTTTGTTGCGGAGTTATTTTAAAACTATGATATCTCCTAAGATATTCATTGAAATCAAATTATGTCACAGGCAATTTTGTTCAAAATTAAATATTTCTGATGAATAACGTATTCATTTGGTTATGGATTAAAATGATGTTTTTAAACACTTTCCCAAATAATGCATTATTTTAGAACCAATTTGATTATCATAAAAAAGGTTACAATGAGTCAACCTTAAAAAATAGACATATGCTGTCGCGGACTTTTTTTAGAACTTTTAAAGGGAAACAATTACGTGATACATATTTTTTGCATAACTTTAACCATTTACGCAACGCACGCAACGGTAGCTCAAAGAAAAGGGAATAAGTTTCAATTTGAACTAGTAGTTCCTGAGATTAGCGAGTTCAACCAAACAAACAAACTCTTCAGCTTTTTAATTAGTATATATGTCACTAGAAAAGCTACCATGCTAAAATAGCATTGGGCTGGACACATTTGCCGCATATGATACAAGCATTGGGCTGAACTTACGAATGGGTCGATGGGTCCCCCTACAGGGAAAACTATAGCGCGGTAAGCCAAGCTGGATGTAGAGGGATGAGTGGACGAGATAGACACCTTCCAAAAAGACTGGTTCTACTTTGCTCTAGATAGGGATAAATGGAAATAGAGTAGAAAAGCCTTTGCTTTACAGTACAACATTAAGGCTCAGCTGCTCCAACTTAACTTTAACCGGAACCGACATGTTATTGTGTAATTTTAACAGAATACACATAGAGCTGACAAAATAATAAAATACCTAACACGTCTGTTATACGTTGGTGTAATTGAGCCTTACACGTCGAAAATACGTCACAAATCTCAAACAATAATATTCAAATAGCTACTTTTTTTAATTTGTTCTTATACTGCATTGACCTGGAATACAGGCACCTAATATTGCATAACATAACATAACTAGTCCATAACTGTTCCACTGCAAAGCAAGTGCCTTTTCTCATACAGAGAGATAAGAGGATTGATCACCACATTAGCTCACTGCGGGTTGGCGATTTCAACCCATTAAGTCCAGGTTTTTCACGATGTTTTCCTTCACCGTACGTCTGGGATGTCTTAGATTTTCTTGGTTATTTGTACATGCTAGATTTGAATCCACAATCTGCGACCCAAGAGGCGGGCCCGTAACCACTCGGCCACGACATTACCCAATATTACACCTATGTATATTTTCCCATTACAATTTCTGTTTCTTGCTTCTTTTGGAAAACAATTAGCAAAAGGAGGCAATACAAATGTTTTGCGACTAACGTTCCATTACGATTATATTTCTAGATAAATCTTTGAAAAGCATTAACGCATGCTTAGCGAACTCTAAAGTTATTATATTAAATGGAAAAAGAATATGGTCGCGAACAGGATTGGAACCTGCGCCTCCCGGATAAATACTCCAGGATCATATTTCTCTTAAATTAAAAGCAAGCAAAACCGAAGCATTTTAAGGCACGTTTCAATTTAGTGATGCAACTCGTGCACGGTTTCGAATTATGCAAGAGATAGTTTAAACGTCTTGATTAAAATATTTGAGAATATTGACAAAGGAGTATTATAACTACAAGATTTGTCAAAATATTGGCAAAAAAATATAGGCTTGGAGGTTCACCAAGTGTTACAAGTTCAATAAAGATATCATTACAATATATAGTAACAGGAATTAACCTTTGAGTCGCTTGACGTGTCGACCAGGTTGCACTGATTGTGGTTAGAAATATGCTTGTGACCACATAACATCATGCAACACGATAGTTTAAAAGTGACGCGACAAGTAATATCATGCAACGTTAAGTTTAAAAGTTAGTAAAGATATCATAGTCAGAAACCAATGCTTCCTACGTGAAGTCCTTTTTCTTCTTCTTATAGTATGGTTGATGAATAACCTTTCAGAGTATAAACCACTCGTAGGTCTCTGACATGGCTTTACACGCCATCGAAAACATTCGCCTCGTTGGTCTAGCGGTCCCAAGCGCGACTGCTGAGCAGGTGGTCTCGGGTTCGATTCCCGGGTCGGGCAAAGTGTTATTGAGTTTTCTGTTAGGAAATTCTCAGTAGCAGCCCGGAGTTTGGAATTGTATCCGGTTGATGGTAATAGGCTCACCACCTACTACCCACCCTTCGGGGAATACAGGCGTGATGTTATGTTATGAAAACATTCGCCAGGAGTGCTCATTATGTTTTTCTGTCACCATTTTGAGCAACCGATTAACTAATTTCAAATACGCACATTACTACAAAACTCAGTGGTGCGTGCCTTAGGTTCGATAAAATGAATTAAATTAATGAAAATTCAGTGGCCTTAGGTTCGAACATGCGACCTTTGACTTTCCAGCCCTTGTAGCTATCAGTGGTACAAGAAATATTCTGATATTATATTAGGCTCTTTTAATATAATATCATATAAACGCACTTGATAATGACGAAATACTAATCTATTTAAGATCGTAGCAAATTATATAAAAATCTAAATTGAAAAGTTAGGTGTGTGCTTTGCTTTGCACGAACTTTCTGAGCAAATCCCCCATTTTTGGATTAATCGCGGCAAGGTTCCAAATCCTTTGAGCGACTAAACCGGTAAGTCCCTAGTAGCATAATTCATAATCCAAGTTTAAAATAGGTAGACTTCAGAGATGAGGTTTCTCTTCCAAACTCATTACCTTATGAGGCCGCTGGGAGTTATGTCAAAACTTGTTCTGTTGTTTAATTATCCACTTACCGGAGATTTCATTATGTTCCCTTTATCTTTAGTACTTGAGTATTAGAGCTGATTGTGTTGTTAGACGAAAATTCAGCAGATAATTCTTTGGTTTGTCTAAGTTTTTAAAGATATTTATTTTATTTTGTGTTGGTAGAAAATAGACCTAAGTCTGCCGTTTTATTCACCTTAATACACACACAAATACAATTCCCACCATCACAAGCCGCACACAACACAGACAAAAAAAAAAAGCAAGACACCTTCAAGTCCGCCACTCAAATCATAACGAGCACCCTAATTCGCCAAAAGAACAGAGGGCCGGGCACATTCAGACAGAATAATGAACCCGCAACGTTTTACACCCGTCCGGTTGTATTTTTTCAGGAACTGCACAGTTAACGTTTACTCTCCTTGTTTTCGCAAGTGGCCGACGTGAATTTTTGAATTATTCAACTAAGCGAGTGTACTGGCTCACCGTGCCTACATTGAAGTGGGAATTATTACAGAACACGAACTCTTCCCGTAAGTTTTTCTTTGTACCTGGTCTTTATGGAAGGATTCAGAATTTTTAATTCGGTACTGGTCAGAGAATTTGGGAATGGATTGGGTGTGGGTGTAAATTGAAATGGATGATTATGTGTTGGTGAGCATTAAAAATTGTCGAGGTTGTGACATATGCAAAAGGCGTGTCCCATAATCGTTAATGACTGACTGAGCTGTTTTTATACTTGGGCCGATGCAATCAGGCACTTACCTCCAGACGGAGAGTATCTATGACGACAACAACATACTAAGATAATAGAGATGTATATGCCATCATCAGATCCTCTTTGCAGCTTATCTTAAAACCATTGGTATTAAGTATGGAATGAAGATATATTAGTTAGCGGGTTATTTCTGTCTTCGCATAATCCCTTAATCGAGGCTGGGCAGCTATTGGGCACCCCTTTTAGTTACCGGAAACCGCAGGGATAATGCTCTCAAATATGTGCGGTAGTGATGTAAATGTTGCTAACTGATGTTTAACTAGTTAATTGTTCTTACTGCGATCGGGATTTTTTGCAAAATTATCTGCTTTTCCCTTTCCCAGTGTTGAAGCTGGTTTCCAATTTAAACAGATGTGGCTTAAGAGGAAATAATGCTCCAGTTATCTTCTAACTGATTTGGAATCATACTTTCTATTTGACAGTTCTACTTCATACTTCAAGAGCAGATGTAACGTCAAAAACAAATATCTCTAAATAAAGGACCAAAAATTCATGTCTGACATTGAAAAAACAATGGATTTATAGACTTCTTTTGAAATCTTTGCCCTCGTTTCGATTCCTAAATCTCGCATTTCTCCCTCTTTGAATCCTAGAACAAAGCGTGGGCACATAGCAGCACACGATATCATAATATCACAATTATCGCGCTGTCACAACGCGACCCTCATCACACGCATCTGTGGGCGGATTAATCATGGATTAACTGAATATCGTGTGAACAAATCTGCTTTTGTTGGACGTAATCACTCGTGACGTTTTTATTCTGTGCTTTAGGGATAACAAAGCAAACAGAACACACGTCAATGGTATTGACGTGTGTTCTGTTTGTGTTATTGTTTGAATATTTTTCATCGATAGGAGATTGTGTTGTTTTAAAATTAAACCCGATCTATTCTTATTTATTTCCGAGAATAGCCCATTTCATAATGTGGGCCTAATATTTGACTACATTGAGCAGTGGGATGTTTTTGATCACTATCTGTGATCAGGCGTTTGGAGATTATGAATATTAATGATAATATCATGCTTTTGCTTGCAGTTTCGGCTACAAAAATATAACATAAATAATAGGTTATGTCCTGATTTGGTGGATGGGAATTTTGTAAAGTTTAAATAATATGCGTTTAGTAGTTTTTGCGTGATTGCGTAACAAAAATTCACCTGTCCTCACTAAGTTTATTAGGCGCATTTATAATAATAAGATTGGATTTAAGACAGTTTGTTACTGCTGTCTTCCAGTACCCGTATCCTGTAGGAGGCTTCGAATAACTATCCAAATAAATATCTGTCTTATAATATCTTCTATCTTTACCTTTTTCTGTTATGTGGTTAAGAAACCAACAAAGTGTTAATATTGTTCAAGCCTCTGCTTTGACTGAGCGAATGTCAACACTTGCCGATAATTATATGGTCTATTAGCTTTGCCCGACGGTTTCATATAGCATCATTTTATTTGGACATCACAAACAGACACTTCAATTTTATTTATTTGTATCGATTAACAATAAATTGTACTCTAATGAAGTCAACAGTATTCCATTCTGCCATACTGCAGTTATACCAAATTAGGCATACCTATAGGCTGTAACAATGACTGAATATAATCTGCCTCGTTGGTTAAGTGGTCTCAAGCTCGACTACTCAGTAGTACAATGACGTCTTATACTTATCGGTTAACCGTATCGATAATAATTTACTTGAGCTGAATTCAATAGGAAAATAACTGAATGGGGATAGACCTATACAGACATTAATAGTCTATATCTATCATAGTCTATAGTACGCTCCACGTTCTAACAAAGGCACGTACCAATCGGCAACGATAAGTGGTGCAGCGCTCGCCTATGGTTGATTAATGATGCAGCATTTTAGTGATATAAATTAGGTGACAAACAATAGTGCTTCGCCCAGATACTTATTAGGCCATCGTCATTACCTGTTCCGTTCCAGTTAGGTACCCTAATTGGGGGACTGCGTTAGTAACATTCTCATTAGTCTTGCATTTTTTATTACCGATATAGTAGATAGCATTAGACTCACCACCTATTACATGGGACTTAATAACAGCATTAGTGAAATGTGGGTGTACAATTCTGTCTAGGGTTAGGCATTCAGGGAATACAGGCGTGATGCTAGTAATAGTTACCTGTTATAGTAACATTGGCAAGCCTACAAGGAGGCAATATCATCCGACTATACACAGGTAGGTATTATAATTACTTGAGAATTCAGATGACCTATGAATACATTAAATTAAGTTAGGTGTTAACTAGTACAGTCAGCGATAGACATCGATTAACACGCATCAAAACTAAGTCTTCGGAGCTGATTATTATATATACTGATTAAGATTATTATATATATATACGATAAAACTACGTTTGTGTTTTGTAAAGTTAGTTGTTTTAGTAATCATTTTTATATTTGTTATTATTAAGTAACGTATATTCTGAATTAAGTTTGAATTTTTTGTATTTGAATGATGACAAAATTGTAATGTTTTGTATTTCGTATAGTTAGATTCAGAGCTCATAGATTTTATGAATTTGGATGTGTTTAGTGACTTTTGTTGTTAACCCTACTAGCTTGTACCTCCGGCAACACCCACGTGATTTGTGATAATCAAATCTACAGTATCACCTCGATATCCCAATATAATCGGGGTAGGCGTAAAAAAAAAGCCATGATGAACTACCTACATTAATGTTAGCGCCATCTAGTGATTTTTCCTAAAGGCTGAAGTTTTGCCTGGAAACTAACCAAATTACTATGTCTTTTTCCGGGCCAGATTAGGTATGTACGAAATTTCGTTGAAATTAGTTCACTGATAATTGCGTCAAGTAGTGACAAATAAATAAAGCATTTCGATTTTATTATATTACTAATTACATAACATAACATAACCAGCCCATAACTGTACCACTGCAGGGCAAGGGCCTCGTCTCATACAGAGAAGGTACAAGTGTTGATCACCACGCTAGCTCACTTCAGGTAGGCGATTTCAGACTATTAAGTCCAGGTTTCCTCACGATGTTTTCCTTCACCGTATGTCTGTCATGTCTTAGATTAACTAACAAAGTACATATGACTGGTACATGTCAGATTTGAACCCACGACCTGTGGCTCAAGAGGCCGGCCCGTAATCACTCGGTCACCACGACAATTAAGTAAAAATAATCGTGCTTATAAATAATTTTGACTAATATGTATCTAAAGTCAGTTGTCATATCATTCTCTCAATATTTCAGTGATAAGGAGAGATATGGTTTTAGAAAATCATTTAAGTTTTTTTTTATGAATTAATGCTCTTTACTTGGGAGTAGATAATAATACTCCTCCAGACCGTATTTCAGTCACGGCGGCCTATCTACGAAGAGGTAAGAGAAGTACGCAAGAGTATGCGCAAACACAGGTGCACTTCCTCTTCCTTCACTCTCATAGTCTGATGGGACAGCAATCCGACACGACCGGAGAGAGATCAGGCGCAGGATCGACGGCTTTACATTTTTATTGCCACCAACTTCCTAACTCCGGGCTGCTACTGAGAATTGCCTAACAGAAAAAACCCAATAACGCGTTGCCCGACCTGGGAACCGAACCCGGGACCTCACGCTCAGCAGCCGCTCCTGCGACTACACCAACGAGGCAGTCATGTTACTTAAGTAGTTAGGAGTTCCTGATTTCAAGGCTGTTCTAACATCTGTTTATATAATTATATAAAGTTATATTTCATTAATTATAAACAGTTGTTAAGGGAGCTATTATTATAGGGAGTTATGATAACTTTCATTACCATTCCGTTGTTATCAGGTTTCAAGTTCAGATTGTATGTTCTAGATAATATTGTTGATTTATTATAGGAATGAAAATCATAAATTCCAAATATAGCTTGTTCGGCATTTAATCAAATTGACCCTTGAGTTTGGCTCAAGGGTCAATTTGATTAAACAATTTTAATTTATCGGAAAAACTAGTTGTTTCCCGCAAACGTTGTTCTGCCATATAAATGTATTGGGTAGGGCCACCTAGGGGTATAAAAAATAGCCTACGACCCATTTTCAGACCTACCAAATAAACACAAAAAATTTCATAAAAATCGGTTTCGGTTAAGCCGTTTCGGAGGAGTTCGATAACAAACACTGTCACACGAGATTTTTATATATTAGATATATCTGTTAGGGTTGTGTTATTAATGTTATTCCATTCTGCTGGATTTATTTCTTGATTCATTCATTCATCGTTGCCTCTAAATCTTAGTGTCACCAGCTTTGTACATATATTCTTTCAATTTACTACATTTATTATAGTTACTTACTACATTTCTATGGTTTAATCTAGGTAAATGCCATCGTTTTCATTGACTGCCTTGCTAGTATAGTGGTCTCAAGAGCAACTGCTGAGCATGAGGTCTCGGCTTCGATTCCCGGGTCGGGAAAATTGTTGTTGAGTTTTTCTATTAGTAAATGCTCAGTAGCAGCCCGGCGCTTGAATTTGTGCACGGTAGATGTCAATAGGCTCACCAGCTATTACATCAGGCTTAATAACAACATTGGTGATTTGTGGGTGTACAACTGCGTACACCTCTGGCTACGTCTTCGGGGAATACAGGCGTAATGCTATCTTTTCATTGACTATAAGGCACAGAACCAAGTGTTGTCAGAAAATTAAGGAATAAGTTATCTATTAATATTTGATTATCGAAGGATTTAATATCTACAAAAGAACAACAACTAAACAAAAAGAAATAATTCAAGATATGTCTTTGAAAAAGCATTAATATATTATATATATATTATATTATTAAGGTAATTGCATTCTTTACGACATTGTATTAACTGCAAAGTTAGTCGTGTCGGTTCGGTCACTTGTAAGTACTGAATTGATTGCAATGACGTCGCCATAAGACGTGTTAAAATATGGAAGAATTCGCGGTGGTGAGCAGAGGTCGAGATGGCTTAGTTGGTCAGAGCGCCTGGAGTATCTATCCAGGAGGCGCACGTTCGAATCCTGTTCGCGACCGTATTCTTTTTCCATTTAATATTGTAACTTTGTAAGAAATAAAATAGAAAGCATACTACAGGTTTTTCTTAAAAAATCTTCATTATTCCAAGAAACTTGGCTTAGTAAATACAGAGTCCAGCAAAAACGGGCAGATACGAAGATTCCGCCAAAAAAAAAGATACTATCCACATTATGCTCAAAAAAAGTATCCACCCTGGAAAATATTTCCCCGGTCAAAAGTCCCGTGGGACACGACAACTGTTCAATGTTCGTACATGGCTATGCATTTGGTGGCCCGCTTTTAGAAACTGCATTCACTTTTATTTTATTCGCCACACTTTTTTCGACAAAAGCTTTTAACTTTTATAGAGGTGCTCATACAGCATTTTCGCGGTGAATTTCACTCGGCCATTGTACGTATGCGTCTAGCAGGATTGGCAGGAGATGTAAGTGATTTATAGATAGTTGTAGATTTAATGAATGATTAATACGATTAAAGGTGTTGGGTGTTTGGATTTTTTTTTATCGAATCCAAGTGTCGTGGTGGCCGAGTGCGACTGCCTGCCTCTTGATCCACAAGTTGTGGGTTTGAACCTGCCATGTACCACTGTGACCTTTTCAATGTTATATGTACTTTCTTAGTAAATCTAAGACATCACAGACGGTACGGTAAAGGAAACACGGTGAGGAAATCTGGACTTAATAATCTGAAATCGCCAACCCGCAGTGAGCTAGCGTGGCCCTTACCCAGCAGTAGGAATGAAATGGGTTTATGTATCTTGGAAAGCATACAAATAAAGGGGAAAATGTACATTATTGAACATAAAATATGTCAAATCAACACGTAGAATATAACGTGAGCTTTCAAATTCAAGATTGAAGCACCAGCTCAGTGAAAAAAGGTCTAAAAAAGCAGTTTACTGTGAATTTGACAAAAAAATGTCAGTATCCATGTTAATTATCAACTTATTGTTGTTCTTCGCAATTTATCTGGATAAGCTAATAAACATTAAATTTACATTACTGTATCGTTACTATGTATTATCTTTTGCATAATAGCCCCTAGCCTAGGAATCTTAAACAGCAATAAACATAGTAAATCCAATTTAATTACCTCACGGGCTCACTGCCTCACTGTGATACACGTGAGGTCAGAGGTGAGGTCACATGACCGGAGACAGTGTCCGCCATGATGTATGGGTGCGTAGCCCTTCAGGACTGGACGCCATTTCCGTTGCACGCGCCACGCCAATGACGTAGGTTGGAACATAATGTATATTGGATATGTGAAGGTATGTGAATGGTCATCTCTGGTTTGGTGGAGGAATAAATGGAATAAAATACTGCAGCATTTGCGTTGACAGCCTCATTTTTCTCTTTTTCCGTATCTTCATGTATGATTTTTAGCGTGACATGATTATTTTTTATTTGCGGCAATGTTAGTAAAAAAAAATTAAAAACTTACATTTTAAGTCTGTGCGTTTACTTCTCTTCTAATTATATATAAATATCACAACATTAATACTTTAAGCCTCATTGGTCTATTGGTCCAAAGCTCGACTGCTGAGCGGGAGGTCTCGGCTAAAGTGATGAGTTTTTCCATTAGGAAATTCTCAGTTGCAGCTAGGAGTTCGGAAGATGGGAATAGGCTTACCACCTATTACATACATGGGCATTAATAACAGCATTTGTGAAATGTGGGTGTACAACTGTGTACATCTCTGCCTATCCTTATGCAGGCGTGATGCTATGTTATGTTTTAATACTATAATACGAATACCCTTCCGCTCAGCCACGTTCAGAATTATACACAATAACAAAAAAAAAACTATTGTGTCTGCTAATTGGCGAGCCAACTGCTTAATAATGTTCATAGCCATAAATCTGGGTCAGTTTATATAAAAACTTTATTATGACTTCATTTAATTTATTATCACTTATCTTCATCTGTAAATCCTAGATAAAAATATATAGGTAATATAGAAAACTCGGCCAATCAAATCTGCAACAGCCAGCAAATTAATTCGTAAGAAGCTCGTAAAATCCCTTATCTGGTGCCATAACTGTTTTATTACTTTTATCATTAAATTTTCCGTTTGCGTCCATCCGATCGGGGGTTTGCGGTGATTACGTCAACTTCTTAACGCAGTAAATTCTGTAAGAAATGGTTGGTTGACACCCTTTTGTCAGACATTAATCATCTTAAGAGTATGTCCACCTCAATACCTACATAGTTTTTGTTAAATGGTCCTTTACTCACTTTTTTCTTGTGGAAAATCCTGCATGGATGCTGAGCTCCTAATACTCCTGCGGACGAAAACCCACAGAGTTCTAAGAAGATATTTAATTAAAACTAATTCAAACGAATCAATACATCATAAATCTTATTGAGATTCTATTTCAATTATTAAATTTCTACAAATTTAGCTGATTATCAACTGCCGCCATAGCCCTTTCGGACTATGAGAGTGAAGGAAGAGGGAGTGCACCTGTGTTTGCTCGTACACTTGTGCACTATACTATCTCCTGCGTACTTGGCTAATCTCCGTGGAGACAGGCCGCCGTGACCGAATACAGTCGGGAGGACTATTATTATATCAACCAGGTATAATCGATTCGTTATTAACATTACATTTATTTATATAATATAACCTCAACAGCGATTCATATTTATGTCTCACGCCACCGAATGTGTATTAAATGGATATTGACCAAACTTTTATTATTGAATTTTCATTTTATTTCTGTACATAAGTTATTGAAATTGAAATAATTATCCAAACGAGAAAAGGATCGATTACGAAACTTCATGATTATTTATAAATAAAACGGCAACGCGAAATAAATGAAAAGATCTCTTATTACCATTTCATTTGGGATCACATTTCTACAATACGGTTTCGTTAATAACACAGTATTTTATAACTTTATTATAACATTTTCAGCTGAAGTATGAGAAACTGAGAATCGTTCACTTTTTAACTAGCTAACTGATAAATAAGCAAGTCTTGATTGTTGGTAAGCGGGAACCATAACCTATGGACGCTTCGAAGACCAGCCGTTCTGTAAAAAATCGTGCCGCCAGAATCGGCAATATAGGTGATAAATAGTGGTACCTGTACTAAAAACATAAAGCTCTAAAGAAAGCAAGAAAATATTTAATTTGGCCTCTTACAGGTTATACATGACCGACAAAGAAAAAATAATAAAAATATAAAACATTAATTATAAATAATAAAACTTGTACGAGACCCAAAAGGCTCCTATCTCAGCATAAGCTGCTCCACCCAAAATGTAGCAGCGCTGGTTTTCAATTCCGCTTCCGCAAGTCAAGTTGCCATGTTACTCAAATTTAGAAACCCAACATTACAAACAAGCATTTGGTGCTTCAGGTTGGTTTTTGAGGTGGTTGTTACGTCCGTAATCATACATTTTTATGTTTAGAGAATGCTATTATTTCAGTAATTTCAACTATCTCTACAATTAATTTATTACATTTAATTTCATTAAGCATCCCAATTTTTTATTTATTTCTAAGAATTCTTTACTAAAATATAAGAAACTAAAAACTAAAATGTAGATGCTACGTTTACAAAGTAGGTGCTTCCATTAAGTAAATAACATTGAGAGGGTCATCTCCAGTCAGTGTAAAATAACTCACAAAAGAGATTTGTTTCCTGAGCATTCTATTCATCACTGCTGAATCTCGAGTGGACTCTGGCTTTAGAGAAAATTGGATGTCTTACTCCGTCGTTGTCGGATTTATAGATGTTTCATCGCGAAGATTTGATAATTTTGGATATGGCATGTAGTTTCATTATTAATTAGCTGAGTACTTGATAATCTAGGCTTTATATAAAACACTCAAACTTGTTGCTAAGCAATAGAATCTTCAAATAAAAAAATACTAACATTAAAATGCTGGTCCTTTATCCAAATCGGAGTTTGTTTCGGGCATAAACTAAAATTTATGTCATTATTTATAATAACAGAGTATATTGTTAAATTTAAAGGTTTATCCAACAGTGCGTACCTGTGTTATGCTTAAGTTTTAAATGCGAAGGTTTGTAAAGATAATTGTAGGGATGAATATTCTCAATCACGCAAAAATTAGTGAACGGATGATGTTGAAACTTTACAGCTTACAGGATACCATGAATTTTTCCGGAAGGGCTTTTATAATTGGTAGTTGAGTTAAATTTGAGATGGTTGAAAAACGCGAGAGATGGACGGAGCTATTTTTAAACGAGATATAAAATCTTGAAGGTCTCAAAAATAAAGGTTTATTTCATCCATCCTTGACTTACAACGCATCTTTTAAAGCTTGTCAAAATAGGAAATGATGTCGTCCCCATCAAAAGGAAAAGGAAAACATGGAAATATTACCTGAAAACCGTGCAGCACATGTCAAGTGGAGACCATCAAACGCCAAGTATTCCACGTTGACTGACACTCGATTAAGTACCGTTGAATTCGTCCAACCGTATCCGACGTTGCATCTGTGCGCGTGTATTCACACATTGACACATTCACGCGTTCGCTATGTCCAATCCTGTATTAAGCGCGTCGCAAGTTTATATGTGAGGGTGATAACACGCAGTCGATGGAAAACGTTATATGTATGTACCTGTCTCGTGCGGGTGGATACCTCTGGAAGTCGCACATAATATATTAAAACTATACCATGCTTTTATTTTAGTACCTAGTAAATTAGTAATATACTGATTCTCTATAAACAGGCATGCCTAAGTTGGGAATCCAGGGTGTCAAGATCTTTTATGGTGCTCTAATGTTGATTCATGTGAGCTTGTTGCTAGTGCGATGATGGAGCAATAGCTTAGTGCCTGTAACACAGGTTAATTCCTAGCGCAGGGCTGGGTTCTGCTCTGCCTTCTACTGTTCCACGTCGAATGTACCTGTCATTCATGATGTAAGTAGTATTTAAGTTGATTTGTGCTCAGTTTTTATATTATTATAAATAATAATAATTACTATGTATATCTAATTAGTCGTTAGTAAACGCCACTTTCGGGCACATGTATTTGAAGGGTTGTGGTAAAGGAGTAACTGTGGCAAGCAAATTAGTAGTTGCAAAATCGATTAGAAAGAGACCTTTGGGAAAGTATCCTCCAAAAAAAAAAAAAGGATAAGTAAGCCCTGAGATCAACTCTCAAGTTCAAAGTATTTATTTCATAAATTATTTGTGAAAGGTCAGCGATTTAGTTTTCGATTGATAATACGCTATTGAATGGAAACTGCCTCATTGGGCTAGTGGCCACAGGCGTGATTGCTGAGCGTCAGGTTCTAGGTACGATTCTCGGATCGGGCAATGGGTTATAACGTTTTTTGTTAGGAAATTATCAGTAACAGCCCGTAGTTATGATGTTGGCGGTGTGCCACCCCTTACTTCGGAGAGCACGTAAACCCTTCAGTCCTGTGCCTGATTTTTTCCGGTCCTATCGGATAGCAGTCCCTTTGGACTATGACAGTGAAGGAAGAGGGGTTGCATTTGTGTTTGCGCCTACACAAGTGACCGACAATTTTGTTCGCAGTATATTACAATGCAAGAACATCCAACCGATGCATTTTGTGGCTCCAAGTTAAAATAGCAGAATGTACACTTGTCGCTGTCAGTTATATCACTAAGATGAATGTTTTATTCTGGGCTACATTCCAGAATATTTGGTCTCCAAGATTCGCCATGTAAATATTCTGGGAATACGTTTATTAATTGTAATGTATATTGTAATACTTTTTTGAACACACTGGCTCGTAAAGTGGCTCTTATTGCACTGTTTTTAGGTTCATAAAGAGGCTTATTACGCACGCGTGCTTTTCATTTTACATTTCTAAACTAGTGTGGTAATGCAAAGTCCAGTCTAACTGGATGCAGCTTAATGCCTGCCTAATGAAAATGCCTAAATCTCCACAACCCATTTACTAGGTAACACGATATCTCGTGGTAGGTAGGTAGGTAGGTTGTCAGACTTTCAGGTATCTGATTTCCTGTAACGGCTGTATAGATCATCATTAGACAATAGGGACCGAAGGTTTAATGTGCTCTCACGCGTCCCCGCGTAGCATATTTTCAAACAGCAAATAGTTTTGATGACTAAAAACACTTTGCCACGATTTAACATTTTTGTGATTAAATATATGAAGTGACAAATAAATATCTCAATTCACAAAATTACAAAATTTTGTCACAGAATTGACATTAATTTCCGATATAAATAAAAAAATATACGGCGGTATTAAACCATGTGGACATAATTATAAGGTCATATTAATCAACACTAAACTATAACAGATGCTTAAACTGAAAATAGTTGTTTACTCATGGAAAAAGTTCGACATAATTAGAAGGAGCGTTTGTCCATAATGCTAACATCTACTAGAAAAGCAAGGTTGAATTTAACTTTGCCTGGAACGTACAATCTAGGCATATACCTACAAGTCTAGAGTAAATAGATTTCTTCTGGATTTACGTGATCCATCTTCAACCACACCATCGCTTAACTAAGCGAATTGGTAGCAAAACAAAGATATATATTTAATAAGAAAAGAAAAAAAACTTCTAGGTATTACTACTGGAAGAGTAACAACTTGGAATTACACGAAATCTATATACATACAAACAAACTGGTATTACTACTAGAAGGGAGGAGAACTTGGAATCACACGAAATCAAATAGATTTAGACAAGCAATTTAAAATCTCTGTTTTTATGTATATATAAAATCTATGTTTAGGAATTGGCTCTACAAATGATAAAGGCTAGTTGTGCCATATGAGCATAAAATCTGGTTTCTAGATATGTATAGGTATATACTATTCCTCCTTGGTCTATTCCTTCCATTGGTCCTCAAGACCGTATTTTGGTCACGGCGGCCTATTTCCAAGGAGATTAGCCAAGTACGCAGGAGATATTATAGTGCGCAAGTGTATGCGCAAACACAGATGCGCTCCCTCTTCCTTCACTCTCATAGTCCGATGGGACGGCAATCCGACACAACCGGAGAGAGATCAGGCGCAGGACCAACGGCTTTACATGCTCTCCGAAGCACGGGGGTGTCACACTACCAACTTCCTAACACCGGGCTGCCATGGGGAATTTCCTAACAGGAAAAGCCAAATAAAGTTTTGCCTGACCTGAGAATCGAACCCAGGCCCTCAAGCTTAGCAGCCGCGCTTACGACCACTAGACCAACGAGGCAGTTCTAAACATGTATGCTAAAGATAACCCATCTAAGACAAGATAGCTTCAAAGTACTCGCCTCGTTCATCGATCAATCAAGCTACGGGTACCTACATCACTACGCTTGAGTAAACGGTACATCCACACTACACTATATAAAATCCATTCTCATTAGCACATAGTGCGGCACTACCACATTAGTATTCTAGTAGAGCTCTGTCATTTATCTTAGTCCAGTCACATTTTCGATTTGTTCGCTATTTATTATACGTATTACGCTTGACCCGTAAGACCGTTTTTTATACTAGAGTATATTGGGGCTTTTTAAGATTGTGATGAAAATGAGGGATGAAACTAAAAATAGGCTGCAGGCAACTTCAATAACTTTTGTGGGAAGTGAGAAAACGGTCAGAAAGGGAAAGATCACAGACTCCAAATGTTGCTTGAAATTCGTGTTTTCATAATTGCGTCTGAGACAGTGACTAAACTATTATATCTAGTGGATTGAAGATAAAAAGAGCAATTATTGCAGATATGTGCATCATTATGGCGGCTGTATTTAATCTTGGTTGCGGAGAACCGATAGTGGTGCTTAAAGTAATAGTTA
This sequence comes from Xylocampa areola, assembly GCA_935421205.1. Lineage (NCBI taxonomy): Eukaryota > Metazoa > Arthropoda > Insecta > Lepidoptera > Noctuidae > Xylocampa > Xylocampa areola. The sequence goes on from OW285204.1 coordinate 16,508,764, forward strand.
AACGTGAGTTGCTAATTACCATTACCGTGTGAATCGATCGTACTCCGAAAGAAACTGGTGATTTTATTTCAGTAAAGTAACATTAAATAACAATACGCCAAGATAAAGCGAATAATGTATTCATTCGCACTTAAGAAAATAAAAAAGATAGAAAAGGCATGTTTTATATACACTGTATATTTCTATATGCAGAATAATCCATGTCTACAGAAAATAAAGAAGATAACTCAGAAGAACCTAAAAAATACACTACCAATGGACCTATCTAAAGAACTCATCATAAACATACCATAAAATGGTCGACTACCATCAAACAATAAAAATTACCGTAATAATTTTGACAAAAAAATTTAATCAACACATTTTTATTACTAAGGAACTGGGAGCATTACTTTTAATATCTTGATACTTTTTCTCCTTCATTATGTGGTTTAGAAGGTTTATAAGCCTTTCGTTCCACTGAGATATTAAAACAAGACCAAAATTAATTTCGCCGACCATTTTGAAGAAGGCAACGCCGCCTAGGTTTTTTATTAAACTCGAGGTAGAAATACTATGGAAAGAGATTATAAAACAAAAGTGTATACTTTATTTATTTAATAACAGAAAGATGATAGATGATGATTTTGGGGAAATAATTAAAGGACTTGGGTTCAGTGTACCTTGTAGCGAAACAAAGTTTATGTTTCAATTTGCTTTAATGCCACGTGATTTTCAGTACTTACGCAAGAAGTAAATTAGACCTTAGGGTGTAGCTTTTGCAAGAAACGCATTATCATAATTCCCAGGTTTCGTTAACCTAAAGTAGAATTATTAAGGCTTGTAAGTTTAAAAATCAATAAACGCAAAGTGATAGAAATTATGTCAATTACTAAATGTGTCAAAGCTAAACCTAAGTGGTAGTTGAAGATACTGGAATAAATTTTTTCGTATGTACTGCCTGCCAATGGCTCCGTTAAGTATTTACTATCTTAGCATCTTTTAATTAAAGGTTAATATTAAAATTATAACAGCATGTGGTTTGATTTCCAATTCATTAGTCAACATATCCTTATATCTGGCCACTAATTTGTGTGTCATTTCATTAATGTAAACGCATATTTGCGGTGAATATTCATGAATGCCAAATTAAATATTATTAACAACCTTTTATTATGTCAATTCGAATTAAACGAAACGCGACATTCACATAGTAAATACCAAAACACTAAAATTATTCAGACTCGAATCACTGTAAACTGGATGGCAATTACACTCATGGGGAAAATAAAGGCGTTAGTTAGCAACTAAAATGGCAAATAGAATTAGCTGAATTCGAGGCACGAGGCGGACGCGCAGCAGAAAATTTAATTATAGTGATTAGTTTCACCCTGCAACTCGGTTTTGTACTAAAAGTATCCAGACGTTTTTTACAGAGTGATAATGTACTTTATGACAATGGAATAAAAGCTAGATTGGTTGGACGTGCATTAGATTGATGCGAATGCCAATCACGTGTTGCTTAACTTCTGGTTCCCACTTGAATTTATGGAGATAATGTTGGAAAGGAAATTAGGCCCGTTTCGATTATTCGACAACAATGATCTGAGAAAGTCACTTAGCGTACAAGGAGTTGAAAAGATGGAAATAGAGCTTCCAATAAAGAAAGTTTATTTGGGTAAACGAATTGTTATCTGTTGGGTAGAATAAACAGAAATGCACTCATCTAGTCCACATGTCATGTCAATAAAAATATATAATAAGCTACCCTCACGAATAAAAAATGAAGGTAAAGACAATATATTCATAAAAAACTTAAAACAAATGCTAATAAGTAAATGTTACTATCATATAAATGAATATTTAAACGATAAATGTATATAAAACGGAATAAATACAAATTTAAATTAATAATAATATAATAAACGCATACACATATAGGTACAAATTATAGACATATTTAGATACATTTAGATACATTTTAATATTATTACTTACTCTTATAAACATTCCATTATCATTTAAGTACTGTTAGTATACAAATAAAATAAATAAAAACTGCATTTAAATAATATTTGAAATACAGTGAAATAATATAATATTCTTATAATAATAACATACATCAATACGTAATATAAAGGTTATGTAATAGTATAAAGTTAAAAAAGGGTTACACACTTCCTCCTCTCTCCTACATTTGCCGTGCCGACAAGGCCCACACATGTTTCTGTATATTATATTGTAACATCTATTTAACTTGTGGAGTGCAATAAATGAATTGAGTATTGAGTATTGAGAAACAACACATTAAAACAAAAACCAAAAAGTAACTATAATACTCATACAAACCTATAATTTGTTAAAAGTAAGACAGAGATTGAACCTGTACACTTATTACACAGTACACAGTCGTAGATCGTTTTCAAAAATAACTTTTAGTAGGACTATAGAAAGTCCTCAAAAACAGTAGCGAGACTAAATCGTAAAGATGTGCCCGTAACCACTAGCGATGTCATCTAAACACAAAATTGCAATGAAACAGCCGGTACAATCTACCATTTCTGCTTTCAAAAATATTTTTAATTCATCCAAATAAAACAAACTTGAAGGATTATTTCGTGTTTATTGGCCGAAGTTTATTCTCGAGACATTTCGAGCCGTTTATAACCCCTGTAGTCACGGGTAGACGTTGTTAAATGTTTATTAATGCCGATTTAAAGTTTATGTTGACTATTGTCGTTGTTCCCAGTTTCATCGTCTTGTTATATTTTGGCGTAATATTTAATAAGAACAGTACTTTATTTTATGTCGGTTCTGTAATATTTTTGAGTTGGATTTCTTTGAATGATGCTTTAATCAAACGTGCCTTTTACCAGTTTTCACATTACTGTTCATACAGTATTTAGAAATTTAAATATTTGTAGATTTTTTATATATTTTAAAAACATCTATCTTTAATATCAATACTAAGCTCTCATAGTTAGACCAGTAGCCACACTACGTCATTGCTATTTTAAGACTGAATGTCACCGACAGCTAGAATGAACACATTTCGTTCTCCATCGATTTTCAGTTCGACAGTTTGATCGGCCGTTAAAAATTTATAGGCTCCAATACTACTGCGCACATCATCAACTATAGTGTTTTTAAAAATGGATGGTCTACCAAAAGGTGTAAGTTCTGTGATATATTTGGTGACATTTTTCGGTTATGGGTAGGCGTATTTGTTACTTCATTTTCTTCCAACGTGTAGAAATCCTCATGGATATTTGGATAAGGTAAAATATGTGAAAATTGATATCAGTTATGTACTAGACTACTAAACTAAAACAATACGGTGTTCATGATACTGTCTATGCCGACTATAGTCATAATTAAAAATTTAGTTCTCTTCATTGACTGCTACCACTATAAGAAATTAATTAACCAGTATACCAAAATAAATATTTCAACCAAAACTGCTGTTTCAGATGATGCCAATCCTATATTATTCGTTGGTGTCGCATCGTCGATGCAGATCCTGGAGTATTGCTGACCCTGGTTTTTGATTATAAGTTAATCGTAATCTTCTTAGTTAGTACTTGGTATAGTCTCTCCCGAAACAGAGATTTGTTCATAATAGCCAATTAACTAAAATGGAGATTCACCGTGCATATTTTTTTTGTAAAGACCTTTTCTGTGAGCTGGGTAGCTCAAAATTTCATTTAGGTTCTTAATCGTCTTAAGTAATGTGTCCTAGAAAATAAAGCTTTATTTATTTCTCTTTTAAATTAAATCTTAAAATGTTTGAGTAAATTATTGCTTGTAATGGTTGTTATGGTACAGAAGTATATCCAATTATGCAAGCAAACATATTGCGTACACTTGGACTCATACAGTTTTATGAAAAAGGGCTCTGTAATTCAACAAAGAAAGCTTTTTTTCAGCATATACTTAGATACTTATTGCAGAAACAACGTTAACAACTTAATTTCTAAATACATTATCTACTTTAACAATAAATTGTACATACAAGGTTTTGCTTTTTGAATAATCTTATTTACCAAAATGTTCTTGTACAATGCCATTATATATTATATATTTGTTGGGTATTAATGCGATGAAATTTTATCAAAATAAAGCAAAATGTTTCTTTGTATGTATTTAACAGCAGGTGTACACGAGATTAAAAGGACGTCACGAACTGAAAAGAATATTTTATTATTCTCTATTCACACCATGTGGTCATGAATAATGAATACCCATTTCTGAAAGGTTTTAAATTAAAGAGAGATTTAAAATATGGCAAAAACATTTTTAGTGATGAAAATGGGAATTTCAAAATGCATTCCCATCTGGGCTATCCTCAGACCACGTTACGCGGATCACTTATCAAGTTGAAGACATTTCCATTTTACTGTGCAGTCATTAATCGTGGCGTAAGAGTTTGTGCAATCGAGTCGACGAGTTAATATGGTTCCATATTTCTTCTTCTGTGCAGTGTTTATTGCAATTTGGACGTAGGTTCGCATTTATGTGTTGCTTGGATTTTATTTGAACGACAAAACGAAATCGAATTTAACCGTTATATGAGTTTTATTTGACGTTAGTTATTGGTGCAATATTTTTTATATTTTATTTCATTCGACGATGTTTGATGGTGGAAAATAAATATTTAGACATAACGTTTTAGAACTTAACCACTCATCTTATTGCTGGTAACTAAGACAAATTGTATGGTTTTATGTATTGTATCACCCACTGTCTCCCTTTTTGTGTTGTAAATCCACCAATTCAACCGGGCACAATTTCAAACAGAGAACCTAATAACACATTGATAGACCTGGAACTAGAACCTAGGACCTCACGCTCCTTAACAGCCGCGCTAGTGACCATTAAACGCGGCAGTTAATTTTCAAAACAATCAGGTATTCCAAAAAAAGTATAGTAGTGGTGCCTACCCAATAAAACCCCTTTGGATAAAAATAAAAATTCCACCAACGAAATACGAGACAGCCTGAAACGCAAATACTTGGCAGCACCTTCAGAATCCCGGGTGTGCTATGCAATCTAATTTGAAAGTCACCATTATTCGCGGAACGCCATACCAAGTCACGTCGAATACTCCTCGACAGACTTCCATCTTTATTGATGTTCGGATTCATATCTTTTACTGTCCTTCTTTGTCAACTGATAAGCATTTTTATGACTATGTTTTTTGTTGTTATTCTTTCCTACAAAAATATATCTTTAACACATACATACATAATATAATAAACTCATGACTGTTCCATTTTCCATTATAGCGCAAGGGCTTTTTCTCCTACAGAAAAGGCACGAGTATTGATCACCGTGCTAGCATTCTCCTAACGATGTTTTCTTCACCGTATATCTGTGATTAACTAAGAAATCCCATATTACACTTCAAAAGTCACACTGTGTACATGCCAGATTTGAACCCTACTGTGGCTTAAGAGGCGAGACCGTAACCACGACACGCAAGACAAGACATCACACTTTTACATACAAAATCGATCTATATCTACAATAATCGACTCAAATGGGATGAAATTCATGGGAAAATTCGAATATTATGAAATATTGATTTCATAATATTCGAATTTTGAACTCACATAAATTTAGCAGGCATAATAACGTATCATGTAACAAAAGATAAGGCTTTGTGGCGAGCAAATGTTAAGCATCGGGAAACGTCACACATACGAACCGCACCATACTTGTGAACAATCCGTGCAAAGTGACAACTTTACATTTTCACCGACGAAAACTTTGGCCATTCAAATTTAAACTTTCCGTTGTCGAAATAGGAGTTCAATTTTGAATTTTCCGGCTTTTAAACTGTAAAATGATGTTGGCGCTATGACGTAATTTGCCTGTGGCAATTATAACAATCACTTTCATGAACTGTAGGTGTACCGGACGGGCGGTCTATCGAATACTAGAAACGAGCCGCTGACGTCCTGTACCTATAGGTTCGGTTCGACGTATGCTGAAACCTTGTATTTCTTCAGGGACTATGAAGACTATAACACTATCGAGGTCACCGGGAGAATAATTCCATGAAATAAAACACCGACTTGCACTATCACTATAAAGCTTGAGGTTTCTGCTTACTCCATTGAAGATGGCGAGGCTTGAATATATGGTAGTTTTTGAGCTACGAAGAAAATACATGCGCGTTTGCTTAAGTACGACGAATCTTTACCGTAACGAGACCCGCAAAAACCTCGCACTATCTATTCTTTATTTACTTAATAAAAACTATATAAAGGCTATATACTTCTAAACTATGACTATATATATAGCTATCTATATACCAATAGATAGGTGCTGACAAGACCTATCTATTGACGTATGTGTCAACCATCTCGCCCTCATACTTGGGCACCCAGCACAGAATACATTTATCAACATACTCATTTTCAAAAATCGGGGTTGTTTTTCTACGTTAATGTGTCTAAACCATAAGGGTTGAAGCTATAAAACAATCAGCACCCCCTAGACGAGTATGCCGGCTACAAATGAAACAACATTCCGAATAGTTTTTATTGCATATAACCATAGTTATGTACATATTAAGATTACAAAATTATGTATGAATTCTCAATAAAATATTTCATCAACATCTTTGTTTACATTCACGCTATGGCTTATGGAACATGGCTGCTACATTTAAAAACATTAAAAATACCTTAATTATTGGCATATGAACACGAATATAAGTGTCTTAATATAAATCTAGGCATCAGAATACAAATCTTAGTGTTTTAATACAAATCTAGACATTCTACAAGCACTAAATTACTATTTAGTATGAATATCACTGTTATTGTCTCTAAATTGTTCTATAATAACGTAATAATTTCACACACGCGAATTTACTGTCTTTCTGGATAATAACGGCACTGATTCTATGTAAACACAGGGCTATCTAAAAACGGGAATAGCAGGGCTGTCGCGAACATCTCTCCCGCCGTGCAGCAGAGCGTTGACCCGGTGTGGAGCGATGCTGCAGATGAGCCGGTGAGCGCACTACTTCGGTAGCGGCACCAACTTCTTGGTCGGACGTCTCAGGATCCCTGCTGCTGTGCGCACGTCGACGGTTCGTATCTGACCGTCGGCGCCTGGATATACGGCGGTCACTCTACCTCGCGGCCATGTATTGCGAGGGAGTTGACCGTCGGCGATGAGGACTGGGTCGCCGACCTCGAAGCGGGGCCCTCTGCCGTGGGGCTCCCGCCGGTACTGCAGCTCGGGTAGGTACTCTCGCACCCACCGGCGCCAGAACATGTCGGCTAGGATTTGTGTTCGCCGCCAGTGTTTTCTGCTGTCTATGTCGGACTCGTCGAACTCGCCGAGCGATGGTAGTCGCGCTGAGCCCCCGAATAATATGTGATTCGGGGTGATGGCCTCGTCGTCCTCTGCGTTCACGGAGACATGTGTGAGCGGTCGACTGTTGACTGTGTATTCGACCTCACACATTAATGTTGTCAGGACTTCTTCCTGCGGGTGCTTATCGTGAAGAACCGTATAGAGGGCGGTTTTCACGCATCTCACGAGTCGCTCCCACGCGCCTCCCATGAAGGGCGCTGAAGGAGTGATGAAGCGCCACACGATGCCGCGGCGATTGGCCTCTTGTGACACGGCCTCTCGCATCTCTTTGTCGGCGCCGTGCATGTTGGTCCCGTTGTCGGAGTGTATTTCTGTAGGGCAGCCTCGGCGCGCCGCGAATCTGCGCAACGCTAGTATGGCAGAGTCGGCGCTGAGGTTGGCGGCGACTTCAAGGTGCACCGCTCTGGAACTGAGACATGTAAATAATGCAACATACCGCTTGTGATGCTGTCTTCCCACGGTGACTGAGAGCGGCCCGAAATAATCGAGGCCCGTGTAGGTGAAAGGCCTCTGGTGGTGAGCGAGGCGTGTCTTCGGGTGGTCCCCTGTTGCGGGCTCCGGCGGACGCGCTTTATTTATGCGACACTGTAGACATTCATAAATGACTTTCCTTACTGTGGGTCGCAAGCGCAATATGCAGTAGTGTTGACGCACTTCGTTGATCACTAACTCGGTACCGGCGTGATGTAGGCTTCTGTGAGTCCAATCTATGTATAATTGGGCGATGCGGTGATCGCCGTCTAATATCGGCGGCCTTTTCGTGGTCTCTGGCACCCCTTCTGTTGCTGCTATACGGCTGCGCAGAGTTATCACGCTGTTGTTCAACTCGACGGGTAGCATTCGCAGGCGGCTGTCTATGGCGACACCTTTCCCGCGCCGGAGCTCTTGGAGGTCGGCGCCGAAGGAGTCCCCTTGTACCGCCTTCACGAGGAGGTGCTCGGCGTCGCGGGTGTGTTCCGCTGTGAGAAGCACGAAGTTCCGGGAGCCGGCGCTAGGGTGAGGTGTGGCGCTCCCCGACGTGTTGATCTTCGCCTTCTTCTTCATGCGACGCCAATCTGGATCCTTTTCAGGGTTCTTCTTAGTCCTTTTATATAAGACTTGAGCCTCGGGTTTTCGACACAAGGCTATAAACTGTATAACTCTAGCGGTAGCTCGCAAGAGTCGCTCCCATTTTGAAAATCTAAATGGGTCCGGAATAATTTCTGTAATTTTCGGCGTCCGACACTGTACTGTCACTGTTACTGTTCGCTCCTCCCCTGTCGCCTCTGCTATTTTGAATGTTGATTTTTCTATAGGCCAAGTTGAAGGATGCGCGTACAAAAACGATGGTCCGACGTACCACTCGTGCGCCGAGTTAAAATTTGCGGGCACGTCGCGGGTCGCGGCGTCTGCTATGTTCATTTTCGTAGGCACCCAGCGCCAATCTTCAACTTTACTGTTTTCTTCTATTGCGGCCAGGCGATGCGCGACAAAGGGCTTGTACGTTCGTGACCCTTTTCTGAGCCATGTCAACACTGTTTTACTATCGGTCCAGTATACTGTGGCCTCCGGCTTGACTCGGTGCTCTTCTATTACGGCTGCTGCGACGCGGCTTCCCATTACTGCAGCTTGTAGTTCGAGGCGCGGAATAGACGTGATTTTCAGAGGCGCCACTCTAGCCCTCGCCATGACGAGCGTCACGTTCACTCCTCCGTCTGTAGTGGTAGTGCGCCAATACACCGCTGTCGCGTAGGCTGTCTCGCTAGCGTCTGTGAAGACGTGAACCTGTAGCGAGTCTGCGTCACTGAATCCCGGGTAGCTCCTCGGGATACTAACCGTTTTCAAATTTTCTAGATGCCGAATCCACGACGACCATTGTGCCGATAGATCCGTGCTGAGCTGCTGATCCCAGTCCGTACCGAGCCGCCATGCTTCCTGTAATATCTGTTTGGCTCTAACTGTAACAGGCGACGCTAGGCCGAGAGGGTCGTATAACGACATAACTATTTTCAATGCCTCTCTCTTGGTCGGCGCCTCTTTTCTAATGAGGTCATCAGGGAGCCGAGCGAGCTTTAAATTAAAACTCAACTCGTCTGTACTCGGCTTCCATATTAAACCGAGGATTTTTTCTTCAAATCCTTTACTCGCGAGACTGACTGTTTCTGTTTGACGCTGTCCCGGCTCTAAATTTTCTATAATTTCTGTAGAATTCGAGATCCATTTTCCTATGTTGAATCTCGCCTTTCTGTGTATTTCACGTACCGACTTAGCTATGCGTGTAGCCTCTTCTACTGTTGTGAAACTATCTAGATAGTCATCCATATAATGATTCTCTATGATAGCCGCTACCGCCTCCGGGTACTCTGTACTATACCGCTTCGCGTTCCAATTCTTAGCGAAGATGGCTGTGCAAGGTGAACTTGCGGCGCCGAATATTATCGACGTCATACGGTATTCTTCAGGGGCGCCCTCCCGCCGGTCTCCTCGCCACAGGTAGCGCAGGGCGTCTCTGTCCTCCTGTCTCACTTTCACCTGCATAAACATCTCCGCTATGTCACCGGATACTGCGATGCGGTGACGTCGGAAACGCATCATCACGCCCGGCAGCGACTGTAATAAATCCGGCCCTGTAAGGAGGTAATCATTTAATGACATACCTTTTGATTTCGCTGCTGCGTCGTGAACTATACGGAATTTTTCAGGCTTCATTGGATTGAAGACATCGAAGTGAGGCAGGTACCATGTCCTTCCCGAGTCGCCTATATTGAGAGCTTTTTCTGCATACCCTTTTTGAATAAGGGATTCTATCTGTTCTGTATATCTATCTCTCAAAGCGGGCTTGCGATCGAGTTTTTTCTCTATAGAGACGAGCCTTTTGAAAGCTGTCTCATAACTGTCCGGCATCTGTATATTTTCTGTTTTCCAGAGAAGTGCTGTCTCTATGTGTCCATTTTCTAATTGTCTAATATTTTTCTGTAGGTTGTCTTCAGCTTGCTTCTCCGGGTCTGTATTCGGACGCTGCGGGTTAATCACCAGCGACTCGAGTGCGAAATATTTCTTCAACTGCGCCTCTATATTTTCTGTTTCGGATGACAGCTGATTGACAGAGTGTACGCCGCGGCCTAGCGCTCTAGCGTGCGCGCCGTGCAGCACCCACCCCAGTGTGGTCAGTGATGCGACCGGTTGATGACGCGGGCCTCTTCTGATGACACTTGCGACAAGGAGATGCCAGTTATCCTGACCTATCAACACCCTAGGCGTAGCGGTGTTGTACGTGAGCTTCTCCTCGATTCCTCGCAAGTGTTTGCACTCTGCCAGGTCTCCTTCACTGACTCTCTGCGGCGATAGGTGCAGAGCAGGAACGGTGCGCGCGTATAAAGGCACTTGTTTACCTTCAGCGTTCTTGAGCGTTGCGTTCACTCGTCTCGAATTTGACATCTCTAGCGACGTGTTTCCTATAGCGCGTATCGTGAAAGGGTCCGGCTTACCTTCAGCGCCTATTTGCACAGCGATATCTTCATCTATGAGGGAGATCGTTGATCCGTCGTCGAGTAACGCGAAGGTTGACACCTCTCCCGCCGGTCCGACTATCTGCACAGGAACTATCTTGAGGTAGGCTTGCGACTTCGCACGCAGAGTTGAACTTGCGACTGTCTCTTGTTTCTCTGCGCTCGCTTCTTCAACCTTACCTTTTCTCACGTAGTGCAGTAGCCGGTTGTGAGTGGCGGTGCATCCCTCTACGTCGCACTTCCTCGGCTTGCACGCATGCCCTTGATAGCGTGCGCGCAAGCAGCGGAAGCACAGACCGTGCTTCTTTGCGAGCTCCCATCTTTTATCAGCATCGGCGGCCTGAAACTGTTTACATTCAGAGGCGTAGTGTCCCTCCTTCTCGCATATTCTGCATCGCGAAGCACGAGTGTCAGCAGTAGCACTCTTACCTGTAACGGTGTGCGTTCTCTGTACGATGCGTCGACTCGGCTGGGCCTCAGTGATATTCTCGGCCGGTGCGAACGCGCTGCAAAAGTGTGCGTACTCTGTGACAAAATCGCTAAAGTGACTGAGGTCCGGCATCGAATTATACTTCTCTGTGTATGTCCGGTACCACTGTGCACGCAGAGAGTTCGGCAGCTTCTCTGTCAGCAGACGCAGCAGCTCCGCGTTGATGAGGTAATGCTCCTTCTTTAACGCCTGAAGCGTCACTACGCCGCATCTTACCTTACTCGCAAACGTGCAGATGTCTTTGGGTGCTTCGGTGCACCGAGGCAGAGTCCGCAGCTTGTCCGTCTCCGCCTGAGCGATGGAGTCCGGCCTGCCGAATTGAAGTTCCAACTCCCTCATGATGTCATCAGGTCGCGCGTTACCTATAAATTCTGAACTTACGGTATCCAGTGCCCGTCCTTGAAGGCTCCTCCTGAGTCTCGCTGTATTTTCTATGTTGTTGAAGTATCTCTTCGTGGCGTCGTAGATGGCACGAAACGACAACCACTCTGTATGTGCGCCGTTGAAATTTGGTAAAGTCATGATGACTTTCGAAGCCGCCGGATGGTGCGACGCATACGATGTATCCAGTGGCTTCCTGTCCGCTAATGCGGCTATGGCGGATGTGAGTTCGCTGATGAACGGCTTCAACGAATCACTTCCCTGTTGATGGGCCCCCTTCTGTTGTGAAGGATCTGCATCTTCTTTACTATGTTTGACACGCTGTGTGTCACTATGTTCCCCGCGAACGCCCTCCACGGGGGAGGCGGGGGGTGCAGCCAAGTCGGTGTTTCTCCCGGTGACTGCTTCTATAACCTCGAGGTCTGGCTGTGGTTCCGGGGCCTCTTCCAACCACGAACGCACGTAGTCGGCCTTCGACTGTCCATCTTGATCGTAGTCGTCAGAGTCCGCTTCCTCTTCGGCCTTCTGTAATGCTATCTGTGCTAACTGTAACTGTATTTTCAATAATTCCTCGCGCGCCTTCAACACTTTTCTATTGGAGCGGGTCGTAGTCTCCGATCGGCCGCTGCGCCCCTTGCCTGTCCTCTCCTTCTGTCCCTCCTCTGTTGTACGAGGGGTTGCGCGTGCATATGTCCTATCGGAGGGGCGCAGTGTCCGATCCGAGTTACCTTCCGGTTGGTAAGTTCCTTTTCTATCACTCTGCGCGCCCTGTTTCGCTGAAGACGGCGACGTCCCCCTCGCGGTATGCGGGGGGGGCGGCGGCGGCGGCGGCGGATCGGTGCTGGTCGTCGATGGTGAACGCGGTGGCAGCTCATGTCGGACCGTGGATGTACTCGGGGGACCCGCGTCCACTATCCACGACTCCGGCGCCTTTCCTTTCGATCGCGTAATCGGCATCTTCAGTTTTCAGGAACTAATCTTCAGGTGTTGGTTTCAGTTGGTCGCTATATCCGGCTATCGAAGGACCAGCAAATGTACCGGACGGGCGGTCTATCGAATACTAGAAACGAGCCGCTGACGTCCTGTACCTATAGGTTCGGTTCGACGTATGCTGAAACCTTGTATTTCTTCAGGGACTATGAAGACTATAACACTATCGAGGTCACCGGGAGAATAATTCCATGAAATAAAACACCGACTTGCACTATCACTATAAAGCTTGAGGTTTCTGCTTACTCCATTGAAGATGGCGAGGCTTGAATATATGGTAGTTTTTGAGCTACGAAGAAAATACATGCGCGTTTGCTTAAGTACGACGAATCTTTACCGTAACGAGACCCGCAAAAACCTCGCACTATCTATTCTTTATTTACTTAATAAAAACTATATAAAGGCTATATACTTCTAAACTATGACTATATATATAGCTATCTATATACCAATAGATAGGTGCTGACAAGACCTATCTATTGACGTATGTGTCAACCATCTCGCCCTCATACTTGGGCACCCAGCACAGAATACATTTATCAACATACTCATTTTCAAAAATCGGGGTTGTTTTTCTACGTTAATGTGTCTAAACCATAAGGGTTGAAGCTATAAAACAATCAGCACCCCCTAGACGAGTATGCCGGCTACAAATGAAACAACATTCCGAATAGTTTTTATTGCATATAACCATAGTTATGTACATATTAAGATTACAAAATTATGTATGAATTCTCAATAAAATATTTCATCAACATCTTTGTTTACATTCACGCTATGGCTTATGGAACATGGCTGCTACATTTAAAAACATTAAAAATACCTTAATTATTGGCATATGAACACGAATATAAGTGTCTTAATATAAATCTAGGCATCAGAATACAAATCTTAGTGTTTTAATACAAATCTAGACATTCTACAAGCACTAAATTACTATTTAGTATGAATATCACTGTTATTGTCTCTAAATTGTTCTATAATAACGTAATAATTTCACACACGCGAATTTACTGTCTTTCTGGATAATAACGGCACTGATTCTATGTAAACACAGGGCTATCTAAAAACGGGAATAGCAGGGCTGTCGCGAACAGTAGGCTTGTTTGCGAATTGTGTTCCGTAAATGTCATGTTTTAAGTCCCTTGCTCTACAATTATGTGAGATTAAAGATTTATGATTAAAAACCCTTATTTGTCTTTGTTGTTTGTTTTATTTATGTGGTAGATTAAGCTTGTTATTGTAGAATACAGTTATGTATTTCAGAAAAACAAACCACGCTCTTCACTGCTACTTTTTGTATGAACAGCTTATTTATATTTCTGTCATAATAGCATTCGCAGATTGAAAGGAAATGCATTGGGGTAAGTTAGTTTCTCGGGGTTTAAACCGCAGCTGACTGGCTATTTGCCTGCTAAACTGTCAGCCTTGCAAAGTTATAGACTACAGTGAAATAAAGCAGGTTCTGGGAGCAAACTACACTCTTAACTTAGTATATTATCGTGGAAATGGTAAAAAAAAAGACATATTTGTTCATTTCTTATTCAACCTTTGTACCTATGTAATTTTAGCATAATATCATCTTTGAAATAAAGTTTTTTTTAAACTAGATACAACCTCTCAATACCTCTAACTTATCAAGCTTTGACTACGAACAGTGCTGATTGAGACCATTACCAGTTCTTATTACTAACAAGCAAACGAAAAGAATACAATTTTACATTACAATGCGGCTTTTATACGGGAGCTCATTACAATAATTTCATAAACCGCGGCGTGGAAATGGCGCAACGTAATGAAATCGAAATGAAAATGTTCGTGGAAACCAGCTAGGTTTGAAACTCTTTACCTAATGAGAAGTTTTGTTCCATAGATGTTGGTAGAATGTTCTATAAGAACTAGTATTACGTATATATATCAATTCAATCCAATCCCAATGTCATCTCAACGCCTAAAGCAATGCGTAATATTACAATAATTTATTCTACATCACAATCAACCTAATTTTGAAGCAGTTGCTGTATAATAGATTGTGTTGACGTCACCAAATAGCTTGGGACCATGGCCGGAAGATGATGATTTATCTTTCCACAAAAAAAAAAATGACTTTATTAAGATTCGGTTTGTCTAATTTATTTCTGCGCCAATTTGACACTGAAAAGTGCGGAACTGTGCAGGATTGTAGTCAAATTGTATGTATTAAGTTACGTACCTTATTCTTTATCATTAAACTCTCGATTAAATCCGTCAATTTAGATTTTTTGGGACGTGGTCTTTCTATATCTATTCCATATTGTTTGAACATAAACATTCTTACCTTTACCATACATTTATACCGGGTGTACTTATCATAGTAAGTTGTTCAATTTCATTGATATAATCCACCTTTTAGAAATCCAAGTTTTACCTTTTTTGAATTTTCCCCTGTATTTTGCTTTCAGTTTAATAGTTAATATTTACGTCAATGGAAAAATTAAACGAACAAAAACGATACACTTTGTAATTGTTTCAATAAAAATACATTTATAGAATGAAATGAGATAAGTATCATATTAGTAATCTTGAAGCGAAAAGATATGAACATACAACAACATATGTATAGTTCGCACATAATCACCTACATAACATTGTTGCCTTTATTCTCATTTCCGCAGCCATCCATCATCATTTATTATTTTGTATGAAAGTATACGTATTTTGGCGAGTCATGAGAATGCATATTTTCCCTGGTACTTGGCGTTTATTAAAGTAAAAAATACTCTTTAGAATTCACATTGGGATTCGAGACGACCTTTTTTCCTTATTTATACAAGGGTAATATTTTTATATCTAAGAATTAGCTACGAACAAGCGTCAGGTTGTATTACGAAATCATTTGACGATGACATCTCAGAATCTAATGTATTAAGTTTCTTGCCCATTCTTCTCTACAGAAATATACATCTTGGAACGTGGCATTTCTTGACATTCAAAAGTAGCTTTATAAGGTCTAATTGGAATAAATGATTTGACTTTGACTTAACTCAAAAGTGTACATACAAATAGTCAATCATACCAAAAATATTCCGACTTTATGAAACCTATAAAATAATACAATTTGTATATCTCTAAAAATAGTTTTGTTGATATTAATATTATGTATTAGCTACAATATATTATCATACTCCCACATTTCATAAACTCGTCAATTGAAGTCTGGATACCTAAATGTAACGTTCACGAGTAGCGGATCATTAATACGCTACCACAATCAACAATGAGACGTCTGATCTTGATTTGGGTATTCGAGAAAATTCAATAAAAAATTCAAATCTATGCTGTGGGGCATCGGTGACCCTTCTCAAAGGCTAATGGATGTTAATATTAACTAGAAATCCTGAGGATTTGATTGCCTTGTTGATGTTTTGCTTGTTCTGTACCTTAATACAGGTTCTAGATTAATTTGATTTTGATTTGATTCATTCACGTGTTTGAATCTATAGGTATTTACATGATGTAGAACAGAATTTGCGTTTATTGGTTGATTACTATGTTATTATTTATATAGGTTTTTGGTATAAAAAAACCTGTTGTATTAAATGGTATTCTACCTTCGTTTATTAAAGAATAGTACAGCAAGATAATGAACTAAGTATGTTGTATAGTCGATTGCGTTGTTGACAAGTGAAGGATTGGTGTTTTTTGAAAGAAAGTTACTTCTTTTTGTCTCACTGTAAATTGGGAACTAAATGTACAATAGATTTATAAATTAAAAATAAACTAAATTACCAAAAGTTATAACCTGCACGAGAACTGTCTTTTATAGTTTTGAGTTTACAGAGCAATCTGCCTAGCCTTTTCCCAATTACATTAGGGTCGGCTTCCAGTCAAACCGGGTGCAGCTTAATACCACTATTTTAGATGATGAGACTGCCTATCTGACGTCCATAACCCAGTTACTGGGTAACGCGATATCTCATGGTATGACTAGTTGTCAGACTTTCAGGCCTCTGACTATCCGTAACGGCTGTCATAGATCTTAATTTGACAACCGGGACCGACGGCTTAACGTGCTCTCCGAGGCACGGAGGGGTCTCGGTATGAAATTATGGTCACCCATCCACAGAACGACTGCGGCAAGCGTAGCTTAACCTCGATCGATCGATCTGTGCGGCGGTTACTTAGCCACGAACCTTTTGAGGTTGCAGAGCAGTGGCACTTAATTTACTGCACTGTGTCATTATATTATTGAGTTTGAAGTACCCATAGCCTTTGAATATATATTTCGCCCAACTACTAAGGAATTGAACCCCAGACTTTCCTGCCGATAATAGGATTCCGAACCCGACCATTTTTTTTTTAATCTCGTAAATAATGTTGTTAGCAAATCAATATAATAAGTGTAAATCTTAAATAATGAATGAACGTAGGCCTTTGACACTAGACCGCCCTTTGGCGCGCGCTACTCTGTGAAATATCGGGGACCCCGATAAATATTATAGGAGGACCATGTGATTTTTAGTCAGCAGGAGTCTGGCACAACGTCCATGATGGATTTTCCACATTAGAGAAAAGAAGGCCTTATAATATCCAAAGGACCAAATTACACATCCTTAAGTAAGTAGCTACGTACACTCACAAAGATAAATTAGCTTCTGCGGTTCAACATCCTAAAACGGCCACCAATCACACAGACACATACATAACTGAAACACAGGCTGGTAATACACTGCGCTTGCTATGTACAGTACAGATGGACAAATGAATCAGTAGTCGCGGTCACCGTGCGGCGTCGATCAATTTCGTGTGTGAGCCGCCTACGCTTGCAATAGTCTAACCAGAATTTCATAGTGTGCCTATTTTGATTTAGCATTCGGTAAAGTAGTTTAGTATTGTGTGTGTGGCGTCACTTTAGGACTGTTTGATGAATGAGAGGATTGAGTTAGAACTTAGTAGCTATCAATGTTTGCCATGAATTAAAGTGTACTGGGGCATTAATACCATTTTGTTAAGAGAGCAGTAAAAGTAAAGTTTGACCATCATTATCAATTGTGTCAAAAAGCTATTAAATGTGTATTTATAAGCAGCTTACCCATGTTAGTATCTTCAATAAATAACCAACTTTCCCCCACTTATTCAATTGATGGAGACGATAAGATCTTGGTACACAGCGTTTTCCTTATTTGTCCAAGTGTACCTACGTTAAAATATCAAGCATATAGCATCCATTTATATATTCTTTATTGTACACTAAATGGACATATACAGACAGAAAATATTTGGTTTTTAAATTATACAATGGGCGGCCTTATCGCTGTCTGCGATTTCTACCAGGCAACCTTTGGATGGATTTAATTTCAACAGTAAGAGATACGGGGTTTGTGTGGTGCAAATAAAAGTAGGTACCTACATAAACTTAAACACTAATACTACATATATATCATATATATTTTGATATATAATTTTTACAATACATATACATACAATTTAAATAATAAACTACTATGTATGTAAATCACGATGTACTAAGCGACAATGTAATGTTCCTTCACAAGCCTTTTGAACACTGGCAAAGATTGTGCACATCTTACTGGCACTGGCCATTTAACGTTGGTTCAGGAAATTCAACTTACTTGCCGTGAACAGCTTCCTTTGTTCCCTAAAATAAAGATAAGAGCCCACAAAACTCAGCCAGAACCAAACTGGCCACTAAATTTTCATTTCTGGTAAGAACGAAGGAGTGGGCGGACACTCAGCTCGGATGAAAGCATTACAGTTTTAAAACAATCGTTTGCTGAAGTCAATATAATGTAGTTCATTTCTCACTGTCGCTTTTACTGTGAATTGTGCATTCGTAAATCACCCTTACGTAACAACACGCTTGATACAAAAAGTGGGAATGAAATAAATGTACTTTTGCAGCGCTACGACAGGAGTGCTAAGCGCTTGAAGAATTTTCCAACTGGTTACGCTCTGCGCTAGTTGAAAGTGCTTACGACAGATGCAATGAATATTTAAGATTATTTCTAAATCATTCGGAATTGCATGTTGTGTATTTCACCGCACCATTTTTTTTTATGAGAGTAGGTCATGAATGATAAGTATGTTTTATATACATCTACTTAAATGTAAGGTATTTTTTAGAAAAGCGCTGTAGCCTTAATGTCACGAGTAGTTAAGTTGTAGCAGCAAATTCTTTTGCAATTGCGAATCTCAGTTTCTTGGTAATAAATCACTGGTGTAATCCTCAAAGCGGTGCGGGTGTATACCAATGTTTTTTGGTCTAAAGTTGTAGCAATGCTATGTACATATAAACTGAATTCAAGCTTTGTAAATTTCCTCACCATTTTTCGAGACAACAACTTTTAATTTACAGATACAACATCACGCGTTAAGCGTGAGCAGGATTTGAACCTGTGTCACTCGGATAAATAAATATGTACTTCAGGCGCTATACTACTCTAGGCTCTTTACCAAGTAAGCTATCCCGAATTCTGTTCACTATTGTAAATTCTTCTTCCACATTAGTATGTCTTATGGTGACGTCATCGCCATCTATTCAGTCTCTAAACATATATTTCTTTCTTTAAAAGGCTTCTAATTATTGTTAGCTTTATTATTATCCTTATTGGTTTAGGATTTAA
Organism: Xylocampa areola; assembly: GCA_935421205.1. Lineage (NCBI taxonomy): Eukaryota > Metazoa > Arthropoda > Insecta > Lepidoptera > Noctuidae > Xylocampa > Xylocampa areola. The sequence goes on from OW285204.1 coordinate 16,528,107, forward strand.
TATTTTTAAGGTCCCTAGATCTAAACATTGCAATAGTTCCAAATATTATATATTTTATATAATATTCTATAGTATGGCATTTACAAAAACTACTGACAGCGCGGTTGGCGCAGTGGTCGAGAGACCGACTGCTGCACTGCGTGTCGCAGGTTCGATTCCTGCACGGAGCTAATATTTGTACGATCTATAGATAATTGCTCCCGGTCTGGGTGTATGTGCTTGTGAGATTATATGTCTGTAAATGCACCCACGATACAGGAAGTATTTCCTAGTGCGAGGAAAAGTTAAAAAAAAAGAAAAAGAAAATCAAAAAAAAAACCTTGTAAATTTTTAATTTCTTAATTTTTTGTGTTTTTTAAATGGCATGTCTATAGTTGTCGGTTAACAGTGACACGGCTGATTGATTTCCATTCACAGTAACAGTAAAATTGTTACAGAATGAAATTTAATAGGATCCGACTTTTCCAGTTGTCCAACGTATCGACGTTTCTGTATTCCTGTTAATGGAAGTAACAAATGATTCGCTCTTTTGTTTTTTAAATTGAATGGATTCTTGATTACATTGGGTAATAGCTTATCTTTACGCTTCGTTTCGTTTTTGGGGCGAGCAGAACTGTTATCTAGATGATTTTATTAAAATGTCAGCCGTATCTACTGCATATTGTATTTTTGTTAAATCCTGTAAATGAACTGTATTAAGAATAGTATGCAATCATTTATAATTTTATATTTTGTACGTGTCATATATACTGATTCAGATTCAGTACTTAAAAATTTTGCAATTTTGCATATAATCGGCATTAAGGAATGATGTACCAAAGTTATAAAAGTTTTAGATTTTGAAATAGTTATGTACTTAATTAATTATGTTAATAGTTATGCATACCGACTAATTGTGGGGATGCCTCTGCCAGGCACTTTGATAATCCTCAAATTTGCACGTTTGTAATAACTTTAAATAAATAATTAATATAACATAGCATCACGCCTGTATTCCCCGAAGGGATAGGAAGAAATGTACATAGTTTTACACCCACATTTCACCAATGCTGTTATTAATCCATCTACCGGGACAATTCCAAACTCCGGGCTGCTACTGAGAATTTCCTAACAGAAAACTCAACAACACTGCTCTACCCGGGAAACGAACCCGAGACCTCATGCTTAGCATCCCTTGGGACCACTAGACCAAGTAATATTAAAAATAATTCATATCTACTTCATATAATTATAGTTTAACGGTTATTACTTACGCGCATTCTTGGGGATTGCCCGACTAGTTTCGAACTCAAACGGAGCTCTTATTTATGAGCTGCGGTGATGTCGCGAATCAAACTCTTAAACAATAATTAATATGAATGTGTCTCAGGAAAGTTATTAAGAAATATCTACTTCGTTATTTTCGCACAACAACCTTCTGAGAGTAGAGTAGTAGGGTCTTTATTTAAATTGTCTCTTGTAACATTTAACGAGCACAAGTGAAAAGTATATCCTTGTTCGCTACATTAAAAATAATTCAGGACGAATCTCCGGTAGAGGAAAGAAACACTTAGTTTTAAACGTACCCGTGCCGCGTTTAGTGTACCGCGCGCCAGTACTGTCTCACACCGACTGAATGGGCACTTACTTGAACTAGGAACAATTTTATGTAATGAAGAGTTTTGGTGGGTAGTTACAGTTTAATGCTCCAGTTCTGGTTTTATCTTTATCTGACTCATATTAAGTGAAGATAGAAGGTTAAATATGTGAGTTTGGATATTTATTAGTTTGTTCTTACATATGTTTTACCGGGTACCATAAGGCAAAAAAAAACGAGCACTCTCAGTACATATCTGGCACCTCAATACTGACAATTAAATGAAGGCGGGTGGACTAAAATGGCGCCAAAGAGGTGGTACAAGACAGGGAGTAATGGCGACAGCTTCTAAAGGTCCTCCGCACCAGTGGGGTGACTTGGGTAACTATTTCCACGTTATAATTATTAAATCGCTTAAAATAACTGTTTTAATTTACTTGAAATTTTACTGGCAATGTTTGTATGTCATGTATGTTCGGCACGAATCTTGGAAGCCAAATTAGAACCACTTCCCGATGTCCGCTTGGGATCAAATTTGGTGGATATTTGTATCTTCGGTGACAATATAATAATATGGAGCTGTTCTATACCGGAACCGGAAGACGGCCATAGGAACTTCTTAACTAAACAAGATAAACGCATCGAGTTTGGGTTCATTTGTTTTGACTTGGGTCTGATGATGGAGTCGGAAGGTGGCTATAGGATCTTCCGAACTAAACATCGTCATGAAAGTTTGTTTTTATAATTATTTTTAATAAAACGATGCTCTCACACTAGGAATTTCTTCTTGTGTGGAGTGTGCGTTTACAAAAACATCATTTCACATGCACACATACCCAGATAAGGAAGATAAGATAAGAGGAACAATTATTGTAGATCATACAAATATTTGCTCCGTGCAAGAATCGAACCTGCGATACGCACCACTGCACCGCGCCGTCAACTCATACACAATAACAGAAATAATCCTAAGCTAGCAAGATAAGTAATTCTAGAGTACCTACTTCTTGTATTGGCTATTACAGTAATACAAGATATGTCTTTGAAAAAGCATTAACGCATGCTTAGCGAACTCTAAAGTTACAATATTAAATGGAAAAAGAATACGGTCCCGAACAGGATTCGAACCTGCGCCTCCCGGATAGATACTCCAGGCGCTCTGACCACTAAGCCATCTCGACCTCTGCTCACCACCGCGAATTCTTCTTCCATATTTTAACACGTCTTATGGCGACGTCATTGCAATCAATTCAGTACCTATACAAGTGACTGAACCGACACGACTAACTTTGCAGTTAATACAATGTCGTAAAGAATGCAATTACCTTAATAATTCAAGATATGTCTTTGAAAAAGCATTAACGCATGCTTAGCGAACTCTAAAGTTACAATATTAAATGGAAAAAGAATACGGTCCCGAACAGGATTCGAACCTGCGCCTCCCGGATAGATACTCCAGGCGCTCTGACCACTAAGCCATCTCGACCTCTGCTCACCACCGCGAATTCTTCTTCCATATTTTAACACGTCTTATGGCGACGTCATTGCAATCAATTCAGTACCTATACAAGTGACTGAACCGACACGACTAACTTTGCAGTTAATACAATGTCGTAAAGAATGCAATTACCTTAATAATTCAAGATATGTCTTTGAAAAAGCATTAACGCATGCTTAGCGAACTCTAAAGTTACAATATTAAATGGAAAAAGAATACGGTCCCGAACAGGATTCGAACCTGCGCCTCCCGGATAGATACTCCAGGCGCTCTGACCACTAAGCCATCTCGACCTCTGCTCACCACCGCGAATTCTTCTTCCATATTTTAACACGTCTTATGGCGACGTCATTGCAATCAATTCAGTACCTATACAAGTGACTGAACCGACACGACTAACTTTGCAGTTAATACAATGTCGTAAAGAATGCAATTACCTTAATAATTCAAGATATGTCTTTGAAAAAGCATTAACGCATGCTTAGCGAACTCTAAAGTTACAATATTAAATGGAAAAAGAATACGGTCCCGAACAGGATTCGAACCTGCGCCTCCCGGATAGATACTCCAGGCGCTCTGACCACTAAGCCATCTCGACCTCTGCTCACCACCGCGAATTCTTCTTCCATATTTTAACACGTCTTATGGCGACGTCATTGCAATCAATTCAGTACCTATACAAGTGACTGAACCGACACGACTAACTTTGCAGTTAATACAATGTCGTAAAGAATGCAATTACCTTAATAATTCAAGATATGTCTTTGAAAAAGCATTAACGCATGCTTAGCGAACTCTAAAGTTACAATATTAAATGGAAAAAGAATACGGTCCCGAACAGGATTCGAACCTGCGCCTCCCGGATAGATACTCCAGGCGCTCTGACCACTAAGCCATCTCGACCTCTGCTCACCACCGCGAATTCTTCTTCCATATTTTAACACGTCTTATGGCGACGTCATTGCAATCAATTCAGTACCTATACAAGTGACTGAACCGACACGACTAACTTTGCAGTTAATACAATGTCGTAAAGAATGCAATTACCTTAATAATTCAAGATATGTCTTTGAAAAAGCATTAACGCATGCTTAGCGAACTCTAAAGTTACAATATTAAATGGAAAAAGAATACGGTCCCGAACAGGATTCGAACCTGCGCCTCCCGGATAGATACTCCAGGCGCTCTGACCACTAAGCCATCTCGACCTCTGCTCACCACCGCGAATTCTTCTTCCATATTTTAACACGTCTTATGGCGACGTCATTGCAATCAATTCAGTACCTATACAAGTGACTGAACCGACACGACTAACTTTGCAGTTAATACAATGTCGTAAAGAATGCAATTACCTTAATAATTCAAGATATGTCTTTGAAAAAGCATTTTTTCCATTTAATATTGTAACTTTAGAGTTCGCTAAGCATGCGTTAATGCTTTTTCAAAGACATATCTTGAATTATTAAGGTAATTGCATTCTTTACGACATTGTATTAACTGCAAAGTTAGTCGTGTCGGTTCAGTCACTTGTATAGGTACTGAATTGATTGCAATGACGTCGCCATAAGACGTGTTAAAATATGGAAGAAGAATTCGCGGTGGTGAGCAGAGGTCGAGATGGCTTAGTGGTCAGAGCGCCTGGAGTATCTATCCGGGAGGCGCAGGTTCGAATCCTGTTCGGGACCGTATTCTTTTTCCATTTAATATTGTAACTTTAGAGTTCGCTAAGCATGCGTTAATGCTTTTTCAAAGACATATCTTGAATTATTAAGGTAATTGCATTCTTTACGACATTGTATTAACTGCAAAGTTAGTCGTGTCGGTTCAGTCACTTGTATAGGTACTGAATTGATTGCAATGACGTCGCCATAAGACGTGTTAAAATATGGAAGAAGAATTCGCGGTGGTGAGCAGAGGTCGAGATGGCTTAGTGGTCAGAGCGCCTGGAGTATCTATCCGGGAGGCGCAGGTTCGAATCCTGTTCGGGACCGTATTCTTTTTCCATTTAATATTGTAACTTTAGAGTTCGCTAAGCATGCGTTAATGCTTTTTCAAAGACATATCTTGAATTATTAAGGTAATTGCATTCTTTACGACATTGTATTAACTGCAAAGTTAGTCGTGTCGGTTCAGTCACTTGTATAGGTACTGAATTGATTGCAATGACGTCGCCATAAGACGTGTTAAAATATGGAAGAAGAATTCGCGGTGGTGAGCAGAGGTCGAGATGGCTTAGTGGTCAGAGCGCCTGGAGTATCTATCCGGGAGGCGCAGGTTCGAATCCTGTTCGGGACCGTATTCTTTTTCCATTTAATATTGTAACTTTAGAGTTCGCTAAGCATGCGTTAATGCTTTTTCAAAGACATATCTTGAATTATTAAGGTAATTGCATTCTTTACGACATTGTATTAACTGCAAAGTTAGTCGTGTCGGTTCAGTCACTTGTATAGGTACTGAATTGATTGCAATGACGTCGCCATAAGACGTGTTAAAATATGGAAGAAGAATTCGCGGTGGTGAGCAGAGGTCGAGATGGCTTAGTGGTCAGAGCGCCTGGAGTATCTATCCGGGAGGCGCAGGTTCGAATCCTGTTCGGGACCGTATTCTTTTTCCATTTAATATTGTAACTTTAGAGTTCGCTAAGCATGCGTTAATGCTTTTTCAAAGACATATCTTGAATTATTAAGGTAATTGCATTCTTTACGACATTGTATTAACTGCAAAGTTAGTCGTGTCGGTTCAGTCACTTGTATAGGTACTGAATTGATTGCAATGACGTCGCCATAAGACGTGTTAAAATATGGAAGAAGAATTCGCGGTGGTGAGCAGAGGTCGAGATGGCTTAGTGGTCAGAGCGCCTGGAGTATCTATCCGGGAGGCGCAGGTTCGAATCCTGTTCGGGACCGTATTCTTTTTCCATTTAATATTGTAACTTTAGAGTTCGCTAAGCATGCGTTAATGCTTTTTCAAAGACATATCTTGAATTATTAAGGTAATTGCATTCTTTACGACATTGTATTAACTGCAAAGTTAGTCGTGTCGGTTCAGTCACTTGTATAGGTACTGAATTGATTGCAATGACGTCGCCATAAGACGTGTTAAAATATGGAAGAAGAATTCGCGGTGGTGAGCAGAGGTCGAGATGGCTTAGTGGTCAGAGCGCCTGGAGTATCTATCCGGGAGGCGCAGGTTCGAATCCTGTTCGGGACCGTATTCTTTTTCCATTTAATATTGTAACTTTAGAGTTCGCTAAGCATGCGTTAATGCTTTTTCAAAGACATATCTTGAATTATTAAGGTAATTGCATTCTTTACGACATTGTATTAACTGCAAAGTTAGTCGTGTCGGTTCAGTCACTTGTATAGGTACTGAATTGATTGCAATGACGTCGCCATAAGACGTGTTAAAATATGGAAGAAGAATTCGCGGTGGTGAGCAGAGGTCGAGATGGCTTAGTGGTCAGAGCGCCTGGAGTATCTATCCGGGAGGCGCAGGTTCGAATCCTGTTCGGGACCGTATTCTTTTTCCATTTAATATTGTAACTTTAGAGTTCGCTAAGCATGCGTTAATGCTTTTTCAAAGACATATCTTGAATTATTAAGGTAATTGCATTCTTTACGACATTGTATTAACTGCAAAGTTAGTCGTGTCGGTTCAGTCACTTGTATAGGTACTGAATTGATTGCAATGACGTCGCCATAAGACGTGTTAAAATATGGAAGAAGAATTCGCGGTGGTGAGCAGAGGTCGAGATGGCTTAGTGGTCAGAGCGCCTGGAGTATCTATCCGGGAGGCGCAGGTTCGAATCCTGTTCGGGACCGTATTCTTTTTCCATTTAATATTGTAACTTTAGAGTTCGCTAAGCATGCGTTAATGCTTTTTCAAAGACATATCTTGAATTATTAAGGTAATTGCATTCTTTACGACATTGTATTAACTGCAAAGTTAGTCGTGTCGGTTCAGTCACTTGTATAGGTACTGAATTGATTGCAATGACGTCGCCATAAGACGTGTTAAAATATGGAAGAAGAATTCGCGGTGGTGAGCAGAGGTCGAGATGGCTTAGTGGTCAGAGCGCCTGGAGTATCTATCCGGGAGGCGCAGGTTCGAATCCTGTTCGGGACCGTATTCTTTTTCCATTTAATATTATTACAGTAATAGTTAAATTAAGTCATTTAGACCAAGATCACTTGTTTCAAAACAAGGCGAGTGTCATTGGACGAGTAAGGAAGGCTGCCATCAATAAAAGCATAGACATAGCTTTACACACCATCGAGAACATCTCTCAGGTGTGCTGGTGTCCTTACGATATTTTCCTTTACCGTTTTAAGCAAGTTATTTGATTTATGATACGCAAATGACTTAAAAAAAAAACTGTAGTGTATGCCTTCGATTTAAACTTGCGAACCTTATTTTGTCAGTCCAACGGCCATACCACTAGGCTATCACTGCTTATCTTAGTTCTTTATTGGTGTCAAAGATATTTTTGCTCGACCAAAGCTATAGACACAGCTAGTTTCACAAACAAAGTCAACTGATGACCTAATTTATATACGAGTCGATTCTCCTGCATTCTTTTCGCGGTGAAGAGGTGAATGATGCGGCATTTTATCGCACATACCGGGATGTGCAAACGCGTGGCGTGCCAGTCTCAGTTATAAGATAGAACGCACGTAAAACTGCGTTCACACGTGCGTTTCAGGTAGTGTCTTGTATATTTAATTTAAAGGCGATTACTTTAAAGTTGATTTTAAAATAATAGTCTATATATTAGGAATTTATTAATTCCAAAGTAGGCTTTGCCATATGGTCACAATTCATTAATATACCATAACATGGGATGCAAATAATTGTTAACCTTAATTATGGCGTATTAGCTGAAAGTGTTGTATGAGGAAAATATCCATAAATAATGAATACAGAAACCAATAAACAGTAGATAGTAATAGTTTTATTGATAACGAATACCAAATATTTAATCCTACAGACCGATTCCTGCTTTCTCAGAGTTAGGTTGGAATCAGCTTAAAGTCTAACCAGCTGTGGCTGAATCCCATTAGGTATTACAGCAAATACCTAAATATGTACATAAGAACGAAACAGTGGCCCGGCGTACAGACCGCCTCGAGTCGAGCGTAACCCTCATCAATATTCTATTGCGTCTACATTCAAGAAAGATATATCTTCTGCCTTTTTTGCACTACTTAAAGACGTTCCAACTACCATACATAGTTAAAATACTTCCTAACTTTAAAGTTAGGCAGCTGCAAACTTTTAGAAGCCTCGACTGTATTATGGTCAATGGGAACTGAGTGAAAAGTACGAAAAAAAAAGTGTAAGTCCGCAAAAAGTTGGAAGTTAAATGTTTTCGAGTTTCGCTGGGATTTTTTATCGCAGTTCCTCTGTAGAAATGTACTTTATGGTTATTTTACAGTTCTTGACAAAAGCAGTATGAAAACGATATTGTCAGTTAGTTCTGCGAAGTCTTTTGTATTTAGTTGAGGTATTCATTGTATTCAGACTTGAATGTTAAAGAAGATGTTATGGTATTGTACTATTTATCATTTTAGACTTTTGCGTTATTTAGTTTTGTGATTTTATTTCCAAAAAACTGGCCTACTACAATATTTTCTTTCTTTTTTTTTGAACCATTTAATTTTCCATCTCATTCTCTTGAATTATTATATATTTTATGACTGTGATAAGTAAACATTTCGAGTGAAATGGATTGCATCGTATCACTCCAGTACTCAATCATCCCCCGATCCTATTAAACATACAAACAAATTGAAATTCTTGCCAATAAACTTTCAATATTAATCGAACAAACGTAATTAAGGCTGGAAACACGTTCTATTATTTCAAATTAAATTGATAAATTTAAAAAGCATTGAGTTCTTGGTATTGGTCTCATTCTTTGGATGCCAACGGCGTTTAGGTATCACTAAGGGTATCATAGAGCTTAGTTAATTATTAATTCATCGTCATTAACTTGTAATGATTTTCACGTGGAAGCAACTGACACCAACCAAGGCCAAAGAAATAATCTCTAAACAGTAGGTGGTTCTTGAGTTTAAACAATACTTGGAAAGGTTTACGTTTACGGATCATGACTCTCTGCTGTTATCAATATAATAATATACAATTGTCTGGTGTCAATACAGAAGCCTGGAGGACTTGGTCACACTATCTCCAGACAGTATGACCAAGTCCAACTTACTGTTAGCAAAACTCTGACAGTAAGGTGGCTTTAATTACAAGACAGAAGGACATGATGTTATTGATAAGAATTGTAGTATATTGCACATTTATTTATTTTAGTTCTTTTTTTATTTCTTCTTCTTTCCGTGCCTCTCCAACTAGTGAAGGTTAGCCACTAGATCAGCGTGTTTTCTTTTCGCGTGCAAGGTACCACTACTCGTCATTCCTGTCCAGCTTTTAATATTATCAATCTACCACATCTTTTTTTACTATCTCTGGCCCCCAAGATACAAGCTCCGCCTAGTTTGGGGACCGCTGAATTGAAACTATGAATGTAGACTTTAATTGTTACTGATGTTTTGTCATAAATTCTTCTCTAATTTTATGGTAACATTGATACGGATGAGGTATGTTCTATAAACTTATGATAAAGAAAACACAACACTACTCACGTAAAATAAATTTATTATAAGGGTCGTCGGTCGTAAGGCCCGTCACAATTTCTTTTATCTATGTTCTATGAAGGTAGGCGCACAATAGTACTGTCCTGGCTTCAACGCTGTGAAGACGCTCGCGGAGGCCGAGGATGTGGCGCCGGCAGGTGAATGACCCGCAGGGACAAGATGATGGTAGTAATGTCCAGTGGTAGATGACCACTGGTGGTGGAAAGTGCTAACCGGGATAGGTACCCAGAGCTTTGGACCCTGGAATTGATGTCCACTAAGTAAATAAAAGTCATCTGCTTAATCCTCTCCTGACTGTGACCGCGGCGTAGCAGCGTAAAGCGGATGGTACTACAGCGCTTAAGGGCGAGTGTGTGCAACGTCACAGTCACAATCGGAGTTTACAGAAGAATAAGAGAAGTGTAAAGTAACACTACATAATATTTAAAATAACATTTGTAATTATGCTTAAAATATGAGCAAAAGAAAGGAAGTGAAAAATAAAGTATGACGAAGGTCACAATGACGTGTGGAAAATATGAAGGTGACTTAAGGTCATGTCATTAGCCACGTTGCCACACTCAGCATGATTAGCGTAATATGAATTTATCAACACTTACCCAATAGGGGTTACACTGTATTTAAAAAATGTATTATTAAAAAGGGAAAGAAACAATAGAAATTATTATCCGATATGTATAAAATGTGAAACGACACGATAGACGACAAACGCTTAGTAATTAGGGTGCTATCAGGGAGCGAGTGTACGTGCGCCTCAAGCAAGGACAATATCGGACTCACGACCGCGCTGCCGTTGTCGTCGAAGCCGCCGACGGACGGGTGCTGCGCTGGCGCATGGAACATTCTATTGAGTGGGGAACGGTCACGTTTTCAACAACGTGAGGGAATTGTGTGACAAACACTAATCGGAATCATGCGAACGAATTGGAACCCTATTACAGTGACATGACGTATTGATTTCGTTTAACTTAAGTAAGTTAAATTTTATATAATTTTAAGTGAAGTTAATTTTAAATAGGTTTTTAAATGATTATATTGTCATAAAATACAGAATTATCTTTAAGGAACGTTGAAATTAATTGTACAACGTTACAACATTATGTTTTTGTAACTCTGGATCAATAAATGTTTTACTTTACTTACTTTACATCTTAAGGTTTTAAAGAGCGATTCGTAGCATCTAGTAACCCTAGAAACCTTTTCTCAACTTTATGGATTTCAGCTTTCAAGCCTTACTCGATGGAATGAAATATTTGTATTTTACCGACAAATCGCTGTTCAGTCTTCACAATCCAATTTGAAATTGATACTTGGAGATGAAACCAAGATACTGTCTGTTAAGAGGTTTGCAGAAAAAACGTTTCGTGAGTGGTAACAATACCGATATAAGATGGCCGCGAATTCTATTGAAACTCCTAACTACGATAGGCCAGCAGCTCACAATCAACGTTTTGCCATGGACGTGCGATCCTATTGTGCATTCAAACGGCATGAAGGAATACAGTGTACTCGTACCTACTTAATATATACATTTAAACAGGTATATTTATTCATAACAGGTTCTCTGTACACGAAGCAGACACAAAATTTTCCTCCACATTTTAATATGCCTTTTGGTGACGTCATCGCTATCTATTCCCTTCTTATACAGCTGCCTGAAACGACACATTGCAGTTCATACAATGTCGTACAGATGCGATTATCTTAACAAATACACATAAATCTATCAAACGCATTTTCACATACCTACCGAACTCTAAAGTTATTTTTTGCGTTATGCAAAATTGCCAATTTTGTTTATATTGTCTACTATCTGTGCCCCGTGGTTTCACTCGTGTAATTAATTATATTATAATTAGCCTAAGTTACTCCTTATATAGTCAGCTACCTGACAGTAAATTCATATCAGAATCGGTCCAGCCGTTTCGAAGATTAGCCGGAACAAACAAACAGACAGACAGGCAGACAGATACACAAAAATTTAAAAACTGGTTTTTACGCTAAGTTATCGTGCAAATAACTGAGGTTAAAAAAAGACACTTCCATTTTTTTTTATTTCTATGTATATGTATGTATATATTGAGTATTGATATATATTTTCATAATGTCAACAAATAACCTGCAAAGAGACTCTAACAGACGAAATTCGTATAATCTTCTTATGACAGTCCAATCAGACATTCCGAAAAAAAGAACAGTTTTCATGATGCACTTAGTCTTCAGTTTTACAGCCTGTGTAACGTTTATGATTTCTATGGAAAATGATACTTCGTAACGAGTGAGCGAGAGGATCATTAATTTAATTAACACGAATAATAGATATTTTAATTGCGATTCAATACATTACACATTATTAATTATAGTTTAACGGTTATTACTCACGCGCATACTTCGGGATTGCCCGCGGCGATGTCGCGAGTCAAACTCCGACTCGCGAGTTTGACTCGCGACATCGCCGCGGGCTCAGCTCATGAATAAGAGCTCCGTTCGAGTTCGAAACTAGTCGGGCAATCCCGAAGTATGCGCGTGAGTAATAACCGTTAAACTATAATTAATATGAATGTGTCTCACGAAAGTTACCTACTATACAAAAAGAAACATTACACATTGTGATTCGTAATAACGTAAAATATACAGTTTTAGTAATAATATATTGTTTTAATTAATAGTTGATTGTTAATAACGTATCCAATATTTGGATTATATACAGATGAACAATAAGGTACAGTATATATTACAAAACTTGATGGCCCAGGTTGCGAACCTGGAACCACGGTCACTTCTTTGGAACCCTGATATATTTAAATGGAGGATAGTGTGGTTGTAGTCGTTAAGAGATGCTCATAGACAGTTGCAACTTCAAGATAAAAGATCGATGAGGTTAAGCAACGCCTGCAGCGGTCAGTTTGTTGATGGGTTCTCTGTGTTTCTCGGCCGAATTACGCTCTAGCCCGTGGCTGGTGCTGCAAGCCCCATGTGTACGTTTGTACTATTGTATACACTAAATCGGTTCTATGAAAAGACTAGCGTTGCAAAGGTTCGATATGACTGCTTAAATAAGATCCTTCATTATTAATCCAAAATATTTATTTTAATGAATCTATATAATCTATTTATAATAATGATGCTTTGTAGAAAAAAAAAAACATTAGATTTTTATATTATTTTATGTTTTTTTTCGTTTCTATAAAACCGTTATATTATGTGTAATATTCAATAGACAATCGTTATCACGTGATGTGCAGACGTTTTAGGTCTGCGTCCCTCTTTCTCTCTTTTACTCTAGTAACAGTTAAGTTTTCTTTTTTTCATTTAATTATGACCTAATATCAGATAAATAATAAATTAGATATTTATTATGACCTGTTTTTGGTCTTTTACACTTGTACAGGTTGATAGTATTTTGGTAACACTATATTTAAATCTTTTAGGATATATTATATCTTTTAGGATGGTAACGCAGATAAATCACTGCTGTGGAGACGATACATTAAAAGGTTAATGAGAAGAATCTACATTAACAACAAATTTGACAGCGCGGTTGGCGCAGTGGTCGAGAGATCGACTGCTGCGCCGCGTGTCGCAGGTTCGATTCCTGTACGGAGCAAATATTTGTACGATCTATAGATAATTGCTCCGGGTCTGGGTGTGTGAGTGCTTGTGTGATTATATGTCTGTAAATGCACACACGATACAACGGCAACGTTTTAAATAAAATATATAATAATAATTAAAAAAAAACACGTAATAAATGAAATAATACTGAATAAGTAAATCTCTAAAAGCATTTCATTCACTATTCAAATTTCATACTGTTTATTATGCATTTCCAGGAATATTAATCCTGTGTATTAGTTGCTTGTCCTATTGTTATTTGGTTGTACATAGAATTATAAATGCGTATTATAAAACATTTACATACCACGCCTAACAAAACATGAACCAACCAAAGCCTAACAAAACGTTTTAATATAAATAAAATAAGCTTAAATTTAGCAAAAAATGTTTATACATTATGATACAACTTGGTCATTATACTTGAGGCTGGCTCGCAGAGGGGAAGTTTGCAATAGTGCCTGGAGGTTTTAATGACGAAAGGTCACACGTTTCTTAAAACTTATTTGAACTTTATGTTTATTTTTGATAATTACCTTCTGCGGCAGACCTTCTTGACGGCTAATACGATGAATGTGCAAGAAGCATAAAGAACTATGCTAAAACACTGAACGTGGACTTATTAGTTGTGTTTTTACTGCCAAAGGAGACTTTCACTTAACAGATTTTCTTGACGGTAAAGTATTTTATTTTAACCAATCTCTATGCGGAGTAAGTGAAGTGATAACGTTCCGAGTAACAGCTCATCACATTTATCGCTACTCTTTTCTCTTCCAAGCAAAATCCGAACACAATTGAACCAAACAACCGTTACATTGTACAACTGAAACGAGCGCAAAATAACCAATTACAGATTCAACATTAATGCCAAAAGCTTCGCAGTCTCGTAAAGGAGAAATCTGGTTTTTATTCATACTGACATAACATCAGTTCATTCGACCTCTTTTATAACAAAGAGAAATGCATTACCAACATGCAAATCTAACCGAGTAAAGTAACAATTGGCCTCAGCTGCAAAATTCCAACCCACTCCGTCTTTATCAAAGAAATAAATGAAAGAAACGGTTTGCAGTTCCACTTTTTATATTCACTCTCTCTAGTCACATTTGCATTGTGCAAATAAGAGTCTGTCTTTAAAAACGTTGGTGAATAATATCCTAAGTCTGTGCTCTCAAAAGAAATCTAAGGGAGCGTTGACGTATAAAAATAAATTATGACGTTTTAATTTATGCTTTCGCTAAAGTTTGGTTTGAATTGAGTGTTTTTAATGTAGTATATTAAAGTTTATATTAAATTACAGTTATATTATAGCTTATGAAAGGAGATCGAAAGCAGTTATAATTAATTAAATTATTTAATTGTTTCAGGGTTACTTTGAGTAAAGTGAAATATGTTGATGGAAAATTTTCGTACGAACTTATAAAATTTACGATGGCTGAGTTATAAAACCTATTCGACAAGCATAGTGAAGGTGAGAGCGAACAAACTGAAACGCTGACGCCCCTAAACATATTTTTAGTACACATTTAGGTTAAATTTACCCTAAAATCCCAGTACGCCAGATGCTAACCACTTTCTGCGTAGTAGTAGTTCTAGACTTTCATAATACGACGGGGTTATTCATAAAAATATAGAATTCGAAATTTGAACACACTTTTTAATTCTCTACCCACTTACACTTTTCATTTGTTAATAATAGAGGTTGTAAACATTTTGCAAGTCCTCTAAAGCCAATTTACATTGAAAATGTTCAGGCCAATTTGGAAGACGCCAGTCCAATTAAAGTTTGGACTTTTATAACTATGACTATCAAAGGTTTGTTATAATTTTGTTGCTTCACAGCTTTTGATGATATAAAATATGTTAATATATTTTATCTTGGCATATGCTTGTTATAATAAAAGTTGTCGTTTGAACGGCTGGTTGATACATATGTTACAGTTTTGGCCACTCTGAACTCTTTTAAGTTTTACACTATTTAGAAACGCAACCGGTCAAACAAGAGGGGCTTGTGGCTATGTGACATCCGCATAGATCGTCACTTGAGGTTAAGCCGCGTACATCGCGGTTGATCTGTGGATGGCTGATCATCATCGAGATCCATCATCCCTCCGTGCCTAGGAGAGCACTTTTTCATTACTATCAGGCACAGCTGTCTAATGAAGATCTATTACAGCCGTTACGGGTAGATGCCTGAAAGAACAACCAATCTTACCACGAGATATGGTGTTACCCAGTAACTTGTTCAATATAAATACTGGTATTAGGCTGTATCCAGTTAGACTGAAGGTGAAGTTCAACTTAGTTGGGAAAAGGCTAGGCAAATGAATATTTTTGTCAACTAAACCGACGCTGAATTATTTAAACACAACAAACAAATTCCCTGGTTGCCACTCTGTTTTTAAAAACTGGAATTTTATATTTTCAAAAATTTTACATAATACTATTTAAATCTATTGAATTTAATTTAAAATCGCATTTGCATTCTCTAATTTATGCGCGCATTGAATCAAATTAGCCTAGATATTAATGAAAACTCACCCGGTCTAGACACTTTCTCATTTAAATAAATACAATTTATATATTTCATACGTAGTGCCCTGATCCGATTTAAGTAAACCACCAATGCATATGAACTTTAAGCAAAGCTTTCCAAAAACACATATATTTTATTACGAATTGTTTTGTGGTTTTGGCATGCATCGTAGATTAAGTTCTGTTTTAGTTTAAGTACCTAACTATTCTGCATTGAGACTAAAATAAATAATTTTCTTGCTTTCTTTCTTTCTTACAGAGCTGGTTATTTGTTACGATCCCGTAGAAGGTTTCTTGTAATTTGTAGGATACATTCTTTACATAATAACCTTTAAAGGTTTATGCAAAAGTGACACCATTTCTGAGATATGATTTTTTTAAACATTGTAGGTACTTAGCGGACGGGCTAGGCAACAAAAGGAAAAAAATAACTAAATGGATGAGTTTTTTATTTCATATCTAAGGAATCACGTGTCCTACAACCCTTTCACTGCATCGGCACCAATAAACTAACCCTGATCTGACAATTTACAAAAAAAAAAAAACAACTCTTGATACAAAATTTTAACCCTCAAATTCTAGAATATCCAAGTTTAAAACTACAGCAAAACGTCTTTGACGGTAATACGTATCCCGCCCTCCTCTCTCCATTGGGGTGGAAAGTAAAATAAAAACAAGAAACAAAGTGTACTACTGAGACAAAAAAGTGGTAATTGAGTATTCGAGGAGCAGTTGGAAGCCGGTGGCTAAATTATTCGAAGCTCTTCTACATAGATGTACGAAGTTGAGTATTTTATTTGATAAGTTAAGTGTTTCTTGATTTGCTGTGAATTTAATACTCTGTCGTAATAGATTGTGTTTAGTAAGCAATTTTTATATAAAAAGGCTGGTTTCTTAGAATCCTGTATTTAAGTTGAATACTGAAGCATTTGAGAAGAGGGGCTCGTGGCTAAGTAACAGCCGCGTTCGGTCTGTGGATGAGTGACCATCATTTCATACCGAGACGTGCCTCGGAGAGCACGTTAAGCCGGCGCACCCAATTGTCAAATCAAGATCTATGACATCTGATATGGGTAGTCAGAGGCCTGAAGAAAGTCTGACAATCGTACCACGAGATATCGTGTTACCCAGTAACTGGATTGTGGAGTTCGATAGGCAGTCACTCCATGTAAAATACTGGTATTAAGCTGCATCCGGTTTGACTGGAAGCCGACCCCAATGTAATTGGTAAAAGGCTAGTTAGATATACTGCAGCATTTGAGACGTAAGCGCAAAAATAAAGATAAGGTTTGGAGACTTAAAGGTTGCTTGTAAATCGAATACCGGAATATTACCCCATGGCAACACTTTTTTATGTATACAAGTAGGATTTAATCCCATAAGACATAATGTCCAGCAATCAACCTTTAGGTAAAAGGCACTTAATGATCATATTAATAGATTTTATTTTGTGCAATAATGAACCAAACCTATAGAAGGGCAAAAAATATTTTTACAGCGTGGCAATACTGACTCTTAGTTTACCCGGTAGCTTCTATAGGCACTGTGCATGAATACTTTTCCTTACTTTTTATTGCGTCATTTTGAGTTACGCAATTACCCTATTTGGGAAATGGAAACATATGAAAAATAGCTACACATTTTTTCTTATAAAGAGCGTCAAAATATATTTCCCTTTGCGTGGTACTGTGAAGGAAATGCGTCATTTTGGCGCTCGCAGGCAATGAGCAATCTGTCTTTACATATGTATTATCTTCCTTTTCTAGTTGACTGTACTGGTTTGTTTCAAGGGTTCATTTTCCTTTATGGAATGGCCTGGGTGCTATTTATAGTTACCAAAGAAGTGGTCTTCGGTTAGTTCCCATATTATGATTAGTTTCTTTTTTAATTGCAAATTTTCTAGCTAATTAAAGTTAAAAGTTTTTTTTCTAATTATGGAAAGTTTCTCTTTTCTCTCCTTCACTGAAATACAAACAGATGGAACAGTATCTCTACTTTTACCCTCATATTATAATCGTTCTTCAAACGTTTACGAAAATGGCTCTAATGTTTGTTGCCATCTGTTTCTACTGATATTTAAATGACTGAAATATGTATAATATAAGTGCTTCAAGTAAAATACGCTTAATGTTTTTATAAATACGTCTCTTAGAATTTAGACGAATCTTTTGCTAAGCGTGATATAATTAATAGTTATTGAAATATTAATTTATTTGTTTGTATTAAGTGCACAATTAACAATTGAATGCGATTAGACTTGGTTTTATTATATTTTTGTTTCATATACTGCCGTGTCCATCTTTACTTCTTGAAAGCAATCATAATATGGTGAATTTTAAAATACTAAGTAGTGCATAACGTTAATAGTTTACTACAACGTTTGTTTCGAATCTAGATTTAATTTTTCTTGGTACGTGTTTTGAATTAAGCCTTCCCAGTCATTACGCGTAGCGCAATCTAGTTAAAAAAACATCTCAAGGTATTTATCCCAACTAATTTCTTGATTATAAAAAATGTTAACGGCTATTAAACACTACGCTTATAAGATAAGATTTATGTTAAGAAAAAATGCTGATTTAAACACGTCCCCACTTTCATTAGCGAATGCCAAAACTCACCACCGCATAAAATCAGCATATCAGATCACTTCACAAAAGCCTCTTTATTACTCCATTTGTCCAAAATTAGCCGCTTCACGTGACAATGTATTTCATTTCGCTTCCTTTCCGTCGTAATACACTTAATTACTTTCATTCAATGTTTCTTTGGGAATACATAGCTCCTCTCAAGGTTTTTAATGTAGGCACGACTAATTATCCCCCCGTTTTCACGCCAACTTAACCTCCCAAGAAATTAATCTTGGATATTCTTTTAGGGAATTTGAGCAGTCATAAAGGTGACACAGCGGTGGAATTACTTCAGGAATGAGTGAGGTAAAATATTAAGCCTCAACTGAGTGACATTTTTAATGTAATTGGTAGGTAGTTTAAGCATACCCTTAACCTAATAGAAAATAGCCATCGTTCTTGTTCGTCTTCCTGCCCTATAGGCTTACTCTTGAAAATAATTCCGCTCGATTGACATTGGAGATACGTCAGTTCATACTTATAAATGTAAAAATGTCTAAAAAATAATTATAGAATCGGGATACTAATACAGCAACATGCTTTAAAATTGCGGCAACTGCAATTTCGTTCTTTTTTAAATATTACGCTTTCTTTACAGGTGTCTATTTAATATTGGAATTGGTATTAATTTACTGGTCCGTCTTTTTTTATTATTACATGAAAGGGGTATGTCGGATTCCTATCGATTAAAACTACACAATCTTCTCAGCACATGAGAAAGAAGACACCGTAACTCCAGAATATCTACTGGATGCTATGTTTGCATGGCCTTGCCATTTCCTAAAGAAGGACTGCGATAGATTTATTGGATTTGATTGTCGATATCAACTGTGAAGCGGTAGACAAACAAAATGTCATTAACATTTTATTTATTTGGCTAATTAAATATTTACATAACATAACATTCAAATCACGCATGTATTTCCCGAAGGGGTAGGCAGAGGTATACATATATGTAAACCCAAATTTCACTTATTCTGTTATTAAGCCCCATGTAATACGTGGTGAGCCTATTACCGTCTACCGGGACCAATTCCAAATTCCGGGCTGTACTGAGAATCCTAAGAGAAAAATTCAATAAAACTTGGACACCCGACGTGGGAATCGAACCCAAGACTTCATACCGCAGTCGCGCTTGAGATGACTAGACCAACGAGGCAGTAATGTAAATATATTCCATCTTCTATAAATTTACATCTTTAGCGTTTGAAATTCTTTCGAAATTGTGGAAGGTAGTTGAAAGTCTCTGGATGTGACCGTCCGTCCTCGCTATTATCGCTGGATAGCTGACGTTTATCCAAGTCTGCTTTAAACAGCTCACATATTTACTCACCAACACGAGACAGGGAGACTGCATCCCTCAATAGTATTAGAATTACTAGTATTAGAAGTTTCATCATCCCATATGACGCAGACAACACGTTGGCGCTATCTCGTATGCAAACAGTCGTGGAACTCCGCCATTATGGCTACACTATTTATACTACTGGTATTTGTTTCCATTGAATTTTGTTACACGGTATTAGTTTCCAATAGAAAATATCGTGTGAAATTTCTGAGAGAGACAATTGGAGAGATAGAGAGAGAGAGAGGGGAATTAGTTCTGAAATCGGTTGGGAATTTCGTTGGCGTGATCTCTGATTAAGTAAAGGCACCCTGCATGGAACAGCCCTAGGCTGTCTTTCTACTCTACTAATAAAACTTTGTGATAATATTTTTTCTTATTGTCTTAAATCTTTTGTCATATGTTTGTGGGGTTTGGCGCTGCATGCCGAGAAACGGGTTTTTATCTAGTTCGGCTGCAGATGCTGTCACGATGTGTTATTATCTTAGTAGTCTACTAGATTTTAACCCAAACGTTTTTGGAGTTAAAGCACTACCTCATTGGTGTAGTGGTTGCAACGGTGACTGCCGAACGTGAGGTCCTGGTTTCCACTAGCTGGTTAGTAAGTGTTATTAGTTTTTTCTCTAAGGAAATTGTCAGTAGCAGCCTGGAGTTTTAAATTGTGCCCAGTTAATGTCAATAGGCTCATCACCTATTACATGGGACTAAATTTGTGAAACATGGGTGTGCCACTGTGTATACCTCTGCCTACCCCTTCGGAGAATACAAGTCCGATGTTATGTTGTTTTCATTACAATACGCAGCTTCATTTATAAACAGATCTACATAATATCATTTTTTCCATAAACTAAAGTAAATTTAAACAAACACGCAAATGAATGCAAATGCCATTGACAATGGAAACGCGTACTTATTTAACCGAAAACCCAGACGGAGTGCATTAAAACATTACGGATTTAGAACTTAGGGGAAACTTTGCGACTCTTGTTCAATGCACATGAGCAGTTATTGTTAGCTTTCACTGAATATGGGGAGGATCTTTGCAAACATGACACTGCTAAACGAATTTATTGATCTTGAGTTTAAGGCGCGTTCTTAAAGGACAGTGAGCTACACAAAGAGCCATAGAGCTTGCCATTCTTGGCGTCAATTGTACCGTATAAATAATCTATGTAATGTATAACTAAAACAAATAGGTTTATTTTTCACCGAAATATTACATAGTAAAGTTATTATAATAAATGGAATAAGAAAATGCTTTTCAAAGATTTATCTTGAAATATTACATAGTATCATAACATTAATTTATTATTGTGGGAGACTGGTGCCAAAACTAGATACGTTCGACTGACAGATCAAAAGTCGCAAGTGCGATTCGTAAATTTGACGATAAAATCGGTAGTGCGCATGGCGAGATCACAATAAGAGCGTCATGATATATCATTCCTTCATTTACATCTATCTCGCTCGCTCAAGCGCCAAGAACAATCGGTGCCATCAATGTTTCGTGGTCGAGTTGATTTTCCTAACAAATTTAAATATTTTAGCATGATAATACTTTTCGATACAACTGTACATGCACGGGCGTTTGGAATGACTATCTTTAGACATGCACAGTTATGTTACGACAACTGTATTTGTTATCAAATTTTCATAGATGTATTAAGGTACAATCAGCAATTATAAATCGGCAAATTAACAATGTGTATTGAATAATACAACAAAATGACCTATTGCCTACTGTTGTAGGTATCACCCAATTTTAGCCATAAATTATGTAGTCACAGTTTTAATTACGCACAGAGACGGTTGAACTAAGCATAAAGAGGTTATGTACGGATAAAAACAGATAGGTAACCTAATCCAAACCAAGAGAGCAGGGCCACCAGTACAGTACACAAAGACACACCGCCGTCATTCCGGCCTCGCCGTCGAGGCCCGTCGCGATGTCTCCGTAATTGTCCACCTCGACCCTAGCACGTGCCAGCCCGCGCCGCTGAGCCTGTAGCTTTAAATTCGTCCTTAAATAATAAGGATTTGAATCCACTCGATCCAGCCAGTCCCTTGCTGTCCTTCCACCAGCTACGTCCTAAGCCGAGACTCGTACCCCGCAGCGGTGCCCTTAGCGTGTTGTCACTTAGTATGTAAGTTGAATACCCTGGCTGGGGGCCTTAAATTTCTTAAGGCAAAGCAGTAGACAACCTCCTAAGTTGACATGCGAGATGCCCTATACAAAAAAAAGAAAAGTCTGTCGGTTTGTCTGTAACGTTTACACGCCTAAACCGCTGAAGCAATTTTGATGAACTTTGGTAAGTATATTTTTTTTTATTAAAATGATCAAATGGCAAGCGCGCTTTTTAATGAATTATTTTCTATTTCATACTTCTTTGTGAACCACAGCTACTATTTAACATTCTATTAAATCTTACCATGTTAGCCTAGCAGCCAAGCAGTCACGGGTAGCTATAATTGCATGGTTTTAGTAAGAGTTTGTTTCATGTGAATGAAATATAACAATGGTGATGAATTAGCCAACGGGTAATTTCAGATATTTGCTTCAAATAAAATAAACAAGACACTTTAAATACGTAACAAGTCCCAATTAGCTTATAGTTGACCAAATGTCACTTAATACATATTGTGCATTCACCAGTACTTAAGTCAACGTACAGGTACAGGTACATAGCAAGGTACCTACAAACACAGTGGACTCGTGTAGGTTATATCAATAAAACAACATGGACGATTTGAGACCGGCCGCTCTCCACTCTGAGAGCCGCTTGATAAAAGTTGAGTGTAAAGGATTTCAAAATTGTGGAATGGAAAAGCAAGTGGATATTCACTTATTTTTTTGCATTCCACAAGTTTTCTGAAGCTAGCCATGTGAAACTGGAATTAAAAATATTTTCGGTGCCCTTAAAATAATAGTGGCGTAAAAGTGCCTGAAGTTACGCAGTTGCAATGACGCACGTGTGTGTGTTGATAAGACCGGCATTAAGGGTCCATAATTTCTTTTAAAAGCAAAGCAATACCAATACTTCCCTAAAAAAAAAATTACAGGCTTCAAGCATGTTTTAACTTTAATGCGGAGGTCCGTTAGTATGTGAAGTAGCAATGATAATAATAATTTTATTATAATTATTCTGCCCAACTTATTTAAAATTTAGTTCATAATTATATTTATTTATGATAAATAATAGGGGCAGAATAATATAAACAAATAAAATTGGGCGTATTTACTGTATAATATATAGTAACAAATTAATTTACATATTATATAATCCAATGATAACAAACAAATATGAACAAAACGATTGTTTTTCATTGTTTCTTTGAAAACTAGTAATAAAAACAATTTCATTACAAATTTTCGTTTTTCATCGACTATCCTGTCTTTAAAATCTCAGGCTCCAGCGTCATGTAGATTTTATACCATGCGGAAACTGAAGAGCACTCACTTGCTCAATTAATAAAGAAATACCTACCTACCCCCAGTTCCGATATTAAACCCCTGGAAAAGTATTCATTGCAACTGACTGCGCAAAATAAAAATTGCAAATGTGTCAAATGGATTGCTTGTTTTATTTGTGTGGAGATTGTGTTCGTGAGGGTGGGATTAATGTGGGAGTGTGAGGGAATTATTGAGTTGACTCTGATTGAATATATATATATGTACCAGTGGCGTGCATTGCATAAAGGCAAATAGGCATTGCCGACCCTGTGATATAGGTTGTATTTAGTTAATTTTTGCATGCAATGCACGCCACTGATATGTACATGCTATGATTGCCTATGAGATAAGTTAAGTTATTTAGTTAGTGTTAGTAAAGATTATAGTCTCTACGGTCTCTACAAAAGATGCTGTAATGTATGTAAGTAATGGTTCTTTATTTAGGAACAATTCATATTTTTCTGTTATATCTTATCGTATCAAACTACAGTGAAAAGAAAGTGTATCATCGCTGGGACCGACCTGCACAACAGGATTTTTACGTTTAAAGAATCGCCCTTTGTAATTCATTTAAATAATAGGTATATCAATGGAATTTAGCTACCTGCACAAAGGTAGATTATTTAACTATGGTGTTTGCTTCGCCAAGAGCGAATGTGTTTAGAACAAATAGATTCTAATGGTCAAGAAGTTGGATTGATACTGTAATATGTATTCAAAATGGCGTATTGCTATCTGGGACATCAAGATGATGTATACTTTGTAGTACATTACGTCGTAGATTTTATTATATGTTTGCTTATAAAAGACAAGCTATAACATACAACGCAATGAATTCGATGCCAACCGAGGTAACCAATACGTCTACCGATCGTTAGTGGTGTGCGTAAAAAACTGTTTCATAAAAATGTAGGTCCACAAGAATGTATATAAGAAACAGTTGAAAATAAGATTCGTTCCTAATGAATTAATTTTTTACCCGGTATTCATGAATTTCTACATATTATAATGCAAGAGTATGACGTCAGAGTGAACGGTTATGGTAATCCGATGGTATTGAACTCTACATGGATATTAATATTGATGCAGCTACTTTGTATACCGCTGGAAAATTGTAGAAGCATTTCTCATTTTACCGTATTATGTTAGTATTAAGAACATAATATCTGACGGTTTTTCTGAGTCCTAAAGGAGTCCTAAAGGTCTCATTCACTGAAACCTGTTTGACGGCACACCAAGCCCATTTTTTTTGTGTATTGCATCTCGCATCTTTACCTAGGAGTTGTCGACTGCTTAACCGGGCTTTCCTGTGGTTGCCTTAATAATTTTAAGACCTCCAGCCAGGGCATTCAACTTATAAACTAAGCGAAAACACCCTAAGGGTACCCCCTGTGGGGTACGAGCCTCGGCTTAGGGCGTAGCTGGTTGGAGGACAGCGAGGGACTGGCTGGATCGGATTCAAATCATTATTTAAAGCTACAGGCTCGGCGGCGTAGGCTGGCACGTGCAAGGGTCGGGGTGGACAATTACGGAGAGGTCGCGATGGGCCACGCCAGCGAGGCCGAAATGACAGCGGTCTGTTTTTGTATACTGTGCTGGTGGCCCTACTACTTTCTTGGAGGAGGGTTATAGCGTCGTCGGGATATAAGAGTGAATGGAGTGAGTGAATGCCTAGGTCAGCGAATTCTACTGATCTGTGAGGGGGCGGCTACCACGACAAGAGGGTTGAGTGCTGCTTTTCAGCAGAGTCATAGTATTGCATAGGGACTGAATAGATAGCAATGACGTCGCCAAAAGACGTGTTAAAATGTGGATGAAGAATTTGCGGTGGTGAGCAGAGCACGAGATGGCTTAGTGGTCAGAGCGCCTGGAGTATCTATCCGAGAGGCGCAGGTTCGAATCGTGCTCACGACCGTATTCTTTTTCTATTTAATATTATAACTTTGGTGTCCGCTAAGCATGCGTTAATGCTTTTCAAAGATTTATCTGTACACATTAATTACACTTGAACCAAATAGCCTTTCACCCATCGATATTTAGAACAAGCGTCAGTGCTGTAAATGAAAACCTGAAATTACCATATTTGAACGTATTAAAATTTCATCGTATGAATAATGTAGCAAAATTTTAAGCTCTATGGATTTTTATCAAATTAAAAGAACTTAGTGTGGGTTGTTTTCTAGCTTATGGAAGTGCTGATTTGTAAATGTGTAGACTAAAGTTTCTGCTAAGTAAAACTTACAATAATAAAATATTGAGATCACAGAAGTTGTTATGCATAACTAAAACTGAGTTTAACTCAACTATTACGAAGCATAGCTCTTCTTCCTACACTGTTAAAATATACATTAGTTAACCTTAACATTATATCTACATTAAGTAAAATGAAATGGGTCACATTAAATAAAATTACGTCCGTTATTAAAATAATTATACAATATTTAAGTACAATCGTTAAATAAGCCAAAGAACAATAAACCATTCATGAAAGCCACGGGGAACAGATCAAAAATTGTTCAAGTTAATTGAACTGTCAGGGATCCAATTAAATTGGGTACAATAATCAGCATTTCGAAACAATACAGTGCCCGATTTTAAAATGAGCGATACAAAAATATATATAAAGTTTTAATCGGCTTGTTGGGAGTAACTTAAATTTCGAACAGTACAAATCCAATTGAAACTTGTGTTCAGTTTAATTGAATAATGTTGTTTTGATTCAATTGTTCCGTGTGGTGTGTCGGTTGTGATATTAATATTGATGATAATCGTAGCAAGATTTGATCTTACTGTGTATTAATTTGGCTTAGTGATGTATTTTTACCCGACTGTCCCAGAAAGAGGGTTATGTTTATCGAGTGGAAGGAAAAGGATTTTCGATTCCCTATGTCATGTTGTTTCCCTCTTTTCAGTGTCTTTTCTTTCTTTCAGAGCAGGCTGTTCTTTGATTTTCAAAATTTGTTTAAGTTTTCTTAGGCTGTTTTATATTAAACTTTATGTGGACCATTAGTAAGGCTAAGTAAACGTTCCATTAATGATGTCAGTAGTGTATTATTGTAGAATATGGCCAAGTCACGCTTAAACTATATATTTTCGAATGAGTTCATATAATCATTACGCATAATTACTAACGTCTTCAAATATTTAGGAACACAGCATATATTTCATACCTGTTGATTATTAACTATTTTAACACACAAGTTGACGGCTCTGTTACATGTTGTCATCCATTTTATGTTGGTATATCAAAGGAATAAAACAGTATTATATTAAAGTGAGTACCTAGGTGTAATGACAGCGTTTGTGTATCGTTTTATTTTTTGAAAGGCGGCGAAGTTACGAGCTTTCCTCTTGGGCCAAATATTGTGGGTTCAAAAATGGTTTATACCGATGTGGCTATTGCAGTATTAAAATATATTTTAGTTAATTTAAGACACTCACAGACGGAGGAAAACATTGTGAGGAAATTTAGGGAAGGGAGGAGAAGAGGCCCTTGTCTAGTCTGGGACAGTTATAGGCTGGTTATGTATGTGTGTGTGAGCAAGTCATGATGAACTAAACATAAAAAAACAAGTACAAATGTTATAGTATTAAATTGTTATTTTACATTCATTGGAAGTCCGATAAGACTTACATTAATATCATCATAATTAATCGGAAATGAATTGTGTTAAATTTAAAATCATGTCGACGCATCGAGAGCAATTTTTTTGGTAGTTAATAAATTAACTACCAAAACATTTCGTTATACCATTCGTTATTATAATTTATTGGAACATAGCAATTTCTGACATCGTCCATTTTTTTGTATAAAATAAGAATAATATGAGTACATATTTTTGTATATTGATGTTTGTAAGACGGTCCCATGTACAGCAATTTCCTCCTATTTTATTGCATGTAAAGAAAAACAAACAGCAATATAAGAAATGTCTAACTTATGGGTAGAGGTTTTAAGTGAACTCGAGACGGTGGCGTCGATTCAAATCTAGCCAACTAAACTAAATTTAGAGCATTGCTGTCTTTTTCTTACTGTTACTATAAGATTTTTACCGTGGGAGAGCCATGCTTCGGCACGAATGGGCGGCTCGACCGGAGTGATACCAGAGCCTCACAGAAAACCGGCGTGAAACAACGCTTGGGTTGTGTTTCGCCGAGTGAGTGAGGGTACCGGAGGTCCAAACCTTTTAAAAGGCCGGCAACGCACTTGCGACTCCTCTGGGGTTGCGGGTGTCCATGGGCGGCGGTAAGCGCTTACCATTAGGCGAGCCGTCCGCGGTTGCACCCTATCCCATAAAAAAAAGAGCGTCAAATCCCAATTCAATCATTTCAAGCTAAAATGTTCATAAAATTTTTGTTTGACGTCTCTAATAGTATTAGCTATCTAAAAGTGTGCCTACTAAAATGTTCGGAGATTTTAATTTTACGTGTCTAAATTAGAACTTGACATCTGTTAATTCGTCCCGTCTTGCTTATATAGTAACTGTAAATAAAAGACAGGAATGTTCTAAATTTTATTTAAGTAGTTTGGTACATTAGAATTGAATTTTTAACTATGTACTCAAAAATTATTGATTTGTTAGACTTATCAATTATTTATCACCGGTTTCTACTCACGTACATTTTTCGGGATTGCCCGACACGAGCGAAAGGCGACGCGGCGCGATGCAGTTCCAGTTTGACTCGCGCCATCGCCGCGGGCTCAGCTCATGACTAAGGGCTCCGTTCGAGTTCGAAACTAGTCGGGCAATCGCGAAAAAATGAGTAGTAACCGACCGGTGAACAATAATTGATAAGAATATGTTTCACGATAGGTATTATTGGTTAGGCTGGTTGAATAAAACTCGACTATTGCTGTGTTAAAAATAAAATACACTATCACTGACATAAATACCTAATATTTCTTGTAATTCTTAACGTTTTTGTACAAAGTCCACTCAGCTAGTTATAGGTACTTAGTCGTTAACATACGCGTAATAATGAGGCTTGAATTAAAAACAGGTTATTATTCGAGCCAGCGATTTCCTACTTTATTCACCATTCATACAACGTGCCGAGTCCATTTGCCTGTCAGATTATGAAGTCGCTAGAAAAATGTAATATAGGTATTGTTGGTACCGTTAAAATATATTCGGGGCAACTTGTAATTTTGTTTTGAAAATATGTAATAACGAATAAAAAAATGGTTACATTTGAAAAAGATTTTATAATTTATAAAATTTCAAGAAGTTTTCTTTGCTGACTTCAATAGTGTAGGAAGTTTATAAATGAGTTCTCCTTCATTGATTAATTGAGAAAAATAATACATATTTTTCTTCTAGCACGCTTTCGATATAAGTACGGAACAAGTCTTTAACAGAAGTTGTACGCCCCGACCTTTGCTCGAGCCGGCCCGCGCCGAGCCAGTAGCTCTAAATTCGTCCCGTAATAAAAAGGAAACTCATATGATCCGGCTAGTCCCTAGTTGTCCCCCCAGCAACGCCCTAAGCCGAAGCTCGTGTCCCGCAAGGGACTCCCTTAGCGCTGTTGCTTAGTTTGTAGTATTTTAAAATATGCTTGGGCTGGAGGCATCAAACTGCCTCGCCTTAGATATTGCCCGGTTACGCAGACAAAACCCCTCTGGGTTTCTACAGGAAGCCAGATAAAAACAAAAAATATTTTTTGTGACGTTTTTAATGTCTTATTTGGTCAGACCGCTTAACATAAATTGATCATGCGCCTAAATAGTAAACTGATTTATACTTCAGTAATTACTAGATTAGTTATTTATCCACCTCGCTGCTCCTAGTCCCCCGACTGCAACAAACATCAACTGCACGTCACCAAAGTAAGGCAATTTTCATATTACTAATTCATAGATACCTTCCGCAGACTACCTCGCCTAAGATATGGTCCGGTTACGCAGCCAAAAGCCCGCTGGGTTTCTGCAAGAGGCCATTTCAACAACAAAAACAAAAAATAACAGAAGTTACTAGAGTATATACTGGTTCCGTACCTAAGTTTAATGAATCCAAATTTGAAAGATAAATACTTTTAAAAAACTTCCACCCATGATTTCCACATCTATTTATCTTATTATAGGTACTCTAAATTTATGTAACTGGTCCAACTCATCCCGAAGAAAAGAAATATTCTTACAACATCATCGAACACTTCTGATCACTGTATTGTAGAAATTCTAGTCTTTATGTATAAATCGCTATAATAAGATACTGTAACAACATTAATTCAAATTCAAACAATGTAGTATCAATGGAATCAAACTTCGCTAAGATCTACATAGTTATAAGTTTCAAATTATCTATTAAAGAACATGCAAATTTTCCTATATTATATATAAAAGCAAATTCTTGAGTAATGAACACTGCAAATGACCTTAACAATAATGTGCTACTTAACATGAGACACAAACACAGTTAAAGTAGTTGCAACGCTAAGCACTTTAAAATCACTAAAGAGAACTGTAGCCATTGCAAATAATGCAGAAGTTGTATCTAAACAAATATAGTCATAACAGTCACGAATTCACATCACTAAAATCAGTAAATATCCCGTCGAATTTTAAAACACATACGTCTAGTGTCGGCCTTACACTCGCTGACCTTACCTCGGCTTGATAACGTGACGATAGAGTAGTTTTGTAACCGCGGCCGACGCAAGCGCACGTATCAAAATGGCAGAAGCAACGTCTCCCACGATATTAGAAGAGCTTATGAGCCCATTAAACCTTGTGTTAATAGCTGTTATTGTGTATCTCGTGTATAAAATTATTAAATCGAACTTTGAATCAGAAGTGACCGTGCCACCTCCTCCACCAAGATTGCCAAAGCTAAGGAAGGATTTAACAGTAGCTGAACTTAAGAATTATGATGGAACGCAGGCCGACGGCAGAGTTTTGCTATCCGTAAACGGAATCATTTTCGATGTTACCAATGGCAAGAGATTTTATGGCCCCGGTAAGTGTCTACTTTGTTTGGTCGGGTTATACCGGCCGTTGTGTGAAGGTTATGATGAAAATGTGTAATGTTTTACGATTTTGTTGGGAGTAAACGATGTAGGAACTCTCTTTTCGAATTTGTTGCCAACCAATAAACAAATCAATCAAGATAAAAGGTTGGTAATAAATTTTTATTTAGAATGCTATGTTTAAGACTCAAAAGTAGAAGAGTGGAGTGTGAGAAAAAATAACAATGAAAAAATCTTGCCACATAACAGGAAATAAGTCTTGGGAACGTATTATTTCAACAAACATTAGCAGTAATCACAGCCATTAAAGTATAAACGGGTGTGATTTTTGTTATCTCTCCATTGTTTTAGTGATTAGTCCTCGTATAAATACTCGTATTATAATTTCTGGTTAACAAATGGTATCTGAAAGATCCGTCTTTGTTTCTCCTATGAGTTGGAGTAAGCGAGACAACGTAAACGTACGTATATCATTTTTTATTCCACGGTGCCCCTCTTTGTTATGTTACAAAACAAAAAACTACGCAGTGATGTAATATAATGTATTCTTGAATTTAAACAGTTTTGTATGACGTATGTTTATCATTTGAATATAATTATAATTTATTAATCCCAGGCTATGGTAAACAAAATTTTACCATAAAATCGTAACAACAATAATGTGTATGTTTCGAGATTTCCTAAAATATTTGTAATTTGTTGGTATTCAATATCACTAATGTGTGTGAATTGCTTTATTAAGATTACATAGAAGCTTTGATAGTCTATACATTTGTCTTAGCTTATCAGAATTCATTCAATATTTTAATAATATTTGAGGTAGAACAATATAAACACAAACAGTGTTGGGCAAATACTCAAACGTAGGTAACTTAATTTTAAATATTCTTTAAGTTTTGTGCTATCTTTGTCGCTTTACCTTGAGGTGACAAAGACAGTGCGATATTTTGAAGGCATAAATGAGTAGCTTTTGAGAATCTGCCCGTATTGTATCAGTTCTTTGAGCTCTGTTTAGGCATAAACAACTAGGTATTTATCTCTGGGGAATGTTAGGATAACATACCTAATTCCTAAAATGGAGTACATCAATAAAAACTAAATACAAATTAACGGTTATGATCTAAAGTATATACCTATATATAATTATAATAATGTTAGTGCCAAATGCAAAAAAGAGATTCATCTGAAATTTGCTTTAGGGCCGATTTCACCAGTGAAACTAAACGCAATCAGTACAAGATGAACTCAGTTCACGCATTTAACGGAGTTCAGAGCTCCAGTTTGCATTTCACCAACAAAAACTGAACGCAGTTCAAGCTGAACCCAGTTCAGGCTTCTGAACGCCCGACTTTCGACGTTCAGCTTATCTAAACGCGTTCAAGAGCGGCCTTGTCAAAATGGCGGAATATTGTTTAACATAAAAGAGATTTTGTTGTTATTTGACTTAATTATGATATAACGCTATTGTATAAATAAAATGTATATAAAACTGATAACTAAATAAAATTAAACATGTATAATAGTTATAATAAAGTTTCCTATAAATATATCAGCACCAAAAATGCTTAATTTTGTAATATTTATTGTTTACATATATATTAATAAATATTAATTTAGGTAATCACCTCTTAACATCGTTTAAATTCTTAATTGTGACTACATTTACATTAATTAACCAAGAAAACTTCGTTTTCGTGAACGCGATCAAAATGTAGCAGGTAAAATCAGTTTGACATTAACTGAGATCAAAATCAACATTTGAACTGGATCACGTAGAACTAAGTTCTGTTAAACTCGGTTTTTAATGGCAGCGGTGAAATCGGCTCTTAGAGGTTTAAGGTTTAAGTCCCGTTAAACATTTTCCTAACCTACCTTCATATGAGAAGGCATATGTATTCTCATAACATGAAAGAATATTACTTAAAACCAAGTCAGTTCTTTGAACACACAAGAATGTTCGTATCACCGTAGTTGTACTTGGAAACGCTCAATTAAACAACAACTCGACAATTTGCTAATATCAACACGATAAACGATAGGTACGTTACTGTTACCGTCACTACTTGACACTCATAAACTATAAAACTACTAGTCATGGCGAGTGTACAGTCGACAAAACTGAATTATGGTCTAATGACACAATAATAATTATTATTTTTGTACATATAATAACTTTCGTGAGACATATTAATATTAATATTATTGTTCATCGGTTATAACGACTCACGTGCGTTCTTCGGGATTGCCCGACTAGTTTCGAACTCGAACGGAGCCCTTAGTCATTAGCTGAGCCCGTGGTAATGTCGCGAGTCAAACTCAACCGTTGAACAATAATTAATATAATATAATATTATGTTGATAAAATTAAATGGGTAATGTAATTTAGTTTATATTTTCTGCATTTAAATCGGTTCACACCCTAGCCATATCTTGTAAATATAACATAGCATCATGCCTGTATTCCCCGAAGGAGTAGGCAGCGGTGTACAGAGTGGTTTACGAATGCTGTTAATAAGTCTCATGTATTATGTGGTGAGATTAATGCAATCTACCGGGCCCAATTTTAAACTCCGAGCTGATACTAAGAATATCCTAACAGAAAAACAAAATAACACTGTCCGACCAGGGAATCAATCCCTAGACCTCATGATTGTCAGTCGCGCTTGGGACCACTAGACCAACGAGGCAAAGTCACATTTTGTAAATAAGAAATAACATTTAATTAGTCATCACGGTAATATTTCCGATTATCACGATACAATTCATAAGCGAATACGAAGTTAGAGTTAGGGTGGGTCATGATTTCATTTTCTCGACTATACTTCCGACTAGACAGCATTCAATCTCAATGTCAGAAGAATTATTTTATTCTTAACAGGAAATAATATAATTTGAATATCAACTTATGATCTTTAATTGTGATTTGAATTTATAATTAGTACTACCAAGGATAATTAAATATTCGTGCAAAAATATTAATTCTAGATACAAAAATTACCAAAATGTAGATAAACATAGAAAAAGAAATTGATAAATAAAAAACAAAGTTATGTGCCTTTATTTTGATTAGTCGTAGCTTGAAGAAATTAGTACTGGAATAGTTTTAGCGGGCGTACCCCTCTCGCCACTGGCATATGATTCCCAATCAAATAACTTTATACGTTTTACCTGTATGGTTACAATGATAGTATAGTGACAAGGATTGAGAAAGAGAGGTGTTGGTTAATTATAGAATTAAACTAGTATGTAAGATGACTCTACGATGGAAGTCGGGGTAGGATGGCCTTGGTGAACGCACTGCGATCAAATTGTGGACGTTCTAAAAAGGATGACCCACCTAAATCGACGACCATGGGTTAATGAACATAGATGAGGGGAAAAAGGTGTGTCAGAGTCATTGCAGGTGGATATCAGTAGTCTCTACCATAGTATACAATAAGCAAACAGACGTGACTGTATGTAGGAGACTGAAAGACATTCCAGATTTTTCGTCGAGCACTTTATAACTGATAACAAGTTATGTCATGCATACTTTATCGCTGACCATCCATCAATCCTGAATCGTAGACTTTGATATCCTGATAACAACTAATAACAAATTTGGGTATGGTTCGATAATACTACAGATAACGTTATCAGTACTGTGACGGTTATATTTTAGCACTAGTTTCTGTCCGCGATTTAGTCTGCGTAGATGTCAAAGTATGCCATGTATTAATCCAGGTTATAAACTATTTGTGTGGCAAAATTCATCCAAATCGGTTCAGTAGATAGTTGTTGCGACAACATTTGCATTTTTAATATTAGTTGGATAATTTTTTTTCTCATAAAAAATGGGCCGTCCTTTATTTTTATACAATACATAATTATTTATAATTAAAGCTACTAATCAAAAGATTTAAGTACCTTCTTATTGGTAATCTAGCTGCTCTAGTAACTGCTAGCTAAAATATACATTTTTATCCAAATACCGGTTTTATAGTTGACCTAATTATTAGTAAGGAAACTTGATCGTCCATCCGATTAAAGGTCAATCTGGGTTCGCCTTTGAAGGTTTATGATGCATAACATCACAATCATAACTTTGAAACTAAAATTAGGTTTCGTTAATTAAGTGTGTGTTAAATGATGACATCATTAAGTTAATTGCTACCAGGCCTTAATTATCTACAAATAAATATGTGATTTGATTTTGAAGCCGAAGGAACGAATTCATAATTTATTAGTAATACATATATAATAATATAAAAGCATTTTTTTTTAGTACACTTATTTCGTTATTATGAGGCAGGATTTTTTACGCATCAGCAAAGAGTACAATTTTGATGCATATACATATTTAGAACACAAATAGTACTCTACATAATTATACTATCACTTCAAATATGTCCCCAGTAACTAACCACGAGGACGTTGCATTTATCAGCGTTCCTTTAAGATAATGCACTCCACAATTACGCACCTAAATGCATTTGTATTACGTTTCAAAATTCAATGCAGCTCGGTAATTATACACAGTCCCTGATTTCATACACAGACTGTCGCCATTCAAGTGATTCGACCTCGGTAAAAGTCGATGTTGTTTTTGTATTATAATGATTTTACATTTTGCATTTCATCATATTCTAGATAACAAAGATTTAGTGACCATCGACGAATCTTTATTTTAGTAGATAGTGTGGTAGATTGTCAAGTGATAGACGCTATTACTTATGGTCCACTGTAAAAAAATTACTTAGTGCCTTTATTTCGTAGCAATAAGGCTGATTTTTGTAGTTCAAGTGCAGTGGATGATTCTATAAAACCTAAAAAAGCTGCTCTCTGCTTTTGCTATTTATAATTTAAGTAATAAAAAAAAACAGCAAGCTTAGATAACATACTAACAGCTACTGTTTATTAGCGAGGAAGTCATAATTCAGGCACGCTTAAAGCAGACACGGGTTCAAAACCAATTTTTAAAACACCGTTTTACTTTTGCGAGGCCCCGTGGCCCACCAATGGAATAAAAAGTAAAGCGTGCAATTATTTAAATGAATGCATGGAGCGGTGAATTAAAATCCTTTTAATGGACTCTGAGCCCATAAAAGTGTGTCTCCAACTTTAAACCTTATGTTTATGGAGAGAATTTTGGGGAATATTCGAGGGAGATCTTATCTAAATCTATGTTT
This sequence comes from Xylocampa areola, assembly GCA_935421205.1. Classification (NCBI taxonomy): domain Eukaryota; kingdom Metazoa; phylum Arthropoda; class Insecta; order Lepidoptera; family Noctuidae; genus Xylocampa; species Xylocampa areola. Next base: position 16,563,553 of record OW285204.1, read on the forward strand.
TTGTGTCGTCTGTTATGTAATAATGTATACTGTTTTCGGTTTTATAATTTATTTATTTAAAAACGTAGTTCTGAGGTACTTGTGAAAATAAGATAGGAAACTCATTTATTAATTTACTTTATATGTTTTGTGTACTTCAAAATGAAAGGTTATTTGTATTGATTGCTTCAATATTCTGAAAAAGCGATTTCGGGTTTCTGAGAAGACTAATGATAGGTCTCATGGAGGACTCACACTGAGTTTATTTAGGATTTCTGGAACTATTTGTTCAAGCATTCAGCACACATATTATTATGTGTATTGGATTTTACTGTTTCAGAGATATTTGTTTGTAGAACTTTATGGTTATGTTGGGTATTCTGTAAAAGAGCTAGCGATAAAGAGTAAAATAATAAATAAAACACACCTTATAAAATAGCCAGAAAATAAATATAATTTACGTAATATTTTCTTTCTTTTACTAATATTTATTAACAGATATATTATCTAAAAAACAAAATATTTAAGTATAATTATATAAACTCAAGATCAGTTTAGATATTAAACTATTAATTTATCTATATATATCTATTGTTATTTAGGGATACATTAATGAAAATGCACCATATAGTGAGTTCCGCACAGAATTAATGTCAATGTTGGAATAATCAGAAACAGACCTTTTAGCTAAAAGAGGTTTAAACACATTAATGGATAAGAGGTAATAATTTCTTTATCTGTGTTTTGCATTTATGTAGTATGCAAGAGTTTACAGAACAAGATTAGTTAGCCACCTCGCTGCTCCTAGTCGGGGGCAACCATAATCAATTGCACGTCACCAAAGTAAGGCAATTTTCATATTACTAATTTATAAATACTTTCCGTAGACAAAGATTTTGACAGAATAGTAAGTAAGTAAGTAAAAAAAAGTAAGTAAAACTTTTATTGATCCAAAGTTACAAAAACATAATGTTACCATAAAATTAGAGAAGAGTTTATGACAGAACATCAGTAACAATTAAAATCTACATTCATAGTTTGAATTCAGCGGTCCCCAAACTAGGCGGAGCCTGTATCTTGGGGGCCAGAGATGACATGTTTTTTAATATAAATTTGTGTTGGCGTAAATATACTTTGGATACAAAGGTCTAATTCTAAAACAAACAAAAATTATTATATCAAAAAATAATAAGTTTATGAGTGTGATATGTATGTCTGATTTTGTGTTTGAGTAGGTACGTGTAGTGTATGATATGTGTGTGTATAGTGAGTAATGTAATTGTGTGGGTTCCCGAGAGTTAAGACGTGAGGATTTCCTCTGAATCCTCATATGAAAGACCTATCAACCATTTTTGAACAACCTTTCTGCAAGACGACACGGAGAGTTCTTTAATGTTACAAGGTATTTTGTGGTTGACCTTGTTATAAATAAAAGTGTGGAGATAAGCCGGGCAGCGTCTGGCGAGGAGAGAGATGGTTCGTGATACCGGGATTTGGTAGACTCGTTTGGAACTTATTGTATGGTAGTCGGGTCTCTTTTTTAGATTCTTGTGCGTGTTTAAGAGTGCATTGAGAATAAATAGTTGTCGGACTCGAAGAACTGCAAATTCTTTGTATAAAGAGTCAGTTGGATAGTAAAATGGCTTTTTTAAAAGGACTTTTATAACAGCTCTTTGTGCTCTTTCGAGCTCAATCAATGTAGTTTTTCCAGCCCCACCCCAGATTGATATGCCATATTGTGTTATGGACTGGCATATTGCGAAATATACCGTCCGCAGTGTATTTTGTGTAGTGCGGTCTCTTAATTTTTATAGTAAATTACACGAGTGGGATCTTTGGGTGCTCGGGTCATATATTGATTTTAAGACTTTCCATAGTTTTTGGGAGTTTTTGTTATTTTCATGTATCTGCTGACTGTCATATTCAATTTTGAGTTTCCGTATAATCTTGTTGCAGAAATTTCTATATCTGGTATAGATTAACTTTTTTGACTCATTTTCGGGGTCAGATCTTAGCGATAGGTGCAGCCGATCGCGATGACGTAAACATCTTAAAAGCCCAGGTGTGATCCATGGCTGGATGTTAAATTTACTACGGGGAATTTTGACTTTGTGAGTGTGGTTGTCTATTAATTTTGAGAGGATACCAGTAAAAGAGACTGCGACTGTATTCACACATTTTTGGTTCAGTGTATCAGACCAGTCTATTTTAGCTAAGTCTGATGCTACACCATCCTCGTTTGTTTTTATCTGCCATCGTCTTTTGTGGAGCTTAGTACAGATATTTCTTTGAGGTATTTGTGCCATTACTATGTCATGATCAGTAATGGAGCTTTTACAAACTATACCTTTAGGTTTTGTGTTGCTTTTGATAAATATATGGTCAAGACACGATTTTTCTCTTGTTGGTTTAGTTATGGCAGGAAGTAGGCCATATGATGCCATGAGGCACATGTAGTCATGGTGCTTATTATTTATGGTGTTGCATATATCTATATTTATATCTCCAGTGACAATTATGTTTGGGTATTTATTTATTGTTTTGAGAAGTGAGTCTAAAGAGGATAAGAAGTTTGTGATAATAGCAAATGATGGTGAGCGATACAGTCCCAGAATGGCCACTTTGTTGTCTATGGTTATGAGAAGGTTGTCTGTATCTGCTACATTAGATTCTATTATATTTGTTTCATAGTTTGTTTTGATATATATGACTACTCCTCCATTTTTGTTGCTTTGTGAGCTGGTTCGGAACACTTTGTATCCTGATAGATTTTCAAGTATCAAACCTTCGCTTAACCAACATTCTGTTAAGACGATGGCGTTTATGTCAGTCTCAAGTCGTTTAAATGCAGCAGAGAAATCATCAAAGTTGCGTTGATAGCTCCTGATGTTAAATGAGAGAACTTTAAAACTAGGCTCGGGGTTGCTTAGAAGTACCCTGCATTCTTCCAATTGATCGAGCTCGTGACAATCTAACGTAGTGATTTCCTCAATATTTTGGCATAAATCAAATAACGCCATGGAGAAAAATACTGAGAAATGCTAGTGCAGTATTAATGGGCCATAGAGTCACGGCATGACCAACTGCGAATCTGTGCAGGCAAACATTTTCAGGTGCGTAATTGTGAGTGTTAGTGTATTGGTTGTGTGATACGGAAGTGACTGTGCGTGTGTGTAAATTGTATACGTTGGTGCGTTGAAGTGCTAAGTTAAAATTCGAGATCAAAAATGATGTGTTTAATAGTGTATTCATTAAATACTCCAATGATTCTCATAAGTTCTTTTTTATGCAAATTTAGTTTGTATTTTATGTTTTCCTCCTGTCCTTATCCCAATCTATTTGTGATTAGTGCAGCACTTATCTTTTCAATACATCTCATGTATATTTAATATATCCAATAAGTTTGTGCAAAATAAATAATAAAATATGTTTTATTATTTACTTCTTTCTAAACATTAACATCAAATTATTACAATTTTAGAAGCAAGCAATTTACTTAAAATTACACGTAACCAAAAAGACTTATTATATATTAAAATTCTTATTCCACATATAAGAATTCGCGGTAGTGAGCAGAGTTCGAGATGGCTTAGTGGTCAGAGCGCCTGAAGTATTTATCCGGGAGGCGCAGGTTTAAATCCTGCTCATGACCGTATTCTTTTTCCACAAAAAAATATATTTTCAAAGTTCGCAATGCAATGCGTTCATGTTTTTCGAAGATTTATCTGTATTTATTATTTTCCATTTACGAATTCACTTCTTTTTATAAATAAACTTCATTAATAATCTTGTGTGGCCTGATTATCACTATAAAACATGTCTTCCATTTCATGGAGCTTTACGGTATCTTCGATTTCATATAAAAGATATCCCTAACTGTATGTAAATGCTTCGGTTTTACCACTTACATCTGTGTCAGGGTCGACCACCTCAGAACCAAGAATGCCATTAGTATTCCTCCCCTGTGCACAACATATTATTTTCTGGCCAAAACGAAATAGTTTCCCGTAATCTCCTTGAAACAATACACTTAGGGAATCTGTTGAAGTTTTCTGAATATTTATGGGAGTTTGGATTTTCAGTTTTCTATTACCAGTGTGTAGTCAAATGGTTTTGTTTTTTCTTGGCGTGTTTGTTATGATGTTCTTATTTTTGTTGCGAGATGATTGGGATGCATTAGAAATGATTTTTCTGTCAATTACTATATAACTAACTGGAATTAAGGCGCAATAAATCTGATAGTACTCATGACCGCCATCTTCAATGCGGCCCTGAACAACAACATCTTCCCACAATCGTGGAAACAGGCAACTGTTATAGGTTTTCCTAAACCCGGTAAGCCCAAGTGTGAGCCGACCAGTTATCGTCCCATCAGTCTTCTCAACGTCTTTGGGAAGATATATGAAAGGCTCATTTATATTCGTTTAAAGGATTATGCCGAATCTCATAAGCTTCTTCCTTACGAGCAGTTTGGCTTTCGAGCTAAACACTCTTGCATTCATCAACTGCACCGTATCGTTGAGCACATAAGCGCAGGCTTCATGCGTAAAATGAAAACGGGCATATTGTTCTTCGACGTAGCGAAGGCTTTCGACAAGGTTTGGCACAACGGCTTAATCTATAAGCTTTATCAATTCCAAGTGCCTGACCGTCTCATACTCATCATACGAGACTTTTTGTCTAACCGTAACTTCCGCTATCGCGTAGAGGGCGTTCTATCGTCCCCACATCAGATCCTAGCTGGAGTCCCTCAGGGCTCTGTGCTTTCACCACTCCTCTTCGCGCTGTACACCAGCGATATACCTAAAAACGGCAAATCCAAGTTGGCTCTTTTCGCCGACGATACGGCCATCTATTACACCAGTAGGAGTCTTGACTGCATTACTCGATCACTTCAGACCTCGGCCAATGCCTTAGGTGCTTGGTTCAGGAAATGGAGGATTGAGGTCAATCCAGACAAGAGCGCCGCCGTTCTTTTTTCTAGAACGGGCGCCGAGGAATTTCTTCCCCAGCTTCGACCTATTACCATGTTCGGCAAGCCAATCCCTTGGGAACTGCAAGCCAAATACCTGGGTGTGACCTTAGATCACAAACTGTCCTTTCGTCCGCACATTAAGATAGTCCGCGACCGCGCGGCCTTCGCTGTCGGCCGTCTTTTTCCCATGACAAATGCACGCAGTAAACTGTCTCTTAACCTTAAGATCAGACTGTACACTATGTGCATTCGACCCATTATGACTTATGCTAGCGTCGTGTTCGCACACGTTAAGTACTACAAAATCCATAGGATGCAAACCCTGCAAAATCGATTCCTTCGCAAAGCGACAGGCGCCCCATGGTTCATTAGGAACATCCAACTCCACCTCGATCTCAGAATGCCCACCATTAGGCAATTCATTAAAAGGGCATCGAAGAAATACTTCGACTCCGCCGCTAACCATCCGAATCCCTTAGTTGTTTCTTCCGCCGACTGCAGGCCGTCTCAGATCAGTAAAGTCCGCCGACCACGTCACGCTCTCCTCCGTCCCGATGATAGGACCACTGTAGTTCAAGAGTCTAACAGACACACAAGCACACTCCGACGCGCTCGACCGCCTCGTTATAGACCTCACCGGCGAGGTCCCCGTCCGTCGCGAAATATCTCATCATGTCCGCCCCGACCCTTGCTCGAGCCGGCCCGCGCCGAGCTAATAGCTTTAAATTCGACCCTTAATAATAAGGAAACTGATCTGATCCAGCTAGTCCCTAGTTGTCCCCTCAGCAACGCCCTAAGCCGAGGCTCGTGTCCCGCAGGGGACGCCCTTAGTGCTGTGTTGCTTAGTTTGTAGTAATATAAAATATGCTCTGGCTGGAAGCATCAAATTGTCTCGCCATAGCTATTGTTCGGTTACGCAGATCAAACCCCTATGGGTTAACTGCAAGAGGCCACGTCCAAAAAAAAAAAAAAGGCGCAATAAATACCTTTGAATCGTTTCGACCAGGATGCACTGACTCTGTCAATTTGCCAAATACTTTTGAGCATTTTACTTGTGTATTACTGATAAAATTGGTGTGCCAACATTATTAACGGTACTCCTGTAAGGAGTACCGTTAATAATGTTGGCGACTGCTTTTTTACTTCGACCAAATCTAGACTCATAGCAGTCTCTCGTGTGCTCTTACATTTCTTCAATAGCTAATGTTTCTTGAGATGATCCCGCACATTGCGAGCACGTGAGCATATTATTATAAAGAGCTGCTCAGCCGTAGCATAGCAGTCTATAGATGGTTGATGAGTAGGAACTTCTTTATCTGAGCGCCTTTACTCGTCGAAAGGCACTTGAAACCATCGGTACCGGCTGTTGTTAATTAATAGTAGTCGCTATACTAATGTAGAGATCTGTGGGTAGCTTGAACAACTCTTGATACTATATTGGCCACTAAAAACATGAAAAAGAAGATGATAATAATTGCCTCCACGTATTTTTTTCACGTGCTTTTTTGCAGTAGGGGTTTGATCGACGTAACCGGATAATAGCTTAGGCGAGGCATTTCGATGCTTCCAACTGTAATAACCTGTAGGGCTTTGGTCTGCGTAACCAGATAATAGCTTAGGTGAGGCAGTATGATGCCTCTAGCCAAAGTATATATCCAAAACTACAAATTAGGCAACAAGCAGCGACTCCTGCATTGTCGTAACGGGAGTGCCATCACTAAACTGCTCAATCTCAATGTCTTATTCTGATTATTTCCAGGGGGTCCATACGCAGCGTTTGCGGGTAAAGATGCGACAAGAGGCCTAGCCACTGGCCAGGTGGCCGCCTCAGACAAAGAGTACGATGACGTCAGTGACCTGTCACCTGATGAGGTTGCATCTGCCAAAGAATGGGAAGACCTGTTCAAAGGTATGTAAAGGAAAAATAATTTTGTAATTGAATGAACAAACAAAAAGGTTACATGTAATGTCAATCAGTTCTAATTAACTTCACGAGTAAATAAGTTCCTTAATGATTAATCAGAAATATTTAAGAAGTGAATCCATAGGCTATAAAGAATTTGTAGAAAAAATATATTATATTAATTTTATATTTACGATTACAATATTAAATGGAAAAAGAATACGGTCGCGAACAGGATTCAATACTGCGCCTACCGGATAAATACTTCAGGCGCTCCGACTGACACTAAGCCATCTCGACCTCTGCTCACCACCGTGAATTCTTCTTCCATATTTTTAACACGTCTTTTTGGCGAAGTCATTGCTATCTATTCAGTACCTATACAGGTGACCGAACCGACACGACTAACTTTGCAGGTAATACAATGTCGTAAAGAATGCAATTACCTTAATAATTCAAGATAAATCTTTGAAAAACATTAACGCATGCTTAGTGAACTCTAACTGCAAAATTAGTCGTGTCGGTTCGGTCACCTGTATAGGTACTGAATAGATAGTAATGACTTCGCCAAAAAGACGTGTTAAAAATATGGAAGAAGAATTCACGGTGGTGAGCAGAGGTCGAGATGGCTTAGTGTCAGTCGGAGCGCCTGAAGTATTTATCCGGAAGGCGCAGGTTCGAATCCTGATCGTGACCGTATTCTTTTCCATTTAATATTGTAACTTTAGAGTTCGCTAATGCTTTTCAAAGATTTATCTTGAATTTATATTAACGCCTTAGCTAAAATAATTTTACTAACTCTATTTATGTCCGTTCCCATACAACCATTATTCTATGAGAAACGCGTCACCCCAGACCGATTACCATGTTCGGCAAGCCGATCCCTTGAGAGGACCAAGCCAAATACCTAGGTGTCATTTTAGACAAACATCTTACCTTCGGTGAGCACATAAGGACGGTACGTTCGCGCGCCGCCTTCGCTCTAGGTAGGCTTCATTTTATTCTGAACACACGCAGAATATTGTCCCTCAACTGTGCAAATTGCGCATTTACACCACGTGCGTACATGTGTCATGTATCATGACTTACACCTGCGTCGTGTTCTCACACGCAAAATCGTACCGTCTCCATAGGATTCAGACCCTCCAAAACCGTTTCTTGCGAAAGGCCACGGCCCCGTTCTATATTCGCAACGAAAACCTCCACCTCGACCTCAAAATTCTCACCATTCAACACAGATCAGTTGAATTCGCCGACCCAAGCATTCACTCGCATATCCCGACGACGCTATAACCCTCCTCCAAGAAAGCAGTAGAGCCACCAGCACAGTATACAAAAACAGACCGCCGTCATTTCGGCCTCGCCATCGAGGCCCGTCGCGACATCTCCGTAATTGTCCACACCGACCCATGCTCGTGCCAGCCGGCGCCGCTGAGCCTGAAGCTTTAAATTCGTCCCTAAATAATAATGTTTTGAATCCGATCCAGCCAGTCTCTTGCTGTCCTCCCACCAGCGACACCCTAAGCCGAGGCTCGTACCTCACAGGGGGTACACTTAGCGTGTTGTCGCTTAGTTTATAAGTCGAATGTTCGAATCCCTGGCTGGGGGCCTTTAAATTTTAAGGCAACCACAGGAAAGCCCGTCTAAGCAGTCGACAACCTCCTAGGTTAACCTGCGGGATGCCATAAACAACAAAAAAAAAAAAAAAGAAAAAGTAACGCGCCATTCAATGGAAAATCACGTCATCAATTCAATCATTAGCACGTGACGCAATGGATTTGTTCTAGTTCTTGCGTCTCTCTCTCTCTCTCTCTCTTACCCAGCAGTTGACAGTAACTTTTTTAATTGATTTAATATTTAACTAAAAAACAAATAATAAATTAGATATTTCATTTAACAATATATTAGATATTTTATATTAGACTTCTTTATCATTCATAGATAAACGTGTTAAAATATTTCTGATTAATAATTTAGGAACTTATATGTTCTTTCACAAGAAGTATCTAATTAATTCTAATATATTTGTTAATAATTATAACGGATGTAAAGCGGACTTAAAAGTTGTTATTTACTACTAGCGATAGCTTGGTTAGAAAGTGATAGATGTACTTAACCATAAGGTCACGCCACGGCCGGGTTCGAAACCCTCATCATGTCCGCCCCGACCCCTGCTTGAACCGGCCCGCGCCGAGCCAGTAGCTTTAAATTCATCCCTTAAAAATAAGACATCTGATTTGATCCAGCTAGCCCCTAGTTGTCCCCCCAGAAATGCCCTAAGCCGAGACTCGTGTCCCGCAGGGGACGCCCTTAGTGCTGTGTTGCTTAGTTTGTAGTAATATAAAATATGCTCTGGCTGGAAACATCAAATTCTCTCTTCATAACTATTCTTCGGTTACGCAAATCAAACCCCTATAGGTAAAACGCAAGAGGCCACGCCCAAAAAAAAAAGGTTCGAAACCAGTTCACGGTAAAAATAAGGTATTATTACTACGACGCATTAAAACAAGCTAATAATAAACCACATAAATACTTCGTAATTTACTAATAACTAAAAATTATTTTACAGAGAAATACGACATTGTTGGCCGTCTCTTGAAGCCCGGCGAAACACCAACCAAATACAGTGATGACGAGTCAGAAGAAAAGAAAACACAGTAGTCTAAACAAAATATTATTATATTATAATAAAACAATCGTGATATTTTGCTGGAAATCGGGTGTCTAGGGAAATGTGTTAAATGTTAATAAAATATTTTTATAACATGAGCTATTTTTTTAATTGCCATTTTATGTTTACTTTCCCCGGAATAAGACGGCCCCTACAAATACTAAACGTTTTGCGAAATATTTTATTTTTTGAAGTATGAATACTCCGTTTGTATGATTTGTATATTTTCTTTGTGCGGTATTAAAGTTAACTGTGAACTACATTTTATTATTATTTATACATTTTATTATTATGTAACAAGTGGTTGCCTGAAGGAAGTTTTAGAATAACAATATTTTATCCTATTCTTCACAAGTCATAAGAACTTATAATAATGGACATCTTCTTCTTATCGTGTGGTTGACGAACAACCTAGTGTAGAGTTTAAGCCACCCGTAGGCTTCTGACGTGGCTTTTCACACTATCCAGAACATCTTTCAGGGGTGCTGGTTTCCTCACCACGATGTTTTCCTTCACTGTTTGAAGCAAGTGATGTTCAATTTCTTCGCAGGGTAATTAAAGGCCTATAACTTAACAAAACTCTACATGTTCACTATAATTTTTTGAGAAATCTAATAATAATAATGATACATAAAAATATAATTGTCCAATATAACACAATGAACAAAAAACGTGCTGACACCAAAGTCGCAATTAAAATGTTTATTTCTACTAATTAAATGGTAACAATATCGTGCCAATGAACGTGACCACCGAAGTAATAAAATGTTACAATGCGTTGTTAGTTAAATATAAGAATCCAATGGTAGTCAACCAAGATTGCAAGATTCCTTGGTTTCAAAGTTTATACGAAAATACTGAGTTAATACTACACCGATGGCAAACATGTGCAATTGTATGTATGTATGATGTTCAGGCTCTTATCTATTACTGAAATAAAATATAGCTCATGCAGTCATGTAACTTTCTACTGGTGAAAGATTTGTTAAAATTGGTCCAGTAGTTTTTAAGTTGAATTATTCATTACAAACAATAAAATATAAAAATATCAAATATTTTCTCATAATATTAGTGCAGAAAAATAGTTCAATATTGCCCACTATGCAGGTCCTATGCCGATAACCAGTTCCAACTACCCTTCCAAAATAAAACCTCAGCAAGTTCCTTATACCTTATCATTATGACATTTCCCGTTTTATCACGGAAAATAGAGGTAATCCCATCAAAAAGGTCCAGCTGCGGACAATCTGATATGTTTTTAATGTCACATTCTTTTTTAATAGGATTGTCTCCCTAATGGACACTTGAAGAGCCGGACCTTACTTATAAATCGACATAGTGACGTCATGAGCATGACGTAAAAATATAGCGGTTTCGTGCTGAAGAGGGAGCGAAGGATAGCACACTCTTTTAAATTTCTTCTATTTTTGATGTCCTTCGTTCATCGGTTTCAATATCTGGATGACAAAACTTATTTGGCAATCTTGCTTACATGAAATGAGTCTTGAGGTTATTACCAAAAACAGCTGTGATAAAAGTTTTGACCTAGATTCTCGGGTCGGAAAAGATGTTGATAATTCTCAATAGCTACTCGTAATTAGCAGTTGTGCCTGTTAGATGGCAATGGAATCACAGACTTGGGACTTAATAATAACATCGGTTAAAATAGGGTTGAGAAATAAACAAAAGAATGAAAATAATTTATTGAATACAGACATACCTTACTATATACAGGCACTAAAATCTGTACAGCAATATACTTCTACCCATACCCTTCCAGGAATACAGTCATGATGAAAATTTCTGTACTGAATTCTATAACATCCGTATCTATCTGCCTAGCCTTTTCCCAATTACATTGGGGTCGGCTTCCAGCCAAACCGCATGCAGCTTAATACCAGTATTTTACATGGAGCGACTGCCTATCTGACCTCCCCAACCTGTGTTACTGGGTAACACGATATCTCGTGGTATGACTGGTTGTCAGACTTTCAGGCCTCTGATTACCCGAAACGACAGTCATAGATCTTAATTTGACAACCGGCTTAACGTGCTCTCCGAGGCACGAAGGGTCTCGGTATGAAATGATCGTCACCCATCCACAGACCGACCGCGGCAAGTGCAGCTTAACCTCGATCAATCGATCTGTGCGGCTGTTACTTAGCCACGAGCCCATTTCTATAACATCCGTAATATAAGATTTTTCATAATACAAGTAATGGACAATTAAATAAGTAGTTCCAGTAGTAATATTCATTACAAGGCTAAGAGCACAAAACTAATAGCTGTAATAAGATAAGAGGTACACCTACGATTTATTTAAATGCGCACGTCATACTCGTGTACGGGTGCTGTCTGTCGGGACTGGTCAGCTCGATTTTGATGGTCACACGGTAATATTTATTAAGTTACTAAAGACTTTTTCGATTCGATTCCCGGGTCGGACAGTGTCATTAAGTTTTTCTGTTAGAATATTCTCAGTAGCAGCCCGGAGTTTGGAATTGTGCCCGGTAGATGGCAATAGGCTCACGACCTATTACATGGGACTTACTAACAGTATTGGTGAAATGTGGGTGTACCACTGTGTACACCTCTGCTTACCCTTACGAGGAATACAGGCGTGATTCTATGTTACATGTTATGTTACTAAAGATACAGATTAGTTTTTTTTTCTTCACGTAATATTGTACCTAAAAATATATTTTATAATAAAACAACTTTTAACCGGTTTAATCGCGTGTATTGTTGGTTTGTTTTTCCTGACGTTTCGAACACTTTGCAGCGTTCGTGGTCGCAGGAGGACTGACATAATACACGCGATTAATCCGTTTAAAAGTTGTTTTATTATAATGTATAGTGATCGCGAAAACCTAAGATATTACTAATATATTTTATGATACTTGTTGCAACATCAACGGGCTTGGAGAGTCAGGGCCAGGTAGCGCCGTGCCACCGCCCGCGGCTGCTGGAGCCGCCTGCCGCGAATCGAGCGCGGGCGACGCGCTCCCACCAACCGCGCACTCCGAATTATTGGGGACATACTTACTAAGCATCACGAACTAGACTTATTTGCCGATGGATTGGGACATTTTTATAATAAATTTCGTATAATTTTAAGTGACATGTTATAGACGTACCTAATAATTGAATACTATTGAACTGACATATTATTAACACTATTTTTTATATTGCATTCTTATTAAACTGACTTCTTATTATTGAACTGACATATTATTATTATTATTTTTTATATTGCATTCTTATTAAACTGACTTCATAATATTAATTCATCATTGTAATTTATTGTTGCTATTATTTAAATACTTTGACATTATTGCTATTTTATGAAATGTGACTAGCATGTGTAATAATATTAAGCTATAATTCAATTCCATATTAGAAAATTCATCTTGTAAGCGTCTTGGATGTACATCTGTTAGCTTGTAAGATGAAATGAATAAATAAATAAATAAAAAATCAATTCAATTTTAATAATTTGAACGCGGAATAAAGTCTGATATGTTGAGTTTTGTTCATATTTACTATCATTCTATTCCATTTCATCGGTTTTGAGTACAAATACTCGGAATGAAGTGTGTGTTTTTCGTAACTTTCCTAATTATGATTCCATATTTAGGACTGAATCTGAAATAAGCGGAAATGAAATGAGAATTTTCAGACAAATACAAATAGAAACGAGAAAATCCATATATAAAAAAAGAAAGGGTATTTAACCTACTAATGTTTCCGTTGTACGTACGTATGAGCAAGCCCGCATACCTGATACGCCATCTACTGATTTAACGCGGAACTAATGTATCACGTCATTGGAATATGAATTGTAGATTTTTCATCTTTTTATGCAGTAAATGAGACCTCATGACAACATTTGTCAGAACTGTATAGAAAGGTTTATGTTCTGAACATGAATAATTTTATAATTTTGACCCTAAAGGTCAAGGATACACGTATCAACATTACCTCAAATCAACTCGACAATTTCGATTTTTATAACGCATAAAACGGTTTTGTGCTAACACACTCTCTGAAAATAATAACTGATGTTAGCAAAAACCAAGCCCACGTACTGCCTGTGTACCACAATGCCCTATAAATACCAATAGCTACCGCTCGCGACTTTGATCGCGTAGTTTCTGTAATTTAACCCAACCGCCGTATTAATACACGTAATTGATATCAGCGTACGCTAGTCTTTCTATCACATAGGCGCTGGTTCAAATCCTCTCACAACCGTATTTTTCTTTCCACAAACCTTTATAACTTTAGTGTTATTATCCTTCTGTATTTAAATTATGGTCAGTGGGTCGTCTTAGGGGATTTTCCGGGAAAAACAAAACCATTTTCAAGGTGTTCGTTGTTCTCTAGGTTGTATATAATATGTTATGTATTATGTGACGAATTTTATTGTAATCAGTTCAGTAGTTAAGGCATCAAGAAGTAACAAACAAACGATAGTATTGATAATATTATTAAGGAAGTAAGGAAATCATAAGCCCAAGAGTAAAGTAAAAGTAAAGTTACCTTGCAGCCCGCAAGGTAACGCCTGAGTCTATTCAATATTTCTTATTTTGTCAAATATTACTATTCTGCAACTCTCTCTTTCTAATTTGTAACAGCTTTAGTTAAACTATATCTCAAGCGAATAAATTATTCTGATTACTATGTACGTAGGAGAACAATGACTTCATGTCAAAGTACTTATCTCTCAGTTACTTTGGTGGAATACCCAAATAAAAGCACTTTCATATCGTCAAAAAGTCCTTCCAGTAACATAGTGATACCAAATAAAAATTATGTATGTCGATGAAACTTTTACAACTAAAATTGGATGACATCGAACGAAAGTTGGTTTCCAACAAGTTTTAATGGCTCGGCCGGCACGGCGGTTAGTTTTCGTAAAAGCTGTATTGTATAGTCCGAAGTATTTATGTATGAGCGCATGGATTACTTGCTAGTGTGCTTCGATCGCTGTTGCGAAGTTTCGCCGTTACGAAACAGATTTAAATTGGTTACATGATTTAATGATAGTATTTATATTCACCTTGTTGGCTCGTTGGTCCATTGGTCGCAAGCACTGCTGCTGCGCGTTAGGTTATAGATTATATCCTCGCTGGCAAGCTGGGCACTCTTATTATCTATTTCTTGCAGCCCGGAATTCGGCTTTGTGCCCGGTAGACGGCAATAGACTCAGGGCCTACTGCACGGTACTAAATAACAATATTGGTAATATGTGGGTGTACAATTACTGCAATTACCTCCGTCTCCTCCTTCGGGGAATAGAGGCGTGAGGGATGTTATTTCATGTTTATATTCATGTTGTTAATGTTAGAGAGTAATAAGTGGCAAGAGATAAAGGACCTAGACGCCGAACAAAATGTTGGACAGATCACAGACGATAACGAGAATGACCAGATCCGGTGAACAGATCTGGTCATCCGCATTTTTGATTCTTTTTACATTGACGACAAGAATTGCCCAGGAGCGAGACCTTTAGTAACACTTGTACGCGATAGAATTCTTAACTGAAATATCTATATCAATAAGAGAACCAAGTCGATCATCTTATTGCCTTCGGCGCTTATTGCTATATTTATTGTAATTCTTTTGCAAGTGATACTTTTAAGAAGTTTCACTCTGATATTTTACCATGGTATTGTTTAGCTAAGTACTTTTAAGTGAACGTTTTGACAGCATGAACACACAGCACAGTAAATGTATTATTCACACCCATAGCTACGGACCTTCTCACAATGAATATTTATAAAATATAAGTTATTTGGGAAATATACCAGTTTCAACCGTTCTTAAAAATTGTTTTTTTTTTAAACCAAGATAATTACACTAAGCCAAGGAGACTACACAAAGTCTCTTGAAAGAAACCTCCGATGTAGCGATTCTCAAACTTCGAAAAAAAAAAAACTCAGTGCTAACCGTAACCAATAACAATATAAGTATGTTTCACAAAAGTTATTATACAAAAGCATTTTTTTTTCGAATTCTCTATTCTATTAAATATTACTTAACTAAAACAACTTTTAACCGGATTAATCGCGTGTATTATTGTTTTTTGTTTTTTCCTGACGTTTCGAACACTTTGCAGCGTTCGTGGTACTCCTGCGACCAGGAACGATGCAGTGTTCGAAACGTCAGCAAAAACAATAACCAATAATACACGCGATTAATCCGGTTAAAAGTTGTTTTATTATAATGTGTAGTGATCGCGAAAACCTAAGATACTATTACATAACTACTCATCTTGCAATAAAATTACATACATACATTAAGCCTTCGTATTAACGTATAGTTAAAATCCTCCGCGCTCGTTTGCATAAAGAGACATTGCTTTTGATCTCCGAGCTTCTTATAGGAACTTTTAAGCCAAGAGTGTTAAGAGGCTTCTGCGGATCCTTGCCCCACTTTTAGCATCTTCACTTGAAATTTGAAGGCACGCGGTCAAGCAAAGGGTATTCATGGGAAAATGTCGTGAAAGATAAAGCTGATGCTGTAGTGTTGAATTATATGAAGCACTTTCTTTGATTAAAGATGGCGGGTTATTTGTGGATGTCACTGTTCAAAAGTAAGATTTATTGGTCGCGTTATAGATTGTCTTGTCGGAGTGCATTTAAGTTTTTAGTTTTTATAATATTTACCGCTATTTTGTAAACAGTGTTTTGAATGATGAATGTAGTTGAGTAGTACTGTTAATGGTCATGACATTGTGCTGGTCTTAATCGCGGTCTTAATATTATAAATTTATTTATTTATTCATTTATTGTACATTTTACACTTAAGTTATAAATAAATTGACTAACCTAATACGCACATGAACCTGTTAGGGTGCAATTAATTATTATGTAGGTATGATTTATATTAATATTATGCAAATAAGGCAATGAATTTACATAATACAATACAATATACATATATACCTACCACTTTTATCTATAAATATTTTTTTATTTTAATTAAATTTTTTATTAACATTCGCATAAGCTTAGCCTTAAAAATCTGTTGGTAATCACGGTCATAAGAAGAGGCAGAGGTAGTATTAAAAAAATTAATTGTAGCATTTAAATATATCAATTCAAAATAAGTGTTTTTTTTTTTTAGTTTTGCGTTTTTACTCCCGCGAGAGCCATGCTCCAGCACGAATGGGCCGGCTCGACTGGAGTGATACCACGGCCTCACAGAAAACCGGCGTGAAACAACGCTTGCGTTGTGTTTCGCTGAGTGAGTGAGGGTACCGGAGGCCCAAACCCTTTATAAGGCCGGTAACTCACTTGCGACTACTTTGGGGTTGCGGGTGTCATTGGCCGGTGGTAATCGCTTACCATAAGGCGATCCGCCTGCTAGTATGCCAGCTATCCCATAAAAAAAACGTAACTATTAACTTTTTTTAAGTTCCCTTACACATCATACTAAAGGCATGTCACAAAGAAAAAAGAAAAAAACAGAAAATTCCAAGCTCCATGCTCCCAGGATATTATAACTGTTCATATCAGCGAGTCCTCGGGCGCCAGAAGAGGGTACTGGGCAATTTCCTAGTGATTTCCTGGGCGGCGTCGTCGCCGCACGACAATAGGGACTAATCTCACCAAGGAACTCTATTTTACACTTCATTACATTCCAAAACGTTTTATTAAATATCTATAGGTTTGTCTATGTTATATCTTTACCTGAAATGTAGAACTGCATATTTCTTGAAATAGATTTCGAATTATTTTGTTCATACAGAAATGTATTCTGGTATCAATAATTTTGTTTCTATTAACATTATTTTACAAGATAATTATTCGTTTAAAGGAATATTTTAAGTTACGAGTACTTATTCGTCGTCCAAAAGACTAATTTATGCACCAAATAATTATTCATATGATCCGTAAATAGGTTTTGGGTGCATGTGAGATTTATGTCTTTAAATGTACCCTCGATACAGAAGGAATTACTAAAGTTGAGCAACATTATATTAAAGAAAAGATTGGTTCGCATTTGTTTAGTTTTTCAAGTGCATTTAGTAGCCTCAGTTTAAATGGAATGTCTCAGCAATTAAGAGTTTGAGGGTTCAAATATGCTAATGTAATTAATCCTTTAAGTGTAACATCGGTTATCCATTGGCTGACTTTCACGAGGGATGCATATTTTATCGTTGATATCGAAATTGCTAAAAAGTAATTGTGTTTGGATCTCAAGAGATTTTCTTTTTTAGACGATTTGAAATTTGTATAGGATACTTTTCTTTTGGATATTTTGTAGAGAATGTTTATGTAAAAATATTTGCATTATCTATATTTTCCTTAAAACAAACAAGTTAGTCATTTAAATCGAAATTAGTTTCCGATATCCAGAATAAATACAATTAACGTGCAAGTAATGTCATTTGTGTAAAAGAATATCGTTATCCAACTAGATAGAATGAAAAATTTGCCCAATAAATGGGCCAACACGCCAATAAAGATGGATGCAAACACGAGGACTTTAGCAAATTGGATCCACGTTTTTTGTAAGTACTCAATGCGTGAAACAAAATTCAAAGAGAATTTTTTGTCTGCCAATTACGCTTGTCAATTTGTCGTTGATATTTTCGTGTAACATAATTTGTCGGAACCAAATTATGGCAAAGTAGATTATGGATGCCATATTGATTTAGGTAAACGTCCTAAATAAACCTTAGTGGCAAAGTCCATTATTATGAAGAATGAGTTATTTAAGGCGGTTGATGGGTCAGCAACCTGTTACTGTTCATATACCATTAAATGTGAAACCAATTTGTTATAATAGTACCTTTAGGGGTTTCTAAGACATCTAGCCTGGAAGCCTTTGTTTGATTAGGGAAAATAATATTGGAATATTATAACAAAATGTTAGCTTACGTTTAGATAGAGAATAATATTAATATTAAGAGAAACTGGTTGGAATTAAATCATAATATCTTCATAGATAAATAATTGTAGTTTTTTTTTTTCGTTTGACGTTTTTCGTGCACGTGCTAGTAAACTTTAAATATTGAAAGGATCATCATAGTTAGTGTTGCCAGGTTGGCTATGCAAAATTTCAAGACTGGAGGTAAAAAATATCGGGATAAATGTTTAAAATCGAGACACCCAAAAATCGTGACAATTATTCGACATTTTTAACTAACTTAAAATGAAGTAGAAATTAAAATAAAATGATTTTCTTTATGATTAGAGATTGCTTTAAGTAAAATAGCAATATCCTATTGGGCGTCCCGATCAAGGATAAATCAGGAAATCGAGATGTCCCGCGCAAATCAGGGTACCTGGCAGCACAAATCATAGTTATTATTGTAACCGATGTTATACATCTGCTTCGGTATTGGGTCTTTCCAATTTCGGCCATCACTGCCGGTTTCGGACCAAAATACTTGTGGTGTCTGCCAAACTTAATTTTTTTTAAAACTTTGTTTACTGATTTCTCCTGTGTCGTTTGAGATACTTAATCTCACTATGTCGATGAAGGAAAGCATGATAGCGCAGTGGTATGACAGTGGTACGACTGACATGTCAAAGGTCGCAAGTTCGAATCCAGGGCACGCATACCATAATTTTCGAAGTCATGTGCGCATTGTAAATCAATTATCACTTGCATAAAACGGTAAAGGAAAACATCGTGAGGAAACCAGCACACCTGAGAGATATTCTAGATGGTGTGTAAAGCCATGTCTGAGACCTGCGGGTGGTTTAAACTCTGACACTAGGTTGTTCATCAACCACACGATAAGAAGAAGAATGTCATATGTACATATCCAGACCAGGAACAATCATAATAAATATAAATAACAGTATTTATAATATTTAAAAAAATATTGTGAATATTTGCTCAGTGCGGAGATTTAACCCGCGACACACGGTAAAGCTGACCTCTCGATGTCTATGACAGTCGCACTGTCAAAGCTTTCAATTTCAAAACTAGACATAAGACATAAACGAGTAACAATTTAAAAGTATAACGAAAATACCAAAATGCACATCAACTCAATAAGAACCTACGGTAAGCAATAACAAAATCGATAATAATACGTCCAAGCACGCAGTATTTTCACAAAATATCTCCGAGCTATTACAAAGTTCGCGAAATTGTATCACTGGTAACATTTCCAAGTTGGCCAACAACTTCGGGACATAAGCAATATATTCTTATAAGAAAGTGTTGGGAACAACAGAGGCAGTAAGTCTTCATTGTAGGACTCGACTTGGCTGACTGACGCAATATCAAAAGTTCGCGATAAACGTACTGTTTGTGTTGGGATACTTATATTATTTTGTTCAGGTAATTTTTGTATTGAGACGAAATGTTTTACATTAAAAATCTGTGGAGAATTGCCCAGGTCTTTGTTATCAATTTGTGGATATATATGAATGTGTCCTCTGCCTTTTGCCTGATGAAACAAAAAATACATTTGGAATTTCTTTATGTTTATCTCTTTATCTTTAAAATCGCAATTGAAATATAGAATTCTTGCGATACTATAATTTTTTTATTTTATTAAACATATTGTATTAAATATACTCGTATATACGAGGGGCTCGTGGCTAAGTAACAGCCGCACTGATCGATCGATCGAGGTTAAGCTGAGCTTGCCGCGGTCGGTCTGTGGATGGGTGACCATCATTTCATACCGAGACCCCTCCGTGCCTTGGAGAGCACGTTAAGCCGTCGGTCCCGGTTGTCAAATTAAGATCTATGACAGCCG
Source organism: Xylocampa areola (assembly GCA_935421205.1). NCBI lineage: Eukaryota > Metazoa > Arthropoda > Insecta > Lepidoptera > Noctuidae > Xylocampa > Xylocampa areola. The sequence goes on from OW285204.1 coordinate 16,583,813, forward strand.
TTACGGGTAGTCAGAGGCCTGAAAGTCTGACAACCAGTCATACCACGAGATATCGTGTTACCCAGTAACTGGGTTGTGGAGGTCAGATAGGCAGTCGCTCCATGTAAATACTGGTATTAAGCTGCATCCGGTTTGAATGGGAGCCGACCCCAATGTAATTGGGAAAAAGGCTAGGCAGATATATGTTGTATTAAATATACAGAGCAATTATTTGTATTTATTCAAAATTCTACGAATTCCTAATATATTTTTGTTTGCGGTCATACCTATTTATTTTCATCAAAAAACAACTTTTACGAATATGTCTATATTTTACGTAGGTACATAGACCAGCCCAATTTGTAATATTTCTTTTGTAGGTCTCTATATTGGCTTACGCTATCAAGAGTTGAATTATCATGTTAGTATATTATTCCAACGCAGCTACTCCCAACTTTATTTCGGTTACGTCACATATCATATTAAAAACTTTAGAGGACCGATAACTAAAATAGGGTCACTAAATTCACAAAAAAAATCTTTTTCGTATAACTTGGAGATCGTATCATTTATTACTATTAATTCATCAAAAGCTTGATTAATAACCGCCAGAGAAAAGGTGAATATTAACGGCGTCGACGAACACTTTTGTTTTCATTTTGTCACAAAGAAGAATATGTAGAAGGTCTAATACAGCAGCAAATGAATGGCCAATATTTTTATATAGTGTAGTGTAATTTAGCTTTGGTGTTATTTCGTTATGGTTGGTTGTTAAACAAACTAGTATCAGTGTTTAAACAGCCCGTTAGCCTCTGAAACTACCACTTTACCTAATGCTAACACTACACCGTTGAAGAGTATAGCGTAGGTATAAAAATAACGTGTTTGTATCGTTAAAGTATTAATGAAGATAATACATAATAAGATATATAGTTTTATTACTAAGCTGCCTCGTTGGTCTAGTGGTCCCAAGCGCGACTGCTGAGCAGGAGGACTCGGGTTCGATTCCCGAGTCGGGCAAAGTGTTATTGAGTTTTTCTGTTAGGAATTTCTCAGTAGCAGTCAGCAGTTTGGAATTGTGGTGAAATGTGGGTGTACAACTGTGTACTCCTCTGCCTACCCCTTCGGGGAATACAGGCGTGATGCTATGTTATGTTAATGTTATTACTAAAATAAAGTGGCTACAAGCCACAAGTGTATTTATTTGGCACCCACAAATGTGAATAAGTCTGTACTGCGTATTGATCTTGACTCGTGTCCTTGAGTTTTGTTATTATTTCTCAGTCAATTTGCTTTTAGTTTCACATGTCCAGGGTTAGCACGAATCTCATTTCCATCACCTGTTCGATAGGATGAAGAAGCAAAACATACTAGTTTTTGGGCAACCGTAGCCGTAAGAGAGTTAAGAAAACGCAATCAAAGATTTTAAAACACGAATATCCGTGTTGGTGTCATTGTCTGAAGCGGATATTCTGTGATTGTTTATTTTGTGGTTATATGGCAAATGAGAGCCGGTAACATTGTAGGTAAAGAGATGTTTTGAATATGCAACTGATAACGTGTTATTTAGTATTTCAGCTTGTTTAGTTTTAATTAGCATAATGCACCAGTCTGTTATTTTTGTGTTAACATATGATTTCGTGGTAATGTTACAGGATGGAAAAAAAAACTATTCATAAACTCTTATTTTACCCACGTCGTAACATAAGGTGTAAATCGACCCTGTGAATTTGGAAATTCGACTTATGTTGTTGACAAACAAATTATGATGCCTTGCAAGATATAATTATCTCTGGAAGCAACTTATTATTCCATTAGATATAGCGTGTGATTTCTGGCAAAGAAAATATCAGCTCTCTCTTATCTTATACAACGGTAAAACTTTATAATTTTTTACGGAAAACGTACTACTTTACGTTAATGTAAGTTAAGATTCAGCAAATTACGATAATTTCCCAGTTAATCTTCATTGTATCGGTTATTTTAAGGAAGTAAACATTTAGGGGCCGATATGATGATGATAATGACTCTATCATAACTTTGTTAGTATGTGTGTTCAACCTCATTGACCTAGGTGGTCGTAAGCACAACTGCTGAACATGAGGTTTTAGGTATGATTTCCAGGCTGTTATTAAGTCCCATGTAATGGGTGGTGAGTCTATTGCCGTCTATCGGGCACAAATCCAAACTCCTGGCTGCTACTGTAAGTTTCCTTACGGAAAATCTCAATAACACTTTGCCCAACTTGGCAATCGAACCCAGTACCTCGTACTCAGCATTCGCGCTTGGGACCACTAGATCAACGAAGCAGTTAGTAGTAGATGTCAGTAGGCTTATATTTCAATAGTATCTATGAAATAAATATAAGCTAAGGTAATTGCTTGACTACCCTCAATATTGTGGAAGTAGCTAGATATTGTATTTGTTTGCAACAATTGTAATGGATTTCAGCAATGTAACGCCTGAATCTATGCAATATTTATACCTCAATAATGTGATAATGATGATTTATTCGATCCCGAATTCCGATTGCACAATAACCTCAAACAAATTGATATAAACGTTTAGCAATAAATTGCAGACCAGGAAATATTTGAGTGGGAAGTACTTACAGTTCAAATATATTGGGGCGATCGAGACCGCCTCACGATAAATAGTTTCGTTGCCAAACACAAAGGGGTTAAACGTTTTCAGGGAAACTAGAATTGTATAGGGTTTTGTTTACAAGTAATCTGCATATTCAGTGAGGTCTGTATCTTAAAACCACTCGTATATATATCGTAGGACTTATTCAAACATACAACCATTGTATGACATTCTAAAAGTAGGTTGTTAAAGTCTCCTGCAGTTTATTGGGCAGCTGCACTTATGATTTTTTTAAATAAGATACTAAACATAAATACGTGAAGATAGCGAAAGTTAAATTTCTGATTATAAAAATTATGTTTAGTTAATTTCTAAATAGCATCACGCCTTTGTGTGTTGTTGTGCACCCACATTTCACCGATGCTGTTATTAAGTCCCATGTACCTAATAGTTGATGAGCCTATTGCTATCAACGGAGCGCAATTCCGAATTCCAGGCTGCTACTGATAATTTTCTAATTGAAAATCCCAATAACACTTTCTAGGAATCGAACCCAAGAGCTGATGTTCAATAGTCGCGCTGTGGACCACAAGACCAACGAGACCGCCTAGTCAAGCTAATTTCTACCTAGAGATATTGAAATGCCAACACAAAAATAAAGATGAGTGATGCAGGTGTAGAGTGCGGGTCTAATGCAAGGCTGGGAACTTCACATAACCATCTTAATTCTTGAGTTGGTGCACAGGTATTTTCTCTGCCCAAACAAAAGCCTTTTATTCAATTACTCATTATGCTCTGTAAGTCGAACTGTGAAAGTCTGATCGATTAAACAGTCACATATATGCGTCTGAGATTAGTCTTTATGTAAATACATAAAGACTTTGAAATAAAGAACGAAGAAAAATAAAGAAAAAGTTTTTATTTTTGTGCGCCAATTTACGCACTCAAATACATAAACAAATTAGTAAATATTTAAGAAAAAATCTTTTCAAAATATTGTATGTAAGCAGCCGCTACAAAGGTCAAAGTGATAGACGAGGATATGAAAAAAAAAACAGGAATATATTTATCAGAAAGAAAATAGACAGGAATAATATAAATGTAAACGAATAGAGAAACGAAAATACACATCCTAAGATTTGTTTTGGTTCAGAATATATGTTTCTGACATGTGAAAATAAACGCGGAATAATAGCATTGTAATAAAGCGATTCGTCAAAACTCGTTCTAGTGGTACCAAGCGCGACTGCTGATCACGAGGTCCTGGGTTCGATTCCCAGGTCGGGCAAAATGTTATTGGGTTTCTCTGAAAGGAAACTCTCAGTAGCAGACTGGAGTTTGGATTTGTTCCCGATAGATGGCACTGGCTCACCACCACAAGGGATTTAATAACAGCATTAGTGAAATGTGGATGTACAATTGTGTTCGCCTCTGCCTACCCCTTCGGGGAATACTACGTAAGAAATTTTGAAAAGTGATGTTTTTATATTCAGCATTGCAACGTTGAATGGCAATGCTGATTCTTTGACCTAGAAACAAGCCAGCCAGCGTGACCAGACTCACGCGAAGAGTCGACCAGTCTCCAAGAATCATTTTATTCTGTAAATAGGTTTTCTTTTGTCACTATGATCTAGAAGGCGCCCGCATTTCCTATGACCTGACTGTACCTCTGGGAAGAAACACCGAAGCAAATTCAAAGGTCAAGGTCTCTTTTAAAGTCCAGACATAATTATACATCAATATTTGAGCGTAACCATGTCGTGTATCTGGAATTGTATAACAACTTTCGTGAGACACATTCATATTAATTATTGTGCAACGGTTATTACTCACGTGCATTCTTCGGGACTGGTTTTGAACTCGTACGGAGCCTTTATTCATGAGCTGAGCCCGCGGCGATATCACGAGTCAAAACGAGAAAAACGAGTTTTGATTATCTGGAATGGCCATCAGCCAATCAGCTTATGCCTGTCTTTTCGTAGCCTGATCGATACCGTCATGACGGGGTCCCGATGATAGCAGATACTCAGCCAATCTTTAATGATAATGATAATAGTTAATTTGCTTCAAGTGTTGTACAGAAATAGATCTTAAAACTAGTCCATGTTTAATCACTTAGTCAAGAAATTAGACCTGCAAATATCTGATGATGTCTGACCATAAAGATTATAAATGACGAATACTATTGAATTAAATCATAAAACAAATTGCATTAAAAATATCCAGTAATAAGAGTTACTCATACTTTAATATATCAATTAAATTAAATTATAATATGACAATTATTTACATATAAATTACAATTAAATTATTTACAGTGTAAAAATATTGTTGAATAAGCCGTTTTCTTAATTGACTAATACATAAACGTTTTGGTAATATTTTTATATCATTTGGTATTCATATTATATATTTGACCGCACATGTAACCGCAATTTACCTGAGGAGCGAGTGGTTTTTAGTCGGTTGGAGTTCGACACCAACTCTTTCAAGGATTTACACACTCCAAGTTATAGGTACATATTTTTCCGATATTGTAAAATTGACTCTATTTCAAACACAATAAGACACAAACCATTCACCAAACACCTATAATGAACGGGATTAGTAGACAATTTTGTGGAACGTTACTATAGAAAAGAAGCGGTCAAGCTTGGCGAGTCACGCATGAAATTAGGGTTATCTTCGGATAGGGCGGTCAGAATTATTCAGGTTACGCTTAATAATGAACCTACGGAACGCTAAAAAGGTTGCCGGGTGAATAGGTTTAGTGGAATCGATTTAATTGACTGGGTAAGTTAGTATTGATTGTGCATTATTAGGGTGGTTGATATTTAGGCATGTTATTCTAATTTGGAAACAAATCGAATGAGGTTCGTGGCTAAGTAACAGCTGCACCGATTGATCGACGTAAAGCTGCACTTTCCGTGGTCGGTTTGTGGATGGGTGATCATTTGTTATTGAAACCTCTCCGTGTTTCAGAGAGCTTGTTAAGCCGTCGATCCCGGTTGTGTAATGTAGCCGATTCCTTCTCCAAGGTCCAATCTACCTCTATACCAACATTCACCCAAATCCGATTAGCCGTTTTTGCGTGATTATGTAACAAACAAACAAAATTTCATATTTATAATATGATGTTAAGCATGCGTTAATAAGTTTTAAAAATTATTAGAAAACATTTTCAATGCCATTATGACACAAAAAAAAAAATTGCGATACCTAACGCCACAAAGCTTAAAATGTACAACTACTCGTATATTTTAAAAAACAGTTTAGAATCAAAATGTTCAAATTTGTGATCAGATTTATCAATTTTTACTCTTATTACATCAAATCTATATCAAAACGCTATTAAACGAGACGGTAAAGTTGAGTAAGTATGAAATAACGTTGTTATTGAAAGTGCAGTACCTCCAAGTCTCCTAATGAGGATTAAGAAGTTTGTTCTGCACGGCACGGGGCTGCTCGGTAACCACACCTGCTCGCTTGTGTCGAATTTTATATAGATTAATGTTGTGGCGCATTTGTTCCTTCTAAGACATCTAGATACGTGTTTTGTTTAAGTCATTAATTTGCTATAAGGTATAACTTGATATACCTAGTATAATCCTAGGATTTTTATGGTTTCCTCTACCTAAAATAACTTTATGAGGAAAACCAACATTTTCTAACAAAATTGATGTACTATCATATGTTCAGTTTTTCACTCGCTGTTCCCCATTTAGTAACCACTAGGCAAAGAAAGAATAAAATACGAAAAATAAGGAGGATCACATGACATAAATAACGCACAATCACAACAATAACTTGAAAGATTAACGGTTTATCCAATAAAATAACAAGACAAAAGCGAAACATGCAACATACGCAAGTGACAAAGGGCTTCGGTTCAACGATAATGAAATCAACAATCACGACGGCGCACGACGACATGTTTTCCTCCAACGGATAAGGAGTGTCACATCTTGTTTTCTTGAGTAAGCGAATAATCCCGGAAACATAATTCCGGAACATTTGTCGCAACGATTCCCTAATGAATACGCAACGGAAAGCCTATACTCACAACGAACCAACCCTATCATGATGGAGAAGTATTACGTAAGCTATTACATTGTATAGGTCACTCTCCTTTATTTCACAGAAAAAATGTTTGGATTAATAATTCCTTTGTCCTTTCCCTATGTAAACAATTGTTGTACAAACTCCCTTTTCTGTCGTTTGACCTCGTTACTCAACAAATAATGTTTGAAAATTTCCAACACTTGGACTTAGGATAGCCATTACAAAGGAAGTTTGGCGGTATAGTTGCGTTAAATATTTTGTAATTAAACTTTATAGAGGGCCCTTTATGTTTGAATGAAAATTTCGATGCTAAAACACTTCATAGTTGTCTCAAAGGTCAACAAGACGGAACGGTAAAGTCAACTTTTGGGTAAGTGGTTTTATAATTATAGGCTAGTTTTATTTATACTGTCTACATTTGATAAAGTAATAAGTTTAATCAATCAATCTACTTTTTTGTTTTTGTTGTTAGGGGATACCTTTAAAAGGCATACGGTCTTTGGACCACCCTTGTAGTCACGTCAGCACGTGAAAGGGGCTTTGGGTCCTCCCAGCTCTAGAAACCCTGTGCAACGCCTTAATAGGCGTGATCTAATGATCACATCCATGGAGCAATCAATCTAGTCAACTTTTTGTATCTACATTGGGTCGGCTTCCAGTTTAATAAGATGCAGCTGAACATCTGACTCAGTAATGATAACCTAGTAATTGTATAAATTATGATATCTCGTATCAAGACCGACTGTCAAGCTTGCAGGCATTGTCATACATCTTCGTTTCATAACCGGGACCCAGGGTTCTTGATGAGGAGGAGTCGATATGGAATGATGCTCACCCATCCACAAACCAACTGCGTTAAACTTCATTTGCCGCGGTTGATTTATGAACCTCTATCGATCTTTCCATGCGGCTGTCTTAGTTACAAGCCCTTCTTGTAACTTAAATAAATACCTGGACAAACTGATATCGGTTGTAAAACTGATGCTAGCCTTATTTCATATGAATTTCAATCGTCAAGACTAATAAATTACCTTGACGGCAATGAAAAGAGAACAAAAAACCTTTTCAAACCGAATATAAAAAAGCGTAAATAAAACAGCAACACAAAACCTAATAATAATACAGCTAAACTAGAAAGCAAAAGCTCTTACAACATTCCATAGAAATCTAAAATTTTCGGCAATATAGACCCCAATTTCGGACTCAGCAAACAAATGCTACGATCGTAAAAAATCTTATACGACACTGACCCGTAACGACAACGAGACGACATTTGTTAGGGACGGGACGGACGCGCTTGTGAGGGCCGTAAAAACCCCAGCTTACCGGAGCGCACGCACGAAACTAATTGCATTTCTGATTCCCTCTGAAGGAACTGTAATTAACTCGATCTCTGTTACGTTGTGGCCAGAAGGACGGCGATAGGTGATACCAATGTTACCTTTGATGAAGTGGGGACTTTTAGCAATGTCACTGTGAAGGTAAAATTTTCCTTTTGTGGTCCCCTGTATGTTGAGTTTTATTATCAAACTAGATCTTCCGTAGATGTCTTAATGGTATTATTAATGAGCTGTATTTAAGGGTGTTTACCCTTAAATATCAATGCAAAATTTACCTTTGAATTTGTCCGGTATGTGTCCGTTTTTAGGACGTTCATGTTCAATCGGGTTTCATAAATCTAATACACCCTAAAGCAGATTTGAGCAAAAGCTTTTAACCCAAAACCTACACTTGAAAAGTAAACTCAACCACTGGCCATACACAAGCTAATAAATTCACAATCGTCCTCTTCACATGCTGACTGTACATTGGCTAATAAATATTGCATTCCAATTTATTTGCGAGAGACCTAATAAAATTACATAGCTCTAACTTAGTGCAGTTTTCTTACTCGTTTCGAAACGATTTATATTCAAATGCTGAACGTGGGTTTTCAAATGTTAATTTATCTTTATAATTAAAATTTCTTTCGAATAGCATGATCATTGTTAGGTACAGGTTAATAGATTTTTAATTCATGAATATACCATATAGATATTTTGGTTTGGTATACCACCGCCATCACCGCCTTTGAAACTTGAGTTATAATAAAAAAAACATCTAGTTTACTTATTGCCAGGTAATAGGTCAATAGATGGGGTCCATCCACCTTAAATCGAAGTATTTATTAGCTTAGGATTTTGCAAAAAATAATAAATAATAGTTGAGTAATATTAAGAAGTATCTAATAACATGGTTCATAGTCTTCAAATCAAATAAAATCAATATTTATTTGTTAATAAAGGTGTATAAGGTCTTGCTATAAAAATTGAAAAATGGTCTTGGATAGAAGCTTTAATTGATAAATAGCAATTGGCATGCTCATATGCCAAGTGACATTTTAACAGTAATCTGACAAATTTCCAGATAAATATAGTGTTTTATTAATACAATAGTGTTAATGTATTGCAATTGTATGCGTTTAGTAACCTTAAGTCAGCAGGAAAAAGCGAAAAAAGGATGGATATAGATAAAAACAAAAAAAAAATGGAGGAGGCTTTTACCCGCAGGGAACCCCACACTGCAAAGAAATCAGCATATAATCATACATATATTAAACCGCAGAGTGAAGGCAAATGTGTTGGAATATAAAAAGCTATAATAATAATAATAAAGTACTCTCTGTACTTAAGGTTACTAAAAGATTACTTTGAATGTTGAAACGACAAAAACACACGTGAACATTTTAATAACGGATAAAACTGCTAAATTAAAATTAAATAAAACACAAGTCTCTCGTGACTATACTAATATTTAGTATGGATCTACAAATTATTCTACATCAAATACTTTACAGGATTTTCATCTGTAGTACAGTAAAGAAACAGTAAACATATTATAGTTATATCCCACTTCACAATTTATATGTAGCTGCAACCGTTTCAAGTCTGACTTAATAATAAAACGGATTTTTCATGAATGGATTATTTACGGTACAGAGGATGAAAGTAAAATGAATAAACGGAACGCATCTGTTGATGATCACTCCGGGCATATTGACAAGGAAAATGCCAAATTTGAGAAAGAAAGGAAATATTTTTGTACTTTATCTTTCGTGAGACACTTTCATATTAATTATTGTTCAACCGCTATTACTCACGTGCATTCTTCGCGAGTCCAACTAGTTTGAGTCACGAGAACGCCGCGAGCTCAGCTCATGACTAAGGGCTCCGTTCGAGTTCGAAACAGAATAATGAATGCATGATGAATAAAGAATGCACGTGAGTAATAACCGTTGAAAAATAATTATTATGAAGGAAATAATATTGTTTTTTGCCGAATGCAGATATTATCTTATCTAAGTATCGCCTTTTGTTTTACTGAGTCTAAACCTATACAAGTATATATATGTACCCATGCTATATTTAATGAGATGACTATACCCGATACTGAACACGAATCAATAAAAAATTAATACCAGAAAAATAGTTAAATATTGGTAAACGAAGCTTCCGTCCTAGCTTACTTCTGCTGCCAAAGGTACGAACAAAATATGCGAAAAAATGCATTACCAATGAAGGAGCACAGCTACATTATGAATTACTCACTAACTTAAAAAATGTAAGCTCATTTAGTGGGTTTAAGTCACAACTATCTCAATATATAAGTGAACATGTTCCACTTCCCAGTTCGGTGAACATTAAAATAATTATTATAATGTTATTTTCATATAAGTGGCACAAGTTGTCTTTTTACACGACTGTCCAAAGGAGTGTTATGTTGTAATATCTTAGGTTTTCGCGATCACTACACATTATAATACAAACAACTTTAAACTTTTAAGGTTCCTCCTGCGACCACGAACGCTGCAAAGTGTTCGAACCGTCAGGAAAAACAAAAACCGATAGTTAATACCTACTTACCTAATAATACACGCGATTAATCCTGTTAAAAGTTGTTTTATTATAATGACTGTTATGTTTTAGGGTTAATTATGTAAGCATGTTTGTGAGTTTTTTATGTAGGCATAGGATCTCGCCATCTTTTGACAATACCAACAACTTATTCTTTAAGGTTTTTGGAGTTCCGAAAAGCTCGCTAATGTTTCGAAGTGGAAATTTAGATATAATATAACCATAGACATTTTAACTATACGTGACTGATCAGTGTCAATAAAGATGAGTTTGGTTGTCCTACAAACAACATTATTATGGTGAGGTTGCTTTTTGGAAGCTATTGACACCAACCATAATTCTATGGCCATAACAAAAACGCTTTTTTTTAATAAGCAGATAGCGGTATAGAAATAAGTAACACATTAAAAAAAATTGCTTTCTACTGTACTTCATATGATACCTTAGTTATAAGGTTATATTACAAAATAATATGGTAATGGATGATTCGGCCATTTTAAATTCTCCAACACTTTGCATTAAATCGTATGCTGACAGTTTCGAGAGCGGTTCAAGCGATAATCTGAAAGCGATTTTACTATACTAATATTAAAATGGATTTTTAAAATAATCTATTATTTATAGTGATAAAAAAATATATGCTTATTAATATTATTATATTAATTTATCGGTTTCGATAATGGCGACGACAACAGCTTCCTTTCGTGAGCCCTAATATGACTCGCTTGGCTGAAGTTGGTTTTAAACAACTAGAAAGAATAGCTAGGGTCGTCGGTGGAAAGTTAAAGTTTCATATTAATAGATTAAGGAGCAGCTGGGAGTAAACCGCTTGGATGTCGGTATTATCCAGAGTATTTTGGCTGAACCGACATCGGAGCGGGCTTTAAGGCTATATGAGCTAGCATTCTATTGTAGCAGCAATTAATGTAGTTGTTTGTAAATTTAAGGTCAGGTCTAATAGACTGACATGACTGTATAAAAGTCTTTAAGAAATAAATATAAAAGATAAATACATAATAATATTGAAGATACCAAAACGGTTTCGCTGTTACGTTGATAGTATTTCCTGCAATGATCATGTGCATCTTTGACAAGCATCCGATGCCTGACGGTCTATAAATGTATACAAATACGTTATCGTTTTGGAGATCATGATACTGATGCCAAACTTAATTAATGAAATTATTTTGCCACGAATCATTGAAACTTTCAACTGAGTCAAACCAGTAACTAATGAATAGATAATACTGTTTTTTTTTTCGATGAAAATGGAAGTACAGTATCAAATAAGTATACCTAGATAAAAAACATACTCTAAGGTTCCATTACTCATCTTACAGCACTACCATTAGGTTTTCGTCGTCGATGAAATAAATAGGACTTGTCATAAGACAAATCTAATGAGCCTAAATTGATTTCTTATATTGACGGGTTTACTGATAGCCATTCAAGGGTTCCGTTATGCGCCATCCAGCTCCATAGTAAGACCAGCTCAACGGTAACATATTTGTATTGTCATCAAAATTACTTAATACATTCGCAAAGTTTCAAATATGATCTATAAACTCAAATTCTTAGATTTTTCTACAAACACACACACCGTTCGTCCTTGTCGGGCAGATGTATGTGATGCAGAGTGTACGCTAAGCAATAATATTTGCGAGCGAGATGTATGTGTGAACCAGTTAGGGTGCTCTGATTCGATCTCCTTAGGAATTAACGCGATATTAAATTATTCGGTATTTGGACATTTGCATTCTCATTGTAGTAACGGGAAGGCTCGGGACCTTAAACCAGACGAGGCAGTGCTCATAAGTAGGACTTAAGTATAGTTTATACGTGAAAGACACATACTAAAACGTGTTCAAATAGCCCGTCTTCTACTCGTAACTTACGCCCCACCACCAGCGCTGTAGCTCGTCTCTTCACGCGCCGGCTGCTACATTATTCAAAGAAACCCTCCCCATAAAACTCGCGCCGGTCGGTACTGAATCGTAACATGGACTTCTAAGGATGTGACCACAAGCTTGCAATAAACCGTTAACTGCCCAGTGCCGATTTCACAGGTATACAATTTACGATCGACGATTTCGGTTTGCGGCATTTACCTATCTTTTTTGTTGGTTAAAGCCCATCAATTGGACTCGGATAATGTTTGGGAGTAAAAAACATGTTCTTTTTAGTGGGATGTGTTGGTTTTGTACAAGGATAAATTAGTAATGTGTCAGGAAATGCGAGTCCCCTGATAGGGCTTTCAAAAGGGCTAGTTCAAGATTAATAATAAATGTTTGCTACCCCATTGGGTTTTACTGTGATTTTCTAGAGCAAAGACAAGTGGATAACATTAAGCATATATCCGATATTTTTCTGAAATAACATAGCCTTGCCATAATCAATAAAACTATACATTTGGTCAAAGAAGCACTTACAATAGAACATCCCTTATTTAGCAAAAAAGAAAGTTGTATTTATCCGAATAAGGAAAAAAAGCTAATAGATTCAGTATCCTCTTCTATATAATTTGCCTGGTATAATAATTCGTAAATAAATACGCCAATAACATACACATTTCCTAGCTAATGTAATCCGCTATAATAATCCGCTTACATGACTAAGGATCTTTTGTGACAGCCCTGATTAAATAAACCGTATGTCATAGAGTAGTGGATGAGCGGAACGAAAGAAAGAGATACAATCGAACGATTCAGACCTGGAAAAAAAATTACTATAGGGGGGACTCAGACATTTAAGGAAGAACTCCAGTGACCGGTACCCATAAATCATTCATAGCCGTAAATTTTATAGAAATGTATAAAATTGTCTAGTCGTGTGTACGGAACATTTTGAAAGGGACAAATGCATCAGCTGAAGACACCCCGTCAAGACCTTAAAATGGAATAGAATCCGTTATTTGCACCAAGACAAGGGTAGATAAAGATAGATTTGTCATATATTATAGCAAATTCAAATTAAGGATGTGCAAGTTTTTTTTTTATCAAATGATACCAGAGACGGTAAAAATTAAGAAATAGCTAATTTCGCCTTGTCGCATCACTCAGTTAGTATTACAACATGGTTATTAAAGTAAAACTAATTAATGAATTATTTCCCAGTATTATATCCTTTATCTGCAGGCAAGTCCTAATTTATAAGCTTAAAGATTATTTGTCAGTCCATTTAGAAGGTATTTATTAAAAATAAATTTGTTACATTTATAGACTCAAATATCATGCACACAAAAACAAATTATTTATGCATTTATTTCGTGATCATAGGAACTATAGCTATAGTCCAATGACGTTACTTCCAAGATCTAAATATAAAATACCCGAATTAGCATTGACTACTAAAACACGAAGGTATTTTATTTATTTTTGGTATGGACCCTACGTGACCGTACCCTAATAGGAACTGAAACTAAGGCTGCTGAAAACCGAATAAAATTCAAAAGCGCACTGTGGTGTGTCTCACTCGATTTGAATATTTGTAAGCGGTAACTTTTTCAATATGAATTCTACCCACAAATTCTGTCAACATCGGTAGTTTAGAATGTTATTTGAAATGCTCGTAGATACTAAAAGCTTAAACTCTTCGAATCGGAGGAGTACAAAATTGTACTTCATAACAATAAAAATCTATTGAGTCTGGTTAATAATGAGCCAACAGATTAATGAAACTGTACCTACCTTTTTATAACCGTGCCTAAAATGTATTTTAGCTAATATCTCTGTATCATGGCTGTCTGTGAGCGATCGAGGCGCCCGTAACTTGTTAATTTTTTTGTGTGCGTCATCATTGTTCGTGTGTGTGTAGATGTGATGTATTTTGATGATCTTTGTTTTTTTTTTCTTTATTGTGTGTTTTTGTCTTTCGCTTTTCTTACTTTTTGTGGTATTGTGTTGTTTAATAAAACTGATTCTTTCATTTCTTTTCTTTCATTTCTCTACTCTCCAGACCGAATTTTTCGGTCCCGGTGGTCTATCTCCACGGAGATTACCCGAGCACGCAGCAGATAATATAGTGCACAAGTGTATGAAGAACATAGGGTCGAGTACGTTTTATAGAGCTTAATCATTAAATTCGATGGATTATAGTAATATCTTATTTTATAGAAGTTATCAGTCGGATCTCATTCAAGTGGCAAGTTTGGAAGTTCTTTCTGAGCAAAATTACAGCGGAATCTTGTCAGTATTATCTATAATTTTTATATGAATGTATTTATATTTACATTTATAATGATGTATTGTACCTATTTATTTAATATTAATATTCAAGTAAGTATATTTTTTTCCTTAGTTTATTGTTCATATCGTATGTTCATAAGTATGTATTTTAATATTAATATTTATGTTCTATTTATTTTTTCCGTTTATCGTGAAAGTTATTGCACCTGCTATGTTATCTCTGAATCACCCTAAGGTTGACTGGGAGAGAATGTGTAAGGCATTAAGTCCACCTTTGTTACTTAAATGTTCCATAAAGTTTAAATAAATAGAAATATATTATAGCCAAACTGCGACCACGAATGCTGCAAGGTTTTCGAAACGTCACGTCAGGCAAAACATAAACCAATATATTTGTATAATACACGCGATCAATCTGATTAAAGTGGTTTTATTGTTATTGATGGAATTAACCCTGTACAGATGATTAATTTAATTTTCATACTAAATGATATTAATAAACGAAATATGTTTATTATTAAAAACAGGTCATCAAAAGCTCAATTTGGCAATAGAAACAGTAATCCTTAAATTATTGTAGTAATGACGTTGCTAAAAGTTCTCTATGGGATTATTGAAAATTGGACAGTTAAATTAATCATTCCCTTTTGTTGTAAATAATCAGCTTAGCGTAATAATTGTTGTTTGTAGTTAAATGTAGGTTACAATAATAATATATATTTTGTGATACACACATTATCACGCTGTTCCGACTAACAGGGTCAGTAGGACAACAACATTAGATTATGGATGACCAATGATATTTATTACTAGCTGGAACTTAATGATTTGTTTATTATTGTATCTGAACACATCAATTTTAAAGGAAATATATATTTATTTAGCTCGAATTTTTCAAGAAAATGATAGCATACTGTACTATGTACATGTGTATTATGTACTATAAATGTTTTAAGAATTAAATGTAGTATTTTTCTAAATACTTACAATAACGTCTAAAAGAATGGACCAATTGGTTTTAGATAAAAAATATAGTATCAGTCCACTGTAATTAATATTTTGAACATATCTACGTAAACTAGTAGAATTTTCAACATCCAATAGTAGAGTTACTGATGTAACTTTCCTGACCGCAGAAACAGACTCTGATGGATACCCTTATCTAATTTCTATCCAATAAATAACTTACAACTCCATTCGGCTTTAATTGTTTTGTATTCAGATACGATTTATGACCGTGGTCGCAACATTTTCCGCGGAATTTCACTATTGCGATGGAAGTTTGATTTTATGGATTACGGTTTTCGGAATGAAAATAGCTTTATTAATATTATGGAAATCAATATTTGAAGACTGGGTGATAACTTGGAATTATATAGTTTCCCCTTGATTTACTGTTCATGGCCCTTTGGGAGCTCTTTTATATTTGTGACGTAACTATAGTGCTAGTTGTTTGTTCACAATAATCAAATCAAAGGGCATATCTCAAAACGATTACTGTGCCTCAAAACATTGAGTTATTGTTAATTATAATACAATCTCCTATTCATTGGATAAGTACTGCCTCATTCTTCAAGTGGTCACAAGCGCGGCTGCTGAGTTCTGGGTTGGATTGCCGGGTCGGCCAAAATGTTATCTGGTTCGGAAATTCCCAGTAGCAGCCTAGAGGTTGGAATTGTGCTCGATAGATGGTTACCGGTGCTCACCATAAGAACATGGGCCTCATTAGACATTGGTGAATTACGGATGTACAACAGCACTTTTTTCCCTAATCCGACGGGGAAATAGTCGTGATATGATATAAAAGTCTTGTAAAAAATCATTATAATGCTAGCTTCAAGTTCGTTCACTTTAATCAAATCGAGAGATGATCTCAGAACTAAGTGCTTATATTTTTTCGCCATTATATATCCTTCTATTTTACATGAAAGATGTAAAAATCTTATCGTAGCCAGAACAATAGTCGTATTTTGCAGCGTATCAAGATATTCGGCTATATTATTTGCCAAAATCGGTACCGATAAAGTTGTGGTGCAGAAGAAAAATACATATTTTGATTAGATTGGACTCCTTTGAATTTACAGTTGTGCAATATTGTCATGTTATTTACAAGATGAGTAAGGTCAAACAGTTTTTACTAAAGCTATTTTTAGACAAAGCAATTTTATTAATCTCATACTATTTTAGCGTTCTCTAACGACAGGGTGTCCGAAACCTTATTACTGAGCTACGCCATCCTCTGTTGTATAGGGACTGAATTGATAGCAATGACGTCGCCATAAGACGTGTTAAAATATGGAAGAAGAATTCGCGGTGGTGAGCAGAGGTCGAGATGGCTTAGTGGTCAGAGCGCCTGGAGTATTCATCCGGGAGGCGCAGGTTCGAATCCTGTTCGCGACAGTATTCTTTTTCCATTTAATATAATAACTTTAGAGTTCGCTAAGCATGCGTTAATGCTTTTCAAAGATTTATCTTGAACAATGTGCAATGTTTTAAATATTTTTAGACATTTTGGCATTCCATCAGATTCATTCAATCGAGCGGATTTATTTTCAACAGTAAGGGTTACTGTTGAAAATAAATCCGCTGAAACTGATCAGAATAAATATAAATATAGGCAAATTTAAATTGTAGTTTTGATACTAAGTAGGGAATCGTATATGTACCAGTTAGCTGGTTGTGAGTGTAATTTAACATGTATACAAATTATGTATTCAAATGGTATAAAACTTGTTCGACTAAAATGAACTGGCTAATATAATATAACAGGATTATTCTTGAATAAAATTTCAACGTAAAAAGTTGTAACTGAAAGCCACTTCGGACCTTTTGCCTTTTCAAGGAAAATTATTTTAATATTGACCAAAGTTTCTTCGACGATTTTTTTTTATTTTTCTTCCGCAGTAAATGGTATATCGTTATAATTTAGTTAAGATTAACTTTCTATTTCTTTTAGAATGTTCTTATTCTTTTCGTTTTTGAAGGTTTTAAACGACTGTAGTGTAATAATATTTTTGGAACTGGCGTGGCTGGTATTTCGCATTATTTTAAGCTCCTTTTGTTTTATTTTGTTAAGAGTCTATGAATTACTTTCAATATTTATCTTATACGAAGTAAAAGGACAAGATCACGGCTACAAATTTGAAAAGTAGAAGTAGTTTTTGTATGTTTTTTGTGAGATAAATTGATTTATACATACCTATTTTGAGACATATGACGTCTGTTTTTCTTGTATATTACAGTCAATTTTATGTAAATAATTACTAACCACAGTAATACACTATCAGTCCTAAGGGATATTTAAAATTCTGCTATAGTATTAAATTTTGAAACTAAATCTAACTCAGCATTATTTACTTTTGTAAATGTATATTATTCCTAATGACTCTATTGTCTCTTTACTCAATAGCTTTTTATACTAATTCTGTTCACGACTCGACAAATTGTTAAAACTTGTTTGCCTCGGTAACACAATGGAACTTTGTAAAGAAATGGTATAAAATACTTTCGCAACTTACTATTGCAAGTTCTGAAAACGGCACTTTTCTGTTAGCATAAATAAAGAAGGCATGTCTGTTGCAAGGATGAGCCAATTTCATATTCGCAGCTTTGGAGCGGTTTCTTGTAAAAGAAATCGTTTTAGTCAAAGAATAAAAATAAATATTTGAAATAAATGGATCCTGTGTGCAGTACTATTAATAAGTTGTACTAGTAAAATAATGCAACGGATATCATGGCTAAAAAATAATTAAACTGTTTTTTCATTCTTCTTCTTACTGTGTGTTTGATGAACCACCGTGTGTTAGAGTAAATTATTTACTTAATCATTTAACACAATAAAAAGCTAGCTTATTAGTTACTAATGAGTATTAGTTAATATATTACTATAATTAAGCTACATATTCTTAATCAGTACGGTTGGTCGCAAATGCGGCTGCTGAGCCTGAGGTTCTGGGTTTGATGCTCGGGTCAAGTAAACTGATATTAGAATTTCTGTTAATAAATTTTTAGTAGCCTTGAATGATGCTATAGACTCACTACTGATTACATGGGTCTTTATAATGGCATCTGTGAAATGTATGTATACGCCAGTATATCTCTGCCTATCCTTTCGGTAAAACAACGTGCAATTAAAGTTCGTACTCATACTCCGATGGGTCAATATACGAACAAGTTTTACTACGAAATCAACTACGAAAGCGTTTAAAAGGAACAGTTGCTTAATATACATATTTTGGTCGAGTACGTATGAACAATTTTAAGGATTTCACAGATTAATTTTTTCGCGCCGTTCGAAGTTATTTACATAGTAAAAAAAAAATATTTAACCATTTTGTTATCTTCAATAACTGTCGCTGCAATCGATTCCACGCATACTATCATATCACCTATCATGAACACACACACTTATGTCATATCTCCTCTTTAAACTTAATCTGTGTCCGAAGCAGTTTGAACGCTAGTCGTGGTTCGAGAGCTAAGTAAATAGAGCATACTCGCCAAGTTATTTCGAAGTTTGTGCATAGGTACTTCGTAACCGTTGCTTGCAATAAAATGTGCTTTTTATGCGTTTGTATGGATTTGCTTAAGTACATGGAAGTTTCGGCATGGCTTTTTTATTTTGTGGTCTACGTACTAACCTAGTTGAAAACTGTATGACACGTTTGGCGCAGTGGTCACGAGATTGGTTGCTGTGCCGCATGTCGTGAGTTCGATTTCCCGGAAAACTTGTATGATCTATTAATAAAGTAAAAAAAAAGTTAAATATTGAGGAGGAAAGTACGTATGTTAAGGTATGCATGTTTCTTCACAATGTTTTCCTTCACTGCTTTAACCTTTCGGCTCAGTAACGTACAGATCTGTACGTTGTAACAATAAAAATCTATTGTGTCTGCTAATGACTGACGCAACAGCTTAAGAAGAGATTTGTTTTTTTTAAGCGTTGCCCCACACTAGCAGTATCTTCCTGTATCGTGGGTGCGTTTTTACAGACACATAATCTCACATGCACACACACCCAGACCCGGAACAGTTATCTGTAGATCATACAAATATTTCCTACGTGCAGGAATCGAACCAGCGACACGCGGCGCAGCAGTTAGTCTTTCGACCATTGCGCCAGCCGCGTCGTCAAATTAATAATACGAGTATATGTTAAATATCAAAGTAAAGTAACCTTTTTACATTTCTTCACAACTTTGTAAGGAACTTAAAATTTAATCTTGCTTTTGTTCAAACGTAAACACGATACCCAATTAGCAACAAAGACAAATAAATCACGACAATACCATCAAAAATATCTTCAATGTCAATTCATAATAAACTGTAACAATATGAAATCATTTTTTCCACGTTTCGTACACCTTCACGCTACTTACTTATATTAAGGAGACGTCAAATACCGGAAACAACTTGCTGAACCAATTTCGAGGCCACAAGACCTACATACAAATCTCAACCGTAATATATTAATCGAGGGTTGAAATTTGAATGGAAGTGATAAATATTTTGCCGGCCTAACAGTCTAAAACAATATTTAGGGATGGGACACAGTTCCTAGACAGAGAATGATTGTGACGCATGGTTCTTGTGACCCTCATAACTCGAAGAGAGGATCCAATTCAACAACCGTACCTTTTTAGCTATTTTCCAAAATTGCGCTTCTTTATTTCAATGCGTAATGGTCTGCATCGGTATTCTGTATGAAATTGAATTTTATTATTGGGCTATCGGTTTTTGTGAATTGCCGATTGACGGAGAGATATGGCCGTGTTGTCGGTATTTGTGGGTAGTATTGTTATGTGAGGGTTGAAGTAGAGTGTCATGAATACTGTACATCATGTCGTGGGTTCGATTTTCGGAGTATCTTAGGTTTATCAGTTTGTAAATCCCAGTAGCACCTGCAAGTTTAGAATTGTGAGGTAGATGAAAATAATGGCAATAGTCTCACCACACCTTTTACATGCGATAGCACCTATCTTTCTGCCTTACCCTTCGGGGAGAAAAACCTTGTTCACGTACTATTGTAAAAACCTATATGATGAAAAAGAATAACCGTGGAGTTTCTTGCCCCTTCTTCTCTATAGGAATTTACATTTTGCCTGTAAATGGTTTATATGAAATAAATGATTTTGATTTGTTTTGATGCTATGTTATATTAGGTACGTGAATGCATTACTAAATATGTATGTTAAAATTAAAAACTCTGTTTCAAACTAGAATTTTTCCTGTATTGTGGCTGCGTTTGCTGACACAAATCTCAAATGCACAATCTCGAAGTGCTCAGCCACCGCGACAATGTCACAGTTCCACGGAAAAGTTGAGTACAGTAGTGTCAGATGAAAGCTGCTAAAACTTTTAACTATGTAGTAAAAACAAAATGTGTGAGTTTCGTCTAGTTTTTAGGCTCTCATTTAAATAATCATGGGTATTACCCACGTGAGTGATAATAGATGGTGCAAGGCTTGACAGACTGGTGGCCAAGGTCTGGAAAGTGACGCGTTGGACGTCCAGTGGCAAGATAGATCAATGACATCGTTAGTGACATGGGCCGCACCTGGATGAACACCTCGACGCTGCTGCGACCACGCCCCGACGCTGCGTGACGTCGTGCGTCACTTTTACTTACAACTGAGCACCGCGCCACACGAGCGTCTCATCTGAGCGTATCTATGCTTTGAACGGTCAGTTAAACGATTGGTCCCGGTCATAATCCATTAACAGCAGTTGCTAAATCAAGTCAGAGATCTTTTTGCAATTGTGGAAAATTCATAATGGACTCTGTGCCGGTCTCCTACCAACTAAAGCCTCTAGTCTAAAGGTCTTTTTACCGGGATCTCGAGATCGCATCTGCATTCACCGCAACTCCAGCAACAAGTCAGAGGCTTACTGTTGGTGTGAACAACTCTAGGTTGGCTCTTTACCACTTGAGAAGAAAAATTTCGTCATTCCATATAAAATTTATTTGCAATGTCTAATAAAAAACAGAGCCTCGTTTATTTGGACTAATCTAATCTAAGAGATCCATTGGACGGATTTCAATGTGGTTTTTATCACTGTACTTTTTTGTATAGGATGGCTTAAGTTTATTAATTAGAGAGAAAACAAAGTATTTTATTAGTCTAGGCAGATATTTACACTAGGTTGTTCATCAAAGATACTAGAAGGAAGTTGTTCATCAACCACAGGATAGGAAAAAGAAGAATAGAGGTTTAATAGCTTTCAAGTCTCCTTCTTCAATTCTGTTCATAATGAAATGTTGTTTTCATAATGAATTCCTTCTCTGTTTAATACAGAGAACGAGCATTGATCTCTAAGCTTGCTCGCTGCTGTAACGAAGACTTGATAATCAGGTTTACTCAACACAGTTTCTTTTTGCACCGTAAATCCGTGATGTAACTTATCTCAATACGCCTACAACATCATTTCTATTTATTTATATTTCACTATACTTGTTAGTAGTGTGCTTAGATGGAAAACTATTCATACAGTTAATCAAAAAGTTTATTGATCACTATAATATAAACATAGAAAAGTTTGTCGATTCTTGTATACGTCTGTCGCGTGTTTGCTAAAGTGCACACTGATATGACAATAATTAATACGACCGACATGAATCGGTCGATTTGCTTAGTCAGCTAAAAAAATTTAACAAACTATTATATACGAAACCTGAAAGTAGTTTGTTCAGCATAAGTAACAGAATTGATTGTGATAGATTTTACCCAGTCCCTTACGCTCAGAAGTTGCCTTAGTAACCACTACGCCAATGGCTTTGTGATGTTTTAGATTAATTAGGAAGGGATTTTAATGACTGAAATATTAACCTTTGAACATAGTTTCGAGAATAACCGTCAAGATTCCATCTAAAAAGATATTATATATCTTCAATCTATGTGTAATACGTATATAATTTGAGTGACGAAAGGCTTCATAGAGTGATTGATTGAGAATTTCAGAATGGCTATTGATTTTATGATTGGAATATTGGGTATTTGTCTTTGGTATTAGAGTTAGACGAAGAAAACTGATTGCCTATTCAAATCTCATTAGATTTCTTTGGTTGAACAAAAGATTTTCCAAATGAGTGTATCTTAAAATTTTTCTTTAACAACACTCAACACACATAACATACATAGTATCGTGCTAGCATTCCCTTGAGGAGTAGGCGGAGTTGTACATCTACGTTTCAGTGCCATCCATCGGGCACAATTATGCCAAATTCCGGGCTGCTACTGAGAATTTCTTAACAGAAAATCGTAAAAATAATGCCCAACCTGGTAATCAAAGTCCTCGTGCTCCGCAGTCGCGCTTGGGATCACTAGACCATGAGGCAAATAAAACTCGTCTACATATAAATAACGATATTATTAAGGCTCAAAATGTTAGTCAGCTAGTTTTAATGGCCTCATAATATATCGCTATTCCTTATAGTTTTGGATTTGGCCATCCACGCCCAATTGAAATAAGAATTCTCTATATTCCGACTGTATTACGGTCATGGCAACTTATTTCGAGGTTAACCAAGGACGTAGGAGATATTATACGTAAAGCGCAAGTGTATGCGCAAACACCGGTGCACTCCCTCTTCCTTGACTCTTATAATCCGATAGTACGGCATTGCGACACGACTGTCGAGAGATCAGCAGGACCGACGACTTTACGTGCTCTCCTAAGTATGGGGGTGTCACACCGCCATCTTTCTAAATCCAAGCTGTTACTGAGAATTTCCTAACAAAAAAAAAACCAGTAACACTTTGCCCGACCTGGGAATCGAACCTAGCACCTCACGCTCAGCAGCCCCGCTAGCGACCGCTAGACCAACGAGGTAGTTTGATTTCTATTTTATTACATATAAAGAAACCATTACGATTCCCATACTAGTTGGCCAAATGAATTAGATAAAGACTAATAAATTCGGAAAACTATTTTCATCTACCAATAACTTTGAGAAATAGATAATAAATTAAAATTAATCGATAACACACGAGTATATTTTTGACTTTTGTCTTCATGGCCTTTATAAAGGAGAATCCTATTTTTATAACCTAGCTGTGCTCCGCGACTCCATCCTATTTTTTCTTTTAACTCGGCTCCCAAGGATTGTAGCTTGATGTTAAATACCATAAACCTTCCTCAAGAACTAGGCTATCAAATGTAAAAAGGATTTTTCAAATCCGATTGGTAGCTCTTGAGATTAGAGCGTTCAAACAAAAAATAAAATAAAAATTCCATACAAACATCAGCTTTATTACATTAGTATACTATACAGATATGGTTTTGATCTATAATAATACTTATTCATTTGTAAATGCTTTCTTTGACCTAATACACTCTACATTATGATTATGTTGTGTGTTGATTCTGTTACCTCAACTGTATAGGATTTTGCCGTAACTAAGAACAGACACCTGCAAGACCGAGAGAAGAGATAAAATCTTCATAACTGTCGGGAACTTGATCTTGATAATATTTTAACACTCAACTAAGGTCAAATTATGTGTCTTATCGGTGAAAAGTGTCAAGATTGTAAGTAGTATGAGCTTTTCGTCGTCATCAAAAGCAGGTTGTTGATTAGGTCTATTGAGCGGGGGTATAACGGCGCATTGGTCGGATTTTAATTTCCGCTGCAATTGCCAGAAAGCTTGATGAGTGGGTTCTATTTTATCAAGCAATTTGTCCCATCTAGGTTCCCGCATTTCCGATATCCGCTTTCTCACAGCACGCTGCAAGGTACGCATATGGATACGGTTAGCTTCGTTGGGGAAACTGTCATAGGATGAAATATCAACAATCGTAATTTAAAATATAAAAAGAACCAGCCACAGCTAATACACACAAGCATACAAACCTAACATACTCCTACAAGCAAGTAATTCATTCATACACACACATAGTCATTGCTCGAAAAGTAGAATGTCATTCATGTTGCCAGTTCAGCTCTGCAAGTGTTATATTTGAAATATGAGGTGTTTCTAACTTTTACATGGCAACATTGTGTAGTGGCTAGCAACACTGGCGGTGAGATATTGCTGGTACCGGGTACATATAAATAAATTAGCGCCGGAGCCCTAGCGAGAGTTCAGAGACTTATGCGTGTGTATCTCTTTTATTTTTCATTTCTGCGTGTTTTGTACGTTTCAAACCTTTTTTAGGTACAAGCAAAAATATTGAGTACCGGTCCCGAACTGGGTTCGATGAACCCGCTTGTGGACAAAATTTGAATATGGTAATAAGGTTAACTATGTATAAAGGTTGAGAACAAGGAAAACTAGGGTCAGTGAATATTTTTCTTGAGGTCTATGAGGTAGTCGATCCGTGATAGAGTTTTAACGGAAATCCGCCGAAATTCTCTGTACGTCACGGGAAAATCCTATATACATATAGGCTTCGTTGAATAGGGATTAAATGAATTCTTAGTATGAACCTGTTTACTCACCAATAGCAGACACAATACAAATTTTATTTTTATTTACGTTCGAGAGTACCTAAACAGTTTTGGTCGAGCGTTGAACTCGAATATTTTAGTTGTAGGGTCGGTAGGTTAAATTCGTTAAATCAGAAACTGACGTAGACAAATGCTATAGAAGATATATAATACATAACATAAAAATAATAAGTATTATAGAAAAGGCACGCCCTAGAAGGACATACACTGATCTGATTAGTGATATCCTCCAAAAAGGTAATATCTAATACTCGCAACCGGCGTGTATGTGTGACCAGATGTATGAACGCGGATGCGCGAAAGGCATATGTAAGGATCGTAGCAGGGGGCGTTCTGTAGTTTCAGCCAGTACGTTTTCTGTTTATATTATTTTTGCTGACCAAAATGGAAAAATGCTCAACAAATATTGTTTTGCACCCCGACACTGACAGCTTAGGTTTTTGTAATCTTAGAGACGCGGAAATAGACCATGCCGGTAACATCTATTTAGCGATATAGTTATTATATTAAATGGAAAAACAATACGTTCGCGAACAGGATTCGAACCTATTTATCCGGGAGGCGCAGGTTCGAATCCTGTTCGCGACCGTAAAGAATGAAAGAAAGAAAGAAAATGTTTATTTGACACAGTGAGTAAGGACACAATTTATGGAAATAGGTATACAAAAGACAACAGGTATGAATGTTGAGCGGTCATTGTGTGCCTCACGGCTGCGCCAAAAAGGTCCGTTCTTTTTCCATTTAATATTTGGTCAATGGTTTAATTTGTACGTTACATTTAATACCGAACCAAAAGCCCACTATATAGAGTGCTTCTTACACATTTTAATAAGTCTTATGGTATAATTATTTACTATTTATAACTCAAAATGATTATATAATTTTGTTTCCTAAAATTTTATTCACTGCGGTTCTATTCCCTCCTTTCCTGACAATATGAATGGACCCTAGAATAAACTATTAGATGATTTATAAACATAATTACCAAATTTTTGTATAATAACTGATCAATGAGTTTTACTCGCGACATCGCCGCGGGCTCAGCCCATGCCTAACGGCTCCGTTCGAGTTCGAAACTATAATAGAAGTGAATAATACGACAGTTGAACAATAATTACAATTACTCAATTCTTGAATAAAGTCTGAGATTTTCGAAATGCAGGTAATAGTTAAGTAGGGCGTTGCGAACGATCATAAATCTCTATCAATCTTTGTCAGGCAACGCAATTTTGTTAACGTTGGACAGAAAGCTTTCTTAACTGATATACGATGTACGTTTGAGTTAAAATTTCGAGATAATAGAGAACTGGTACAGTGTGGGTCGTGCGTGAAAATTATGACAAAGGCTTTGTTGGCCTGGAAGTTAACAATGTGGACTTAAATAGATGATTTAAAATGAAATTGGTTTCTACACTGTATGCAAAAGTAAATACCACAAAGTTGTGTGTGTACGCAGTTTATTTAATAAAAGAACTACATTGTTGGATGCTCACTGCCCGGTGGATGTCTGAATTTTTGACATGTAATTAATAGACATTTACAATGTTATATTTTTTTTGTAAATTAAGTACTAGCACGACTAAACTTCTAGTACTAAGAACTTTAGAACATCAAGATTAGTATAATTAGTAGTATTGGAAGTTTTTTAGGGTAGTAGATATTTATTTCATATATTTATTTTTAAATGTATTTAAATCGCTTCTCCAATAAAAAATATATTTGTCAACATCGTTTTATCATTTGTTCTACAAATATTACACGGGTACATCAACAACTTGTCTATAGGAAACGGGATTAAATATAATGACCATAATAAAATACTTTTAAACCTTAAGCTCCCTTACCGAAAAAGTCTACTAAACACACAATGTGTCTAGCTGATTCGAACACCGAATGTAGTAAATGATCACCAAATCTTATTGCGCTATTACTGTCTAAATAAACTACTTGTAATATGGGTTAGGTTACGTTAGTTCTGTGACCAAACTTGTGTAGAAAAACTAATCTTGTACAGTCTTGTGTTTTAGAGGAGGCAAGCATTTTGTCATAATCCGTTTAGAGTCATTTACTTTAATTGGATAGCAAGATATAACACTTTTGGTTATGATTTCACATTAAAATGGTGTTTTGATTTTGGTAATCATTTACTACTTCTGGTAGTAGGTGTAGAGTGTTTTTTATGTCACATTTTACTATATCTGGTGATTAGTTAAACATAAGCCAAAGGAAAATTGCGAAAGATGTTTATGCCTTAGTAAATTGTTGAATCAATTTTTTTAACTCGATATCCGAAACTACGCCGATTGACGCAGTAGCTATCGGATGAGGTAAGTTGATTTTTCTTGATTAAATCTTTGTACTTAATGAACATAAAACTACTATCCTGAAAAGCCTAGAAGTGGCCCAGCGCGCCATTTTGAAGGTATATACTTTTAGACCTATTCTGTATCCGACTTCTTTGTTGTACAAATCGTGTCAGGTGTTTACAGTCCGTCAATTGTTTATATTGGCAGTAATTTTAAGACGACACAAGGAACTTACTTATGACCCAACCCTTAATACTAAGCGCAGGAAGCAAAACTTATCCACCTAAAACCTCTTTTGTTAGGCGATTTTTCAGATTTCTTGGTCCGTACATCTACCACAAACTTGCCACAATGCAAATCATAACATATACCCCCTTAATATAAAGCAGTGTAAGAATAAAAATAAAATTACCTCTTAACCCTCTCCTACGAGCAGACTGAAGATCTATTGAACGTCCCTGAGTAGCTGATTATCCCAAACAACCACACACCCATACATGCTCCCATTTACGCATACACATTCATCTACACGCACTTCACTTAAACACTATACAAATAACACAGCAAATTATAACATAAGCATGCATACCAACTTGTTTTCTTTGCTTTTTAAATTTTATATTCTTGTACTTGAAATAACGTGTCAAATGTAGAACACTACCTTACTAAACTATAAATTTATTAGATCCACAATACATATTTAGCTACTTATTAGTTAAAGTTACCTACTCTGCTTGTATTACTATTTCTCCTTTGTATTACTTACATATAACTAAAAGAATTATATCTGTGGGGTTCGGCGCTGCTCGCTGAGATACAGGTATTTCACCTAGTTCGGCGGCAGAGGCTCCCCATTTTGTGTACTAGTTAGAAGAATCATGTATTGGTTATAAGTTTTTAGATTGTAGGTTTTTTTAAACAATAAATAAATAAAATAAAACTATCAAAAATAAAACAAACACGTGGTCGGAGTCGCGTGCAAAAACTAGTTTGAGTGAAATTGTTTTCCTCCAGCAAATCTTGATTTATAGTGAAGCCTCAGGGAATTAAACAATTTTCTTTTTTTTCGTGGTCTTACCCACAAATGTTCCATATAGTTCGAATGACCGCATTCCTCATTTGATGAGGTTAGTAAAAGAAAACATTGCAGGAGACCAATGTAGACGTTATATGAGACCGGCCAAAGATATTTCTTTTAGAACATTAAATATATCTTGAGTATTTTGTGTTCCACTTATTTCGTTGACAAAGTAAAAATAATAGTTTTCGATACAAGTGCGGTAAGTTATTAGTTATTACACTCGAGGTTAGATTACAGCCCGAGCCACAGGCGAGGGTTGCGATGGTGCCGAGAGATTTAATTAAGTGAATAATTTTCTATTCTTAATACAACTCAATGTTAATTTTTTTATATTTTTTTTTTTTTTTTTAAATGTGGCTTAAGGATACGGCCGCGAGCAGTATTCGAATCTGCGCCTCCCGGATTAATACTAAATAAATAATTTGATTAAACGTAATGTTTATTTTCCATAATTTAAGTAACACAGTTTACACAAACATGTTAAATCTGAGCGAAGACTTAAGATATCACAAGTCTGCTGTGATTTAAAAATTAATGCAAAGGAGTTACTCTGCTTTTGATTACCACACTAGTGCGGTAATTTAAAGTGAAAAGTACATGTGCTTAAAATTATGCCATTAAGAACCTAAAAGAAATCCAATAATAGAACGTATGACGAACGTTTTTCGAGCAAGTGCGTAGAAAATTTAATTTCATGATTGAGATATTTTACGGCCGTATTTTATTATAATATCACGTAGTATGATACGGTATGGGTTTTACTAAAATATTGTCTTTATAAACAGTTTACGATATTAAACAAAACTGTTGTTCGTACCTAACAATAGTTATGTTTTAGGTATAAAAATTCCCGCAGCCTTCAATTTGCTCAACAATTTTTTACTATGTTATCTTAAATAGAAACCTGTTTAACATAATACATTAAGCATAACTGCCTCGTTGGTCTACTGGTCCCAGGCGCGACTGCTGAGAATGAGGTCTCGGGTTCGAACCCCGGGTCGGGCAAAGTGGTATTGAGTTTTTCTGTTATAAAATTCTCAGTAGCAGCTCGGAGTTTGGAATTGTGCCCGGTAGATAGCAATAGGCTCACCACCTATTACATGGGACTTAATAACAGCATTGGTGAAATGATGGTGTACAACTGTGTATACCACTGCCTACCCCTTCGGGGAATACAGGCGTGATGCTATGTTATGTTATGTTATAATAAAACAAGACGTATACCTGTATCTATCTCTAAAGATTTGGCAGAGGTATTTAAAGTTGTGACATGTTCATTATAATATGAAAAGAAAATAATGTTACCAAGGTTACCCAAGTCTCCAGATAAATTAAGTTAAATCATATCACCGCGCCCACTAGGCCGAATTCTTCGTCCACATTAATACATCTTAAAGCGACGTTTGGGTCATCACTATTCATTATGTTTTACTTGTAGTATTAAATATATTATTATTTAATAGCCTGACTGCCTCGTTGGTCTAGTGGTCGCAGGCGTGGCTGCTGAGCGTGAGGTGCTGGGTTCGATTCGCGGGTCGGGCAAAGTGTTATTGAATTTTCTGTTAGGAAATTCTCAGTAGCAGCACAGAGTCAGGAAGTTGGTGGTGTGACACCCCCGTGCTTCGGAGAGCACGTAAAGCCGTCGGTCCTGCGCCTGATCTCTCTCTGGTCGTGTCGGATTTCCGTCTCATCGGAATATTAGAGTAAAGGAAGAGGGAGTGCACCTGTGTTTGCGCCTACACTTGTGCACTATAATATCTCCTGTGTACTTGGCTAATCTCCGTGGAGATAGGCCGCCGTGACCGAAATACGGTATGAAGGAGTATTCGTATTATTATTTAATAGCCTGTATTCACCGAAGGGGTAAGCAAAGGTGTACAAAGCTGAAGATACATTTGACAATTGTTATTATATTGTTAATAAGTGTAATGTGAGCCTACTGTCACCGGCCAGCCGGGCACAATTCCAAACTCCAGGCTGCTAATAAGAATTTGCCTACAGATAAACTCAATAACACTTTTCTCGACCCAGGAATCGAACCAAGACCTCACACAAAGCAGTCGTGCCTGCGACCATAGACTAATAAGGCAGTAAAAATTTTAAACTTGTTGGTATGAAATATACAAAAATGACGTAAGCAATGCTGGTCAGAAACAAAACCTTTCAAATAATGAAGTTTTTCTTAACAAAGCCCGCACACAGCGAAGCAAAGGCTTTTAGGATTGACGCTTCCGTCAAAATTGAGAGCTAATCCCAAATAATCCCACGATTATAATTTGTGTAAAAATAAGATGTTTTTCTTCGGTTCAGAAGCCTTTGTTTTAAAAATGTTTTACTTGACTTGTTTTTTTTTTGCTTGTCTGCTTAAAATATGCTAATACATTTCGGCAGTGGACATTTTTTATTGAGGGGTGAAAGAACTATAAATATTGTGCAGGCGAAATTTCTTGTTGTTTATTTAGGAATTGTGATTTCTTATATCTATTATTTTTTGAAGCATCAATATGGATAAAAGGTACAAGAATATATTGTTTTTTAAATCTGTGTGTAGCATTATCTGAATGTTCCTGAAATATGGCCCTAAACAATGAAAAATATATGATAAGTATATGTAAAAAAAAATATTTGTAATTATAACATAACATAGAAAATAAATGTTATTAAAACCAAAAAAAGTGTTTGATACACTCACAAATTAATTATTATTACATTGTGACTATTGCAGTGTCTGACAGGGTTATGTCTTGCAAACGACACAACTTTGTAATATCAATATTCAACAAAGTTGAATGAAGTATAGTAATACCTTAGGTTTGAGCGATCACTACACATTATAATAAAACAACTTTTAACCGGATTAATCGCGTGTCATCATCAGTCCTCTTGCGATCACGAACGCTGCAAAGTGTTTGAAACGTCAGGAAAAATAAAAAACCAATAATACACACGATTAATCCGGTTAAAAGTTGTTTTATTTGAATGAAGTATTTTATCATCTTTTTTCAGAGAATTTGCTAATATAAGTAGCTTCATTTAGATCATCAAAATGTAAGGTATTTTCCTTTATTTACAATAAAAATGGCTTCCTAATATTTGACCATCATTCCGGCAAATCCGTAACTTGAAATTCGAATATTGAGAATTCGCACCAAAACGCTTCATGCAAATACCACCCAATCCTTTGGTTTGCCACATATTGAAGAGGGTCGATATTACTGTGTCGTTTGTTATACAAATATATTGACGTACGACAAAACGTTGGACGGCAATTTGGTATATTTTCGGTCATAATATATTACATTAAACATAAAATAAAGCTGGAGAGTTTGTTCGTTTGAACGTGCTAATCTGTAGAACTATGAATCGGGTTTGAAAAAATATATTTGTAGTTGTAAGCCTAATTTTTTGGGAAAGGTATGGCTATTTACATCACGCTATGATCTATAGGAACCGGGCAAGGAGAGAATATTGGGGTGTGACTGTGTCGTGGACACAGGCGTGGGTGTTACGTGAATACGTGTAAGTAAAGGGTAATATTTGAAGAATTTAAGCAGAAAACCTCAAAATGGCGGCGCTTCCCTTTCCGCCGCGCGCGATGCGTCACAGTCACACATAGCATCATCATCATAGCATCACGCCTGTATTCCCCGAAGGGGTAGGCAGAGGTGTACACAATTGTACACCCACATTTCACCAATGCTGTTATTAAGTCCCATGTAATAGGTGGTGAGCCTATTGCCATCTACCGGGCACAATTCCAAACTCCGGGCTGCTACTGAGAATTTTCTAACAGAAAAACTCAACAACACTTTGCCCGACCCGGGAATCGAACCCGAGACCTCATGCTCAGCAGTCCACTAGACCAACGAGGCAGTCACAGTCACACAGTCATACTAAACCACTATAATAGTCGACAATATATCGGGATTATGAAAGAAAATAAACGAAATTGATCCATGAGCGAGCGAAGCGACCTCGGGAGTTTCGTGTATCCCGATACGGACAGGTTAGGTTTTTAGGATTTTTTAGGTTTTTTCTAACCTTTCAGACACAAAAATATTTTTTTGCTTGAAGGGTTTTTAATATACCTATACAATAAACAAACCTGTCCCACAGTAGATATATCATTTTGCATTACGTCTAAAGGTCAAGTAGCTGTTTAGACAATATCATCATATGTATGTTTGTAGCTGTTTTGTTAAACGTATAGCAATGGCAATCGAGCAGTACGTCGTTCAGCTGTTTTATAAAACAGTACAGTTTTGTAAATCCGCTAGCAGTTTTGTAAAACAGCGGATTCTACAATCCATCTGCGACATATATATACACTCGTCGACTAGAGAATTCTTCCTTTTTTCGTTGGTTGAAAAACCCGATAACATTTTGCCTAATCCGAGAACCGGACCCGGGACATCACGTTCACCACTAGACTAGTGAGGCAGTTGGCACCTATTTAATTGCACTTAATTTTGACGTAGCACCGTTGGTGCAGGTTTGTTGTGCAGTGTATACTTCTGCCTACCATTTCGTGGAACACAAGCGTGCTACCGTGTACCGTGTATGTCTGTAGCGGGTTAAACATTTGCCACCCGTTATATTAAGAGCAATGGGTGTTAATACACATTAAACCGGGGTTTGTTTGCGAGTTTAATGCTTGTTTAAATTATGTTTATTGTATTGGTTTAGTGCCGTGTGTTTCGTTTTGTTAGGTTAGTACTAATTGTGTGGAGTGAAAATTATCAATGTTGTACTTACCAATTGATTGGGCACAATTCCAAACTCCGGGGTTAGGGATACATATATCATACAGTTCAATTATTGTTATTTGTAATCTTTATTGGTGTAAAAAGACAATTAAGCAATTTATATAAAAAAAAAGATATTTATTTGGTTATAACCCGAGAGAAATTTAAACGTGACGTCACCGATGATATTCTAAAAGTATGTTATTACTGGGTAATTTTGATGTTATGTCGCGTACGCTGACGTCAGAGAAAGCACGCCAAAATGGCGATGTTTTAACGCCCGGAACTGAATGCATTTTAAATTCTTATTATAATACTCAATAATAATATTTTACAAAGTGTTATATATTTTACGGTAATGTGAAACCAACATCCTTATATATAAAACACCTAAATTGTGTTTACCTATGTCCGTCACAGACTTTGAAACCATCTAACCGATGTGCCCCAAACTAGTTTCATTAGAAAGCCAATAATGCGAAGATGGTTATAGACCACTAAAAAAACATGGTAGCACACGTCGGGTGCACTTCCGCTAGTACACAATAGAATCCTACTAATATTATAAACGCGAAAGTTTATATGTATGGAAGTTTGTTACTCAAAGTTAAAAAAAATTTAAATGGTAAAAGAATACAACTAAAATTGTAACTTTAGAGTTCGCTAAGCATGCGTTAATGTTTTTTCAAAGACATATCTTGAATTATTAAGGTAATTGCATTCTTTACGACATTGTATTAACTGCAAAGTTAGTCGTGTCGGTTCAGTCACTTGTATAGGTACTGAATTGATTGCAATGACGTAGCCATAAGACGTGTTAAAATATGGAAGAAGAATTCGCGGTGGTGAGCAGAGGTCGAGATGGCTTAGTGGTCAGAGCGCCTGGAGTATCTATCCGGGAGGCGCAGGTTCGAATCCTGCTCGCGACCGTATTCTTTTTCCATTTAAAAAAATGTAAGTTTAGAGTTCGCTAAGCATGCGTTAATGCTTTTTCAAAGACATATCTTGAAGTTTGTTACTCTTTCACGCAATAACTACCGTATTGATTTGGATGAAATTTGGCACACAGATAGTTTATAACCTGGATTAACACTTTTGTTATTGAGTTTTTCTGTTAGGAAATTCTCAGTAGTAGCCCGGAGTTTGGAACTGTGCCCGGTTGATGGCAATAGGCTCACCACCTATTACATGGGACTTAATAACAGCATTGGTGAAATGTGGGTGTACAATTGTGTACACCTCTGCCTACCCCTTCGGAGAATACAGGCGTGATGCTATGTTATGTACTTTTTATCCCAGCTCGACCTAATTCTGAGTCCACGCCGACGAAGTCGCGAGTAGAAGCTAGTAAAAAAAAAAGCATGCGTTTACCCTACCATGTTGCTTTGCCCGACCCGGCAATCAATCCCAGGATCTCACGCTCAACAGCCACCCTTGCTATCATTACCATTGAGTAGTCCTTCAAAGTACTAAGTAAGTAATTCTCACATTATTGTAAATTGTTTCTGTTATTTACATAGAAGTCCAATCTAGTAACATTCAGTTACAGGAAGACGTAATTCAACGAGCCGGTGCTTACGGCTTTAATGGTATACTTAGAGGATGAAGATAAGCCGTAAAGAGAAGATTAACTTAACCATTGATTTGTGAGTAGGTTAAGAATTCTGTCACGTATTTTGTACTTCTGTTAAGTTATAAATGGGAAAGGAAATGAATAAATACAAATTAATACTTCAAACTTGACTGCCTGCCAAGCGTGACTGCTGAGCATGAGGTCCTCAGTTCGATTCTCGGTGTTATTGAGTTTTTCTGTTAAGAAATTCTCAGTAACAGCTCGGAGGTAGGAATTTTATATTAGGAATTACTAATATTAGGGACTTAATAACAGCATTCGTGAAATGTTGGCGTACACCTGTGTGTATCTCTGCCTACCCCTTGGGGTATGCAGGCGTGATGCTATATTATGTTGTATTATGTTTTTAATCTTTCAAATGCATTAAAGCATGTATAGTGAGTCCTATTATTATACAATTAATTTACTGTAAAGGGACTTACAGTTAAGTTACTGTAAAGGCACTGAATAGATAGCGATGACGTCTTGCTGGATTGGTGGAGTATTTATCTGAGAGACGCAGGTTCAAATCCTGCTCACGACCGTATTTTTCTTTCCACAAAAAACAAATACAAATTTTGAATTGATCAAACTATTATTAGACGATTTATAGTGAGTGACTGCCTCGTTGGTCATGTGGTCTGCTTATAATTGATTGCAAGCGTGGCTACTCAGTATGGGGACATGGGTTTGATTTCCAGGTCTCGCAAAGTGTTATTTAGTTCTCCTGATTGGAGAATTCTTAGCGTTTAGCAGCCGACTGTTAGAAAGTTGGTGGTGTGAGGGTGTCACTGTGTCACACCGTGTCACGTGCTTTGGAAAGCATAGTTGGTAATACATTAAGTTCGGCTTCCAGTCTATCCGGATGCAGCTTAATACCAGTATTTTTTATTGAGCGACTGCCTATCTGTCTTCTAGAACCGAGTTACTAGGTAACACGATATCTAGTTGAAAGACTGATAAACTGACTTTCAGGCCTCTAACTGATCTTTATTTGACAACCGAGAGCGACGGTTGTACGTGCTCTCCGAGGCACAGAGTAGTCTCGACAAGAAATGATGATCAATCATTCACAGACCGACCGCGACAAGCGCAGCTTAACCTGTTACTTAGCCACGAGTCGCTGTTTTTTATAAGCTTCTATTTACAGTTATTACGAGCCAGACTGTTAGTAAAATACTCTCAATTATGTTTAAATTGTAAATATAGACACTCGAAATGTTAAAATAACAAAGATTGCCAGACGGAGCGTGTGTTTAAACATCTTAAGTACATTAACCTCGATATTTCTCACTTATACACATAACCATACAAGCGTAACGTATGAAAAATTATACACGATGTTGAACACGATGCTTCTGACGAGATTCGAAGAAATAATCTTCGTACTTCGGAATTACATACAATACCTACAATTTTAGATTCGCAATATATGTAAGAAAAAATATTTTGTAGGCACGAAATAAGTTATCAGGTTTTAGTCGTGTGGTAAAATTTCGATACATCTTTTGCGTTTTTTTTTTGTTATTTGTTAGGCGATGAGATAGGTACACTCTGGGGGTAAATTTGGGTAGAAATATTTAGGTATCTATTTATATGTACTTCATGTAAAATTGTTGGGTGACTGGTATTTAAACTGTGTAAGAATTCGTTCTTGTTTTTATGGAAAGTTTATACAATAAGTTCTTTCACTATTAATCTGAAATATACCTTTAAAATGAATACATAGGCTGTAAAGATGCTCTGTAAAAATATAACTAATATTATCAATAATTGTTTTTGCGCCTAAGCAAAAACTTCTATTAATATTTGTTTCCGTTTCCGTAAAACTATTACTATATGCAAAGTTATTAGAGAAGACTATATGAGTAACGCGCCATTTTATGAACAATCATTAGCACTTAACGGGGCGGGCTCAGTCTAGTTCCTGCATCTCTGTCTCTCTTACCCTCATAGCAGTAGAAAGTATTTTATAAAATTAAATTATTATTATAAACAACAAAAAACTGATGAATAATAGATATGAATTTTTTACGTGTTAAAATGATTCTGATTATTAACGTGACCTTATATATAAAAGTTACTAATAGTTCGTAATAACCATGACGTTGTATTCGTACCCTATATTTCCAATTAGGCGTTTTTCCATGTACAATATAAAAAAAAGTTTCAAGTTACAACCTTATTTTATTTTAAACTAGCTGTACCCGTGGCCTTGCTCACGTCAAAGTAATCTTGACGCCAAACTAAGATTTCAATTAATTATACGTACAAACTCACACCTGATTCCCATTGAGGTAGGCAGAAACTATAGATTTTATCTTACATTCATGAAGAATGCATGCTCGATGGCTTAGTTTATTAACCTGCCTTTTTTGAGAAGCTCTGGTACGTTGGTTGATGTCAGACCCTTCACCCCTTCCTTTTTTGGTAATAATTGTTGCATTATTCTATTATTGTCTATCCTCTTTGAAGCCGCCCTTATACAGACAGCCGTGACTTTTCAGATATTTGACAGCTGCCCTAGCAACCCAAACTCATACAGATAAATCTACGAAAAGCATTAATGCATGCATAGCGAATCCTTAAGTTATAAATTTTAGTGGAAAAAAGTATACGGTCGTGAGCAGGATTAGAACCTGCGGCTCCCGGATAAATGCTCCAGGCGCTCTGACCGCTATGCCATCTCGACCTCTGCTCACTACTGCGAATTCTTATTCCACATTTTAATATGTCTTTTGATGACGTCATCGCTATCTATTCAGTCCCTATATAGGTGACCGAACCGACACGACTAACGTTGCAGTTAATACAATGTCGTACAGATTTTATGCTATTATGGAGGTCAGCTGAAAGCTAGATGCAACATAGATGATCTTATGTTATTTTCTGTTTTCCAATAGTATTACCGAAATTTGATAAGCGGCCGTTCCCGAATGACTGTACCGACGACCTATCACTATGGAAAGCACTCCCTCTTTCTTCACTCACGTATTCCGGTGGGACGGCAATCCGACACGTCCGGAGTGAGATCAGGCGCAGAACTGACGGCATCACAATATGTGTTGGCCAAAATGATAATGTCACATACATAGGTACAAACATAAATTCACGTCTTTGGCCTGGGCTTCAGGTAGGCAGGCACTATAGAACGCCACCTGCTAAGATCCTTACATACTCTTTTTGCTTCTATCACGTTCATACGTCTGTTCACACACGCGTGCTGGTTGTGAGCACTACTTTTTTGACCTTTTATTGAGTTTCGGTGGGTCAGTTTATATCCATTTAGGGATCTCAGAATTTCCAGTTACACCTGCCTCGTCTTTTCAACATGACTCTAAGCATACTATTTTCAGTTTCTGTCACTGCATCTTCATTTAAAAATGTAAATATTCATGGTCATCAATCTTGTGCAGTGTAAAGAGAATCTAAGAAAAACTGACTTATTAGTCTAGTGGTTGCAAGTGAGTATAAGCGTCGGTAAGTCTTGGGTTTGATCACCAGGTCGAAAAAGTGTTGTTGAGTTCCATAATGGAGTTTATAGTAGAGCTTGGATCTGGCTCGTTGTTTATTTCTCCAACATTTAATACTCGATCTATAAAACGAATGCCCAAGATGCAGGTACTGATAGTCTGTTCCAATCTCCGCTTAGTAAACATTCGTTGAGGTTAAGCAATGTTTTACACGATATTTTATTGGATAGGGTAATGATGACGCTAACTGCAGCATTTTCATTAAACCCTTTCGTGCATCGGATGGCGCATTAAGTTTTCAGTCCCTATCTTCTACCTAGCCTTTTCCCAATTACATTGGGGTCGGCTTCCAGTCAAACCGGATACAGCTTAATACCAGTATTTTACATGGAGCGACTGCCTATCTGACCTCCACAACCCAGTAACTGGGTAACACGATATCACGTGGTATGACTGGTTGTCAGACTTTCAGGCCTCTGACTACCCGTTACGGCTGTCATAGATCTTAATTTGACAACCGGGACCCCTCGGTGCCTCGGAGAGCACGTTAAGCCGTCGGGGCTTAACGTGCTCTCCGAGGCACGGAGGGGTCTCGGTATGAAATTATGGTCACCCATCCACAGACCAACCGCGGCAAGCGCAGCTTAACCTCGATCGATCGATCTGTACGGTTGTTACTTAAGTTTTCAGTCCCATTTGTTGGCAATAGACATCGATCGACTTCAACTGTTGAAGCTTCTAGAACATCGTAAAAGAGAAATTTTTGATGCCAAGTATAAAACACGCCATGGCTCTTGTAGGACTTTTATTTTTGGTGAAGCTTCAGTTCAAAAGAAATTTTCGTACCATAATTGTTAGGGTGAGCACAACTGCACAACGTTCTTAGTTATTACCCTTGGTTTTAAAACTTTAAATTTAAATCGAATTCACAAAGGATGATAAAATAAATAATTCAAAATATCATCGAGGATGCCAAACAACTCAATAGCTGGATAGCCTGTCACAAAATCGTCAGTAATCTGATGTTTCGCTATTACCTACTTATGGATTAGGCAATTAAATTAATCCTAGGGCCAGGCTGAGGGAATGTGTAGTTTTGTTACTAAATAGGTATTGGGGGCTGAGTTGTCCGCGTCCGTAGGAGTGCACCCTTAAAATGTAATCCCTACACGCAGCCCCTGGGTGGTGCAAAACAGGCAACACAACTCTGGTTGTAGGCTTCGACCACGGCTGTTTACCATCCACCGGACGAAGCCGTTGTGGTAGTGGGCAGTTGCATCAACTCCCCAACTATCGTTCTCCCAAAATCTATCCACTCTACTTAAGAGTGAATAGATTTATTCTGGATATACGTGCTCCATCCTCGGCCACACCGTCGCTTGCCATCAGGCGAGTTGGTGGCCAAACGTAGATCCATTTGATCATATTTTTTTTATATAATTATTGACAGAGTTTAAAACTGACTTTTCTATGGAAAGAAGTACCATGATTAATGATGAGATCTGATTGATAAAAATTTTACATAACGCTAACGTGTGACATCTTCTCTGTGCTTCACCATATTGATATGAGACAGCAAGAGAAACACATAAAAAGTGGGTTTATATTACAAAAGGACACGAAAAACTAAAATAACGTTGTTTTTCTTCGATATAACAGATAAACCTTGTATTATCAAAATTAAAAATATGCAAAAATAATATCCTGTACCAGGACTCGATCTTAATACTTATACCGTGCCAGTCACCTATGTACGGTATGTAACTAATTACTCAGTTGACTATGTCAATAAAATAGGCATTCGCAATCTACTAATCAAAATACAAAACCGGTAAATGCTTGGTCCCCATGTGATAAAGCGCAATGATACCTTTTGCAGTGCTTATCATTTTTGATAAGCTATACAACAGTGCAATTTTTATTGAAATCCGTCCAATTTAGATTCTGAGTGTGAGATGTTTAACATCACTGCTCAGCTCCCTTGAGGAAATGCGGAATTTTGAATAGCCTATAAGTTGACCCGGCTTCCGACGATATTTTTTACAAATTTTCATTTGTTTCTTTTTCTTGGTTTGGACGCCAACCTCGGACATACAAACAGACAAAAATACTCAAATTTTAAAAACAACAGAT
Source organism: Xylocampa areola (assembly GCA_935421205.1). Classification (NCBI taxonomy): domain Eukaryota; kingdom Metazoa; phylum Arthropoda; class Insecta; order Lepidoptera; family Noctuidae; genus Xylocampa; species Xylocampa areola. Next base: position 16,624,314 of record OW285204.1, read on the forward strand.
TTGGCAGTAGAATCGATTGAATAACACAATACGAAAGAAAAAAAATCCAAAAAGCGGATTTGAAATTTTCGGGCTTTCGAGTTACGATTTTATTATAAGTATAGATAAATAAAAGACGACACTGGCCGTCTAAAATGTAGGTAACTAAGTTGTTTTTTCTTTCAGACAAAGAGAATTTGAGCCTGATCAACTTTCAAACAAAGCCAACGAATTCGAGAGGGGCCAGGGTCGCCAGGAGGCAAATACTAATCAGAATAACATGATATTTCTGTAGATAGTATTCAAAAACAAAAAAAGGATTGTACATTGTAAGACCTAGTTTCAGTTATACTACATATTTGTAGATACGTATTATTTTCATTATTGAGTGAATGATATCATCATACATTAAACAATGGTATTTGAATCTGCTTACTTTAAATGTTCTGTTTGTAATACCTTACATCGCTTAATATTATTTAAAGTCACTCGAATTCCTTCATACAGTTCCTTCACAAACCAACTTTAGCCAATCCCTTATAAACTACCTAAATCATAATACCTAATATTTTTCATCTGACTAGACTAAAAATATGGGGTTATCACTGCATCTAAGCCTTAGCCAACCCCATTTCCTGGCTTTCTCTGGCCATTATCTTGGCATTTTTCACTCCCTGATCTGTCAACCCTGGAGGTGCCGTAACTTTCCTTTTCCGCGTGGGTAGGTACTTGCCTTTCTTTTACCAGAGCTTATCAGGATTCTACGGTATTTATGATCTGTAACGGGGCGAAGAGGGTTACCTTAGCATTAGCGGTAAGCCTTCGACTTTATCTTTTCCTATATTTTTATAACGCATCCATCATTTTTTATAGAACATGCGAGGTTTGAAGTTATTGTTTTGGAAAATGTATTGGGATTATGGGGTTTACGTGATCTATCAAGGTGATTTGATTAGCCTGGGAGGGTTCAAAAACCTGAATTCTTTTCATAAAAAAAATAGGCCGTGAGATTCTGGTGATATTGAAGTAATTTTTGGTGTTTTTACTAGGCACTTAGGCATTGCGAACACGCTAAAAACCTTGACAAACAAAATCAATTCTAAATATATGAGCTAGAGAGTCTAAAATAGCGTGTTTTCTGTAGGGCAAATTGCTTTCAGCGGAGCTTGTCCAGTGAATTTGGACGGCAAAGCATGAGCATGCCCTTCAAAGCACGGAGATAATAATCGGATGAAATTTAAGTTATTAAGACTGTTTTATTAATAAATACTTAAGTAACTCATTGTATGTTAATTCCATAAATCCTAACACGCCGATATTCGCCGATGGGTAAGACAGAGGTGTAGCGAATACCTATTTTAAATACGCATTTCGGCTATGCCGTGATTCAAAGTCAAAGTCAAAGTCAAAGTCAAAGTCAAATCATTTATTTCAATTAGACCCTTTACAGGCACTTTTGAATTGTCAGAAGCTAGTTGCCACGTTCCAAAGTGTAGATTCCTATGGAGAAGAACGGGCAAGAAACTCCATGGTTACTCTTTTTATAAAATAGGTTTTCACAATAGCAGGTATTGGTTACACTGACTCTGTTGCAAAAAAAAAAAAAAAAATTAAAGTTGGTGTGCGTTGGTCGTCCTGGTCACAAGTTCTACCTAGATGCGATTGGCACAGGACCGACGCAAATGGCATAGTTCAAAGGAAGCCTATTTTTGGGAAACTATTAGGGAATTTTGGGAGCTATGGATGGTGAAAAGGCGATGAAACCATTGCTATTTACTGGACACAATTCCAGATTGCTACAGATATTTATTTTCCATAGTACCCCATTAAAACATTTCTTGACTCAGGAATCAAACTCAGGACCTCTCGATCACCAGCCAAATTCACCAACAAACAAAACAGATTTTATAATTACAGAAACATAATTACTACATCTCCAAACAATTGTAACCAATATCGCACACACACAACGCTATAGAAGTGTACTGTTCCTAATTTACATAACACACTGGAATTTCTCTTCAAAGGTGCGTCTTTTGTCAGAGAGAAAACAAAGGGAAGACACCTCGGTTGTTACAAAAACGTTGAATGTACAAAGTTACGAATAACAAGATACGAAGTCAAATGTGTGAGTAACGGATGGTAGAATAAATGGAGATCGAAAAATGCTGGAACTGGAAATTAGGATAGGTACTAAGCTAGTGCTAAAAAGGTTTGACGTGTGACCCATTTGAGACCTAAGATTTTAAACAGAAAACATATGATATCTAATAATATAAAATATGATATCATCAAATTATTTTTGATTTACCTACTTATTATTACAAACTACACACACATGCCTGTGACATACTTTCCGTGAGACTTAGACAAATAGCACTTTATATTTATATCTCCTGAACCCTAAAAGATATCGTAATATCTCATACACGAAAATTTAAGTTACAAGATGAAATAAATTCAAAAATTAAAAGCACGCCTGCTATTTGTGAAGTATATTTTTATATTACATCCCTTTTGTGTACCCCTATATATTACCCGATGTTACCCGGGACAATGTGAGGATTCTAACGATACCCCATACATCTGAATCGGTCCGGGCGTTAGGAAGTAATGGTGAAATAAATAGACTCATAAACATACAGACATACATACATGAACCCTAAAAACATAACACTCCTTTTTTGGGGCAGTCATGTAAAATTCTATACCTGTTCATATTAATTCTCAAATTTTTATTTAAATCCGTTGAGCCGTTTCGAAGTCAATTTCACCCAAACAGACGGACAGAGAGAAAATTGAAAATTGTATAAGTAGATGTTTTCTACAAAAAAAATGCATTTATTTTGAAAATACATACTCTGCACACCCATATTTTACCGATGCACTTTCAAGTTCAATGTAATATGTAGTGAGCCTATTGAGTATTGCCATCAACCGGGCACATAAAATTTGTAAACACCGGATTACAACTGAGAATTTTCTACGAGAAAAACCCGGGGACAATTTGCCAAACCCGGTAATAGTATTCGAGACCTCACGCTCAGCAGCTTGTGGTCATTAAATCAATAAGGCAGTTTAAAAGAGTCTCTTTAATGAACCAATATCCTATATACCTACTATATTGGTTTTTTTAACGCTTGCTTTGACAATCGTCCCTACGTGAGCATCTTTTATCAATAAAAAAAACAGCGCACCTGTAAAAAAATTCCGATGGTGTGTAAAGCCATGTTTGAGACTAACAGGTGGTTAAAGCTCTGACACCAGGTTGTTCATTAACTATACGTTAAAAAAAACTGCGTCAGAACAGCTCATCACTACGTAGTATAACGTAGTATAAAACAAAGTCGCTTCCCGCTGTCTGTCCTTATGTATGCTTAGATCTTTGAAACTTCGCAACGGATTTTCATGCACTTTTTTTAATAGATAGAGTGATTCAAGAGGAATGTTTAAGTATATAACTTATCAAGTTTCTGTTTACGTTGGGTAAAATAGACTGATATTTGTTGGAGGTGACGGAAAAAAATAAGCCGTCTGGATGCTTTCAACGAAAACGCTGCTTAGACCCTTTTGAGATATAACAAGATGATGTATGGTAGAACTGTGTATCTTATATAGTTCTACAGAAAAGTCCGCGATTGGATATGTCTACCTCTTAAGGATAACATACTCTATCCATTTTAATACTTAAAAAAATGGGCAAATATAAAGCGGTAATTGGAAACGGGGAACAATATCAAAATTTCATGATTACTTTTGGTCGCGATAACCGACATCAATGCGGGCGAAGCCGTGGGAATCGGCTAGTCGATTTATAAAACAGGGAATAAGGTCGAAGCTTGACAAAAAGCATGGTTTACAATCTTCCGTTGCGTACTGTAAATAACATGTACTACTCATAGACACAACAGTAAACGGACCTAAGTCGATTTATTTCGGCTTACATCGTGTTTCGTATAATATGTTTTTCTTCTATTACAAGATAAGCCTGTCTGCGAAATATTGGGTAATACAACATAACATATTTATGATTTGTATCAACGTAAAACTTCCACGGTTTTGTATGAATTCGACAGATAAATAATTTTCTCTGACGATATTTATGTGTTCTTAAATAACTAGCAGTAATAAAGTTATACATTTTTGTGGAAAAATACGGTCGTGAGCAGGATCCTAACCTGCGCCCCCGGATTAATACTCTAGGAGTATAAATATAAAAAATGATAACTCTATAGTATTCCACGCATGCGTTAATGTTTTTATAAGAATTATCTGTATTAGCAGTAATAACTATAATTATTATTAGCTTTTCAATGAATCATTACTTTCAATAATAATAATTATATTTCTACTTTCTCGGAATACTGTCTGATGGAAAATGAACTGAAAGCATATAGCAAAAAACAAATTTGCTTAGATAGACGCCGATCTTACGCTTTTGAACCCGTGTTATCTAATTTATTCAAAGTATCGGCAGTCTAAGTCTTCTCACATAATAAATCACAAAATTTTAATAATATTAAGAAACTTAATGGCTTCTACAGAACCAAATAACATCAAATTCAAAATTTTTATCATATAATCCGTAAATAGTTCTTTTCAAAGCTCTTTTACATGCCACTTTTTTATCTGGACAAAAAGCATTTTATCTACAGAAATGCCAAAGCAATCTTCGAGGTCAAGGTCTATTTGAGAGTCCCGAGATCATTGAATAAGGTTATGTGAGCGTAATCATGTAGAGCGCCTGAAAAGGCCTTTTGAAGAAAGAGCCGTAGCAATTTCAAGCTGACCTGTCCTAGCTGACGGCACACATGCACAGTTATTGTGTAGCTCAAACCATAATTTAGGGAGTTCAATGATCTGCGCAAGGAGATTCATCAGTACGACATTTGAAATCAATAACGAAATTTCAGTAAATGGATGGAGTTACTCGCTTTTAAAGTCTAAGGCAACCAAAACAGTCATAATATTATAAAATAACCTAATAATTTTTTCACTGGATTTTGATTGAACTAAAGAACTACGAGTACTGGTTGTCCTCGTAGTTTCACGTTTTTTTTTTCTATAATAACTTTCGTAACACTTATTTATATTAATTAATGTTTACGGTTATGGAGTGCACATGATACCGTGCGACTGTGGCCTTAGTTATATTGGTTAAACTTGTCATAACATCGCAACTAAATTTGGAGAACACATAGGTAATATGGAAACTAACAGGTCGGCCGAGTGGCTGGACAAGCATGCAGCAAGGAGTAAAATGAGCCGTGTCATTACATACGTTTCGATAAAGCATCCGTACTATCCGTAATGGGCTAACCACCTATTACAATGGACTTAATAACAGAATTGGTGAAATGCGGGTATACAACTGTGTACACCTCTGCCTACCCCTTCGGAGAATACAGCATCACGCTGCTATGTATGATCCGTACTAGCTAGAGAAAAATATTTCCTTCCGCGCTAAGTACGTCAAGTTATCGAAATAAGCCGTCGAAAATGTGGATGTACAACAGACTCTTCTGCCTATCTCATAGGGTAATACAGGCGTGATGTTATGTCTATTTACTTGTTCCCAAGGATTACCAGGAAATCACATTTTTCTCCAAGCAAGTATACAAAGACCTAGTATTGTTAGTAGACACAATACCATATCCCTATTCACAATCTAAAAAGGTAACAATATACGGGTAAATAAAGAAACCGTTCATACAATACCAATAACTATATCTACAAGGAGGCTTACTCTGCAACTTTGCTAAAATATCATCAGATCAAACTCAACGGTGGTACTCAGCAAAATGACTACGATTAACTGAAAAGCTATTTTGCGAAGTTTAAATGGCGTGGCGTGAAGTTCGTCGATTGTATTTGAGAACGAATTGAGGTCTTGCATTGTACCTGCTTTCTGTTAGAACTTTTCATTTAATATTAGTTTTGCCGTTTATGAGATAATGTGTTCATTGTTTGAGTTTTGGTGGCTGGGACCAATTATGCTTGGATTTTCTGTATCGCATTGTGGGCTGATGAAATCTATTGTGATTGTCCGTTTGTTCAGCGCGGTAATATGTGGGGCTTGTATTTGACTGTGAACTTCATAGGCCACGATTAAGTATACGTGGTTTGAGTCATGCAAGGTACAGTAATATTATTCTAAGCATTACTGTCACACTTTTTTTTTTGGCCTCTTGCCGTTAAGCTATAGGGGTTTGATCTGCGTAACCGAACAATTAATAGCTATAGCGAGACAATTTGATGCCTCCAGCCAGAGCATATGTTTCTGTCACACAAGAACAAATTTAAGTTTTATACAAACTCAACACAAATATCAATTAAATAAAAAAAATATTGGATTAAAATCCCTATGAGACCAAAATAGTGCTTCTAAGATCCCTATACGAAAATTTTCCATTTTGCTATGAACATTGTTCGCTTCCTTGACATGGGACTTTTGTTTGTACGATGCTGTTTGCAAACAGCAAAGAATTTTCCACTTTAGCTATTTAGTGTTACAGTTCAATTTCCTTTGTGAGTTTCGGCACAGTTGTTAACTTTGAGTTAGTGGAAAATAAGGTTGCATAGGAGTTTGTTTATTCAAGAGACCTTGTGGGCGACTAAAACGGATTGAATCAATTTTTCACCGGAAATCTATCAGCTACATTCAATAGTTGGTAATTGAAAGAAACTACTGTACATTATGGATGAGGTCGGTAATTTGTTTAGTAAATAATAGGGTAGAGCTACACGATGACTGATTTATGTGTGTTCGCTGTAAAGACAGGAGGTACTTTGTAGGCAAGACAGTTTTTCTTCACCGGAGTTACCAGACAAGTTATTACAGGCTTTATTTATTAAGAAAGAATTATACAAATACAGAACATTGTAACAAAAATGAAGAGAAATAGGTGTTTGGGAATCATAACAAGTCGAAATCGATGGTGTCTAACTACCCTAATGGGAATCAGGTGAGATTGCTTAGCTTTAAATTGAACTGTGGGCTTACTCTTGAAAGTAATTCAGCTCGATTGACATTGGAAATATGTCAGTTCGTACCTTTAAATGCCAAAATATCTAAAAATAATTATAGATTCGGGATATTATGAAGACGACATGCTTTAAAATTGAGGCAACTGTAATGTAGGTAAATATATTTTAAAATTACGCATTGTTATAATGCGTCTGTTTAATATTCGAATTGGATTGTAATTGGTATTAGTTTCAAGAGTAACACATAGGAAAGTTGCCAGAAATAAATGAAACTCAATTTAAACAACACGCTTAACATTTATTGTGACCACTACACGTTTGCTACGTGTTTGTAAATTGAAAGAACTTTACTACTTTAAAATTCAGTTTCAGTAAAGCATTTCTTCGTAACTCCGAGTAAACTGAGATTCCATAGCCGAGTGTTAGTACGACCAAAGTCAAACAGATTTCAAATTACGTCGGCCCCACGATACTCGGACGGTACTCGGAAAATTTCAGCGGTTAAAAATGTCACTACTGTATTATTCCTTTAAAAGTGAATTTATAATGCAAAGTGTGAAGTTAAGAGCTAAAAGTGCACTGTGTAGTGTCTAGCTATAAAATGCAGGTTGTTAAACCCAGTGGGAAAACGGATTGTCTCTATTTGACGCAATTCACAGTTTTAGTTGGGGTAAAAATTGTTTTCAATTCAGCACTTGAATTTGGATTTTATTGATATTAGGTTTAATTTGACAATAAGCGTAAGCGTTCCGTTAAACGTTGCCCTACATATAATAATATTAATGGTAAATGATAAACATAACGTATAAATGCCTCGTTGGTAAGTGGTCCCAAGCCCAAGCGCGATGCCTGAGCATTAATTAGGTCCTGTATTTTCGGTCGGGAAAAGTATTACATAGTAATATCTTAGGTTTGCGCGATCACTACACATTATATACACAGGTCGCAGGAGGACACCTGGGGTCCACGAACGACCACGAACGCTGCAAAGTGTTCGAAACGTTAGGAAAAACAAAAAACCAATAATACACGCGATTAATCCGGTTAAAAGTTGTTTTAATTATAATGAAAAGTGTTATATGTTTCTATCAGGAAATTTTCGATAGCAGCCCGAAGCTTGAAATTATGTCCGGTAAGAGGCAATCATCATCCCCCTGCCCTTATCCCAATTTATTTGAGGTTGGCGCAGCATACCTATATCTGGCATGCTGCTAATGTTTTTGCTATCTTTTATGACCGGCAGCCTGCCTGACGTCAACCCTCTTTGGGAATTATGTTGTTGGTGGTAACCGCCACGGATACGGTCTCCTTCTATCTAGCTATGTCACACCAAATGTTATGCATGCGCCAGGTTCTGATGTTGTCCTAATATAACACTCCACAAACCCGGCTCACCACCGATTTTATGGGACTTAATAAAAGCATTGGTGAAATGTGGCTGTACAACTTTGCACACCTTATTCCCCAAAGGGCCTTCCCCTTTGGGGAATATAGATGTGATGCTATAATATACATTCCGTACGTAATCCAACCATCGATACGCGGCCGAACAAAATTTTTCTGTACCACTACGTAACCTATATAAAAAAAAAATATCATTAGAACGGGAAAATCAAAAAGCATGTAATATTATTATCAAATAAATCCATAATATTTTCAGAAAATTAAGCCATTGGTATTACAACCGCTTCCCACCATATTCCGGCAAAAAGTGAAGAAAACACACACATTCAAATAACGCCACCATTCAAAGTAACGTTGTAATAATACACATGAAACTCCAACTCAAATAACATTACTAGAAGGTATAAGATCTCGCCCTGAATACAGTAGCGTAGTACGAGCGATATGTTGGAATTCGCTCAAGCCACGCTCAGAACGACTCGACTGAATTTATATGACGATGCCTATAAAATGAGAATGGTATAGTCGACAGTCTGATATCCGAGCCACTCCTCTTACGTAACGTTATCCTCGTAAAAATGGGATAGAGGTGAAAGTGGTTATTTTAGGAAGCAAAAAAATTTGGTACTTAAGCTTCTGTGTTAGAGACAAACGATATCTTGCTGTACGGTGCTTTGTTTGGCATGCTTCTTGTTCTAAATAGTTTGGCCCTGATGTATTACCAACCTGACAATCATAACAGGATGTCGTTTCGCATTTGGCAATGGTCACCTTCCATTGATGTAATTGATGACAGAGCTAACCAAGAGAGAATCAATTCAAACGTCTGTGTTAACCAACCTCTTTCGTTTTGTGATCACTAAAACTATTATCTGACTTAATTTAGTTTGAGGCTATACGACTATTTAATATGCTTTGAAATTCAAAATAGTTATTACCACAAAATATACTAAGCTTACTAAGAAATATCAGCTTCAAACGCTAAATAAATTAATCAACATATTTCAAAGACCGCAGAATAACTTTCCCTATTATAGAATAAAAACAGCCAAGTTGGTTACCAGCATAACGGGCGAGATAGAGCAAAATATTTACGTTGGGCATCCAGCGTCTTATAATTAGTTCAGTGTTTACGTTGCTGTAGCCTACAGGTTGTGAAGACGGCCAGTAAACTGTGTACATTAGACCAGACACGGAGTAGTGAGTGAATGGAGTACTATTGTTCAACTTAAGGTTTTCTGGCCGATATTGTTGTTATAATTATAGTGAAATTAAAAATGCTTCCTGTATCGACCAACCGTCTTTCTTTATGGAAGAAATTTTCCATTTTAAGATTGTCTGGCGGATATTGTTATCTGGTATAAAACCAGCCAAAGTAATTTATGTATACATAATCATTTTGTACCTTAGTATTTATTATTAAGTTAATAAGAAGTTTCATAATTATAAAAAAACTAAATACAACTAAACCGTTTAAAACCACCATTCTTGAAACAAAATCATGTGTATTGTCCTTGATTGCTGGGATGCGTTTAGTAGTCGATTAAATGGTAAACTAATGAATAGCATATTATGTCACATATTCAATTACGGTAAAATAGCTCAGGTCACATCATCGTAACTGTTTTTTGGACCACAATTCTTTCTTCCCCCCGCCGTAGACACACACGAGGGTGGTATACATTAAAAAATTATGTACACTCCATTGACTTATCACTCTATGAACCCAACCTTGTTGTTTTATTAGGGCTGCATTATACCATAGCCGTTTAAACAGGTCCTTTGTTTGAAAACCTTAATTTAAATAATAAATTTCGTGTGTTGAACAGGTAATTTTTGGTGTACTCTGACCTGATTAGGTACGTTTAATATTTTTTTATGGCTAATCGTTTTCGGGAATTGGAAGTTGGGTTATAAGGATATAAAAATAATAAGTGCGGAAATTAAAATAATAAAACATATAACATAACATAGCATCACGCCTGTATTCCCCGAAGGGGTAGGCAGAGGTGTACACAATTGTACACCCTCATTTCACAATGCTGTTATTAACTCCCATGTAATCGGTGGTGAGCCTATTGCCATCAACCGGGCGCAATTGTAAACTCCGGGCTGCTACTGAGAATTTCCTTACAGAAAAACTCAATGACACTTTGCCCGACCCAGGAATCGAACCCGATACCTCAAAAAATTGTTTTCATTTTGTAACTGCCTGTCCTAGACCGTTGGACTAGGACAGGCAGTTACAAAATGAAAACAATTTTTTTTTTACTTTACGTAGTTGCTAATGACGGTTATAAAATATGCTATATTGTGTATATCATAAAATAAATTCTTCTCATACAGAAAAGACACGAACATTCGCTCACTGCGGGTTGGCGATTTCAGACCATTAGGTCCAGGTTCCCTCACGACGCTTTCCTTGACTGTATGTTTGTGATGTCTTAAATAGAAAGTACATGAATATAAAAGTCACACTGGTACATGTCAGGTTTGAACCCAGAACCGGTCACTCGTAGTCACTCGGCAACCACGACATAGTTTGTATATTAAAAGGATTTAATAAATATATTAGTATACATTTTTTAACATAAAAGTCTTTTATCAGTTGCTCAATTAATATAATTATAGAGAATGACCTTCCAAATATTGATGATTGACAAATCTTAATTATTATATTGATAAAGAGCTTGATACATATAATTAAACACAGTAATTAAGAGAACATTAGATAGAGCCTTTAACTAGACTACGTACATAGTAGAGTATCATTGAGCCCAAAGTCTCAAACTCGAGACTGAAATTAATGACTATTAATTGCAATTGCAGCAAAATAATAGGAATATAATATTAAAAATTATTACATTAATTTTGTAGTTTCGACATTGCTATAATTAAAAGACACGAAATTATAATTAGTGTGACTAGAGTACATTCACAAAGGTTAACTAGATGCCTTTGTAATTAATTCGTTTTGAATTAAAACTGATCTCCTGACCGAGCAAATAGTTAGTACGGAGAATGTGAATTAGCATGACGTGTATGCGGGATATAATATTTTCAAGTTTATTTTAAGTTGTGTTAATTATTTGGAATTAGCTGAAAGAAATAATTTTTGATCGTATTTTTTACTCGGATCTTTTGTGAACAGGTGCCTGATACTATAATAACGTAGTAGCCCGACTGAAAAGATAGCAATGACGTCACCAAAGACGTATTAAAATGTGGAAGAATAATTCGGAGTAGTGAGCAGAGGTCGACATGACTTAGTGCTCACAGCGCCTGGAGTATTTATCCCAGAGGCGCAGGTTTGAATCCTACTCACGACCGTACTTTTATTTCCGAAAGAATTTATAACTTTAGATAGACTGTGGTAGTAGAATACAATTAATTATTGACCTATATTTGACACCATGAAGGTGAATTCAGTCACAGACATTGATCCTTTTTTTTTCTATTTTTATCATCGAAGGTCTTGAGTTTAATTTCTGTGTTGGACATAATATCATCAAGTTACTTTGTGAGGAAAATTCCAAAAGCAGTTATAGCAACTAAAAACAGTAGCACCATCTATTACACAGGAATTAAAAACTGCATTGGTGGAATGTGGGTGCACAGTTGCAGCGTGTACACTTCTGCTTAACTGTTTGAAGAATAGAGGTGTGATGCTATACAGCGTGTAACAGAAGCCGTCCATAGTCAAAGTTAAGTCCGTACTCAATATACAACTTTTACTATGAAAACCAAATCGAAAGCGCGAGAAAGAAAAACATGCTGCACAGGTACTCTATACATTTTGGTCGAGTAGGAATGAACGTTTCTATGGAGCGCCAGAATATTTTTTTCACGCTTTCGAAGTCGATTCCATAGTAAAAGTATGACCACAGACTTTTGTTACACCTTATATGTATATGCATGTTAATCATTGTGTATTACAAACATCATAATAACATTTTCTAGATCTCGGAATAAAGAACGGGATAGAGCAAACATGAAATAAAAACAGCTCCACTTTTCAAAACATACGATAAAAGGTAAACCATTTCCCCTTCTTCAGAGGGGTTAAAACTACACTAGGGCTGTAAACTTACAGCTAGTACCGCAAACTAAACGATAACGTCTTCCAGCATTTTAGATGCACACGTATTATAAAACTTTAGTCTTAATTCGTTTGAGAATGTTGGGAAATTTGCTAGAAGTTTCCTAAATTGTTTTTGAATGAGGAGTTTTTTTTTAAGTAAATTGGAGTTTGAAGAAAATAAATATAGTGATCGATGTTCCTAAGAAAATACGAAAAAACCGAATCTATCGTTTAAAACTTTATTGGCTAGAATTAATGACTGTACCAGTACTGTGTGTCAAATAATGGTCGGTGCATTAAACCAGTTGGGGAAGGGAAAAAAAATTGTTTTATTGAATAGCCATTAAATAAAACAATTTTTTTTTCTCAATAATAATAATGTTTAGAATGAACACATACTAGGTAAATCGAAATATGATTACTGTGTTCGTTAGCTGTGCGTGAACACTGTGCTGTGACTTCTGGGTGAGCTATTGCTCCTAAGATTAGGATTCTAGGTTATTACGATCCTAATTAATACACAACATGTTACAACTTTTGGACTTGATATTCACAGAAAAACCCATCAAAAAGCAGTGTAATTAAAGAAAAACAAACAAAGCTTCTTTCTTTTAAAATGGAGTGTAATCTATTTGTTTCAGGTTTATGTTAATTACATAACACATTGTATAGACATTTTTATTTACCTCCATTAATTTTCAAACTCCACAAAATTCTCTACTTATGTAAAAGTTACAAAACTCTTCATTACCCATAAAATGTTTATAATTAAATTGCCTATTTGCCTCCTGCGGTAATGAGCGGAGCTATTTGATCGTAAGCTAAGCGTTCCATACTTGAACCTTAATTACACGAAATTTAATAATGACTTAAATATGTTTACAGACAAACTCAAGACTTCATTATAATTGACTACATATGTATATTATTATATACTAAGATTTGTGAGGTTTTAGTAACGTAGGAACACTTTCTCACTCCATTTCTCTCACGATTTTTTCGAGTGCAATACAGAATTAGGTTATTATGTTCATGTCTTTAAGACATAGCTATTTAGATAAGTAGATAGCTTGTACCTGTGTAATCTATTCATTCCAATTATTAGCTTTTGCAGATACCTCGGGGTGGTTGAGTGACTACGCCACAGGCTGTGAGTGACTTTTTCAATGTCATACGTAATTTCTTAGTTAATCTAAGACGTGACATACATACGGAGAAAGAAAACATTGTGAGGAATAGTCTGAAATCGCCTACCCGGAGTGAGCTAGCGTGGTGATCAATGCTCGTGTGTTTATATGAAAAGAGGCCCTTGTCATGCAGTGGGACAGTTATGAGCTAGTTATGTATGTATGTATGTATGTTTCCAAACAGAGAGCGAGTTTAGTCTGGTTCAGCTTCTAGTGAAAGCAGTTGCTTGTGACTTACTGTTATTCCTCTGTGGACATGAATTACTAAAATGCAGTAATAGCCTTATGATCTCTGGACTGGCAAGGCAAAGGTCACAAGTTCAAACCCAAGGCATGCACTACTGACTTTTCGAAGTCAAGTGCGTGTTAGAAATTATTTAGCACGTGATTGAATTCGTGAAAAAAAACATCGCGAGGAAACCAGCACACCTGAGAGATGTTCTCAATGGTGATTAACGCCATTTCAGAGCCCTACGGGCGGTTTATACTCTGACACTAGGTTGTTCATCATCTGTCGATTAGAAGAAGAAGATTAATTACCACATACTGCCTAATTTCTGCCAACCTCAAGTTTATATAGTTGTCAGATTTATTCTTTTGACTGCACGTCACGACTGTTATAGGAACTATATCAGTTCCTATAACAGTCGTGACGTGCAGTCAAAAGATTATATCATGTGAATTAGTACCGAAAATGTATGCAGCTTTTGGGACGCAGGACTTGATCGGACCCTTCATCCATCTACTAGCAAACATCACTTTACGTCAAAAATCTGTATTGTTTTTAGTTGATTGTTATGTAGCTATGATCAAAGGATTTTTTATCTAAACTTGTCTTATTAGCGCATTGTTACCCACTGCCTCGTTGGTCTAGTTGGTCCCAAACGCGATTGCTGAGCATGAGGTCTTGGATTCGATTCCCGGATTGGGCAGTGTTATTAAGTTCTTCAGTTAGAAAATTCACAGTGGCAGCCTGGAGATTGGAATTGTGCCTGGTAGATGGCAATAGGCTCGCCACCTTTTACGTGGAACATAATAATAGCATTGGTGAAATTTGGGTGTAAAACTGTGTACACCTCTGCCTACCCCTTCGGGGAATACAGGCATGATGCTATGCGTATGTATGTATGTTACCTACTGCACGACAAAGGCCTCCCTTTTCCCTATTTATTTCTTTTGGTCGTTTGTTAACTGAGGCCAATTCCTCTGCTAGGTGTCTTGTTCAAACTAAACTTCTACGAGACAAACAATATTAGCGATAGTGATTAACCGTGTAGGGTATATACTAATAGTGGAAACAGCTAAGAGAAGAACCCACTACTCTTGAAATTAATACCAATTCCAATGTTAAATGAAAGCCTCAAACCAATGTGTCATCTTATAATAAATTTACATATATCATAGTTAAAGATAAATCTTTGAAAAGCATTAACGCATGCTTAGCGAATTCTAAAGTTATTATATTAAATGGAAAAAGAATACGGTCGCGAACAGGATTCGAACCTGCGCCTCCCGGATGAATACTACAGGCGCTTTGACCACTAAGCCATCTCGACCTCTGCTCATCACTGCGAATTTTTCATCCATATTTTAACACGTCTTTTGGCGACGTCATTGCTAACTATTCAGTCCCTATGCAGGTGACCGAACCGGAGAGGAAGGCGCAGGTTCGAATCCTTTTCGCGACCGCATTCTTTATCCATTTAATATTATAACTTTATATATCATAGTTATCTCAGTTTTAAACCATACCAGCTTATTTTTAGTAGTTTGAAGACATTTTGGCACTTAAAAGTTCCAATTGACGTATTTCCAATGTCAATGGAGCAGATTTATTTCAAGAGTAACCCTACCAATTAATACTTTCACTGTGAGTGTAACTAACTTTTAGATCAGATGTTATCATTATTGTATACTTAGCTGTACTTTTCATAATAATTTGAATTAATTATAAAATATTTCTAAGAAGACGCCTCGTAATCACAACTAAGTCTCACATAATTACACATATGACTTCGAAACTTAATAAAACAAATACACGTAGAAATACTATCGATAAAATAAAACGAAACAGACTGATGGCACGCAAACTTCGTAATAAGTAAAGTATCATCTGCATACTAAACTTTGTATCAAGGTTGTATAGGTCACCTTAGCTAGAAGGTCTACTGTCGTACAGTTACGAAAATTGGCCAATTGTATAGACTGTGTAAATATAAACAATACTTATCGGTGTCTGTCTAGTGTCTAGTTAGTAATAACGTATGAATAAAATATATTATGTGATAAAAACAATATCGCTGTTATCGTTCTAGTGAAGGGCACTTTTCGTATCAGTACCTACGTTTACTCAATGTTTATTGGCGATTTCAGACTCATAAGTTTAAGTAATTTCTATTTTTATGTTTAATAAGAAAAGTTCATTAAGTTCTTTAATAATTTTCAATCAAATATTTTTGCTAGTAGTACCTGCTTGCTTGTTTGTCTGTTTTATGCTAACATATCCAGAAAGGTGATTCCCAACAACAGCAGTCGGCGTCAGACAGGCGGCCGGTCATAAAGCATAGCCAAAATTTTAGCAGCATGCCAGATTTATGCTGCGCCGACCCCAAATAAATTGGGATAAGGGCAGGGGAATAAATAATTATGATATAGACATACGTGGTGCTGAGGAGCTAGTTGCGCCGTTTCTTCTTCTTAAAATGACTGTATTTATTAAAATTAGGCTAAAATACTAGGAAGCTGTGAAGGTTGGGCTTTTTTTTGGGCTGTCGTAATGTATGACGTGCAAATTTTTAGCCAAATTTGAATAAATAAATCTTGATTTAAAAAAAATACACCTGTCATTGTTTTATTTTATTTCACGTCTTTTTTTGTGTACCATAGCCATTTATTACTATTTACTTTGTTACCCGGGACAATGCAAGGATTCTAAAGTTACCGCATACATCTAAATCAGTTAACATTTAGAAGTTACATTTAGTGGAATAAAGAAACTTACAAACATACATATTGTATATGAACTCTAAGACCGTAACAATCTTTTTTGGGCAGTCGTGTAAAAATATGAAGGTCTGTTAGGAACACGTATTATTCTGTACATTCTAGACTAACCCTAACAAAGTATACCTCCAGACAAACACGATAGTAACGAAGACATTGTGATAGATAAGACAACAATAAGAGCAATCAGCCTGTCTGGCCCGCAACAACCGATTAGTGTGAGTGATTAGATGTGTACCAATTCTAAAGTCATAAAAGTTAGGCAGTTTTGGTAATATTAATAAATAATAAATATAACTAGATTAGATTGAGAATTGTATTTTTTATTAATTAATACTAGTTTTCAGCTCTCGGGTTTGGCTGTATAGTTTGTACATGTTGAGGCCATGTAATGCCTATATAAATTTCTATTTTTCAAAGAAACATTGAAAAAGTAATAGACAAGAACGGGGCTTGAACCCGCGACCTTTGACGTTCCGTGTCATCACTCTACCAACTGAGCTACCTTGTCGTGTTCAAACCTATTGAATTTTCAATCCTCTTTGTATACGTCTTAAGGAGACGCCTGGTGATATTTATCTAGTAATCATTACAGATTTACTAAACTCAGCGTTACCACTTTACAGTTGTAAATCGCCGAACAACATCCCAATCCTTTATAAATCATATATAATTATATTTTTTAATACATGTTGAGGCCATGTAATGCCTATATAAATTTCTATTTTTCAACGTGGTAACGCTGAGTTTAGTAAATCTGTAATGATAAATATCACCAGGCGTCTCCTTAAGACGTATACAAAGAGGATTGAAAATTCAATAGGTTTGAACACGACAAGGTAGCTCAGTTGGTAGAGTGATGACACGGAACGTCAAAGGTCGCGGGTTCAAGCCCCGTTCTTGTCTATTATTTTTTCAATGTATCTTTGAAAAGTAGAAATGTATAGTTTGTATTTTTATGTTAAATTCAGCCACCAAACAAAAAACAAAAATTTATATCAGCGCCGCAAAAAACAATTTTCTGCAAAATTTGGTTATGATCGGTTTGGAAGTGAAAGTGTTAAGAAGTTATAAACAAACAAAGGGTTAATTTAGGATTTTTAATAATAAAAAAAAAACTGAGGCACTTATCTAGAAGTATCTCAGTAGAACTGATGTTATTCTGCTGTAGTGGGAAATCATTAATGACACTAGTTCTACAGGGTAGATACTGCTCACCCAACGAGGAATATTATCACAACGGCTGTTAAAATAAAGTTTAATATATCACTGACAATATTTCATGAAAGATTCGTAAATAAAGGAGACCTGAAAACTGCAAAATGAAAAAGCACTCACAATTTTTCAGCAAACTTTCATTCATCTCCACATTTAATTATAATGGCAATACTAATATTTTAAAGTCTCTCGTATCAGGTTATTTGAAATAAAACATGTTTTGAGCAAAAAATATTCCGTGCGACACCGTGTGTGAAGTTCCACATAAATCTAATTAAAAATTCTCTGAGTGACGGCGGTAATGAAATTACAATGTTCATTGCACGAACCCAACTAGCTAGTTAACGAGGGATAAACTTTTTTTATGTGTATTCCCACTTTACTGTACCTACCTAGATGAGATTTTCTGATTCCAAATTGTTCTAGAGTTATAGGGGAGGGGCTCGTGGCTAAGCCGTCGGTCCCGGTTGTCAAATTAAGATCTATGGCAGCCGTTACGGGTCAGATGCCTGAATGTCTGACAAGTAGTCTTACTACGAGATATCGTGTTACCCAGTAACTGGGTTGTGGAGGTCAGATAGACAGTCGCTCCATGTCAAAAATACTGCATCAGGTTTGACTGAAAGCCGACCTCAATGTGATTGGGAAAAAGCTAGGCAGATTTTTGTTCTAGAATAAGAGGTCCTCAATGACGAAGTTCAGTGACACATACTTTTTCGAAACTGTGCCTTTATCATTATCTTTTGAGACGTCTGTGGAAGCCCTCGAAGCTAAAAAAAAAACTAATTGTGATTTTTAGCGAATCAAAACATCTTGAACAAAATATCGAATGCATTTATTTCAGTTGTTTTCAGTTTTTTACTTGTAAGTTCGCCTTCAACTGAAAGAGTCCATGATAATTATGAACTTTTTATGATAAAAATATTAATTTGCTCAGTTCATAATAAATACATTAAATCTCTAGCTTACCGAAAGATATATTCATGACGTTAAATTTTAGTACGAGTGTCATAGAAGCTTCATTCTGCGGGCAGTGACATATCGACATTAGTAAAAGTCGCTACAAAAATAATTAATCAAATAAAAATCTGTCCACAAAGAAACAAAGCAGCGGCGGGTAGCATGTCAAACAATCCATATGCCTCCCAATTGTTTTCAATGTGGCAATAAAAGATATACCATAACCATAAAAATTTCGGCAACCACAGGATGAGATAATACGTAGTAAACTAAAAAAAACTGTTCAATTGGGATCTTGCTCCTTTAAAAAAATCTGATACATAAACAAAGCAACGGATGACGCGTAAAACTTCACGAATTTTACTTACATAGTCGTTGTATTTACAGAGCAACTTTTCCGAGTCAACCGGAATTATGTATGTATAAGGTACTACTAAGGATCGATGGGGCTGACTTTCCCATAAATCCTAAGGATCAGGGATCGACGACAAGTTTTAATTTAAAACGACTTACCGCTCGATTGCTGACGGCGCCCGGATTAAAAGTTGTTCAGTAGGATGTATCGCCTTCAGCTACCTGAATATCAAGATCAAAGGAACGAAAGCAAATAAAGCAAGTCACCAAGTCAAACTTGGTCCTCGAATTTCACGAGTTTGTTTTTAATTTCCATCATCAACTGTTGCGTGGGAAGGATTCAATGTTTATTCGTAACAAATGAAACCTTTAATTATGTGTTTTCTTGAAAAATGGACTTAAACGTATTTAATTAAAGATTGCTTTAGAAAAACGCTCTATGTAACTAAGTAATTACTTATTGCATTATCTCGACGATAAAAATGTTCTTCAAATCATTTTACATGGTATAAGACAGATCAAACGTAAATTGAATATTTTTATTCACTCTCTTGTAGATAATTAAATATGAAGCCTTCTCAGATTTACCATTTACTTAATAAAAGTACGAAGTAAGTGAGTGTCCGTTTTTTGATGTATCAAGTATTTGCAAATTCCATGAACGTGGTTTTAATTTTTGGATATTTACGTAATAATTTATTAGTCTGAAATCATATAAAACAAAATTTCTCTGATATCTAAATATATAATCACTTTGTTTAAGAGAGATAGTTCGAAATGACGTTATCTAGGATTCCAGAGAAAGAAATCTTCCATAATTCTAGGAGCCACACAAATGCTCCAATTGGAGTCGTGCCATTACGCTAGGTAACGACTAATTAGATGTGATTGCTGAGACATACATAATTATATTTACTAAATATATCAATGCAGCGAGAATTTAAAAATACGCAACATAGCACAGGGCTTTTACCACTAAATGTTAATTCATTAAATTTTAGAAAATCTATATCTATACTTATAATAAAATCGTAACTCGAAAGCCCGAAAATTTCAAATTCGCTTTTTGGATTTTTTTTCTTTCGTAATGTGGTATTTAATCGATACTATTGCCAAATCTGTTATTTTTAAAATTTGTGTATTTTTGTCTGTTTGTATGTCCGAGGTTGGCGTCCAAACTAAGAAAAAGAAACAACTGAAAATTTGAAAAAAATATCGTCAGAAGCCGGGTCAACTTATAGGCTATTCAAAATTGCGCATTTCCTCAAGGGAGCTGAGCAGGGATGTTAAACATCTCACACTCAGAATCTAAATTGGACGGATTTCAATAAAAATTGCACTGTTGTATAGTTTATCAAAAATGATAAGCACTTCAAAAGGTATCATTGCGCTTCAGCACATAGGGACCAAGCACGTACCGGTTTTGTATTTTGATTAGTAGATTGTGAATGCCTATTTTAGCGACACTGTCATCTGAGTATTTAGTTGCATAACATACATAGGTGACTGGCACAGTATAAGTGTGACGATCGAATCCCGGTACAGGGTATAATATTATTTTTGTATATTTTTAATTTTGATAATACAAGGTATATCTGTTATTTCGCAGAAAAACAACGTTATTTCAGTTTTTCCGTGTCTTTTTGTAATATAAACCCACTTTTTGTGTTTCTCTTGCTGTCTCATATCAATATGGTGAAGCACAGTGAAGATTTTAAACGTTAGCGTTATGTAATTTTTTTATCAATCATATCTCATCATTATCATGCTACTTCTTTCCAGAGAAAAGTCATTTTTAAACTCTGTAATAAATAATATAAAAAAAATATATATAAAATGGATCTACGTTTGGCCACCAACTCGCCTGATGGCAAGCGACGGTGTGGCACAGGATGGAGCCCGTATATCTATATACTTATAATAAAATCGTAACTCAAAAGCCCGAAAATTTCAAATTCGCTTTTTGGATTTTTTTTCTTTCGTAATGTGTTATTTAAACGTTACTATTGCCAAATCTGTTGTTTTTAAAATTTGAGTATTTTTGTCTGTTTGTATGTCCGAGGTTGGCGTCCAAACCAAAAAAAAGAAACAACTCAAAATTTGTAAAAAATATCGTCAGAAGCCGGGTCAACTTATAGGCTATTCAAAATTGCGCTTTTCCTCAAGGGAGCTGAGCAGTGATGTTAAACATCTCACACTCAGAATCTAAATTGGACGGATTTCAATAAAAATTGCACTGTTGTATAGCTTATCAAAAATGATAACCACTTCAAAAGGTATCATTGCGCTTTATCACATAGGGACCAAGCATTTACCGGTTTTGTATTTTGATTAGTAGATTGTGAATGCCTATTTTAGCAATATTGTCAACTAAGTAATTAGTCGCATACCGTACATAGGCGACTGGCACATCATAAGTATGAAGATCAAATCTCGGTACAAGAGATTCTTTTTGAATTTTTTTATTTCGCAGAAAAACAACGTTATTTTAGTTTTTCGTGTCCTTTTGTAATATAAACCCACTTTTTATGTGTTTCTCTTGCTGTCTCATATCAATATGGTGAAGCACAGTGAAGATGTTACACGTTAGCGTTATGTAAATATTTTTATCAATCAGATCTCATCATTAATCATGGTACTTATTTCCATAGAAAAGTCATTTTTAAACTCTGTCATAAATTATATAAAAAATATATATATATAAAATGGATCTACGTTTGGCCACCAACTCGCCTGATGGCAAGCGACGGTGTGGCCGAGGATGGAGCACGTTTATCCAGAATAAATCTATTCACTCTTAAGTAGAGTGGATAGATTTTGGCAGAACGATAGTTGGGAGGTTGATGCAACTGCCCACTCCCACAACGGCTTTGTCCGGTGGATGGTAAAAAGCCGTGGTCGAAGCCTCCGACCAGTGTTGTGTTGCCTGTTTTGCACCACCCAGGGGCTACGTGTAGGGAATCCATTTTAAGGGAGCACTCCTACGGACGCGGGCAACTCAGCCCCCAATACCTATTTAGTAACAAAACTACACATTCCCTCAGCCTGGCCTTAGGATTAATTTAATTGCCTAATCCATAAGTAGGTAATAGCGAAACATCAAATAAGCATTACTGACGATTTTGTTAGAGGCTGTCCAGCTATTGAGGTGGTTGGAGAGTACATTCTCGATGATATCCAATAAAATACCGTGTAAAATATTGCTTAACTTCAGCGAATGTTTACAAAGCGGAGATTGGAACAGACTATCAGTACCTGCATCTTGGGCATTCGTTTTATAGATCGGGTATTAAATGTTGGAAAAATAAACAACAAGCCAGACCCAAGCTCTACTGAAAACTCCATTATGGAACTCAACAACACTTTTTTCGACCTGGTGATCAAACTCAAGACTTACCTACGCTTATACTCACTTGCAACCACTAGACTAATAACTCAGTTTTTCTAAGATTCTCTTTACACTGCACAAGATTGATGATCATTAATATTTTCATTTTTAAATGAAGATACAGTGACAGGAACTGAAAAAATTATGCTTAGAGTCATGTTGAAAAGACGAGGCAGGTGTAAGTGGAAATTCTGAGATCCCTAAATGGATATAAATTGACCCACCGAAACTCACTAAAAAGTCAAAAATGTAGTGCTCACAACCAGCATTATTAACGTGATAGAAGCAAAAAGAGTATGTGGATCTTAGCAGGTGGCGTTCTATAGTGTCTGCCTACCTGAAGCCTAGGCCAAAGACGTGAATTTATGTATGTACCTATGTATGTGATATTATCATTTTGGCCAACACATATTGTCATGCTGTCAGTTCTGCGCCTGATCTCACTCCGGACGTGTCGGATTGCCCTCCCACCGGAATACGTGAGTGAAGAAAGAGGGAGTGCACTCCAAAGAGATAGGGCGCCGGTACAGTCATTCGGGAACGTGCAGTCGGGAGTACTCCCGGTATCGAAGAGGTGGTAAAACATCCCGTTATCTCCAATGTATCGGTAACGGCGGCTTATCAAATTTTTCGGTAATACTTTGGGAAACGGAAAATAACGTAAGATCATCTATGTCGCATCTAGCTTTCAGCTGATTGGACTGCTGCCGAATTCGTTCATCATCCATGTTTCTCAATAAATATATATCTGTTAGTTTTCAAGGCTCAAGTGAATAGGTATTTAGTGGTCAAGCGTGTTCCATCGTCAATTACATCATTGCTTAAAATCAGGCGAGTTGGCGGTCAAACGCAGGCCCATTGAGATTATATAAAAATCTAATTGATGAGTGGAATCCTAATATTACATCGTATAATCTACACCATTTCAAAAGCTGTATCCGACAGCTGATATAGCGCCCCCACATATCTGCAGACAAGTCGCGTGTGCTGTGGAAAAATCCAAGCAGGAGTCAGACCCTAGACACCCACTGTATGACGGCCAGTTACCAGTACAACACCTAACCACCTAACAAGCCAGGCACAGTTATTTAAAACTGACCGAGGTAGTGTCAGGATGCCCAGTCGAGACTCACCGCAAAACTGAGGCTAGGAATTTTTTCACCACCCGCTAACAAATTAAGCATAAAGTGAACCTACCTGAACACAATTTTGGACACGGCAAGTGTGGATCTAGGCAACCAAATAATTAAAATTGTACCATCGACATGAAGATGAAGAATCGTTTAGTAAAGTAATCCTAATCCGGATAAATGCTCCAGGCGCTCTGACCGCTAAGCCATTTCGACCTCTGCTTACTACCGCAAATTCGCATAAAATCTGTACGATATATATGTATTGGAATAAATAGATAGAAGACGTATTAAAATGTGGAAGAAGAATTCGCGGTAGTGAGCAGAGGTCGAGATGGCATAGTGGTCAGAGCGCCTGGAGTATTTATCCGGGAGGCGCAGGTTCGAATCCTGCTCACGACCGTATTCTTTTTTCCCCTAAAATTTATAACTTAAGGGTTTGCTATGATTTATCTGTATGAGTTTGGGTTGCTAGGGCAACTGTCCAGTATGTGAAAAGTAACGGCTGTCTGTATGAGGGTGGCGTCAATGAGGATGGACAAAAATAGAATAATGCAACAATCATTACCAAAAAAGGAAGGGGTGGAGGGTCTGACTTCAACGAACGTACCTGACCTTATCAAAAAAGGTAGGTTAATAAACTGAACCGTCGAGCATGCACTCTTCATGTATGTAAGATAAAATCTATAGTTTCTGCCTACTGGAATGGAAATCACGTGTGAGTTGGTTTGTATGATTAATTGAAATCTTAGTTTGGCGTTAAGACTATTTGACGTGAGCAAAGCCACGGGTACAGCTAGTCCAGAATAAATCTATTCACTATTAAGTAGAGTGGATAGATTTTGGCAGAACGATAGTTGGGGAGTTGATGCAACTGCCCACTCCCACAACGGCTTCGTCCGGTGGATGGTAAACAGCTGTGGTCGAAGCCTCCGACCAGTGTTGTGTTGCCTGTTTTGCACCACCCAGGGGCTACGTGTAGGGATTCTATTTTAAGGGTGCACTCCTACGGACGCGGGCAACCCAGCCCCCAATACCTATTTAGTAACAAAACTACACATTCCCTCAGCCTGGCCTTAGGATTAATTTAATTGCCTAATCCATAAGTAGGTAATAGCGAAACATCAAATAAGCATTACTGACGATTTTGTTAGAGGCTGCTATTGAGGTGGTTGGAGAGTACATTCTCGATAATATCCAATGAAATACCGTGTAAAACATTGCTTAACCTCAGCGAATGTTTACTAAGCGGAGATTGGAACAGACTATCAGTAGCTGCATCTTGGGCATTCGTTTTTTAGATCGGGTATTAAATGTTGGAAAAATAAACAACAAGCCAGGCCCAAGCTCTACTGAAAACTCCATTATGGAACTCAACAACACTTTTATCGACCTGGTGATCAAACCCAAGACTTACCTACGCTTATACTCACTTGCAACCACTAGACTAATAAGTCCGTTTTTCTAAGATTCTCTTTACACTGCACAAGATTGATGATCATTAACCTTTCGGCTCAGTAACGTACAGATCTGTACGTTGTTACAATAAAAATCTATTGTTTCTGCTAATGACTGACGCAACAGCTTAATATTTTCATTTTTAAATGAAGATGCAGTGACAGAAACTGAAAAAATTATGCTTAGAGTCATGTTGAAAAGACGATAAGGCAGGTGTAAGTGGAAATTCTGAGATCCCTAAATGGATATAAATTGATCCACCGAAACTCACTAAAAGGTCAAAAAAGTAGTGCTCACAACCAGCACGCGTGTATTAACAGACATATAAACGTGGTAGAAGCAAAAAGAGTATCTTAACGTATAGGATCTTAGCAGGTGGCGTTCTATAGTGTCTGCCTACCTGAAGCCTAGGCCAAAGACGTGAATTTATGTATGTACCTATGTATGTGACATTATCATTTTGGCCAACACATATTGTCATGCCGTCAGTTCTGCGCCTGATCTCACTCCGGACGTGTCGGATTGCCATCCCACCGGAATACGTGAGTGAAGAAAGAGGGAGTGCACTCCATAGAGATCAGAGATATATATCCATAGAGAGGGCGCCGGTACAGTCATTCGGGAACGTTCAGTCGGGAGTACTCCCGGTATCAAAGAGGTGGTAAAACATCCCGGTATCTCCAATGTATCGGTAACGGCGGCTTATCAAATTTTTCGGTAATACTATTGGGAAACGGAAAATAACGTAAGATCATCTATGTCGCATCTAGCTTTCAGCTGGTTGTACTGCTGCCGAATTCGTTCATCATCCGTGTTTCTCAATAAATATATATCTGTTGGTTTTCAAGGCTCAAGTGAATAGGTTTTTGATGGTCAAGCGTATTCCATCGTCGATTTCATCATTGCGTAAAATCAGGCGAGTTGGCGGTCAAACGCAGGCCCATTGAGATTATGTAAAAATCTAATTAATGAGTGGAATCCTAATATTGCATCGTATAATCTACACCACTTCAAAAGCTGTACCCGACAGCTGATATAGCGCCCCCACATATCTACAGACATGTCACGTGTGCTGTGGAAAAATCCAAGCAGGAGTCAGACCCTAGACACCCACTGTATGACGGCCAGTTACCAGCACAACACCTAACCACCTAACAATCCAGGCACAGTTATTTAAAACTGACCGAGGCAGTGTCAGGATGCCCAGTCGAGACTCACCGTTAAACTGAGGCTAGGAACTTTTCCACCACCCGCTAACAAATTAAGCATAAAGTGAACCTACCTGAAATCAATTTTGGACACAGCAAGTGTGGATCTAGGCAACCAAATAATTAAAATTGTACAATCGACATGAAGATGAAGAATCGTTTATTAATTATATTGTAAAGTAATCCTAATCCGGATAGATACTCCAGGCGCTCTGACCGCTAAGCCATTTCGACCTCTGCTTACTACCACGAATTCGCATAAAATCTGTACGATATTGTATTAACTGCAAATTTAGTCGTATCGGTTCGGTATATATAGGGTATGTAAAGGGACTAAATAGATAGAAGACGTATTAAAATGTGGAAGAGGAATTCGCGGTAGTGAGCAAAGGTCGAGATGGCATAGCGGTCAGAGCGCCTGGAGCATTTATCCGGGAGGCGCAGGTTCGAATCCTGCTCACGACCGTATTCTTTTATCCACTAAAATTTATAACTTAAGAGTTTGCTATGATTTATCTGTATGAGTTTGGGTTGCTAGGACTGTCAAGTATCTGAAAAGTCACGGCTGCCTGTATGAGGGTGGCGTCAATGAGGATAGACAACAATAGAATAATGGAACAATTATTACCAAAAAAGGAAGGGGTGGAGGGTCTGACTTCAACGAACGTACCTGACCTTCTCAAAAAAGGCAGGTTAATAAACTGAACCGTCGAGCATGCATTCTTCATGTATGTAAGATAAAATCTATAGTTTCTGCCTACTGGAATGGGAATCAGGTGTGAGTTGGTTTGTATGATTAATTGAAATCTTAGTTTGGCGTTAAGATTACTTTGACGTGAGCAAAGCCACGGGTACAGCTAGTAATACAATAAAGAGTTAAAAGACAAAAGACTTGCAAAGGAAACCAGATTAAGACAGACATAATCAAATACCTAGACGAGACTAAATTCCACTGCAAATACTACTAAAAGAATTTCAAAGCGCAATCTCTAAAGGTTTCTTATCTATCACGCTAAAATATAGAAAATGTATCAATAGTTTTGCTACAAGTTTTAATCCGAGGAGCGACGGTGATCGCCCTCTAAGTCCTTTTAAATTAAAACTACCTCGGACACGTCACGTTGCGGATTTGTTGAGATTTCGACGAAAACAATTCGAGTTCGGTACCTATGTCTGCCTTTGCCGTTTTTACTGAGAATGTCGATGAAGGTTCACTGATATTGTTTGACAAAGTAATTTAATTATGAATTGAATATTTCTTTTTGTTTGTCGTCTCGTTGGATTTATGTACTCTTTTTATTTTGACGTGCTTTTGAAACTTTAATTGGATGCACAGGCATTTTTTTTTTGGTACGGGTAGTTGCTTTATCTGTCTTAATTAAGAAGTGTATGAATTTGAGAAATACCTAATTATGTTCTCTTCAATAATTATTTCATCGCGCAGTTAGTATTATAAACAGAGCACATTTTTTCTTTACTAAAAAGATACAATAAATCTACATATACAAACATGTTCCTCCATAATTATAATACTATTATATTTTCCTGTTTCATAATCCGGTTCAATAACGCTTCCCGGTGGAGGCATATGGCCAACAAATATTAAAATTACGAAACACATGTGCAGATACTATACGTAGGTATGTTTATAAATATGAAACAGCAAAATATTTTGAAAGAATGGCGTACGTTCACACGACATAGCTGTCCACTGCGCTTTCATGTCTACACACTGGTTACTCCTAAAATAACTCAAAGACACAGCCTGAATTCATACCAAAGGACCAATTTAACCTACGGGCATTTTTTGGGAAACCATGTTCGTGTGTTCTTGCTCTATGTAAAATAATACGGGTGTGGTTATCTGTAATGTACGAGGACCAAGCAGTCCTGCCTCCGGTATTACATTTACATAATGTACTTAGCGCGAAGAGCCGCATACAAAGGCTCTCCCTAGAAAGTGATGAGATGAGTGCGCGTCAAAGAAAAATGAATTCTTTCACACACGATTTTAAACGTATATTTCTATGCCATAATTAATTTTACTTGGTTTAAATTATTACACGGTATTTTACTCGAGAGAATGTGAGTAGAGTTTTCGTTTGCGGTTCTAAACTTATACTGTTTTCTAAGTGTCTAATAGAATAGAAACTACGTAATATGTATGCGAGATGACTGTCCACTCTATAATTTTGACAAAACTTTGTAGCTAAGCTGAATATTTTTCCTAAAAGCTTGCAACGCTTACTTTTAGTGAAAATAAAAAGACTGACATACTTAATACATGTAGTGTCTCGGTACCGAAATCTCAATATTACAGGTAAACATTATATATCTGCCTAGCCTTTTCCCAATTACATTGGGGTCGGCTTCCAGTCACACCGGATGCAGCTTAATACCAGTATTTTACATGGAGTGACTGCCTATCTGACCTCCACAACCCAGTTACTGGGTAACACGATATCTCGTGGTATGACTGGTTGTCAGACTCTCAGGCTTCTGACTACCCGTAACGGTTGTCATAGATCTTAATTTGACAACCGGGACCGACGGCTTAACGTGCTCTCCGAGGCACGGAGGGGTCTCGGTATGAAATGATGGTCACCCATCTACAGACTGACCGCGGCAACTGCAGCTTAACCTTGGTCGATCGATCGTTGCGGCTGTTACTTAGCCATGAGCCCCTCTAGGTAAACATTATGGATTAAAATACAAGACTTACTAAAATACACCTGCCCAACACCAAAAAGGACCCTATTTCAGCTTGAAGCAGCTTTTCTTTTGATTTAGATTAAATTTTACTGTCTGCAAATTTGTAGCTGTAAAAGAATTTATTTAGGTATCTTAAGATAAATCTTTGAAAAGCATTAACGCATGCTTGGCGAACTCTAAAGTTATTATATTAAATGGAAAAAGAATACGGTCGCGAACAGGGTTCGAACCTGCGCCTCCCGGATGAATACTCCAGGCGCTCTGACCACTAAGCCATCTCGACCTCTGCTCACCACCGCGAATTCTTCTTCCATATTTTAACACGTCTTATGGCGACGTCATTGCAATCAATTCAGTCCCTATACTGGTGACCGAACCGACACGACTAACTTTGCAGTTAATACAATGCCGTAAAGAATGCAATTACCTTAATAATTCAAGATAAATCTTTGAAAAGCATTAACGCATGCTTGGCGAACTCTAAAGTTATTATATTAAATGGAAAAAGAATACGATCGCGAACAGGATTCGAACCTGCGCCTCCCGGATGAATACTCCAGGCGCTCTGACCACTAAGCCATCTCGACCTCTGCTCACCACCGCGAATTCTTCTTCCATATTTTAACACGTCTTATGGCGACGTCATTGCAATCAATTCAGTCCCTATACTGGTGACCGAACCAACACGACTAACTTTGCAGTTAATACAATGCCGTAAAGAATGCAATTACCTTAATAATTCAAGATAAATCTTTGAAAAGCATTAACGCATGCTTGGCGAACTCTAAAGTTATTATATTAAATGGAAAAAGAATAAGAATCTTAAAATATGGAAGAAGAATTCGCGGTGGTGAGCAGAGGTCGAGATGGCTTAGTGGTCAGAGCGCCTGGAGTATTCATCCGGGAGGCGCAGGTTCGAATCCTGTTCGCGACCGTATTCTTTTTCCATTTAATATAATAACTTTAGGTATCTTAGTTAAGTTCTGGTAAAAGAATTTATTTATTAAGTTATCTTTGATAAGATATATATATTTTCATAAGATACTGTTCTCATGCGATAAGGACCTTGTACCAGGTATAGACCGTGAAAGGATCTTGTGAATGACTATAGGAATTCGGCACACCGTTCATGATGGATTTTCTACATTGAAGAATAGGCGTCAAGTTACACGCAAGACGAAAACGCTTTTGGCAACTCTGATAACAATTATTATTTTATTTCAATACTAGCTGTGCCAGTGACTCTGTCCGCGTGGATGTCGTCAATTAACACCATGTCGTGTATGAACACAAATTCATAATTAACAAATGTTTGACGTGATTCTTTACATTCGCATAACTTTTTTATTTATGAACCGATTGAAATGAAACAAACACTAAATGTTAAGTGAATCTTACCACAATATATTAGTGAAAACCACATCTAAATAGGACAAACTGTTTCTAAGATTAGCGTGCACAAACGCACAGACAAACAGACAAACTGATAAACAGCCAAAAATTCTAACAATCATTGTTTCGGGTGGTATTTGTGTTGATAAAGGTCCCAATAATTTTTTTCTTATATATCTTTCATGTACAGATCCGTTACATTTTTATTATATGTATTGATGATCTATCTTTAAGGCACGCAGGTGCTGCCGATTTTTCGTATGTACATTCATATTATCAACAGACTGACTGACAGTAAGAATATTTTAATCTTAATCTCAAAAACATGTATTTGTTGTATATAATATTATTTTGAATACAACGTGTTTCAAGTGTAATACTGAAGGACACGAATGTATATCAAGTAGAAAACCTTATTAATTTTATTGTTCACCAATTAATGCCTATGTACATTTTTCGGGTTTGCACTACTAATTTCGAACTCGAACGAAGTAACTGAGGTGTCGCGTGTTGAGCTGAGCTCCAGACATCGACGTGGGCTCAGCTCATGACTAAGGGCTCAATTCGAAACTAGTCGGGCAATCCAGAAACATGCACGTGAGTAGTTACCGGTGAACAATAATTAATATGTATATGCCTTACGAAGGTTATTATAGCAAAAAGGAGAGAACTTGTAAAAATATTGAATGATATGTAGCATATTTTTTCCATACAAACGAATCATTTTAGTAAGAAAGCTATTCCCTATATTATTTACTAGCTGTGCCCCGCGGTTTGACCCGTATTATAATTAGCCTAAGTTACTGTTTATATAGTCAGTACTGACTCAGTATAGTCTAATAAGATTTTACTGGCATGTAAAATGCCAAACCGTCCAGCCGTTTCCAAGATTAGCCGGAACAAACAGACAGAAAGAAAGACAACAATTTAAAAAACAGATTTATAAGCATAGGTATCGTGCAAATAACTATAAAATATGAGCTTAAAAAATAACTATTATTTTGACATTACAAACAGGCATTTGAATTCTATTTATTTGTATTGATGCTATTTTTTTCATACGTTTTATCACACTTCAGCCCAATGATTGTTTTATATACTTCATCCAAGTTTATATGGCACTCAGAATAATAACTATTATTCTAGAGTAGCTGTGCCCCACGGTTTGACTCGCGTATAATTATATTATAATTATTCCTTATAGAGTCAGCTACATGCCAGCAAAATATTATCAGAATCGGTCTAGCCGTTTCGAAGATTAGCCGGAACAAACAAACAAATAGAAGACAGGCACACAATTTTTTTTTAAATGATTTTTATGCTAGATTTTTAGGCATCGTGCAAATAATTATATGAGTTAAAAAAAACTATTATTTTGACATTACAAACAGACACGTCAATTTTATTTATTTGTATTATTATGGTGTTCATACGCCATGTTAAAAATGTAAAAATGTTTTTCAATAATTAATTCATGATTTCTTTAACTAAACGTTAAATCTTCGTTTGTCCGTGCCGTCGGGCGCTCGTCTTTCGGTACACAGTGCGCCACCAACCTCCAACTCAGAACCAAATTGAATAACGCTTGAGGAAGCGTTGGAATCATCTTTATGGGTGCTGGCTGCTTTTACACCGTGGTATGCGTTCGGATGCAATTTCCTAAAATCTTTCAAAGATTTTTTGTTATTTAAACTGTACCTTCTGAAAAGAACTGGGCTAGGCTATGGTAGCTGAAGTGTTGAGTACAAGTTGAGTAGTATTAACATGGCTAATAATAAATAAATAAATAAATAATCTTTTAATATGTGTAGTCGATTATGGGAACAAAGCAAAAATAAAAATCGTCGTGTCTGTCTCAAAGGCAGGGAGGCCTTTCTCCAGCAGTGGGTCAAACCGGATTGTAAATAATGAATAATATTGGTTAGAAATAAGCTAACATTAGTGTTACTTGGGTTCCTAGTTAATGTACTCGTAAGCTGACAAATGGCTAATGATGACCAGTTGTTAGCAATAGGCTCCCAATTCGTTACATGGAACTTGAAATGAGGTGATTGAAATGTGGGTTGTAGGTAGATACACAACAATTCCTCTGTCTAACCTTTCTTGATACAAGCGTGATGCTATGTTATGAAAAATGGATATAATGGAATGTATAGAAAATTTATATCCCACAGTTAAATAAATATTATTAAAATAAATAAAATAAATAGTTAATAAACTGCAGTAAGCGTTCGCATCGGTGTAAAGGAAACTATTATGCAAGACTGGCACCGGATTGGACTGGCTTAAGTTTCATTGTACAGTTGAGCTTGTTTTAGACTGACGGTAAATCTTCAATGATTTTACGGTTACTGTGAAGCTAGATCGTACTTGTATCATAATAAAGCAGCCGAATTTACATACGGCGGTCTTTATTGTTTGAAATTTCAAATTTGGGATCTCTGGTTTTAAATTTCAGTGGTGTTTTGAATTTTCTGAGTTCTGCGGGGTAGTTGCGAAACTGAATTTTAATTGCAATCTCTACATCGTATAAAACAAAGTTTCTTTCCGCGTCTGTCTGTCTGTTTATCCGCTAACTCCTTCTAAACCACGCAATGAACTTTTGATGCGGTATTCGCCATCATTTAGAAAAAAAAAAACACAGATGGTTTATATATACAATAAAGAATCATTAAGTTTTTTTTGTAAGTAGAAAAAAATACATTTTGCAACCAAGTCGCCGAAATATAAATTTACATTGCTTAAGTAGGCTAAACGTAACTTCACTCTTTTTTCTAATTTATACCTATGTGAATCCGGGGCGGAGGTAACTTACCTTTTGACAGCCTAATATAATAATATATATTGTAATACATTGAGTCGATCTCAGTAGTCGAGGAGGTCGTATATTATGAATACTTTTCATATATGGCAAATAGAAATAACATAAACGTAGTCATCATCATTGCAAGAAAATCTCAATAACACTTTGCCCGACCCGGGAAACGAACCCGAGACCTCATGCTTAGCAGTCGCACTTAGGACTAAACCAACGAGGCAGGAGAAACTTAATTCATTGAAATAAGAGCGAAAATTTGTTTGAATACAATTAATTTCAAGACGTCTAATTTTATGAAGCATCTTAGATAGAAATATGCAATGACTATGGTTTTAGTTATTATTATTTGGCAGCTAACAGAGTTTTATAGGAATACGAATAAATTTATAGGTAGTAGGTATACAAAATAGTACGACACAAAAAACATTGTGTCGAAGCTCCAAAATAAGACAGCAGGCTGTCCCTATTTTCCTAAAATTTTATTTTGAGAAATGTAATATCTTGTCATTCTTATATTTATTGTAATCCACCAAAGAATAAAAAACTTCTTAATTGCTTATTCGTATTTTACCATCAATATTATTACTACAACTACATTAAGTTAATTAATACAATAATTCATACACAAATTAGAATACCTAACAGTCGTCTTCATACTCAGAATGGTATGCAACAGTAAACTCGAGATGTGAATCGATTCCTCGTACGGAATCCGGTCAAGTGTTAACGTATATTACACGTCGCTGTAATTGGCCCGCGATAATGAAGTTGTAGCGACACGGAGCGTAGTGATGGGCTGACTCGACTAATTGAATCGACTAGTTACACCTGATCGATTCAGGGCGAGTACATGTTAGAAGGTTACATTCGATGATTTGAATTGTTTAGGATTTGAGCGTAAAATTGTATGATGTGACATTCTTAATAGATAAATATTACATAATATTATTTTTAAGGATTCTGTACCCAAGTAAAAACTATGTTTTCTTATTTATGGGCTGAGTAGGGATGGACAGTAATTTAACCTGGGGGTAGAGATGGAAAAGCACACCTTTGTATTGTGTACATAAATCGTAAAATAAAAAAAAATAAAAAAATAGAACCTTACTTTCAATGAAGCCGTGTTCCTTTATTTTAATTAAAGTTATTGGTTTCCATACAAATTATGTACAATGATGATATATCCATCCCGTTAATCGTATTATCGAAACAAAATTGCGTTTAAAATGCTTTAAGCTTATTTAAATCTGAAATACCACCCATAAATCGACAACAAACCGTTACAATCTCATTAAATCAACTAACTATCAGCGCAGTCCATTCCGAAAACTCGATTAATCGACTATTTGGTCAGCACTAAAATTATAGGCGGAATTAACTCCACTAGAGCAGGTGTTTCTGTCACTTTTCTACTTTAGCTTTCGTTTAATATAGGTTCTGTTTCAAGTTGGTAACTTTGTATAAGTTTATGATATGCAATATGTAGCCTTCAGGGTTAATTAATTAAATTCAGTGTTGACTGCTTTGCGTTTTGATACTTTGTTTTGTTGGGTAATTTGTATGTGTCGTTTGAAGTTTTGTCAGTAACTGGTTGTGGTTTGGTCTATGTGTCTGTGTGTATGATACGTAATATTTTACTGATTAATGTTTTAAGTTTTTTTCTTTAATGAAAATATTTTGCCTCGTTGCACTTCCCAAATGCGACTGCTGAGCATAAGGTCTCGAGTTCGATTCCCGGGTCGGGCAAAGTGTTATTTGAGTGTTTCTGTTAGGAAATTCTCAGTCAGCCCGAGATAGATAGCAATAGGCTCACAACCTATTACATGGGACTTAAT
This sequence comes from Xylocampa areola, assembly GCA_935421205.1. Taxonomy (NCBI): domain Eukaryota; kingdom Metazoa; phylum Arthropoda; class Insecta; order Lepidoptera; family Noctuidae; genus Xylocampa; species Xylocampa areola. The sequence goes on from OW285204.1 coordinate 16,659,428, forward strand.
AACAGCATTGGTGAAATGTTGGTATATAACTGTGTACACCTCTGCGTACCCCTTCGGGAAAAACAAGCGTGATGCTATGTATGTATGCTATGTTTGAAAATATTCGACGGTAAGATTAGTTGTGATTGTAGCGTGATCATTAGATCCTTTTTATCCTAGTGACAGCGTTGCAGGTAAAACATAGGCTGATCATCATAACATAATTATGATGAAGAGATAGAGAGGAGACTCTAAATTTATTTATTTATATGTTATATAAAAGAATAATATACCTATTACTTTTTTACTGAATTCAACAACAACTATACAATAACGCTGATACTGTCTCAGTAAGTTAAAGGCTTCAGTAATAATATTATGTGTGCCTATGAGTTTACTTCAATGTCAAAGATAGATATATAGTATATTATACTACATTTCTATCTTTGCCCGACTACAAATCTGCACGCCAACGTCGTATCAGTTTGCAGAGTCGGATATTTAGTCTGGCTCCGAGCATGATATTGTAAAGGTCTCGGTCATCCCGCATATGAGATTAACCACAAATACAGAGCGATAACAGCACAACAGCGATGATAAATCCGTTCTTAGTTCCGTCCCGCTCCCCGCTCGCTCTGCTCCGCTCGCACGGTACAAGCTGTTAATTTCCGCTAGCTTGTATCGGCTGAACGTGGCGTCGGCGGTATTATTACGCCTTCCCAGCAGTTTGCGACCTGTTACATAACATTTATTAGGCTGCGATTTTGTTGAGTAGAGAAGCGATATGAAATAATATACTTAGTCTTAATTAATATGTTTTATTATCAGTAAAAACACATGATAACTGAAAAATCGATTCGAAGTAAACTTATTTAATTCCGTTGAATATCGCGTTTCAAATTATGAATTGATGTTGAGATTTTATTAGGAGCGTATCTTAATTGTTTCGGATCAAAGGCCCAGTTTTAATAATCATAATCAGTTCAAAGTCAAACTCTAAGAGAAACTACTAATTTACAATTCAAGTAAATAATTGTGAACAACCCTTCAATTTAGTTTATTTTCCTTATTTCCTTCTTCCACACGATGCTTACAGAGCTCGTTAACTGTAATGTGCATCAAGTATTGAAAGTATCAATACTAAATGCAGCTTCACTCAAGGTAACGTGCCACGGTAACCGACTGAGTTAACGATCTAAACTAAATAAGTAATCAGTTTGGAGCTTTGAGCCAGAAACTAGTGTGCCATTTAGGTTTTCCAAGTTTCTGGAAATAGATGTTATGCCCTTATATTAACAACATAATATATAGGTATGTACTTAAAACCCGTTTTAAACTTTGGTTCGTAAATTAAAGTAAAGGTAAAGCAACGCTTGGCATGGCCAATCTCTAGATGGGTGTTTTCTTCTTCTTCTTATCGTGTGGTTGATGAACAACCTAGTGTCAGAGTTTAAACCACCCGGAGGTCTCAAAAATGTCTTTACACACAATTGAGAAAATCTCTCAAGTGTGCTGGTTTCCTCACGATGTTTTCCTTCACCTTTTTAAGCAAGTGATAATTCGTTTATAATACGTACACGACTTCGAAAAGACAGTAGTGCGTGCCTTGGATTCGAACTTGCGACCTTTGACTTGTTAGTCCAACGGTCATACCACTAGGCTCTCACTGCTCTGTCACTATCACTGGGTGTCTGATAAAAGTATTTGCTTCTGAGCATCTCCGTGCTTTGGAGGGCACGTCAACCACTGTGTCAGCTGTTGTTAATTTGTCACTAAGAAAAGTCAGAGTTCTACGAGCAGCTTCAATATCTCTTACACTTCCTTGACCCGTTACCAGGGCAGACGATCTCTAACTCCCGGCCGTGATTAGATACATGGTCGGAAGTGAGAGAGCATAAGGAGCCGCTGCCATCTTCTGCGAGGAGGTGATGCTTGCCGGATGAATTCTACCGTCGTGGGAAACGGCTCTGGGCCGATTCAACTCCCCAACTATCGTTCGTATCGTGTGCAGTCCAAGCTGCAGGCGGTGGACAAAGGTGGTTCGTCGCCCGATAAGTGCCATGTCCGAGACGGCCACGCGCTGCAGCACGTGCGCCACACTGAAGCGTCTGTGCAGGTTAAGTGGCTAGCATCCTGGAGTGTCTGTTGACAGCCTTCATTCAACCATAGCCTGCCGGGATTGTGGCATTGCCCGGGATTTCGGTAAAGATTCGAACAATGTGGTTTTTATTTGGTAGGAATCCGACACAGCGTCCCTGATGGATTTTCGTAACTAAAAAGAAAGTTGTCTCGTAATCACACGAAAGAAGATATTTTTTATAAAGATCACAATAACTCAAGCGTTAGGGCGTAAAATAAATGCACTGTAGGTACTCAGTAACCTATACATCCAAATCATGAGCTTTTGATTGGTGCAGTGAGTAAGGAATTGATTACGGTGCAGGGGAGGTACGGAAGTGGATTTGGTAAATGCACAGAAAAATTTAAGACAGTTGTTGACGGTATGGTTGTCTGTATGTGTCCGTTATGTATCTGTAAGTTATGACACAGGGGACAGGTGGTGATTTAGAAACAAGCGTTAATTTTGTATTTTGCCCTTTTGTCTGTTACCAATTTCGGTGAAACTGTCAAGAGTCTAATGCGAGGTAGTGATATATAATATAATATAATATATAATATAATATAATATCATTATCACCGCTTTTGTTCTGCTTGGGTATTAATCCGATCTCAACTTTACATAATAAATACATATTAAAAGGATATAAACTTAAAGATAACTCATCAATCAATCATTTAATTTACATGGATGATTTAAAAGTTTACGCAAACAACAAAAATAACCTCAACATTTTACTTGACAGTACAGAAATATTCACGCGAGATATAGGGATGCAGTTTGGATTAAATAAGTGTAATGTACTACATTTAACAGCTGGGAGAAAAAGTGAACAACAAGGAGAAGGACATACACTACTAAGCGGATTGACGTTTGAACATCTAAAGCAAGGCGAAGCATATAAATATTTAGGTATAAATGAAGCGGGAAAAATAAATCATAACGAAATTAGAGAACATGTCAAAAAAGAATACTTCAGGCGGATAAAAGCTGTTACCAATTCTCACCTTAATGCTAGAAATTTGATCAAAGCCATCAATATCTATGCTGTACCGGTCCTACTTTACACATTTGGAATAATTAACTACAAAACAAACGATTTAAATAAAATAGATGTAAAAACTAGGAAATACTTAGCAATTAACAAAGCTCATAAACAAAAAGCAGATATACATAGGTTATACCTACCCATAGAGGAAGGCGGAAGAGGCCTAACAAATATAGAAACGTTATATAAAACACAAATTATTAAATACAATCAATATTTAGAAGCAGAACAGGATGATATAATAAACGCTATTATTAAACACGATAAAGATAAAGACAAATACTCAATATATAAAGATTCCAAAGTCAATGCATTAGAAATAGGATTACGTCAAAACAATAGATACACTGATAAAGAAATAAAAACAGCTAGTAATAAGAAAGCTCTAGAGAAATGGAGGGCTAAACCACTCCATGGACAGTTTTGTAAAGCAGTTTTGGATAAGGAAAATATAGACAAAAAATATTCTTTCAACTGGCTTAAAAAACAACCAGTTTCATCTTCGTTAGAGGCTTCAATATACGCAATCCAAGATCAAGCTATCATGACTAGGCAATTCGAAAGGGATATTTTAAAAAGACCTGTCGATGGTAGGTGCCGGCTTTGTCTGACAAAAGATGAGACCGTCCAACATATTGTCTCTGGTTGTGAAAAGCTAGCTGGCACTTACTATGTTAAAAGACATAATAATATAGTACAATACATATTCTGGGCATTAGCCAGAAAACACAAATTTGAAACTGCAGATCTCTGGTGGAAGGAAACTCTAACTCAGCCATTCATAAAAGAAAATGAAACAGCCAAACTGATGTGGGAGATGCCGGTTCAGACAGATGTCACAGTAACGCACAATAGACCAGACATAATATACGTAAATAAAACAGAAAATAAAACATATTTAATAGATGTTACAGTACCGTCAGATTACAATATAGGGCCAAAGGAAATAGAAAAACTAAGCAAAGACCATCTACTGAAAACAGAGATAACGCGATTATGGCACACAAGTACAGAAATAATACCAATAGTAATAGGAACGACAGGAATAGTAGCAAAAAGCATACATAGATACAGTGATAAATTAGATGCAGCCATAAACATACATATACTACAGAAACAAGCAGCAATACATACAGTTACAATACTAACCAAACTATTAGGGGATACAGTATTTGTCACGAATCAACAGGGGTCCTAACCACCTTTTCCCTGAGGGTCTCGGGGCGGGGGTTTGGAGTAACACCGGGTGAAAACCCGAGTTGAAAAAAATTAAAAAAACAACATAATATAATATAATATAATAATATAATATAATATTCCACAACTATCACACACCGCCGTCTAGTCTCAAGCTAAGCAGAACTTGTGTTATGAGTACTAGACAACTGATAAACATACTTAAATATTTCTAAATGCATACATATTATAGATAAATTACACCCAGACACAGAACAAATGATCGTGCTCATCACACAAACATTTGTCCTGAGTGGGAATCGAACCCACGACCTCCGGCATAGCAGTCAGGGCTACTAACCACTAGACCAACAGGTCAGTCGTAGTGGGTTCAGTTCTTGGATAGTGTAGTGAAATTGGATTTTCTGGTGAAATTACACTGTTAAATTTATCAGTAGCAGCCTGGATCACAATTTCAAACATCACTTATGAAATGTGAAATATTGGCGTACACATTTTTTGGGAAGTATTTTACTTTGAACTTCTTTACGCCAATGTTATTTGCAAAATTTACGGGTTTACGGTCGGAGTCACGGGAACAGCTAGTCACATCATAAATTTTTACTCGCTCCGCTTATGCACTAAACTATGAGCGTTATCTAACGTTCATAGGCCGCACTGGTTGGATATTGAGGAAATGACACAGATGTTTCGGATCACATGTAATTCTAGGTATGTTCTCGAATCTTATGGTGCATCCAACTGTCGACATTATTATCAAGATTTAGTATGTCGGGAACTCAGGAGTCTATTGTTATGAAGTTAACGAAACGTCGTTGGTTTTTATTCAGTTGTTGTTGAAGAAATATGAATATAGTCTCCCGACCAAATTTTCGGGCTACGACGGCCTATCTCCACGGAAGTTAGCTAAGTACGCAGGAGATATTATAGTGCACAAATGAATGCGCAAACACAGGTGCATTCGCTCTTCCTCCACTCTCATGGTCCAATGGGATGGCAATGCGACACGACCAGAAATAAATCAGGCGCAGGACCGACAGCGTTACGTGCTCACCAAAGCACGGGGTCGTCACCAACTTCTTAACTCCGGACTACTACTGAGAATTTCCTTAAAGATAAAAACATAACATTAGCATCAAGCCTGTATTCTCTAAAGGGTTGAGCAGAAGTTTACTATTGTACAAATATAAATAGTTATTTAGCCCGATTTAAAGTCGTGAGCCTATTGCTATCCATCCGGGCATAATTCAAAACTCCGTGCTGCTACCTAAAACCTAACAAGGTGTCAGGACTTCAGGCTCAACAATCGTACTTGCGTCTACTAGCCGAAATGAGGCAGTTTTTGAAATGTATATTTAAAAACGCAGTTCTTCGTTGAGATTTATCTGACATAAAATGGTAATAAATAGCAGGTTCTCTGGCTACCTACTAGTGTGTAAATCGCCTCGCATCATCCCTGGGATAAAGCCACGACACTCCAGGGCGTCACGACCCACAATTAGGGAAGCCTTGAACTAAGAAACTGGTATCAGAAGGCGAACTGTACTTTTCAGGCTTTTGCGCAGAATATTTCTAACGCAAAAGTAAGAATTTTTACCTCTAGCAAGTGCGAACAACCATCACTTAGTTTGTGTCCATTTATGAACAATCACCTTAACATAATAAAGCGCATAATTTGATAAATGAATCTATCACAGTTCAATTATAAGCATCTGACTTCCCACACGTCAAAAGTTGCGCGTATACAAATTTAACTTTTTACCCTATATGTCCAACTTGATTCTCGTAAGTCATAATAAATGTCACAACTTTCCTGCCTCGTATGTTATCATCCTTATTCCTTACTTTCAAACACCTACGCTTGTACAGTCTGACAGTATCACACAGAATGTCTTGCCTGTCAGACGTCAGAACTTGTGAATCCTTGTTTGACATAAATAGAAAATTATAGCATTAATTAAATATTTTATGAACCATTAATACCATAAGAACTCTTTTTCTAACTACGTTGGGGTTGGCCAGTCTAACCTCGTGGAGCTGAATACCAGTATTTTACATGGAGCAACTGCCTATCAAACCTCCACAAACTAGTTATTAGGTAACGCGATATTTCGGGGAAAGGCTGGTCGTCAGACTTTCAGGCATCCCGTAATGGTTGACATAGATTTTATTTTGACAACGGGGACTGACGGTTAATCATGCTTTATAAAAAAACTCGAGGCCTGAAGGGGTTTCGATATAAAATTATGGTCACCTATCCACAGACCACCAGAGGCAAACGCAGCTTACACGCCGACTGCGTTTAAGCTGATTTTTGCGGCCATTCATAAATCCAAGTTATTGTAGATATCCAATTGTTTTATTACGATTTATTGCACGCGATTTGGACATACAGTCAAAGTCAAGTCAAAAGTTTTTTTATTTCAAATAGGCAAATAACATGCACTTAAGAAACGTCAAAATAATTCTAGGGGCTCGGTTCCAAGAAGTTGATCATATGGAGAAGAGCCGACAAGAGACTCTACAGACACTCTTTTTAAATAAATAATGATGATTTTTGTGAATAGAGATATAAATATACGGCCTTGAGTTGTGATTCCATCTTCATCGCCGCTCCGTGGAAAGAGTAATCCAAGCGCTCTGCTAATTCAACTTTCACGACCTCTGCTAAACTGCCGAGTTTTTCCTCCTAGTTTGGGGGCTACGATATTATTGTAATAAAATAAATAATTAAAAACATCAAAAACCTACCGCAAAAAGAAAATTTAAAAGAAATGCACAAAAAAGACCGAAGACCGTTGAGAATAGAAAACAAAATTAACATAAACTATAAACAAAGTAAACTCTACTTCGGTTTAACAGACTATATTATGAGCTGAAAGCCTAAGTTAAATACCCGCATTAAGATTAGTGCAAGCGGAACCCATTACTTTTCTTTCGGTCTTTATTTTCCAATTGGGTCCCGTTTGATACTAATTGGGTGGTAATTTTTTTTATAAACCTTTTACCATTTCTCGCTAAATCCGCCATTATGTTATTATTTTTCAAACACTTATCTAAGGACACTTGGGTTTGTAAGACGAATATAACGATACCTTAAGAGTCGAAAAACATCCAGCCGTTTGAAAGGTAATAAAGAAATTTACAAACATACATACATACACGATACGCGCGAAAAACCATAACCATAACCCCTCCTTCGCAGTCGGATAATAATGTTTGACTTGGATTTATTAAATTGAAATATTCCTTCCTTAAGACATATTAAATGTAGAAGAAGAATTCGGAATAGTGAGCAGAGGTCGGGTTAGCTCAGTTGGCAGAGCGCCTGGAGTATTTATCCGGTTTAAACCCTGCTCACAATAGCATTTTTCATTCAAAAAAAAAAACCTTGTTACTTCTTAATACTTAATTTTTCGTGTTCATAGCCAAACTAAGTTCTCGTGTAAATTTCCATAGCGAAAGGTTTTGAGCATTTTGCATCAGTTTTATTAGGTATGCTGGAAAAGCACAAAGGCGTTACTTCGTAATGTTATTCTTCGCTTGACCAAGATTCTTTCATTTCATTAGCAACCTCATTAATTCATCCCACAACAATAAAAGAGATTCATATTCCCAATCAAAAACATCTAATCTGAAACTTATCGACGAATCAAAGGAAAGAATAAGAAAAACCATCGAGTAGCAATAAAAAAGAACACAAATTGTCAATCCAGAGCAATCACTATTTATCTTGAATATGTCGATTCGATACCGAATAGACTCGATTCATCCGGCGTTTAAATCAATCGATACCCACTTGATTCGCACCATTAATATCGTTGCCTACCGTTTTTCTGACTGTTTCAATATTTAGCTAGTTCTATTAGTGCTCCCGTTTTAGATTTGACTTTTTCTTTGTATAGCGTTAGTTATTTGTCAGGTTTGTTTATTGTCTGATTTCTTTTGTTGAATAAACATTTTGTAGGACCGACCTTATGCTTAGTTCTATATCGATATTATTGCTATAGCTGTTTGGTATACATTCATTTGAGTTTGTAAGAAGTACAATTTTACGTGAAGTGTTGGTAGATTTAAACATATGCCACGACATGAAACGGTTTTATAAAGCCTAATAATCCTTTGAGTACTGGTGGGGAATAAATTTTCTTATACATAAATACTTGGTTGTGTTTAATCTTTTTAAAAAGAAATTTAAAAAGATCCTTTCGTTCTCGGCCTCGATATCTGAATAACTATTTAAGGTCGAAATTGCTTAGTGGTTAGAGCGCCTGGAGTATTTATCCGGGAGGAGTAATTACCGCCTGGAGTATTTATCGAATCTTACTAACACCGTATATTTCGTCCCTCAAATATTTATGATTTTATAGAGACATAGTTTATTACATTAATTAATTCTAAGAATGGAAAGATTTCGTAGAACGCCGGAAACCATACGATTGATACAATTAAGACCGAATAACGGGGTAATTTATTGCATACTTCTGCGGCTTCGTGAAGCCTCGATGGTCTAGTGGTCGTAACCGCAGCTGCTGAGCGTGAGGTCCTGGGTTCGATTCCCAGGTCAGGCAAAGTGTTATTGGGTTTTTCGGTTACGAAATTCTCAGTAACAGTCCAGAGTTAGGAAGTTGGTGGTGTGACACCCCCGTGCTTCGGAGAGCACGTAAAGCCGTCGGTCTTGCGCCTAAACTCTCTCGGGTGGTGTCGGATTTTCGTCCCATCGGACTATGAGAGTGAAGGAAGAGGGAGTGCACCTGTGTTTGCGCGCATAATTGTGCACTATAATATCTCCTGCGTACTTGGCTAATCTCCATGGATATAGGCCGTTACCGAAATACGGTCGGGAGTATATTATTATTACTTCTGCAGCTTCGTATAATATACACAAAAACAATAATTTATAATATTCCAAGTAAAATAATTAAGGTGGGTAAGTAACAGCGGCGCAGTTCGATCGATGGAGGTTAAGCTGCGCTTGCCGTGGTCAGTCTGTGGATGGGTGACTATCTTTTCATACTGAGACCCCTCCATGCTTCGGAGACCGTCATTCCCAGTTGTCTAATGACTATATATGACAGCGGTTACGGATAGTTAGATGCCTGATGATTCCAGTCATTCGAGATATCGTGTAACCAAGTAACTGGGTTGTGGAGGTCAGATAGGCAGCCGCTACATGTAAAATACTGGTATTAGACTGCATCCGGTTAGAATGGCGGCCGATCTCAACATAGTTGGGAAAACGTTAGGCAGATAGATAGATATTCTAAGAATAGTGATATTGTTTTGTAGATTGAACGTGATGTGCTAGATTTTATTGATAAGATGTTATAAAGTCGCCTAACATCATGTTTAGTACATAATTAGGGATGGTGTTTAGGTGAGGGCAGCTTTATAGTGCTGCAGTAACTTAAATAATACAATGTGAGTATACACAGGATAAAATAAATGAGTCTTTGTTTTAACCACACAATTGTACATGAATAATGATGTAAAGAAAATATAAAAGAATGCCACATTGACCACTAGATCGTAACCATAGCTACCGTGCAACATGTCCTGGGTTCGATTCCCGGGAAATGTTATCGTGTTTTTCTGTTTGGAAATTCTTAGTAGCATATCAATTAATGTTCACCGGTTACTACTCACGTGATTTTTTCGGGATTGCCCGACTGGTTTCGAACTCGAATGGAGTCATGAGCTGAGCCAGCCGCGATGTCGCGAGTCAAACTGTTAAAAAGTTTTTAGTTGCAGCTTGGAGTTTGGAATCTTGTTTAGTAAATGGCAATAGGCTCACAACCACACTCATGGGTGAACTATGCGTGTACGTATGCCTATAGCTCTGCCTATCCCTTCTGGAATACAGACGTGATGCTACGTTATGGATGCGTAAAAGAAAACCATAACGGTAGCCAAATCAAATATTTCTGTCGTTCGACTAAATCCGCTTCAAAAGTCGACGTCCGTCTTCTTTCAACTTTTATTTCCTACCTGACTGTTTCTGTGGGGCAACACTATTGAGAAACAGTGCAAGTTGTAAACTTTGGTCTCTGAAATTTGGGTAATTTTCTTCCGATTTCAAAGAAAGGCGGACTTTCGGTATTGAGCTATTAAAAAAAAAATACGTTTCTAGTTTTGGATGGCTTGGTTATTTTGGCTGCCTGTGTTTATCCATTGGTTATAAAAAATGGGATGGGGGTCAAGAGACCGGCTGTAGTGTCGCGTGTCGTGGGTTCGATTCCCGCACGAAGCAAATATTCGTGAGATCTACAGATAATTGTTCAGGGTCTATGTGTGCATGTGAGATTATATGTCTGTAAAAAGCAACCACGACACAGGAAAAAATCCTAGTTTAGGGCAACGTTTATCAGCACCTGCTCATTATCTATTTTAGCTTGTTACCTTCGCCATTGTTTAGTACATTTACATAATGTAAGTACTAAACAATAGAGCCAACAATACAAAATATTATATACATAACATATAACAATTTGTTAAAGACATTGAAGTTTTAGAGAAGGTCCAACGCAGCTTTACTAAAATACCACGTCTATTAAAACAATGGCCATATGAGGAACGCTTAGAATATTTGAAGCTCACAACGCTAAAGGATCGCAGAGACGGTGGAGATCTAATTGAGACGTACAAAATCTTAAATGGACATTATGACCTTCAGGAATTCCATAAAATATTTATACCTAATGAAAATGACCATCTAAGAGGCCACCACCACAAACTACGCACCAGTTTCTCACATAACAACTCTCACAAACATTTCCTGAGCAACCGAGTAGTTAGAGCGTGAAACAAGCTCCCAGAGGACATAATCTCAGCCCAAAATACAAACATATTTAAGAACAGACTTGACAAGCACATACTGAACTGCAAAAATAAAAACTAGCAAGGAATAGCCTGATACAGGCACTTAACAGTCGTCTCGACTGCCTGCCTGATCACTTATAATAATAATAATAATATAATTGGTCTAATCTCCACTGCGATTAGCCAAACACGTAGGAGATAATTAAAGAGTGCACAAGCGTATGCGTTACAATAGGTGCGGAGTGCACCTTCACCTTCTTTCTTCTTTCACTCTCATAGTCCTATGGGACGGCAATCCGACACAACCAAAGAAAGATCAGGCACTGGACCGACGGCTTTACGGGCTCTCCAAAGTACGGGGTTATCACAACGGCAACTTCCTAACTCCGAGCTGCTACTGAGAATTTCTTAACCAAAAAGCACAACAACACTTTGGCTTTTGGCTGCCGGGGGAACCCTAGGACCTCACACTAGTGCTAGTAGCTGCGCTAGCTGCTACTCGAGCAATGGCTGTCATATAGACGAATTAGTCCTCATAATTATACATTTATAAATATTATCTTCTTCTTTTCGTGTCAATGACTCAATATTTATATTATCTCAAATACGTTTCGACCAGTAAGTGGCACACTGGACACCCTTGATCGAAGCTTGCATTAGATCCTCCCAGAAACTAGCAGTGGGGCATAATGGGCAGGTCATTAAGGACAGCAGGTAGGGCATAGTTTGCGTCGGAGCTCCGCAGTCAGCTGGTGTTTCATGATTCAATAAGAATAAGAATAAATGTCTTTCAAAAAGGAATGTGATAATTTTAATTTCATTAAGTCTTGCAGTGGCCACAGCCTGGTATCGCCAAGGCCATAAATAAATGTAATTATACAGAGTCACACTTAAATTTCGGCTCAGGTTCACAATATAGAGAATAATAATAAACTCAATTTAGCGAGGTTATATTTGCAGCGGCTAAAATGTCCGTAGACGGTTAATGGACTTCCAAACCGGCCACTGCAGCCATAGCTAATAATAAATATTATGATAATGTTATACAGTTTTTACTGTTCTACAATTGTTTACAGTTTCTGAACTAAACAAATATTAAATGAACTGCTTGTTCAACACACAACAACGTAAACAGCGTCGATGTTTTTCTCTTATATTGTTTATTTTTATTGCTTTTTACATCGGTTGATGCGGGTTCAAAACTGTACGTAAATGTAGCAATGGGACTTTTTTCAATGTCATTATTTGGGCAGGAAAATATCTAAAAAATTCTTGGGGATCTCTTTGCTCAGTGGACCCTCTAACAAAAACAAGGTGAATGAAACTATCTAGTCTTTTCCCGAGAACTTTTGGGCAGGTTCCACTTTAACAGCAGTATTTTACATGAAGCGACTGCCTAACAGACACCTACAACGCAGTAACTGAGTAATACGATATCTTGTGGTAGGTTGTCAGACTTTTTGGCGTCTGACTACGTGTAACGACTGTTCTACGTAGGTCGTCATTTGAGAACGGTTTAACATGATTTCCGATGCACGGAGAGGTCTCTATATGAAATATTGGTCACTCATCAACAAACCAATCGTGGCAAATGAAAGCGGCAAAATAAAATAAAAATAATACCTCCCTATAGTAAAATTATAACGTCTCTGAATGTGCAAAATTTGTTCAATTTTATTATTGTTATAAAGTAAGTAGTTGATTTTGTTTTTACTTTGGTAGACGAAAAACAGATTGGGCATAAAATCTAGCATATTATGGTTATTATAGGATTATACAGGGATGCCATTGTAGAATCCTGTAGACAGGGTAATGCCTAACAAAATTTATAATCCATATTAATATTTAAAGGAAAATAACTTTGGCTTTTAAAGCGTATATTAATGATTGCCCAAGTTAATGGTTTGACTGCCGCTGTGGCTGAATATTTGGTTCAAATGCTACGTGTCACCGATTCAGTTTTCGAAAAAAGTAGTACATTATTATGGTACAAGTGGTCTAAGTTGCTCGTTATACTCGAGGATGGTTTGCAGCCGAGCCGCAAGGCGAAGGTTCTAATTTAACCAAGAGGTTTTGGCTATCAAAACTCTTAGCTGAGATTTAAAAATAAATATAAATTGCAGCATTTTCTAAGTTACCTCGCTAGTGTGGAAAAATTGCGTAATAAGCTGTAATATGAACCTAAAAGCTGTGCAATAAGAGCCACTTTACGATCAAGTGTGTTGATAATATTTTCATGGCGTACAGATATCTTCATAAGCACCTACCAATAACTGTCTTATTAGTCTAGTGGACATAAGCGTGACAGTGCCAGATGGTGGTAGATGGCATTAGGCTGACCACATGGGACTTATTATCGGCATCGATGAGATGTGGGTGTACAACAGTCAGTCTCTGTGTTGTACCTTCGGGGAATACATGTGTGAAGGTTTTATGGTATTATTATGATAACTATAATTTGTCTTTTTGTAAATTGTGTATGCTAACATAGTTTAGGAGTAATTGCACTGTGAGAGACAACAATTTAAAGAATAATAAAAATAGGTTTATTTCTAAAATCTAGTGAAAAGAAAACCAGCATTAGAAATTTAGATTCAAGAATACATAAGTGGAACATCTAAATTGAGGAGCACTTATCGAAATAACATTTATTTACTGTTACAAAATGACTATGCCATCGAAATATTTAATGCAATACACAACGTGATTGCAGGCTTAGAATTTAGAATTATTTGATTTATGTAAGACTTTTTTGGTTAAAGTGTACTGTAACCTCTTTTATCGTTTAAGGGTAATAAGAGATTTATTTAAATTAAAAAACGCTTTAAATGTTTACTTAGTTCTTCTATAAACAATTTCAAGAATCTGAATAGTAGTCCATGGTTAGTTGTGTTTGAAATACATATAACACGATAAGGATTTAAAGACAAAGGAATATATTAAAGAATTTTTTGTCAAATATGAAAATATTTCTAAAGATAGTACTTTTTTTATCAAAAATGGATCTGCGTTTGGCCATTAACACGCTTGATGGTAAGTAACGGTGTGGCCGAGGATGGAGCACGACAATCCAGAAGAAATCTATTCACTCTTAAGCAGAGTGGATAGATTTTGGGAGAACGATAGTTGGGGAGTTGATGTAACTGCCCAGACCCGTCTCTCACACGCTACGGACGCCGGCAGCTCAGCCCCCAATTCCCAATTCTTTATGGGTGTTTTACGGTGCAGAAATGGCTCTTTAAATTAAGGTACTTCAATTCCCATTATAATGCGTCTGTTCATAGCGAAATACCTCAGACTCCAACCCAGGACCTTTCAATCAGCAGCTGTATCAGCATTTATTTGGTCTATATAAAAATCTGTGACAGCCAGCCCATAACTGTCCCACTGCAAGGCAAGGGCCTCTTCTCATATAGAGAAGACCACCACATAACAAACAATACTCGCGCTATACAAATATAACGGCAATAAAATTGTAGAATTTAATTATCTTTGAATTTTCTCTCTACTAAAAGCCTATCAACCTATCACTTGCGCCAAACAATACGAAACATTACGATCAAGAAGTTTAAAATCCCTTTGTGGAATCATCAATCTTGCTTTACATCAAGTTTACACCCAGTTTGTATTTATCCTTATTCGGGACAACGACAAACGATTTGCTAGGCTCGAAATAATTTGAAAAGCTCTTAAATATAATCAAATCAAATCAAATCAAATCAAATCATTTATTTGCATAATACAGGTATAAAAGATGTTACAAATAGATATAGAGTGCACTGTATCATTACCTAATTAGATGTGCAAATATTTATATAATCTTTAGGCAATCTAATTTTTATAATAACATTGCTTAATTCTTACAATAATATTACAAAATTATAGAATTATCCTGCTCGAAAACAAAAAGCTAATTATAACAAATTCAGTATCAGTGCTAAACAAATGTCAAAGGATTAAAAAAAATACAGAATGTCAAGAGAGTTACAATTATTCATGTTGTGGTCAATAAATTAAATTAATCATTAATTACATTAAGAATATTAGTTAACATAAAAATTAGGTACATAAAAGTTATTTCTGCATGTCACACTACTTGTTAGTATAAGTATCTATCTATATCTTTATCCTGTAAGTACTCCTTGACACTGTAATAACATTTATTTATTAGGAGTTTGTGTAGCTTCGACTTGAATTGGTGAACAGGTAAAGTTTTGACAAAATCGGGCAGCTTGTTATAAATTAAAGATGCCATGCAAAGAATACTTTTATTAATTAGTGCTGTTTCCCCATAAGGTATATCAATTTCTAGTCTTTTTTTGTCACGTAATTTTCTATAGTAGCTTTTAAAAGCAGTCTTAAAATAGTTGGGATTTGATTTCACAAAAACATTAAGTTCATAAATGTATAACGAAGAGAATGTCAGAATTTTTAATGTTTTAAAATAGGGTTGACAGCTGGTAGTATTGTCCACATTACACATAGCTCTTATGCATTTCTTTTGAGCTTTAAATACATATTCCTTATCTACTGAGTTACCCCAAGATACAATACCGTATCTTAGGATAGGTGCAACAAGTCCATGATATGCAGCTAATACAGCTTCTTTATTGACAATTTTTGACAGTTTGTAAAGAGCAAATGAGGATTTATTAATTCTTTTGCATACATTTTCTACATGTGTTTTCCATGACAGTTTATTGTCTATTGTTATTCCCAGAAACTTTGTATCTGTCACGGGATGTACAGTTTTGCCTTGGTAACCAACGTTTACATTTAATGGTTTAGTTTTTTGGTGAAAGTGAATAATTTTAGTTTTTTCCATATTTATTTTTAGATTATTTTCGTTTAACCATTGTATAATCGTATTTAATGTTTGGTTAACTACATGCTCATAATCATTCTCCTTTTCACCCTTTATTATGACCGTACTATCATCTGCAAACAAAACCATTGGATGATTTATATGGTTAGGAAGATCATTGATATATATCAAGAACAATAAAGGCCCAAGAACACTTCCTTGTGGGACTCCAAATTTTATAGTTTTCGTGTCCGATTTATGCTTAATCTCGGTTCGTGTTTTCTGACATATTTGTGTTATTTCTACTATTTGTTTTCTATTGTGCAGGTATGATGAAATGAGATCTAACGCTTTAACCTTTATGCCATACATGCTTAATTTTTGTAAAAGTATCTTATGATTGAATCGGTCAAATGCTTTACTCATGTCCATAAAGATGGCACATGTTGGTATTTTTTGTCCATGGCTAACAAAATTGTTTTCAGTAGGTCATAAAGGGCCATATTTATTGATTTCCCTTTACGAAAGCCTTTCTGTTCGTCTACCAAAATATTATTTTTTTCTAAATAGCTATAGAGTCGACTATATATAATTTTTTCAAATATTTTTGAAAAAATGGGGATCTATGCTATGGGTCTATAGTTTCCCATTTTCCGTTTATCTTCTTTTTTGTGTAGTGGAATGACAATGGACGTTTTAAGTTTTTCTGGGTATATTCCGTTAGAAATGCATAGGTTAATTATGTAACATAAATGAGCAGAAATATCCGTGGATACATATTTTATGACTTTGGTACAGACACCATCATGGCCGACGCTATGGGTATTTTTCAGTTGCATTATTTCTCTGTCTACTTCTAAAGGTGTTGTGGGAGTAAGATAAATTGAATTAGTTTTAGTGTAGATTTTATGATTGTAGGGTTGGGTTTTGTTTTGTCTATCATTTCTTCTATTATTTATTTGATCTGATTCTGAAGCTTGGTTAATGAAGAAATCGTTAATATTATTCGCAATAGATTTAGGATCTGTAATTTTTATGTCATCTTTAAATATTTCTGTAATAGGCCTATAACCAGCCTAAAACTGTCCCACTGCATGGTAAGAGTGGGTAGTGACACCGCAGTGAACAATAGGTTAGTTGCTGCGCCCCGTATCACGGGTCTTTTCCTCCACGGAACAGATATTTGTATAATCGTAGAAGTAAAAAGTAGCTGGGGAGTTTGTTGCGCCGCTTCTTCTCTCCAGTGAAGCACTAGGAAGCGGTTAAGGGTGGGCGTTTTTGGGGACTGTCTTATTGTTATGTATGACCTTCAACAAGTACCATTTCTAATAGTCTAATTTGAATAAAGATATTTTTGATTTTTGATTTTGAATCTACTGATATTTTACGCAATAGACGCGTGTAACTTTTTACTCATGTGACTCACTGATCCAAAACATTTAGGTGTTTCAAAAGATTGGCTCAGTAACGTTCTTCTAAACATATCATTTGAATCTAAAAAATGACAATGGTCTTTTTTTGGCTATAGTATCACATAGACCAGTGGTCGGCAACCTTGTCAACCAAAAGAGCCAAATATAGACAATACACGATTGAAATTTATTGAAAGAGCAATTAATTTGCGTTTCAAAAATTTTTACTCGTCTCTTACAAGATCATCATCATCCCCCTGCCCTTATCCCAATTTATTTGGGGTCGGCGCAGCATGTATTCTTGTTCCATACATCTTTATTAGCTGTCATATCGTCAGTCACCCCTTTTCTAGTCATATCATCTTTAACACAATCCATCCATCGCTTCCTCGGTCTTCCTCTACTCTTATAGCCATCTACATTCATACTCATAACTTTCCTTGTCACATGACCCTCATCCCTCCGCATCACATGCCCATACCATGCTAAACGATTTCTACACAACTTCTCAGTCACCGGTGCCACTTTCAGACTTCCTCTTATATATTCATTTCTAATTCTATCCATCCGCGTCACACCACACATCCTTCGTAACATTCTCATCTCAGCTGCATGTAGTTGTCTTTCATTCATTCCCTTCGTGGGCCAACATTCTGAACCATACAAGACAGCAGGTCTAATAATTGTTTTATAGATTTTCCCCTTAAGTTTAAGGGGAATTCGAGGGTCACAAATAGTTCCCGTGACCTGCCGCCATTTCATCCACCCTGTGTTAATTCTGTGCTTGACGCTCCGGTATCGCTATTTCGCCATCGCATTGTATGATAGAACCCAGATACCGAAAGTCGGAGCAGACTGGTAATAGCGCACCACCCAGCGCTATAGCACCAAAACTGGAGAGATCGCCAAAATCACAAAACATGTACTCTGTTTTGGTTCTGCTGATTTTTAGACCAACACTCTCCAGATTATTTTGCCATTTCTCAAGTCTGCTCTGGGTCTGGGGCCCATCTTCATCGACAAGAACAATGTCGTCGGCAAACAGCATGCACCAGGGTGCCTCTTCCTGTATGTCCAACGTCAGAGCGTCCATTATCATCAGGAAGAGGTAAGGGCTTAAAGCCGACCCCTGATGCAAGCCTACAGCCACACTGAACTTGTCGGTGTTGCCAGCAGCTGACCGGACATATGTACTGGATTGATTATACACAGCACGAATTAACTCCACATACTTCGCAGGCACGCCTTTCTCTTTCAAAGCCCACCACAACACATCCCGAGGTACTCTATCATACGCCTTTTCCAGATCAATGAACACCATGTGCAAGTTCTTATGTGCACGTCTGTACTTCTCGCACAATTGGCGGAGTGCAAATATGGCGTCAGTTGTACCTCGACCTGGCATAACGTCTCTTACAAGATAATAAGTAATATTCCGTGCCTGCACTAAATATTTCGTGGAAGAGCCGCAGCCGAGGAATCAAAGAGCCGCATGCGGCTCGCGAACCGCGGTTAACTGACCACTGACTTAGACCATAAAAGGTCTTGTTAAATACCGAACTACCTAGGAGGTACCTAGTATTTTGAGCTTATTGTTCTAAGTGTATACTAGTGGGGTTCAGAGTGAATAAAACAACCAAACTGCATACTGATCTATAGATAGCTCACATCTAAGAAAATAAAACTGTTGGCTCGGTACTAATTGCGGTAACAAACCATAGCGACTTCTAATTCGACGGCAACGCCATCTATCGAGCACGTCGGAAGCTTTGGAATAATTACGTAGTGAACAGGTCTATTGTGATCGTAATTTTCTGCGTTTTTAATTAGAGTTAATCCCTAAACCCTGCCGCTGTGATGAACTGCAGGATTTCGAAGAGGTGAGCTCTTTTGTGTGATATTGATCTTTACTCTTTACTTCCGTTATATACGTCACTTGAGAGCACGAACAAGTCGGTACTCGTTTCGCTTACTGATCCAGATTCAGAGTGAGCGACAAACAAAACACAATGTCAACAAGTGGGAAAGAGATATGAAATGAGATTAATTATCAAACTAATTAATAATTAATTGTCAAACAGTTTGACTCGCGACATCGCCGCGGGCTATCTCATGACTAAGGGTTCCATTTCGAGTTCGAAACTAGTCGGGCAATCCCGAAGAATGCAAGTGAGTAATAACCGTTGAACAATAATTAATATGAATGTGTATCACGAAAGTTATTTTACATGAAATGAGATGTATCTCTGACTCTTAACTCGGTAATTTTATAGTTTCCCAAATGAAACATATCGGTGATCCAGATACAAATGTGCCAATAACAAAGAGATACACTTTGTCCATTGCTATTACAAAAGGTTTGAGCACATAAACAGTAACTCAACCAGTGGGCCATCAGATCACGAGCCGACCTTTATAACCTCAAATAATACCTGAGAGGGCAAAGCTGGGATGATATGCAAATAGTGTTATCGGTTCCGTTAATTTTGCATTATTGGGTCAGCAAAGGTCAGAGTGTAATTTAAGTATTCATATTAGTTTACAAACTTGGTTTGAGTATCGGCTTTAAAGTCAGCTTTGAAAGATGGTCTAAAAGCGTATGGCAAGTGGTTGACGAACACAGAAACAGGAGCATTATGCCTGTGTTCCTTAATGGGTAAAGCATAAAAAGGTCAAACACTGCTGGCAAGTACAGAAAAATCTTTGAAAAGCATTAACGCATGCTTAGCGAACTCTAAAGTTATAATTTTTGTAGAAGAATAATACGGTCGTGAGCAGGATGCGAACCTGCGCCTCTTGGATAAATACTCCAGGTGCTCTGACCGCTAAGCCATCTCGACCTCTGCTCACTGCCGCGAATTCATCATCATCATCATTCATTAAGGGATAAGGGTTTGATAAGGCAGAACGGTTTACCGCACCCTATGAAGCACAGAGTCGCTCCAACGCTCCAATGAAAATTATCCTAGCCGTAACTAATATACAAACAGACCACGCCAAGCGATGCTTGACGTCAAAAAATTAAGTACGATGTAGGTAATGTAGGCACAGATCCATGTAAAGTTAGTTTAGTTTCACGATCGAAATGAGAGTCCCGTATTCAACACCGAACATTTACAGTCTGTTATGACTTACACCAATAAATTAAAACAACAACCATTAGGTAACACAAAAGGGGTTAAAACGCCTGACATTAATATAAAATAATAAAATTTGTAGGCACACAAAGTAGCAGAGTTGACAAATGTTAATACGCGGAGACACGATGACTTTATTTTTGTTAAACACGCGACGGATGATATAATATATTTAAGGGATTCACGTTTTTTCATAGCGATGGGCTTAAAGCCGGCTGATAACAAGATCTTAGCTACGATTTTTTTTCACAACATCAGGATCCACTTCAGAGCAGAAATAAAAGGAGGTTTTAAATAAAAAAATATGGTATTTAAGAACTTTTAGGAAGGATTTGTTTAACATATACATAACATAACTAGCCCATAACTGTCCCACTGCAGGGCAAGGGCTTCTCCTCATGCAGAGAAGGCACGAGTATTAACCACGCGAGCTCACTGTGGGTTGGCGATTTCAGACCATTAAATCTAGGTATCCTCATGATATTTTCCTTCACCGTGTGTCTATGATGTCTTAGATTTACTAAGAAAGTACATAATTATGATAACGAATATTCACATTGGTACACGCTTGAGTTAAACCCACAACCTGCGGCTCAAGAGTCGGGCTCGTAACGGCCACCACGACAGTTAGGATTCATTTTAATAAACAAATAAGAACATATGAAACAGTCGGGTGAAGAAAAGTGTAGTAAGTAACAATTCTTTATATAGAAATACCTTTCCTCACACACTCAAAACGTAGCACCATTCCCGAGTTACGAGTGTTTAGAAATGTTTAATCAAAATTGTAGGACACCTGAAACTGTGTTATAAACCTAATTTTTTGTGGGCGGCCCACATTTTTGGCATAAAACTTTCACAGAACGCCTAGTAAACTTCATATTTTTATTCGATGCTTACAAAAACATGGGAATAAACGTCTACAAAACTTAATATGATATAACATGATAACTTTATTTTGGTAAAACACGCGACAAATCAAATAAATTGTAACATGAGTGAAATGTGAGCTAACCAAGTCTAGCCGTGTAGCCTTGTGGTATCGCTAACGAATATCGGCTGGCAAAGGCTTCGCCGCATTATTTAAGAGTCTCGTTAGTAATTGAACTTCAAAGCGAATATTCATGCTTTTATCGGGACGACAAGCTATGAAATATGTTCCTGCACTGATTACTTGTGGGATAACCGACGAAACAGTGCACAAATATATTGGTATGAATTTAATGAATGAAAATGAAATTTTCAAGCGAATATAAGAAATAAGATAATGAGAAAGATGCAGTCTACCAAAATGCGAAATTCGTCGAAGTAGGTACTGAACAAAAGCATGACTGCCTATCGCAATTCAATCGACCGTTCTCGTAGTCATTCATTACAACACTCAAATCGAAAACATCACTCGAGTAACACACGATTACGTAGGTATAACGTAATACGGCTCAAACCTAACAATTTCATCGATCTACAGCCTTCAAGGGCATCGTGAAATTACACACAGATTAGCTATGAAATTACAGCTTATACGTTACCCTAGTGGAACAGGTAACTGTAATTTGTTTTACCTTGACTTTGTAGTTAAGGTATGTGATCTTTAGATACGGAAAGGTGTGAATAATCTTTCATTTGTTTTTTCTTACCTCTGCACGGTGGTAAGTATCTACTTTTTATGAATTGCAGTCATGAGGTATGTGGTTCCGTAAAAACATTTTTAATCTGTTTGGTCTGAACGCAATTGCCTTCTGAGTAATTATTTTGCAGTAAATAGAGAAACTATAGGTCACCTTCCAAAATTCAAAATACGTATGCCATTAATTAAGCCATTAAACTGCCTCGTTGGTCTAGTGGCCCCAAGTGCGACTGCTGAGCGGGAGGTCTCGGGTTCGATTCCCGGGTCGGGCAGTGTTATTGAGTTTTTCTGTTAGGAAATTCTCAGTAGCAGCCCGGAGTTTGGAATTATACCCGGTTGATGGCAATAGGCTCACCACATGGGACTTAATAACAGCATTGGTGAAATGTGGGTGTACAATCGTGTACACCTCTGCCTACCCCTTCGGGGAATACAGACGTGATGCTATATTATTAAATATGGAGCGAAGGATATCAGTATACCAAAGAGATTACAAGTATTGATAAACACAAACGTCAATGTTTTAATAGGACTATTTTGGTATTCTTGCCGATCCATTCCATTATAGACTAGTGACAATGGACTAGAGGGAATAGTCTACACAGGTATAGCGTTGACTGCTGATCGAATGGTTGTGGACTCAAATCCGATTTCGTCTACTATTGCGTCCAATTCCCAAGGGCTCAGGTGAGCTTGTGGAGTTTCGGTGGCTTGTTCGGCTAAGAGTCAGCCACACGATCGATTCTGTGTTGGACGTCAGATTGGACGATAGAGAATGTTGTAGATATATGCTATGATAGTATTATATCGTCGTGGTGGTTGATCACGGGCCCGCTTTTTAAGCTGCAGGTTGTTCGTTCAAACTTGACATTGACTAATAATGTACTTTCTTAGGGAAATGATAAACATTGTAAGGACTTTTAAATCCAAGTTGGACTTATTAGTCTGAAGTCATCAACCTGCAGTGAGCTAGCGTGGTGATAGGGCCGTGCCCTACAGTGGACCTGTATAGGGTGAATATTTTATGTTTTATGAGAATAGTTTTACTGCCCTCATAGCAACATTATAACTATTAAATTAACATAATAATTATTTATCGAAACATATGAAAATAATATATATATATGGTATTGCATATTATCAAACCACATCATCTTCAATTTAATTTATTATTATTGAATCTTGATACAAATATTCGATATAAAACTCGTTATGTCAAATTTAATGACGAATATTCTTTTTGTGTATTTCATGTTAAATAAAACAACTTTTAACCGGATTAATCGCGTGTATTATTGGTTTTTGTTTTTCTGACGTTTCGAACACTTTGCAGTGTTCGTGGTCGCACGAGGTAGTCCTCCAAACGGATAATACACGCAATTAATCCGGTTAAAATTTGTTTTATTATATATAATGTATAGTGATCGCGAAAATCTAAGATATAACTATATTTCATGTTATTTTATCTGCATTCTGGTCGTGGAGTTGTCCCATGATAAGGCACCTACTTATTTTATTATGAAATGTGTTGTCTTATGGATTGGAATGCTGGGCAACATAATGGATGAATGAAAGACAATTGCATGCAGTAAAGATGAGAATGTTATGTGGAATGTGTTTATTTTTATTATAAGGGCTCGTGGCTAAGTAACAGCTGCACAGATCAATCAATTGAGGTTAAGCTGTGCCTGCGTCGTTCGGTCTGTGGATGGGTGACCATCTTTTCATACCGAGACCCCTCCGTGCCTCGGAGAGTACGTTAAGCCATCGGTCCCGGTTGTCGAATTATGTTCTATGACAGCCGTTACGGGTAGTCAGAGGCCTGAGAGTCTGACTACCAGTCATACCACGACATATCGTGTTACCCAGTAACTGAGACGTGGAGGTCAGATAGGCAGTCGCTCTATGTAAAATACTGATGCTGACCCCAATGTAATTGGGAAAAGGCTAGGCAGAAGAGATTGTACCCATTCATTGTGCTGCATATAACAATGTTTACATATAATAATAATATAACAATACAAATATTGAGGTAACCCCGTTAAGGTATATGCGTACTTGTGATGGAGATACCTCGCAACTTCCCTTCTTTTACGTTAACACTGCAGAAACCAAGTAAACAAAGTTATTAATATTAGAATTTAGGCGTAAAGTTAAAATCGCACAAACACATACTTACCCTAAGTATGTGTTTGTGCGATTTATAGTGTCCATGTGTCTGTGTAAGGTGGTGTGTGCGTGTGAGGGTGATTTGTGTGAGAGAAGTATTTGTGTGTGGGTGAAAACTGAAGAACTATGGAGGGATTGTTTGGAGAATGCTACACCAATTAAATTGCGATAAGAAGATGGATGTGTAAGCAGAATAATACATTTAATGATAATTATTTCCTTTTATTTGTGTTAGTCCAACGATTTTAGTTAGACGTTGCGTTGGGTGATTAAATAATACCAGTTATGATAAAACATAAAACATGTAAAGTCCATACGAAATCAGCAATTTCAAACGTATTACGCAGTATAAATAAAATTAATTAACAGTTGATTTGCTAACTGGGATCGGATCAAACAAGGTTCTTTTGGAAAGTCAATAAAAATTCGCGGGCGAAACCCCGTTTGAAACAGTGTTAGCGGTTTGCGAGAGATTTTAATTAATTCTGAATATTTACTTGTAATCTACAATGTTTTGGTCGTACTTTGAGCATCAAAGAAAAACACAGTATTAGATAACATTCTGGAAAATGTTTTAATTATAATAATTTTGTTCTTATATTACTGATTAATTCAGTTTATTTATGTGTTTATTCATTCAGGTATACACTCAGATCTGAGAAATATCTGTAGGTAATACAAATATAGTAGGTATAGATCACACCAGTATAGATTAGTTTTCAAATAAAAATTGACAGACAATCAAACCCATGGCATTTGGTATAGCAGCCGATCACTCCACCACTTCGCCAACAATTATGTCGACACACATTATTTCTGTCCTTTCTATCGGCTGCATTAATAGGTCCTCACGCTTGACTATATGTAATACACATATATATGTCGGAGATGGCAATACTGAGCGCTACGGGTGCTCGGCGACTACGACGAGTGGAGAGAGGACGCCAGTCTATTGCGAGCCGCCGTGACGGACTGACCTCTTCACCCCGACTTATCTAGCCTACCTGTGATTTTATGATATTTGAATACCTACATTGTATATAGTAATATGAAGTGACTCACTACTAATCATTAACCCAAAGTAAATATGCTCTCAGTGGCGGAGAGCCTTAATATTGGTTTTATTGACGATTACCTTTGAAATCCTGACAGACATAGAGACCCCCGATCCTATTATTCAAACCTTTCTCCTACATCAGAAGTGGGATGTAATCCAAACCCACCGAGCTGAATAGTAATTAATTTTCGAGTAGTAAGTTTTATATTTTTAACTGACTGACAAAGAACACGGTAACAAATTGATGGCGAATACGAAAAATGACATTCCTGGTGAGTCGTAACCATTTTACTACACCTACTTGCTATAGGTAATTGTGTGAATTTCAAAGATGGAGCGATCTAAATTTGTATTCTAATTTAAAAATTATTACGTCGCGTGTGAATATAACGTACCCTCGTATGTTTTACTATTGGGGGGTAGTTAATTATGAAGGTGGACTGTTTTTTTTTTAGTTGTGTTGAATTCTATTTTTAGATTCTGATTTCCTATGAGTGATAAAAATTATAATCCTACTGATGGGTGTTGAAAAGGGAAGATAGTCATTGTGAATAGGAATTAATGTATGATTACAAAATTGAAAGTAATTAATGTTTGTGAAGTACCCTCGGAAATTACTTTCCATAATATCAATTCAGATGTCTCTTCGGAAACTAGACAAAAGTTAATTTCATTATTTCTCTGCTATTTAAAATGTTGTGATTACCGATTTTGTGTTGTTAGGAAACGGAAAACGAAATCAATCTCAGCTAGGTCCAAAGTTTAAAGATCCATTTAAAATTATTGAGATTTTGGACGGTGATTGTTACACATTGAAATCTTTCTAGTTTAACTATGTGATACTGTGTGGTCTAATTGTTTCCCGTTTAGGTTACTTTTTGTTAATAATTTTGAGACAAACTATGTGGTCAGGTTTGGCCGAGTGATACTGTGCAGTTTGTTTTCTGTTTAAGGTCATGAATTCCAAGGCATCATTGGGCCTAGAGATAAGAGGCATTTAGGTGTGGGCCTCGGTTTGCGCTAATGAGACCTTGAAGCGTGTGGATGTTCGTGGACAAGAGTGAATCCTTGGTGCTGAACTGGACGGTTGATCTGGATGGCTGATCTGGATGTCTGATAAGTATGGATTGAAAGCCTTATGGCTTTGTCCTAACGATTTGCTGAAAGCTACTACGCTTTTTGACGAGTATGGATTGAAAGCCTTATCGCTTTGTCCTAATGATTTGCTGAAAGCTACTACGCTTTGTGACGAGTATGGATTGAAAGCCTTATCGCTTTGTCCTAATGATTTGCTGAAAGCTACTACGCTTTGTGACGAGTATGGATTGAAAGCCTTATCGCTTTGTCCTAATGATTTGCTGAAAGCTACTATGCTTTGTGACGAGTATGGATTGAAAGCCTTATCGCTTTGTCCTAATGATTTGCTGAAAGCTACTATGCTTTGTGACGTCGAAGTGCTACTTCTAACTAATGTTGAAAACTCCTTGGAACGTTTTTCTTAGGTGCGTGCTGTGCTGAAGCGCTGCGCGATTTAGACTTGACGTGACAACAAGAAGCAACGCGAGAGCGCGTTGACAAGCAGAATGGCCGTGTCGGAGATGGCAACACCGAGCGCTACGGGTGGTCAGCGACTTGGGCGAGTGGAGAGAGGACGCCAGTCTATTGCGAGCCGCCGTGACGGACGGACCTTTTCACCCTGACTTATCTAGCCTACCTGTGATTTTATGATATTTGAATACCTACCTTGTATATCGTTATATGAAGTGACTCACTACTAATCATTAACCCAAAGTAAATATGCTCTCAGTGGCGGAGAGCCTTAATATTGGTTTTATTGACGATTACCTTTGAAATCCTGACAGACATAGAGACCCCCGATCCTATTATTCAAACCTTTCTCCTACATATCTAAGTATATACTTTTAACTAATTATGTTACATTGTACAATATATACCTATGGTGGGTGATTAAATAATTTTTCATCAAGTCTGTATTCATTTGTTTGTAATAAAGTAGGCAGCAATGCTTTCATTAAGTCCCATGTAATAGATGGGGTATCTATTGTCATTTACCAGGCTCAGTTCCGAACTCCGGGCTATTACTGCAAAAATTCTAGCAACACTGTCCAACCTAAGAATCGAACCCAGAATCTCATGCTTAGCAGTCATGCTTTGGACCACGAGATCAGACAGATGAATAATTATTGTAGAAATATTTTTATACAGGTGGTATGACAGTTGAAATGGTAAGTCAAAGGTCACAAGTTCGAAATCAGGTGCGTACCACTATCTTTACGAGTCATGTGCGTATTAGAAATTAACTATCACTTGGAACCTGCGCCTGCCGGATAAATACTCGAGGCGTTCTGACCACTAAGCCATCTGGACCTCTGCTCACTACCGCGAATTCTTCTTCAACATTTTAATAGGTACTACTTTTGGTGATGTCGTTGCCATCTATTCATTCAGAGCGCCTGGAGTATTTATCCGGGAGTCACAGGTTCGAATCCTGCTCACGACCATATTTTCCTTTCCACAAAAACGTATAACTTTGGAGTTCGCTATGCATGCGTTAATGCTTTTCGAAGATTTATTTGTAATTATCACGTGCTTAAAACGGTAAAGGAAAACATCGTGAGGAAACCAGCACACCTGAGCAATGTTGGGTGGTTTAAACTCCGACACTAGGTTGCTCATCAACCACACGAAGACAGAGGGAGTTAAATATTTTTTATTACTTGCCAACACACACAATTATTTTTTAGATTATACGAAACCCGAGGCTCGTGTCAAATAGCTACATAAGAGATCTTTGTAAAAATAAAAATAAAAAATTGTGTTAACTCAAAAAGTTACACGTATGCGCAGCTGAAAGTCCGCGTTCTCTTTCCAACTCGAAGGATATTTTAAAATATAACATGTTGTGAAAATTATTGCAATCGATTCTGTTACTTATTGTGAACATACTTTCAGGTTTAGTTTATACTAAAAATAATGTTGTATTGTACTGTTGAGTAACAAAATGTTTGACCTTGCATAAGTAAAAGCCTATTTGAAATAAAATCTTTGAACTTTATGCTGAGTCTATAAATGTGATTTTATACACAACCTATTATTTAAGATTTAATCACATCGGCTGTTAAATGCGACTACTCAGCTCGGATTGGACCTTTCCATGACCGGTCATTACCGTGGTCAGTACCAAATACCGGTGTTGTGTCAAAAATCAATACAAAACTATACCAATCTAATTGATACATCTTACTTAATGTTACAGAATAGCCACAAATATTATTTGATAAAATAAAGCAACGTCTGCCCTTAGCAACTAAATGCATATTTAACATGTTACTTTTTTATCAATCATTGTAAAATTAAGCGTCATTAGGCTGTTGGCTCGCTCATTAGCAGACACAATAGATTTTTATTGTTATGAGAAGTACGTATTTGTACGTGGGTGAGCTAAAGGGTGACTAAAGCTTTAATTCTGTCGATTTATCTTTTTCGGCTGATTGACAAAATTACGAATGAGTTACGTCAACATTCTATCTATATAAACAAAAATCAATTAGAAAGAAAGAAAGAAATTATTTATTTTATACTCAGTGCAGAGTAAACTTAAACTAAAACAGTACTTAAAGTAAGATACATAATATGAGCACCATAAAATTAATAATATTATTTATATTAAAAAAGTACAGAACTTACATACTATGTAGATGCTACATTAAGCTACCTGCACGAGACCAAAAAAGGTCCCTATCTCAGCATAAGCGGCCACACCGAAATGTGGCCGCGCTGATTTTCAGATAGGTCCTGAAAAATAGTGAAGCCACGGGTGGCCATGGCCTGTCGCGGCATACGCAAATATGCAAACTAATGTGTTATTATTACTTAAATAAAATACTAATTGTAAGTGTGAAGAGTTTAACTCATAAAAATTTAATTGACCATGTGCAGTTTGCGCATCTCCAAGGCATCACCGCCTCAGTGTTCGCATCAGTTGTCTATGTTCAATTGTCTATGTGCCATGAAAATTAACGTATGTATGATAGATCATCACTTCCTGAACGGCTTGACCTGTTCGCAGATGTTTTTGTTGTTTTTGTGAATGTGAGTACAAGGAAAATTCACCAGAATACTCGGATATTTGGAAGGTATTTTTGTATAAATTGCAGCCGTGCGACGCCATGCTTAACTAGTTTTAAATCAACATGAAGATGATAAAGCTTATACAAAACATTTTCTAAACTGTTATAAATAACGAAGGTTTTCAGAGTAGGCAATATAACCCAATCTGTATTGCAAGTATCTAAAAACGATGATGACACTCTCTCACTTCATAATTCCCAATATATAACTAACAAGTTATATATTGGGAATTATGAAGTGAGAGAGTCAACCAAAAGCACTTTCTTTATCAAACCAAGTTAAGTTCGAAGCAGAACTTAATAACGTTTCCCTATCCAATAACAAGAAAATTACACTCAAACGAAACGTAATTCTAGTCAAACTGTAGGTATTCAAGCGGAATATCTACGTTTCAGCAAGACGAGCATCACTGAGCTTATTAAACGGAGATCTTGTAGTAAGACGACAATGGAGCGAGTTACAGTTTCAACCAATTTGCTCGACGTGCCTCACCGTTTGTAGGTTCCCGATTATTTTGAAAACAAATATATACTGTGGCGGTGGCTTTATCTCGTACTTTCTCGCTTATACTTGAAAATCCTTACGAATCTTTATCTTTGTATTTACTAATCCTACAATAATATTACTAACTGTGTCCCGCAAACGTTGTTCTGCCATATAAATTTTCTGAATACAGCCACCCTTATCAGCTAGAGGTATAAAAATAATAGTTTAAAAAACTATTTTTTTTTTCTATAAATGCGAAAACAAAATAGAGTGATTATGAATAAAATAATTTATCGTAAAAAAGCGTGGGGTGGGTAAGCAGGTAAACTTTTAATTATTTATACTACGTGTGCAATGCCATGGGCGGAAGCTGGTATTCATATTTATATTTAACATTAACATTTTATAAATTCAGTCTTTTTTTTCATTTTATATCATCCTTTGAGATGACACATGCTTTGAGAATTATTCAGCCATGATACACAGATGAACCTGCCATTAAAGTTGGTAACGGAGTTGAGACTCTGAAACAGTGTACGAAATGTACCGGATCACCGATAGATCTGCACTCTACAGTCGTGGATGTGTTAAAACTAAGAAGGCTTGTTTATTCAAATATCTTTTAGGAGGGTGATATGGTGATAAGGAATGAGTTTTAACCTTTCGGCTCAGTAACGTACAGATCTGTACGTTGTAACAATAAAAATCTATTGTGTCTGCTAATGACTGACGCAACAGCTTAAACAATGAAAGTTAGTCAGAGATAAGGAAAACAACTGTTTAAAAGTGCAGGTCAGGAGAAACCGAAACCAACGAGCATTTACGAAGAGGATACTGAATATAGATGAAACGAAAGAGGTGTGTCAGAAATGTATCAAGTGGAAATTGATAGTCTCTGCCTACCCCAACGGGAAACCTGCGTGATTGTATGTACATACAGTCACGCCTGTTTATACTGTACTATTTTCATTGATACATAGCAGTTTACGGTATGATATTGTAATGAGGAATGAGTCTTAAGAATTAACGTTGGTCAGAGATACGGAAAACCACTGTTTGGTTAAGATTAACAATTCATTACGATTAAGATCACCAAGAAAATAATCGTAACCTAAAACTAAGCTTACTAAAGCAGACAGCAATAAAATCCCGAAAATCACCTTCAATCAATTTTTATACTATAAATAAACTTTAATATTGCCTTCATTGCCAATAAAATAAATTAGGGACATAATGGCCTTTAATTTCTTTTTTATTGCCTATAATAATACGTAGATTATACTTTGCTGCTGTTTAGAGTTCAGTACATTAAAGTGGGTAGGCAGATATATGAATCTATTTAAGTAATTTCTATCACACAGATTATTTTTGAAGTTATACTTTTTATGTTATCGATTGCAAACAAACGGGCGGCCTACCTGTTGGCAAGTGGTCAACGTCGCCTTTGGAAATATGCAGTACCAAAGGCATCTCGGATGCGTTTCCTATCCTGCTCAAGGGAATGTCTCACTTAAGTTTTTATTTTATTTTATGGAGTGGCAAACGATCTTGTGGTCCACCTGATTGGTAGTTGGTCACCGCTGTCTATGGACATCTGTAATACCAAAGGCATCTCAGATGCGTTGCCTACCCTTGTCAACTTTGTCAAAAAAAGGCGCGGGAAAAACAATCGTGTAAAACGAGTTGTGTATGATGGCCACGCATATAAAATGTGTGGGCCGGCCTGTTGGCGATGGCGAGACAACCTATGGTAGAAGCGCGAAGGAAGTCTACGGACTGTCCATGTAACTCCTCTTCAACCTTTCAGGTAGGTATGCGATAAAATTATCGTACGTAAAGAATAGCCCAAGTTATAGAAAAGTATTAATTGATATGCATACTTTATGTTGTTATCTAAGAGAACTCAAAATTAAATTGATAAACAGCAGAGCTTATTGTAAAATTCGATCGAGACTTAACTAGCATATTTTCACTGACTCACTGCAGGGCAAAGGCCTTCTTATACAAAAAGGCTCGAGCATTGATATGTGATAATCACTGCTCGAGCCTTCCTGTAGTTTATTGCGGTTTGGTGGTTATAGATCATTATGTCCAGGTTTCCACACGATATTTTCGTGTACCTATGTTTGAGTGACTAGAAAATAGTGACATTGCAAAAGTCACATTAGGAAATGCCAAGTTTGTACTCACTGAGATTCATAAGGCGGGTGCATAACCGCTTGAATGATCAAAAATCGCAAATACTTGATTTAAAAATATAAGTAATACATTATATACTTAGAAACATTTCATGGGATGATCAATTATCTTTTGACTTTTGATGAATCACTTGTAATAAATAAATATTAAGTGTATCAAATATTCTGTAAGAGGCCGATACCTTGCGTAAATATTTATATTATTACTATCTGGCTAGATTTGACTTTCAAACGTGTCAGGTTAAACATAGACCTGTCTTTCTGCATTGCGAAACGTTATTGCAAACCATTTAGACGGGATTTTATGTAAGCAGCGTATCTTTCAAATTAAATTAATTCTAGTGGATAGATATTAGACTACAACACAAGTTTAATTGAAAATTCTAAGCTAGGAGGACTTTGTGGGAGAATTAAATTGATCGCTGAACGTTTATCGCAGATCACTTGGTCTACGAGGTTCAAAATTAATGTAAAGGATGTATTATAAAGGTCATGTTGAAAACTGCGGTGACCACGTCAAGGTGAATGATCGGCCGCATATTGTAAAATGCTTTTTTTTTTAACTTTATTAATAATAGAGGTTTACCGTTGGTATCAAACTAAGCAAAATCACATCGTTAGAAAAACTAATATATTTGTTCAATCAACTAAACATTCCAGGATTATATTATCAGATATACAAGCCATAAACGGATCACACTGAAGATATTCCAAATTACTTACTAGGTACAGTCAGCGACAGAAGTCGATTAAACCGCATCGAAACTGCACCGACTGTAGGGCTGGTTATAGTGTAAAAAAAAAAACTTCTTGCTTTATTTATTTGATAACAAGATTGTTATTTTTCGTACTCTAGATACTTAGGTAAATAATTACAGAGCTAGGCCATTTAAACAATTTGGATATGTTTAACGACTTTTGTCGCTGACCAGACTACACATTATTCCTGTAAAATCATGTATGTGTGCGTGTTAATTACGTACAGCATGAACTGCTGGATGTAAAATCTTCATACGTTTTATTCCGTATCTTACCTCGACTCTTACTCTAGACTCAGCTCAGTTTAGTAAAAATAATTTTGCATTGAATAGATTCAGGCGTTACATTGCGGAAGTCCATTACAATGGGTGCAAATAAATATCTAGCTTCTTCCACAATATGGGGAGCAAGCCGTGAAAAATTTTTAACCACCACCTACTAACTCTACACTTGTTTCGCTCCCCCCAAGGGGCATCATTAGGAGCTGTTTGATCTTGCAGTGCCCGCTTTGAAAATGTGCATATATTTGCGGTTAGGCGGGCGGTGCACAGGTAATTGCACGACTACCCTCAATATTGTGGAATTAGCTAGATATTGTATTTATTTGCATACAAATAATTTTGCTGCACTTGCTGAGGCCAGAAAATTATTTCCATTTTAAAATCTCCGTGCTCAGATAATTAATTACTCATACTTAAAAATCTCTTTATACTTTCATTATATTCAAATTTTAAGTTTTACTCAGTCTTCCTGATTGGTGACCACAATTATTGTGATTACTAATTCGCCTTTCAAGTCAAGTGACTATGAGAATATTAATATTTAGCGTTTGTCCCTTGTAGCATTAATGAGGATGTTGGGCCTATGTTCAATTATTCAATAGTGAAATACTATGAGCTCGTATTTTTAACGTGTTGTTGATAATCCACATTGTGTGACATTCTTTGTGACATTCTTAATATTACAGAAATTGTGAAAGTGAGCATCATGTAGGAAGTTCTTTTTTTTTTTTTTTTTATTTATTGTTATACATATTCGTAATCCGTTTTTATATGGCCTACACAAATGTCCTGCTGATCTGGTATCGCCTTGCGACAGGTCGTTGAGCTCCCTATAACATGGTTGAGCTACACGATGACTGATGCATGTGTGCCGGCAGTTAGGACAGGTCAACTCGAACTGATATGGCTCTTTCTTAAAAAGTCCATTATAGATACCCTACATGGTTACGCTCACATAGGGATGTTTAATGATGTCTGGACTTTAAAAGAGACCTCAAGGTTGAACTCAAAGGTCAACCTTTGAGTTTGTTTCGGCGTTTCTTCTCAGAGATAGTCAGATAGGAAACGCCGACGCCATCTAGATCATAGTGACATGTAAAAGAGTTTTTTAAAAGACCTACTTACAGAATAAACAATTTCATTTCATCCAAACATTTCGAGGTGTGAAAACCTAATGTCAAAGGCCATACATACTTACATCATGATACAAATATTTCAAGTTGTCCTGGTTTCCTCATGCTTCATAAACCATAAAATCTTACATACGAAAGCGATGTTGTTACTCAATTTTTATCTAATAGAATATTAAATTAAATACCTACTCTCATCATAATTTTAAATGCACTACAGGGCGACTTTCATGACTTGCATCAAGCTACAATGAAATATATTAATATTACAAGAAATTTTAGATATAAGATTCTTTATTTGTCATTTGTTGTGGTACATTTTATATAGTGTAAAATTAATGAACACTTTGTCATTTAATTGACTAGACAGAATAAAAATTTAACTAAATACTACTTATTTTACAATAGTAATAATATCTTAGGTTTTCGCAATCACTAAACATTATAATAAAACAACTCACAAGGAGTCCTCCCGCGCCTACGAACGCTGAAAAGTGTTCGAAACGTCAGGAATAACAAAAACCAATAATGCACGCGATTAATCTGGTTAAAATTTGTTTTATTATAAATCTCTTTGAATCGATTGATCGTGGTAACAATATTTAAAATTCGAGATTCAGTTAATTAGTCTTTTTGCGCTGTAATTTTTGTATTTGGAAAATATCATCAAATCATGTCTTCTAATAAAAATTATAATTCAAACTAATATTATAACTGCGAAAATAACTCGGTTTGTTATATTTTCATGCCTAAACGGATTGATTTTTCTTTTTGATAGTCTAATTTTTGTCGTGCAACGACGTAGCGGGCATCAGCTTGCTAATTACGCATATGATTCCAATAAGTTTAAATCTGCGACCATCGACTTGTCAGATGTCAGACTAACAGTCATTATCCTTGCTCTTCTCATTGTGATAATCTAATAATACTCCTTGTATATAATAAAAAATAGAACAGAGTACAAGGAAACGCAATTATGTAGATAACTCAACCCATTGTGGCGCAAACAACAAACATTTTTACTCATCCCAAACTATGGTCGGGTGAAAGATATCCCTTTAGTTAATTTACACCCCTCCTTAAGGGGCTCGTTAGCACTTTCGGAGAAAAAGTGAGATACGTTCCGTGCCCCCACGTAATCACATTAGCACGGTATGAGACAGAAATATATGCTTTTACATTTATTTTCAAAGCTTATTCCAGTTTCTGAGATATCTTTGAGGGATAAAAGAATCGTTTTCTTTTGGTTAGATGGGATAGGGTAATATGTATGGTGTATGCCCATGAATTTAAGCGTTGGAATTATGTGAGTGGTGCTTTTGACGATTTGGTTATTTTAATAAAAGTGTTATGGGAAGTAGCGACGATATTTAACCACTGGAGTATATGTTTCTGCCTTTGTGCTTTTTGTTTAATTTTTAGGTACATACATGTGAACCTGTATTTTCTATAAAATGAAACAACAAAATAAGATGCCAACGAATATTTTCACTAAAATTTAAATGTGTGTTTTCTAAAAAGTGTTTCATTTATACTGTTTCAAAAACTACCCTTAATTTACCTGGGTTAAAATCACACATATTATTTTCATTTCTTATTTTCGTGACAATAAAACAAAATATTTAGAGTTAAGCTCTTCAATTAGTGACAGGCCTACGAAAACTCGTATCCGCGTAGACGCGTAGCAATAAGCTACGCCTCGTAGACATCAACTGAATATTGTACGTAGCATTACTTAGCTTCAAATTAGTACCGAAATATATTCAAGGAAAGGTTATTCCACATTTCAAATATCCTTTGTCATGTCAGTTTACTACGTAATACGTATAAATTGCTCGCTGGAGACAGTCCAATATTCTGTATTCAGCGTAACCAAACAATATTATTATTAAACACGGTTTAAGTCTGTGATCTGAACGTAATTTAGTATCGGCAAGCTGTTTTCTCTGCTCGACCAGAAATAAGTCAGGCATTAAAAATATACAGTGAATTTGTTCGCTAACAACTGAGGTAATAAATATGGAAAGTAGAAGTCGTAAAATTATAGCTAGCTTCGAAATTCAAGGCAGGTCTCTTTCGTAAAATGTTAAATCAAATCACTTGATAAATTGTAACTTAGCTTTTATATTTTGTATTCAATACCGATATTTACTTTTTAACAATATGATTTTATTTACAGTTAATACTCCTCCGATCGTATTGAGGTCACGGCGGCCTAGCTCCACAGAGATTAGCCAAGTACGCAGCAGATATTATAGTGCACAAGTGTATGCGCAAACACAGGTGCACTCTACCTTCACTCTCATATTCCGATGGGACGGAAATCTGACACGATCGTAGAGAGATCAGGCGCAGGACCGACAGCTTTACGTGATCTCCGGAGCACAGGGGTGTCACACCACCAACTTCCTGACTCCGGGCTGCTACTGAGCATTTCCTAACAGAAAATTCCAATAACATTTTGCCCGACCTGGGAATCAAACCCAGGACCTCACGCTCGGCAGTCGCGCTTGCGATCGCTAGACCAACAAGGCAGGCAAGGTTAATTTACAAGGCAGGTTTATTTACAGCACCTATAGATTAAATCCGCAAATCCCCTATTTAAAATTAAGTTTTCAACCCCTGGTAACTTCAAAATTAATCCTTTTATATAGAAAATCAAATAAATAGCTTCAATACAGTATACATATAGGGAATACTTTTGTGATTGATTTTGTGCCACTATTGCAATTGTGTGAGGTATTTTTAGGCATTTGTTTACAGCATTCAAAAATATTAATTCTACCATTTAGTGTTTTTTTTTTTTGTAATATATACTACTTTTCGTACAGTTAAATTAGTTAAACTACAACATGCAATCCACGTTCAGCTGTTTTTCACAATTGTTACTTTTTTAAGAGACAAGTTCCTAATCTACAAGTTAATTAACTACCTTTAAAGTTACAGATAAATCTTCGAAAACCATTAACGCATGCATAGCAAACTCTAAAGTTATACATTACATTTTTGTGGAAAAATAATACGGCCGTGAGCAGGATTTGAACCTGCGCCGCTGACCGCTAAGCCATCTCGACGTGGCTTGGCATTGTGGAGATGATTTATCATGTCCATTGATTTCATGGCTTCTGTGAATATGTTTAGTTAATGTATTAAATCCTTGAAAGGAAGTAATAAATAAAAAAATAGAACGAAATTAAATGAACACCTGAGAGATGTTCCCGATGTTTAAAGCCGTGTCAGAGACCTACGGGTGGTTTAAACTCTGACACTAGGTTGTTCATCAATTACACGGTAAGAAGAATGTATGAAGCAAACTCACCATTTTCCATTCTAGTAAGCTTAAATGAACTGAAAGAATAAAGAAGGTATGTTGGAGAAACTAAAAGCTGATTTCTAAAACGGCCACTTTATTGTTAAGAGTGGATAAGAGGAGGCTATAACTGAACCTAATCTAATAACAGGGACTGAATAGATAGCAATGACGTTACCAAAAGACGTATTAAAATGTGGAAGAAGAATTCGCGGTAGTGTGCAGAGGTCGAGATGGCTTAGCGGTCAGAGCGCTTGGAGTATTTATCCGGGAGGCGCAGGTTTAAATCCTGCTCACGACCGTAATTTTCTTTCCACAACAAATTATAACATTGGAGTTTGCTACGCATGCGTTAATGATTTTCGACGATTTATCTGCAATCTTATGGTTTATGTTTTTCCTGACGTTACGAAGTGTGTTAATTACGTGTATATGCAATTAATCCGATTAAAAGTTGTTTT
This sequence comes from Xylocampa areola, assembly GCA_935421205.1. Lineage (NCBI taxonomy): Eukaryota > Metazoa > Arthropoda > Insecta > Lepidoptera > Noctuidae > Xylocampa > Xylocampa areola. The sequence continues at coordinate 16,697,573 of OW285204.1, forward strand.
ATTATTATGGAACTAATCTTCTCAAACTTCAGATAAATATTATTACAATATTTATGCTTGTATATGACGAAACACTGCACACTTTCATCCCCACTCTAGGAGCCTCTGTATCGCAACACACCAATGACTTGTGCAAACATCCAGACTCGAGACAATCATCCGTAGACTATCCTTCCTGATGTATGAATACGATTTGGACTACGACAGATAAAAAAATAGTAAGAGAAATAAAAAAAAAACTGTGACATTCTAAAATCCGCATCATCCTTTAAAATTTTAACGACAAAATACGATAGTCGATCCATCTATCAATTTAGGAGATTCAAAAACAGTTATAGTAGATACAAGGTACATAGAAGGCCGTAATTGCAACTAATCTATTCAGATTTATGTAATTAAATAATTTATTACTATGATACGCTTTTAAATGAGGAGATACTGCACTTCCACCTCTGTACAATTCTACTCTAAAAGCTTCTGTATCACAAAACACCAATTACTTGTGCAAACATCCAGACTCGAGACAAACATCCGCAGACTGTCCTTGTTGATGTCAAAGTACAAGTCAAAGAAATATATTGCTTACTAAGTTGTACAGTATTGGTCATATTGTTTAGGTAGGTGCTTATTACTTGGTTGCCTTTTACAAGAATTGTAATATTTGCGTTATGTTGAGTAATATTATTATTACTTATATAGTCAGTCAATTATTGTATTAAAATATTTAATAATTATTATATTAATTATTATAAAGGGTGATCGTGGCTAATAAACAGCCGCACAGAGCGATCGATCGAGGTTAAGCTGCGCTTGCCGCGGTCGGTCTGTGGATGGGTGACCATCATTTCATACCATGCCTCGATGAGCACGTTAAGCCGTCGGTCCCGGTTGTCAAATTAAGATCTATGTCAGCCGTTACGGGTTGCCAGAGGCCTGAAAGTCTGACAACCAGTCATACCACGAGATATCGTGTAACCCAGTAACGGTTGTGGAGGTCAGATAGGAAGCCGCTCCATGTAAAATACTGGTATTAAGCTGCATCCGGTTTGACTGGAAGCCGACCCCAATGTAATTGGGAAAAGGCTAGGCAGATTGTCATAATAATTATTGTATAAAATATTTTTTTTATATATCATGCAAAATATAACAATATAGTGAATAATAATTTGAATTTGATTACGAATAATTTAGGAATAATAATCTAACCCGACTCGGACTATTCGTTGCTCATTCGCGCTATATGGATAAAAAAAATACCAATTCCATGTGCTTAGTAGTCATGTAGAGAAACAAGAAATTTTGAATGAAAAATGTTGTTTTTTTTTTTATCATTTTGAGTTACTACTCGGAATCGGATCAAAATAACCATCCCTTCGTTTGGAGTCAAAATGGGTTAATAATAAAAACCAATAAATAAATTTAATGGTCTGCCCCTGATTTTAAAACAAATGCTAAAATATTAGTGAAAACTGCTATTTTTACGATGTTTAATGATAAATTACTATTTTTAGAATTATTTTTTGTAAAGTTTGTGTTCGATTGCTATTAATTAATAATTAACATATAGCAAAAGTACTATCTCGTGTTTGTATGAATACAAGCACCTAAACAAGTTACAAAAAAAAAAATCCTCAATAAACACCTTGGGAAATCCACATGTGCTTACGAAAAAGTTAAATTACATATTTACAATACAGATACATCATTTTATATCTACACATAATCGCGCGGATGCGAGAGAATGGTACCTTTATGAATTCCAATATGTCTTACTTCGAACGCAGGTGTCAACTCAAAACGGGGAAAATGTATAGGTACTTTGTAGAGTACATGTATAAGAAAAATGCGGTTGTGTGTTTTAGAATGATGAGTATTTGTTACTGACAGCATTATCCTGAAAGGGTAGGCACAGGGGCAAGTGCAGGTTGGGAATGATTTGTGAACACTTATATTTGAGAGCCTGATATGGCAGTGAAATCACCATCATCATTACCCTGCCCTTATTCTAATTTATTTGGGGTCGACGCAGCAAGTATGCTTGTATGTACTCTCGAAGTCTGCTGGCATGCTTCTCAAGCTTGTGATGTTTTTTGACCGGCCGCCTACCTGACGTCATCCCTCATCGGTAATGCTGTTGTTGGTGGTAACCGCCACCAATACGGTCTCCTTTTATCTAGCTATGTCACACCAAATGTTATCCATGCTCCAGGTTCTGATGTTATCCTACTATCATACTTCACAATCGCAGTGAAACGTTTGGGAAAATATTTTAAATTGTAACGAGGCCGTATCTGTTCCACTCTGAGGTAAGAAATTACTGATACAGAGAAGGCGTGGTAATAGATCGCAACACCACTGCAGGTTAACAATTTCAGACCAAATTCATCTAAATAAGATTTGCTTAATTAATTGTGAATTGAAAGTATCTATTTTTATATATTTTTTGTACTTTATCTGATTTTTCAAGGGTCTCCTGTTACTATTTGAATTATTATTTCAATTAGACATTTAATAAATAATGTGCTCTTTTGAATTGACAAGTTAAGAACTATTTTCCATATATCAAAGTGTAGAGTCCTATGACAAAGAACGGATGAACTATGGTTACACTTTACAACCAAATAACTATGGTTACACTTTACAACCAAATAGGTATTTCCAATCGTAGGTATTAGTTACATTGTATCCATTTTAAAGGAACATGTGAGAACAATGTAAGATGATGTCAATACTGAAAGAGTTTAGTTTTACAATTCAACATTTTGCCAACGCCATGTATTTACGTAAACTTCACTTTTAGGAAGTTCAAGTCTTTTGGAATGCAGAAAACGAATAAGCGCATATGATATATAATTCTCCTTTTTTCATGTGGTAAGGCGGCAACATAGTGTTCAGAGCTGTTTAAGGCAAGTCACTGACGATTTGATTGCCCTCTGAAGCACGAATTGAAGACTGCCTCGTTGGTCTAGTGATCTCAAACGCGAATGCTAAGCACGAAGTCCGATTCCTAGATCGAACAGAAATTAGGAAATTCTCATTAGCAGCCCGGAGTTTGGAATGATAGTGAAAACTATTTTAACACAAAAGGTGGGGTGGTTTAAACTCTGACACTAGGTTGTACATCAACTATACTATAAGGAGAAGAAGAAGCGACAAAAGTCCTCGTGTAATGAAAGCAAGGTCGAATCCCATCCACAAAATTATGATTTTATATAATCAAATAGCTATATAAACGAGCCATAACAAATATTATCTTCATAAAATAACATTATTGTGAGATAATTGATAGAAAAAGACACAGAAGGACGAAAAAGCCAATTTCAAGAATAGATATATTTTCCTTCTACAATTTATGTGGAAAATATTATGATATCGCTATTCATTATATTTAATACCATATATGCAAAAAATCATATTGTAACGACATCTCAATAAAAATATTTCGTAATCAATCAAACATCAATCATTTATTTATTTTGTGAACACGGAGTATACAATGCAGATGTTATTTACAAATTTAAAAATGTCCTTACTATGTTCAGCCGGAAGGCATACAAAAATAAAATATTATTTATTTATATAAAAAACACCTATAACACCTACTTTACAAACAAACAAATACAGATTTACATTTATGATCCAGACAAAATGTCACAAAATCAATCAATTTAGGTGATGTCAAGAATAATTTATAACAAAAAGCGCTTCTCACATTGAAGTAACAAAAAATCCCTTGAAACCGAACTCAAAAGTAAGCAAATTCCGTAATACTAATAACTCTGACGTCACACATCGAAATGAACACCCCGAAAGTCCAGTAGTATATTTATTGTATAAATTTTAAATAAACAAATATTCCTCCCATCCCGTAAAATATGAAACGAGATTTAAATTCGAGCGAAACTCAGTGAAATAACTATTATTTTTAATATCGAACCTATTGTATAACAAGCAAATCAGAAGAGCTGGGGCTGAGGCTTGTCTTTGAAGCATCTCGATCTAACCAGCTTGCCTGAAGGCATCTAGATCCGTTTTTTCTTCCACGTACTGTCCTTACAGCGCATACTTTATTTCTATTTGCCTGTACTGCGAGGTAAACGGGGAGGGGTGAGGGTTGAGGCGCTAGGCACGCGCGGTAGCGTCGCCCCAGCCAGTATAGGCTGCGACGGTCGACAGAGCGCCTGTATGCGTCGCACCCCGAAAATCAGAACTGGTGACCCTATATAGTGTCTGTGACGTGTTTCAGTGTCAGCACATGCGTGGAAATGACCATATCGATGATTGTGAACAAATGTTTGTGACTTGTGATTAAGTGGTTGCGTGCGACTAAGTAAGTGAGTTGGGTGCGAGTTCGTGTGGTTGCATTGCATAGGTACCGCCGGTAAGTAGTGGTGTTTTCTGCAATAAAATTAGCATAGTAACAGGATTGGTATGATTGAGCCACATGCTTGGTCTACATCACCGATTTTATATAAAAAATAGTTTATTCATGACATCAACGAGATCTATAAATGCTTTTTTTATAGGTCGAGTTCGCGTTATAATGTGGGGTTAATATAAATTGTGCGGGTTCGGGAACTTGTTGTTAATTTTTAACATGCATGGACCGATTGCAGCGCCGACAATGCGATATGAATAATAATTTCGGATCAAACAGTAAAATTTTCACGGAGCCGAATGTTAATTAATTATTAATTTGCTGTTTTAATTCATTCGTTAAAGGTTAATCAGGCCTCATTTACAATTTATAGTTCATTTTTAAAATAATGATTTAATTATTTTCATATTCAAAATAAAATTAGTGAATTTGAAAACCGTACATAATCATTAAAGGGTAATTTACATTTCAAATTAAAACTACAATTAGCAACCAGGCGTAATTTTATTTCTTTATTGTTTTTTTTCTTTTTTCATATTTATGTGCAATTTAATTTATTTTAATTTAAACAGTAATAAAGAAGAAATCGTGTTTAGCAAGAAATATGAATATACACTTAACCGCATTATAATCAATACCAATACCAATATACGGAGGTATCAGATCTACAAATAAAATACTACAATTGAACTTTAAAATATGTTGAACGACTTAATTTAAGTACTTGATCAGCAGCACTTACAATGCAGCCTGATTTCAACATAAAAAATTACGTAATATTATCAAAACACATGTATGGAAAGATTCTAAGAATTTCATTGCAGATGCAGTACACCTATAGTTTAGTATTTACGTTATAGTATAAATAGGACTATTAATAACTGTACCTAATTAAGAAGCAGGTCACATCTGCACATTAATCAATCGATTGAGCTAATTGCAGTCCTGTATCGGAAGCCTCTTCAGTTCTGCGTCGTATAACTACGTCATTAAACGTATATAACATTTTAATTACGAATTCAATTGATATTTTAATATAAACCACCGCTTATTTTTTTCAGAAAACATTTCGCATTCACGACCTTTGACCTTAGCGTACCAGTTACCTTTTTTTTCAAATATCATGAAAAAAGTAAACCAAACCAAACATTTGCTAACGTGAACCAATCTTCAATTGCGCCTTTTTGAATCGATAGATAGCTAAGGGCAGTTTAAATATTTCACATTTCAAATGAACATAGATAAAGCAAAATAGGTGTGTCAGAATCGTGGCAAGTGGAAATCAATAATCTCTGCCTACCTCAATGGGAAACAGGCGTGATTGTATGTATTTAAGTATTTCACATATACATACAATCTCATTTGTCATCATCATTCATGTTAACAATGAAGTAAGCCTAGCAGAAAGGTTAGCGCGACTGACTGCAAACATTACGGTGCACAACACGTTCTTCGTAATACAACATAACTTCACGTCTCTATTAACTGAAGGATTAGGCAGACATGTATATACTATTGACTATTTATATCCACTTTTCACCGATGCCGTATCTCAGGTAATAGGAGAGAAGCCAGTGACAGTATTGCTTTATACCGGGCATATTTTTAAACTCCTGCTTCTGAGAATTTCATAACAGAATAATTCAATAACATGTTCACCGAATTGAGCGCAGGACGTCACGTTCAGCAGCCGCGTATGTTGCTATTAAATATCGTTTTAGGAGCTACACGCCACGCGGCTGTTGAGCCGAAGATCGCCTCGTGTAGGCTGTATTTGTGATCAAACTCAAACTCATTTTTTTATTTCAACTAGACCATATTACAGGCACTTAAGAAAAGTCAAAGTTAGGTGCACGGTTCCAAGAAGTTGGTCTTATGTCAAGAAACTCCATAAGCACTCCATAGCGCTTTACAATAAAAAAATATTAATGTGAGAATAATGCAGGTTAATGTTGAAAAAAGGTCTACAAAGATCTACATTAGCAATAATTAAAAATGCGTTAATTATTTTAAGGGAGTGGCGAGCCTGTTACCCGCTTGTTGTGGACGTACTAGCTTAAATACATATAACAGCCCCATCCTTGCTTAAGTAGATTGATCATCAAAATGGCCGTTAACCAAATATATTTCTAACTAGTTGGTGCCAGCAACTTCAACTACGAGACAAAAAGTAGTTAATGTCCTTCTACAAAATCTAATCTACCTCTAGACCAAAATTCATCAAAATTGGTTCAGCAGTTTAGGCGTGAGAATGTAACAAATAAATAGACAGACAGAGATACTTTAGCATTTATGATATAAAAAAAAGAATGGGTTACAGAAAATTTTATGTTACATGGGATGTTATGATTTTTTTTGGTATAAAACTTACCTTTCAAGTCACAACGTCATAAAAATTTTAGTTTTTTTTGTTTAGGCTTGAGTTTGACTGCTGCATCATTTGATGTTAAGCGATATTTTCCCGTCTCAATATTTTCTATTAATATTATAAATGCTAAAGAATATGATGATGGATGGATGTTTGTTACTCTTTCACGCAATTACTACCGAAGATAGAGTTACAAACTCAAGGATCGTACAGTCAAGACCTCAAACAATGACATCACTATACGGCATTTTAATAGTTTTAAGATTAGAGTTGATTTTATGTTACAAGCTGATTAATTGATTATTATTGTTTAACTATTCTAAAGATAAATTAGATTGTAATTTATACCACTGTGTCGAGTTCAGCAGTAATATCGAGTAGAAATATTTTATGTTGGTAACATTTTAAAATAGTTATAAAATAACGTGTAACGGTCATTCGGGCCCTCTTTTGCTATAAAACGCGGATTAAAGAACACCTATCGACGCCTCGTGTTATTTCATCTGCTGAACTCACATTCAGCCTCAATGAAGACCTCATATCGCACCGCTCCTCGGACCCCCTTCATCACAACAGTTTATAACCTGGATTAACACATAGGGCACTTTTTATCCCGGCTGAACACAATTCTGAACTCCAAGCAGGCGAAGTCGCGGGCAGAAGCTAGTATAGAATACAAAAAATCAACAATTCTGACATCCGATCAAGCCCCTAATTATGCACAATTTGTTTCGATAACATTTTGCTAATGACGTCATAGAAATTGCGCAGTCGAGCAGGGAACGAAATTCTCATGTTTCTTGTTTTTTATAACAACTTGAACCGGCTTCATTAAGGAAAGGCTTTGCTTCAGAATTCCCGTAACCAGTTTTATTGTTGATCTTTAACATTTCAGTAATAGTAGGGTAGGCAAAACAAGAAAACAATGGGAGGGTCCCCTACATTTATAGTTACTATAAAAGTTCCCTTAATTAAGTACAGTGCAAATTAATTTGGATACACGCAGTGATAGCCTAGAGGTATAAACTGTTAGACTTGTTGTATGTAGGTCGTAGGTTTGAACCCAAGGTACGCACTACTAAAGTAAGGTTATTTGTGGATTTAATTACACTAGCTGGTATTCGCGACTTCAGTTGGTAGCGTACGTCCTGCCAAGTTGCCACCTACCTCTATATCAAAATTCATCAAATTTGTTTTAGTAGTTTAGAAGTGAGAACATTACAAGCAAACAGACAGAAAGAGTTTCTCTCGCATTTGTTTTTCATGACTTATTTTGGAATACGTTGAAGAATTTGGAGTAGTGTCCCAGGAGGTTCAAACTTCCTTTCTTCCTCTCTTCTTCTTCTTTCTTTATTTAAGCATGTGTTAATATATTAATATCTCAGTACACGCTCTACTAAGTTTAACAACTCCCTTTCCGTGAATTAGTCACAATAGTTAAACAAATATATATCATATTTGACCCACGGGACAGTGAAATCGTTCATCATGCATTACATATTATAAATTAATGATTACTTGCTTAGAACGGTGAAGGAAAACATCGTGACAAAACCAGTGCTGTGAAATATATTTTTGAAGATGTTGCATTTGAGTAGAGGATATGCCACTCCCTCATTTAATCATAGAGAAAACTTAACATCGTGATGTTAAATTAAAATTTTCTATTTTATTATAGAAAATGCCCCGTTTATTTACTGCTCGATTTCCAGGTCGGGCAAAGTGTTATTGAGTTTTTCTGTTGGGAAATTTGTAGAAGCTGCCAGCAGCAGTTATAATTTTGCCCGGTAGATGGCAATAGGCTCACCACTTATTACGTGGGACTCAATTGTAGCATTGTTGAAATGTGGGTGTACAAAATTGTATACATCTCTGGCTACCCCTTCGGGGAATACATGCACGATGCTGTTATGGTCACCAATCTAGTTAGTCTGCCATGCGTGATAATTATGGAAATTTTCTCTTTGATCGTTCATTGTAGCGATCATTTGTGATCCATTTTTAGCTGTGAACATTTTTGGGTAGTACTACTGACTAGTTTTTTTAAATTGTTGAATATTATCTATTTCAAACTAGCTCTTATTAGTTAAAGTTCTGATGTCGGGAAAAATCTAATGAAGTAAGGCGCTGTTTCCTCTATCTTAATGAATATAACAGTTATTATGGTACTTAAATACATAAATCGCAACACGATTGTATTTCACGAATGAGAAGTGATGAAAATTATATATTTTTTGTACAGTACTGTTATTTTTGTTAATTAAATTGAACTAGTTATTAAAAAGGATCTCCCTAAGAGGCTTACTACTACATGGGTACCCCGCATTTCATGCATGGGAGGGTTAGTTTACGAGTTGTAAGAATTCCAAATTTTAATCACTTTTGGTAGCAGTAATTAAGTCGGCACGATCGCCATGTTTGTGGGAGGGGCATTAATCACGCAAAGTGGGAGCTAGGGAGTTTTTTAGATTCATAATAGAGATTTTAGTAGAGGAATGACGGGGTTTTTGCTTGTTTTCCGTCGGGATTTTTGATTTTAGTATTTCTGTCTGTGAGCTAGTTATACATTTTAATGCATTCAGATTTAAAAATGGACTTAGAATTTGAGAATAGTAAAATTTTACCGATACAAAAAATGATTTATTTTAAGTTTTATTTCTAAACAATCTCAAAAACCCTAAAATAATAAAAATAGAATAAAAAATATAAAACAAAAGAAGAATATGGTTTACATGCTATTTGAAATACTTCAAGAAAATCTTTTTTTGACTGCTAAATTTAAACGGAATCCTGGTAACAACATACATACATACAAATGTAAGTCCCTTGAGAACAGGATATGAAAAGAGTGCTTACCGGTTTACCGGTAAGCACTCTGTGGTCTTTCTGGCCTTTAGGCCACAGACTAAAATAAAGGTACTTGCCCAGTTTTCTCATTCCTTTTCATACTTTCTCTTTTGTTCAAGTCCACACACAAATTCTTTCTATATTTTTAGTTATCATTCATAATTAACGTCGTTTTAGTAAAGCACTTTAATTACTCTGCACAATGAAAATTAGGAAATAAATTGAGAATAGGGAAATAAAATAAAATAATAATCAAATTATAGAATACATGATGTGATGATAATTAAAAATGTTGTATAGAAAATATCATTAGTGAGTAATAGAATGTGATTGTGTCAAAAAACGTATGTACCTACATAAAATCACGACTATTTCCCATTGGGTTAGGCAGACACTATTGATTTTCACTTGATGCAATTTTGACGCACCTCTATGACTTCTGGGTTCAGGAACCTCTTCGTGCATGCTCGTCGGTTTAGGTTGCAACCCTTTTTATAAACATCCGCAATTATATTGCGGTATGTTTGTCGAGGTTGGCCTGCAGCGACTCTTTCATCCACACTGGCCTGGTATACGAGTTTAAGCGATTGCCTATCATCCATCCTTTCTACATGCCTAAAGCATCTGAGCATCTTTCTCAATCCTCGTCACTGCATCTGCCTTCAACTAGTTTTAGGAAAACCGTTAACATCTTTAAGTCTCTACTTAATATTTTATTAATATAAATGCCTCCAGAACATAGTAATTTTACACTTCAACGTCATCAATTCCTAGAAAATATGTTCGCTATATTTACTACTGACCTAGGTTATTATAGATACTACGTTATGTTTTTCCTTTCAAAGACTGGGATGGTATTAAAATACCACACGAGAAAACAGAAGTTCTTGGATCATTTGCGAATTCGTCACCAATGCCTTTGATTGAGACCAGTTGATTCTCATCAAAAACTTGTCTTCACAGACATGAATCGATCAGTTTTCAAGTTGAAATATTTGAATAATTCAGGACCTGATTGGACCGGGAGCCGAGTATTGATTCCGAGTAAAAATAACACGGTACATTGGTTATTTATTCAACATGAATATGAAACAGCATCAATTAGGTGATTGTGTTATTTTTTTGTTCTCATCTTTCCAATATTTTTATTATTGTTGATTAAGTTAGATAGTAGTTTCGTACTTATTTGTTTTTAATTATAAATGTCGTTTGTTTGTTTAGTTTAGGGCTTGTTTTAGAAACGTACCAATTATTGGGTTATTTTTTGGGTTGTTGAATTGTTTTGTTGGGTTTGATGTTTCTGCAAGCATAGAAATTTTTATCTAAAATTAATATGTTTTATCTTTAAGCAAGTCATATTTATTATAAAACGATAAAGGAGTTTTTAAGTGAAATAAATGTTGGTTTCTAATTAGGTGAGGTCAATCTTTTGGCTTGGTTATTGGTCGAGATTAACAATGCCGATTATATTCTTGCGTAAAAAATATACTTTCTTAAAAATAATACTTGCTCAAATAACCGGGGAATCTACTGACAGTTTAAAAATTTCCTTTAAAACATATGATTTTTTGACAGTTGTGATAGATTCCTTTGGATTTTCAAGTCGAAGGTTAGGTTTGAACACATCATTGACTTTTCCATATCATACATATCAGAAATTAATTACAACTTGCCTAGAGGGTTGAAAGAAAACAACGTGAAGAAACCAAAACACCTGAGAGTTGTCTTCAATGGTGTACGTGTAAAAACTTGTCATAGACATATACATTGTTTAAACTTTGACACTCAGTTATTCACCAACCATAAAATAAAAATAAAAATAATAAATCTATCATCACTGATAGGACTATTGCTGCCAATAAGCCTGATATAGTGGTGATAGATCGATTAGAGTGCCGCACAATGATTGTGGATATCACTGAAGAGAACCTCGTGAAAGCAGAGAAAGATATACAAATCAAATATCTTGATCTGGCGCACGAGGTTGTCGACATGTGGGGCGTGGACTCTGCAATCATTGTACCGATAGTCGTTTCGGCTAACGGACTAATAGCGAAAAGCCTTGATCAACACCTTAAAAGGCTTTCGCTAGGCGGCTGGATCAAGGGCCTGATACAGAAAGCAGTACTCCTCGATACGGCACGCATTGTGAGGAGGTTCCTTTCTCTGGAGCCCTAACCACCGGTGCCTTGGACCCTGTTCCCGATGCCGGTGGCCTACTATTTTTTATATTTTTAAATGTATATTGTTTTTTTATGATATATAGTTAAAAATGTAATTTATATGTAAATTTGAAAAATAAACGAAAATAATATTATAAATTGAATTTGTGAAATGACACACGACATGTTGATACTAATAAGGGCTCAGTCCAACCTGTAAATTAATGCTAAATTAGAAAGATTCGTAAGCAGGATTAATTATATTAATTCAAGTACTTAATCCTCTTAGTTGTGTTGGTCCCTCGTACCGTCGTTAAGAAGGAGATTTTGTTGCTTCCTATATAATTATAAATGATTACAGAAGAAGGGATAATGTTTCCGGGTTTACAACATACGAAATGGACCTATATTGGAGGGTAAAATAGTTTTCATTAAATAGCCGAAAAAGCCAAGCCTCAAAATAGAAATAAAGTTGGGCAGCGTTTTGGCTCAAATGTAAACCTGCTCTAAAATACAAGAGTTAGAAAACTAACTTTAGAAATTAAATATATAGTGTGCAGGTATAAAAATAATAGACTAAAATTTGACTAACTAGTATAAAAAAATATATAGAATGCCAAAACAATTTAAGATAATCCCAAAAAGCCACACTTCACTGGTTTCTTCTGTTTTCACTAAAAATAGTTTTTTACATAGTAAACTACCATAAATAACTTTGAAGAAAATAAATATATTTACATAAATACAAGGAAAATATACATACAATTACGCTTTTTTCCATTGAGGTAAGTAGAGACAATCGACTTTTACCTGCTATGATTCTGTTACACCTCAGCTGTTGCGTCAGTCATTAGCAGACACAATAGATTTTTATTGTTACAACGTACAGATCTGTACGTTACTGAGCCGAAAGGTTAATCTTAATCTTAAGCTTAATCTATGTTCACTAACCTTTTCATAAATGCACATATTACTTATTCCCCTTTCCTCCTACGCGTCGTGACTCCACGTCACATTAATTGATGTTCACAAAGGTGTTGAAGTTACACAAAGGGTGGTAACTTTAACGTTATCTATATAACTATCAACTCGAATCAATCGTACGTTATTAAATGTCAGTAAAAACACGTCATTAGTTCTAGCGTGTTTGGACTTCTACCCACTCCCAAAGGAAATTTTATCGGATAGTTATTTCATCAGATCACAACATAATAATATTCACTATCCTTCATCAATAACCGCTAGATTGGTCTAGTGGTCATAAGGGTGACTGCAGAGAATGAGGTCCTGGGTCTGATCCCCGGGTCGGGCAGTTTTATTGGGTTTTTCTGTTACGAAATTCTCAGTCGCATCCCGGAGTTGATGGCCGTAGGCTCACCGCCTATTAAGTGAGACTTTACAACAGTATTCGGTAAATGTCTGTGTAGACCTCTGCCTACACCATGGGGAACACAAGCATGATGCTGTGTTATGCTTCTTACTCACGACTAATTTTCGAGGATGCCGGACTAGTTTCGATTATTGAACTCAAAGGGAGCCTTTAATCGTGATCTGAGCCCGCGACGATATGCGATTCATACTTTGGTAAGCGAGAAATTTAACGAGAGCTTGACTTCCAACATCGCCGCGGGCTCAGCTCTTAATTAAGGGCCCTGTTCAAGTTCAAACTAGTCCTAGTAATCTTCGAAAAATGTACGTCAATAACAATCATAAACAATTATTAACATGAATGTGCCTCAAAAAAGTTATAATTTGAATATAACAACACCTTAATTAAAGAAACCTTAATAAACATTTTACTTAACCTTTCTTCCTGCATAAAGGACGAACTTAACACGACTACGTCGCTATTTGATGAATAATTATTGTAAATAGTTTTATAATGTCGGTAATTACTGGAAATTCGAGGTACCATGACGTATTTGTGGTACATAAATCACTAGTAGCGTGGCGCCATCTATTGCTTGCTAATTACTCTGACTCTGTGACCTAAAGTGAGTCTTCCCCATCATCTTACTATTGCTTCTTGTTTTAAATTTAATCATCACGTCTTCTAAACAATATTTCATCTATTCATTGAAAGATAAACAACTTTAAGATCACGCGGGTTTTCACCTAAAGTTGAGCTGTGAGCAAGCAAATAATTATCTACAAATAAAATTCTTCTTTCTCATCAATTATGCAATTTCAATCTCTATCTCGAGTATCATCAGAAGGAATCAGTGCCAACAAGAGTTAATATTCTATTTGAAGCTGGTGATATGTAGGTGGCGCCATCTCTTATTGCTTACCATGCTTACGGCAAATTAAAATTGATGAAAATGGTTACTTGCTGATTGATAGTATCCATAAGTATACATATATCGCATTAGTTTTATGGAAGTACATTGTATTCTATATTAAAAATAAATAACAAACTAGTTTATAATTATATAATATATTTGTGTAATTAATCTTTGAGTATTTATTAAGCTAAGGTTTTCAAAACAGCTTGGTAAAAATTTCTTTCAAAAATGCTTTCATAGAACGATACACGGAAACTAAAAAAGATGTCTCACTTGTGTGTCAGTCACCATGTTCAACGATAGACAGCTTGACATGTTCGTTTTGCGTTTGTACTTCAACCCAACATATGTGTTGCCATCTACTGTTACTAGTATTCCCAAAAGGAGTGCTTTTGGTGGAGGATTAAATTTTCAGCAACGTATTTTACCACGCATTCGTACCTTATTATACTTCCAGAAGTTTCAGTGGTATTATTTCATTACCGGTCTAATATGATTAATAATTGTAACCTACGATTCAATTTGTGCGAGGAAAGGATCGTGTGGGGCAGGTTTTTTTACTTAATGGTCTGAAATTGCCAACCCGTAATGAGCTAGCGTGCCCTGCAGTGGATCAGTTACGGTCTCCATTTTATGATATGTTATAAATAGTTAGACAGAACTCTAAGCACTACCAATATAATTGAATGTTCTATATCAATGGATCTTTACATTTTATATAATAAAACCACTTTAAAGAAACCCTATTAACTTCAACAAATAACAAGAATCCCATTGATACCGTATAAAATCTCCCCTGAGTGGTAAAGTACGTTCAATAAAATTATATGTATGTTATAAAATAACAATCTCAAGTCTTACAAACACTAGACTTTATTGAAGACAGTTGTTTGTGGAAGGCGTCTCGTAATAACACGGTGCATTACTGGCAACTCGTGCTACGATAATATTTGTAATAAAATACTTGATTTACCATCCTTAGTTGGAAAACGAAGCTGTGTGTCTGTTGAACTTGGAAGTGAAGTTTGGTGCTGGTTACATGATAAAAAAAAACTGTCTTAAATAAACTGCTGACTGCCTCGTTGGTCTAGTGGTCCTAAGCGCAACTGCTGAGCATGAGGTCTCAGGTACAATTACCGGGTCGGGCAAAGTGTTTTTGAGTTTTTCTGTAAGGAAATTCTCAGTAGCAGTCCGGAGTTAGGAATTGCATGGGACTTAATAACAGCATTGCTGAGTGTGCTACTGTGTACATCTCTGCCTCTTTGCCTTTGGTAAATACAGGCGTGAAGCGTGTATGTTAAATAAACTAGTTTATCGTGTCATGTTTTTATATGACATTTAAGTTTGATAGACGACAAATAAAGTTTGTAATTAAAAAAAAAATTACTAATTCTTACGGGTTTGGATGATATTATATGAAAGAAATGTGTCTGTGAACGCGCCCATGATACAGGAGAAGTCCCTAATGTAGTGGAAAAGATTTTTATAAGAAAATAAAATCATTTACCTTGGTGAGCTTAAAGCATGTAGCAGATAACCGTCATTCGACATACTTTCATAATTTTATAAAATAACAATTCAAATAAATAATGTTGGCTGTGGAGTCAGCTTGTCTTCGTTCTAGATCATTAAAACTTAATTTAAGGAATGTATGTCACAACAAACCAAATTTGACATCGAAACATGAATTAACGCAGTCCAAGATGGCTGTAGCGACTCCGTCTCAATATTATGTAAAACATTTTTCCTGATGAAATGATAATTATGCAAAAGAACATTTTGCAAATTATCAAAAGAACGTAAAATGAATTTACAGCGAGACAATTTGAATTAATACAGAAATGCAAATGATGTTCCCATAATGGTCGCGATAACGACCCATTTGTATATATTTTTTTCAGAATGTTGTGACTTTTTAAGAGAATGTTTATTTAAATAGCTGTTTTTTTAAAATTTTGCTTTTCATTGGTGCTTTTACCGGTTATTACTCACTTGAAAATGGAAACAATAATGTACTAACTTTTATACTATCGCGTTGCATAATATTACCATAAACTAACAGGATTTAACGCGCAATAAATACCTTTGAATCTTAGGTTTTCGCGATCACTACACATTATATAAAACAACTTTTAACCGGATTAATCACGTGTACACTTTTCAGCGTTAGAAACGTCAGGAAAAATAAAAACCAATAATACACGCGATTAATCCGGTTAAAAGTTTTTTTTATTATAAATCCCTTTGAATAGATTGATCGTAGTAACAAGCAGACTCTGCTTGCGACCACGATCAGTGCAACCTGGTCGAAACGTCAAGCGATTGAAAGGTAATGAAAATTGAAGGTTAATTTAGTAATAATGTTTTCGAGTCCCGTATTATATAGTAGACTTACCCCAATTTTTTTTTATAGGTATGGTCCGATGTTATGTTTGTGTTGAATCATGAGATTGTATAGTTTTAAAATATATGATTCAGATATCCTTTTGCACTGTGCTGGTAATGTTAAATTCATTACTCATAATTACATAAAAAATGAATGGGAACAGGTGTGCATGTATGTATTTTCTTATAAAGCATTTATAATAAGGACTTAAAAATTTTCACCATAAATCACCAGATTTATAAGACAGGTTTCACCAACATTAGTAAATTTTTTTACTATATTATTTTGTACTGTGATTAGAAATAAAATATATTTTATGACCTTAGTTTATAGGCATTTTTGAATTCGGTGCAGTGAGCAGAGGTCAAGATGGTATTTACATAGGGAGGCGCAGGTTCGAATCCTGCTCCCAACCGTTGCATACTTTCCACAAAAAAATATAACTTTAAATAATAATGTATTGGTCATTTCACTCCCATGTCATTCACTATAAGGTTCCTATATATTATTTGCTTTCGAATTAAAATAATTAAAATATAATAATGCAAATATGAATAGTAGCAAAGAGGTTTAATTATGAATTAATAAAAACCTAGTCAAATTAAATCAGTGCAATTCAGATTAGTCAGCAAACTATCCATTTTATAATTGAAATGAACAACGTTTTATTAGAGAGAGAATTAGCAATAAACGTTAAGTTAACAAAGCGAAAATGTAACTGTTGTTCTAATAAATACGCGATATTCAGTAAACTCCACAATAAACATAATATTTATGTTGTTTCAACCAGTGTTTTGTTAGTAATTTTCAAATTTATGTAAACCGAGCGGGAATGTTAACATGCTTTTACGTACATAATTAAATACATGTTTAAATAACGGTACAATTTTCTACGAAACAGTTTTGGTGCTTCAAAAATATTATATCACGAGCAAAAAAAAAAAAAACGTGTAATTTCAGCCCGTGAGTAAAAATTCCTGGGATATCGGTAAAAAGGCGCCATCAGTTTATGGTTGATATACCAAAAACCCGAACGAAGCGCTTTGTTCGGTCATTATAAGAACCGCAAAACAGTGAAATGCACTGCCGGATTGGGTCTTTCCCGATAGTTACAGTAGGTACTTCAAGACGTGAGTGAATCGGTTTCTTCTAGACAAGAGTGCTCCATCGTAGACTGCATTATCGCTTAACATCAGAAGAGATGGCGGTCAAACGCAAGACTATAAGTTATAAAAATAAATAAAAAATAACATGGCATGTTAGTATTCGATTTTGTTAACCGCAGATGATAATAACATATAAAAAAAAAACTTATTCTAACGGCCATCACACCACTCACAAACACCAAAAAAATAATTCAAACCTACAGAAAATACAGCATAAATATAAGTTAAAACTCAGCTACCAGAATTTTGTACATAACTATTTCATTTAGATTTGAAATGTATTACAATAAACAAACGATAAGAATCTGGGTCAACCATTTCGTTCGTACAGTCAGCAACATAAACGATTTTGATAAACATTTCATAATTTTCCCAATACTTTATCACAATAGCTGATTATTGTTAACAATTTATATTTTAAATTGTCACGCCATTACAAACAATATTCTCTATTAAATCACAATTTATTACGAGAGAAGATTAATTGAGAATCATAATTTTTTATACATTGAACATGTCGAAGGCCATGTGTATTACATTATTTTAATTGTTGTTTTTCTAAGAAACATTGTAAAAATTATTTTATGAAGAAGAGAATTTAGACACGAAGGAGACCCGAATCGGGACCATAGTCATACCATGAAAACATAGCTTGAAATGTTTTCACTCACACACTACACATTTTAAAATCATCACCTACTTTCATTGCTGACTCTACAAGCAACGTACCGTTTATTTCGATGCAGACCTTTAAGTCAAAAGTCTGTGAACGGTAATCTTTACACGGTTTTATTAATGCCCAGGGCCTTTGTAATTACCACATTTTTCGACAGAAACGAGATTAATTTTCTTATACAATTATCGGATCGTATTTTCTTATACATAATTATCGGTTCAGAAGTCTAAACGAAAATCTTCTGGGAATTTCCAAAAGAAACACAATACTACGGATACAAAATGTGTACTTAGGTAATTTCTTTGGCCAAATTCTTAGAATAAAGTTTCAATTTTCTTTTTCCTTAACCGTTTTGTTTGGTTTAGAATGGTTATATTAGGTTGAGTGTAAGCGCCTGGCACCTTCAATAATTTAATCACAAGTAGATAATATTACCGTACTATATTTTGTACACAAGATCAATTTATCTGCCAAACAAAATAAATTGATGTAAGCTACAGAACAGCCTTATTAGTTTAGTGATCAGAAGTGCGACTGCTAAGCGAGAAGTCTTGGATTCGATTACCGGGTCAGGCAGTTTTATTGGGTTTTTCTACTAGGAAATTCTCAGCAATATTCCTGCAGGGAATTTTATCGGGAATGCCATAGGTTCAACACTTAACATGCTACTCGATAACACTATCGGCAAAATTTGTGGATATTGTTTATCTCTAGATATCTGCCTCTTAATGATATATACCTACATTTCCTCTTAAGGAAATTGTAGGTACTAAGATGTAGTAAAGTTACAGTATCTATAGATTGTTTATCAGTCCAGTTCTCCGTAACAGCAAAAAAATCGTCGTTTTTTCAATCCACGGTGACGGCGACGTCTATCTAGGCACTAACCGGTTAGCGATACAAGATACATATATATAGTCCAGTGAAATTTCAACTGGTTGAAACTATTTATATACTTCCCACCGAATTTTCGGTCAGGGCGGCCTATCCCCACGGATAATAAAGTACCTATGCAGGAAATATTATACTACACAAGTGTATGCGCAAATACAGGTGCACTCCCGCTTCCTTCACTCTCATAGCGACAGCAATCCGATGAAACTGGAGAGAGATCAGGCGCAGGACCGACCGCTTTACGTACTATCCAAAGCACAGGGGTTTCGCACCGCCTATTTTCTTACTCCGAGCTAGATAACTCTTTGCCAGACCCGGAAATCGAACCCAGGACCTCACTCTCAGCAGGTGCACTTGCTTGAAGATACAGCAGCGATGACATTACAGAATTCTACAGGAAACCAACTTCCAAGCGAATTTTATACAAACAATAAAATTTCCTCTGAGATTACGCGTACACACTATCTCTAAACGGATCTAGAAACAAGTCGTTGGACCAGGAATTCTCGAAGACTAGTCTGAGATTGTACAAACAATATGTTTGTGGTATTCAAAGCGAGTTTGCGACCTATGGCGGGATGCCAATTGTTCGAATTATTAGCAAGAGGTGCTCTTTGTAACTGTACTGTACTGATATGACGTCAGACGCTATATTGTTCTGTGGTATTACTGGTAATACAATGCTTGAAGTGTCGTGCCAAATTCATAGTCATTGAAGGATTTTTTGTTCAGTTTGGGAAAAATTAAGGGTAAATCCATATCAAGTTGTAACAGAAAAAGTTAAGCAGTTATAGGTTATTTGGAGTTAATTCTGACTAGAGATAAAATGGCAAAATATTAAATGTATAAAACTTGGTACACACAAGCGCTAGATCGCAAGGGTTGAAAATCATCGGGGAACCTCTTTACCCTGCAGTTGAACCATGCAGACTTGTCATGCTTTTTTGTGATTGAATAGAATCTGATAAGTGATCCAATGAATTATTTAATAATCTTCGTTTATTAAACATTTAGTAGTCACAAAAATTGGTAACGTTCCACTCTGCCTACCCCTTCCGGGTTTGTAAACATGACGTTCATGTTATGAAAGATAACGAATAGGGTTCATGCCCGCAAGTTATATAAGTGAGGGAAATGATCAAGTTAACGAGGCCCATAGGCGATGGAACAGCAAATTACCCCTACAATATCGAAATAACTGTAGAAATAAAGGGCCTCAAAAGTAACTTATAAAAGACAGTAAGGGTTAATACTTAGATGTTGTATTTCGTTAGTAATTTTCTTATAAATTGTCTAAGGGAGTTTCCTTTTACTAGTATTCCTTAGGAAAACAGCTACGTTATTTTTTTAAAGGGTTGTCAATTAAGATACGTAATGACAGTATTATAATTTATATTAAGCGATATTAATATGGTATTTTTAAGAATTACGGAGTCATATTGAGCAAAGTTCGGGAATCTATGGCGAATTCCTTAGCACCTGTCTAGTATTTTAGGTATTCAATTTATAATATGGTTCTTTTACAAATTCATAATTACACAAAAAAAAAATACTTTTAGAATAAACAAACGCCTTTGTAAATTCTCAATACATTTTATAAATCAGCATTCGAAACAATCCTAACGACACATAAAGCTTTAGAACGAACCAACATTTTTTCCTATTTTTTCTCTTTACATAATATAATTCGAATAGCTGTAGGGTTTTCTTCAAATTACAATTCAATGCTTGTTTGTTTTTACAATGACGATGAAAACTCAGCATTTTATATGATAATCAGAAAAGTTTCATGTCATCTCTGAAACATATGATGTTTTGGAACCTATGTAGGCTTCAGGCAAACTACCAATACCTAAAATATATATCTTTTTTTATTTAACATCTATTTATGCTCAGCTTTTGACTTGTAACTTAGAAGGCTCATCTCACATTTCACTCATTTTCCAATTTCTTGTGAGTGGTTAAAAGCCAACCCATTGCTAGAGCTGTTCACACCATCCGTAGAACTCTGTAAGACTAACTTAACTCAGCGTCTGCTAAAACGTGCCCTCCAAAGCACTGATACGCCCAGATGACATAAAAATATTCCTTACGATCAATCATTTACAAATAAATCAAAACAAGGGTTGTCTAACCTTAAAGATAACTGCTGGTACTAAATATAACTTTACACAGTATCTCGCCTGTATTCCCCGACAGGTTAGAAAGAGGTTTCGTCACCAATGCCGTTTAAGATCAAACAAGAGTTGTCATATATTGGGCACAATATCTAATATCCGGTTTATTCAGAATTTCCTTTCAGTTCGATGTGGGTATCGCAACCAGAACCTCAAGTTCCACATCCACGCTTACACCCACTGGACTAATGAGGCAGCTTAAATACTAGACATAAAAAATTAGGCCTTAGATTCATTGGCTTGAGAAGCAAAACAATTAATAAAATTACAATCTAGACTTTCTTTTCATCCTAACGAATTTGAGTAGGCACTAATTAATTATATTTCCTGTGATTAATATTCTTTTTACGTAATATCTCTTAGCTGTGTCATTTTTAACATTCTCTAAAAAGTGCTTTGAGTTTGAGGAATTTTTTATATAAGAAAAAAAATAGAGAGGCGTTTCTGTGCTAATTGGAAACTTGTCCATACACCGTTATACCAGAGCTATTTTTTCAAAAAATTAAGCAACTATGTAAGTTCATCGAAGCGTAGTAATTAA
Source organism: Xylocampa areola (assembly GCA_935421205.1). NCBI lineage: Eukaryota > Metazoa > Arthropoda > Insecta > Lepidoptera > Noctuidae > Xylocampa > Xylocampa areola. The sequence continues at coordinate 16,719,453 of OW285204.1, forward strand.
TTAAACACCTACTTAACTAAAAAAAGCAATGTTTTTTTTTGTTATTTTGCGATTTTTGTGACAGAAGACTGTTTAAAATATTTTGTATATGAAGTACGAAATCTATTTTTATTATTTTTATTATAATATACGATTTCGTTTGCAATTTCAATCAATTTGTTTCAGAACTAGAGGACAGATTAATTGTTAAGACCGTCACACACAGATCGAATCCCAAGACGTGCAGTCTATGATTAGTTCCAACTTCCCAAAGTAAGATAGTATGCTCTCCGTAGTATCGAATTCCTTTAACACTCAGACAACAAACAATAAAACAAAAACAGTAGCAAACTTACCACAGAACGCTTAGACAGTTAGTACTAATAACTTTTCTAGAACTAACAATGTAGGTCCCAACATTTATCACTCGTTTTTCTTATAGAGAAAACCTTCTTTTAAGACTAGAACTCTTTTACAAAAAGCATTCGACGTGCGACAGCAGCATTGTGCTCACAGAACTGAAGATTTATTGGTACAAACCGCTATTTTGTGAATTAAAAGAAAATACGAACAAAACGAAGGCGAAATTGCCAGGCACGGTGACCGCGGACAAACTGCCTGCCGTTTTCGAACGCCCCCAGAATTCTAATAAAGAAAGCAAATTGGAAAATCGAACAGGTATTCGCACCGTTGGATGACGTTGAATTGCGAAATTGGTGTCGCGACTCATATGATTAAGCGGGACATTTCATAGCTTCATAAAATCCACTCCAAAGGGAAAAAAGTAATAATTGAAACTAATATCTTAGGTTTGCGCGATCACTACACATTATGCAGCGTTCGAAACGTCAGGAAAAACAAAAAACCAATAATACACGCGATTAATCCGGTTAAAAGTTGTTTTATTATAATGTGTAGTGATCGCGCAAACCTAAGATATTAGTTTCAATTATTACTTTTTATTTTACTATTTTTATTTATTAAACTAAGTTTATGGAGAATTATAGAAATTACTAGTTTCCTACCCCGATTAGAAAAAAGTTTATGTATGTACAATAATTGCCTCATTGGTCTATTATTGGTCCCATGTACGGTTGCTGAGCGGTCCTGAGAGCAATTCCTTGGCCAGGGAAAGTTTTATTGGGTTTTTCTGTCAATTCTCAGTTTGTCTGGAGTTCAAAATTGTTCCCGGTATATAAAAATAGATTTGTCACCTATTTATATGGGAATTAATAATAGCATCGGTAGAATTGGTGTGCATTAGTATACGCCTGAGTAAACCTTCGAGGAATGTAGGCGTGATGTTATTTAAGTAGATATGTGATGGCAAAAAGTGTTACTCGTTAATATAGTTATTCTTATCCTGATCTTTTAAGCTCATGCTACCAGGACCAGAGCCTTACAAAGGAGGTTTATGTAAGAAAGAACGTAAACGAGTGGGCCCGTCACAATAGTACAAAAAATATGACATGTCAAGTAATAAATTAATGTCCACTTTATCAAGATGTAGTTGTTCCATTTTTGTTGGATATGGTAACGAGCGTTGTTGCCCATCACATATTCAAGTAGGACGGATATGTCAACTGAAGTAAATATGTATTCATAAACCACTTGCTTAGTCAAGTAAGGAATTTGTTGTGCATTTTTATGAAAATTATTCTTGTAGAAAATGGTGGAAGTATTTTCCAGTTCACTGTTCTGTCATTATTGTAAGCAGTAATACAGGTACCTAGTTTTTATGAAAAGGTTTTGTTATAATAAAATATATTAATAAATTTCAATTATAATATCAGTTTAAAGACTGAAGACAAGAAATACATTCACCCCTACCACAGTCATCTCAATCTTAAAACACGCTTGCATAGCTTCTAGGCCTTTTGGCTAAGATTTAAGTATAGTAGCAAAATAAATAAATGATCGAAAGTGCTAAAAATAGACCATTAGGCATAAAATCACCAGAAAGAAAATGATCCGTAGAGGGGGTCACGATTCTCAGCATTGAGGAAATCATCGTGAGGAGAAGGAGGAAGAGTATTTAATACTCGAACAGGATGGCAGAAGCCAGATTCTTTTTTTTTTTCATTATTATCTGCCTATAGCAGTCCACTGCTGGACATATGCATCTCCAAGTGCACGCCACTGAGCTGGATCTTCGGCTTTTCCCATCCAACCCCTGCCAGCCACATTATGCAGATCGTCACTCCACCTAGCCTGAGAGCGTCCTAAGCTACATTTGCCGATTCGCGGTCTCCACTCAAGAACGCATTAACCCCAGCGGTTGTTAGTTCTGCGGGTAATTTGGGGGCTGAGTTGCCCGCGTCCGTAGGAGTGCACAATTAAAATGGAATGCCTACACTGGGCCCACCGGATGAAGCCATGCCATAATGCGACCTAGTCGTGTTTCGCGATGTAGTTTGGTGCAACCGTTGTGAGAGACGGGTCTGGGCAGTTGCATCAACCTCCCAACTATCGTTCTCCCAAAATCTATCCACTCTACTTTAAGAGTAGGGAGATTTATTCTGGATAATACGTGCTCCATCCTCGGCCACACCGTCGCTTACCATCAGGGAGTTGAAAACCAAGCTTAGATCCATTTTTGTTAAAAAAAAAAAATACCCTGCCGTTTCGAATCTTGTTAGGGGTTTAGGTAAAATAAAATCTATTCTGTAAAGCGATTATCATAAACTTAGTAATTCTAGCCTACCGAACAATAATAATTTAAATACACATGACGTAATAAAAAGTATATATGAGTACTAAACAACCAGTGGTCCGGTCACGAATAAAATGTACTGGGGCTGTGAGAGTTACATGACCCCTGGGTAACGTTACATTCACACAATGCTTGCGTTCCAGCACATTTCAAATAAAACCGTATTTACGACTTCCTGCCCGAGCTGCGATCCTGGTACACTGGCTAAATACTTCTACGCTTTTGTCTGTGCTTTTTATTTAACGAAACATTTAACATTCAGGTACTTAAAAATGCCATAAAACAGGTCGTTTTAAAGTGGTCAGAATATTATTTAACATTTAAAAAAATTTTAAAACAGCCACATATTTAAAACAGAAATAGTTATAAATTATTGTGGAAAGAAAAATATGGTCGTGAGCACTATTCGAAACCGCGCTGATAACGTCATGATAATGCAAATTTTTTATATACATATCATTCTTGGAACTGTTCATTGGTCTAGTCGCCACAAGCGCGACTGCTGAGCGAGATGTACTGGTTTCGATTCCCGGGCAGTGTTATTAGGATTTTCTGTCATAAAATTCTTAGTTCGTATCATCATTCGTAGCAGCTCGGATTTTGGAATTATGTGGTTGATGTCAATCACCACCTCTTATTTCATGGGACTAAATAACTGCATCGCATCGGTGTAAAACGTATGTACAACTTACAGTCTGTATTCCTCTGCCCAACCATTCAAGAGTACAAGCGTGATGCTCTGGTCCTATATCTCACACTTCGTATTACAACGTTCAGCTTTACTTTCATATACTAAAGAAAACGTTCAGAAGATGATACCCAAGTGTGAACTCAACCTAACCCGTTCCACTCAATTACCAAAGTAAGTTAACCCTGACATTTTATTACAGATTTTAAAGATATTGTTGGAAACAATGTTACGGACATAAAATTGTGTTTTATGTGAGTTTCAAAGGTTACTTTAGATAATTTGAAACCTCGTTCTACAGTAAAGTATAGGGTTAAAACAAAGTATCAAGGGTAGTTTAGACCAAATTGACACAGAACATGAACATAATCCTACTAATATATCCTCCTAATTCCAATAATATTATAAATGAGCAAATTTGTGAGTATGAATGGATGGATGGATGTATGCTTGTTACATTATCACGTAAAAAATAGCTGAACGGATTTGAATGAAATTTGGCACACATAGTTTATAACCTGGATTACCACATGATATTTTTTATCCCGGTGGGACACAATTCTGAAGTCTATGCAGACGAATTCACGGGCAGAAGCTAGTTATATTATAAATGTGAAAGATTGTGAGGGTTAATGGATGTTTGTTACTCTTTCATACATTAATACATAGGATACCTATTATCTCGGCTGGACCTAATTCTAAAGTCCAGGCAGACGAACTCATGGGTAGCAGCTAGTAGTAATCTTATATAATTATGTTTATACACGTTATTTATACCCCTAGGGGATAAGGGTGGCCCTATTCAGTAAATTTATATGCAAAACAACGTTTGCGAGGCACAGCTAGTAATACCTATATTATATTTAAATTTTCTGAGGAACACTGAAAAATAATAGACATGAACGGAACTCGAACCCGGATTAATAGTAATCTGTTTATAATTGCTAATATATATTACCGTCTCTTTAAGATTGAAAAAGGGAACTTAAACAATTGCTCAATTGGGAGAACCATCTCACGGTATGACTTTAGTCAAGGTTCGAGTCCCGTTAGTGTCTATTATTTTTTAATGTTCCTTAGAAAAATAAAAGTTTACATAATATTGGTTTTTATACTGACTAGATAGAGTGGCTCGTGGCTAAGTAACAACCGCACAGATCGATTGATCGAAGTTAAGCTGCGCTTGCCGCGGTCGGTCTGTGGATGGGTGACCATCATTTCATACCGAGACCCCTCCGTGCCTCGGAGAGCACGTTAAGCCGTCGGTCTTGGTTGTCAAATTAAGATCTATGATAGCCGTTACGGGTAGTGAGAGGCCTGAAATTCTGACAACCAGTCACACCACGAGATATCGTGTTACCCAGTAACTGGGTTGTGGAGGTCAGATCGGCAGTCGTTCCATGTAAAATACTGGTATTAAGCTGCATCCGGTTTGACTGGAAGCCGACCCCAATGTAATTGGGAAAAGGCTAGGCAGATATATACTGACCAGATAGATTTTATCAATTATATCATTTGAATTAAAATATAAACCTGTATTTGACTCATGCGTGTAGTTTTTTACGTGCTTACGATTGAAGAAACAATAACGAAACTTGGAATTAATACTCCAGATTCTGTTACCTATTATATTTTAATTCAGCCACTAACAGATACAGATAAATCACTGGTATAAATTAAATTAATAGGTACAATGAGCAACTAAAATCGCAAAACGCATCCAAATTTATAAAAGGAACTTTGAAACTATCCATGTACATTACAATTTAAAGTCATATAATTATAGAAAATGTACAAAGTAATTACATCACATCAAAAATCAGCACTACAGAAGGCACAGTTTTGATTCGTATATACAACTTCCGTTGCCGACTGTACAATAAAATACTTCAATAAAGGAAACAACCGACGAAGTTACTTCTTTAAGAACAATTAAGAAATAATTAGAACAAAGTAAGTAAATTAGTGACAACAAGAGTCTTCGTTGATTAGTGAAAGTTTTGAAGAAATCCTCTTCGGAATATTTAATGGCGTAGTTAATAATATTGATTGGGGACGTTAATAATTCAAACGAATACGCGTACTATCGGACGAGAAATTGAGGCTTAATTAGTATTACTGTCCATTTATAATATATTCTACTGCAGGAACAAGGCCTCTTTTCATTCAGAAAAGGAACAGATATTTCCTAAAAAAGGCTGGGGTATACCTATGTATACATTTATTATGATCGGGTGGAAACCTTTATGGATGTCCTCCATTTAACGGCAGAGGGGTATGTCGGAATCCTCCTGACTAAAACAACACGGCCACCGCAGTTCATAAGGAAAAGGGTACCGTCAACTCTAAAGGATTGTACCAGTGCCTTGAAAAGGACAGTTTCACTAACAACTTTGAGGTATAGGTGCGCATACAGGTACTACAGTGGCTGGGTTGGCACGGACCACCACCATTTAAGTTACGCTGGGTTCTATACGATACCTAAGTCAAGTTTTTTTAAGTAGTTTTTTCACAATAGTATAAATTGTTATAATAAAACAATTTTTAACCGGACTAATCGCGTGTATTATTGGTTTTTGTTTTTCCTGACGACCACGAACGCAAAGTGCAGCAAACCAATAAATAATACACGCGATTAATCCGGTTGAAAGTTGTTTTATTATAATGTGTAGTTATCGCGAAAACCTAAGATATTAGTATAAATTAATTATTTTTTATCAAAAATTGTTCTACGTTTGGTGGCCAACTCGCGTGATGGTAAGCGGCGGTGTGGCTCAGGATGGAGCGCGTAGATCCAAAATAAATTTATTCACTCTAAGTAGAGTAGATAGATTTGGGAAGAACGATAGTTGGGGAATTGGTGCAACTACCCAGATCCTTCTCCCACAACGGTTGCACTGGACTACAGCCCAACACACGACTGGGTCGCTTCATCTCATCTCATCATGGCATGGCTTCGTCCAGTGGGTAGTAACCAGAGTTGTGTTGCCTGTTTGGACCACCGAGGAGCCTCGTGTAGGGATTCCATTTTAAGGGTGCACTCCTACGGACGCGGGCAATTCAGACCATTTTACGGTTGGTGATTCTTTTGTGTGTGTACTTTATTTGAAGTAAAGCGGCTTTTGGGGTATTCTTTATTTCAGTATGTTTAATAGATGTTATAGCCGATAGTGCAAAGCACTTGTTTAAAAGTAATATGATTGTAAAAACAGGGCATGATGGCTTGATCGTCATACTTATAGTATCATCTGCGCCTTAGATAAAGTGTTCCTATACTGAACTTGATTTGAGTATTTGGGTATCTGATGTTGTGTTAGTGTACTCATACGCGATTATAAATAGGATGTCAACGATATCGTATAATTTTAAACCTCGTATGCTACATGATAAAGATGTACTCTCCAGGGGTTTTAATTTGGGGAGTTACATGAAACAAAATACATTCTGCAAAGGTATATACGCTTTGCTGTGTTCTTTTTGATTCACCCTAGTTATATAAAGTTATTTCAGAATTCTACAAACTCATAAAATTACTCCTACACACATTTTCCTTCTAACACGCAAAAATAAGTTTTTACACATGAAATCACCTTTTGTTTGCGTGTCCATATCATATGGACGTCGGATTCAATGAAAGTGGAGGGAAGTCACGCGACATGATAACGTAATGTGACGCTATTGAAAATCAATGCTGAGGGTTAATGATATGATTGACTTCTCGACTGACCTTCCATGATAAAGGGCTATCCCTTTTATCTATGTAGAATAAAATAATGTATGTAAAATAAAAGTGGTTAAAGAGGAGCTATAGAATGTGGTTTAGGGTTGTGTGTTACGGAAATCGAAGAAAGAATATGGGATGCATTATAAATGATGTGTGCCGTTTATTGTTTTTTTATGGATTTTCAGAATACGCAAGTCTAAATTGATGCGTGCAGTTCCCATATTATAATAATAACCGGTTTTTTACAGTCAATTACATAACCATTATGTTCTTACCTATTTTCCCTGTCCAACACAGAAAATAAAGGTAGTATACTAACAAGGCACACCTTGAGAAATAATTCAATCTTCGGATTATTTTCATGTAATAAAGAAAACGCATGGATGTAAGGAATTGTTCTAGTAATATAACTTGATACCCCAGCAAAATCATAAAAAGATATAACATAGAATCACGCCTATTTTTCACGAGGAGTTGGGCAGAAAGCACTGTTGTACACTCACATTTCAGCGATGCTGTTATTACGTTCCATGTAATAGACAGTGACGCTATTCCCGTCTATGCTACTGAGAAAAACACAAAAAACTGGAGAGGTGTCAAGGGACACCCGGGTGGAACGAAGTTCCTTTCGATTAATTAGTGAAGGAATTATAATAAAATTGTATTTTTTTTAAGTTATAATAATATTTTTATTACAAAGTCCCGCGCATCTATGACGTGTATGAAAGAATAGACAGACAGAGTACATATATATCTGGCTTGCTTTCTATAAGAGAGAGAGAGAGAGACAGGCAGAGAAACATGCGCACGCCGCACGGCTTACAATAGCTTACTATAGCAAAAAGTTTCATTACAACTTTTCGTCTTAAGTTTTTCCGTTCCAATAACCCTGCAACATCGACATAAAACACAACAGCCTCTACGATGATAATTATGATTCACATACCGAACCCGTGCCTCCGCAACGTAATTACATAATAGTTATCAACTAACATTACCCACAAAGATAACATCTTGATGAATAAATTAGTTCGCGTCATTATGGGCGCGAGCGTTTACGTCGAGTCATTGTGTAGTACGAAACGCGAACCTTCTTAATTATTCCGCTCTTGTTTACTGAAAATTGTTTTAGGTAATTGGCGTTTGACTTATTCCTATGTGTTTTGATCGCTTTATGTTTGTGTTGGGAATGGTTTTGTTTTGGTAATAGAGAGTGTCATTTATATGTTTTTGGGTATTGATTATACGGGTGTTGTAGGCGAGGTCCCTTTGCCAGTCTCCACGTTTGGGTTCTTATGGAATAGCTTCCTGCGCGGTGATTATGAAATTATGAATTAAGACTCGGCGGCATGTTAGACTCATAATCACCGCACTGCACCGCAAATAATCTCTTAAGCTTTAGTATGTGTTAATTTTTAATCTAGAATATTCAAAGGTTAGTATGTTGGTTGACAGAAACTGAGTCGAAGAAAAACTCCTCAAAGAACATTTAAAAACTCTTCTGATTAAAAAAATACTTCGCGTTGTTATGGGTGTGTACACTTTACGTCAAGTCACCGTGTAGTAAAAAACGCGAACCTTTTTAATTATTCCGCTTTTGTTTACTGAAAATTATTTTAGATAATTGGCGTTTAACTTATTCGTATGAGTTTTGATCGCTTTGTTTCTGTTGGGAACGAGGATCGGTGTTGTTTTAGTCATAGAGAGTGACATTTATATGTTTTGGGTATTGATTATATGGGTGTTGGTAGGCGAGATTCCTTTGTCAGTATCCACATTTAGGTTTATTCAATCAATTTAGGTTGTTATGGACTAGCGTCCTATGCGGTGATTAAGAAGACTCGGTAAGTTTGATTCATAATCACCGTACTGTACCGCACATAATCTCTCGAGCTTTAGTATCTGTTAATGCTGTTAAACGTTTTATCCTATTCAAAGGAAAGGAAGATTTCAGGTTGTTATGGAATAGTTCCTATTGCGGTGATTACGATAACTAAGACTAAGTAGCTTTGGCTCATAATCACCGTATTGTAAGTCGGATTTGATTATGATACAATATTTCTGGTACTTCGGTGATTAGTAACACTATTAATGTAACGCAGATTACAGTTTTCTGTCTTTTATTCAGTTTGCCTTGTTGGTCCATAGAACATAAATAAACCTTTATTATAAAATATATAACCCATTATCAGAAAAGATTCAAAAAAAAAAATATTTTGCAGTCCCTTTACCATATTTTCTTTATACTTACCTATTCAAAGAAAACTGAGACCAAAGTAATCAGATTTTCCAAGTAAAAGTTGTCGAACCTTGAAAAAGGCGTATTTAAAGTATATTTACTGCTTATAAAATGACCGTGTAAAGTTACAATATTAAATGGAAAAAGAATACGGTCGCGAACAGGATTCGAACCTGCGCCTCCCGGATAGATACTCCAGGCGCTCTGACCACTAAGCCATCTCGACCTCTGCTCACCACCGCGAATTCTTCTTCCATATTTTTAACACGTCTTATGGCGACGTCATTGCAATCAATTCAGTACCTATACAAGTGACTGAACCGACACGACTAACTTTGCAGTTAATACAATGTCGTAAAGAATGCAATTACCTTAATAATTCAAGATATGTCTTTGAAAAAGCATTAACGCATGCTTAGCGAACTCTAAAGTTACAATATTAAATGGAAAAAGAATACGGTCGCGAACAGGATTCGAACCTGCGCCTCCCGGATAGATACTCCAGGCGCTCTGACCACTAAGCCATCTCGACCTCTGCTCACCACCGCGAATTCTTCTTCCATATTTTTAACACGTCTTATGGCGACGTCATTGCAATCAATTCAGTACCTATACAAGTGACTGAACCGACACGACTAACTTTGCAGTTAATACAATGTCGTAAAGAATGCAATTACCTTAATAATTCAAGATATGTCTTTGAAAAAGCATTAACGCATGCTTAGCGAACTCTAAAGTTACAATATTAAATGGAAAAAGAAATATATAAAAATATGGAAGAAGAATTCGCGGTGGTGAGCAGAGGTCGAGATGGCTTAGTGGTCAGAGCGCCTGGAGTATCTATCCGGGAGGCGCAGGTTCGAATCCTGTTCGCGACCGTATTCTTTTTCCATTTAATATTGTAACTTTAGAGTTCGCTAAGCATGCGTTGATGCTTTTTCAAAGACATATCTTGAATTATTAAGGTAATTGCATTCTGTACGACATTGTATTAACTGCAAAGTTAGTCGTGTCGGTTCAGTCACTTGTATAGGTACTGAATTGATTGCAATGACGTCGCCATAAGACGTGTTAAAAATATGGAAGAAGAATTCGCGGTGGTGAGCAGAGGTCGAGATGGCTTAGTGGTCAGAGCGCCTGGAGTATCTATCCGGGAGGCGCAGGTTCGAATCCTGTTCGCGACCGTATTCTTTTTCCATTTAATATTGTAACTTTAGAGTTCGCTAAGCATGCGTTAATGCTTTTTCAAAGACATATCTTGAATTATTAAGGTAATTGCATTCTTTACGACATTGTATTAACTGCAAAGTTAGTCGTGTCGGTTCAGTCACTTGTATAGGTACTGAATTGATTGCAATGACGTCGCCATAAGACGTGTTAAAAATATGGAAGAAGAATTCGCGGTGGTGAGCAGAGGTCGAGATGGCTTAGTGGTCAGAGCGCCTGGAGTATCTATCCGGGAGGCGCAGGTTCGAATCCTGTTCGCGACCGTATTCTTTTTCCATTTAATATTGTAACTTTAGAGTTCGCTAAGCATGCGTTAATGCTTTTTCAAAGACATATCTTGACCGTGTAAATTTTGTCTTAGAAAGTGAAACAACTGTTTTAAAGACAACGCTTTTATTTTGGCGAGATTCCTACAAGTTAATCCTCAAGTAACTGAGCATAAACAAATAAAATTAACATAATTAAACTTTCTGGCAGTAAATCAACGTTCCGGATTCTAGGCGAGGTTTTTAGAACATATTATAATAACTTACAAAAAGAGATTTGTGGGGCGAAAATTTCTGCTGAGTTTAGTCACGGGTATTAAAAATATTATTCAATTTTATAGTTTCACTAGATCGTTAAATATAATTGGTAAAGAAATAACTTTATGTTGCTTGATTTACATTATTTAGACAAGATTATTGAAAGCTTATCAGTAACTGGTATATAAGGATACTATGATTTATCATTTTGATAATTTTGGTTGTTGTTGTGTATTACTTTGCATTTTGTAGAATCTCTTGATGTTAATGATAAAGTAAATGATCATCTTTCGGTGAAAAATTTTTGCACACGAGTTCAATGATTATATCAATATCACTTTAAATTAACACCGTTTCTTAATATCCGATATAATATCGAATAAAGTTATACAACTAAAATAATATTGTATAAATAAAAGTCAATTAAGGAACAAAGATTTGTATGATCTACAGATAATTGTTCAGGGTCTGGGTGTGTGTGCATGTGAGATTATATGTCTATAAACGCACCCACAATACAGGAAGAAACTCCTAGAGAGGGGCAACGGTTTTTTCAAAAAGAAATACTTTGTTCACAAACTTCAAAGTAATGTTACAGAAGAGACTAACTAAAACGCTTTTAAGTACAGAAGAAACATGAAAAACATCGTAAACCAAACTTCCATATAAAACAATAACTTACCAATATTTTAGTGGAGCTACTATACCGCACAGTTCGATAACGCGACCGTGACGCAGCGAAAACGCCGTGGATGAAAGCGAACTGGCAAAATGCACAGTCATCCCTTTGCAACACTCCGTTTTTACCTAACCACACTCCCATTGGCAATTAAATTGAGTAATAAGTTGTATTACGGACGAGTTAGATAATGTATACCATTACATCTAATTAAGTAACCGCCTCTCCTTATAATTCATTAAGAGTTACGTAAGGAGAGACTTACAGTCACCTCCCCGCAGTTTGATATCTTTCTTAGCTGTAAAGGGTCTTCTAGAGCACAATTTCATTAAGCAACATGATTACCTATTGACTCATTATTTTTCCTAGTCATTACTACTATACCGAGTTTTACATTACTTTGATCACTAAAGTTCCACGGATAAATCAACCTCCTATATTATGAGAATGTTATGTATTAATTCTAAGAAGTTTGTATTTCTTTTTGTAGTAAATAAGGGCTTCAGTAAGCACGTTACTTTTACCATCAAACTTCGGAAAAGTCACTAAATTGGTGATTGCCGATGCTAAAAGTAGAAAGGCTGCGAAGGCTTTACAGCAATTAAGTATATGATTTTTTGTTGCACTATAAGGACGCTAAGTCGACTGGCAAGACACTATATTGAGGCTACAAAATATTTAGCCTTCATATAAATATGATAATTTTGCCGCCTAACTTTTAAGTACATGTTATTTAATCATAAACGCGTAAGTTATCTTTTGTTAACATCTTTTTAGAGCAAAACTTTGATCTAATTAACTTCATAATGATCAAGGTCTTAAACTTTTTAGCTCCCAGACACGCGCAAAATTATATTACGTTAAAAATATGTTAATAAGTTGAGCCTACGTAAAGCGGCGTAGTACCTACTTGATAAATTTCCCAAATATTTTCTCTCAGAAGAAAATTGCGTAAGGTTTCTCGAAACGTTTTTGGGTCAGTGCACACAGCACACGCGTTAATTAGATTACCACGAGCGAAGACGACTGTAACTTTCTAATATGTAGTAATCGTTAAAACGTGACCTTTATTACAATAATTACAGACGCGAAATTCCTTTGAACTTATTTCGGGCTACCAATTACTTACCTTTACCGTGCGTATCTTCGCGTCTTGTGTGACTCGGTCGCTGTGTAAGAAACTACGGTTGCTGTTTGACTAAATAACATTTGGTGGGTTATATGACGTCTTCTAAATAATTTATTTTAATGTAACCTTATTTCGTATATATTTTATTTACTTTTTTACTGTAGCTGTGAAGTCGCATTAGATATTGTTGTGCTCGTTTAAAGATGTAGCTATGGGTAAGCCTAATTGGTGACATAATATTATTTAGTGAAGGAACTGATCAAAATTAAGATTTTATAATAATAACTTATTTGCTTTATATTTCTTTAAAGACCATACACATGAAATCTTTATAAACACCACCTACCCTAAAATTAACAATGGAACTTTACACACCCATAATTATAAAATTAATCAAAACAACAATTAATTTCAGAAAGCCATACCAGCCCTTAAGAAACGCTCACTCGCAGGTAATTACATCGCGAAGGAATATACGCCGACTTATTTATCTATCTCCCTTAAAGGGTGAGGATTTGGGGATTATTTGGCAGTTCATGGCAAGGTATGGTGACGCCATGTAAGCGGCATATTCAACTCGGTATAATCACTGATGGCATTTTTCGGTCCATTGCTCTTATTTGATGTGGGTTGAATTTATTAATTCTGTATTACAGCTGCCAAATGGGGATTGTGGCATGCTTTTGTGCTGGTTGAAATTTTATTGATGAATTTCAAATTTCAAGAGCTGAATGTTATTTATGATCCGGGATTTTAAAAATGAAGAGGTTTTCTTTTTATTAAAAGCAAACGGACTTGTCATCCCAGATGGAAAATTGTATAAATTTATTTGGAAAATGGAAAGACATTTTTCAAAAAACAAAGAATTATTTTTTGTTAAGTGCGCAGATCGTCATCAGTAATCAAGAACGCCCTAATAAAATTTTATAGCAACATAAATTATCAATTCAAGGCAATCCAGTATAATGTGGCATAAAATATGACTAAATAAGTCATAAAGTATCCACCGAAGTATAACAGCCTTGCAATAGTAATGTGGGACATAATGTGACACGTTTTGTTTAAGTGGCAGTTACAGCCCGAGGCGAATTCGACGTTGAAGTCGTAAGGAATAACGCACAAAATATGCATAATGTTAAAATATATTCGACAATATTGGCGCCTGAAGGCCTTACGGTGATTATCACATGGTTTAGCGATGTCTGAGCTCAGAATTGTGTTACAATATGAGGTTATGGGTGAATGTGTTAAGTTTTTCCATTATAGTCCATCTATCGTAACGCACCATTAGTGTTTCAGGGCCGAATGTTCAATGTCATTCATAATCCTACCACGCCACTTTCTATACTAATATTATGAAGCTTAAAAGTTTGTTTGTTTGGTTGAACACGCTAATCTCAGGAACTACTGTTTCGATTGAAAAATTATTGAATCGTAATTTTTAAGATTTTGAAAACAAGATTTTTCAGATTTTGATAAATAGTTCAAACATTTGATGTCGTTTAAAATCACTTTCAAAACTTTAAAGCTTAACGTTACGAGCAAAATATCAAATAATAATGAACTTTGATAATTTTAATACAACTAAAATGTCTTGATTGATATTTGACTTTATACAGAATTACTAAGTATTTAAAATTTGTTACTAATTTCAAATATCACATCATTTTGCGACTTGTTTAAACGCATGAATGCATAAATAGTTTTGCCTACATGAGTATTTGCTAATGAATCAATATATTGAAAAAAAAAAAAGAGACAGTAATTAATATCGTAAAGTTTTAGTTGACTACTGAGTCAACTAAAACTTTACGATATTAAATACTTCAAGATATGTCTTTGAAAAAGCATTAACGCATGCTTAGCGAACTCTAAAGTTACAATATTAAATGGAAAAAGAATACGGTCGCGAACAGGATTCGAACCTGCGCCTCCCGGATAGATACTCCAGGCGCTCTGACCACTGAGCCATCTCGACCTCTGCTCACCACCGCGAATTCTTCTTCCATATTTACTATTACATTATTCTATCCGGGAGGCGCAGGTTCGAATCCTGTTCGCGACCGTATTCTTTTTCCATTTAATATTGTAACTTTAGAGTTCGCTAAGCATGCGTTAATGCTTTTTCAAAGACATATCTTGAATTATTAAGGTAATTGCATTCTTTACGACATTGTATTAACTGCAAAGTTAGTCGTGTCGGTTCGGTCACTTGTATAGGTACTGAATTGATTGCAATGACGTCGCCATAAGACGTGTTAAATATGGAAGAAGAATTCGCGGTGGTGAGCAGAGGTCGAGATGGCTTAGTGGTCAGAGCGCCTGGAGTATCTATCCGGGAGGCGCAGGTTCGAATCCTGTTCGCGACCGTATTCTTTTTCCATTTAATATTGTAACTTTAGATATTAAATACTGTCTTTGAGATGAACACAATTGGATACCCACATTTTACCCAGCCATCCACGGGGCATCATTTGAAACTCCGGCTAGTTCCTGAGAATTTCCTTACGAATTAACTACTCAGCAGCCCCAATTACTAGACAAATGAGGCAGCTAAAATATAAATATTACCTACTCATTATTTTAAGGCGTACAAGGCCATAAACTATATGATAAACGCAAAGTGTACCGAGCCATATAATCGATGAGCATAAAAAAGGAAAACGAGCTAACACGTTCAGCCGTTAGCAAAAACAATGTGATATGTGAAGTATGTATATTGCTCATGAAATTCAGCTTAAGGAAATTGCTCCCCCTCGAAGGAACTCTTGAAGGCGTTCAGAGAGGAAAATTTGATAGCTTATAGCTTTGATAACGCCAACACGCGAGTGATGACGAAAATGTTTTAAGGTGAACAGAAAAGTGGGTTTTGTGTAGGAGGTTTCTTGAGACTAAGCGGAGTGATTCTTTGTCTAAGGTAATTGGATGTTTGGGTTTGAAATTAAATGGTTTTAGTTTGTGTATTTTTTAGAACTGCTTATACAAGTTTAAGTAACTATTTACGAATACTACTCTTAAAATAGGTGCTTTATAAACATACCAGTTCATTCGCTAGGTGAGGTAAAAATAATAAATAACATAATTATGAACTTTTACATCATAAAAATCTGCCAAAATCCATAGATATCCATATATATCCCTCTTGTTTTAATACTATATTGTCTTACGTAATTACTGGCACATGACATGACAAAGCATAGCACTATACATGGCATCCATTAACTCTGATTACTAATCACTGGTAATGGAATATTTCGGTAAAATTGAAGGCTACGGGTAAAAAAGTCTAATATCCAGAGTATAGTAATAAAACTACGTCTTTCATAGCTTACGTGTAGTTTGTACAAGTTAATTATATAGCTGTGACAGCTAAGAGCGATAGACTACAGCGGCACTTTTATAATGGTCAGTTTTATTTTGGAGACTGAATTATTGACTAATTAAATGCTTTCACGCTTGATTTTAGTTTAAAGAACTAATATGATCATTAATATGAATGACATTTCTAGAAACAATGATATCATCCAGGTAATTGAAAGCAAAAGTAGTAGTTAAGGGGAATATAGATTTATTTAGAGATATAGACATGAAATTTATTCAGGTTCATATTGCAAACGTTAACTTATATACCTAGTAGAGCTTACTATGTTATATGGCTGTAAGTTAAACCATAAATATGAAACTTTGTCTATGTAGCTGATTTGATGGAATCCCGTAGCAAGATCAAGAACGGTTCGTTAACTTCCATTCCAAGTAACTAAGTTACATAAGTAAGGGGGATGGAACGAAATCTGCTCACTTAAGGGTGCCGCTAGAAAAAATATATATGTTAACAAAATATTGTTGAGAAAAAAGCAAACATGATACCTACCATGTAATAGAAATATATAATAAAAAATATCATGTAAAATTAAATCAATACAACATCAAAGTTATAATTTTTGTAGAAAAAAAAAAAATACGGTCGTGAGCAGAATTTGAACCTGTGCCTCCCGGATAAGTACTCAAGGTGTATTAAACAACCAATAAACGTGCATTTTTCTTTCCAATTGAAATTATAACTTCAAAGGTCGCTACGCATGCGTTAATAATGCGTTTGAAAGATTTATCTGTACAACATCATCAAGTTTTAATTGTTTCAAATTATAGCGAAGTATACGTAATTGCATTTAGTAGTACCTAAAAATGATTTTTTAAACTGAATATCTGCCAGTCCTAAAACAGAGCGTTTTAAAGGATTCAGTAAAATAAGCCCGTTATCAATATTACGATCAAAGCTTTATAGTACAAGAAAATAATTTCAAAGGCGGGTTTCAAAGACGCCTCCAAAGTGGATTTATGTTGAAAGGGTAGAAGCCTTTACAAACTGTTCAACTAGGGCATCTCCTTACACTGTCGAGTAAATATTTGCTGTGAGATGAGTTGACATAGTAGGCTCGTACACAGTCAACTAGGAAAAGTATGGACAGACCCAGTTTTGGAACATTCTTCTTAATGGCTATCGGAAATAGGGGTAAGTGTGAAAGTTCTTCCAGGGGCTGTAACAATGGCAGTATATTCAAAATTTGGTCTGTATGTTGCTATTGGTAAGACTAAAATTATAGCCTCAAATATATCTAAATTGGTCTTGATATTTTTGGTGAACATTTTATATTAATTAGAGGGGCATATTTTAGTGCTGAAAGTTATAATATAAATCTTACTAATATTGTAACTGTATTTTTCATGTGGGTGTTTGTTACTCAATCACGTTTAAATGGCGAAACAAATTCGAATAAAATTCGGTATAAGGATATATTCCCTCACGCAGACAAGGTCACGGGGCTGCTTGTAATTTAATATTTGCACACAATATAAAATATTCGGGAGATATTGGCAAATCTTGGATTTAGATTTATAGACAAATAGGTTAACTACGTCCAGAAATAGGAGAAAGTTATTGCATAGTAGGCATAAACCTTAACATAGGAATGGAATAGTTATGGCTATCGTAAATGACATTATTGCTGTCCATAGTCGTATACATATTTAAGGATCATTCGTTTCATGTAGTGATAATTACATAGACGGCGAAAGAGTCCAACCTCTTTTCATAAAATATTTGATTGGTCGAATATGATTGGTAGGCATTTACTGAATTCCAGCCTACTTAACGACTTGCCAATGAAGTGAAAATATAATCTAGCTGAGTGGTTGTTTTTTTTTTCTGATATTAATTGTGATCAGAAAACTAGTTTAGCTGCAGAGCTTACGAGATATGAGAATTTACGTAGGTCTACGGATTACCTACGTTTACATCCCATCTCGCGTTTATGTTTTCGTAGAATTGTTAATTTTTTTTTGAGATATTTGTGATAGGTACTCACTATAAATCAATAAATATGCATTTGAAAATAAAATATTTATGTTCTAAAATAGTTAGTGGTGTCACTTTCCGCTATCAAAATCTATCAAATACTGTTCACGAAATAATATTAAGACAAGCACATTTATTCAAAACTAACTTTATTCAACACTTAAGGAGCAAGCTTAAAGAGTAAGTAGAGAAATAAGCAACGTTCATCTAACCTATAACTCAATAACGACAGGGTACGAGTAGCACGTGATGTGTTTATTTAATAAGAAGAAGACTTATCATTCCTATATAGTTTCTGGTATTTGTTCTTAATAATTTAGCTTCTTAACTGATAAATTATGTTCATTGATGATATTAATGCCAAACAGACAAGCATAGGAAGACATTTGCATACGCATTTAATTATTATATAAATAAATTTATTTCAAATTGAGATAACGCTAAGTGAGGGGCTCGTGGCTTAGTAACAACCGCACAATCGATCGATCCAGGTTAAGCTGCGCTTGCCGCGGTCGGTCTGTGGATGGGTGTCCATCATATCATACCGAGACCCCTCCGTGCCTCAAAGAGCACGTTGAACCGTCGGTCCCGGTTGTCAAATTTAGGTCTATGACAGCCGTTACGGGCAGTCAGGGGCCTGAAAGTCTGACAACAGTCATACCACGAGATATCGTGTTACTGGGTTGTGGAGGTTAGATGGGCAGTCGCTCCATTTAAAATACTGGTCGGAAAGCAGACCCCAATGTAATTGGGAAAAGGCTAGGCAGATTGATTGAGATTACGCTATGTGTGGCTCAGAAATATTGTTGATTGAAATTATGTCTTCTTTGTAATATCAGACAGAAGAATAGTAATCTATAAACTGTCCGATTTATGCCTAACTATCAAAATGAATATTGGAAGGAGACTATGGTCTAAATTTTTATCGAGAACTGCACCTTACTGTTGAGTCAAATAATTTCTTCCCAGAACCTCAAGTTCCAACATAAGATTTGGATCTAATTTATCTATCATTCCATTTACCTTTCTTTTTCTCCATTTCATAGCAATATTGATATTATTCTTGTATTCTTTATTCATGCAGAGTTTGAGGTTGAATTCTAAGAAATTATTGTGTAAGAGATTCGCGTCTGTGATTATTTTATTATGTCTGAGTATTCGCTCTTCTTTATTCATAATATTATTACCTTAATGTTGTTTTATGTATGCACTGCTTTCAAACCAAACTTAATTTGCAAGAAATTATTACGTTTCAGAAAAAATACTGCGTTAGATTTTCAAGAGGTAATTTTCCTTGACTTTCGTCTAGATCTATGAGTATTTATATCGTTTTGGTTATCTTACCTTACAGTTGTGAGGTGGTTTAATATGTACATAATATGTTTGGTGTTGAACTAAGTGTGGGCAATTGTCCAAAGTGGTATTGACGCAAGGATTTGATACTGCTTATTGCTTACCGTACTATAGTGGGTTATAACATCTAAATAGCCTTATTAGATTTGGAACAGATATTTATGGTCAATTTATTAATTCTCTGTGTGTTATAACAGACCTACTTAATTACATAAAGCATCACGTCTGTATTTTCCGAAGTCTTTGAGCCTATTGACATCATGGTGGTACAATTCTAAACTCCAGGATACCTTAAAACCCAATAACACTTAGTCTAACCGTGGAATCGAACCTCAGAACCTCACAATTAGCAGCGCTTATATCCATCACATCGATGAATTTATGCGACATAAAGCTTATTTATGATCTAAGATTTTTATTATCATTTCAGTTTTGGGGTTGTTTTGATGCACGCAACTTCCCAAATAGGTCCCTATATATCTGAACATCGTTACACAAAACTTGTCTCGTTAGTGTTACCTGAAAAAATGTTTTATCAATTATAAAATTCATATTTCAGCTCCCACTTAGAATATGTCTACTAAAACGGAAATACGCTCAAAGAAAATCGTATGTGAGGAAGTTACGAGATATTTATATCTCACATACTTTATGATATAAAATATTTATATATTAAAAGCAGCCTTGTCAGACTGATTTAAAATTCTGAGTCTGGGTTTGAAATATTATTTCACCAACTGTCGTCAGTAAGCGGTTGGCACAGTTTATCTTTTTCTTTACGGTCTAGACTTGATTTCCATGTTAATCTAAGACATTATAATGGAAATGGAGTCTAAAAGTTTCATAAATTTGGCCGAATTGTTTCTGAAAAGAATTTATTACGCCCTTATTTTATATACAGGTACAGATTATGTGAATATAACAGATCACGCTGTATAAAGTTCCTGACTCAAATAAGAAATAAGAGATTACGGTATTTGAAGTAACTTTGGCAACTTCAAGAGATTTTCCTCTCCAATGATTTACAGCTACGGTTCACTATTTTGCATTCAGTACGACTACAAAACTTTTATTTTACACGTTCGTTTTCTGCGAGTACTGTGTAGTTTCTAAAAATAGACGCGATTTGGGCAACGGCTGGGCTCCATATTTCAGAGGGTACCCATTCGGGATGAATCTAAATCTCTGTATCTTTGGCTCTACGCCCGGCACAGCAATGTTAGGTCATCAGTGCAATGACCCCTTTTATTGAAAGGTTGGTTAAGTAACCACACTTAGATGTATTTTCAATTTTAATATCGTTATCGTTAGTCTTGATATTTGAGGAGTTGGTGCGTGCTTTGTGTATTTAATTGACATACATACTACGTCATTAAAATGTATTATTATTATTTTGCGTAAGTACAAGATACCCAAATATTAATAATTAAATATTAAAAGTGTTTAAATAGGTATTATTATAAATAGATAGGTAATATATAGTTACATTTCAGAGGGTATATTTATTTCTGCTTCTATTTTACTTTAATTAAAAGAGAAAAAATATATTATAATATTTTAATATCAAACTGATTATTCAAATTATACAATTAGATATGGCTTTTTATAGCTTTTCCATGCGTCATTGGTTTTCTTTTGACTGTCCTGTTGGTCTAGTGGTTAGTAGCCCTGACTGCTAGGCCGGAGGTCGTGGGTTCGATTCCCACCCAGGACAAATGTTTGTGTGATGAGTACGATCATTTGTTCTGTGTCTGGGTGTAATTTATCTATAATATGTATGCATTTAGAAATATATAAGTATGTTTATCAGTTGTCTAGTACTCATAACACAAGCTCTGCTTAGCTTGAGACTAGACGGCGTTGTGTGATAGTTGTGGAATATTTATTTTATTTTATTTATTTATTCTTCTTTTATTCAATATTTCAACAGCTTAAATTACTTTGAGGTCGAGGTCACTAATATTTCTGATACATTTTATTATACCTATACATTATATATTGATTTTTATTTTTTAGGTGTACCTTTTTGAAGACATTAAGTTGAAAACAATATAATAGTGATTATTCTTACATATTAGCTTTTGTGCTTCACTACCCTTTTGCGTATTTGAGGATGAAAAGTTCTGTGTTAAGTAAATGGATAAATTTCACGGGCCGAAATTAAGATGAGGTAAATTTTACTAAAAAAAAAAACATTTAATCGTTTTTTCAAATTAAATAACAGCTATTTTACAAAAAAAATTGGCGCTGGTGGCTTCTTTACTGCCAGTTTATAACGTGTTTCCTAAGAATTATTAATAAGACCAATAGCACGCACCACTGACTTTTTGAATCATGTCGTATTATAAATTAATTATCACTGCTTAAAACGGTAAAAGAAAACATCATGAGGAAACCAGTCCACCTGATGATGTACATAAGATTTTGTCGATAGTGTGTATAGCCATATCAGAGGCCTACGGACGGTTTAAATTCTGACATGACTAGGTTATTCATCAACTACACAATCAGAGACAGAGATTGTGAGCTTAAATATAGGCTTATCTATACCGACCGAAATCAAAAATATTTTTGACTACTTATTTAACCTAGTCTACAAAGGTTGTTAAAATAATATTGCAGACTGATGTAATAGCCTAGGTTTTTAATGGTTCCGTGGTAATTTTACCGCATTTAATTCTCTGCATCGAGTACCTACCAGTCGTTACTATAATTAACACTTATTAAGTATACACGCGATCCTGATTAACTCCTTTTAACCTGCGGCGAATACCGAAATGCTTTAGTTTTTAGACGGTTAACCAATAAAGGAGTGTTATATTTTTAGGGATCGTGCATTGACATATATATTACTAGCGTAAGGACCCGGCCGACCGCGAAACTAAATGGCACCAACGCGTTGGCCCTAAAATGACAGTTTAGGGCCAACGCAACTCAGTCGACAGTGGACCGCACGCAGGAGAGAACGAGTGTTTGGTTGTCATAAATATGCCTAGTTGCGTGGTAAAAGGCTGCAAAAATTACGATACAAAGATTAAAAAGGAACATGGGATATCGTATCATCGATAAATAACCCTAGATTACTTCTGTTCCAATCAAATTATTAAATTATCACATTTTAAAGGTATAATTATTTTACTACCGAAGTCCGTAATGGCGGCCATTGTGTGGCCGGCCGCGCGCGAAGTAACGTTGAAAGAACGTCATTTTTTATTTGTTTTATTTTTGTCTTAAGACTTAGTGTAAGTAATTTTAGAAAGTACCTAATATGTTAATTCTTAATTATTATAACAATATTGTTTACAATTTCAAATAAAGCTGATTGATATTAATTGGTTTTACATACGTTTGACATGTATTATTATCGCAATAAATTATAGTTTAAAAAACTAATATAATCTAACGACACCTCTCAAGCTAACATCCATCAACCCGTTTAGGCTACAGAGCGTGCCAAAGAAATATACATACATACACCCGGAAAAATTATAACCCTCCTTCTAGCGCAGTCGGGTAAAAACTCAGTTCAGTTTGTGACTGATGTGTGTATAAAAATATTGACCATTATTAAAATGTGATAAAAAATTCATGTACGCACGTACAAGGTTTAGTCTTCGACCTATGAAACCTACGGCTTACGTAGTTTGCATGGGTTATGACAGATGGCGCTACTTTTGCTTGTATGAAGAAGTTTTCTGTAAAATGTTTAGATGGGCGTATCCTTTCTTTTGAAATCATTGGGATCGTGGGTAAATTTGTATAATTTTTTACCAACTTCATGTAAGTATGTTTGTATTTTTATTTAGCTATAACTTCTAAATGTCCGAACCGATTTCGATGTATAGGGTATCGCTAGTAACATAGTCTAATAGGATAATGTAGCTGTGGTACACTAATTAATCAATAATGAAATAAAAAAGTGATAAACAACATAGATGAAAAATTTTCATCACATTCGGGGGACCTATAAGAAAATGTTTCACAAAACTGTTCCCCGACTGTGATCAAAATTCTTCATTTACCTTGTTTTTCACTTTTTAGGTCACATATGGCAGGCATGCTTTTTAATTCTGTAATTATAATTTTTTTACCGACTTCAACGTGTAATATAAAGGTTCGACATTTAAGAGAGAAGTTAATACGTCTTGTTGGGTTGAAATATGATTTAATAATCTCCTTAATGACTCTAGTATAATAAATAATATAGTCATAATCAACAAACAGTGTAAGTAACACTGTATATCGTGCGTCTCAACTGTCACATGAAAGGAATCACGAAAATAGTGGTTTATCATGGGTTTATGCAAAAAATATAGAAAAATTATGTTAACAGATATAATAATGTTGTAGTTTTATAAAAGTGAGTCATAATTTGACTTTAAACATTTCGCATTATTACATTTTCGCATATCTCATTAGGCATAATTATGATTTAAATTATATACATTTAACACTTATAGCAATTATAAGAGGAATATTTAAACCTCTTATTCTAGTTGCCTAAAAATTACGAATTAAAAAACAATAAATGGCACATGGAATCTACACAAAAATGAAATTTATAAAAATATTTATTTATTTATACTTATATGTATGGTACATAAGGTGTAATTAATGCCATATGGCATTCTCTGCCAGACAAAATATCAATTACGGCAGATTAAAACAATTTTAAATATACTGTAATGTCACCGAAATTATTCTGGTGATTATGCAAATTGTTCCAAACATCAGAAAACACTCAATAATATACGCGATTTACTTTAAATAATAAAATTAAACCGAATTATTTACAAACTACTATATCTACATGTATACAATAACTTAAAAACGATTCTAAAATAAAAATCAAGTAAAATTCATGCGTCGAAGTATTCCTCCGCATCGCTGTCCTCCGGGAAGGTGCCGAGGAGACTGGCAGCATTGCCACGTTGGATGGCAATGCTGATTCGTTGACCTAGAAACAAGCCAGCCTTCTGGTCACGCGAAGAGTCGACTAGTCTCCGAGAAATCTCTTTAAACATGAGTTTCGCACTCGGACCCCATGACCCGAGCGTTTCGACCCCAAACGGCTCAAAGTCATAGCAACTGAGCAAGTTGCTATATTTGCGCCGTTTGTGGGTCTCCGCTGTCGTAGCAGCGGCGCCAGCACAACCCGCTGAGCTAGGAAGGTGGGATGGTGCAAGGGTGTCGACACATGTTGCGTCCCACACCAAAGGCCGACCCAACTTCCATGGCAATAACGTCATACCACCTGGTCTCTTTCCATCGTCACGAACCAAGCCATTAGGTTCTAAAACAGCTGGTACGCCGGCGGTGACAAGAGCCCGGTGGATAATGTCGTTAATGCTAGCATGCCGTGCTATGCGCCCGGCACTCCTGCTACAGGACAGGCCATGATGTCCGAGGCTGTCGACAGATTCGCCACAGTGGCACCGATGCGGGGAAACACAAGGATTGCCCAAACGTAAACAAATAGCGAGCCGGAAAGTATCATCATCCAACATGGTGCCTATGTTGGGTGACGGAAGTGCTTGAAGCCAAAGGCCCGACTCCCATTCTCCCACGGCAAGGAGACGAGCACGCTCGGCAGTATTGATTGACGTATTTAACAGATTATTCCGTGTCAAACTGCTGAGCGGCTCGTCCCACCGCCTTTGAGAAGATGGGTGGACGGGCACAACCGTATTGGGACAGGCCATTTTCCAAGCGTTCACTGCATCGGACAAGCACGGTACGTCAAAATCAACCAGTGATGGTTCTAAAATTTTACGCGATTAATACGGTTAAAATTGTTGTAGCGTAATGTGTAGTCATTGCAAAAACCTAGAATATTATAATGAAATATTCCAAGAATTTGTCTGTATTTAATCTTCAATTAAATATATGTATTCCATCTAATTACCGTGAAGTAGGAAGTAAATAGGTACTTTCTTCGGGTTTGAGATATCTTTATTTCTCACAAGAATAATTATAATTCACTTACATGAAAAAGTAACACTTATAAATAGACAGATTATGATCAGCGTACGTGCATTAACAAATGCGACAGAATTTTAGTTTAAAAGAATATCAAAATGTGTTTGTTAACAAATAAATTTACAGTATAATTACTCGGGCGAGGCGTAAACATACACAGAACTCATGCGGCTGGAAGTGGCATGTACTAGAGCTTCTTCATTAACTCCACCCCAAAAATACACCATTAAATTAAAAGCACGTCATTACTTGAACATTTTAAAACAACCTGGCCCAAATCGTTCGCTAATTAATCCAAACCCATTAAGCGGAGGCTAACTCATTTATAGCTCGCAATAATAAATAATTAAAATTGATGCCGACACGTTAGGACTCCGGTCTATTATGATAAAGCCTTTATACACTGGAAGGGAAATAACTGTAATTTAACACCCCAAAGGGATTGTAAATCGTAAGTAATTTATATTAATAGCTTGGAATTTATGTTAGTTTTGGTTCGAGGTGTCGCTTGGGGACCGATCGTGTTGCTAACTAGACAACACTAGATCATAACAAATTGTTCTGTTTTCACTCTTATTATAGTGTTAGTGTTTTATTACGGCCTGTTATATAATATTTTTTATGATAGAACGAATTTTATGTTAGGTTTTATTTTGTTATACAGAATATATATAGCAAAAACCGCGGTCATGAATGAGAGGCACCCAAGGTTAAAGTTACTCTAAAATTCAAAGGATGCATAAATTAAAAACCAGTAGGTTAGGCTGTGATGATGATGGTGATAGAAAACTTATCTTGAAAGTAAGATTAAATAAATGTAGGTTTTGATCTGTCATTAGGTACTTAATATTAAATACCATTTAATCAATTTAAAAAACAACTAAACCGGATTAATCGCATAGATTCTTAATTTTTGTTTTTACTGATGTTTCAAATATTTATTTGCGAAGGTGTTTTTATAATCATGATATTAATCCTTATCCTAAAAGATATGTTATTCATCACAAGTATTAAATTATAGACAAAATTGCCATGACATCATTTGATTTCAATGAATATCTTAGGAGATATCATAGTTTTAAAATAACTCCGTAACTAAATAAATCATTAAGTACCACGCGCACATTTATGATGTGCAAGGCGGGTGGTCATGAGGGGAAGGGCGCTGGTGGACTATATTTTAGAACGTCATTTCCTCAATCTAACGCGAGTGAAACCGCGGGGCACAGCTAGTGTACTATATAATAACTCACTTTGCTTTCAACCCATTTTGGTTAATCCCTTTAACTGTCTCTTTGAGAGCAACCCTTTAATTAACAAGGTCATTTAAGTGGCTTACACCGCATTAGATTCCCGACAATCCTAAAAAAAACTAAATAAATCGCCGGATAAAATGGCATAACATTGCCAGATACAAAAGTGTACGCATAAATAAATGTGAGGAAATTTATTAATGTGGAGTTTCGAGGAAAATTTTAAATACTTTTTTATGGGAAAAAGTATGGCTGTAGATTAGCCTTAATTGTATCGCATTTTATTTATAGAAAACTTGCTGCTGCCCGCAACTTCGTCTGCGTGAGTAAAGGTAGCCTATGACCTTCCCCAAGACACAATCTATCTCCTTGGCAAATTTCATTACGATCCGTTCAGCCGTTTAGTCGTGAAAAGGTACCAAACAAACGAAAAAACAGAGTTACTTTCGCATTTATAATATTAGTATGGACTAATGTAATTTTAGCTTTCAAATAATCGTTTCTTTTAAAAGAAGAGATATTTTTCGAAGCTGACGTTGAAGAGTAATTTGTCACATCAGATAAGTCTAAGTGTGCCAGATAAAGATGTTAGACAAAAGCTTTTTTAATGAAAATAATAACATTTTTAGGTTTAATTAGAAGTAAAACTTGCTAAAAGTTTAAAAAATGTAGACCTAAAAATAAATCTTTTAAATACATTAACGTTTTCGTAGGGAACATATTTTTTTTTTACATTCTTACATAAACTCACGCCTTTCTCCCATGGGGGTAGGCAGAAACTACAGAACGCCACCTGCTACGATCCTTACATATTATTATGTCTTTTGCGTCGTCCACGTTCATACATCTGGTCATACATGTGCGGCAGTTGCGAATACTACGCACCTTACCTTTTCGGAGGATATCAATAATAAAGTCAGTGTATATCCTTCTCGGGCATCCCCTTCCGGCATTTCCACTTACACCTGCGTTGTTATGTACACCTTTTGTTAACTGTCTTTCATTCATTCTCTCATTATAACCGAACCATATGGTTCGGTCATAATTAAACTTAAAAATTTAAAGCAGACCTAATAGGCATTATCTATAATATCCGACACATAGGTGGACTAACAAAAAGATGACGTATTAAAACAAAAATTCTCTTCCTGTATATTTTTTCAAAAATAATCGAGTCTCTTAGCAGACTCGCGGCACAGTCTGACAAAATCGTCGAATTATACAATACTCGTAATCTGCGTACGGGACCCAAAAAATACGAGCCTTTTTGAATAATCACAGTCATTTTGTAGACGCCTCGACGCCACCCAGCGAGCGTAATCTTCGAGTTATTGCGTTAGTATTAACGAGTAGAATAAACATAGGAATATTTCAGCATAATGAGGCAGTTTGAGGGCCTTGTGACGGAATTAGTTCTAGTTGATGCGTATCACTGTTATTTGCATGAGAATTAAGGATTACCCTCAGGATTTAGGAGACAAGTATTAGTTTTAAGTTGATTAAAACTAGAATAGTAAAATAGAACGTGCGTTTATTATAAACGGTTCTGCTTTTATTGTGACCACAATATTAAATCTTTTTAAGGTGTTGTTGATGAACAAACTAGTGTCAAAGACTATAGTATGATAGATATAGCTTTACACACCATCCAGAACATATTTGGTGTGCTGGTTTCCTCACGATATTTTTAACGATTTAATTAGTTATTTGTACAATGTAGACGCCATTTTAGTGAAAACTGAATTAAAATATGCCCAAAAAAACTAACCTACGTAACTGACCGAAGACCCTTCAAATTATATTAAGAAATTACAATTAAAATTTTCATGTTATCCTGAAATAGCAACTGCCTTTTGTTATCAGACCCGTTTCACAAAATAAAACACTCTAGTCCCAACTTTGCCCAACTTCCAAGAAATTCGGGCCCAACAAAATACACGCAGTACGCAAATAATTTCCCAAACATAACTCTTAGGAGTGAAACATTATAATTATTCCCTATCTCTCCGTCAGTTGGTTGTCGGGTGTAATATGAGCACAGGCAATGTAATATCAAGTGACGTCACTATGTACCGTGACGTTGAAATGCCACTTTGATCTCATGTCATGTTGATCTCGTGTCGTGTTTATACTTTTGTTGTTTTTGGAGGTAACTCGGGATGAATATTCTGTTTGTAGAACATTTTGTTACAATACTTATTTATAATTACGTTTTTTTACGTAAGAGGTGAAGGTATGTTGATTTTCTAGTGTATAAAATATTATAGTAACAATACTGTAAGGTATATTAATAACTTAAAGTATTGTTAAAAAAATATACTTTGTAAACACCCTGTACGGAGCAAATATTTGTATGATCTAAAGATAATTTCTTTCTTTCTTTTCTAAATGCACCCACGATACAGGAAGAAATTCCTAGTGTGTGGCAACGTTTTTTCTAATATATATGTCGTAGATGGATTGTAGAATCCGCTGTTTTACAAAACTGCTAGCTGATTTACAAAACAGTACTGTTATGAAAAACAGGTGAACGATGTTTAGCGGTTTTACATAATTGCTGAACTATACACGCAGAATTGAATGAATGTTTTGCGTTTATCAATGCAGCGGGTCAACGATCAGAGATTATGTAAAACAGTGCGAAAAGAACTGTCAGACCCTTGAGTTTAGTTCGAAATTTTGTCGCATATGGCTCTGTGTGTCTTTTGACAACAATAACCCATCTTTATTTTACTTTTAAGTTAGTAGCATAAAAAAAAGATGAAAATACAGAATGACGTAAATACTAAACCACTATAATAGTCGACAATATATCGGGATTATGAAAGAAAATAAATGAAATGGTGTTTCTCTATTCAAAAGGGAGTATCGTCCAACCAGATGGGTGATATTGCCTGGTGGGCATCAGACCTACGGGTTTAGGTGATCATCCAGTTTTGTCGCTAAACTCTGCTTGCGCGCTGTAGGGTTCGTGACGTCATCATATGTCGTGGTAATTAACGTTAGCACAGATGTTACAAATCCATCAGTCTATAAACGATATTTAACAGATACAATAATCAAACTGCTAACCCTAAAAACTGGAAGCAGTCGTTAGTCGCTACGCTATTCATGGCGCCATTTAGGTCATCAATCGATACATCGGTTCAACACGTTTGTTATAGAAAATTCTGACGGTTTTATTACTAAGCGTTGGTTGTCTAAAACAATTATTTTGGGCCACTTTTTAACTGAACTATTTAACTATACCGGGTGTCTTACCTCAATGGCACACGAAGGGAAAGTACTGCAATAGTTGATAAAATAGCAAATGATATGAAAAAATGTTGTTAAAACCAGAAAAACGCTGAATATAGTGGAATTAGACCCCTGGCGCCTTCATTACATGTCTTGCTTAGTGTGTTCAGCGTTGGTGAAATGTGGGTATACAACTGCTGGTGTGTACCTCTCAGCTTACAGCTCTCGAAATACAGGCATGATGCTATGTTATGGTTAGTTGATTTATAGAAGTATATAAAATAGATACATTCCTTATCGTAACAAAAAATCAATACAAGCGACAATTTGTAAGTTTCTCGTATATAAAATTAGTAAGCAGTACATTATTCTAAAGTAGATATTAGTAACACAACGGCGTCATCGACGGTCGAGAGACGGGCTGTTGCGTCGCGTGTCACAGGTTAGATTCCTGCACGGAGCAAATATGTGTATGATCTACAGATAATTGTTCCGGGTCTGGGTGTGTGTGTGCATGTGATATTATATATCTGTAAACGCACCAAAGCTACAGGAAGAAATTCCTAGTATGGGACAACGTTTATTAAAAAAAAAACATAATCCAAATAGAGCCACATTTAACACTGATACAACACACTCCAGCTTTCGATTCAGATTAGATATTCCTCGAATTTCTCTCGAATATATTTCCTTTTTGTACATAACTTTGCTCATATCAATAGTATGAAGATATTCCTTGGGAGTACAATGCTGTTTGATATTCCGTGTATGTCGCCTGTCCTGATTCCCAAGTGAGGATTGGCTTTTCACGTTTTGAGGCACTACGGAACACGTTTGACACGCTTCCTGTTTAAATTTACTTTTTCTTAGCACTTTCTTGTACATTGTGTCGTGTTACTTTTTATATTTATAGGAATTACATAGTACCGCACCTATTCCCGAAGGGGTAGGCAGAGATGTACCTACGCAGTTGTAAACCCACTGGTACTTAGTCTCATGTAATAGGTGAGCATACATATTGCCATCTACCCGGCACATTACCAAAGTCCAGGCTGATACTGAGAATTTGTAACAGATAAACCTAGTAAAACTTTACCCAACCTGGGAAGCTTACTCAAGACTTTATGCTCTGCAGTCGCGCTTGGGACCACCAGACGATGTAAAAATTTTTTGAGCTGAAGCACAAGCTCATAATATCTGTTACTACCTAAAAGTGATGAAATTTCTTGTAAAACAATAGTCAATAGTCATTTATTGGTAATTTTACTTACACGTCATTTGTTTATAAGGTACATTATTACCCTTTGAATTAAATGAATTCAAATATAATTATTATTTAAAAAAATATGGAATCATTAAAATAAATCTTAGTCTATAAGCCTCCTCATCTTGGTCTAAAAAGTTGGTATTTTTCGGTCGTCAGATAAGCAAGTTAAAAAGTGACCTTAAAGCTGAGTTTCAACTATAATAATTACAAATAATTAATTAATACAAAGTTAATGTAAATAGTGCTTAAAAGATAAATTAATCTAGACTCTCAACTATCACTGAAAGTTTGGTCAAATATTTTGCCTTAGTCTAGCCATTTAAAACTTTTCTACAAGTGAAATAGATATTTACTATGAAATTGACAAAATATATTAATTTTAATTATAAATAATAATATCGAAATGCGACAGAGTATATGAGCATGCGGTCTTGGGTTTAATTCCCAGGTCGGGCAGTGGTATTGGGTTTTCCGTAGAGGAATTTTGAGTAGCAGCCCGGAGTTTGGAATTATGCCTAGTAGACAATAGGCTCAGTACAGACTTACAACAGCAATGGTTGAAATGTGGGAGTACAATTTTGCACACATCTGCCTACCTCTTCAAAGAATACAGGCGTGATGATATGTATTTTTATTATATATTTATTTTATGTCTAATTGTAAAATTAATACTAGACCCTGAGCCCTGAGGTACAGACTCATTGTCTAGTTCGGGGCTCACATTTTCTACTATTGTACACTTCTTTTATTTTAAATGTGTCATAGTTTATTTTATACAAGCCTGTAAAACATTGGTTTGGACAATAAACGATTTTTAATGTTTTAATTTTAATTTAATTTAATTTTGTAGATACAAGTCAAGTATAAAATCACTAGATTAAAGAAAATAAAGATTAAGATACACCCTTGCTCTTGCTTTCAAAGGCGTATTTGCGTTCTCTATTCTCAACACTTCTAAGCGTCACAATCAAGCCTCCTTGTACGCAAATACACAGTTGCTATGCGTGAGGAGCGATGTACCTTCACATGATAAATGATGGCAACTTTGTATACATGGCTCACGCGTTTTTTCTCATTGCGACAGGCACTTCACACAAGTAGTTGCCTCTGTTTATATCATGTGCGTTGGTTGAAAGCCTAGTATATGAATTCAGGGAGAGATACCGTATAGAAAATAAGTAAAATAAAGACGAAATTTCCATCGATTTACTCATAAATTGCTTCGATTTATCTGTATCATAATATAGGGGGTTCATTATTTCTAAGTAAATACATATATTAAATTATTTAAATTAACACTATAGCTAGTTGAACATGATATAAAAATAAACATTCATCACGCCTGTTTTCCTCAATGGGGTAGGCAGAGGTGAACACAGTTGTACACCCACATTTCACTAATGCTGTTATTCAGTCCCGCGTAATAGGTAGTGAGCCAACTGGGCTCAATTTCTAATTCGGGGTTATTACTGAGAATTTACTAACAGAAACCCCAATAAAACTGCCCGACCTCACGCTCAGCAGTCGCCCTTGCGACCTATGAGGCAGATTTTTTATTGGTTTATACCGTTGGGATTAAATAAATATCAAGTGTCGATAAAAAACCTTTGATCACATCCTTTGATACTGAAATGCCTTTGTTTGATACCCATATTACCCATTAGCCCACATGAAAACTAGTTTAGCATAAATTGAGTCAAACCACAAAAATAAATTGAAAGGGCATATTTAATTTTGATCTCCTTTATTTAAGACTAGCTGGAGCCCTCGACTTCGTCTGCGCGTCTAAAGCCTATGTCCTTCTCCAAGATTAAATCTATCTCCATGCCAAATTTCATTACGATCCGTTCAACCATTTAGTCGTGAAAAGGTAAAAAACTAAAAAAAAACAAATAAACGGAGTCACTTTCGCATTTTTAATATTAGTATGGAGTATGGATAGTGATTCGTCCTAAAACTAATTTAGGCTAAGTTTAAAATGATTTGGTCATGTTTTAGAATCATAATTCTCTGAATTGTTAGGAATTTATCTTGTATCATTTTCTCAACAATTTATTCACTCAAGTAGGTGCTCAAGAAAATAAAAAATCCTTGTGAAAACCTTGAACATTCGAATTCAGAAAAATCTAATCTCTAAAGTGACTGTTTAATTCAGTACAACTTCGAAAGTAACTTAAATAAATACTTCTTTACTGATGTTGAAAAATAGGTTTTATAAAATTTGTAGCAAAAACGTTTTCTGGGTCGAGGGAGAGGGAGGCTACCTCCGGAACTTCGTAACGCAAGGCTTTTATATTAAAACACGTATTAATCTATTGCGTAGGTACCTTGCATAACATTAAGGCAGCCATTTTGTTGGCCATCTGTAACTAATTACCACTCAACTAAAATTTTTAAGTAGATATAAATTAATTATGAAACTTTTTTATTGTTACTTAAGTGGTTCTTTGAATTTTCTTATTGCAGAAACCGATTTTGAAACACTACATAGGTAAATCTTATTTTATTTTGTTCATATTGTATAGTTAATGTATAACCTATTTTTAACCGACTTCAAAAAAGGAGGAGGTTTCTCAATTCGACAGAATATTTTTTTTTTTTTTTTTTTTATGTGTGTTCGGGGATAACTTCGTCGTTTATGAACCGATTTTGATCATTCTTTTTTTGTTGGAAAGAAGATATCTCAACGGTGGTACCATGATAAGGAAACCAGGATCTGATGATGGATCCCCGAGAAATTGAGGGAAACCTTCGAAAATTGTAGGGGCGACTAGTGCATTTGTTAATTTTTTCATTAATTATTTTAAAGCACTACTATTTAATAAAGGTCTGGAGTCGATCTGATGATGGAGCTGAAAGACAGTCGAGGGAACTCTAAAGATTTACAGCAATTACCTGGTGTTTGGGCTTGATTAATTTGTATTGATGAGAACTTTACACCTAGATGGGTTGTGACTGTCATTAGGGGTCTGATGATGAAGACTAAGGACAGTCAAGGGAACTCCTCACCGTTTTACAGTAGCTACCATGTTTTGTTATGTATGTCCGTCGATATCTTTGTTTGAAAGAGTAGTCCCCAGAGGTGGTTCCATTTAAATTTAGTAAAGATCCGATGAAGACCTTCGAAGTTAGACAATGGAACTCTTCAATGAATTATAGCAAATCACTCTCAATTGCTGTAATCGCATGTTCATGTATAGTTCATGCCACTCAATACATGCATAGCATCATGCCTGTATTGCCCGACGGGGTAGGCAGAAGTTTTCAATGTTGTACACAAACATTTCACCGATGCAGTAATTAAGTCCTAGCGGCTTTCGAAAGCCTACCCATATTATTAAATTACTAAATTAATTAATTTATGAAGTATACAAACTTATATATGACCTATACAATATATATTATATATTACACTTAAAACTAAAAAGACTAAAATAAATTAATTTTAAACAAAAAATGAAAACCGCCTTCAAAAATCTACTACACTAAAAAGTTCAAAATAATATCAAAATTTGCTTATAATAAAATAATTTTAAAATAACAATATATAATAATAATCTGTTAATTTTGGAGTCGGTGCCTGATGTATGTGGGGTTTACAACCAGATACAAAGGCCGGTAACATAACCACAGCACAACGAACATAAGTGACTAACAAGAGGAAAACAATAACCCTCTCCCAGTACAGGCACCGACTCCAAAATTAACAGATTATTATTATATATTGTTATTTTAAAATTATTTTATTATAAGCAAATTTTGATATTATTTTGAACTTTTTAGTGTAGTAGATTTTTGAAGGCGGTTTTCATTTTTTGTTTAAAATTAATTTATTAGTTTAAACCACCCGTAAGTCTCTGATGCGGCTTTACACACCTCTCGGGTGTGCTGGTCTCCTCACAATATTTCCTTTACTACTTCAATCGTATAGTGATAACATATTTCCGTTTGAACCTAGGACTTGTCTTGATTTACCACTACTCCCACGCACATACTTAGTAGTAGTAAGCTTCAGCTTAGTTTAGGCACCAGTCTCCCACAAATAATTTTGTCATTTCATAATTTGTGGAAGAAATTTTTTATATACTACCAATTTAGCATTGCTCAATATTATCCGTTAAATTTGAATATATCTTGACAAAGATTTCAACTTTGATCGATACATATACGGTTCCTAAAATTGAACATTAAAATACAAATTATACATTATTCATTACTATTTTTCAAGGAAATATTGAAAAATAATAGACATATCCGTGTCATCACTCTACCAAATAATTCTAAATATCGCCAGGCGTCTCCTTATGACGAATACAAGGATACTTGAAATTCAATAGATTCGAACAATGACAAGGGAGCTCAGTTGGTAGAGTAATGACACGGAATGTCAAGGATCGCAGGTTCAAGTCCTATTCTTGACTATTATTTTTCAATGTTTCCTTGAAAATAATAATTAATATAGGCATTACATGGCCTCAACATGTATAAAAAATATAATTTTAAATGATTTACTTTATTCATATTTGCCATTACTTTAACATTGTTTTGGTGTTAATGACTTAATAAGATGCTGCCTCGTTATTTTAATAGACGTTTTCAAGTAATAAAGGCAAGTTGGTCCTTTGAAGAGGAGGCAAAGTTTGTGCCAAACATACCAGGTTCATATTTGCTATAGGCAAAGTTATAATGAGTTACAGCGTTCTTATTTGTTTGTGTAAGTTGCGTGACTTTTCTTCCTTTTGAAATATTAGTTTGTAATAAGAAGTGAATTCCGAAATTACTGCAGTTTCGGTAAGCTACAAAGTTTCTGTTGTCATATAGAGAATGTTAGTATTGTTACTTTGTTAATATATTTCATTTAACTTTATGTTAGTTTTGTGATAAAAAATTCAGTGATGTGCATTATAAGATATTACGTACATACACAAACACACGCCTTTTACTCAAGGGGGATGCAAAAATAACAGAACGCCATCATGCTACAAACTTTATATACTTTTTTTTTTTGGAGCTGGTTTCCACTTGCCGGTCGAAGCGAGTCGTGTTTCATTCCAGTACAACCGTTATGGGAGACGGGTCTGGACAGTTGTATCGACTCCCCAACTAACGATAGTTGGGGAGTCGATGCAACTAAATTTATCCACTCTATTTGAAGTGAATACATTTCTTCTGGATCTTTGTCCTTGGCTACACGCTTAGCATCAGGCGAGTTGGTAACAAAGGTAGATCCGTTTTTCATAAAAAAAAGATTTGGCAAATTAACAATGTTTAGTTTAACAAGCTTTATAAAATAAATTAAATTGAATTTAGTTAAGCAAAAGAAAGAAAGTAATATACTATGCTTCGTCCACGTCCATACTGTCATCATCATCGTCATACATTAATTGTCAGTATAATGTCTTCAACAGGGTTATACCCTTCGGAACTCTGGACTTCTACTGAGAATTTACTACCAGGAGACTCAATAACACTTCACCCGCCCCTCGAATCGAACCAAGGACCTCATGCTCCGCAATCATACTTAAGACCACTAGACCAACGTGGCAGTATTCATTACACATAGCAACAATCCATACTTATATGATATTATAAATGCGAAAGTAATTCTGTTTGTATTAGTTATAGTTTAACGGTTATTACTCACGCGCATACTTCGGGATTGCCCGACTAGTTTCGAACTCGAACGGAGCTAGTTAATTCTGTTTGGTTGTTTGTTTGTCACCTTTTCACGACTAAACGGCTGAACGGATCGTAATGAAATTTGGCAAGGGGATAGATTGTATCGTGGGGAAGGACATAGGCTACCTTTCGACGCGCCGACGAATTCGCGGGCACCAGCTAGTATAATATAATATGTTGTTTGTTCATACATTATTAAAGCTTCGTTTATCTCGTTACAGTAAGTAAACATTAATGACATATTCGGCAGTCAAGTCTTTACTTTATAAAATCAGAATGAATATTTACATAGTGATGGCTGAAGTTTACCAAAATATTGTCGTGATATTAATATACAGTGTTAGAGGGAAAAGGTTAAATACTTCACTTGAATCGGTGATGGTGTTTAGTATAATAATAATGTTGTTCGTGAAATTGGATGCTATTGGATTTTTATGTTAGGAAATTGTTTTGTTGCTGCCCAGAGACTGAGTTGTGCTTAGTACATGGGAATAAGCTCCCTATTTATTACATCTGAAATCAGTGAAGTGTAGTCTATTTGTAAAACATTTCACTTCTGCTAAGCCTTTGGGGAACAACAGGCGTGATGATGGTTATAAAATAAAGAAAGAAATAAGTTTACAGATAAATCTTTGAAAAGTATTAACGCATGCTTAGCGAACTCTAAAGTTATTATATTAAATGGAAAAAGAATACGATCGCGAGCAGGATTCGAACCTGCGCCTCCCGGATAAATACTCCAGGCGCTCTGACCACTAAGCCATCTCAACCTCTAGAGGACCAGGTATATGATAAAAAAATGGGTTCATTAGCTATAAATAATCATACATAACTTGAAAAACGTAAACTTATCGGAGCGTCAACATTATCATGAAATATTTGAAAGATGAAAGAAAATATATTCACGATTCACTTCCCCATTTATTTCATGATGTTAGTTCATGAAAAATTTCTAGGGAAACTTTTTCGGTCCAAAAAGTTTCGGCAGCCCCGGTCTAGATTTTATGATGTTTCGATCGGAACGGAACAAAACGTCTGGGACAAAAACTTTGCCCCGAAATTTAAGTAATACAGATCCAAAGTAGCCGATATCAAAACTTTTGTTAAAGAAAAATATTTAAAGAAGCGAAAAATATAATAAAGGTATTTTAGAGCTATTTGGTTAAAGTAGCTATTTGAAATTAGTATTGGGCAACAGAAAATAATTTGGGACAAAAACTTTGCCCCGAAATTTATGTAATACAGATCCAAAGTAGCCGATATCAAAACTTTTGTTAAAGAAAAATAGTTAAAGAAGCGAAAAATATAATAAAGGTATTTTAGAGCTATCTGAAATTAGTATTGAGCAAAAGAAAATAATTGAAATTAAGGTAAATGTGAAAACTGAAACTACTACTAACACTTTTTTTGTTTAATAACTTTCGTGAGACATAATCATATCAATTATTGTTCACCGGTTACTACTCACGTGCATTTTTGGGAATTGCCCGACTAGTTTCATGCTCGAACGGAGCCCTTAGTCATGAGCTGAGCCCACAGCGATGTCTAGTCGGAAAATTCCCGAAAAATGCACGTGAGTACAATCTAACCGGTGGACTATAATTTATACTACCAACACATTAAATTTTTATGATTCTGTCACCATTACAGCTAGCTACTTTATTTAGAAGTAACATAGGCTATATAAATACTATTATTGTCACAAACGGAATTCCACGTGAGCGAAGCTACGGGTACTAGGTGTGCCCGAGGCGTTAATGTACATAATAATATGTATAGTCCGATTCTTTTGATAATAGGATTGTCAGTCTCAAAGAACGGTATAACGCTATCTACAAAATGCGAACATTTTATAGAGGTTTATTTTTAAAGGATAATTAAACTAAGCTTCTAACTAAACAGGAAGAGTCGAGATGTACTACCCCTTATTTCAAAGCATATTTACTTGAAATAATTTAATGTGTTTTTCTCAATTTTTCATTTATTTTAATAAATTAAATAATATTTCTAAAAATCACTAATTTCATATTTCCAACTCACTGATTCGTTTTATTCTTATTGTATGTTAACCGTACAGTCGATTTTTAATATTGTTACGTGTGAAGTTCATGAAGTAGCAATCCTATTAGCAAAAAAATCGGCTAATCTTTATAATATATTTTTAAAACGCATTGACGCATGCGAACATACAAAGCGATGTTTAAAGTTGCGATGAAAAGGTAATGATGACATGATTAAAATGAAAGAGTTTACTTTCATCATCATGAAATTTATGTAGCCTATTTAGTATTAAACGTTCTAGTTAATCGAAGGAACCATGGCTTAACAAGCCCTATTTAACCAAAGATATTGTCCACCATAAATTCACTTAGTTGGTTGAAGATCGTAAAAGTTTTACATCACCCACAACTTATGGTGTTATAATGTAAATGAGTTCTCTAACTCTTCTTCTGTCCCTAAATCTTCGCCATTTTCGCGGCAAAACGTGACAGGTTTAATCTTAGTTGATCGCGATCAGGGGTAACTTGTAAATAATGTGTGGCTAGACTCATAAATACTGGTAAACAAGACAGTTCAAATCTCGATCTTTGGAACTTTTGTAAAAAACATTACAAACTCAATCGAAGTTTTGATATTTTGCTTTTGTAATCTAAGATTAGACAAGATTATTATGCAGACTGTCCTGTGATAGGCTACTTTAGAATTTCGTAAACTATGATTGGTTGTAACTTACTCAACTTAATACAAGACATTTTTTGTTCTGCTGTGTCCAGCCCGTTTACAAATAACTATCAATCACTATCAGGATATTAACAAGTAGGAATACTTCAAATAGATTGCTACGATCACTCCGCAATACATCTTTGTCACTGCTCTGATGAAACATTTAGGACAAAGGAACGCTTCGGTTTATTGATTCAGATTTGATAGCTCTTCAAATAGACTTAGCTTTGTTAACGTTTGCAGTTGCTTTCTCTATTACTATTTCTCAACCACTTCAAAAAGGAGGAGGGTCTCAATTCAGTCGGTATATTTTTTTATGTATGTACACCGATTACTCCGAGATTTCTGATCCGATTTCTGTGAATCTCTTTTTGTTCGATGAGGTATACTTGTCGTTTGGTCCCGTACAAAATTAATTCAGTTTGACTCAGTAGTTTTTGTTTTATGAACATATTTGCTTACTTGGACGATGGTAATTTTCACGAAACTTCATATACGGGTTTACATTTTTGTTGGTTACATTTATTATGTTAGCATGATATCGTCAGTAATCAAAATAGTGTAACTTGATGATGATCAAAAATAAAAATAAAAGTATCTAGTCTAGATTTAATTACCTTAATCTGTAGTGTTTTGAACAATAACTTATCTTCTTCTGCCTAGCTTTACCTAATTACATTGGGTCGGATTCCAGTCAAACTGCATGCATGCAGCTTAATACCAGTATTTTAAATGGAGCGATTGCCTATCCGACCTCCACAACCCAATTACTGGGTAACACGATATCGCGTGGTATGACTAGTTGTCAGACTTTCAGGCCTCTGACCATAGAGTAGGTTTCCTCTGACTATTCGTGATGGCTGTCACAGATCATAGTTTGACAACAAGGACCGATGGCTTTACGTGCTCTCCACGGAAGGGTCTCAATATGAAATGATGGGCACCGACTTCAAACCTATCAGTAATACGAATAATAATATTTTATTAATATTATAGGTTAGGTGTATTTGGTTAATATGTTTATAAATATATAAACGTATTAACCATTGCCTATGGCATTAATACCGCCTTTGTACTATTTTGTGCATAAATAATTAAATAAATAAATAATAGATAGATTTGGGCAAGAAGTATTTTTGATTAAATCTTTTAAAAGTTATTTTATATTTTATATATTTTGCTGAGTTTTTCAAATCGGTTTTTGTAAACGTGGATTTCTTTATCTTTCAACAATATCTTGCTTATGTTAGAATTTTATTGTTAAAAGAAACCGGCGTCCATTATTTTCTGCCTGTTTTTCTGCATGACCAAGTCTTTTAAGTACCGTAGTATTAATAATATGTTAAAAGCCACCTACTAGCCTTACTAGTTTTGATGTTCTCTAAATTGTCCCAGTTAAACCTTGGGAAATATACTTCAACGTGCCACGTCACAAACAACTTTTGAGAATTATTCCGGTGCAAGGATTTGCTTTATGATGCAAACTTTTCTACTTTGTCCGGTCTCATGCATTCTTAGTGTCGTTTCCATCTAGACTTCTACAAGCCGAGTCAGTGCTTATGCACCGTGTCTTACTCTTGGCACGGAATGTTCAAGTTATAAATCAAAATTATTCTTTTAGAATTCCTTGCATGAGAAACATTTTCATGTTGTTCCATGACTGGTAGTTCTTTTTGTTTAGATAGTTATTATTTTTCATTGTAAGTATCCATTTATAGTACTGGAACTCACTTTTTTTTTGCCTTCCTTTATACCTTGTCATGACATTGCATACAATCTTACTTCATTCTTGTTATATTTCACCATAAATCAATCATCATCATCCTCCTGCCCTTATCCCAATTTATTTGGGGTCGGCGCAGCATACCTATATCTGGCATGCTGCTAAAATTTTGGCTATGTTTTATGAACGACCTGCCTGACGTCAACCCTCTTTGGGAATGCTGTTGTTGGTGGTAAGCGCCACCGATGCGGTCTCCTTCTATCTAGCTACGCCATACCAAATGTTATCCATGCGCCAGGTCCTGATGTTATTACACTCCACTAACCGGGCTAAACCATAAATCAATACCAATGGAAATTATATTTCACAAAACTAATGCACTATTCTATTTGTATGAAGCCATCAAAGTAACCAGTATTATACCTTCATCGAATAATCACAAACATGTATCGCATTACATTTGTTGGGAAACGTTTTCAAGTATCACATAAAACGCTTTTTATTGTCAATACAAGACTCATTTTTATAGTCTGTTTATATGGGATCGAGTGAAGAATGGATAGGTTTATGGAAGGATGTTGGCGATTTCGTATTTATTGTTGGTAAAATGGAAATTATTATTGAGGTATTTCCTTTTATATCCACGTGCATTGTTTGGAAACGTGAGATTTCATTGAAAGATTATTTTCGTGCGTTATATCAAAATACATAGCTTCATAGATAGCTTCACACCTGTACCCCAAAGGGGTAGGCAGAGATGTACACAGTTGTACACCCATATTTCACCAATGCTGTTATAAGTCCCATGTAATCGGTGGAATCTTACTGATTTGTAAATTTCATAACTACTGAAATTACTTTTGGTGTGCTTGGTTAAGAGAACAAGAGTCACGTTTAATTCACCAATAAATTATACAATTATAACTTATTACATAGTTTTAATAAACACAAAATTGGTATTCATATCCTCAAAATCTGGACACCACTATGACAGATATCAATGTTATCCCTGGGTTAAGGTTTTCTCTTTCAATTAATTATAATTTGAGTGAAGCGTGCCATATGAATTGGTTATTATTAATTGACACAAGCTGATGACAAACTAATTAATGATTTGTTACAAATCAGAAGCTACTTACTGTCGGTTTCAAATTTATTTATTTTTTCATGTACCTTAGCAGACGTACATTATTTATTGAATTTTATTACAGTCCCAATCGATAAGTAACCTCGTTAAACTTCTTTGTCACTAGACAAAGTAATATGAGTGATTCCAATTTTATTTATATTTTCAATTTCATTCTCATTTTTATCAATGTCATGTGTATTATGTTGTTCACAAAGAACATTATATCTTCGGCTTTGATTACGATGTGTGAACATAATTCAATTTTCTGTACCCATTTTCTTTGATATTTTTATACATTTACCAACATAAGACTTGGCATTAAGTAAGGCAGGCCCCGAAGTGAAGGGAATCTTGTTTCGTCAGCATTAACATTAAGACAAATTGGAAAAAAGATTGTAGGCCGAAGAAATGATAGGATTTGGCTGTCTCTTTGAGTAATCACAAGCTCCCTTTTATTTCCTTTCCCAGAATAATTTTTATTACTTCATTAGGATTAACTAAATTGCAAAATCGCTTTTAAATAAACATTTTGGTATCGGTATGGGCCGTTTTTAGCGCTTGTATTAAGAATTTAGGCTTCGAAACCATTAGATAAATTAAAGGTCTTTTAATTGTGACGCATGAACAATTTTACTTCCTTTAAGTTTCTATTTAAAATAGGTGCTCTTTTTTATGCAATTAATCGCGTGTATTATTGGTTTCTGTTTTTCCTGAAATTTCAAACACTGCAACGTTTGTGGTCGAACCACGAACGCTACCCACGCGATTAATTCGGTTAAAAGTTGTTTTATTATAATGTGTACCCAGTGATCGCGAAAACTTAAGATAATACTATATAAACCTGCCAAATAATGTTGCAACCCTTTCGATATTAATACAACACATTTTTTGTATAGCAGAACACCTAAGCTACCTAGGCGCTTTAATAATAGGAAATAATTTTAAGTTTTCTAAAACAACGTACAGAAACTAAAATCAACTATACCTTGCTCCGATTACAAACACTTTGAACCCGCAGCGAAGAACAAAATTACCCAATTATCCTTTAAAAGTGCAGTCTTTCAAGTACATTTCTACTTCATTAACAACAACTAAAACTGTGCAAGCGGAACGTAAGAAAGCTTGTATAGGTGACAGCGACAAAGAACAGACATAGGTAGCACAAACAGGGGCATTCTGTGGTACATAAAGAGCTGAAGCACAATACAATTTCTGCCTCGGACGCCTTTGCACAATACACGTCGTCCTTTTCAGGTCACTTCCAGTTGTAACATGTTCAACAAATAATTATACTTCGTGTATTGTGTGAAAAAACATTTGTATAACGCCCTCGCCAGTAAACGAGCTTATTGTATGTTGGAATTCGTAATTTGGGTTTTTTGTTTTTCTTATTATACGTTTTGTATTTTTGTATCGAGATTTTAATTTTTACATTTATTGTTTCATGAAATTTTACTGGATTGTAAATGACTTTAAATTTGGATTTATAAACAATATTTTTTAAATTGCCGTATTTGATTTTAAACTCCGATGAAAATAGTGAGGTGTTCTTATATTTATCAAACAACCCCTGTGCAAGGTCCCTTTTTTAATGTATATATTATATTTTAAAATAAATCTTATAATGTATGTTGTAAATTTGAAATGATGAAGACGTGTAAAAGAAAAACAGCTCTGTCACGCATGCCCAATTTTAGTAACCCCGTAACTGCGCCCAACTGAAATAAATCTTACTCAAGATGTATATGGACTCAGGGTAAATTTTAAAATATAAATATAAACTATTCAATAAATAAACCAAGTTAAAATAGAAAAAAACTAAAAATTCGGGAAAATATCGCACAATTTTAATTAAAAGTGTCATAATACTTAAAATGTTTTTGCAAAAGGAACAAAATTAAACGATATAATAACACAGAAGCAGAAGAAAACGACGCCTTTATTTAAGTTGGAAATTATAATATGGTCTCAAAAGTAAACCTTAGAATATAACTTTGGAAGCATGTGGGTAGAAATTGTTATTAGAATCACGTCCAAGAATAACTTGGCGAACCCTTGCTTGCTTATGAAGTCTTACACATTCTCTCGGAATGGGTCTCTGTACCGTAATGTAATTAGCTACCAAGAGATTTTAAACGATTCTTGGTAGTGTCCAAATTAAATATTCCAAACAAACACAACAAATATTAAGCAAATATGTTCAAACTCAAAAATACGGAGTATATTAGACATTTTATGGATTTATTTATTTATTTTAATGGACAG
Source organism: Xylocampa areola (assembly GCA_935421205.1). Lineage (NCBI taxonomy): Eukaryota > Metazoa > Arthropoda > Insecta > Lepidoptera > Noctuidae > Xylocampa > Xylocampa areola. Next base: position 16,764,320 of record OW285204.1, read on the forward strand.
AAAACTAGGACCGCGAGTGGGGTTTCAACTCGCAGCCCCTGTATTAGTGCTTCAACCATTTTTGTTTAATTAACAGAGTACTCCTGATATTTTATTTTTAATAATTTCGTTCTCGACCCGTCGTATTCATTTTCACTGAAAATTATTCTCCATAGTTATTGGTTTAAGTTAATCTGTTATTAAGAAGCGTTGCGAAAACATTCACAATGCATCAGTATCTATAAAAAATATTATTTGTACATAATCTTAATCAAACCTTTTTTCTCTTTTGCAGATGTAACCACAACGTTACCTGGCAGAAATAAAACATCAAAAGTTAAAGTCCCATTAAAAAGACGATGCCGATTAAAAAGTCAGATGTTATACAAAGAACGATGAGTGTGCCGAAGGGTTTTTAGTGAGAAATTGTGAAAAATAGAAAGAGTGAAGATGTCGGTAAAAGCCAGCGTTGGTTAAACAAAAAGGAGAAAAATGGCCTTCAAAGGATTTTGTGGCGAAGTGATCGGCTTTTTCCTAGCTGTGGCTTTTTGCATCATATGTCCGGAATATGGTGAGTGTAGTTCTCTTTCAGTATTTTTTTTTTATTAATTTTTTCCTGGTGTTTTATTTTGGTGAAATTGACACTCTGGGAAAGATAGTTTTATCTTTGATGCTTTTAATATTTTATGATGCGTATATTCCAATTCACACATTCGATTTCAATACATGTATATAATTTATTACAAAAAAAAAAAACACGTTCCCTGCAGCTTATTTACAATAACTTAATAAAAACCTTTGCAACCCAAAATTCTTGCACAGATAACGCTTACTTCCAAAGGGTTAAAGACATCAAAATTAATCTTTATCCCCTGAAGGCATACGTGTAAGGCTCAACTCTTCCAAAATGTAAACTAAAGATCAAAACTCAGGATAAGCTACCCACATGTTCTTTATTTCCGGATCTGCCCGCACACGTCATACCGTTGTCATGGTGAACAAAAGCTTGTCGTGTTCTTGCCAAACATCTACTTTGTATCTTTAAACCTTCGTGGCAACCAGAGCGTCCAATTCTCTCTTGATGTTGCGCTGAAATGTTTTTGGGTATCAATGTGCAGTTTTTAAAGCCTTGATAAAACATTAAAACGTTTGTGAACATAGACCTTTCATTTTACGAAAATATGTTATTTTATTTTACTTTATATTTTTGATTTGAAGTCGGTTCGGATGTACTCATTCGCAACCCAGTCAAAGAGTTATAAACTTATAATACATGTACAGAAGTGGCGTATTTGTTAAGGTACATCATAAAGACTTTCGGAAATAATTCTATATGTACATATTTTTAGATCATAAAATCCTCTCGTTTATACATCCTGTAATAGTAATAGATGAACTAGAAAATTTACTGTGAAAAACATTATTTTTGTTATTACGTTAAACAGTGTGAAACAGGAAATGCAACATAAATTAGCTTGGCATCACAAAAAATATTTTTCGAATTGAAATATGTAAATTAAACAATTTATAAGGTGGTGATTAAATTGATATTGTAAGCAGAGGAAGCAATTACGTGCTATTGTATTTAAAAAAAATGAATACTTAAAAGTAAAAAGATAATCTTCGTAGCAATATTTTGCCATACCAACTATACGAGGAACTAAATGCCTTTATTGGCAAAATTTTGATTAGATATCCTTATAGATCTTGTGGTGTCACTGATACTGAATATGCACTTAGCTCATCAATCGATAAAAATGACAGTTAACGTGCTTAAGGTTAGAAGGGCAGAATTGTTCGGATAGTCGAATCTGAAATTAAAATACAAGTCTATAAAGAAGCATCATAAATTATATATTGGTCAATAAAGAAGATATGCTTTTATCTTTTATAATTGATGTCTGCTCATTGGTCTAGTGGTCGCAAGGGCGATTGTGAGGTTCAGAGTAAGACTCCCGGATCGGGCAAGGTGTTATTGGGTTTTTCTGTAAGGAGTAGCCCGGAGTATGGAAAGAGCATGGAATTGTGCCCGGTCGATGGTAATAGGCTCACTACCTATTCCATGAGATTAAATAACAGCATTTGTTAAAAATGTGGGCTTACAACTGGGTAAACCTCTGCCTACCCCCTCGCCCTCGGGGAATACAGGCGTGATGCTATGTATGTTATGTTATGTTTATATTATGTACCGTTGAGGATTTCTGAAGAGCGAGGCTAAGTTGACGATAGTTATGTAGCTTTACTGAAAATGCGTCATCATCCTTATATTTTGGTTTTCCACCATTTACGTGTACGAAACCATTAGCCAAGTTTCCTTAATTATTCATATGTTTACAAAACTTAATAGCACGCTAACCGCTCCCGCTATACCGAACACAAAGCTATACCGTACTTACATAATCTGTTTTATTAAAACGTTCCAATGACCGTGCGAACCAACGAATATGGGACCTCGAATTCCGACATCCACAAAGTCTAACCACCATCGCAAATTGTTGCCGAACCCAATTATTGTGGTCTGAACCCAAAATTTTGCGAGGCCGCATCAAGTTCCCGAGTTTTACTAACAAATTTACCTAACCGAGACAAAACTAGTTTGTACGAATTCTGTCGGTGAACACTTCAAAGCAGGTATGCTGTTATGGAGTAAATAAATAGTCTCTTATGATATTGAATTTGGAATGGAAACACTGAAATGTGGATTGGTTGTGGCATTTGTATAGTATTGTTGTATTGAATTGTAGCCTTTAAATTTAGAGGTGTAACAGCATTAGTAATCTTACAAACTTTTTAAACTATCGCGTTGCTTGATATTACTATATAATAACAGGAATTAACGCGCAATAAATCTAGTGATTCAAAGGTATTTACTGCGCATTAATTCCTGTTAATAATATATACAATAGTTTAGTAATCGTGCTAGACTACCTCGTTGGTCGTAGGAGCAGTTGCCGAGGTCCTTGGTTCGATTCTTGGGTCAGGTAAAGTGTTATTGATTTATAGATAAATCTTTGAAAAGCATTAACGCATGCTTAGCGAACTCTAAAGTTATTATATTAAATGGATAAAGAATACGGTCATGAGCAGGATTCGAACCTGGGCCTCACGGATAAATACTCCAGGCGCTCTGACCACTCAGCCATCTCGACCTCTGCTCACTGATTGTTTCTAAGTCGCAGTTCGGATTTTGAAATTCTTCGGAGTTATATATCTGCCTAGCCTAAATATATGTAGTAGTATGTTAGACAACTTATATGTAGTTACTAATATTTTTTTCAACTCAAAGTTGCTCTTATTGTATCTCTTTTAGGTTCATAATGAGGCTTCTTACACATGCGTGCTAGTCTCGGAACCATGGCTTTGCAATTCAACCTCGACTCTAATGATAAACTTAGCTCACTTGTGTCTTAATGTACTATTAAGTTTTAACGCATGTAAAGCTGACACTAAAGTAGATTTTTTTGTGGACAGGACCGATATTACGGATTAACATAACATGGTATCACACTTGTATTTCGCGAAGGGGTAGGAAATGTAATGTAATTGTTATGATATATATCTGCCTAGCCTCTTCCCGATTACGTCGGAGTCGGCTTCCAGTCAAACCGGATGCAGCTTAATACCAGTATTTTACATGGAGCGACTGCCTATCTGACCTCCACAGCCCAGTTACTGGGTAACACGATATCTCGTGGTATGACTGGTTGTCAGACTTTCAGGCCTCTGACTACCCGTAACGGCTGTCATAGATCTTAATTTGACAGCCGAAACCGACGGCTTAACGTGCTCTCCGAGGCACGGAGGGGTCTCGGTATGAAATGATGGTCACCCATCTACAGACCGAGTGCGGCAAGCGTAAGTTAACCTGTATCGATCGATATGTGCGGCTGTTACTTAGCCACGAGCCCCTCTGGCAAAATTGTTATGAAATGAAATTGTTTATTCTGCAAATAGCTCTTTTCAATACCTTTACATGTCACTGTGATCTAGATGCCGCCGGCGTTTCCTATCTGAATACCTCTGAGAAGAAACGCCAAAAAACTCTAATGTCAATATCTGATCTGGTAGGCAAAGGTTTGATCCTATGGTATCAGTAAATTAAAAGATACTTAGAGTACTTACTGACCCAAGGGGTTTATATTCCGCCCGCTGTTGTATTTTTAATTCAATGATCCTTAAATGAATATTAATACAAGCAACTCAACATGTGAATCACGAGTATGTGAGTAAAATTTTTCTTTTATATACAAGTACATTATAATTATTTTAATTGATCCTACCCAATCCAGTAAGGTATAATTGAAACGACTTATAACAATAATTTAACAGGTCAATAGGTCGTCAACAGTGTACTAATAGGTTTCCACCTCATCACCTTCTTACGTCATTAATTTACCCTTCATCGAATCTAACAAATTGATGAAAGATTTTCTTTTTAGTACTGGAGGATATTCATGGAGCTAAGCCATCTTATACGGGTTTTTACAACTCGTGGTTAACCGCTGACATATTTTTATGACGTAAGCAGAATATGATATATCGTAAAAATCGGCGTAAAGTTTTACTTTGGTAAATTTATCGAGATTGGGATGCCCTTCGAATAAGTTGAAGTAGGCTATACTATAAATTTGTCAATAACATTATATTATTAATCAAAACTCTTATAACAGACTAGAAGTATTATCAATAATATTATTATAAAGTACCTGGATGACCAAGATTTGTTTATTTTTGGTAAAACGACGTTTTCTAAAAATGAAACCTAACTAGATCGATTTATCACCCCCGAAACCCGCCGTTTCCGAGATTTAGATTATACATATACAAGAATTGCTCTCATCTACTGGACTCTGCGATAATATAGCTTACTAAATGTGAAAGCGTTTTGAAAATTAGCTTATTCGTTTTTGAGTTAAACCATTACAAACAAAAAAAAAATTCCTCTATAAATATTAGTATAGATATAAAATTCTCGTGTCACAGTTTTCGTTGCCATACTCCTCCGAAACGGCTTGACCGATTTTAATGAAATTTTTTGTGCTTATCCGGTATCTATGAGAATCGGCCAACATCTATTTTTCATCCCCCTAAATGTTAGGGGTAGTCCACCCCTAAATTTATTTTTTATTTTTTAGACAAAATTTTTAATTTCTATTTTTTTATGATACATTATACAAAAATACATACAATCCTCAATTTTCACCCTTCTACGATCAACCCTTATTTTAGGAAATTATTTATATGGCAAAACAACGTTTGCCGGGTCAGCTAGTATTAGTATAGATATAGACAAATAACCGTTTTTGAATAATAGCCAATTTAATAATGAATTTAATGGTAATATAATTAAAGGTGTGTTTGTATAATTGTGGTAAAATTATCACTGTGGTTTACTCTTAGAGTTAGGTTCCAAAATTTATGCCCAAGGCTCATTTAAAGGGCACCTCACATGCCCTTACAGAGCTTATACAACTTATATAAGCTCTTAATTACACCAACGTGTTCAAATTAACATCGGATTATGTACATTATTCTTTTATAGGAAATACATTTAATTAAGCCTTCAAAAAGACGTTATGTTACAAAAAAACATCTTATTCATAATTGAGTCACGCGCGAAACCGGGAAAAAAGTTTGTAACTGCAGGCAGTGTGTATACGGCATTTCAAATGCTAAAGATCTTATTTCATTCGAACGAAGGTTCAAAGTCCCCTGTGTCACTGTAATAGAACGAAATAATTTATTATTCAACACGAATAGCCTTCGGACAACAATTAAACAAAAACGTAATAAAATATTGAAATATTACATTATTTTCAGTTATTCAATTATTACGTACCATTACAATAAACCTGTTTTGTGCCGCAGTGGGATAATATATCCATAACTCTTGGATATTTTAGTACAGTTGTGGACGTGAGCATGTAAGTACACATATTTAGCCGTTCTCAACTTAAAATAATAGACTTAATATAAGGTAATAGTAATTATTGTAGAAGTTACTTAACGTTTAGAGAGTGTAATAAATTAAAACGTCTTCATTATTAAGGAACATAATTTGTGAGACAGTTCCAAATGGTGAAACATTTTTGAAATGTTACAATGGTAGACTATAAATTACATTTATTTTTGACATATATAGCCCATTAAATAATAAGCATCTAAACCCAAAACAATTAAATTTAGTATCAACACTAACAATTATTGTTGAAGTCCAGGCTTCAATGGTACAATTAAGTTATTACCAGTAACTAACTTTTATTAGCTTGGCATCTACTTTTTATGTTTGCTTGCGTGAGTGTAATTACCACGTTAAAAACTCAATTTTAGTTAAAAATCATCCACTATAATAATAATCTAATGTTGCGCTATTTAACTTATCGATTATATAATAACTCGACCTCATCAATTATTTAGGTATTCTTTCTAAAGAAATAAAATCATTATCATTATGACAAAGCTATTAAATATTCAATTTACATGGTAGGTACCAAAAAGCCACTTACAAGACAATGTATGAGTCGAAAATACACCAAGTAAAAAGTAGGCACAAAACTAACAAATGACAAGAAAATTTCAAAGAAAAATATTGAATAATTTTCCTACTTTTCTGTTGTCTCGAAGTAACAAAAGTATCTGGAAATTCCCACCGACATTTGTATGTTTTCTTGAGGCGCTAACTTTGCGAAACGTTGACAGAACAGAAATAAAGTTGTGAATAAAATATTACATTGTTTGACCGCATCGCGTTCGCAGGGTTAGAAACGGCTGCAGTTGACAAATTAGCTTATAAATAAAAAATGTTTGCGAGCGAAACGATATACATTTTATGGTTTTGATATGAATATGAATTTCGTAATATTCTTGCATACGTGAGTAAAAATGTCGTCTTATATACATCTTTTGAGTCCTCTAAGGGATTATTATTATAATGAGACGAGTAAAAAGATACACAGTGCGGATTTTACAAAAGAATTTGGGATTATTATGCTGGCGGGCCTAGTGATTTTATAAGGTTTAGTGTCAGTATTTGTTTTTGTTATCTTGGAGCTAGGCTATTGAAAATCTCCTACTTTACTGGACTCCGAAAGATAGTTAACCACCTTTATGGATGCACGGCACATCGCATATGATAGGTGTTTCGAGGCCTGAGTCCAAGTTCTTGGAAGTCGTAAGCACAACAGACACCAATCATGTTAGTTATTGTTCACCAGTTAATACTCACGTGCATTTTTCGGGATTGACGTGAGTAGTAACCGGTGAACAATTATTATTATGAAAGCCTCACGAAAGAAAAATCACATACACTATGGAGATGTTAAAATGCTTATCTTGAAAGCTTAGTTCAAGAGATGTAATTTGAAAACGTCCGTCTAGCTCAATGCAATGAAGTCAACTAAGTTACTTGTTCAAATGCGCACAACCCGCGAATGATATTTTCTCAAAATACCTTCAATTTACCCTCGGAAATCGAACGATCGATCAATAAACACAACATTACCTAGAATCATGCCTGCATTTCCCTTAAAAATTAGGCAGTTTAAGTAGATTCACATTTTACCGATGTCGTTATTAAATCGGTGATATAAGGGAGCATATCGCCAAAACCCAATTCCAAACCCTAGATCGCTGAGAACTTTCAACCAAAAATAAAAAAAAACATTTTGTCTGAACCAGGTATGACACGCCAAGCTCAGCAGCTTACAAATTAATATTCGCAATGTTATAGTAACTGAAAGTTCCATTCGAAATAATAGCCAAGTTCCTATTCTGAACCAAATTATATGGAGAAGGAACTGTCTCGACAGTCCCAAGAATTGACAAAAATAAAGTTTTAAGTCCATTAAGGACTGCTCCGTTTTTATCCTCAAGTAATTAAAGTAGTCAAACTTTTTGGAAAAGACGAAAATTAATAAAAAAGTTAAAAGCACGTCTGCCATGTGAGTAATATTTTTGACAATGACTGCCTCGTTGGTCTAGTGGTCGCAAGCGCGGCTGCTGAGCGTGAGGTCCTGGGTTCGATTCCCAGGTCGGGCATAGTGTTATTGAATTTTTCTGTTAGGAAATTCTCAGTAGCAGTCTGGAGATTATTTTTGTGTTTCATAGCCAATTTATAAAAATAAAAAAAACTTACTTGCCTTACCCGGGACAATGTAAGGATTCTAATGATACCCCATACATCTAAATCGGTTCAGGCGTTTAGAAGATATGGTGGAATAAAGAAACTCACAAACATACAGACATGAATCCTAAAACATAACACTCCTTTTTAGGGCAGTCGTGTAAAAAGGTTACCATATAAAAGACATATATAGCTCAAGTGCCTGAAAATTCATAAAGTTTCTTATATTCAAAAGAAAAAAAAACCTGGTCGTTTCCGGGAAAATTTTGTAATTAAGATCAAGTGGTATTCGAATAAAGAGATTATTTTGGAATTTGTAACAATATGACAACAATACGTTTTAGTGTTATTTACTTATCGCTTTTCTTCCTTTAAAAAAGGGAAATATCTTTCTATACCTATTTTATAAATGGATACCAAATATCTTTCTGTATAATTTTCATAGCCATATGGCGTATTGTTTATATAATAATCCAAAACATCCCAGACATACGGCGAAAGAAAACATCGTAAGGAAATTTTGACTTAATGGACTGAAATCGCCAACCCGCAGTGAGCTAGCGTGGTGATCAAACCCCTTTTTCTGTTTAATAAGAGGTCTTGCTATGCAGTGGAACAATTATGGGTTGGTTATATAAGAAAATGTCGAATTCAATAGCAAATTGAATGATTTTCCATTGCAAGTGAATTACGCAATAACCCTACAAATATATAATAGTCATAATAGTCAATAGTCATTTAATGCTAATTTCAATTACATGTGATTTGTTCATAGGGTATATTTACATTATTGGTTTTAGAATTCAATTAATTATAACATAACAATTACAATATTAATCATATATATTGATATTTTTTATACATGTTAAGGCCATGTAATGCCTATATTAATTACTATTTTTCAAGGAAACATTGAAAAATAATAGACATCTGTAAATGGCCGCTAAGTAAATATTCCAGACGTCTCCTTAAGACGTATACAACGAGACTTGAAATTGAATACATACGGACATCGACACGGTAGCTCAGTTGGTAGACTGATGACACGGAATGTCAAGGGTCGGGGGTTCAAGCCCCGTTCGTGTCTTTTATTTTTCAATGTTTCCTTGAAATATAGTAATTTATAATATTAATATTAAAATTTATGCAATTATCATATGTGATAAGTATAAATTAAACCTGGTCAAAAATAATGCATTAACCATGTAAGAAAATTACATATGAAGGAACGGACCTCGAAGTATGTGAAAGTCAACACGATGGATATTTAAAATTTTATCAAAGTATAAAATATGTATATTCCAAGAATCAGTATACATACAAGAAAAATACTTTTCAAGACACACTAATTACCCACACAATAGGGTAAATACTTACGTTACTTTAATTTGAAGATTTTGATATTATCTATGTTTATAAAGGCAAGTTATTATAGCCTCAGGTAGCGGTCTAACAAGCTGTCACTAATTATGCACAAAATTGCCTTAATAAAACCAGCACGTTGTGGAAGTACGTGGGTTCAACCCGAGTCCGAATATACATAAATTTATGAGGTTGGTATAAGGTTATACATAACATACCTATATATACATAATTTGACCGACTCGTGAATGTTTAAGATGCAAAGTTGAGGAGACTGTCGGAAAACGGACCGTAACATGAAATTCGGGAACGGCAGGTAGGGATAAAAATAGAATGTGGTATAGCTATGAATGTATAAGTCAATGGTATGAGTCTCTAATAACATTTATTATACGACCTGTTATAATATTAAGTCGTGGTGGCCAAGTGATCACGGGCCCGCCTCCTGAGCCACAGGTTGTGGGTTCAAACCTGGCATGTAGCAATGTGACTTTTGCAATGTCATATGTACTTTCTTAGTTAATCTAAGACTTCACTACACACGGTGAAGGAAAACATCGTGAGGAAACCTTGACTCGGTAGTCTGAAATTGCTAACCCGCAGTGAGCTAGCGTGGTGGTATTTTTTTTTTTTGTGGAAAGAAAGATACGGTCGTAATCAGGATTTGAACCTTCGCCTCTAGTATAAATACTCCAGGCACTCTGACCACTAAACCATCTAGACCTCTGCTCACTACAATATTTTCTTTCACATTTCAACATGTCTTTTTAGTGACGTCATCACATCGCAGTCACCTGTAAAGGGAATGAATGAAACCGGGAGGCACAGGTTCGTATCCCGCTCACGGACGTATTTTTCTTTCCACGTATATTTATAACTATAAAAATATTTATTGTGAAGGGTAAGGTAAATGAACATTGGTGAAGCGAAAGAGGTGTGTCGGAATCCTAGCAAGAGTAAATCCACATTTTGTGTCTATCCCAATAGGAAACAGGCGTGATTATATGTGTGCATATATCTTTATCTCTAGCTGTGCCCCGTGGTTTTACCCACGTTTAACCTTTCATCTCAGCCACGTACAGAATTATACGTTATAACAATACAAATCTATTGTGTCTGCTAATGAGCGAGGCAACAGCTTAATTATATTTTAATTACTTAGTACTAATCAACAAATAGCAAATAATTCACAGTTCATCTCGTCGGGCGGGTATTATGCGTCACAGGACTCGTTCGTGCGAATGTTAAGTTTTTCAAATCCAACTGGTATTTCCAGAGATTAGCGCGTTCAAACAAAGATATGTATATATATAATTATATATATAAAAAGTAGGTTATAGAAAACCCAAAACTAATAAAGACAATCTATCCCAGAATGTTTAATTACTCCAAAATTATAGCTTAACATAATAATAACATCGAAATTTATAACCAGGAGTAAGTACCTATACTGAAGTTTGAACAACGACTTTAATCATCTCTTACATGCGGAATGGTCGAGAACAATAGTCGAAAACATAATTACGCTTCGTAACACAAATTAGTTTTTCAGGCTTTGTATAAAATTGTTTAAATTACGTATTATGTATGCAGACCAAGAGCGGCCACATTGTAATGTTACCCTCACTCTAAGTAAACTGTTTTCGTATGTTAAGTCTAACAAAACAACGAGTGTAATTGTTTTAGTACAATTAAGTAGGTAGACGCTTTAGTTTGTGGTTGGATAACAAACGGAATGGAACATTTAGTTCTTAAAATATTCATTTTGTGGGTATCTTTTTGTGCAGTTGAGTATGTGGACGATTGTTCTATCGTTCACTTTGTTTGAATCCTGATAAAATAGAAACATGGTCAGAAACAAACTTAAATTAGCAGCTGTGTCTACTGAACTTGCTTAAATACACCCTATGCATGAAGTTTTCTGGACGATTGTAGTAGTGATGATTGAAAGTCACATATCCGTAGGGTTAATCTTGAAAATAAAACCGCTCGATTGACATTAGTAATTGTCAGTTCATACCTTTAAATGGAAAAAAAATAAAAATACTTACGAATCGGGTTACTAATAAACTGACATGCTTTAAAATTAAGATAACTATGATGTAGGTAAATTTGTTATTAAATTGAATTTTTTTTTGTGGCACTGATTCAATATTGGAATTGGATTAGAATTAGTATTAACTTCAGGAGTAACCCCCCCTGTTATTTTAATTACTTTACTTCAAGCCGACGTCTTTCTGGGTAATAAGCAAAAAGAGCTGACGATACAAGTCTCACTGTACAAAAATACAGACTATTTTTGTTTCTACCTCATCATCATCGTCCTGCGCTTATCCCAATTTATTTCTGGTCGGCGCAGCATTTATTCTTCTTCCCTACAACCCTAATAGCCGTCATATCGCTAGTCATTCCTTTTCTAGCCATATTATCTTTAACAAAATCCATCCATCGCTTCCTCGGTCTTCCTCTACTCTTATAGCCATCTACACTCATACTTGAAACTTTCGTCGTCACACCTCATCCCTCCGCATTACATGTGCATTCCATGCTAAACGATTTCTAAATAACTTTTCAGTCATCGGCGCCACTTTCAGACTTCCTCTTATATGCTCATTTCTAATTTTATCCATACGCGTCACACCACACATCCCTCTTAATATTCTCATCTCAGCTGCATGTAGTTGTCTTTCATTAATGCCCTTCGTGGGCCAACATTCTGAACCATACAAGACAGCAGGCGTAATCATTCTTTTATAGAAATTATCCCTTAAGTCTAAGGGGGATTCGGGGCTCACAAATAGTTCCCGTGATCTGCAGCCATTTCATCCAACCTGTGTTAATTCTGTGCTTAAAGCTCCGGTCTATTTCGGCATCATATTTTGTGTCTCCCTTTATAAGAAATTCCGTATATACTGTCGGTATATTTTATATTTATTAGCAGGTAGTAACGTCGTGAGAATACTCATCGAAATACTATTGTAGCAAGCTGATAGCCACGCAAACAAAGTTTTCGGAAAGCAGTTGTTTTTTAATGAACAAATAATAATATGACTAACTTTGAACTTTCACTATCAAAGTGTTTTATTCTCAAAATTTTGCTTTTGTATAAAAGCATATATGTATATAAAAAGCAAAATTTTATAACAATCTCTCTAAAATATCTAAATATCAGCTTAATAACAAAGTTTCCAGACATAAATAAATAAGCACAAAATAAATAATATGACATAAATTCGTAAAAGAACGAAGTTTTATTCAAAAACGATTTTATAGATACATTATTATTTAATGTCAAAACATGTTTCAAAAACCTGAAATCTAGCATTATAGTGGATAAAAAATGAAGAGTTTAAAGTTAAACAAACTAAGACCACACTGACACTCCGGCAATTAATCAATACTTTCAAAAGGTTTTGTGTGCCTTCAAAAGATGTCTCGTGACTTTGGTTTCTATCTAATTGGAAAATCGACCTTCAGTCGACGATAGTCGCTACCACTTGATATGAATTGATTTGGTCTATAGTTTACTGCAACATAGGCATCTAGTATAAACTATGACAGTGCAATTATTTTTTTTTTTTGGACGTGGCCTCTTGCAGTTAACCCATAGGGGTTTGATCTGCGTAACCGAACAATAGCTATGGCGAGACAATTTGATGCCTCCAGCCAGAGCATAATTTATATTACTACAAACTAAGCAACACAGCACTAAGGGCGTCCCCTGCGGGACACGAGCCTCGGCTTAGGGCGTTGCTGAGGGGACACCTAGGGACTAGCTGGATCAGATCAGTTTCCTTATTATTAAGGGTCGAATTTAAAGCTATTAGCTCGGCGCGGGCCGGCTCGAGCAAGGGTCGGGGCGGACATGATGAGATATTTCGCGACGGACGCGGACCTCGCCGGTGAGGTCTATAACGAGGCGGTCGAGCGCGTCGGAGTGTGCTTGTGTGTCTGTTAGACTCTTGAACTACAGTGGTCCTATCATCGGGACGGAGGAGAGCGTGACGTGGTCGGCGGACTTTACTGATCTGAGACGGCCTGTAGTTGGCGGGACAGTGCAATAGGGTAGTCACTTCTTTTATATTCAATCTGCCTAGGCTTTTCCCAACCACGTTGGCGTCGGCTTCCAGTCTGACCGGATGCAGCTTATATATCAGTGTTTTTGTATGGAGCAACTGCCGATCCGACTTCCACAACCTAGTTACTTGGTAACACGATATCTCGTGGTAACTAGTTGTCACACTTTCAAGCTTCTGCTACCCGCACCGACTGTCAAAGATCTTAACCGACACCAACCGAAACCAACTGTTTAACATGCTCGGCGATGCACAGAAGGGCCTAGATATAAAATTATGGTCATCCATCAACAGACCGACCACGGCAAACATAGCTTAACCTCGATCGATCGATCTGTGTGTTTGTTACTTAGCCACGAGCCCCTCTTACAATTTTTTTATACTCTTATAGTTATTGTATAATCTAAGAAGCCTAGTTTTTTGTTCAACTTGTTTAATATTATAACAACTATCGACGCACCCCTGCTTCGCACGGGTAGGTACAACTTATATAAAAATACCATCCCAATATTCGACTTCTACGATGGATTTACCAAAAAAAATGCATGTAGTTTTTTATTCGATTGTATACGTTGCTACATTACCCCGAAAAAATATAAATCTATATAAAAAGATATCTTGTATAGTATGGAGTGATTAATTAACGATTTATAAATTTTATTCAAAGGATTTTTAAAGAATAACATTAAATCTCAAAAAGAACCACAAAACATGATGAACACCCCGTAATAACATATTCGAGATATTGTCATCGTGGACAACGACGTCACCTTTTATCCGACCAATAGCTTGCGTTTTGTCATTTTAAATTTCCCTCGCATGATTCTTACTTTTCAACTATAATATATCATAGTTAAAACAAGATTACTTAAAAAAGTACTTAAATAGGTGAAATTCTAAAGCAATAAAGATTACAAATAAAAATATTTGACCTAAATTTGAATCACATGAATATTACCTATTACGAATACAACCAAAATCAGCAAGATTGGTCGACCTGTTATTAAGTGGTTTCTTTGATACAATTGATTTCTATCTATACATCTTCTGAAAGTACGGAAAAAAAGGCGTGGTGAATACTCTGACACTTAAAAAATATAAGGTTAACGTAAGTATTTAGCGAATAAAAAAAGTAAGTAGGTCGTGACTGGCGCTTTTTCATGTGCACGTTAACCAAAAAGCGCGTGTGGTCCAACACAAGACATACCGATATCCCATTTTGTTATTTTCTAAGAAAGATATAGTCTTGGATAAATACTCCACCATTCATGAACTAAGTAGACTGGTCGATCTGCGCGGATGATATTTACCAAAGGTCAGCTTTCGTCGAATCTAGATCTATGAAAAAAATATTTACATACATACGTATATTATATATACATAGCATCACGCCTGCATTCTCCTCAAAAAAGGTGTATACAGCTGTTGTACACCCACATTTTACGAATGCTGTTATTTAGTCCCATATAATAAATAGGTGGTGAACATATAGCCAGCTACCAGGCAAAAAAAAACTTTGGGCTGTTATAGACAATTTTCCTTACAAAAAAAAAAAAAAACAATAACACTGCCCAACCCGGGAATTAAACCCATGGCAGTCGCTCTAGAAGACTAGACCAATGAGCCAGTTAATAAAATAATTTACTTTCAGAATTTCTGTCCTCCTTATTATAAATTCAGAAACAACTGGAGTGGAACTCAATTTAGCACGCACCAATCCTCTGTAACAAAAATGTATTTATACATAAAATCTTTTAAATCTCTTGTTATGTAAAACCCGGAATTTGGTTCGGGAAAATGTTGCAATCTTTTGCCGTAATCCCAGTTTATAGGTCAAGTCTAACCACAAAATAACACAGGCTTATGCTAAAGTTGTTGACGTAATATGTCGGGCTGTGGTACAGCCAATTTTAACTTGTAGGTATCGATTCCTTGTGTACTCAACATGCATTTTATGCCTGTGCTAATGTTAACAGATTATTGTTAGGGTAACAAGGCTCACGCACGGGGGCGACGCAACCTTGCAGCAAGATTTTGCAAATTCATGAACAATGTATAAAAAAGTCACTCGCGATTATGGACTGTAATGTGAAAAGTCGCACTCGGCTTGGTATTTTTGTGACTTTAAGCTGTTGCGTCAGTCATTAGCAGACACAATAGATTTTTATTGTTACAACGTACAGATCTGTACGTTACTGAGCCGAAAGGTTAGCTATGTCGCAAAGTCGCAGTGCGTCAAGTCGCACCTGTTTGGAAAAACAATTAATAATTTTTGGAATACGATATTCAGATTTTTCTTTTTGTGGTAACTTTCCACATTTTTACGAAAATATCTAAACATAAACTTTCTTGAAGCTATCATAGCATTTTTTTTTCAAGTTTTTCACGATTCACATGTATATACTACATACTACCTAGTTGGTTTTGAAACTGCACTATAAGAAAAGAATATAATGTTAGGTATACTTGAACATTGCGCAAGTTTGAAGTAGTTTTACAGTTCATTACTCCAATGCACTACTAAATACTTAAAACACGTGAAGCGGATACACGGTTTTTATTCACATCGGTTGTTGATGTTTTAGAGGTAATGGGAAAAGTCTTCCATTTTGTGTCATTCTTAATTCCATTTCTGAAATGTATATATGATAGGTTTTCTCATCATCTCATAGAACATCATAAAATGTAGTAAGAATAAAACAGTTCACTTTGATCCTTCACGGAACACTTGTGCGTCAATTACACATTTTTTCAACACCGTAATGAATAAAAACATGAGAATTACTTGACACCATTTCTAAGCTTGATTTACGAGCAAAACCTACAATCCAAACGATAAATCGATTCCTCAAATACTTTAGTCTCCGAGGGAGCTGATCGAGCGATAGCCGAAAGTTCTCCAAATCGTAGTTCTTCAATCGACTCCGGACTTCACGAAAGCGATATTAGGAACCAAAATCCGAACTCGGAAAGTATTTTGGTATAAAATTTCCTCCTTTACCCTAGTATAGGTGGGATTATGGATCCCTGGGGGAGTTGCCCATTCGTTGGAGCGGGCACGTGCAATGCTCTCAAAGCGTCCGGGATCACTTCCTAAGCTCTTTCTGAAAAATTAAAAGAAAACTACGTACTCTTTTGCTATATTCGAAAGGTATTCCGTTCGAAGATTTGTCTGGGAAGCTCATTAAGTATACTGTGGAATTAAAGTTGGTTTATCATACAAATTCTTATTACTTGTCCTTTCAACCTTCGCATGTAAGAACTAGAAAGATGACACGATAGACTAAATGGGTATTTGACCAGTGTGCGGTTTTTGTTTATTTTAGACTATTTAATAAAACCGTACTAAGAGCTTTTAAGGAATAAATATTTTAATGGATGCAAATAAATGTATTGTATTTATTTGCATCCATTGTAATGGACTTCCGCAAAGTAACGCCTGAATCTATTCAATAAATATTTTAGTTTTACTTAAAGTAGGTTATGATATTATTGCATATTTCAAAGTAGAATATAATTTGGAAAAAACGTCATAGTCTTCACATTTTGAGGTCACAATAAATATGTTTAACATTTCTAAAAATGTATGAAACGTGGATGATGTTCTTGGAATTTAGGAAGCACGCTACGGTATTTTAACCACTAGCATTAATTATTAACATGTGGAGTAGAATAATTGGCGCTTTCAAATAGAAGAGAGATGACCATTCCTAACATCTTTAGCAAAGATTTTAGAGCCTCTGTTGAAACCACATCTGGCCAGAGCAGAATCTGCTTTCATCTAGGGAATAGCCAAGAACGACGATGAGTCAAGTTCTAGCGCAAGCGAAGGCGTTAGATAGCACTTTCCAGTAAATCAATTAATTGTACCGCAGCCAATCCTGTTCTAGACAAATTGATTCGTTCCAAGAAATACCACTATCTGCAGAATAAGGAAATAGTTTGTGCTGTCGGCTGACAATATTTATACCTAGTAAAAGAAGATATATTACTAGGGATATGTGTAATGGTTGCGAGATCAGCTTCTGCACCGTTGGTCAGAGGTTTGATTCCCGTATAGATCAATCATTATTTATTTATATAGCTTATAGAATATATACAATCGGGGATAGAATGTGCGTGTTATATTTTGTGTCTATAAACGTACTTATGAAACAAAATAAATTCCTACTCTAGGAAAACTTAGGGTAGTTAAAAAAACTGCAATTTTAATGGCTAATGTAATTTTGTGTATTACATTAACTTCATAGCTGCTTCCCATTGGGGTAGACAGATATCATATTATCACCTCTTTCGCTTTATCTACGTTCAATAGCATGCATGCTCGAAGGTATAGGTTGCTCTTGAGCTGTCCTTTATCTACGTTCATTAGCATGCATGCTCGAAGGTATAGGTTGCTCTTGAGCTGTCCTTTATCTACGTTCATTAGCATGCATGCTCGAAGGTATAGGTTGCTCTTGAGCTGTCCTTTATCTACGTTCATTAGCATGCATGCTCGAAGGTATAGGTTGCTCTTGAGCTGTCCTTTATCTACGTTCATTAGCATGCATGCTCGAAGGTATAGGTTGCTCTTGAGCTGTCCTTTATCTACGTTCATTAGCATGCATGCTCGAAGGTATAGGTTGCTCTTGAGCTGTCCTTTATCTACGTTCATTAGCATGCATGCTCGAAGGTATAGGTTGCTCTTGAGCTGTCCTTTATCTACGTTCATTAGCATGCATGCTCGAAGGTATAGGTTGCTCTTGAGCTGTCCTTTATCTACGTTCATTAGCATGCATGCTCGAAGGTATAGGTTGCTCTTGAGCTGTCCTTTATCTACGTTCATTAGCATGCATGCTCGAAGGTATAGGTTGCTCTTGAGCTGTCCTTTATCTACGTTCATTAGCATGCATGCTCGAAGGTATAGGTTGCTCTTGAGCTGTCCTTTTTTATAACGTCCTTCTCAGTTCTTTACCCTGAATGTAGTTTTATTTTCAGTAAACCTTATAACGTTATCTCGATAAGGATATATAAAGATATTCCTTTCTCGTGCAGTAAAATTGTTTGCATGTAGACTCATACTTGCGATAAAATGTTTTACAAAACGAAATTATACTATACATACTAACAAAGTTTGATATGCTCTATTAAAATTCCACAAAACTACTGTAATGAGACCTACATACTAGTAGATATGAGATAAAAAAGTTAAGCTCGTTAATAAAAAAGTCATTGAGCTACCCTTCAAAGGTCGTGTAGGGGCAATAATTACGTGTGGCCCTTGAGACAGATTATGTTAAAACTCAGTACACCAATTTCTGACTCTAGGGAGGCATTTTAGTCATGAGATGTAATAGTTTGCTGTGGATAACTTGAATTTTGGTAGCCAAGAGGTTTAGTTGATGAGCCCGCAAAGGTTAATCAAGACTGAACGTTTGAAGGTTTTAATAATGTGGTATGTGTTACACGACTGCCCAAAAAGGAGTGTTAAGGTTTTAGTGTTCATGTATGTATGTTTGTGAGTTTCCTTATTCCATCATAACTTCTAAAAGCCTGAACTAATTTAGATGTCGATGTATGTGGTATCGTTATAATCCCGAGTAACATAGGCTAGTAAGATAAAAAAAATAAAAAAAAATAAAAGCTATGGTACACAAAAAGGTGTGAAAAAAATAATTTAATCTTAAGTTACAATATTAAATGGAAAAAGAATACGGTCGCGAACAGGATGAGAGCCTGCGGAGATAAATTATATCTTGGGGAAGGCCATAGGCATAGGCTACATACATTTAGTCACGCAGACGAAGCCGCGGGCACCAGCTAGTTCACCATATATTTAAGTCTTATCCTGTTATTTTCTTCTCGGGTGACTTGAGTGGCCTACTAACCGATGATTCTAATTTCCGACACATTTAAACTCTTTGAATAATAACTTCACCAATATAACGTGAACATTATGAAAACTACGTAATTCGAACTTAATTACAAAACCGATACCTCCTAAATGCCCAAAACTAATACAGAAACCGTCTCCTTGTAATGAGCTCCCAAACTTTTCAAATTACCGAACAATAATTCAAAATTATTGTCCGCGTTGCTTTAACTTTAATGTTTGAAAGTGCTTCAAAATTGCTTTAAAATTAAATTGCTTTAACAAACGATTTGGTAAAAATGGCGGCGTATAAAACGGACGGGGTTCGTTGCGTCAGCATTTTCGACTATCGCACACTGGGAAATTGCACGTTGTAATTTTGAACGGAACTTTATTACATACTGTAGGTACAGTAAGTGAAATTTGTGTGCCGAGTAAAGAAAATAAATGTAATTAATATTAAAAAGGAACTGCCTCGTTGGTCTAGTGGTCTCAAGCGAGACCGCTGAGCATGAGGTCCTTGACTTGAGGTGAGGCTTTGATTCTCAACTCGGGCAAAGGGTTATTGAGTTTTCTATTAGGAAATTCCCGAGAGCAGCACTGAGTTTGGAATTGTGCCCGGTTGATGGTAATAGGCTCACCACCTATTACATAGGACTTAATAACAGCATTGGTCAAATGTAGGTTTACAACTGTGTACACCTCTGCCTAAGCCTTCGGGGAATATAGAATTATAAAGGAGTCAATTAATGATGTTTTTTTTTTCAAGAGAAATCAGCAGAATATCTTTAAAAAAATTATTGTTACCAATATTCTTATGTTTTATAATTTAAGTATCCATATTTTGCTTTTGATAATGTGTGTAACTGAGTCCTAAAACTGAGTACAGTCCAATTGTAAATATAATCGATAACAATGTGGGGAGCAAGCATAGCTAGTTCATATTCTTATCGTGTGGTTGACGAACAACTTAGTGTTAGAGTTTAAACGAGACCTAGACCCTCTGATATGACTTAATACACCACCACGAACATCTCTCGGATGTCGTTTCGTAACAAAGTTTGCCTTCGCCGTTTTAAAAATGTGACAAATTAATTTCTAATACGCACATACCTTCGAAAATTCAGCAGTGCGTGCCTTGGGTTTGAATTAGCGACCTATGACGGGCCAGCCTATCAGCCATACTAATAGACTATCCTTGTTTCTATAAAAGTCATTATCATTAGCAAAGATCCCCCAAGAGATTAGAGACCATTCAGACGAACCAATTATATCATATCACGATCATTCATCCCCTCCTATGTGAGTTGATTACGGCGGAATCCCTTGAGACTGATACTTCTAACTTTTTCGTTGAATATAAGGCAAAATGACTAATAAAAATCAAATTAAAACAAATGTAAAATACAAATTAGAGTAATTTTTTTAGTTAATTATGTGGATTTTATTTATTTATGATTTTAGTATAATTACATTGTACCTATATGTATTCTCTGCTTCTTCATAGTGTTGATTAATGGCATTTTATATCTTTTGAGACTAGTACTTAGCCATACAAACGGCATTTTCTGTGACGTTGAATAGATTCTCGCGGGTTCAGATGATGGGACATTCTGGGCAAGTTATCAGATATGCCATTGTTTGCGGAGAAAAACCACACTCGTACGTGTTGTCCGAGCTGTACCCTCTCAACATATATTCTTTGCACCGGCCGACTTGGGTCCGGAGTCTATTTATAGACTTCCACGTCAGCCTGATGGTGATGGTGTCCAGGGGCGGCCCTTTCAGCTAGCGGGATAGGCGATGCTGTATATTATAATTAAACAAATAAATTAACGTATCAGTTATTGTGTACCGGTTACTAATCACGTGCATTTTTCGGGATCGCCTGCCTAGTTTCGAACTCAAACGGAG
This sequence comes from Xylocampa areola, assembly GCA_935421205.1. Classification (NCBI taxonomy): domain Eukaryota; kingdom Metazoa; phylum Arthropoda; class Insecta; order Lepidoptera; family Noctuidae; genus Xylocampa; species Xylocampa areola. The sequence goes on from OW285204.1 coordinate 16,785,624, forward strand.
CGCTTAGTCATGAGCTAAGTCGGCGGCGATGTTGCGAGTCAAACAATTCAGTTTAACTCGGGCAATCCAGCAAAATACACGTGAGTAGTAACCGGTGAACAATAATTGATATGATTATGTCTCACGAAAGTTTTTATACATATAAAAAAAAATACCTACTAGTCAAAACCTTAAATTGTTGATGTCATCAATATCATCCTGCTGCCCTTATCCCAATTTATTTGGGGTCGACGCAGCATGCATTATTCTTCCATACATACTTTCATCTTCACTTGTATTGGAATGCTGCTAAAGTTTTGGCTATGTTTTATGACAGGCCTGACATCAACCCTCTTTGGGAATGCTGTTGTTGGTGGTAACCGCCACCAATACGGTCCTTCTATCTAGCTATGTCACACCAAATGTTATCCATGCGCCAGGTTCTGATGTTATCCTACTATCACTCTCCACTAACCGGGCCAATGTTTACATTTATCCAATAGTTAGCCAACAGACATGCATGAAAGTCTACACTCGAAATAACCATCTGTTGACAATGAAAATTTGTTTTGTGCGGAAATTAAACCCGTGACCAACAGTGCAAGAGCTTAACCTTTCGGCTCAGTAACGTACAGATCTGTACGTTGTAACAATAAAAATCTATTGTGTCTGCAAATGACTGACGCAACAGCTTAAACTAGTGAACGGATCAATCGAAATACAGCACAGTATCACGATAGTAGTACTCCGAAGGGCATAACCCAGTGCAATTATTAAGCCCCATGCAATTGGTGGTGAATATACATCTATCGAGCATTCCAAACTCCGGGCTGCTACTGGGAATTTCCTAACAGAAAAACTCAATAACATTTTGCCTGACCCCGGAATCGAACCCGAGACACCATGCTCAGCAGTCGCGCTTAGGACCATTAGACCAACGAGGTAGTTATAGTATATACCTTCTAGCAATACAACTACGATTATTCAACCACCACTCCAGCTTTACCAACAACCATTACTGTAATTTGTATATTTGTAAGTACTAGAGAGGATTAAATTAAAATTATAATGTCAATTTATTTCATAACATTTTCGATTGACATGTCCAACTAAACTGGTAAGGAAACTTTTGTAGGACGTCTTTTAATTTTGTAGGACGTCTTTTAATTTTGTAGGACGTCAATTCCTTAAGATATCGTGGCCGAGTGATTTGGGGCTCGTCTCTTGGGTAAAGTAGGTTCAAATCTACCAATGTGACTTTTGCAATGTCATTTATGTACTTTCATTGAAAAGGAAAACATCGTGACGAAACCTGGACTTTAATGGCCTGAAATCACCAACCCGCAGTGAGCTAACGTGGTGATCGATGCGGACACAGAATGCACGATCTCTGTGTGAGAAGAGGCTTTTAGACTACAGTAGGTCAGCCATAGGCTGGTTATATTAACGATTCCTTATTTTTGTCCTGTTTCTTTTTTAAATTAGTTAAGAATAGCAATGCTTCAATGTTAATTTAGTTGACTACAAAATTAACTTTGGAGGCTGAGTTGCTCGCACCCGTAGGAATGAAATCCCTACACGTGGCCCCTGCGTGGTACGAACCAGGCAACACAACTCTGAAGCGACCTAGTCGTGTTTCGGGGTGTAGTCCGGTGCAACCGTTTTGGGAGACGGGTCTGGGCAGTTGCATCAACTCCCCAACTATCGTTCTTTCCAAATCTATCCACTCTACTAAGAATGAATACATTTCTTCTGGATCTACGTGCTCCATCCTCGGCCACACCGTCGCTTACCATCAGGCGAGTCGGTGGCCAAACGTAGATCCACTTTAAATAAAAAATAATAATATTATTATACTCGTATACATAGAAATCAAGCGATTTGAACAAAACAATAAACAGCTGAAACCTTCGCGACTACAGCATGTGCTGCCCAATAAATATAATTAAGGTCGTTCCAAAATATGACCCAATAACGGCACGCAATTCCACGATTACGCGATTGTGAAAACGTATGAGTTTAAGCACCACTTTTGACCAGAACTACGACTTTACGAAAGTAAACTACTAGGTAACGAAGGCCTGCTACGGACTCATAAAGAGCGGCCTTAGAATGTTATAACCTAATTGCTAGAGCGTTGGAATGTTTGTAGTCTGAGATAAGGGTTCAATTTTCATTGTTCATGTATTGATTTTTTTTTGTATGATTATATAGGTATAAAGTTATTATATTAAATGGAAAAAGAATACGGTCGCGAACAGGATTTGAACCTGCGCCTCCCGGTCACCCGTATAGGTACTGAATTGATTGCAATGACGTCGCCATAAGACGTGTTAAAATATGGAAGAAGAATTCGCGGTGGTGAGCAGAGGTCGAAATGCCTTAGTGGTCAGAGCGCGTGGAGTATTTATCCGGGAGGCGCAGGTTCGAATCCTGTTCGCGACCGTATTCTTTTTCCATTTAATATAATAACTTTAGAGTTCGCTAAGCATGCGTTAATGTTATTCAAAGATTTATCTTGAATTATATAGGTATACTTTTTTATATACCGAAGTAGTCACAAGTATGGCTACTGATTATGATGTCTTTTTTTTCTCGGAAGAAATTCTCTGTTGCAGTCCGGAGTTGGGAAATGTGCCCAGTAGATGGTAATAAGCCCACATACTATTTATTTATCTCTGCTTAACTTTTTGGGGAATATTTTGAACGAAAAATGATTTAGTACTATTTGTATTAGTGGCTTCCTCACATCTAAATATTGGTATTTATTTCCCACCTAAACCTAAACATTCATTATTTAACGCCTTTTTCTTATTGGGGTAGACAGAGACCCTTTCACTTCAGCAACGTTTATTACATAACCTTGTCATACTCGCTTGTCAATTTAGGTTGCTCTTGACCTGTCCTTTTTTGAGAACGGCCCCGATTTGATTGCGTTATGTTCGTCAAGGTTCTTTTTCCTAACATTTCCATCCACCCTCGCCTTGTTATTTATTATTAAAGGAATAGGAAATATGAATAACAAACGCCACACAAACGCCGGAATAAAAACAAATTTGAGAAGCCTACGCATGTCTAACGTATCTAAATAATTAGAAGGGAAAAATAAATAGTTATTTTTGAAGAATATACATTACATACATCCTATAAGGAATTCTCGCAGCTCTGTCTACTTTTATATATGAACCTTTCTCAACTTACGATCCAATAATGCAACCAGTAATGCTGCAAACGTAATAAACACACATACCTACATACCAGTACTTACATAAAACTTTTGCATTTTTAAACTTTAGTATGTCTTGTAAATACACAATAACAAAAAATTAAAAAGCACGCCTGACATTTTTTTAAAACTTACTATCCTATGTTACCCGTGAAAATATACGGATTCTAACGATACCTCATATATCGAAATTAGTTGCGGCATTTGGAAGTTATTGTGGAATAAAGAAAAACATATACATATATATATAAAAACATAACACTCCTTTTTTTGGGTAGTCGTGTAAAAAGACAACTTTCAACCGCATTTATAGCTTATGTTATTTGTTCATACAGCGTCCGCAGATGCAGGATGCACCTTAAATTTATATGCAATAATCGTAAATACGTAAAACTTAAAGACATTGCCAACACTAGCAAGATTAATTCAAGAGGCAAAGCTAGGGCATAAATCTTAGAAACTCAGGGTGTGCCATTACCATTTTAATTAGCTAATCATGTAAGGGGAAAGGCGGTACTGCACATGCAATCCTTAACGGATTACTACGTCGAATAATTTGATTTACGTGTAAGTTGGTACGGTTTATACCTATGTAGAAGTAGAAATGTAACAATTTTTATAATATCTTTAAAACAACATAACATAGCATCACGTCTGTATTCCCCGAAGGGATAGGCAGAGGTGTACACAGTTGTACACCCACATTTAACCAATTCTGTTATTAAGTCCCATGTAATAAATAGGTGGTGAGCCTATTGCCATCTACCAGGCACAATTCCAAACACCGGGCTACTAGTGAGAACTTTCCAATAGAAAAATCCAATACCACTTGGCCTGTCCCGGGAATCGAACGCAGAACCTCATGCTCAGCAGTTGCGATTGAGACCACTAGACTAACGTCATGTCATGCCAAGTCATGAGCTGAGTTTGACTCGCGACGACACCGCGGGCTCAGGTCATGACTAAGGGCTCCATTCGAGTTCGAAACTATTCGGGCAATCCCGAAAAATGCACGTGACTAGTAACCGGTGAACTTTAATTGAAACACATTTCAGAGATAGAATTTTAGAAGAAAGCAGATTCTACAGTACAACACGGTACTACCACACGAAATTATTATTTTCTACAAAATGTTTCGTCATATCTTAGTCGGTATGTGTACTGGTTATAAAAACGAACGGAGGGAAATGGGTTAAGGGCTCCTAAGCGATTGGCGAAGGGAAAAGCAAGACACATAACAATACATAATAATTTACAACCCTTTATATCTCTTTGTTTTCTTTTATGGTAACTTTGGCAATGATTTGTGATATGGATGATATTTTCCTTGTGTGTTCCGAGAATACATTATAGTGTATTTGTATGACATACCAAGATAATTTTGCGTACGTCATCTTTTTTTTGTAACTTAATTAACATACCGAGAAATAAGCTGACCACCAATTAAAAATAAAAATGCACAACTCAATTGATCACACTTTCATGTTGAAAACAAACTCCAATGAGTAATCGTTGCTTTCAAAAAATCAACATCATTTCGTGGAACAATATAATATTCATTCAAAACAAGTTGCATGTCGAACGAAGTAAACATTCCTTGAAATGGAATCATAAATAAAAATATTGCCAGCCAACAAACAGCATTACTAAAATAAAGCAATCATGCCAATTACATTAGTTTACGTAACCGATAAAAGTATGGCAAGCGAACTTTATAATTCTAATAAAAAACCTCTCAGTGATCGAACGCAAGCACATATAGTAGAGCTTCGTTCGTTTATTGAAGATAAACAAAGAAACTAGGCCGGCTTAGGTTCAATATGATTTAGAACTGGAGAAGGATAAATCATTATTAAATAGATAAATACCTGAACCTCTTCACATAATTACCTGTGTATTAAACCAATTCACCAATTGAAGGAAAGTTGTGTTTTGTGGTAAAATATTCGTATTTATGATTGGAATTATTTTTGATCAATAAACTCGCGACAATATAAGAAGTCCGATTTGACGTTTCTCATTTTACCTTTGTATGAACGTCTACGTAAGGAATTGAAAAATCAAAATCATAATCCTAAATAATTACTATTTTACCCATTCACTTTAATAACGAGTATCGTTCGTAAACCTCAAGTTTAATTTTGAATATAAAAAAATACACTCAAAAAAGAAACGTTAAATCGGATTTCTTAGATTGTCGCGAGTATAGTTTTATTTGAAACTAGCTGACCCGGAAAACGTTGTTTTGCCATATAAATAAAAAAAATAGGGGTGGACTACCCCTAACATTTAGGGGGATGAAAAATAGATGTTGGCCGATTCTCATAGATACCGGATAAGCACAAAAAATTTCATCAAAATCGGTCAAGCCGTTTCGGAGGAGTATGGCAACGAAAACTGTGACACGAGAATTTTATATATTAGATGTACCTAAATAAGTCAATTAAAACACTACCGATTTCAAACAACAGATATTTGACACACACACACACACACACACGCACACACGTCATAAAAGTAATTGAACACAATCATACAAAGTATTTATCGAAATATAACATCTCCTTAATGGTGACAATCAGATCACCAAATACTAGATAGCAAAATACGTCAGCCTTATAAAGAAAAGTCCACATAAACCCAAACGGACAGTCACAATACCCGAAGCAAACCCTATTAGAGTCCCAACAAAACGGTTCAACTTGCGCAGTTAACTTGAACCTTTATTTACTCAATTTTCTCACTTTAACGTTAGTAATGGCGTCAAACAAATATGTACAGGTGAGCGTTTGTGCGTTGATTGGAAAAGTACTGTCAATATTTTTAAAGCGTTCATGAAGTACCTTTATTGGTATTTGTTGGTACTTAACTTATTCCAACTCTGATTAGTTGGTGTGGAAGTTTTTATTGCCTTTCTATATTTAAACTGTGGGTAATGATATCTAAGATAATAAACAGTAATTGTTTTCTCAGATTTTTCGGGAGCAGTTATTTATATATAATTACGTTATGGAGTTAAATTTAACAATGATCTTATTTAAACAAAAAAATACCTAAAGGGGTTTAGATTTTATTAAAAGATAGGTATTATTATTGGTTAACAACAATCTAATAAAAAGCAGCGATGCAAAAGTATTAAACCAGAGTCGATATATAATGCACGTATAAAAGAGTATTTGAGAAACTTAAATATTTACGGCACTTGTCTCTCAAAGTGGAGACGCTCGTAGTGAGAAATGTAAATAAACCATTCAATGGAAAACAGATTCATTTTCATTGCTCATTTTACTAGTGGTGGTAAGTTCAAGGAATAAAATCTTCATTTTGTTCCAGTAGCAAAAACTATTGGAAAATATGAGGATTCTATTCCCCGGAGAAGATTCTATGAGTGTTATTTTTATAACATTTCAGACACCCGTAGACAATAATTAATTTTCGTAATTATTATCGAAAATTAATCTTAAAGGACTGTAAAAACATAAATATGTAGATAAAAAATACTTATCCTACTAATATTATAAATACAAAACTTTGTGTTTGTGTTACTCAATCACGCAAAAAGGGCTGAACGGATTTGGATGAATTTTGGTATAGAGTTATATTGGACCTTGGAAAAGGACATAGACTACCTTTTGTTGCGCAGCCAAGTTGCGGGGACCAGTTATTGTTAAATAAAAGTTTAATAAGAAGGTTTTGCGCTATTTCAGTGTTAAGTTATAGACCAGAAAAAAAAATGGTATAATTATCACTAAAGTATTTAACAACTTTTAACCGGATTAATCGCGTGTATTATTGGTTTTTTGTTTTTCCTGACGTTTCGAACACTTTGCAGCGTTCGTGGTCGCAGGAGGACTCAGAACGCTGCAAAGTGTTCGAAACGTCAGGAAAAACAAAAAACCAATAATACACGCGATTAATCCGGTTAAAAGTTGTTTTATTATAATGTGTAGTGATCGCGCAAACCTAAGATATTACTAAAGTATTTAAATAATAAAGATACCACTTTTCCTCACCTAAACCTAACATCCAAACATACATACATACAATCATGCCTGTTTCCCATTGGGGTAGGCATCATCTATGTTCGCTTCATCTATGTTCATTAACCTCGTGATACATGCTCGCCGATTTAGGTTGCTCCTGGCCTGTCCTTTTTTGAGAACGTCCGCAATTTGATCCAAACAATTAAATTAATTTTAATATTGAGTCAAAATTCAAAGAAAATACTAGAACACTACACTAGTATTTTAGTTTGAGAGAGAGTAGACGCAATTATAGAAACAGGCAGACTAGGCTCTAATATAGTTGTTATCCGTAACCGAGTAGGGTTGGATTATAAGAGTTAATTGAGTTTTGGCCTCAAGTTGTTTGAATATGTTATCAAACAGGCAAATGTAACTGTAATTTGCGAGCAAAAACTAATTTACTCAAAGTTAGTAGTAACGTTCGTAGATTTTATCAAATTTGTGGAGAAGCACGACGACATTGAACGAGATATTTAACGGGAGTATGTTAAATTTGATATCAGTCATACGGTTTTATTTGCAAAAGTTACTAACTAAAAATCTTTAGTAGGACTGCAAAAATACGGACTTATTATTTTGGAGTTACCTAACGTATTTTACAAAGTAGCAGTGGTTCGTCAAGTATTCTTTATAAATAAATCAATTTCCTAAACGAGTCTCTGTTTTTTTTTTTTATATGGCGCCTACATAGAACTTTCAGAAATTGTAAACATCGTCCAAAATATAATACAATACCTATCCTAAAACTTATTCTTTTCAATCAGCATTTCAATTGATTTCAGAGAGACACTAGGAATTCGCATAACAATGAGACTGGTTTGAGGACAGTAGATCAGAAAGAACTCAAATCAAAGACTCAGAAAGAACAGTAGGTCTTCTGAAGACCTACTGTTCTTTGGCAGTTGCGGCTATGAGACAACTATATTTGATTTCAGTTTCTGCCTGTGAAAGAAAGATCTTTTTTACTTGGAATTAAATAGAGACACCAGTTACGAGTTCAGTTGAGTTTAAATACCTAGTAATTATAAAAAATATATAGATATTTATATTACAATAGAATAATAATATGTTTAGCAAGTAGGTAGTCTCAGAGTTGTTCCAAAAAGGTGTCTAAATCAGCTCAATGTCAACCACAAGTGTTCATTTGACGCTGATTTTCATCTGGAACCTTCTGCGCCACGTATGTTAGTCAGTCAGGCAACAGTACACGTTTGGTGATTATCTATATAAATAAAAAAGAATCGCCGAAATGTTTGTACGCGTATAACTCCCCAACGACTGCATCAAATTGGATAATTCTTTTTTTTGTGTTCGTTATTGTTAGGACAAGGTTTGTATAAAAGAAAATAAAAAAAAGAACAGAAAAAAAAATGCGGTACGAAGTTTGCTGGGTCAGCTAGTTTTATATATTTCGAGTAAAGTAAAATAAAAAAAAAAAATCTCTGAATTAAGTCAAAGTTATATATGAAATATCAACAAAAATATATTGACAAATCCAAACGGTTGCAATGCAAGGACAGCAGTTTTTTAATCCCATGAGGATTAATTCTGCAAACATTTTGTTCGTCCAATCAAACATATATCGGGTCAATTTTGTTCGTAATTTCATTCCACAACGTAGGCTACGTTGTGGAATGAAATTTTTTTCAATGAAGTTTGTTTCATTTAAATTTTGCACAATGTTTACTGTAGCAAAAATTTTTGTAGCAAGTAATTTTTTTTAAACACTTCTGTTTTTGTTTTTCAGTTATCGTGTTAACCGTTTCGACGCCAATGCCTTGCATTGATGTTACAAATAAAATTATTGTATTTCACAGTTCTTTTTTGTCAATTATTATTGCGGCATTATATTGTTTAGGTTTGAAATTGTCTCTAATCATCCAGTCAATGAAATAATTTCTTAAATATAATATTATTCAGCTATTTAACCGGTATTAATAAAATTATCCCATAATGTACGTAAAGTTAGGACGGGCATTGGCTTACCATTATTCTTGTTAGTGTCACACAACATTCAAACTACAAATGCAAGATAGAGACGGAAACATAAAGAAAAAAAAAATCTTTATCTTGGCTTAGGTGTCAACTGCCTCGTTGATCTAGTGGTCCCAAACGCGACTGCTGAGCATGAGGTCTTGGATTCGATTTCCTGTTGAGGCAAAGTGTTATTGAATTTTTCTGTTAGGAATTCTCGGTAACAGTTTGGAGTTTTGAATGGTGCCCGGTAACTGGCAATAGGCTCACGACCTATTACATAGGACTTAATAACATCATTGGTGAAATGTGGGTGTGCAATTTGTGTACATCTCTGCCTACCCCTTCGGGGAATACAGGCGTGATATAAGTTATGTTATGTTGTTAGGTGTTAATCTGCTATGACTTGATATTCAAAACTTGTACTATGAAACTTTCAAGTTCTGCGAAGGCATCATACTGAAAGTGCTACTCAAATGAGATGGTTTTTTCCTGACTGCCCCAGAAAAGGAGTGTTATGTTTTTAGGGTTCATGAATGTATGTTATTGAGTTTCTTTACTCCACCATAACTTCTAAACGTTAGTATCCTTACACTGTTCCAATCAACATAGGCTAATAAGACTCAAACAAATAGTAATATAGTGTCTATGGTACACAGAAAGGTGTGAAATATAAAATATAATTCACACCACGGATCTTAATAAAATACGGACGTAGAGTTGCGTACGACATGTGAGAAGCATGCCTAGTCATCCGATTTCGCTTGTCATACACGAGCTAAACGCATAAAAATATTTGAAACTCTTCCACTCGGCGCCAGTACGCTGTGTGTGTGTGCGTAATCCATGCTTCACTTAACACATGGCAAGATTATATCCGTATTTTTTTCAGATCCGTGATTCACACGTGGTAGGTGTGATTTTTAATTACTTTCATCTTGTTACTATTTTGGTAAACAGATACGGTCTCAGAACACTGTAAATGAAATTTTCGCTCACTAAAATATTCTTTATACCAGAATCTAACGAAATCATGTACAACCCACACGTACTAATTACTAGATTTATATGAAAGACTTGTAGACTCCCAGACTATTGTCCCCAAAAACTGACATAAGTAAGAAATATTAGACACTCCGCCATTATCCGTTTTATTTAGGTCGTTGCTTTAACCATTTTTAGATTATCCTGGTTTCGTAAAAGCGTCTTTTGGTAATGGCTTTTGTATTAGAAAAAAAAATAAAAAAAAATACAGGAGAAATTGCCGGTATCTTAAAATAAACCCAGTGCCTAATTAATGGCAAAGCTCACCACTTAATAACCGCATTGCCAAAATTTTGGCATACAATAGCACAACACACCTCTGTCTATCTCCTCGGGGATAAAAACTTAATATTATAAAAAGCAATATATCACCATAATAAAAACAAAGCGCACACTGCCCCAATTTCGCTCAATTATTTAATATCCTCGTTCTAATTTCAAACAAAAAATATGCAATTGAAGTCGATACAGACCAACTTCTTGACATAATTACCATTTGAAATTGTACCATAGTAAGTGGAAATTTGTACCCTATAGCATTATGGAATACTACTATGGCACAGTAATAACTAATTCTTAAATAATAACATGAAAGCTGGTTTACTTGCCAACGACACGACAGTAAGGAGTAGTTTAGCATGTCATGCGGTTCTCAGCGCAGGCAAATATTATTAATTTGGTATACAGAAAACGCTGACTGTTATTGTTATGTTCTTGCTGTTTGTGGCTTTCAAGATAACTAATCTGATGTTCTTTGCTGAGCTGTTTCTTGTACCAGTTACCACTATCATAGAAATTAATTTTAAAATAACCAGCACGTATCTGTCTCGATACAGGTAAAGGCTCTTCCTTTCTATAGAAAAGGCACAAGCGTTGATCACCATTCACTGTGGGTGGCATATTACAGATCATAAAGTTCAAGTTTCCACTCATTTTTCTTAGATTAACTAAGGTTTAACAGTCATAGTACGTTAAAGATAAGTGAACCAACAATCCATTTCATTTTGTAAGAAACTTTGAAAATATGTTAGGAACACCGTGTCGGACCGTGTGTCTTTCCCAATTGAACTGATTGAAGGAGCTCGATGAAAAGCGCCAAATAGGAAAACCAAACCAAAACGCTCTTACACTCATAATGCAGTTAGACAACTGTACTATGTGTCATGTGACCGTGTCTTCAGGACAAAGTTCGGATTGGCTAGCCATATTAGAAAACACGATGGCCCGATTTAGTTCATGTGAACATGCAAAGAGTCGATATAGCCGGATACGGTGTGGAGTTGATGAAATTGACATCTCTTTCCCAACTGAGCTATGTTGATCACATATAACGTTTTGAGTTCTCTTTTTTCGTCTTAAGGAGACGCCTAGTGATATCTATTAGCAATCATTTACAGATTGCTACAACCCATTGCTTAGATGCGGGTCTGCAAGCACTCAGCCAACATTACTTGCGTAAGAGAAACGACATCATAAAATAAACAAGGAATAATATTGCTTATTTTTTTGAAATAATGTAAACATTCATAACATATAGTTGTTTCTTCATGCCAAGTAAACAATCATTTCAGTAGCTGATTCTGATGAATATTTATGAAAGCACACAATAGAAAAGTAGACTCCAGTCTAGTCTACCTCATGCTCATTTTATAAAACAAAGTCCCCCGCCGTGTCTATCTGTCTGTCTGTTCGCGATAAACTCAAAAAACTACTAAACGGATTTTCATGCGTTTTCACCAATAGACAGTGATTTATGAGGAAGGTTTATGTGTATTAATCGTTAGGCTCTACTACCCGTGTGAAGCCGGGACGGCTCGCTAGTATTATATAGTTCAAACTGTTATTTCAAACAAATTCTCTCGCCTCGCCTTTCTGATCCATATAAAGGTGCTAGATGTGATTTGAGCGAGGACGTGTGAACAGTCAATAGTGTGTATCGGGCCTAAGTAGGTCGCGGACAAGGCGGGGTGTTCTCCGGCAAAGCTATTTTCAACCTAACGAGCTAGCAGCCTTTATATGAAAAGAGGTAATTGCTTATTATGCATATCTGCACATCACAGTTTAATATCTAGGAGAAATTGGTTAGGGCATAGTTTTATTTTACTTCTTAAGCTGTAATTTAAAAATGGATCAAGTTGGATAAATATTATATAGCACGGAAAGCTTGTTGGAATACTTTTATTGAAAATGTAGGCGTTATTAATAGTTTTATTTTCGGAAAATATTGTATGAAACGTTCAACTTCAACGCACAAAACTTTTTGTAGTTTTATTTTGGAAGACCAGAAGAGAGTTTGTGTCTGTACGGCAGATTTTTTTATATTTATTTATTTTAATTTGTGCATGTGGATGCGTCATGCCTTTTATGGAAAATACGATATTAATTTTGTAGTTATTAAATACGACAGAGGCCTATGGGTCCCTTGAATGACTCTGAACATTAGGTTGTGCTGCTTTCCATACAAGAAAATGAAAAATAATACCTAACTATAGTTTTCTACCGCTTGTAAGCATGACTGTACTAAACGTATTTCATGTTAAAAATACTCTTGGAATGTGACCGACTCTCTTTTGGGGATAAGAAAATAATTATTCTCAACGCAGTAAAACACATTACAACAATATCAAATTCGGCAACGAAACAGCCTATAATAATACTCCTCCCAACCGTATTTCGGGCATGGTGGCCTATCTCCACGGTGATTAGCCAAGTACGCAGGAGATATTATAGTGCACAAGTGTATGCGCAAATACAGGTGCACTCCCTCTTACTTTACTCTCATAGTTCTATGGGATGGCAATCCGACACGACCGGAGATAGATCAGGTGCAGGACCGACGGCTTTACGTGCTGTCCGAAGCAAGTCCGGAGTTAGGAAATTACCAACTTCCTAACTCCGGACTGCTACCGAGAATTTGCAAACTGAAAAACCTAATAACACTATGCCTGACCTGGGAATCGGACCCAGAACCTCACGCTCGGCAGCCGTCCTAACGACCACGAGACCAACGAGGTAGTTGAATTAGAATTGTATTAACTCTACCTAGGAAGAATGAAAAACAAAAAACAAGATTTACAGCTCAAAAAATGAGATTAATCTATAAATAACCCCCAGTAACTCCGGAGCCCAAGTTGAGTGCTTTAACTTCCTAATCTTGCAGACGACATGAAATACGTGGAAACGCTTTTTCGTGCCTGGAAACACAAATTTTTAAGTGCTACACAAATTATTTACACCTAAGCCAGTAGCGACCTCACCGGCTTGTGTACAGTGTTATACAGTCAATAGACGCTGGAGCAAGGAATGAGAGGTAGCGAGGCGATTTCACAAGCGAATGATAATTTCTATCAAGAATATATTGATATAATTTATATCAATATTTTCTGTTTAAAATTTGCCTAGAAATTACCATCTTATTACGTTGTTCAAACATAAGGTTTATCGGAAAACAAAAGCCTGGCATAATTTTCAAGATAAGAACAAAGAAGGGACTGTAACTTTTATAAAAACTCCACAGTCTGAGGTGCATGTAAATAAACACACGCTTATTATATTTACGCCAAAAACGACAAAATTCCAACTTAACTATTGAACGTATGTATGCGTAAACACCGCATTCATCACGCTTACGCGCACGCAATCGCTTCCGCCACCTCTTTACGCCTGACCGAAGTTAGCACGAAGTCACGCAGGCCTCCCACTCGCCCCCTACCCTCCTCCCCTTGCTCGTGCGAGGCGATTAACAAAATTGTAGGGAACAGTTCAGCACTGCGCCACTCTACCTACTTACCCCTCTTAATAATAGAGGCTCACGCACCCACAGGATGCAGGTGTATTTTTGCCTTCGCCTAATCGTGAAATTTGCGACGAAATTGCGTTCAATTAATAGTTACTGAAGGATTATGGGTTCGACTCAAATTAGTTTATAGTAAAGGTAGTTTAACGTCCATGGCTCTGTAGTGTAGTAGAGGTCTGTCGAAGGAAGTTTGGCCTTTTTTGAGGTCATTAATACTAATGAAAGAAATTTCATCTAAAAAAAACTCCGCCGATTGTTTCTCAAAGCTGTGGAATCAAAATTTGTTATAATAAAACCACTTTGTTGCCTTTATTCGCCTAAAGTGAATTTACGTACATAAAACATAAGTACAATCGGCGTCATAATCACAATTTCCCGATCTCTTCGAGACAACCTTATGGAAGTAGTTAAAGCTTGTTTTGCAAATACATATTATTATATTCGTATAAATAAATGTAAGTAAACAATCTTAGCTTCTAATAAATAAGCATAAAAACTTAACTGATACCAATAAACTGAGTTAATTGAATCGATTAAACCTTTTTCGAGGTCAACATTTTTAACACAGTGTAGCTTAAAATTACTATAACGACACAAAGTGAAATATTAAAGTTATTAATCATTTAAATTGGCATAATTATAGAAGCTAAATTATTGCATGTATTACCAGTGCGTGCTATAAATTATGCTAGAAAGCTAAAATTATGCGGGATTAAATTGCGACGAACAAAAATTTTATTCGAAAATTATTTGCGGTTATTATCATTGTTATTTGTGTCATTTGTGTGTTCTATGTGTAATTGGAGATTTAAACTATTATAATAAAATACCTATACAAAATCGGTTAACCAAAGAACAGATATAAACGTTCAAAAAATGTTGCTTTAAAACCTTAGTTACGTAGTATTGTTATTTATTATGTGCCTTATTGAAAAAAGTATAATTAGATATTAAAAGTGACTAGCGATCCAACCCGGCTTCGCACGGGTACAATTAATACAAAAATACCATCAAAATATCTACCTGACAATTATGACCACAAAAAAAACCAACTAGCCGTTCTCACGAGATCTTTAATACTTGTGGAAATGGATTAATTTTTGTATAGAATATGTTTTCATAATGCGGTAGAATGAGGACAATGTGATGAGGAAAGTTTTGAGTATGAATGTGGATGACTATAAGAATAAAAAGTGATAAAACGATGCAGGAATTATGTGAAACATGACATGGCTAGAAAAGGAGGAGTGCCCACCTAAATAACAGCTATCAGAGATGTGTCGAAGAGGAAAACATGTTGCAGTGACCCCACATAAATTTGGATCATATGCAGGAGAATAAAGAATCTCCACAGATGTTGAATCAATTCATTATATTTGTATAATAACTTTCGTGAGACATATTCATATCAATTAATGTTTACCGGTTACTACTCACGTGCATTTTTCGAGATTTCCCGACTAGTTTCGAACTCGAACGGAGCCCTTAATCGTGAACTGAGCCCGCGGCGATGTCGTGAGTCAAACTCATAACTAAGGGCTCCGTTCGAGTTCGAAACTAGTCGGGCAATCCCGAAAAATAAACGTGAGTACTCGTAGTTACCGGTGAACATTAATTGAGATGAAATCACGTTACTAATATTCTTAAGTTATTATATTAAATGGAAAAAGAACACGGTCGCGAACAGGATTCGAACCTGCGCCTCCCAGATGAATACTCCAGGCGCTCTGACCACTAAGCCATCTCGACCTCTGCTCACCACAGCGAATTCTTCTTCCATGTTTGAACACGTCTTATGGCGACGTTATTGCTATCAATTCAGTCCCTATACGGGTGACTGAACCTACACGACTATCTTTGCAGTTAATACAATGTTGTAAAGAATGCAATTACCTTAATAATTGTAGATAAATCTTTGAAAAGCATTAACGCATGCTTAGCGAACTCTAAAGTTATTATATTAAATGGAAAAAGAATACGGTCGCGAACAGGATTCGAACCTGCGCCTCCCGGATGAATACTCCAGGCGCTCTGACCACTAAGCCATTTGACCTCTGCTCACCACCTCCTATTTTATTTATAATTGTCTTTGGTAAATTCTTATTATTTGTCTCTTGTACTACACTAAATAAACATTATTCTATTTATATATCTCTATTGATATCGCATGTAGTGCCCCAGACTAACAGATGTTTATGAGCTCTTTAAACAGAAGAAATACAGAGACATTTAGACAGAATTTAAACATACCATTAAGAAAACTATAACATAAATAGCCGTTAAACTAATTGCTAGTTGCAACCATTTTCTCTAAGTTACAACCGTTTTCACTAAATGTTAGAAAATTCTACTGCACTCCTCGTTTTCAGGACCACAATTGCTAATTGTATTATCTAAGTCTTAAAGTCGGCTGACAAGTGGAATTTAAAGAATAAAATGGTTTGAATACGCTAATGTATTTTCGTACGTTTTCTTTGGGAAAGAATGTGACTGTCTCACTGTCTCATTCGTTATCGTAAGTACGGTTGCTAAGAGTGAGGTCCTGCGTTCTATTACCGGGACAAGCAAAACTTCATTGGGTTTTTCTGTTACAAAATTCTCAGTAGCTTCGTGATTCGCTCGTGACCACTAGACTAGTAAAACAGGCAGTAATTAAAATTAAATAATAATAAGCGCAATTCAGATAACATAACCAATCTGAAACACTCCTCCTGTAAAACAAGGTCCTCTTCTCATACAGAGAAGGCACAAAATGCATAGTTCTTCTTATCGTGTGGTTGGGGAACAAAAACCGCCCGTAGGTCTCTGACATGGCTTTACACACCATCGAGTACATTTTTCAGGTATGCTGGTTTCTTCAAGATGTTCACTATTTTAAGCAAGTGAAAATTACAGATAAATCCCGCAAACGTACTAACGCCTGCGTAGCGAAATCTAAGTTATAATTTTTTGTGGTATGAAAGTTATTGTCGTCAGCAGGATTCGAACCTACAACTCCCGGATAAATGCTCCAAGCGCACTGACCACCAAGTCATCTTGACCTCTGCTCACTACCCCGAATTATTCTTCCACATTTTAATATGTGACGATTAATTAAACACCGATAAATCCAAAATTAAAAATGAAGTGATACTTTCTCATCAGACGCTCCTGACTCAGAGTCATTACTGCATGCCATGGATTCAAGCTTGCGACCTTTGACTTGCCAGTGCAACGGTCGTACCACTAAGCTATCACTGCACTAACATTGATCACCGGCGTTACACCTAGTATTATTTAAAATTAAAACGACGATTAATTAATCCTTATTACTCGTCCACTATAAACAGTACCTAAATTTGTATAGTCATTTACTAAGGGATTACGTTTGTTTTAGCATATTACGTGGTTATGATAATTAAACGGATTGCAATTTAAACATCTGAAATTATACAGTTGGATAATGGAGTGTGTTATAAAATAATATAACATAGCATTAGGGCTGTATTCCCTGAAGGGGTAAGCAGAGGTGAACTATCGTACACCGATACTGTTATAAGATCCATGTAATAGGTGGTGCGCCTACTGCCATCAACGAGGCACAATTCCAAACTCCGGGTCGTACTGATAATTTTGTAACATAATAACACTTTGCCCGGGAATTTAAACCACGACTTCAAGTTGAGCACCTTGTGACCAACAAACCAGTATGGCAATTAAATAAGCAATTTCTTATGGTATATTAAGGGAGATTTTTATATAATTTCGCTTTATTTAAAGTTCTTTTTGTAATGGGTGTCTATTTTACAACGTCTTATTACTAACCCTGTTTGTATGTCTGTATGTTTGGTGTATTCGACCCATATGTATTGTATGAATGTATGTATTTTTTGTCAGCCCGCGATATTTTCAAAAACTACTGATCCAATTTGGATAGGGTTTTTAGTTATTTGAATAGGTACATATTTTTCAGAGCAGTACCTATACCTGTATTATGTTAGCATCTATGAAGATCTTCGGACATAGACAATTAAACTCTTCAATAACTAATAACAAATGACCCGCGATTGCTGCGATCGTGTCTGTGTATTGTTTCTTTGATAATTTTTAACGGTATTCCAAAAAAGAGGAGGTTATCAATTAAGTTGTTTTTTTTTTACGTTTTTTATATTTGCTACATCAGAACTCCGTTATTTATCAACCGATTTGAAATTTTATCAAAATCGCTTTGATAGTTTGGTATTTAAATCAAATTACTGAAAAATGAAATGTCATCCAAGTAAACAAAATGGTTTATTTTGCTTTCTTGTGACTTTTCAGTGGTGTTTACGGTCTCATAGAATAGTTCTAATGAACTGCCTATTTTCCAGCTTACCATATTAAACCGGAAAATAAGTAGCGGAACTCCGTATTTTTTTTGCTATTTAATATTTCTTTGTGTAACCGACTCCTAAAATAATAATGATTGTGTCCTAATAAATTGATTTTATTCTTGATCATCTAAAAAATCAGGATATCTGTAAGTAATTGAAGTAACGCAATATTTTTTTACTTTTTAGTGCAATTGTTGAGTTATTTTATTTTAATAATAACCGTTATAGGTATGCAGTCAGTTATTTTTTTAAAATAATAGTAATAGGTAGTAACTACCTATACAGCGTCGCTATGGCTTCTATTATGAACTAAAAAGGACCCGTTTGGATAAACCTGGCACAATAGAAGAGTAACACAGATTAAGAAGGATATTTTTCTTGTCATTTGGGAATGCCAAAATCCTTTTACGTACACTTATCTCAGCTCTTTCGACGTGTTTTATTTACTCCCGTTACGACGCCAGATTAAAACATCAACTTCTCACTCTCAAGGAGTAATGGTAAAAGCATTTCGTATTACCATAAAATTATTATTCATGGCTTTCCCAAAATATGTTCATGCGTATAGGAAACAGCCAAAGTTATATTAACTTGAAGAAGTTAGATTAACGTTTATCCGAACGTGTGGCGTGTGATTTATTTTTATTTTCGCTTTTGTGTTGTCTGTGGAAACTGTCATGGCGTCTGTAAACACGTGCGTATTCTGAAGTAGGTAGGTACCTACGTCAATACATGCACTACATGCATACAAAGAAGTATGGTATTATGTTTAAACCAAAGCCTAGCTCAGCATTTTACTAATGAATTATACTAAAACATCTTATGAATTGATGTAGATAGTACATAATACATATTTTATGTGTAATCAGTACATTCTAGTACATCCTCACCAAAGTCCTGTGTACCACAGCCTAATTCCTTTACAAACTGTGGATCTCACAACTCAGTTGTACTAAAAATATTTTCATTTCATCCAGCATGTTAGTGAATATTTTTCACCACCAGGAAATTTACATCAGTTATTGTTGCCTGATAAAAATACTAATGCAAGCGATATATGAACCCACACCCCCTGGATCCAAATGCTACGCCAACTAAAGTATCGCGACCACGAAATCTTTCTTAGACATTTTAATACATCTTATGGTGACGTCATTAATGTTCGTTTTGTGTGTTAACCGTTTTTGAATATACTTAGTCTTACTACGTTATAAATAAAAGGATTTATTTTTGGAATAAAACCATTGTACGTGAAATTAATCGCTATCCGTTCAGCTTTAAAGAAATATGTTTATATATTCGGTCAGTTCACTCTTATATGATATATTCACAACCATCATAAGAACTATAACTACGTACAGGATGGTTCATTATTTTGTAGCACTCACAATGTATTCAATACATTATAAACTCATATAATATCTACAGTTGAGCCGCGGGCAAGCATCCGGAAAATTACAAATTAATATCAGTTCCGTTCCATCAGTTCAACGGCAACTGATTATTATTGAAAATTATTACCTACGAAACTAAATTGTTCATACTAAAGTTATAACGACATAAAATAAGGCTGCTCTTACATTTAAGCCATAAACTGTCTCAGACTTTTGCCTTTCGGCGATCTTTTAGGCCTTTTTTGCAATAAAAAGTAACCTTTTTTGTAATAAAAGAATCCTCAGTGTTTAAAAGCTGCTTTTTATTTTTGCAATATAAGAAACCACTTAGTTTTAGTGGGTTTATTTTTAATGGAATGTGTGTCATTTGCAATTTTTTTTTGAGTCTGGCTAGTTCAATGTAGTTTTGAGATAATTTTAATCTATTAAGTACTAAAAATATCTATAACAAGCGTAAAGTTTTTTGATGATAGCCTAAACCGAGAATATAAAAAATCCAATCCGATACTCGCAACACACGTTTCAAGGTTGTACTACCGAATATTTTACAAAGATAATAAAAATACAGACAGTATAATATCAAAAACAGTAGAAATGGCAGAAGCCGAGGTCAAAGGTCCTTTAATATGGGCCCTGAGGCAAGATGTGCTGTTCATTATTCACTTGTGTACCTATATTTTGAAACAGAGCTTTGAATTTTAAAACAAAGTTCCCTTTTACAAGGGCTCCAATGTTGATTTTGTTGGATAACGTTTCTGTATATACCGGTACCTGTTTTTTTTTTTTTAAATAGAATTTGATTTTATTATGTTCTGTTCAAAGCAATAGGAACGCCTCTATACATTCCTGGGCCTAGGTATTGACTAATTCAAAGAAGAATATAATAACAAGGTCTCACTACAATTTTGGTAATTTTTTTCTTTCCAGGAATATAAATAAATAAATAAATTCTTTATTTCAGACCAGAGATCCATACAAATGTGTTAGTAATTCCTTATCCTAATGTTAATAGAAAACAGTTACTTATTAATATTTATCAATTATAGACATGGACATCAGGACGCACATGTCTACTTGCCCAGTGTCTGATAAACGGCCCATCAATTTTGTCTGCCAGTGTAGCTAGTATACTGTTAGGACTGTCCCTGAATCGCCGCATCATGGATGCACATCGCTTGCGTATGATGGCATAGAAGTCATCTACTCTAGCCTCCGGAAACATGCCAGACGCACTACAACATCTAGGCAGTCCCAACAGCATCCTCAGCGCATTAATATAGTTATATGAAATATAGTAAAAATGAGGTTACAACATACCTACAATTCAGTAGTTTTTGTCATTTTTATAATATTTTTGAATGGCTTTAGTTGTGTAATGGTTATTGTGCATAACCCGTGCAAGGTAAAGCACCTATATGTGTAACACATAGAGTCCTTTTTTTTATATAGGCACAGTATTTTGTAATTTCTATTAAAAAAATATAACGGATTTTTTTATATAAATTTCAACTAGTTAAATTTATTTATTTTTCATGATTATTTTCACCACAGATGCTTTTTTAACTATCATGCCGCAGAGATTATGTTAAACGCTCGGGTCTCGGTTGTCAAATGAATATCTATATTTTTTTACCGGTAGTGGAATGTCTTAAAATCTGACACACAGTCTTATCACGAGCAATCGTATTTAAAATTAAATTAAAACGAAAAATAGTAAACACGTGAAAGGAAATTCGTATATCGACGAGAATCCTGAAACTGACGTCCAACACACACAATACTAATTAATTACCAACAATGCTACTCCCCAAATATTCCGACAGTTCATTGTTTGCCGCCAATGTGTTGGAAAGACGTAGCACAATAGATGGCACCACCCAATTATATCGTTCCACTTAAATTAACAAATTAGGCACAATTGTTTTGAACTTTACTGACACATTTCGATAAATTGGTGGTCATGTAAGGAAAATCTTTTAGCGAGACCGTTTCATGTTTACGAATACCTCAAAGATAAATTCCAACCAGGGTAACAGGGATAACTAGAATAAACAAGCAGTACTTAAATAAATTTATTTACCTTACTTACTATGCATATGCAATATCTTTAACTACTTACTATTTAGTTAATTAAAATTACAGCTAATATATAAATAAATATATAAAATAAATAATAAAAATTAATACATTATCTAGAATATAACTATTAATAATAAATAAATAAATAAATATTAATAAATAAAACGAAAATAAATCTACACAATAATAATACCTACTTAAATATCAAAATATCAGATTTTCTTCCTTTATTTCAATATATTATGTTTTAAAAAGCGCTCTTCATCCTCTCCTCTAAAAACTAACTTGCTGTGCCCGACAGGGTCCATAATTGTTTCTCTTTAATTTTTACCCACCAGCCTTTGTATACATTATGGGATGCAATAAAGTTATTGAGTTATTGAATTATTGAGTTATAAGATTATTCATTATACCAGATTTTTTTTCTTACATTTTAACATACACCATGTATGTATTGATATTCGGACTGATCTTCAAGATTTAGACTAGAAGAGTGCTGTTGTACCTACATCAGCGATGTAGTTATGTAATATTTGGTGAGCTCATTCACAAATCCAAAGTCCGGCTAGTGCTACAAAAATTTTCCCAACAGGAAAATCTCATTAACACTTTGCTTCACTTGGGAATTGAACTCAGGGCCTCCAGCAAGACACTTGACCAATAAAGCAGTCAATATAGCGAATCAATTCATTTGAGAAACTAATGCAGTCGAACCAGTAACGCTGTCAGAAAAATGAGGCAGTCAGACTAATGAGGCAGTCGAACCAATAATGCAGTCAGATAAATGAGGTAGTCTAGCCAATCCGGCAGTCACATCAATAAGGCTGTCCTTATATGTAGTAGAATATATATATATGTAGAATATTTGTACGGTAACTAATTTAACCTTTCCACATGGTTGCGCAAAGGTAGAATCGACATTCGCTCGAACAGTAACGAAACTTCGCTCCGATGATTAATTAAACCAAAATTTTCACATAATTAAATCTTGTTGGAAATGTTAAACGTCATAAATCTTTAGTTGAATGCCGTCTTTGAGAATTGAGGTTAAAAGTATCCCTCAAAAGATGAGTTACGCAACCAAACGGAATACAGAAATTAATTTCGTGAGAATACTGAAACTTTTTTGCGAGTACTTGTAATGGGAGAATAATTTGTTTTAGCCGGTTGGAAAAAGTAGGATGGTGTCTCGAAAATATAAATTTGCGGTTATATAGTTAGTGAAAAATAGATTTTAGTGTGTTTTGAAAATCTTTGCAAGCAGTTATTTGTAATCATAACTTATAATTCGATGGCAGTGATAGCCTAGTTGACTGAGAAGTAAAAGACCGTACCTTCGTAACAAAGGCACGCACAACTGACTTTCCAAAGTCATAATTAATTTAAGTTATAATTCATTTATAATTCTAACATGACTACAAAAAGACAGTGGTGCGTGGCTTCGGTACGAACTTGCGGTACGGCCCTCCCTGCTTTTTCTCGAAAACGGTGATTGTAAGCATCGTGAGGAAACGAGCACACCCAGGAGATGTTCTGAATAGCGTCTCAAGCCATGTCAAAGGACTCTAAGTGGCTTAAACAGTGACACTAGTAAGAATAAGTCGGGGTTATTCAATACACTTTTCATAATTTTTATACTGACCCATCGCAGTGGCATTATAATCTGTATATTTATTTTTAATTAGTACTTACCATAGGCATCCAAATATTATGTCAATAGAAATCCCATCACCTAAATTTTATTACCGGAATATGTTTTACTCGTTGACATTTAGTCAACGAGTAAACACAAAGTAAAGGTCTACTCACCTTAAGCGCGGAGAAAACGTCACGCGTCTTTGGCTCTTTCATCGATTGATTACTTTTATATGGATTAACTGCTTCGTTGGTCTAGTGGTCGCAAGCGCGGCTGCTGAGCTTGAGGTCCTGGGTTTGATCCCAGGTTGGGCAAAGTTTTCTGTTAGGAAATTCTCAGTAGCAGCCCGGAGTCAGGAAGTTGGTGGTGTGACACCCCCGTGCTTCGGAGAGTCCGTTAAGCCATCGGTTCTGCATCTGATCTCTCTCTAGTCATGTCGGATCGCCATGCCATCGGACTATGAGAGTAAAAGAAGAGCAAGTGCACCTGTGTTTGCGTGTACACTTGTGCACTATAATAACTCCTGCATACTTGACCGAAAATTCACCGTGACTGAAAATTCGGTAGGGTACTTTTATATGGCTATTTAGTAACAATATGTACTTACCATAGACATCCAAATATTATGTCAATAGAAATCCCATCACCTACATTTTATTAACGGAATATGTTTTACTCGTTGACTAAATGTCAACGAGTAAACACAAAGTAAAGGTCTACTCACCTTAAGCGCAGCGAAAACGTCACGCGTCTTTGGCACTTTCATCGATTGATTACTTTTATATGGATTAACTGCTTCGTTGGTCTAGTGGTCGCAAGCGCGGCTGCTGAGCTTGAGGTCCTGGGTTTGATCCCAGGTTGGGCAAAGTTTTCTGTTAGGAAATTCTCAGTAGCAGCCCGGAGTCAGGAAGTTGGTGGTGTGACACCCCCGTGCTTCGGAGAGTCCGTTAAGCCATCGGTTCTGCATCTGATCTCTCTCTAGTCATGTCGGATCGCCATGCCATCGGACTATGAGAGTAAAAGAAGAGCAAGTGCACCTGTGTTTGCGTGTACACTTGTGCACTATAATAACTCCTGCATACTTGACCGAAAATTCACCGTGACTGAAAACTCGGTAGGGTACTTTTATATGGCTATTTAGTAACAATATAATTTTTAACTGCCTCATTAGTTTAGTTTGAAGCGCGTCTGCTGAAGGTGGAAGACTCAATTTCCAGGTCGAGCAGTGTTATTGGGTGTTGTTCTATTAGAAAATTCTCAGCTTGTAGTTAGGAAATAAGCCAGATCGATGGCAATAGGCTCACCGCCTATTACATGGTACTTAATAACTGTATACGTGAAATGCGGATAAACAATAGTACCCTGCCTCATCCTTCGTGGTCATGATGCTTTATTTAGTAAAAAAAATTATGTCTCTCTTAAAGATATTATTCTAATCAATAACAAAAACCACTGATTTAGAGTTTGAACTGAAATCTGAACTCATCAATTTCCCATTAGCTTAGGTTATACGTAATTTTCTCCGTATGTACCGGGCGATAATTAAATTTGCTTGTGGTAAACTATGTGCGGAAGTTTTCTATTATTTTTGCCATTAACAACTTACTTGTATGAACCTTTTGAGTCATATTCAACAAGGCTAGAGTAAATAGTTTTTAGATTTACCCGCTCCATCCTCGGCCATACCGCCGCTTACCATAAGGCGAGTTGGTGGCGACAAGCATGTAAATTTTTGATAAAAAAATTGTTATCAATGCACACAGATAGCAAACTAAAGAGTTAACAATGATGACGATATAAGACGTAATTTTAATTCGGTATAGTATCAGAGATAGTTCAATTAGCTGAGCTCTTGGAGTATTTAATTTTTTGCCTTATTTTCTTCAATTTTTTTCTGTTCGGTAGATTTATTGTACTGTACAAATTAGAAGACGTTCCAAAATTTTCTTTTGTTGCTTGAAAATAACACGTCGTAGGTTCGCTACCATATCTCTACTTACCAGCAAACCAAAACATCCAAGTATCATGCATGTTATATCGACATTATTTTTTGAAAGACCTTCTTAGTATTCAGTTGGAATTCTATCTACTAAAACTGTTTTACTTTTAGTATTTACATTACAATATTTATTGTACGTTATGAGTTATAAAAATACAAGACAAAAAAAACTTTGAAATAAATATTTAATATTAGAAAGATACTTGAAAATATTTTGTGTATTAAGTGTCTCTATTTTTGTGATCAATAAAGTAAGTTTCTATCTTTCTTTCTTCCACAAAATTAATCATTCACTCAACTTCCCAGAAAAACATTCTATTCAAAGCGCTATTATGCCTACTATCCAAAGAAAATGTTCGGACGACAAGACACAACGTAATCTAACTTATGTATTACGTATATTGTGCTTTCTTTGGCCACAATTTGGCCGGCTATCGCTGTCTGGGCATTTCTGGGCAAGATTTATAACTACGACTCTTTCTCTAATATTGTTTACTTCGGTAATAGTCGTTTTTATTACTGCTATCCATTCGGCTTGTTTTATTTCTTGGGTATTTGGATTATCGGCTGCTAAAAGTTATGAGGTATTAGCGAATAAGAATTATGCTACGCAGTTTTAGATTTCTGTTTTAGTTCTAAACAGTTTCTATTAGCAGTCTGTTTTGATCCCCTCTTTTATAACCTTTTTTATTTTTTACGTAACGTGGAAATAGTGTTATTTTATTTCCGTTAAGATTTACTGGAATAAAAACTACCGTTCTTTTTTATTTGGTAATCTTTGTAATTCTCTTCTACTTTTGCTGTGCCTTACAGGGTCTATTCATTCAATTTTTATTTTATTTAACCATCTTATATACATTAAAATATGCAAATAAAGAATTGAATAATTGAGAAACTAATCATGAACTGTATATAACTGTAATACTTAAGTATTACAAAGAATCATAATCATCGTCCAGAAAAATTAATATTTATGCAATGGAAAATCACCAAAGAACAAGAAAATAACGAAGATAAAACGTTGTGATATTAAACAGATACATTAACGCCCCACTAAGACTACCTGCACAAAGATTGCAGCCAAGTTTAACGCTACATCTTCATTTACGAACTGAATCCTTACAAATTGCACTGGAAAACCACCGCATAAGTAATCCAAGTTCTCTAGACAAACATTTAAGCTCTTTATAATACGAAAAAACCTGGTTTATTTTAAGCAAACCTTAGCCACGACATAATTCCGAATACTGCAGAAACTAGACAGCTAGAAGCCATTCCGTTGCGGCATCTGCAATGCGTATTACTTAACTTTAAATATATGCATAGATGTCTAAGTTCATATCAAATCTTACGAAAAGATTTCTTAAGACACTCCAGTTCGTTGTAACGTTTTACTACTAAGTTAGATACTCAGACTCGCCTCATTAGAGTGGATCCTCTTTGCATGTGATACAGTCTACACTAACCTCTATATATGTACCTATATATAGCACTAAATAAATTCCTCTCAGTCAATCGTTTAATTTACTATGCGTACTTAAAAATGTCTCCTGTATACTCTCAAGCACGAACATACGTAAGTTGTTATCTGAATATCAATAATAGAAGAATCTATTATTGTTTTTTTTTATCAAATATGTACGAGTATCTACGTTTGGACACAAACTCGCCTGATGGTAAGCGACGGTGTGGCCGAGGACAGAGCACGTAGATCCAAAATAATTCTATTCACTCTTAAGTAGAGTGGATAGATTTGGGGAGAACGATAGTTGGATATTTGATGCAACTGCCCAGACCCGTCTTCCACAATGGTTGCACCTGACTATATCCCAAAACACGACTAGGTGGCTTCACGGCATGGCTTCGTCAGGTGGCTGGTAACCAGCCGCGGTGGAAGCCTCCCACCAGAGTTGTGTTGCCAGTTTTTCATCATCCAGGAACCACGATTCCATTTTAAGCGTGCACTCCTACAGACGCGGGCAGACTCAACCCCCAGAATGTATGTATGTGAAAGGAATTGTTCTACTATCTATGCTACATACCTAATCATCTAGTAATACACACTAGAGATATTATCGGCAAGTTTGTTAAAAGTTTATAGTATAACAAATAGCATCACGCCTGTATTCCCCGAAGTGGTAGGCAGAGGTGTACACCCACATTTTACCAATGCTGTTATTAAGACCCATGTAAAAAATTTAAAAAACGTTGTGAGCCACAATACCGGGCACAATTCCAAACTCTGGGCTGATACTGAGATTTTTTCTCACAGAAAAGCTCAATAACACCGTCCCGGGAATCGAACCCGAGACCTCATGCTCAGCAGCCGCGCTTAGGACCACTATACCAACGAGGCAGTTTTAAAGTTTACGTGTTTATGCTCATGACTGTACATAATATCTTGGTTACGTTTACAGATTCGCGTATCATATGCGCACGCATCCAGACCCGAAACATTTACATATAGGCCAGACAAATTAAATTGTTCCGAGTGGGAAATCAAGCCAAATCTCTCGACCGCGTAAATTGTACTTTAATGGTACACAATTGTGGACTCAATGCCATAAGGCATTCTTGATAAGTCAATGTTTGGGTTAAATAGAATTAAAAGAGAAAAATATGTAGCCAATAAAGACGATTCTTTTCATTTTTTTTCCGAATGAACGTGAATAAATAGTTGGTGTGTCATGTCATGAATTATTATTAGCATTCTTCGTAATACTGAAAGAGAAACAGAATTTACCCTTTTACGACACGAATCACAAACAACGAAACACCTAATAATAACGAATCTTTTGGGACGTCAACTGCAAAGTAAGAAATATCCCTATATAAATGAAAATTGGCACAATAACACTTAACCAGAAAAAAAAATCGTCGGTACACAAAAAGTTTTGACATTTCCCCTCGTAGACCGGTAAAAATATGTTGGGCTTCCGATATAAAATTACCAACGAACCCTTCCTTGTTCGTGTTTTGTTCGGATCCCTTGTATTCGGCCATTTTGTGATATTCAATACCGCCAGAAATAACAATAGCCGAGGCCTTCTAGTTTATTATCATGTATGTTATTAGCATCGGCCCTACGGAAAGTGGGAACAATCAGGAAACTTCCACTGTGGTGAATTTATTTGAACCCTAACGTTTGCTTGCGGCAAATTTTGACATGTTATTATAATAACTTCTGACGTCATTAGTTGTATGTTTAAGTTTGTATACTTGTTAGCTCGGTGGTACATTTTGCACTTTATTGTGGGAAGTTTTCTTTGGACAAAGTTTTTGGTTGAAATTAAGACGGCACCGCTCCAATTTTGTATTGTGTTGCTGCAAAAATGTTTTATAATTATGTGCGACTGAAAAATTATAAAAGATCCATTTTTATTTAGCAGGCAACTGGCCAAATCTTGTTTTTAGAATGACTATATATTAATGACTATTCTACAAGAAACATTGAAAAAATAATAGACAAGAACGGGGCTTGAACCCGCGACCTTAGACAATCCGTGTCCTCACTCTGCTACTGAGCTACCTTTTTGTGTTCGAATCTATTTAGTAGATCTGTAAATGTTTATTTTTTATTATTTATCTATTTAGTAGATCTGTAAATATCGTCAGGCGTCTCCTTAAAACGAATACAACGAGAATTGAAAATTCAAATGATTCGAGCATGACAAGTTAGCAGCCCCGTTCTTGTATATTATTTTTTCAATCATTCCATGAAAAATTGTAATTAATAGGATTGCATTGGCACAGGCCTCAAAAAATATAAAAAATAAACTATATACTACTTAAATAATCTTCAAAACTTCGATGTAACTACTCACAGTGTCAGTGGTGAACAATTTGTTTTGATTATATTGTTACTAAAGTTATGCTTTAGTTTTTTCTACTATTAAATGAAGAGTTCCAAGCTTAGTTCTGTACTCAGATTTGGATAAATAGATAGACACGTTATTAAAATTTTATCATTCATTGCAATATTTGTGTTTCTCATTTTTTGTAATTTTAAATTACAAATAATCGGCGGCTTACTTTTAACTTAAGTCCGTAACGGACCTACAACTACAAACGTATTATTTTTGTATTATAAACACGGATTTACAACTAGCTTAATACCTACACTTAAACAATAAGTTCTACCAAATAAAACCATAAAACATCAGCTGTCTAAATAAATCACAATACATAATTTACTCTTCATAACCAGTAACAATGATCATAAGAAAGAAATGGAAAGAAAGGCGACACCAAGTAACTCCGACGAGAGCAGGTGCTATTATAAATGACGCGATAATAACCGACAAAGACAACAATGCTTTTCATTTAAGGGTAGACAGGTGTGGAAAGGCTTTTTAATTTTACACCCCTTAAGGTTTCATTAAATATGACTGCTTTGTTGGTCTAGCGGTCGCAAGCGCGGCTGCTGAGCTTGAGGTCCTGGGTTTGATTCTCAGGTCTGGCAAAGTGTTATTGGAGTTTTCTGTTAGGAAATTCTCAACACCCGTGCTTTGGAGAGCACGTAAAGCCGTCGCTCCTGCACCTGATCTCTCTCCGGTATTGCCGGAGATATGGGAGTGCATGAGATATGGGAATATGAGAGTGAAGAAATAGGGAGTGCACATGTGTTTGCGCATACACTTGTGCACTATAATATCTCCTGCGTACTTGGCTAATCTCGTCTTCTTATTTTTAATTAACCTTTACTCTTGTTTGAGTGTGATTTTTTGACCTTCTATATGTTTAAATATTTTAATATTATAATATTTGATTAAACTAAATACTCAACATTTTATAGTATTCTATAATTTGTTTAAGTGGTTAACTTAAAATACTACACTGTCAATTATGATGTGAACCCTGTCGGACAAAGCAACATACATTTTACAATAAGCCTATATTATACTAACAATATAGATAGGTACCTACACTCATTTAAGACGGTATAATGTATATATCGCAGATGGATGGTATAATCCGCTGTTTTACAAAACTGCTAACTGATTTACAAAACAGTACTGTTTTATATTTATTTATTTATTAATTGGATTGCCATTGCGATACGTTTGACAAAACCGCTACCCACCTTTAGACGTAATGCAGAATGACATATCTGCAGTGGGACAGGTTTGTTTATTGTATAGGTATATTAAATGGATAGCCACCACTCAAGTAAAAAAAAGATACTGTATTCTGATTTGACTTTCCGTGGCTGGGTCGACGGAGCCCCTTTTCGCGGGCCTCCAATTCTTGTGTCTGTAAGGTAAGAAAAAACCTAAATACAAAGAGGATCCTCTTCGAACCTAACCTGTCCGTGTCAGGATACACGAAACACCCGAGCTCGCTTTGCTTGCTAATGGATCAATTTCGTTTATTTTCTTTCATAATCCCGATATATTGTCGGCTATTATAGTGGTTTAGTATTTACGTCATTCAAAGTTTTCATCTTCGATTTGCTATTGATAAGTAAAATAAAGTTAGGTTATTATTGTTAAGACATACGGAGCCATATGTGACAAAATTTCGAACTAAAATCAACAATTAATTTCACACTGCTTTACTTTATCTCTGATCGTTGACCCACTGCATTGATAAACGCAAAATGTGCATACAATTCTGCGTGTTATAGTTCAGTAATTATGTAAAACCGCTAAACGTCTTTCAGCTGTTTTTCATAACAGTACTGTTTTGTAAATCAGGTAGCAGTTTTGTTAAACAGCTGATTCTACAATCCATCTGCGACACAAATTACCTTTTTTAAATTATTACATATTATTATATTATACGTTTACTGCGGTCAGTATCTTTCGTAAACACAAATGGCCCGGAATAAACAAAACGATACGTCTCTAGGCAATAATTTCCTCTCACTTCTTACAAGACACGTAGTACAACATCTATAAGGAAGCGAACACACCAACAACCTTGCCAAAACAAAATAACGTCTCAAGAGTAACCCTAAAGTAGTACTTACACATTAAAATAACATTAGTGCACTCGTGTTTCGAAAACATTCTGAAGTGAGGGTGCAAAACAAATATTAAGTACGTATGTGTGAGTGAGTAGTTGTATAATGTTGGTTTGCCTTCGTTACTGTAATATGATAGGCATTTTACGTCTTATTTGACAGCACTTTTGGTTATTTGTTTTGACACTTCTGTTCCGTATAGATTGCCTTTTATATCGTTTCGTCTTTCGATATTTCTGTCAAGGTCAGCAAGGGTGGATGGATTGTGTTAAAGATGATATGGCTAGACAAGAAGGTACTGCCTTTATGACAGCTGATAGAGATATATAGAAGAAAAATATAAGCTGTGCCGACCGCAAACAAATAGGATAAGGGCAGAGGGTGATGATGGTCACCATGGGTATGGACGAACAAGCATTTTAGCTAAACTTTTATAGGTACAGCAGTAAGCATAAGATATTTTATAAAATCCTACTTTTGGCTTGGGAAAACTAGAACTGCTTGTCTGGAGAAGTAATTCGTCCTTGCGAAAGAACATATTGAAATATTATTTATAATTTGTAGTGTTGTGTGTCGTAAATGATTTCTAATGATCAGCAAGATCGTCAGTGTAGGGCTTTTTTACCTAACATTTTATCCGAAGACAAAGTTAGTAATGAACGAGTGATATGGTATACATATGGTGGTGACAAGCATCCATAGGCAACGGTAACCGCTTACCATCAGGGGGGTATGCTCGTTTGTTATCTTAATAGAATTACAAAAAAATAAATATTTTATTGTACAATTTCTCTTGACTGCCTTGTTAGTCTAGTGGTACCAAGCGCGACTGTCCAGCAAAAGGTCCTGGGTTCTATTTCCGGGTCGGGAAAAGTATTGTGAAGTTTTTAAGTTAAGTAATTCTCAATAGTAGCCCGGAATTTGTAATTGAGCACAGTAGATGGCAATAAGCTCGCTACCTATTACATGAGATTTAATAAAAGCATTGGTGAAATGTGGGTGTACAACTGTGTACACCTCTGTCTACCCCTTCAGAGAATACAGGCGTGATGCTATGTTATGTTCTATGTTATTTTCTCTAGCGCAGAAAAACTGCCGCTTGGCGTGAATGCCCAGTGTGACGTCACTCACTCAAGTGATGCTCACACACGTGATCGGTTTTACGAAGTTTCCAGCCGAACAGACACGGATAATAAAGTTGTCGGCGTTAATCTATTCCAGTACTTTGCCGCACTACATTTGCAAGGGTTAAAATAGGGAAAAGTAACTTGGACTGAGTAAATTTATTCTAAAGGTGAACTGTTTGGGTCGTGACGAAATTTCCTTTTAGATTTTAATAGGATCAGGTAACTTGTCTTTGAGGTATTTTCTGAGAATTTATTTGATACCAACAGGAAAAAACTGGAGTGAAAGTTTTATTTATTGTTTACTTGGGTCTTCTGGATTACTCCTTTATGAGTGGTTTGAGTCAATACTAATCGGGAAAACATTATTTTAATGTTTTCGGTACCTTTTATTTTAAAATTAGGATCGAGGTATGTTTTTGTTAGATAAACGTCTTCTTATAATACTTGCTTAAGTCACACCTTTACGAGTCGATTAGGGATGTGGTTATCAGAGTTAAAATCACTCCTAAATAGAGAAGCGTAGAAGTCATTTTTCTGCTTCTGATAGCTTAGGTGAGAGTACATCAGAGTCGGATATCAGAGACATCATGGTCTATATATCCATGGTGTCTTTTCCTCAAGCCACAAAATGTTTGAAGTTTAAGCTATATGCTACGTTCGTGTCCAAAACTATAATAAACTCGCGGCATCGACTTTCCTTTTTATACAGTGCATACTTATGTATATCCGAAAAATACCGTTTTAAGTTTGTTTAGCGTAATATATAAAAATATATGAACAATGTTTGTTTTACATCCACATTTCAATTTAAGCATTATAATTATTAGCATATAGCACTCATATTATAATTATCAAATATTATAATTATCAGCATATAGCACATATATTCCACTGCAAGGAGGACCCCATTGAAGAAGGAAGCTTTACTGAAGAGTTCTAATATTCATTATTGTTCACCGGTTATTACCCTTATCAAAATTATTATTGAAATATTATCAAAACTAAAATTAGCCCTTCTCTTTCACAGTATCATCGGCACAACGTGAACTCGGCAAGGGTTCGCCAACAAATGCCTCGGCCACAGCATCGCCGGCTGGTTCCGTTGACAACGCGATCCGGTCCGGTGCAGCTCTCGATGGCCCCCGGCCCACGCCCCGGACAGGACCGTACTTCGACCTGATGGCGTCCAAGAACGTCACAGCCTTGCTCGGCAAGACCGCATATCTCAACTGTCGTGTCAAGAATTTAGGAAATAAAACGGTTAGTACCAAACCAATCTAACTGAAAGATTTTCTATCGGCTATTTATTGTTGTTAATTATGTAGTTTTTATTTAATTTAATTATTTCTTACGTTCAAATGTCATTACATACTAAACCCAAAGCAACATTTTAGCATTCAAATACTTAAATCACTAACAAACCTGTCCCATAGCATATTTTATGCATGTAACTTGCGAACTCCCTCAGAGAAAAACAGAATATGTCTGAATCATAGGTGGCGACGAAGTATGTAACTAAGTTAATACTATGTATATGATGGTAATCTATCTAACCTGTGTTGTCCCTGCTAGGCATAGCACTTTCCTTTTTCACATAGTTCTATTCCTTTGTAATGAAGGCCATCCTTCCAGCTGCGCCTTCGTCAGCCGCGCTGTCACTCAGCGTTTAATGGTAACAACTTAATTCTTAACGATTCTTTTAGCCAACAGCTCATCTGATATGCGGCAGACCTATATGGCCCAGTCCCACTTAAGTTATAGTTATAGTTACCTACTTTGGCAATATATGGACTCCTAAGTATATTAAAGGTAGTTAGGAAGCAGATGACAAAAGTGCTTGAGACATAGAGATCTTTACATATCAATATCCTAGAATATAGATACGATATTATTGTTTCCAAAATAGTAGAAATAAAACCTAAAGAGAACAACCAAAACATCTCTTGCATAAAATCTTAATACAACAATAGCCGACTCAAATTTCTCACCGACAAACTACTAACAATAGTGTTGCTACCTCCGTCCGTCCCAAGATTCCGTCTTAAGTTTATGACTTACGTGAAATGACGCTAAAGATAAAAGGCTCAGATAACATTTGGTCGTTTTGCACGTGCCTAGTTGGATTTATGTCAGTGGCAATGGATATGTTATATCTTTTGGGGATTCTTCGTGTCAGAATACTTGGGTTATACGGCCAACGTTCCAAGGCGTAGAAGCGCCAACATTGGTACCTACGCATTGCCAATGTTTGTTCATATTTGGCGTTCGTTGATAGTAGGTAGCTTCTTTCTTTGAAGTGCCTTGAGTAGACAGTAGACGAGTACAGAGTAGTAGTGAAAAATCGATCCATTAGATACAATATATGGTAATGTCTCAATTGGCAAATGGTTTCATCGTTATCTTATCGTATAATTTTGTACTTTATTTTAATACTACCTTTACCCCGTGTTTTTTTTTTCTTGTCTCCATCGTAGCGTGATGTAAAATAGCCTTCCTCAGGAATTTCGCTATCGAATGCAATAAGAATTCAAAAATTTGCCTGGAAACTTCTGAAACTAAACAGAGATGAGTGAAAATGAGATATCCATCTTAATATTATAAATGCGGAAGTAGCTCTGTTTTTTGTTACCTCTTCACGACTAAACGGCGAAATGGGTCGTAATGAAATTTGGCAAGGAGATAGATTGTATCTTGGAGAAGGATATAGGCTTCCTTTAATTGCGCAGACGAAGTCGCGGGCACCAGCTAGTATTAAATACATACATAAATAATAACTTTCGTGAGACACATTCATATTAATTATTGTTCAACGTTTGACTCACGACATCGCCGCGGCCTCAGCTCATGACTAAGGGCTCCGTTCGAGTTCGAAACTAGTCGGGCAATCCCGAAGAATGCAAGTGAGTAATAACCGTTGAACAATAATTAACATACATAAATAAATTATAGTAGAAGAAACTATATTATAATCTATCATGGTTTCTAAGCTTGGCTGTCTCCTTGGTCTAGTGGTCTTCCCAGGTCGGGCAAAATGTATTGAGTTTTTCTGTTAGGAAATTCTCAGTAACAGCCCGGAATTCCGAATTATGCGAGGCCGATGGCAATAGGCTCACCACCTATTAAATGAGACTTAATAACAGTACTGGTGAAATGTGAGTGTACAACTTTGTACACCTCTGCCTACTTCTTCGGAGAATACAGGCTTGATGCTATGTTATGTTATGATTCTAAGCTTTAAAAAAGAACTATGTCAGCAGAAATGAAAAAGGTTGGACACGGCCATATTGACCTCCCCGTCGATCCACTGGCCTCGAAAAGCCCGTTAAGCTGTCGGTCCCGGCTGTCATACGAATACCTATTACAGTAGTTACGGGTAATCAGACGTCGGAATTCTTCCGGTCCGACCTTACGAAATCGGTATCCGTAATGATTGGGTTGCGAAGGTCATGTGGCATTTGCTACCTGAGAGATTGTCTGATATCAGCTTTTTTTACACGACTGCCCAAAAAAGGAGTGTTATTATGTTTCTATGTATGTTTGTGAGTTTCTTTATGCCACCATAACTTCCTAAACGCCTGAACCGATTAGATGTATGGAGTAATTTTAGAATCCTTACCTTAACATAGGTTAGTAAGATAAAAGAAAATATTAATATAGTGATTATGATACAAAAAAAGAGTAAAAAATAAAAAAAACATACATCGCAGCTGCTGCTTAAGTCTCGCTTGCTTTTTAATAATGGTTTTATTCATTTCATCTTGTTTACGACTGTGGAACGCCGTACTGTTGGGAAATTGTAGTTGTGTAGAATGCTGGGTCTGATTATAATTCTTTTGGAATTATGGAAAATCAAGTCTGGTATGCCATTACATAATTGAGGCCTTTAGCGCTAAAATGACATATCTTTTTGAGAAACAATTTCAATTATGTCTTAGAAAGTAACGCCACTTTTTCACTGACGACCTTAATCATACTCAGATCTGAGTATGTTATTTGTAATAGTTTTTTCTGCGGATGTATATACAAATATGTAGTTATGTCTCCTCTAAGCACATAGAATGTCCTTTATAAGCAGTTTACTATATTCCATGATAATTATTAGTGCATACGGCAAAACAATTTACCTACTCATAGTAACTTTTGTTTTAGCGATGATAAAGTAAATCCAAAATGAAAATACTGTGTTTTTAAAAGAAAACTAAAACTGTGACCTTTATAACATTTATGGATTTAACAAAAGTCACAATTCAATACGATAAGCTAGGCTTTCTTTATTCCAAACACTGGTCTCCTAAACTGAAATTAAATTGTGTTGGCGAACCTAACATCACTTATAAAACTCCCAACAGGCAAAGTGATCTGTACCATAAAATTGCCGTCTGAAACTTACATCCGAGAAAGTCAAATTACTTCACAACATTACTGCCGCGCCAACGCACTTACAGTAAGCACTCCCTAACAATACAGACATGTATGCGTTACCTCGAGTACACAGTCGACTAACGAGTTACCCTTATTTCAACAACCAACGTCCAATTTACATAGTGGTGTACCACAAACTCCACGCTTAAAATGAAACGTAACAATAGCACAATGAAACTTTAAAGTCTGTATTGTGCTCAACTTTATAAATAAAAGTCTCATTAGGCCGACTCGCCACATCCCACATAAATAACAAGTCTGGCTAACGAGATCTCTGTTTCTTTTACACGGGGTTTTTTAAAGCGACGGTATCAACGTTTTTTGAATTTATGTGCTGGACGGTAATTGGTTTGAGGTAAATGGTTCCGTGCTTTTTAATAACTGCGGGTGAATGAGCGTCTTCTTTATCGGGTTTAATTCAGAAAATTTTGCTGCGTACGTATGTTGATCCTTCCATACACATATATATTGATATTTAATTGATACAAAATGTTGGATGAGGCTCTTAAAGAAAATGTCTTGGAAATTGACTAACGCCTCAGAAACTTACTTTTAGCATCGGACAGAGTTTTGGCGACTCTTTGCGATTGTAAACGTTCGGTTGTGATAGCTATATCGCGCTTTTCAGCCTTCTCTTCATCGCTGTATCAAGTTTCTGAAAAGCGACTAAGCGATCTCTGATGCTTACATCAGCAGGTCTAGTCATATGGAAAATAAAATATAAACATAAATGTAAGTGTATATTATTCTCGTCAGTGAGAACTATAAATAAGTTGAATAATACGTAGTTATAACAACTATTTTATACCGTCTCATATAATTACAAAATGAACTATCATTAATTCGTTACAAATATGTAAAATTATGTTCAAAATAAAATAGTAGGTTATTAAAATGAAATGATACATAATTTAGTAACGATTTTATTGCTAACCGTCAATTTATTACTAAACACATAAAAAAAACAAAAGTACTAAAATCTAAGCTGATCTAGGATTGAAATATCAATCTTCAAAAAGAGACCACTATTGAATACACACAGTCTGCAAGAATATCTTCCCCCTAAACAAAATTCAAATTAATTAAAAACTATAGTGATAGCTTCGGTAGGACGAGAGCACAGCTTTATAACCCAACTAATGATAATGGCAGTACCAAAGTAGAAGTTTTACTATTATACTATTTAGGGTCCATTCAGACTTACCATAAGCGCAACCACCACGCCAGCGCCGCAAAGATATCGATGTGCAGTGGCTAGAGAGAATGGCGCTGTTGCAGCTGCTTAGAACAAAGAGAGAAAGAAATCATATTTTGCTCTTTTAAAATAGACAGATTAATGATAGAAATAACGGTATATTAAACAACACTAATAAAGAAAAGAGACAAAAATGGGCCCCAGCTCAGCATTATGCTTCGTCATTTTAATGAAGCAGCACTGGTATTCTGCTATGGTATTTGCTTGCGTGGGGCACCCACAAAATAGTGTAACTGCGATGTAGTTGCTGCTCATAGTAAATCTTATTTCGGACAGGGTGTGAAGGAAATGACCATGCATGCTACCATAAAATGCTTGTGTTGAGGTTGCGTGCATGGCCGCGATGTCGTCAGTATTGACCACAAGTGTGCAACAATGTAGCGGCATCGCTTAACGTGATTTTATTAAGAATTTTATTTTTTTCGCGTCAAAACCAAATGAGTTTTCGTTAACTACCTCATTTCCTTTTAAAATATTTAAGGTTAGCCGAATATCCGGCTGCAAAGAATATTTTAGAGATTATCCCTGAAGATTGCATTAATGGAGGGTGGCTGCATACTTTTTTTAGGTTCTAGAGTATTTGATAATTATTTTGTTTCTCTGCAAGTTGTTGCATTTATATTTGAAATTAATGTTCCTTTATTATTGTTGGCATTTAAAGATATACATAATTCTATATCAATACAAATAAATAAAATTTAAGTGTCGGTTTGTGATGTCAAAATAATATATTTTTTTAGGCTCATAAATTTATTTGCTCGATTATCTATGTCTAAAAATCTGTTTTAAAATATTTGTCTGTCTGTCTGTTAGTTCCAGTTAATCTTTGAAACGGCTAGACCAATTCCGATAACCGTGTAACTTAGGCTAATTATATAATAATTATACGCGCATGAAGCCGTGGTACTAGTATTATATAAAATTGTATGTCTAAAATGTAAGTGGTTCAAAAATAAAGAAATTATTATATTTTATCTTGACCTACTTACTTATGACTTTGCTGCAAGTGTAATTTAGGCCTTAATAATCAATTGACGTGGAAAAGCCAAAGCTCTAATTTAAGTAAAAAATTCAAGTAAATTGTTGTAAAAAGAAATACGGTTGTAATAAATTTAAAATTATATACATAAAGTTAGTGTTTGTTAAATTCAAGGCCAGTAAACACTTTCACTTTTTGTTTCATAACAATTAATTGCGCAGCTGGAAATAATTAAAAAAAAATGCGCTGCCCGGCCCCCATCATCATTAGCGTGATTATTTGACTGTTTTATCCATTTAATTTCAACAAGGTATTATTAAAAGTTATAGCATAATAAAATATTTCTATGATGTTGCCCGGGCTACTAAGCTATGCTACAAAATTCCATCGAAATCGGTCTACTGGTTCTCAAGTTATAGGTAGTTAAGCGTTCGGACAGACAGAAAGACAGACAGACAACAGTTTTTTTTTTGTATTTTTATTAATTATACTTTTTTGTTCCAGTTAAACATGCAAGTATCATGGGTTCGGCATAGAGATATTCACTTGCTGACAGTTGGTCGGTACACATACACGAGTGATCAGAGGTTCAGAGCGATCCACCTGCCACACTCCGAAGACTGGACTTTACAGGTAAATATTGTTACTTTAATAAATAACATAAACATAACTTCACACCTGCATTCCCAGTAGTAGTAGTAAACGGATAGAGAGAGGTGTGTGTGTGTGTGTGTGTGTGTGTGTGTTTTATCATTACACCGATGTTGCTATTACTGTCTGTCAAGAAAATCAAACTATCAAAGTACTCACTTTGATAGTAATTTAATGTTACCAGTATAAAGTAAGTACTTTGGCAGTACAAACAGAAAGCACTAATTCCTTAAATATTATTTTCATCGATTTCTTGACAGACTATATATATGTCCCAAGCATATTTGCGGACGTTCTCAAAAAAGGACGGGTCAGGAGCCACCTAAATCGGCGAGCATGTATGAAGAGGTTAATGAGCATAGATGAAGCGAAAGAGGTGTGTCAGAATCGTAGCAAATGGAAATCGATAGTCTCTGCCTACCCCTATGGGAAACAGGCGTGATTGTATGTTTGTATATTGCCACCTACCGGACAGAAATCCAAACTCTGAGCTGCTGCAAAAATCGAACCCAGAACCAGGCCAAATATGTTTAGGGCTAAACGGATAACTGTACCTAGACAGAAGATAAGAATAAATATGCAGCATTGTAAAGAAAAAAATACTATATTAAAATCTTTTTTTTTTTATTTAACAGAATGTCGCTGGCTGTATTCAATAGTGTCACAAGACAAATTATTAATGTGCGGTTTCTAAAATTGTATACTTTTGTCTGGTACCACTATCGAATTCAGCCAGCGATATATACCATGATCTAAACAGATAAAATAGAATATTGCTAATCAAATAACATACATCGAGTTAAATGATAAAATCTAAGCACGACGCTTTAAAGATAAACTTCGCAACATGTTCAAGTATCCACTTAAAATCTTAATCTGTGTTTTGGCTAGTTGCCATAAGATAAAAAGTGTGCCTTTCCGATAGCCTTTCTTCAAAATATATAATACGTGAAAGCAACATCATTAAACTGAGTCAGATGCTTTTAAACTTTTGGTCTGTTACTATTACCAGAACAACTACAAATAGGTATGTTTACTATAAAAGGGTAGAATATGTATAACTGTAAGCTAATTCATAATAATATGTGTTATTTTTGATAGAAATTCACCACATTCCGTAAAAAAAAACAGTTATAGTACCTAAACATTTCGGAATTGGTTATAGATGAAAACATTCTATGACACATTTTTGCCCAAAAAATGTTATTAGAAGAACAATGTGTGTGCATAAATAACACGTGATTAATTCTGTATAAATAAAATTTTACTCTGATATCAATACGCTAAGTTTTGTCTATGTCAGGTAACATCAAGTCAAGTCAATGGTTGTTGACCTGTTAAAATTCAAGGTTTACACACGGGCAACATTATCTGGCTTCGGTAAAATCAAATCTCAAGTCAAGTCTATAAACGAATCTATCCTGACGGGTTGTTTTTCCAAATTCTTCCTTTATTATTACTTCACAGATTGGCATACCGATTCAGTCACTAGTCATTAGAAAGTCTAAATCAAAAATAAAATAAACTAAATATCGCACAAGTATTCAGTATATATTAAGTATGAACACACATTATTTAAATATATTACACCACTAGACCATAAAATTAAACCCTTCATAATAGATGTTACAGTTCACACAACGTTTAATATAGACGTTAGTGAGTGGATCAATGTAAATATTTGAGTAACATGAGCGTTAAGATGTAATAACATTACAATTCAAATAAAGCCCAACTTCAAATTATATTAATTGTACTTGAAATCACTGAAACGTTTGCTTTGCGGACTAATATTGAAGTCTTTATTATAATACCTACAGAAAATCCCAGCCCGAATGTTGTGTTGAAAATTAAATGAATGTGCTAGCGGGCTCAAATTTTTTGACATGAAGAATATGAAGATAGTAGAATTATGGAAATTTATACTATCAAGTGTTAAATTAAATTGTCATTTCCATAATATGTTTGTTTCGACAGAAAATGATATTGGATAAAAGAAACGCCCTCTAAAATTTCAAAGGGTGTCTAATTTGTTTAGTGGTTCGGTTTTCGGTTTGAGCAAAATGCTATCGAGTTCATCTGTTAAGAAATTCTTAGTAGCAGCTCGGAGGTTAAAATTGTACCCAGTTGCTGACAATAATCTCAGGTACTACACGTATCGTTGGCGTACAATAATACTACTCTGTCTGACTACGTGTCCGACACTTTGGGGTAACAATCGCGACCTTTGGTCGTAACATTACATTAGA
This sequence comes from Xylocampa areola, assembly GCA_935421205.1. NCBI lineage: Eukaryota > Metazoa > Arthropoda > Insecta > Lepidoptera > Noctuidae > Xylocampa > Xylocampa areola. Next base: position 16,827,776 of record OW285204.1, read on the forward strand.
TGTATAATTTATATCTTATAATTTTCAGATATTCACAGTGATTTTTTAAGAGTTTTTCGCCGCTATTAATGAGTCAAATTTTATTTTGTATTATAAATTGAATGAAAATTGCGTGAATCAAGCATGTCTTTCAGAATACCACTCTTATTTTTTATTTTATACTAGCTTAATCGCGGTTTCATCCACGTATAATTATATGTTAATTACCAACTTAGTACTAACCAACAAATAGAAAATAATTCATAGTTCTCTCTTGTGGGCAATCTTCGGTTCTCGTCGAGCGGGGTTATGCATCACACAGCTCGTTCGCGCGAGTATTGAATTATATACCTATAAATTTATAAATTCAAATTTTCTCCTAAACCAAAAGTTAATTTTCATATAATTGTCTTAATGATGAAGTAATTTCGTTTATAAGGATTAATATGCCTTGAATAATAAAAATAATCAAAAATCACGATTTAATATTCTAAAAATTTTGGCGCTAGATAACTTATTGTAGCTTATGTATAAGGGGTAGGCACAGGCACCATGGTTTTTAGGTGTACTGAAGATCAATCTTTTGTAGAACATTATATTTATGTATCACCAACCATTATGTAGTGCTTTTTCTTCCGACTTACTTTACATAAATCAAAATTTAAGGCTAGCGAGATGTGTAGTCTAGATATTTATGTTATTTCTCATGAATTTGGCTAACTTATACAAAAAATATTTTTCAAATTCGTCTGGTAGTTCCAGAGATAAGCGCGATTGAACAAACAAACTTAAAAACTCTTACGCTTTATAATATTAAGTATAGATATATGCTATAGTACTAGCTATTGATACTTCATAAAATCTTTAAAATAAGGAACATTATATCTCACAGACTTTGCACCACCATTTTTCTTGCGCTCAGCAGACCAGAAAATTGCGTTATACATTGCATTATTATTTTCTATCTCGTTGGCTAAATGAAACGGTGGTCTGAGTACGTTGACTTTTAGGGTTGTCGGAAACCAAAAACAAAAAGCTGGACAGTTGAGTAAAGAAGCCTTTTAACCTAAAAATACTTTCACATACTTTTTTAATTATTAAAAGCAGTACTTTTTGTGTATTTCTTATTTAATTAGGTATAGTCATGAGCCAACATGTAACCACAAACTTTTAAAAACTCACCGACAATATCTCTAACGTATATTACCTACTAAGATAATGACTGTCATTCGTAAAAATAATAATTTTTAACAAAAAAAATAGAACCGACTCCAAAAATCTTTCTGCTGTGTAAAAATGCAATTGAGAAAACAAAAGAGTTATTTACTTACAAATACATTAAAAAAAATTAGACGATTCAGAATAAAATCGATTTATGAGGACATTAATATACAATTATTATTATTTTTGGAGGCGGTGCTAGCCAAACTTTAGAATTTTTTCAGGAAGTTTCTTAAAATTTGTGATAGTAAAAAGTATATTTATAGGTACATTAACGATCATTATTATTACAATATTGTAACAATACCTAATTGAAACTATTTACAAATGAACACAACAACTGCCTTAAGCGACAGCTTAGTTACTTACATAATGCGGAAGATACCCTAAAAATACAACACCTGACAACCATAGCTACGAGTGTATACCTTATTTTTGTTTCAGATCAAGTACCCGCAGCATAGGGATTCGGGGATTTACGAGTGTCAAATATCTACGACTCCACATATGAGTCATTTTATACATCTCAATGTTGTTGGTAAGTCGATACTTATTGGATTTATGTATGTTATTTTGTGTTTGTTTACATACTAAATAGTTTATAAGGGTCAGAAGAGATTATTAATTTTTAGTTTATTTTTATCATCACATTAAATTTTTGGCGTATTAAATTATTTCAGTCACCATTTATAAGTTGAAATTGAAATCTTGTCAAGCATTATTAATAATAGTATTTTAGCTCGTATTGTCTCATTCCAAGGCAAAGGTTTCCTTACTCTCCTTCCATATCTCACGGTTTAGGGATTTTGTGGTACAGTTTAAACAGAAGCATACTTATAGAGATATTACAACTTTATTGTTAAGTAAAAACCGGAATTAAGTGGTCATCACTGAACATTTTTCAAAATACATTCACGATATGAATTTCATGGTAATCTTCAATATTTTGTTGCGTTCCCAATTTACTAAAGAGGACATTGAGTATGCTCGTTAAATACTGTAATTAGTTCTGTAAATTTGATATACTCTACGAAGCAGGCCTTTGAACCCACCCTTTGTAATTTGAGCGTAATAGCTTGTGTCATGACTCCAATGTTGACTACCCGCATTTAATTATTGTAAACTATAGTTACGTAACTAAACATTCAAGAAACAAGACTGAAATTAATTTTGGGTGACAGAATATTTATTGAATATATAGAGATGTATTAAACAAGTAGAAGTTGGAACAAAGTTGTCTAAAAATATATTTAAGACATATATTTTGTAAAAAGTGTGACTGCCTTTGAAACATAAAAGTCGTAATTTAGAAGTTGTAAAAGTCTAGGGAACGCCTACGATTATTACGTCACAAAAGTAAACCTATATGAAAGCAAAACGAGTGGGCGATAAGGACTGTATACATTATTTGTATCTCTTAGAACCAGAGTACATAAGTACAGTAAAAGCCAAGGCCTCTTAAAGGTCAATTGTACTAAAGAATGTTTGAAATAACAGCTTCGAGAGATGAAGACAGGAACTGTTTAGGTGAATTGTAGCCAACCCTGAGTACTACCAAGGTCAAGCTGTAATTGCTTCTAATATCAGAAGCGTACCTAAATAAATAGAAGTATTAACTTTTAATTTAACATTTATTGTTGATGTTTGTGTTAGTGAGTAAGTGGCATTTGCGTCAGAAAGTTAGTGAACTTAGTACAAAATGTTTGTGAGTCATGTTTGGCCAAGTCGGTTAATTAAGTGCGACATATTATGGGCACGCACGAAATTTATGGAGGCTAAGAAAAACAAAACACCGACGACCTTCCATTATAAGAAATAATAAATATATTCGAAGGCTCGGTAAAATAAAAATAAAAAGACTTTCATTGGTAAAGAAAAGCAAATATTAAACAATGTAACCATAAAAATAATGCCAAGTTTTTTTTAATATTTAATGAAAATCTTCAAAAAATTGTTTTTGAAGATTTTTGATTGAAATAATGTTCGTGTTCTGTTAGTCTCACCAAAAATAGAGTATATTATAATAAATTTTAAAAAACAAAACATGTCGTTCTTGTTGCAGAGCCAACAACAGAGATCATTGGTGGGCCAGATCTCTACATCGACAGAGGCAGCACCATCAACCTCACGTGCGTGGTTTTATACTCACCAGAACCACCCGCTTACATATTTTGGAATCATAATGACGCGGTAAGACTTAGCAGTATTAACTATAATTTCACAGTTAACAATTTTGAAAAAGCCAATACAGAAGAAATAGGTGTAACTGGCAATGTTATTTTGCTAAATATTAAAACAACACTAGCTGTGTTGATCATTCTAATAAATCAAGATTTAACGATTCAATTGTTTCATCCATAATATAGTTTATTTATAACCCAACACAACTCTTGAATTTAACAGCCCAGATATAATTCTATTCGTCGGAATTACCATAATATATCCAATCCAACAGTTTTATAACATGAAAAACAGGAAAATGTATCCAATCTAGAAAATAGCATCAATCCTATTACCATAAAACATGGAGTGAATAAAATGTATACAGATAATAAGCTACGACTCGCCGAGGGGGGGCGTGTCGGTGGTGACTGAGAAGGGGGAGACAACGACCTCGTTCCTGCTAATCCAGCAGGCAAGACCTTCGGATTCCGGGACGTATCAGTGCAACCCAAGCAACGCACAGTCGAAGAGCATTGTGGTTCATGTGCTCAATGGTGAGTCAAATATTGCATTGATGGCTTGTGATTTGGACATTTTTAATTTTCATTTGAAAATAGCAAAATATTTTTGAAGGAATTATCATCTGTGTGTGATTTTGGCATTACAAGTAGAGCTCATTTGACAGTTTTTAAAGAAGAAAATATTATAGGCATAGATACAGAAAATTGTTGCAATTATGTTCTTATTAAGTAATTCGTATCAAAGAAAAAGGAACATAGAGCTTTTATCAAGGCAAAGCAAGATATGGAATATTTAATTTTTTCACTTGAATATCAAATCTGATTACATTGATATTTTGTTAAAGAAAACAATTACTTATGAAAGATCATGTATATATTATTACAGTTCCATCATCAAGATTCCGTTTAATTCAAATTCAAATTTATAAAATCCTTAATCTCAAAATCTTGACAGCGATTCGTAAAGAGTATCCCAATCTACTTGATAAACGACCTTCCTAAGATAAAGGAAAGAAAATACATTTTTTTAAACCTTGCTGCGAATAAAAGTAACGGCTAAAGACCATTATCATTAAAGCAATGAATCAACGGAATTTTATGTTTCTTTTTAATGTTAGGTTCGTGGTTAGGAACAATGGGTAAAATTGCGATGTAATAACGCGTTTTCATGTATAACACTATTTATTAGTAGCTTAACCTGGGGTAGGTCTGTATCAAGGAAACAACAAATGTTACTCATTCAATATGAAGTATTCCGTTTTCATCTTATTTATAGCGACTGTGCTATGAATCACTAGCCACATTGATATTAAACTCTCAGAATACTGATTTACTATAAGTAATGACGCAATACAAGAAGAAATGGTTATTAAAATCTTTATCGATTAATTATTATTAATATACTGGTGTCGCAACCTTTATTATGAATTATTAGAGTCATTATTATAATGACGGCTTTCATTACGCTTCTCCCTATTCCTTCCATTATCCATAATTCTATTCTTCTGTATTACCGCAACTTAATCGTCATTTAGCGACTTACGTAGAGACTCATTATTATGAACTCCTCTTCTTAATTAAGTAATTACAAGTTTAATTGAGCAATTTGTAACTTAGTATTTCATTGATCTTAACTTTTATATAAACATACAAGCTCGCAACAATGCGATGAAAATAATTTTAATCAAAGTAGTTTAAATACCCCCCTAACCTTGAATATTTCCGTTACATTTAGTTGGCAACAAACTCATGTTCTGTTAAATTACATTTCCATACGCATAACCTGATTCTCTTCTATATTAGTTTTGTTGTTGCCAATATTGTTGAGAACAGTTTTAATTTTTGCCAAAGAAGCAAATTCGATTTTTCCTTTATCAGGTGAATACCCTGCGGCGATGCAGAGAGGGGGGCAGGCTTTCGCACCGACGTCACCCGCGCACTGCCTGGTGTTGGCCGCTTGCCTCTTCCTCACACTCTCTTGACACATACGGATCTTTGACTAAATGTAAATACAAGGATTTTATCATCTTCACCGCTTATACTGACAATGGGAACATTATGAAGATTGGAAATTGACCACAATTGTCAATATAACCGACTGAAACAATTTGCTATTTTATAGTGTGGGTTGTGTTATGTACAATATAAAGTAAATCCAAGAGCAAGTAGAAAATGCTTGTTTCCGTATAGTGTTGTATATAGTGTAATATAAAGCGTGTTAATCGTATTAATTTATATAATAATAATTAGATTTGATTTCCAACATATAAAGATCCCTCGTCATCCTATGATTATACTTCCAAGTAAAATTTTGATTGTATCAGAAATATAATGAATAATTTGTATTACCTTAATTGGCGAATAAGATTCAAGCGTAATATTCTTGTTTATAGATGTGTATTAGAAAAATGATGATGAAAATATTATTCCATTGAAAGAACATAAAGATAGACACTGGAATGTATAAACAGCTGACAATACTACGATTAAAACACAAAATGTTTAGAAATGAAAATGTAAATAGTTGAGGTTATACGAATCACTCTATCTAGCCTTTAATAATATTTGTATTAAGTGATGTAAATTGTAAGTAAGTTTTTAGTAAATTTTGTGAATCTAAACGATGTTGTAAATAGTATTTGTAAGGAAACTTTTGCAAAGAGTCTTAGTATGGGTATTAGATGAAATTGCATTTAACCAGCGAAAGCAGAATTTACATTCATATTAATTTGAGTCAAATATGAAAATAATGAATACGCATTCAAAGTTGCATATCGAATAATAAACTCCATACGTTTTGGATCGCATCTTACTTCTTCTACTAAGACCCATTTGAAAAAGTGAGATATTGTATAATAAACATAATATAAAATATTAGAGTAGATAGACGTAAGCGTAAACTAGGAGAAAATATTTTACATAGTTAGAAAACAATTCTGATTTGAAATCGAAAATTGTGTACTTTAATATTCTTCCTGTGACCGATATATTTCTATAAATAATAACGAAATAATATACGTAAAAAACTTCGACTTGTGTACATTTTGTTGCCTATTAATTGAAGTGTTACTTATTTTCTTCGTAAAAATTGTAAAAAAAAACCTAAGTAGTCTTGACCCCCGTCCCCTTAATTTTTTAAGACTCGTTACTTAAATGAAGATATCGAAGTGCTTTCTTGACAGATACTGTCATTAAAATATTTTTTTAATTTCCACAATTGTACATAAAAGCTGTCCAGACTCCGCTGAATCTCGATGTAAAATAACGAAAAAAATAATAATAATTGAAAGTGTTTTTTCTTGAATTAGGATATTGACAGATCTCGATAATTATAACCAGTTATTATTATGTCAAAAGTTTATTATTGTATACAAGTAACAATAGTATTAAATAAAACTTGTTGTATGTATTATGATACCTGACGGTGCGGTGCTCCGCATAATATAATTACATGTGTAATAAACATTATAAAGAAACAATAAAGTTTTAAAAAAATATTTGGCTTTCCTTCTCCAAGTCACTTGCAACAAACCTAGTGTTATGTTTTAAGGGTTCATGTATATATGTTAATGAGTTTCTTTATTTCACCATAACTTATAAACTAATATTTTTTGCGGAAATGAATACGGTCGCGAACCTCCCGAATAAATACTCCAGGTGTTCTGACCACTAAGCTATCTCGACCTCTGCTCACCACCGCGAATTCTTCCACATTTTTAATACCTACCTCTTTTGGTGACGTCATTGCTATTTATTCGGTCCCCATTCAGGTGACCGAACCGACACCACCAACTTTGCAGTTAATACAATGTCGTACAGATGCAACTACATTCAAATAATTAAAAAAAATAAAAAGTACGCCTGGCTGTTTACGACCGTATTCTTTTTCCTGGGTAACATAGAGGGGCTAGTAAGATTTAAAAAAATTACAGGCGTCCTTTTTAATTTTTTAATTAAAGTTACCTTGTTTTATCTATGACAATCAAAAGTTCTTTGAATGTGGTATTGTTACTACTATGTTTTTAATAAATAAATAAATATCAATAAATAAATATCATTGATGAGCTTTATGGCCTATCTATAATAGTTTCAAATGTGGGACGCACACACAACACAAAAGTTGTTTTAGTGAGGGCATCGTAATATTTAAAAGTAAGCCTCTTGTAACTTACAAGTAGTAGAGTAAAAAAATAATAATTACATATATTTAGTAACACAAAAACTCTAAAGAAACTTACTACGTAATATTACACGAAGAATATAATATGACCCTGTTTGTGATTATCAACTATTCCCGTTAAAGTTTCCATAATCCTAAAATATACAAAGTAATTTTTGAAAGGAAAATCGTGGAAGCCGGGCATTATAGATTCATATTACTTCTGAGCAGTCAAACTTTTTTGTTTACATACAAAAATAAATCACGGGTAAAAATGTTTTTGGGGGCGGGGAAAACAAGGGACGAGCGAGTGATCTTATGAATACCTAATCGTTTCGAACAGAGATGAAAGATGTCTTCCCTAATTCGTAAAGACTTATTTACATGCTACGTCGACCGTGTTATGCCGAAGACTCCCTAGAATTGGAATTTTCTATTTCATTTTGCAACAATGATTAATTTACTGCGAAACATTCTTATAAGTAGTTGCAGAGCTCTTTGTTCATTATGGTGCATTCTTTTGCAGTAAATATTAATTTAATATGATTATGATATAATTACGTTCAAAAGATCTTCTAAATTAAGTACCTCCTAAGTTGCAACGTTAAAATATAATTTTCATAACACAACAATTTAGAACCAATTAAGAAACAAAGTGCGTAGACGATAGTAATGTAACGTTATTATTGACAAGTAATTTGAAATTAAGTTATAAATATCAAGAATTTCAAGTTTTGTTCTGCAAAAACTAGTGTGATTTTTAATAATGTAATGTTATATGACATTATTAAAAATCACACTTATCCAAATCTCAGAAAAACAAAAATGTTTGATCATCTAGGAATAGTCGCGGTGAATGCAGCAGCGATGCCGAGACCCCAATAAACGTTATTTAAGGACCCTGTGGATTTTAGACGGCTGAAGTCCGGCACAACGTCCGTGATGGATTTTGCACACAGAAGAAAAAGGTTATTTGTATAATATTACTCAAATTTTATATTTTTAATAGTAAAGGTACAAGCAAGCAAAGCACTAACCAATCTAAACATGTTTGGGGACAGTTGACCGTATTGGGAGTGTGGACTCTCTAACCGCTTAGTTATTGCCGACACAAATTGTTTGTTTCAATTTAATTAAGAAAGTAATTTATTTATAATACAAAAGTTTTAGTAGAATAAACCTTAAACATACGGACGATGTTATTATGTTTTTAAACATAGTGATGTTTAGATGTATGTGTAAAAATGGTGCCAAGAGTGACCCGGTATGTAACACTGATTGTTGGATTACACTAAATTTATTTGATAACAATAAATAGACAACAAAAGCATCGTCAGACGATTCCAGATTGATAACCTGAAATCGCCAGTTCAAATGAACACTAATATTAATCAAATCATACCTTTTCCCATTTACCTCACCGTGACAGAATTCCAGGCAAAAATCATGAACCAATAAATAACTTAAACAGTGCTATTTTTCAATATACCTCCTTCCATTTACAGTAACGACAGTGAAGAAATGATATAGACTGAATTTACGTTGAATGATTGGCTAGGCAGCCCACCCCTATAATTCGACAGTCAATCATAAGGGTAAGGACACACAGATAAAGTTTGGACATTCATTTTGTCATGTGCGACGGTGTTATTGTAAGTTTGTAAATGGTTTATATAAATATTTCAATCAATAAAAATAAATGAAAAAAGAAACATAGGGGTTCCAAAATACTGTTTTTTTCAATTGTGTAGTATTGAATCTGGGTATGTATTGTGTATGTGTTACCATCGGTACCAACTTTATTTTTCAACAGACGAAGAAGGTGAAGGTTCTCAAGTTAACGCGTATACCTATTTGTTTTTTTTTTATGTGGGTATGACCGCGCGTAACTTTTTACAGAGTAGTCCGATTTTAATGATTAGTTTTTTTTTTATAAATAGAGGATATAAGTAGTAGTTTAGTTTTTACTTTTCCATTTCTTGTTAAAACAGTATTTTTTTTAATAGTCAAATTATAAGGTCACTGTGCAATATCTCATAGTTTCAAATATTTACGATACACAGTACATACATATATCAATCGTACTCTCGATTTACTGGACACAATGAATGAAGTATGTGCTACATTTATATTCATAATTAAAATGCGTTTAGTTTTTTATATAATACTTTAATTTATGCTCGGCTGTTTTTCAACATATTTGCTATACAAATTGGGGTGGTAAAATATCGAAATAATATTGCTGCTTTACATGTTTTTTTATTAGTATCATGTTTATTCATTCGTAACATCAGCACGCACATATGAAATAAAAAATATACAAATGTAGAATTTTACTGAGTGGCATGACGTAGGTTTATAAAAAATAAGCGTCGAGTTTCTTTAACACGTAACGGTAAGGACAAAAAAGGTTTTGTGACGCATATGAAAATAATGATTTGATCCTGTCCACCATGCATTTCCCTGTCATTAGTAAACATATACACACATTTGTGTCGTCATGCCGTTTTATTAAAAGAAGTAGCTGTGCCGGTAACTTTGTTCGAGTAGGACTTGGACAAATAGCACTTTATATTTATATCTTATAAAAGTACCCTAAGTTATTTCTTATAACATGCGATATCTGCCAGTGAAAGTCCCGTCAAAATCAGTCTAACCGTTTCGGAGATTATGCGGAACAAACAGACAGAAGGACACACAAAAATGTTAAAGGTAATTTTTTTCCTTTTTTTATGTAAGTACGTACCTACTCGTATGTATTTTCAGCATTTAGTAAAAAGCTGTTATTTTGACATTCCAAACAGACACTTCAATTTTATTTATTTTTATATATGGTCAATTTTTTTTTCGAAGTTATGTCCTTGTTTATCATATCACATTTTGGTGAACGGCTAATAATATTATTACTTCTACATATCGTCTGGTTGTTGAACAACCTGATGTCAGAGTTTAAACCACCCGTATGTCTCTGACATGGATTTACACACCATCGAGAACATCTCTCGGGTATGCTGGTTTCCTCACAATGTTTTCCTTCACCGTGCGTCGCAAGTGATAATTAAATTATAATATGCACATGACTTCGAAAAGACAGTGGTGCGTGCCTTGAACTCAAACTTGCGACCTTTGACTTGTCAGTCCAACAGACATACCACTAGGCTATCATTTGATTTAAATCATTTAATTCAAGGACAAGTACACGCACCAGGTATCTATAATTCAAATAAAGTTTACACTTTTAAATATTATGAATAGGATTCTTACGTATTACAAATTCTGAGATAAAATTATGAGTATGTCATTGATTATAATATAAATAGTGTAAAAAATTGTTGGTGAGCCAATAAAAACAAAGAAAATTATAAATAACATAACATATGATTATGGTTATTATTTATACATAACAGAACATAATTATGATTGTGGTTTATAATTATGTTTATGTCGGAAACGGCGGAAAAAATAACAACAAGCGTTTCCTTGAATCACCATTTTCCCTATTAATATCGACAATACACCCTTCATATAAGGACCTCTCAACTGACATCCTTAGTTAGCTTCATTATCAAAAGCACGCTAAGGAAATTGCGTAGGTATTCCTATTTTCTGATTGGCTAATTGCAATCTACTCTGTGGTGGCTTGCGTAATTAGGAACGTAGTGCAACGATAATGAATGCTGATTTTCAGAAAATTCTTGGAAAACACGGAACGAGAAGGTAGCAGAAACCTCATTTGTATTGTACGTAATTTATTTATGCGAGGACCGATTTTGCGGAGTAAAGCTCCGGCAAAAGGGATTATAATTTATAGTACACCATGATACAAGTAAGTTGTGTTAGTCATTATACTCGAGACTGTAATCTTAATCTAGATCCGAGAGTGTAACACCGATGCTCAAGAGTTTTATTTGACGTTATTGAACATACTTTCGAGGAAAATTTTAAATAAAATAAAATAAATAATTGTTGTTAATAAGTGGTGCGCTGTTTGTCTCCTTATTTATGCACGCGCATGTGGATGGCGAAGAAGTTACCAAACAGCCTAATATTAAAATACAATAAAATAAATATTCTTATATTTACAACACGTTATATTAATATAATAAAACAACTGTTAACCGGATTAATCGCGTGTATTATTGGTTTTTTGTTTTTCCTGACGTTTCGAACACTTTGTAGCGTTCGTGGTCGCAGTCTTCCTGCGACTGTGTAGTGATCGCGCAAACTTAAGATATTACTACGTTATTACTTATTTTTAATTTGTTGACAAAAATAATAATTTGACGAATTGAAATGCGCGAAAGATATTTTTACTGACACAGTGTATCTAATGGAAACATATTTTAAATATCTCAGCTAAGAGTTTTTAGGCAATATTAAAACCCTTTGTTAAGATTATAAAAAATGTAAGGGTTTTACGCTGCTTTCTTTAGGTTACCGCACTAGTGCAGTAAAATGAGCGTACGTAATAAGCTGTATTATGAACGTAAAAGCGGTGCGATAAGAGTAACTTTGTGAGCAAGTGTGTTAAAAATGGTTTCATTTATAATTCAAAAAAATATTTCGGACTGCGCGGTTGGCGCAGTGGTTTAGATATCGACAGCTGTGTCGCGTGTCGCAGGTTGGATTCCTGCACGGAGCAAATATTTGTATGATTTACAGATCATTGTTCTGGGTCTGGGTGTGTGTGCACGTGACATTATGTGTTTGTAAACGCAACCACGATACGGCAAGGAATTCTTAGTGGGCAACCCTCTTTTTTAATCAGGCGTATATATACGCCCTTTGCGATTTTTTTTAGTTCCTAAAATGTGACAATATTTTTGCTTGACGCCTGAAAGTCACTAAAGTAGACTATTCAAAAGATTAGGAACTTCTAGTGAACCCGCGAAGCGATGAGATGTAATAAAAATATTGTTGTGGTAATTAAATATTTCGATTCCCCGTACATCAATAACTGCGTTAAACAAAATCGAGTTTAACAAGGCATCTCACAAGTAATACTTTGCTAGTAAAAACACAATACAAAATTATTATCGGTTGGAAAGGCACAGGTGATTTGTTATCGTCATGAATTCCACGTTAAACTTGCCTCTTAATAATAAATTAGACCCAGTTTAATATATACTTAGAGACACACGAGCTGTACAAGTAACTACTTCTGCTTTTCAAAACTAATTTGTTTCAAATTAATATGCAGCCTAGCAACCAGCCGACGTAGGTAGGTAGGTACTCATGTGATTTTCTTAAGGTTTACGTACTACTATTATTTATTAGTTTTTATTTATACCAATTACAATTGTCCTTACAGTCTAATCTAATACGACAATGTAGTCTCGGTTGAAGCAATTGTTGAAGTGTCACCCTCTGAAATATCGCCAATGTATAACTATTAAAAATATACTATTCTCGTGAGACCACCGAAGTATAGTTTAATTTGTTAGTACTTATGTAATTTTTTCTGTGGCTGTAATTTAGTTGTTAATTTGTTAGCTCGCTAATTAGCAGATACTATAGATTTTTATTGTTATGAAGTATAATTTTGTACTTCTCCCATTCGAAGAGAGTTCAAGTAAGTTGTATTAAAAAATGATTTTTTTAAGTTTGTGTGTTGATTTTGTAGCACCAGCTACATGTCTTAAATGAATTATATAATACGGTTTTTTTTTTTAAATATATTAATGCATGCTTTGCGAACTCGTAAAGTTATTTTTTTTGTGGGAAAAGAATACGGTCGTGAGCAGGATTCGAACCTGTGTATCCCGTATAACACCAGGCGCTCTAACCGCTAAGCCATCTCAACTTCTACTCACTACCGTGAATTCTTCCACATTTTAATACGTCTTTTAGGGTGACATCATTGCGTAACGTTTTTCTCTTTTTTTAGTTTAATTCTAACCTCTATAAAATATGGTTTATGACACTAAAGTAAATACAACACCAATATTAGTCAAACAAGTCAAAACAAATCGTTATATTTGAGAACAAATACTGCTAGTTTACCAAGACATTTGAAATTTCGGTAGTGATAATATTACTACACTATCAAATGTTTCAATCAGTTTTGTAGCTGGTTCCTCTTTTAGGGTGAACCAAAATCAAACTGTGAGTGTTGGGCAAAGTGTTATTGATTAAGTACATAACACAAGTGCTACATACTTGGCATGCCATTCATCATCCATCATCCATCATCATCGGCAACCTGACTTGACCCACTGCTGAGTATAGGCCTCTGTTTGCTTGTGCCATTCTTCTTGGTCTTTTGATAGCCTTATCAAGGTACGGCCCACGACGATAACGATGTCTTCGACGCACAAGCCATTATTAGCCTCAAAATAGGCGTATAGTGTTAACTTTTATGCTGCTAAATTCAGTGTACTGTCCAAAATTTCCAAAGTAAAATCAGAAAATAGAATAGATGCTCCATTACACATTATCACAGTAAACCACGATTCTGAAAAAAATCTGACACGCCTAGTTTTCATACAATTAGACGTACGGTCAACCACACGTCAGTGGTAAAACTTGAACCACAAAACAGACCTTATTGCTCAAATATAAAGGTTATATCAATGTGAAATTGTTACTTTGGCCATGTGGTTGACGGTACTTGCGGTTCTTCACTACATACTCGTAGTATAAAACAAAGTCGCTTCCCGCTGTCTGTCTGTCCCTGTGTATGCTTAGATCTTTAAAGCTACAGTTTATTTAATAGATAAAGTGATTCAATAGGAAGGTTTAAGTATATAAAATTGCCAAATTTCTGTATACATTGCCTAAAATATAATGATATTTGTTGGAGGTGTCGGAAAAAAATAAGCCGTCTGGGAGCTTTCAACGGAAACAATCTTAAATAGGTCTACAGAAAAGTCCGTGATGGCATATGTCTCATCTCTTAAGGATAACATAATCCATCCATTTTAATACTTTAAAAAATGGGCAATTATAAACAGTAATTGGAAAGCGGGAACGGGATCAAAATTTCATGATTACTTTTGGTCGCGATAACCGACATCCACGCCGGCGAAGCCGTGGTATCAGCTAGTGTTATATATAAGTCTATGGCTATGACTTTGAAATCTGTCATTCAAAAAACACCTTCAAAATATGTAGCCAAGATCTTACCAGTACCCACTTGGAGTTCAGTCAAACATAGTTTTTCTATCAGTAAATTCTCGATAGCAGCCTGGAGTTTGGAACTGTGCCTGGTAAATAGGCTCACCACCTATTAATGGGACTTAATAACAGTATTGCTGAAATATGGGTGTACAACTATGTATACCTCTGCCTACCCCTTCGGGGAAAATACTATGTATGGACGTGCGGTCGATTGTACTTGCGGTATCTAGTTATATATAAATCTATGGCTATGATTTTGAAACCTGACTTTCAAAAAGCACCCTCAAAATTATGTAGCCGAGATCTTACAATTACTCACTTGGAGTTCAGTCAAACATAATAACATAATGGAGTTCCGAATAAATTCGAAGCATTTAGCGAATGTGAGGGTAATTGTCGAATTACCTTAGTAATTGGCTGCTTGTAATACCATTTGAAACTCGAACGGTCCTCGTTTAGCTGGCGAAACTCCACTAATATTAAGTGTCACCTTCAAGCACTATTAATGTCTTTTGAACACCGATTATTATGGATATTACGATTTTCACAGATATTACATTGGTGATATATTTCGCACCTTCAATAATGTTACACACTATAACATGTCTTATGATATATTATCAGATAATAATCGATTGTGATTTGTTTTTACTGCAATCAAAGAAAGACAAAACAATTCCATTTTCAAACTTTCCAATTAAGTTTTCTTTAACTAGAAATGCCTCGAATCTATTCCATTTTTGAATTAAGTGCCAGCCAGCATTATGGTGTTGTACAGTGTGATCTGGCGCCATCTTGAGGAAAATAATACGAATTTCCGCTAGTTGCCCGCGCGGTCAATGAGTGTAAATATATCCACAGATTACTAAAAGAACTGAAGTTGGTATATCGGTTAAGCAAACTAAAACTAACGTATAGAATATATAAAAGAAAAATTTTGTGTTTAGACTCTCTAACGTTACGTTACGAGAACGTGGTGCGCTGTAAAAGGCATCTTACTTCTGCGACGGTTGCAAGGAGGCACTCTCAGAGAAATTAATGGAGACGAACGAAAATATTTTGATTAAAATTCTATCAATAATCTAAATGTTCCTTTTTTATGGTTGTAACTATGTACTACCTATAATAAACAATACTTGACAAGTATAAATCATTAACATTTTCATTCAAGTACTTAAATAAAAACATTCCTCTACTCCACGTTCTTAGTCAAAATATTCGTCATATATTTGACACGTTTCTACGACCCTTCTTAAACCATTACAATACTTAAATGTCATCACGCCTGTATTACCCGAAGGGGTAGGCAGAGGTGTACTTGTACAGCCACATCTCACAAATATTGTTAATGAGTCCCATGTAATAGGTGGTGAGCCTATTGCCATCTACCGGGCACGGTTCCAAGCCCTAGGCTGCTACTGAAAATTTGCTAGCAGAAAAACTCAATAACACTTTGCCTGACCCGGTGATCGAACCCTAGAGCTCATGCTCAGAATCTCTAGACCACAGTCGTACCGTTAATATTTTCATCTTAAACATACATACAACTTTACGATCAGTACTAATTTTGAGTACCTAATACTGATATAATGACTGCCTGTTGGTTCACTTGCCTGTTTTTTTATAACCAGTAACAGCGTTTCACAAAATTGGACCTCGTGACTTGCTGTAGTAGTCGTTTTGTGTTGTGGCACACTGAGAAATAATATTTGATTAATATTTTTTTTCTATACCAAAAATTAAATTGAATTGTATTTATGTGATATTAAAATAAATGCCAAAATCTAAGCGAAAATGGCTACTCAATTTCTAATTAAAAATTACCATTTTTAGAATTGTTGTCTGTCTGTCTCGAATAAGCTCGAAACGGCTCAATGGATTTAAACAATAATATTAGGGACTAAAACAGGAATATAAATTAAATTTTCCTGTATATTCTATTTAATTCTTGCAGGCTTCAGAAGTTATAAATATTTGGAAAGCGGCTTAAAAGGATATTTGTCCAAATCCCGCGTAAGAGAATTCGCGGGCATATCTAGTAGGTAATATAATAGCTTGAAATGTTTTTAAACTTTATAGCTGAATAAAAGACGACACAAAATGTGATCTGTAGTATCTACGGCGGATTCATCGACCCACGAGTAAAGTTAATAACACAAAAATCACGTATCAAAATGATCTGTAGATATCTTCGAGAAATACCATGAGATCAAGTAAGTTTTGGTTGAAATAAATAAATAAATACTTTAGTACATAGGTCGCGACATGATTCTATAGCGTTTGTCACCTAATCCCTTCAGGCAACCCGTTCGGGCTAAACTACCCTTTGCTTATGGCCAGCATGGTGTCTTATACGAACAAACCCTAAATTGGCGTCGCTTAGGGTATAATAACTTTTGTGAGTCACATTCATATTAATTATAGTTTAACGGTTATTACTCACGCGCATTCTTCGGGATTGCCCGACTAGTTTCGAACTCGAACGGAGCCCTTATTCATGAGCTGAGCCCGCGGCGATGTCACAAGTCAACGTCAGTTTGGCTGAGTTTGAGTTTAACTTGAAGAATGCGCGTGAGTATTAACCGTTAAACTATAATTAATATCGTTTAGGGTATGTTCAGACAAATATTACTGCAAAAAAAAAAACACTTTCTTTTTACCTACTATTTTCACATATTTAATATAGCATTCTCTCGTTGTGCCAAAAGCGTAAGCAAACGATTCGAGGTCAAAGTAATAACATGAACCGATACCATCCGCCGGTCGGTATAACTTGTTAGTTTAAAATTCTGTGATCGGCCCGCTTATAGGGAACAGCGGCCATTTTTCATATTCTTTACAACGTACCATTTTCTGGCGAAAGTATTTTTTTTTTTGCAATATTCTACTCTTTCCAGTAAATAACATTCGTTTATATTTTTCGGTTAAGGCAGACCCCTGCCTTAACACAGTTGTACACCCAAATTTCACCAAAGCTTTTATTAAGTCTCATGATGGTAAACCCGTTATCTACAATCGCGCACAATTCCAAACTCCTGACTGCTTCTGGACTTACTGGGAATGTCATAAAAGAAAAACCCAAGCATTCTTTGCCAGCCCCGAGAATCGAACCCAGGACTTCACGCTCAGCAGTGGCGCTTAGGACTACAAACACCGCGACAGTCTAAAAACAAAGAAGAGATCTAAATTGCGAACATTATTTTGTAGAATTGTCTAATTAGAATAGTTCCTTTTCCAGCTTTTCGAATGAGTAATCATCAATCCAAAATGGCTCTAATGTGGTTCTGATTCTAGCATGAATAAACGTTATTATCTAGTACTATTAAATATACATTATCGTAGTTCTTATATTCCTTAGCGTTTGATTTGTCACTGCTTCAGAATCTAGTATAAGATAAAGGACAATTGATGATAAAGGAAAGATGTGCGTGTATAGCCGTATAATAAAACAACTTTTAACCGGATTAATCGCGTGTATTATTGGTTTTTGTTTTCCTGACTTTGCAACTGATTGACTTTGCAGCGTTCGTGGTCGCAGGAGGACATGTGACAGTCCTCCTGCGACCACGAACGCCGCAAAGTGTTCGAAACGTCAGGAAAAACAAACCAACAATACACGCGATTAATTCGGTTAAAAGTTGTTTTATTATACGGCTATACACGCACATCTTTCCTTTATCATCATATTTATATCATCATATTTTATTATAATGTGTAGTGATCGCGAACCTAGGATATAAGCTGTCAGCTCTGTTCATAAGGTTGTGACTGTTTTTGAAGAGCATCGGTTAGCAGACCTCGATGCTTAGCACCTTAATAAAACAAACCTTTCCGAAGTCTTCCAATTCCTACGCATACAACGCCAACGGTTGCAGCCCTGGAGTTCCTGACTCCAAAACTACAGTGTGGCTTTGCAGGCCATATTCTTCCGTCTGTGCCTACGGCTTCATCTGAATGCCAAAAGGTAGCCTATATCCTTCTCAAACCTCCAATCTATCTCTATACCAAAAGTATCAAAAATAGTTCAGCGGTTTTGGAGTAAAAAGGTAAAAAACAAAAACAGACACAGTTGGTTTCGCATTAATAATATTGGGTCCTTATAGATGGAACTATCGCTTATCTGATCTCCATTATCACTTGGTTTCGTGTTAACCAGTTACTGTACTGATTAACACGGTCTCACGTGGTAGGAATGGTAGTCAGACTTCAAGGCATCTGACTATCTGTAACGGCTCCTCCTCCTCCTTGGATCCTTTTTTGAAAACTGGGACCACCATACGAGAAATATAGATGTCGTTACCGTAATAATTATATATTTTCTTGTCATGAGACCTTCAGTGTCCGAGACTCGCAGGGGTCTCTATATGAAATGTTGGTCTTTGCTTGATTAGAAATCTATAAACCAACCGCGGCAATCATTAAAGCTATTATGGCAATCAAAATAAATTAAAAACATAAAAAGGAGTTCATTATGTTCTAAAATTGTTTTCATAAATACAATACACGTCATAGGTCGACAACTTTGTCAACTGTGTTTTCAATTTAGTAATCCGTGGCCATTACCTATTTTTATAAGTTATCAAACCAATGAATCGTTAAAATTGTACTCGAAGTACGTTCAAGTAACACTTTTTCACAATATAAATTAAATATGAATTATGAACACGATTTAAACATAAATAATGTTAGAGCCACTGAGTCAACTAAACCGGTAAATCAATTGCAAGGAATTAAAAAAGAAATGATACCAACGTGTATAGGTCAAGACTTCGAGGGATAATATAAAACGAGGTGTTTAGGCACAGATAAACTGAATTTATTACGATATATATCAATATCAAAACAGAGCGAATTTAACGTGCCGATCGCAGCGGCGGTTAGCGGACGACTACAAAGTTAAACTTATTATCTAATTACCTACGTTAAAATATAAAATTATTCGTTTAGTTGCGTCGCCTACATAAGCCCCACCCTAGTGCTGCTAGTGCAGCACTCATTTTTCCAGAGGAATTCTAGCGACGCGAGCCACAGATCTCTTAAGACAACCTAACTGCGTTCGCACTTGTACCACTCGCACTCTACCGTCCTCTCCAAGAAAAACCTCTTCTACAATACCTCGCGGCCACACGTTACGAGGAGCATTAGGGTCGACGATAAACACCAAGTCACCAACTTGAAGGGGTCTTTCTCCGTCTTGGGTCCATCTTTGACGTGGTATCATTTCTGGAAGAACTTCTGTCACCCATCTCTTCCAAAACATATCCGTCAACCGTTGTGCTATTCGCCACTGTCGACGCAGAAACAGATCTGAGTCATCAAAGCTGCCCATCTGTGGTGAAGCAGATGGCGAACCAAGCAAGAAGTGATTCGGTGTCAACGACTCCTTGCTGTTGACATCCACCGACACGTGACTCAGAGGACGTCCATTTACAATGGCCTCTACTTCAGCAAGCAGAGTATTAAACACCTCCTCTCTGGGCGCTCTCTCTTTAAGAACTACTTTTAGTGCGATCTTGACGCTACGAATTAAGCGCTCCCACGCCCCACCCCAGTGAGGACTGGCTGGTGGGATGAAGGTCCAGTGTGTGCCGTGAATGCTGACAGTGGTTTGCAGGGATTGCTCATCAAGCTCTGCTACGGACCTTTTAAGTTCTGTATCTGCGCCTCTTAAATTTGTCCCATTATCGGAGTACAGGTGTGCAGGCCATCCACGCCGTGAAGCCATTCTGCGTAGAGCCATGATCAGTGAATCGGTGCTGAGCGATGACACTGTCTCCAAATGAATTGCTCTGACGGTAAGGCAGGTAAATAACACTCCGTACCTTTTCTCCTTTCGTCTTCCTATTGTTACCTCCATTGGTCCAAATAAATCGACGCCGCAATGGGTAAATGGTCGTTGGTGATGAGCTACTCTGGCAGCAGGTAAGTCTCCCATTTTCGGCATTTGTGGTTTCGCCTTTCTCAATCTACATAGCACATTTTGTTGTTATTTCTTTAACAGTAGGTCTTAATCGTATTAACCAATACTTTTGTTTGAGGGTATTTACTACCATCTCCTGGTTTGCGTGGCCTGCTCTCACGTGGTAATGTCTCACAATTAATTTGGCCACTTGACTTCTTCCGTCTAAAATTGCAGGATACTTCACGTTGTAGGAAACATCAGCAGCGGCGCCTATCCGCCCGCCTACACGGAGTACACCCTGCTCATCTAGGAAAGGCGTTAACGTAAGTAACTTACTACCTTTATCTAAACATTTTCCGGTTTTTATTGCAGATAATTATATCTGAATAAAATGATTCTGCTTGCGCATAACGTAGAAGCAAAATCTCGGCGCGCTTTGTAGCAGTGCAATCATCAACCTTCCTTTTTTGACATTTACTGATAAATTTCAAAACTATCACTGAACTTCTCTGCAGGCGTATCCAAGAAGAGAATCGCATCGGATCCGGGACAGCAGCAGACTTAAGTAAGTAATCAGTCTGTACAATATTCGTAACGTATTCCAAGTAACACTCCTCAATACTAGGTATGACTGTACTTGTAGGCCAAGTGCTTTCTGGCTCACACAGAAATGATGGTCCATTAAACCAATCACCATCCAGCTGGAGACTGTCATAGTTCTCCCGTGTGGCGATATCAGCAACATTCATGGACGTAGGTACGTATCTCCATTCTTTAATTTGTGTCAATTCATCAATTTCACCTAAACGGTGAGCTACATAAGGTTTGTAACTCCTTGTATTGTTGTATATCCATTGTAACACCGTCGTGGAATCACACCAAAAGTATCGATCAGCTGTTTTTATTCGATGTGTGGACTGTAATATGTTCGCTAATCTGGCGGCCATTATTGCTGCCTGCAATTCCAGTCTGGGTATTGTTACAGGTTTAACAGGAGTCACACGACATTTACTCGCCACGAAACAAACTCTTATGTGGTTATTATTATCCACCCAACGCCAATAAGCAACCGCGCACATAGCTTGCAATGACGCATCACAAAATATATGAAGTTGTAAACAATTATAACCTGTTTCGCTAATGAGCCGGCTGGTAGGTATATGTTTGTGCATAGATGTATCTATGTCGTTCAATGAAGCGCTTATCAGTTGTTGTGATTGTGAGTCGTCCCTCTCGTTTACTCCCGCAGTAGTGTTAGATAAGGTCGATGCATTCACTCGTTGGTAGCATCGCGGTATTCGTATACAACTTATTGTCTTTAATAATTTTAACCATTTAAACCATTTGACACAAATGTTATCTGTTATGTTTTCGTTCCAATCGACATTTGATTTCCAGGTTTCCTGAAGTAATATTTTACCATTGATAGTGAATGGTGAAAGAAATCCGTAAATATCGAACAATGACATAATGACCTTTAATAACTCGCGTTTAGTAGGACATTTAGTACCATTCATTATTTCTTCAGGTATCCGTTTAAATGAGGTTACGAAACCTAATGTATCATCATCAGGATACCATATAGTTCCCAATGCACGCTCGCCGTCATGTCGTGCTCCAATCTTTACAGTAGCAGCTGTAGTAGCGAGCAAATCCTCGGGTAAACTGTTTAAAACCATCGCGCTATTACTTAGCCAATTACGAATCTCGAAGTTGCCTTTTTTGTGTATATGTATAATGTCGCGAGCGAGTTCAATGCAAGTACTTTCGTTTGATTGACTATCTGTGTAATCGTCCATATAATGTTGATTGCGAATAGCTTGAACTGCTGCAGGCTTCAAAGTTTCAAAACTTTGAGCGTTTTTGTTTTTAATAAACTGTGCAATAAACGGCGCGCAGTTTGCACCAAATATTAGTGATGTCATCTTATACGTCTTTATAGGTTCGTTACTGTTATCGCGCCACAGAAATCTAAAAGCGTCCTGATCATTTGGTAGGATTTTCACCCTTAAAAACATGTCTTTAATGTCGCCCACTACAGCGATCTCATGTTCGCGAAAACGCAACATAACACCCAACAAAGATATCAATAAGTCAGGACCCATTAATAAATAATCATTTAGTGATAAACCATGGGTTTTAGCTGCGCCATCAAAAACCAAACGTAATTTATTTTTATTTGGATTGTCTACACCAAAGTGGGGTAAGTACCATGTTCTGTTTGTTTTTGCTTTGTCTATAATTTCCTCAGCAAAATTATTATCTAACAAATGCTTAATACGTTCTCGGTACCTTTGTGCGTATTGTTCGTTACAGGCCATTTTCTTCTCCAGGTTATATAGCCTAGACAAAGCTGTGCTTTCTGAATCAGGCATCTTACAGCTAGCATCCTTCCATGGTAGACCTACGTGCCATCGACCATCAATAAATATTGCCGTTTGTTCCAGGTGTTCCAATGCGCGCAGATCATCGGAATTCTGGCGTGGTTTCCCGGATATCCCCATAGAATCGATAGTAAATGACTTTCTTACCATTTCGTGCAGGTCTTCTAACGAAGTGTCTGCCAACCCGGATTGAACCTCAGTAACGTGCAGTGCGGAGTAACACGCGCGTGCTGAGAGCGATGTAGGTATCAAACCATGAACGCACCATCCCAGTGGAGTACGAGTGGCACAAGGCTCATTACGTTTGCCGACTTTAATCTCTAAAGGTAACAATAAATTATAATTATCCTGACCAATCAAAATTTCAGGTCTAACATTAAGACAACAAAAATCATGTTTCATATCACATAAATGAGAAAATTTGTTAAAGTTAACTAAACTATACTTTTGTACAGGTACATTAAAGTTTTGAAGACTACGTACAGAAATTTTAAATCTCTCACCGTTATGGTTCGCTATACAAACATTAACGATGTCCGAGTCGCACACAATGGCACTGTTGTCCCACGCGCCGCAAACGTGCAGAGTCTCGCGATGACCGCGCAGACCGGCTCGTGACGCAAGCGATGCACTGATAAGGGACACAGTCGAACCATCGTCTAATAATGCACTTGTGTTAAAAACGCCGTTAGGTCCATGAACACTTACAGGCACTACTTTTAACAACACTTTGCACGCACTGTTCTTAATATGCGTTACTGTTTCAGCAGGTGTTGCCGACAGTTCGGTTGCGGTATTTTCACTTACACACTGGTTATCATCGTTCACTGTTTGACGCAAGTTGTAATGCAATAACTTATGGTGGCCTTGTCCACAATTGTCGACGTCACACGGTGCCGCCGGACAAGTCGCTCGGTCATGTCTTGAGTTAATGCATTTATAACATAACCGGTTTCGTTTGACAAAACTCCATCGATCTTTGCGTAATGATTTGCGGAATTTCTTACAATCCTGTAATTTATGTTTTGATAAGCGGCAGTACTGACATTTATCATCGCTGTCGCTACTTCTATTCAATAAGACTGTATGTGTACCTTCTGTGTATTTTTTCTTGTTGTGGTAATTATCAGTAGTGTTTTTAAAGTTTAATAAAGCCATAGATGAGGCTTTAGTAGCTTCTTCATTTAAAAATTCAGAAATGTCAAACCATGTCGGTCTTTTATCTTGCTTGATGAGTGTGTAACTGCAATCCGCCCACTTTGAGAGTAAAACTGGTGGTAATTTTGATAATATGCATGTAGTTATGCTTATGCCGTTCGAATATTCATCTTGACCGATCACTTTAACAGCGGCTACACAGTTTCGCACTTTAATTGAAAAAGGCACAATATCTTTGTGATATTCTTGTGACACTGGGTGTAATTTCTTGATATCAACCATGATGCGTGATAGTATAACATCAGGATTCCCAAACTGTAGCTCAAGTGTAGACATTACCGTCTCAGGCGATGTCGCACTTATCAGCAGGGCTGACACGGTTTCGCGAGCTGATCCTTTCAAACACTTTCTTAAGCGCCATAGGTTTTCATTGTCTTTGAAATTACATACTTTAAATGATTCTTCATACGCCTGTTTAAAATGGAGCCATTCCATTGGGTCACCAGAAAATAATGGTAATTCTTTTGGGGTACAAATTCTACTTAACAGGTTGGTGTTAAATCCATTGCTGGTAGAAGCGGCTGCAAGATCTTTAAGTGCGCTGGCCAGAAGGTGAACTGTTTCCTCGGTGCCGGCATCCTGTGTGGCCGGCGGGCACGACACGTCCTGAGTTTGACCTTTGTCGTGGACGGGCTGTGCTTCCAGTTCTCGTTGGCTGCGCTCCAACCACTCCTCTACCTCCTTGTTAGTGTGGTCTGTCTGCACACTACACTCGTCGTCAATCTCTGCTAGGTTCGCCGCTAAACGTTTTTCTATCAAGTCCATCTCGATCTTAGCTTTTGCTTCCGCAGCCTCAAGTTCTAGTTTCTTTTTACGTGCAAGCACTGAGGAGGATGTAGACCTCTTAGATCTGGCTCTGCTGACTTGATGAGCTGAAGTTGAAGGCATCATTTGAATCATAGATAACGGCGGTTCTGATTTTACCACACTACCTTCATGCTTATTTTTCAAAAGAAACGTCTTATCTCGTCGTAAATTATCCTCATTTACTGGTTTCTCTACACTTGGCGGTAACGCTGGAACATCTTGAGATGAAGACTGAACTTCCTTTTGCTCCTCATCCTTCTTAACGGTTCTCCGAGTGCTGACCATACTTTTCGGTGTGTGGAACATTTGCGATAGATCCAGCTCGAAGGACCAGCTGTATAGGTCAAGACTTCGAGGGATAATATAAAACGAGGTGTTTAGGCACAGATAAACTGAATTTATTACGATATATATCAATATCAAAACAGAGCGAATTTAACGTGCCGATCGCAGCGGCGGTTAGCGGACGACTACAAAGTTAAACTTATTATCTAATTACCTACGTTAAAATATAAAATTATTCGTTTAGTTGCGTCGCCTACACAACGTATAAAAAAAATGCAATAAAGAGACAACCAAAAGAATGTTAATTTTAAAATTCTTCGGCTATTAAAATATCCGGCGTACGGAAGAAAATATTTTTTCAAGTGTTTTCTTCGAGTTTGCAGCTCACTTTTTCCTTGATTTAGGAATGGCAAAATCTTGAGTTTATTAGCCAAATTTATACTCTATATACCTACCTATCTTAAGGGACATTCCATTATTAAAATAGGTAGATCGTTAAACAAAAAAAAAAAAAAATTTGTACAAGTCCACGCGAGAGCCACAAAGCAATTATATTGATCGGTTGCGCAGTCCCTAAATCTAGATTACATTTTGCAAATAATTCACAAACTAAGAACGAATATTTTAAACACGTTTCGGGGGGTTCTGTTCCAACACTTAGTAGTTGAGAACAACAAAAATATATCATCGCAGAAGTTTTATGTGTAAAAAAGGCCTAACTAAGATTAATGTTCAAAGAATTTAATTATCTAGTCGTACGGTAGGTGTGGGAAACGTTTCCTTTACGAAGACGGTCTCGTCTTACTTTTTGCTTTTGTGACGTCATACACTGATAAATTAGGTAGAGTGGCGAGCTTTGTATAAATCATGCAAATATTTGTGCGTGTATGTAAACAGATGGAACATATAACAATTTTATGGGGTTACGAAGATATTTTTGGCATAAAACTATTTTATGGCGCTTTATATAAGTCCTTTTGTTTCTTAGCATTAAAACCTAAGCCTGCTTACTGAAGAAACATACGCCAATAACGTAAATCAGAGCGTAAGTTGGCGCTCAAATCATAACAATTTCGTGGAAATATTTGCTTGTGTGTTACTCGTAAAATAGAATTCTATATTCGCGTGCTTAATTAGAATACCCGAATGCATACTACCAACCTAACACAATTTCATTACGAAATGAATACGGTGATTCGAGCCCAAACCGTACAACAAAAATAAGGGTTTCATAATTAAAAGAGCATGAAATTGTAACCGTCACAGGGACGGGTGAACAACAATTAGTTTGAAACCAAACTCCCATTGCGTTTATTGTATAAATGTTAATTATGCGGAGTTTCACTCGACAGAATGACAGGATAGGCATACTTTGTGAAGTTTTAAGGAAAATTTACATGGAAATTAATACAGTGGAATGAAGGGAACTTGTATTCTTTTATTATTGTTACCCGATGGTTTCGTTTTTAATTGACTCGTCGCATTTCCGTTACCGTATTCCCTCATTTTCGTATTCGGTTGCAATTTCTGATTTTGTTTCCGGAATTCGTGGAGAATATAATAAAAATAAAAATGAAAATTTGAAATTCTTTTTCTTTACAAATTATGATGTGATAATTTGAAACGTAGGTAATAGCATAGTATAACGTACGAATTATTTTCGTTACTCTGTTAATTTTGGTGTCTTTAAATATTGATGAATAGAAAAAATTGGCCCGTATGATCATAAAACAAAACCAGAACTAGAAAACAACCCTTAACATTTAACTTTTACCTATTTTTTTTCTTTTAACATTCAAATGTAAAGTAAACCTCAAACATTACTTAAAAAGATAAAAAAAGTCTCCCCACTCACGAACCACTCTGCAGAATCCTTCGATCCCGGGAAACATTCAATTCGATTGTTACGATAGTAATCGAGTCTACCTTTGATAACCATGGTGATTAACTAAATCCCATAGATACAACCCTCGGGCCAATCACCCCTCACGTTTTGTGCCAAATTAATCCACTAGGAATTAAGGCAACGAACAGGCACAATTATGCGTGTCACGGTTCGGCTCCCTTCCCTTTGTTTTGGGAAAATCTTTTTTTTAGCACGTATAGGACTTAACATTTTATTATGATGAGCCTAAAGTACCCCACTGAAGGTAAGTATTCAACTTGCCTCAAACTCAAATACAGTTATTTCAAATTGACTAAATTATAAGTACTCATGCAACGTCAAAGCTATGTGCACGTTCTAGAAACTCCATGAATTAAAAACACCATCTGTACTCTGTTTCCATTTGGATATCTCTATCTCGTAGCGAGGCGGTTTTATTTTTCTTTGTAACAACTTTTAAACTGTTAAATATTTAACTAAATATCGTTTAATAAGCTAATGTGTCACGAAACAAAATCACAAAACCGACAATATTCCCCCATAAATATCATAAATTTTAGTTGCATTACATCAATTTGATTATTATACATACTTGCTCAATTTAAACAAAAACTTTGATCAAGAATCGCCACTTTAGTCGTACGCGCCGCGCTAAGTTCCCCAAACAGGAGTACATTACCTCCACGTTTGATTACCGCACAGTGATTAACTAAATCGCGTAGAACGCCATCCTTTGGCCCAATCTACCCTCACGTACTCGGAGTTGATCCACAAGAGATTACAGCAACTTTCTATCGGGCAATTTCTAACAACTGGGTATTAAGCCCACATTGATTGCCTCAAGTTTTGAGCCCTTTTAAGTTGAGGTGTCATTGTTTGGGTTTTATCTTGATTGGGATATTTGTGTGTTTTAACGCCCAAGGTGTTATTGAGGTGGGTGGCATTGAGACTGGAATAAAATTGCTCTTAAAAAAGTCTTCTTACTCTTCCATCATTAATAGCTTTTGTGCCAATTATAAAAAAAAAAACATGTCTTTTGTAGAAGCTTGAATTATATAAGAGACAATTTGGTGGCTAAACAAACTGATCACATTTTTCCACCAGGAATAGCGCAGCACGGCAATGGCAGATACAAAATTAATGTAAATTTAAACAATATCCACCGGGTTAAAACCACTCACCACCCCCATTTCATCACCACAACGCCTAGTAGAAAAGCAATCAGTCTGCCCTAAAGGTGATTAACACTTCCACAGTTCGCGAAGCAGATAAAAGTAAAACAATCACCTGTAAATCCAAATGGAGTATTTGGACTGTCAAATTGTTAATCTTTTGAGCAGGATATAATTAGAAAACCTATTGTAACTTATGGCCATTCCAGAGAGAGTTGTAAAGAAATTTTGTCATATTATGAACAGACACGAAAAGCGGAAAGTCGATGGCCGTGGCGTCAGACTGGCGAGTGAGAGGCCAAGTTCCAACTTCACCCGTTACACTGTTGACGTGAAACGTGAAGTCACTTCCGATCATAAAGGTTAGTATAGTTTTACTGGAAGTTTTAACAAGAACATTAGAAATAATGCAAACTAAATTGTGGATTATTTTTAAAAACATTTATTTTTTACATTAATATACATTATTATTTATGGAGCGATTTATATATTATAGATTTTTTGTGTATAACTATCTCTAGGAGTTATAACCACGACTGCTGAACGTAAGATTTTGGTTTTAAGTCCCGGATCAAGTAAAGAGTTATGGTGTTTTTCTGTCAGGAAATTCTCATTGTCTAAATTGTGTCATCGTGATGGCAATACGCTCACCAATAATTAAATGGTACTCAATAACTGCATGCAAAATGTGGATAAAAATTTTACAACGGTATACGTCTCTGCCTAAACCATTGAGATACAGGCGTGATGCTATGGTATCGGTGTGTACGGTTGTGGACAGAAAACATAAAACTATAATACGGTATCGTATATCGTAGTGTATTGTCAAAGTAGTCGCTATATTCAAAGGAAGGTCATGTGTTCATTAGGGAGCTCACGGCCAGAGAGATGAGATGGCACATTATTGGACTCCGTTGACAAATATAGGTCAATATTAATATGTTGTCGCTTTCTTGCAAGATATAAAGTAGCTCTTGATGTACTGAATTGCGCGGCGGTTGAACGATGTTCTTGTGTCCTAAGACTACGGGGTTTCATTCCCGCACGGACAATTGATATTTCAACGTTCCACTTTGTATTATAACGGTACAATATATGTAATGTGTAGTCAATTAGACTACAGATAGTGGTACTAGTTCAAAGTTATTACACGACAAAAAAATGAGTATTATGTTTTTTCATGTATGTATGTTTGCGAGTTTCTTTATTCCACCATAACTTTTAAACGCCTGAACCGATTTAGATGTATGTGGTCTCATTTGAATCCTTACATTGTGTCGGATAACATAGGTAAGAACTAAAAGGTAAAACACACGTGGCAGGCGTACTTTTTATTATTTCAATTAATTTCGTCTTGTTTTAACCACAGTGTAGGGCAAGAAGTAAAAAAAAAAAAGTTAAATCTTACTACGATTGAATGTCAACAGTAACAATCTGATTGGCAGACAAGCCTCCCATACAGGGCATTGATCTTTTCTACATAAAAAAAGTATTACAGCTCCAAATAACCCCAGACAGTAATGATCAATTTCCTTGCTACTCTCCCTTTCTTTGCACATCACCGACCGTCAGAAAACACATCAAATCTTTGCAATCTTTTAACACAAAGGGGAGAATGAGGGGGTACACGAAGATTATGGTATGAAAAACACCATGAATGAACGGAATAAGTTCATAATAAGGAAGTATCCCCTTATACTGTTACATTGCGATTTCATATTAAAGGCCAGAGGGGATGTTTATTTTTATTTGTTGAACTTTGCTCGTACAAGCGATTTACATAATTGCAGTCACATTTATTATTTTATGACAGCGTTACAATATATTTGACGATTCCCCACGCTGATATAAATTACATTTCCACCCCTACGAAAATGTTACGTAATAAAAAACACGTAGGTACCGACTAGCGGCGTTTTTAAACACGGTACAGGATATTGTGAATAAATACTACAGTCAGAGCCAAATTTTATTGTTGTATGAATAGTTAAATGGTTGAATACAAATGCAGCCAATTTCTGTGATTATGGAGTAATGATGTAAACTCTGCTTTCAGTTAAAGAATTCCTTGTTGCTATTTTGGCGATATATAAATCTTTAAATGGCGGGATTATATAGAATCACATAGCATCAAGCCTGTATTCCCCGAGGGGGTAGCATTACTATCAATAAAAAAATAAAAAAATAAATACCTACATTTTACCAAAGCAGTTACTAAGTCCCATGTGGGGAGCCTATCACCATCAACTCCACACAATTCCAAACTCCTATCTGCTTGCGCCTCGCGGATGAATACTCCAGGCGCTCTGACCACTAAGCCATCTCGACCTCTGCTCACCACCGCGAATTCTTCTTCCATATTTTAACACGTCTTATGGCGACGCTATTGCTATCAATTCTGTCCCTATACAAGTGACCGAACCGACACGACTAACTTTGCAGTTAATACAATGTCGTAAAGAATGCAATTACCTTAACAATTCAAGATAAATCTTTGAAAAGCTTTAACGCATGCTTAGCGAACTCTCTTTTTCCATTTTATATTGTAACTTTAGAGTTCGCTGAGCATGAATCGATATGAATCCTATCTGCTTTGCCACTTTATGGGTTGCGTTAAAGATGATATGGCAAAAACAGCAGTGACTGTCGATATGGTGGCTGAGAGAGATGTATGGTAGAAGAATACATACTGCGCCGACCGAAAATAAATTGGGATAAAGTCAGGGGAATGATGAATGAACTATAGTCAGTGCAGTTTTGATGCGTGTTAATCAACATCTGTCGCTGATTGTACTAAGAGTTGCGTGTACGTCAAGCCATCCATCCCAGCTATTGGTAATTTATAGAAGTTACTAATCTAAGTAAATAGCCTACGGGTTTGAGGAATTCTAACACGAAGTTTACTAATAACAACCGCAAAAAAAAAAAAATACACTTCTTGTCTTGTTTATCACTAAAATTGAAACTTAGTCGCAGTAACTGAGTACAAAACACCCCTTTTAACCCTTAGAAGCGTTTACAGGTCAAATCGAATATTTTCAAAGTCCCAATCAGGCATTACCAAATGCAACGATCCGTAAAAAGTGTCCGTTTTGGATGTAGGAATCTGACACAAGTAGGCATCAGACATTCATGGCAATCATCCTTTTTGCAATGATTTCATTTTCAATAATGATGAAGCAAAATCATTGAAAAAAAAAAATTTTTATAAAAAAAGTACGATTTACGCTGGATTTTGTGTTGAATTCATTTTAGGAATTTAGTGGAATTGCAACGCGTAATCTGGCCTCTTTTTTGTAGACCATTTAGTATATAATAGGTCGTGAGTAGGATTCGAACTTGCGGCTTCCGGATAAATACTCCACGCGATCTGACCACTACGCTATCTCGACCTCTGCTCACTACCCTGAATTTTCGTATCACATTTTTTTATGTCTTGGTGTTGTCATTGCTGTCTATTCAGTCACTATACAGATGACTGAGGTGAAAAATAATAATTATAACTTTAGATATCAATTAATGTTCACCGGTTACTACTCACGTGCATTTTTCGGAATTGCCCGACTAGTTTCGAACTCGAACGGAGCCCTTAGTCATGAGCTGAACCCGCGGCGATGTCGCGAGTCAAACTGAACCGGTGTAACCGGTGAACATTAATTGATATGAATATGTCTCACGAAAGTTTTTATACAAAAATATAACTTTAGAGTTCGCATACGTTAATTAATGCGTTAGAAAGATTTATCTGTTTTTGAGAAGAGCATTCATATTTTAATAATTTGAGTATTTCAAAACCAATCAATCACAAAATTCAAATAATTCTTGCAGACACGTACAAACTTGCAAACCTTATAAATTTAACAAAGAGCAATATCACACATTCTTCTATTTACGATACAAAAAGATACGTAAACAAATCACCAAAATTCTATAGTTAGGTATAGGGTTTTCCTACGCAATACATTTCCTTCCCACTTCCATTAAAGAAGTGCAATTGCGTACGCGGATCAATATGAAAATAAAAATGAATGGTTTATTTACCAGAACCGATTGTAAGGAGATT
Source organism: Xylocampa areola (assembly GCA_935421205.1). NCBI lineage: Eukaryota > Metazoa > Arthropoda > Insecta > Lepidoptera > Noctuidae > Xylocampa > Xylocampa areola. The sequence goes on from OW285204.1 coordinate 16,860,153, forward strand.
TGCGAAGATTTAAGGGAAAATAGTGGGAAATAAATTGCCTAAGTATGTGATATTTGCCATTATATTCGTATTTGTGTAGTATCAACATCCTAGGGTATTTAAGTTCTATAGAAAAGTCAAGCACAAGTATATGGGACGTAACAGCATTTGAAATGTGGGTTTTTTAAACTCCATATAAATAGTTATCTGAGTAATATGGAAGTATTATTGTATGTCTGTATGTGAAACGTAAGGTTTTTTTATCTGGGTTATATACCAAGATTTAGGAAATTTATTGTCATAGTCATAATAAGTACCTAGTACAGAGCAAAGATTGAAAACTAATACAATAAATATAAAAAAATACAACCGAATTGATAACCTCCTCCTTTTTGGAAGTCGGTTAAAAAACTAAATTAAAAGTAGAGGAGAACATCGAAAAATTCATCCGCGTCGCTGTCAACTGGGAGCGTACCCAAAAGGCTGGCAGCATTGCCACGTTGAATGGCAATACTTATTCTGTGTGCGAAATTGAATTATATGCCTAATTACAATCAAATAAAATCTTAGTAATACACGTTATAGATATTATCGGTAAGTTTTTAAAAGCTTGCGTTTACGTATTGGTGCTTGTGACTATTCCCCTAATTCCCTCTTCAATGAATACAGGCGTGATTTTATGTTATGTTATGTTTTTGACTAGACTAAGTTATTGACAGCGTGGTTGGTTAAGTGGTCAAGAGACCGGCTGCTGCGACACATGTCAAGCCAATATGTGGATGATCTACAGATAATTGTTCCAGGTCTGGGTGTGTGTGCATATCAGATAATGTGTTTGTAACCGATCGACAGGTAGAAATTCCAAATTTTTTTTTAGCCTTTGGTTGATGAATAACCTAGTGTCAGAGTTTAAACCACCCGTAGGTAGGCCACTCTGACATAACTTTCCACACCTCTCTTACGTGTGCTTGTTTCCTTATGATGTTTTCCTACACCGTTATAAACAAGTGATAATTAATTTCTAATACGCACATGATTCGAAAAGTCAGTAATACGTGCCTTGGATTCGAAATTGCGACCTTTGACTTGTCAGTCCAACGGTCATACCACTAGGCTACCAAATTCCTAGTTATATTTAAAAAAACAAAACATTGCCGTCAACACCCAAGAAAAAGCGATAAAAAATGTAGGTTTACAAAAGCCAACATATAGCAATAACATTAAATTATTATTAGGGTAGACACCCCATAATATTTAGCGTCACATGTTCCCAAGTTATTTGTTACCGTTTAAACCGGAACACTGCATTTTTTCTTCAAAGGGGACAGGTGTAACACCGTGCCGATACCGTACCATTCGGTACTGTAACCACCCTATTACACGCCCCACTAATTCCTAATCCAATTAACATAAAAACAATTCCTACGTTATTTTATTTAGAACATTCCAGAATTAAATATAGTGTAAGAATAGGTTCGGATTCATAGTAATGTAATGTGTGTATTGTTTTTATTGTATGTTGAATAATTTATGTAAAGTGTGTGTAACAAAATAAAAGGTTTAAATGGTTTAATACTTGTTTTATGTACGCTTGAGAAAATTGAACCATGACCCACTCAAACAATGTTTAGTTTGCAATGGTGTCGCTTTTGATGTAGGTTGTCTAAACTAAAATTATAGATTTGCTGTCTTTTACTAAGAATTCTTATCAGAGCGAGATCAAGTGAATTAAGAGTCATCAAATTCAAATTAAGAAATCTTATACTAAAATTTCCATTTCAGTTTAGTTGGACATTTCTAATTTTAGTGATGATCTCAAAGGCACACTTTGACACTTGATAGCTACATAAACGATTCGGCGATTTTAGTTAGACCATCGCTTAATTAAAATTTTGCTTCTCGTGAGCGAAGACCCGTCTCGCTTGTGGTGTTATTAAAATATAGTATAACAAATTTTAGTGTAAAATTGACGTCACTTAAACAACACATTATTTCGTAAAAAAAAACGGAATTAAATAAAGGGTCGAATTCATTCAAGTTTTCGTATTCATACTCATTTCGGAATAGGGTGTTCGACCCTATTTTCGTAAGGGGATCTTCACTTGCGATATTGCATATCTTCAACAATAACAATTCTTCTGATTCCTCGACCCTTCGTAATTTTACGAGGCGACATCAGGGCATAATCTAAGATTTGATTTTGGGCCAAAAGTTCATAGTTAGAGGCGATAGAGAGTCGTCCATTTTATTAGCACTAACATTGATGGTGACTTTTGTTCACGTACTGCCTTTATTGTTTTTAGGATGTAGGTAGAGGTCTTCTTTGATGTCGGGCGAAACAGTTTTTACTTTTGTAGACAGCTTAAGGTTTATTAAAAGTACTTACTTTGTCAGTCAAAAAGATGTGCTTCCGATTATTGTGACGTTTCTACAATCAAAATGTTTTGCGGTTGAAACTCACTAAAACTAAAATTGTTTGTATTTTGTATTGTCGTTTCCGAATGCAGCGGCATTTGTACAGTAGTGGTCTTAGAGGACCGGACGGGAGACACCTTCTGACTAAATATCGAAAAAATTTGCTCGCCACTTTTGGCGGGGGGTGCGGTAACACACAAGCACAAAAGAACTTGTACTAAATCGAAAATAGCTCTCGTCATTACATAAACAGTATTAAAATACAAAAAAAAAACTAGACACAAAAAAAAAATTGTGTTACACACGATTAAAATCGTGTACATACTATCATTGTAAACATACTAGTAAAAGGTACCTTTATATGATTGGGAATCATATGCCAATGGCGAGAGGGGTACACCCGCTAAAACTACTCCAGTACTAAATCCTTCAAGGTAGTGGTAGTTGGCAAAAGGTACTACTGCCAACATTTTCGACTGTACATTGTGCTTAGTGTGGTTAATTTAACTATTGCAATGGTTACAAATAGCAGAATATTGTAGAACTATAATCTGCATATAGGTACCTCGTGGCTAAGTGACAGCCACACATATTGATCAATCGACGTTAAACAGCGCTTGCCGCTGTTGGTCTATGGATGGATGAACATAATTTCATATCGAGATCCCTCCGTGCTTCGGAGAGCACGTTAAACTGTCGGTCCCTGTTGCCAAATCAATATCTATGAAAGCCGTTACGGGTAGCCAGAAGCCTGAAAGTCTGATAGCCAGTCTCACCACGAGATATCATGTCACCCTGTTACTGGGTTGTGGAGGTCACATAGGCAGTCGCTCCATGTAAAATACTGGTATTAAGCTGCATCCGGTTTGACTGGAAATGCAGATGTATATGCAGATAGATAATCTGCATATAGGTCGTTGAAGTAATAAGTTAACATATTTATACCGAAAAATCATACCAAACAGCTACTAGATCTAAGATGGAACTTATAAAAAGCACCCACTTTGCCAAGTTGTTTAGTCAAACCGAGCCATAAAAACTGATCATATTTCCTATCGTACATAAAATGATAGTGTGTCTACGCGTTTAGGGGAAAGCAAACTCTGCTTACGTCAGCGTTGAAAAACCCTATACGTTTCAGTTCGGGGTTAGGGCGCAAACAGACTTGTACGTTGTCATTTTATCGTGTTCGGTTTCGTTTCATACATTTATATGTAGTACACAAAAGAGTACATAAAAATATATTTATTATAAATGAATTACGTTGAAACTTATTTTACTCAAGTTCTGCGTTTTAGATTCAGAGTGGGTACAAAGGCCATGACCTAAAAAACTAAACAATGCAATCGCAATTTTGAAAAACAAATTTGAACCCACTGCGAATTACACGTAGGTTGCAGGCATAGGCATTAGTAGATATAAAAATCATAGTATACAAGCTCAATACGTCCTTAAAGCGCGTTATAAAATGTTGAACAGACTGTCAAAGGGGCCGGGATCGAATCCCGTTCGTGTCTGTTATTTATCGATGTTTCCTTAGAAAATTGTAATTAATTTAGGCACATGTACGGTATAATAATACATTATATAGGTTGAAAAACATTAACATAAATCTTATTTCGCAAAATAACCAACAAACCAGCCTAAGCCAAATATTTCGTTACGACACATGAGCCCACAACAAATATAATATATAATATATTACCCAAATATCGAAATTTCTAGCAATTTGAAATGATTCCCACCCTTTACCGAATCGCTCCCTACTCGTAACCGGATATTCGCCGCGAGCGCCACGTGACCTCGGACTTCCGACTACGATTCGCCAAAACTGACGTGCTGTATCTTCACCAGTCGAACTTGGTCCCCCAACCCCTCTTAACAACTTACTTAAGCGTAATAAGAAGGGAGTCACCAACCAAGTTAGTAGGTCCACTTACGCTGGACAATTGTTTAACCGACAAGCAATCCATCTGCCAGAGCAAATAAATCGACAGTTTAATTTCGAAAGAAGGTTAGTTTTCTCGTAGGATACGACGCTGCTATAACTTATTTATCTTCACCATATTTTTCTTGGCGGGATCAGCAGGATATTAAGAGACTTTCGTATATTGAGATATAACAGAAACCACTTAGCCATGTGTATACTAATTGAGCCAAATATGTACTAGGATTAAACAGTAAATAACAAGATTTATGGACCACATTTTCAATTTAAGTTATTCTTGTAATCTGCTTTGATAATCATAATTATTATCTTATATGAAGTTTGAACAGCTCGGCAACCAGACAGTTATGAAAGCAAAGTATTTTTAGTACTTCAGAGAACACACACATCATGTGAGTCTGCCATGTGATTTTTCTTTAAATCTCACTTGTCTCTGTTACCCAGGACAATGTAAGGATTCTAACGATACCTCATACTCGTAAATCGGTTCAGACGTTTAGAAGTTATGGTGGAATAAAGAAACTCACAAACATACGTATATACACACATACATACTTATATACATACGTATATTAACCCTAAAAACATAACACAACTTCTTTGGGCAGACGTGTAAAAAGAAATTACTTCTAAGAAAAAGCCGTAAATACGGCTATAAAATAAACTGAAAACATTTTAACAACTTTGTCAATTTTAAATCAATCAAATGTCGTAATATTGGCCCGGTTAGTGGAGTGTGATAGAAGGATAACATCAGAACCTGGCGCATGGATAACATTTGGTGTGACATAGCTAGAGAGAAGGAGACAGTTTATCGGTATCGGTGGCGGTTACCACGAACAACAGCATTCCCAATGAGGGTTGACGTCAGGCAGGCGGCCGGTCATAAAAAATTGCCAAAACTTTAGCAGCATGCAATTTTAAAAAACAATTAGAAATTGGAAGAAGAATTGATGCTGCGCCGACCCCAAATAAATTGGACTAAGGGCGAGATGATGTAGTAATATTGTGTAGATGGGTCAAGATTCCAGGTCCTCGGCCGTACGTAGAACATTACATTTCACGTCAATAGGCACCATTCCGTTCTCCCATATCAGTAGTCTTGCATCTAATATACCTTCATTATATCAGATAATGCGAATATTGCCGATAGGGGTCGTTAATAAATTACCACCATACCATACAGGGAAAGCCATCTCGTGACCCTAAAAGCCATAATGGACAAAAGTACAAGGGTTTCTGTATTATTATTTACTTTTATTTTATTTTATCTTTATTCCGGTCACGTACGAACTCCACCTAGGGAACAAGGCCTTTATATTGTTTTTGCCTCTTTTTTTTTCTTTAATTAGGCTCAAGTCGTGGAATAATGAAATATTTAAGTGATTTCTTAGAATTGTCCTTTCGGGTATTGTTGGGTTTTCTGTATTTTTTTAGGTCAAGTGTGTCGCTTACGTTTTGATGAATAAACAACAACATACTTATGGTATACTCAAATAATATTTATTCTTTGTTATCACACACACATTTCTTGTCTACAAATTAAAGTACCTATCGCAAAACGTTTCACTACTTTGGTGTTTATTCGAAAACACCATTGACCCTGTATGCCATGCTAATGCATCATTTTCCTTACAACACAATCTTCCTAAAATGTTGTCACACAAAGGGTGCGTGCATAGTTTATCTAAAACTGCGTGGAATTTAACCCTCTATCGCGAAAGTCAACAGTAATCCCCCCGGACGTTTCGATAACCAAACTCGACGCGTTTTTCGCACGCAAAATAAACCCATCCAAACATATTAGTATCAGGAACGGGGGTACTATGTACCATCTCAATACGAATATGGCTTGATTAACCGTTTCGAGTCGACTCGTCACTGCATTAGCATAATACCAAATGATGTCTCTACATAGGGAGTGCCGTATTTACATATAATTTGAATTCTCTCACAAAGTAACGAATAAAAAATTTCTTTCAGTTCCCTGGTTTGTGATTTTTAGGGTACCTATTAAATATTTATCGCAATTATGTCTAAAAGGAACTGATAGGATTTTCCTCGAAAAAATATATTCTTCATAGTTTGAACATAATATATCAATATAAAATAAAATAAAAACCGAATGTCCTCATGGCTCAGGAAAAAGTGGATTCAATTTCCGTGTCGAACAAAGTTTTATTGCCGTTTTCTGTTAGGAAATTCTCAGTAGTAGCCCGGCGTTTGGGATTGTGGTCCGATAGATTGCAATAGGCGCATTCTTTAAGGTATTCGGTGAAATATGGGCGTACGGTAGGCTGCGCCTCAGTGGTGGTCAGTAGGTATAAAAGCCGCATCCCCACCATCGGTGGTAAGGTACAATTCGGGTCGCGGGCGCTGTGTCTAAGCGACCCTGTAGTGTGCGTTAGTGCCCACATGTAGTCGTACACTGTTAGAGTTTTGGGGAAACTGTTCTGTTTCCCCGGAGGAGCCAAAGGCATGGCACAGAAGGGGCACTGGTTTGATCTACTCGAGTTAACGGAGCTTCTTCTTCATGTGCTGAGATGGCCGTGTGGTTTTAGTTGGTAGGAGTACGACATATCCCTCGCCGTCAGGTGCAGGGCATCCACGAGGATTTCCACACGAGAATAAAAAATTAAAACATTGGTATAACCTCCCCTGACATACTATTGAGTTTCAATTTGAAACTCACGACAATAGGCCAATTCAAGGACAAAGTGTTACCACAGATGTGAAGCCTACTGTACTACAAAACACCTTTGTCTAACCTTTCGGAGAATACAGGCATGAATGGTATGTTATGATTTTGGTGCGGTGGGTAAGCTGGATTTCGCAGAAGCACGTCATCGATTGCGAGACATCAATGGATTGTTTACTAGACCATCGTCGCTTATATTGCGTTCGGGGAATCTCGACGTTGTTATCCTTTCCCATAGATCCCTACGCAAATATGTAGACATGGAACCGTACTCTGTTTTTCCTATCAAAACTTTCCATGAAATGTTCCTTCTTCAGATTATCGGCTTTTTTCTACACAAAAAGATTACAAGCGCTGGCTTAAATAAAAAGTTGTATTACTTCCCAAAAAGTGGATTGGAAAATTCTTAGACAAGGCACTTGAGACGAAGCTATCAAGATCTGAGCTTCACAAGAACTATCTTATCTAAAAGCCCTGAGGACTCCAATTTCAGAATAATATCCGGATATTAGGCGTTGATACTTCATGGTGAAAAGGTCGTTGAACTTTTTATATTTATTTTTCTTCAAATATATTCGGCATTCTATGATGAAGGTCAAGTTTCGAACTGGAGAACTTCTGTGAATAGGACCAGTAAGCACCTTATTAAACGGCATGTAATTGGCAGGTTTTTATTCCGCAACAACTGAAAGTACTGAAACTGTCTCATTGATTTAATCCTTACAAGCACGGATTCAGAGCGTGAAGTCCTTTACTTGATTCCCTGGTCAGGCAAATCTTTATTGGGTTTTTCTGATGGAAGATTCAAACATGCAATCCAAACATGGAATATGGAATCGTGCCCGATAGATGGCTCAGCTTGGAACGTCTCTGTCTAAGCTTTCAAGCGGCGTTATGCATTAAACAGCATATCTTATTGTATTTTAGTACGACATTATTCAATATACACAATAATTTATAATACTTTAATTATGTATATTCGTGAATGTGTGAATTAAAAGGTTCTTTTAAAACTCGAAACCTTGTAGTTATTGCGTGAAAGAGTATCTAAGAAACATCCATTCATCCATCCTCATAAATATTCGCATTTATAATCTCTACATAGTATAAAGTAAGGTTCGCTTCTATCTGTCTGTTTACCCGCTAACTCCTAAACCACGCAACAGATTTTGATGCGGTTTTCACCATCGTTTAGGTAATTTTTTACATATGGTTCATAATATAATAAAGCCTAATTATTATTTTTATAAGTACCTAGATAAAAAAAATTTTTTTTGCAACCAAGTCACCGAAAATAAATTTACATGGCTTACGCAGGCTTAACGTAACTTCACTCTTTTTTTCTAATTTATGCCCATGCGAAGCCGGGCGGTTCGCTAGTATTATTATAAATGCGAAATTTTAAGAGGCGAAGTAAGTAGGACTATCAGCCATGATCTTCCCACTGCAGGCCAAAGGTCTCCCTATCATCCTTCCACTCGTCTTGGTTTCTGCCCTTGGCAAATCGCTGATCACTGTAAAAGTGGAGGAGAAGGCTCTAAAGTAGCACGATCTATTCAAGGGTCTTTGTTGTCAAAAGGTACCTCTCAATCATGTAATGAATTTTGTAAAAAATAATATTCCATTACTGTTGTGTGTGTTAGAAGAAAATACAGTGCAGGCTGACCGAATGTCATGATTTCCTAATAGTTGGGATTTTAAAACGAATTACGAAATTGAAGATATTTAATGTGACGTAAATGATTTTTGTATCGAGTTTAATGAAGATCAATCAAGAAAATTAATTGAACCAAATATAATGAAGTCAGTTTGAATTGAGTAACGGTACCGCGAAGTAGTCTTCAGACACAACCTCCGTTGTCTAACCATAAGTTCATAATGTTATTGAATAAACAACATTTAAGGAGTTTCTAATTAGAGGTACTACTACCAATATTTTGGACGTACCAGTATAAAGACTCATCCATCGATACTTCCAGCTCCAAAACTTGGTATATCATAATCATTATGAAACTACTCGCTGTACTTAACTATGCTAGTTACTACGCTATGTTACCAAATTGGTTACCGAGGAGTGTTGTAGTACTTCACTATCTACTGGTATCTGCTATCTGCATGCTTGCCTTATATAATTGGACAAGTCAAATCCTTATTGCGCCACACATCTGCTTGACAAAGTATGTACTATGAACATCACGGTCCCATCCTCTAGAAGTTAGGCAGAGGTGTAGTGCATTCATCAACATTTCACATATTTTTTTATTACTGAATAAGTTGGCTTATATTGTAGCAATGCTCAAGTCTATAATAGGTGGTGTGCCATCTACCGGGTACAAAATTCCGGGCTGCCTGATAATTTCATAACAGAATAACCCAATACCATTTTACCCAGCCCAGAATTGAACACAGTATCACACGGTCAGTAGCCGCGGATTTCCACTAGACCAAAAAAGCAGTAAAAAAACAGTAAAGCAGGATTGAAGACCAGTGTTAAAATCTTAACAAAATAAACACAGAACCTCTACAAACTGCCCACACTGTTATTTGAAAACCCAATAAAAATAATGTCCACAAAGTTATAAACTTTTGTGGAAAAAAAGCCACAAACACAATCGTACCAAAATACACCCATCGAGCTTAGCTATTTCTATGAATAATTAATTACAATATCGATCAATGCACAGAAATAGATAATGAAACGAACAAAATTGTTTTATGTACCGGAAAAAATAAACATTTGAATCGGTAACATTCGAAGGCTTTTCATAAAAACAATCAACGATAAATGAACAATTTGACGCTTACACAAATAAAATTGGAAACGGAAAGTATTCGCGCAAATACGTTATTGATTTTAAATGTTGTATTGATATTGGAAATCTTGAAATATCGCCAAACGTTGTAGCGAATGAAAAAGTGATGTGAATGTTTTGAATATAGTGATTCGATTACTGCAATAGTTGACTGATTAAGATTCTGAGCTTTAGGATATGGGTTGACAAACAGAATATGATTAAATATAGATAGCCTAGGAAACTGCCTCGTTCGTCTAGTAGTCCCAAGCGCGTTAGGGTTAGGGTTCGATTCCCAGGTCAGGCAAAATATTATTGCGAAGTATTATTTTCTGTTAGGAAATTCTCAGTAGCAGCCCGGAGTTTGGAATTGCACCTGGTTGATGGCAATAGGCTCACTACCTATTAAACGGGATTTAATAATACTATTGGTGAAATTTGGGTGTACAATTGTGTACACGTCTTGCCCCTTCAGGGAATACAGGCGTGATGCTATGTTAAACTAGGAAAGTTAATATACGATTTTCTAAGTCAACCAATAACCAAAAGGACTATGAACAAAAGGACCAAAAGGAATATGAGCAAAAGGGCCAACAGGTTAAAAAAAATGCATGCATACCTTTTTCAGATCCAGATGCTTAAGCTTTAGCAAAAAGCTAAAATCTGGTCCTCATGGTTTGGTGACAACTAACAAACTTGAGGTAATCGCGAGCTAGTTTTCCTTTGCGTAATGCCACCGTTAAAAGTTAACTGCTTATGAATTTTTATACAATTTAATTATTTAAGCATAACATGTTTATAATAAAAAATCGTGCATAAACTCCCCAGAAATAAATAGTAATGACTGTTCATCTATCATTCTTCTATCCTTCCATATCATTATTCGGACATTACTCCCTCCTACCTACCTCATTTCCCCTTTCAAAGCCGAGGAACGAAACAGTTTCCCGTCGAAATTTTTCACTCGAAAGGGTAACCTGATTACCCCAGCTCGCTTTCCAACAATAGTCGCCTGGCACTCATAATTACATTTGCATAAAGACTAGAATCGCTTGCTACGTTTGTTGAAACGGGCGGACTGGATTAAGCTACGATATATCTAATGAGCCCGCTCATAATGGCTTTGCCTTATTAGTACATTGTTGTATCAAAGTTCAATGCGTACGGTCTTGATGTTAGTTGGGTGTTATGACGTCAGAGGTGATATAAGTTTTTAATGTAATGGAAATGCTATAAAAAGATTTGCAATACCCCGATGAGCCAAATTAAAGATGTATTTAAATTTAGGTAATAATAGTCATGCATAATCATGCTAGTCTAAATAACTACGTGCTCATTTATAATAAAACAACTTTTAACCGTATTAACCTCTCGTATGTCGCATTTCCAGACACAATAAAAATTGCATTGTGTCTCGCGTGGATCCACTTTCCGGCAGTCAAAAAGTTAATCGCGTGTATTATATGTTCGAAAGTTAGGAAAAACAAAAACCAATAATACACGCGATTTATCCGTTAAAAGTTATTTTATTATAATGTGTAGTGATCGCGAAAACCTATGCAACTACGTGCTCTTCAGCATTATAAATATGTAATATATTTTCCAATAACCTTAATTAGGCTCGTGGCTAAGTAACAGCCGCACAGATTGATAGATCGAGATTAAGTTGATTGTGCCGCTGTCGGCCTATGGATGGGTGACAATCATTTTATACTAAGACTTGTTGTCATATAAAAATCTGACAGCTGTTAAGGGTAGCCAGAAGCCTGAAAGTCTGAATACCAGTCAAACCACGAGATATCACCCAGTAAATGGGTGGTGGAGGTTCGATAGGCAGTCGTCTCATGTAAAATACTGATATTAAATTGTTACCCAAATGAATTGCTGTGCAGCGCAGCTGAATCATTAGACACGGAAAGGGTTAAATTTAGTCCCTATTATAGATTGAAATTGGCACGTATTGAAATACGTCAAGAAAAAATACATTTGAACAAGAATTAAGACAAGTCACACAAAGGTGTTCTTCAAAAAGCCTAGTCAGAGGCCTCTGTGAGACATGAACAACCGATACCACTTCTGAGCACAAGATAGAAAAGAGAGTGAGATTAATCAAAATCGTCGCAAAGTATCCGACTGTAGATTTAAATTCTGCGGCAATTGATTTAAGAACAAAACCTCTACTTCAATATGACTGAGTTCCTGGTGTCAATTGACTTATCAAATCGTGAATTTTTGAGGCGATTTAGTGAAGTTGCAGCTAAAGATGTTAAATATTCACCACCTGAAAAAAAAAACTGTCGATAAAAGTTACGTAAAACAAAAACCTTAATGAGAAGCAAGAAAAACAAATTATAATCATTGTATTCAACTTGTCCAAGTATTATAAACATCATAACAATACTTCTACAAGTAACAAATGGCGGCGATGACACAAATTGAACAAATCCATTTGAAACACTGACGTTCCATTAACTTGAGTATGTTTTATATCGTCTAATAAAATTTAATGTTTTATGTGCTCTTTGTTGTACCTAAGACCATTAAAATTTATGGTTATTAAAAGTAAAGAGACTTTGTCGCCCATGCCTATAACACATTATCACATAAATAATATTTTTACACATGACGAGGGCAGAAAACTTAGATAAAAATACGACGTTCTAAAAATGAAATATAAAACTTCGGTTTCTTTTAAGTGATAAAAAGCTAAACCTGGTTTTAAAGATAAGAAAGCCACCCCGAGGTCTCCGACTTGACCATCAATTGACAACAATAAGGAACTAACTTGGTTTAAAGTCTAAACTCCACGGAGATGTTCAAATGAAAATGTTTAGCATTCGACCATCTACAGACTGACCCTGCTGAGCGTTACTTAACTTTAACCTCATCGTTTACAGCAAGAAACTGTATTAACCTTTCGGCTCAGTAACGTACAGATCTGTACGTTGTAACAATAAAAATCTATTGTGTCTGCTAATGACTGACGCAACAGCTTAAGCTATAAGCGCATTCAATAAGCAGTTATCCACATCATAATTAACAGACTAAAAACTCTAATAAAAGAGACAATTATAACCGAAATATAGAAGCTGTGGTGGTGGTGCTGTGATCGAATGATTACGAAAAAAATATGATACAATTAGACATTATTACGAATACGTTCATCATGTTTCTATACGGTTTCCGTTACCACGTGTAGTAGAATCATCCGCTTGTGCAGTAATTACAAAATAACTCTTGCGATCACTAATTAATCTATGATAATTTGCTACCGAGCGTTAAATTATGGCAACATTTGTGTCCTTATGACCTTTAGAAGCAGGTACTCTAAGTTTGAATAGTAAACTTAATTTGGACAGTATAGAAAATATTTATTCATTCGTCAATATTAAACTGTACCAGTGTGATCAATCGATGCAGGTTAAGCTGTGCTTGCCACGTCCAAACTGAGGGTGAGTGATGTGAATTAGCCATCAAAGTCCTGCATTTTTAGAAGAGCACGTTAGACCGTCGGTCCCGGTTGTCTAACGAAGATGTATAATATATATTACAGATAGTCGAATGTGTGAACGTCGATGTAGCCCAAGACTGGGTTGTGGAGGTCAAATAGTCAGTCGCTTTTTGTAAAATACTGGTATTGAGCCGGACCCGGTTAAACTGAAAGCCAACAAAGTTGGAAAAAAGCTTGGCAGATTAATAAGACAACAACTAGTTATCACGGTTTTTTTATCTTTTGTTTTTGTGTGTCAATTTAAAAATTTGAGCCTATAGGCCACGGTTTAATACTTATGTATTTAAAAATCTTTATGTCGAAACACTAAACTAAATACTACAAAATCAAACATTACACAAAACTTACAAAAAAATGTACAGAAAACAGTAGAGACGTAAATAATGTATTAAATAAAAAAAAATATAGTCACTCGTGTAAACTTCTAAACAAGTATCACTGCACCAGTGATAATAACTAGCTTTTCCCAAGTAAGACTCAAAACTGTATTAGCTGTAATTAAATTGTAGTAACTGAAATTAAAATGGTTACAGATTTAAAGAAGCACAAACAAAAATACTCAATCCAAATTCCTTACATAAACCCTTCAAAATATTATACATTCAACACAAACTACCCCAGCACATCGCGTGACCAAAAGACATTATTTCGTTCGATTCTCCGTCGAATCGTTATAGATCTCTATCAAGGCGATGAGCTACTAAATTTAATTTTTAATTAAGTAAGCCTGTCGGTCTAAAGGTTTGAAGCCTTATTATCGGGCCCGATTTCATTTCCACGTCGAAGAGTCCAAGTTTTTGGCATCAAATTGATAGCTAAATAAGGTTTCTTTGATCTATTTCTGGAATTTTCCAGATGATTGGAGAAATTATGTTAGATGGGCAGCTTCATTAACTTGTTTTATAAAGATAACATGATTCTGTGACGGACTCGCTATTGGTAACATAATATAACAGAGCAACACGCTTGTATTTCCTGAAGGGGCAGGCAGTGATGTAGGTACACAGTTGTACACCCAAATTTCACCAACGCTGTTATCTAGGTGTATAATGAGTATTATGCACATAAATGCATTCTATTGGAGGAAGAGATTAGGTATGAACCTCACCGGAGCTATTAATCATGAGCTGGTGACAAGGCGGAGTTGTGTAAGGGTAATTGAATTTTCTCAATGATCTTAGATAAAAGTCCTTATAAAATGGAGAAAGCGTCTCAAAAGTTAAAACTCAGGGTTTTCCAGAGGGATACATGGTATGCTGAATGTCAAGTTCATTGAGTGTATCCGCAACAGCATTGTAAGTTTCACGTCATGTCGCTGATGTGGATCCTAAGCCTGCCAGATTAAAATTGGATTAGGTAGGTCATATTATTAACCACGGCATCCCTTTTCTGGTGGAAGTGCGCTTTCACACAGGTGGGCATAGAATATGCTGGCGTTATGACCTAAATACATTTGTCAGGGGCGGGAATGCTATTGTCACACGAAGAGAGGTATAGAAGGACGTGGGGGAGACCTTTGCCCAGCATTACGATTACTCAGGTAGGTAAAAAATAAACAAAACAACAATCAACTACCTCATTGCTGGGTTCGATTACCAAATCGGGCAGTTTTATTGAGTTTTTCTGATAGAGAATTCTCGCTGTTTGGAAATGTGCCCGCTAAATGGCAATACGCCTATTGGTAAAATGTGGGTGTATATTTGTGGTACACGCTTCTGCCTACACCTTCTGAGAAAACAGGCCTGATCTTACGTTCCTACGTTTATTTTTGGGATGGGTCTCTGACCTATGGCATATAAATGTAAACACTCCATCACCCTTATTTGTCTACAAATAAATGTAGGCTTCTTATTTCATGTTAATAATAGATGAACAAGGAAACTGGTCCGGATGGCAAATTAATTATTGTTCACCGGTTCCTACCCACGTGTATTTTTCAAGATTGCCCGACTAGTTTAACTTGAGACATCGTGGGCTCAGCTCATGACTAAGGGCTCCATTTGAGTTCGAAACGACTCGGGAAATCCCGAAAAATGCACGTGAATAGTAATCGTTGAACAATAATTAACATGAATGTGCCTCACGAAATTAATTGTACAAAAATACGGATGGCGAATGACAAATTATCATAGTACTATAGAATTCCTAATATATTAATATAATTTCCATGTCTACAAAGTAGACATAATGTCCTGCCGATCTAGTATCGGCTTGTGACAGGTCATTGAACTCCCTAAATTATACTTTGAGCTTCACGATAACTGCTGCATGTTTCCATCAATTAGGACGTTAACCAAACTTGAAATAGCTGTGGATCTTTATTCAAAAGGCCTTTCCAGACATCCTACAAGATTATGCTCACATAACCACAAACAGTGATTCTTCTTCGATTGACCTCTGATTTCTTTGGGCTTTTAGGATATGCCTTCAATGTACAAAAGCGATATGAAAAACAGTTTTGTAATGAATTATTTACAGAATTAGCTATTTGAATTCGAATACAATCACATTGTATGGGGCTAAATTATAGCCTCAATATTAAGAATTTAAAAAATAATAGTAAGAACCTGCGCCTCCCGGATGAATACTCCAGGCGCTCTGACCACTAAGCCATGTCAACCTAGTGGTCAGAGCGCCTGGAGTATCTATCCGGGAGGGGCAGGTTCGAATCCTGTTCACGACCGTATTCTTTTTCCAATTAATATTGTAACTTTAGAGTTCACTAAGCATGCGTGAATGCTTTTCAAAGATTTATCTTGAATAATAGTAAGAGTTAAATGTAATAACTGAATATAGATAGATATAATACCTAAATAAAAAAGGCTAGCTTAGTCACTATAATTGCACTGAAAGTCTTTTAATCCTTTGTACTCGTATTTCGCTAAAATTAAATCTAAACCCTTTATGTTTTTGTTGTCCACAAAAATAAAGAATAGAGTTTATTCTCATTCATAGTTAACTTTACTCTAGAACTGTAACTTTGTACTTACTGTAAAATGACATAACATAACATAGCATCACGCCTGCATTCCCCGAATGGAAATGCAGAGGTGTACACAGTTGTGCACCCACATTTCACCAATGCTGCTATAAGTCCCATGTAATAGGTGGTAAGCCTATTGCTATCTGCTGGGCGCAAATCCAAACTTCGGGCTGCTACGAAGAATTTTCTAACAGAAAAACTCAATAACACTTTGCCCGACCCGGGGATTGAACCCAGGACTTCATGATTAGCAGTCGCAATTTGGGACCACTAGACCATCGAGGCAGTTGTAAAATGAGACAACAGATAATCAGAGATGGCACGGTCGGTGCAGTTGTCAAGACATCAGATCTGAGCCACGCTGGTTCAATTTCCACATGGAACAATTAAAAATGTAGATAAATTTTCCGAGTTTAGGTGTAAAAGCATTTCTTAATACATCTGTGTTTGCAAACGTCACTATTCATCTTAACATAGCATCACCACGCCTGTATTCCCTCAAGAGGTAAGCAGTTGTACATTCACATTCCACGAATGCTGCTATTAAGTCCCTTAAGACGGCGCAGTGGTCGAAGGACCGGCTGCTGCGCCGCGTGCCGCAGATTAGATTCCTGCATGGAGCAAATATATGTGTGATAATTGTTTCAGTCTTGGTGTGTGTGCATGTGAGATTAAATTAAAAATTGTGTGTGAATGTAAACGCACCCGCAATACGGGAACAAATTCCTGGTGAGGGGTAAATTACTTTTTAAAATAAGGGCTGACTATTATCGTCTTGCAGGCACAATTCCAAACTCCGACCAGCTACTGAGATTTTTTTACCCTCCACTTTTCCAGACTCAGGAATCGAACCCGGGACCTCATGCTCAGTATTCGCACATCAGACCACTAGATCAACGAGACGGTTCCAACTGTACATTTCAATAAAACAAAAATATCATCCGATACGAATTGAAGTCCTCGGTAGACTAGATGTTTTACTGTAACAATTAGGTAGCTACGCATGCTAAGTCTTAATATTAATTCTAAGCATTTATTACCTAACTAGATAACCCGGTGTACTTCGTATCACCTCTAACGTCAAATATTTGACAGGAAAGTAGGTAGAACAGTTTATTGGGGCAAATGAAATTGTTGTTTTTACTATCTTCCTCGCAATTTTTCGACATTTTCTCACCGGTTAAACCTTCCCTGGACTACGAAAAACATTTAAAAACCAAAATCAGCTAAATCGGCCCAGCCGTTCTTTAGTTTTAGCGAGACAAACGAACAGCAATTGATTTATATATATATATTTATATATATAGATAACATATACAAGAAATCAAAAGAAGCCGGGGTAAACATAAACAACAGATTGCAATGCTTAAGTCCTCATCGAGTAAATGTTCTTATTTGTTGAATGCTCCGCGGGCGCCTCCAAGGCGAGCGGAATCTTCTATTTGAATAATTTGATTAAGGATTACTGCATACTACGCAATTATTTTGTTGTTGGTATGTTTGTGTTAAAAAAAAAAACTTGGCTTAAAAAGAGGCATTTGTTCGTGCAAATCGTTATCAATGAATTAATGGTTGTTCAGTTTTTTTTTAACAAGAATGGTATTGAACCCATGAGCTCATGCTCAGCTATCGCACTTGGGACCACTAGAGCAATGAGGCAGACATTTTTCAGTCTACTTTTGGACTATGCTATAATTATTATGGGTGAATAAGAAAGTAACTTTCAGGCGCGTATTAAGAAATTATTACGTAAACGTTGAAAAAAATTAATTGTCATGAATGTTAGTCAAACTTACATTAATTATTAATTAAGTTAAGATGGCTTAGCGGTCAGAGCGCCTGGAGTATTCATCCGGGAGGCGCAGGTTCGTATCCTGTTCGCAACCGTATTTTTTTTCCATTAATATTGTAACTTTAAATATATTTCTGTCAGTTTTTGAGTTGCGCAACTAATTGCAGGCTAACCTGCAGTAAAAAGTTGTCCTTTTTTCGAATTTAATTTAAAATTTGAAAGCTGAAAATGTATTAGGAGCCACAACATCATATTATAAACGTGTTTGTTTTACATATATTAGATGAAATAAATGGCTCTGCAATTTATCTCATTCAAGATAACATTCTTAATTAAGATTAAAGGCACGTGGTAAAACATTATGATTAATGTTCAAACTTTGTAATTGTTTAATTATATTCATGTATAATAGTCACGATTTTCTTATTAGATGCATAACATTTAGTTAATTAATCCTCGTTCATAATTCTCAGTCCTTTTCCTAATTTATTTTGGGGTCGTCGCAGCATGTACTTTTCTGCCTTATTATATAACTATCAACCGTCATATTAGCAGTCACTCCTTTTCCAGCCAAATCATCTTTCACACAATCCTTCCATCGTTTTCTTGATCTTCTTCTATTCTTGTAATTACCATCATCAAAAAAGCACCAAACAAAATTTTATTCACATATATAGGGAACAATTGATATTCGTCGAAAGGAACAACACAAACATTACGTTGTCAACTATGCAGTCGCTCGCGTTCCATAAGCCTAAACAAGCCACAGCAAAGTACCGAGCGCTTACAACTCTATCACCATAGCAATAAGGCGCAAAACACCGTTAACACAACCTCTCCATAAATCCTTATCGATTGACAGTACAAGATGTTTTCGATTCTATTTATCTATACTTTGAAGTGTGTTCAATTTGATCTTTTATTACGTGAAAGCGAACTCTGTCTGTATACAGAAATGTCCAATCGGGAAATCTATGTAGTCACTTGGATTGCATTTTTACGCTCCACGGATATAAGGACTCGTTCAGATCAGGTGAAACGATACGGTTACTTGACGCTGTACTTCTGCAGTATAAAATGTCATTCGTATCTCTTGGGTATGAGCAAAGGTTTTGCGTTAGATATTTTTGAAGCCAGTATATTATTGTATGTTGAGGAAACCGAGTGGTTAAGAATTGAAGGTGTAATTCAGTTCAGCGAGGAGTGACGGTTGGTAGAGGACTTAGAGTAATGATACAAGAGGCACGAGTTCAAACTCTGCTTGCAATGGAATTTAACTATTAAAAAAAAGTAGGAATAAGTAAAAGTTCTCAGTTTCAACGTGCTTAAGAGTGCACGAGCACTTTTAAATAAAATAACTTTCGTATGACACATTTATATGAATTATATTGTTCACTGGTTACTCAGGTGCATCTTTGGCTTGCCGACAAATTTTGGACTCGAACGGAGCCCTTAGGCATGAGCTGAACCCGAGGCGATGTCACATATAAGTGTGACTCGCGACATCGCTGCGTCGCGAGTCACACTTATATGTGACATCGCCGAAAAACTAAAGTGAGTGTAATGACCGCTGATCAATGATTAACACTTTTTAACTGTGATTTTTTTTAAACTTTTTAGTTGTGTGTTCTGTCAATGATTAATGTTTTAACTATTCAGTTGTTGTAATAAAAACAACTTTAAATTGGATTAATCGCGTGTATTATTGGTATTTGTTTTTCCTGACGTTTCGAATACTTTGCAGCATTCATGGTCGCCGGAGGACGAAACGTCAGGAAAAACAAATACAAAAAATACACGCGATTAATCCGGTTTAATTATTTTATTATAATGTGTAGTGATCGCGAAAACCTAAGATATAACCATATTAAGTTGTTTTCACGCAGAAAAACGGGTTATACTGATGATGACGTCAAAGATTAATACTAACCAAAGGAAATAATAAATTGAACAAAAAACAAAATTCCAAATAACTAACGAACAACACACCGCTTAAACAATAAACCGAAGCACTTTTGCTTGAGTCATTACCGCGAGCGATTGCGTGCGTATTTTACGGGGTCAACGACCTATATTATACTAAACGTAGACTACTAATTATAGTAATAAATAACATTTTAGGGCTATTTTTTCGTTTCCGTACAGATGGTATCGTTTATCGGTAGATGATATCTTATAGAGAGACGGTTTCTGATGTAAGAAATGGCTGATTGTGATATGCAATATAATAGCCAATTACCATTGACATGATTAGGATATTCTAATACATATTTACATGCATTTACGCATGCGAAAATTTAATTTAATTAATACCTTACGGAAACAGCGGTGTTAAACCTTAAGCGTGTGTATTGGTGCATCTATCTATGGCATCGTAGCCCCCAAACCAAACCGATAGATCAATTTTGAAAACTTTTTTTTTTAGTAAGTTATTAGTATGAAATTTAAAATTCATGTAATAGATCGTTAAATAACAGTGAGATATTTTTTAATTTAAAATTTATGTTTTATGATGTTAAGAAGTTGGGGTGAAGATGAATGAGTTCTGTCATCATTATTATCGACCCGTTTTGACAACATAAAATCACTTTAATCTCAACTAAAGCCTAAAGCCAACTAAATCAACTAATTGTTCAAGATAAATCTTTGAAAAGCATTAACGCATGCTTAACGAACTCTAAAGTTACAAGAGGTCGAGATGGCTTAGTGGTCAGAGCGCCTGGATTATTCATCCGGGAGGCGCAGGGTCGAATCCTGTTCGCGACCGTATTCTTTTTCCATTTAATATTGTAACTCAACTAATTGTGTTTGAAAAATACCCAATTTTTACACACTACAATTTTATCTAGATAAACCAATAAAATGCTTATTTATTTATGTAGATAATTAACAGAAATAAGTAACGAATCCGCGTCCTTAAAAAAGAAAACTGAGCTATAACACCCGTACTTTCCGTCTATAATTTTATTAATGGATTATTGTCGTCAATATAATCGTTCCCTCCATTCACGAGCTAATTGGAGGGATCAAACGATTGAACGATTGGATGCCGATAATCCTCCATTGTTGCTTTCAATAGACTTTTGTTACTTTAGAACACACAAAGTAACTTAATGAGACTATACAACAATGTGGCGTGCAGGGATATTTATTTTTGTAAATAATCTGGTATAAATTTCAGTTCGTCAAGTTTAAAATGTAGCCCATGTTTTTTTTTGTGTTGGTCTCTTGGTAGAAACCCAAAGGAGATTTGTCTACATAACCGAACAATATCAATGTTGAGGCAGTTTGATGCCTCCAGCCAGAACATATTTTAAAATACTACAAACTACAATAACAAAACTACAACAGCGCTAAGGACGTCCCCTAAGGGACACGAGCCTCGGCTTAGGGCGTTACTGGCGGTAAAACTAGGGACTAGCTGGATTATATCAGTTTTCTTTTTATTAAGAGACGAATTTAAAGCAAGTGACTCGGTGCGGGCCTGCTCGAGCAAGGTTTGGGGCGGAGACCCCATGTTATATCTGTAGACTGCACTATATATTTATTTATCATTAAAAATAAATGCACTCACTCTTTTAAATATGATGAATGTGGTGCTTACCTATAAGAAATTGTAAAAAATTGTTGGCGAGCCAGTAAAATTAAATAATAATTAATAATTTGGTCAACCTAGCATTGTTCAGATTTTTTTTAAGACCCACAATTTTTTAAAATCTTTTTTAATTTCATTACACTGTGCCCTAGTTCAGGAAAAATAGGAGCGGCTCATTTCCTTGATTGTCACACATATTGTAACAAAGAAAACTATGACACCTGCTTTTAACTTCGCGAAATTACATTCAAGAGGTCCCTTATATTCGTAACAAACCAAACCTAATCTGTTTTCTATGAAAGTGAAAAAAAAAAACAAAAGGCATCGTTTACGCACGTAGCGCTACGCCGTAGCCCTTTTCGAATTCGTAGCAATCAACTACAAAGTAATGGTCGGATGCCATGTCAAAGGAATTCCATAAAATGTGCGGTGAAAATACAGTTTTTTAGCTTGAGGCCACAAAGTGAGCGACCTCACCATCACAACTGGCTGATATTAAAAAAATGTTCTGGGTTATACCGATGCCAAAATTTTAAAGCTGATGTTCTTTCAATTTTTTAAATATTATCTCCTGAAATGTTTATATTTTTGTCTTATTTATGGTATATGTCCTCCATTGCGGTATAGACAAGGCCGTTTTAGAAGCCACATCATTTGCCGAACGTAACGAATGGTGAAGAAATCTTAAGCGACGCTTTGCGTGATCGTACGCGTGGTCAATGGGAATTCGGCCAACAAACAAATTGTAACTTTGACTTCAAATTGCGTTGTGTAAATACAAATTCCCGTGTTTATTTGTTTTTCCTTTCTCGTGTTCTTTTTTGAGGTTTACGTTATTCATCCTGTGTGTCGTGGCTTTAATTGTGTCGAATAAAAGTAAAGACTTGATTAGGCAAAACTTCAGGCTTCTAATTTGTGCCCAGTAGATGGCAGTAGGCTCACCACCATTACATTGGACATTACATTGGACGAAATGTGGGTGTACAACTGTGTCAGTGGCGTGCATTGCATATAAGCAAATAGGCAGTGCCTACCTCAAAAAAGTACCTAAATACAACCTATTTCACAGGTTAAAGTGCCTATCTCAAAAAAAAACCTAAATACAGGTATAATATTCAGGTAATTTTTTGAGGTAGGCACTGCCTATTTGCCTATATGCAATGCACGCAACTGAATTGTCTACACCTCTGCCTACCCCTTCGGGGAATACAGCCGTGATGCCATGTTAAATAATTATTATTCAGAAAAAGTTTTAATAACGTTTACAATATCTCTTACCTATAAGACAAATTGCATCATCGTCAATTAACTCTTTTATTAATCACGTATATTTTCTTTTCTTATCAAGATAAAATAAAAACACACATCTCCGCCTTCCATACTGTAATTTTAATCGTGATATGTCTACTAAAAAAGTATACATAATTATTCACCAGTTCATAGAAATACATTAAAATTCTTACAAAGAAAAATGAGCTTTACATTGGTATTTAATATCTAAAGCCCCAGTTCCAGTTTTATGTTATCAAAATAAAATTGCATAATAATTTCGTATCCTTATAATTCCGCAAATGCCATTGCAAGTCTAATAAAAGTACAAGCAATTTGGAGTCACGCAAAACTGTATTTAGGATGCAGGTACGTTGCACTTTTTCAGCTGACATTATTCGTAGAAAATGTTATTACATTTTTAAATCACTCGCCATTCTGCATTGAAGCCTTAATTTCTTTGTAATAAGCATACATTTTCTCGTGTCTTTGGATTTTTATATTCAATACTTTAGAAAAAAAGGATTAACTAGTATTTCAATCATTGAGAATTTATAGAGAACTAGCTGGTGCCCGCGACCTCATCTGCGTGTCTAGTTAGCCTATGTCCTACCCTAAGATACAATCTATCTCCTTGCCAAATTTCATTACGACTCGTTCAGCCGTTTGGTCGTGAAAAGGTGACAAGCAAACTAACCGAGTTACTTTCGCTTTTTTTTAGTATTAGTATGGATGGTCAAGAATCGAGTTCAGTCATGGCCTTACGCTGATAAGATCGAAATCTAATCCCTTTTAAAGTTTAAGAATAAATAAAACAGGTACGATGATGGTGAAAGCCAAGTATGATCTTTTTAAACTTATCCCATCAAAAACATAAATGTGTAAAACTGGGCCAATTTCGGTGCTAACAAACAACGCCAAGAGTTGACTGCTGACAAAAGAGGTGAGATTTAAATGGGCACCAAGTAAAATCTGTATAACTGTAACGATTTAATACATTTTATAATTAGTTAAATTTTGTATCGAATGAAATGATTAGTAATGTCAATCGGTCACCTTCCTAAGATTTTTAAATACCATGTAAATATTTAGATTAAGACAATATTAGCGTGATTGTGAGTATGTATTATTCAGGTTTATTTACATTTATAAAAATAAAACCCTGTTATTTTTATTTTATTCATCATAAATGTTAAATAATAGGTTCAGATAAAATATATTCATAAATCTTATTCTTTAAAAACTCCAAGACAAATATTTTCACTAGCCGAAATTGCTATAAACACTAATCCTAAAATACCCCGTCCACACAAAAAGGTTTTTATATTTTCGCATTACTTTTACAAAAGTACCCATATAGTATAATGAAGTTATCGTAAAAATGTAAGAGGCCAACCATTGTCTTCTGAGCGGTGTTTTTTTGTAGGGTGGGGACAACAGTTGTTGCATATTTTTTGTTGAAAGGGTTCCGTGTGTATAGTTATGAATTACGACGTATATACAAGTATTTAACTTATGATTTTTTAGGTAAAGTAAATTCAGAATGTCAATATAGTACATATTATAACAAAATATGAGTATTAAGATAATTTATATTATTTTTACAGCACAGAATACTACAATCTAGACATTAATATATTTATCGGAAATTCTTGAGGCTCACATTTCCCACTTAACCATTAATTGTAACAATTTATGACGAGGAGATAAAGTGACATGCGTTTTCGTTTTATGTTTATTGATAAAATTGGAATCTATTCTAGTGTTATTTAGATGAAATTTAAAAATACCCTTTCCGGCTGACCTTTCCTAAAAATGTAATTCAACTTTATATTACAAAGTATTGGATTGTAATTTGACGTAACATAAGAATCGAAAGCATTATTTAATGCTTTTTATTCTTCTCGTCTTCTTTTCTGTCTAACACACGATACAAGTCCGCAATATTAATAACAAATAATTTTTAACTCGATAACTGGTCACTCGACTCTCAAAATATTTTTGTAGTTAATATTTCAAAGTAAAACCACGTTGACCTTAAATATAAATTCCTCAAAACTTCTTTACGCGTGTACTTTTGACGACACATAAAATTCAACTCTAGGATTTTATAATCCTATAAAATACCATTCCGCTCTGACTTGAAGTTTGACCCCAGATTTTTTGGGGTCCTTAACTAAACAGGGGAAACTGTGAAAGTTTTTATATAAACTGAACTTTTTTATTACTTTGTGTTTCTCTGTGTTTAGTTGGTAGTAACACGTTTAAACTTTCGTCAACGAATACATGACTTTCTGAGCACATTTTAAAGGTGGGTAAATGGGCAGCTTAATACACATTATTTACTAGATGTATCTCGCAGTTCACGTGCAGGATTCTCATTTTCCAGGAATAAATCATATCCTTTGTCCTTTTCCGTGATTGAAAGTAATTTTGTTCCAGAATGCATCCTGATTAGTGCAATGTTTTAGCGTGACTGATGACCAAAAACATCCAAACTCACAAATATTCTAGCTTTCGCATTCATAATATTCTAGAGCTACCTGTATGATACCAAATTATTTTACCAATTGTTTTCAAATATTGAACATAAGTAGTGATATAAATGAAATTGATACTTAAAGAATTTTATCAGATTCAGAAATACATAAAAAATTAACATCAAATATTTTATGTACTTTCGCGTGCGTTGGAAATGTTTCCTAGAAGTGCACGTAATACATTATTATGTTGAAAATCTAACCTTACATTAAATACTATTTCACTATCAATAAACGCTAACAACAAACGTTTACGTATAGAACCAACTTCTCATTTCAGTCCATTGTGTCGAATATAAAGGAATAAAGATTGATCAAGTGCGTGACGAACACGCATTATTGAAGGAGTCTGTAGCTGTTATAGGTACAACCAAACAGTTTTACTTATACATTTCTTAAAGTAAAGTTCCAGATTGTTCGATGTATTTGTGGAAAATAGTCACGAAATGAAACCTTACTTCTACGAAATAGTTGAAAAGAATTGGGGGACTGATTTCAATAGAATCTAGACTCTAGGGACTCATGGACTCGGGCTTAACTATCTAAATGAAAGTGGCCTTTGATAAACATATTGTTGTTACTTTACTGGCAATTTTTTTTGTAGATTTTTATGTGATTCGAAGAAAATTTTAAAATTATTCTCATCTATCATGTAGCATGTTAACTATGTGGTTTACAATGATTATGCATAAATTTATTCATTTTATGCAACTAGGATTGTGTGTCGCAAGCGCGGCTACTGAGCGTGTCCTGAGTTCGATTCCCAGGTCGGGCAAAGTGTTATTGGGTTTTTCTGTTAGGAAATTATCAGTGGCGTTCGCACCAAGGAGTGAAGGAAGACGGAGTGCACCTGTGTTGGCGCATACACTTGTGCACTATAATATCTCCTCGGAGATAGGCCGCCGTGACCGAAATACGGTCGGGAGGAGTATATATGTATTCCAGACTGATTATTATTAAAGACAAAATGATTAGTATATCAATACATACATATAAATAAACTTGAAATGTCTGTTTGTAATAGCAAAATAATAGTTTTTGTAAGCACATACCGTTATTTGCATGATACCTGTACCTACCTAAAAATCAGTTTTCAAAATTGTGGTCTGTCTGTGTGTTTGTATCGTCCTATTTTTGAAACTGGCTGGATTCTGATAAGATTTTACTGGCAAGTAGTTGACTATGAAAGGAATAACTTAGGCTAATTATAATATAATTATACACGGGTAAATTCGCAGGGCACAACTAGTAATAGATAAAATTCTGTAGGTAACAATTATGACATAAATCAGAATACTTTAATATTATCTTCGAATCACCTTGTAAATCACAAAATATTGCCATTAAAGTAATTGCTATACTAGGTCAAGGTATCTATTAACAAGTATGAATGGAGAAGAATAAGCTTACCCATTTATTTAATTAGGAAAACAAATGTTGGTCCTTCGAGCCAATTTCAAAGGACCAAAAAATCAATGTACCCTCTATCTTCACTTCCTATCGAATTTCATCGATTTGCTCCTTGATATTCATTTAAAAACCAGATCACGTAAGTAACAGTGAACTACGAGCAATTTGTAGGCCGTTACGAGAAACCTTAGGATCCGAGACGTCAATATATCGTCTTAAGTGCCTCACAAATTTATAGGTACCAACACGTGTGATTGCTACCGTAAATATAATATATATATATATATATATTTGAATAATGTCCCATCCGTTTCCGTTTCACTGAGCAGGCCTTGGTACGTAACAGGATATTGGTAAAACATATTGCTTATATTAAGCCTCTCGATATATTTTTTGGATATTATCTTATAAATAGCAGGCGTGATTTACCTAAAATTTGTATATTTTTCTCTCAAATGACGAGTTTCCTGCGGGTAGATTTTAAAGTTAATATTATTGTGTAACTTATCTTGTAGCGAAGTAGTTGTAGATTTTGGGGTTTTATGTTAAACTCATTTAAAGAAGGCGAAAAAAAAAACGTCTGTTTTCATCATTAAATTGAATATGTCTTGTAAGTTAATAATCGGTAGTACATTTTAAACCAGCTGCCATTACCCATTATATACCAGTATCATGGAAATTAACATTGTTGTTTATAGATAATAACATTAAGTTCAACTATAGATCTTATTAAGCTTGTTTATAAATACGAAAAAGGTTTGGTTTCACCTGCATCTTGGTCTTGTTTATAAACATTTTAATAATTATAAGATTCGTACTATAAATACTTAGAAATGTTGTTATTTTTTTATTAAGATACCTAATGAAGCAAGTGTTTACAGTGTTTGTTATGGTGACTAATACTAACATATCCTTAGTATATTACACATTTATTTGTTCAAGTGTTTTAAGTTACGATATTGCTCAAAAAGTTTTATGATTACGACAGCAACGGCGAGCAGCTGATTTTGGTTCTCAGTATTAAATTCTACAATAATCTTAAAATATTGGTTCAATAAACTATTCTATAAATACCTTCCTTTTCCAATAACTTTAAACAGACAATTAATGTAAATTAGCCCCGCAGTTTTCAAGAAATTATTATAAAAGTTAAAATCATAAGGCAAAAGTTGAAATGCCATTAAACTTTAATTTAGTTTATTACATTCGGCTTTTAATGTGCCCTTGAAGTTAATAGAGAGTTTTGAACTCATATTACGTACGTGCATGATTGAAATGTAATTTATTAGACCTGTTTGTTAGTTCAAAGAATACTGAGAGAGGTCTGTTATTTTAAATATAATGATAGAATATCATTATCGTTTATTGTGTGTCACAAGTAAGTAGTAAGTAAAAACAGATGGTAATACATTATTATGAAACACTGTAACATACCCTTAGGCTGTACAATATTTATAAGTATAAAAAGAAAAAAAAAAAAAAAACAATAAATATTCAAACATGATGCACAACATTTTGAACTTACGTCTCTCTTCTAGTAGAAATTCAATAATAATAATAGATTATATAATGAACATTACAAAATATTATTCAATTAATCTACTTATTAAAACAGCGAAATTAAAGACAGTGTTAATAATGAAAGTCGAAATTAGTAAACTTACATTTTAAGCATTAGAACAGTGTAGAAACATATGACTACCACCATGCCATACCATGTGGTGCCTATACCTTTAGTCATCTTACGACCACGAGCACTGCAATGTGTTCGATATGGTTCGATACGTCGGGAAAAACAACAAAAATAAAAAATACACGCCATTAGTCCTGTTAAAAGATATTTTATTATAATGTGTAATGATCACGAAAACCTAAAATGAAAGTATATACATATATAGTTTGATTTAAAGTTGTTGAAAATAAGATTTAATTATTCTATTAACGCATTAAAGGCATTCATTACAATTAAGTCAAACACTTTTCTTCCAGACTACAAATCGGACAGTTTCCGCGAGAAATTACTCAGTGAAAGCCCACTCAGTATGTTTCACGGGAAACATTTCCGAGGATAATTCTTTACGTGCGAAACCGCAACAGGCTTCAAGTCTAAAATATAGCGCCTCACGTACCACCAATATTTCTAGGCGATAATTTTATTAAAACAAATTCGTAATTTAAAACCGTAAAATTCCACGTACCGCTCATACGGCGTGCCATTAAGATGGGGGCCTCAATGTATCAAAAGGTCCATACCAATTTGTTTGTGTCACAAAATAGAAATTTAGGTAAATTCGTCTAGAAAGCCGTGGGACCACTCGAAAACGTATTCCGCTTATTCACTCGACATTCGCGCTACTTTATTGGAATTGTACCTTAAAAACCCTTTTCGTATCGAGTCCCTTACATATATGTAGATGCTTATTGGAACCTTTTCCTTTGTGTTGTAACGCGTGACGTTTTGTATAAGCTCTTTTTATACTCTTTCAGCAACTATTTACTGAGGCCTAACAGTATAGGTATATACGTAAATACATGCCACATTTCTATTTGAGTACAGAAAATAAGGTTTGCGTAAGAGAAATGTCTTCAGTTAATGTGGGAGTCAGCAGTTACGATAAGTTCGGTAACACGGAGCAAGGATTGTTTGACAGTGGGCCGGTAATAGGGTTAACGTATTATACTGACGAATCAAAATATTATAATAGATGATCACGCTACTTTTTGTTATGATTACATGTATTTGTTCCTCATTTTAGAAGTACCTTTATATTAATTTGTCGTCTAAGAAAAATATTTTTGTTTGACACTAATATATGTAATGTTGCCTCTCACGTTATAGACCTTCATTTCTCTGCTCCCGCTCATTTGTTTAATGTATTATTAGTTCATGTAATATATATCCAACAGTATTAAATAATATATATATATATATATATGTATATAAAATAAAAAATATATAATATATAAATTTTATGTATGTATGTTTAGTACGCCACAACCTACTGCAATAATTATTTCTTCTTCTCCATCCTATGCTTGCTTGGAAGAGATCACGGAAAGCGATAAGGCCGCCTATTATACAATAATATTAAGTTACATATTTCCTATGTAATTTATTTGGTGTACATTAAAGAGTATATAAATAGATAAGATTCATGTTTGTGTGTCTTGAACTAAGTTTGTAGGTTACTTTTGTCTTTGTCGTTAAGGGGCATCCATTTTCATCCAACACAGCCTCATAGCATTACGCTTGTATTTCCCGAAGGGGTAGGCAGTTGTACACCCACATTTCACCTATGCTGTTCTTAAGTCCCATGCAGAATTCCCAACTGCGTGCTGCTACTGAAAATTTCCTCACAGAATATCCTAATAACACTTTGCCTGACCTGGGAATCGAACCGAAGACCTCCTACTTAGCAGTCGCACTTGGGACCACTAGACCAACGAGGCAGTACAGGAAAATAGTTAGCATTATAAAGCCTAGCGCTCATGTGAGATTTCTCACTCATTGAAACACCATGCGTGACCTGTTCAAAAGAGTTCATTATATTACAGTTTCCTTCATAACACTTTTATGATGATTTTATCACCTCAATTAGCCGGTAAGCTAATTGTCAAACGATTTGTCTATAGTGACCTAGTTACGAACCGTGGTGTACAGGCAACAAAGTGGTATCATAGCCCACTTACACAAAATTTGTTATAAATTGTCAAGGTAGTTAAAATATTTAATGTTTCTTGAATACTGCAGTTATGGGTACATGAGATTTAGATAACTTATAATATCAATTAACAAATTATCATGAGAGTATACCCGAATATAAGTAGTCGTACCTACCTACCTATATTATAGCCATCAAACAATCTGGCTAGCCTTTTTCTAACTCCATTGGGGTCCGATGCACTTAATACCAGTATCTTACACGGAGCGACTGCCTATCTGACCGCCACATCCAAATTACTGGGTAACACTATATCTTGTGGTATGACTGGTTGTCAGACAGAAATTCTCTGACTACCCGTAACAGCTGTCATAGATCTTAATTTGACAATCGGGACCGACCGGGACGACAGACCGACGGCTTAATGTGCTCTCCGAGGCTCGGTGAAGTCACGGTAAGAAATTATTATAGTCACCCATCTACACATTGTCCGCGGCAAGCGCAGCTTAACCTCGATCGATCTATATATCCGGCTGTTTCTTAGCCACAAGTCCCCACATATCCATAAACCGGACGAATTTCCAAAGTTGTGACAGCTACTGAGAATTTCCTGACACAATATCAATAACATTTTGATGACCCGGGAATAGAACCCAGGACCTCTTTCTTAGCATTATGAGGCACTTATTAATACTTATCTCATTTCATAGAAATCGTAAATGCATATCAATACATCATGGTGGCAATAGCTGATAGTCGCTGCCTGCCCGAATTGGGAACTGGCGTGATTATATTATAACGATTATATGTATGGTAGCAATAGGTTCCGGATTGTCTTTTGAAATATATGTAGAAAACCAATTTCGATCTAGAAGTTAAAATTTAGATGATCATGACTATAATAATAATTTCTTCGACTGTACGTGTGTAGCCCGCCTGGGTATAATTTAATGTCGTGCTGGTGGATTTCTTAGTAGTAAAGTTTCGTACGTAATAGTTTTATGTTGTAAGTAGTGAAGAAAGTAAGGTTTACTGCCGCAATGTGGGGAGAAAATTGTTGGTCTATTATGCGAAGTTAAATAAGGTTTTGTTTTAAAGGTCTCAGGTGAACAGCGTTTTAGTCATTTTTCAGAACGATACAGCGACTCAGATCTAAACTTCGTTTACTTTTAGTATCAGCATCAGCGATTTAGATGATTTTTGAAGCTTTATACAGCGGCTGAAAGCCTAATTCAAATCCAGTGAAAACCATTACACCAAAATGTGATGCAATAATGAAATGCATTGGAATTGAGTATTCAGCTACTAGTAGCAGTACCAGGTGGTGAGCATATTGCCATCTACCGAGCATAATTCCAAATTTCGAGCTGATTTCCAAATTCTCAGGATTTGGACCCGGGAGATGGCAATTCAAATATGCAATCTGATCTATGTTGAAAATCGACCTCCAAAACCCTACTTCCTACTAAATATAAATGCGAGTTGTGAGGATGGATGGATTTTTGTTACTCTTTCACGCAATAATTACTGAGTGGATTTGGATGAAATTGGCACACATGTAGCTTATAACTTGGATTAATACATTTGATACTTTTTATTCCAACTGTACCCTATTCTGAACTCCACGCAGACGAAGTCGCGCGCAGAACCTAGTTACAAATCTTCTTCTTGTCAATGACTATATATTTATGTGTTTCATAAATACATTTGGACCAGTAACTGGCCTACTGGACATCTTTGACTTAAGCTCGCATTAAATAGGTTACAAATAAGATGAAATTAATAAAAACATAAAAACATGCCTGCCTTGTGTGGATTATATTTTTAGCCAAAAAATTTTTTTTATCTCTCTAGCCTTTGTTACCCGGGATAATGTAAGGATTCTATCGATACCCCATATATCTAAATCAGTTCAGGCGATTAGAAATTATGGTGGAATAAAGTCCTAAACATACATACATAAACACTAAAAACATAACATTCAGTTTTTAGGCAGTCGTATAATAAATACTTAATTGACCCATCAAAACGTTGAACAACGGTTGAACCTAACCTATAATCGCTAAAGGGTTCAAACAAAACTATCATTTTACCTTGCAGCTTCATGTTGACAACAATTCATAGGAGTAAGGTAGTGAACACGGGTTTAACGTGGTTTTAGCCAAACGACCCGACCTGTGGACAGGAGTACACCGTGTTGACATGGCTGAATTCAAACCGCAGTAGTAAACTACATTGGTGTGTAACAGCATGGGTAATAAAAGGAACTTTATTTAGTAGTAATAAATAACATGGCTACTGAATGATAGAAGATAAAGATTAAGTTTACTGACAGTTTATAAGACGTTTAAGATTTTTTTTTATGATATAAGGTGCAACCGACCTGACGGATCGCCTGATGGTAAGCGATTACCGCCGCCCATCGACACCCACAACCCCAAAGGAGTCGCAAGTGCGTTGCCGGGCTTTTAAAGGGTTTGGGCCTCCGCTACCATCACTCACTCGGCGCATCACAACGCAAGCGTTGTTTCACACTGGTTTTCTGTGAGGCCGTGATATCACTCCGGTCGAGCCGGCCAATTCGTACCAAAAGCATGACTCTCCCTCCGTAGGAATGGCTCTTCCGATTACAATGAATTTTATGCATGAGTAAACAGCCGTTTCTATTTTAAACATTGATGGTGACCTTGACCTTAATTGAGCATGAAATAATACTTGGTTATGAAATTATTCCCTGCTCCTAATTCCACAGCAAATACATCTGGACGACCAGGTTTCATCATTCGGAATTTAAAGTCATAATAATCTGAAGTGCTTTGAAGTAAAACTAGACTACCTATTAATTATGGTTTGAGATTCACGATGACTGATGCATGTGTGTCGTCAGTCAGGACTGATCAACTTGATATAGATAGGAAAATCTCGATAAAAAAATAACAATCCATGTAATTTTCCGCATACTCGTCTGATGGTAAGCACCGGTGTGGCCGAGGATGAAGCACATAGATCCACAAGTAATTTATTCATTCCAAGTAGAGTGGATAGATTTGGGAGGAATGATAGTTGGGAAGTTGAAGCAACTGCCCAGACCCGTTTCCCGCAACGGTTGCACCGGACTACATCCCGAAACAGGACTAGGTAGCTTCACGGCATGGCTTAGTCCGGTGAGTGGTAACCAGCCGCGGCCGAAGCCTCCCACCAGAGTGGTGTTGCCTGTTTTGCACCACCCAGGTGCCATGGACGAGCTACGGACGCGGGCAACTTAGACCCCAAAAATTTGAATTTGAATACATAGCTTTTTATTGAAGTCTGCCAGTCAGTCTAATCCGTTCTTAGATTAGTATGGCGTTAAATTAAGGAACATAGTAGACTGAAGAAAATAGACTAGAGTCTCTGGGACTGATTTGCTCACTAAAAAGCAGTTCTTGTTTATTCCAGCCAAACTCATTTATCAGGAAATAACAACGAACAACAACCCAATTGATAATTTAGGACGCCATATACCAAGTAAACAGAGGAAAGCTAAATAATAAATCTTTCTTAAACACAAACACAATTTTCAAGTTCACCACAAGGTTATCACTCGATCTCGACATATTCGAGTCATTATTATCACAATGTTATAAGGTTTTGAGTTAATGGATTGTAGGTCTTATGGCAGTTGTGATAGAGGTGATAATTAATGCAAACAATGAGATGTAGGTAGACTTTGCTGGGCGAGTTGTTTGTGAGCCGTAGTGTTCTCCCACGCGAATGCTCATTGCTTTTGTTTGGTTTAATTTATAAGAGGAGCGGTTTGGCAATAAAGGCAAAGCTACTATTATGCGATAATATTATTGTCGCAACAATTTTTTTTTTTTTAATCTTTGAGAACCATTTCTATAATTGTGAATTTTTGTGGAAAGAATAATACTTTCGTGAGTACGATTTAAACATTTGCGCCTACCTGGTGAATAACTCCAGACAATTCGTAACAGAGGAAACAAATTAACATGAAATTTGAACATTTGTAAAAGAAAACTGAAACATAAATCTAACTAGTTTAATTTGTTGTAGTTCATATACAACATATATGTATTTAAATTTGTGTTATTTCTTATCAAAAGTATCCCATCAATGTCACACGCATTTCAAAATCGCTGCCGCTCATACTTTCGTTCCAAAACCCTAAACTAGACAACACAGAGGGTTTGTGGCTGGCGTTAATTAACTACTGACTCAAAACTTGTTACAATAGAGCACAGTAATTTTGAAATTGTTAATAAACGTGCCGTTAAACGTTAATAACACTATTAGTGGTTTCTTAGGCAACGGTGATTTTTTCAATGTTTTGTAATTAATTTAAATTTCCTCTAAAATCTATGAATCGTTTGTACAAAAGACTACATCTTTTAAATTTTATAAAGATACGTATTTGTGACGGACGTGAGTACTGATTAGCGAAGACAAATGTAGTAGATATTTCAGTACATAAACTAATATCAAATATTTATTAATTTTTATTTATTTATTCTTCTATGTTATGGTACATAAGGCAGACTTAATGCCATATTCTATTATAATTAATTATATATATCACTCACATTGTACTAAATCAACATGTAAACATAAATCACTATCCTTAAAAGTAAGTATTTCACATTATTCTTCACTGAAACAATAATAATTTACTAAGACGAAATTAAGCAAAATGAATGAACAACGCAGACTCATTCAACCATAGCTATAGAACCAGTAACACATTTCTTCGGGCGACAACTGTAGAAGAAAATGCTTTGAAATCATTATTTGTGCTCAGTGACCCTTAAATCCAGCACGTTATTGCTCTACGTGATTACCACTTGAAGTTCATTTCATACAGTAAAAGTAAAAAGAATCTGAACAAATATTTACCCCCGGTCTCCCTTCTTCCTCATTATTTTCATAAATGAGGTCATGAGTTTTGAAATAAAACTATTCGTACAAACAATGCTGACGGTTCTAGTGATGGGGAATTGATTTACTGAGATTTTAGGTAAATATTTTATAACCATAATAAGTTTATTTTAAACTAGCTGATGCCCGCGTCTTTGCCCGCGTGGATGTCGGATGTCGCGACCAAAAGTAATCATGAAATTTTGATCCCGGTCCCGCTTTCCAATTACCGCTTCATAATTGCCCATTTTTTTAAATATTTAAATGGATGTAGTATATTATCCTTGAGGGATAGACATATGCCATTGCGGACTTTTCTGTAGACCTATATAAGATACACAATTCCACCATACATAGTTTTGTTTAGGGTTTAGGCAGCGCACGCCAGAATAGCTCGCAGATGGTAGATTTTTTACTACTTACTTGACACTTATCGTCATATTTTGGACAATTCACACAATATCTTTATAAATTGTAGCCTATGTGTTATTCTTATGTATAAGCTATATTATTGTAAAGTTTCATTTAAATCCATTCAGTAGTTTTTACGTGAAACAGTAACAAACATCCATCCATCCATCCATACTTACAAACTTTCGCGTTTTTAATATTAGTAGGATAATTTTTATTTGAATGAAATGTGATGAAGGTTAAGGATTTGCTGCAATATATTTACCATTATTAAAACAATCGAAGATTCATATAATTCTAAACAAGTCCTAATTGAAGCAATTAAAAGCTAAACATTAACTAAACACCTCAAAAGAAAAACTATAGAGCTTTTAAAAAAGATTTGATTCCGATAAATCTTATAAAAGCATGAACGCATGCATAGTGAACTCTAAAATTATATTTTTTTGTGAAAAAGGAATACGATCGCGAGCAGGATTCGTACCTGCGCCTCCAGGCTAAATACCCCTTCCTTTTCCACAAAAAAAGTTTCACTCAACTCTTTCAACATTGTAAGTAACGGAGAGCCAAAGAATTCGCCAGAATACGAACAGAGTGACGTCACCATTAAGATAACAATCGAAGCACTGAGTGCGCTTCTGTTGTCGAGTGTCGATATGCTGCGGACATGGACTCCTCCGCAATTAAACCGAGCTAATTGTTTAAAAGCTTCGCGAACGATAAAACGAGTGGTTTAAACTTAACCTGATACCCCTACTATGAGTCTTGGATGATGGAATGATGACTGGCAAACTGACTTTTAGGAAGATGAGAATATTAAAGTAGCTTGTATCAAACAAGCTACTTTAATATTCTCATCTTCCTAAAATATAATAGAATAAATAATAAATAAAATTCAAGATAAATCTTTGAAAAGCATTAACACATGCTTAGCAAACTCTAAAGTTATTATATTAAATGGAAAAAGAATACGGCCGTGAGCAGGATTCGAACCTGCTCCTCCCGGATAAATACTCCAGGCGCTCTGACCACTAAGCCATCTTGACCAGGCGGCCGTGAGCAGGATTTTAATATAATTTATCCGGTAGGCGTAGTTTCGAATCCTGCTCACGGCCGGACTTTTTTTTCGTTTAATATAATAACTTAATAAATAAAATGTTTCTCAAACAAATACCACACAAGAAATAAATTCTCCCACAAACAGGTGCAAATGAAAAAGTATTTTCAATTTACCACTCAAAGATTTGTCGACGCAAACCTTTAGTAATGAAATTGAAGGTAATCCAATGGCTGGAGCGCGAATCGAGACGAAGGCAACGGGCCGTAATGCACTCCACGAAAACAGATAAGTGAGTCGAATCCACTCGTATCCTAGAAAAGTAAAACATGAGATAAATTGCATCGGTACAATTGCAAAGGTTTAGATTATCGAAGACAGAATGACTACGCGTAGTTCTTTGTTCATTACAAGTAGGTTAATGTTTGTTGCTTTTTGGATTACGACTCCTATTTAAATGATTAAAGATAAACCTTTGAAAAGCATTAACGCGTGCTTAGAGAACTCTAAAGTTATAATAATAAAATGGAAAAAGAACACGGCCGTGAGTAGGATTCAAAACTGCGCCTCCCAGATAAATACTCCAGGCGCTCTGACCACTAAGCAATCTGGACCCCAACTCACTACCGTGAATTCGTCTTCCGTCTTTTGGTGACGTCATTGCTATCTATTCAGCCCCTATACAGGTCCTGCCTGCCAGGGAGCCCTTAGTCATGAGCTGAGTACGTGGTAATGTCGCGAGTCAGACTGGCAAATTAATTCCAACTTAAAACTGTCCTTAAAATATTATTTTGGTTTGCACTACTCACAACGCGAATCTATAAATTAATTAAAGATAACATATCTAATTATAATTATACTTTTGTGTTGTAATTTTGATTTTCGGTTCCCTATTTCGCATGAAGCTTCCGAACATCCTTTAGCCGGTATATAATATAGATATTATAAAATGTAAGGAGGTGACTATATAACTGATAATGAACACAAATAAAAGAACATACAAGACTACAAAAGAATAGGCACAGGAATTCACCAACCATTTGACAATCTGACAGTGTGGGGCTAGGTTTAAAAAAAAAAAAACCTCTGACTATGCCAACAGCTTATTCGATAGATTCTTAGAGTCGTTCGGGGCATTACAGGGCTTATTTTACAAAACCCACTAATATTTCGAAGTTAAAATTTGGTTATGAAATAATCCTAGAATTATAAAATTCATTTTAGATGATTAAACAACAGAGCATTACGGCTGTATTTCCCGAAGGGGTAGGCAGAGGTGTAGACAGTTGCAAACCCACATTTCACTAATGCTGTTATTAAGTCATGTAATAGGTGGTACCTATTGCCATCTACCGGGCACAATCCCAAATACTGAGAATTTCCAAACAGAAAAATTGAATAACACTTTGTCCGACCCGGGACTTGAACTCGAGACCTCATGCTCAGCAGTCATGTTTGGGATCACTAGACCAGCGAGGCAGTTATATGATTAGGCAGCATTTTTTTATTATTTGCTCTATAAAAATGGCATGGGTACAACAGCTTGTATTTCTTTTTGTCATCGTTTATGACATTGTTAATGACTTTTCCCATTATTTAAATATGCAAAATTCAGATATATCTTCTAAAACAGTATTTCTTGCCACAAAACCACTCAAATCACCAACACATCAATTCCAAATGTAACCAATACTCCTATTACTATTCCATCACATGAGGTTTACATGGAACCTATTCCGTAACAGTTCCAGCGGTGGTACGTTCATTTGAGAGACAGCCCTATTCAATACGGTCCGGCCAGTGAGATCAGATAAGCTATCTTGCCTCGCCACAGAAACTACACGCAATACAATTTTCCTATAAAAGCGTTTTCTGTTTCGTTCTTTTTTCGAAATAGCTCGGCGATTCCTTATCTGATCGCTGTGTTACATATGTTTTGGGCTTATTTGCCAATGTGGGCTAATTTGGTCATCGCTGTGAATAGAGTATTGGGAAATGATTTGTATGTAAAACTTTTACGAGTATATTTTTTTAAACACGTAATTTTGAATTCTGCAAATTTCAATAATGGAAAAGATTTCCATTCTTGAAATAATAACCGTCTCGTTGGTCTAGTGGTCCCAAGCGCGAGTGCTGAGCAGGAGGTCTCGGGTTCGATTCCCGGGCTGGACAAAGTGTTATTGAGTTTTTCTGTTAGGAAATCCTCAGTAGCAGCCCGGAGTTTGAAATTGTGCCCGGTTGATGGCAATAGGCTCACCACCTATTACATGGGACTTAATAACAGCATTGGTGAAATGTGGGTGTACAATTGTGTACACCTCTGCCTACCCCTTCGGGGAATACAGGCGTGATGCTGTATAATGCTATGTGTAATATCCAGGTCAACAAAAATGTAGTAAAGACAGGCAATGATATTTCAGACCAAAAAAAATGCAGTAGTATAAATTGTAACCTTCTTTCTTGATTTTGTCATTTCCTGTCAAAGACTTTTAGGTCAAAATAAGAATCTCCGTAGACTAGGATCAATTTAAATTTGGAGCACAAAATCGGTGAAAAAAAGCGTACTAACATACATTCACGTTCACATCGAAACTAAAAACAGGGCACACACCATACTGGGCATAAAACTACAGCTATTAAGAAGGCCATTCAAGTACTGGAACGCAAAGCCACAAAGGGAGCAAGCTACTTAGAAACCACTTACTTGTTCGCTTTCTTGGCATTCTTTCAGCTCTATTTGATACCACTCGGATGTGGTTTTTTTATATAATTTTAGTTAATGCCTTTCATGTGGGGATCGTGTTGCGGTCAAGTTGGTTGTCGAGTGTGTTCAATTGTTCGTTCGTACCGTTCTCAGCAAGGGTTTTGAGATTTAATTGAACATCAAATTAACAGTGATTTAATCACCTTTACAGCGGTCGTAACACACTTTTGGATTAACATTCTTAAGACCAGTAAAGGAAATATTGTATACTAGCTGATTCCCACGGCTTTGCCTGCGTGGATGTCGGTTATCGCAACCAAAAGTAATCAAGAAATTATGATCCCGTTCCCGCTTTATAATAGCCCATTTTTAAAGTATTAATATGGATATAGTATGTTATCCTTAAGAGATAGACATATGCCATCGCGGACTTTTCTGTAGACCTATATAAGATACACAATTCCACGATACATCATTTGTTATATCTCAAAGGGTTTAGGCAGCGTTTCCGTTGAAAGCTCCCAGACAGCTTATTTTTTTCCGACACCTCCAACAAATAACATTATATTTTAGCTAATGTATTATACAAAAACTTGACAAATTATATACTAAAACCTTCCTCGAGAACCATTCTATCCATTGGTGAAAACAGCATGAAAATCGGTGTTTTTGTTGTTATCGCGAACAGACAGACGCGGCGGAGGACTAGCGGTAGGGCATTTGGAAAGGCCTTTTGAAGAAAGAGTCATAAAAATTTCACGTTGAGCAGTTCTAACTGACGGCACACATGGATCAGTTAATTAAA
Source organism: Xylocampa areola (assembly GCA_935421205.1). Classification (NCBI taxonomy): domain Eukaryota; kingdom Metazoa; phylum Arthropoda; class Insecta; order Lepidoptera; family Noctuidae; genus Xylocampa; species Xylocampa areola. Next base: position 16,900,638 of record OW285204.1, read on the forward strand.
ATCAGTGGCTGAGCAAGGTTTCCTAGTCAGTCCTACGGGTAACGACAAAAACTCTTGATATAAGGTTCTCTCCAAACCACTCGAAATATATAGGTTCAATTATGATGTCTTAAATAAAGATACTACAGGCTACTCAGTCATCTGGGAGGCACAGATTCAAATCCTGCTCATAGCCGTAATTTTCTTTTCACAAAATAACATAACTAATTTTCTTTTAGTTGTAAACATTGATCATTTAATATACTAGTATTATTTATATCATGACATCGATATGGGGACTGTAATTATGTTACAAACCCTTCACTAGTAAATTATAGATGAAAATAACATAGATTCCAAATTATACTGTTTCCGTCGATGGAATACTAATTTTTATTGCTTTTTGTAGTATTAATGTGTATCTATTTTTCCTTGTTTACATCATTACACGTTTTTAGCGACAATGCAACTTCAAAATGTGCGTCAAAACAAATCAAAATCAGGATATTCCTTTTACGGACTAATATTTGCGCTTTATTTTAAACTTAGTAATCCTAAAATCATCTGCTTTCTAGTAAGATTATTCTGTTTCTTCGTCTGTTTCATTAGTTTAACTCAAAACTGCCTCGTTGTGAGTTCAGATTTGTTTATAATTGAAGTATTCTTCTTTTTTAAATCCTCGATAGAGGTGTTGGAAATGAATTTGAATATTTTGCTATCGTTGTATACTGGGGAGGAGTTCGTCTTGAGGTTCTATGAAAAATTTAGAAAAATCAATTCTGGCTGTGTAACGACTACTAGCAGTCAGATATCGTATGTCTTAGTTTTGTTGATATCGATATATGTAATCGATATGATTTTGTTAAAAGAAAATATTTCTGCAGCATATGATACAATAGCAATACAATACAATAATCATATACACGTGTATAGCGAGCTATTTGAGTCGCTTGCCGACAGTTTATATAACAGATATGTATCGAAAAACTGTGCGTCATATGAAAATTTCAATGAAAGACTCGTTAAAAAACAAATTTCTTACTGATAATGACAAAATTGCTTGTGTTCAATCTTTTATTGAGACTTACGTGAAACTTTCGGATGTATTGGTGTCAACAATGAAAATGACAAGAGTGAAGCTTAGTTTTTACATACCATAACAAAGCAGGATCTCTGTGATGACGTGGATATTGAAAAGGAGCAGAGGGCGTTGGCTGTCCGAGGATATAAGCTGGCTTGCAGGTTTAAACGATGCACGAACCAAGTTAAGATTGATATGTCCAAGGCATACTGCCAGTCTTTTTATACGTGCACCCTGTGGGTCAGCTATACTCAGCGGGCACTCCATGCTCTCCGTGTACAATATACTCGTAATGATGCATTCAGGATGTTGTTAGGGCTGCCGAGATATTGCATTACATTCAGTATGTTTAGCTTATAGTGCCGGCTTTCTTGCCACGGTGAGAAATAGTGCAGCTTCCTTGATGCACCCTATCTAGGTTATAGTATTCTTATACCAACAGTATTCTCGAATTAATTGCGACAATTTGACAATCCCCAAGGCCATTCAGGTACTGGAATGCAAAGCCACAAAGGGAGCAAGCCACGTAGAACCCACTTACTTGTTCGCTTTCTTGGCGTTCTTTCTATCTAGCTCTATTTGATACCACTGTGTTTTTTTTAAATATAATTTTAGATAATGCCTTAACGTGGGGATCATGCTATGGCCGAGTTGGTTATTTAGTGTGTTCAATTGTTCACACCTTTATTTCCCGAAAGGATATACACAATTAAACAAGCACATTTCATCAATGCTGTTATCAGGTCCAATATAAGAAGGTGGTGAACCTAATGCCATCTACCAGGTACAATTCCAAACTCCGTGCTGCTATTGAGAGTTTCCTAACAGAAAAACTTAATAAAACTTTGCCTGACCTGGGAATTGAACCCAGAACCTCGTGCTCAGCAGTCGCGCTTGGAACCAATAGACCAACGAGGCAGTTCCTCACTTAAATATGGTCTATAATAAACTCTTTTCATATAAATAGAGTAGCATAATGTGTGAGCAGCCTGCAGTATCTTTAATGACATGATATTTGAACCTATGTCTTTCTTGTGATTTGGAGAAGACTTTTTTTTTGTTTGTGGGGGAAACCTTCTAAGAAGCGCCCGACCTTTGGGGATGAAACCGGAGAGTGTGGGATTCCTAACTCACTAAAACCACCCTGGTAATCACCATCAGCAAATAGAGGGGGCAATGTGTCTTGCCTTGGGTAACCTCACTATGCAATCCTTATTCTTTTTTTTTATCAAAAATGGTTATACGTTTGGCCACCAACTCGCCTGATTGTGCGTAGATGCAGAAGGAATCTATTCACTCTAAGCAGTGTTGATAGAACTTTTTTACAAATCCAAGAGACCATGGACTTTGTTTATATGGCATTTATATGAACTTAATACCCAATCTGAATAAGGGAATGAAAGTAAATTTAAGTAAGACGAAAGACGAAAATTATGACAGAGTGCAATATTTTGATAGGTAACCAAAGAGTGGAACAAGTGAAAGGATGCATGTGAAGGACATAGAAAGGAGAGTGACTGCTGGTAACCAGGTGAATGGGGCACTTCACAATTTCGTCGATAGCCGGAATGTATCTAGAAAGGCGCCGCTGGCCGTTCATAGAAGGGTGTTAGTGCCAATTCTTATGTATGGTAGTAAAAGTTGGGTGTGGCAGAAGGAACATGAAAGTAGAATTATTGCAGTAGAGGTGAGAACTTTTAGAAATATGTGTGGCGTAACTTTGAAAGATAAAGTGAAGAACAGTGTGATAAGGGAACGTTGGGGAGTGAAAGAGGATGTAGTGACAAAGATTGAGAAGGGTATGCTAAGATGGTTTGGGCATGTAGAAAGGATGGATGAAAGGCGATTGACTAAACTAGTACATAAGGCCAGAGTGGACAAGAACGACGAATGTACCGCAATCAAATTGCGGATGTTCTCAAAAAAGGACAGGTCAGGAGCCACCTAAATCGGCGAGCATGTATAAAGAGGTTAATGAACATAGATGAAGCGAAAGAGGTGTGTCAGAATCGTATCAAATGGAAGTCGATAGTCTCTGCTTACTCCTAGGGGAAACAGGCGGGATTGTATGTTTGTATGTATGATACCTCCACGCGTTTTAGAGAAAAAGGGTCTTTATACATACAGGCGGACAAGCAAGGATTACTTTTACCTTTTGAGGAACGGCAACCTAAAAATAATAATACTTGACTGCAACATTTAATTAGTGTTTTCACGCCTAGAGTAATGAGAAATATAAAAAAAATCGGACAAGTGCGGGTCGGACTCGCCCTCCGACGGTTCCGTACAAATTTGTAGGTACATATATAAATAGTTCAGGAATCGAGTCGTTTTGTTTTTTTTTCTTACGTGTTCATACTGTTGCTTAACCTCGATGATTGATTACGTACTTTAAATAAAGACTATATTTTTTTGATTTAATTACAAATGTATAGTTTTCAGATTTTCGATAGACGATATTACTTATTGTTTCGTAGTTCTAGGTCAACGGAAAATACTCTATAAATTTTGATTCCACTGAGAGTGTCGAAATATACGTTTTTTGTGGCATAAACGGCCGTATTTTTTGTACGTAACTTGGAAGTTTGATTTTTGCGCAGCGTCAAGGGACTGTAGATTTAAGTATACGATTTTAATTTCAACTCGATACCTCCACTCGTTCCCGAGATAAAGGGTCTTGACAGCCAGACGGACAACAAAGTGATCCTATAAGGGTTCCGTTTTCCTTTTAAGGTACGGAACCCTAAAAAACTAAAGCCTTTTAGCGTCCTACTATATCCATCCTCATAATTAAACCGTTTCATAAAAATATTACTTGCAAAGTTTCATTCCGCTGCACTAGAGTACAAAAAAGGAAAAAAAAAAACGGCAGCTATTAAGAAATATCGGAGAGACGGGCGTAATACCACAAAGAAGACATCGTACATTGCTACTTTGTATAACAAGCAAGAAGCCGTTTGTACTTTATTTGTAGCAATGAATAATTAATTTATTTTTCTTTATACGAGCGTCGTGACTGTTACAATGTATGGACGTATTCAATTTACATGATAGCATTAGTTATATAACTTTGTGTTCGACTTGGTTCGTTATGTTACTTAATTTTGTTGTATGTTAATATTGACATATATCATGTAGTTGAACAAAGTAATTTTCTTTTATTAGGCTGCCTCGTTGGGCTAGTGAACCCAAGGGTGACTGCTGAGCATGAGGTCTCGGGTTCGATTCCCGGGTCGGGCAAAATGTTATTGACTTTTCTGTTAGGAAATAAATAAAAATATTAGCTTCCTGCACTCCTTCTCAATATAAACTTAAACTGCCAATTTTCCGCGTAATTTTCGTAAAAGGGGGTACAAAGTTTTTGCTTCACGATTTGTTATGACTGCGATTAGCATTTGTACGATAGTTAATTAACTGTAGTTAGTTGTTTGTTTAGTCACTGTATAGGTAGCAAGACGTCACTATACCATAGATTAAAATGTGGAAGAAGAATTCGGTATAGTGTGCAGAGCTCGGTGTATATTTTATTTATTTAAACTTCTATGTATGGTTCATAAGGCGGACTTAATGCCATATGGCATTCTCTGCCAGTCAATATTAGTTGGCGAGAACCTGGAGTATCTAAAGGAGGGTATAGCGCAGTTTCAAAATGTGCTCGTGAACGTGATCATAATGTTCTTTCGACAAAAAATTAATTTAGTTCTTATATTTCTAAGCATTTGTTATATAATACACTAGCTAGTGCCTGCAACAAAGGTAGGATATGTCCTTCACACACATTGTACGCGATATCCTTTGGATATCAGGCCTTTGACCACCCGTAACGGCTGTCATAGATCTTAAATTGTCGACCAAGATCGACGGCTTAACGTGCTCTCCGAGGCACGGAATGATGGTTACGTATCCACAGTCCGACCGCGGCAAGTGCAGCTTAACCTCGATTGATCGATTTGTGCGGGTATCTTCTCCTGCCTTTATTCCAATTTATATTATAGGCGGCATCTAGTTTATAAAAATGACTTGTAAAAGTGTCTTCAACAGATCTATTTACAGAAATAAAATAATTTATCATTTATAAATAAAATAATTTACTTAGAGTGTTTTATTTAGAGTGATGACACGGAACGTCAAAGGTCGCGGGTTCAAGCCCCGTTCTTGTCTATTATTTTTTCAATGTTTCTTTGAAAAATAGCAATTAATATAGGCATTACATGGCCTCAACATGTATTAAAAAATATAATTATATAAAATAATTTACATTAATAAAATTGATATCTTGAAATGAATACCATGATAAAACACCGGTAGAAACCTTAATAAACTACGAACAATCCACTAGTAAATTAAAGATGAAAATAACAGATCCAAAATTATACTATTTCCGTCGACACAACACTTAATTTTATTGCTTTTTGTAATATTTGTGTGAATATATTTTTCATTCTTTACATCGGTACACGTTTGTATTTACAATGCAATTTCAAAATGTTATTAAAACTAAATCAAAATTCGAATCTTCATTTTACGGATTAATGTATATTAGACTGTTATTTGCGCTTTATTTCAAAATGAGTAATTCGAGAATTGTTTGTTTTCTAGTCGGATTATTTTGTTTCTTCATATGTTTTATTAATTTCAATTATTACTGCTTTGTTATGGGCTCAGATATGTATTTATTTAACGTCTGTTTATTTTTTAATTCTTTGATTGGGATGTTAGAAATGACTATGAATATTTTGCTGTCGTTGTGTACTGGTGAGGAATACGTTTTGAGGTTCTATGCAAAGTTGAAGAACTTTCCTTCTAAGATTGTACCATCAACTGGCAGTCTGGTATCATATTTATTATTTTCATTAATGCCATTATATATAGTAGTTGTGATTCCGTTAATAGAAGCTGATTCTTTAATATATGAATTAATAGTTATATACACGTATATAGTCAGCTATATGGGCCGCCTACCGATAGTTTATATAACCGATATGTATCGGAAAACTGTGCATCATATGAGAAATTCTGCGGAAGCCTCATTCAAAAATGAATTTCTTACTGAAAATGACAAAATTGCTTGTGTTAAATATTTCATTGAGACTTACGTCAAACTGTCGGAGGCGTTAGTGTCGACAATGAAAATGACAAGACTGAAGGTAAGTAGCTGGGTCATATACCAATACCTCATTATCCCTCTGCCCTTATCCCCATATTTATTGGGTCGGCGCAGCACATCTTTTTCTTCCGTACATCTCTGGCAACCAACATCTCGGTAGTCACTCCTTTTCTAGCTATATCTTTCACATAATCCATCCATCGCTTCCTCAGTCTTCCTCAACTCGTGTAGCCATCTACATTCATACTCAAAATTTTCCTCGTCACATGATCCATTCCTACAGTACCACAGTCACATATCAATAGGTTATATTCTAATATAATTCTATTTCTATACATTAACTTTATTTGTACGCTTTAAAGTTTGTGGATCGCGTAAAAACTTTAATGTCTACACGTTAAACTTTGTATATAGAAATCAGAATATACCATAGTAAAAAAACTGCCTCCTTAGTCTACTGTTCGCAACTACGGCTGCTGAGCTTGAGGTCTCGGGTTCGATTTATTATGAAAAATCGACTACATATACATTATCTAAATATTACCTATTTATTTATAACAAGATGGATTATTACGAGACGTAAAAACTGAAAGGGGTGGAGGGTTTCATATTAACGAACGCACCGGACCTTTTCAAAACAGGACAGGTTAATAAACTGAAACACCGATCATGCATTTCTTATGTAAAGATTACTTTGACGTGAGCAAAGCCACGGGTACAGCTAGTTTATTTATAATTTCGATGTTACTTTGATTCCTTGTCCAGTAAACCGTTATCTAAAATTGTTTCAGATGATCTTCGCTTTCACGTGTGATTTCATCAAAATCATTGTTCTACTTTTTCAGTTAATCACTTATGATAGCAGAGTAAGTATTCAGAACATCAAGGTTTGCAATAGGCCTATAAATGTAATACTCACATGCCTTTGCCTCAGAAAAAGGAGTGTGTAAGGATCATAGCTTGGGACGTTCTGTAGTTTCTGCCTACCCCAACGAGAAAAAGGCGTGAGTTTATTTACGAATATTAAACATTATTTATGTTTTCAGGAAAGCTACATGATAGGTTGGGGCTGTCAAGTATCTTTTTATGCAATAATTATATGTTTTCCCCTAATATTGATGGAGTTGGCGGCGAATGATCTAGAAGAGATCCAGCATATATTTGCGGAACAACTACTCATATATAAAGGTATTATTTAATTGATATTTGTTGAATTTCTTATTACTTGAATGACTTAGCAGACAACCCGTGACCACGGCCCGCGTAATTTGGTAGAAAAGTCTAGAAAAAATAAGATGTACCGTAAAACCCTTTTTAATATTAAAACGAGATCTAGACCCGATATAATACATTTCTATGATAAAGATTCTAGTCGTGGTGGTAGAGTGATTACGACCTCTCCTCTTGAGCTGAATCACAGGTTGTAGGCTCAACCCTGGGGTGTACCATTGCTTTTTGAATATTTTACGTACCTACTTTCTAAATTAATATAAGACATCACAGACATACCATAATGTCAGGTTACCAGCATAAGGAATCCTTGACCTGATGGTCTGAAATCGACCCTGAAGTGAGTAATCAATACTCATGCCTTCTCTGTACGAGAAGAGGTCCTTGCCCTGTAGAGGGACAGTTACCGGCTGGTTTAGTTCTTAAGACTAGGATTAAAAATAATTGGTAGGTACCTATTTAATTTTATTATCGTGGCAACAGAGTGGGTCAAACTTGAGTGGCAACGAGTGGGGGATTTAAATGTGACTTTTCTATGTTAAAATGTACATTCATAGTTAAAAGACCTTGTAAGCATACGGTGAACGGAAACATTGTGATGAAAACAAGGACTTAATGGTCTGAAATTGTAAACCTGCAGTGAGTTAAGCGATCATACTACTAGCTTTTGTCGTTGGACCAGCGCAGACGCTGGCGGTGGCTCACGCGGCGGCGCACGCCTCGCCTGTTTATTGAACACTGCGCGTATTTGTGATATACAGATGTTCGAAATAATTATTAAGGGTCTGTGATGTATTCTTTAAAAAAATCCTTGCACATACCTATGTATGTGTTGGAACCGAACCCTTACCGTTTTCACAAAAAACATTTAAACGTAGCCCTAAAATTAGTTAAAGGAAGTGTTTTATTTCGGGCTACCACTATGGACCTTATTTAAAATGGAATATAAATAATTGGAAAAAAAACATATGGGACTATCAGTTTATCATAAAAATACAAATAAATTACTTTGAAGAAAAGTAAAGTCGTACTGAAATTATTATGTGGGGAGTAATATGATCACCGTATTTTGTGACAGCCAAGACAGTCGTACAAGCAAGTTTGATTATCATCATCATCCCCCTGCCCTTATTCCAATTAAAATTAATAAAAAAAAAATTAACGTAAAATTATTTAAAAAAATATATAAAAGATTTTTTTGTGGTGCCGCCATTAGTTCCTTTTTTGTAACTAGATGGCGTTGGCATCGAATTAAAAAATTAGCTATGGTTCCGTTACCATAAAGCTGGACATAGGCCTCACATAAAAATCTATTTACTTTTACGTTTCCTACGAAAATGTAATAGCGTAATATTTCCATGAGACAATTGGACTATGCGACGCTAGAGTGGAACTTGTTCAATAAATTAGGCGATACGGATTATTAGGGAATGGATACGATTGACCTTATCGGTAGTGGTCACACTGGTCACTCGTCGAGAGATCAGCTGCCGTGCCTGCCGTGTTACGAATTGTTTCTTGCACGGACGGGACAGTACGAAGTACTTATGTATTCGAATTTATGGTTTCCTTTACTCCATGCTATTCCAGAAATTACATGCAATATGATAATTAAATATAATTTTCCGGGACAAGTCTGTTTTATCAGTTCTTTTACGATTTCATTATATCTGTTTTCCTGTTCTTAATTTCTCTTTCTAACTCTCAATAACTCTTTTACCACATTATTATGTTCGTCCATTTCTGTCCGTTATCAGAGCTAATACCGGGTCACCCTTGGTTTCATTGCCCTTTTTTTATTTCAACATTCTCCAACTAGTAAATATGCTAATAAAATGTACATGTTTGTGTGTAGGTCTTAGGTAACAAAGTGTGTCTGGAGTTTAGTAGGTACCTAAGTAGTATCATTTTATAGCATTTCTCTGAAAAAAAAAACATACAATTGTTCTGACATACCTAATTACTGTAATAAGTCAAATAAAAAAAATAAAAAAATGTATATTGATCATATTCAAAATACCAATGTGTTTAATAATTTTGGTATTCATTTCGATGATCTGTGATTAGTTCCTTTTTTAAAACTAGATGGCGTTGGCGTCGAATTAGAAGTCGCTATGGTTTCGTTACCGCGGTTTATAGTAGTCGGCTGTGTAATAAATTTTCGTTCTCAGTCAGCCCATAAAGTTGGGAATAGGCCTCACCTAATAATATATTTTTGTTAGCGACTCGTACGAAAACATACCGTACGATTGCTGTTTTATTAATTGAATCAATTGTAATATAAGTTTAGAGTCACAGGAAATTGAAGATGGATTAATAACATTAATGTATGAGTAAGCGATGCCCATAAACGTAGGATAGAAAAAGACCAACAAAGCCTACTATGGGAATGGAATCTCTTACGGAAATATCACATGTTAGAAAGAGAAAGCATATTTAGGTTCGGTCAGCACTATTGGCAAATGTTGTTTTCTCCAGTGTCACTGTCAAAAATCACGCTAACTTATATTTGCTGTATTGTCGGTGAATCCTGTATATTTTATGCAGTTTTAAAATTTATAAGCAATGCCTACGTGTTGTGCTGGTGACTGCGATGTTTCTTATAAAAATAATCCCGAAAATGATTCATTTCACAGGTAAATTGTCAACAACAGCATATATTTTCATGGCCATATTTTGGAAAAATCTGTCTTTAGAAAATTTATTTTGAAAACCAAATCCTATCAAGAAAATAGTGAATTTTCTCTATAGTAAAAACCATGGTCATAAAAGCAATATTGAGTACGTTGTTCTAATATAAATTTTCATTTCATGTATACAAAATAGTGACTTGTCATTGTCGACTATTGTGTCGATGAAATTTTAGAACAAAAAGTTCCGATATCAGAATTTATTTAAAGTGTAGACCTACCAACTGTCTCTAAACAGTAATAATTTTTCCAAAATTTTAATTGGGGTACCTAATACGATGAAACCAAAATGTTTGGAAACGTTTCTGTCTGTTTGTCGGTGTGTCTGTCCGAACGTTTATAACATATAAGAAGCTTAGCGTAGCTTAGTGGCCCAGGTTACGTTATAAATATATTTCATCACGCTATTACAGGAGTCCCCAAATGCGGTTCGAATCCGGACCGCCAACCTACTTTGTGCGGACCTTAGTTTCATAATGATCTAACGAACTGCGCTACTATTATTCTTCGCTATTTGATTTGAATTTGATTAGACCCCGAATGAAACTAGTTGGTGATTCCTGCGCTATCACCTTTAGGCGGTGAGCTTTGAGCCTATATGTGATAGCGTAATTCAAATTCAAATTCAAATTCAAATTGTTTATTGCTTCATGTGTAGGTACAAGGTGTTATAAATAGTGGGTATCAACATGACCCTGTAAGGGCGCAGCAACTTAAGGAACATAATATATGTATGTATCAGTATATAACATAAAGTATTAACTAAAATTATGTTTTAATAATGTTTTGGTTACAAGTAAAAATTCTCCATAGCGAAGTGAAAATCATACCCATACGTTTACATATCGTTTTTTTCCTCAAAAAACTCTTGCATATTATAATACGATTTGTGTATAAGATAGTTTGTTAGTTTTCTTTTGAAAATGGTGCACTTTGTATCTTCTTTTATATTTTTTGGTATTTTATTATATACTTTAACAGACATACAGTGGGGGCCTTTGTGAAATATTGATAAACTGGAGGTAGGAAGTGCAAGGTTATTTTTATGTCTTAAGTTACGTTCTTGGGAGTAGTGGTCTCTGTTATGGTTAAAAAGATGAATATTTTTATTGACAAATGAATATGTTAATTTCACATTTTTATGATATTTTTTTTATACTAAAAGGTTTCTTGTCGATGCTAAGGCAAGAAAAAAAAAATGAGACTAATTGATGAAGAAAAAAATAAAGATAAAAAAGAAAAAATAATAAAGAAAAAGAAGAAATAAGAAAAGATAATAGGATATACCTTTTTTTTCGGGGGGAAACCTTCAAATACGCGCCCGGCCTTTATGGATAAGACCGGGGTGTGTGAGATTCTTACCTCACTCAAACCACCTCGGCGGTCACCATTAGCATATGGAGGGAGGCACTTAATAGACCAGCTCCAGCACCCCCGCTATGCAGCGCTTATTAAGACACATCTCTGGAGAGACTGTAAAGGGGTCTTCCGTAAGCCTCGCTGTGCACGATAGCACGTGACCGCTATGCCACTGTCTTCTCTGGGATCACGATGGGTAAATAGAGTCCCCTCTCTAAGCACCCGTGACCCAAAGGGCCGTCTGTCTTAAATCATACAGGCGGGGTTTCGGCTGTTAGGCGCCGAGGCGGTTGCCTCCTAGACGCCTTTTTCTCCGAGAGGGATTGGCCCTCTCACAATCCCGCTCGGCGGCCTCTTTCTGGACGACAGCAGTATCACAAAAAGAAGACATTTCTCTCCAGTTCCCTAAATCTGCCAGCGTAGAGCTCACTATTGCCGGCAGAAATAGATCTCGCCCGATACTGGCTCTTAGTATCCACAGCTCAGCGGTCTAGGTAGGGCACACCTCAAACGTGTGCTGCGCTGAGTCGAGACCACCTTCGCAATGGTATAAGGATAGGTAGGTAAAAATCATTCAGTCAATCATCATCTCAATCAGTCATACTCTATACACTGCTCAGGGTCTTTAAAAGTTACTTTCTTAACAAAGTACCTATTACCAATGAAATATAATTATAGTATGAGCGCATGAAATGTTTTTATTAAAATAATGTAAAATCATTAATGAAGTCCATTAAATAATACCTACGCTTGTGATTTTAGTTTTATTAACATAATTTGATTGAAAATATTTTCATTTTGTATACCAAGTCTTTACATCTGAAATACTGTTTATCGATAATCGATATGTGTCAATATTTCCATGTTGTACATCACTATTGCACGCACACATTGACAATTCAAAAACGGTTGCACTTTTTTGAGCTCCATGTCCTTCTATGGGGTAGCAAAAATATTCTAATTCTATGGCGATGCCCTATATTATGTTCATATATTATGTTATGTTGCTTTATATCGTATCGTGAATTCGTAATGTATAAACAACTGTACTCTTGAAACTAATACCAATTCTAATAATAAATAGATGCCTTAAAACAACGCTTAATTTTAAAATAAATTTACTTACATTACAGTTGCCTCAATTTTAAAGCATTTTGTCTTCATATTATCCCGAATCTATAATAATTTTTTAGACATTTTGGCATTTAAAAGTACGAACTGACATATTTCCAATGTCAATCGAGCCGAATTATTTTCAAGAGTAAGCCCACTGATCGTTTCGATACACAATAGATATCGTATGCCTTTGTATCGATATTGCAAATATCGTATTAGAGTTTTAAAGTGAAACTCACGGATCTGAAAAAATACGGATGTAACCTTGCCTTGTCATAAGCGAAGCATAGATTCCGTACACACACACGCAGCGTACTGGCGCTGACCGCTGAGTGGATTTTGTATGGTATTTGTATGCGTTTAGTATGACAAATGAATTTAGATGATTATGTAATGTAGATTTACAAAAACATAAAACTATTTTTCAAACTGCTATAGAAAATTTAGTGTGGTAACAGAACCGTGAACCGAGAACTACTCAAAACTTTACTTATGGCTTGATTCAACTTTACTAATCAATTAGCTTCTATCTATGCTTGTATAACGTTCTATTATAGGTTTTCTGTCTTAGCTGAAAGAAAATAAACGCTCTGACGGTACGGTACTGATGTGGCAATACTGATAAATATTGAGAGCTTTATAGAGCACTAAAATGTTGCCCAGCAGGAGCCGTTGCTGTCCAGTACATCATGTGATCTGTGGGGTTACTTTTGAAACTAATACCAATTACAATATTAAATAGACGCCATAAAATAACGCATAATTTTAAAATAATGTTGCCTCAATTTTAAAGCATTTCTGGAACGAAGTTCCTTATCGCGCGTTGCGAAAGGGGGCTAGACGGAAAAAATTAAGACGAAAAGTTGTAACGAAACTTTTTGCTATAGTAAGCTATTGTAAGCCGTGCGGCGTGCGCATGTTTCTCTCTCTTTCTCTCTCTCTTATAGAAAGCAAGCCAGATATATATATATATTTTATTTTTTTCTCTTTAACTTCGTTCCATCCGGGTGTCCCTTGACACCTCTCAAGTTTTGATGTCTTTATATTATCCAGAATCTATCAATAGTTTTTAGACATTATGGAATTTAAAAGTACGAATTGACATATTTCCAATGTCAATCGAGCGGAATTATTTTCAAGAATAAGCCTAAGCCATCTCGACCTTGGCTTAATGGTCAGAGCGCCTGGAGTATTTATCTGGGAGGCGTAAATTCGAACACTGCTCGCGACTGTATTCTTTTTCCATTTAATATTATAACTTTAGAGTTCGCTAAGCATGCATTTTCAAAGATTTATCTTTAATAGATCAGTAATATTCATAAAAAATCTAAACTGACATTATTTTGATTGAACAATAGTAAGTTATCATTATTCATTTTGATGATGCCGCATTTAGTTCCTTTTTTGTAACTAGATGGCGTTGGCGTCGAATTAGAAGTCGCTATGGTTTCGTTACAGCGGTTTGTACTACTCGGCCGGGAAACGATTTTTCTGTCTCAGTTAGCCCATAAAGATGGACATAGGCCTCACCTAATAATATATTTTTGATCATAGCGAGTCGTACTCACGTACGATAGCTGTAAATTGTATATAAAATTAACTGATGATTAATATAGAAATATAGATAGTTCAATTTTCGCACGAAGCATTTAATTTGTATAGCTCATGGATACGTCTTGTCCTTGGTCTGGATGTTTGCGCATGCGCTAATTAGTTTATATACGTACCCACCACGATACATGATGAATTCTTAGTGCGGCTTAAAGTTCTACAAATAAAAAAATGCTTCATTAATATTTATAAATTATACACTATGACTGACTTTACTACCTCATTGGTCTAGTTCTCGCAACGACGACTGTGACGAGTGTGAGGTCTTGGGTTCAATTAACGTATCGGGCAGATCGCTATTGAGTTTTTCTATAAGGAAATTGTGAATTGTGAATGAAATATTAATCTTTTAAAAGCATTAACGCATGCTTAGCGAATTTTAAAGTTATAATATTAAATGAAAAAAGAAATACGGTTTGAACAGGATTCGAACCTGCGCCTCCCAAATAAATACTCCATGCGCTTTGACCACAAGCCATCTCGACCTCTGCTCACCACCGCGAATTCTTTCGTCGTTCTCCATTCTTTTATCTGGGAGGCGCAGGTTCGAATCCTGCTCACGACCGTATTTATTTTTCCACTTAATATTATAACTTTAACATTGGTGAAATATGAATGTAGTACAATTATTGTGTACACCTCTGTCTACCCCCTTGGGGAATATAGCCGTCATACTATGATATGACTGATTTGAATACGTACGTACTTACGAATTTCTATTATTACAGATAAAAAACTGCAGTTTCTTCTTTACGATGCTTTGGACTACATCGACGCCAGTTCATCTAGATATACCATGTGGAACGAGTACCCTCTAGGCATCAGCACACTGCTGGGTTTCCTCAATCTATGTGTTGCTTATATTATTGCTTTGTTACAATTTTCATATTAGAATCGTGTTCATTGTATCGTAGGTAACTCGTAATGTGTTAATAAAGACTAAGAATTTTTTTTGGTGTCTAAACACTTTTTTTAACTAATCAAAATACCTGTTGAAACCCTCAATTAGTAAATTAGTACATTATAATAAAACAACTTTTAACCGGATTAATCGCGTGTATTATTGCGTTCGCAATTATTATTCGCAAGTATTATTTGCAGCGTTCGTGGTCGCAGGAGGACCTCCTGCGACCACGAACGCTGCAAAGTGTTCGAAACGTCAGGAAAAACAAAAAACCAATAATACACGCGATTAATCCGGTTAAAAGTTGTTTTATTATAATGTGTAGTGATCGCGCAAACCTAAGATATTACTAGTAAATTAGTAGTCTATTGTTTTATTCTTATTAAACTTCCTTTTGACTTCAAAAAGGAGAAGGTCCTCAATTCGTTTTTTATAATTATAATTTTTTTGTTTGACCAGCAGCATGTGCTGCTGGAAGTCCACCTGCCTTGTTACTCGTCTTTCATTCGTTCTATATGCCAGAAGGGAACGCCCTAGAAGGATATACACTGACCTAATTAGTGATATCTTCTAAAACGGACAGATGCGTAGTATTCGCCACCGGCGCGCGTGATTGAACTGTTTGACAAAGTAAAAGGCATATGTAAGGATAACAGCAGGTGGCGTTCTGTAGTTTCTGCCTACCCTCATGGGAGAAAAGCTTGAGTTTATGTATGTAAGTTCAGTGATATCATTGCCCATTGATTTTGATTTGTAAAATTATGTATTTAATAAAGTAGTATTTACATTTTGATAAGTAATATAATACGAAGCCGAAGTATTGAGACTTACAAGTGTTTTCCAGTTTAACATTCACCTTTATAAACTTACTGAATATACTTTAAGAGTATTTTAATTATAAATATCAGTTTTATTGGGAGGAGAAAATACCGTTGTGTACCGGGAACGGGGAAAAGGGGTAATAATGTGAAGCTCCCGCCTACTAAAAAAAAACCGAGTGTGAGAGGCACCACGGTAATTAGATACTGATCATTATTAAAGCAACCCCGCAGTCCTACACTCAGCCTCTTCATTCCTACTACGATGTCCAACACTAAAACTGACACTCTCTCAAAAGTCTCAGCAGGTCATACAATGTGAATGATTTAAGCTCGGATCTACCACCCATAGGCAGAACTTACTGGAAACCTACCAGAACACAAAATCGTCCAACCACCACACAAATGACTAAACAAATGCGCGCGCATTCCCTTACAACACTAAAACCGTTGCAGTTTTAATGTCACAGTCTAAAATAGCAGCTTATCAATTGCATATCTAAATACAAATTAAAAATTCAACCAGTCCAAGCATGCTATTAACTTGTAAATATGTTCTTTGGCGATTAGCCCGTCACTCCAACGTTATCGTAGGGACAAATTACACTGTTCCTCGAAGTAGCATCTTGCATAATTAGAGCGGCAATCTCCGGTTGCCTCCGCTACATACGATCGCCTGATAGCCTGCCTAATTGAAACTTGAATGTACTGTTTATCTGGTGAGTTTCCAGCGAAACACTCGGAAAGTTAAGTACTCACTCGTTAATAGTGTTTTTAGAATGGGTTTGGCTGGCTGGATTTTTTTTTTGTAGGTGAATATATTGGTCAAATTCTTAAATTGACTCTATATTTTTGTGGAGCGCTTTATTTGTAGGAAAATATGTACCTATGCCTTATTTTTTATGGTATATTTATATATGACGGTAAGTAACGTCTCTTTTAAGACTGCGACAAACAATCGACAGTTTGAAGACTGAAGTAAATTATGGTCCAAAGTTGCTTGAAATAAAGGTTATAATAAAACTGTTATTAACAGTAAACTGGTCGACATTGTAAAATGATGATTGATCATCATCATCCCCCTGCTGTTATCCCAATTTTTTTGGCGCAGCATGCCTATATCTGGCATGCTGCTAAAGTTTTGGTTATGTTTTATGACCGGCCGCCTGCCTGACGTCAATGATGATTGATATTAATTATTATTATTTATACACATAGTTTGATGGATAGTTAAGGTACGCAATTATAGTATTATTTAAATTACTGTAAAACGATATATAATATATTTGTATAAACTGACGCCTGAAGCGTATTAATATTGTTTGTTAGCGGATCCTTTACCGCTACTTGATAGACAAGTGTCTATTTTCGAATTTGATGCGATCAATACTTGTATTATTTTCTTTATTTTTATATAAGAACAGTTTTAATTTATTGGGTATTATATTAGGTATAGTACATAGTTTGTAAATAATTTTATATAACAAGCTAGTGTCATAATAATTATTATAATGTTTATTTTTCCCCACATAAATTTACATACAGTGAAGAAATAATTGAAGTATTATTCTAAGTCTGCAAATATAGGTATTAATATTCCATGTATTAAAACAGTATTGCCGACAAATTAAAGTCTGCGGTGTGTCTGAGGCCTTAGTGTAAAGGTCACACCGACGTAGGTCGCTACATTATAACATCGTTATTGTTATGTTTGAATATTATTTTCTATTTTCATCACGAGGGAAGAGCTTACGTCATTCGAGAGTTTATTTTCAAAATTTTATTAGGTTGCGGGATATTTAAATAACATTAAATATACATAAGTAACATTGAGACATATTGAGCAATACTTATCTAGTTATGATAGACACATTACATTGATTTTGCGTGTTTCGAAAACTGCGAAAGAAGAAATTACAAACAATTGTCTACATTAAATTACTAATGACGGAGCGGTTGGCGCAGTGGTTGAGAGACGAGTGTGGCACCGCGTGTCGCGATTCGATTCCTGCACGGAGTAAATATTTGTATGATCTACAGATAATTGTTCCGGGTCTGGGTGTGTGTGTGCATGTGAGATTATATGTCTGTAAACGCACCCACGAAACAGGAAGAAATTCCTAGTGTGGGGCAACGTTTTTTTTCTTAAATAAAAAATTTAAAATGTACATTATATGCTAGAAAAAATATGAATGCCAAATAAAATAAAAATTAAATTCGAATATGGTGCTCGTAAAATTTCACACAGAATTCGTAGGAAACGTTTTTTTCATCATAAATCCCAGATAAAACATAACATAACATAGCATCACGCCCCCCCAAAGGGGTAGGCAGAGGAATACACAGTTTTACACCCTTCACATTACACCAATGCTGTTATTAAGTTCTATGTAATAGGTGGTGAGTTTATTGCCATCTACCGGGCACAATTCCAAACTCCGCACTGCTACTGAGGATATTCTAGCAGAAAAACTCAATAAGACTTTGCCCGACCCGGGAATCGAACCCAGGACCTCACGCTCAGCAGTCGCATTTGGGAACACTAGACCAACGAGGCAGTTGTAAACACACAGTAAAACGTGAATTATTATATTTGAAATTTCCAATATAAACTGCATGGAAGTACAAAATTTATCCTATTTCCTTTCGTTTGGATCCTGCTGAATTTAAATGGATGCATCGAAAATGAAAATATTTACTGTGATACGTTCGACGTGAAGTGAATTTCTTTGGTGGAGAACTTAAATATCGTATTCGTTTGACATTACTTATAAAATTACAATAATGATATTGACAACGATAGTAAATAGTTTCTAGTATGTGTAGTAGTTTATTATCTAAAATAACATCACGACTGTATTTCCCGAAGGTGCAGGCAGAGGTGTAGGAACATAGTTTTACACCCACATTTCTCCAATGCTGTTATTAAGTCAGGTGAAGTAAATTTGCCTATTGCCATTTACTGACTACAATTCCAAGTACCTGGCTGCTACTGAGAATTTTCTAACAGAAAAACTTAATAACACTGCCTGACCCGGGAATCGAACCCGAGACCTCATGCTGAGCAGTCGCGCTTGTCCAACGAGGCAGTCAAAACAAGCATAATAGGACAATATGATAAAAGTGAGGTAAGTTGGATGTCATTCCGTCGAGTTTTTTTTGACCTAACCTTGAAAGGATCACTTTGATAAAATCACACTCGCGACAAAAAAAAGGAATTTAATTGAATTTATTCATTTCGGTAGTTCTTATAAAGGCACGCGGATTTATTTATTCGTGCGCCGTGTCTGTGGTCTATGTGCGCGTAGGTGGAAGTATAAGGAGAGGCACTGACAAAGTTGCCAAGCAGCCCAAAATCAAAATATAATACAGCGGTTTTTTCTTCTTTTCTTGTTATTGATCTAAAATT
This sequence comes from Xylocampa areola, assembly GCA_935421205.1. Lineage (NCBI taxonomy): Eukaryota > Metazoa > Arthropoda > Insecta > Lepidoptera > Noctuidae > Xylocampa > Xylocampa areola. Next base: position 16,919,942 of record OW285204.1, read on the forward strand.
TTGAATCTCGTGTCAGCAAAAAGGTACTAGATAAAAAAAAAAAAAATGTGCTACTCTGCTTTTTTAGATTATCTCACTAGGAGATAATCTAAAATGAAAAACACTGTGCGTAATAAGCTGCATTAAAAATCTAATAAATAAGTGGTGCAATAAGAACCATGTTACGAGCAAGTGTGTTGAATACCACCACTAAGTTCATTTTCGCTTGCACTAAAAAAATAGAAGCGCTCTGTAGCCCCGTCACGGTCAAATTAGATCGTCCTTAAAATTTACAAAAGGGAGTACACGTGATGCGTCACAAAGCTGCGCAGTGCAGATTGCAACTAATTACGTTCTCGCTTGCCTAATAGGTGAACACTATAAGGGGGCGTGACACAGCGCCGGCGCAGGATTTACACGATTTTTTTTTTAATTTGGCAGGCGGAAAAGGCCGCGATAGTACCTACATATTTTTGTTGGTTGTTGTATTTGTTTTTTGTAAGAACACTCGATATCCTAAGATGTGGTATTTCGTTTTTAGTATGATAGAGCCGAGAATACCTTTACTAATTGTTATTCCGTTTATTCCTTAAGTTTACATACAAATAATATTTGGCCCTAATTTATTAGGTAATTTGCTTTTAGGGGGTCAATGTGTAAGTGATAAGGATTCATTTAAACCATAATTTAAATTTGTACAACCATTTTTTTTCTTAATGTTCGCCGTTCAATGAGTAGTTTTCGTCTCGCTAGTAGGTACTACGTTAATTACAAATAATTTGTTATATCCATTTAATTCTTAGCTTAAGTGAATGTATTTGACTTATATATTACCCCTTTCAAAGGAAATTACCTAATAAATTAGGACCTTATATTTCAAAAAACTAAAATAAAAAATAAATACAACCAATAGACATTTAAAAATATTAAAAATAGCAGGTCACCGGCATCGGGAACATGGTCCAAGCTACCGGTGATTAGGGCCCCAGAGAGAGGAATCTCCTCAAAATGCGTGCCGTGTCGAGGTGTACCACTTTCTGTATCAGGCCCTTGACCCAGCCGTCTAACGACAGCCTCTTAAGGTGTTGGTCGAGACTCTTCGCTATCAGTCCGTTAGGCGTCACGACTATCGGTGCAATGATTGCCGAATCCACGTCCCAAATGTCGAGGTTGTCGTAAGCTAAATCATTATATTTGATTTGTTTGTCTTTTTCAGCTTTCACAAGGTTCTCGTCATGGGGGACAGTTATATCCACAATCATTGCGCGGTGCTTTAATCTATCTATCACCAATATATCATGTTTGTTAGCAAAAACTTACTAATTGTTATTATTATTACACTTTGAAAGATACGAAATGTTTATCAACTTTTGATGCCGTCTGCCGAAGTTACACATCCTTACCAGAAATAACCTAAAGAAAACATAGTAATTGACACCTAAATCAAGCAAAAACATCAATTATTTCACGTCAAAGGTTGGTTGTATTATTTGAAAACAAACCCCAGCCTACACATCGGCCCAAAATTATTGATTACCAAAGACACGAACATCGGAAATTCTAATTATATGTTCTGAAACAAACCCCAATTTCATTCCAAACTCGATTCATGAGTCAGCATCAAAAAAGTAGGACGTCGAATTAATTCGAAAAGGCTCGAATGAGAGACTAGTCTTACTTGACCTTCCTTGCCTCCCACTAAAGCACGTAATACAGACCAATATATGGATCTTAAAGGGTGGCGAGGGTTCTCCTTAAAATTGTAGGTGGAGGCAAATGAAGCTTGACGCGTCAATGGAGTGCGAAGTGTAATCAGTGGAACTACGCTATGTGCTTTACGCACATTAGCACATTGTTGATAAAACGATGCTATTTCTCATTGCTATTCGATTCGGAATTTATTGGCTGTTCAAGTTAAATATTCAAGATCTACATAATGGTATGAATAATAGATTACGGAACTGAGCTACTTTTTCTGTGAATTCAATCTTTTTTTTTATCGTGTTATGGTGAGCATTGCATTGAAACAACTTATGACTGGATTAATTATTTTTAATTAATTTAAAGTCAAACTAAAAGCATTTATTTCAATAAGACCATTTACAGGCACTTTTGAATTGTCTAAAACTAGTTGCCACGTTCCAAAGTTTAGATTCCTATGGGCAAGAAACTCCACGGTTACTCTTTTTCATAAAACAGTTACAATATTGTTGGTTACATTGTATTTACAATATAAAATACAATGGAATGTGAAGTATATAGAGTCTAGTTACAATTAAAAACTTTGCTATGACAGTTTAGAGATGACCAGCCCCAACTAACGGCGCCCATTCACGAACATGACGCCAGCGTCAGCATCACTAAACTCAACCATATTGTAGGGAATGTAATGACCCTACACAAACACCACCACCAGCGGGACATTTGAGTGAGGATGACATACTCTAGCTACCAGACAACAATAATCAAATATTTATAATTAATCTAAAATATGTTAATGGTTACATGGTACTCACATGCACAGTACAATAAAAAAAATACTAAGCAATATAAGAAATGCATTTCAAATTTTACTAGTTTTAGGACTGTGCAGAAAAGAAAAATTTAATGACCATCAAAAATAAATAACAATGTCAAAAAAAGACAGTACATATACAAAGAGAAAGTTAAACATTGAAGTGATGTTGTTTGTAATATTTAAGCAAGTGATATGACCATTGGACTGACAAGTCAAAGGTTGCAAGTTGGAATACACGGTATGCACCACTGACTTTTCGAAGTAATGTATTTAAAATAATGATCATTGCATAAAATGGTGAAGGAAAACATCGTGAGGAAACCAGCACACCTGAGAGATATTCTCGATGGTGTGTAAAGCCATGTTAGAGACCTATGGGTGATTAAATTCTGACAATAGGTTGTTCATCAACCATACGATATGTAGAAGACCGGATTAGTAATATAGGTATATTGATAAAAAACTCAATTATGTGAAACCATTTGGTACGTTATTAATGATATATCGGTACCTACATAATTGAAACTTATGTTACATAAAATTATGTCTATAAGATTAAATTAGATTAATTATATTTCTGTGAGAATGCTTTACAAAGTTAAAATTGAATACTACTACTAAGTTATTACCCTGATAAATGCCCTAATTATTTATCGCAAAATTCTGTAGTGATAATCATACCTAAATATATTCTACTTTCAAAAATAATTTTCAATTTTTTTTACTCGATAAACTTTCGATATGTTATGAGAATCTAAAAAAATAAAAAGTTTTATTTATAAGTAGTAGGTAAATGAAATGAGAAGACACAGACAAAGCAGTTATTGAATAATATTTAAGCAAGTGGACTAATGATCCCCACACTAGGAAGATGGGGGCATTCATCGATTTTTAAAAACAAAATAATAATCATACAGCTAGTTATAATAATATTATTAATGTATTGACTTCAATAGTCACTCATTAAGATCCCTGTGGGCAAAGGTTATTCGATTCATGACCATTGTTCTGTGTCGCCATTAGCTTAATTACGAAATGCCTGTCCATCCCAGTCTATTGTATATAATTGATAACTAGGTAAGTACATAGATGCATGAATTATGAATTTTAGTGATCGTCCATTCGAGGTATGCATATAGAGTATATATATATATATGTCGCAGATGGATTGTAGAATCAGCTGTTATACAAAACTGCTAGCTGATTTACAAAACAGTACTGTTATGAAAAACAGCTGAACGAAGTTTAGCGGTTTTACATAATTACTGAACTATAACACGCAGAACTGTATGAACGTTTTGCGTTTACCAATGCAGCGGGTCAACTATCAGAGATTATGTAAAACAGTGTGAAATGAACCGTCAGATTGTTGATTTAGTTCGAAATTTTATCGCATATGGCTCTGTATGTCTTAACAATAATAACTTAACTTTATTTTACTTGTCAATAGCAAGAAAAAAGAGTTTAGGTTTTTTTAACCTTATAGACACAGGGGCTCCGTCGACTCAGCCACGGAAAGTCTAATCAGAATACAGTATCTTTTTTTTACTTGAGTGGTGACTATCCATTTAATATACCTATACAATAAACAAACCTGTCCCACTGTAGATATGTCATTCTGCATTACGTCTAAAGGTGGGTAGCTGTTTTGTTAAACGTATCGCAATGGCAATCCAGCTGAACGTTGTTCAGCTGTTTTATAAAACACTACTGTTTCGTAAATCAGCTAGCAGTTTTGTAAAACAGCGGGGATTCTACCATCCATCTGCGACATATATATAGCACCACGACTGTATTCCTCGAAGTGATTGTACAAATTTACATCCAAATTTCACCAATGCTGTTAAGTAAATTGCCATCTACTGAGTACAATTTCAAACTCCAGGCTGGTACTGATAATAATTTACTATACTGATAATAATTCTATTGTGTCTGCTAATTAGTGAGTCAAAGGGTTAACAGATATACTCAATTCATTTTGCCCAACCCGGGAATCGAAAACACACTTCCTGCTCAGCAGTCGCAATCGAAACCAGTAGACCAACGAGGCAGATTAACTCTTTATGTTTTTTTTTTTGTGTGTTATGTGTAAGAAATACCCATAACGGCAGAATAAGACAGAGATAAATAAATAAATGAATTTAGTGTTCATTATTGTTCAACGGTTAGTACTCACATGCATTCTAAAGGATTGCCCGACTAATTTAGAACTCGAACGGAGCCCTTAATCATGAGTTGAGCTCACGGCCATGTCACATTGCGGCGAGATCGGCTCATGACTAAGTGCCGTTCAAATTCTCACAAAAGTTATTATACAAAAAAAATGTTAATAAAAAAATATACCTTTTGGTACAGTGAGAAGAAAGAAAGAAAGTTTTAGTATTTGGTTCGTTTTTTGAATACCTCATCATGGAGTCTAAAACTCGATTATCCAGCTAAGATTATAAATTGGTGAAAGAATATTTTTTTCGTGAGCTGGATTCAAACCAGCGCCTTCCGGATAACTACTCGAGAAATCGGGATGGCTTGGCGGTCTGAGCACCTGGAGTGTTTATCCGGGAGGCGTAGGTTTGGATCCTGCTCACGACCTTGAAACCTTAGAGTTCACCACGCATGCGTTTGAAAGATTTATCTGTAGTTACCCAGCTAAGATCTTATTTATTCAATTATTATAATATATTTTAACTCTACATTCTAACCGCCACGAAACTCCTTGGATAAACCACTGTAACTCCCTTTTACCTCAAAATTCCTGAACCATGTTCGATTTAACTCACTAATTCAATAACCACAAGTACGGGTGAAATTTCCACGTTGGGTAGGTACTTTGAAGAGATATTCATTAACTGTTGTTTACAAATCCATCAGTTTCCACCGTAAACACTCGTTTCTAAGGAGTTCCCAACGTTTCTGAGGTCTAAAATCAATACGAAAATGTTCATTACGAATCCGTATTATACACCTATTTCTTTTCATTTGACTGTTTTAATTAATTTTGTGCCTTCACAATGGAACGGACGGTATTACGAATTAATTTTGCTGCGTGAGACTGGGTTTGACAAATCTAGTTGGTATAGGAATTTTCGAGATTAAATTATTTGTCAAGTTATACAATGGTAAGCGATGGACGCAATTCTTTATATTCCTCATCTTTATATATGTAAGCGACAGTACTCTAAGGGCACCCCCTGTGGGATACGACCCTCGGCTTAAGGTGTTGCTGGTGGGAGGACAGCAAGGGACAGGCTGGATTCAAATCATTAGAGTCTATCAATCAATCAGAGTACATTCAGGATAAAATTAAGCCTACCTAAAGCGAAGGCGGCGCGCGAACGAACCGTCGTTATGTGCTCACCGAAGGTAAGGTTTTTGTCTAGAATGACACCTAGGTATTTAGCTTACTCCTCCCAAGGGATCGGCTTGCGACAACATGGTTATCGGTCTGGGTTATAACCTTAATTGATTGCATTAACATATATAGATACGTCGGAGATTGTCATTTTTGATGTGGCAACACTGAGTGGAGTGTCAAGTGGAGGGAGAACGCCAGTCTCCAAAGAATAATCTATCAACTAATGACCTTTTTTCTCTTGCAAGCCGCCGTGGAGGTTGGACGTCTACATAACATAGCATTACGCCTGTATTCCTCGAGTTGGTAAGCAGAGGTGTACAGAATTGTTCATTCCCATTTCACCAATGTTATTTAGTCCCTTGTAGTTGAGACTATTGCCATCAACCGGGCACAATTGTTACTGAGAATTACCTAATAACCCAGCTCGACCCGGGAATTGAACCCAGGACCTCACGCTCGTCAGTCGCCCTTACGACCCCTATACCAATGAGGCAATCTGAATTAAACTATCCTCTGATTTTTATAATATTATTGTACCTAAATTGTAATTTCTATGTAGAATGTCTCACTATGAATTACTAAACCCAAAGTGGCGGAAAGCCCCGAAGTTGGTTGTATTTGCTATGACCGCTAGAATCCTGACAGGCAAGTGAGATTTTGCACTAAACTTACTTCATCAACAGGTCCATTTCAAAAACTGCCCAAATATGTATAACTTTTCTCAACCAGTCTTCAAACAATACATAAAGCTTTCTCTATCAATACAACAGTGAACAATAAAGAAGTATCGTTAGTTGTTTTAGGATTAAACAAATAAAAACATCAAACCTCCCCAAGGGATTGGCGTAAACAAAAACAAGTTTGAAAACCACGACATCTTTTTGGCTTTTATTAAACAGACGTCAATCATGGCTGCTTGTTTAATAAATGCTATAAACATTGTTTCTCTTGACTTCCATTTGGGGTACGGACTAAGTTTTAAGCAGTAAGCTAGCTAATAATCAGTGGATTATCTTTAGAATTACATTAATTGACAAAAAAACGACTACCTGAGAAAAGGATTCCTTTACCACCTACAATGCCTCTAACCTCTAGTCTCTTTTTGTCTTGATTCTGGTACGTAATCAATCTGGATTTCTTTTAACGTATTTTGCTTTTGTACGGCTTCATTTTCTTGAAATAAATTTCTACTAGAATTTATTTCAAGAAAATTAATTTATAATTTCTAGATTATATTGAACATGGGGAGAGGGGCTTGTGGCTAAGTAACAGCCGCACAGATCGATCGATCGAGGTTAAGCTGCGCTTGCCGCGGTCGGTCTGTAGATGGCTGACCATAATTTCATACCGAGACCCCTCCGTGCCTCGGAGAGCACGTTAAGGCGTCGGTCCCGGTTTGTCAAATTAAGATCTATGACAACCGTTACGGGTAGTCAGAAGCCTGAAAGTCTGACAACCAGTCATAGCACGAGATATCGTGTTACCCAGTAACTGGGTTGTGGAGGTCAGATACGCAGTCGCTCCATGTAAAATACTGGTATTAAGCTGCATCCGGTGTGACTGGAAAAGCCGACCCCAATGTAATTGGGAAAAGGCTAGGCAGATAGTATTGAACATGGGGACATATAAAAGAGTTTTGATCCCTATTTACAACATGAAAAATTTCATGTTATTTCAATAATAAGGCGCTTATATCTTTTAAAATACATGTTTAATGTAAAAATAAAAACTGCTAACATGCACCTTTTTCAGTTAAGTACTATAGACACCTGCTGCTAATAAAATTGCTTCGATCTCTACATTGTATGAACGTATTTTTCCACCACATTTAAATACGTATTCATCTCACTAAATCGAATTCGCTACTTCTCCTAACTCGCACTGCGCAAAAGTCTGTCCACCGTCGGGCGGCGCCGATAATGGCGGAGCTTAACACGACACTTATTGCCAAAATAAATCATCTACAACCCAACGTGCTGTACAATCTATTTGTACAACCTTTATGCTATGGAGTTGTTTGTGTTGGTTATTATTTTGATGAGACTGAGAAAGTAATGTTGGTTTTCAGCTATAATAGAAATTTTGTCCTTAAATTCTCTTTTTCGTTATGAAAGTTCGAAATATATAGATTATGTTTTTCTGAACTTCGAACGAAACTTCGACTTTTTGAAATCAAAAAAAAAATTATGACTTTTTTACCCGGTGTTTACAAATTACAATTTGTTTTATTATTATTGACCCTTTATTATTTTAGGCTATTCGTCCATATAAAACGATACAAACAAGTGCTTAAAAAGCAAATACATTATTTGTTTTTAATCTTATGTCAAACTATATAAAATTTAAATACTGTGTGCGGAAAATTTTGATCGTATCTCCCTGTATCTTCTGATATACCTAGGCCGGAAAGGAACTCTTCTCCGTCGCGAGAATTTCAGATTCTGACGTAAGACTCGAAATTTGTGTTACCCTATAGCCCTATGCTAACAAGAATTAACGCGCAATAAATACTTCTGAATCACTTAACGTTTCGACCAGGTTGCAGTGATCGTGGTCATAAGCAGACCCTGCTCGAAACGTCAAGCGATTCAAAGGTATTTTATTCCTGTTAGTATGTACAGGAATAACATGAAACGCGATAGTTACTAAGTTTGTGATTTTCATATTTTAAGAAGACAGGCATTCTTCCGTGTAGGAAGCCCAGGCTCATTTTCAGTAACCGAACCAACAGAATAAGTAAGTAACGAAATATTGCACAAAATTAAATTAATAAAAAAATAATAAGAACGCCTGCCACGTGTGACGCGGATCTGAAAAAGATATGGATGTAACCTTGCCTTGTCATAAGCGAAGCATAGATTACTCACACACACACGCAGCCTACTGGCACCGAGTGGATGAGTTTTAAGTATTTGTATGCGTTTAGCTCGTGTATGACAAGCGAAATTGGATGACTTAGTATGCTTCTCACATGTCGTACGCAACGCTCCGTCCGTATTTTTCTTAAAGTCCATTATGTGTGAATTATATATTTTTATGTCATACTTTTTGGGTATCATAGCCACTATATTACTTTTTTTTTATCTCTTTAGCCTATTTTACCCGGGATAATAATGTAAGGATTCTATCAGTACTCCATACATCTAAATCGGTTCAGGCGATTAGAAGTTATGGTGGATTAAAGAAACTCACAATCATATATATATAGCAGATGTTTTCTTTTTCCCTCTTTCGAAGTTGGTTTAATAGTAAACGTTGTTTGTAAACATGGATACATTCACCCCTCAAAGTATGACCACGAATTTCTGCTACACATTGTATTATTCGTCTTAAATTATATTTATCTTCTTAAATCCACACAAAGTATGATAGATTAGAACCAGCCAAATCTTCAAATGGAAGGATTTTTGAGTCATAAACGCGGATGGGTTCTAACTAAATAGCCGGCTAAACACCAGTGAGATAGACGCATCCAATTCCCGAGATTTATCTTCTTGTATAACTTGACACGGATTTGAATAGTACTGGATAAGACATCAACAGTTTTAGACAGCTATAAAAGCGTTACTTCCGCTGTAATTGCCTGTCCCTAAAATATTATATTAGTGTTGTCAGGCACATTGATGATTACATTTCTTTAGTTTTTTAAGGCAACTGTGTAAAGTGCTCTGACAGTAATAGCCTAGTGAAATGAAGTAAAGTTAAAGTATTTAGTGACTCAAATCAATAAATGACCAATGAATGACCTCTTGACTGGCAGGTCAAAGGTCGAAGTTCGAACCAAAATCACGCACCATTGCTTTCGTAGTCATGTACGTAAATACGCTATGATATGCTACCATTGCTCAAAACAGTGAAGGAATATAGTAGTTATTGTTTGTGTATGAAATTTTTGCCATGTTTTTTAAACATTTTTGATGACATTGTCTTATCCACTCCAAAACATCCAAGACAGAGTACTAACAATAAAATCCCTCTAAACCATAAAATTTACCGTTCCTCCAATCCGTTGTTAAATCTGAGTTGCATATATGAAGCTTTTATACGTTGCATATACATACATTTTATTATATCTACATATAATGTTATCGGTTTCCATTCTATTTGTGTATTTTGAAATATTTTTGCATATTAACTAGGTTATTTTATATTCGATATTTATTATGTTTAGTTGCCGAGCTTGAATTTATTATTCTGTTTGTGTCTAGCCGATGTAGTGTTGTGTTTAAATTTAATTCGTTGTTTCGTTTACGAAACATGATTACTTAACTAAAATTAAAATTATTAGAAGCATTGTTTGTAATCAATTTTGTATTGATACGTGAACCAAAAACTTTGTTACCTTTTTACGAAAATTACGCGAACGGAGGAGTATGAATTATGCACAGTTAAAGTTGATATGGAAGAGTGCAAAAAGCTTATATTTTTTATATAATAGGCATTAGAAATACATTAAATAAAAAAAGCATTTGGTACACACACTACCGTGCGTTTGACACACATACACACACACACACATGTGTGACAATAGAACGTTAATAAACTTCAAATAAAAAAATGAATTATGGTCGATTTTCGGCCAATGGGCGACCACTTGTTCTAATAAAAAAGCTTCGGATAGCACGTTAACCCGTTTGGTTCCAACTGTCTAATAAAGATCTACTATGACAGCCTTTACAAAAAGAAAAGTCAAGTGCCTAAAGTTTGACAACCAGTCTTACCAGGAGATACAGTGTTACCTACCTGTGGAATTCAGATCGGCAGCGCTCAATGTAAAGAACTGGTATCAAGCTGCATCCGGTCAGACTGAAAGCCAACATAGCATCAGATACTCGTAATTTTTGCTTCTCTTTACGTGGATTTCAGAAGTGTTCTCTCAATCAATCATTATACATATGATTGTATTCGTTATAGATATGAAACACATTCCGACGCGCTCGACCACCTCGTTATAGACCTCACCGGCGAGGTCCCCGTCCGTCGCGAAATATCTCATCATGTCCGCTTGTAAATTCGACCCTTAATAATAAGGAAACTGATCTGATCCAGGTAATCCCTAGTTGTCCCCCCAGCCACGCCCTAAGCCGAGGCTCGTGTCCCGCAGGGGACGCCTTTAGTGCTGTGTTGCTTAGTTTGTAGCAATATTAAATATACTCTGACTGGAGGCATCAAATTGTCTAGCCATAGCTATTGTTCGGTTACGCAGATCAAACCCCTATGGGTTAAATGCAAGAGGCAACGTCAAAAAAAAACTTATCTCTTTAATTAAAGACACAATTCACTACCTATGTGAAAAAACTTATTCATTATAAATACAATTCATTATAAATATAAATTTTAAATACTTGGTAAAACTGAGGATATAAACGAAGTAGTTAGGAGTTACCGGAATGCGGCTTTTAAACCAAGTTTCAAGGTCCGTCACTCTAAACAACTTGAAAGTGCTAATATTTTTATTAGCTAAATTCTTTATGAGCCAATATTTCATTCACAGGGTATACAGTTAATGGTATGGCTAATTATAATCAATGACTGAATGTAGATAACGAGTGGGTCGCTCAATTATTATAATTCAAATACAGATAAATCTTCGAAAAGCATGCATAGCGAACTCTAAAGTTATAAATGTTTCAAGATAAATCTTTGAAAAGCATTAACGCATGCTTGAAATGGATGGAAGAAGAATTCGCGGTGGTGAGCAAAGTTCGAGATGACTTACTGGTCAGAGCGCCTGGAGTATTTATCCGGGAGGCGCATTCTTTTTCACAAACATTTATAAAGATACAATATTAAATGTAAGAAGAATACGGTCGCGAACAGGACTCGAACCTGCGACTACCGGATAAATACTTCAGGCGCTCTGGCGCTTAGCCATCTCGGCCTCTACTCATTACATTATTATATTTAAATTACATTACGTATTTTAAGTAATTATACGAACTGCCTCGTTGGTCTAGTGATCCCAAGCGCAACTACTGAGCATTACATCCTTGGTTCGATTCTCAGGTCGGGCAGTTTTATTGGGTTTTTCAGTGACGGAATTCTCAGTAACAGCCTGGACTTTGGAATTGTGCCTGGTGGATGGCAATAGGCTCACCACCACCAATTACATGGGACTTAATAACAGCATTGGTGAAATGTGGGTGTACAACTGTGTACCTACACCTCTGCCTACCCCTTTTGGGGAATGTAGGTATGTTGCTGTTTTATGTTATATTTACAAATGACTTTTTTTTTTTTTTGTCATGATGTATTGAACGAATGAAACGTGTCAACTACTTGGTCAGCCATCAACGCTGCCTATAAATATTCGCAATCCTAAACGAGTCACAAAATTAAACTCTATAGAAAAGCAAAATAGAGCCGTGAACCAAACAAACCGCAGAAGGCTCAATGAGCCTAATTAAATACCCTTTAAATTAACTTGTGTATAACTATTTCAATTTCCAATTTGTCTAAAATCAATCAACTTAGTAAGTACGTACCTCCATCTGTTTCAAGTTTCAAAGGCAAATGTGTCTGAGTACAAGATACTTGTAATTAAGTCGATAACCGAAGGACCTATCGAAACCCCTCGGAGGCTTGCTAATGAAGGCCCTTAACAAGCAAAGTTTTTTTGGGCACTGGCATCCGACCGGATAAGTCAAGTTTTTATTAAATTTTAAGATTAGATTATTAATTTCACGATGAATAATCAACGTGGATCAATTTCTATAAAATTGGGTTGCTTGAGGGTTTGCATAACGATGGAAAATGAAAGAGTTTAGGTAGGTCTCGGTTTTTTTCTTCATTTACTTGCGATGTGAAAGGGAGGAAAGGGGCTCGTGGCTTATTAACAGCCGCACAGATCGGTCAATCGAGGTTAAGCTGCGCTTGCAGCGATCGCTTCAGTCTGTGGAGGGGTGACCATCATTTTATACCATAATGTTTTTCATAGCCCTTAATAAATAAAAAAAGTGAAGCGTAAAAGCGTAAAAAACGTGAAGCCGTCGGTCCCAGTTGTCAAATTAAGATCTATGACAGCCGTTACGGGTAGTCAGAGGCCTGAAAGTCCGACAACCAGTCATACTACGAGATATCGTGTTACCCAGTTACTGGGTTGTGGAGGTCAGATAGGCCGTCGCTCCATGTAAAATACTGGTATTAAGCTGCATCCGGTATGACTGGAAGCCGACCCCAATGTAATTGGGAAAAGGCTACGCAGATACTTGCGATGTGAATGATAGTAGGTAATCTACGTAACTGATAGATTTCAGTGTATTTACATATATTTTCAATATTCATGATGCGGATTCATAACATAGCAGCACGCCTGTTTTCCCCGAAGGGGTAGGCAGAGGTGTACACAGTTGTACACCCACATTTGAACCAGTACTTAGTTATTAAGTATGGTGGTGAGCCTATTGCCATCGAGGGAGCACAACCAAACTCCAGGCTGCTACTGAGAATTTTGTAACAGAAAAACTCAATAACACTTTGCCCGACCTGGGAATCGAACCCGAGACCTCATGCTCAGCAGTCGCGCTTGGGACCACTTGTCCAACGAGGCAATTTCAAAGACTAAATCTTATTACAAATTTCTATGTAATCAGATTGTATGAGCAATAAAACATTAAGCTTTTGAGAATTCTCAGAGATTCCTGCGTAATATTACTTTCAATAAATGTGAAGAGATTCATATGAAAGATAACTTATTTACACGAATCTCTCCCTTTTTTTATGAAATACGTACCTAAAGAGAATTCGGTACATTCTGTACAGTCAGAAACAAAAGTCACTAAACATATCACAAATTTATTATACCTCTGCGCTAACTTCTATACTTACTTCTAACTGGCTGTAGTGGTATCGAATATATTATGGTATTTTAATATAAATACACACGAGTACATAAACTCACGCCTTTCTCTCATGGGTGTAGGCAGAACGCCAGCTGCTACGATCCTTACATATGCCTTTTTCTTCGTCCACGGTCATACGTTAAGCGGGCTGCCGTTGTAAGACGATTAAAATGTTGCTAAGCTTTGTGCAGTTTTGGCGCGTGTTAATCGACTTGAGTTGCTAGCAGTACTTCTAAAAAATAAGCAATGCCCGTTCCCATGTCACCTTCAGGACTTAGGGTCACCGTCAAATAAACACGTAGCTACTATTTAATTAAGCCCCTATAAGATTTCCCCCGGGGTATGTTATTGGCTCATTTTGGTTTATTACTAAGTGGACTTACAATAGACACTCACATCAACTGGAAGACACACATCTAAAACATTAAATCCAAGATTTCCAAATTTACTTACGCTTTTCGAGAATTAAAAATAACCACAGACCTACCAACTGCATTGAGTGCTTATTACGCTTACGCTCACTCCCGACTCAGCTACGGCATCATCATGTGGGGCAACAGCACCGACGCACCATCACTCTTCATACAACAAAAAAAACTAATCCGAATACTTACAAACATTGAACAAACAGACAGTTGTAAACCCTATTTCCAAAAACATAAAATACTTACGTTGCCATGCATTTATATTCTAGAAATATGTAAATTCGTTAGAAGGTACTCCACCTTCTTTACAAAGCGCGGAGACCGACACACTAACAGATCACTGCGACACAAAAACATGCTTATGCTACCTACATCCAACATGACACTACACTCAAATAGCCCATATGTAATGTGCATCAAAATATACAATAAATTACCCAACAAAATAAAAGATGAGCCTAGCGACACGAAGGTCCTAAACACCCTAAAGCAAATACTAATAAATAAAGCATACTATACGATTAGTGAATATCTTACGGATAAACAAATAACATGAAAATATTAATTTTATACAAATATAATCATATTACAAACACCTTTTCCTGCTAAAACCCATACATACTTACCTATAATTTAAATATAATAAATAATAAATAAATACATAATATAAAAGTAAACTTAAATATAAAAATATTAGCAATTAAATATTCAGCTGTAACAAAAAAAAAAAATTCACCATAATCAACAAATATAAATAATACAATAATATAAATATAACACAATAAATTTATACAAAATTTAGAACGGATAACCTAATAATATAATGTACTAAAATACAAAAAATATACTTATATCTAAAAACCTACTAAAAATACAAACATAATAACAATACTAAGTACATACTTAGATACATTAAAAAGGAATATGAATACTTGAGCATAAACAAATATTTCTATATATATACAACGCCTTCCTCTCTTCTAATTTACTATTTGCTGTGCCCATCAGGGTCCACGATTGCTACCATGTTATTTATATTACCATCTTATCTTTACATTGTGGATTTGCAATAAAGAATATGATTATGATTATGATTACTTTCCTATATTGGAATATTGGATCTGAATCACGGTTAAAGCAGTAATCTAGATCTTTAGTTACCTATACAAACTTGGTGATGTTATAAAATTATTAATTACTTGTACCTGCAACTTCGTCTGCGGGGACTAAAAAGTATCCTATGTGTTATTCCAGGCTATAAACTATCTGTGTGCAAAATGTCAACCAAATTTGTTCAACCATTTTTCCGTGATTGAATAACTATATATATATTAGTAAGATTCTGCTGTAGTGTGAGAGACCCCAATTGATTTAATGTAAAGCGATAAATAAAGAAAATGTGGATAACATCCATATTAATATTATAAACCCTCGGACCTCGGAGAAGGACATAGGCTAACTTTTGTCTCTTAGACGAAGTCGCGGGCACCAGCTAGTAAAGTAATAAATTTTAAAGTTAAGTTTGTGTTGTTGATAAACAACCTAGTGTCAGAGTTCAAGCCATCTGTAGGTCTCTGACATGACTTGACACAACATCGAGAATATCTTCCAGGTGTGCTGGTTTCCTCACGATATTTTTCTTCACCATTTTAAGCAAGTGATAATAAATTTATAATACGCACATGACTTCGAAAAGAGAGTGGTGCGTGCCTTGGATTCGAATTGCGACTTTTGACTTGTCAGTCCAACGGTCATACCTCTAGGCTATCACTGCTGATCGCAAGTGCCCTTTAAATTGACTTGCCAGTATACCTGCTTAAATTTAAGCTTTGGAATGTCTTGCCGATATTTTTTGTAAATCATTCAGTATAATGTCTATTAAAGCCAACTACACACTAAAGGTATTTTCAACTCGACGTACAATAATCCAGAAACATAATAAAATTAAAATGGCTGTTCATTAATTTCAACATAACATAGAACATAACATAGCATCACGCCTGTATTCCCCGAAGGGGTAGGCAGAGGTGTACACAGTTGTACACCCACATTTCACCAATGCTGTTATTAAGTCCCATATAATAGGTGGTGAGCCTACTGCCATCTACCGGGCACAATTCCAAACTCCGAGCTGCTACTGAGAAATTTCTAACGGAAAAACTCAATAACACTTTGCCCGACCCGGGAATCGAACCCGAGACCTCATGCTCAGCAGTCGCGCTTGGGACCACTAGACCAACGAGGCAGTTATCATTCATTTCTCATTCATTTCTCATTTCACAAAAGCAGGTAAAAGGTATTCCATTCTCCAAAGGAATATTTTGCTTAATTAATGTATGCATGATGCCATCACTTGTGTTGGTCAATGCTTTATTTGTTTTAAATAAACATAATTATTATTTATATTTATAAATACTTATATCTGCCTAGCCTTTTCCCAATTACATTGGGGACGGCTTCCAATCTAACCGGATGCAGCTTAATATCAGTATTTTACATGGAGCGACTGCCTATCTGATCTCCATATCCCAGTTACTGGATTACACGATATCTCGTGGCATGACTGGTTATCAGACTTACAGGCTTCTGACTACCCATAACGGCTGTCATAGATCATAATTTAACACAACCGGGACAATCGGATAAACGTCCTCTCCGAGGCACGGATATTTATAAATACATATTAGTTAATAAAAAAAAACACAATATATATTTAAAAATAGTAGTCCAACGGCGCGGCGCCGGCGTCGGAAACAGGGTCCAAGCTGCCGTGGGTTAGGGTTTAAGAGAGGAACCTCCTGAAATATTGCACCGTATCGAGAATTATTGCTTTCTACACCAATCCCTTGCTTTAACGAGAGCCTCCTAATGGGTTTCTTGTGGCTCTTGGGTATTACTCGATTGGCTCAGACAACTATCGACATAATTAGTGCTGAGTAACTTCCCACATATCGACAACCGCGTGTGCTAAGTCAAGATATTTGATTTGACTGACTTCAGCGGTCATGTTCACACATGGTACAGGACAAGCACTTGGTTGTCCTGTAAATGGGTGACACCCTAGTATCCTATCGAGACTTCTTCCGGCCTCGAAGAGCACGTTAAACTGTCGGTCCCGGTTTCCAAATTAAGACCTATAACAGTCATTACGGATAATTAGAAGTCTAAGATGTTAAAAAAACGGAGTTACTGACAGATATCGTGTTATCCAGTATCTAAGCATACGATAAAGGTGAAATACGCAGTTTCTTCTTGTAAAATACTGGTATTGGGTAAGTTGCATAGACTTTAAAAAGGGCTAGGGAGATTTATAGGTTTTAAATTTATGACAATAGACGCTTTTCATAACATTTATAACCATTCAAATTCGCCAAATACCACACAATTCAAACAAATTAATACCACAAAATACCCAAAATAAACCAAAACTTTAATTAAAAAATAAGTTGACGAAAACCAGACTCTATATCAACGTGAATTGTACAAAAACTCGTTGAGTTTTCAATTATACTTCAAAGTACAATGAAGACGTTTGCGCCTGTCGCCGGTGACGTAGGTCGATGTCAAAATGCCATTTGACTGAAATATAACGGGGATCAAGAGCTTAGGGGCGATTCGGCGATTTTTTATTTGACAGCCCTTTCGGGATTATTACTCGTTTATTAATAGTGGAATAACCCGTTGATGGGTTTGATTAGATTTTGGAGTGGTGCTTGTCGTTGCTGTGGTGATACTGAGAATTTTTGCAAAGAGTTGTCTAAGTCTGCCTGCGTAAGTACGTACTGCCTACATAAAGTGGGGTTTTGGTAACCTAGGTTATACCAAACCGAAGGTTATCAAACTTGATATGACAAAACATATTGTTATATACCTACATAGTATATATCAGACTTGTATTCCTTGGAAGTAGAGCTGAGGTGTACTAAGTACATTCACATTTCAACAATGTCGTTAGAGAGTCTTGCATATTCATTTGGTGTACAATAAAGTATATATTATAGGTAAATATATAAGTCCTATAAAATAATTATATGATGGTGAGTCTATTGCCATCTGCCTCGCATGACTCCACACTCCATGCTGCTACTCAGAATTTTCTACCAGAAAAACCCAATAACATTTTGAACGACCTTAAACCTAGAATTTCACAATCAGCAGCCACACTTGCGACCAGTAAACCAATGATTTAATTCACCTAGCAGTGGATGATGAGGACTTTGGGTAATGTTGAATAAGACAAAACATGAAATTGTATGTGACTGTGTATCAACTATAGTAAATTACGTCCATCTTGAATAAAAAAAAATACGCAGTACTTAAATGGTTAAAACTAATGCTACTATAAACAGTAAACACAACTCGGCACTCATTAATTCAGATCAGGAATATGACATTAATAAAAAACAATAAAAACTAATTTCCATATTATTTTCTTCCCTTCCTCCGTATCAAAGTGCAGTAATACACAATGGAATATCAGCCTTATTTGATGACAATAAAGGTTATAATAGTGAGTCAAATAGCACAAAAATATTGAGTACAAAACTGAAAGCAACAAAATAAAGTCACGGACAGCTCACATATTGTGTATGCGTTGAATTGTGAATTGGTGAATACAAGGCAAATTGGCGTAGAAATAGGATAACAAACTGTGCATATATCAAATATCCTGTATTCAGCGTACAAAAAAACGTACGTAAAATATTTGCTATCCGGTCTTTTACCTTCTGTTTTCTCTTTAATTCGACTTTGGGAAACAATAGCAAACACAATTATATCTTAATAATTACATTCTTTTTCAGCCTCGTTAGTCTAGTGGTCTCAAGTGCGACTCCTGAGCAGGAGGTCTCTGGTTCGATTCCTGGGCACAGTGATATTGAGTTTTTGAGGAAGTTCTTAGAAGCAGCCCGGAGTTTGGAAATGTGCTCGGTACATAGCAATGGGCTCACTATCATGACATATTACATTGGACTTAATAACAGAATTGGTGAAATGTGGGTGTACAACTGTGTACATCTCTTCGTACACCTTCGGGGAATAAAGGCGTTGCTTTATGTTGTTTTAATTGAATTAAATTTTAATGACAAATTAATTTTAACACAAAAAAATACAGGAAAAGACGGTGAAAAAATATCCCTACCTTATTTAGATAGCAAAAAAAACACTGAAGAATCATTTAACTAATTTAGGTTATCACCTAACATTTGCCATCACATAATTATTATATTTTTTTCTGTATTTTCTGTTTATTATTTAAAGAATACGAACATAGCATAAATAGACTAATTATTGTTCACCAGGTACTCACGTCCATTAGTTTAGAACTCGAACGGAGCCCTAAGTCATGAGCCGAGTCCGGGGCAATGTCGCAATATCCAACTCGCGATATTTAATATAAATATGCCTCACGAAAGTTATTATAAAAATATAGCATAAACAACCATTAAAAACCTAACTTCAGAAACCTACATTATTTTATACATTAAATTAATAATAATATATACCTACATATTAAGATATAATGTAACTTGCTACACCCTAACAGGGTCATGTAGTCATAAGTTAAGCCTAATGCCATGTGTTTGTGTGTGTTGGTCTGTAACTGTGCGAAGCTTGTGCAAAAAAAAAGAAAATTCGCATTACTACCATTATTTCAATAACAAAAGATTCCACGAGTTATATTTCAGCCCAAAAAAACCACTTCAGCTTCACTACAACCCCGATTTATCTAAAAACTTTTGCTCCTTGACATGCCTATGAGAATATATTGAAAGTTTGTTGTCCAAAGTGCGTATAACCATAACAATTTGTTTTTACTTAGAACAAGACAACCTAAGAGCTGAAAGTTTCTGAATTAATAATAATATTACTCTTAGGCCGTGGCCAGATATACATTAGTTAGTGGTTTTCTGTTAGTGAACCGGCGAAGTCCAGGACCCAGAATGGACTGCGATAAAATAATGTCTACCTTCTTTTTTATTATCAAAAGTAGATCTACATTTGGCCACCAATTTGCATGATGGTAAGAGACGGTGTGGCCGAGGATGGAGCACGAAGAAATCTATTGACTCTAGCTTAAATATGGGCAGATTGTATTTCTCAAGAAACACGAAATATGGCAGAGAGTTGCTAACACAGACAGTAAGTACGGTATCATGAGTTAAATCCATACTAACATTATAAATGCAAAAGTAAATCTGTTTGTTTATTTGTTTTAACCTTTTCACGACGAAGGGGAGGATGGAATAAGTTTATGAAGCTACTGTGCATACTTACTGAAATTTATTCTTAACTTTGTGTCAGTCTCCCACCGATTAAAACCATACGATTTTCTACAAACCTTTACTCGGAGGATACGAAAATCAGAGCTATCTATTCTACGCAACTCTGATTGGTTACCAGTTAGCCCGCCAGAAGTGTCAGCTGACCCCAAATTAAGCAGGTTAACTACAGTTATTCTGACAACAGGCCAGAGAGGGGAGCGCGGAATCGATGCGTGTCGCTACTGTCATCTTAGTATTGTCACTGGTTGAGTGAGGCTATGTTATCACGCTATCTAGCATATCATAAAGTATTTTGTACTAGATTTGCTTTTTATTTGTTACATTTTCTTACTTCCACCTGAATTACCTATCAATTTCGACCCAGAAGCTCACTCTTCAATACCCACAAAGCTACTATTCAATAACTCACATAACAAGTTAAGCTAGTCACGATCTGGAGTGACCGACCAAACTATCCAGCCCTCAGGCCCGTCCATTAAATTAATGATTATGTACAAGGACGAGTCTCTGAACTGTTGTCGTTATTTGCACGTGTTCAAAGACGGTGCCAGCACGTGCAGAGAATGGAGCGGACACCGATTTGGATGTTAAGTAGGCAAATACACGTGTTTTGGGCAAACTAGTGTTTTGTTTAGATGTTGGAAAACTGTTTTTGATTCGATATGTTCTGAAAATAATTATTGTGAAGCCTTTTTATGGGCCGACGTGAACGATGACATAGTTTTTTTTTCGCTCCTATTGTTAAACCAGTTATCTGCCTGGACACAACTTTTGAACCCGATGTCAGCACCCAAAAAGAAGAGAACTCCTTGGTCCTTCGCGTGATATAGTTGAGACTATCGCACTGTCTGACATACGGTGCGGGTTTTTCCCCACAATACTGTGAAGTGGTAACGTATGTAATTTTTTCGCAGTCTGCCATTTCAACCTAATTTACCGCACGGCAGAGACTCTAAGATGTAACTTGGATACCTAGTTTATTTAGGCCAAATGTATCGACACCTACTCGATAAACAAAGCTAATCAAGCTATTCGCATTCAAATACAGTGTTTGCGAAATCCTTGACATCTTTACATTAAACCCTTAAGATCTGTGTATGTGAAAATAAAATAGGCTACGTTATTCTTTTTTGGTATCTTATTAGCCTACAACTGAGAATTAATTCTGACACGTAACGAAACTGTAATTCAATGTTTATATCAATGAATTATCATAATTCGTCGAGTTTATATTCAAAGTCAGTTAGGCCCTTGCCCTGCTGTGGGACAGTTATGGGCTGGTTATGTTATGTTATGTAAGAGAAGTAGGCCTCAAACAAGCTTCATTAAAGTGAAAAAAATAACGCACTTTACATTAATATTTTTTAAATTGTGGGGATATGCCTTTTGCTTCATCTACGTTCATACATTTTGTCTTAGAGTTGCGCTGGTAAAAGGTTAGGTGCGTTGTACGTACCTTTTGGAGGACATTGTCAATTAGATCAGTGCAAATCGTTCCACGGCCTCCCCTCCCGCCATTTCCAGATAGGTTCCAAGGAAGGTGCCTGTAGAAAACCTATAACGCAATCTCGATATAATTTGGAAAGCGCCATGCTTGTGCTAATGATGAGTAGGTACCACCTGACCAATAAATCAGCCGGCGTTTGAGATAAAAAAACAGTTTCGTTTCGAAGTTTTCGTTTACCCACAAAACATAAATTATGCTTGTAATCTTAGATATGAGTTCGTAAATCCTCCCTAAACGCAAACATATCACAAGAAAAAGAAAAACAAATAAGTTTTACATATAAAAATGAATGTTCGCAATAACGCATACCTGTAACAACTATTTCCTTATTTGCCACAACTTAGGGGAACGAAAAAAAACACCTATTCTCCCAAACAGGCTGTTGTTTTAGACAGTGACTAAATTGAAGAAAGTGAATGCGTAGGCAACTAATTACCAATCATCATAGTCATATCCTGTAATCCCTCATCAAGGAAATAGGGCTCTCAGAGATTACCAACGGTATCACCCAAAACAGGCAAGAATGGCGTGGAAACTTGTGTCCTACAGTGGGTGTAAAAAGCGACGTGAATGATCTTGATGTAAAACAAGTTACACTTACACTTACTTAACCACATGTAGACAGTGGCGGTCGTTGCCGCTCCGCACCGCACTACACCAATAGTTGGGCGTTCACTTAGTCCAATGCATAGTACAACAATTTTGCAGATAAGAATCAGCTAATAGAAACAAATAGTACACCAACCTATTTTTTTTTGTTTTTTTTTTATGTGTTGCGGTCTGCCGGTGGTCGTAGGAAATGAAGTGGACTGTATTAAATTATAAGCACTGGTCTATTGAGAGAAAGGGGTTACAGAGGTATCGAAGGTGATGGTCCCGGTGAAGTCGGTAGAGAAGTGACCGATATGTTGCGCTGGTTGGAGCGCCGCGCCCCACCGCCCGCCGCCATCCCTGCCTGCGCCCATGATATTCTCGACATTATTTAAAATTAAAACCTCTCGTTGCAGCTTTGTACAATTGGTAGGTCACTATTTAAAATCAGCCTGTATGTACGGTTGGGAATATAATTGTAAGCAACAATACCCAGTTGTAAACGAATATGCCTCACTACAATTCACGGGAAATTAATGTTCCCTACTCTAGTTGTTGACATAACAAGTAAATTTCTTTCACATCTCTCGCGGGAGTTGCGGAGCGGTATTGTTTTTTTTTTCTGTAGTTAGCAGCGCTGTAGTTTCATGAGAGTTTGTGTAATTACGTTAAGTTTTGATACTTTATTGTTGGTAGAAGTATACGGTAACATGAAGTTAACTGTTTCTTCTGACGGAGGAATATTTTCTAGAATTCGTTGGGCCAAAAGTGAGATATTTAGTTTATCAAAATTGATAGCTAAATAAAGAAATTCTACGATCTGTAAATCAAGTATAGAATATTAGCCCAATCATTGGAAACAATAGTTAAGGTAAATACTTTATGATGGTAACAAACAAACGAAATCTGCATTTAAGCATGGCTAATAATAATTTATTGTTCACAGAATTCGATTTCTTTTTTCAGTATTACCCGTCTAGTTTTGCGTGTGACTCGCAGCATCGCCGCGGGCTCAAGTCTCCGTTTGAAACTAGTCGGGCAACCCAAAAAATGTGAGTAATAATTCACATGAATGTGTCTCACAAAGTTATCATACGAGAAGAAGAAGTATGCATAATGGTATTAAGTCACAAAATGTACTACATAACAGCACTCTAAAGTTCAACGCCCCACACATACATATACGACAAAACTTCACATACAAGAACATGAACGAACACTTTCATTCATATCCGACACTATCGCTGTCAATAAATTCTGATCCAGTAAAAATTTTAGTATAAAAATGTCCTTATCTTTGCAAACACGACTGCGAGATCGGAACATTACGTGCGGAATGCAATTTCCTTTTAGATTCAATTACACATGCCGTGCGATTCGGCGTTTCGTTTCTATATTGCGAGCATGGTATTTGCATGTTTATGTCTCTGTTGTGATTGTGGAAGACTATCGTGCGTTTTGTTCGACGTTTAATGGTTAGTTCTTGGTGGTATGGTCGTGTTTGTTACGTCGAAATTTTTATCTATGTATGTTAGAAAATAATCTGATGCATAGCTGAAAATCTGGTGTTTACTGTGCGCAGTGAAAATTCGTAATTCCTAATTAACACAGAAAAATCAGATAATTCTTTCCACAAAAATTTATAACTTTGTAATACCTATTCAAAATAAAAACTTATTGACACAACTATGAATACAGTATGCAGTAGACCTCCCTCCTAAATCCTCGCTCATTATCGTTATTAAGTTTTTTTTGTTATACATATTAATTCGTAGGTAATGCTTTCAATTATCTGAATATACTATGCCTATGTGTAGGTATGAATAACTCGTGTGCGTGGGAGCGACATTTACAATGTCTTATAGGGAATTAACATGTCATCATTTGACCGACTGTCACGTTCGCATGGAGACTGTGAAAGGCGTACTCCTAACCTTTGTCACTGAGATATTCCATGAACTCTGCTCGCCTATTACTGCAGCCTACAGATCATTATCTCTGAAACATTCTATACAATACGGTATCAATAGTGAACTAAGCTGAATGTAAGTATTGACGTTGACGTCAACGTCAACGTTTGACGTATTCGGCAGGACTATTATATAGTATTCGCAAGACTGTCTGCTCCATACATACCACCGCAATACTTTCTTTGTTGCAGTGAAGGTATTATATTAAAACATTAAAACATTATAAACATTAATTCAAAAATTGAAAACAGTTGTATTTAGATGGATTGGTAGTGTTGAAAGAATGAATGAAAGTCGATAAAAAAGATATCTAGGCAAGTGGAAGTAGAAATACCGGGAGGTGGTGCCCTAGAAGTATATACACTGACCCTATTGGTGAGGTCCTCCAAATACTCAGGTGCGTAGTATTCGCAACCGGTGCGCGTGTATGACTAGAGGTATGAACGTAGATGAAGCCTTCTATAGTTCCTGTCTGGGAAAAAGACAGGGTTTATGTATGTATGTACAATTACTTTTAGCAAATTTAAACACAATGTGAATAAATGTAATGTTGTCCCGCTCACTCCCACTACCCACAAGTTCCTCGTAGATTTCAATTACAGTCTCGAGAAGGATGCTCCAAACATTTGTGTTTAATTCCAGTATCGAGTCACAGCGTAATGTACAGAATATGTAAGGACGTAAATATATTATACTGATAGACCCTTTCTTTAACCATGTGTTGAAAAGTTCAGCTATTTTTTATTGCTAAGACGTATATTAGCTAACGTAGTATCCATTTAATTTGAACTATTTCTGTTTTTAAATTTTCATTGAACTAATTCTCTAACATTTGATTTCTAACACTAGGTACGAAGGATTTATTTAGGCCGACTCAGCGCAAGACCGAGCCGATGTGATTTGCGGGCTAGGTCGTAAGCACAATTTGATTGGACATCCGACATGCTGACGGTTATGCGACACTCGTAGTAAGGTGGACCAAATTGATTTGGGATTAGATATGACGGTTCATCTCTATTATGGCCAAATTTTCTGATACATTTAAATAAACCGGAAGTCTTGATTCGAGTAGCGCAGTGATCGAGAGACCGGCCGCTGCGGCCCGTGGCCCATGTTTGATTCCTTTACGGAGCAAATATTTGTATGATCTGCAGATAATTGCTCCGGGCTGGTTGTGTTGTGTGTTTGTGAGAATAATTGTCTATAAAAGCACCCACGATACAGGAAGAAATTCCTAGTGTGGGGCAACGTTTAAAAAGAATCAATTTCTAAGTCATTCAATTATTAATGTCATTAACCAGTGATTCGTTGTAATTAATTAACAAATTTGCCTACAGGCAACTGACCCATTTCGAGGCAAATGCCTTTTCTCATACAGAGAAGACCTAGTGCTAATGTAGCACTAGGCCATTAAGCTAGTGTACACTAGTGTACTAGTGTACACTAGCTTACTTCTGATTGGCAATTTCAGACCATTAAAGTCTAGTTTCCTCACGATTTTGGCTTCGCCGTATGACCATGGCGTGTCTTAAATTCTTGGAAAGAGACACATTGATGGGTCTAACCCTCAACCTGTTATGGTTCTAGGCATTTGGGTACTGTAAATAATCTATAGTGTTGGTAAACATTCACAGATATGCGATACACACAAATGAACATGCTATTTAATCTACGATCGTACAAACACTCAAAATTAATGATACAAAAAAGAAAGTTGATTTCCACCACGAACAAAAAATATGAAAAATAATGAGAAATAATTACTACAAAATCTAAAAGGTGAAACAATTTCTGATTGTGGATCGCAGGTGTCCATTCGTACAAAAAGCGCCACTTTTAGTACGAATAGACACCTGTAATAGTGGTCATCAAGATACCTCTGCTTATAAGTTACAAAAAATAGCTTATCCATTAATTAATTGGGTTCAAAGCAACTATAGCCTGCACAGTAGATATTCATAATACACAATTATCGTATTGCTAAATTCATAACACTTTTTATAGCTTCGCCGTCGGCCCAAATGTAGGTACTATCGCCCATATTCGTTAATATCCTCACATTAATTACCCTATTATTATGTCTAAGATTCCTACGTAAGTGTCATAACCATCATGATTCCTAAGCAAGATAAGGATAGAGTTATACAACAGATTGGTTCTATCCTTTTCTTTCTAGAAACAATGGTGCTCTATTTCCCCACAGCATAGCCCTTGAGACTTATAGGATTACCTCTTTGGCGAAATAAAGGAACATTTTCTTTTGTTTCCGTGACGATTGCCAATACATTTGGTGGTTTAATATTCATGGAACATTTCGAGACAGGTTGCCATGTTTACGTATGAATAGATTTCCCTAATCGGCTTTTGTACATGGGGCTTTTTTATTCTTTCATATTTTTGTAAGCGTGAACAGAACTTAACATAACAAAAAAATATGGTCCCTATTTGCTAAACCGGATTTTAGGATTTTGTACAATAGAAATTTTAACCATCAGTTAGGTCTTTATCGAACCCTTTTTAAAGTCCCCACATATACATATTTTGACCTTATAAAAAATATACTAAACCAGTTTTAATGACAAGATTAAATAAGATAATTTTCCACGTCCATTTCCTCCAATCATTAATTAGTTAAATCCCATATCCGAAATCCAGTAACTCCTGATCACCACTGATTGCTGAGTGGTCTACATTCTATTGATTCCATAGGCCTTATTCAGAGATAGAGTGATTGGAGCATTTTAGGCTAAGTTGCTTCACAAAACCAACACTGGCCTAAAATGCCGCAGCCATCCGGAGTAATTACAGACATCCCACAATTATTGGGGTCTAACCTACGAATCTCCAATACAGAAGCTACTGGGGCCAATGTTAATGCATCGAATGTGACCTGTAAACGTGAATAGATGCAGCAATTAATGCGAGTAGAGGACTCGGCACAAAGCATTACGCAAATGGCACTCTGATACATTGGGAATTGGAAATGTTCACTTGAAACAATATTGCTGTACTGCACCATCAGTCTAATAAAGTTAGGTGCATATTGGAAAGTTCTATTCGTTTATGGACGGTCGTTTTACATTGTAATAGCTTTGGTGACTCTGAGGTCACTTTAGGGTATAATTTACGACTATCGTGATGTCGAGTCTATCGTATGGTAGATACTCAAAGTACATTGCGACGATCAGTTAGGAGTGGTTACTTCTCACGTAATGATTTTTGTTCTACCGGATGGGTAATAGTGATATTTTGTATGTTTTTAGAATTGTAGGCTTCCTAAACTAACCGTTATGAATGACATAGTATCTGAATAATAGAACCAAGTATTCAACGTGCCCTACCAAGGAAGGGCCTGATGTGTATTGTCACAAATCCATAGACTGACCGGCGCCAATACGACTAAACCTAGCAAATCGATTGCTTAACATCAAAAGATTGAATACTTAAGCATGGGAAGGTGAGGTACGCCTCTAACGATTATATTTAAACCGATCTCTCTTTTGAGTTTATTCCTCATCTTCGATCTTTTATCACTATGAAAATGTGGGAAATTGAATCCTGAAACTTGACATTTATGTTATTCCTACAATTTAGAAAAATCTGAGTGGGCAATTGTCGGGTGTTTTTTTTTTTTTAAAGATCATTGCCCCACGCTAGAAATTTCTTCCTGTGTCGTGGGTGCGTTTACAGACATATAATCTCACAAGCACACAAACAACCAGACCCGGAGCAATTATCCGTAGATCGTACAAATACTTGCTCCGTGCAGGAATCGACCTGTGACACGCAGCGCAGCAGTCGGTCTCTCGACCACTGCGCCACCCGCGCTGTCAATATGTTTTTAAAGGCCATAGTTTTCACAATAATCCTTCAGTAAGATACAAAAACTGAGTACATTAACACGATGTTCATGCCTTACACCACAACGCCATGATTGATTCATCGAACATTGTACGCAACATTTAACAAATTACATCATGTTTGACGTTTTGAAGCGCAACGCGTCCATCACTCGAGTATCGATGGAGGCTATTCATCATCAAATTTATCTATTTATCATCAATAGCGGCCTTTGAAGCTATAATTACTGCGTAGTGGTTTTTTTTTTTTTGTGTTTGGAAAATCCATCATGGACGCTGTGCCGGACTCCTACCGACTAAAAACCACACGGTCCTACTCCAACCTTTACCGAGGGCCTGGGTTCGTTGCAGCAATCACGCGACCCCGGCAGGTTATGGTACACTCCAGGTTTGTGCAGGCCGGCCACAGTTAGCCTGAACACGTTCCTATGTCACGCGTGTGGCCGTCTCGGGCTGGACTGCTGATCAGGCGGCGAACCACCCATACCCGCCGCCCTCAGTCCACGGCTCACGGTGGCCGGAGATCGTTGAGCGCCCTCCGGCACCTGGCTCGCCTTTTGCGGCAGGGGTGAGCGGGGTTTGCCTCTCTCTCCCTTTCCGCCGCATCCTTCGCGAGCATCACCTCCTGCGTAGTGATTATAAAACTTTTGGGTACGCTTAGCTGTTGTGTTTGGCTTTGAATGTGGAGATCGGGAAAAGGGGTTAAGGAGAGAGAAATAATCAGTATTCGTCAAATAATGTTAATAGAAACTGATGACGATAACCTTTCCAGCAATTAACAACGAAAAAAAAAAGTTTGGCTGACGAATTTATTGATATGGATCAGTGTAGATACTGCTTGGAGTGATAGCCTTAAGGCATTATCTTTGGACTAGCAAGTCAAAGGCACGCACCACAAACTTTTTGAAGTCATGTGCGTATTAGAAATTATTTAAAACTGCCTCGTTGGTCTAGTGGTCCCAAGTGCGACTGCTGAGCTTGAGGTCTTGGGTTCGATCACCAGGTTGGGCAGTGTTATTGAGTTTTCCTTTTAGGAGATTCTCAGTAGCAGCCCGGAGTTTGGAATTGAACCCGGTAGATGGTTATAGGCTCATCACCTATTAGATGGGACTTAATAACAGCATTGGTGAAATGTGTGTGTACAATTGCATACACCTCTGCCTACCCTTCGGGGAACTTAGACGTGATACTATGTTTGTTATGTTATGCTTAAAACGGTGAATAAAAACATCGTGAGGAAACCAGCACACCTGAAAGATGTTCTCGGTGGTGTGTATGGCCATATCCGAGGCCTATAGGTAACTTAAAGAGATAGGGAATTTTGTTCATTAAAAGCATAGCTTCGATTACCGACATAAGAAAAAATGCATTTCTTAAAATAATCGCTAATGGTAATAACTATTCAATACGTCACAATTATTACTGACTGCTTCGTTGCTAGTAGTCCCAAGCGCGACCGCTGAGCATGAGGTCTATTGATTTCTTCTATTGGAAACTTCTCGATAGTAGCTCGGAGTTTCGATTTGTACCAGGTGGATGGCAACAGGCTCACCACCTAGTACAAGGGACTTATAACAGCATTGGTGAAATGTGGGTGTACAACTGTGTTCACCTCTGCATACCCCTTCGGTGAAAACAGGTGTGCTGCTATGATATTAGATTATAAATTAGTTACAATAATAAATTGTTATTAGAGCAAAATTAAAGGAAACCTATATATACTATAGGTATATAGCATTGGGTTATTCCATGTTGATGTTTATAAACAGCGACAAGATGTTGATTTACTATCACAGGTGCCTAAATAAATTAACTATCTCTTACTAAAGACGGTAAAGGAAAACATCGCTAGGAAACCGACATACCTGAGAGATGTTTTCGACTGTGTGTAAAGCCATTGAGACAAATCATAAGAGGCCTACGGGTAAAACCCTTCAACTATATACCAAATTCAAATTGTTTTATTCTATAAATAGTTATTTTCAAACTCTTTTGTGAGTGAGTACACAACTCACTATGATTTTGAAGGCATTTCCTATCTGACATGACTGTACCTCTAAGAAGAAACGCCGAAACAAACTCAAAGCTCAAGGTCTCTTTTAAAGTCCAGAAATAATTATACATCTCTATATAAGCGTAACCATCTAGAGTATCTGGAATGGCCTTTTGAAAAGCCATAGGAGTTTCGAGAGACTGATGCATGCTAGGACAAGTCATGCTTCAATCATCGTAAAGCTCAACCATGTTATACCGGGTACTTTAAACTCTGACACTAGGTTGTTCATCAATGGTACCTGTAACAATTTACTAATGCAATTAGGTTATAGTAGTGATAGTGCAGATGATTAAATTTGTGAGTACATTCTTGAAGCAATTTTATAATGCAATGTTATTTTATATATTTTTTGTAGTGGCGCTAACGTACTTAATGAACGTATATGCATATTTATTTTACAGTTCCATACGTCATCACTGTGACCCATTTTCTATGTTGACTCTTGAAATTGATAGATAGATAGATAGATTATACTTTATTGTACACTGAACAGAACTTAAATATGAGAAAATAAAACAAACAAGAATGGTACAAATGGCGGTCTTATCGCTAAAAGCAATTTCTTCCAGACAACCATTGGATGGAAAGAATAACTAAGAAATTTGTAGAGGGCAGTTTACAGTGTACTACTGTATATTTAATATAAAGATACAACTATAGATAATATATAAATAAATAATTAATAATTTGGTATATATATATATAATAAATAAATAAGATAAAATACATATCCATACACAAATAAATGGAATAGTGAACGATATGTTAATAGGAAAAGAAATACGTAGGATTGGAAAATACAGAGAAGAGATCAAACAAAAAAAAAATATAAATAAAATATATTTTAGAAACTAGAGAGACAAGTAATGATCCTTCACCATGCGCTTAAAAGATACCAAACTCTGAGCGTGCCTTACAGACACTGGTAAAGCATTCCACAAGCGAGCAGCCTGAACCGTGAATGAGAGGTCAAAGAACCTTGTGGAGTGCATGGGCATTTTCAGTTTCAAGTTCTCTGATGATCTTAAGGATCGCTGATGCGTATCACGGATGAACACAAAACGTTCTTTAAGGTAGGAAGGAGTAGTGGGATTGAATAGAATAGTGTAGAGTAGGAAAAGAATATGAGCATTCCGACGAAGGCGAATTGGAAGCCACTTGAGTTTAAGACGAAATTCGGACACATGATCATATTTGCGTAAACCAAATATGAATCTTATACAGAAATTTTGAAGTCTCTCAAGCTTGTTGAATTGGTCTTCAGTGAGATCAAGATAGCTAGCATCGGCATAGTCAAGGATAGGAAGAAGAAGAGATTGTGCAAGCGCAGTTTTCGTGGCTGTGGGTAGAAAGTTTCGAAGTCTTCTTAAGGATCCAGCCGATGCATAAATCTTGCGACTAGTCTCTTGCAGTTGTGCATCCCAAGTTAAGTTTTTGTCCATAAAGATCCCCAAGTTCTTTACTTTATCGGTTATTGCTACCTGAACACCGTCAAATGATATCTTAGGAAGTTGCACCCAGTCGATTCTCGAGACCATACGAGACCCACCCAAAACAATGACCTGAGTCTTAGTGGGGTTAACCCGTAACCCGTATGATTTACTCCAAACAGTTATCTGGGCAAGATCTTTATTGATATTTTGAATTGCTTCCGACAATTGTCCGGGTGCTGCTTGTGAGTAAATCTGAAGATCATCTGCATAAAGGTGGTAGGAAGAAATCAAATTACTAGAGATTGAATGAATAAATATTGAGAAGAGTAAAGGGGATAAAACGCCACCCTGAGGTACGCCGGCAGTCACATCGCTCCATGAAGATAATTTATCTTCAATACGAATACGCTGTCGACGGCCATACAGGTAACTATGAAACCAATCAATTGCCATTGGAGATACGTTAAGAGAGCTTAGAATTCCAAGTAAAATGTCGAAGTCAACAGTATTGAAAGCATTGCTAAAATCCAGCAATGCAAGTACTGTTAACTGCCCATTCTCCATGCCTAGCCTAATGTCATCCGTAATATGAACCAGGGATGTGACAGTACTATGACCGGGACGGAAACCGGATTGGAATGGATTAAGAAGTCTATTCTTACAGAGGAATGTACTCAACTGATTGTGAATAAGACGTTCTAGGATTTTGGAAAGGAACGGTAGTATGGATATGGGACGATATTCAGAGAAGGATACAGGGTTGGACTTTTTAGGTAGAGGGATAATTTGGGCATCTTTCCAAGCGCTTGGAAAAATACCACTGGAAATAGAATCATTGAGGATATGGAATTGCATTCGAAAATTTGAATGCACTATTTTTAATTAATTTCTGCGACTGTCATTTATATCATAAAAGTTGATATACGCTGAAATTGATTGATTCCATTCAATTAGCGAACAATACGAGGTATTCAATAAGAATTAACGATACCCAGAAGGGTACTATGCAATGACGAGACGATAACTTCGCATTTTTTGTATTCACAATCCATTGCGGTTTCTGAATACGCATTGTTGAATTAAGAGCGATTTTTTGTGACAAAAAGAGTAATGTATTTTGAAGTGACGTTAAAGTTTCGGTCCGTGAATTATAGTGGTGGGTTTCCTGGTTTTCTGGTTTGCGGCCGATACGGAATCAATAGCCGGGCCTTTTATCTGGGTTAATCGTTTTGTGTTTTCGATAATTGTCGCGTTCATTTTAATGGCGGTATCGACGAATAGGAAAGATAAATATTTACCATATTGCTGAAGTTACTTTATGCAGATAATTATAATTAGCCGTCTGCTAATTTGTTTGTGAAGTTATTATTGATGTATAAAACGTATTTTTAAACAGTTTTTTTTATTACTGTAACGGCTTATATTCAGTTATTTTGTATGCGTATTAATATTATTCTCAATTTCCCAGATTCGCAAAGTGTTTTCTCTCTTCAAATACAAAATGTTTAAAATAGAATTTAAAATCCTTACTCCCAGAAGCTAAATAAACTATATTTACCAGCATATAAACAATAAAATCAGCGTAAGGTGACTATAAAAATGCTCATGAAATATAAACTTTTTCACAAAAAAAATTAACCGCCGTAAAAGAAAAATGAAAAGTGAAAAATAACTTAGTGTAAGTTATGTTGAGTCGGCGCTAATTCCATGTAGCATTTGATTGTAACTTTAATTTCATAATGTTCAAAAATTGATTTGTTTGGCGCAATTTGTAAAGTTAGTTACACTCAGTTATTTTTCACTTTTCATTTTCCTTTATCGGCGGTTCATTTTTTTGTGGCTATCATCTGCAAAACATAGCTAGGTCTAAAGTTCTCGTCAAGATAAATTAAATGAGCCCAAACACAAAGTAGTTACTGTAAACCGTTGAGGAGTCCCCTCGACTATATTTCGTCTCCATCATCAGATCATTCCAGGTATCCATTATTTTGTATTGTCATCAAAAAACATAATTTATGCAAAGTTTCAGCAGAATCGGTTGACAATAATTCCCTATTTTTCCTATTACCCACCCTTAACTTGGACTTTAGAGGTGAAATTTATATAAGACCAACTTGAAATTATCTACTATATAATAATAAAAAAACATAAATACGACTCTGTAAAAAGTTATGCGTGGTCATACATAATATATATATTTTTTTCAATTCAATTCATTTATTTTGCGAATATGGGTACATAGGTACAATACATAAAAATAGTTTCACCATATTCCACCACCAGGCATGCAAAATGTTTACATAATTTACTGACAACATATTAACACAATAAATTCAATAACACCAAATAATATTACTTACAACAAAAGTACCTAGTAATTTCAATTAAAATTTCAATAATGTCAAAAGGTACTAACAATGTCTATGGGAACAATGAAATGTAATAATGTCATAAAATAAAAATTAATTACAATAATAATGTCAAAGAAAAATGTCATCCAAATACTCATTTAAAGAATAATATGATTTATTGATTAGTAAGTCAAAAAGTTTGGTCTTGAACTGATTTAAGTTATTACTCATTTTAATGTTATTTGGGAGTTTATTATATATTTTTGGTGCCATTGCATACACACTTTTATTCGCCAAAGCAGTTTTTGTAGGTAATAAGTGTAATTTATTTGAGCGACGTTGACTTTCCTACTGCTTTGAATAAGTCTTTGTTGTTTCTGACAAATACATTTACCTCATATATATAAAGCGATTATACGCGTTAAATTGAAAACCTCCTCCTTCTTTCGTTGGTTAAAAAAGACAGTCTGCGACATTGATATCTATGTACATATAATACCTGAAGTAGATACAGCAAACTGCTGACTAGGAGGCTAGAGAAAGCTTTTAACTAAATTGTATTTTTATTTAAATTCTAAATACCTAGTGTGTTTTATTTCAGCACTTAAAGCTATTAAGACACAGGGAACGAATGCTCTTAACATAAATTTTCTCTTTCATTTAGAAGTGGGATATGAGGAGCCCGAGTTTATTTTTATGCAAATCCTTTTGAGTGGGTAATTAAAAATATTATGAGGTTATATCTACTAATACGGGAGGGGCTCGTGGCTACGTAACCTCCGCACAGAGTGATCGTTAATTGGAGTGAGGAGGAACATAACATAGCATCCCGCCTGTATTTCGCGATGGGTTAGGCAGAGGTGTACAGTTGTGCACACACATTTCACTATTGCTATTTTTAAGTCCCATGTACCATCTTTTGGTAATAAGCCTATTGCCATCAATCGGGCTCGATTCTAAACTCCGTGCTGCTACTGAGAATTTTCTAACAAAATAACTCAATAACACTTTGCCTGATTCGAGAATTGAACCCGAGACCTCATGCTCAGAACTCGCGCTAAACCAACGAGGCATATATAGTGCAAATATAATCTAAAGCGCCTGGATTATTTATCCAGGAGGCGCAGGTTCGAATCCTGTTCGCGACCGTATTCTTTTTCCATTTAATATTATAACTTTAGAGTTCGCTAAGCATGTGTTAATGCTTTTCAAAGATTTATCATGATAGAACCGTTGAGTTAATTGGTATTCCAGCCAGGTCTTTAGAAACTTTATGTCACAGCAGGAGTTGACTCAACTTAGTTGCAATCAAAAGTAGCAGTAATGAAAAATATAATGAAGAAAGTTTTATTTGTTTTGTAAGCGGTTAACGCTTGAAGAGGGGCTCGTGGCTAAGTAACAGCCGCACAGATCGATCGAGGTTAAGCTGCGCCTTGCCGCGGTCAGTCTGTAGATGGGTGACCATCATTTCATACGAGACCCCTCCGTGCCTCAGAGAGCACCTTAAGCCGTGGGTCCCGGTTGTCAAACTAAGATCTATGACAGCCGTTACGGGCAGTCAGAGGCCTGAGAGTCTGACAACCAGTCATACCACAAGATAGCGTGTTACCCAGTTACAGGGTTGTGGAGGTCAGATAGGCAGTCGCTCCATGTAAAATACTAGTATTAAGCTGCATCCGGTTTGACTGGAAGCCAACCCCAATGTTATTGGGAAAAGAATAGGCAGATAGAAGCGGTTAACGCTTTATGATATTCTCCGTACCGTGTGTGTTTGTCGTACCGTGCTGTTGCAATGAAGTTTCTTTCGTACATGTTAAGGTGAGTTACATAGCATGACGCCTGTATTCCCCGAAGGGGTAACCAGAGTTGCACACAGTTGTACACCCACATTTCACCAATGCCGCTATTAAGTCCTATGTAATAGGTAGTGAGCCATCTATCGGGCACAATTCCAAACTCCGGGCTGCTATTGAGAATTATTTAACAGAAAAACTCAATAATACTTTGCCCGACCCGGAAATCGAACCCAAAACCTCATGCTCAGCAATCACGCTTGGGACCACTAGACCTTAACTCTTCGAATCGGAGAAATACAAAATTGTACTTCATAACAATAAAAATCAATTGTATCTGGTAATTAATGAGCCAACATATTAACCTATCACTGCCTCGTTGGTCTAATGGACCCAACCGCGACTGCTGAACATGAGGTTTTGGGTTCGATTCCCAGGGCGGGCAAAATGTAAATGTGATTTCATGTAAGGCAATTTT
Source organism: Xylocampa areola (assembly GCA_935421205.1). NCBI lineage: Eukaryota > Metazoa > Arthropoda > Insecta > Lepidoptera > Noctuidae > Xylocampa > Xylocampa areola. Next base: position 16,956,380 of record OW285204.1, read on the forward strand.
CAGTAGCAGCTTGTAGTTTGGAACTGCGCCTGGTTGATGACAATAGGCTCACCACCTATTACATGGGACTCAATAACAGCATTGTTGAAATGTGGGTGTACAACTGTATACATCTCTGCCTACTCTTTGGGCAATACAGGCGTGATGCTATATTACGTTAACCTATCAAGCCTATTTCAACATTGGGGTAGGCAGAGACTATTTATTTCCATTAAGCGTTCATAGTTCGTTGTAAACTGTGGTTGGGGAACGATCGATCAGGTTAAGCAAACACTTGGTACGGTAAGTTTTTAGGTAGGTGGTTGCTAGGACCATTTTCATCTGAGTGCTTTCCTTCACGCTACATAAAACTATAAATAGCACAATTAACTGTGCTACCGAGTTTCGAAATAGTATTTTAATGAATATCACATTTTCTGGGTTCATCGAGAAAAATCTTTCCTTATAAAGTTTTCTTTTTGGTGCTTATAGTACTAATCAGGTACAGAGCTTTATCACACACCATCAACTTTTATCGCATTAAACAACTGAACGCAAACAAGCACTTATTTACTCCATCTATGCCCGAATTCCCACTAAATGTATAAAACATGTGGTTCGCAAACATAGTCATCAATCTAATTTCAGTGGAACTGTGGTACATTTTCCTCTACTGCGGATAGGGCATGCCCTTGAGAGAGACCCTTTATTACTCCCACATTTTAAGGGGATAATGTTTTTCATTCATTTGTTTTGAGAACTGGTCGAAATATCCGTAAACGAAATGTGGAGCAAATTAGAAGTCTTTAGGTTTTTTACCTATGAAGTTGCCGTTTTACAATACTGGCCATTTGAGACGTAGTTTGTGTATAGCTGGCAATACATTCTAAATTCAAATGAAAGATTCGTTAAAAAAATATGGAATTCTATTTTCAAATTAAGTCATTTGTTTATTGATTGGTGTTTTGTTTTCATTACATTTGTATATTTTTCATCAATATGGACACGATAAAAATACGAGTTATTATGGAATACGAGTTCCGTCGCAGCAGCAATTCCAAACAAACGGCTCGCAACATTAATGACTTGACGGAGTGAACACTACAAACGAACCCACGACTAGTTATTGGTTTGAACGCTTCTAACATGGAAATTTTTATCTTAAAAAATGAACCCCGTGGTTGTTCCAAAAACTAAAGTCAAAAACGACAAATTAAAGGCGATAGTGGAAGCTGACGATACTTTATCTACGGCTGAGTTAGCAGCAGCTTTCAACGTCTGCATCAAAAAAATATTGGTACATTTGCGTCAAATTGGCAAGGTAAAAAAGCTTGATAAGTGGGTATCGCACGAACTGAACGACTACCAGCGCAACGAACGCATTGAGGTATGCCTTGCGTTACTTAACAGACACAGAAACGAAGGGATTTAAACCGCATTATCACTTGCGATGAAAAATGGATTCTTTTTGATAATAGGTAGCGGTCATCGTGTTGGTTACATCTTTTTTTTACGTAGGGAAATTTCCTCGCATACCGCTCTGACACGGAGAGACAGAGCGGTTATCTGGGGACTCAAACCCACTAAAACTCCACAGTGTTGCTCATCTGCTTGAGGCGGGAACGCTCTCGCACACGACCGTGATCCCACCCGCAGCCGTCCGTTGACGGACTCCCTCTCACGAGGTTGGTAAGTTTTCTCTATATAAGAAGTGGAACAGTTATGGGCTGGTTATATTGTGTATATAAGTAATAATAATAATAATCTTTATTATGAACTTAATACATGTTCCACAATTTTAAGTCCCTGACCTCCAAACTAGTTAAAAAACTGTATCTTGGAGATCAGTTCCTTCCTTGTACAATGATCTATATTCACATTATATAAAAACCAAAAATAAAAAATAGAACTAAATCTGAAAAAGTTATATAAGAAAAGAGTACAAAGCAAAGCACAAAAAAAGAAATATCGCATGGCATCAAAAATCGCACGATGCGTGTGTGTGCGCGCGAGTGTGTGAGTGTGTGTGTGTGTGTGTGTGCGTGTGTGTGTGTGTGCGTGTGTGTGTGTGTGAGTGTGGGCGTGTGTGCGTGAGTGAGAGAGTGTGCGTTTGCGTGTGTGTGTGGTTGAGTGAGTGTGTATAGGTTTGGGTGTGCGTGAGTGAGAAGACGTGTTTGCCAATGTAATGTCTTTTATACTTGTAATGATATGCACGAATACTTTAAGTGTATATGTCTAACGCATTATACCGGAACAACAAATAGGGATTCAATACTATCATAGTTCGTGTGAGTTAACCAATTTTTAATTGTTATCTTAATTTGAAAGTTAGTATAGTTTTTAATGTTTTGTTTAAACCGAATTAGTGAATTATATAGAAATGGTGCAAGAAATTCATACTGCTTTTGAGCAAATTTGGTATTAACCCTAGAGGGTACACAACGCTCTCTTCTTTTTAAAGTTGAATGCATTGGTGGAATGCTTAACTTATGAACTTATGACGGCGGAAGGCTTCAAAAATGTATAGCTTGCGAATACTCAATACTTGTGCGTCCTCATACAAATCAGCAGTGGGATAGGGAAAAGGAAGTTTTAACATAGTTTTCAATAGCGCCCTCTGTGCGCGCTCTAGATGTATCATCCTAGTTTTACAAGCCCCACCCCAAGCACAGATGCAGTAAGTGAGCACGCTTTGGCCAAGAGCTAGATATATATTGACTAGGAGGGCCTTACTAGCTACAGTGCGAAAATTCTTAAATATATATATAAGCTTCCTGGTGCGAGCCACGACTGCCTCGATGTGCGCTCCCCAGTTAAGCCTATCATCTATTATGACGCCTAAATACCTGATACACTTTGCCTTAGTCAATACGGGACATTTGCACTTCGCGCGGGAGTTAAAGGCAGTAACAGAGTTGCATGGAAATGTATGTACTCTGATTGAAAAAGAATCTTTAGGAGCTCCTGAATTTGTAATGCCAAAGCACATGTAGTTGGTTTTACCTGGATTGAGAGTCAATAAACTTCTCTCCAGCCACTGTGTAATAAGACTCAGCCCTTTCTCAGCGCAATCTTTGACTTTGACCCACGACTCACTGTGAAATAGGAGGATCGTATCATCAGCAAACATAAAAGTCTCCGCATTACTAATTTTAATATCACATAGCTCATTAATGTAAAGTAAGAATAAGCTCGGACCCAGGGTACTTCCCTGAGGAACACCGTAAGTACAGATACCACCATTACTCAGCTGCTCACCAATCCTAACACACTGTTCCCTACCTGAAAGGTAGTCCTGGAACCACAAAAGAGGGACTCCTCTTATACCCGAGTTCTGGAGTCGCGATATTAGGATAGGAATAGATACCGTATCGAATGCCTTTTGTAGGTCCAGGAATACCCCCACACACTTTTCTCCTTTGTCCAGGTAAGACGTTATACTAGAGCTCAGCTTAAGTACTGCATCACCTGTCGATCGATTATGTCTGAACCCGTATTATCTGTCTGAAAGGATTCGATTACACAATACGAATACAATTTTTTCAAGTATCTTCGACAATACACTTAGCAGCGAGATAGGTCTATAATTACTAGGGAGATCGGGTTCACCGCACTTAAAAACAGGAATAACGATAGCTTTCTTAAAGGAAGAAGGAAATATTCCACTGCTTATGCTCAAATTACAAAGATGACTAATATAAGTGGAAAATTATTTTATTTTTATATGAAATAGAAACGAAATAGCTCTATTAAAAACTTCCTCCCCCCACGGGGCATCATCAGGAGCTGTTAGACCGTGCAGTGTCCTCCACCGAGTGCATATGAGATATTTCAGCGATGCTGTTGTTAAGTCCCACACAATATGTGGTAAGCATATTGTCATCTACCGGGCACAAGTTACTGAGAATTTCCTTACAGAAAAACCCAATAAAACTGCCCCAACCCAAGAATTGGACCCTGTACCCTATACCAACCGCGCGTGCATTCACTAGACTCACTTGTGCATGAGTCAGTTGGACACAACTTATTTACAATACGCACACTTTAAAATCAGTTCTCAAATACTCGTATTTAATTCGCCACAGTTGCATCATAAAACTTAAGTACTATTTAAATAGCACGTTAATATTCAATAATACCATAATAGTGGAAGCTATAGAACAGTAAATGTTGCCAAACTAAAGCATTTTGTATTCAATGTTTCTGTTTAACATAACATAGCATCACGATTGTATTCCCTGAAGAGATAGGCAGAGGTGTAAATGCTACACATTTTCAGCAATGCTGTTTATAAGTCCCATGTAATAGGTGGTGAGCCTATTGCAATCTACAGGGCACAGTTCCAAATTCCAAGCTGCTACTGAGAATTTCCTAACAGAAAATCCCAATAATACTTTTCCCGATCTGGGAATCGAACCCAAGACCTCACGCTCAGCAGTCGCACTTGGGACCACTAGACCAACGAGACAGTGTTGTCGAGCATGTTTTTGTTTGCAACATTCTATTCGGTAAAAAGTTCAATATATACCTATATGATCAATTTTTATGTAGCAAACTAAACTAAAATAAAAGCATAGCCATCTTTTACTAACATTTACTACAAGAGCGGGACGAAATCAATACAGAGACTGTACGAGCCAAGAATCATACATTGCACTTTCAGCAGTTTTACGTCGCCTCGCATAAATTAGGCCATTACGCGACAGTTCACGATCAGCACTCAATATACGTGTACTCATCCACATTCATACATTATTATATCAGTTTCGCAATCATACTTAGCACTAGTTACTGTATAGTTAATTACCAATAAAGGGAGTTATTTGGATATCAGTGACTTATCATTTCAAGCAATCAGCAAGGGTGTTTGCGACACATAGCAGCGCGTACATCTTTTTGGTCCTTCGAGCCGGATCTTTAGTGTTCTGAGTGTTTTGTGCGGTAGCGAATCGGTTGTGCTGGCCTCCCACAAGCGGGTCTCACCAGTTCAATTGAGAAGGCGCATATCCCGTACAGAGGACACGGATCACTGAGATCAAACACTTATCAGCAGCAGAAAATCCACAAGCTCGCCGAAGTACATAATTAATCACACACAAGCAAATTTCGGTGAGTCAAGGAATTTCTTTTATTTTATCATCATGGAGGGAGTAATTGAAACTCAATATCAAATCATGCACGTCATGAACCAACTTCTAACCAACTTCAAAAAAGATGGGTCAAGTCGCAAGACTCCCGAGAATGTTCAGAAGAAGATAGACCTTCTGGATAGATATTGGGCAGAATTTTAAAACAATCACGAAAAAATTCGAGAGCGCGAAGATCCATCACATAAGTACTTTATGCAAGAATCATATGAGCAGACTAGGAAATTTTATACAAGCACTAGAGAATTCTTTGTAAAGTATTTATCACAGGAAAAACAACCTTTTTCACCCGTATTACAGTTGCCAACTCTTACATTCGAACCATCGCCTTCGACATCGTATGTGTCGGAGCCTAAAACCTCTCAAGAACAAGGTACAGGCGAAGCTGAGCGTGGTAACCAAACGCTTTTTTCTATAAAAGTTCCGGAGATAGCAGAGATAGCATCTAACAGCAAGGCAGACGAGATGTTACGCAAACAGAGGAGCAATTTTAAAGCATTTCAAAGAACCGCGTCGAACATCAACTTAGACATGCTCAAAGAACGATGGCAGTATGAAGACGCCCTCAAATCATTAGAGTCCCGGTGGAACGCTGTAGATTCGCTTCATTGGGAACTCGACAGCTTATCCTTTGATGGAGACGTGCAATATGAGATGTCTTACAACACATGTGAACTTATTTACAATGAATTGAAAACCAAAATTAATTCGAAAATGTGGTCAGTTTCATATAGGGACAAATCAACACCGAAAATAGAACTTCCGACTTTCAGTGGGAGTTATCAGCACTGGACATCCTTTAAGGATTTATTTATGGAAACGATTCATTCCAATCCATCTCTTTCCAACGCACAAAGAATGCAGTTTCTCAAAAGCAAAGTTAAAGGAGAAGCTGAGAAACTGATTCAGCACTTATCAATTAGCTCAGATAATTATGGGACTGCCTGGGAGATCCTTAAGCACAGGTATAATAATAAAAAATTGATCCTTTCATCGCATCTGAACTCATTGCTCGGTGTGCCTAGCACTCAACATTTATCAGCAATATCCATCAAAAAGCTCCACGACACGACGAAGGAATGTCTTCACGCGATTAAAAACCTTGGTGTAGACACGTCATCGTGGGACCCGATATTGGTGCACCTACTTTCGCAAAAGTTGGATGCAGTGACGCATAACGACTACTTAGAGTCACTGAAGGAGCCACGTGAATTACCCAGCATAATAGATTTTCTAGACTTTTTGGAAGGCAAATTTGTATCATGGGAGTCATCGCGTCGCAAACCAGAAACAGGAAAGGCAAATCAAACTGAGCCTACACAAATATACAAGAAACATCATTCATACAAAGCATTCAGTACACATCAGAATATGAATAGATATTATAATAAGTCGAATATAAAATCATTAACAAAGGGCATTGAAGAGGTACCGAAATGCCCACATTGCAATAATGAACATAAATTATTTTCATGCAAGGCATTTCTCGAATTAGAGCCCGACGCAAAACGGAAAGCAGTTGCGAAATACAATATATGCAAAAATTGTTTGCATGTTCATAGCGATGAATGTGGGTCAAGAAAAAGATGCCGAGTTTGCAATGCAGATCATAATACATTACTTCACGACGCTTACGGAAAGTCATGGGCAGGAAACAACGTAACCGCAAGCAAATCAAATAACAGCAACAATCACGTGTCACAAGGAGATTTTTCAGAGACTTTGCTAACAACAGCATTAATCAAAGTACAAGCACACGATGGGTCTCTGATAACATTGCGCGCGCTACTTGATCAAGGTTCACAGACATCCCTGATTACGGAAAAAGCAGCACAAATGTTACGATTACCGCGTGAACGATGCAAAGGGGTTATATTCGGTGTCGGAGCTAAAGAAAATAATTGTAAAGGTGTCATAAGAATCACGTGCAGCGCAATTCATAGTGATTACACATTTAACACCGACGTTTTCATTATGCGTAATCTAACAAACAATTTACCAAATAAATCATTCACGAAGCCAGAATCATGGACATTTTTAGAAAACATTACATTGGCGGACCCAGAATTTCATAGGAGCCGCCCAGTAGACATTTTACTAGGAGCAGAAATATACTCGAACATCATTCAGGAAGGCATCATCAGGCACGAAAAATCACAACCACTAGCACAACAAACACGTTTAGGTTGGATTTTGTGCGGAAACGTGCTAACTTTCCATTGCAATGTTGTGATCAACAACATCGATGACATTCAAAGATTTTGGTCTATTGAAGATATAGGAGAAACTTCATGCATGTCACAAGACGATCTAGAATGCTTACAGCACTATAGAGATACGGCTACTCGCAACGAAGAAGGTCGCTACATTGTCGAGATACCTTTCAAACCAAACTTTGAAGAAAAATTAGGGACTTCGAAACCAATGGCGTTAGCACAATTTAGGCAACTAGAAAGAAAGTTTAGCAAGCAGCAACAATTAGCAGAAGCATACAGAAGTTTTATTGAGGAATATCAAGCACTGAATCACATGGTTGAGAGCACTAGTAACGTGACAGCTAGCTGTTATTTACCACACCATTGTGTTCAGCGCGCCGATTCCACAACTACTGCGTTAAGGGTAGTATTCAACGCATCGGCGAAAACTTCAACGGGGTATACGTTGAATGACCTAATGAAGCGTGGCCCAAACTTACAGCAAGATCTTATGTCGTTGATTTTGCGATGGAGACAGTATCAGTTTGCGTATACAGCTGATATTGAAAAAATGTATCGACAGATACTTTGCAGCACTGAACATCAAAAGTATCAGAAGATACTATGGAGAACTTCTCCTGATCAAACCTTGCGTGAATATCAGCTTACGACGGTCACTTATGGCATGAAAGCAGCTCCGTTCTTGGCTATGATGACGTTGAAGCAGTTGGCAGGCGATGAAGGCCACAAGTATCATAGCAGTAGAGCAGCAAAAGCATTACAAGAGGAATTCTTCATGGATGACCTTCTAAGTGGAAGCTTCACATTACCATCAGCTAAACAACTGCAACAGGATTTGATCCATTTACTGCTATCTGGAGGTTTCAATTTACGTAAATGGTCATCAAACAACGAAGAATTGCTTCAAAACGTCAGTAGAGCCACAAATCAATCATCATTCGATTTCAAACAGGCGGAATCAACAAAGACACTCGGCCTGAAATGGCATCCGAATGAAGATACATTTTCGTTCGAATTAAAAATAGATAAAACCGTGCCAGCAGAAAAACAAACAAAACGATCACTGCTATCAGATATTTCAAAGTTATTTGATCCGCTCGGTTGGTTATCTCCAGTTACAACGAAGCTGAAACTTTTATTCAAACAAGTTTGGCTCTCTAACATTCAATGGGATGATCCGCTTCCGATTGAGATTAGGATCGAATGGGAAAAAATTAAAGTAACTCTACAAAACATCAAGGAGTTTAAGATCGAAAGATGGTATCATAATGGAGAACAAGAAAAAATTCAATTGCACGGCTTTTGTGACGCCTCAATAAAGGCATATGCATGCGTCGTGTATTGCAAAATTGATACCCACATAACACTCGTCGCAGCGAAAACGAGACTTGTGCCTGAGAACAAAAAGCTCACTTTACCGCGACTAGAGCTGAGTGGGGCGCATTTATTATCGACACTTATGCATAAAATTCAGCATGCTCTCACAGGTCATGACGTCAACGTATTTGGTTGGACTGACTCTACTGCCGTTCTCGGCTGGATTCAAGGAGATAGCAATCGCTGGAAACCATTTGTTGCAAACAGAGTCAAGCAAATTAAAGAAATCATACCATCCGACAATTGGTACTACGTAAAATCAGCTGATAACCCAGCTGATTGTGCAAGCCGCGGCATAACAGTGGAGCACCTAAAACAACATCAACTATGGTGGAGCGGTCCTAGATTTCTTCATGGATTCAAAGAATCATCTTTACAAGAAAAGCCTACCTATGACACAAATCAAGAGGAGCGAAAATCAGAACAATGCAACGTCACGTCGATTCGATACCATAGCGATGACGTTATACAAAACGTATTAAACAGGAACAGTAATATGACACGCGCCGTGCGCGTACTAGCATGGGTGTTACGTATCACGCGACGTCACGGTAAGCACTGTAAATACTTGAGTGCGAGCGAATTAGCATCAGCAAAACAAATATTAATCAAATACGTTCAAGAAATTGAATTTAAAGAAGAATTTAACGAGTTACTATTACAAAAGCAAGTGAACAGTAAGAGTAAGATTTTATGCCTAAATCCATTTATTGACAAAAATGGACTTTTGAGGATTGGTGGCAGACTCAAACATGCAAACATCGATAATCAAATGAAGCATCCTCTGATCATACCACACAGCAGCCACTTGACCGATCTTATTATCGACCAAGCGCACCGCCGCACGTTTCATGCGGGACCTCGGATTACACTCTCACATATCAGGCAAAGCTATTGGATATTAGGTGGGAATAGAGCTGTAAAGAAGCGTTTGCATGCATGTATTACATGTAAAAAACATAAAGCAACAAAGCAAAAACAAATAATGGGGGACTTACCTGAACCACGAACCAACCCGACGCGCCCATTTCACCACACCGGCGTAGATTTTACGGGATACGTAGACGTGAAAATAAATAAAGGAAAAGGAGTTAAAACGAACAAAGCATACATCGCAGTCTTTGTGTGCATGGTAACAAAAGCTGTGCACTTCGAACTCGTATCAGATTTGAGCTCAACAGCATTTTTGGCTGCCTTAAAACGGATGTCAGCTCGCCGTGGCAAGCCACAGCATATCTACAGCGATAATGGTACCAACTTTGTTGGGGCCAATAAAGCATTACAAAACGAACTAGCAGTACTGCGCAAAACATTTAGTGATGAGTTTTACTCGGAAATCAATGAGATGGGAATTCAATGGCATTTTAACGCCCCTGCTTGGCCGAGCGCAGGAGGCTTATGGGAAGCAGCGGTAAAAAGCTTGAAACATCATCTTCGTCGTGTTGTTGGCGATCAGAAACTCACGTTCGAGGAGTACAGCACGTTGCTTGCCCAGGTCGAAGCATGTCTTAACAGTCGGCCGCTATGCGCACTTACAGAAGATCCAGACGATATAAACTATCTCACACCTTCACATTTTCTAAGTAGTGGCCCTATACTGACCATCTTAGATACCGAGCAAGACGATAGAACGAGATGGAAAAGAACACAGAGAATACATGAAGATATTTGGAAGAGATGGCAATCCGAATATCTCGCACAACTCTCAGCACGGAGCAAATGGCAAAGACCTCACGAAAATATTAGAGTTGATGACATTGTGATAATTCACGAGCCGAACCTCCCCGCGGGAAAATGGGCTGTGGGCAGAATAACTGAGCTTCATCCCGGTTCCGATGGACTGGTCCGGGTTGTGACAATAAAAACAAAAAATGGATTTATTAAACGCCCAGTTATTAAATTGTCAGTGTTGTTATCTAAGTCTGACCCAAATACCGTAACAGATCAGACAAGTGAGACACTGGACAAGAAGAAGAAACAAAGGACGGGAACCAACACAAAAAAGGACCCGGGAATGGTATCTCACTTAATAACAACGCTCATATCATTGTTTTTCCTTATGACATCAGTATTTGCTCACGAACGAACACCAAGTCCATATAATTTGACACTAATAAACAAAGCACTCTATTTTGATCGAATTTCAAGCATGCAGTTTATTCGTGATGAATGGAAACTTATCGTTTATTATGACATGAACCCGTATTGGGATGGGTCAGCAACCTTCGTCAAATATCTAAAGCAAATAAACAGCGTATGTGAAAGAGAGACAAATAAAGCACTGTGTGACATCATTCTACTGCAATTACGTCACTCTCATGATGAACTTCAGTACTACAACAGTATGTTACTGAATCAACAGTATAAAGAACGAGCACGGAAACGGCGAGGTCTCATCGACGGTGTAGGTTATGTTGCAAACAGCCTATTCGGAGTCTTAGACCAACGTTTCGCTGATCAATATGAACAGGACATTTCTCTTATAAAAGAAAATGAGAATCATCTGACACTCCTGTGGAAAAATCAAACCTCAGTTGTTGAAGCAGAATATAATCTCCTGAAAAGAACCGAAGAATCGATCAATCGTCAACATAAGGTTATCAATCAGCATTTAAACAATTTAACAAAAGCTACGAGCATATTGAACAGAAGCCTACAGGAACAAGAAGTTATGAATGAATTGGCACTTTCCACAATCATAGCAACTAATATGCTTGCCAAGCTGAAATCTATACAAGATACATTGATCGACACAATAACCGATGTTCATCATGGAATGTTCAGTGTCCATTTACTCTCGCCTAACCAATTACGAGATCAACTCAGCATTATATCAGGACAATTAGCGCGAGATTTATCTTTACCTATCGAAAACATACAGACTGAACTAACAAAAATTTACCATCTTCTAAAGGTTAAAACGAGAATTACAGAACGGTATCTCATATTTGAAATTAGAATACCACTTGTAAACAGAGAAAGTTACGAGTTATACCAATTAATGTCAATCCCACAACAATATGAAAATACTACAGTCACCGTGGTGCCGATATCAGATTTCATTGCAATCAATTTACATAAAGATACGTACCTCACTATGACATCCAGAGACATACAACAATGCATCCAATACGATGATTTTATTCGTCTTTGTCACTCCCGAAAACCAATTTTTCAGTTTAAATCGGAAGAAAGTCTCTGTGTCAAAGATCAGACTACAGACAGATGTCTGATTAATAATGCAGCATGCCGCAATAATTGGATAGAACTGAATAAAATAAATACTTACCTATATTATTGTTGCGGTCAGTGTGTACTCCGGGTCATGTGCGAGCATCGGATTACGGCATTACAAATCGCTAAGGCCGGGGTCATAACACTGGGTTCAGATTGCGTAATCAAAGGGGAAGACTTCACCGTTTTTTCACACAAAATAAGATATTCTGAAGTAAGAACTGGATCTGACTTGGAATATGGAGAAATCGCTCCCATTAATCATATTATTAACGTATCTGTACCACAAATCGAATTAAATATCACCAATGATCAAACATCTTTACAACACATCAAAGAACAGATTGAGCAAATGAAATCAGAAAACACCTGGAATCCCGGAGGAATATCGAACCATGATATTCACCAATATTCAGCAATCTACGTGTTATTGTCGGGAGCTGTATTGGCAGTGATGTTATATTTTGGTCGGTGCATTCGTCGTCGCTGGCAGAGGAGCACCAACCTACAGTTGGGCTCCGAGATGCAGCCCCAGCAGCCGCCGCAACCGCCGCTGGCGTATAGTGAAGGCACCAGTGCGTGCCCGATACCGCGACCTAGAGAGTCTAGAGACACACATCCGACACGGGGAGAGGCCGTAGAGTTAAAAAGCTTTTCCAACATCCTGAGCAGCGTAAGGCGTTACAAAACTACACCTCCTATATTCACTAAACCAGTGTCAAGTGACAGTGATTAAATTTATAGGTATAGATTTAAGTCATGAATTGTAACTTGGGTGAAATTTATAAGTTGTAGCATTTAAGCATTCGTCAAATTTAAATTTAGTTGTGTCAACTTAACATTTCGGTGTAGTTTAGTCTTCGTCTCTAATTTTAGTGGCCACCTAAAATGTGCCGACTAAATTTTCGGAAAGTTTTCATTAACAGATTAAAGAAACACTATTTCATATAATGATACAATTTTATATAATGAAATACTGTTTTTTTTAATCTTCGTAGACAAACCTAAAAACCGCTATTTTGAAAACATCTTTAAGTCAAACCTTCCAATATCTCAAAAGCACAACCATTTAGTCTGACATTTTTGTTTGTGTCATACTATTTAGTTTTTACGAGCGGATGTGATACCACGATTTTTTTAAATGGTGTATTACAGATCTAAAGATAAAAAAATATACCAACCGAATTGCGTACCTCCTCCTTTTTGAAGTCGATTGAAAATGGAAACGCATATTTAAGTTAGTTTTCACTACCTGCCCTTAAATTGGAAGCAATATTTATTATTGTTTAACGGTTATTACTCACGCGCATTCTTCGGGATTGCCCGACTAGTTTCGAACTAGAACGTAGCCCTTATTCATAAGCTGAGCCCGCGGCGATTTTGCGAGTCGGGCAATCCCGAAAAATGCGTGTGAGTAATAACCGTTAAACAATAATAAATAAAGATTAAGATGAATGTGTCCCACGAAAGTTATTATACAGCAATATTTATCTTTTCACGTCTAAGTGAATTAGTTTCTTTTTTACTTATTTTATATTATAAATACTAAATATACGCCCTAAACATTAAAGAGAGGCATGTATTCGAGATGGCAGACTGTTGAGTGTAAAAATTTTAATTACGCGAACCTAAATGAGGGTTGCGCATTCATTAAACGTGGAATCTCAGAAACATCATTTCGGGAATGTTTTTAATATATAATAGTCGGAAATGCTATGTGAGGTGAGCACTATGTGGCATTGTGCTTTTTCTCAAAGAATATTATACATATTATGTATATAGCTGGCCTTGAGCTGCAGAAGGATAAGGGTCATGTGACCAGGAAAGTTTTGACTGTGAATGTGGCTATATTAAATATATTACGGATTTGACTGAAATTTCGCACACAGGTAGCTTATAACCTGGATTAACACAAAGGATACCTACTGTTATCCCGGCTGGACCCAATTTTGAAGTTCAAGCAGAAGAAGTCACGGGCACAATATCCCAATCCTATTTAATCATTACAAATGTCTTTTTTACACATTTTAAGGCCATGTAATGCCTATATTATTTATTATTTTCTAAGGAAAACGTTGCAAATTTATAGACACAAGCAGGACTTGAACCCGCAACCCCTGACGTACCGTTTCATTCAAATTTAGTAAAGTCAATCTCTCAAACGCATGCGCAGCATCGCATCGGTATGACATTGAATAAGTTAACTGCAAAGTTACCCATAAAACCGTAATGTGTATTTAAAATTTGGAAGAAAATTTGGTGTGGTAAGCAGAGATCGGGATAACTCAGTTGGCAGAGCGCCTGGAGTATTTATGTAAGAGGCGTAGGTTAAAATTCTACTCGCGACCATATTTTTCTTCTAATTAATGTTATTGAAGAATCACTGTAGGAATAAAAAAACTGAAGATCCTTGATAATGAATAATGCCTTTTCTAGATATACTACATGCAATTGTGTGCCTCCAAAACTAGTGGGTTAGCAGTGCCCATATCACTACATTTCAAAAGTTTTTATGCTCAGGATTTAATAATTCTTTGACTAAAACTCATCGCGTTATCTACAAACTAATATTGAAATTGAACTTAACGAAATTACGTCGATCAAATTGTTTTATAACGTAAAATCAATCATGTGTCTGAGCCTACCAATAGGAGCCTGACACGTCTGACGAATGACTGACTCTCTATTACCAGAACCGTTCATTTGCAAAGAAACCATTTATCATTCCACATGTTCCAAATTTTCTAGCGCTCATATCTCATCTCTAGAATTTGTCACAATATGTTTAAATGTGAGCGGAGTGGAAAGATGATAAACCGTCTAATTTTAGGCAAATAAATAGGTTTTCTAAGAAACGCATATTTCTTTATTGGAGGTCATGTTGAGAGGATAAATGAAAGACGATTAATAAGTATCTATAATCCGTAAACTGTAACTTTGTAGTAACGTCATATCGAATGGCACAAGAAAAATTATCCGTAACTAGCGTGTTAAATAAAATCAGCTTTAAAACAAAAAAAACATACTTTAAATAGTTTAAAAAATTAACATAATTATCTACAACGTTTAAATTCATTATGATAAATGAAAAAATAATACGGTCGCGAAGAGGATTCGAACCAGGTCGACATGGCTTAGTGGTCAAAGCACCAGGAGTATTTATCCGGGAGGCGCAGGTTCGAATCCTGTTCGCCACCGTATTCTTTTTCCATTTATTATAATATCTTTAGAGTTCGCTAAGCATGTGTTAATACTTTTCAAAGATTTATCTTTTTCTGTGACGTCTTTACAAGGTTACGTCTGGTTGCAAAAATGTTAGGGATGGGACCAATAACAACAACAACACTTTAAACAAAACAAAATTCTTTTTCGACTAAGAAAACGAGTCCTAACCTGATTTCTAATACAATCCATAATCCAAGCAAATTGTAATTAGAATTTGGGCCATTTCTCACATCACAAATTAACAAGAATATTTTCTTTTCTAGAATGGTAATTTGTCATCTTTGTAACCTTCAGATTTTATTGTAACCTTTTAGTCCATAGTTTAAGTGGAAATTAAAACCTAATTAAATAGTAGTCTCGTTGGTCTCCCAATCACGATTACTGAGCATCAGGTCTCGGGTTCGATTCCCGGGTCGAGCAATGTGTTATTGTGATTTTCTGTTAGGAAATTCGCAGTAGCAAACCGGTGCTTGGAATTGTGCCCGGTTGATGGCAATAGGCTCACCACCTGCCACCCACATGGGACTTAATAACAGCATCGGTGAAATGCGGATGTACAATTACTGTGTACACCTCTGCCTACCCCTTCGGGGAATTCGGGTTTTATATTATGCTATGTTATGTCTAAAAAGGACAGGTCAGTAACAGCATTATGTATGAAGAGGTTAATGAACATAGATGAAGTGAACTAGGTGTGTCAGAACGTAGTTAGTCGAAATCGATACGTTCTGCCTATCCCAATGGAAAACAGGCGTGATTGTATGCATGAACGAGTATAAACAAAATAAACTAACCTACAAATACAATACAATACAAATACGCTTTGTTGTATTTACACAAAAATAAAAAATAAACTTAGAATATATGTATGCATCTACAATAGGTGGTTTTATCGCACTTGGCGATATTTTCCAGACAACCTTAGTATGGACAGAATTGATAGCAAAATAGAGAGACAGTTTACAGTGTTAATTAAAACCAAAAATTTATAAAATATTTTCCAAACTCCATATATATATAGTAGAATATATAGCATATATATAAATAATGAAAATTAAAAACAAAAATTCTGACAATTTGAGACTTGATTTGACAAACCACCTCGTTTTTTTGAAGTCTGTTAAAAATAGCATAACATATATTAAACTATAGTGATAAATAGTGATCTTTGACGACAATTGACACCTAGTGTCGGAGTTGTTCAAGCTACCCGTAGGCCTTTCTCTTACCGACTGTTACTAATTAACTACAGGAGGAGAAGGAGCTGGGAACGACCGTTTAACGTGCCCTCCGAAGCACGGAGACGCTCACATGAAAATGCTACTAGCGGTTATCCATTTATAGACAGACCGCATTTAGCGTTCTTAACCTCAACTATCGTTTACCGACCACAGTTTGTAATAAGCTATGAATGCTTCAGTGAGAGGTCTTTGACTTGTAGTGGGCACACCATTTCTATTATAATGGTCTTGACCTTAAATAATACAGTCAGTGACAGAAGTCTATTAACACGCATCGAAACTGCACCGACTTTAGTGAAAGAAAGAAAGTATTTAGTTCAGCCTCGTGGCTGAAAGAGAAAAGAAAATAATGATTAAAAATATCAGATATCAGACTTCCTAAACACACCCAGCATAAAGTGGCAACATCTCGATGTTGCCGCGCTGATTTTCTAATACCTAGGTCCCAAAATTGATAGTTGTGATGTGTGGTGTACTCTTGTAACTAATACCAATTCCCATCCAATTCCAATATTAAATAGACCCCTTGAAACAACTCGTAATTTTAAAATAAATTTACCTACGTTACACTTGCCTCAATTTTAAAACATGTTGTCTTCATATTATCCCGAATCTATAATAAGTTTTTAGACATTTTGGCATTTAAAAGTACGACATAGTTCCAATGTCAATCGAGCGGAATTCTTTCAAGATTAATCTTGCCCACGGATAGGATGACGTTTTTTTGTTTGTATGTTGACAAGATGTACTCCAAACTGAGTTTTTAAACTATCCATCTAACTGAGATGAATATTTTAAGAACTCAGCCGTTTTATACATTTGGATGTGTTCAGGGACTTTGTCGCTGACCCTATCAACACAGTCATACGTTATCATTATTTGTAGAATCAAATATTCAATTAATTGAAAACAGTTTTGTTTCGTTTTGTTAATAAAACCAAATAATACTCGGAGCTATTAAAGTTTAAATTAAAATAAATCCGAACTTAAAGTTTGTGGATCAAATACACACAAATTAAGTAAAATTTTCTAATTGAAGCCTTTGTTGATTTTACTCGTGTATCAATTAATTTAGTAGTTATTTGTTCTTTAAAAATTCATAGAAGTTATATTTAAACGTTGAAAATCCAAGACGTTTGGAAGTTCAAGGACTTTTGAAAACACATAATTATAACCTACTCATTTTGTAAATGTGAATGTTTGTAAAAATATTTAGATTTTTGTTACTCAATCACGCAAAAACTACTGAACGGATTTGGATGAAATTTGGTATACAGATAGTTTATAGTCTGAATTAACAACATACATAACATATATGATCCTAAAGTTACAATATTAAATGGAAAAAGAATACGGTCGCGAACAGGATTCGAACCTGCGCCTCCCGGATAGATACTCCAGGCACTCTGACCAACTAAGCCATCTCGACCTCTGCTCACCACCGCGAATTCTTCTTCCATATTTTAACACGTCTTATGGCGACGTCATTGCAATCAATTCAGTACCTATACAAGTGACCGAACCGACACGACTAACTTTGCAGTTAATACAATGTCGTAAAGAATGCAATTACCTTAACAATTCAAGATATGTCTTTGAAAAAGCAAGTTTTTTTCGCGGTGGTGAGCAGAGGTCGAGATGGCTTAGTGGTCAGAGCGCCTGTAGTATCTAACCGGGAGGCGCAGGTTCGAATCCTGTTCGCGACCGTATTCTTTTTCCATTTAATATTGTAACTTTAGAGTTCGCTAAGCATGCGTTAATGATTTTTCAAAGACATATCTTGATATATGGTCCTTTTTATACCGGCTGGCCCAATTCTGAATTCCACGCTGACGAAGTCGTAGGCAGAAGCTAGTTAATAATATAAACTTGGCAGTTTTATCGTATCACTCGATAAAATATGTATCCAAAGTAATCCTTTAATCCCACCTTATCAGGGTAGTAGTCGGAAGCGGTGGCTGCCAAGTGTGAGACTGTGGACTAAGAGAGTGAAGGAAGAGCACGCAACCTGTGTTTGCGTATACCTACACATGTGCACTATAATATCTCTAATCTTCATGGAGATAGACCGCCTTGACCGAAAATTCTGTCGGAAGGAAGTATACGTATTATTATTTATTATACATTAAACAAGAACAGTGATAGCCCAGTGGTATGACCGTTGGACTGAAAAGTCAAAGGTCGCAAGTTCGAATCCAAGGCACACACCACTGCCTTTTAGAAGTCATGTGCGTATTATAAATTAATTATCACTTGCTTATAACGGTGAAGGAAAATCGTGAGGAAACTAGCATACCTGAGAGATATTCTCGATGCCATGTCAGAGGTCTATGGGTGGTTTAAACTCTGACACTAGGTTGTTCATCAACCACACGAGAAGAAGAAGAAGAACAAGAACTAAGCACATCTCAAACATTCAGTCCAGCATGTACCTAACACGCAACCAACACACTGATCCACGTATTAAAATAAAGTGAAACACAAATAACACAGTACAGACGATGTTGTAAGTATTCCAGCGGGATCGAAGGCTACCTGACTCACCTCCACAATTGGACATTACCGTAGAAATTGCTCCTTTATATTCCCATTGCGATGCGGTTTCAATATAACGCTCGTACTAGCTAGCTAATGGCAAATTACTAGATGTAATGTATTGAGGGTCTGTGACGTAGGTATACTGCTCGAAGATCTGATGCACTAGGGATAGGTGCTGCAGTCTCAACAAGAAAAAAAGCATGCCTGCTATGCATCTTAACTTTACTGTTGATGTTGTTTACTGAAGAAATTTGACAGCGCGGTTGGCGCAGTGGTCGAGAGACCGACTGCTGCGCTGCGTGTCGCAGGTTCGATTCCTGCACGGAGCAAATATTTGTACGATCTACGGATAATTGCTCCGGGTCTGGGTGTGTGTGTGTATGTGAGATTATATGTCTGTAAACGCACCCACGACACAGGAAGAAATTCCTAGTATGGGGCAACGATTTTCATTAAAAAAAAAAAAAAAAAAAAAAAAAAATTTTTTGTTCAAACATGGCAAGCGTGCTTTTATGTTTTTTTTATTTCATACCTTATTGTGTAACATAGCTACTGGAAAGAAAGAAAGAAACATTTATTTCAACACGGAGCCGTAAGGATACATATAGTAAGAATTATATGAAATAAATAAACAATCGTATTTTGAAACCCTACAACGCAACTGTGTCATCATTATTTTATTTTTGTTTTATTTTTTATCTTAATTACCTATGTTACCCGGGACAGTATAAGGTTTCTAACGTTACCCTATACATGTCAAAATTTAAAAGTTATGGCGGAATAAAGAATCTAACAAACATTCATACATACTTACATGAACCATAAACATATTTCCTTTTTTTTGGGCAGTCGTGTAAATTAAAATTATATAACAAAACATTACGCCTGTATTCAATAAAGGGTTAAGGAGAGGTTTACTAGTGAACATCCATATTTCACCCATGACTGTCCAATAACGGCGAATATTTAATTAACATGTCTACTTCACTTGACGGTAATTAAATCTGTAAGGCAATTCATTTCCAGGCTAGAAATTCCCTAACAGATATACCTAGTACTACCTAGAAACTATACCCAGGAACTTTTACACTCGGCAGCGTGATTGCTAATAAAACAACTGAAATTCAATAATCTGGTTGGTAAGCTATAGAGCTAGTTAATTATCATCATCAACCATAGCCTCGTTGGTCTAGTGGTCCCATGCGCGACTGCTAAGCATGAGGTCTCCGTTTCGATTCCCGGTTCGGGCAAAGTGATATTGAGTTTTTCTGTAAGGAAATTCTCATTAGCAGCCTGGAGTTCGGAATTGTGCCCGGTTGATAGCAATCGGCTCACCTACATGGGACTTAATAACCAAAATTTGTGAAATGTGGGTGTACAATGTGTACATCTGCCTACCCCTTCGGGAAATACAGGCGTGATGCTATGTTTTGTTTTTATGTTATCATCCACAGCCCGACTTCACCTACTGCAGGGCATAGGTCTCTGCTTGCCAATCTGCACGCGCCTGTGCTAGTCTCAACTAGGTTTTTGCAGCGATAGTAACAATATCATCCGCCCATCTTGCTGCCGGGCAACCATCACTTCTATTTCTTGTCATTGGACGCCACTCGTCACAGCTTTGCTCTACCCGTCATCATTACTCAGTTAATTATAGGTAAAAATAATTATATATTTAAAATTAAAATTAGCAACTTTATTTATATGATTACATGTCCATAATTATTATATATGTATTTAAATAATCTAAAACTTAAATTATAAAATTAAATCTAATTATTTACAAACTACACTATAGATTTAATTTTATAATTTATGTTTTAGATTATGTAAATTAAAATTATAAATACATTTTGTCGAATTCAGTTTAATAATAGCTTGAATAGTTAAATAAAATATCCTTTTGTAGCAATTTGGCATGTGGAATCTTAATATTCTTCTTGATAAACACAGTAAAAGAATTTAAATGTCTTTAAATATGGCAGTAGTATTTATACCAACTAAAATTTATTGTAGTGACCACACACGGATACAATGCTACATACTAGTACTCTCGAATTAATTGAATGGCTAAATTATTCCCTAATTGGAAAACATGAACTAAACTAAGATCAGATCTATAAGGTTGTATCACAGCAGAGTAATCCGTAATTGATACAAACCAATCGCCTGTTTACAAAACCATATGACAAAGATCAATTTGTTCTATTATAGAAGAGAAGACATTCAAAATATTCAACAGATTTGACTTCGACTGCATGTCGAAATCAAATTTGCCTAGCCTTTTCCCAATTACGTTGAAGATGGCTTCCAGTCTAACTGGATGCAGCTTTATATCAGTATTTTACATGAAGCGACTGCCTGACTGACCTCCACAATCTAGTTATTGGGTAGCACGATATCTTGTTACAAGATTGGTGGTCTTACCTTCGGGCATCTGACTACTCGGCTATCAAAGATCTTCAATTGACAACCGCCACCGAGGGTTAATGTGCTCTTCCATATATAAATGACGGTTACCCATCCACAGACCGACCCTGGCAAGTGCAGTGTAGTTTAGGAGCCATCCTAGTGTGTATTAATAACTTTCAACAACTGGTACCGATGATGCTTTTCTCTACCTTGGTGTATCCGATGTTGTCTGCGATGAACTAGGAGCTTAAGTTGTGAATTGCAAACTGTGATCGGCAAAAGATCGTTGAGGTTAAGCAACTCTTAGCATGATCAGACTGTTAGTGTGTTGGTGCTTCGGAGGAAACGAAAAGGATGATGCCTTTGCAGTATCGTAAGAATCAACAACTGTATTATGCACACGGTGAACAGTGGTGGTAGAAAATAGTATTTTCCACAGTCTTCAGATACTATACTATCAATTCATAATATTAAAAAAAAAATGTGGCGGTTTCTACTTGCTGGATATATATATGTATACAGAAACGACTGAAACTATGCCAATAATTACAAATAATATTTCTATTGTGTCTCCCAATTAGCACAGATTACCTTACAGATTGAATTACCTAGTTAATAGATTTGTATTTTTTAGGTTGACGCGATCACTACACATTATAATACAACAACTTTTAACCAGATTAATCGCCTGACGTTTCGAACACTGCGGCGTTCGTGGTCGCCGGAGAACGAGGCAGTCCAAAAACCAATAATACACGTGATTAATCCGGTTAAAAGTTGTTTGATTATAAAGATATGTATTTGTAATTTTTGGCATAGTTTTATACAATGATACGTGAAGAATATGCTACTATCAATAATTCTTACCGCCCCATCCATACAAGCAATAAATTAGTTGACACATCTCCGCAACTTGATCTATAACATCCGATTGTCGCAAACACGACGAACGGTTGCATCAATCATGTCGCTAGCGGCCACCTGTCGATTCCTCGCAATGCATCTTCATCAGATAAGAGACGTTTACTAATCTGTCCTTAATCCGATACAACGATCTATTGGTGGGCGCTATCTAACGCTAGACGCTGACGGCTGAGCTATTGAAAAGTTTATGTTTATAATTAATGTATCCTTATAATAACTTATTTTTTTCGGTTTGTATCCTCCATGAAGCGCCCGGTCTTCGGGGAGAAGACCATTTTTACCTCACTTAAAGCACCCCGGTGGTCACTGCACATGAAGGGAAGCTCTGGGTCCTGTTAAGAGACCAGCTCTGGAACGTCCCCTGCGCAACGCCTCTAGGGCATGTCCCTGAGGAGACTGCAACAGTGACTTCCTTTAACCTCGCTGTGTATGGCAGCACATAACCACTGTGCCACCGTCATCCCTGAGGTCAGGCTTATAACACCTAAGCGGTAGTCAGATTAGTTAGTTGTCTTTTATTGCGTTTAAGGTCTGTGTCGCTTGCCGACTACATCGCCCATAGTCGGGTTGTTAGAATTAACATTTAAAATATACAAAATTCAATACCCGTAAAAAATGCTTTGCATTCGATGGCATCAGTGCGGTACTGGCACGGCGACGGTTAAAAAAAAGCCACACCGGCGCGCAAAGTAGTATACTTCTCTAGATTGTTAAAGGCTATACGTTGGTATGCGTGTTTATATAAGTCTTTCATTATAAATCTAATTCTACAGGCTGTAAAGACGATTTGTACAAAAATACTTTTAGTTTCACGCCTCAACTAAAATAAAACTATTAATATTTATTTCAGTTTACAAAAAAATCAGGTGATCGATTTGCATATCTCTATCACTCTCATATTCTTATAACAGTGGAAATTCATCTTTTAATATTTTTTTATTATAAACAAGAAAAATCTTTTTTATCATTATTTATGTATTTTAAATATAAATCAGAAAATAAAACAGCCGATCATAAAACATTGCCAAAACTTTAGCAGCATGCAGTTTCAAAAACAATTAGAAAGTGGAAGAAGAATGCATGTAGCGCCGACCCCAAATAAATAGGGATAAGGGCAGGGGGATAAATCAATTTTATATGACTTCTATTAATAACATTCATAGATGTACCGTGTTAAAATATTTCGGATTAATAATTTAGCGCAATATATAATTAATATGTTATATAAAAAGAAGCAGTTGCTATCAATAAGTTTCTATTAAATATGTTAAATGCTAATGTAATTTCTGAATGTACAGGGTTGTGTGTGTTTGTTTATTACATTTTCACGCACTGAACCTATTTTGATACATTTTGTTGTAGACATAGACTGGACTTTGAGAAAGAAAGAAAGAAAATATTTATTTCAGTCTCGTGGCCGAACATATTAATAATACAATAGGAGGAAAAGAAAAAACAGTAAATAAACATTAAAATAAAACAACTTTTTAACCGGATTAATCGCGTGTATTATTGGTTTTTTGTTTTTCCTGACGTCGCGATTTAGTTTAAATATGTATCAGAGACAATAATAATTTTATGAATTTATCAATTATATGTACGGTAGACTGAATCAATTTTAAATAAACTGTTGAGACACCTGACACCTTAGTCCTCCTGCGACCACGAACGCTGCAAAGTGTTCGAAACGTCAGGAAAAACAGAAAACCAATAATACACGCGATTAATCCTGTTAAAAAGTTGTTTTATTATAATGTGTAGTGATCGCGCAAACCTAAGATATTACTATAAACATTAAAAATACAAGACTTACTAAATTTGGAGAACATAGAGCGCAGATTGAGTCACCAAGCTATATATATATATTTTAATATAATAGTTTATTATAGTAATAATAAATACCTCAGGTAAATAGGAAGAAATTGTTACTATGCTAATAAAACATTTAATTTTAGTACATTTTTTTTAGTAGAATAATGATTTTATTATTTTATTTTATTTATTATTGTAACCTTTGTTTGCTGTATACTTGTGCCAATAAATAAATAGTATTCTTAAATTTTGCATACATTCACAGAATGATCATCGACCAATTTTTTTATCGATTAATGTACGTTATTTAACGGTATTTTTAAAGAAATACCTTTTTTCTAATACATAAACTGTCTCAATCTTTTTGAAATCTCAGTGTTGCTATTTCAACACCCGTTGCTTTAAAATAAAAAAACTAAGACTAACCATATTCAATAAATATTAAACCAAATTCAACACTCATTTCACTGACCAGGACATTGCGCTAAACCTAAGTGACCGAAATTGAACCCTGGGTCAAAGAGATTGCAGACAGATGGAACAAAGGTTACATGCCGTTAGAATATTTAAAACCTAGGCAAATTTTTGAATGCAAATCGTTTGTGATCGCATGAATAAATAATACTATGCGAATCGTTGAGAAATTGTCAATACAAATTTGAATTTTTATTTTATGTGTTGTAATGTATAGGTCTCCTCATGGACTTGTAATATTTCATAGGTCAGAAATCTATATCCGCGTAAATATCAGATATTAATAACCTCAATAACTTCTAATCAATACCTCGATCTTCGGTACTTCGTATCAATAACGGCTGCACCGTACCTCCCCCACTTTATCTTAGACTCGAAGATGAAATTAAATGGAAAAGAATTAAGAATTTCAACTTCCCGCGTTCCTCGTCTCAAGTTTTAATTGCCCTCCATTGCACAAGTTGAGAAATTAATATGTTTCAAGGGACTTTAATTTGTGGACATTGTTCTGATGGTCGCTTTTGTCTTGATTTAGTGTATTTGCGTCACTATAGAAATTTGATGTTAAGTGGTGTTTAAATAACTGCTTCAATGTTCTATGTGAGTGGGTGACAAAAAGCGTGGCTGCCGAGTTTGAGCCACGGTTCGATTCCGAGGTCGAACAAAGTGTTACCAAGTTTTTCTGTTAGAACATTCTCATTAACAGCTCGAAGTATGAAATTGTGCTCGCTGGATAGCAATAGATTCCCCACCCACTACATGAGACTTAATTACAGCATTGGTCAAATGTGAGAGTACGACCACACATCTCTACCTTAACCTTAGGGGATTACAGGCGTGAAGCTGTGTGGTGTATAGGCAGGATATTATTCCGGTTTGAATAATTGAAAATGGAAGGGAAACAAAGTTAGATTGTACCTATAATTTCCAGGGAGACAGGCAGAGGTAAATTATTATTACCTATTGAAGTTTAAATGGATTTCTATTTGCAGTAAGTTTATGCCTATAGTCATTACTTCGAAAGTTAGCAGGTTTTCATTCTACTCAAAATTAAAGCAATTTAGCACAGAAGAGATATTTAGGTCTTCTTTGATTTATGAGCTGACGTAGTGTCTGTGGAAATATACAAACGGGGTGAAGAGGGTATTTAATAATTATATTCAAAGAATATACTCGTAGAATCTTCATTCAAAATCAATAACTTAAATCAGTTACTCAAAATCAATCATGAAAAAGAATTTTTTAATTCCAATGTTTTTTTTTTTGTAGACATCTTATAGCGATACTCGTTATGATATATCTCTTCGTCGGTCTGCACTCCTAGTACTTACATTCTAAAATTAATAAGAACATAATAACAATAATATAATAGAGAGGCTCGTGGCTAAGTAACAGCCGCACAGATCGATCGATCGAGGTTAAACTGCGCTTGCCGCGGTCAGTCTGAGGATGGGTGACTATCGTTTGATACCGAGACCCCTCCGTGCCTCGGAGAGCACGTTAAGCCATCGGTCGTGGTTGTCAAATTAAGATCTATGACAGCTGTTACGAGTAGTCAGAGGCCTGAAAGTCTAACAACCAGTCATACCACGAGATATCGTGTTACCCAGTTACTGGGTTGTGGAGGTGAGATAGGCAGTTGCTCCATGTGAAATACTGGTATTAAGCTGTATCCGGTTTGACTGGAAGCCAACCCCAATGTAATTGGAAAAAGGCTAGGCAGATATACGAGTATAACAATAAAAAAAACGATTGCCTTGTTGTGGTCGGAAGTGCGGCTGCTAAGCTGAAAAAGTGATAATCCTCTTACCATCTGACAAAATTACATGGAACTTGATAACTGCATCGGTGCAATACAGGTGAAAAGATGCTGAACGTCTTGCCAACCAGCACATTTCCAAACTCCGGGCTACTACTGAGAATTTCCTAACAGAAGAACTCAATAACACTTTGCCCGACCTGGGAATATAACCCAGGACCTCATGATCAGAAGTAGCGCATGGGACCACTAGACCAACGCGGCAGATATTTATATACGATATATATACCCTTTCCATTTCAAGCTATAAAGGTACGTATGTACTATTTCACACTACAAGTTCGCTTTTGCCATGCATTTCTATGAAAGTCAGTCAGTCCAGGTTACTCCTACTCCAATAAGGCTAATGGGTGACCAAGGATTGACAATGCATTTATAGTATTTTAAACCACGATTGGAAACCGTTACAGAATCACCTGTGTACTTGTTTGTAGAGTTCCTCAAAGACCAGTGCACGTGCAGTATTGAAATGGGGTTTTTTTTTTGTTTTTTTGTGTTATACGTTGCCCCACACGAGGAATTTCTTCCACTCCCAGACCCGGAGCAATTATCTATAGATCGTACAAATATTTGCTCCGTGCACGAATCGAACCTGCGACACGCAGCGCAGCAGTCGGTCTCTCGACCATTGCGCCAACCGCACTGTTGATTCGTAGTTATTTTTCATGAAGTGCCGCTCACGGGAAATTAAAAAATAGAGGTAGTTTGTTTTTTATATAAAACAAGTTTAGCAAAATTCCTTGCTAACGTATACAGTATGTTAAAAAAAGGTCCTGCCATTCCGAAGCCGGTAAATAGATATTTCAATCAATTTACCAAATAAAAGAAAAATTTGTCATGAAAGTAAACTTAATAATGATATTTACAATGCACGTTTTTTTTGTTGTAATAGCATAACTTAATAACACTTTTTGTATTTTTGCATTATATTGTACTGGATTGTAATAAAAAATGCCGTTTAGAAGGAATTCAGCTCTTCTTCTTATTTTTTCCTTCTGCTCTGGTCCCGAGGTTTTGGAGTCGGTGCAATATGTTTTCCTCTTCCATTCTTCTCTGTCAATCGTCAGGTTATCGTTTACTCCCTGTCATTCGTCCTCACACAACCATCCAAGAATTCATTTGGAAACAAATCAACTAAACTTTTAAATTAAAAAAAAGCTATTCCGAGAATGTGTAGAAAAGTACGTTTTAGTAAAACGAATTTGTCTCATTCGTTTTTTTTTCTCTTCTGGCTTCGCACTCCTCGTGCATTTAGCCAATGTCAAGTATATGGAGTAATCAAGTAATAATAGTTCCCGTCATGAGATTATTTATTATATGGCGCCACACTTTTTGTGCCTGCCAGTGTCAAGTATTAAAAGTTGTTGCGCGCGTTGCCCCAGTAAAACGGTGGAAATTTTACTGAGTCTTCGATGGAGTATAGGAGAGAACACAAAAAATCATGATTTTCAATTTTATATAATCTGCCCAAACTCTCATGAACACTTAATGGTTAATTATCCACCATAATTACACATTAAACTTCGGAGAAACACAAGTTTTGGAAAACAATATAAAACCGACAACGTGCACTTTACATTTTCCCGCCTAAACTCCACATTCGTTTTCTAAGTGCAAAAAGTAAATATAAACTCCCTTCTTCTTTTCAAATTTCCTGATGCCGCACTCTTTCACCTTTATCAGAAGAGTGATAGGACAAATGACCGATTTCCTCACTCGACACAAATGTGTTGAATTTTCCTCGTCTGTTTATTAGATTTCCCGTGAAATATTTTCTCTACTCATTTTCCTTTTACTAAAGTGTACGACAAAATTTATTTCGCAGAAATGAAAAATACCTATAATGTTCAACAAGAATCTTTGAACAACGAACATTTCTTTTTTGCTATTACGGATAGATCACAATTAAGTTTTCTGAGAAAAAAGACAATATTTTTATTATTTACCTCATAAGGCAGCCATAAAAAATACTGTTCGAAAGTATTCTATAAAGATTATCCTTAACCCTCACGTGTACGTTATGCAGGATTATATTAGTATTGAGTTTATCCTTTTAATAAATTCGCAGCAGTATCCCGGACTTTGGAATTGTAGCCGGTAGATGACAATAAGCTCCTAAAAGAAGACTTATTACGAGGTGTACGATAGAATTCCTCTGCGTGATTCGGTTTATAAATAAAATATACTCGCCCATCCACATGATGATCATGGTAAGTGAAGCTTTTCATTCATAATTGATTCACGCAGTTTTTATTTTACTTAGAATATTTTCGTGAGGAATGGGTCCCCGCCACCGGCAATGGCTTAATACTGAAACCAAAAGAATATCTTACGATTACATAATATAAGGAAAAACACTCGAAACATTCTTGGTATTTGCTGACAGAATATTCTGATATACTTCACTACCGTCTTTATAATGTTTCTCAAAGCGAGATTAAATCGAGAAGATTTATAAACGAATTATGATGTATGCGAAATATTTTTTTATGGCAGCTTAGAGTATTTTTTCGATTCCTGTATAGAGTGAGTCATTGAGGTTTTGTGTTGGAAAATTCTCAATAGTAACCCGGAGTTTGGAATGTGCCCGATATATAAATAAGCGCAGTATATTTAATTAAATGTGCCCAGTAAATATAGTTAAATGTGCCCGATAGATAGCAATAGGATCTCTTATAAATATTGAACTTGAAAACGGCATTAGTATATTATGGGTGTACAAAAATACCCATGCCTTACCATAATTGCCACGTTGGTCTTGTGACCCCGAGTTAGACTGCTGAGTATGAGGACCTGATTCGATACCCAGGTCGGGCAAAGTGTTAGTGGTATTTTCACTTCAGAAATTCTCAGTACCAGCCCGGAGTTTGGAATTTGTGCCCAGTAGATGTCATTATCTGAGAAGATACAATTTCCTAGCGGCCCATCAGAGTAGAAGAGATTGGCACATCGAAATGTGGACTTCTCTTGTAACTTCAGTCAATATATGGGGGATCCACCGTGACAGGACTTTCCTGTAATTGAGTTTCTGCATATTTACTATTGCAATATTTTAATATTTTATTTTTATTGGCAGAATTTTTGACTATAGGTTTTTATTTTTTGGTTGAGTAGTAAAGCCACAGAGCTGCCTCGTGTTTTTTCAGCACCATTTACTCTTTTCCGTGCTATAAAAGTGCTAGTGTCTAGTGAACCAGTGAACTAAGAATTCCGGCGGATGCGGAGAAAGCCCGCCGCCAAGGACTACGAGAACGCGTTCAAGGAATCCTGCTTCTAAGCTCTGTCCTAATGTAGTTAAGTACAGTAACGTCTTAGTGCTTATTGTTTTCTTAGATACCAGTGTAAATTAACGTCCAGTTTACTTCAAAATGGCATCAATTCTGATCTACCCAACGATATCAAAATTAAAGCCTTGCTGTCTTTTTTTACTAAAATCTCTGTCTTTTGAACTAATATCTACGCACATTTTTGGTCGAAACTCTTTTAAGTGGTTACTAACATTGGAAACGTCTAACTTAATTTATAGGAATTTTTTTGACCTGACTGAATTCGAATAAATGCACTTAATAAATCCCGTCTCGATAAAGAAAAAATACGGTCCGAACGGATACGGATACGAACTTGCGCCGCCTGGATAAATACTCCATGCGCTTTGACCGATACCTGGAGTATTTATCTGGATGGCGCAGGTTCGAATCTTGCTCACGACCGCAATTTCTGTTTCCACTAACATTTATAAATTTAGAGTTCGCCATGCAAGTGTTAATGCTTTTCAAAGATTTATCTGTAACTAACATTTACATTTTAGGTGGTCAGATTTGAATTTAATTATTTGATGTGCAAGTATTTGTATTTGGAATCCGCGCTGACAGCGATTGTTTACCTTTCATAATAACAGATTATTGAATTTTAGAAAATAATAAGCAACGCTACGATCAAATATTCGTTTGAAATTATATTTGAATATGAATTGAATATAAACATATAATTATGAATATTTTGTGTTTTAATTATAACATACATATGAATCATTGTACATAGCATCATGAGGGACTCGTGGCTCAGCCGCACAGATCGCAAGATCAAATTAAAGCTACGCTTGCCGCTGTCGGTCTGTGGATGGGTGAACATCAATCCATATCGAGACCCCTCCATACCCCGGAGAGCACGTTTAGCCGCTGGTTTCGGTTGTCAAATGAAGATCTATGACAGAAGATATGGGTAGTCAGAGGCCTGAAAGTCTGACAAGTAGTCTTATCACGTCATATCGTGTTACCCAGTAACTGGGTTGGGGAGGTCATATTGGCAGTCGCTTCATGTAAAATACTGGTATTCAGCTGCATCCGGTTAGACTAGAAGCGTTCCCAATATCTACTTGGGAAAAGTCTAGGCAGACTTCGAGATACATAGCATAAACACAGCATCACTCTTGTATTCCTCGAAGGTGTAGACAGAAGTGTACCCAACTGTACACCCACATTTCAATGCTGTTATTAAATCCCATGTACTAGGTGGTGCGCCTAGTGCTCTACCGGGCTGCTACTAAGAATTTCCTAACAGAAAAGCTCATTAACACTTGCCCGGCCCAGGAATCGACCGCGAGACCTCATGCTCAGCAGTCGCGCTTGGGACCACTAGACCAACGAGGCAGTTGCATAGCATCACGGATGTATTTTTTACAACACCCACACACTGACCTTACGCTCAGCAATCAGTTTCTCATCCACAGACTAAGAAACACTACATTTCCCAGTACAATAAACAGGAAAGGGCGTAGACTAAAAAAATAAGTAGTGTGAGAATGTAATTCATTAGACAGTGCGAGATCTCTCCATAACGATAAGTAAAGGCTTTATTGGCGTAAGTTACGATGCAAGCAGTAGCCAACAGCGGGATATAATAAGTTAGATGAGCTCAACCAGATGCACTGCGGCATGTTCAAAATATGGTTATTACTTGGTGCGAGTTTGGAGCGGGTAGCGGGGTTGGGGATGCTGTAACGATGAATGATGATACGCATTAGCAGATTTGGTGCTTTTTTCAATGTTACCCCACACTATACCTAATATCATAGGTGCGTTTCCAGACACAGATCTTCAATCGTATTAACGCATGCGTAGCGAAAACAGAAAACATTTTTTGTCACTGAATAGATAGCGATAACGTCACCAAAAGACGTATTAAAATGTGGAAGAACGAAGTAGTGGGCAGGGGTCGAGGTAGCTTAGTGGTCAGAGCGCGTCGAGTATTTACCCGGGAGGCGCAGGTTCGAATCCTGCTCACGCAGGTACGTTTTTTTTCCACAAAAAGAATAACTTTAGCGTTTACAGCCATTTACATACACACAAACCTCGACCCGGAACATTTCTTTATCGACCTTTCAATTTCCGTGCACTAATGAATCGAGAACTTATGGCTCAAGAAGGACTCATTAACTATTAGGCCATCACCACATTACATTTGCTATACTCGTATACGCCAAAAATATCATTTAATATGCAATTAAAATTATTATTCTGCTGAACATGGGGCATATTTTATATGTTAATATCAAATGTGTTTTTATAGGATATACATAATTTAAACTAAGAATTATGTTTGTCATTTACAAACACACACTATATATCTACTGTAGGTATATAAAGTAAACACTAACCTAAAAAATCCACATTTTTCTCAAAGACCTGTCGACATTTTGCGTGACCAAAGGCTTGTTCCTTGGTCAAAGACACAGCATTGTCATACAACGTGGCATTGCTGCCAGTCTCCTGGGGACCTTCCCAGAAGGAAGGAATACTTCGAAGCCTAAATTTTTTATAAGTTTATATTAAATTAGTTTTTATTTTATATATTTGTACTTAGTAAAATGTTAAATTATATCTGAAATAAAGTTCAAAATCTGTCTACCTTTTTACATTCACCCCTTCGCAAGATAGTTAACATCAGGAACTTGATAGGAAGTACATAAGATCACGTAGCAAATTGAAGAATGCTGAAGGTGTGACGTCGTGGGAAAGGGTCGCATTCCCTGCGCGTTCAGAATACCAAGACAGTTAATTCTCTGACATTCCAATACGGAAAATATTCATAGTTTACTGCTTCTATAAGTAAGATAGTCAGGTTCGGCTACGCGTTTGTTTAAATAAGAATTTTCTAGAAAAATATTTTGTATGCTTCTTTTAAATAAATGGGGTAGTGTCCTTTAGATACCTTGTGTCTTTATCGTACGGTTAATCATGGTTATTATATCACCAAATATTTGTATTTTGTATTTATATGTTTTTTTTCCAATATTTTCTTTTGACTTTGAATGAACTGAATGAAATCTGATGACTTTTATTTTCGATATGTAATGGACAATGGTTATTGACCATAAAGATATTTTATGATTTAAAATAACGTAATCAAAGTAGAACTGACACTTTTTAATGGAATGGCTTTTAATGGAAAATAAATAATTAATTTTAGATTTTTATTCACATTATTGATAACAAATAATTAATAAAAATTGGACGATATGGTCGCTTAGCGACAAAGACGTTCTAAGAAATAAAATAAAATATTTGAACATGGCTTTAAATACTATCGTGAACATCTCTCAAGTATTTAAAACAGCGTGTAATATTTTTCAAAGTAATTAGTCATATAAACAATATTTGGGCAGGGGTTATTAAATATCGTAGGGTAATGAGGTGACCTATAAGATTTTGCAATCCATTTATACCTTTCAACCCATACAAGAAATATAAAATAAAAAAACCATTACATGTAAGTGTAAGTAAGAGGACAAATTGTGATATATATTACGAAATATTAAATTTATTATATTGGCTAGACGAAATACCAAGAGCCTTACATTATTCTCATTATATTAAACTATGTGGAACATCTTCTAAATGCCATCCTTTACCACTTGAAGGTGGTGAATTTCACACTGTAATTTCGACGCGTTTAATGTTTATATAATCCACATTGTAAAGATACTTTACATTAATAAGT
Source organism: Xylocampa areola (assembly GCA_935421205.1). Lineage (NCBI taxonomy): Eukaryota > Metazoa > Arthropoda > Insecta > Lepidoptera > Noctuidae > Xylocampa > Xylocampa areola. Next base: position 16,989,777 of record OW285204.1, read on the forward strand.
GCAACGCCAAAAGCACTTCATATAAAGTAAGAAATTCTAGTTAATAATTCAAGATAAATCTTTGAAAAGCATTAACGCATGCTTAGCGAACTCTAAAGTTATTATATTAACGTCGCCATAAGACGTATTAAAATATGGAAGAAGAATTCGCGGTGGTGAGCAGAGGTCGAGATGGCTTAGTGGTCAGAGCGCCTGGAGTATTCATCCGGGAGGCGTAGGTTCGAATCCTGTTCGCGACTATATTCTTTTTCCATTTAATATAATAACTTTTCTAGTTAATAATTTTTATATATATCCTGATTTCTGACTGACTCTTTGGTCTAGTGATCACAAGCATGGCTGCTGCGTGAGGGCCTGGGTTCGATTCCCAGGTCAGACAGTGTTTTTTTTTTTCTATTAGGATATTCTCAGTAGCAGCCCGGAGCTATGGTGGTTAGTGGTGTGACACTCCCGTGCTTCGGAGTACTTCGGATATCTTTTTCATCCATACATCTTTATCGACCGTGATTTCAGTGTTCACTCCCATTCTAGCCATATCATCTCTCATACGATCTAACCATCGCTTCCACATTTAAGAAATACAGAAATTCAAGTTTCCGAACGAATTGAGAACCTCTTCCTTTATTTAAGTAGTTTTTTTTATAATTTCGTTCAGTAATACTTTGCCAAAGGATTGCTTTGTCGCACAATGAACGTGTCGATTAAGAAAAAAAGCAAATGCGGCAAAAGGCTCACGTAATGAAAAATTTCTGGCACATTTATTTAGGTGTGGTGGTAGTGGTAGCATCGCATTTCACAACTTTGCAAATTATTATACGTCCGCATATTCCGCCACTAACTTGTCCCATAGCACTCTCGGTGGCGTATTCTAACGCTACTGAGATACGGCCAAACTTTCTCATGTGTTCCACGAAACTAGATCTTATTTACATGCCCCAAACATTTGATCCTTTAAAGCATATTAGTCTAAAACGCTTGTACAACAATTAGATCAAATGAACTGCGGGGTTACTCTTGAAGTTAATGCCAATTTCAATCCAATTCCAATATTAAATAGACGCCTTAAAAGAAAGCGTAGTATTAAAATAAATTTATCTAAATCATAGTTGCCTCAATTTTAAAGCATGTTGTTTTATAGGGACTGAATTGATAGCAACGACGTCGCCATAAGACGTGTTAAAATATGGAAGAAGAATTCGCGGTGGTGAGCAGAAGTCGAGATGGCTTAGTGGTCAGAGCGCCTGGAGTATTTATCCGGGAGGCGCAGGTTCGAATCCTGTTTGCGACCGTATTCTTTTTCCATTTAATATAATAACTTTAGAGTTTGCTAAGCATGCGTTAATGCTTTTCAAAGATTTATCTTGAATCTATAATAATTTTTTAGACATTTTGGCATTTAAAAGTACGAACTGACATATTTACAATGTCAATCGAGCGGAATTATTTTCAAGAGTAAGCCTATTGGCTGACAAATCAAAGTTCGAATCAAAGGCACCGCTGACTTATTAAAGAGTAACCATTAATGCTTGACCTGTGCTGTGGTTAAAAATGCAGGGCCATAGAGGTCATGTTATTATATTGCTTTTCGCTTACAGGTTACACCGTAATCATTAGTCTGAGCCTTGCGAGGGCTTAGCTTTGTTATCTTTGAAATTAATTTATATACTGTTATAGATACTAAGTAATATGAGCTTTATTTTTAATAAAAGATTTAAGTTTTGCAATACTTTTTTAGTCAAACTCAAAGCTTTTATTTTAATTAAACCATATATTTGAATTGTTAAGAAAATAAAGTAGTTACCACGTTCCATTATGTAGATTCTTAGGTAGAGGAACGCGTAAGAAACTCCACGGTTACTTTGAGCAAAGTGTAAATTGAGCAAATTGTGGTAGATGACAATAGGCTCATCATCTTACTGAAATGACCATATACCACAGGGTACCTCTACTTAACCATTCGGGGAATATAATCATCACGCTGTGTGTGTTTAGGCAACAACATACCTACTTATTTTCTATTGTCTATATAAAGGTGAAGCTATTGAAATAAGCTATCCCCCAAACTTTAACTGAGACAGTTGTTGGATGCCTCCTGCTTGGAAACCAGATCTGAAGTCCATGTCTTATAAGAGTAAGTTATATCTGGGGTGTGACACAGTCAGTATGATATGCACCAACATAAATAGTAGCAACAATAATTCGGAAACTGCGAGTGGCCGAAACACACGAGTATTTCCGACACGCAGCGGTACACGGCGCGATGCAGCTCCAGTTTGACTCGCGACATCGCCGCGGGCTCAGCTCATGAATAACGGCTCCGTTCGAGTTCGAAACTAGTCGGGCAATACCCGAAGAATACCAGTGAACAATAATTAATAGTTGAGATATGTCTGACGAAAATTATTATACAAGAACAAACAATTAAAATGTCAGTTAAAATAAATAATTAATTAAAGTGCTGCATTCCTACTTCAACTCTGGAGAGGTGTCGACATTTTCCATAAAACTTGAGTAATCTAGTCCATTCCGCAGATGTCCGGATCGCACGCAGGCGACCCACTTCGCAGTTCATGTCTGATTTAATTAGAAACTGGGTTTTTTTGAGAATAGTCGCTAGTTGGTTGATGGGTTTTACTGATTGCATCTTACACGCACAAACTACAGTAGATTTGAAACTATTAAAATATAAATATTTTAAAGCCAATATCATCACACTACCTCATCTACAATTATAAGGATTTGTATCCTGTTTGGCAACAAGTTGTGTATTTTGTAAAAAGCAATTATTATTTTATATTCATGAATAATTTTATTATAGTTTTATCTCTGTAGCAGATCCACATATAATTTAAAAACTCATAACAGAACAATGGAATAAAAAATTACTCACTCAATTTACATTCTTTTTGATTAAAGAAATATTACCTAGATCAATTAAATTTAATTATGAACTCTATTTTAAAGTAATTAAAGTACATATTTTCGGCTGATAAAGAATTTTATTCGAGGTTCTCTCGAATAAAAAGTAGATTAAAATGATTACGGGCATTAAACCAAACAAAATTCATCCCGCGAGTGAAAATATACGACGAGGCATCAAAAATATGGACGCAAAAACAATTCGTATCTTCGTTAGCTAATTGTGTTCATTTGATTAACATTCGTGTTTTTTAGACGGCGTACGATAAAAATATGTCAAAAAATTCGTTTCTATAAATTGGTCTATTATTAAAAGAGAAAGGAATTATTTTGTATTGTTTTAGCAATGATAATAACGAAATCAATCTAAATGCAAGATAACACAATGTAACAAAAAGTGGAATTTAAATAAATAAAACATGTTATATTTTAACCACAAGAAAGCACAACAATTTTCTTTTCTATCAACCAACATTTTACTACGGCGTAGCAAACGTAGTCTTAAGTCGACTATGCCGTAGTAAGATAACCTCATTATAAAAAAAAAACTCGATACTGTATATCTGTAATATATGAAACAAAACTATACAATAAAGCCTGGTAACATAGTCATATAACAGTTTGTCAAACATACCTGGGCGTGTAAAAGTTTTATAGACAATAAATTGCCACTAGTTCCAGACACCACAGCCATAACTCTTCGCGAACAGTTGTGGTGGCTTTAACCCGGTCATTATTGGTTTTAGGGTGATAACTATGAATATAAACTATATATTTCGTTACACTGTGGTTCTTGCGTATAAAGGTCAGTGGGTTATAAGGTGCCTATATTTTAGAATACTGTTTTTGTTTTTTCACTGTTGGTAGAAGGGATTACTTAAAAATGTAATTGGATTTCAATAGAAGTCTGAATTAGCAATTCACTGCAAGGTTAGTGTAATAGTTGCAGGTTCAATTTCCGAACTGAACAAATTTTTGAAACCATATACACAACCAGTCCATATCTGTTTCATTGCAGGGCACGGCCCTTCTCACATACAGGATAAGAACCAGCATTTATCATCACGTGAGCTCGCTATGGTAATTTTCCACAATATGGCTGTAATTTCTCCTAGACTATGATATAATTAACTAAGATGAAATCATTGAAAAATTTATATTTGTTCTTGAAAGTTTGGATCTACAACCCATAGCTCAAACTAGGACGTGAGCTCGCTGTGGTAATTTTCCACCTAGCTGTAATTTGTCCTAGACTATGATATAATTAACTAAGATAAGATCATTAAACAATTTATATTGGTACTTGAAAGTTTAAATCTACAACCCATTGCTCAAGAAGCGGGTTTCAATTTCTATCAATTTTATTTCTGTGTATGTATCGTCTTTCGTCGTGTTTGTGCACACTCATGACATTTTAGTAACTTTATTTTGTTACGGTTTCAGTGGATATAGAAATAGCACATTTCACCATAACTTTCATTAAGGCTATTATGCATTACTAAATGGTCAGAAAACAAAACGAATTAGTCTTGAGATCATTCATAGGTTTTATCAAAGTCTTATTTGGTTAAAGTTATTATATTAAATGGAAAAATAATACGGTCGATATCATTGTCGAGACGACTTAGTGGTCAGCGCCTGGAGTATTTATGCGGGAGGCGCAGGTTCGAATCCTGCTCGCGACCGTATTCTTTTTCCATTTAATATAATAACTTTAGAATTCGCCAAGCATGCGTTAAAGATTTATCTTTAATCTTATTTGGTTTTCGATCGCTCTACCTATTAGCCAAATTTTACACAACGAGATTTATATTATAAAATAAAATTTTCCCCTCACCTTAGCGAACCCAAATGTCATATCAAATAAACATAATCTTTATTGCTGCATGAAATGGCTATGCAATATTCATAGAATATTCAAGAGCTTATGAATTTTTTAACGACAAATACATTTTGCTGTGATTTTCACCATTAACTTTACAGAGAAAATGTATCTGAAAGTATCAAAGTAATAAGCTTTCAAAAGGATTGTTCAAGGTATAAGAGTTATGTTTTTTTTTTATGGAATCAGTCTTTAGAATGACAGATTAAGTAAGATTGTTTGACGTGATCGTTTTGGCTTAGAGACATTTGAATGGGTGTATTTCCACAAGGCGACACGGTGATCGAGAGCAAGATGAAGAGGCAAATTGTTTTTAATTACTACTTTTCCAGGACACATTGAAAAAATAATAGACAAGAACGGAGCATGAATCCGTGACCGTGTTACGGAATGACACAGAATGTCAAGGGTCGCTGGTTCAAGCTCCGATCTTGTCTGTTATTTTTTCAATGTTTCCTTGAAAAATAGTAATTAAAAAACCCTGTATAATAGTAATTAATATAGGCATTAAATGGCCTCAACATGTATAAAGAAATATCATTATATGTGAGCCAAATTATGTTGATATTCATACTCGTTCAGTTTGCTCCACACTAGTCAGTGCTGGCACAGAACAAGATGGATATTATCGATTTCTGCGTACCCTAATGGGAAACGTGCTAGTGCCATCGCGTCAACGACCGTCGACGTGCTGGTCTATGCTGTTTAGTAAACAATAACCTTTGAGAGAAGTTTTTTTCAATGGCTCGATTCGCCGGTCCTGCGCCTGAGATCTCTTCAGTCGTGTCGGATTGCCGCCCCGTCGTACTATTAGAGTGAAGGAAGAAGGAGTGCAACTGTATTTGCGCATACACTTGTGTGCTTTAATATTTCCTGCGTACTTGGCTCATCTCCGTGGAGATAGGCCACCGTGACTGGAAATCAATCGGGAGTATATTATTATTATAAGCTGAACTTAAGTACCTTGTATTGCTACAATTGCAATTAGCTACAATGAAGGAGTTTACCTCAACTCAAATGATCTATACAAGGATGTCATAAGCATCTCTTCGTTTCTTCTTCTTGTTAGATGGTTTCCCCACCGTTAGAGTAAAATCATAAATTTACAAAGAATCACCCCTGTACCTCAAAAGGGTTACACAAAGGATTATATATTTTGTAGTGAGCCTATTGGCATCGATCAGGCACAATTCCAAACTACGAACTGATACGGAAAATTTCCTAACAGAAAATATAATAACACACTATGCCAGACTCGAGAATCGAACCCAAGACTTCACTTAACCGCCGTGCTTGCACACGACTAATGAGGTAGTCAGTGAGTGATTAGTCGTACTACTTGATTATGCGCCAACATCACAGAGGTTTTGATGTGTAGAGAGCGTAAGTAAACAACCGTCTTACACTCGTTTATTACGGGCCTCGCTCTCACGCTGCTGTATACGTAGGTATCAGGTTCCTTCTTCTTATATTGTCATCTCTTTATTGAAGATTGGAGCTCGGTACAGTTGTCGTTATATAACAGTGCATGTCTGAAGTTGTAGTATGCAGCGCGGTACTCAATTTTACGTTTGAATCGGCAGGGCGCATGCGCGATCTGTTGGGAACGCAATAATCTTGCAGTAACAGAGCGTGCTGTGTCACTCGCTCCTTTACGTTTCGTCAAAACATCTGTCTCACTCGCTCAGGGGCCGAGAACAGTCGGTGGCATAAATGTATCGCAGTCTTGTAGATTTTCTTAACAAATTTAAATATTTTATCACGTTGACACTTTTTTATACAAATGTACCTGAATGGTCATTTACAAAGCTTCAGATATGCACGGTTAAATTATGATAATTGTAATAATAACTTTTTCTTTGTGATAGGGTCACGTTAGGTATGAATTTGTAGCGGCATTTAGAGCATCATGCGTACCCTTAGTTGTAAATACTTTTATGTTTAATCAAAAAATGCCTGGCATCTATAAAAACTTTGATATGATTGCCTTATGTCATTTTACGCGTTTTGAGCACTGTAGGTAATATATCAGTCTGCTTAGGTATAACCTTCATAATATAACCTTCTTAAATTATAAATGCGAATGTTTGTGAGAATGGATGGATGTTTGTTACTACTGAACGGATTTGAATAAAATTTGGTACACAGATATTTTATAACCTGGACTATCACTTGGAATCTTTTTACCCCGACTAAACCCAACCACTATCATCACTAGGCTATCACTGCTTGCACTAGGCAAGCAGTGATAGCCTAGTGGTATGACTGACAAGTCAAAGGTCACAAGTTCGAATCCAAGGCATGTACCAATGTCTTTTCGAACTTATGTGCGTATTATAAAATTAATTATCACTTGCTTAAAACGGTGAAGTAAAATATCGTGAGGAAACCAGCACACCTGAGAGATATTCTCGATGATGTGTTAAGCTATTTCAGAGACCTACGTGTTGAACTCTGACACTAGGTTGTTCATCAACCACACGATAAGAAGAAGAAGACCCAATTCTAAAGTTCATGCAGAAGCAGTCGCAATCAGAAGCTAATGTATTAAGCTAATAAAGCGCAATATATCTTATGATGGTTTTACTTTTAACCTATACAACAATGTTATAATTATTATCATTTACCATCTTAATTATAACTGCCTTATTGGTTTAGTGAACTCAAACGCGATTGCTGAGCTTCAGAATTTGAATTTCGGGTTGCACAGTTTTATAAGTTGCTCGGTTATATTCTCAGTACCTCGCAGTTAAGAATGACTAACAAGTAATCGTATTAAATACTAGCTGTGCCTGCGACTCCGTCCGCGTGGATGTCGTAAATTAACAAATGTTGGACGTAATTCTTTAAATTACCACAACTTTTTTATTTTTGAATCGATTGTCATGAAACAAACACTTAATGTTCAGTGAAGCTTACTACAATATATTAATGAAAACCACATCTAAATCGGATAAGCCGTTTGTGAGATTAGCGTGCACAAACGCACAGGTAAACAGACAAATTCTAACAATAATTGTTTTGGGTGCTATTTGCGTTGATGAAAGGTCGCAATAATATTTTTTCTCATAATATATCTTCCATGTATAGACAGAGACCCGTTACATTTTCATTATATGTATTTAAGAGGTACATTCTTAGTTTTCTAACAACATCGCTAGTAAAAATTCATAAACGAAGCAATCCTATAACGTGGCAGCATTCATAAACCGTAAGGTTTATCAATAAAATATTTCACTGACAGCATCAGCTTAAAATCACAAAGATCTCTATAGTACAATAAACCCACTTTGTAGTTCAAACACGTTTTTAATATAATAATAATTGAGAAAAATATCCGCTTTAGTACTATTCAGGGAAATACCTCGCATAAAATCATAGTTAAGGTATTGTGTGTATCAAAGCAACGTCTGAGGGAATTTAATTTATATTACCATTGGAGAATGAAAATAAAAATGTTATTAACTTTCCTAGACTAAATAGACAGCTCTGACATAGCATTAAAGGTAATGAAGGTATTTTCCTTTGTAATACTATCATTAGAACCCAAAAGTCGATTATTGTTATCTTAGAGCCTCCACAGAGTCGCTATTTTACTACCAATATGACTATATTATTATTAAAACGAGTTTCGTGACTCTATGTTCATATTAATTATTGTTTACCGATTTTTCATATTGTTTATCGACTAGTTTCTAACGCAAACGCCTTAGTCTTGAGCTGAGCGCGGTGTTGTCTCAAGTTAGTCTGACTTTTGAGATTGCAATCCCGAAAATTGCATATATGTAGTACCTGACCGGTGAACAATAATTATTATGAATATGTCCCACGAAAGTTATTATGCGACTCTGTATTCAGTCATGGTAGCTAAATCGCGTGTTTCAGCATTCAGTCTCTATATCGAACTTAGGATATAACTAAAATCGCTAATTGCAGACACTAATAAAATTAACTATTATTAAACAAAAAACCCGACTTTATTGAAAAGAGGGAAACAAGATGAAAATTTAGTAACGAATATCCTTTTCCAAAAATGTTATCGTCCAATCGGAGGTTTCCAGGGTGTAACGAACGTCGACCGTAAAATATGCCTATTCAACTACAATATTTAAATATTGTTATAGCCAATGACACTTCTGTAATTGAGACGAATCTAATGACACCTTGTATGTTAAAATTGATCAAGCCGTTTCGTCTGTAGGACGAGCCAAAGAAATAGACATACATACACTCGAAAAAAATAGCGAGTCTGTGGAAACTTTAAGTGTCAGGACCTTTCATTATCTAACGAGCGTTTCCTTTTTTGTTATAATAATGTTAGTGTATTAAAATATAATGCTTGGTGTAAAAAAAACAAAAAACAACTCTACTTCCTAGGAATTGCAGGCGCGGCTGCTAAGCCTAAGATCTAGTGGTTCGATTCTCAGGTCGAGTAAAGTGTTATTGGGTTTTTGTTAGAAATTTCTCAGTAACGTACTGAAGTTTGACGGTTTGAAGGTTGAGACTATATAACAATGCATGTATATTAATTTATTAAAAAAGAGTTATATATAGTATACCTACTTTATCAAATATACTATACTAATACAGATAAATCTTTTTTAATAGTTAGGTAAAGCCTGGCATATTAATTTTTGTTTTCTCAAAAAAAACATATCACAAAAACATAAATTAAAATTATCTGATTTCATCTACATTATAATAAATTCTAGACTTCTATTCAAAGCAAAACATCTAAACAAACTCAGTGATACATTGTAACCTCAAACAATACCGTGAATAACTCTAAACTCCAAGCGAAGCGGTCAACTAAACCCAATCTCTAACGTAATAGCGGCTAACACTGATAACAATAGGAGTCTGATTTGCAACGCTACACTATATTATTATTTATACAAGGACTTGTAATCAGTGGTCCAGTCCAGTATCCAGCAGAATACGGTAGAATTGTGCTAATAACTGCATACCTACGCTATTTTGTAACAACTTTATAGGTACATACATAGATAAACTCACGCCATTAGATAGAAACTATAGGATGCCACCTGTTGTGATACTTACATGCTCCTTTTGATTCGTCCATGATCATGTCTGGTCATAGACGCGCGCTGGTACTGATAAAGTACAACGCATCTGCCGATCCCGCTCGAAAAAGAAGGAGAGGCGGTTGCCTCCCCGACGCCTTCTTCTCTCACCAGAGGAGACCCCTTCAGAGTCTCCCAAGGGATGTGTCTTAATAAGCACGGCATAGCGGGGATACTGGAGCTGGTCTGTTAAGAGGACCCAGTGCCCCCCGCAATATGTTGTTAGTGACCACCGGTGTAGTTTTAGTTAGGTAAGAATTCCACATGCCCCGATCTTATCCCTAATGGCTGGGCGTCTTTTTGGAGGTTTCCCCCTGAAAACAATAAAAAAAGGTACTACATATCTGACGTTTTTGGAGGACATCATCAATACAGTCAGTGTATATCCTTCTAGAGCATTCGCTTCAGGCAATTCAACCCTTGCCTTCTAAATACATTTTGTCATTCAACAATTCCAAACTCGAATATTACTTGTATTCTCCGAAGGGGCTGAAGGGTACTGAGTTCACCCAAATTTCAATGATGCCGTTTTAAGTCCTAGGTGGAGAGCTTTTGTCGTCTACCGGGAATAATTGTAAACTTCAGACTGCTTACGAGAGAGCCTAAATTTGAACTGGCAGTTGGCGCATCGGTCGAGAGTTCAATTTCTGTACGGATTAAATGTTTGCATGATCTATAGATAACTGTTTCCGGTTTGTGTGTATGCGAATGTGTGTCAACGAACATACATTAAAGGACAAAACCTAGTGTAGAGTAAGTTTTTTTACTTATTATATATTTTTATTTGTTAAGAGGTTTTCATAATCGCGGATATATCAACCCCACGACACCTTATAATACATACCACTAACATTTTAGTATGACTTCCTAAAAGAAAAACAATAAATAAAAATTACTGATGCCACAACAAACCACATATTTATTGCAGTCCCGGACTTGGGATTTCCTAAAATTGTTAAAACAAATTCAACATCTAATGAAATCAATTTAAGTTCATTCATAAGTGTCTCTCTTTCATTCTTGTTCTTAATTTATTATCCATGAGCAAATGTTGTAGATCATCTAGATTATGGCATTAAAATACTGTTAAAATTAGGTTACAATCTGCCCGACTCGAGAATCGATGCTCCTAGAACTTTACACCCAGCTACGCTCGCTATACAAGACCAACAAGCCAGACTCTCCATCATATTGTGCTACTGAACAACACTAAACTTTAGGCACATAAGCGTTCAACTAGACCCAATTTCAGTAACGCAATAGTGGTTAACACATATAACAATAGTCTCTGATTTGTGAGCCTGCGCACCGCAACGCATGACCGCAAATATCGCTCCCCATTGTCAGAGGCTCGGGGGAATATCTTGATTGGAATACTGTTATAAATGCGTTGAGAACTAATCGATGGTTTAATAGTGTGGTAGGGAATAGTCAAGTGGATGTTTAGGAGAATTTGGCTTATGATTGCTGCTCTCTTTCTTTCAGCTAGTTAATGAACAAACTAGTGTCAGAGTTTAAACTACCCCTAGACCACTGATATAGCTGAGGTGAGGTGTGCTGAAGAAACCTCAAATATTTTCCTTCACCGTTTTAAGCAAGTAATTATTAATTTCTAACACGCACATGACTCGAAAAGTCAGTGATGACTTGGCTTAAAACTTGCGACCTTTGACTTGCCAGTCCAACGGTCATACCACCAGGCTATAACTGCTCAGGTTTGATTGAAGATTACTGCTGTTTCCTAAAACTGACATTCTTCTACGTTCTTCTATTGAAGTCCGTTAGCGTAGTAGTCTATATAGTAGTAGTATAAATAGGTTGCGCCACGTGTTATAAGTTCTGATATTTCCTAGTTTGATGGCAAGTTGGCATGCATACATTGTTTCTGCATCGCATGTTATCTTGAATGAAGTTTAAACATGTTACGGTTTCGATTTTCAAATGATATTTGAATTTCAGCTTCAGTTCCAGATCTTTGGCATTTGTAATGTGACACTAAATCTCTATCATAACAATAGGTAACTAATAGAAATCCCTGAAAGGTATTATGTAGGACAAAATTCCTAACCATTTTTGAAATTGAATATTAACGATCAATGAAAAAGTTATAACTGATCTGTTGTTTGAGATTAAACGTGGAAACGTAAACTGTTCATCTATTTGTCAGTTGATACGTGAACATTATGTAAACATTGTCTGTATTACAATGCAGACTCTTAAAGACCCTCGCTTGATTACGGCTACATTTGTGTACCTATCTAGGTATAACATCATCATGCTGAGTAGATTCACATTAATATTGTATAAGACCACATAATTGTAGATATAATATGCATTGATGTAATCAAATAACGAATGCACAACACTGCTTGTGATCCTGTTTGGTTAAAATCCGCTATTCTCGGTTAAATTGAAACAATAAACCTCAAAATGTGGTAAGTTCGACGTGTTTAACAGAGGCCATTATACTAACATACGAAACCTCAACCACCACAATAACCCAATCCCCCCAAAACTTAATATCGAAACTTGCCCAACAATCAAAAGTTACTCTCCTAAAATCAACGGAATATAAAATCCGATAAAACATCTCGACATGCAAATCAAAGGTGTCACAAAATTTGTCACCGCCAACCTCCAAAAAGGGACGATTGAAAAAAAAACACGTACAAAAGTAAATCCAATTTTGACGGTACAAAAATGCAGATAGGCTAGGAGCAGACTGTCTCGTTAGTGAAGACCAAAAATATTTTTAATTTTCCTTCCTACGTTTCGTTTTCCGCCATTGTGACCTCAGTCCGTATTTCAAATTCGGATCTACATTTTAGAACAGTGGGAAATAAGAATAATTTCACACTGGCTGTTTGAAAAGTATTTGGTTGTTCGGGAACCTTTGTTGCCGGATGAGTGACATGTGATTTTTATAGTAATAAAAGTATTCTAAATTTATTTATTAATTCGCGCTTTTAAATGTAACATAACATCTCGCCTGTATTTATCGACGGGGTAGGCAGATGTGTACACAGTTCCACACACACATTTCACTAATTTTAGGTATATGGTCCAATGTAATATGTGGTGAACCTATTGCTATCTACCGGACACAGCTCCCAACTCCGGGTTGGTAATGAAAATTTCTTAACAGAAAAACCCAATAACACTTTGCCCGGCCTGGGAATCGAACCCAAGACCTCATACCCAGCAGTCGAGCTAAAAACCATTATACCAAAGAGGCAGCCAGTCAGGCTTTAAAATATAAATTTATAAATTAGGCGCAAAAGTCAAATTACTAACTTGTAAATCAAATTATTGTATGATGAAATCACTATTACGACTTGTGAAACTTTAAAAACATTAACTATAAATGCTACTAATTCACCAAGCCAAATTAAAGCACTAAAATTTACCTTATTTGGCATAGTGAGCAGAGGTCGGGATGACATAGTTGGTAGAGCGCCTGGAGACGACCGTATTTTTTTTTTTCTACGAAATTTGGGTTTGCTAAGTACCTATGCGATAATGCATTTGAAAGGCTTATCAGTAAAATTAACGTATTGAAACATCTCCTTATTCCCTATTAAATGGAATACCATAAACGCAAACATAATGAAAAATATGGCTTCATCTATTCCGAAATAAGAATTGACAGCGCCATATAAAAAACATTACATGAGAGCAAACTTTGCGTAAATTCTGCGCGCAGAGTCTGCTCAGAATACGAAATGTACTAACACGCGTTACGACTAGTTCGCACCAAAATTATGTTAGATACGATTCCGTCATATTTTTTCTTAGAACATATTAATGTTTTTAAGGAAGGTTGCAGTAAAGGGTTTATTTTGGATTACGTCAAGGCTTTTATATTTATATTTTTATACATTGACAACTACATGGAGCTGAGATGAGAATGTTAACAGGGACGTGTGACGCGAATGGATAGAATTAGAAATGAGTATATAAGAGGAAGTCTGAAAGTGGCACCGTTGACTGAGAAGTTGTATGGAAATCGTTCAGCATGGTATGGGCATGTGATGCGGAGGGATGAGGATCATGTGACGAGGAAAGTTTTGAGTAGGTACGTATGAATAAAGATGGCTATAAGAGTAGAGGAAGACCGAGAAAGTGATGGATGGATTGTGTTAAAGATTATAGGGCAAGAAAAGGAGTGTCAACCGACATCACGCCTAATAGAGATGTATGGAAGAACAATTCATGCTGCGCTGACCCCAAGTAAATTGGAATTCCAATTGACTTAGAGGATGATGATGATTTTTATACATTTTGTCTATTATTCCCGTGTTGGTCGGTGGAGTTCAATTTGGGTACAACCTAAATTGATTGGAATAATATCAAATCCAATGTGGTATGACCCTGCATACTTGCCTGATATTTAACATGCATGCTTCCATTTCCAAGCCAAACTCTCATTTATTTATTTAAACTTTATGCAATAGATGTACTAGCGGATTTAATGCCATAGACATCTCTCCCAATATATATCTGCCTAGCCTTTTCCCAATTACATTGGGGTCGGCTTCCAGTCGAACGGGATGAAGCTTAATACCAGTATTTTACATGGAGCGACAGCCTATCTGACCTCCACAACCCAGTAACTGGGTAACACGATATCTCGTGGTATGACTGGTTGTCAGACTTTCAGGCCTCTGACTACCCGTAACGGCTGTCATAGATCTTAATTCGACAAACCGGGACCGACTGCTTAACGTGCTCTCCGAGGCACGGATCATTGTCAGCAGACGCGCCTGGGAGAACGAGACCAACGAGGCAGATGATAATAGACATTTGAGCTTTAGCTAAGCTTTAAATACAATTAAGATTATGGTTGATTATTGGGAGAGATGTCTATGCTCGTGGCAAAGTAAACGCCACATATATCGATAGATCGAGGTTAAGCTACGCTTGCCGCGGTCTGTCTGTGGATGGGTGACCATAATTTCATACGATTTATTTAGGGAAATGTGGACGTACAGTCGCGGGCACCAATATGAAAACACAAACTTTTAAAAACTCACCGATAATATCTTTATCGTGTATTACTAAGATAATTATCTTAGTAATACACGATAAGCATATAAAATTGCTAGAAGAACCATTCCTTCTACACATAGACATATATTGATACTTCTATATTATTCTAATAACTATATAATGGAGTTTAAAATGTGCAAATGTGTACATCTTTGTGCTCGTGACTGTACAACTGTGTACATTACTACCTACCCCTTCGGGGAATACAGGCGTGATAGTATGTTACCTTATGTTATCAAGTAAAAGGGAAAAATATGATTTAAGAAGTTTTAATGTCATTGCGTCGCGTAACATGCTCGTTGTTCTCAACATATGTGTTAATACTAATATCTAGATATAATCATGTAACATTAGACGAGTGTGACTAAATTAAATTAATTACAGCCATAGTATAACCTAATATCTGAACCACTAAGTCCTCAATCAAATAGCAATTGGTACAACCACCTTTGATGTTCTAGTGTAACATGTAAATTACCTTGAGGTGTCAAATACATAGACTGCCACCTGATATATGTATATAACAATATTGTTGAACCATTATCTTGGTTATGAATATTAGATAATCGGGTTACAGATAGCTATACTTAAAATAGAGACATTTAGTTTAATATTGATTAATGTTCACCGGTTAACATTCACGTGCATTGTGCCGCGAGCGGAGCAGCGGCGGCATGCGGCACGATGCAGCACCAGTCTGAATCGCGACGTCACCGCGGCTCCGTTCGAGTTCAAAACTAGTCCGGAAAACCTGAAGAATGCACGTGAGTAGTAATCGCTGAACAATAATTAATATGAATGCCTCACGAAAGTTATTATACAAATTTAGTTTAATATTTTAACAAAAATACTAAAGTTAACATAAAAAAAAGGATTGCAATTATTATTTATTTCTTTACACATTTTGATAGAGCATAAACAATGTAAACTTTAAATCGTCGATTTTCATTCCATGGTTTTCGTAAGGACGAATAAATCGACAATTGATTTTGAATTGTAAAGGTAGTGCCGTATTTTTTTATTAACATGGGGCTCTAGAAGCGTCACATCAGGCAGTTGGCCGGTCATAAAACATTGCCAAAACTTCTTCAGCATGCAATTTCAAATACAATTAGAAAGTGGAAGAAGAATACATGCTGCGCTGACCTCAAATAAATTGGGATAAGGGCAGGATGATGATGATGATGGAGCTCTAGAAATAAAATTATTTATAGGTTGGTATGATTTACCTTTAACTGGCCTGGATCTTTGGGATTGGTACGACCAAGCAAAGTCGGTAAAGTCGAGACTGCGCATCACCTGCAGTCATAGTAATGGTGTGATTCATCTTGAAACATATTTTAATATAAACTTATTATATTAAATGGAAAAAGAATACGGTCGCGAACAGGATTCGAACCTGCGCCTCCTGGTTAAATACTCCAGGCGCTCTGTTGGCAACGCGCAGGTTCGAATCCTGTTCGCGACCGTATTCCTTTTCCATTTAATATAACAACTTTAGAGTTCGCTAAGCATACTTTAATGCTTTTCAAAGATTTATCTTGAATATTTTAATATAGTTTGGAAACCTCCGCTCTATATAAATAAATCCTTCGTAATCTGAAAATAAATTGACAGTCTAGAAAGAATCTTATCATAAAGTAAACGTTTGTTGAACAAGTAATTGAGAGTCCTCCTGCGACCACTAACGCTGCACAGTATTCGAAACGTCAGGAAAAACAAAAACCAATAATACACGCGATTAATCCTTGGTAAAAACTTGTTTTATTATAATGTGTAGTGATCGCAAAACCCTAAGATATTACTAAGTAATTGGGAGTTAGCAAGCAAATTTATTTTGTTTAGAATCATTCTTAACGTACAACTGCAGGATTATGATGAGTAATATTTGCTAGAGGGAAATTAAATTATATTAACCAGGAAACTAGACGTGCGAAAGCAAACTTAATGAATTTTATTTGCTGACAAAAAATAACCAAGGCGAAGAAGATTAATAAATGTTTATTTTAAAACAGTAGCGACGAGTTTATAAAAGGCTTGAGCACGCAACTAGTCTATTAAATATTACTAATGGTCGTCCACTGGGCGAAATTTGACCATAATTCATTTAAATTTAAAATTTGAACGTTTTGTGGGTCAAAGATTTCCATTGTCAAAAATATATGTGTGTTTGTGTCAACATGGTAGTGTGTCTAATGTTTTTTTTATTAATTTAATTTATTTCTAGTGCATAATATTAGCTTTCTGGGGGTCTAAAAAGGCCACTTTGGCTGAATCATAATAGGTTCCTAATATGATTCATTTCACAAATCGTAAAATAGTCACTTCATTAATAAATCATATTAATATGATTTGCGTGCAATTCATAAACAGTAATTTTTATATTTGACTCAAAAATAGGAATTGCTAATGTGTCAAATAGTAGAATCCTAAGAAGTTACTCAATTCACATAATGATTTATTATTAGGAGTTTTTTTTTATTTTATTTTTATTGGCCTCTTGCAGAAACCCAGAGGGCTTTTGTCTGCGTAACCGGACAATATCTAAGGCGAGGCAGTTTAATGCCTCCAGCCAGAGCATATTTTAAAATACTATAAACTAAGCAACAGCGCTAAGGGCGTCCCCTGCGGGACACGAGCCTCGGCTTAGGGCGTTGCTGGGGGGACAACTAGGGACTAGCTGGACCATATCAGTTTCCTTATTATTAAGGGATGAATTTAAAGCTACTGGCTCCCGATCAGCCTCCTCAACGTACTCTGTAAAATCTACGAGAAGCTTATTTATAAGCGACTCAAGGACTTTGCCGATGCGAAGAGCCTCATCCCCAACGAACAGTTCGGTTTTCGTACCCAACACTCGTGCGTACAACAGGTCCACCGCATCGTCGAGCACATAAGCGCCGGTTTTCAGCGCGGCACGATGACAGGCGCGCTCTTTTTCGACATAGCGAAGGCTTTCGACAAAGTCTGGCACAACGGCTTATTATACAAGCTGTACCAACTCGGCGTGCCCGACCGTCTTGTGCTCATCCTACGGGACTTTCTCTCGAATCGCACTTTCCGCTATCGCATTGAGGGCGCACTATCCGCCCCCCACTCTATCCGCGCCGGTGTCCCCCAGGGCTCCGTGCTCTCGCCCCTCCTGTTCACGCTCTTCACTAGCGACATCCCCAAAAATAGACAGGCCAAGTTAGCTCTCTTCGCAGACGACACTGCCATTTTTTACTCCGGTATCGTGCGCGACCGTATAGCTAGCACTCTCCAAACTTCCGCCAACGTACTAGGCGCTTGGTTCAGGAAATGGAGAATAGAAGTTAACCCCGATAAGAGTCAAGCCGTACTCTTCGCGAAACGGCGTAGGATCAGACCCCCCGACCCCAAACCGATAACCATGTTCGGCAGGCCGATCCCTTGGGAGAAGCAAGCCAAGTACTTAGGAGTCATCCTAGACAGACACCTGACCTTCGGTGAGCACATAAGGTCGGTGCGCTCGCGCGCCGCCTTCGCTCTGGGTAGGCTTCACTATATCATGAACGCACGCAGCAGATTGTCCCTTAAGTGCAAACTGCGCATTTACACCACGTGCATACGCCCCATCATGACCTACGCCTGCGTAGTGTTCCCACACGCGAAATCTTACCGCCTCCATAAGATGCAGACCCTTCAAAACCGTGCCTTACGTAAGGTCACGGGAGCCCCCTTCTAAGTTAGAAACGAAAACCTCCATCTCGACCTTAAGATTCCCACTATCCAACAGTTCATAAAACGCATTTGCAAGCGTTATTTCGAGTCTGCTGAAAAGCACCCCAACCCTCTTATCGCGGCTGCCGCCCGATGCACCCCCTCCCAGATAAGTAGAACTCGCCGTCCTAGGCATTCACTATTGTACCCCGATGACGCTATAACCCTGCTCCAATAGAGCAGTAGGGCCACCAGCACAGTACACAGACACAGACCGCCGTCATTTCGGCCTCGCCGCCGAGGCCCGTCGCGACGTCCCCGTAATGCACCTAATGCATCACCTCCCCGACCCTTGCTCGTGCCAGCCCGCGTAGCCGCTGAGCCTGTAGCTTTAAATTCCCCTAATAATAATAATTATGATAATTCTTGTTCGATCCAGCCAGTCCCTTGCTGTCCTCCCTCAAGCGACGCCCTAAGCCGAGGCTCGTACCCCGCAGGGGGTGCCCTTAGCGTGGTCGCTTTAGATTTAATTTAGTTCGTATGCCCCTGGCTGGAGGCCTTAATAATAATTTATTATTAGGGCATCCACAGGAAATCCGTGGAGGGGCGAAACACGTGTAGAGTAGTTGGTGGTAGTCGGAATTTACACCGCTTGCGTACGTGCATATATTTGCGGGCGGGCGGGCGGTGCACAGGTAATGCATGACTACCCTCAATTTTGTGGAAGTAGCTAGATATTGTATTTATTTGCATCCATTGTAATGGACTTCCGCAAGGTAACGCCTGAATCTATTCAATCCACAGGAAAGTCCGGTTAAGCAGCCGACAACCTCCTAGGTTGACCTGCGAGATGCCATGGACAAAAAAAAAAAAAAAAAAGCTACTGGCTCGGCGCGGGCCGGCTCGAGCAAGGGTCGGAGCGGACATGGTGAGACATTTCGCGACGGACGCGGACCTCGCCGGTGAGGTCTATAACGAGGCAGTCGAGCGCGTCGGAGTGTGTTTAGGAGAAATGCTCAAAATGGCCATTTTAGACCACTGCACTCATAATATGCGTAAAAAGGGTACAACTTTTTTGCTTTACGTTGAAGCCTTTTTTGTACATGTGTTAGCGCATACACTTGTGCACTATAATATCTCCTGCGTAATTGGCTAATAGAGATAGGCCGTCGTGACCGAAATACGGTAGGGAGTATATTATTAAACATTAATGTAGCAATGTAATCTATTTCTTAAGCTTATTCGTTAATATATAACACAATTCCAGTACACGAGCGACTGTGCTGCTCCAGTTTTCCTCTCAAGCCGAATGAACCATCACTGAACAGTCTTAGGGGACGCAGTAAAGTGACGTTGCTAGTTAAACACATGTAGTGCAATGGAACGACATCACGTCCCGGATAAAGAGGTTTTTGAAGTCCCTACTCGTAATTATAAAATGTTTTACTGAGAAGTTTTTTAAAGTTATTTTTTATTTTGTTTAAGTGGGAGTGCGCTAGGTAATAGTATTAAAGTAAAGTAAAATATATGGTATTGTCAAGTATATATGTCTTGGCTATAGTTTAGGTTAAGATACAACCTCGAAATTAATTACTTATCTAATACTTTAATCAGTAACATAGTAATAATAATAATATTTATTTATTTTCAATACTCCTGCTCGTAAAGTGGCTCTTATTGCACCGCTTTCGCAAAATGTAATGTTATGTTATTTTATCCTTTTTTTCCCTCACAAGCGTGTTGAAAAACGTCGTATGAGCCGCGTGCCCTAATAGTCAACAAGTCGCAGTCAGTCATTGCTACCCTCGCCAAGACTCGGTTAGCACTTCAACTTCGACTTTAATGACCAATTTAGGACACTTGTATCATAATGTACTATTTTCTCACAGTAATTAGGTAAAGTAATTACTTATAGATTAAATGTCAGACAAAAAACTCGGGAGATAATCTGCACTATGAGAGCTGGTGGCTGTTGTAGGTTTATCAAAACTTGTATTACGGGTCACCAGGAGTTGAAAAAATTATAATGGTAATGTTGTTGGAAAACTGGCTGGAGCTTTGAAATATTTATATGTTCCACAAAAATATATTACTTTAGAGTTCGCTATGCATGCGTTAATGCTTTATCTGTATTTTATATTATGTATTTTCACAAATAAAACCTGCGGTTATGTCCCCTTAATTTAATTAGCACAGTGACTGGAAAAAATTGTATTTTAATAGCTAGTGTCCATGATTTCGTATGCGCTACAAATAGATAAACCATCGCAACATCCAAACATAATTATAAACTTTAACATTTATAATATTAGTATAATTAATGATGAGTTGAAAAACATGGATTTAGCAGTCATTTCATAGCTATAGGTATTATTTTATTCATCTTCTGAGTTATCTGTAAAATAATTTACTTGTAGTAATATCTTAGGTTATCGCGATCGTTACACATTAGCATCGCAGGAGGACTGCGACCACGAACGCTGCAAAGTGTTCGAAACGTCAGGAAAAACGTTAACCAATAATACACGCAATTAATCCGGTTAAAAGTTGTTTTAACCTTCTTGTGTTACACGACTGCCCAAAAAAGGATTGTTATGTTTCTATCATAAATATCGTACAAATAAATCCAGTAACCGAATAATATCTATCATTATCTAATTCTTAATACCTATAAAGTTCCATTTCTCCTTCACTAGACGCGTATATTCTATTTGATACAGCACAGCGTTCGATATCGCGGCTGTAACAAGAAAACTTTTCCACTTATATTTAGAACTTCCAATAAATCTGCTAAAACTATTTCTAAGATACGAAATTAACGCTCAAGGTCTTAGATCAAAGAAACAATGGAGATATTATTGAAGTTTCCAACTCTAATTAAGATGGATTTTAATTATCGCCATGTGATATCAGAATGTGTCAGTCAACAGAAATTGTATTTATAGATCAATCTTCGTTAACCAACTAATTTCATAAATATAAAAGTTTATTAATTTTACGCAGGTTACGTCATCGATAAACGAAACATAACTAAAAAGGAAACACGATAAGAAAAGAGTCTTAAAATTTATTTATTTTATTAAATATAGTTTTCTATCGTTTTAGGTATCCTAAACGTTATTAAATTTCACATCGATACGTAAAAAATATTACAACCGTATTTTTAGTTTTTATGTCATTTTATTTGGACGACATTTTATCGAGAACTGTGTATACTTAGGCTTTTCAAATTCAAATTCATTTATTGTTTGTTACTTGCGGTTTTTGCCACCATTATATAACATTTTCCATTTCTGTAAATTAAAATGGATTTGGCTGAATAGAGCTTGGCGTGAGAATGTGAATTTAATTTAAATGTTAGCATATGACAAAAACAAGTAGGCTATGAATAATACTATATTTATATTAATTATTGGTCACCGGTTACTAATCAGGTACATTTTTCGGGTTTTCCCGACTTGTTTCGAGTTCGAACGGATCCCTAAGTCATGAGCTGAGTCCGCGGCAATGTTGCGAGTCTGACTCGTGACATTGCCGCGGACTAAATGAATATGCCTCACGGAAATTACTATACAAAAAAAAAAAAAACTTGTTCTTATTATCGTGTGGTTGATGAAAAACCTAGTGTCAGACTTTAAACCACGTGTAGGTCTCTGAAATGGCTTTAGACACCATCAAGAACATCTCTCAGGTGTGCTGGCTTCACGATATTTTCCTTCACTATTTATACGGACTACTCGTACTTATAATACGCACATAAATCAATTAATTATCGTAAAGGGACTGAATAGATAGCAATGACGTCGCCATAAGACCTGTTAAAATATGGATGACGAATTCGCGGTGGTGAGCAGAGGTCGAGATGGCTTAGTGGTCAGAGCGCCTGGATTATCTATCCAGGCAGGCAGGTTCGAATCCTGCTCGTGACCGTATGCTTTTTCCATTTAATATTATAACTTTAGAGTTCGCTAAGCATGCGTTAATGCATTCTAAAGATTTATCTTTAATGATTATCTAATATTAATTGTATCGGAACTGTCGGTGCGCTAGTCAGACTCGCACTTGTCCGGTATTTTTTTCTTTTTGTGGCATCCGTGTTGGAGCAGTGTGAGAATTTTAAATAGCATAGATGTCGTGGCCGATTTCTTTTTTTTCTACTGTCATGTTTTACTAACCAGTAGTATCCGAGTTTTTCAAGCTGCCCTTAGGCCTCGGAATTGGCTGTGCAACTTTATAACATCTATGACCAATGGCTTAACGTGCATGATGATGTGTTATTAACATTGCAGAAACAATAACAAATACTGCCTCCTTGGTCTAGTGGTCCCAAGCGTGACTGCTGAGCATGAGTTCTCGAATTCGATTCCCGGGTCGGGCAAGCGTTATTGAGTTTTTCTGTAAGGAAATTCTGAAATTAATTTGAATTGAAATTAGTTTTTCTTCTAAAATGAATGTGGGTGTACAACTGTGTAGGCTTCTGCCTACTACTTCGGGGAATACATTCGTGATGCTATGATGCTATGAATAATAACAGCCGATAAGCAATAACAGTTTCCAGCCAAAAAATAATTGTAACGCAGTCATGACACATGACATAAAACTAAGGCAGATTTATACTCCAATCTTGAACTCACAGTCGGTTCTCGATTCAACCCTAGATATTTCTTATTGATCACCTAAGTTACGAACTGGTAGCGGATAAAGTTAGGCACACGTTTCTGTGTTAAATAACAAAAGGATTTATGTTTATGGTGTTCAAATTGGAGGAAAATATGATTTTCTTTAACAGATTTTCCAACAGCTGTTAGTTATTTAATCTTAAACTTGATTCAGCTGAGATAGTTGATATAGGTACGTTTTCCCTGAAGGCGTTGTACCGAGTTGTAATGGTGTGATAGTAATTAATATAGTTGTAATTTGGATGTATTACAAATGTTACATTCTGTGATACTTACTGTACGGGGAATACGGACGGAAATATATTAACTGCCTCATTCGTTTCGGGGTCGCAAAAGTGATTGCCAAGCATTAGGCCTTGGGTTACATTCCCGGATGGGGCAAAGCGTGTCTTTTTTTTTGTAAATTCTCATCAGCAGTCCGGAGTTTGGAACTATGCCCGGTTGATGGCATTAGCCTCACTAGCTATTATATGGCACTTAATAACAGCGTTGGTGGCAAAAATACTGGTGAGCCCTTTACCATCAATCAAGCACGAGCTGAAGAGCGAGCTCAGTGGCATGCACTTGGAGAGGCCTATGTCCAGCAGTAGACTGCTATAGACTGATGATGAAATTCCAAAATCTGCACTGTAACTAAAAAAGTACTAACTGAATCGAACCCAGAATTTCATGCTCGACAGTCACCATTGGGACCTGTGAGTTGAAAACAAATAATCGTAAACAATGAATAATATTAAATTTAATAATATGAATAACCCTTACGAAAAGAAATAACAACTTCTAAACTACAAAAAACTATAACGCCTTAGGCTTATACCTTGGTAACGTCCCAAAAGTAGTATCTATTCAGAGGTGTCGACTCCCAGGTACGTTTCGGACTTATCTCTCCCGTGAATAATGCCCCGGGGCGGTGATCGACGACTGACGACATTTCAGGATCGCGCCACTTCGCGCCAGCCCCGGGATTTTTAGTAATACCGCCATGGGACGCGAATAAACTTTGTTTTGTTGACATCTGTGTTTCGTTGTTGGATTATTGTATCTTTAGTGTACAGTTTACTTTCTGTTAAATGTTTTGTAGCACTTTGTGGAAAGGAAAACCATGTTTGAAGTGCAGCATACATTGTACAGTCAGCCGGTCAGTGAATTTAAATGAAATATTTTTTTATTTACGAGTCTTACATCTCCCCCACTTTGAAGGCTTAAGCCTGTGGGCACCTTAATTATTAGTCTTGTTGCCTCTGCGTGGCTTTAATAACTATACTTTACTTTAATTAAATTTGACGCTAGAGTAGCTAACACGGGCCCAAGAAGGAATTTTACTTTTATTCAGTTACGAAACAAAATCCATACTTATCTAAACAACAAATAGAAAATTATATGAGTTACAAGAGTTCAATAATTGGCATAATTATTGATACAAAGAAGTGGAAAAGAACACAGTATTCAGTATGGTTCCTATAGATATAGATGCATGAGATCTTAATAAAGTTAATTTTAATATAAATATAAAACAATATAAAAACTTTATTGTGCTAAAAATAAAACAGAAAAATGAAGGCCTTTACACATAACATTTGTATGTACGCTATTATTAGATTTATGAAACGGTGAAGGAAATTATCGTGAGGAAACCGGCACCAGTTTTATATTCGACTTTACAATGACAAAGTCTATCACCATAAAGTCCGCATTCCAATACCTAAAGGTATCATAAGGGTCGTCACATATCCGCTTATACCACAACCCTTTCCCTAAGTTAACCTTGACCTTTGTCATCGCCTCGTGAAGACGTGAAATGCTTTTCCGATTCACTGCACATTCCACATTTCACAAATTTGTACCTTACTTGGGTACAAATGGGTTTTATAGAACCACTTTAATATTAGTCATGAACTTTACGCAGCTTATCATGTCACATTATAATTGTGAACATTTTTATGTTTGTGAGTTCCTGAAATTAAATATTTATTAATCAATCACGCAGAATTGGCTCAAAGGATTTGAATGAAATTTGGTAAATAATTATTTAGCTTAATTTTTTATTTATTAATGTTAAATTCATCATGCGCGCTATGCCGACTCTTCCTCCCACTTTTGCCGGGATTCCGGGATCACGGCTTCATTCACCGCATCCCTGGCAGATTACGATCCGTCATTTGAACAGGCTGGCTACAGTTAGTCACTCCAGTGTGGAACACGTCCACGCGCTGTGTGCCGCCGTGAGGCTTGTTACTGGTCGGGTGATGAATTGCCGAAAGGGGCTACGCTATGGGCTTATGGTGGCCGAAGATCATTGAGCACCCTCTAGCGCATGACACGTAGGTGGTAGGGGTGAGCAGTTGCCTCTGGAATAAGACATAAATATATGATATTTTTATATCTCAAAAAAATGCAGAATTCTCACGGAAAAAAAGAAATACGCGATAAAAAAATAACTAGTTTGATGAAGAAATAAATTGCAAGCACAAACAAAAATAAAATCGATCAAACTTATTGCACAGAGGAAATTACAAATTACAATCTCTCGCCGTATTGAAAAACGTTTTCGACGTCATCAGCACTTAAATTCAAGCTTCACCTAAATTAATTTCCTGCACTCGAATTTAAACTTTAAGTTTCTGTGGCAAAATTCATTTTTGTGTGCGAGATTTGTTTGACTAAACATAAAGAGTAATTTTTTTGCAACATTAAAGAGTTCTGCATTTGACATCTCTTTGTTGTCGCTACGTTTCAAACTTCTTTGTCGCTCAATATCTGCAAATAGACTGTGTGTTGTACTTTATACTTTATTTCGGTTCGTTCCACTTGGCACTTCTAGGCTTGCAAGGTCAGTGATGCGAATAAATAAGTCGACTGAAGATCCAAATGACCACTCGTTTTGGCGTATTTAAGAGAATTTTAGCTAAATTACATCGAAACTTTCTTATTACAAACTAGCTTCTGCCTGCGACTTCGTACACGGATCCTGTTGCTTATGCCAGCGACAACGGGACTAGCGTGTACAAACAAACAGATAAACAATTATTTTTTTGGATTCGTGCTCTTTTATTGTTTCTAAACCAAACTTTGTAGCAAAAGTTGTTCGGTCTGATGGAGGGGCCATCAGACCGAACAACTTTTGCTAAGACATCATTCCTATATATGTTATAGTGTGGCTGGGCTCTTGGAGTTCCACATCAGGTGTTCCAGATCTTCAAATTTATTCTCTCAGCAGAAAATGCTCATCACGTGGAACAATTTTTGCTATAGTACCATTTTTGTATCTCTTATAGTTTAGCTGGTCTGTTGCGGTTCTGCATCAGGTGTTCAAGTTTCCAAGATAAATTATAAAAAAAAAAAAACATTTAGATCCGTCCAGTAGTTCCGAAGATTAGCGTGTACAAACAAACAGACGAACAGATACACAGACAAACAGACAGTTATTTTTTTTTGGATTCGTGCTCTATTATTGTTTCTAAACCCCCCTCAATTGTGAAAAAACCCTCAAAAAAACAATTGAGGGGGCAATTGTTTTTTTTTATATATTCAATGTACAGACACAGTTTTTTTACTGTTTTATTATATGTATAGATAGAAGATAGATATTTTTTTATAATTTTGGTGCAATGTTCGCAGATACACCAATAACTGAAAAAAAAAACTAACACTGCCCGACCCACGAATGGAACCTAGCGTCGGACATCATGCTCAGCACCCCTGCTTCAGTTCACTAAACCAATGAAGCAAGCTACGTACAAAAAAACCTACGACCTAGTACCCTTTGTATTAAGTCTTCATATGAAATTCTGAACTTTGAAATAGCATTACATAGTGCAAGCTTTCATAGAACTGTAAGGAATAACCCTCAATTCTCGTTCCTGCAAGGATATTGGAAATATAAGGCTTCACTATTGAAATAGTTTAGCTGAAGACTTGGATGTTATTCGAAATTTCGAGTTTATGCAACTAGTCTTGTATACAAGTTTGGCTTTAGCAATTTCGATGTCTCGCCTTTTATTGGATTGTCTTTGTATAGTATGATGGAATCCAAAGAAAATATTTTGTTTGCCAAGTTTTTCGTTTGAAATGTATGTGGAAAAAGTTTGTTTTATTTCTAGAGTCAAAATTGGTACCAATCTTCTTATCGTGTGGTTTCAGAGTTTAAACCACCTGTAGCTTTTATGTGAGCTGGTTTTCTCGTCATATTTTCCTTCGCCGTTAAAAGCAAGCGATGATTAATTATAAATGTTTGTGAAAAGAAAAATACGGTCATGAGCAGGATTCGAACCTGCGCCTCCCGTATATATACTCCAGGGCAGGTGTAGGTTCGAGTCCTGCTCACGACTGTATTTTTCATTCTAGACAAATGTATAACTTTGGAGTTCGCTACGCATGCGTTAATACGTTTGAAAGATTTATCTGTATTTGATCATTAATTAATTACCCAACTGCCCGAGAAGGAGGGTTATATTTTTCCAATGTATGTATGTATGCCTATTTCTTCAGTGCTAATATGCTTAGAAAATATGATTAGACTTGATGAATTTTAGCAAACAAACTGTCATTAAACCCATCTCAATTACAGGAGTGACATAGGCTATTATTACTTAAATACAAACGAAACAAGAAAGGGGTAATAAAGAAAATCCATTTATTAAATGGAAAAAGAATACGGTCGCGAACAGGATTCGAACCTGCGCCTCCCGGATGAATACTCCAGGCGCTCTGACCACTAAGCCATCTCGACCTCTGCTCACCACCGCCTGGAGTATTCATCCGGGAGGCGCAGGTTCGAATCCTGTTCGCGACCGTATTTTTTTTCCATTTAATATTGTAACTTTAGAATTCGCTAAGCATGCGTTAATGCTTTTCAAAGATTCATCTTGAAAATCCATTTAATTTAACAATATGGGTATCAAATCAAAGCTAATAATATACTCCCAACTGTATTTCGGTCACAGCGACCAATCTCCATGGAGATTAGCCAAGTACGCAGGAGATATACACATGCAAACACAGGTACACTCCCTCTTCCTTCACTCACATATTCCGATGGGACGGCAATCCAACACGACCGGAGAGAGATCAGGCGCAAGACGGCTTTACGTGCTCTCCGAAGCACGGGGGTGTCACACCACCAACTTCCTAACTCCGGGCTGTTACTGAGAATTTCCTAACAGAAAAACCTAATAACACTGCCCGACCTGGGAATCGAACCCAGGACCGTTCAGTAGCCGCGCTTGCGACGACAAAACTAATAAATATTGCATTATTAATGCTGCTAGTTTAACAGAAACTACAAAAAAGTACGGTCGACGTACTTTTATTTAAAATACCTACCTATTAAGATTAGTAAAACCAAAATTATTCAAATACAATAAATATTTAAAAACAAAAACCCCGGCACTGAAAAGATGGAAAAAAAGACATAAAAAGAGAAACAAATATCTTTTTCCAAAAATTATAATATGTATAGGAAAATAAAAAATATAGGATACGCTACACGCTGGCCGTAAAATACTTATATTTAATACGTATAATTTTTACACCTGCGCGATACAAATTGTGGGCACTAGTAAATATTGTATCCATAAATATACACTTACCATTAATTTTCGTTCAACCGTGTTTAAACAAACGTTAATGTCGTCCATATCATGCAAATGATGAAAGTCAATAGAGTCGGGTCATTCGTTTTATTTTCCCTGATGAGAGCCAATCGGATGACTATTTATATTGCAATTAAAATATTTAAGCCTAGTGAATCAATACAAATTCACGTATTAACTTACTACAGTTAAGTTGTTGTTAAGGGGCTCGTGGCTGAGTAACAGCCGCACAGATCGATCGATCGAGGTTAAGCTGCGCTTGCCGCGGTCGGGCTGGGTATGGGTGACCATCATTTCATACCGAGACACCTCCGTGCCTCGGAGAGCACGTTAAGCTGTCTGTCCCGGTTGTCAGATTAAGATCTATGACAACTGTTACGGTAGTCAGAGGCCTGAAAGTCTGACAACCAGTCATACCACGAGACATCGTGTTACCCAGTAACTGGGTTGTGGACGTCAGATAGGCAGTCACTCTGTAAAATACTGGTATTAAGCTGCATCCGGTTTGACTGGAAGTCGACCCCAATGTAATTGGGAAAACGCTAGGCAGATAGTTAAGTTGTATGAACCGGCTGAATGATTTTTAAAATTCGTCACACCCATGTGAACACTGTTAAACTTTATGTGACGAAACTTAAAAAAATATGTATAATTTCTATTCCATCTGTTTATATTTTTAGAAAGAGATTTCCCTTCTTCTAA
Organism: Xylocampa areola; assembly: GCA_935421205.1. Classification (NCBI taxonomy): domain Eukaryota; kingdom Metazoa; phylum Arthropoda; class Insecta; order Lepidoptera; family Noctuidae; genus Xylocampa; species Xylocampa areola. The sequence goes on from OW285204.1 coordinate 17,019,364, forward strand.
CTACAGTATAGTACAACTTTATACTCGTAATAAAACAACTGATTAAACGCGTGTATCATCGGTTTTAGTTTTTCCTGACGTTTCGAATACTTTGCAGCGTTTGTGGTCGCTCTGAAACAGTCATCTTGCGACCAATAACGTGCGCAATTTAATACGGTTAAAAGTGGTCTTATTATAATGTGCAATGATCGCAAAGAACATAATATAATAAGTACAACATTTTAAATGTGTTTGTAAATATTACAATATTGTCATGCAACCCAAAAGCTCGCAACTATCAATGATTCAGTTGTTTGATCTATGCTGCAAAACAAAATCCAATTCAAGGAACAAGTAACGCTGCTGTACTCCAAAACAATTAAAAGAAAATTCCACCATTATCTACACGGAAATTGAACGTAAGTACAAAAATAAGTATTTTCAGGTCAAACTCGGTGACAAGGTCGAAGTACGCCGAAATTATGCAAATCTTGTAACGACGGTGACGAGTTGAATATTTAATTCCTAAAGAAAACTTTGACAATGAGAATTGAATTATACTGACCCTTAGCAGGTAGACAAGGGAATAAAATATGATTTTATTCTTGTATTTTTGGGAAGAAATTTTAATTACTGCAGGGTTCGCCTGCTGGATGACTTGTAAACTCGAAAGGAGTTTCGAGCAACACGATGTAATAATATCTAAGGAAATTGCGATCTCTAGGTACACTGCATCCAAGATTACGTTGTTTTTATATCCCGCCCAAAATTGTATCTACAGAAATTGAAAAAGATATACCGTTTAAAAGAGTAACCATGGAGTTTCTTGCCGGTTCTTCTCCATAGGAAGCGACTTTTTGGAACCGTGCACGTAAATTCTGACTTTTCATAAGTGCCTTTGTATGGTTTATATGAAATAAAAACCTTTGACTTTGACTTTGACTTTGACTGTAAGAGAATGAAGCCGCAGAGCGGGATCGGGAGAGGGCCGATCCATCTCGGAGACGAAGATGCCAGAGAGGCAACTGCCTTGGTGCTTATTCGCTTAACATTCGGTGAGGATGCCGCTTTTCACCCGTACGTAGGTTCACACTGGTAGGAAAAAAACAGGATCATCGACGCCTAAAGTGTGTGCTGTCGTACAACGTGACGATTTTGGGGAGGCTAGCATATTCCCCCGTGACGCGACATAGGCATAGCACAGAGTTGGCACTGGTTTGATCCATGCAAATTAACGGTGCCTCTTCTTATGTGCTGCGACGACCATGTGGTTTAAGTCGTTCGCAGTTTAACAAATCCCCCGCCATTAGGTAGAGAGCATCCATGAGGATTTCCACGCGATAATAAATTGTAATAAAACATATGATATCATTGGTTTATCTTTTATGAAGACCTAAAGAAGTGCGCAGCTTGGCAAACTAAGTTTTTCATGTAAAAACAGAATGAATCAACTACCTATCGTGCGGTAATTTCGTTTGTGTAGACTGCGGCGATTTCAATCAGCTGACTTGAAATCTGAGTTCTGTTATAGACTTCCAAGTCAGTCATAATAAACTGTGTAGTGGAATACTAATACTAGTACTAGTGGAATAAGTATTGCAGCTGATGTTTTATCGTCCAAAAGTCAAACCAGTTCCATACCAACGAGCCAAAGTAAGAAATATTAAAAATACGACTTGACTACGTTTCTCATCGACTATCTGCCTAGTCTGTTCCCAAATACATTGGATTCGGGTTCTGGTCAAACTGGATGCAGCTTAATACCAGTATTTTACATGGAGTGACTGCCTATCTGACCTCCACAACCCAGTTACTGGGTAACACGATATCTCGTGGTAAGACTGGTTGACAGAGTGACTACCCGTAACAGCTGTTATAGATATTTATTTGACAACTGGAATCAATGGCTTAACGTGGTCTTCGAAGCCCGGACAGTTTCGTTAAGAAATAATGGTCACCCACCTACGGATCGACCGCGGCAAGCGAGCTTAACTGTGCAGCTGTTACTTAGCCACGAGCCCCTCAAAGGATCACAATGACAAAGATGGTCTTAAATTCTAAGGAAAGAAAGAGTCGACGACTCGCTTTTAGACTTAGATTAGTATCAGTAGAAAAGATATAGAGACGATGGGTGTTAGCTAACATGATACAAAACAGTAAGGAATGGTGCTAAAAGATACGGAGACCTCGATGGTGAGTTCGGGCGTAGTTATTGAAGCGTCACCATTTAAAGACAATACATAGTGGTGGTACACAACATAATATGTTCAACATTGATAATATCAAATTAAATTTAAAAACGTACACAGTAAATAAGTGTCGGACCACATTTCCCTAATTTCATTAGTATGTCTACTCTAAAGCTAAGAATAGTAGCTGAAGCTATATATTCAGACCCAAGGTTGAATAAAACATGTCCTCAGTTTCAGGTAAACAGTTTATTTAGTAGAACTCAAAACAAACTATAATAACGAGAGTCTAGCCTAAGCAAATGTAACATTTTTGCAGTGTGTATACGTTATTCGACTGCTTCGTTGGTCTAGTGGTTGCAAGCACGGCTGCTGAGCGTGACGTCCTGGGTTCGATTCCCAGGTCGGGCAAAGTGTTATTGAATTTTTATGTTAGGAAATTCTTAGTAGCAGCCTGGAGTCAAGAAGTTGGTGGTATGACCCCCCGTGTTTCGGAGAGCACGTAAGACCGTCGGTATTGCGCCTGATCTCTCTCTGGTCGTGTCGGATTTCCGTTCCATCGGAATATGAGAGTGAAGGAAGAGGGAGTGCACCTGTGTTTGCTCATACACTTGTGCACTATAATATCTCCTGCGTTATTGGCTAATCTCCGTGGAGATAGGCCGCCGTGACCAAAATACAGTCGGAAGGAGTATATACGTTATTATTCTATTCTCCTATGAAACGGAAACGTGAACATAAAAAAATGTATAGTTAAAAAAACATTTTTGAAAACAAGCTTTTATTTAATAAGCGGGCTGCCCTTTTTGCGTGGGCATTCTTGACATACAAGATTAGTAATTAAAGTATGTCATTTTAATTACTAATCTTGTATGTTAAGTTCCTTTATTTTATATATATTTAGATTTTTTTGCGAAATTTTCTTCTCTATGTTGTGTTGTCTCTGTGTCTGTGTTGAATAAACATATTCACCTTCCTTTTTTTCTTTCTAAATGCTGTAACGGCTATCATAATTAAATTTATACACAAAATTTCGTCTGTGGTCTAAAGGCTCCGGTCAAACCCAAAGAATGCACGTGACTAGTAACCGGTAAACAACAAAGTTATTATATTAAATGGAAAAAAAATACGGTCGTGAGCAGGATTCGAACCTGCGCCTCCGGATAAATACTCCAGGCGCTCTGACCACTATGCCATCTCGACAGATCTGTCAATTCTTTTTCCATTTAATATAATAAGCATGCGTTAACGATTTTCAAAGATTTATCTTTAATGGTAAACAATAATTAAGCTGTTGCGTCAGTCATTTGCAGACACAATAGATTTTTATTGTTACAACGTACAGATCTGTACGTTACTGAGCCGAAAGGTTAATATGAATATGCCTCACGAAAGGTATTAAACAATGGTATAGTTTTTTTTTTTTTTCACACCTTTTTGTGCACCATAGCCTCTATATTACTATTTAATCGTACTAGCCTATGTTGCCGGGGATAATGTAAGGATTTTAATGATACCCATACATCAGAATCAGTTCGGCCGTTTAGAAGTTATTGTGGAATAAAGTAATTCACAAACATACATGAACCCTAAGAATTTAACACTTTTTTGGGCCGTTGTATAAAAAGGCCGATAATGGCCATATTATTCTTTATCTTTTCTTATTTTTTCTGCATTCTTACTTCTTCTTCTTTGTGGTGCTCATAGTCAGTTGCAGCCTCTGGGGAGTAAACAATCTTTGAGGTTCAACAATGCTTGGTGCATTCAATCTGTAGATGGGTGGGACTAGGAAAATTTTCAGCTCATTTTAGGCTCTCTGTAATTTGAAAGGTACGTAACATCGCCGTTAATGGCTGTTAGCAATTAATAGCAGTTGTTAAGCCAATTCAGCGGTCTACGACAACTGGAGCAACTGTTGTCACTAGATTAATGTAACTGACTTGTAGCCGTTATATTTAAAGTAAAAAGACGAAATTAAAAGAAAACTAAATCTGTTTAGCTTATGTTACCCGGGACAGGATTCTAATGATACCCCATACATCTAAATGGGTTTAGGTGTTTAGGAGTTATGGTGGAATACAAACATACATGAACTCTAAAAACATAACACTCCTTTTTTTGGGGGGTCGTGTAAATAAAAAAACAGATTGGCTGTCAAACACACAAAATAAAGAAGATGCTTTAGATAAGTGCTATTGGAGGGGAAAATTGCTTTCTTGGACACACATTCCATATACTAACAGCCGATCACACCGTATTCCCGGATGAGGTTGGCAGAGGTGAACACAGCTGTACACCCACATTTCACGTACAGCTTGTCTTAAGTATGTATGTCTATACACAATCTAAACTATGATCGGTACAACCAACTACAAAAATAATGATGTTGCTTACATGCCGTCCAATTATTTTATAGCTAACCAGAACATATAGAGAATCATTACGGTCCTTTACTTGTTCCAAGAATCTTATAATGACGTGTGGTACACACTATAACTTTTACTTCTTGTTGTACGTTGGTAGCTCAATCCATTAATATTTAGTAATATTCTCTCAAGGGCCTGAGCTAGCATTTGATCAATTGTTTACGTGTTTGGTATGGTATACCCTTAATTAGAAAAGGCTATAGAAAAATCATTAATATTTAGTAATATTAATGATTTTTCTATAGCCAATCTAATACGTCAATGGAATAAAGAATTGTTTTACAATTAGAGAATGATCGACGGTCATATATTTGTGCAACAAATTACACAGTTGTCGGTGTTAGTTATAGGTTCCAGAACAAACCTATAACTATTATAGGGCAGGTCTTCTCATACAGAGCCGTGGCCCGCCAGACAATATCACCCGCCTGGTCGGAGGATCCTTCCTTTTCAGTGGAGGAACACCACACCTCGTTCCTCCATAAGTGCGTTAATTATATATGATTTATAAAGGATTTGTTCGGTGATTTACAACTGCAAAGTGGTAACGCTGAGTTTAGTAGATGATTGCTAGATAAATATTTCCAGGCGTCTCCTTAAGACAAATACAAAGAGAATTGAAAATTCAATAGATTTGAACACGACAAGGTAGCTTAGTTGGTAGAGAGATGACACGGAATGTCATGGTCGCGGGTTCAAGCCCCGTTCTTGTCTATAATGTTTTCAATGTTTCCTTGATAAATAATAATTCATATAAGTTATTTTTTTTCAACAATTATCAAAAAATAATATAATAAAACAAAAAACAATTTTTTGCCCGCATATCCCGAAGAAAGGAAAACTGATAGTAAACAGCAGCTACTACAGCGCTGCAGCGAGATAGTGTTCGCTGACGATATTTACTTCACTAAATGCATTGAGCTCGCTATTCTTGATGTAAAGGGTGCCATTCATAGCGCTTCGATGTGCGACTTTCAAATGGCACCGATTTTGAATGTCAGATGTGGGAAAAATGTTGAAGTTGACAGTCTCGGGAGTGTGTGATTTTCGTAAAAGGTTTGCATTTTTTAACGTGTGCGCGTTATGGTGTTGCTGAGTGCCTATAATAACGTTGCACCAATATAACATACCGATTTCAATATAGAAGATGGTTAGGAAGTACCAGCAGTAGCAGTATCCAAGTTCTTTGGAACCCAGTTCTTAGAATATTCAAGTCCCAAACTGCGCATCACAAGAAAAATTTGAATACCATGACTGATTATTGCGTGCATCAGAACCTTTAGATAAATTTGTATCTCTAAACATAAAACAAACTGTGACGTCTAAGTTTATTTCCGTTTTCTTTTCAGAGATAATCTTAGGGAATTTTCACCGTGGGAGAGCCATGCTTCGGCACGAATGGGCCGGCTCGACCGGAGTGATACCACGGCCTCACAGAAAACCGGCGTGAAACAACGCTTGTGTTGTGTTTCGCCGAGTACCATTGCGAGTCTTGGGATAATTGGCTTTGATAAACCAATTTAATGCGGCTAGCCCTTATGACAATGCAATTCGAATGACTACAATACAATATACCTACACTACAATTTAATGTAATCTGAAAATTACTCAGTATATAAAACCATTTGTTTTTCATTTTTTATGGTTGCTGAACAACGTAAGTGCCTCGTACTAGGCTTTACATAACGAGGAGAATACTTGCTGCTTGTACTTGCTGGTTCCACACGGTGTTGTCCTTCACCGTTTCTAAGAAAGTGTTAATTTTACTTGAAGGAATTAGTACTGGAGTAGTTTTAGGCGTACCTCTCGCACCACTGGCATTTGATTTCCAATCAAACCTTTATACTTTTTACCTGTATGGTAACAATGATAATACACGATTTTAATAGTGTGTGACACGATTTTATGTGTGTGACACGATTTTATGTGTGTTTGGTTTCAAGTGTCGAGCTAATTTGTACGATATTTAGTCAGCCGTCTCCCGTCTGGTCATCTAACTTATATATAATTATATTTTTTTATACATGTTGAGGCCATGTTATTCCTATATTAATAAATATTTTTCAAATTCAATTTCAAACATTGAATAAATAATAGACAAGAGCGGGGCTTGAACCCGCGACCTTTGACGTTCCGGGTCATCATTCTACCAACTGAGCTAACCTTAACGCTAAACCATGTCTCGTTCAAAATCCATTGATCGTCTAAGTAATTTTATAATACACATATGATTACGAATAGTCAGCAATTTATAAAATACCAATAAACAAGGTTACCTTACAGACTCAAGTTTCATTAGCAACCTCAGGTTACAGGCGTAACATTTAATATTAGAATTAATTTACCAAGAGGAACCGTCAGATTAACGTGATCTTCAAGGCACAAAGACGTCCGAAGACACTTTTAATTTCATCGTCTGACTGTGAATGTCTAAATAAAACCTTTTGTGAACGACGAATACAATGAAGTGAATATTTTAATGTTACTTTCTCGCTGTATTTTGCGAATGCAACTTTGTAAAATTACTTACACTGGTAAAATAAATTGCCTAGAACTGTAGACACGTTTTGTACTTCAATTATATCGTTCTACCTAGTTAAATACTTTCTACACTCATAACATCATCCTTGTTGTCCCAAATAAGATAAGCAGAGGTACTAAGGACATTTCACCGAATTATTTACAAAAAAATCCATACAATTTTAGTTTGACGCTTCTAATTTAATGTTTTATTTTGACGTCTCTTAGTTTGATTTTTCCGTTTTAATTTATCCAGTATAGTTTGTATAGTAGCTACTAAAAGATAGGAATTCTATTTTAGTTTGTCCATAAATCCATAAGAACTCATCATATTTCAAAGTCAAAGTAGGTCAGAAGTAAACGATTTGGTTTAAAGACATCTTCTCTTGTGTTTTATTCCGAGCTTCCCTTACTAATTAGTATGAATGTATCTCTCGAAAGCTTATTATGAAAATAATAATATTTATTACTCAATTCCCAGATAAAAATGTAATTAACATAACACACACAATAGCCGATCCCGAAGGAAATGTATACCTCCATTTCACCAAGGCAATGGTATTAAATGGTAAGGTAGTGAGCCTACACTAAATCTATCGAGCAAAACTCCAATCTCAACTTTATAAAAGAATAACCCAAACTCTTTGCTGGACCGGGGAATAGAGCTAGGGTCTTACGATCGGCAGCCGCACTAACGTCCACTGGTCCAATGAGGCAGTTTTTAAACGGTTATAGGTAGTATGTGAATTTAATTTTTATATTTGTTAAGAAAAATCCAGTCGTGAGCAGGATACCTTCTAACATTACCTTGAGACGTAGCTAGCGTTAGCTTGGAAGAAGAGTTCGCAATAGTGAGCACAGGTCAGGATAGCTTAGTTAGCAGAGCACCTGGAGTATTCATCCAGGAAGCGCAGATTCACATCCAGCTCACGCCCGTATTTTTCTTTGCACTATATATATTATTATTTTTATATTTCGCATTTCATCGCCTTGCCGCCATATATGAGCATAGCCAGGTGCTGGAGACCTGAAATTCTGAACACCAGTCATAACTGGTAGTCAGAATTTCAGGCCTCTGCTAAGCGTAACGGCTGTCATAGATCTTAATTTGACAACCGGGACCGACGGTTTAACATCCTTTCAGAGGCACGGTGGGGTCTCGGTATGAAATTATGTTCACCCATCCACAGACCGAGCGCGGCAAGCGCAGCTTAACTTCGATCGATCGATTTGTGCGACCATTACTTAGCCACGAAACCCTATTAATATTATCAATAATTCCCACCTACAACTTATAGGGGTTAGAAGGCCCTTCGCAAGGTTTCTAACTTAATCCGATGATAGGTTTTCTCATTTTCGGCTGTATTATCCTTTGATAGCACATTTTAATTTATGCGGGTTGCCATAAATTAATAATAACATATCACAAGTTCAATTGGTATGGTAACGTTATTATTAACGCAATGTTTTTGCTTGAAAACGTGATTAGAATTTGAGCGAATATTTAATGAAAATGGAATATGAATCATTATTATATGTATATATATTTGTCGCAGATCGGTAAGTAAACTAGGACAGGTGTTAGGGCATTTTAGCAAAACTCATCTATAAGTATGTCAGGATACCAAATATAATACAACCAACAACCACAGGCTCTCCGCCACTGCCCCCCCAGGGGTTCCACCTTGTCGTGGTGGAGGGGGCTCTAGTAGCCGTGGCTTGGTCACCCACGGTGAAGCTAACGGAACCCGAGGAGGGCCGCTCCTCAGGGCTTTGCCTTCAAGCCCATGTTGGAGCGGCGCCGGCGTAGGTTGCGGGCCTTATGGGGGGTGTCGCAACTGAGGTGGGCTGCGGCGTCGTATGGGCGGCACCGCAGCTGAGAGATAGGGGCCGCGGCGGGAGAGGAGTGCCGGTATGTCGATGCGCCGCTCTCCCTATCTTCCGCGGCCTTGACGGGGCCGCCACCGTTAGATGGCGGACGCGGTGGGGCCGCAGGGGAAGAGGAGTGCCGGTATAGTGAGGCGCCGCTCTTCCTATCCTCTGCGGCCGTAGTGGCAGGCGGCGGCGGCGGGGCAACAGACCTGACCCGTCGCAGGGGACCTTGGGCGTCCAGACACGGGGTCGTCTGGCGCCCATTGCACATGGTCTCCCAGGTGGTTGCGGCACGCCATTAGTCTGGTGTGCCGTAGCGGGGGGGTGCAATACCCAACCCCGTGAGGGAGTCCGGCAACGGACGGCTGCGGGCGGGTTCGCGGTTGAGTGCGAGAGCGTTCCCGCGTCCCGCCCTCAAGCAGCTGAGGAGGTATACTGTGGAGTTTTAGTGGGTTCGAGTCGCGGTATGCGAGGGCATTTCTCCACATAAAAAAAAAAAAAAAAAAAAGGCTCTCCGCCACTGAGACCACGTTTACTTTGGATTGGTTAGTAGTGAATCACTTTTCACTTTTCAATGGAGGTATGTACAACAATATCAGAAAATCAGAAGACAAAGTAAGTTAAAATAATAAAAAAACATAGGTGTACACATCACAGAAAATCTGTGTAAAATAAATATTACTTTTTACAGATCACTTTAATTTTAAATTTAAATTAAGTCCGGAAAAGCTTATTGCGCTTGTTTGGTGGTAAATAGTCACAGTACTGCATGTCTGCCTCGTGGGTATGGCGGTTGCAAGCGCAGCTGCTGAGAGTGAGATGGGTTTGATTCTTGGGTTGCGTACGGTGTTATTGGGTAATTCTGCTAAAAAGACTCAGTAACAGCCCGTTTGGACTTGTGCCCGTAGATGGCAATAGGCTCCCTACCTATTTATAACATGTGACTTGATAACGGCATCGGTGAAATGTGAGTGTCCGACAAGGTACACCTCTGCCTACCCTTCCGAAGAATACAGGGGTGAAGCTTTGTAATGTAGATATACCTCAAAAATATCAAAAGTAACAAATATAAATCTTTGATAGGCATTTACGCAAGCTTAGCAAACTCTAAAGAATTCGCTCGGGAGCAGGATTCGAACCTGCGCCTCCCGGATAAATACTCCAGAATCAAGAGAATCTTTAGCCACTGCCACAAATCGAATTCGCCCATTATTTAACGGCATTCCTTGTTACTTGCAGTGAAACTATAAGTTTCCATCATAGCTCTGTTTATGTTAAACTTGGGCAAATTCCGTGAGAATTCTAGCACCTGTGACATTAACTTTATTAATTTAGTAGGTACAGTCGCCTACAGTTGGACTGTGAAACTAATAACCTGTACACCTTGGAAAAATGCCAATACGTATAAACGCTGAGCTTTTGTTTCGATTAAGAAGGATTTTTAACAGAAATGGTACGTAATTAAATCACGGAATATTTTACTCCATTCATGTGTATTTAAAAAATCGGCAATTGTTGTGGCAATGTTAAGAGGAGACAACAGGATTATTTGGGTAATATGGAACTCCAATTTTCCATCCCAGCAAAGACGATATGGTGACATGCGACGTTTCCAACATGTCAAAAACCGAGTGAAGTGGAGAAGTAAAAATAATGCTGACCACAACATTTTATGGGATTAACAGTCGTGAAGAGAGAGAGAGAGAGAGAGGGAGAGAGAGAGAAGCTTTCATTATTTTACATAAATCAGTTTTCTATTGGTGTATGAATTGTCAGACTTTAGAGCATCACGTGAACGCTCGTAACTGACTGTCATAGTTTTTGATTGACAACGAAGTTCGAGGCACTGAGAGGCTTAAAATAATAGTTACCCATCCAAAATCCAACCATAACAAGTGCAGCTTAACCTCTATTGACCAATTTGCGCCATGAACCGCGCCAGTACCGTTACATTATTTCAAACAATTTATTAAGAATCTCCTGTTCATCAGCAAATATTTATACAACTTATCTAATAAATTAAGTTAGGATTAATAAAACATACATGGCGGAGATTAAAGGCACAATGGTTAAATATCAAGTTATCTGGGCATTGTTCATAAGAGAGGTTCGCTTTTGAACGTATCGCACTCATTACAAATTATAATAAATTCTCCTCTTTTGTTAACCTACCTTATTATGCGATCAGGCAATTATTGTAGGGTGACTATGCTATTGGGTAGATTCAGTGGCTGAACGCGTAATTTGGCTAACGTGACCAAAAGCAAGAAGTCACCAAAATATGATGCAGCATTGATGCAGTTGCAGCATAGGCAGCTAAAAGTAGCAAGTCTGCGTGGAATCTAACTGTGAGTAATGATACAGGACTCAGCTGCAAGAAAGTTCATGGGAAGGAAGTTTTGTTCTATCGAAACTTACAATATGAAGAACTTTCTTATACACCTTTTTGGAAAGAAATATAACACCTTTTAATACGTCTTTTGGTGACGTCATGGCTCACAACTAAATTTGCAGACAACATTATACAGATATTTTAACAAATACAGATAACTCTTTCAAACGCACGCATAGCGCACTCTTAGGTTATAAATAAACCTTTGTGTAAAGAAAAAAAAAATACACCAAATTTTACAACCACCATTCCCGTCTTATTTCCGAAACAAAACTATGTTTACAGTACTTCAATTCAAAAGTAATATAAAACATTCACATATTACTCAACAAAACCTTTCCTCATTCCAGATTTCACTACAAAACAAAGAGGCGCCTACAAAGCCCCAATTTTGTTGAGCTATTGTCGAACCAGGAATGTCCCACGCAAGCGGGGTTTCATGCACACAGTACTCCAACGGCTCACAGAAACCATTGTTAACAGAGAAAGGCCGAAGTTCAAAAGGATACAATGTGCCCACAATTCTATATCAACGAATAACGTTCGTACATTACGGCTCTAAATAATTTACAGAAGACGAAGGTTACTTATCTGAGAGATGTTTCTCGCTAGAGATATGTGACCTAACTATGACGTTTCAATGATAAACCCTTTGTGCACCAACTCTGAAATTTGTATTCTGATTTTATATTTGAGTTTCTTTGTTTGGAGATATGAAATGCTTTAAGATTTTTTTATTTTTATTTCTTGCTTCATATTGCGCAGTGTGTTTAAACCGAAACTGTTTATTTCAGAACGTGCTTTCAAAAGCTTTGTTATAGAATCGAAATAAAAAATTGCTAGTGTTTTGTGTGTGTGATACGGGCTCGTGGTAATTAATAGCTCTTTCTATAATATTTTTAGTCTAACATATTTATTTTAGTGCTAAAAATAACAATAGATACGAACAATCGCAGATAAAATAATATGTTTATAGATTACAAGGTACAAGTGAAATAAAATATATATTGGTAACTTATAAACCCTTGTCACGTTTTAATTCAAAATACACCAGAATATCTATAGATATTCTGGCGTATATCGTATATAGAATATGTATATATTCTATATACTATACCGTAGATATATCGTTCGTTAAAAACGAAATGTGGCGAGCATAACTGAGCTCAGTTGATTTGAACCCTGAAGCCTAAATATAATATTACATCCTACCTACATATATAAATGTGAAAGTTTGTGAAGATGGACGGATATTTGTTACTCTTTCACACAATAACTACTTAACGGATTTGGATGGAATTTGGCAGACATATAGTTCATAGCCTGGATTAATACATAAGATACTTTATATACGGCTGGAGCTAATTCTGAAGCCACGCAGACGTAATCGCATGCAGAAGCTAGTACATCATAAAATACAGTGGTCACAAGCGTAGCTTGTGAACGCTAAGTCCTTTGTTCGATTCCCGGGTTGGTCAAAGTATTTTTGGGTTTGCTATTAAGGATTTTTTAGCAGCAGACTATGTCTGGTATTGTGCCCAGTTGAAGGCAAAATGCTCAATACTTTATTGGGAAAGATATCAGAAAAATGTGGGCGTTCAGCGTCAATGGTCACAAAACCAGTATAAGCTAGCCTCGCATACTATTGAAACTCCATGCTACAATAGGCCAGCTCAAGGTCAAAGTATTACCACAGACGTGCGGCCTACTATACTACTGCTACAATATACCTCTGTCTTACTCTTTAAGGAATAAAGGCGTAATGATATAAGTTTTAGTAAAAGTCCTGAAATAAGCGATAGATGCACTCGATAGTACACGAATATGAAATTATGTCTAAACCCAAAAAAACACGAAAAATATATTTAAAATTTATAAATTTACACTTTGAAGATACACTTTGAGATATTACAGCAGGTTAAAGGCGTAAATCATCGACAATCTTTTGTTTACGAGCTAGATAAGCGGCGCCACTGTGCACCGACACGCGTCGCCATTTTAGTTTATCAACCGAATTGGTTTATGTTCACACGTTGTGGTGCTATGAAATGATTAAATTATTTTAGAATTAATCATTTCTAATTTTATTGAAAAGCTGTTTATTTTTAAATGGTACTTGTTATTTACTGCTATAATGGTATTTTTAGTAGGCGATATAAATATAAAACAAAAACATAGTACCGCGTTTATATTCTCCGAAGGGGTGGGCATACACACCTATACACCTACTTTTCACCAATGCTGCTATTAAGACTCATACAATTGTCGTGCTCTATTAATAGTCTCCCTCGTTGGTCTAGTGGTCGCAAGCACCGCTGCTTAATGCGAGGTTCTGGGTTAGAATCCCAGATCGGGCGAAGTCTTATTAGGTTTTCTGTTAAGAAATTCTCAGTAGCACCCCGAAGATGGCAATAGGCTCACCAGAACACGAGAGTTAAATATCGGCATCGGTGAGATAGGGTTGTTGTACACCTCTACTTCTTCTATTCGGAAATACAGGCTAAGTTATGTAATGTCCATTATTCCTGGCAAACATGAAAATAAACTTTAAGAGATATACTTAAGGTACTCTCCAATAGGCTGCCGGCAAGATCAAATTCCTGCTGGCCTTTCTTGAGGAGCTGGGGTAGATCGAATAATCGATTCCCACCCTCGTTGGTTTAGTGGTCCGTAGCGCGACTGCTGAGCAGGAGGTCTCGGGTTCGATTCCCGGGTCGGGCAAAGTGTTATTGAGTTTTTCTGTTAGGAAATTCTCAGTAGCAGCCCGGAGTTTGGAAAAATGCCCGGTTGATGGCAATAAGCTCACCACCTATTACATGGGACTTAATAACAGCATTGGTGAAATGTGGGTGTACAATTGTGTACACCTCTGCCTACCCCTTCGGGGAATACAGGCGTGATGCTATGTGTGTATGTGTGATTCCCACCCGCAAAATAATCGCCAAGAGCGGGGAATTTCAGAAACTAGCTCATTTCATCTTTCACCATTAGAGATATACAACACAAATCCCAAACATAATGCTTTCACTGTTAAAATGAGATCTCTAGTAGAGCCAAACTCGTAGCTGAGCTCAGATTTGTATTACACATCATAGTCTACGGGGCCTATCCAAAGTCCAAAGGATATAGTAGTATAAGTATATAGCTCTACGTGCCTTTGACTGCACCTCATTTAAAACAATGAATAACAAATAACTCTACCTATAAGCCCTGAGTCTAAAAACTCTACATCTTGGTTATACAGTATGCCTTGACCCTTTAATGTTCATCGAACTATTACTTAGCGTACCATTTAAGTCAATAAGGAACAGTTTGTGCGACAATGACGAAATGAGCGCACTCCGGCCCGCAACCGGCCGGCCCTAAATCATCAGCAATTCCATTATCACATTTTTTTTTATAACAATTATTTTTGATGTAGAAATTGCTTTAATTTTTCCTATTAAAAAACTTATTTTAAATAATTAAAATTTAAAATAGTAAATTTAAACTATTGAATAAATATTTGTTTTTTTTTAATCTTAATTTTTTGACTGAAACCAAACCCGAATCCGGCCAGCAACGCACTTGTGACTCCTCTGGGGTTGCGGGTGTCCATGGGCGGCGCTAATCGCTTACCATCAGGCGATCCGTCTGCTCGTTTGCACCATATCACATAAAAAATAAATGCCCAAACCATACTTATAGCCTCTCACTATTATCCAGACCGACGCTTTGACGGTTCAAATATACGACAAAATACTTCCAGAAAAGGTAGGTAGTGCCCGGCTTCCTTCAGCTCGTCTTGGCAGGGGCAATGTTGTGCCCCCAGATTCTCATGAGAGATTATTATAAAGTATAAATTCAGCCACTGCTACATATATAACATATTACTCTGTTATATTATGTATACTTATTAAAACGACCCTTTAATCTTACACATTTCAACATTTACCTAACAGCCTGCTATCTCTTCTTCCTGCCCTGGTCCAAAATGGTTTAGTTTCCATAGTCCTCTGTCAGTCGTCACGTAATTATTCACTCCCTTTTCAGTTAAGCAGGCTAATATCTAAGCATATAATTTTAAATGAACCGCTAGATTTGTTAGCTTCCTCTTAACAGCGACCCTAAATTGCCTCTTACAACACACCACGGAATGAACGGTGCCATGCAAAACAACCACAATTCCGAAGCAAAGTAATCAAGTGTTTATTATCGTGAAGGGTGTAGCGATGCTGAGGTTGTGTTTGAAAATATCAACAACATCAGCAAACTTACTTAAAACTGAACACTTTTCTTGCATAACTTTAGATCGGAAAATTAGAAAGAAACGGTAGGTATTCCTTTTCGAGGAAGTATTTTTGTTTTTATGGTTTTCTAAAAGCTAAATGCTAATTACTGCCTCGTTGGTCTAGTGGTCCCAAGCGCGACTGCTGACCATGAGGTTCTAGGTTCGATTCCCGGGTCGGGCGAAGTATTATTTAGTTTTCTCTGTTAGGGAATTCTCGGTGGCAGCAGAGTTGAATTCGTGCTCAATAGATGGCCATAGGCTCGCCACAATATTACATGGGACTTAATAACAGCACTGGTGTAATGTGTGTGTACAAGTGTACAGGTCTACCAGCCTCCTCGGGGAATATAAGTGTGATGCAATATACGTGCCTAAAGGCTAAATGTAACAATGTATGCTAGGATTCGTGGCTAAATAACAGACAGAAAGATACAACAGTCGTTAGTGGTCAGATGCCTGAAAGTGTGACAACCAGTCGACACTTACCACGAGATACCCAGCAGTATCTACGTTGTGGTCAGACAGACAGTCGCTCGCCATGAAATAATGGTCAAAGTCAAAGTAAAATCGTTAACTCCAATTAGACAATTTAAAGAAACCTTTGAAAGTCATGAAAAGCCACGTTCCAAAATACAGCTTCCTATTGATATACGAACGGGCAAGAAACTCCATGGTTACTCTTTTAAAATGTTGTGTTATAATATTTTTGTTACATTTAAATTATCCGGTGACAATACATGTTATGTGATACCGACGCAGATATAGTTGTACACGTAGGTTCAATTAAATATAATACAAAATTGTAATAGTAGTTACTAGTTTCGGTAGTTTTTAGATGAACAGTCCCTGTACTTGTGGCACCCGTTACGAGTATCACGTATCGAGGTAGTTTGCTGTAGTGGTACTTGGTGTTTACAATAGAACCTGAACTCATAAGGAAAAGGCTTGACAGATTTTTAACAACATAACATAACATAGCATCACGCCTGTATCCCCGAAGGGGTAGGCAGAGATATACACCGCTGCACACCCAAATTTCACCAATGCTTTTTATTAAGTTCCATGTAATAGGTGGTGAGCCTATTGCCATCTACCGGGCACAATTCCAGACTCCGGGCTACTACTGAGATTTTTTACCAAAAAAATCTCAATAACACTTTGCCCGACCCGGGAATCGAACCCGAGACCTCATGCTCAGCAGTCGCACTTAGGACCACTAGACCAGCGAGGCAGTAATTTGTTTCCTACATTATAATTTATTGACTCAGTCTATTCTGGCTTAACTTGTTTACGGTAGATTTGATTTGACGACCCAAATACCGGAGCTACTGCCTGCCGTCCGTTCTTAAGGTCAGAGGTCGATTTAGCGTCGACACAGATGCTTGTATCGCCAACAAGATAAAATATAAAACATGACATTTGTGTGTGCCATTTCTCTTCTAATCAAATCCTAGACAAAACTTCTGCAAGATCATATTGTTATTACAAGTCAGGGAAGGGTAACATTTATCATCATCAATACAGCAATACAAATTAATAAAATTGAATTGTCTGTTTGTAATGGCAAAATATAAGTTTTTATTTAAGCTCAATATAGTTATTTGCCGATACCAATGCCTATAAATCTGTTTTTAAAGTTTTTGTCTGTCTGTCTGTTTATTCCGGCTAATGTGCGGAACGGCTAGACCGATACTGATAAGATTTTACGAGCAGTAGCTGACTATATAAGGAGTGACTTAGGCTAATTATAATATAATTAAACGTGGGTGAAACCGCGGGGCAGAGGTAGTGAGTTATATAAAAGTATTTTTTAAGTATTAGTTAATTGCTGAGTATTTTCGAGTACCACAAAAACTAGTAATATCTTACCCCGGCAAACGTTAACGGCGGACCGTGAGATTTTTAGTCGGTAGGACTCTGGTACAGCGTCCACGATGAATTTAACATAACAAAAAAAAACTAAACTCGAGAACTCGGTAAAAGTTACAATTAATAAAACCCATGCGGCCCTAATCTGTCGTTTTTAGTCGATAAAAAAAAGGTTTTCACTATTACTGTGTAGCGTCCGTTGTCACAGATGAGAATCTGAAAATCACGTGACTAATCCGGTTATAAATTTTAATACGAATAACCTCTAGTTCTTGGAACTAAGGACCATACCTTATTTTTGCACAAGATAGACTGTCAGACTTTCTGACGCAGAACTTCATCATGGTCGCATGATTTCATGAACCACCAGTGTCTTTTTCAACTTTGTTGTAAGCAAAATCATTAACTAACGATAGAATTTTATTACACAAAGTACTTCTTTCATTTCATAAATCACTTTAGTCTTGTATATACTGACATATTTTTCTCTTCAAAAACCCAAAACACTCCATTTTAATCTTAAACAAGAACGATGAAAATTTACTGGTGATTCAAGGAAATAAAGCGAATGAAATCTAAAACCTAATTTCGCTAATTGGCTCTCGGATTCCGTCGCTAATCTATGAACATTTAGTGACTCATTTAAGAATTAATTGTGTCGACTGTTATTTGAAACTGGACAACGGAGCTGCCATGTTTTACCAGAAAAAGATTCACCTGAACTCATGAGTTTCGGAGAATCTGAGTATTTTAGCAGATCAAGAAAAATCTTTAGAGTTCGCTAAACATGCGTTAATGCTGTATAACAATAATAGATTTATCTTTAATTGTTAAGGTAATTGCATATTTACGACATTGTACTGCAAAGTTAGTCGTGTCGGTTCGGTCATCTGTCTAGAGACTGAATAGATAGCAATGACGTAGCCAAAAGACGTGTTAGATTGTGGAAGAAGAATTCATGGTAGTGAGCGGAAGTCGAGATGGCTTAGCGGTAAGAGCACCTGGAGTATTTATCCGGGAGCCGCAGGTTCGAATTCTGCTCACGACCGTCTTAATTTTTCATTTAATATTATATCTTTAGATCAAGTATAACTTCCTCGTTGGTCTAGTGGTCTCCATCGCGACTGCTGACCATGAGGTCTCGGGTTCGATTCCCGGGTCGGGCAGTGTTATTGAGTTTTATCTTAGAAATTCTCAGTAGCAACTCGGAGTTTGGAATTGTCCCCGGTAGGTGGCGATAGGCTTACCACCTACATGGGACTTAATAACAGCACTGGTGAAATATGGGTATAAAACTGTAAATTTCTGCGTCCCCTTCGGGGAATACAGTCGTGGGGCTATGTTATGTTAACAATAAGCATTTTAGGGGAATGGAAAATTATTGATTATATTTACTTTAAATTGTGTCCATTATCAATTAGAATATCTGTGGCATTGAACAACTAATTGAATGGCGGCTTCATGTACGTTTTGCCGTAGTAATCTACAGACCAAATAATGAAAATACAAATATTTGATTAAATATAATAATTAGGGACATACCTCGTAGGTAGGTAGGTACTTATCCCGTGCAATAGTACGAAAAGTAGGTCCACAATTATTAAGTACCTATATTTATTTAATTTTGGTAAATACTGAATATTTTATTAGAAGGAATCCTTGTAGAAATTCAATTTATCACAGCTACTTATATTTTCTATTAAACATTTTATAAAATTAAATTCCAAGCTTATGTCAAAGGTAAAATGTTATTTTAGTATATTATAATAAAACGAAACGTCAGAAAAAACAAAAAAACAATAATACACGCGATTAATCCGGTTAAAAGTTGTTTTATTATAATGTGTAGTGATCGCGCAAACCTAAGATATTACTATATTTTAGTATAGTTTACAACAATTATCATCTCTTTCTACCCCATTGGAAAATAAAGGTATGGTGCGAATGACGACAACTGATACTTACGGCCTTGTTCAATCTAAACACGAGTCTATCTCAACAACACCTGAGTACCTACCTGTCACCTCATTTCCTTTGTTAAACTTCGACAAAGTAGATAAAGTTGTTTGTAAATACACAAACAATGAAATTGGATTCTGTTTGTGTTAAGTTTCTTTCCACTTGTATTACTTCGTGCTTTGTCTATTATTTTGTTGCTTAACTCTCTTAGTTTTTTAGTTACTCCACAGCTTCATAATATAATGCTTCTTTGTCAACTAAAACTTATATTACACGCAAAAAAATAGTTTTTTGAAAATTAATCAACTACAATATTAAAAGACGTTTTTTAAATGACTCTGACTATTATAAATTCACACTCGATAGGTGGATCATTTCATCATTTTTTATGATTAATAGAAGGCTTCAATCGTTTTTTACCACTTTAAAACTGCACTTCATTCAAACAGAACCATTTCAAACACAATCTTTCATACAAAAAAGAATACTTTATACAAAGCGAGCGGGAACGCGTCCAATAAACATCATTGTCACATTCAATACCGTTGCACAAACACAAACACACACACTCACACACAATATGCACACACAAACACAGAACCTTTACAGTGAACAAACGAAAGTCGCCTTTGTGCATCTCCCACAATTCCGTGCGGTTAAGTGCAAAATATTTGTTCTGGCATCCAAGACCGGGAGATTCAATGTGGTAAAATAAATTGTGGACCTTTTGTGTGTGTGCTAAATCTATTGGCCTGATGTGTACACGCTTTTCACACGTACACCTTATTAGAAAGAAACGGGTCTGAATTTAAGCGGTTTGTTTTATGTTGGGTGATTCTGTGGACTTTGTTATTTATCGGTGCTATTTAAATGATATATTTTCGAGCCAACAATGTTCCGAAACTATCTTCTCTACAAAATCAATATTCAGGATTGTACCATTTGAATCTTATTATCGTGTGGTTCATGAACAACCGAGTGTTAGATTTTTGTATAATAATCTTTCGTGAAACACATTCATATTAATTGTTGTTTAACGGTTATTACTCACGCGCATTCTTCGGGATTACCCGACTAGTTTCAAACTCGCGACACAGGAAAAAAATCCTAGTGAGGGGCAACGTATAAAAAATATATATATATATATATATGCACATAATTACAAAAAATAAGTCGTGCGTGCCTTGGGTTCAAATTACCGTCTTTTGTCTTGTCAGTTCAACGGTCATACTACTAGACTATTACAGCATCCGTAACTTATTTGAATCATAGAATATTAAAATTATGATTATAGATTTTGACATCTGTTTCCTTTTGCAAACTTTACTCTGCGGAAAAAACCTTAAACTCCATTACGTCAAATGGGATTATATTGTAATCACAGCATAAAATGTTACCGAGAAATTTGATAGTTCTTTAGTTTAATTATAATAAATATATTAATATTATTTTGGAAAATGAAGGTATATAATTATAGTTATGTGAAGGTGTGTATGAAGGTAGTTGGGTGAGCGTCAATAAAAGTCTTTGTTACTCACGGTTATTAGGTACTTATATTGTCCGACACAATAGTCCACACAACACAACACAAAAGTCAGAAGGAGTAAATAGGTACACACAATGAACATACAGAACGACACAGCACAAGGAACAGTTATCAGCTCAGGGTTTAAGTTTCGGTAATAGAACGTGCAACAATAATCAATAAGCACGCGTCGCGATAGATGATCTATGACTGGGGGTCATCGCAAGGTGATCGCCCCGGCGCTGCATTTTTCATACCGTCCTTGGTGTGCGTGAGTGCAGTCTACGCACACGGGTGCGTGGATTATTGCGTATGTCCAGTGCACCGTCGATGGTATCGCCCGACACGATACTACTGATAATTGTGACGTATGTTATCGTCATGATTAAATGTAAATATTATTTGTACCGTATTATTGTTTAGTTATGTAAGTTAGTTTTAGTGTAAACATATAGTGTAGGTATAATTGTAAATATTTGTATATAAGTATTTTGTAAGTTATATAATAATGTAAATGTATATAATGTGTACATTATGTAAATTATTATATTAATATAAATATATATGTAAAGTAGGGAGCCTACACCACCCCCCTCCAGAGACCGTCAAGGGCGATAATAATCTGGAAACCTGACACGGCGACCAGAACGAGTCTGATAGGTATTGATGTTACCAGCATCGGGAGTTGCACCGGAAGTAGCATCGTTCGGGTCAACTTTGTCAGCCAATATGTAGGCAGGTTTTAGGCGGTCTATTGAGACCGTGACCTCCTTACCTTTAATTAATAGTTTAAAAACTTTATCCCCCTTACATACAATTTTATGTGGACCTGTGTATGCTGGTTGTAAAGAACCACGTAATGCGTCTTCGCGTAGGAAAACGTGATCTGTAGTCGCAAGGTCTTTAAAAATAAATATGTTACCTTTGGTGTGACGGGAGGCTGGAGCAGGTTGGAGTTTGTGTGCGAATGAGCGGATACGGGCCGTAAAGTCGGTGTAATCGGTAGTCCCGCCATCGCTTCTAGTGAAGAATTCCCCTGGCAGTCTTAGCGGTTCGCCATACACTAACTCAGCGGAAGACGCCTGGAGATCCTGCTTAAATGCACTTCTAATGCCAAGTAAAACCCATGGCAGAGACTCGGTCCACTTTTCATTGGCATGGCACATGATGGAAGCTTTAAGCTGCCTATGGAAGCGTTCTACCATGCCGTTGCACGCCGGATGGTACGCCGTTGTCCGTTTGTGTTGGAAGCCGGCGATTTTGGACAGCTGTTCGAACAGGGCCGACTCAAATTGACGTCCTCTGTCCGTAACAATGTCATGAGGACAACCAAATCGGGCTATCCATCCGAATAACAAAGCTTTAGCTACTGTTTCTGCAGTAATATCGACGATAGGTACGACCTCAGGCCACCTAGTAAATCGGTCGACAGCAGTCAGACAGTATCTAAAGCCTTGCGATAGCGGCAATGGACCCACTAGATCAATGTGGATCTGAGAGAAGCGCGCGCGTGGCAAATTAAATGATCCTAAAGGGGCGGACACATGACGGCTCACTTTAGCGCGCTGGCATGGAAGGCAAGATCTTGCCCATTCTCGACAGTCTTTCCTGATGCCTGGCCAGACAAAGCGTTCTGCTACCAACTTGGCAGTCGCTGATACACCAGGGTGGCTCAGAGAATGCAAACTGTCAAAAACTTGCTTGCGCAGTATTTTGGAGACAAAAGGCCTGGGATACGTTGTACTGACGTCGCAGTACAAATGAGTAAGGTATCCAGGTACTTGTACTTTTTCTAACTTCAGTGAAGACCCGTCTTCAAGAAGTTTTTTTAGTTCCGCATCCGAGGTTTGCGATTCCGCCAGAGTGTCGAGACTGACTGGAGCTTGTAATTCATCCACTCGAGATAAGGTGTCGGCTACGACATTGTCTTTGCCGGAAATATGCCTTATGTCGGTGGTGAATTGTGCAATCAAATCCAGGTGGCAGAATTGCCTAGGTGAACAAGTTTTCTTCCTCTCATGGAATGCGAAACTGAGCGGCTTGTGGTCCGTATATATGACAAAGTGCCTCGCCTCTAACATATGCCGAAAATATTTAATGGCCTCGTATATGGCTAGCAATTCCCTGTCATAAGGAGAATATTTGACTTGCGAAGGGCTGAGTTTTCGCGAAAAGAAAGCTAATGGCTGCCAACCATTACTGCTGAGCTGCTGTAACACCGCACCGATCGCAGTATCAGACGCATCGGTAACCAATGCAAGTTTGGCACTGCAATCGGGGTGAGCCAGTAAGGCAGCATTCGCCAGGCTTTCTTTGCAGTTCACGAAAGCTTGCAAAGCATCTCCTGTCAGACTTACCGGGTGGGAGCCTTTTACGTTGCCAACTAAAAGATTATGAAGTGGCGCTTGAATTTGAGCTGCGTGAGGTAAGAATCGCCTGTAAAAATTCAGCATGCCCAAGAATCTCCTTAACTGCCTGACATCTTTAGGCTGAGGAAAATTATGAATGGCCTCAACTTTAGAGTCCAGTGGTTTTGTGCCTTTCCCGGAAATGTGATACCCCAAGAAGGTTACTTCCGAGGCACCAAAAACACACTTGGACGTGTTAATTAATATACCGTAATCTTTCATCCTGCTGAAAAGTATACGGAGGTGCTCCTCGTGCTCGGATTCGCTGTGTGAAAACAATAGAAAATCGTCGAGATACGAGTAACAAAAGTCGAGGCCCCTGGTCATTTCATCCACAAAACGTTGAAACGTCTGACCTGCGTTACGGAGGCCGAACGTCATAAACGGGAACTCGTATAACCCGAACGGTGTGGTGATGGCGGTCTTCGGAATGTCCTCTGCACTGACAGGTATTTGATTATAAGCTTTCACGAGATCGATGGTGCTGAAGACTCTGCAACCTGAAATACTGTGAGCGAAATCGTGAATATGCCTAATCGGGTACCTGTCAGGTACAGTTCGTGCGTTGAGCATTCGGTAATCTCCGCAAGGTCGCCAGCCGTTATCTTTTTTGGGTGCCAGATGAAGAGGAGATGACCACGGGCTCTCTGAAGGTCTGGCGGTACCGTTGGTCAACATCAGCTGGAACTCTTGCTGGGCGATTTTCAACTTATCAGGTGCCAGACGCCGAAAGGGACAAGAAACTGGAGGGCCTGGGGTCGTGCGAATGTGGTGTACGGTATTGTGCAGTGTAGTATGTAGTGTACCGGCCGGACGAGTTAACTCGGGAAAGTTATTTAATATATTGTGGTACCTTGTATCACCAGTAGCTACCTTTACAGAAGATATAGAGGAGTCTGAGTGATTGGCCACAGCGGATACACTTGTGCTACTATCAATTAATCGTTGTTTACGACAGTCAACGATCAATGAGTAAAAAGAAAGAAAGTCTACACCTATGATTGGTTTGGTTACCTCAGCTACCACAAAACGCCACTTAAAGTCTCTACGTAGGCCGAAGTCCAAGTTTAGGTCCACGAAACCAAATGTATGTATGGGCGATCCATTCGCCGCTACAAGCTGGTAGTTGGATCGAACATGACGATCCTGAAGCAGACAACGAGGGTAGACACAGAGGTCGCTTCCTGTATCGACCAGATACTGCGTCTTAGTTCTTCGGTCTACTACGAACAGGCGACCAGTAGAGGTGGGGCAATCGTCAGTCGCCATTACCGAGTGCCCGATGAGTTTTCCGCCTTATAGTCGCAGGGTTTCACACAACGGCTGGCCTTGGAACCAAATTTGGAATGGTACCAGCACAGCGGGTACTTCCTGTAGCTTGAGTGTGAGCGGGACGATGATCGGTGGCGCGAGGTCCGTCTCTGGTCACTGCCCCCAGAACGTTGCCTTGATCGGCTATCTCGCAACTGCATGGTCAGGTCCTTCATGGCCCGCTTCAGTTCTGCGATTTCTAAAGCCATTTCACTGACCGAAGGTCCTGAAGTTGAAGCTGCAGCAACCTGGCTGGATGGTGGGACAATGTCCTGCACTCGGTCTGCCAATTCAGCTAATGCCTCTAAGGTACTGTGTGGTTGAGTTGCCAAGAGAGGTTGAATGTGGCTGGGAAGTCTGCTACTCCAAATAGTGCGCACGAAGTCCTCTGGGACGGTTGGTCCAGCTAATCCCTGGAGATGCCGAAGGAACTGGGATGGCTTTCTATCTCCCAGCTGTTCATGTGTCAACAGCTGCATCACCTTCTTCTCTTGGGAGGCAGAGAGGCGCTTTATCAGCTCCGACTTCAGCTTCTGATATCGGTTAGTAGCGGGTGGGGACATTATCACATCCTTAACCTCCTTGGAAACTTGAGGTTCCAGATGGCCGAGGACAAAATTAAATTTCGTGACGTCATTGGTCACGCCTGCGTTTGCAAACTGGGCCTCTATTTGCGCAAACCAAATCTCCGGTTCTTCTGGCCAAAACGGAGGCAACTTCAATGGCACGCGAAAATTGTCGTCCACCATATCAATGGGAACGCGCTTTGCCCGCTTTACACGCGCTCGCTGTGTGACGTGTTCTTGTGGCTGCGATGAAGCGGTATGCTCGCTTCCACTATCACTCATATTATTAAAGTGTTCTCCACGGGGTCACCAATATAGTTATGTGAAGGTGTGTATGAAGGTAGTTGGGTGAGCGTCAATAAAAGTCTTTGTTACTCACGGTTATTAGGTACTTATATTGTCCGACACAATAGTCCACACAACACAACACAAAAGTCAGAAGGAGTAAATAGGTACACACAATGAACATACAGAACGACACAGCACAAGGAACAGTTATCAGCTCAGGGTTTAAGTTTCGGTAATAGAACGTGCAACAATAATCAATAAGCACGCGTCGCGATAGATGATCTATGACTGGGGGTCATCGCAAGGTGATCGCCCCGGCGCTGCATTTTGCATACCGTCCTTGGTGTGCGTGAGTGCAGTCTACGCACACGGGTGCGTGGATTATTGCGTATGTCCAGTGCACCGTCGATGGTATCGCCCGACACGATACTACTGATAATTGTGACGTATGTTATCGTCATGATTAAATGTAAATATTATTTGTACCGTATTATTGTTTAGTTATGTAAGTTAGTTTTAGTGTAAACATATAGTGTAGGTATAATTGTAAATATTTGTATATAAGTATTTTGTAAGTTATATAATAATGTAAATGTATATAATGTGTACATTATGTAAATTATTATATTAATATAAATATATATGTAAAGTAGGGAGCCTACATAATTAAGTATCATATTTATACTGCGGTTTACAGTGACCAACGGTTTTAATAACCGTGAGTAAATATGAAGATAATATTATACTTTTATGCCACTGAAAGGTAAATAAAAATACCAATACTGATAAAATGGACTCAATATTTTGTAAAATTTTATAGCTACATTTTTTTGAACCCAATTATTCAATGCTTAATATTTTACAAGGGTTCCTGGGTTGAATTCTTGTGATTGCTGTGGGGTGTTCGAAATCGTTTCATTTCTTTTATATATTTTATATAAGGATTTTATTTGGTAGTCAGTGACTTAAAATATATATAAATTTTATCAATATATGTATTGACGAATCGATCATTATATTTGAATAAAGATATTCATCATGGAAGCTAACATTTCAGTACTTAAATATAGTATAGTAAACATTTTTTGGATAAAAAAATAAGATCGCGAGTATATCTTTCCTTTAAACCCGCTCTCCTTGGACAATTACTCCAAATTCTTGGCTAACAAGATATCACGACCAAACATCCAAAAGACGCGGGTTCAAATCTCGCTCTTAGATATATTGTTACATCCGCAGAAATTATAACTTCAGCTTTTGCTTAGTAATCGTATTATTTTTTAACATTAAATAGAACAGTTATTAAAAACCACTTACACTACATAAAGACACAATTTCAAATTATAAATAAAGGTAATTATAACAAATAGAATTAAGAGTATGAATTTAACGTAAAGCAATAATAAATGAAAAAGAAATAATACCTAATAAACACAATCGCACAATAATGCATATTTAAACGAGTAAAAATGGGTACAAGGTTTCCTTTTTAAGTATTATCGTAGTATATATGTCGCAGATGGATTGTAGAATCAGCTGTTTTACAAAACTGCTAGCTGATTTACAAAACATTACTGTTATGAAAAACAGCTGAACGACGTTTAGCGGTTTTACATAATTACTAAACTATAACACACAGACATTGAATACAGAGATTGAATGAACGTTTTACGTAAGAGATTATGTAAAACATTGTGAAATGAACTGTCAGATTGTTGATTTTAGTTCGAAATTTTGTCGCAAACTGGTCTGTATATCTTAACAATAATAACCTAACCTTAAAAAAACTATAATAGGAGCCCCGCCACGCGGGGCTCCGTCGACCCAGCCACGGACAGTCAAATCAGAATACAGTATCTTTTTTTTACTTGAGTGGTGACTATCCATTTAATATACCTATACAATAAACAAACCTGTCCCACAGTAGATATGTCATTCTGCATTACGTCTAAAGGTGGGGGTAGCTGTTATGTTAAACGTATCGCAATGGCAATCCAGCTGAACGACGTTCAGCTGTTTTATAAAACAGTACTGTTTTGTAAATCAGCTAGCAGTTTTGTAAAAAAGCGGATTCTACAATCTATCTGCGACATATATATATATATATTAGAATTATAGTACAATTTTCTGAAATCCTCTATATACTTTTTTTTAAATAACCTTTAGAACAAAATAGTTTCTCAGTAGGTAACTATCTCGGAGTTAATTTAACGAATTTCTTAACATGCTTACAAACTAAAAAGGATCGGTCCCATTGTTAAATCCGAGTTGTTACACAAGAATTGTATTAACTTAAGAAAGGCCGTGATCTTGTGTAAGGAAGATTTGATGGGATTTAATTAAGTCGGATGGACTTGCTCTGTGAAATCTGATCTCAATGGTAAGATGGTAAAGCTCAATGACGTAAGATTATTCAGACATCGCGATTAAACGGAGACCCAATGCGATATTAAAATTTTTCGGTAAATATCAATTAATGTACAATACTTAGTATGGTAGTTTGGTGCATAAGCAGATTTATCATCAATCACATTACCGCTCTATTGTATAGACTTAAAAGTTGGTCTATACAATAATGCGGTTTTTAGAGTTCGCTTGGCTTGCGTTCGTTTGAAAGGTTTATCTGTATTAGCAGACTACACAAAAATTTTTATATTCACTTTGAAATCATAGACAGACACTCCAATTTTATTTATTGGTAGGTATAGATAAATGTTACGTAACATTTCCATGTACGAGATACCAATACAAAACAATTAGGCACCCTTTGAGAATTTTTATACAACATGATTTATTTGTTACAAGGGTTAGGCTTGGAACGGATCTCTTTGAAATGTGCCCAGTGTGCCTTCTGATTAGTGGCTTTATTGAGCCAAAAACTCCCGATATTTGTATAGCATCAAATTCGTAAAATGTTGATTCACACTGACCTTTTGAACGCTGGTGGTTTACATTATTTTGTTATAATATCTAGCAAAATTTATAAAATCGATCGAATAAGAAACCTTAGTAGGTACTAATTAAAAACTCAATAGGTATATATTCTTCTAGATAAATCACATCTTTTGTTTAAACTCAAACAATAGAATATTAGCTCTAAAACGAACAAAACTCGAAATTTCACATAATTTCCAACTCCTGCGACCACAAAAACGAAAAACACAGCACTTTTATTCAGCAGTTTTATTTCTCAGTAATTAACTAACAGCGCACGGACTTTTACTCTCTATATTTGTTATTCCTAGAGACCTTGCAACTCTTATTTTTCAATTTACGTAGTCGCCCATCGCAGTAAAACAAACCTTTAGATAGTAAACTTTACCCGCAAACTGATAAAGAATCTAATTTATACCTTTGTAGGGGAAATTTCTAAGAAGTTTAAGAGAAAAGATCGTACCTACTGACTGTTGATTTTGCGAATGAATTATACTGATTACGTTGCAATATATAAACTTGTTATCTACGTTATTAATGTTATGAAAATATTTTTGGTACACCTGGTTTACCGTATATTTTATCGGGTAAAACAAGAAAACAAATATTTATACGGAATGTTTTTTGATTTATTTTATAAACCGATTTAATCAGTAACAATAATTTTTGACCAGGGTTTTTTTGTATTTATGTGTATTTTCATAATTTCATAGATAATATATAGTGTAACTATATTAAGTTTTCCTTCTAATATAAATAGAACAGTTGTAGGAATTAACATTATAGAAAAGCGCAATTCTCACACTTCGTAGTGTTTAACATCTACGACAACGTTACATCACAAAAAAAAATGAGAGACTATGAGTCTAATGGCTAAGTAACACGCGCGCGCAGATCGACCGATCGAAGTTAAGCTGCGCTTGCCACGGACTGTGGATGGGTGATCATTATTTCATGTCAAGACAACATTAAACTGTCGGTCCCGGTTGCCAAATAAAGATCTATGACAGCTGTCACAAGTAGTCAAAAGCCTGAAAGTCTGGCAGCCAGTCTTACCACGCCATATTGTGTTACCCGGTAACTAACTGGGTTGTGGAGGCGAGATAGGCAGTCGCTCCATATAAAATACTAGCGGTCCGTCCCGGCTTCGCGCGGGTGAACATTTACACGTTGCGTTACATTATTGAAGTTTTAGTAAGGATCCCTAATATTTTCTAGTAATAAATATAGCCTATGTCTCAGGGATAATGTAGCATTATAATGACGGAAGAATTTTTGAAATCGGGCTATCAGTTTTTGAGTTTATTCGTTACATACAAAAATACTTTATAATATTAGTGTAGACTGGTATTAAGCCGCATCCGTTTAGAGTGGAATCCGACCACAGCATAGAAAACACTAGGGAGACTGATTGAAAAAAAAAAGAAACGAAATTATGTTTTAGTTTATTAACTATCTTTAATCTAATGACCAAAGTTTCACGTCACTTCACCAATTTACTACTACTACTTACTAATCTGATTTCCCGCCTGCCCTTTAAACACGCGATAATCACAACACTAGCCCAGCCATAACTCCCAATTAGTAAGAGCGTCAGGTAATTTCGCGTGAGCAATTAAAAGTGGAAAAAGTGGTCCGCTAATTATTCACCATCCCCCACAATGCATTAAGGAAAAGAGGGATGAATAATTTTCGGGACAATTATAAATCTGCTCAGTCGCGCAAAACTAATTTATATTGTCAAGAAAGAAAATGTATGGACATTTAAGAAGTAACTTAAGGAGTCATTGTTTTCAAGAATAAAATCCAGGTTAGTTTGAGAGTCAATTAGGACTAAGATTTTTATGGACTTTTAATTTGGGTGGGAGGCAATTATGAACATTATTTAAATATAAGATGGTAGTCTGAAAGTGATAATATAATAAATAATTTTAGCAGTGCTTATAATCTATAATACGTTTTATGTGTTTTGGAAAATTTAGTGTTCTATTAAAATGTGTTTCTTCTCGTAGTCATCAACGAGACTTATCTTGTCTTTATTGAATCTAGTAATCTAAGAAATAATATGTATTATCATATAAAATATCTTAAATATATATACATCTTAGGCAGGGGTTGACGCAATGACCGGCTGCACCACATGTCGTGGGTTCGATTTCCGCACAAATATTTTTGTATGATCTGCAGATAATTTGTTCGAAGCCATGGTGTGTGTTTTCTTGGGGGGTTTGTGTCTTTAACCGCACCTGAAATACAATAAAAAATAATCGTGTGGGGTAAAAAATACAAAGCAAGAAAAAAAATGGGTTTTAATTATTGTTCAATAGTCGTTACACACGTGCAATCTTCGGGATGGCTTTAACTGAGCCTGCGCTGATGTGCGGTGAACTCATAACTAAGGGCTCCGAGTTTGACATTAGTCGAGCGATCCCAAACAATACACGTGAATATAATAACCTTTGAACAATAATTTAATATGAATGTGTCTCATCAAACTTTTTATTTATTTATTACTAGCCTATTTTGTCCCACTGCTGGACAAAAGCCTCTCTCCATTCCTTCCATCTGTACCAGTTTTGAGCTGCGTCTTGCCAATAAGCAAGAAAATCATCCAGTTCGTTCCGCTATCTCTTTTGCGGTCTGCCGCGGCCCCGTCTCGCTTCCTCAGTCCTGTGCTATGCGGGCCAACAGCTCATGAGGCATACGGCAGACATGTCCCGCTCAGTCTCACTTCACCTGGGCGGCTTTTAGGGCCTCGTCAGTGATTTGAGTTTTGGAGCGCAGTATCGTGTTTCAAACATGATCCGTTAATTTAACGCGTCCCTTAAGTATACTACGCTCCATCACTCTTTGGCAAACCTTGAGTTTGGACATAAATATATAATCACAAAAGTTATTGTACAAAATTAAGGTATATCCTCGACCTGCCTAGCCTTTTGCCAGCAACGTTCCAGTCTGCCTCCAGTATTAGAGGATTCAGCCTATTTTATACAGAGCGACTGCCTATCTGATCTCCATATACCCCATTTACTGCATATAACGAGATCTGGTAGTAAGACTGGTTGGTTGTTAGGCTTTTAGGCATCCAACTACCCGCTACGACTATCATAGATAGTAACATAGATTAGGTTTTGAACAACTTTAAACCTTTTAAAGTTGTTTGTACCTACTTGTTATATGTATAACTAACAGGAATTAACGCGCAATAAATACCTTTGAATCGCTTGACGTTTGTGACCACGTTGTCTGCTTGTGACCACGATCAGAGCAACCTGGTCGAAACGTCAAGCGATTGACGATTATAATATCATGGAACGCGATAGTTTAAAAGTTAGTAGTACCTACTTAGCCATGAGCCCCTCAACAACAACAGAGACAAAGTAAGTCTCTAATGGTCTACCTATGAGACAACTATGGGAAGTCACATAGCGTCCTGAATTTTAGTTCCACGTTACTGACACACAGACACCTATTCATAGTTGGATCTCAATACAAGGATGTCCTGTATTGCCTTACAGCTGGTATTGTAATGAATCTGTAGTCGAGGAGACTTTATGCAGGAGTAAGCGTTGATATTAAATTCTACGCCAGGATCCGATACAGAACTAAAAGATTTATTCGAGTGAGCAATCGGTATCCGCCGTTTAGATTTCTATCCCTATTACGGTTCGAACTAGTGATAGTCTTGGAATTGGGAGTATAGGAGTTAAAGAGACATGAGTGAGTTATACTGAAATTAATGTTAACTATAAATATGTCAGTTCATTAATTTATATCTGTAAATAAATTAGAAAACTCACGTTTTATGTCATAAAGCAAGCACTAAATTCAGAGGCATATTTTTTTTTTCTAAATCTCAATGTATGTTATTTTATTCCTTTTGTTATTTTGTTTGCTGTCCTGTGTATCCCAGAATTAATCGATTTTTTTTTCGTTTCCTTTCAAATATGACAAGCACTAATGACAAAGAACTTCCAACTATAACAAAGACGAAAGTACTGCAACAGACACTACATGTTGCAAGAAAAGTAAAAGACTGCAAGCCTTGTCCGCAAAGTAACTTATTTTCCCGTTTTAACTTGAGGGAAACCTTTTAAACTTTGTTAACTTTTTCTTTTTAACTTCGACGCTATCTGTGGGCGAAAGAAAAACACGGATATAACAGATACTTATCATCCTATTGAGGTTAAAAATTTACTAAGAAAAGGTCTTGGTGTAAATCAGCAACAAGTTGTTAAAGAAAATAACTTTTGGTGCATTTTGATAATTTTGAACGTCGTCAATTAGAGTATTTCGTATCCGTTTTCTTGTTTTCCTTCTGATTCACCGAATTAACGTAAACAATAGAGATGTTTCAGATATGTATGGCGCCTGGGCCAGCACCATGTACGGTATATGTAAATATATCAACAGTTTTTTAATATTAATTTTCAATAATTTTACTTTTTTTTATTTTTATTAGTTAAATATCTTGTTCAAGGGGAGATACATAGAAGAAAAAATGTTTTTTTCAAATGTTTCTATCTAAGTACTGTGGTAGCCCAAAATCGACATCTCCTTTGTTTCTCACATTAATTTACCAATATTATTTTTTATGACTCCAAAACAAAATCAGTAAAAACTATAAAACTAATCAACCACCACCGAAAACTAAAGTTTTTTGTTTTATAACTTTTACCAAATCAGCACTAAACTTAACAAAAACACAAACAGAATGTTCTTACTCAATCCGGCGATAAACACGATTACCAAAAACAACATAAGCTTTTGCTGAACTTGTATCGTAAAAAATATACAAAGCATTCGGGACTAAATTGGTAACGTCAAGTGTTACGCACTATTTTGTTTTAGTACAGCACTAAAGTTGGGTAAAGTGTGAATAGCCTTTATCCGCTTGAAAATTTCATATTTACAGTCTTTATGTGGCATGTTGCTTGTTTAAGTTTTGTTTATCCACAATAAAATAAAATAAGTGGCAATAAAGTTTAGTTTTAAAGAAAATTTCGGAAAAATATAATAAAATATATGATTTAAAAATTATTATTGGTAACGTCAAGTGTATATGCACTATTTTGTTTTAGTACAGTACTAAATTTGAGAAAAGTGTGAAAAGCCTTCACCGGCTGGAAAAGCTGAGTTTAGTATATAAGTATATTTTTTATTTATTTTTTATTGTGCTTGCTTATTATTGTTTCACGTTTTTGCTTACTTGCTACTTAATTTAATATTTTCGGGAACAAACTTATGAGTAAAATACTTACCTATAAATAAGGAATAAAAAATAGTATTATGTCGTCATGTGTGGTCAACTCCGTCAGACTCAATTAGTTCCGTAGCAAATACAAATATATCTGGAGTATTTATCTGGGAGGCGCAGGTTCGAATCCTGCTCACAACGTATTCTTATTCCAAATAAATCTTTCAATCTCATTAAGGCATATGTATCACACTCCAAAGTTTTACATGTTTACAAAGTTTCTTTTCTCAGAAAAAACAAATAACAAGGAATCTATTGCTGATGCGCTTATAAAGAATTTATAATGTTCAAAGTTTGTTAAGGCAGGTATCCCATTATTTTGTTCATGAAAAGTTAATTATAAAAAGGGCAGTAAATTAATCGTACTATACCTCATTTCTACAGCAAGATATTGCAATAACGTCTCATTCTACGAACTCATTTTAATTGTTGATGTACTATAGTCAGGTGACTGACTGCAGTCACCTTTATAGGGATGATAACGATGACGTCATTATAATACGTAGAAATATTCGGAATAGTGAGCAGAGATCGGGAGGCCTACGTTACGTTTAGGGTTCCAACATCAGGCGCTCTGCCAAGCGCAGGTTTAAATCCTGTTCACGATCGCTTTTTTTCCACAAATTATCACTTTAAAGTTTTCTACGCATGCGTGCTGAATGTTAATGCATTGAAAATTTATCAAAAGTTTTATATAGGTACACAAGAAAATCAAAAACATCAAATTAGTATTAAAAATATAAAGTTGAGCACAAAGGTAGGTACTGCTTATTTCACGAAGATTTTTTTTTCAGCAGACCCGAGACTGGAGACTTTGATAAAAAAACGCAGACACAGTGTGTGAAAAGAAACGACGATAAATATAAAACCGTAATAACAAAATTTAATATATTACACACATACTACGTAATTATCATAAACTACATACATAAGTTATGAAGGGGCTCGTGGCTAAGTAACAGCCGCATAGATCGATCGGATGTGATCTGTGGATGGAGGACCATCATTTCATACCGAGACCCCTCCGCGCTTCGGAGAGCACGTTAAGCCGTCGGGCCCGGGTTGTCAAATTAAGATCTATGACAGCCGTTACGGGTAGTCAGAGGCCTGAAAGTCTGACAACCAGTCTTGCCAAGAGATATCGTGTTACGCAGTAAATGGGTTGTGGAGGTCAGATAGGCAGTCGCTCTATGTAAAATACTGGTATTGAGCTGCATCAGGTTTGACTGGAAGCCGACCCCAATGTAATTGGGAAAAGGCTAGGAAGAAGAACATACATAAATTATACATAATTTAAATATGCAAAGACAATCACAGTTATGTAGTACTCCTTTACATGTTTCTTGAAGGTAGAAACGGTTTTGGTCTCGTATGTTAGGCGGGACTGAGTTCCACATAAACCTAATATAGACGTATTAACGTCACTTAAACGTCAACATTTAAGGCCTTGATACTTATAATCATAATCATTCTCTGGTCATAAAGTATACAAACCGCAGGTACAATCACAGGAAACGAATTCTCTTCAGTCGGACTAAATTACGACTTCACAAATACGATGGAGCCGACTTCCTTTTACGATACCTACATACATATATGTACATGCAAAAACCAGCGTTCGATCACCACTGACAAACAAGATTACACTTGATTTATACCGACGACTTATTCTGATAACAGCTTTTCGCTTTGACGTAAACAACGGGCAAATGGTACAGTCAGCGATATAAATAGGTTAACAGTTTAAGAAGTTTCAGATGTTTTTTTTTTGTACGTAATACCTTCGCTTGATAATCACTTCACCTGGTGTTAATGATGGGACGGGCGACGATGAAAAGGGAAGAAAGTGGTTTAGGAATGAAGAGATTCGGGCTATTATTTTGTCGTTATAATTATTTGCGGACTTCCTCAAAAATTTGCAAACTTAAACTGAACAAAAGAGATCTGGCAAAATCGTAGCGAGTGAAAATCGATTGTATCTGCTTACTCTAATGCATAACAGGCGAGATTGTGAGTATTTACCTACGTATATATTTAGTTGTGAAATTATGATTTAGTAAAGAATATTTAAATGAATTATGAGCAATTTCGAAGTGTTGGAACAGTAGTTGAATGACTTAAATAATGGATACTTAAACAATTATGTTATTGCAGATATAAAACAGAATTTGAATCCGCATCAAAGGGATCGCTAAATGCTCCGCAAACCAAGCTATCACAACCAGCACTCTAAAAGCCGAATCTTTCCCCAGCTTTTGAATACGTGTTATGGTGACGTCACCATATTGAATATACCGGCTATAATATTTTTACAAAACTGTAACCTGCGTGTAGGCATCGTACGTAATAGTTAATTTTGAAAATATACAATAAAAGTATGTTTTTTATTGTTTTATTCGTATAATATGCATCATTAAATAGTGTGTCAAATAAAAAATATTTTATTGTACACACTTTTTAATTATGCCTATTAGACAATACTGAAATACTAAACAGAATGCTAAAGTTTTAAATTTTTGTAGAAAGAAAAATACGGTATTCGTGAGCAGGTTACGAACCTGCGGCTCCAGGATGAATACTCCAGGCGCTCTGATCGCTAAGCCATCTCGACCTCCACTCTCTACACCTAATTCTTTTTCCACATTTTAATACGTCTTTTTGGTGACGTCATTGCCATCTGGAAACTGAACCGACACGATTAACTTTGCAGTTAATACAAGTCGTACAGATGCAATTAACATCTTATCTTATTTGTATCGACATAATATTATGTTGCTACCTGTACATTCAGAACTAAGGAGGTCAGCCTGGTAATACGTCAGTTTTGTTTTGATAGATACTTTTGTAGGACATATCGAATTGGTCGGTACTGGTATTTAGTGTCGCTTAGAAGTTGTTCTATGTACTGAGAAAAACACAGGGAAGTAGTGAAGTTTTTTTTTCGATCGTTATTCTACATTAGGCTAAATAGTGAACTAAGTGTTTATAGATTAGACTATTTTAGCTCTAAAAAAGTTATAGGTTAATATTTGCAAATCATTTCCTAGGAACAGACAGAAGACTTACTTGTAGTATGCATATAAATTGCTTTCATAATATTATACATTATTTATCACTACTACATAATAATTTGTAACCACTATGCTACATTTCTTGTAGTTAATTTATAAAACTGCAAGCATGCACTATATAGCCTGAGTCACAGGTGTCTACCTAATTCAGACAATTAAGCAATTTTTGCTTAATTTTTATTGTAAGATAATTTTAAACTATATTAAACTTTTTTCTAAATAAACAATAATCTATATCTTATCTTATACTTATAATAAAATCGTAACTCGAAAGCCCGAAAATTTCAAATTCACTGTTTGTTTTTTTTTTTCTTTCGTAATGTGTTATTTAATCG
This sequence comes from Xylocampa areola, assembly GCA_935421205.1. NCBI lineage: Eukaryota > Metazoa > Arthropoda > Insecta > Lepidoptera > Noctuidae > Xylocampa > Xylocampa areola. Next base: position 17,056,535 of record OW285204.1, read on the forward strand.
ACACTATTGCCAAATCTGTTGTTTTTAAAATTTGAGTATTTTTGTCTGTTTGTATGTCCGAGGTTGGCATCCAAACCAAGAAAAAGAAACAACCGATTTTTTTTAAAAAATATCGTCAGAAGCCGGGTTATCTTATAGGCTATTCAAAATTGCGCATTTCCTCAAGGGAGCTGAGCAGTGATGTTAAACATCTAACACTCAGAATCTAAATTGGACGGATTTCAATAAAAATTGCACTGTTGTATAGCTTATCAAAAATGATAAGCACTGCAAAAGGTATCATTGCGTTTCATCACATAGGGACCAAGCACTTACCGGTTTTGTATTTTGATTAGTAGATTGTGAATGCCTATTTTAGCAGTATTGTCAACTGAGTAATTAGTTGCATACCATACATAGGTGGCTGGCACAATATAAGAATGTTAATCGAATCCCGGTACAGGATATTATTTTTGTATATATTTAATTTTGATAATACAAGGTTTAAATGTTATTTCACAGAAAAACAACGTTATTTTAGTTTTTCGTGTCTTTTTGTAATATAAAGCCACTTTTTATGTGTTTCTCTTGCTGTCTCATATCAATATGGTGAAGCACAGTGAAGATGTTAAACGTTAGCGTTATGTAATTTTTTTATCAATCATATCTCATCATTATCATGGTACTTCTTTCCATAGAAAAGTCATTTTTATACTCTGTAATAAATTATATATAAAAAAAATATATATAAAATGGATCTACGTTTGGCCACCAACTCGCCTGATGGCAAGCGACGGTGTGGCCGAGGATGGAGCACGCAGATCCAGAATAAATCTATTCACTCTTAAGTAGAGTGGATAGATTTTGGCAGAACGATAGTTAGGGAGTTGATGCAACTGCCCTCTCCCACAACGGCTTCGTCCGGTGGATGGTAAACAGCTGAGGTCGAAGCCTGCGACCAGAGTTGTGTTGCCTGTTTTGCAGCACCCAGGGGCTACGTGTAGGGATTCCAGTTTAGGGGGTACTCCTAAGGACGCAGACAACTCAGCCCCCAATACCTATTTAGTAACAAAACTACACATTCCCTCAGCCTGGGCTTAGGATTAATTTAATTGCCTAATCCATAAGTAGGTAATAGCGAAACATCAATTAAGCATTACTGACGATTTTGTTAGAGGCTGTCCAGCTGTTGAGGTGGTTGGAGAGTACATTCTCGATGATATGCAATGAAATACCGTGTAAAACATTGCTTAACCTCAGCGAATGTTTACTAAGCGGAGATTGGAACAGACTATCAGTACCTGCATCTTGGGCATTCGTTTTATAGATCGGGTATTAAATGTTGGAAAAATAAACAACAAGCCAGACCCAAGCTCTACTGAAAACTCCATTATGGAACTCAACAACACTTTTTTCGACCTGGTGATCAAACCCAAGACTTACCTACGCTTATAATCACTTGCAACCACTAGACTAAGTCCGTTTTTCTAAGATCCTCTTTACACTGCACAAGATTGATGATCATTAATATTTTCATTTTTAAATGAAGATGCAGTGACAGAAACTGAAAAAATTATGCTTAGAGTCATGTTGAAAAGACGCCGCAGGTGGAAGTGGAAATTCTGAGATCCCTAAATGGATATAAATTGACCCACCGAAACTCACTAAAAGGTCAAAAAAGTAGTGCTCACAACCAGCACGCGTATATTAACAGACGTATGAACGTGATAGAAGCAAAAAGAGTATGTAAGGATCTTAACAGGTGGCGTTCTATAGGGTCTGCCTACCTGAAGCCTAGGCCAAAGACGTGAATTTATGTATGTACCTATGTATGTGACATTATCATTTTGGCCAACACATATTACCATGCCGTCAGTTCTGCGCCTGATCTCACTCCGGACGTATCGGATTGCCATCCCACCGGAATACGTGAGTGAAGAAAGAGGCAGTGCACTCCATAGAGATAGGGCGCCGGTAGAGTCATTCGGTAACGTTCAGTCGGGAGTACTCCCGGTATCGAAGAGGTGGTAAAACGTCCCGGTATCTCCAATGTATCGGTAACGGCCGCTTATCAAAATTTTCGGTAATACTATTGGGAAACGGAAAATAACGTAAGATCATCTATGTCGCATCTAGCTTTCAGCTTCAGATGGTACTGCTGCCGAATTCGTTCAACATCCGTGTTTCTCAATAAATATATATCTGTTGATTTTCAACACTCAAGTGAATAGGTATTTAGTGGTCAAGCGTGTTCCATCGTCAATTACATCATTGCTTAAAATCAGTCGAGTTGGCGGTCAAACGCAGGCCCATTGAGATTATGTAAAAATCTAATTAATGAGTGGAATCCGAATATTGCATCGTATAATCTACACCACTTCAAAAGCTGTATCCGACAGCTGATATAGCGCCCCCACATATCTACAGATAAGTCGCGTGTGCTGAGGGAAAAACCAAGCAGGAGTCAGACCCTAGACACCCACTGTATGACGGCCAGTTACCAGCACAACACCTAACCACCTAACAAGCCAGGCACAGTTACTTAAAACTGACCGAGGCAGTATCAGGATGCCCAGTCGAGACTCACCGCAAAACTGAGGCTAGGAACTTTTCCACCACCCGCTAACAAATTAAGCATAAAGTGAACCTACCTGAAATCAATTTTGGACACAGCAAGTGTGGATCTAGGCAACCAAATAATTAAAATTGTACCATCGACATGAAGATGAAGAATCGTTTATTAATTATATTGTAAAGTAATCCTAATCCGGATAAATACTCCAGGCGCTCTGACCGCTAAGCCATTTCGACCTCTGCTTACTACCGCGAATTCGCATAAAATCTGTACGATATTGTATTAACTGCAAAGTTAGTCCTGTCTGGTCGGTCACCTGTATAGGGACTAAATAGATAGAAGACGTATTAAAATGTGGAAGAAGAATTCGCGGTAGTGAGCAGAGGTCGAGATGGCATAGCGGTCAGAGCGCCTGGAGCATTTATCCGGGAGACGCAGGTTCGAATCCTGCTCACGACCGTACTTTTCCACTAAAATTTATAACTTAAGAGTTTGCTATGATTTATCTGTATGAGTTTGGGTTGCTAGGACTGTCAAGTATCTGAAAAGTCACGGCTGTCTGTATGAGGGTGGCGTCAATGAGGATAGACAACAATAGAATAATGGAACAATTATTACCAAAAAAGGAAGGGGTGAAGGGTCTGACTTCAACGAACGTACCTGACCTTCTCAAAAAAGGCAGGTTAACAAACTGAACTGTCGAGCATGCATTCTTCATGTATGTAAGATAAAATCTATAGTTTCTGTCTACTGGAATGGGAATCAGGTGTGAGTTGGTTTGTATGACTAATTGAAATCTTAGTTTGGCGTTAAGATTACTTTGACGTGAGCAAAGCCACGGGTACAGCTAGTTATATTATTATTCTGTGTTCATTACTATCTTAGTATAATTAACATTTAACCTGAAATACTAATAAATAATTTTATATTAACACAATTTTTTTCTGATGTTATTACTATAAACGTTTCCACTGGCGCTTACTACCGGATCTTAAGGCGAAGTCACTTTGCTCGTGTGTTCGTAATTAATACTCAGCGAACAAATTTATTGATACATTGTTTCTCCTAAAAGAGATTTTTATGAACAATCTCAATTAGAGTTGCTACTTTAACATTACGCAGTATCAAGTTAAGCCCCTATTTCCCAAAGAGATAGACACAAAGGATATTGGTATTATTACAAGAGGCGGACACAAAACTCTGGGATGCTTCTGAGAATTTCCTAATATAATTTTAAACAAATAATAAAAACCGCCTTCAAAAATCCACTACACTAAAAAGTTCAAAATGATATCAAAATTTGCTTATAATAAAATAATTTTAAGATAACAATATATAATAATAATCTGTTAATTTTGGAGTCGGTGCCTGTACTGGGAGAGGGTTATTGTTTTCCTCTTGTTAGTCACTTATGTTCGTTGTGCTGTGGTTATGTTACCGGCCTGTTACTGCCTCGTTGGTCTAGTGGTCCCAAGCGCGACTGCTGAGTATGAGGTTCGATTCCCGGGTCGGGCAAAGTTTATTGAGTTTTTCTGATAGAAAATTCTCAGTTTCAGCCCGGAGTTTGGAATTGTGCCCGGTAGATGGCAATAGGCTCACCACCTATTATATGGGACTTAATAACAACATTGGTGAAATGTGGGTGTACAATTGTGTACACCTCTGCCTACCCCTTCGGGGAATACAGGCGTGATGCTATGTTATATTATGTTATGTTATTATATATTGTTATTTTAAAATTATTTTATTATAAGAAAATTTTGATATTATTTTGAACTTTTTAGTGTAGTGGATTTTTGAAGGCGGTTTTTATTTTTTGTTTAAAATTAATTTATTTTAGTATTTTTAGGTTTAAGTCTAATATATATATATATATTGTATAGGTCATATATAAGTTTGTATACTTCATACATAAGTTAATTTAGTAATTTAATAATATGGGTAGGCCTTCGAAAGCCGCTAGGACTTAATAACTGCATCGGTGAAATGTTTGTGTACAACAGTGGACACTTCTGCCTACCCCATCGGGCAATACAGGCATGATGCTATGTATGTATTGAGTGGCATGAACTATACATGGATATGCGATTACAGCAATTGCGAGTGATTTGCTGTGATTTATTGAAGAGTTCCATTGTCTAACTTCGAAGATCTTCATCAAATCTTCATTAAATTGAAATGGAACCATTTCTGGGGACTACTCTTTCAAACAAATATATCGACGGACATACATACAAAACAAGGTAGCTACTGTAAAACGTTGAGGAGTTCCCTTGACTGTCCTTCATCTTCATCATCAGACCCCTAATGACAATCACAACCCATCTAGGTGTAAAGTTCTCATCAATACAAATTAATCAAGCCCAAACACCAGGTAATTGCTGTGAATCGTTTTAAAGAGTTCCCTAGATTGTCTTTCGGCTCCATCATCAGATCGACTCCAGACCTTAATTAAATATTAGTGCTTTAAAATACTTAATGAAAAAATTTACAAACGCACTAGTCGCCCCTACGATTTTCGAAGGTTTCCCTCGATTTCTCGGGGATGCCATCATCAGATCCTTCGTCGATCGTTTCCTTATCATGGTACCGTTGGGATAATTTATTTCTAACAAAAAAAGAATTATCAAAATCGGTTCATAAACGACGAAGTTATACCCGAACACACATAAAAAAAATATATATATATATATACGGTCGATTTGAGAAACCTCCTCCTTTTTTGGAAGTTGGTTAAAAAGATCAATAACTGACAGTCAAACGCCACGCTAGCGTCTTAAAGACCTAATGATCCTGTTGACTGCTAATTTAATAAGACTTTTAATTTACTATAGAAGAGAATAAACATCTTTGATCTTCAAAAAATCTGTCCAGCATTTTCCCATTTACGTTAAGGTCAGCTTCCAGTCGTGGATGTAGATTAAGTTTTTTTTTTTTATAAAACCTCAGCTTATCTGATCACAAAAACCCAGTGATTAGGTAACACGATATGTCGTGGTAATTACATCAAACTTTTAGGATCCTGACTACAAGTGGCATAGCTGACATGTCTTTGACAACGAGGCCTACAATTTAACATGCTTTAAGGCAAGCAAATCTATTAACATCTATTTTCAGTAATACCCAATCTAACAATGGCAATAGCTATTTACATGTAGAACCCGCCTAAATACATTCCATATACATGGTGTACGTGCGACTTTTATCAGTTTCATCCGCTTCGAAACAGCGCGACGGAATCTAATTACTGCGCCTCTGTCCCCGTGTTGACGTTCGCCGTTTTTATTCACCCCTTACATGCGTCGAATTGCGATTGAGGGCGGTTTTTTTCCAGTAGCGAGCGGAAAAAACTGTAATTATATTTCTGATGTGAAAAGTTTTTTACCTGCTTTGAAATATGTAGTTTATTTGTCTTAATTGAATTGGTATGAAATAAAGTATTGAGTGATTGCCAAAACTTTTAATGGAAGTTATCCATAAGGAATATCGGTTTAAATAAACTTTATTCTACTAACAAAATACTAAATTCACATAAATGAGATAAAATTTTAAAAGTAGATTAATGTCTTATGACGAAGGATGACAATGTAAATGTAATTAAAACACTCAAAACAATCTCAAAAACTAACAACATAAGTATGTGGGTAGTACAAAGTAATTTAAAAATATTGTTGACCGACTTTACTAAGAAATCAAGTAAAGGTACCGTCAATAATGCACATTTTTACGTTACTTTGTTTAAGTCGGTTGAAGTGGTTTGCTTATGGTGTAACGTGTGTAAATAGTGTGTGTTCGTGCATGTGTGCATAGCAATATGCCTAGTGTAATCTGCCCGACGGGGTTTTGTTAACTGCGGAATAATTTAAGTATATTATAATTAAGAATCAAACGAACTTACCTTGTGAAGTTTGATTCCAATTATGCGAGGGTCTCAACCGAAGACGATTACATAATTTACTTGCAGCAGTACATGGAATGTGCTGTCTTCATCACACTTTTAGATACTAATATTCTAAATAGAATAAAAAACAAAACGTCATTTCCTGTCTTGCTCCCACCTCCGGCAGGCGGCGCGTGCGCTCCCGCTTCTATTCATTAATTTTAGAGATACTAACATTTAGCCAAGTACACTCTTCGACTTTTCTCTCTTGTATATTCATGGGTTACTGTTGGGATGGGTGGGAGTGTAATCGTCTTCGGTTGAGACCCTCGCATAATTGGAATCAAACTTCACAAGGTAAGTTCGTTTGATTCTTAATTATACTTCGGGTCTCAACCGAAGACGATTACATAATTTACTTGCAGATGTTTAGAGTAGCATGACAAGAAAGAAAAGTAAGTGCACACAATTTAGGTAAACTGCTCTTTGCTATTTATTAATTAATAAACAAATTAATATGTAAATGTTGTAATAAATCATAATAATATTTTAAATTGGCTCATCAAGTTACATTTATCCTATTCTTAACAAAACAACTATTTGTTAATTTGATAAGTGTATATGAAACAATTAAGCATCGTTAAAAATAACATTAGCAAAAACGGGGGAATCATTGTTAATGATATCTCTATTATAATATTTTAAGAAGACATTAGAGGAGTTACTCCAACCTGCGGCCCTCCGTACCACTTCCAGGTTTACACCCCGCCTATGAGCGGCTGATGTAGACGCGTGGCGAGTACTATGTGCTCCGAATATAGATATGTCAATACCACTATCTGCTAGAACTTTTTTAACCCAGTGCGCGAGTGTTTGTGGACATACCTTTTTATGAGGTTTTCTCAAGCTGATAAACAGGTGATCATCTATTTGATTGTTACGTAGGGACAAAGTTCTTTCAATGTATACTTGTACTACAGTAGCTGGACATATCGATAGATTTTCATGAATAAAAGGTAACCTGATTAGAGGTTGGAAGGCCCCAGGTTTAGATGTTTTGATTAAATCGGCTATCTTAATTACAATCGCATCATGTTCTACAATGATATTTTTTAATTTTATTAAGCTCAAAGTTTGCATTCTTTGCGCCGATGCTATCGCTAATAAGGTAATTGTTTTTCTCGATAAACATTCAAGTGTAATATCTGAATAAGGATACCAACTGGACACATAGTTTAATACCTTATTGGTATCCCAAGTAGTTGCGTATTTAGGATTAGGAGGTTTTAATCTATATACCCCCTTTAGGAATCTATTAATACAATCGTCTGAAGTGACCTTTTTACCTAATACAATTGAGAGAGCGGATCTATGTGTATTTAATGTACTATAACTAGCCCCTGTGGGAGCAAGGGTTTTAGGCACTTACTGGGTGTCGGGCGAAGCGGAGTGGAGAGTGAGAACTTCGATAGCTGTAATGCGGAGAGTAGTGGATGGCCACTTCTTGATGGTCACTGGCTTGTTGCTACCCACAGTCGTTTTAGAGAATGTTCACACACAGCACAATAGTATTCTTGGCGATTTTAGCGGAGCGGGGCCACACGCGCGCGCGTTCGAGATGCACTTTTTTGCAACTAACTTTTTTAAGGCGGGGATGCGGAAACAGGAAGGAAGGAGTTGAGTCGATAAATTATATTATATCGATAGTGATGTGTATGCGTGCGTGTGATGTCTATGGCGTGTTAGTTTTCTTTTTATTGTTTTTTTTTTTTTAAATGCGTTTTTAATAAACGGCGCAAACAACTCCCCCGGCCTAGAGGTTTCCTCTAAACTTTGAGTAAATTAATTTGATTAATGGGTTAAAATTTGCGATTTATAGTAAGAACTTACGAGCTAGAGTTGTATTAAATAAATTTTCAAATGATTATTGCGACGGCAAGGGACAAATCCGAACCACTGGCCTTATGTAGGAACCAGAGGCGGTTCTTACTTTAACAGTTCTTACGATGTTATCCTTTCCAGGATAAATCGCATCAATTATTCCCAGAGGCCAGCAAAGAGGATGAGCGTTATTATCTTTTATTACCACAATAGTGCCTAATTGGATAGGTTTTGTGGGTGCGTTCCATTTTTCCCTTTGCTGCAAAGAAGTGAGGTACTCCTGACTCCAGCGGTGCCAAAAGGAATGCGTTATTTTATTGAGTAGTTGATAGCGTGTTAAGCGATTATCGGAGATGTCAGTAACATCTTCAGCGGGTAAAAATTTGAGAGGAGTTACGTTCAGAAAATGATTAGGCGTTAATGCGCTAACATCAGACGGGTCAGAGTTTAAAATACTGAGAGGTCGACTATTAAGTAAACCTTCAATCTGAACGAGAACTGAGCTAAATTCTTCGTACGTGAGTATTTGCGATCCTATAACTTTGTATAGGTGAGTTTTGACACAACGAACACTTATTTCGCTGAGTCCATTGAAATGCGGACCGTAAGGCGGGCTATGTTTAAACTGTATGCGTTGTTCGGACAGTTGTTGACCAATGTAATTAATGTGAGATTTGGACTGTATAAGAGAATATATCTCGTTAAGTTTACGTTTCGCGCCTATGAAGTTAGTACCTCCATCACTGTAGATCATAGAAACAGGACCTCTACGAGATATAAAGCGTTTAAAAGCAGCGAGAAATAAATCTGAGCTGAGGTCAGAAACCAATTCTAAATGTAGCGCTTTAGTTGTCAAACAGACAAATAAGCAAATATAAGCCTTTTGGCTTTTAATTCCGCGTTTGCGGATATGCGTTATGAAAAAAGGACCAGCGTAATCAACAGCCGTGAAGACAAATGGTTTAGCTTCAGCAACTCTAAAAGCGGGGAGATCACCCATAGGAGGGTATGTATTTTTAGGATTGAGTCTGAAACATCTATTACATTTATGTACTATTTGCCGTACTAAGTTTCTTGCGGATAAAATCCAGAATTTTTGTCTGAGTAACGATAACAAAAGAGCGGGACCTGTATGTAAATTAACAATGTGGTAATAATTAACCATGAGTTGAGTAACGCGTTCTTTTGGCGGCAGTAAAATAGGGTGCTTTTGACCGTAGTCAAGCTGAGAATGAGTTAATCTTCCACCTACTCGAAGGATATTGTTTGAATCTATAAAGGGGTTGAGTTTAGCGATATTTTTGTTAAGAGATTTATTTGTTTTCAATGCGTTAATATCATCAGAGAAATGCGTGTTTTGAACATATCGTATGAGATATAATTCAGCAGTGTCTAAATCTAGAGCGGCAATGGATCCACGTGAATGTAAGCGTTTAGAGAATCGTAAAATATAAATTAAAATACGGAGTAATTTAGAGTAACTAGAGACTCGATCTACTAATTCCTGAATGGGAAGAGTAGTCGGACGTTGAACGACTTTAGTCGTCAGGTTGACCGTTTTCATCTCGATTGGTGCAGAATTATTAAGAGCAATATCGAATTCTTTGATTGGCCATTTATGCGAAGGAAATGAAAACCATAGCGGAGCGGTAAACCATAGAGTTGATTCTAATAATGTTTTAGGAGTTACAGGGCGAGAAACTATATCAGCGGGATTCTCGCGTCCGTTGATATGATACCAGTGTTTAGCGGGTAATTTTGCGTTTATTTCGGTTATCCGATTTGCGACAAATGTGTGAAATTTATATGCGGGCGAGTGAATCCAAGTGAGCGTGACAGTCGAGTCAGAAAATGCATATATATCATGAATTTTACAGCGTTTATTTAATATATCTTTGACGGCGGTCAGAAGATTGGCTAATAAAAGCGCAGCGCAAAGTTCCAAGCGAGCTAGCGGCATTTTACTAAGTGATGCGACGCGGGACTTTGAAGCGAATAGAGATACGGAACCATGCGTTTGGCTGTTGGTGCTTACCCTAATGTAAACGGTAGCTCCATAGCAACGCTCACTAGCGTCTGCGAATCCTAAGAGTGTAACATGAGCATCAGAATTGATACCTACATGTCGCGGGAATTTAATTTGTTCTAAATAAATGAGTTCATTATGAAATTGATTCCATTTATTTTCTATATGCGGTGGAACAGAGCTATCCCAATCAAGCTCATGCTTCCAGCACTCTTGAACGAGTAGCTTCATAAAAGCGGTTACGGGAGCGATTAGACCTAAGGGGTCAAAGAGGCGAGCGGTTGCTGAGAGAATTGTGCGTTTTGTGCACTTATAAGAATTTGCGTTTATTTTAAATTGAAAGGTATCTTCTACAGGATTCCACTGCATACCTACAATTTTTGTATTTGCGTTTGCGTCAGCGTCAAAATTAATATTTTGAGGATTTTTATGCGATAGGGAAATTTTATCCATGAGTTTAGAATTATTTGAGATCCATTTCACAAGGTTAAAACCACCGGACTTTAACATGACGACCATTTCACGGTAAGTACGTTCGGCTATATCAACGCCATCTAGCGAGCAAATATAATCGTCCATATACATATGGTTTTCGGCCTCATATGCAGCCAGAGGATACTTATCGCGACTGTCAGCAGCGAGCTGCCGAACAGCTTTCATCGCAAGGTAGGGTGAACTAGACACCCCGAACGAAAGTCTGTTAAACTCAAATGTGCAGAGATCAGAGTTAGAATCGAACCTATACAGAATGCGTTGAAAGGCGTGATCTTTTGCGTCGAGTTTTACTTGAAAATACATCTTTTCGATGTCAGCGGCTACGGCGATGGAGAACATGCGTAAGTTAACAAGAAGGTCAAAGATATTACTTTGCAAGTTCGGACCAACATACAAGAGATCATTGAGAGATTTACCTGATGTAGTTTTACAACTAGCGTCAAGTACTATGCGTGTTTTAGATGACTGTTTATCAGGGCGATAAACAGCTCTGTGCGGAATATAATAGTGCGGAATTTTAAGCGAAGGGTTATCGACCTTAGACAAATAACCTTTATCTATGTATTCTTGAATAGTAGCATTGTAATTTTCGCGAATTGTGGGATCGGAATCTAACTTTCTTTCCAAGTTGAGAAGGCGACGTAAAGCAATAGCGTAAGAGTTTCCTAATTCGGAGCATGGGATTTTAAAGGGTAACTGCACAGTAAATCTACCTGTGTCGTCACGTGAGTGAGTTGAGTTAAAGATTTGTTCACAGGCCTGATCATCAGGACTCATATGAACTTTATTAGGGACGCTTTCCAGCTCCCAGAAGCGTTGCGTAAGCGTTTCTAATGAGTGCGAGTCAATTGCGCATGCAAATGATTTATTATAATAAATTTTATTTTTCGAGCGAGCGGTGCGTGAATACAAGCGGGAGTCACAATCTGCCCTACCCATGGCAATATAGCCGAGGGTAGTTTGCACAGCGACGACTGAGGAGTCAGGTAATGTAACCTTTCCACTTCCCAGCAGGAAAGGAAATATTTCGTTGCCAAGGAGACAATCGATTCCAGCCGGACTGTGGAATGCATCATCAGCCATAGGTAAATTGCGTAAATGAGTAAGATTAGACGTATCTATAGATGCGTTGGGTAAGCCATCTGTAATACTATCTATGACGCGAGCATGAATCGTATACGAACAACGCGAATCGTAGCGGGAAAATATTTTAAATGTCGTAAATCCAAGAGAAGGGATTTTAGACTGACCTATACCTATAATGGTCGAGTTATCGCTTGAGATTATTAAATTTAAGCGTTCACAACAAGATTTTGTAATAAAATTACTCATTGAACCTGAATCGAGAAATACGCGGATATTAATTGGTTTATTATTATTATAAACAATGACAGAGGCGGTAGGTAATAGTACTGTAGTATCAGTATCATAATTACGAGTAGATATTGTCGTCGATAACGCTAAGTCATTTGAATTTGCGCGCGAACTATTATCGGGTGCGCGCGGACGCGACTCGAGCGCGGTAGGCATTGCGGAGGTGAGGCTAGCGGCGCGGGGCGCAGGGGCCTCGCTTGGCGAAGTCGGAGTCGGCGGCGGCAGCGCGGCGCACGATGCGTTTTGGTACCTATGGTTCAGTGGTGCGTGAGGTGCGGATTCCGAACGCGGGGACCTAGGTTCAACTGAGTTTTGAGAGCGATAGTTATCTAGGTGTATTAGCGTATGGTGTTTGCGTTTACATATGGAACATGTATTTGTAGATTTACAATATCTTATATCATGGTATCCAAGACAATTGCGACAAAACTTATGTTTGTTTACTAATTCAAGTCGAGCGTGTGCGTTTTGATTTATAAAATATGAGCATTTAAATAGCGGGTGGGCGATTGGAGCGTTACAAATTTTACACGGGTTCTGAACCTGGGTTTGTACTTGCGGTGTATTAGTATTTGCGACAAATGATTTTGATTTAGAAGCGTTATTATTATTATTAGCGTTACGTGATGAAAACTGTGATTTCGAATGCGAACTAGTATTACGAAGCGAATGTATTTTGCTTTGTTCCTTTAAGAACTTAGAAAGATGATCAAAAGTAGGTATTTCAATATGCCTATGAGACTGTTCAAATAAATTTACTGTTTCTTTATCGAGTTTACTAAGTGCAATATGCGTAATAATGAAATCCGAGAGATCGTCAATATCTAGACGGCGTAACGCGGCTTCGGCAGAGTAAAATTGTTCTATGAATGTATCTATAGATTGATAAGGTTTGAAATGAATCATTTGTTCCACGTAAGTAGATGCTTGTACACGAGTGTCTTGATATTTTTCTAATAATGAGTTCCATATAATATTATAATTATTGGCGGTAGGTGTAATACCTGAGCAAGCGAGTAATGCTTTACCCGATAAACATCCTATTAAATATTGGACCTTTTCGGCCTCTGAGAGATGCGAGTTATCATGGATGAGGCTTTTGAAGTTTTCATAGAAAGGCGACCACTTGGTTGGTGCACCATCAAAGGAAAGTAACTTAAGAGGCGGTAATTTACGATTTAATAAATCGATTTTATGATTACTACTGCCTTGATTTAAATCTATTTCCGATTTTACGAATCTTGATTCTACGTATTTTATATGGGAGTACAATTCCTCAAATGATTGCAAGGCGGAGTAGTTCGGTTTTGCCGTAGGTTCAATTTCTAATTGAGCCATAATACATGAGTCGAGGGTTTCTGTGAAATTCGATCGTATTTGATCTAGCGAGTGAATGCGAGCTAAAAATTGGTTTTTAATAGACGGGTCATCGGAAACCTTTAGACTGAGGTCGTATATGCTTTGAATAATTTGGAAAAGACTTTCCTTCTTGGCCTCCAGAAGGGAGACTTTAGGGTTAACTTCGTGCTCATCATCACTTGATGATTTCTTTTTAAGCGTAGGTGCCATTATTTATTAGAATATAATGCGTTGATAACGTTAGTTAAATATATGAAAGCGTTAATGCGTAAATACAATAGTGTGTGTGCGCGTGCGGTAGGTATTGAATATAATATTCTAATACTTAAAATATGCGTGTGCGGGTTAAAATATTATATAAATATTTGAGGTTTAAATGCGAAATAATGAGTTTGAATGCGTTTTTTAGGTACAGGTTATCCAATACCGAGATATATTGTGATAAATATGAGCGCGTGGGCCGTTTGCGAATTTCGGCAAAATGGCTACCGATTTTTGTTGCGTAATAATTTTTTAAATTGTTTTATGCGTTTAACTATTGTGTGAGTGTATAGGTATGAGTATTGTGAGTTTTATATTCGGTGAGAGGGACCAGAACTTGTGGGAGCAAGGGTTTTAGGCACTTACTGGGTGTCGGGCGAAGCGGAGTGGAGAGTGAGAACTTCGATAGCTGTAATGCGGAGAGTAGTGGATGGCCACTTCTTGATGGTCACTGGCTTGTTGCTACCCACAGTCGTTTTAGAGAATGTTCACACACAGCACAATAGTATTCTTGGCGATTTTAGCGGAGCGGGGCCACACGCGCGCGCGTTCGAGATGCACTTTTTTGCAACTAACTTTTTTAAGGCGGGGATGCGGAAACAGGAAGGAAGGAGTTGAGTCGATAAATTATATTATATCGATAGTGATGTGTATGCGTGCGTGTGATGTCTATGGCGTGTTAGTTTTCTTTTTATTGTTTATTTTTTTTTAAATGCGTTTTTAATAAACGGCGCAAACAGCCCCTTCATTGAATTTAATTGTTAAAAATGAAATCACTTGGGTAGTAGTTGCATTATAAATATCGCAGTTATTATTTTGACAATAAATCACCCATGATCTAAGTGTAGAATTATATTGATTTAAAGTTTGTGGCGCAAATGAAGCCATAATGATACTAAGAGATGAATATGGAATACCTCGAAGAATCATCGATTCCCTGATAATTTCGCTGCCACCAAGACAAGATCTGCGTGCAACGGATGGTGTGTTCTGAAAGGGGAATACAATAAATATTTATCAGGTCCAAAAAATATCTTTTCCGAGACAATTAATTTTGTCCATAGGGGGTACCAAGGCTGTGAGCGCCAATAGGGCACAACTAAAATGCCTTCAGCTTTATCTCTAATTATTTTTTGTAAAACTTTGGTAATAATACTGAACGGGGGAAAACCGTAAAAAAACAAGTTTTTCCAATTGAAAGTGAAAGCGTCTACTATTTCGGAATGCGGATCCAGCTTCCATGAGGCGTACCTTGGACATTTATAATTTTGTGAGCTAGCAAAAAGATCAAAGTCTGGTGCCCCTAGTATATTTGTTATTTCTGAAAACGCGTACTCTGCTAGCTCCCATTCCGTGTCCAAGTTAATTTTTCGGGATTCTCGATCAGCCACTGTGTTTTCAGAAGATTTAATATATGATGCAAATATATGAATGTTCCTAAGTTCACACCATTGCCAAATAATACGAGTTATTTCATTTAAATGTGTATGTTGTATACCCCCCATTCTATTTATATAACTGATAGCCGTTGTGTTATCAACTCTCAACAGTATATTGCAATTTTGAAGTTTAGAAGCGAATATTTTTAGACCGTAAAATGCCGCTTTTAGCTCTAAAATATTAATGTGCATACTAAGTTCTGACTCCAACCAATTCCCGTGTGAACGTTGACTGCCGCAGGCTATGCCCCAGCCTGTAGTTGATGCATCGCTGTATATTTCAAGACAATAATCGTCATTACGAATAGGACATAGTGACAATGTTATATTATTTTTCCACCATTCGAAGTCCGGTTTCAATAAATTCGACAATTTCATTATCCTATTATAATCTTCCGAGTTACCCAAGGCTAAAAATTTTTCCCTTTCGAATAATTTCGTATGCACCCAGCCATATCTAACGGCAGGGCATGCGGATGTTAACAGACCTATAAATTCAGCAAAGTACCTAATTGAGCATCTTTCTAATCTTGACAACTCTGTAGTCTTATCAAGAATGCGTCGTTTTTTCTCACCGGGAAGATAAATGGTCATATCTACAGAGTTGAATATAAATCCCAAAAATTTACATATTGTCTTTGGCGTTATTTGACTTTTAGTGAAATTTATTACAAACCCTAAATATTGTAAAACATTTATTGTCTTTTTGATATTAAGAACACACTCATCATATGACTGTCCTATGCATAAAAAGTCATCCAAGTAATTAACTGAAATTAAACCATGACATCTCAAATATTGTAGAACCGGCTTTAATAGTTTGGTAAATACAAACGGAGCAGTGCATAAACCAAAGGGAAGAACATTAAATTGGTACAATTGTGATTTCCATTGAAAACGTAATTTTTTCCTATCATGTATGTCTATCGGAATTAAAAAATAGGCGTCCTTTAAATCTAAGGTTGCCATGAAATTATCTTTATCCAATAATTTTAATGCTGTCCTATAATCTTCCATCTTAAAATGTTCAAGTTGAATAAATGTATTGAGGTGTTTGAGATTCAAAATAAAGCGATGTTCTCCGTTACTTTTTGGTATTGTAAATATGGGTGATAGGAATTGACCCTCACAGGGCTCACAAGTTGTTATAAAATTAAAATCTAATAATTCTGTGATAGAATGATCAATAATTTTGCATTCCGATAACGATTTACAATCGTTTCGGGGAGGGATCATTTGTACAGGTTCACATTTGAATGGAATATTGTACCCTCGTACCCAAGATAACACTATGGGATCCTCCGTTATATGACACCAATTATCATAAAAAAAATTAAGTCTGCCTGCATGCGGTACCTGTAGTGTTGATGTCAACGCTTCCTGGTCCTCTGGCGTGCAGGGTGGGTCCGGTTCTGGCGGTAGGAATCTGCGCGACGATCCCGCGGCACTGCTGCCGGCCTCCGTGGGGCGGGGTTCAGACGCGGCTCGCCGGCTGCTGCTCGCGGCCCCCCCCTCGAGTTTAAAGCCCCTCTCAGATTTTGAGTGGTCGGAGGCTTATATGGAGCGCGCTGCGTGGCGGTCTTCATTTCCAACCCAGATTTGGAAATCGCCTTTGAGGATTTCAAATGTTCAGATAGATTAGCGCCAAATAAAGATTTATCAATCTTTGTGTTCTTGACAATGTCTCGAGTCTGCCTATTGAGATTGTTTATAATGGCATATCGTCTCGACTGTGACTCTCTATAATGACAGTCACACAAAAGTCGCCCAGCGTCACTTAGGGGTTTTATAATTTCCTGTGCTTGAGGTAACGTATTCTTAGAAGTCGACAGGGCCCAGTTAAGCACTTTTCCTATCGCTGTCAAACAGCTTGATATCTGATTCTGCTTACTTTGGCTAAATAGGTCCTTTTTAATATTTAATCCTGATAATGCCGCTTCAATTTCCAAATTAAGTTTTGGTGCCTTCATGTTGCTACAATTTTCAGCTGGTAAGTACTGGTTTATTAATTCTGTTTTAACTTCTTTAGATAATCCATTAGTTAAAATATGTGCCCACCTGGCAGCAATATCTTTATGTAAGTCCTCGCCATATTGTTTCTGGGTGGTAGGATCTTCACCGAGCATCATTAAAATTTCTGGATCAAGAACCTCTTCAATTTTCTCTGTTGGCACTGGAGTCATTGGTTCTCCCATAATAACAGATGCTACTGTCGGACCAGAGGGTGCGGGTTCATCTGTTTCTCTTAAAGTATCTTCCACATCAAGGAATTCGTCACCTGTGGACGGGGATAATCATGGGATTTTTAGCTCAACACGATTTACGCGGAGAAATTGGCATGAAGATCTCAACATGGTCTAGCATGGAGATAAGAGTTTACCCTCAACACGATATACGTGGAGATAAATGGTTTCCACCTATGGTACCTACCGGATCCAATTCTCAACCTTAGATACGTGGAGAATATTGTGGATGTACAGCCTCAACATGTTTTACATGGAGAATAGTAATGTATAGCCTCGACACGTTTTACGTGGAGATTAATAACGACCTTTACACGATTTACGCGTAAGAAATATTCCTCACATCAAAAGACATACGACGACGTTATCCTTTATTTATACGTTCATATTACGTAGGTATTATTATAACCCGATGTATCTCAAAATAAATCATAACGGTAGAATATAATCATCGTAATAATTAATTAGTGACATTCAATTTTCGTTTCGGATATTTTAGAAATGAGGGTAGCCCGACAACAATTCTAAATAAAGTTGCTTAACACCCAATTTGTGAAAAAAAAAAATCTAGGTTTTAACTTGTGGTCACTGTACATACCTGGTTCATCCTGATCTCGAACTCCATCGAGGTCTTCTTCATGATAACGTATACCTTCACTTGATGATGATGAGCTAGTTCGGTATCTCTGCAGCTTACGCTCGAGTTCCTTAAACTTTCTTCGTATACTACGATAATCGTCCTTAGATCGCGAACGTTTACGTTTGCCCATTTTTATTAAACCTAACTGTTAAATAAAAAATAAAAATAGTGTGACTCCGACAACACGAAAATATGTAAATGAATAGAAGCGGGAGCGCACGCGCCGCCTGCCGGAGGTGGGAGCAAGACAGGAAATGACGTTTTGTTTTTTATTCTATTTAGAATATTAGTATCTAAAAGTGTGATGAAGACAGCACATTTCATGTACTGCTGCAAGTAAATTATGTAATCGTCTTCGGTTGAGACCCGAAGTATAATGGCAAGTTTGCGAGAACACAATTTTATTTATAATTAAGAACAATATATATATTTTTTTGTTTTATTTTATGCGTAATATAAAGTGTTTCGGTGAAGGTAATACTTTTTCTTTTCTATCAATAAAATAATTCTTACAACTTTAAATTATAGTATCTACTTAAAATATAAAGTGAAAAGGTAAAATTGATGGCTGACATAAATTACTACAAAGTTAGTGGTGTCGGTTCAGTCACCTGTATAGAGACTAGATAGAGATGACGTCACCAAAAGACGAATTAAAGTGTGAAAGAAGAATTCCGAGTAGTGAGCAGTGGTTGTAATGGCTTACTTGCAAATCCTGCTCACACATTTATTATTATGTTTGAATGGGTTATCATAATAAATGCCATGTCTTAATAATCTTTCATTAATGTGGATGGAAAAATAACGGGTTTGAATCTGCAACCGTTGAATCGCACTCTAAAAGCTTTGCAAATAAGTTATCATGACCTCTGCTAGCTAAGCCTAATTTCCCTTCCGGATTTCAATACGTCTTGCGGTGACGTCACCGACACCGACAGAGTATATATAAGTACTATAATAATTTTTAAAGTTTAATAATATTGCAAATAATCGCCACGCATACGTTTTAAAAATATTTTACGATTAATCAATCATTTTAAGTCTGTTCCATAATCCCCCAGAAACAACATAAAAACTTCTGAGAATAACACACAAACAAAACAATCACTTAAAAAATAACCACAACTTTGTATTGCAAAGGTAAAGAAATTATAATAAGTTGGCAACATGGGAATCATGTAAATTTTCAATTAGCAACTTTTAACCAACTAATGAATTTGTATAAAAGCTACGTTGATGCTTAAGAATCTGCTAAATAATATATGAGTGTGGAGGAAACACGGCATCGTTTTCCGTAAATGCATAAGAATGTCTTCCCTGTTGTATGTGTGGTAACCAAAACGTAGGACAATACATAAGACATAAGCTCCCTTTGAGTACGGTGGCCTACACTAATTAATTACCTCTTACGCGAACGTACCTATCGTGTGGAGGTAACTTATTGATTCACCTGTGTGTACTTCCCAATTGACGTCACGTATATTTATAACGTCCTACATCATTAATTAGAAATATTTTAACACGTTGTTTCTTGTTAAAAAATATATATATATTAATATGTTAAGAGAGTAAGAAAGAGATATAAAAATGACTGCGTATTTATATCTCATAACAATGAAATATTTTCTATTAAATAAATTTATTTCGAACACCAGATACCGTCCTGTAACTAGTTCTGTTATATATCTGTCCTGTGCTCATTATTATAATTTCTAAGCAAACGGTAACAAACATTGATAGAATTATGTTAGCTAAGGCGTAAATAAAATAATGATAATATTATCATATGTTTTTCTACAAAGCATCGTTGTAACCTATATATTCACTTCTATAAACATATCGGATTAATAATGAAGGGAATGCAGAGAAACTAACAAAAGTTCAAGCCAAGAGTTTAGGTTCAACACGTTCGTTCACGGTCGTATTTTTATAAACAAAAAATGGCAATGTTAGTAAGTTTATCTAGATGATTATTTGTACATAATTCTATAATTAATTTTTACTCTGGTATCAATAAAATAGAAATCTCCTTGGTAATACTCAACTCCACAAGACTCTCCTGTCGGGGTCGCGGCGATTCCTGCAACGAACCCAGGACATCGGTAAAGGTTAGAGAGGGACCGGGTGTATTTTAGTCGGTAGGAGTCCGGCATAACGTCCATATGGATTTTCCTCTTTCTAAAAAATGGTGGGTATACATTTATATGCCATAATACGAAAGAGAACGGCATCAATGCTAAGCAGAACGCGTGCATCTTAACAACCTTAATTAGAAAATATTATAGTCCATTTCTTGAGCATTGGGTAGCTATATTCTAAATAATGTAGCCCATATGTCCAGTTATATTTTACTAACATAGGTGTAAGAAAATGTATTACTAACACTATGTTTTTTTTTATCCGAAATAATATATATATTATCATTAGATATTATTTATATTTAAATAACATTCTCATGAGAGTTCTATATTTCACTTATTTTTTAATCAATTCATTTTATTCTCGCAGCTATTTGTCATTATATGAACCGTCAATAATTAAATATTTTAATAAACTGTCTAGTTTTAACTGTGTGACTGTTGAGCGTGAGGTCCTGGGTCCGATTTCCAAGTCGGGAAAAGTGTTATTGAGTTTCCTATTAGAATATTTTTAGTTCAGTAGCACCCCAAAGTTTGAAATTTTCCCGGTAACTACATGGAAATAGGCTCACCACCTTTCTTACATGTGAGAAATCGGTGTACACTGTACAACTATGACTACCCCTCGTGGAATGCAGGCGTGATGTTTTCATATAATCTAAGATATAAAGACAATAATCAGACGCAACACTAAACAAATAACATGATTAATCGAGCAACTTTAAGTCCGAAACAAAATTATTTGAAGCTTTCGTTCAAAATGTTTCATTTAATAAACCTAACACCGGGACTTTAATAAATTCTAACCGAAATCCCCACAAAGATGTTTTCCTTAAGAATGTTGAGCAACGGCCCGCAACACAATGGTAGAATTATTAAGGCAGACTATTACAATTTCCTTAAGATGGTGTCATTTCTTTCCATATTTGATGGAGGTGGCGGTAAACTTCTTCATGGGAATAGATTGTCTCATTGTGCTACTACTTCCAAAGTAATTAAATTAAATTGGAGGGTTATATCATCTGCTTCATTGGTCTCTTCATTGGTGCACACCGTTCTTTAAATGTTTTACAAATAATTAATTCTATAGAATTATTATTTTCTAAGGAAACATTGAAAAATAATAGACACGAGCAGGACTCGAACCCGCGATCCTTGACGTACTGTGTCATGGCTCTCCCAACTGAGTTATCGTGTCATGCTGGCATCCATTAAATTTCAAGATTCCCTTCTCGTCTTAAAGAGACGCCTGGCGATTTCTATTTAGCAAACATTTAAGATTACTAAAATAATTAATATAGGTATTACATGTAAAAAAAAAAAAAAAAATCTATATAATTTAACTAAAAAATAAAACCGCCACAAGGCCTCAAAGGCATCAAAGAAAATGATGATATTGAAACAGTTCAACAGATTCTCTCAAATCATAGCTAAGAACACTCACAACCAAGTTACAAACAAAGAAAATCCGGTTCATCCGTTTAGGAGCTACGATACCACAGATAGATACACAGATACACACGTTAAACTTATAACACCCCTCTGTTTGTATTAGACAAGCAACATTTAGTAATATCTTAGGTTTGCGCGATCACTACACATTATAATAAAACAACTTTTAACCGGATTAACAGTCGCAGGAGGACGACCACGACCACGAACGCTGCAAAGTGTTCGAAACGTCAGGAAAAACAAAAAACCAATAATACACGCGATTAATCCGGTTAAAAGTTGTTTTATTACAAGCAACATTTGTTCTAATTTCTATTTGTAAGGTCAGAAAAAACCTAAATACGTTGGGCATAAACCTAAACTATCCATGTCGGGGTTGGTACATGAAAATTCTGAGCGTTTTAACTACTCAAATAAACTGCCTCATTGATCTTGTGGTCGCAAATGCAGCTGCTGAGCGTGAGGTCCTGTGTTCGATTCCCGGGTCGGGCAAAGCGTTATTTGGTTTTTCTGTGAGAAAATTAGCAATCAGCCCGGACTTTGGAAATGACAATAAGCTCACGTTACCTTTGAATTTTAGTTACTAACAGCATCAGTGAAATGTGAGTATATAGCCATACAAGTCTGCCTACCTCCTCGAGAAATACACGCTGCTATGTTATTTATAAATTATGTTGAAGGAAATACGAATTGGTAATCGATATTTATTAATTATCTAAAGAGTATCCCATTGATGTGATTCGCCCATTCAAAGTCGCCATATTTTATTGGAGACCGCACAGTCTGCCTGTGTGTCTTTGTGTGTATTTTAGATGTAATAATATTTTTTTAAATAATTTGTATGTAGCTCGTATATTGTGACCCAGTTAGTAGAGTGTGATAGTAGGATAACATTTGATGAGACATAGTTAGATTAAAGGAGACCGCATTGATGGTGGTAACCACCAATAACAGCATTCCCAATGAGGGTTGACATCAGGCAGGCGGCCGGTCATAAAACATAGCCAAAACTTTAGCAGCATGCCAGTACAAGTAGAGAGTATGTATGGAAGAAAAATACATGCTGCGCTGACCCCAAATAAATTGGGGTAAGGGCAGGGGAATTATAATAATGATTTTATAAAACAAAATATATATGATGCAGATCTTTGGAACTCTTCAATTACTAACAGCAAAACCGTGTGCGCTTGTATAATAAATCGTTTTTACCATTCCACTGAAAGCAGTTATTGCTTCAAAAAAAAAAGTTAGGTATGTATATGAAAGCTATAATTTTTTGCGGAAAAAAGAATACGGTCGCGAGCAGGCTTAGCGGTCAGAGCGCCTGGAGTATTTATCCGGGAGGCGCAGGTTTGAAACTTTTGAGTTCGCTAAGCATGTATTAGTGCTTTTCTAATATTTATCTGTACTAGTATGTAGGTATATACCTACCTATTAGAATTAATATTTTAAAATATGTTTAGTGCCGTCACTGGGCACAGTGGTGAATTAAAAATATTTATTACGTTTTTTCTTTAACTACTATTGAAGTACTCACTTCTAAAGTTTTAAGTGCAAGTATGGCAAACATAAGCCAAAACAACCAACGTACTCGCCAATATTATGATGAAAATTGATAGTACGGGGAACACATTATTATTCCTCCCCAAGGTTACCCTTTAAGTGTCGCCATGCCATGTTATTTGATCCGCTACCAGCACAGCCAACGTGAATGTTGTTTGACGAAAATTCCATACACAAAGCTTTCAGGTTTACTGACATGTCGGCTCTAAGTCCGACACTGCGACGAGAAAGAAAAAATGCGTTGTTTGTGTTCTTGACATCGATGTCGTAGCCAAGGCTTAGGTATATATGTACCTACTAAACCTATATGCTATTCTTAGAAAGGATGTAGGTTGGGTATATATGTTTGGTGGCTGTGTTTGTTGTAAAAGTTATTTTCACAAATAAAACATTTACAGGCACTTTTGAATTGTCAGAAGTTAGTTGCCGCTTTCCAAAGTATATATTCCTATGGAGAAGAACCGGCAGGAAACTCCACTTTTATATTACTAACTCAGCGTGCAGTGGTCAGGCGCCGAACGACACGCCATCCATAATTATATCCTAATTCTTCTGCATCACAGCGTTCACTACTAAGCTTATACAAGCCTACTTTAGTATAAACATATGGTATGTAGTGTAGAGGTAATCTAATAGACACTACCGAATCAATATCCTGTATTGGAGGCTGACAAACTGTTTGTGTCACTATAGCCATGGGGCGTTGTCGAATACAGTAGCCGGTAACCAATAGCCAGGGGTGTGATACGTGTGCACATATTACTATGATGTGTTAAAAAATTAATTAAGTCTAACACTATAGTTAATTAAGGCCCATAAATAATCTAATCTCATTTCAGAAGAGCCTCTGATTTTAAAATGTCGCCTACTACACGGACTTTGGCAATGTCATGCATTTTACCATGTCAAGTCATATATCGACACTCAGAACAAGCTTAGAATTGTTAAGTTGGTGCAACCGAGCCTTAATATTCTTCGGGACTAACGGTAAGACTCGAGTGCTAAGTTGACACAGTGGCTGTGGTTGACGCAGTGGTCGAGAGACCGACTGCTGCGCTGCGTGTCGCAGGTTCGATTCCTGCACGGAGCAAATATTTGTACGATCTATAGATAATTGCTCCGGGTCTGGGTGTGTGTGTGCTTGTGACATTAAATGTTTGTAAACGCACCCACGATGCAGGAAAAAATCCTAGTGTGGGGCAACGTTATTTAAAAAAAAGAAAGAAAAAAGAAAGTGCTGTTGTATAACAGACGAATAATATAGTTTTCTATCTATTCCTTTTTGCTTCAAAAACTATAAGGATCAATTGCACCAACTTAATTTTAAACCGTAACTAACATGACAGATTTTACATAATAAAAAATAAGTAATAATGTTTATTTCATCAACCCATGTAGGTAGATAACAGTTATTAATTTTTGTTTTGTTTAAGCTGTCGGTCCCGGTTGTCAAATTAAGATCTATGACAGCCGTTACGGGTAGTCAGAGGCCTGAAAATCTGACGACCAGTCATACCACGAGATATCGTGTTACCTAGTAATTGGGTTGTGGAGGTCCATGGAGGTCAGATAGGCAGTCACTCCATGTAAAATACTGGTATTAAGCTGCATACAATGTAATTAGGAAAAGGATAGGCAGATATTGGTATTGGTAAAGCGATCTGGTTTCGGCAACTCCCCGCTCTTGGCGATTATTTTGCGTCCGGGGTGGAAATGGATTTGAGATATATATATATATATATATATATACATAATTGTTAATTTTGGAGTCTCCTTTTAAGAAAAGATTTGCTTGTGTTAAGTGGTTCCGCTCCTCCAGTTTGCATGCATTAACACATATGTAGAGACATATGTGTGAAATAAGTAATAGAAATAATTTCGAAAGCTTGCCAAGAGATTTTAACAATTAATTATTTATATAAATAAGATATGCGCACATGGTTTTGTGTGTGTGCGGTGAGATAGTGTGTGTCTGTATAGGTGTGGGAGGTGTTGTTTTATGTATGTAATTATATGTATGTCTATCAATTATATGTATTTAGGGAACTTTGTGATTATGTGTAGCATAGCTTCGATTTATGCGTAACTCTTCATCAACCATCCACCGAGTGTCTTTTTGCAGTCATGGTATGTTATAGTATATTGTGGGTATATTGTTGAGAGAATTGTATATGCGAGAAGATACATTACATAGAAAAACTGACACTACAATAAAGTAACACGTCTGTTTTGGTTACCGAGCCTCAGCATATGGATTAAAACAAAAGAAACGCATAAAACACTTGAACCTTCAATTAAGGTTAAAATAATATCATACCTACTGTTGAACAAACTGAAACCAACAAATTCCATAATGGTATCATATTTGGGTACATAAAAACTTTAATAAAATTTGTTTTCACTGTCTTTTTGGTAACGAAGTGGGCAACATTCCAAGTTGTAGCTGAAACGTTCAAACCACATACTACCAACGCATAGTAGATAGGTATATATACGAAATTTATTTTTATACTATACCTACTTACTTCATATTTCTAGTAATGAGCTTTTTCTATCAAAATTTTTTCATCGCGCTGTTTTTACAAAGAACGTCAATTTAAATTGTAGCCCATATTTTATATAAATACCACATAAAAATTACAACTGCGATCCACACATATACTCCCAGAAATTATATTTATTGCGTCGCTAAGTACCATTCATGTAACTCGAACCCACAAACTTACAAATTTAATTACCCAATGCAAATCAAACTTTCATGTAACGTAATAAGGGTCGTAACAACTGTAAATTCGAGTTGGTATTGCGATTGTACAGTTATGTATTCTGTCACAGAGTGTATCACGGCAAACCCACATAATGTATGCTGTCGACGAACCTGACACAGGCGAGTCTATTACTCACGGTCTGTAGAATTTATGAAGCGAATAACATACAGTGTCGAGTTATTGGAAACGTGATACTAATGTTGATACAGTTACCGTATAAGGAGATGGAATGAAGTAGGGTATTTTTATTTTACACGTATTATGGTTAATGAAATCCCTGAATGTATAAAATAAAGTTCCCCTCCGTGTCTCTAGCACCGTGGGTGATTATCTCTGCAACTACTAAATGGCTTTTATTCGGGTTGTGATTTTTTGCAGAAAGAAACATACGGTCGTGAGCAAGGTTTAAACCTGCGTCTCCCGGACACAAAAAATCTTAACTAGAGTTTGCTACGCATGCGTTGATGCATTTGCAAGATATTTCTGGATTTTATTCTGGTTTATACTATAATTTTTGTTTGCAACTTCCACAAAGTCCACTTAAAAACGTTGTTAATCTACGAAGAAATTGAAGCCGGGGAGGAATCAACTAGTTCAGGAGAAACACGAAGAGGCGATTATTGGCACAGCACTAAGGAGAGATAGTCGGAATTCAATAGCACCAATGTCAATGATTAATTTTGTATATTTTATTATTTACAAAAGAGACCCGACCCCTCTCTAAAGAGAATTTACTGACCTAAGTGTAAGCGACTTAATAAACTTTAAACCGAAGAATAACGCTACCAAGTCTTCTGAAACGGTAACTGATGGCTCAAAATTATTCTTGAGGAACTGAAGAAATACTCACCCAAATTTATAATGAATTCTTCCTAATTGTTAAAATCTTTGCATTTGACAGGAATACCTACATACATTCAGAAAAGAGGTGATTATTAAACCTACTCGAAGCAACCGGCTTAGAAATTTTTCGATAAATTTATGATAATTATAGACTTTAATATATGTCAAAGTATATACCCCCCGACCGTATTTCGGTCATGGCGGCCTATCTCCTGGAGATCAGCCAAGTACGCAGGAGATATTATAGTGCACAAGTGTATGCGCAAAACCTGGTGCACTCCCACTTCCTTCACTCTCATAGTCCGATGGGACGGTAATCCGACTCATCGGAGATCAGGCGCAGGACCGACGGCTTTACATGCTCTCCGAAGCACGGGGGTGTCTTAGCACCATTTCCAAACTCCAGGCTGCTACTGGAAATTTCCTGATAGAAACACCAAATAACATTGTGCTGGACTTTGGAATCAAACCCAGGACCTCCCGGCTCAGGCTCAACAGCCGCGCTTACGACCACGAGACCAACGAGGCAGTCAAAGTAAATGTACAAATATATCAAAGCATGTAATAGCAGCAGATAATTCGCAGTAATCTCTATTATTAATCTGTGGAAAATGTTCTGTTTGTTCCATTGATTCTCTGTTGTAAAATTTCCTAAAACTTTTTATATAAAATGCAATATCGTTTTTTCTTTTTACTTTATAAAGTAAAATAAAATGCCCCACAATAAATTCCTTAAGCTTTAGAGATAAGTCGTTGGCTGTTTCGCACTAGATGGGACGACGATGACCAGTGGCTTTTGTTGCTGCCGTGCCAGCCCCATCCCGTCATCGTACCGGTGACGTAGCGTCTCAAAACAACCAATCAGCAAGTTTGCTAACATCATCGAGTAAAACAGTAGCACATTTGACAAACTTCTCATATTTAATTATAGTTCTATAGTGAACTGTTTCTCCAATTAAATTTAGGAAGTTAGCAAAGTATTACAAACTTGTTACTTTGCGAACCACGGTACCATAGCTAGACGTGACTGCTAGCAATCTAACCTTTAGTGCTAAACTTCCCTATCTTCCCAGAAATCAGAGGGAATATCTACTACGAGTAGCAAGATGAAGTCATTACACGAATGTTATGCATATTAGGGTGTAACCACACACTAGACTTTTAAGCATCAGATGATTATGTGACTGTGCCGTGTTTCGGCTGTCTCATCATCCCCCTGCCGTTATCCAAATTTATTTAGGACCGGCACAGGAATTATACTTCTTCCACTTTCTAATTGTTTTTGAAATTTAAGGCTGTCTGAGTTCGATGAAAACGTGTGTTTTACAGATAAATCTTCGATAGGCATTAACGCATGCATAGCGAACTCTAAAGTTATAATTTTTTGTGGAAAAAGAATACGGTCGTGAGCAAGATTCGAACTTGCACCTCCCACGTTCGAACCTGCGCCTCCCTGGAGTATTTATCCGGGAGGCGCAGATTCGAATCTTACTCACGACCGTATTCTCTTTCATATCAATTAATGTTCACCGGTTACTACTCACGTGCATTTTTCGGGATTGCCCGACTGTTTGACTCGCGACATCGCCGCGGGTTCAGCTCATGACTAAGGGCTCCGTTCGAGTTCGAAACTAGTCGGGCAATCCCGAAAAATGCACGTGAGTAGTAACCGGTGAACATTAATTGATATGAATATGTCTCACGAAAGTTTTTGTATTCTCTTTCCACCAAAATGTATAACGTGTGTTTTACTTTTGGAAGCTCGCTGCTCTCTTGGATTGTAATACAAAGTACAAACAGCTACAGAAGCGAGCTGTTATCACACGTACATGTGATACTCTAAAGTCACTCAAACACCGAAACTGACGAACAAATGCGGAGTTCAAAGTTCAATCACTGCAACGCGATTGAAGTGTCGATCGTCGATGCTAAAGGCGTACGTACGTTATCCTTTAGGCGATTTGTATAGTACCTATTATTATATGCATCCTCACCCTGTACCAATATTGATTCTCTATTCACGTCGCGATAATCACCGATTGATGTCATCCGCACAAGCTCATTGAATGCGACTGTCATTAAGGGGAATTAGTAACGCGTTTATATATTGTGTAAGTGGTCAAATTGGTTCCATGAATTACCATTATGTGGTGGCATTAGGCATTGAATTGATATGTGAAATTCAATATATATTCCCACATAATTTTGTACATGTAATTGTGTATATTTAATCTGAAACAACATCATTGTAAGATCTATTGTATCATAAATTCTGGCAAATAACTGATACGAACTGATTTGAAATTATGTGGTAATGTCAACTTTTTTCAACCGATGAGAAACGTAGGAGTTTTTCAAGTCGACGCGTTTTGTATGACCACGAATAGCTTTTTTCAGAGTGGTCCTATTCTGATGATTCTTTATTATTTTCCCTAAGGTAGGTATAATGTTTAGCTTTGTTCTTAATTTTGTATCATGGCCAAAGGTAATGCTAAACAGTTTCGTTTAAAAAAAACGGTTGCTTTTTCTGTTCTCTGTGATGATTGTGATTTCATATCTGTAGTAGATACCTACACGAGTCTTGGTTTTAATCAATAAAAAAATATTAAAACTCAGCATTAGTCCATAACTCCCTCGATTCGTAAAATACTCTAAGATAGAGGCTATGTGCAATTTGTTGCGGAAATACGTTTTGAAAACATTTTGTCTCTCTCTCTTTTGCTTCTAATAGCCAGGTTGAGTAGATAAAATATTTCAGATATATTATTATAATATTAATGCTATACACACAAATAAAACCTTTATAAATTGATAAGGCTACTTAACTATGTACAAGAAAAAGATAATAAAAATAAATATATAACATAAAGAAACGTGGTTTAGGCGTCGAAGTATTCCTCCGTATCGCTGTCATCCGGTTAAGTGCCCAGAAGACTGGCAGCGTTGCCACGTTGAATGGCAATGCTAATTCTCTGATCAAGAAACAGGCTAGTCCTCTCACGTGTGTCTATTAGTCTGCCAGTTAAATTATTAAATATGATTAACAAAAATCTAAATTTTTATGTAGTGAACGGGTTTTAAGAAATTGTAAAGTCTCTAATTTATCATGAGACATGATATTTGCTCATGAAAGATTTTCACCACTGAAAACTTTACTAATCTTTTATTTATTTTATACGATGCAACAAGAGACTGGACTCAAAGTAAAAAGATGCAAGATATAAACCCCTTTTATTTTACATCATTTATATAAAAAGCAAGATTTATGCGTCGTGCATTTAGATAAAAGAACCGCCACTGCAGTGTATTATCTTAATTCTCAAGTCAAAACGTGTACTTACTTAGATTTTAATAAAAATGGTAAACTTTATCTCGGGGTCATTCACCGGAGACTCGGTCAGAACACAATACATTATTATCAGG
Organism: Xylocampa areola; assembly: GCA_935421205.1. Classification (NCBI taxonomy): domain Eukaryota; kingdom Metazoa; phylum Arthropoda; class Insecta; order Lepidoptera; family Noctuidae; genus Xylocampa; species Xylocampa areola. The sequence continues at coordinate 17,086,874 of OW285204.1, forward strand.
ACTCTACAAAGCTTTACCACAGTTTTTCTTTTCTTTTCTTTTTCGTAACATAATAAATATGTGTTGGGGAGATGCTATCGAAAGCAAGGATGCGCAGTACTATTGTCATCGGTTTCGGCGAGTTAGACCTCACATTATTTTATAGTTGATCAGCTATTAGTGAAGTTGTGGTGTGGATGATAACGATGAAATAGTTACTTAATAGTTAAGTTAAATTATTAAAATATATAGTGATGAATGGAAGTGCTACTTCTATATTATTTGAAAGAAAATACTATTTCAACTCGACGCCTGAATAAATTGAAATCGATAATTATTCACTGTCTCCACATTCTTTATGGTCGCTCATCACTGCGCAGCAATCATACAGGTAATATTATCTAGGATCGATTTATTGATATTTTATTATATTTTTTGGTGAAACCATAAGAACTGCAACAAAGCCGTACTGTGGAGATTTTATTGATGTTTAGATCCATAATTTTTCGGTGGCCGAAGCCGCGGCTTATTCTGCGTTCGAGTCAAACGCCACAAGGCGATTGTTCGATGAATACTTCCATATTTATAGCAATAAAATTGATTCCCGATCATAGTTAAGCGAGAATCATTTCTCACTAGTAGTAGTTAGCAATTAAAGATGAATCTTTGAAAAGCATTAACGCATGCTTAGCGAACTCTAAAGTTATTATATTAAATGGAAAAAAAATACGGTCGTGAGCAGGAATTGAACCTGCACCTCCCGTATTCATTTTCCTTTTAATATAATAACTTTAGTAGTTAGCACTTCACTTTTAAAGTTTTTAATATTCATGAGAGCAGTTTTATCGAAGTCATATCGCTAGTGTCTGTCGGCCATACACGTACCTCGGTTAAACATTATTAAGGGTTCGCCTGTACTATTACTATGCAAATGAGAATTTTGCACCAGCCAAACGACGGCTATATTTATGTAATTGATTGATGAACAGCTTTTTTGCTCACAACTAATGATGATTTTTATTTTGTGTACACTATAAATTTTCTTTTGTTATTAATCTTCGTTTCTGTACTAGAATCAGTGTTGTAAATTGTACAAATAATAAAAAAAACTTTGTTCATATTTTGCGAGACTAAACACATATTACCTTGTAAGTCTGGTGGCCCCAAGCGCGACTGCTGAGCATGAGGTCTCTGGTTCGATCGAAGTCGGAACCGGGTTGGGCAAAGTGTTATTGGGTTTTTCTGTTATAACATTCTCAGTAGCAGCCCAGAGATTGGAATTGTGCCCTGTAGATGGCAATAGGCTCACCAAACATGGGACTTAATAACAGCATTGGTGAAATGTGGGTGTGCAACTGTGTACGTCTCTGCCTACCCCTTCGGGGAATACCGACCTTCTTTTTCTTCTTATCGTGTGGTTGATGAACAACCGAGTGTCAGAGTTTAAACTACCCGTAAGTCTCTGACATGGCTTTACACACCATAGAGAACATCTCTCAGGTGTGCTGTTTTCCTCACATGTTTTTCCTCACCGTTTTAAGCAAGTGATCATTAATTTATAATACGCACATGACTTCGAAACCGTGCGTGCCTTGGATTGGAACTTGCGATCTTTGACTTGGCAGTCCAATGGTCATAACAGTAGGCTATCACTGCTAGAATATATATAATACAGACTTGATATGAAGAAGAGTAGTAATCAAAAGCCGATCTCACCAACCATACCGTCCAAGGTTGTGGAATCCACCACAGACACTGTGCCGGATTCCTAACAAATAAAAACCACACGGGCCTCCACTAATCTTTGTCCCTAAATCATAGCTGCATTCGTCACAACCCCAGCAGGTTATGGTCTGTCGAATGTATCAGCGGGCCACGCCATTTGACTTTGTAACTGTAGTCGTTCAGGTATAATAAAACATCCGGACAGACCGTAATCCAACCCATAATTACAAAAATCAAATCACAGAACCTAACCTAAAACTTCACCAGATCACAAACACGATACGAGCCCCGTAATTACTAAAGTTTCATCCGCTTGGTGTCCAACAACTGGAAAACACAATATATTTGTAAGGTGTTGTTCACAATACGTCTGGATATGCAAATTGGGGAGCAGTGAGTCGACAACTTTGATGTTTCAGGAACTATGCATGGCCCGTGTACTTACTTGGAATACGGGTGGTTCTGCTTTTACCACTACCATTTGTTGTAGCGGAGATTTTGAAATTATACTTTTTTGGTTTTAAGTAGTATCACAACTGCCTCATTCGTCTAGTGACCACAAGCGATTACTGAGCCTGAGACACTGAGTTTGATTCCAGGCTCAAACAGTATAATTGGGTTTTTTGGTTAGGAAAATATTTGTAGCATCCCGGAATTAGGAAGTTGGCTGTATGACACTCCAGTACTTCCAAAAGTACTTAAAGCCATCGGTCCTGTACCTGATCTCTCTCCGGTCATGTCGGATTGCCGTCTCATCGGATTAAGAGGGCACCATAATATATCTTGCGTACTTAGCCAATCTTCGTATACCGGTACAGGCCGCCGTGACCAAAAATTTGGTCAGTAATATGTTAGGAAGACGAGGTTGAAATGTTTTTTAATTAATATTATGGACATACATCTTTACCTATGTTATTTAAATAGGTTATATTCGTCCCATAGCAGTTCAAAGACCATTTATCATACAGAGCAGACATGGGCTTTAATCACTACGCTAGCTTACTTAGCAGGTTTTTGATAATTAGGCGATTTCAGACCATTAAGTCCAGGTTTCCTCGCGATTTTTTCCTCCAACGTAAGTAAGTCTGTATTGTCTAAGTTAACTCAAAACGTACATTGAAAAAGCTACATTAGTATAATTATCTCAAAAGTTACAAATTCTTGAGGAAAAAGAATGCGGTCGCGAGCAGGATTCGTACCTGAGCCTCCCAGATAGTTCGCTACGCATGCGTTAATACTTTTCGAAGATTTATCTGTATTAATTATCCCAAGTTTATTCAAACTTTGTTATTCCACACGCTGTTATTCAGAAGACGAGCCCCAAGCGCCGAGATTCTCTAATCCTTTATTTTTAGACATAATTTTAGTGAACAGAGCGCCTGAAGGTGAAACAAAATGACTAGATAAATACATAAAATAAAGATAAGTAGACGACCACCAAATTCTCCGAAGAGCTGTTTTACATATCATACATTGACAATTGCCTGCAGGCGTTTACAAAGTTAAAAGTTATTGAGTGATTGAGTTGGAGATCGAAGACATAACTAAAACATGTTTTAATTTATTTAATAATCTTTAATAATTTTCTCCGGACTGCCTCGTTGGTCTAGTGGTCGCAAGCGTGGCTGCTGAGCGAGAGGTCCTGGGTTCGATTCCCAGGTCGTGAAAAGTGTTACTGGATTTTTCCGATAGGAAATTCTCAGTAGCAGCCCGGTGTCAGGAAGTTGGTGGTGTGACAACCACGGGGTGGTTCGGAGAGCACGTAAAGCTGTCAGTCCTGCACCTGATGTCTCTCCGGTCGTGTCGGATTGCCGTCCCATCAGTATATGAGAGTGAAGGAAGAGGGAGTGCACCTGTGTTTGCGCATACACTTGTGCACTATAATATTTCCTGCGTACTTGGCTAATCGCCGTGGTGAAAGGCCGCCGTGATCGAAATATGGTCGGGCGGTATATACTTTGACATATATTAAAGTCTATAATAGTCTAGCAGCCGCACCTGAACCGAATCGCAATTTTCTTTTTCATTTTAGTCACGTCACGTTGATGATTTGAGGTGTTGAATACAGTTCCAAGAGAAAGTACAATATTTTAAAGTTACAATATTAAATGGAAAAAGAATACGGTCGCGAACAGGATTCGAACCTGCGCCTCCCGGATAAATACTCCAGGCGTGTATAGGTACTGAATTAATTGCAATGACGTCGCCATAAGACGTGTTAAAATATGGAAGAAGAATTCCCGGGTGGTGAGCAAAGGTCGAGATGGCTTAGTGGTCAGAGCTTAGTGGTATTCTTTTTCCATTTAATATTGCAACTTTAGAGTTCGCTAAGCATGTGTTAATGCTTTTCAAAGATTTATCTTGAATTACTATATTTTAATCGCTGCTTACTATTCAATGCAAAATCTCAGCAACGATGCAGCTGCGACCGAAAACTAGATCGTCTACATAGACTCTTAGATGTCCAACTCACTGGTTCTCCAAAAATACACAGTAATTTTACAGAAGTTGTTCAGACTCTTACTGTACACACTCCACGTATACAACCAGTAAACACTTTCAATACTAAATTCTACAAACTAGTTCATCTTCCGACGTCGTGTCTTCTACAGCTCTCAAACAAAGCCACTCAATCGTGAAAGCAAATCGTCTCCACACCAGTAGTAGTGCCTTCAATGAGAAACGGAGCCTACCTGTGTCATGTTTGCACACATCTACGAGCAGCACACGGAATACATAATAACTATGTGCCTCGAATTGTCATCATCAATACACAATTTTAGTAATGGTATGTTAACAATGTAGGTTCCTCTGGCGCAGTAAATTCTGTCGTTTGGTTCTCCATTGAATAAATATTGGAATGGCTTTCAGATGGCTTTTTGGGTCTCTGTGTTTGTGCATGCCCTTTGACGAAAACCCACTCAAAGTGCATCCATACTCAGAAAGATTGAGTGGAATAATCATACATACGTTCTAAATAGGCTTTGAAACAATGTATGAAAATATCTATACGGTACCTTGCGCAACAGCTTGCGGATGGCACTATTTTGACATTTCTTGGTTAAGAAATCGCAGTCATATTTACGTAAAGATAAATATCGTGAAGTAGCCTGGACTTAATGGTCTGAAATCCAATGGTCACAAACGCGGCTGCTGAGTGTGAGGTCCTAAGCTCAACTGCCGGGTCGGGCATAGTGTTTTAGGGTTTTTTCTGTCATGATTTTCCATCAGTAATTCTGATCGTAATATTTTATTTCGTTTTCGTATTTTTCTACCAATATATGCTTTATTGAACAACTGTCATGTTTTCAGATACATTGTTGTTTGTTCAAATCATTGTGTTGTGGAACTGAGCGTAAATGAAAATGGAATAAACTGTTGCAATGATTTGCAACATGTTACGCGCGCGTGAATATTTATTTATTCACGCTTTTATTTGTAGTTTTAATGTTATTTTATTTTAATACATATATTGGTTCAGTGATTTGGTTCTGTGAAGGTGCTGATGGCTAAGTAACAGACGCACAGATCGATCAATCGAGGAAGCTGCGCTAGCTTGTCGGTCTGTGGCTGACTGACCAGCATTTCATACCATGACCCCTCCGTGCCTCGGAGAGCACGTGAAGCCGTCGGTCCCAGTTGACAAATTAAAATCAATAACAGCCGTTACGGGGAGAGAGAGACGTTTGAAAGTCTGACAAACAATCATACCATGAGATATCGTGTTACCCAGTTACTGGGTTGTGGAGGTCAGATAGACAGTCGCTCCATGTAAAATATTGGTATTAAGCTTCATCCGATTTGACTGGAAGCCGGACCCTAATGTAATTGGCAAAAGGCTGGACAGATAAAAATATTGGTTATGTAGCACCTACTGTTATCATAAACCGTATTGTCGTACAAAATTATCAAGTTTCTAGGGCTACATTGGGGTCTTTTATATTTTGCGTTTTTCTTTTTTCCTGCGTATCGCACATGAAATAACGCGGTCATGATGGGAACGCTGTTCATATTGGGAACGGTGCCTTGCCAGTTTTTATTTTTTTATTCACGTATTATTATTAATAAAGCTTTTACAATATTAATAATATAACATACCTACATAAATAAACCACAACTTCGCGGTTGCAGATAATTAAGTCCAGATAGTCTCACGAAATTCGAAATTTTCCTTCACCGTCTGTGATGAGTTAGATTAACTGAGAAAGTATATATAACATTGAGAAATTGAACCCACCATCTTAAGAGGCACGCTCGAAATCACTCTCGGCGACATGACATCATATACCAAAAAAAGAAGGATGCCGATAGATCCATATGAATACACAAGCCACGATATGCTCTTCTAATTCACATCATAACGCACTAAGAACGCACCCTAGCGGAAAAAACATTTCAGTAACGTCGTCTTAAAAACATATCCACATTTTCCCAAAAGCAAGCAGAAACTGGGCATAAATAAACTACCTTAACTAATTAGCAGAGACACTTCCCCAAACCATGAGATAACAGCTAAAGCTATTCATTCATAAATCTCACTAAGAACCTGACTTGCCCGCTCGAAACAAAAAGCAACAAACCTACGACTATACATAACGTTGATCTGAACTAAAGCTGAACACACACTAGCCACTTGTGGCAGCCAACGAGTGGTCACTGTAGGCAGCGAAAAAACTTTATCACCATTTTTTTTTCGCCAGAAAGCATACTGAAGTTCCTTGTAGTCCAGTTCCAAGTGTTGAAAATTTCAACAGACTTTTGGGGTGAAATTTATATAGGAACAAGTATTCTCTATCCGCTCACCCCTGCTTATCAGTGAGCTGCATCTCAATCAAACAGTAGAGTTTTGGGACGTTGCATATAACTGTTCGAAAAAACTAAACAACATGACGGGCGGCTAGACTAGTAGTACCTCCATCTTGCAAAAAATAATAACCATATGACGCTGGTTTTTGTAAAGCTGTATTTCTAAAGGTAAGCAAGGAAGCATTGTGTTGGCAGTAAGGATACCGTTGTTTGTTCACAATATTACTTGTGGCGCATCGATTTCTCTTATAGATCTATATCTACACTGGCTACTTTAAAAGTAAAAAAAATATAGTAGAGTGGCCTTTTGAAAACCGATCGATCGCCACCCTCCCTAAGATGGTGGCTTTAGTAAATGGCTCGTGTGCGCCAACACTAATTCTTGAATGTATGCCAAGTCGGACCGCGATTTTCGCTGACCTTATAAATAGGGTGGCCCAATTTTGGGAATGCAACTTGCAAATAGTGATGTATGTGTGAATATTTTTGTGTATATATTTGCATTTGTATGTGAGTTGGTTTACTTACTGTCGGAGTATTTTTCCTTGTATCTTCGTGTGCACACATATTATGCTAAAAGAAGAGACAGAACGTCGCATAGTAATAGGATGTGTTATTTTGTGTCTTATGTATATTTTCTGTATAATAAGGGCTTTATATTCATAATAATATATGCGATTGTTTATCTTTGTTTGTATGGGGGAAACGCTTCCGCAAAAACGAAAGTAATACAAGTACCATATTTCGTTATAAATAAATATATAACTCAACCGTATCGTATTGTCGAACCCAGCAATATAAATACGAGCTAAGATAACGCAGTTCATTGACATGAATCTCATTTATCAAAGGTATAAAGGTCTTGAAAGGATCTAAATCATTCATTTAAAAATAAAATTGAGGGATACACTTTCATTAAATTGAACAGTGCCGAAAATCAATTTCAACACCCTTCAAGAGTCGTTGACTTTACGACTACTACCCACACACAAAGGTAGATTCGATCATTCCAAATTCATCCACGTATTTTCTATTCCACTATTTACCAAAATAATTCGCATTCACTCAGCTTCTCTCTCCAATACATTCCTCTTCTATAAAACAGCCCTAAACGGGCTTAATCAATCAAATTCCACAGTTATTCGATTCATAACTCAAACATTATAGGATTATCTCACTGACTCCAATGGTCGCTCTGCTCGAGTGGAACTAAATCCCAACACTAAGGATTCATGACGTCAGCACAACTGGCACTTGCATTTTCGTCCAACACTTGAACATAAGCCTTTAAGTAATGAACTCTAAGTTTCGGGTTAAGCTAAAGGGATATTTGGGATTGTTTTAAAAGAGAATTTTCCTAAAAAGAATTCTTTAGTGAATAGTATCCGTTGGAGCGGATTTCGTCAAACTATTTTCACTAAAATACTTTAGTTTTGGTGTAGTTTATTTACTGGATTAACTGCTATGGAAAAAGGTAACAAAAAATCTACTCATCAAGGTTCTGTATGTTTTAGGTGCTATAATTTGTATTTTGTGTTGAAGTCTAATTTAAATCGCACTAAATACAATTGAAAATATTAAAGCTAAAGTTATATTTAATTTGGCGGAAACAAATATGGTTGGGATTTGAACCTGTACCCCTCGAATAAATACTCCAGGCGACCTGCTAACTAAGCCATCCTGACCACTGCTCCGTATTCCAAATTCTTCTTCCCCATTTCAATACGTTTTATAGTAACGTTTTTACTATCTACTGGTCCCTATACAGGTGACTGAATATTAAACCTGAAATGTTACCAGGGACAACTGCAACCTGCTTCTCCCAGTATCCTTGCATTATTTCAAAGAATACTTTTTTAATATAGAAACTACCTAAACTTTAAGATGGTGATAAAGAACAATAAGAGCGAGACAAAAAACAAACATTAGAGGTAGGTCACGTCGCCCAGCTAATAACTATCATCAATCAAGTCTGCTGTTGTAGTGTTGCCGCAACACAGCCTCGATTTAAAAAATGGTAATATTAGGGGCAACCCTGAGGCTGGGGCGTAAAACGATATTTAAAGAAGTGATATTTATTTTTACTGCCTTGTTGGTTTTGTGGTTCCAAGCACGACTGCTGAGCATGAGGTATTGGTTTCAATTCCCAGGTCGGGCAGTGTTATTGAGTTTTTTTGTAAATAAATTCTCAGTAACAGCCCGGTAGATGGCAATAGGCTCACCTCTTATTACATGGGACTAAATAAAAGCATTGGTGAAACGTAGGTGTACAACTGTGTACGCCCCTGCCTACCCCTTCGGGGAATACAGACATAATGCTTTGTTATGTTTCATATTTATTTTCATAGTTTAAACTCTTGATTGTACATCAATAAAACCAGAATAAGATTTACAATTAAAAAAAGGTATAATCGGCGGGTTTATCGGACTCAGCTATTTCTATTAGGCAATCTTTGGATGGATAAGTGTGAAAAGGATAAAATCATCATGTATTGATATTCTTCTTTGTTATTATTAAGGGTTTCTTAAAAATGTAAGTGCAAGTTAGTCATTCAAAACAGTCATGCAGGTACAGTTGTATAAAAAAGTGTTATCATGCTAAAATATTATATTTGTTGGGAAAATCAACACGACCGCGGAACGTTTATGACACCGACTGTTCTCGGCGCTTGATCGAGCGAGATAGATGTATTGACAGAATGTAGGTTGACCAGAATCACCCTATACGCATCTGTTTTTTACATACTCAATGGTAAAAAATTCACAAAAAGAAAATCCGATCTAAATCAAACAGTGACAATATTATAATAATAATAATACTCCTTCCGAACGTATTTCGGTCACGGCGGCCTATCTCTACTGAGATTAGCCAAGTACGCAGGAGATTTTATAGTGCACAAGTGTATGCGCAAACAGAGGTGCCTACCTTCACTCTCATATTCCGATGTGACGGAAATCCGACACGACCAGAGAGAGATCAGGCGCAGGACCGACGGCTTTACGTGCTCTCCGAAGCACGGGGGTGTCACACCACCATCTTCCTGACTCCGGGCTGCTACTGAGAATTTCATAATAGAAAAATTCAATAACACTTTGCCCGACCTGGGAATAGAACCCAAGACCTCACGCTTAGAGGCCGCGCTTGCCTCCCAGACCAACGAGGCAGTCAATATTAAAAAATTAATCATCCAACTGAAAAAAAGGCAAATTCTGTTCAAAGTTACTAGTCTTGTTCGCTATATTAATTCTATGGTATGAAATCTCCGTTTATTCGTGAACCCGCCTCGGGATCGTTAACCGACGCTTTGCAGTCTTCTTTCAAACAATAAAAGCAAATTGAATAAAGGCAAGCCCTTCTTATAAGATATTTGAGAAGCTGCGAGGTTTTAATTGAGAAAATAAACCCCGGGTTGGTAATTTTGGCTGCAGTGTTTGCGGATGTGGGTTGAAGAACGAGGATTATTTAAGTATATAGCTTTTGGATTTTGGTGGAACATTTGAAATAAGTATTTATCGAGTATATTTCGCATTTAAGATCTTAATACCTTATACATTTAACTAATATTTTTAACACTTACAGATTTTATATTTACACAAGTAATGTAAAGTATAATTAAATTGGCAAAAAAAGACAGGTAAATCACATGTAATATGTAGCAGCTATTGAGAACATAAAGAAAATGTTTTTGGTAACATAACATAGCATCACGCCTGTATTTCCCGAAGGGATAGACAGAGATATACCTACAACATAGTCACTCACATTTCACCGTTATTAAGTTCCATGTAATAGATGGTAAACCTATTGTTATCTATGGGGCACAATTCTAAACTCCGAGCTGCTACTGAGAATTTCCTAAGAGAAATAACACTTTAAAACTCAATAACACTGCCCAACCCGGAAATTAAATCCGATACCTCATTCTTAGTAGTCCAACTAGACTAGTCACTAGACCAACGATGCAGCTATATATAAACACGCATACCTAACCAAAAGTATTCATACTAGACATGCATGCTAACATATTTTTACTTGATACATAGCCATCCTATAACTGTCCCACTTGTGGTCCCACTTAGGGAATTTATTTTCATTTTTTTATTTATATTTTAATCACAAAATCCAGAGCTCTTAGAAATTCTGTCAGCTAGGTCTATCAGCCAATGTCGGATTTACAATTTACTTTCAAAACTTTTTACATGCAACAGAACAATTAGGTACAGAACACACTAGTTTAACAGCATTGGTGATATGGGGGTGTGTACACCTCTGCCTACCTCTTCGGGGAATAAAGGCGTGTTGCTATGTATGTATATGATGTACTGGTTCAAAAAGCATACACATTTTCAATAGCTTCTTAACGTAACATTAAAATGTGTAGCATTACTACACGTATAAATAGTAGAATCTGTTATTCTAATTCTACAATGCTATACAAAGAGAACTCGGAAATGTCCCACCTCGTTTTGGATTTAAATGCTTCAAAGGGAATACGTGCTGGTCCTATGTAAGCCTGCCTAAAGACTTGGCTCCTCCTTGTAGAGGATTTAATAGTGTCCGTGTGAAAAGCGACACACTAATGTATTTATCTAAGATATAAGAGTCTTGGTGATAGACTTTGTGAGCATTTATATTTTTCTTCTAATCACTTTCATATTAATTTGTTAGTCATGCAATTTCTTGTGCACAACCCATCCTTGCAAAAGTATATGCACTTAAGCAAGCGGTATTAAGTCGCAACTACCATACGACTGCAATCTAAAGAACTTCATTCCCTTTGCCCAAGCCTCATAGCATCAGAAAAATACTATCAACACTCACAATCTACCTGGCACAGCCCAGACTTCGGATTGCTACTGCAAATTTCCTATCAGAAAAACCGTACAACACTAAGTTCAACCCAGAAATTGAACCAAAGACCCCACTCTCAACCGACGGCATGATTCTAGCAAACCAATTATGTAACAAGTTCTCACACAAAGGGAATAGATTTTCTAATTACTGGTTATAATATCTAATACAATACGGTTCAAAGAGGCCAAAATGTTCTAAACCCTTTGTTATGAGATTAATATTTCAATTAATGACAACGTCAATTAAGTGTGGTCATCATCGTGTTTCCCGGCCAAGAATAGCTCTCCTGCTTAGAATAAACATCTTTCATTACAGTTGCGTTAGAAGACAAATAGTCCTTATTAGGCCAAGAAGTTCGCATCTAATCATCATCTCTGGTAAAGTCTAGAGTTGGACAAGGCCGCAGTCTAACATGTCGATTTAACCAGCAGGCCTATTGGCTAATTTGGTTGACATCGAAGCGATGGTCACTTTGTTGTGTATTGTATCGTGCATGGTATAGCTTGTATTTAAGGAGCAAAATCACTAATAAACATAAGATGATATGAACTACAAGGTGACCATCATTGCGATGATAACCGACTTAGCTAATATAATTGCAGATACTCTTGTCACTAACACTTGACACAACATCCCATAGCATCAGGCCTTTATTCTCGGAGAGGTTAGACACGGGTATGCTGTTGTACGGTGTGAACTACCCACACTTCACCGATGACGCAACAGAGTTCCATGTAATAGGTCGTGAGCCTTTCGCCCCACATCGAAACATAATAGTGAAAAATTACATTACTGCTGCGGGTTGTGACCTCATCATTGCTCGTTTTTTTATGTTTTAAATGGCCACGTTTGGCCACAAACTCACCTGATGGTGAGCGACGGTGTGGCCGAAGATGGAGCACGTAGATCCAGAATAAATCTATTCACTCTTAAGTAGAGTGGATAGATTTTGGGAGAACGATAATTGGGGAATTGATGCAACTACCCAGACCCGTCTCCCACAACGGTTGCACCGGACTGCATCCCGAAACACGACTAGGTCGTTTCACGGCATAGCTTCGTCTGATGGGTGGTAACCAGCCGCAGCCGAAGCCTCCCACCAGAATTGTATTGCCTGTTTTGCACCACACAGGGGCCACGTGTAGGGATTCTATTTTAAGGGTGCACTCCTACGGACTCGGGCAACTCAGTCCCCAATCATGATTGCAAGAAGCCTGTTACAATCCAAAATGTTACAATTTGTTAACAATCGCTGAGGCTACGCAACGCCTACCTTCGTCAATTAATAAGTCTTGCCCTAGACGTCTTTTCATAGCGTCTTCTCGCTCCAGAGCACGTTAATCTATCTTTTCAGTTATTTATCTATTTCCACCATTTCATTTCGAAGCAAAGGTTCTTTCATATCCTTTCATACCTCTGGTTGTGTGGCTCTAACAGGTCAGCCCTTAGTAAACGTATCTAGGTCAATATTATAAGATAATAATCAATGTTTTTCCTCCAGAAATCTTACTTGAAATACAATATTTAATATATTGTATATATTTAATGTATTGTATCGTTATTATGTTGATATAAAAAGTGGGCGATGTGACATATGAAAAGGTACCGACCACAGAAAGTTAATTCCATTTTGATTTAGGCATTTGTGTAGTCGTAATCAAATACCCATTGCGACCCTCAAATATGACCAAAACCTTTTTGTGACATACTGTTTATTATTACTACCCTTGATATTGGAAATATTTAATCTTTTCATTGTTTGAAACACAATTACTTACTATTTTCATTTCGGTTTTGGCCATTTCAGTATTTATTGTATCGGCAGATTTTGAGTTTTATTTAACACTACGTTTACGTCTAGAAGGAAACTTATACCACAATTTTATAACTTTTAATTACTTAATTAACTATTTACAAGAAAATGATAATAAAAGTAAAATATACAACGTAAAACAAAACGTGGTTCAGGCGTCGACGTATTCCTCCGCATCGCTTTCATGTGGTAATGTGCCCAGAAGACTGGCAGCATTGCCACGTTGAATGGCAATGTTAATTCTCTGGCAAAGAAACATGTCTTTATGTAAAATTTTAAATAAATTTGAGGAAACGAAATGTAATAAAACTTTTAATTCAAATTAATTACCTACTTATAGCCTATAGCTTAAATAGAGACCTATAGCTTAAATATCGACTGAAACAGATGACAATAGACTTTAGAGATGTTTTATGTACGATTAAGATTAAGAGGGTAAGCGATTTCGAGAGCTTTGAGAAATAGGCAATCAAATGAAGTGTTACGATTTTATAAAATCCTTTTTTACGGTATCCCCTGAATGAATATGTAGGCATGCCTAATTATTGCAGAATTGACACGTCAAGTAAGTAATTCCGAGCAACATACTGAGATTCTAAACTATAATTCCCACTTAAACCTAAGTAGATAAGGCAAGTTTGATTAGATGACGTCACAAATTCAAAAACAACACATAAAATTACCTCAGTCATAATCCTTCTAAAATCAAACCACAATTTAATAACGTAATCAAACAATGACCCCTACCAAAATTCAATTACTATAAAGGTACTATAAACCTTATATATTATGATTTACGACACTCAATAATAAGCAACAATATCCGGGGCCCCACGATATAAATGAGGGGCCCTGTTTACCTGAACTTAATATGGGAGATTTTCATTTTAGATCCAACACCTTTGCATAGAATGGATGGAAATTTAATTTTACGTATCAGTTTGTTTTTGAAGGCAACGGCATCGTTATTTTGTTAAGAGGCATTTAATAAAGACGGCTTTCTGGTATTTTTGAAAAATAATCCGTAAAATAATACAGAGTACGTTAACCTTTAATCTCGGTTAGCAATCCAAGATCTATGACACTCAATACATGTAGTCAGATGCAGAACTACCCATTAACTGGGTCTTCGAGGTCAGATATTGAGTCGCTCCATGTAAAATACTAATATTAAGCTGCATCCGCTAAGACTGGATGACGACCCCAACGTAGTTTAGTGACTGCTTCATTGGTCGTAAGCCGAGCTGCTGAGCGTGAGGCCGTGGGTTCGATTCCAAAGTCAAGCAGTGTTTTGGTTTTTTGTGGTAGGAAGTTCTCAGTAGTAGGCCGGAATTAGGAATTGCCCTCAGTAGATAGCCACCACCACAATTGGGACTTATACAACGGCATTTGCGAAATATAAAACGATATTTTCCTTTTTTCTGTTTATATATAATTGTTTTGAGGTCGTATAATTTTAATTTTAAGACTATGATAACAACGAAATTTGCTTTAATAATATTTTTATATTCACTGCCTCATATAAATCAGTCAATACAAATAACCTATCGTAGAATTTCTATTTACGTCGTGATTTTGCAGAAATCCATCATGGGATTTCCTCCAAAATGTATGTTATCATACGAAAATAGCTCAAAGCAGCCTCCTGCGAGCAGCAAAGCCAACTGATATTTTCAGTACAGTGAAGTGAGCGAAAGCTTGATCTCCCCTGAACACGCCACCACCCTATAGATTCGGGAACGATCGGCAGCCGAACTTTGGCGAAGTAATTAACACAAGTACAGTATAAAACATCAATAGGTTAACTTTTCTAGCTTACTATTTTCGTTCCTGGTAAATTTAAGACATTTAAGAGAATACGGTGAAGAGGAATTACGTGAAAAAAACAAAAATAAAGTTCTAAAATTGCCAACCCGCACTGAGATAGTGTGGTGATTAATACTTGCACCTTCTCTGTACCTCTGAAGAACAGACCCTTGCCCTGCAGTGGGACAGTTACACCTGATTATGTCTTGTTACAAGCAATAAATAAATACATTTACTCTGCACGGACACACAAACACAACAGAGAGAAGATAGTACTCAAAAAAACACAAAAATAATGGAACATAACACACGACTAGTAATAATTAAAGTATGCCCATGCCAACTCAGCATTAGCTAGGCGCGGAGAGCTCATTATAATAAGTTTAATAGTAAATAAACTATACATGTAGAATAGTCTCCACCTGCAAATCTGATCCTTGTAACCAGAGGAAGCTCGACCCTTGTCATACAGGATGTCCTAGTTCAAGGGTCGAGACCACACTGATGTAAAAACTCGGTAATGATTTCTTGGAAATTAATAAATAAATATTATTATTCAAATATATCATAAGGCAAACATCATTACTTACACTGCCTCGTTAGTCTAGTGGTCGCAAGAGTAGATGCTGAGCGTGAGGTATTAGATTTGATTACGAAGTCGAGTAGAGTGTTATTGGATTTTTCTGTTAGAAATTCTCAATAGAAGCCCGTATTTGGATTCGTGCTCGGTTGAGGGCAATAAGCCCATCACCTATTACATGGAACTTACTAACTTTATCGGTGAATTTCCATGTATGACGGTTGATACTCTGAGCTGGTTATAAATATAATTACATAAACTATTCTCTAAGTTATGATAACATAAGATAATTTTATTTGCTCAAACAGGTGTGTGTATGTAAGATGACAAAAATAAAAAGATAGGTACAAAACAGGTTTGCCAATTGATATGGCGTGCAAATGTTTTGACATTAATTATTATTATAATTAGAATATTAAATTGAATTATATAAATAAATATGACAAAAGTAAAGAAATAATATCTAATAATTGAAAAAAAAAATATAATTAAATTAAGAAAAAGAATAGAATTTATTATGGTTATCAAAAGTTTGTGAGAGTATAGTAAGCTTTCTCTTTCAAAAATGTTTTAGTTTTGTTTAAATGTGTCACTACTGAGCTCATGTTACATTGATGATGTTTTAGAATATAACTTTTTAAAACGTTTACCTGATCGTTTTGCTTACTGTACCTATATTCATTGATATTCTAGTTCTTTAGAATGAATTAACATAAAATGCTTAGTGTGTTAATTAATATTATTTTTTTTCACATTTTTCCTTTAGGTTCATATTTCTCACAGTCGTATTTTTAATTATATTAAAGGTGACACCCGTAATAAGTCCGTTAAATGGCAAATTCAAATTATAGTTGTCATTTCTAGTGAAATCAAAAGGCATGAGAATTAAAAAAGACATTCGTTTTTTTTTGCAAATTATATGATCTCATATTCATTTATTTTGAATTTTTCTTAACCTATTCGACGTCGTGACTTTACAATTTTTCTCTTTTAAATTGTTAAAGTATACTCCTTTAGTATTGGCATCATCTGATATTGTGTCCACATATTCTTTGCAACAGAAGCAATGTCACAAAACAAGCAAAGAGGAAAAAGTCGTTTAATGTCATACCAGTCACTAGAAAAAACATTTTCTAGTGACTGGCTTAGGCCGCGGCTGGTTACCACTCACCGGACGAAGCCATGTCCTGAAGTGACCTAGTCGTGTTTGACGGGTCTGGGCCAACTCCCCAACTATCGTTCTATCCTACGGACTCGGGCAACACAGCCACCAAAGCAATATGTCAAAAAAAAACTTACATTCTTATCGTAATCAACTTTGAAACAGTTGGATAAACAAACCGATAGTATTTTTTGTTTTTATATATAGGTACAAAACATAAAATTTTTCATTAAATCTTTTTTCAGCTTGTTTAAAAATATAATTATATACCTAGTACCTACTACTTATTAAATACCTATTTATTTTTAAACAAAATTGTATGTGTATAAGAAAAGCCCACGCTCAAATAAAACGGAGTCTTAATGCTAACAAAATAAGTGCAAATATAAGTTAATATAGAAATAAGAATTTTCACTTTAATAAAAACCTAAGTGAATTCACATCTGCCACATGAAATTACTCAAGTATTTTTTACCTCCAAACCGTGAGCGTCTTGTGACGAAAATATTAAGAAAAAAGTCTCCTTAAAATATACTCTAGATTTTTTCAAGAACCTTCTACTTATACTTGAGAAAAGCTTAATTTTCTTAAAATGGAAACTTGCTTGCAGTTTTTCACATCGAGCGTTGAAACTAAAGTAACAATTACTTTACTGAAAATTTGGGAGTGTTACAGTAGAAAACAGTTTGATTGATGCACATTGTTTTATTTTGGTTTATCATGTAAAATATAAAATCATCTATCTATCTATGTATATAAAAACAATTGCTGTTCGTTTGTCTCGCTAAAACTCGAGAACGGTTGAGCCGATTTAGCTGATTTTGGTTTTGAAATGTTTGTCGTAGTCGAGGGAAGGTTTAAACGGTTAGAAAAAGTAGAAAAATTGCGACGAAGACAGTAAAAACAACGATTTCATTTGCCCATATGCACTGTTCTACCTACTTTCCTGTCAAACATTTGATGTTCGAGGTGATACGAAGTACACTGGGTCATCTAGTCATATATATTAATATGATGTGTTGACTACTTAAACTTATAAATATTAATTAAAAAAAAAAACATAATTGTAGCCTTCAAAACGAGAGTCGGATCGAACTCGATCCTTAATTAAAATCGTAGACAACTCATGTACCAAACTACAGAAAACAGTACTCCAACCAAATCATCAATATTTAAGTTTTCTTATGAAAAATAAAACCTGTATTTATATACTACAAATTACAACTCCTCCGATAGTTGAAAGCCAGACATTTATTCAAGCAAGAAATGTACACATCGATCCTCATCTCAGTCATGCAGGTAACAAGTGTGTGCTCGAAGCCTTAACGAGATGAAGTTCTTACAGATTGCTGGAACTAACTTTGATACAATAAACATTTACTTTGCAATCTTCCTTTGCTGTTAGACTGTGAATAATATTTACAAATTATATTCTGATGTAATATTCACAGGGTAGTCTTTTATTCTAACTCTTTCTCAAATCTTTGACAACCTTGTAGGATGACCGAGGGTCTGGCAGGTATAGAAACAACGTAAGATTTTTTGTAATCATGTACGTATTAAAAAATCATTATCACTTCAAAACGGTGAAGGCGTCATGGGTGATGTAGATAATAGTGAAAAGTCATTTAATGGTCATTATACTTACACGTCATTAGTTTATGAGGTTAAATTATTTACTTTCGAATTAAATTAATTACATATAATAATAAGAATTAAACTCTGACACTGGGTAGTTCATTAACTCACAATTAGAAGAAAAATAATTAGCTGTTAATTCTCCCAACTTTGACACACACTGTTTCCTCATTACTATGTTCTACTGAAGGATGTTTCATCTGGAAATCAATCGTAGCTGTTGTACTCACCTTTGCCGGAGTTCGGGGTTTAACTAGCATTCACCAAAATTAGAGCTTAGCCTCTATGATTCCCCAAGAAGGAGAAAAGCTGTTCCAACTTTACTGAAATCCATTAGCTTAATTACGAAATAAGGAAAAAATATCACTAACATTGTATACCTCTTCCTCCGTTTCGTGACGTGCCCGTAAATATTTAGTCTTTAACATAAGCGGTTTTCCGCTTTAACGTACCAACGATATCGCCATAAGCATCACGGACGGATTAATGAATGCAGATGATCCTGTTCGTATATAAGTGGGTGTTATAATCTCGTAAATGCCCCTTTATACCCTCATGACAGGAAGCGGGCTGATATTTATTTCTGGCTCTTTTTTACTTGCATGATTAATTAAAATCGTAATATAACATAACAGAGTTTTAAAGAACAAACCGCAAACCGGCTCTAAGAACGAAATCATGTGCCTACTTTTGTGGTTTTGCGCGGTTTGGTTTATGTCGCGCGCAGCAGTCGGGCGAATTTGTTTGTATATAAAAATATCAATAATGAAACGTGTTCAGTATCGGCGATAGCCACCACTTTTTTTTAACAAAAATGGATCTATGTTTAGCCACGAACTCGTCTGATGGTAAGCGACGGTTTGGCCGAAGATGGAGCACGTATATCCAGAATAAATCTATTCACTCTTAAGTAGAGTGGATAGATTTTGGGAGAACGATAGTTGGGGAGTTGATGCAACTGCCCAGACCCGTCTCCCACAACTGTTGCACCGGACTACATCTTGAAACACGACTAGGTCGCCTCACGGCATGGCTTCGTCCAGTGGGTGGCAACCAGCCGCGGCCGAATCCTCCCACCAGAATTGTGTTGCCTGTTTTGCACCACCCAGGGGCCACGTGTAGGGATTCCATTTCCATTTTCAGGGTGCACTCCTACGGACGCGGGCAACTCAGCCTCCAAAACATACCACGTCATCTTTATATATACCACGCGTACAGATCAACAATTTGTATAATTATGAGTACATTTGGGTTCCTGTGATTAGACTGGGTTATATACTTTCATAAATAGTCCTTGACCGCTACACGTCATGCATTATCGGTACACTTTAGTTCAGGTGGTCTGTATTAATGTGCGCGTATGTGTTATTGCATTTTGTTTGATTGATGAATGGAGATAGAGAGTAAGTTCAGTCACCTATATTGAGACTGAATAGGTAGCATGACGTCAAGAATTCGTGATAGTGAGCAAAGTCGGGATGGCTACATTGGCAGACAACCTGGAGTATTTCACTGGGAGGCGCAGGTTGAAATCCTGCTCACGACCACACTTTTATTTCCACAAACATTTATGACTTTAGTTAGTGAGTTTTTCATCAAGTTTTAAAACAATATTTCTTGCAACTCTGTCTATATTTAGAAACAAAATAAACCTTTTAGGAAACCGAGATGGTTCAACAATCGCCTCATCTCCCAAAGAAATAATTTGCATAAAAGACATCCGAAACAAATACCCTATCATTTCTCAAACTCCCCACAAATCGGCTTTGAGAGCACTTCTTATTGTCCAAAAGATTTAAATTTAAATAACACTGAAGTGGCCAATACTGTTCGTTTGTTTCATCACCTTCAAACTTCTAAGTTTGCACAAAGTTTAATGCTAAACAAAGCAAGACTCACCCCCATTGCAAGCTGAAGTGAAAGTGAAGTTTGAACAAGTTGGTAATTAGTGTCGGGTGATAAGAGGTCCTCACAGTGAATTTGTAGAGGGGACAAAATATCTGAGAGATAATTAGCTGGATAATTAACATGCTGATTGCGGTTGGCCGAACGTGTGTGAAATATTACCGCATAAAATTTGGAATGGCCAGCTTTGAGGTAATGCCGCATTTTGGAACACAATGCGATTGGATGGACTGTGTGCCGCGTTGACGCTTTGTTGGCGAACGTTTCTGGCCTTTAAGTCCAGAGTTGCCTCCAAAGGCTTAATAAGGGACTGAATTCGGGTCTCTTTATGATTTGTTATGTGAATATGTTTTCATTTCTGTTTTATGTAGATGATGCATAATAGGCAACCCTGTCTCTTCCTATGTGTTATAAAATATGACTAAAATATAAACAGAACTATTTACGAGTATATACGTTTACCTCTATGTACTTACCGCGAGATCTTGTATCTCATTTATTTGCTATTACTTATTATTAAAATATATTAATTTGAAAGCTGATGAGCAGTGGTATGACCTTTGCATTCTTCGGGATTACCAGTTTGACTCGCGTCATCGCCGCGTGACTAAGGGTTCCGTTGGAGTTCGAAACTAGTCGGGAAATCCCGAAGAATTCAAGTGAGTAATAACCGTTGAACAGTAATTAACAAGTGCACTCCCTCTTATTGCCCGATGAGACGGCAATCCAACACGCCCGGAGAGAGATCAGGTGCAGGACCGACGGCTTCTTCTTTGTCACACCACCAACTTCCTAACGGGCTGCTACTGAGAATTTCCTAATGGAAATAAACCTAATAACACTTTGCCCGACCTGGGAATTGAACTCAGGACCTCACGCTCAGAAGCCGCGCTTGAGTCCACTAGACCAACGAGCCAGTTATCATATACACTAAATAAAATAAGTTAATAATAAACGAACCATGCAAAGGAAATAATGTGATGGTTTTTCTAACAGGTAATGTACTCATATTTCTGCTCTATTAAACATACCGTATGATGTATTTATTTTGATACACGACAGAAAATATCAACTATATTTTTATGGTAAATGATCCGCGAACATTTAATCGTATTTTCTGGTTATTATTTTCCTCAATTTTATCAATATGTTGCGCATAATATTCAAGCCACGTCTATAGGGAGGAAGGGAAGAAATGACGATTTTGGAGCAGAGGCTGTTACTAGTTAGATTATCAGGCGAAGGTCACGTAGTACCCTGGTGAAATCGGTTTGATATGGAAATCTATAGCCATATATCATAGCCAAAATTTAGACTATGATGATTGGCTGCAATGTTCTAGCTGAAGAAAGAGAATTATATTAAAATGACAAGTGACCAGTTTAAAATCAATTAACGTCAAACTAAAATTGTATGGAGATTTTGTGTTGACATATAAAAATTTGAATTTGACGTCATCCCGTCCCGCTCTTATAATAACGGTTAGTAAAAGACGATGAGACGAGATCCTCTAAATTTAGTTTAGTTTAGTAGTAGTATTCGTATTGAGTGTTTAGAAAGACAAAAAAAACAGTGACGATCCTGTTTTTAGGTAAAATAGCTTAGTTTAGTTGATAACATTCACTTTTAAAAGTCTCGTTAAGTTAATCTACAGCTATACTAATGTTATAAAGAGAAAAGATTTGTCTTTGTTTGTAATGAATAAACATAAGAACTTCGGAACCAATTTTAATAATTCACCAGTTGAAAGGTACATTGCTACATTATCACTGAGTAACCATAATTTTGTTTTAGTGATTTCATCCTGAAACTTCACATGAGCGAAGCCGCAAGCGCAGCTAGTAGGACCACATATTTTTTGGATTAAAGTTAGCATGTATTATAATTTATTTAACCAAATTGAAGATTCATAACAAAGGACAGCCCTTACAAATAGGAAACCTAACCCAAGTACCTAATTAAAACATCAAAACCCAACAAACTTCACGACATATCAGAAGCATAACCCAAATTAATTACTCTACAATGGTGTCAATTCTAATGTAGTAAACTAAACTAAATTTAGAGGATTTCGTCTCATCGTCTTTTACTAACTCTTAATGGAGTGGGACGGGATGACGTCAAATTCAAATTTACTCATATCAACCTAACATTTCCATATAATTTTAGTTTGACGTCGCTAATTTTAGTAACTACCTAAAACTGTGCCTATTATAAACGTTCGGAGGTTTTAATTTTAATACGAATATGACATCTCTTGATTCGTCCCATCTTGCTCATATAGTAACTGTTAATAAAAGAGATTTGTACCCGGTAGATGGCAATAGGCTCACCTATTACATGGGCCTTAATAACAGTATTGGTGAAATGAGGGTGTACAATTGTATATACCTCTGCCTATCCCTTCGGGGAATATAGGCGTGATGCTATGTTATGTTAATAAAAGACAGAAATGTTCTAAATTTAGTTTAGTTTGTTAAATGAAAATGGACGTCACTGTCGAGTCTATAAAACGGTATAATCTATGTCAGTATCGGACGCCGGTGTTAATTAGCAAACTATGACAAAGGAAACAAGACCCCTCACCTTTCCTTCACTTTCAAAGTCCCTCATTAAAATGGAGTAACTTCGTTGCTATAAGACCCGTGTTCTGCGTTCCTTTTACGTTTAATGAGCAAAATAAATTGGAAAAAGGCATACGGTTCGAGACAATGTTGTATTCTTTGAACGGAATCGGGAGTTGACTGTGTACTACAATGTTGAGTTTCCTATTGATATTTTTACTTTTTAGCTTACGTGCGGCCCAGTTCTTTTTATTTACATCATAGGTACATACAATCACACTTGTTTCCTATTGAAGTAGGCGAAGACATTTTTTGTCCATTGGCGTAGTATTGGAACACAGATAGCATCACACCTGAATTCCGCGAAGTAGTAGGCAGAGGTGTACATAGCTGTACACCCACATTGCTACCAATGATGTTATTAAGTCCCATTAAATAGGTAGAGGAGTCTATTGCCATTTACCAGGCACAATTCCTTACTTCGAGCTGCTACTGAGAATTTTCTAACAGAAAACCCCAATATCACTTTGCCCAACCTGGGAATCGAGCCCAAGATCTAATGCTTAACAGTCGCACTTGGGACCACTAGATCAACGAGGTTATATTGGAGTAAGTAAGAGACTATCGATTACCACCTGTTTGGAACCCTGTACTGAAATAAATCAAGTCCCAAACTAAAGAAAAATCAAGATACTGTGAGCGATTACTGCATGCATCGGAACATGTTTTGGTTAATAATTCGGTAAATTGTAAAAATGTATCTCTCAGTTTAAAGCGACCGTGACCTCTGAGTTTGTTTCAGTATTTCTCCTCAGGGATAGTCTTAAAAAATACCGTCGCGATTTAGTTTTAAATATGTACTAGAGTCAAAAATATTTTATTAATTTTATAAAAAAATATATGTACGGTAGACTGAAATAATTTTAAATAAACTGTTGAGACGCCTGATACCTTAGTCCTCCTGCGACTACGAACGCTGCAAAGTGTTCAAAACGTCAGGAAAAACAAAAACCAATAATACACGCGATTAATCCGGTTAAAAATTGTTTTATTATATCGATTTCCATTTTTGGAGATTAATCCCGATCGATCGATCTGTGCGGCTGTTGTGCTAATCCTTTAGACAGCCTCATAAAATAGCCTGTAGTTCGAACTTATGGCTGCCGATATTGCTACAGACTCACCACCTGTTATACCTATGGGACTGAATAAAGGCGTCGACAAAATATCAGTGTGCAATAAAACACCTAACTTACAACAGCAGGCGTATTGGCTATACTGCGGTGAACAGCTTCTTCATATCGTGTGGTTGATGAACAACCTAGTGTCAAAGTTTAAACCACCCTTAGGTCTCTGACATGGCTTCACACACTATCGAGAACATCTCTCAGGTGAGCTGTTTTCCTCACGATGTTTTCCGTCACTGTGTTAAGCAAGTTTTATAATATTGAATAGATTCAGGCGTTACTTTGCGGACCTGCGCCTCCCTAATAAATACTCCAGGTGCTCTGACCACTAAGCCATCTCGACCTCTGCTCACCACCGCAAATTCTTCATCCATATTTTAACGTCTTTTGCCGACGGCATTGCTATCTATTCAGTCTCTATAAAGGTGACCGAACCGACACGACTAACTGCAGTTATTAATTAAAATAAGCGATGTAAAAACCCAATAGGTCTTTCAATTAGAAAACGGCAACGAGATTTGGTAGACGACAATAGTCTCACCACCTATATAATATGAGACCTAATAACAGTATTGATGAAATGTGCCTACCCGTTCGGGGAATACAGCACATCAATCCATTACCAACTAAAAAAGAGAGAGAACTTAGTTCACAACAAAGATAGGCAAAAAGTTTCCCGCCCTGAATAATTCTTAGAGCAAAATGAAACCAAAAACCGTGTTTAAAGGGCAATATTAAAATTAATTAAATATTGAGGTCGCGTATAGCTCGTAATTCAATTTTAATTTTAATTAAGGATAGCGGACCGTAGTAGCAGATGTCGGCAACCGATGTTTATTATATGTCTATATATATATTTCTTTATTGCTTATGATATTTCTGAAAATCTTTTGAGGCTTGTTGGAGATGGGATAGAGTATTTGGATGTATTATTTGTACTGCCTCGTTGATCTAGTGGTCACAAGTGCGACTGCGAAGCCTGAGGTTTCGAGTTTAATTCCTGGGTCGAGTTTTTCTGTTAGAAATTCTCAGTAGGAACCTAAAGTTTGTAAATGTGCCTGGTAGCTGGCAATAGGCACACCGCCTATTACATGGGACTTAATAACAGCATTGGTAAATGTGGGTGCTCACCTGTGTACACCTTTGCCTACCCCTTCGGGGAATACAGGCATGATGCTATGCTTTGCTAATATTTTTACTAGATGCATCCTTGATTTTCATCAGCATAAGTTCTCCTTTTTCCTGCACGAATTGCATTTTCTTGGGATAATACTAAATCCTATTACAGGACCGAACGTAACAAATCTATTTTGTCATTCGCTTTGACGCCATTGTCTAACAAACGTACAAATTCACAAATACACAAACGCATGAACATCCAAACACTGATATATAAAGATCTTATAAAAAAATATGTTTAGGATGTGAATATGAGTAGGCAGTTCTACATAAATTCACACCCTAATAAACCGACTAAACAGCGATTCTCGAACGAACAATAAGTAACTCAAGTCTATCACAGATTATTGTAGAAGGTTGATGAGACGACGATATATATGACGAACGATGAGATATGTACTGAAAATCTACAGTTTCTTAGACCCTAGCTGGTTACGTTTTATAAAGATCGTTAATTTAAAGTAAACTAACTTTACAACCATATATATATTGATATTTTTTATACATGTTCAGGCCATTTAAGGCCTATATTAATTACAAAAAAAAAAACTAAGGAAACATTGAGAAATAATAGACACGAACGGGGCTTGAACCCGCGAACCTTGAAATTCCGTGTCATCGCTCTACCAACAGAGCTACCGTGTCGTTTTTCGTGTATAACTTTAAAACCTTTATTTCTCTTAACAAAAACTCTATAATACTGTTTTAATTGAACATTAAAATAAAACAAAAATAAGCAGTGCACAAATTATCTGACAATCACACGAGTAATTTAAAACACGATCGAGGTGAAATGAAAGCAATAAATAAAACAGTGGGCTCCCGGGGATTGGAGAAAAATAAATATTATCCGCCCACTGTTGTTTCCAGTGAAGCGGGAATTAAAGAAAAATATAGAATGGATCAGCTGCTTATCATCTCGGGCTGTGGGAAAACAGATAACGGAGAATAAAATACCGCAGAAGATTAGGTATGTTGAAAATGTCATGCAGAGTGCGTATGATGCAGATGAATTTATAGATAGTAACAAACATATTGCATGCTTTGTGTGTGTATATTCATGTTTTGAACAAATTAATGAGCAGAATACTAAGTGCTTAAAGATCGTTTGACACGCTATCGATGGTATTTAATTGAGGAAAAAAATATAGAGTCTGTATGTATGTAGTGTACTCTTGAAAATAAATTGCGCTCGATTGACATTGGAAATATGTCAGTTTGTACTTTTAAATGCCAAAATGTCTAAAAAATAATTATAGATTCGGGATAATATGAAGACAACATGCTTTAAAATTGAGGCAACTGTAATGTAGGTAAATTTATTTTTAAATTACGCGTTGTTTTAGGGCGTCTATTTAATATTGGAATTGGTATTAGTTTCAAGAGTAACCCAACAGGTCTTAGAAATTCGCCCACTACATCTACAAGATACAAGATCATTTAATGATCACTTGGTATTATGCTCTATAAATAAGACCAGTGATCTTCCAATGACTTCCTACTGAACCACCATTCAACTGTAGTTCCACTTAGATGTACTTGAAGTTTTTGCAGGCACAACTAATTCAGGTTCCAGTTGTAACAGAGACTCAATGGAGTGGCGCTTGGATGATAATTGTACATCGTCTTTTCTTCGGCCTCTGAAGTGGGTATCCACTTAATACTATGCAAACCGCTAAGACAGTTTTTAAATGATGTATAAGCGTTCAGACAGACAGATAGACAACGTTTCCAAAATTTTAGTTTCGGCTTCTATATAGATTTAATGGGAAGTTGTGTCGTTAGCAGGATTCGAACCTGGCGCTGGTATCCGGATAAAATACTCCTGGCGCTCTGAACAGTAAGCCATCTAGACCTCTGCTCACTGCCACGAATTCTTCTTCCACATTTTATTACGTCTTTTAGTTACGTCATTGCTACCTATTTAGTCTCTTTGCAGGAAACTGATTCGACAAGACTAACTCTCAGTTGCAATTATCTTAAAAAATACAGATAAATCTTTGAAAAGCATTAACGCATGCATAGCGAACTCTAAAGTTATAATTGTTTGTCGATAGAAAAATATGGCCGTGAGTAGGATTCGAACCTGCGAAATGAATACTCCAGGCGCTCTAAACGGTCAGGGCGCCTGGAGTATTTATCATTTAGAGTTCGCTATGCATGCGTTTTTCAGGTTGCGGTGTTCAATGATTTTCTCCCTTTTCTACTCCTTAAGTTAATAGTATTTAATGTCCAAACAAAACGATTAAATGACCTTATTAACCTATTATTTGTCGGTGACCGCAAGGTGAACAAAATACATCCAAATATATCACCTCCAACAGAAAATAAAAGAAGTTTAGCCAGCGCACTATTGCAATCTATAAATCGAATAACTTTCCGTTACACGTGGGTGGATGTGTTTTATAGTTTCACGACTACTGGAGTGCAAACATGAAGAATTTGTTAGAGAACAAAGTTATACGTATATCAAAGAATACAAAGGAAAATGTCGAACTCAGGAAATATCACAACGTTTTACATCATTACACTAACATGGGTAACTGTCTGAGTATAGAAAAGTATAAAAATAATAGCGTGAGTCTTGGCAAGACATATCCACTTCCTGGCTATCGAGGAACTAAGTGATCCTTTAATAGAAAACCTAGCAAGTCGAATCTGTATTAGGTAAAATCAAATTATTTGCGGAAACGATAACCAAAACATCGTTAACGGTAACAAAATGCTATATTTCATAGGAATGTAATCTACACTGTATTTTTTTGACGATCGAAGTCGACAAACTGATACCCATGCAACAACAACAGGAGGCCGATCATTATAATATAATAATAATATAATATAATATTCCACAACTATCACACAACGCCGTCTAGTCTCAAGCTAAGCAGAGCTTGTGTTATGAGTACTAGACAACTGATAAACATACTTATATATTTCTAAATGCATACATAATATAACGTAGAATTACGCCTGTATTCCCCGAGGGTAAGTTGTACATCCACATTTCACCAATGCTGTTAGTGCCATGTGGTGAGCCTATTGCAAACTACCGGGCTCAATCCTAAATTTTGAGCTTAACAATAAAGCTCAATAACACTTTGCCCGACCTGGGAGTCGAACCCAGGACCTCATGCTCAGCAGTCGTGCTTAGGACCACTGGACCAACAACTCTACAACAAGAAGAAAACTAGTTTAAATTGAAGAAAGCATTTGTACTACATGAAAAATCACTACATATTATAAAATAAAGTCCCTCATCGTGTTTGCTTGTCTGTCTGTTCGCAATAAAGTCAAAAACGACTAAACGGATTTCATGCGGTTTTCACCAATATACAGCGTGATTCACGAGGAAGGTTTAGGTGTATAATTAATTAAAGTTTTATGTGAATTGTATTGTGTATATATCAGTTCTACCCGTGCGGAGCTGGGGCGAGTCGCTAGTAATAAATAAAATCATGTAAGTACACTTGATGTTTCTTTTCCAAAACGTATGTTTAGATTTAGATGCATTCGCGATAAGATTTACGATTCAAAATGGCCGCTCGTCCCAGAACGTCCTCGAACCAGTTTTCTACGTAGAATTTTAAACTCATTTCTTAGAACACCGTGGTACAGTAACAAATGGAGCTTATATCCACCCAGGGTAGCGTAATCCTCGGCGAAAATTACAAAACGTTTCGTTTTATTAGTACAAAACTACTTACCATGCTAAAAGAAAATAAACTTCAACATTAACCCCGGACAAGATATTATAGTTTATAAACTTCCACGGTTTCCACAATAACTAACGAATTGCAAAATGAGTTCGGAACATTTACACCGGAATTTTAAACTAACTTGTTTCTCATTAAGTCCTTATTCCTGAATTATGTTACATGAAAGTCGGATATGAAAAAGTATACTGCAATGCGACAATATCTGCTATTTACGAGTACATAGCGGTAAATGTAAATAGAAGTCACATTTTTAAGTCTGGACAAATATTTTGGTGTTTTCCTTCGTGTTGGGAGCGAAAGGTGTATTTGTTTGAAGAAAAGCGTCTTAAGAAAACTGTCTTAGGTACCTACTCGTATTGATTTGGACTGTTCATTCACGTATTCGTCTACATTGTAGTAAAGCTAGCGAGACGCTTGAAAGTCCGAACGCGTACTTATCTTTCGTTTCAATAAAAAGTTCAGTAACGTCACTGTTTGTTTTATTATGTATGCTCACCGCAAAATACGAAAATTACATAGCATCATTGCATCACGCCTGTATTTCTCGAAGGGGTAAACAGAGGTGTACACTCACATTACACCAATACCACTATTATGTCACTTGTAATAGGTGTTGAGCCAATTGCCATCTACCGGGCACAATTCCATATCCCCGTGCTGCTACTAAAAATTTCCTAACAAATAAAATCTCAATAACACTTTGCCCGACCTGGGAATCGAACCAAAGTCCGCATGCTCAGCAGTCGCACTTAGGACCGCTAGACCAACCAGGCAGTTATACGAAATACGAATCTTAAGACGTCTTTAATCTGTATACTCGCGAAAGTACAAAATGTTACTTGACAACATTAGTATTTCTAATTAGTCTCTGGTATTTAGCGATTCAAAAGATTAAAATAATATGCTTGGATTAGGTGCGGTTATACAAAATCATGTTAAAGCAAAAAAAAACGAGAAGTATTTTCGAAGATTAGAAAGCTTTATACATAAGTACTTCACGGTTACCTACTTAACTACAGTTAACTTGGTGCGACTCAACCTAAACCTTTTTGTCGAAAATTTCGGTCAAGGCAAAGACGCTTTCACTGGTGTTGCCCCAGTTCATCCATCGCTAAAAGGGGTTAGTAAATTATTAAAACGCAACACCCCGAAAAAGGCTTTTAATTTTGTCTGTCACGCTCACCGACTCCGTCTGCCTATGTTTAGAGGGCAAAAAATAAAAAATGAAGCTAGAAAAGTTATTTTTCTTAGTACGTAAAGTATACATTTCAGCTTATGTAATGGATATTTTAGTTGTAGATAGCATTATCTTTATGTGTACGAACTTAAATATGTGTACGCTTCATTACAATATGCATTCATACTAATCTTAGGATGCATGTAAGTCAACTCAAGTTAGTGAAATGTTCCTAGCCATACGCCTATACGGCGGTGGGATCAGCTTTCCTTGTCTTGTCTCTTTCCTTCGCCTCGTTTCTCACTTATCTTATATTTCATTTCTTTACCATCAAACAACCAATCTACTTTGTCTAGATTTCGATGCAGTGCTACAAATGCCAGCTAAAAAATGTCCCTCAAATATACCGCCATCTTAAAAAAGCAGTAAGCAGATTCATTTTGTTAATTATTATTATTATTTCATCAGTAACTGCAAATGCTTAAAAAATTATAATCACCTGTTAATGGCACTCCATATTGGAATTTTATCTATCTAAGATTGTACATCTCCTCCGTGCTTTTTATGTTCTTTTCTCTCTAAATAAAAATAACAAAACATAAATGTCGTATATATATAACTAAACGTCTATCTTGAACATAAAACTCTACCCATTCACTAGAAAACAACCAGATGCAGTTTGCATGTTCTTACAAAATTGCCGCATTATACTTCGGCTAACGACCCATGGCCGCCTTCTAAACACACGCCACAGAATCCGGACCACCTTTTATATTTCGTTAATAGCGTGGCCGCCGAGCCAAGTCACAATGTATGAAAGATGGAATTACTACGAAATATGTGGGCTAGGCACCGTGGCCTATTTAGTGGAGTTTTCTTTTTTTAGTTTTTTTTTAGTTGTTAGATGTTGGTTATTATGTTGGTAGAATTTAGTAAACAGCCGCACAGATCGATGGATCAAGGTTAAGCTACGCTTGCCGCGGTTGGTCTGTGGATGGGTGACCATCATTTCATACCGAGACCCCTCCGTGCCTCGGAGAGCATGTTAAGCCGTCGGTCCCGGTTGTCAAATTAAGATCTATGACAGTCGTTACGGGTAGTCAGAGGCCTGAAAGTCTGACAACCAGTCATACCACGAGATATCGTGTTACCCAGTTACTGGGTTGTGGAGGTCAGATAGGCAGTCGCTCCATGTACAATACTGGTATTAAGCTTTTCCGGTTTGACTGGAAGCTGACCCCAATGTAATTGGGAAAAGGCTAAGCAGATTTATAATGTAGTACATTATTATGTTTTTCTTACAATACACTACACATGAAACGACTTTCTGGACCTTCCACAAAATTATGTTGCTACCTAAAAATAAATTGTAACCCCTACTTTTTCTTTCTTCTATTTGTATATCAATACGGATACCTCATAATGGTTTTTTTATTTTTTTGCCTTTGTCTTTTGTTAAACTGTGGCTCAAATAAGTTAACTTGTCTTTGTAATTTTGACATTATAAGGTCGGCAACGAAGGAGTGATATTGTGTGGAAAATCCTTCATGGACGTTGTGCCGGATTCCTAACGACTAAAAACCATACGGTCCTACGCTTACCTGGACAAAAGTCCCAGGATCGCATGCATTCACCGCAACTCCGGCAGAGGAGTTTTTTTTTTTAAATGGCCTTTTGCGTAACCGGACAATATCTAAGGCGGGGCAGTTTGAAGCCTCCAGCCAGAGCATATTTTAAAGTACTACAAACTAAGTAACAGCGCTAAGGGCGTCCCCTGCAGGACACGAGCCTTGGCTTAGGGCATTGCTGGGGGGACAACTAGGGACTAGCTGGATCATATCAGTTTCCTTATAATTAAGGAATGAATTTAAAGCTACTGGCTCGGCGCGGGCCGGCTCGAGTAAGGGTCGGGGCGGACATGATGAGACATTTCGCCTCGACGGACGCGGACCTCGCCGGTGAAGTCTATAACGAGGCAGTCGAGCGTGTCGAAGTGTCCGGGCAGAGCAGTGATACCCCTGGTGCTATAAGCATCTATAGGCTACGCTAACCACTCCATACATAACCATCAGGCGAGACGTATGTTTGTTTGAGTCTTCAATGGTTTAAAAAAGCATACCTAACCTACCTAACGTAACAGCAATAATTCTTTCAAAATATTGTTGGGCTTTTCTTCTGATTCGTAATATCCTTTAAAAAATTTCATAGGCATACTCTTATCACCTACCGCAGTAAAATTAAATAGTCATATCAGTAATGCAGCACGCGTTGGTCCCACTATTCAAATAAAATTACAACAGGGAGGGCCTGAATATAAATTGCAGAAAAAGCCTTAAGATCGTTATTGAAAGGGATCTGAGTTGAAATTCCCTTCACACGTATTTTTATTTCAATTTTGTTTGAAAAAGGACAATCTGAAGTAAGCTTGTCCGAATGTTTTCTTAAGCAAAGTCCTTTATACATGTAGCTGTTGTAATCTGATATTGAGCCTCCTTTCAGGATTTATGACACTGAAACAACATTAACCCTCCACTAATACTGTGTACATATTTATTTGTGTGTGAAATTATGTTCGTTTTTATGAGGGATAAATAAATAATCACAACACGAAATGTGCTTTTTTTTACTACACTATCAAAATATTTAGTTTATTTGTTCTGAAACCTTGCTATTTATAAAATTGCGAATAGATTGGTGGCTTGTGCAATAGTATTTCATGAAAACCACATTCTGGCACACAATAGACAAAAATAAAGTCAGGGTCGCCATTGTCAGATACGACAAGGAGCTCAATATATAGGTATGCATATGTTTAGTGAAAACTGCCTCGTTGGTCTAGTGGTCCCAAGGCCGACTGCTGAGCATGAGGTCTCGGGTTCGATTCCCGGGTCGAGCAAAATGTTATTGAGTTTTTCTGTTAGAAAATTCTCAGTAGCGGAGTTTGGAATTGTCCCCGGTAGATGGCAATAAGCTACCTATTACATGGGACTTAATAACAGCATTGGTGAAATGTGGGTGTACAACTGTGTATACCTCTGCCTACCCCTTCGGGGAATACAGGCGTGAAATCATGCATGCTATGCATGTTTAGTGAAATATGATCGTGAACATGCACCACCCTGAAATATATTCCAGCTGCTCATAAGGGGTTGCAGGTTCAAATCATGCCCAAGACATTTTTTTTTCAATATAATATTATAACTTTAGAGTTCGCTGTGCATACGTTTATGCATTTGAAAAATGTGTATATATTGTTTTTTAAAACTAGTAGCCTAAACAGCAATGACACCCTAGTGGTATGACCGTTGGACTAGTAAGTCAAATGTCACAAGTTCGAACCCCATAACGCACCACTGACTTTTTGAGTCATATGCGTACCTATAAGAAATTAACTATCACTTGCATACAATGTTGAAGGAAAATATGGTGAGGAACCAGCATATCTGAAAGATGTTCCCAAAGCCATCTCAAACGCCTACGGGTGGATTAAAGTCTGACACTAGGTTGTTCAACAACCATACGACAAAAAAGTAACCTAAAGGGACTCTCAATGTGTTGATGTTCATTGATGGTTTCAATTTTATTAAGTAAGGTTTTAGAGTTCGCTAAGCATGTGTTAATGCTTTTCAAATATTTATCTTGTATTAATAAGGTAATTGCATTCTTTACGACATTGTATAAACTGCAAAGTTAGTCGTGTCGGTTCGGTCACCTGTATAGGTACTGAATAGATAGCAATGACGTCGCCAAAAAGACGTGTTAAAAATATGGATGAAGAATTCGCGGTGGTGAGCAGAGGTCGAGATGGCTTACTGGTCAGAGCGCCTGGAGTATTTATACGGGAGGCGCAGGTTCGAATCCTGTTCGGGACGGTATTCTTTTTCCATTTAATATTGTAACTTATTATTCATAAAGCGTAATGGAACAACGCATCTAGTAAACTGAATCACATGGTGTTCATCGTTCTTTTTGTTCTATTGTATCTCTAACATAAAATATTTTAACATATTTACACACAATGCCTTACACAGATTCCGGTAAACGAATTTCCTTCTGTATAAAATTTCTATTTCACACTGAACTCAAGGTGCTTAAAGAAACAATTGGAAATGGTTTTCAATATTTCATACATTTCGATTGTTTCAATAACTTACGCCTGTCAAAACGGCGATAGAGTCTAGACTACTGTTGCCAAGTGGGCAGAGCTGAATTCAGGATTCAGGTATTACTAGTATTAACTTATCTACCCGCTCGTTTTCTTTAGCGAGATGAATGATATCAGTTCCTGCAGTACGGTGTGGGATTTACCGCAACAATAGGACTACAACGTTAGCTTGCTAATTAGAATAATAGTGGCTCCTTAGAGGATATGTTTTCTTCCTTAAAATATTTAGATTAATATATTGGGTTTTTCTGTTAAGAAACGCTGAGTAGCAGCCCGGAGTTTGGAATTGTGCCCGGTTGATAGCAATACTTCCTATTACATGGGACTTAATAACAGAATTGGTGAAATGTGGGTGTACATTTTTGTACACCTCTGCCTACCCATTTTTTATGTCTTAAAATATTTCAAGCAATCTTTCTAGATATGACAAAGTTTTATCTACAAAAACATACATCAGTTAGTTCAGGGCAAACGATTTTGGAACAAATTTAAATGCAATTTTGAACAAAAGTTTCCGCACAGATTATGTTTAACTAGGGATTGAAATGCTACATTTTTTGCTTCGCATAAACTTCACATTTTTTCTTTCCCAAAACCAATCAATCCCCACTGTCATCGTACTTAAAATTGCATCGCAGGACGTCTCCTAAAATTGGAACGTTTGGCGACACTAGTCCGGGATTTCAATAACGCTGTCGAAAAAGGTGTTTTTTTTTTATAACAATATAAACGACCGCCCATGCTGCCTCTCTTTTATTTATTTATATTTTTATTTGCATTTTGACGTTATTTTTCGTGGTTGCGTTCAGTTGTGTGAGCACGGATTTTAATCTATTATTATTTTGTTTCTTGATATTTATAGTATAGACTGGTATATACCATTAAATATGCCGTACGAACGTATGACATGTAACGAGGTTATTTTAGATATTCTGTGCAAAACTTTAATTTACTTTTCTTGGCACGACATATGCATTGAATATGACCTTTATCAAGTTCATTCCGCATGCATGCTTGAATTTGCAATGTAATTTTTATAGTTTCAAAATTATTTTAATACAATATTTTTTATATATATAATATTACACACCAACGGTACTCGAAACCTTGTCATTCATCGAGTTTTGTTCGTGTCTAATATATTTTAGTTTACCTTGAAAAAAATAAAGTAAATATTATAGGCATCACATGGCCTTAAAATGTATAAAAATAAAGCATATAATATATACAATGCGTAATATAGAATTGGTCATAATCACAATTAAGGACACATGATTAAAAAAATGGCGTGTCATTTTAAAAAGACAAAATATACTGAACCATATTTAAATACCTAAACACCATTGTATACCATATTTTAATAAGCAAATAAATCTTAGAATGGAGTTGTAATACCAACTGTTGCAGATAGAGATACGCTTTTATTAATTTTCTTCTTCAAATAAAAATTCCGTCATTTTATACGAAAAACCATTAACAATCTTTGCAGCAGTTACATTATGCAAGATCCCCAGAATCATATTATTCATGACTGCATATAAAGTATTCAAAGTTCAAAACAGACAAGTGAGGTTCCGTAGTTTCTGCCTTATCTAGAAAAGGAATGATTTGCAAATTATTTACATCATGATTGACTATTTAAAAATATTTAACCAACTGCGACTGGTTTGCACTTCTGAATGAGATATCTCAGATCTTAGTCCTGTAGGAACTTATAACCGTTTAAATTTATGAAAGTGTGAAAGCATTGATTTTTATTACGTTACACACTTTTTTTATACTTTGTCTCTCACTAAAAATTTCTTCCTGTATCTCCTGTTTCTGTGAGTGCGTTTACATACATATAATCTCACATGCACTCACACCCAGACCCGGAAGAAGTATCTGTAGATCATCAACTGCCTCGTTGGTTTAGTGGTCCGTAGCGCGACTGCTGAGCAGGAGGTCTCGGGTTCGATTCCCGGGTCTATTTATTTTATTTATTTATTTGGGACAAACAAACAGTTACACATTATATCTGCGTAAATAATATAACTAAATATATTACATAAATGTGAAACTCACACCGTTATCCACAGCATATACAATTCAAATAATTTACAACTAATGAACAATCTACGCAAGTGAGACTACAAAACTGTTAAAATAACTACAAATCGGAATCCTTAAGTTTCTTTATCAAGGCAGAACGAAATCTATTTGCTGACACTGAGAATAAATCTAATTCAGTAGTTTCTGAACAAAAAATATTATATTCTTTACACAAGCGACGCAGAGGCGCCCGCAAACTAGCATTGGTGCGGCAATGTGACACAGCAAAAACTGGACGTGCGCGAACCTCTCGTCTAATAACAGTTCTTGGGACATAGTAGCATATTTTGTTAGTAATATCAGAGCAGTTATACCTGTTACAACATACGTCAAAAAGAAACATAATCTCTAGATATAAACGTCTAGATCTCAGGCTCATTAAATTGTATTTATTAAGTAGATTTTTATAGGTTGGGAAACTGCGGGAGCACCTGTAGTGCATCGATCTGAGGAATTTGCGCTGCACCTTCTCTAGCATCTCCACATCTATACTTATAATAAAATCGTAACTCGAAAGCCCGAAAATTTCAAATCCGCTTTTTGGATTTTTTTTCTTTCGTATTGTGTTATTCAATCGATACTACTGCCAAATCTGTTGTTTTTAAAATTTGAGTGTTTTTGTCTGTTTGTATGTCCGAGGTTGGCGTCCAAACCAAGAAAAAGAAACAACTGAAAATTTGTAAAAAAATATCGTCAAAAGCCGGGTCAACTTATAGGCTATTCAAAATTGCGCATTTCCTCAAGGGAGCTGAGCAGTGATGTTAAACATTTGACACTCAGAATCCGAATTGGACGGATTTCAATAAAAATGGCACTGTTGTATAGCTTATCAAAAATGATAAGCACTGCAAAAGGTATCATTGCGCTTTATCACATAGGGACGAAGCACTTACCGGTTTTGTATTTTGATTAGTAGATTGTGAATGCCTATTTTAGCGATACTGTCAACTGAGTAATAAGATGCATACCATACACAGGCGACTGGCGCAGTATAAATGTGACGATCGAATCCCGGCACAGGATATTATTTTTGTATATTTTTAATTTTGATAATACAAGGTTTATCTGTTATTTCGCAGAAAAACAACGTTATTTTAGTTTTTCCGTGTCTTTTTGTAATATAAACCCACTTTTTATGTGTTTCTCTTGCTGTCTCATATCAATATGGTGAAGCACAGTGAAGATGTTAAACGTTAGCGTTATGTAATTGTTTTATCAATCATATCTCATCATTATCACGGTACTTCTTTCCATAGAAAAGTCATTTTTAAACTCTGTAATAAATAATAAATATATATATATATATATATATAAAATGGATCTACGTTTGGCCACCAACTCGCCTGATGGCAAGCGACGGTGTGGCTGACGATGGAGCACGTATATCCAGAATAAATCTATTCACTCTTAAGTAGAGTGGATAGATTTTGGCAGAACGATAGTTGGGGAGTTGATGCAACTGCCCACTCCCACCGGCTTCGTCCGGTGGATGGTAAACAGCTGTGGTCGAAGCCTCCGACCAGAGTTGTGTTGCCTGTTTTGCACCACCCAGGGGCTACGTGTAGGGATTCCATTTTAAGGGTGCACTCCTACGGACGCGGGCAACTCAGCCCCCGATACCTATTTAGTAACAAAACTACACATTCCCTCAGCCTGGCCTTAGGATTAATTTAATTGCCTAATCCATAAGTAGGTAATAGCGAAACATCAAATAAGCATTACTGACGATTTTGTTAGAGGCTGTCCAGCTATTGAGGTGGTTGGAGAGTACATTCTCGATGATATCCAATGAAATACCGTATAAAACATTGCTTAACCTCAGCGAATGTTTACTAAGCAGAGATTGGAACAGACTATCAGTACCCGCATCTTGGGCATTCGTTTTATAGATCGGGTATTAAGTGTTGGAAAAATAAACAATAAGCCAGATCCAAGCTCTACTGAAAACTCCATTAAGGAACTCAACAACACTTTTTTCGACCTGGTGATCAAACCCAAGACTTACCTACGCTTATACTCACTTGCAACCACTAGACTAATGAGTGACTTTTTCTAAGATTCTCTTTACACTGCACAAGATTGATAATCATTAATATTTTCATTTTTAAATGAAGATGCAGTGACAGAAACTGAAAAAAATATGCTTAGAGTCATGTTGAAAAGACGAGGCAGGTGTAAGTGGAAATTCTGAGATACCTAAATGGATATAAATTGACCCACCGAAACTCACTAAAAGGTCAAAAAAGTAGTGCTCACAACTCGCACGCGTGTATTAACAGACGTATGAACGTAATAGAAGCAAAAATAGTATGTAAGGATCTTAACAGGTGGCGTTCTATAGTGTCTGCCTACCTGAAGCCTAGGCCAAAGACGTGAATTTATGTATGTACCTATGTATGTGACATTATCATTTTGGCCAACACATATTGTCATGTCGTCAGTTCTGCGCCTGATCTCACTCCGGACGTGTCGGATTGCCATTCCACAGGAATACGTGAGTGAAGAAAGAGGGAGTGCACTCCATAGGGATAGGGCGCCGGTACAGTCATTCGGGAACGTTCAGTCGGGAGTACTCCCGGTAACGAAGAGGTGGTAAAACATCCCGGTATCTCCAATGTATCGGTAACGGCGGCTTATCAAATTTTTCGGTAATACTATTGGGAAATGGAAAATAACGTAAGATCATCTATGTCGCATCTAGCTTTCAGCTGGTTGTACTGCTGCCGAATTCGTTCATCATCCGTTTTTTTCAATAAATATATATCTGTTGGTTTTCAAGGCTCAAGTGAATAGGTATTTAGTGGTCAAGCGTGTTCCATCGTCGATTTCATCATTGCTTAAAATCAGGCGAGTTGGCGGTCAAACGCAGGCCCATTGAGATTATGTAAAAATCTAATTAATGAGTGGAATCCTAATATTGCATCGTATAATCTACACCACTTCAAAAGCTGTATCCGACTGCTGATATAGCGCCCCCACATATCTACAGACATGTCACGTGTGCTGTGCAAAATCCAAGCAGGAGTCAGACCCTAGACACCCACTGTATGACGGCCAGTTACCAGCACAACACCTAACCACCTAACAAGCCAGGCACAGTTACTTAAAACTGACCAATGCAGTGTCAGGATGCCCAGTCCACACCCACCGCAAAACTGAGGCTAGGAACTTTTCCACCACCCGCTAACAAATTAAGCATAAAGTGAACCTACCTGAAATCAATTTTGGACACAGCAAGTGTGGATCTAGGCAACCAAATAATTAAAATTGTACCATCGACATGAAGATGAAGAATCGTTTATTAATTATATTGTAAAGTAATCCTAATCCGGATAAATACTCCAGGCGCTCTGACCGCTAAGCCATTTTGACCTCTGCTTACTACCGCGAATTCGCATAAAATCTGTACGATATTGTATTAACTGCAAAGTTAGTCGTGTCGGTTCGGTCACCTGTATAGGGACTAAATAGATAGAAGACGTATTAAAATGTAGAAGAAGAATTCGCGGTAGTGAGCAGAGGTCGAGATGGCATAGCGGTCAGAGCGGCTGGAGCATTTATCCGGGAGGCGCAGGTTCGAATCCTGCTCACGACCGTATTCTTTTTTCCACTAAAATTTATAACTTAAGAGTTTGCTATGATTTATCTGTATGAGTTTGGGTTGCTAGGGCAACTGTCAAGTATCTGAAAAGTCACGGCTGTCTGTATGAGGGTGGCGTCAATGAGGATAGACAAAAAATGAATAATGCAACAATTATTACCAAAAAAGGAAGGGGTGGAGGGTCTGACTTCAACGAACGTACCTGACCTTCTCAAAAAAGGCAGGTTAATAAACTGAACCGTCGAGCATGCATTCTTCATGTATGTAATATAAAATCTATAGTTTCTGCCTACTGGAATGGGAATCAGGTGTGAGTTGGTTTGTATGATTAATTGAAATCTTAGTTTGGCGTTAAGATTACTTTGACGTGAGCAAAGCCGCGGGTACAGCTAGTATTTATTATAAAAAGGGTTCCACACCACTACTGCATATTCGAGTTGAGATCTAACTAGTGCTTTATAGAGATGAGAATAAGTACTTGCTCTTTTAAATTCAGTAGCTGATCTCATAACGAACCCGTACATACGATAAGCCTTTTTGGTGATGTTATCAATATGTTGATCAAGGTGAAGTTTGTTATCTAGCAGTACCCCTAAGTCTCGCACGGAAGAAGCTTTTAATAGAGGTACATTATTAAGATTATAATTATGATTTAAAACGTTTTTATTTTTTGTGAATGATATTGTTAAACATTTAGAAATATTAAGGTAAAGTTTGTTTTGAATGCAATATTCAGAGAAACGATTTAAATCTTCTTGTAATTGACAACAGTCTGCAGGTTTTCTTATAGCTTTAAAGATTTTTAGGTCGTCAGCATAAAGCAAAAATTTTGAGTGTCTAAAACAATTTCCAATGTCATTTATAAACAAAATGAATAAAAGAGGCCCTAAAATTGAGCCCTGGGGTACGCCAGATGTTACGACAGTAGTCGCCGAGTGATATCCTTTGATAACAATCCTTTGTGATCTATTAGTAACATATGATGCAAACCAGCGAAGCAAGTCTCCTCGTATGCCGTTAAATGCAATTTTGGTAAGAAGCAAATTGTGGTCTACTTTGTCAAATGCTTTTTGAAAGTTTGTGTACACTGCGTCTACTTGTACTTGTTGATCCATATTGTTAAAAAGAAAGTCGGAAAATATTAATAGATTAGTAATTGTAGATTTACT
The DNA here is from genome assembly GCA_935421205.1 of Xylocampa areola. Taxonomy (NCBI): domain Eukaryota; kingdom Metazoa; phylum Arthropoda; class Insecta; order Lepidoptera; family Noctuidae; genus Xylocampa; species Xylocampa areola. The sequence goes on from OW285204.1 coordinate 17,127,995, forward strand.
TTTAACAAATCCGTGCTGTTGTTCTATTATAATTTTGTAAATTATATAATGAATTTCCTGATAAACGAGCCTTTCAAAAAGCTTCGACAAAGCAGACAGAATAGATATGGGGCGATAATTTTCGACCTTCTGTTTGGACCCGGATTTATATACAGGCGTTATATTAGCCCTTTTAAGTTGTTCAGGGAAGGTGCCCTCTGCTATAAATTTATTAAATATAATTTGCAGGGGTCTGTATATACTCTTAGCAGTCTTTTTGAGGAAATAAGGGGGTAATTGATCCGGACCAGGACCTTTAGTGCAATCTAAAGCTTGTAATGAATTCAAGACCTGATGTTCGCTAAACGTAATGCTGGTAATAAGAGTGCATTTTTCATTACTGTCTTCAGGAGGTAGCCATTCTTTCAAGTTTAGGTTAGAGGGTTCATAAACCGATTGAAAAAAGTCCATGAACATATTGCAAATCTCATCCGGATCACTGGATGTCCGATTTTTGAAAAACATAGTGGAAGGAATGCCGACATTACCTTTGCGATTATTGACATAGCTCCATAAGTATTTTACGTTCTTTTTAACATTTTCTTCAACAGAATTCAGGTAGTCAGCGTAATTTGACTTGCATACCACCTGAAATCTATGCCGCAGAAGCGAAAATTGTTCATAATCCGAAATGTTATTATACGTTTTCCATTTCACCCAGGCTCTGTTTTTGTTTTTGAAAATGCGAATTAGTGATTTGGAGAACCACACAGGGAATTTAGATGAACGCGAGTTAGAAAAGGGTGTATAAGTTCTTATTACATTGAAAATAACATCGTAAAAAGTATCAAGACAATCCTCCGATGACAAACCCTGTAAACGACAATCCAGTCTATATCGGCCAATTCTTTGTTTATGAGTTCGTAATTAGCTTTATAATAGTTATACTTAACAATTTTTGCAAGTTTGATTGTCTGTAGCGTCGTTTTATATCTTATATCAGCGCAAAAGGGCGGATGATTTTTATCGGGAGGTAACAAAATACATGAAGGTGCATAAGTCGCGCACTCGTTATTAGATATCAATAGATCCAGAATACGCCCCTTATAATTTTTGAAACTATTGTATTGATAGGCGCTAAGTAAAGACAAGAAATTACTCATATGTGTACAAACAGATGATGAGCCGGTACTTGAAAGTGCTGTCGTGTTATTGTTTGAAACAGGTCGGGTCGGGCAAAGTGTTATTGAGTTTTTCTGTTAGGAAATTCTCAGTAGCAGCCCGGAGTTTGGAAATGTGCCCGGTTGATGGCAATAGGCTCACCACCTATTACATGGGACTTAATAACAGCATTGGTGAAATGTGGGTGTACAATTGTGTACACCTCTGCCTACCCCTTCGGGGAATACAGGCGTGATGCTATGTTATGTTATGTTTATCAACCTGCGACACGCGACGGAGCAGCCAGTCTTTCGACCACTGCGCTGACCGCGAAGTCGACACACACATATTCATACATACATTATTAGGCGTATCGCTTAATGTTGGCGGTTGTATGTATGCATTCGCCATCAAACTCTGCTTGCGCGATGCAGGATTTATAACATCATCTTGGTGCCTGCGTAGTATATATTACACATGTAGCGTGATAGGTGCGGCTAGTGACTGGAAGCCGAACCCAAAGTAGTTCGGAAATAGTTAGTCAGATTTTTTGATAAACACGAACTTAAAAGGAATGATATCTTTACAGTGTTACCGTTGCACTGACAAGACATACAACAGGTTCGACTCCCAAATGCACATAACATTTACTTTTTCATAATAATTTAGATATAAGAAATTAATGATTACGTGCTTGAAATGGTGAAGAAAGTAATCAGCATACCTGAGAGACGTTCTCGATGGATAAAGCCTCGTCAGAGACTTACTGGCGGTTATATAAGAAAAAGAAGAAGAAAAAATCATATAACATAGCTTTCACTCCATTAGTTCATAACAAAATGGTCATATCGATTTCCAAACTTTGCTAATGTAATATCCAATTTTTTTCACCCAAGCAGCCATTAAAGTCTTCAGTTACCAGTCACGCTTAGGTTCTACGTGATCCGAATTGACGATTATAACCCTTTTTCCATAAACCCGTGTACACACGGCACTCCAATACCGTCGCAGTAAATGACGGGGGGTGGAATCTTGAAAAATATGAATGTGTACCTAAGCGAGCGAGCTTCTTCAAACTTGATGGGAATTGAGCAAACATGTGTGAACTATGCGTGCTAAATAAACTCAAGGTTACAAGGGATTTATGTGGATAGTAATATTTGTAAATGAAGTAGTGTTTTTAGAGAAATGTTTCGTTACTTTGATTCCAGTGTATTTATAATCTAGAACCAATCATAATTCCAAGTAAAATCCATATTTCAAAAGAGTACTGCATCGGTAACACTCACTTCTCCATGATTCTGATATTCATGTCTAATATATTGATATCATAAGGGTAAAATGAAGCCTTGTAATAAAATAAAGCAGATGGGAAAAGAGAAGGACCACTCATGATGAGATAACTTAATCGCAGTTATCTGTTCTATTTCTGCAGTTTACACCATTTATTTAAGACTATTTCAATATTGGCCTTAAATGATACAAGTAGATAGAATCACCTGCCATGTGGGGCAAGAATTAGAAACGAACTTGCGTATCCGGAAAATGTAGAGAGATAAGAAAGCGGAAGATAGTTACCGCTTGATTTTTTATGAAAAGAATGGGTATAAATGTGGTTGAAAAAGAAGGAAATAGTTTAAAAGAAAGACTTGAGTTTATACTCTCAAACTAGAGCACTTATCTCGATAGCTTAATGCCAGTTAGAACTTGGATAAAATACAAAAAATATATAATTCTATCGTAAATTTAAAAATTAAAGTCGAAACATAACATTATAAAATTATATTCCAATTTAATTATCTACTTCTTTAGCCTTCCTATTGATTTTTAGGAATACCTCAGAAAGGTAGTTATTTTGTTTCTCTGGGAATTCGAATTTAATTTCCTTGTAATTAATTTTATCTTTGAAGGAAAGACCAAAGAGCCTTTACTTTCAAGCTTAGTGTTAATCAACAAAGGAATTTATGTTGTTTTTTTCTTCGCTGCTTAATCTTCATCTTATGCCAAGTACCTGTTTTTATTAAATGAGCTCCTTTAAGTTGACTCATTGCCTCATATAATATTTTATTTTTAAATAAGCCATCATTTTAAAATTTTATGATTTCATCCACACATAACATTTGACTTTTAACAAAGAGGTGAATCTAAAAGTGCAGACCATCGGTTTGAGTTACGCTATGAGATGATACGCCTTTCACCTTTTTCAAATTCATGCAAGCATTCACACTAAAGTTTACATTACGAAGATAAAAAAGAATTTTCTTTTCTATTCTATTCTATTCAAAATCTCAATTCATTAGACTGTCTTTGTATACACAGCCTAAACAACCATTAGACCTGAATGTAGCTTACCCTTGAAACTCTTAAAACAAATTTCGTTAGGGCCTTCAAATCATACTGAACATTTTCGATTTCATTCTGATGTAGGTAACTGGCACATTATGGATTCAAGTGCAAAAATATTACCATTTCCATGATATATTGGTTTCCAACTTTTACTTAGAAACTAAGTTTTTGATGAAATAGTAAAAAAGAAAAATATTACAATTAACTGCGGCTGAATTTGACTCAACTTTCACGGAGCGAATGATCTTAACATTCGAATCACCGAAAAATACTGGTATTGAGTTCAGAGTCGTGGGTTCAAAGCTGGCATGTACCAATGTGTCAGTTTCAATGTCTTATGTGTCTACTTTATTTGTTAATCTAAAACACCGAATGTCTGTGAAAAAAATATCGTAAGACAATCATGAGCCAGCGTGGTGAACTTATGAAAAATCAAAATATTCACGATGGTATACACGTTTTTAAATATGTGAAGAATTTATGTAGCCAAAAATGGACTGACGTGGTAAGCGCAACTGAACCGCGAAGATCGAGTTATCAACACAGTTATTAATCTATCATGAAACCCTTTGTACTGAATTGCCTTTACCAGACCGATATTACAATCCCTTGGGCCTTATGCTGACTTTGTAAACGCGTTAACTCCTTCAGATTAATGTTGAGTTTTTGATACTTTTATCAACTTAATAATACATAATTTAATCTTTTGTCAAATAAATTTTAATAAAACTCTTTATGGCACTGCGTAATATGCCTATAACTTTGAGAATGACTTTATGGCAGACTGTTACTGTACTCGACAATGATAAAGTTTTTGTAGGTATTTGTTCATCGCTCACCCTTTTATTTGTCTTTTACGTAAACAGAATCACAATCAGTATAGAAATGATACACGAACACCTTTGAGAATATCAAAAATTTGAGCAGCTACAATATGCTATTGTAAGCTATTTTGATGACAAAAACCCCAAATTAAAGAAAGATTTAAAAAAAGGCATTTTGATACGCCAGTTGACCTAGCAATATTGCCAACTGAATGTTTTGCAACCATTTTCTCACGTCTCAGCACGATTTATTATCTTACAAGGGTATATTTGTACCTACACCATAACTTAAGCTATATTTGTACGTAGCTGAGCCAAAGGGTTAAAGGAGGGTAATTTTAATAGATGACAGCCTCTACCTGGCTTTGGTTTTAATAATCATGGTAATTGTTTTATTGAAAACAATTTCGGACAATTCCAGATTATAGAAAATGTACTTGAACTGACTTAAATAAATGAAAAGAAACGCCCCAAGACCGTAAAGTAATTTGATCCAAGATGCAATTTACAAGAATTGTTGGCAAAGAAATTCCAAGATGAATTCACATTTATAAAAAACGACTCAAAACAAATACATACACAGAAAATCCTTTCAGAAACCTTCATTCCCATCCGCAGGCGCTATCGACAAACATCGCATTTGAGTACAAAGTTGCCGTTTATAAATCAGAGCAGTATGTAACCGCGGGAAGTTGCCGCCTGCTTCTGACAAGACAGGCTCCTTCAACTTTTGAACTGGGGATTTGTCTTTTGAAAACCTACCGTCGGGTTGGTTTATGTGTGTTCTTTGCATTTGTATGGTACAATTTGTTTTGTGTTACGGTTTGAGAGTTAGAAATGGGTTGAATTAGAGATGCCTTTTTCCACTAAGCAAATACAATATCGTCTACGTATAAATACCAGTAACATACGGCAAAAACACTGGACCGTCACCCCCAAGTCAACTTTATTATTCCTTCATAGTAGCAGATTACTATACTGTATGTGTATAGAACCATCTGTGTATACAGCAAACTTACAATCATCCCACCGACCATAAGTCAAATAAAGCGTAACCTTACAATAAGCTTGTACAATATCTTAAATTGGGAGGAATAATATTTTTGTTCTCGCTTTACCAATTATAAAACAAAACTCAGTCACAAGCCATTTGAGCGTTTCCTCATAATCTGATTGAAAGCCCAAACAAAAATTTGATCCCACTCAAACAAACGACCGGTACAACTGGAGTACAATCAACGATAAATTGTTTATTGCTTTTAAAAGCCCAAATAATATTCCATTTCTGAGTCGTTCCACGGAACTAAGACGTCTGATATTAAATTGAATCTACATCGAATCGTCTTCAGAAATGAGATCTGAAACGGCCTTCGAGATGTAATATTAAAAGAAAGTGAAACGAGACTTATATTAAATTAAATTCTGGACATCTGTCGTACACTCTGGCGTTATGCGAATAAAGATTTAGCATTAATGAATATCTGAATTAATAATTCCTTATAAGAATAAATTTGTAATTAATCTTATTAAAAGTGTTTCTATGGAGGGATTTCGAAATTAGATTTTAGTAGTTTGGTCGTCGGTTGGCAATAATTTTGTTTCAAAAAGCGAGAAATATTTTCCTAGTTATATTTTAGTAGAGTTTATTTGGTTATACTTCTCAGTAGTATCATAATATAATATAATATTTTGCAGTCCATCATATTTCCAGACAAATATTTTAGTTATAAATACAAATCACAGAATCTGCAATGGGTGTATACACGAGTCTAACTTAAGAGAAAACTATTTACTAACATAGAAGATAACGTGGAATCTTAAACAGCCATTAATACCACAAAAGCCTGATCATAACTCTCAACTCCTCAACGCCACCATCATTACATTTTACGGAACAAGCTTTGTTCGCAACATCCCCCTTATTTATAGCTGCTTACGTCAGCGAAGTTAAAAAAAAACTAGCCTTCAGGGTTACGACGTTGACGTTCCAATTTCCTTGATCCTTCCAACATAATAGAGTCAGTAGAGAGCGACACTTAATTTCCAGCGAGCCGGCGACGTATTACTTACGTGCAACTATGAATAAATTCAAATGTTTTCTCTCAGATCATTACTTGTTTATGTATAGGGTGAAACTGGGCGAATACTTGCAATGTTTTTGTAGAAGAAGAATATCATTGAGTTTTTTGAGTAGGGATTGTTTTCAGAATCGAACGCAATACTTTTTTACTTATCAATAATCTTTCCTAGACCCTTGACGTACAGTGTCATGGCTATCCAAACTTAGATATCGTATCGTACTAGCATCCATCGTAAGAAAAAAGAAACGAGAAACTGTAAATAAAAACTTACTATTAATTAGCATCACCTTAAATTGCGAAGATTCCTTTAAAAAAATAAGTTAGTATGTCTTCATACAAATCAGTTTTCTAAAGGCTACGATTGAAGTAATAGTGCATAAAATATACCTAAATACTTAAAACAGTTTGTAAATATTTATACTTTTGAACTAGACTGGCGAACTACGATGTAGGGCTACTTATCATTCTTTGGACGTTCTAAGAGTCAACTGGGAGCAAACGGGCAATATATTATTCTCCTAACTTGATGGGGTTGCAAACTATCTAAATATTGCACTGTCATAATTTATAAATAACGACTTACGGAATTCTGCAATATAAACGCATTTATATTTATTAAACGTAGTATCAACAATTCATTTTTTTTAAGTATATAAGAGTACTGTAAATTTCTTACGTAATTTTGAGGTTTATGTTATATTTTTCAAAATTCTATGTGTGTGACTACATTATGGAAATAACAATAAATGTTCAATGGCGCATTATAAAATTCTTTTTCAGATTACAGAATTCATTTTAGAGACTACAGATGTACAGCTCGGTGGTGGAAAACAATATGTCAACCTACATAATATGAAATAATTATCAAAGCTTCTTGTTCCTCGTTACGAGTGCCAAACATTGGAGGTAACTCTTCTAACAAGCACAATCAAGGGCCTGAGTAGAAAAAAAAAATCGTTTTATCTTTCCCCTCAACCAAATCGAAGTCCTTGCTGTAAATTCCTATAGACTTTTCTTTACATCTTACTGCTTCTCAGGAAACTGATTTCATTATACATAAATATCCTACAACAAAGTACTCACATGGATCCCATCACATCAGTAATACCCCAAAAGTACTGCTACGCACCATAACACGCCCATGGTTCGTCTTGAAAGGGACAAGCCTTTGGATAAGGCTTACATAACTAAACCCAAAGGAGACCAAAGTAAACATGCAATACTTCGATATGGAGGCTAAATAAATTCTTGGGTATATTTTGTCGTACATGTTATTCGGATCACGGAGGTGTCCATGATTTATTCCGCGTCACGTTTGCGACTTATCAGTCTCTGGCGGGGAATCAGGCTGGCTCATATATCCTCTAGCGAAATGGAATGGAACGTTCCATAAAAACTCTTTCCTTGACTTTCAAATATGTTATGTACTCGTTGGGAAGCTCTTTTGGATATTGGAGAGTGTATCTCTAAAAGTGGGTCTAGTTTTAATTTCAATCAAGCATTTGGAAAGACTAATGGGATTGATCTTGCAGGGGATACAAGACCATATTTTGTATGAGTAATGTAACTCAATGAGCCCTATAATAAGCTTAAAGATGATTTATTCGGAAATCGGAATGTTTCCCTTCTTTAACATAACTAACACTTAACTGTTCCACCGCAAACCGAGGTCTTTTTTTCATACAGAAAAGGCACGAACATTGATCACTACACCAGGGCACTGCGGGTTGACGATTTCAGACTATGAAGTCCAGGTTTCCTCACAATACTTCTTTCACCGTATGTCTGTGATGTCTTAGATTACTTAAGAAAGTAGTCACTTGGGTATTATGATAGATTTGAACGCACAATCAACAGATTGAGCAACAGCTCAGGGGGCGGGCTCATAACCACTCGGCTACTACGACATTACAGCTTTCTCCTCGTTACAATGACAATTACATTTACCAAAAAATCTTGATTTTACTGGACCAAAACCATTCTTCTTCTATTCGGAATCACTTAAGAATTTCGTTTAAGGTAGGTGTTTAATGTATTGTTACTAAGTTTTACTTGTCAGGATTATTTTCGATTCCAGACCTAATCAAAATTTGCCTACCCAAATCTAATACATTTTGTCAAGAACTACGAGAAAAAGAGGTCCATTAATTTCTTCCACAGCAACGAGCCCTTAAAAAGGCCATGAAGGAAGTTTTAATCTTATGATTTACAGCAGATAGCAGAATATTACTTTAACAGGTACAGGTGACAAACGTTTTGGAAATCGAAAAGAGAAATATACGCCAAATATTTTTGAAATAAAATTTCGTGGAAACTTTGACACGTATTTGGTTCCTTTATTTTCAAGGAAAACAAATATTGTTTCTCTAATAATTAATGTGTGAATTTGCTATGGCTGTATTTATTTAAGCGTCTCCCGGGATTTTATTGCTCAAAGTAAATTGGTCTGACGTCAATTTCTTAGGAAATATAATATTATGTTGAGGTGATTTGTAGTTAAATCTCAATAGAGTGGACCGATAAATTGCGAATTTAAGCAACTCTCGTTACGATCAGCTTGTAGAGAGGGAATGACTTCGGTTAAAACTCCTGGTTCTATACAAAGACACTGTTAGTGCGGACCTAGTCAACACTCAAAAAAGAGCGAAGTGCTCGTTTTTAAGAGTGGAAAAAGTGGACCAGTGCATGTTCCACCTTACCTTGATTAATGGCGTGGCTTTGAGGATCGTGAGCAGCGTTAAATATCTGGGGCACATTATCACAGAGGATATGCAAGATGTCGCAGATATAGAGAGGGAGCGTAGGGTACTGGCAGTCAGGGGGAATATGATCGCCCGAAGGTTTGCTCGCTGCTCAAGGGAACTGAAAATCAGTATTTTCAAAGCGTAATGCCAATCGTTTTACTCGAGCAATTTGTGGGTAAACTACACTCGTCGGGCTGCTCGTGTTCTGCATGTCCAATACAAAAACATCTTCAGGATGCTGATGCGGCTGCCTCGCTACTATAGTGCGTCTGCAATGTTTGTAGAGGCGCGAACGGATGGCTTTCATGCGATCATACGCAAGAAAGTTGCCTCCTTATTGCAGCGAGTGCGAAACAGTAGCAATGGTATCCCGAGGAAGATTGTGTCTCGTGCGGATTGCCCAATCTAAAACAATAGGATGCGCATAGGGATGGGTGTTAACTAACATAGGTTATATATAAGTCTTACTAACACAATGTAATGTAATTTATAAAAATGTGTGAATTTAAATTATTGTATTGATTTTATATTTTTAAATCTGAAATAAACTGATTAATAATAATAATGAAAGATCCTACTTTAGGATATCGGATTTCATTCATTATTAAAATGATGTTGACGGTATAAATACTAAGAGTTAAATTAAAAACCCCTTACTATTTGTTCCGGAACAGTCAATCTCACTCCACTGAACACAGGATAAAGAACTTGTATGATGTCACTAAATTTCTTAACCAATAGAAATAAAAATAAACATTTATTTTATGTACAAACTCTTCAAATTCTACTTCAAATAATTACAGAATCTCCAGATAGGCACATTTAAAAGTTCCCAAAGCGAAATACTTTTTTGCCTATCGTTCGCTTGATCGCCTCTATCCTTAAAGCCAGGTAATACAGAACTTTCCCCGACAAAATTACTTTCGTACAAAATTTCACCCCTTATCAAATTCAATTCGAAAACTGCTGAATACCGCAAACTTTTCTAAATGAAACTACCTATTGGGTTTTGGTAAAATTTCAACCGGAGATACACTTTTTTGGATGTTGATATTTTTTTCCCATTTCCGAGAATTGGTTTTTGTGTATTGTAGCGACATAAAAATTTTTTGATCATTGCCGTCATTTTTTTGCATAAGCTGTTGAGGTTTGCTTTTTTTGTACAATAACTAATTTGAATGAACATTAAAACAGTATTTGTAGATTTTACAGTGTATTTTATACAGATTATTTGAATTGGCATCGAATATGTGGGCAATTTAACAAAATGACAGGTAAAACAAGAATACACGCGATTCGGTTACAAATTGTTTTATTACAATTTCACAATCCAAAATGGATCCTGTATCCAAAATGGATACATTCTAATATTTCTGATCAGTGAAGGGTAGCTGATACCATTAGCTCTACCAACAAAACACCTCACCAATATTTATTGTAACTTACACAATCTTACATAACAGCATCCACAAAAAGTTTTCATATCAATGATTTATGCTTCTACTTGCGTCAATATTTGGTATCTCTCACGGCCGGATAGGCGTAATAGATACAGAAATAGCGATATTTTTTTGTTGTATAAGAATCGCATATGGAAGTATACTGGAGAATAAATTATTGATTTATAACGGAAAAGTAACTTAACAAATTTCTTTCTTGTCTAGTTACTAGGCTTTGATGACAATTTAACAACAGGTGGTGGTTGATTAAAGGAACCCAAAATGGACAAGCGTTGTGGTTGATGCTCAAGCTTTCTCTGTATATAAAAAGATTTTTTTTTATATATATACAGGCTGGAATTTCTTAACCGCACCCGGAGGGAAAGTACTAGCAAATTTTACTCAAAGAAAACTATCTTTTATTTAAGAAAATATAAATCTGCATTCAAAAAATTTCGAAAGCTCTCTTGCCACACTCGGCAATCAGATCTGCTAAAATAAAAAAAAATACTTCCTGTACTTTTATGGCATCAATCGATAGGATCAATCATAGGAATCAAATCTCTCTAACAAATATGGTCAATCAAATGAAAGAAAATCCATGATCTGAAAGAGAGAAAGAGAGGCACTATATAATTTTACATATATAATTTCACCACTGCCTATGATAGTAACAATTTCAATACCTGGATTGGTACAAACTGCACAATCAGATGGCATACGAGATCACCAGACCGACTTTAGTTTTTTTATATGGTGATATGTTAGAAATCTAAAAATCATATACAACTGTAAACTCGAAGTATTCTTTTCAAGATTGATAAAGATCCGAAACCCCTTTCTCCATCTATGTTAAAAATAGTCGATCGTGTGGCCAACTAAAGATTTCCTAGTACTTTCTAGGTACCCTTAAATAAGATAGCTTTTCACCCAGGCAGCGGAAAGCTTACATTACCCCTTTTCCCTCGTCTCGTTTGAAAGGTTCTCTTAAACTATAAAATATAATGTGTATGTTTGTGTGCGTGAGCTGCGTATATTATGGCATCTTAGTGTGGGGTGTTTGTGTGAAGCTATTGTATTTATATAGAGACACGAGTATATATTAAGAGGGTATAAAGACAAAGCTATATTCTTTGAAAATGTAATGACGTAGAATTATAAAGTATTGTACCTACTTAGATGACTTATTAAACGTGGAAGTTTTATTAGTAATTTTTACGATTGGTGTCTTATATTTTTTTAGATCTACAACATTTTTAGGCATTAACGTAAAACTTTTCATGGTTAATGTCTATTACACGTATTTTAATTATATTACTTATTATACTTTATTATTCAATCATCTACTTTTTTTTTTTGTTTTTTTTTTTTAGATCATAAGCAAAAGTACTATTTATTTATAGTGACAAATATTTACAATTAAACACTATACACTATACAACTATAAAATAAATACTATTCTAAGTTTAAAATAAAATAAGAAAATTTACTCAGGCGTCAAAGTATTCCTCCGCGTCGCTGTCTTCTGGAAAAGTGCCCAGAAGACTGGCAGCATTGCCCCGTTGTATGGCAATGCTTATTCTCTGACCGAGATATAAGCCAGCCCTCTGGTCACGCGAAGTGTCGACCAGTCTCCGCGAAAGTTCTTTGTGCAGTAGTCGTGCACTCGGACCCCACGTCCCGAGCGTCTCGACCCCAAACGGCTCAAAGTCGTAACAGCCGACTAAATTACTGTATTTGCGCCGTTTGAGGGTCTCTGCGGCTGAGGCAGCGGCGCCCGCACAGCCAGCCGAGCTTGGAAGGTGAGATGGAGCAAGGGTGTCGACACATGTTGCGTCCCACACCAAAGGCCTACCCATCTTCCACGGCACTAACGACATACCATCTGGTCTCTTACCATCGTCCCGTGCCAAGCCATTGGGTTCTAGTACAGCTGGCACGCCGGCGGTGGCGAGGGCACGGCGGATGATGTCGTTTAAGTTAGCGTGCCGTGCTATGCGGCCTGCGCTTCTACAGCAGGAAAGACCGTGGTGTCCGAGGCTGTCGACAGATTCGCCACAGTGACAACGATGCGGAGCAACACAAGGAGCGCCTAAGCGTAAACATGTAGCGAGCCGAAAGGTCGTATCGTCCAACATTGTGCCTATATTGGGCGACGGAAGTGCCTGAAGCCAAAGCCCTGACTCCCATTCTCCCACAGTCAGAAGGCGGGCGCGCTCAGCAGCATTGGTAGACGTATTAATTAAATTATTCCGTACCAACCTGCAGAGCGGCTCATCCCACTGCCTCTGGGAGGATGGGTGGGCAGGCAAAACTGTATCCGGGCAAGCTATTTTCCAGGCATTCACAGCATCGGACAGGCACGGCACCTCGAAGTCAATCAGTGAGGAAGCTAAAATTTTCCTGGTTAACTTCTCAGTGCTGTGGACCGAGGACAGGAACGCCGGTAAACTTACACTGGAAATTTTACGGACGCCGAGACCGCCGAACCGAATAGGTAGTGTGGCTTGTAGCCAAGCTCGGTCGTCCAAAGCCACATTTATAATTGATGTTAAACTATTTCGTATAATTTGGTCTATTTTATCTAAAATATTGTAATGTTTCCATAAGTGAGAGGAACGAAGAATATACATAAATTTTGGGCCGAAACATTTTATGCAATAACATGATTAAACAATTTTATGGAACTTTTCGGAAATACTGTTAAAATTTTGGATTTTTTCTTCAATGAAACTAGAAAAAGATTCTTCGAAAATTGGCGATCCTAGGAGGTGAAGGGAGCTTTTTTCCAAAATTTTGATATGGGGAGCTATTGTGTTGAATTTTTGCATGATTGATAGTCTATCTGAAGTATCCGAAATGAAAATTTCACATTTTGATGTGTTAAGGTCCAGGCCAATAGATTGAAAGTTATGTTTTAGAAAAGAAAAATCGTTTATGACTGTATCTACATCACCTCCTAGTGTTCCATCGTCTAAATACCACAGATTAAATTTGGAATTTAGTTTTTGGATAATTGGGTGAATAGCCAAACTGAAAATAACTGGCCCGAGGGGGTCACCTTGTTGACAGCCGACTGCAGATTCCAAGAGATCGTCCTTATAAGATAATTTTGATGGATGCCTATAGCATTGCCAAAGGAAACTATAAATTTCAGGTATTTCCTTTTTTGCCTCTGCCAACAAAGTGTCCCTGTTTACAGATCATCTACTAGTAAATAAATTGTTTTCTTCTATTTGTATATTTAGGCAGTTGTAGAGGCCCAATTATTTTTAGGTCGTTAGTAGACTCTATTCAAAATATTTCGGTATCTATTAAATTGCGGTCAAACATATGTGGAGTTAAGGTTAAATTTCTAGGTATATAAGTATGTGCTAATATTTTTCATAATATATGTATATATGAGATCTACTGGATTAAAGTATTGCTATTGATTGGAATTGTCACTATAATAAAATTTAAGAAAAAAAAAAACTATATATAAATATTACAATAGTAGGAAAATCGACATTATTATGATTATTATATCACTTCTACCAATTCATGCTTAATTACTACGCTCTTTTTTATTCATGATGAATATATAAATAATTTATACTTAATAGGTTAAAATGAATATGTAGAGGACGAGCTAAAAACCGTCATTAAGCTTCCCCACTTACAATTACCAAAAGATTTAACACAGCCAAATATAATTCAGAAAAACAACAAAATTATTCTTTTATTCAACATTTAATTTAAGTATTTAAGTCTAAATGCCACGTAAACCGTATTACAAGTAATGATACCAAATAGAATAAATGAATGCCTAAGTTGATAACGCAATGGAATAATTTTACACGAATTGAATGACACTCTTCATGTAAATGTAGATAGTTTTGATATTTAATCTGCCCTTTAGAATTTGCTCGGCATTTTAAATAATGAGGTACATAGTCTGAAATGCATTTTGAATAAAAATTAGATAAACCTTTATTACAGTCTTATGCGGGATCGTCTCTTGTTAGACTACCGAAGATATTATTCAACATTTGATTCTTGAGTCATTTAATATTTCTTTGCGTACATAGGCCTATATAGGCGCGTGCAAAAATGTGTCATAGACATTACATCGCATTAGTTAAAAATCATTTTATATAAATTCAATTTTGATTTGTATAGAATTTATAAATAATTATGATACAGACAGACGTGTTGCTGGGGAGTTTGTTGCGCCGCTTCTTCTTCTCAGCTAAAATACTAGGAAGCGGTTAGGCTTTTTGGGGGGCTGTCTTAATGTATGACGTTCAAAAGAGCATTTTTTATTTGTTTTGATTTTCATGGGACACAATTTTTATGGATATTCCTATTTTTATGCTATATACGAAGCGTAGTGATGTGCACTAATACTGTACTCGGCATAAAGAGAAACTATCGGTGGTACCCAGGACACTCACAAAATCCTCCAAATCTACTTATGTTATGGGCCCGGCAGTTTACAACAAGTTACCCAACAGTATAGTAAATGTATAATAAACTATTTCGAGCTTCAAGACTGACTATAAGGCGCTGGCTAGTCGAGCAAGCGCTTTACACGTATGACGAATCTAATCTCGTCTATAAAATAGAAGTATAGACCAGTAGGTATAGATGTTATATTATATTTGATATATATATATATATATATATTCAAATGCATTATCGCCTGTATTGTAAGCTCAAACTTTATATTTTTAGTCATCTTATCTATTCAATATGTATAGAGGGACTGCCCAGTGGTATAACCATTGGACTAGCAAGTCTAAGTCGCATGTTTGAAACCAATGACTTTTCGAAGTCATGTGCGTATTATAAATTAATTATATGTTTAATTATTGTTTAACGGTTATTACTCACGCGCATTCTTCTGAATTGCCTGACTAGTTTCGAACTCGAACAGAGCCCTTATTCATGAGCTGAGCCCGCAGCGATGTCGCCAGTCAAACTGTAATTATCACTTGCATAAAAAGGTAAAGTTAAACATCGTGTGGAAACCAACACACCTGAGAGGTGTTCTCGATAGTGTGTAAAGCCATAACAGATACTTATAGGTGGTTTAAATTCTGACACTATATGTTGTCCATCAACCACACTTTAAGAAGTACACAGAGAGACTGAACAAAACTAACGGTCATAATTCGTCCTAAAAAAAAACGAAAAATAACATAGATTGTATTATGTCTCTTATTAATTTATTTGTATGACTCATTTCAAAAACTCAACACGTTTATAATATCAGCAACTGACACCAATGTTTTTTAATTTCCTTCAACACCGACATAAATTGAGTGGAAACCAATAATACCCGTATGGGAGGAATGTACGGTGTACGGGGCTTTATCGCATCGTACGTGATGACATTTCTATTGAACCGATGGCACTCAACGCCATACAAGCCTTAAGACTCTCCACTTTGAAACGACGATAATTGTATGAGGAAATGGAATATAAAAAAATACCAGTTTTTTGTATTCAGTGACGGGATTTCCGACATATTTGAAAGAAATACTTTAATAATTTCTCCAGTGAACTGTTAAAGAATTTTTTTGCGTATGTTTACCGTATTTGCGACGAGATTACTCTCGTTTTATACATATTGCATTATTTATGTAAATTATTTTTGCGTGAAAATTTTATTTAAAAGTAATGTGGTGTTGCTTTGTGACTTTTGAATTTCGCCATTTTCGAATGTTGGCATCAATATAGATATACCATCACAAATTGACGACGCGTTTGGCGCAGTGGTCGAGAGACCGGCTGATGCGTTTAATTCTTGTTCAGAGCAAATATTTGTATGAACTACAGATAATTGTTCTAGATTTGGGTTTATACTCATGTGACATTATGTCGTGTTTGTTAACGCACCTAAGATACAGGAAGAAATTCCTAATATAGAGCAAAGCTTAAAAAAATTACATAATTTTACTTTTGTTGGTTACTCCATATTAATTCTTATATATTTAAATATATTCCTTTGATCGTCCGAGGTAAGGTCAAAGCATGATTTTATTAATAAACTTGTCTACGCAGCCGCTACGACGTAGCTCACATCCTAGCTACGAACTCGTAGACATGTGCTACAAGCTCTCCATTTTCATCTACCCTTCAACTATCATCCTGTTGAGTTCATTTTAGAGACACGAATTGACTTCAAAATAATCAATTCATAATTTAATCGACAAAGAGTTTCAGGCCTTCTTTAAATTAGTATGTATTTTAAAAACCAATGTCATATTCATTGTACATAGCATGTCGTAACTAATCTTCATTTTTTTCCTATTTTGTATGCAAGCATGCACTTAAGGGACGCAACCGGTAATTGCATGGCTCGATGTGGTCAGTATCAAGGATCGTGACGTGACATTTACGCGATTGGAATTCTAGAGCGAGACAGAACTGTGTAAATGTACATAATCCATTCGCAGCTATTGATTGACGACAGATAGTTGGTAGTTTAAAAAAAAAAATACTCCCAACCGTATTTCGGTCACGGCGGCCTATCTCCATGGAGATTAGCCAAGTAAGCCGGAGATATTATAGTGCACAAGTGTATACGCAAACACAGGTGCACTCCCTCTTCCTTCACTCTCATATGCGGCAATCCGACACGACCGGAGAGAGATCAGGCGCAGGACCGACGGCTTTACGTGCTCTCCGAAGCACGGGGGTGTCACACCACCAACTTCCGAACTCCGGGTTGTTGCTAAGAATTTCCTAACAGAAAAACCCAATAACACTTTGCCCGAAGCGTGTTGCTATGTTATGTTTTTTACCTACCCCTTCGGAGAATACAGTCGTGATTGATTTATTTATTTATTTATTTGCAGAACATAGGTACAATAAGTTCTTAGTCATAACCACAGGCAGTCCTTATCCACAACCAGTTACGGCATGCAAATTTATCATAGGTTACTTATACAAATTCAATTTATAATAAAGTTAATAGCATTGCATGGTAGCATTGAATATATTCAAACATTTTTGGCACTATAAAATGTTATATTGTAATGTAATTATAATTTACCTGGGTGTGACCTTGGATCACAAACTGTCCTTCCGTCCGCACATTAAGATAGTCCGCGACCGCGCGGCCTTCGCTGTAGGCCGTCTATTTCCCATTACAAACGCGCGCAGTAAACTGTCTCTTAATCTTGAGATCAGGCTATACACTACGTGCATTCGACCTATCATGACTTATGCTAGCGTCGTGTTCGCACACGTTAAGTATTACAAAATCCGTAGGATGCAAACTTTACAAAACCGATTCCTTCGCAAAGCGACAGGTGCCCCTTGGTTCGTTAGGAATCTTCAACTCCACATCGACCTCAGAGTGCCCACTATTAGGCAATTCATGAAAAGGGCATCGAAGAGATACTTCGAGTCCACCCCTAACCATCCGAATCCCTTAGTTGTCTCTTCCGCCGACTACAGGCCGTCCCAGATCAACAAAATCCGCCGACCACCTCCGTCCCGATGATAGGATCACTGTAGCTCAAGAGTCTAACAGACATACAAGCACACTCCGACGCGCTCGACCGCCTCGCTATAGACCTCGCCGGCGAGGTCCGCGTCCGTCGCGAAATGTCTCATCATGTCCGCCCCGACCCTTGCTCGAGCCGGCCCGCGCTGAGCCAGTAGCTTTAAAGTCGTCCTTTAATAATAAGGTAACCGATATGATCCAGCTAGTCCCTAGTTGTCCCCCCAGCAACGCCCTAAGCCGAGGTTCGTGTCCCGCAGGGGACGCTCTTAGTGCTGTGTTGCTTAGTTTGTAGTAAATAAAAATATGCTCTGGCTGGAGGCATCAAAATGCCTCGCCTTAGCTATTGTCCGGTTAAGCAGATCAAACCCCTATGGGTTAACTGCAAGAGGCCACGCCAAATAAAATAAAAAAGTAATTATAATTCAGTTATTATATAATTTCGTAAACAAACAGCAAATAATAAATAATTATAACATTGTATACGAATTGTTCAAGAAAAAATATATTTGTTGATTTGATAAGAAATTTTCGTATTTCTTCTTGAATGGCAAAATTAAATGTCAGAACCAATATAATTATTAATGTTTTTGGCACTTCATTCCTTTCAGGGAACCTCACTGTGTTCCTTATTTCTAAATATTGTTTATTGTTGTGGTTGAAAAGAAAATTAGATATTCAGTGATTATTATTTGATGTCAGTTTTCATTATACAATCTTACCCTTTTGGAATTCTTCGAAATACAAATCTTAGGTTATAATTTTAAATGGAAAGAGAATACGGTCGTGAACAGGATTCGAACCTGCGCCTCCCGGATGAATACTCCAGGCGCTCTGACTACTAAGCCATCTCGACCTCTATTTCAAAGATTTATCTTGAATTACAAATCTTAGGTTATAATTTTAAATGGAAAGAGAATACGGTCGTGAGCAGGATCCGAACCTGCGTCTCCCAGATTATTTTCCTGGAGTATTTATCCGGGAGGCGCATGTTCGAATCCTGCTGACGACCGTATTCTTTTTTTATTTAAAATTATGACTTTAGAGTTCGCTAAGTATGCGCTAATACTTTTCAAAGATTTAAGTGTATCTACAAATCTTAGTTTATCAATTCCTTTTGTTTGCGGACGAATGGAAGGTTGTCTTATGAGTATGTCAGGAGTAGCTACTGTTAGTCGAGTGTATGCATGTCTTGTGTTATTTCTGATTTTATTTTTATAATAATTATTGTTATTACATGACTTCTCAAAAAAAGGAGTGTTATGTTTTCAGGGTTGATGTATGTATGTAATTGTATATGTATTACATATGATTACAATATTAAATGGAAAAAGAATACGGTCGCGAACAGGATTCGAACCTGCGCCTCCCGGATAGATACTCCAAGCGCTCTGACCACTAAGCCATCTCGACCTCGAGAGGCGCAGGTTCTAATCCTGTTCGCGACCGTATTCTTTTTCCATTTAATATTGTAATTTTAGAGTTCGCTAAGCATGCGTTAATGCTTTTTCAAAGACATATCTTGAAGTATTACATATGCTTGTGAGTTTTTTTATTCCACCATAACTTCTAAACGCCTGAACCGATTTAGATGTATGAGGTACCGTTAGAATCCTTACCTTGTTCCGGGTAACAAAGGCTAATTAGATAAAAAAAAACATTTGTATATAATGGTCCACACAAGGCTTTTTAATATTTAAATAATATAATCATTCTAATGTCTTGTTTTTTGTCTTCAACTAAGGTAATTGGCTTGTTGCCGTTTTATTTGAATAAAATAAAATAAATAAATAAATACAGACAAATCTTGACATAGTCACCAAAATGCGACATCAAAAGTCGTAGATATTAATACCTATGTGGAAGACAAATTCGGAATAGATAAAGCAATAATTGACCAAATTAATAAAAAAACCTACCAATGAAGAAAGTACTACTACGCCGTTGGCTCAGTACCTCAAAATGAGTTTTGGCCTCCCTCCCATACAAGAGGACGTCACTAATGATTATAAAATGAAAAGAAAATAGAAATTAGCTGCGAAAGGACAAACATGGACCTTGTATCAGCATACTCGTATGGTGATTGCGAGATGTTGCTGTTCGAATCATAACTATCCTAACGGTATTAATACATATTATAAATGCGAAAGTAAGTTTGTTTGTTTGTTTGTTACCTTTTCACGTCTAAACCACTGAACCGATCTTCCTGAAATTTTGTCAGGAGTACAGAAAAGAACACCTTTCTTCCCAAAAAAAGTACTCTTCCAGAGGAGAACCACAGTAACTATCTTATGACAATAGATGGCGGTGCGTGTCTGTCGAATCGATTTCTAAATTAACACGAGCGAAGCCGCGGACAAAAGCTAGTAATGTAATAATTAGTGTAAAACAAAACCTCCTATTTATGGTCTTGTGCATTTTAATCCATAACATATAATTATGTAAACGTAAAGTATTTCCATTTAATATAATAACTTTATATATGTAAACTTTAACAATTAGCCACCAAAGCTCACATATTCAAATCGTCGGGTCAAATGTTGGCAGTCTATATGTCGACCTAGTTTCCCAGATATCGACAAAAGCCTTCCTGTTGGAAATAGGTAACCTGCGCTCGCTAACCGGCTCACGCTTGATATTAGAGAGGTTGTCGAACTTTAAACTTGCGATACACTCTTCATAAGAAGCCGTATTTCATTTCATATCAGTCGATTTTCAACGGACAAAAAAGGAGGTTGTCCATCCAGGATGATATACATATATATATATATGTAGGTATGACCAGGAGTTGGTTGGTTACTCTTGAAAATAATTCCGCCCGATTGACATCAGAAATTTGTCAGTTCGTACTTTTAAATGTCTAAAAATTATTATAGGTTTGCGATAATACGAAGACAACATGCTTTAAAACTGAGGCAACTGTAGGTAAATGTATTTTACAATTAAGCGATGTTTTAAAGCGTCTACTTAATATTGGAATTGGTATTAGTTTCAAGAGTAACCCGGTTTCGACGCTTGGTGATTTGATTTTGATTTTAATGCAAGGCAAAAACCTTTTCTATTAAAAAGAAGGCTCGAACATTAATCACGAGACTAGCTTACTGTGTGTTGGCGATTTTAGACGTAAGTGGTTTAGTTCCAGTATCATATGACATTGAAAAGTCTCATTGGTATCTGGTTTGAAACTCTAAAGTATGGCCCAATCAGTTGGCCCGCAGCCACTCGACCAACACAACCTAAAAATGTATAATAGTTGCTGTTGCATAATTATTTTATGTTTGTGTCAACAGAGTATTTTTACGATTATTAATAATTACAAATTATAATACTCCCGACCAAATACGGCAGCCTATCTCCACAGAGATTAGCCTAGTACCTACGCTGTAGATACTATAGTAACCACTGTATGCACAAACACAAGTACATATATTCCTTCACTCCGGACCGGAGAGAGAACAAGCGCAGGACTGACGGCTTTACATTCTAAATTCACACCACTTACATTCCGAAGTATGGCAGTGTCACACCACCAACTTCCTAATTCCGGACGGCTACTGAGAATTTCCTAACAGAAAAACCTAATAACACTTTGCCCGACCTGGGATTCCAACCCAGGACCAACGAGGCAGTCAAATTGTACACTGATCATTACGTGAGATTGACAACAATAAGTGTCTGTAAACAACTAGATTTTGTTCATACTTCATAAAAATATCTAATTAATGTTTGTGCCGTTTCAGTTAGAAATTTTCCTCTTATAATAATTACGTTTCCTTCTGATCACAAATGTTTATTGTGTTTCCAAAACATAATCACAATAATTATTCTTGTTATATTTAGAAAATAAATTACACAATCGACTTCTTTGAACTTTTTATTTCGTTTTCAATTGTATTGTTGTCTGAGTATATTTTGTTCTAATACTGTGAAACTTAATTTAGCAGACAAATAATAATTAATATTGTTGTCCCAATTACGTTTTGGAGAGGCCTAATTTTTAGTTTAGATTCCTCTGTCTAAAATTTCAATTAGATTGCTTTGTTTAGAGTCAGAACCCTTTCACAAACTGTCCTAATTTAATGTTTAGGTAACAACGAGCAATAAAGTGAAGGCACACAGAAAGTTTACAAAGAGAAAAGGGTACATAGGATGGAAGAGATGAGCATAAAACTATTTAATATAACTACTGGTGGAAGCTAGGTATATGATACCCCAGTGCCATGTAATTTATGTATGTAATGCATCAGCAAGAAAGTTCTTTTGATAATATAATCACAATTATAAATCATTACGATAAAAATGTATTGATTATGTATGCTAGAACATTAGCATAAGGAATTTTAAGTAACTGCTAACCCTAATTGGAATCAGGCGTGAACGTTTGTAGGTACGTATTATTGAAACGTTTGTATGGCGTCAAACTTACGATATTATAACTGTGCTTGTCTGAAGTCGGACGCTATTATGCTGCGCGGTACTCGATTCAGGGCAGGACGCATGCGCGATCTGATAGGAGTGTAGTAACAGTGTGCCGTGTCACTCACTCCTTTACATTTCGTAAATAAATCGGTCTCACTCGCTCAGGGGCCGAGAACAGTCGGTGCCATAAATTTTTCGTCGTCTTGTGGATTTTCCTAAAAAAATTAACACTTTTCTATACACCTGTACCTGTGCGGCCGTTTGGAAACCCTAACTTCAGACATGCACTACATTCAGACAGCTACATTTTAACGTGAGCCAAGTCATGGGCGAAGAATTTGAATATAATTATACTTTAAATGTCTCCATTCAAAGCCAAAATTAGAATTATGAAGTATGTAATGTGTACCGAACAGGGAGGTAGACGATTCACCTCATGGGAAAAGGTAAATGTAGTTTCGCCCGCGGCTGCGCCCACGTTTTTTATGTCCTTGTGGAAATAAGTGCTTTCGGTCGTCTTACTAACAATTTTAAAACCCACGGCGTTATGTTTCATTTTAACAGTTTGACAATAAAAATTGCTTCAAACATGCTAACCATTTAAAAATAATCGTGAGCACGCACTATGTATTTCAAACAAATTTGATATAAGAGCAATCTTATGATACTTTTTAACCTTTAAAGTTACCAGAAAGAAAAAATTCGAAGGAAGATATTTTCCAGTACAGACATATATTTTGTTTTAAAATTCTATGTTATAAGTAGTAATTAAGCTCTGTGCCGAATTTCTCTGGAATTTGTTGGGTATTTAAAACATCAAGGACTAACAAACAATACATTCACACTCGGATTTTTAATATTAGTACAAAACAGATTTACTTAGTACGAATATTTAATACTCCCACGCTGCAACGAAATCTTCGTTGCTGAAGATACGTTCTGATACATTTAAACCGTCCAACCTAACTTGAGACTTCGCTCGAATGAAGTAAGCGCGCCGCGCTACAAAAAAGTGGGTTTTATCGAAAATAATTCATAATATCTGCAATGAGTCTGTTGATAGTACGTACTGACGAGTTGACGTCGAGAGTAGCAAGGGACGCGGGGATCCGGAGAGGAAGGCGCATTTCACTCGAGTTTCAAGCTAACTTGGGCGGTTTGTAATTGTCTCCTCGTCCACGTGTCAATCTATTCGATTCTCAGTACTGAAGCTGCGCTAAGTTTAACTGACACGAGGCGTTACACTCAGCTCATAGTAAATAAATAAAAAAGTCTCTTGAACTATTCTTATTAAACCTTTATAAAGACAGAACCTTTTATCAGTAGTTATAGTTCTAATTTATATTGGGGTTCTCTTAAAAATATTAACTTGGAATCACGTTTTTATTCGCCGAAGGGCTACGCAGGAGTCCATGCTGCCATACAACCCCATTTCTATGATGTTATTAAGTCCCATGTACCGGGCGCAGTTCCATATTCCAGGTTTCCACTAGAATTTTTGCCTGAACCACAAATCGAACTCAAGATCGTGCTCAGCACACCAATATACCAGCCACTAGGCCAGTGTATTATAAATGTGTCTTTATTACCTATTTATTTTTAGTTTATATTCGACTAGTTTTCTTTTGCTCCTCTCAAATGAACAAAATATGGTTTTGGAGACACATTCATATTAGTTACTGTTTAACGGTTATTACTCACGCGCATTCTTCGAGATTGTCCGACTAGTTTCGAACTCGAACGGAGCCCTTATTCGTGAGCTGAGCCCGCGGCGATTTCGCGAGTCAAACTCCTTTGTTTAGACTGCCTCGTTGGTCTAGTGGTCCCAAGCGTGACTGCTGAGCATGAGGTCTCGAGTTCGATTCCCAGGTCGGGTAAAGTGTTATTGGGATTTTCTGTTTTGAAGTCCTCAGTAGCAGTTCGGAATTAGGAATTATGCCCGGTATATGACAATAGTCTCACTACCTTTTACATGGGACTTAATAACAGCATTAGTGAAATGTGGGTGTACAACTGTGTACACCTCTGCCTACCCCTTCGGGGAATACAGGCGTGATGCTATGATGCTATGTTGGTTTTGTTTGACATTCGTTTGCGTTATGATAGGTACATATTCCTGAATACTTGCGCATCGACACTTCATTAACTCAAAGTATACAAATAAGAGAAGATTGTAAGATTAACTATAACTGTAGATGACTTCATGGTCTTTGTCTATAACAGGGCTTCCCTAACTGTGCATCGCGACGCCCTGTGGCGCCGCGGTATTATCCCAGGGGCGTCGTGAGGCGATCTAAATAGGTTGGCTGTCAGTAACGATGAAAAATTTAGATGTTATTTGGAGGTACGTTTGGTAGAACGCCAGAAGAAAGGTAAGAAGGCCAGGGCATCGCAAAAATATGGCAACTTCTCTAGGGCGTCACAGTTAAATTAAGTTTGGGAAGCCCTGGTCTATAAGATATTTATTATACTGGACATTAAAAACTAAATATAATACTATAATTAAACCGACTAATATTTACAAATAAACAGTTTTTGTCTGCATTTTAGAAATATATAAATCGGGCCGAATTGCACCGGCCGTGGTCACGGGTAGAGTCTGCCCATGACCACGGCCGGTGCAACGTCGGGAAACAAAAAAGGTATCGTAAAAGCCTTTTATATAAAATATCGCAATATAGACCCGATTTATATATTTCTAAAATGTGTACAAATCGCGAAAGTTTAAAATCAGTCTTTTTCTGGTATTTATACTACTAAAATGCGAAAATCCAGCTTCTCCTACTAAAATAAAATTTGAGTGTAGCTTTTATTATTTTTGTTTGAGGTGCATTATCCGGGTATTCGCAGTCCATATTTGATCAAAACTGTTTGGATGGATTCCAAAATAGAATACTTACTTTCTGGAAGGATTGTAAAAAGCAATGGTATAGAACGTACTTCCTGATTTACATGAAGATTTGGAGCTGAAAACGAAAAGTTGTGAAATTGAAATTATTTGGAGCGTGATAAAATTAAAAGTTAAAATTTACTCCGTATGTCGGTAGATTATTTAAAAATCGGAGAAATTAAGCAATAATTATAAAAACAAAAGCTAATATAATTTCGTTGGTCTAGTGGTCCCAATCGCAATTGCTAAGCGTGAGGTTTTGAGTTCTATTCCCAGGTCAGGCAGTGATATTGGGTTTTTAACCGAATGCCAAAAAGGAGGAATCCAAAAATTATTATTATTGTTTATTATTGTCCTTAAAAATAGATGTTACATTTATTCGTCTAAAAAATATTTTTTAACAAAAAAAAGAACCGACTCCAAAAATCTTTCTGTTTTAAGTAAAAATGCACTAAAAAGTAATAAAATAATTGCATTATTTACTTACTACAATTTATATAATTTTTTTTTTTTAATTTTAGAGGAATCTGGATAAAATCAATTTATTAGGACAATAATATACAATTATTATTATTTTTGGAGTCGTCCCATTTAAATTTTATGAAAATTGGTTTGGTAGTTTGGTATTTAAATCAAAATAACTGAAAAATAATACGTCATCCAAGTAAACGAAATGGTGTATTTTGCTTTCTTGTGACTTTCCGGTGGTGTTTACGGTCTCCAGAATAGTTCTAATGAACTGCCTATTTTCCAGTTTCATAATCAGATGATGATGATGATGATGATGAAACCGGAAGATAAGCACCGGAAATCCGTCTTTTTTTTGCCTATTAATACTTTTTAGTGTAAGACCGCATTCTCAAACATCTCTTTTTACACGAGTGCCCAAAAAATGTATGTAAGTATGTTTGTGAGTATCTTTACCTATTCCACCATAACTTCTAAATACCTGAACTGATTTCGATATATGGGGTATCGTTAGAATTCTTACACTGTTCCGTGAGTAACATACGCTAGTCAGATTTTAATTTATTTTTTTAATTAATTTTTTCTTGTTTTACGCAGTTCACTATTCTCTTTTGAAATACCCTTAACTAGATCTAGATTTCCTACTTCGATATAGGCGTTTCTTCCCTTCTTTGCTCGTCTCAATTAAATGGCCCCTACCCATATGGACAGCGCGTTGAGTAGGTCTAACCATAGTCACTTCCGATAAATCAGTTATGGAACGCAAGATTCACTAAAAAGTAAGAAATTAATTAATTTTTAACAAAAATTAAGAACCGACTCCAAAAATCTTTCTGTTATGTAAAACAGCACTAAAAAGTAAAAAAATAATTGCATTATTTACTTACTTCAATTCACAAACATTTTTGTTTTTTTTTAATTTTGAATATTCTGAATAAAATCAATTTATTAGGACAGTTGCAATAAGCTAGGACTTAATAAAAGCATTGTTGAAATATCGGTGTAAAATTATGATTACCACTGAGGCACCCCTTTGGGGGAGTCCAGGCGTGATACTATGTTATGTTATGTCAATCAGCTTATTCTTTTCCAAGAACCATGCAAAACTAGACGATCAACAGGCAGAACATGAACCTAGATTCAAAACTGACATTATCCTATAAACTACACACAGAATACCTAATAGGATTACACTCATCGAATCGGACGCTAGTCTAACCGTGCAATGCGAGTCGGGGACAGAATTACCCCACCGTGCCACACCATTACAGACCATTAATAGGGCAATTTAAACCCAGTTAACGTTTCGCGTGTTCGCTTGAAACGGCTTTTATCACGTATAATGGCGGATTTAGAATGTATTTTTGTTGTGGAAACTGCTACTGTCTTTATGTACGCGTCTGTTGCACGCTCAGATTTTCTTTTAACAGCTGTTTTTGTTTTTGTGTGGAGATGCAATTAATGGAGAGGCACAAATTTGTTGAGTGGCTACTGAATGTGTGCGTTAAGGACGTTAAAGTGTTTTGTATTGTAAACATAATATAAAAGTGCTTTAGGATTTTTTAAGCTAAGTTTAGGTTTATGTGCAGAACTACTTGTGTTTTTCAGCTACTTATAATATTACCTCTTTTTTGTTTTTTGCGCCCGGCCTTTGGAGATAAGACCCGGGAGAGTGGAATTTTTTCTTCTATAAAACCACAGCGGCTCGTGGAGGGGAGCTCCGGGTCCTCTTGAGAAACCAACTTCGGACACCCTGCCCCTACCGAGTTCAACGCCTGTTAAAGCACATCCCTGGGGAGACTTTAAAAAACATTATCAAATTTTATCTTGTAATATTCGGTAATTTACTTTCTCATTGAGCTTTATCGAAAACTTAACTTAACCAACTTAACCTAAATTAAGAACAAAAAATAAAAACTTAATACTATTAGTGCGCAATAAAAGAAAAAAGGGTGAGATTAAAAAATAATTATAACGATTAGCAGTACTTAGTCTAAAGCAATTTCAGCTTTATTATTTTCTTAATAAAAAACGCAGTTAATTAAGTTGGCAGGTCGTAATCCCGGATTACAATAAACCTGCAGTAAAAGGTCTTCATAGCTTATTGAATGGATTTAATGAGCATTTTCTGAATATATTAACGGCTCGCTTCTTTCTTGTTTTAATCATATTATTTGTGTTGTAACAGTAATTTATGTTTAGATTAATAAATAAATTGAATTTAATGTATAAATCGGCAGTTTTGTATGGATCCCAATCTCTGATGTTAGTATGTAGATTCAAATGCTGGTTTACCAAAAGACACATGAACAAAAAGTACGACATGCATAACAATGCAATGGAGATATGGGCGGCAGATGTGACTTGGCTTAATAAAGATAGTAATGAGCAATTGAGCATATCCGAAGTCCCTATTGCTTTGAACTTACCGGAACAGAAGAGAGGTAGAGGTTGCCCACCATTGGCCTGGTGGTCAAATATAGAAAAACACCTCAAGCAATATACCTGACGGTACTGACAGACAGACAATTCCCGATAAATTCAACACCATAGCCCCACAAATCAATCTAATAGATAGAAAGTCACTACGCCTCTTAGGGTCACCAATTTTAGATGACTCTTTTACTACCTTTATAGACGAAAAAATACAAAATTTCAGTGATATTTCAGATAGACTTCTCAAAATTAACGTGCATTCGGCCATGACTATAATCCGCTATTGTTGTTTTGGCCCTAAATTAATATATGTTCTGCGTTCTTCCTACCTATGGAAACACACAGAACTTTTGGAAAAACTAGACAAAATTATCAGGAATACCTTAACCTCTATTTTAAATGTGGCTTTGGACGACCGAGCCTGGGTACAGGCCACCCTTCCCATCCGATTGGGAGGTCTTGGCGTCCGCAAAATTTCCAGTTTAAGCTTACCGGCATTCCTATCCTTAGTCCACAGTACTGAAAAACTAGCTAGGCATATACTAGCTCCTACACTAGCAGATTTTGAAGTATCCTGTATGACTGAGGCTGTGAATGCCTGGAGAATTGCGTGCCCAAGTACGGATCCGCCCGTCAACCCATTTTCACAGAGACAGTGGGATGAGCCGCTCTGCAGAGTGATACGGAATGAACTATTTAATACGTCAATCACTACTGCCGAGCGCGCGCGACTCCTGGCTGTGTGTGAATGGGAGTCGGGCCTTTGGCTTCACGCACTGCCGTCGTCTAACATAGGTACTATGTTGGATGACACCACTTTCCGCCTCGCTACGTGCCTACGATTAGGATCTCCGTGCTGTACTCCGCATCGCTGTCACTGTGGGCAAGCTGTCGACAGCCTCGGACACCATGGCCTATCCTGCAGCAGGAGTGCAGGACGCATTTCACGGCACGCCTGTATTAATGACATTCTTTGTCGTGCTTTAGCCACCGCAGGCGTCCCAGCTGTATTAGAACTTAATGGCTTGGCACGAGACGATGGTAAAAGACCTGACGGCATGACATTACTGCCATGGAAGTTGGGTAGGCCTCTGGTGTGGGACGCAACCTGCGTCGATACCCTTGCGCCATCTCATCTTTCTAGTTCGGCGTCCTGTGCTGGTGCTGCTGCCTCAGCTGCGGAGACCCTCAAGCGGCGAAAATATGACAGTCTTACCAATAATTATATTTTCGAGCCGTTTGGGGTTGAAACACTCGGGTCGTGGGGTCCGAGCGCTCGACTTCTATTTAAAGCGATTGCAAGGCGATTGGTCGACAGTTCACGTGACCTGAAGGCTGGTCTATTCTTCGCACAGAGAATCAGCATTGCCATTCAACGTGGCAATGCTGCCAGCCTTTTGGGCACGTTACCAGTTGATAGTGATGCAGATGAATTTTTCGACGCTCTATAGTATATATAATTATTATTATTATTTTTAGTTATAAGTATATTGTATATATTATATTGATTACTTAAATTTAATGTTGAGCAATAAACTTTCTAAGAGTGTTGTTAAAAAAAAAAAAAGGAGATCCCAAATAACGGGACCAGGGGAGGAAAAAGAAGAAGATTAGAGTTGAAAAATAAGGAATTATTCAATAATTACCTTCATCCTATCTTTAATATTCTTCTTCTTATGGTACTATTTTTTTTTTAACCCTCTTCATTGCAACTTGCAGATTAAATTTCGACTCACGAATGTTAAATTGTATATCCTACAATGTATTCACAGAGTATATAAAGAAAGTTTGTATTCATATTTCCCTAAAGTAATAGCTATAATTTTATCCAAACTTAAAATACTTAACCTGTTTGTATTTTATTTTTACTAATTATATCGAAACGATCCATTCATTAATTAAAATTTGGATCAAATAGACCCGATGAAGCAATTTAAAAACAATTAGAGAAAAACAACCCAGTTCATCTCGTGCCAAATTGTTGTACACAACATTATACGTACAAGTTAAAGTCGGCTGTCTCGTCCACAGACACGCGAGGCCCATCAAACTTACCCCACTTGCAGTTAACGGGTTAACACGCGTCTTGATAAAATTGCAAAGAAAAATGAACTTTGAACTCATCAGAATATGGTTTAGAATTGTGTGACTGAGGATGACGTATTGAGGCTACATATCCTGATCAATAATAGATTTTATAATGGATAGAAGAGTGGGACGTGTTTGTGATAGCCTTTTTTTTATGTTATGCTCTCTATGTTAGGAATGTTAAACAAGTGTTAGGGTAGTTTTCATTTCGAATATCGTAGATTCCGACACTAGAAATTCTATAGTTTTTTTTTTTTTTTTGAAATGGCCTCTTGCAGAAACCCAGAGGGGTTTTGTCTGCGTAACCGGACAATATCTAAGGCGAGGCACTTTGATGCCTCCAGCCAGAGCATATTTTAAGATACTACAAACTAAGCAACAGCGCTAAGGGCGTCCCCTGCGGGACACGAACCTCGGCTTAGGGCGTTGCTGGGGGGACAACTAGGGACTAGCTGGGTCATATCAGTTTCCTTATTATTAAGGGACGAATTTAAAGCTACTAGCTCGGCGCGGGCCGGCTCGAGCAAGGGTCGGAGTGTGCTTGTGTGTCTGTTAGACTCTTGAGCTACAGTGATCCTATCATCGGGACGGAGGAGAGCGTGACGTGGTCGGCGGATTTTGTTGATCTGGGACGGCCTGAAATAAGCGGAAGAGACAAGTAAGGGATTCGGATGATTAGGGGCAGATTCGAAGTATCTCTTCGATGCCCTTTTCATGAATTGCCTAACGGTAGGCACTCTGAGGTCGAGGTGGAGTTGGAGGTTCCTAATGAACCATGGAGCGCCTGTCGCTTTACGAAGGAATCTATTTTGCATTCTATAGATGCCTCTATTCTATGTATAAATAAGACATTAAAACTTTGACGTCTGAACGCGACCATACGATGAAGCTATATACTTATTTTACGATCTCTCATAAAACAGATTCTTATCGTATAGTAAACACCTAGTTCTGTATAATCAGTTTGTTTGTGCTATCAATTTCAAATACCTCTAACTTGATTCTACAAACACCGTACACTTCGACCTTCGAAAAATCAATACTCGATACAAGAATCCGTAACACTTTTGTATTAAGTGCCCTTTAATCAAACTCGTTTATTCGCTGGAAGTTTTAACAAATGATCCCGGTACAGTTGTGCAGATAATCGTTATATAGATTGGAAGTGAGGCCGCCCGGCCGGGACAAACAGCGCAGTCGTTAGCAAAGTCCGTCTCAAGTTACGAACACCTTATACATACGGCTGAAAAGGGTGAAGAATATTATATGCAAACATTTTAGCAGTTTTTTTATGTGATTAGGGGGGGCATGTAAATCTATGGTACTTTTGACACGGCTGCCAAAAAAAGGAGATTATGTTTTCAGAGTTCGTGTATGTATGTATGTTTGTAAGTTTCTTTAATCTACCATAACTTCTAAATACTTAAACCGATTTAGATGTATGGGGTGTCATTAGAATCCTTGCATTTTCCGATTAATATAAGTTAGTAAGATTTAAAAAGATATAGTATCTGCTGTACATATAAAAGTATGAAATAAAAATATAAATGTGTTTTATTCGTCTTAATTAGCACCCAAACTAGTGTTAAAGTTGATAAACACCTGTAGGACTTTGATTGGTGACTGCTATTATTAACAACAGCCGTAACCGACGGTTTAACATGCCCTCCAAAATACTGAGACGCTTTCTGACCGACCAATGTTTGCAAAAAACATCCGATCATGTCAGCCATCCTTCAAAGCTGTGAATCTCAGTCATAGAGCACTACAGTGAAGTATTCTATAGACGCCTGAACTGGTCGGCAAGGAAAAATACTTCCTAGATACTATACGTTTACTAATCAAGTGTGCGATACATACAATATTTATTTAACGAGTATATACAGATACATTTTTGAAAAGTATTAACTCATGCTTAGCGAACCTTAAAGTTATATATATTTTTTTTTGTGGAAAAAGAATTCGGTCTCGAACAGGATTTGAACCTGCGCCTCCCGGATAAATACTCCAGGCTCTCTGACCACTAAGCCATCTCGACCTCTGCACACCACCGCGAATTCTTCGTCCACATTTTCATACGTCTTTTGGCGACGTCATTGCTATCTATTCAGTCCCTATACAAGTGACCAAACCGACACGACTAACTTTGCAATGAATACAATGTCGTAAAGATGCAATTATCTTAACAAATACAGATACATTTTTGAAAAGCATTAGCGCATGCTTAGCGAACCTTAAAGTTAATTTTTCTTTTGTGGAAAGTAAAACATAAAAACAGGCGTTCTCTAAACGTTTCTAAAATTAGAGAATGATAGGGATGACATTTGAGCTAAAGTAATTTTAAGTGCCGTTATGAATAAAGGGTAAGATTTTAGTGTTTAAATTCGCCTTTGTTTCATATTTTGGTATTAAAATCACACAAAGAAAATAAAAAAATAAGGGAAAAAAAAGTTGAAAACGATGGGGTGCATTTTTCGGTGCAAACCCCTGGCCTTAGGATTAACATTACATAAAATTATAAAAAATAATTGATTAAAAACCATACCCGCCATGTGTGAAGTGAAAAATGTAAAATTTTCATCGCTGTCAGAACATTATCTTAGGGGTCCGTCCCGTACGTAGTTTCCCTGTTAACATAACCTATATTACCCGAGCACAATGCAAGGATTGTAACGTCTACATCTTCCAAAACTTCGCACTCAAATCAGTCGTATGAGGCATACAAACGTCTCAAGTTTGAGAAACTAGCAACTCCAATATAAAGTTTGTCAATATTTCCGTTGTACGAGCTGATAGCCGACACTCATTGATTGGGCCAGGCCAGGCGAAAAATAAAGTTGAACTACAATATACGCTCTGGGGACGTTACCTATACCTACAACCTACTTGTATGTGGAAAAGATGTTGTTTGTAGCCCAGTATATTAGCCAGAGGTGTACGCGGTTGTACAATTAATGTACACCTCATAGTAATATCTTAGGTTTGCGCGATCACTACACATTATAAGAAAACAACTTTTAACCGGATTAATCGCGTGTATTATTGGTTTTTTGTTTTTCCTGACGTTTCCAATAATACACGCGATTAATCCGGTTAAATGTTGTTTTATTATAATAATGTACACCTCATTCACCAATCCACATTTCGCCAATGCTGTTAGCCCCATGTAATAAGTGGTGAGCCTATTGCCATCTATCGGACACAATCCCAAACCCGGGGCTGCTACTGAGAATTTTCTAATAGAAAAACTCAGTAACTTTGCCCGGGACTTGAACCCAGGACCTAATAATCAGAGAGTTTTTTTTTTATTTCAAATTATTTAAACTCATGAAATGGTACTAGAATTCTGCTATCGTTTTGTTTAAACGTACATTAAGATTTTATTTTCTTACCTTTTTACTTACCATATAAATACTTAAATAAAAAGCCTATATAATATATTTGAAGCCCACGTAGCCCTGGCTAAGCTTATGCAGGCGTCGCCACGTGCCGCCATTACACCCACATGTCGCGAAATAACCGATACCTATAACATTTGTATTATTTACACGTTATAGCCCTCTTGGCTTATGTCTATAATATTGTAAAAGTATATTGTAGAGGTGTTGAAGTTAGTGGGTTGTATTCTAGACAGGATTATTCAAAACTAACTTTTAAACTATCGCGTTGCATGATATTACTATATACTAACAGGAATTAACGCGCAATAAATACCTTTGAGTCGCTTGACGTTTCGACCAGCTTGCACTGATCGTGGTCACAAGCAGACGTCTGCAAGTATAAGTAAGTAAGGATTTTTCAAATTTAATAATGATAGTGACCGAAGGGCTCAACCGAATCCGAGTTTCATTCGTAATAGATTGACGCCTTCCTGCTTTATGAGAAACAGAACACTCATGAATTCATAAAAGAACTTAACATATATTTATAATTATATATAAAATTTTACGGGAACGCTTAAGAAGTAAAGGGCATGCCTCACGGTATCTGTTCAACACCCCTCCTGTCGGCTATAACTCGGCGCTGAGGAAGAAATTCCTGGAGTCCTGATGATGAATTTGAGGAGCTTGTGTCCCGATCCCCTTTTGTGTATCCGATTGGGAATACGAGTCGATCGCCACCTTTAAAACTCAAAAGTAATAAGTTTTTTTTTTCAATTATGCAAATTTCATGCATTATAGGAAACGTGGGAATAGTGAGAAGAGCCGGCAAGAAACTCCATAGACACTTTTTAAAAATAAATAATAGTAATCTAGTCTTTTTTTCATTTTTATGAGAAGTCAACCCATGTTATTTTTTAGAATTATAAGTAAATAACTATACATAACTGTTCTGTTTAATTTAATTGTGTAAACATTGACAAAGTTTATGTACCAGCTGCGTTCACGAGAATTCCCTAAAGCAAGGATTTTCACGAACCAACATAAATCTGATAATTATTTGGACAAACTCCGTTCAAAGGTTTCGGATCCATACTTAATTGGAATTTATGACGTTATTTTAATTAACCACCCATTTTGATAATGAGAATCTAAATAGTGATATATGTACGATTTCATATTTGTTATTAGTTATTGAAATTCATTTTCAACTAAGCGATTTTCTCTGAAGCCTAGGCAATAGAATAGTCCTTCTACTGATTAATAATTTACTTCTTTTTTACTTGGTGTTAATAATATAATTACTTGGTAAATTATTATGATAAGCAGTGAAAGCCTAGTGGTCGATAGACGGGCATGTCAAAGGTGCTTGCTGTAACTTCAAATGCACCGCTGACTTTTCAAAATCATGTGCTTATCATAAATTAGTAATATTATGTTAGGTTTTGAGATCACTACATATTTGTTATACAAAACAAATCTGGTTTTTTTTATGGCATAGGTGGCAACCGAGCAGGCGGCTCGCCTGATGGTAAGTGATTACCGCCGCCTATTGCAACCCCAGAGGAGTCGCAAGTGCGTTGCCGGCCTTTTAAAGGGTTTAGGCCTCCGGAACGCCACGGTGGTAGTCTGTTATGTCCCGTATTACCCTATCGTAGAAAAGAAAGCATTGCACATTGGTGAAATGTGGGTGTACAGTTGTGTACACCTCTGCCTACTCCTTCGGGGAATACAGGCGCGATGCTACTATGTTATGTGTTTTTAAGTTATATGATTATGTTATGTGAGTTTAGTTTCCCTGATTTGAGTTGGTTATATGCTAAGAATAAAGATTTTTTGAAACAAATCTCTTTAAAAACACATACTTAAAGTAATTACCTATAATAATTAGTAGAAACAAAGTATACTATAGTAATTACTATAGGTTAATGTAAAAAGATTTGTTTCTAAACATCTTTTTTCTTTGCATATTAAAATAGTTAACGCCAAAATGAATGAAAACCCTAAATCTTGAACACGAAAATTCAAATACGCCTCTTTGATTCATTTTCAAACCAAAAATGGCAGCAGATTTATTGTTAATATCTAAAAATCCTTCAACGCAAATCTATGCTATAAACTGTTAGGTGGATAATATCACAAAATCTATATGAATATTGGTAGGTACAGAACATCACTGTGAATGACATCCCCTAGGATTTAAACGCGTTTCTGCACACATTTCGACAATATATATGGGCTGTTCTCTTTTAATTTTGACGTGCAGTAGCGAATGATATACGGAGTATGTATCGGATTTTCCAGCGTATCTATGTATTTTAACGAACATTATATTTTGACGTAGTTCAGAATGTAGGTATTAATTTCGTGACGTATTCAGTATTATATTTGATAGTAGAGTACAGTAGTATGTTAGTAAAAAAACTTAATACTGTTGTTGGAACAGACTTAAATATATTTGCATTTAATTCAGTGTGTTCTGTTCAAACTTGCAAAGTTTAGATAATAATTATTCTATTTATTATTACAAACGATCAAAGCGTTCTGTGCTTCTTAATTCACCAGTTATTTCTCGTTTTATAAATAAGATCCTTAATAACCCTCCTACCTGCGAGATCGTTTTTCTTATGCACGCCCTTTTGATGCGCCTTGTCGGCTCCACCTCAAA
The DNA here is from genome assembly GCA_935421205.1 of Xylocampa areola. Lineage (NCBI taxonomy): Eukaryota > Metazoa > Arthropoda > Insecta > Lepidoptera > Noctuidae > Xylocampa > Xylocampa areola. The sequence continues at coordinate 17,164,413 of OW285204.1, forward strand.
TACCTCCTTAAATTCCCATCCCATAAAACAGATTTTTATTCCTACTCTTTTTCTGTTCATGCAATGAGATTGTGGAACTCACTTCCGCAATAAAATATAGATACGTAATTACCACGTAAATGTAATTTTAGTATATTTAAATATGTAGTTATACACTATAACTACATATTTAAATATACTAAAATTATCTATATTATTATGTTATGAGTATAGTTCAGTAGTTTTAGTGATCTTAGTTGTCATTTTATTTTGTGCTAACATAACTGGCACTAAAATGCTTAATTTTATTTTTGAACTATTCTTTACCCGCTTTGTCTTCCACTTTCATTGACTATTTCTCCTTTCCCAGGTCTGCTGTAAGAAATTTCTATAAGAAATAAGCAGTACCTTTGTACTTACTTTTCTTTTCCTTCTTTCCTTTCCTTATACCTTTATAATGTGTACATAAATAGTAAAATAAATAAATAAGATCTTCATCCAATTATCCTTCCTACTTATCAAAAGAAATCCAAATCTCTTTTACAATATACCTTCCATTAGCAATACCTGAGATTATTTAAAAGGCAACACACGTTACAAAGGCTAATACATCTTCGTTACAAGGTCACGACGTAACAAGACAGTGACAAGCCAAGCTGACGTGTGTATCGCGTTGTATGGAGGCTAATATGCATTAACTTCCAACCCTACTGGTAGGGTTGCTGCTTTTAGAATTATGAGACGGGTGAAATAAAATAGCGCTCCAATTTTTTTAACAAATCTATACTTCATTTTATTAAAGATGTAAATTTTGGAAAATGCTGCGTCGATTGAGTTACACGCAGTTATTTAAAAGATAAATATAATACAGTGATTTGCATTTATTTTTGTATTTTATTTGTGAAGCCGCGGAAAAAGTCGTACATTTAATAAAAGCGTCCTTTACTTATCTCCTTTTTTACTAATTTATTTAAAGTAAACTAACAATGTAACAACACGAAACACATCTACTAGAGAACAGAAGTCAATCGGTATAAACCGTCAACCCTACACCTAGGGTTGCGGCTATCAGGTTAGCCGAGTCCGGATTCCGATTGTAACCGCAACTATCCGCTTTCAACCGACAACGCCTGCATTCATTGGCAATTCAATCATTGGCCATTTATTCAGATATATCAGGTAAATCCATAAATCTTTGTATGGTCCTGAAACATAAAAGAATATTATTTTTATTATAACTTTATTAGTATGACATGTAGGTACTTAGTTCGTATATAATGCTTGCAAACAACAAACTAGTGTTTTGTTTTATCAATATAAAAAAACAAATGACAATTACATTCACGTAAAAATCGATGTCTAAAAGTTTAAATTTAAAAATGTTTAAATTTCTGGGATATCAAAAGAATATTACGTGGTTTTTGTAATACGATTATTTTATCCTTCGTCGAGCATTACCATCAAAGCAGGACAACATATAAAATTACTCAGATTGTGAATTTCCTACTCAAAGGTGACACCCCTGTCTATGGTAATGTCGGCAGGGGTGGCCCACTTTAAATTAAAATAAAGCTGTAACTTAAATTGGATATTATACGTTGTATAATTTTATTTCATGGTTATATCTTCTTACTGAGTGTCATTAAAAAAAATACTTATTATTTACTAACATCACGTAGACGGTATGATATAATATTTTAACAATTTTTTTTAAAAATAACCTGAAACAATATTAAATGGAAATAGAATACGGTCGCGAGTAGGATTCGATCCTGCGCCTCGCGGATAAATACTCCAGGCGCTCTGACCACTAAGCCATCTCGAGCTCTCTTATAGTGACCTCGCTTAGTGGTCAGAGCGCCGGGAGTATGTATTCGGGAGGCGCAGGTTCGAATACTGCTCGCGACCGTATTATTTTTCCATTTAATATTATAACTTTAGAGTTCGCTAAGCATGCGTTAAGACTTTTCAAAGATTTATCTTTAATACCCTGGAACATTTTATGGTGTTGCAATGCTGATTTAAGTACAATACTTGTTTACCCAAAATGTTACATCTTTATAGGTCAGTGGTAGCCTGCGGGCGAAGGAATTTGGCAATTCGTCACCCGACCAGCAACAGGCCGCAGACGGCGGTGTACGACACCCGCATCCGTTTGATACGTGTCTGTGCAGGCCAACAGCCTGCTCAAATGATGGGATCTACCGACGGCTGCGGTGAATGAAGCTGCAGTTCTGGAACCCGGTAAAGATTAGAGGCAGACCGTGTGGTTTTAGTCGGTATGAGTCCGACACAACTTCCACGATGTCCATAAAAAAGGTCGGATCCTGCGATCCAGAAAAAGCTTCGTGAAAGACCTTTTGGTCGTAGTTTGTAGAAGTCCAACACAATGTTCATGATGAATTTCCCCACAAGACACAAAACACTTTTCACTCACTTCAAACAATCTTTTTCTCCCATTGTTAGATCCTGTTTTGGGAAAATAGTAAATCTCTTTTTAGGTAGTAATATCTTAGGTTTGCGCGATCACTACACATTATAATAAAACAACTTTTAACCGGATTAATCGCGTGTATTATTGGTTTTTTGTTTCCCTAGTCCTCCTACGACCACGAACGCTGCAAAGTGTTCGAAACGTCAGGAAAAACAAAAAACCAATAATACACGCGATTAATCCGGTTAAAAGTTGCTCTTTTTAGGTGTAAGGATATTAAAATTTTCTTACAGCAACGAAATCTTCTTTCCATTCAAATAATCGCCCTTACATAGCTCTACAAGTTTAATTCTACAGCTTCAAGAAAAAAAAAAATTATATGACAATGAGCACACAAATTGAAGTATAACTATTCTTTACAAGAATTCCTTTTTAATTTTAATAACAAGGGGAAAGACAGCGTTGAATATTATAAAGCCTTCAAGAATACCTATTAATTTTTAGAGCGATGGCTCCCAAAGTTCATAACATCTCTCCCTTGGGGGCATCAATTACGAAGATGAATATACAAGCCTGTTGTAAGAATGAAGTTTAATATATATTTAGGCTTTTGTTCATAAATTAAGTTGAAATCATATTTGTGCATAGAATATTCAAAAGGCCTCTCTCTGGCCTGGGCCTGTACTGAAAAGCAATAGCCTGATAAAATTTGTTGATGAATGATAGCCTCACGTATGACTGTTGGACTGGTAGATCAAATGTCGTAAGTTCAAACCCAAGGCCCTAAGGCACACACCAAAGCCATTTTGTAGTCACGGGTGTATTACTTACTTAAAACTTTAACGGATAACGTAGTGATGAATCCAGCATGTTGAGAGGTGTTTTCAATAGTGTGTTAAAACAGCTTTGCCATCAACCGGACACAATTCCAAGCTCCGGATTGCTACTGAGAATTTCCTAAAAGAAAAACTCAATAAAACTTCGAATCCAAAACCTCGTGCTCAGCAGTTGTGCTTGGAACCACTAGACTAAAGAGGCAGTTACCGTATACCTTTGTATCAGTGAAGTTTAAATAAGCAAATGTCAAGGACACTTGAAAAATATAAAAAAAGAGGAAAGATGGCCACCTAAAGTTTGAGATGAACTGTAACACAATAATTGAATATTTCTCAAAAGTTGATTATATTTAATTAATAACTTTCCTTTGTCGATGTCTAAGTTGTTTTATCCTTTTCCCAATACTGTATTCTGTAGTTCGTATAATCTTTATACTTTTAATTTTTATCTTCAATTTTATAGGAATTTTGCCAGCGGCTTTTGGGTTTTAAGTTTTTACGCTAACAATATTATTTGCTTGTAGAAAAATATAATACATGTTTTGATAAGAGATTTTTTCTTTACTTTTCGGTCAGCGTTAATTAATAACACGTATTGATTATAGGCAATCACACATATATATTCAGATTTGTTTATAAGAAAATATTTACTTTATATTTCACTTTGATAAATTATCTCAACATGAAATGAAGAATTAATAACCTCCTCCTTTTTGAAGTCGGTTAAAAATATGGTCGTGAGCAGGATTCGTAGTTGCGCCTTCCGGGTAAATACTCCAGACGCTCTGACCACTAAGCCATCTCGACCTCTTAAGAGTTCGTTATGCATGCCTTTGAAAGATTTATGTGAACATGAATAGTCATTTGTATTACTATTTTTCTAAAAAACATTGAAAAATAATAGACGCGTACGAGCCTTGAACCCGCGAGCCTTGACAGTCCGTGTTATCACTCTCCCAACTGAGCTACCGAGTCAGTATTCGTCTTCGACGCCTGGCGATATTTATTTAGCAATTTACTAAATAAAATAATACATACAAATTTACAGATTTACTAAACGTACGTGATTTGTTAGTTTACTGTGTTACACATTCAAGATTATGGTTTAACTACAATATAGCCCATGGCCATAAATTGACCGTGGAGCTTTTTTACCTTTGAATATATCAAAATATTAAAGGAAGGACATCATGCTGTGTGTGTACTATTAATAAATACATAACATATCATTACGCCTGTACTACCCGAAGGGATATACATAGTTGTACACCCACATTTCACCAATGCTGTTATTAAGTCCCATGTGATAGAGTTTGGAAATTCATCATAAACGTTGTGCCGGACTCCTAACGACTGAAAACCTCACGGTCCCACTCTAACCTTTACCGAGGTCCCGGGTTCGCAGTTTGTTACTAGCGGGTCCCAAGGACCCGCTAGTAACTAAATACAAAAATACAGAGAACTTAGCAAATCAGTTTAATACTTCGCCTCGTCAAGCAATAAATCAAAGAACCAAAAAACTTGTTTAATACTTGTCTTCGAATTCTAGTTTACACTTAATTAAACTCAAGATATTTTCCCAATGAAATGTAGAGAGCCTTAATTACCTCGTGTTAAAATATGCCCTAATCCAAAATAAGCAGAAATTGCCATAATTAATTTTAGTTCGCACCGGGCCAACATTATTAATAGGTTAAGTTGTAAAGTTTCTACAAGATTATAATGCGTAGGTTTAATGTTAATTTTAAAATAACTTGTTTATGTTTACAATAATATTAACGTTATGCGTATGTTTTGAATAATTGAAGTACTAGTGTATTAGATGTTTCAAATTATGTGTGGGGTATTATTATCACCAATTAATACGAAGAATTTTCGCAATTGATTGAACAGACGTTGAAAACAATGGCGTCTGAGACAGCACTAGTTGAGATTTAAGTCGAGGAAAATACCTACAGAGACAGATAAATCTTTCAAACCTATGTGTTCTGTTCTGTTCGAACTCTAAAGTTGAAAAAATTAAATATTTTTTATTTCCAAAAATTTTCGTACCAGCACTTACAGAGTTAACATGTTATAATATGTCTAAACAATATAACACAAGAAGTGTGTAAGTAGTGTGAGGAACTCTGGTACCCAAGATAAGATTCAACTTGTGTTATGGTACCAGTGCTCTCCCAATTTTTATTATACCGTTACATTGCTTCTGGAGTTAGACTAGTGGTTCTATTGTGTCAATCCAAATCAAAGTTATAAATTCAGTCACCTGTATAGGGACTAAACAGTTAGCGATGACGTCCCTAAAAAACGTATTAGAATGTGGAAGAAGAATTCGGGGTAGTGAGCAAAGATCGAGATGGCTTAGTGGTCAGAGCGTCTGGAGTATTTATCCGGGAGGCGCAGCTTCGAATCCTGCTCACGATCGTATTTTTCTTTCCAAAAAATGTATATTTACAGAGACTTTACTCGTTTTAATGAGAATAATATTTTTATCATCGTTTGTATAAATATGTCAAAGTGTTGACCGAATGGTTTCGTGCCTCATTTGGTTACGGGTTCAAACCTAGCAAATACGAATGTGACTTTTTCAAAGCCCAGTAAGCAAGCGTGCTGATCGAAAGCTCGTGCCTTCTCTGTATCAAAAGAGGCCCTTACACTGCAGTGGGACAGACGGCCTAATTTTTTTCCCATAAATATACCAAACTAACAACAAACTCGACAAGAAAATTAGAGCAACAAATTAGTCGCGACTTGGGTCTCATTACCTACAGCATAGATGCCCCAAACGATGTAATATTCAAAACGCAGTGAGGCGCGCCGGTGACATCAAAATAACAGTCGCAATTGTTCCAACATCGTTGAATTTTTATTAAGTGCCTACTCGCGAGGTTCAGAATGTCGCTGTAAAAAATTTACGTGGACTCGTGGCAATTTCGTCGTACAAGAATTTTATATAACATTCTTATAGCTCCGATGGCGTCATAAAGAGTCAAATTTAAGCCTTTGCATACGAGACTTACGGGTGTACTGAACGGAAAGTAATGTTGCTTTCCCCATTTTATTATGTGGGGTGGGCAAAGAATAGGTTGTCGTTCGTGATTTCACATGCCTAACCTACGTCCTTTTGTTGTATAAGAAATGGTGTACAGGACTTCGAATAAATTGTATTTTCTTAACACACTTCTTAAATCGTACCTGACGTATTTCTCGGTCAATTAAATGTGAAATTAAATGAATGATAAAGTATTAAAAGCAAATGAAACAATTTTCTTTACAACAATAATAAATTTAATGATTTAACTAAAACTTTTCTATAACGATTATTGATTTCGGTCTTGCACAATTTACAACAAAGAAATATTTGTTAATTTTATACGATACGTAAGTGATGCGCCTGTCCGCGGAGCTGTCTCGAGCAAAAGTGAGAGCTCAGACTCACTAAGGACTGAATTTTGAACGAGGTTACGGATGTGACGATCTGTCAGTTGATTTTGACAGTTCGGCTAACTTCAGATTGTTGATGTCTCCTTATACGGCCTCTCCTGACATACTGACGTCCTCGGCAGGTTTAAACGGTCCAGGTTCCTCATCATCGTAAGCTGGAGTGCATTGTACCTCGGACGTAGTTTCACAAACTGTTACAGGAATGGGCTCATCTGATTGGTCTGCACCTGAAATGTACATCTACTATAAATACACAGCCAGAACCTTTGATCTGTCTACATATACAGATCAAAGTTCAGGACTAACAATAAGGGTTAGGAAGGAAAGAAGGCAAGGAAAAGTAACCCCCGGGGAAAGAGTGAAAGTTTGTTTATAATCCGTGTAAGATTACAAACAATCAGTCACTATTAAGCTCACATAAGACTAGACATACCAAACTCAAGGTCTAGTGTTTATACAAGACTAGACATAACACACAAGGTCTAGTAATCACACAAAGCTAGACATAACACACAAGGTCTAGTAATCACACAAGGCTAGACATAATACACAAGGTCTAGTATTCACACAAGGCTAGACATAATACACAAGGTCTAGACATAATAAAAAGGCTGGTGGTAACAATACCTCTCAGACATTCAATGGCTACTCACAGGCAAAGAAAGCAGCACACTCATCTGGAGTCCATTCACCCTTCCAAGGCACCATGAACTGCGCCGCGGCATAGGTCACCTTGCCGTAGGCTCCAGCAATAAGCTTCAATTCGTATCGGCCATTCTCCAATACTTTCGTCACCTTATAAGGACCGCGCATTCCGGAATCCAATTTCCCTTTGGACTGTGCGTATTTAATAACAAAAGCGAGATCACCTTTTTGAAAAACATGAGGTGGCTGACGCATTTTATTGACATACTTGTCTTGGCGACTCTGATTATCCTTAAGACGTTCAGCTGCCTTCTGCCGGTCAAGTTCTCGCAAGGATCGGCGATCACTATTCGAACAGTCAATAGCGACTTCACGGACCAAGGTTTGTATTACAGGAGTTGTACCTTCAATACCGATCAACAAATTTAACGGAGATGTTTGAGTGGTCTTTTGTTTTGTGATGTTTAGTACAAGCTGCAAGCGCCATAACTCTTCGGACCACTTATTTTTCTTATGATTAGTCTCGACACGTAACATGTTAAGAAGAGTACGCACATATCTTTCCACTTGGCCATTTGCATGGTGCATCTCAGGAGTTATGTAATGTATGGTGCATCCTAAATCATTAATCCATTTAACGAAATTTGTGGATTCAAACATGCGACCTCGATCGGTAACTAGAAGCTGTGGAGTGCCAAATAAGGAAACAGCGTTTTTAAACGCTTTCTTTAATTCGTCATGGTCCTGTCTATAAAGGGGATAACTTAGACAGTACTTAGAAAAAGCATCAACCAATACTAAAATATGCTTATAGCCATTTGACTCTGGTAAAGGGCCCAGGACATCAGCATGAAGGGTATGAAAAGCAACTTCTGGCTTGGTCCATGACGTAATGGGCTGTAAAGGTGCTCGAGGAATTCTCTTATTAGCTATGCAAGTTAAACAGTGGCCTATGTACTTTTTTACAAAAACATGAAGACCAGGAAACCAAAAGTGATTTAAAATCAATCCAATAGTCTTATCTACCCCTATATGACAATTCTCATCGTGAAAGATTCTAAGTAAACTCAATCTGTGACCTTTCGGTATAAAGCAAAGTAACCGTGATTGCTCACCTACTGGCGAATATCGATAGTAAAGAATCTCATTGTTTTTAACGTAACGACTGGCATCTAACTGTCCTTCTCCTAATTGTCTAATTAAGTTTTGAGTTTCCTCATCACCCGATTGTGCAACTTGAGCCCAATTTCGCGGCCTATCTATGTTATTTACAACGTGGATGGGGTTGCGACTAAGATAATCCGCATGGGGCAGTAAAACACCTTTTCTATAGACAATTGTAAACGTGAAATCTTGTAGGTAGACCCACCATCTCGCTACACGAGGTAGTAGATCCTTCTTATTTTGCGTAGCCTTTAACGCGTTACAATCCGTAATTACTTTGAACTCAATGCCTATAAGGTAATGCCGAAAGTGCCGTAAAGCTTTGACAACTGCCAACGTTTCTAGCTCATACGAATGGTATCGCACCTCTGCCCCCTGTGTGACCTGACTATAATAAGCAACAACTGATTTACGACCATCCATACTTATCTGGAGCAATACTGCGCCATATCCTCGGCTGCTAGCATCCGTATGGACCTCTGTCACTAAATCAGGATCAAAGATAGCGAGAATAGGCTCACTTGTCAAACACTTAATAATCTTATTACGAGCTAGGTCCTGTTCTTCGCCCCACTTAAAATCTACATCTCTTTTAGTCAAACGCGCAATACATGAAGTTTTGAGAGCATAATTTTCTATGTACTTTCGAAAGTACCCCGCCAATCCTAAAAATTGTCTGACTTGACGGGTATTTTCGGGCACTGGAGAATTGACTAATGCGGTGATTTTGGATGTAGAAGGGCGTACTCTGCCGTTACTGATTACTCGACCTAGATACTCTATTTCAGTACCCAAAAATGAACACTTTTTGATGTTTAATGAAAACCCAGAGTCTGATAACGTGCGCAAAACGTCACGCAAAGTCTGTAGTCCTTCATCAATGCTATTACTCACTAATAAAACGTCATCAATGTAAACCATCACCGTTCCATTGTATATGAAAGAGCGTAGCGTGTTACTAATGATGCGCTGAAAGACAACTGGCGCATTAGCAAGTCCAAAGGGCATTTTCATATATTCATAATGCCCTTCGGGTGTTACAAAACCAGTCAAGGGAATGGACGCATTGTCAAGGCGAATCTGGTGAAACCCTGATGCCATATCTAGGGTAGTAAAATACTTGCCCTTACCTAACCGATCTATGTGATCCTCGATCAATGGTAAAGGGTACCTGTCTTTAACAGTGATTCTGTTTAAGGCACGAAAATCAACACACATTCGATCAGTACCGTCTTTCTTTTTAATTAAAAGTATAGGACTCGCGTACGCAGATTCGGATTCACGGATTATTCCTTTAGCTAGAAGGTCGTTAATTATTTCACGTACCCTCAACTTCTCATTAAAAGATAATTTGTACGGCCTATAATACACAGGCGCATCACTATTCAAGCGAATGTGCATGCTACCGGTGGTCACGGTTGAAGTAGCAGTTCCAGTAATCATAAATTTTGAAAAATCATTTATTATTTCTATAAGTTTTTCTTTATCGCTCGCAACAAGCGACGTCTGGATAGAATGCTCATTCACTTCGATAGCCGAGACTTTTGCAGGGACAGCACTAAAAGTTAAGCGTTGGTAATCCTTTGTACGTACATACATCACTCCTTCGCGATTAAGGACGTCTGTACCTATTATGATAGGTGCATTCATACTTTCACTGGGCACGATCAGTAAGTCGACTTCAAGTGTAATTTCTTTAAACTCAATAGTAAGTGTCACATATGAAAACACCCGAGTGATAGTATTTCCAACACCTTTTAACTCTCGATAAGTAGTTTTTGTAGCGCATGATAAATGATTTACCACTGAGGACGAAATTAGAGAAACATCTAAAGCGCCGCTATCGATTAGAATGTCAATGGGTATGCCCTGAATCACTCCAACGATTACATCTTTGCAATTATTAATGTCAGGTAGGGAACAAAAATTTACGTTGCTTTTTCTATTATCAGAACGTTGTTTCGCGAAGCAATCGTTGATATGGTGCCCAGTTTTCTTACAATACGCGCAAACAATTTTATTTCCCGATTTTATGTCACTGTTAGTCGCATTTGTGCTAGTAGTTGATGGTTTTTGTTTTGCATAACAGTTAATTTGTTTATGTCCGGTTTGTCCACATGAAAAACATTTGAATTGAGTCTTTTGGACGGGATGTTTGGCAAAATTTGTTTTCAAAGCCTCTTTACATACTGCAGAGTCACGATTAAAACGTTTTTCATGCTTACCCTCAACCGGTTTCACAAAAGTAGAAAAATAATTAACTAACTCGCACGGTTTAAGGTTCTCATTTGTAGCTGCTGCTTTAATGTTGGGTTCATTGATACCACGTATAACGATAGCACTAATAAGTTCGTCACTCAAACCTTTAACTATTTGTAACCGTAATAAAGATCGACGTACATACTCCGCATACGTAGCAAAACTATCAGAATTGGTACTCATGACCTCATAAAGAATGTTGGCCACGTCAATCTTTTTCACGCACAAGGATTTAAAATCTCGTTTAAAAGTACTCCAAGACCGATCTGTCGTAACCCAATCATCTAACCAAGACTTTGCATCGCCTTTAAGACAGTGACCGATACGCGACAAACATTCAGCATCATTCCACTTATTTAGAATTTGCGCTCGATCTACCTCATCAAACCAGGCATCAACATCGTTTATATTAAGGTCGAAACTTGATACGTAAAAATCACGTGTACTACCGTATTTTAAAGAATGAATAGCTTTCACAATTTTTTCCGTTGAATCGTTATTTGTGGACGGTACTTCGACATTAACCGATTTGGCAACCGACGACCTATCTTCTAACGCATTTAACCGGGACATGATTGTTTGTATAGACTCACGTAATCCTGAATTACTCCTAGATCGCGGGCTGTACGTCGAACGGTTTCGATGCCGACGTTTCGAGACTTTGCGATTCCTAGAACGCGAACGACTGTGCGAACCACTACGCGAACGATTTCGTTTTCCCATTATTGCGTTACTCAACACGATAATGCACAAATATAAACAAAATATTACAACAGAAATCAATAATGCGTTAAGTAAAATCAAATGTGGGTAGTTATCCCACTTCTGATAAAAGCAAATGAAACAATTTTCTTTACAACAATAATAAATTTAATGATTTAACTAAAACTTTTCTATAACGATTATTGATTTCGGTCTTGCACAATTTACAACAAAGAAATATTTGTTAATTTTATACGATACGTAAGTGATGCGCCTGTCCGCGGAGCTGTCTCGAGCAAAAGTGAGAGCTCAGACTCACTAAGGACTGAATTTTGAACGAGGTTACGGATGTGACGATCTGTCAGTTGATTTTGACAGTTCGGCTAACTTCAGATTGTTGATGTCTCCTTATAGTATTTTACTTTTTGCTATAACACACGATTAAAAAGAATGGGTTATTGTATGTTCATTTTGGTTAACTGTTTTAGTATAGCAACGTATTAAGAAATGCAATTAGTTCAGAATATAAAACTTTGTGTACTTTTTTTTATTCCTCATAAATCCTCAAAATCTTCATAAATAACATAAGTCGGTATAAAAGCGTAATGATCAGGCAGTTGTCCTCATTAGGTTTTCCTTCACCGTATACCGACCGTGATTTTTTAGATTAGCTACAAAAGTACATTGAAAAAGTCACATTGACAGGTATTACCAGTTTTTTTTTAGAAGCAATAATAAATTGATAGCATTAGGAACATTACAAGCAACAGTATTTTTAAGGCTAAACTTAAGCTAATGTTACTTGAAAAGTGTTATTATAATTTAATATAAAAGAATTTATGGATGAGAAGTGGTAAATAGTAGTTTTAATATATTAACTTTGTTATAAAATTTATGCTAAATTTATGCTAATTGTATTAAAATTTTAATGTTTGATCTTTTAATTGTTACCCATGTTGCTGTGCCCTAACAGGGTCCATAACTGTACCTTAGCTCTAAGCCTATTTTAACACCTGTATACACATTATGGAATGCAAATAAATAAATTACTACGAACTCCTCGTCACAGCTCAAGCCGTTGGTGCGCGTTTATGGAACGAACTCTCTTCCTCACTCTATTTGCGCCAGCCCTTCTCCGAATATCTTTAATAGAAGAGTTAAGGAAAATTACCTGATATATATATTTGAATGTTGTATATAAATAATTCTAGTTTATTATGGTAGTTATCCATACTAATATAATAAATGCGAAAGTAACTCTGTTTGTTCTTTTCACGACTAAAAGGCTATACGGATCGTAATGAAATTTGGCAAGGACATAGATTAGACTTTGGAGAAGGTGATAGGCCTTTTGTCACGCAAACGAGATCGCGGGAAACAGCTAGTTATATATAAATCTTTGAGTATGTACACTTGATTTTCCCACTCTAATGTCTTCTTAATTTCTCATTCATCGAAAAGGTTTGCTGGAAGAAAACTTAGTTAAGATCGCCTTTATACATTTTTTATCTTAATTGTAGGTATCTGTATTTGTTCCTAGATTTATTTACAATAAACAATAGGAAAGTAAAAAAACTCAGCTTAACAAACTTCATGTCTGTGAGTTCGCGATAATCGGGCTCCTTACAAACGAGCGGAAGGAGGTCCCTTTTTGATGCAAAATGTCGTTGTAGCCTTGATGTTAAGTAAAAACCAAAATAAAAATATGATACTGTTATTTATGTTGTTGATTTGATATGAAATTACATTTAGCCAATTTCGTTGATTGAAAATGTTGTATTGAAAAATATTTTGTGTTGTTGACGACAATTTTAATGTAGCAAACTAAACCAAATTAAGAACATTCGTATCCTTTTCTAACAGTTATTATATGAGCAAGATGGGACGAATCAAGGTTGTCAAATTTTAATTTAGGGACGCAAATTAAAATCTGCGAACGTTTCTAGTAGGCACAGTTTTAGATAGGTCCATAGGTTACGGTAAACGCTTTCTATTAGACGGGTCGTAAGTTTGATTGCCATATATATATATGATATATATGTAGCTATTAGTGTTTAAGTTTATGTAGGTATCTACTTTTTATTAGCACCGCACACAACCCCGTATCTGATCATTTAATTATAATCCATCCAAAGGTTGCCTGGTAGAAATCGCAGATCGCGATAAGGCCACCCATTGTATAATTTAAATATCAACTATTTTCTGTCAGTGTATGTCCATTTGGTGTACAATAAAGTATATATAAATAAATAAATAATACGATTGGTTTTTACTAATATCATCACCCCCTGCCCTTATCCCAATTTATTTGCGATCGGTGCAGCATATCTTTTTCTTCCATATATATGTGTTAGTAGCCGTCATCTCGGTAGAAATCTTTTGACTTTCTGACCAACTCATCCTTTTCTAACCATATCATCCTTCACACTATGCATCTATCGTTTCTTCGGTCTTCCTCTACTCGTAAACCCATCCACATTCATTTTTCTCGTCACATAATTCCTCTTCCATGCTTTTCTTCTAAAATATCGAATCTATTTACCGGCAATTTAAACACTGTAGATTAAAGATTTCACAGACGTTATTGGACATAAATTAGTTAGCAAATTCTCAGTATCTTCTTTAACTTAATATTTACTTTAACTTGTTGATTATAACGACTAACTAAATAAAGTGAAAGAAAAATAATAAACTAAATTATATTTTCTAATATACTTCCAGAGGCTTATAACATTTTTAAGCTTTTAAAATTTATTTTTATTCTCTGGTTGGTATGCGAAATATTATCTTGAATTTGTTTGAAACTTTTAATTTAGACTAAATATTGAGTTAAGCTTTAATTTGAAAATAACGCTTCGTAGCGCGTTATTAGTTGAGATAAGAAAACGACATAGAAAAATAATTCTTTAATTAGAGTACTTAGGTAGCTATCTAAGTTTCAACTTAATATTTAAAAACAAATTTAAATTATTAAAATATTAGGTATATAAAGAAAATTTTTTGAAAAGCATTAACGCTTGCTTACCGAACCTTAAAGTGATACATGTTTGTGGAAAAAGAAAAGCATGAGTTAATGTTTTTCAAAAATGTATCTCTATTTTTTAAGGTAATTGCATCTTTACGACATTGTATTAACTGCAAAGTTAGTCTTGTCGGTTCGGCCAAAAGACGTATTAAAATGTGAACGAAGAATTCGCGGTGGTGAGCAGAGGTCGAGATGGCTCAGTGGTCAGAGCGCCTGGAGTATTTATCCGGGAGGCGCAGGTTCGAATCTTGCTCGCGACCGTATTCTTTTTCCACAAAAAATTATCACTTTAAAATATTATAATACAAATTCTTCCAGAAAAATGTCATCAACTGAACTGTCTCATTAATCTAGTACCGCGAGCACGATTACTGGGTTCGGTTCCCGGGCCGGACAAAGTGTTACTAGTAATTCCTGTTAGAGAATTCTCTGTAGCTGTCCAGATTTAGGAGGTATACCCGATAGATAACAACAGACTTACCACTCTTATATGACTTATTATCGAAGTCGGTAAAAATATGTAGATGTATTACAAACTGACTATTGACTATTGTACGCCTCTACCTTACCCTGTGGGAAATACTGCCGTGATGCTACATTATGTTGTTTAACAGAACAACAACGAATTGCCTCTGAGTCCAACAAGCAAGTACATTGTAAGTACCTAAGTCTTTCAAAAGCAACAAGGCCTATTGAATCTTTCCGAATCTATAAGATCTGTACCTGCCTAGTGGAAAGCACTTCTCGGGATAAAGCAACCGTATTTTCGCTTGAGGCCCTATTCTTAAAGTGGAGCTGGCTTATTCTGAAGATAGAGAAGTGAAAAGATGAACGCAACGCGACCCACTTCGCTATTATCTGTGGAGATATATAGGAAGTTTGTACCGTGCAGCTAACACATAGTTTGTACCTAAGTTATGCTAGAATTAAATTCTTTGTTCGTTATTAAAACATATTTTCTGTTTTTTTTTTTTTTTGAAAACCGGTCTATGGGTTGCGGACGCGGCTGCTAGGTATGAGATGCGCAAGATTGTAATTCCCGGGAAATGCCTAGAGTTAGGGATTAAACCCAGAAAGAGTAGTAAATACCACCCCATCTTTTTTGTGCAGTCGTGTAAAAATAGGTTCACAACTGCATGGGACTTTTTAGTTGTACAGGTAAACCTCTCAAACGCATTAACGCATGTGGAACAAACCCTAAAGTTAGACATTTTTGTGCAAAGAAGATAGGGTCATGAGCAGGATTCACACCTGCGCCTCCCGAAGAAATATTCCAGGCGCTCTGACCACTAAGCCATTTCGAACTCTGCTCATTACCGCGAATTCTCTTCCTACATTTTAATACGTTTTTAGTGACATCATCGCTATCTATTTATCTGTTGGAGTATTTATCCAGGAGGCGCAGGTTCAAATCCTGCATACGGCCCTATATTTTTTAACAAAAAATTATCAGAATATGGTTAATATAATAGGATCATTCTTCCTTGCTAAACCATTCATATTGTGTATTATTATTCAATAATTAGGTACAATGATAATCAGGCACTCGAATTTATATAAATGTCAGATAAGTACGCCCCTAACTTATCATATTTAATCGCCTTCACACGTGTTTAATAAACAGCCCACAATAATAAAAATAAAAACAAACACATATCAGCTAACTAGAGGCAATTCCCAGAACAACCGCTCGCACTTGACTACATTACTTATGAAACCCATCAAATATCCGATCTAAATCTGCATCGAACGTATGTGACTCATCGGTATTCGCAAATCGAACGAGCATCGACTGAAGCGAATTTATGATGTGTGCAGATGCAGGCCCGGGGCGTGGCCATAACTCATGCGGTGGCTCACACATACTGATTAGATGGTCCTTCGCGTCGAATGGCCTGGGATATCTGTGCTTTGCAAGATTTTTGGGAGTGGTGTAAAGTTTGGGACTCTGATAGTGATTTAAGAGGGAACACACTGTGTTAGGTGGTTTGAAATTACACTTGTTTGCTAAAGACAGTTTTAAAGATTTATTTGAATCTTGTAACCTATTGATAAATCATGAGTTTACAAGGATGGTGGTCGATGGTAATGAAGGTAATAAGATGGTCTTTTGAGTCGCATAGCCGTGCTTTGCGGGATTTTCGGGAATGATAGTTTTCGACTCAGATGATGATTATAAAGGGGAGACAGTGTATAGGGGAGTGTGTATTTAATGCTGATAGTGTATTTATATTATGGTATCATAACAGACACTAAGTTAAATCTAGTAATTTAAGTTACCAATTTTTAATTTATTTATGTTATTTTTTGTTCTATATGAATAGAACAAAAATGGGGGTTACAATTTTCATACCTCACATATTAAATGGCTGGCTTTGAGCCGAATGGCTTGGTTATGCTTTATGCAGATTCTTAGTTCATCTGGTAACGCTAGTCATAAATTTAAGCAGCTCTGTATGCGAGGTAGAATATAAAATAAAACAAAAGCCAATCAGGACGAGCTAAATAAAATTTACTTACCTCTATACCTGAATTATACGCAGTCATAAAAAACGTGTACGTAAAACATCCCTTTAACCTTGTTTAACGCGAACCTTGGTTTTGAACATTCATAACCGAACGCACATTAACCCGATTCACGCGAATCAATCTTTGTACCTAATCCTGAAACAACAAAATATATCTCGCGAATGGCAATTTACGATCGGCATACTCTCGTTAATTTCCTCTTTGAGTGGCCAACTTTGTACTAAACTCGTTTAAAACTCCCATAGTGATGCGAATACGATGCTCGATTACAAATCGAGTAATTTAGTCTACTGACTAATGGAGTTAGTCGATGTTTGTTTGTTTGATCGCTTTGGAGCAAGCGGTGTTGTGGCTGATAATGGTGCTAAAGTTCTCAGCTTGCTTTGGTGTCAGTTCGATGTGTAGAAGATACAAATCGTTTGATCAAAAATTTTAGGGGAGTGTTTACTTATATTTTTTATCTGAAATCCATTTGTATGGGTTTAAGAAGTTATTAACAAAATAACCAGCCCATAACTGTCCCACTGCAGAGCAGGAGCCTCTTCTCATAAAAAGAAAGCACTGGCATTAATCACCATTTTAGCTAACTGCAGGTTTGACTTAAAGAAATGCCGATTTTTTTTTTTTTTTTAAATTGAATATACAACATACGCTTACTCCATGATTGTTATTGTATTATTTGCTTACACCATGTCGACTCTGGTCGACAAAATAAAAGACATTACTCATAAGATGTCTTGCCTGCCAAAATTAAATCATTTATATAAATTGTTAAAGATGTCTTGCATGTCAAATTCAAAATTAAATCATTTATATAAATTTGACCATTTACAGGCACTGTTTCATTGTCAGAAGCTAATTGCCACGTTCCAAAGTGTAAATTCCTATGAAGAAGAACGGACAAGAAACTCCATGCCTTGATATATCCGAGGGAACTAAGAATGTTTTAGTAAAATTACCTGCTTCCATATTCAGGAGCTACTAACACACACATGCAATGTGCACAGTCAGGCAATTTCAAGATTATTTTAGTTTTAGACGAAATATTACCCTTTTCTCCGAAACGACTTTAATCTTGAAAAGTGAACCTCTTACCTTTCTTTTAATGTTTGATTTGGGTTGTATAATAGCATATTGTCATGTTTATATTCTCCAAAAGGGCTAAGCACAAGTGTATATTCACGGATAATCGATGCTGTTTCGAATTCCCGTGTAATAAGTTTTTAGCCTAATGTCGTCAACCCAGCATAATGCTAGACTAAAGGTTACTACCAAAAATTCCTTAACATAACATATCATCACGCCTGCATTCCTCGTACACAGTTGTACACTCACATTTCACCAATGCTGTTATTAAGTCCCGTGCAGTGCGCCTATTGCCATCAACCGGACACAATCACAAACTCCCTGCTGCTACTGAGAACCTAAAAAAAAACTCAATAACACTTTGCCCGACCTGGAACCTAATGCTCAGCAGTCGCGCTTGGGACCACTAGACAAGGCAGTTCCATAATGGAAAAACCCAATAACACTGCTTGACCTGGGAATCAAACCGGAAATACTGCTCTGGAGGACGAGAATTGAACAGGTACTTATTGAACTTAATTTAATTTTGAGATGCGCGAAGATCCCAAAGCAAGCTGTTACAAAACGATTTGAATTGAGAGACGAAATTTAAAAAAACCGTTGAGAAGATATTCCACATCTAGGTACCGCGAACTAATCACAAAATATATTACTGACTAGCTGTACCCGTGGCTTTGCTCACGTCAAAGTAATCTTGACACCAAACATTTAAATTATTCATACATACAAACTCAAACCTGATTCCCATTAAGGAAGGCAGAAACTATAGATTTTATTGTACATACATGAGGAATACACGATAACAATCTACTATTCAAAATACAAAACCGGTAAGTGCTTGGTCCCTATGTGATAAAGCGCAATGATACCTTTTGCAGTGCTTATCATTTTTGATAAGCTATACAACAGTGCTATTTTTATTGTAATCCGTCCAATTTAGATTCTGAGTGTCAGATGTTTAACATCACTGCTCAGCTCCCTTGAGGAAATGCGCAATTTTGAATAGCCTATAAGTTGACCCGGCTTTTGACGATATTTTTTACAAATTTTCAGTTGTTTCTTTTTCTTGGTTTGGACGCCAACCTCGGACATACAAACAGACAAAAATACTCAAATTTTAAAAACAGCAGATTTGGCAGTAGAATCGATTGAATAACACATTACGAAAGAAAAAAAAACCAAAAAGCGAATTTGAAATTTTCGGGCTTTCGAGTTACGATTTTATTATAAGTATAGATAATACGAAGGTATCAAAATACCAATATAATAAAATAATTTAGTTCCCTCCAAGCCGATATTCAACCATTAAATTTAACGTTTCCAGAAGTAATAAATAACCAACTTATATATTGACATTAGTTATAATCAATTTTCAAAGACAGTTAGTTACCCATCCTTATTAATCTATTCGACGAAACAATAAACCAGTCAAAGGGCTTAATCCAATGGATTGATCTAAACACGATTTTGAACTAACTACAAACCAATATAGATTTCCCAGATGCTAAAACTGAAATACGATTTAGGCATTGATGTCAATTTACTGGAAAATTTAAGAGCTTTCACTAAAAATCTTTTTATTTTTCATATGGTCGGGTTCATAATCAACCTAGTGGCAAACAACTTTTAACCGGATTAATCGCGCGTGTGTGAACGGAGCCCTTAGTCATGAGTCGACGCGAGTCTAACTCATCATCTTCGCTGCTGTCATCATTTTCTTCACATATTAAAGCAATAATAATACGCCCTTGATCACGAAAAAACAGAGCCTTGGGTTCCAATCCTTGACTTGCCGGTCTTTTAGATATACCACTATGTTATCGCTGCTTTGTATAATGTATCTTATAAGCAGAGAGACTACCATAGAAATAGATATAAATAATCTTTAGAAATACAAAAGACGCGTGACCGTGTCGTTGCGCTTATAGTACCAACATTATAAGCACAATGTGCTAATTTCAGGGCAAAATTCTGATAATTACAGCTTCAGCTACGTCTAAAGTTAAAGTGTTCCACTGCAAGGCATGGACCTCTTCTCATACACAAAAGCCACGATTATTGATCACAATGATATCTACAGCAAACTTTTGTTTATAATAAGGTTTAACTTCCAGCAAATCTAACATCTCATATTCCAGCTTTACTGTGACAGAATTCGCGAGACTCCTGCATGAATGAAAAGGAAAGCAACCTAATATTCTGTTTAGAACGCAATATACTGAACATTTACTGAGAGGAAAGTTTTATATTTGTAAGAACGTCAACGTTTACTTTCTCAGAAATAGAGTTCAGCTATTTCGAGGGTATCGGTTTCTAACCAGACTAGAATAACCAAACGGGCACAAAACAACAGCTAGCAAAGCTATAAGAAATACTAAATCACTTGAACGGCAGAACAAGATATCTACATTCATCTATTCACCTCAATGCCAGTCGATTAATCTGCTGACTCAGCTTCTAACATCAGACCACATGTGGTACAACATCAGTACAAAACATTCAAAACCGCAGGAAGTAATGGTACACCTGGACGCATCATTCATGAATATTACATGAAATGTTTGGAGGATAGAAACGACAGCGATACGATTATATGAAGCTTTAGTATGCTCAACATGTGCATACTAAATATGCTACAGTGCTTGCAGTGGAATTAATAGAAGAATAGAACATTTGAATGAAATATATATATATATGTACATATATACATGCAATCACGCCTGTTTTGCATTGGGGTACGCAGACACTATCGATGTCCACCATGTTTATTCAATTGAACTAGATTAAAACTTAGTCCTGATGCATCAATACATACCGCTTTGGGTCAAAACTATCATCAAACAAATATTTATTTAAACAACTATTAATAACTCCTTCCTAAGTTAAAATTCACTGTCAGTCATTATCACCACACTGAGCGTAATTAGTTACGTGTACCGGTAATTATTATAACACGCAATGTTTAAGCATATCCTGCTGGTACATGTCTGATCGAGTGAACCTATACCTGGCGATGAAGTATTTTTGAAAAGGTTTCGTTATTATATGTCAATGATTGTGCAACTGCAGTCGCTCCATCAAACATATTATTTTTATGGTCCATCGACGCGGCGCATCAACATCCATTGCTCCAGTAGAATCCACTATTTCTAATCATCGGTATGCATTGTCGAGTTCTAAATACTGATAATCGTGTTTGGTATACTAGAGACTGCCACAAACATACTCGTACTGATGATAAAGCTAGGATCTTTTTAATTCGTAATGCCATATCCGTTTCCTTTCTCAGCTCTGATGTGCGGGTTGTGTGCGGGCAGCTGGACTAACTTCCAGACAATGTTATTCTGAATAACTTCCATACTGTCGTGTTTCACCCTTGCGTGCGAATTTTAAAGTGATAACATGATAAATGTTTGTTTGTTGTTAAACGGTGTTTGAAAATTGCTGCCAGCTATCTGGTATGGTTGTATAAAGTAATATTTATAGATTTTTCTGAAATAATAACAATATATAAAATACATCCTATCCTACCGAACTTATACTAATATTATTCATGTGAAATTTTGGATATGGTGATGGAAGTCTGCTGGCACAGTAGCAGACGTCATTGCCGATACAGTACTATTAATTCAACAACCATTCCATATCCTGCCAAAGTCCTTTTTATTATAATTTGCCAAAAAAAAAGGAGTGTTATATTTTTAGGGTTTGTGAGTTTCTTTCTTCCACCATAACTTCTAAATGCCTGAACCGACAACGATAAATGGGGATTGAATTGGCGTTGGAATTCTTAAATTGTCCCGGTAACTTAAAGGTAAATACAAAATTTAAAAATAGTAGGCGTGCTTTTTAATTTTTAAATTAAGTTCATCTTGTTGGAAGGACATTGTGACTCTCGCTTTTGCTCCTCAAGGCAGGAAGTATGTTGTATATTTGGACCGGCAAGAAAGAGTTAGTTCCTTCTAGATATACTATATTAAGAGGGAGGTGTATTTGTATTTATATTTAAAACGGAACCTTTTTTAATCTGGGGAAGTAGGAGACACCGCTTAAAGCTGAGAATCGTGTTGTTCACCAATCGGGTTGTTAATCTTTTTACAGCTATGCAATGTACTACGGTACCATGCGATATGTGCAATGGATGCAATATGACAGTGGCTGTACACACATCAACAGACCAGAGACTAGATTGATTGAGTTATCAAAACCAATATGCAGTGGTATCTTCATCCATGTTATCACCTTACTATTCACTCGTGTGTGTTTTAGTTTAGCTTTAATATTCACTAGTTTCTTAAGCTAACGCGGCCTAAAGCTCTGCCATCGTGGTTACTGTCTTTCAAATATAACCAGACTGTTAAAGAAACCTAGATTGTACGAAATTGATGAATGCGGGTTTTTTTTTTTTTGTTAGGGAGTGATTAATTATGTGGCATCCTACCTGATGGTAAATGGTCACCATCGCTTATCATCTGTAATACTAAAAGCATCTCAGAAGCTATCCATGTCGCAGTTCCGCGGAAGACCTCCGGAGGTAGCCCATTCAATATCTTGCAAGTACGTGATACAAACAAATACATATGTAAAATGAGTTGTGTGTGATGAACGTATCTAAAATGTGTGGGTGAATTTATTCGCGGTGGCATCTAGTGGTACTTTCTTAACTTTTTCTTTAATAGCTCTACCTTGATGTTTTCGGAATTAAAAGTAGATTTTGTCCTTTTACGAATCTGTCGACAGTAGGTAGTTTCGAGTAGTTACAG
Organism: Xylocampa areola; assembly: GCA_935421205.1. Lineage (NCBI taxonomy): Eukaryota > Metazoa > Arthropoda > Insecta > Lepidoptera > Noctuidae > Xylocampa > Xylocampa areola. The sequence goes on from OW285204.1 coordinate 17,187,279, forward strand.
TACGTGTTATTCAGCTTCGCATGAAAATCTCTGGAGGCATACCCTGTTCAGTGGCACGATGTATGCGTTGGAAATTTTCGTTTCGTCTAACTCACTGGTGATATGAACTTTCTATGCAATGTTTTATTTTAATGCATAGAAAATTCACAATTTCAGCTTCAACTCCATCTCTAGGGGTTTTACACGTTCAGTGGTAAATGAGATTTTTTGGGAAACACCATGTTGTGCATCATCCATTGCATTACAAACACAGATATTTACAATATCAGCAGTTTCAGCTCCATCTCTGGAGGTTTCGCGTTAATTCACGCTACATTACCCGCCGCCGTCACCGCGCTGGCGTGTCACAGTGCAGTGAACGCATTGTATAGCGCCCACAATGGATGCGCGCGGTAATGGATTACTCCGCGATTGTGTTGTTTATTAATAGTTGTAACAGGTGTTTAGATAAAATGTTTTACGGTTTATGGTTGAGTTTTGAATGCGGGATTTAAAGGTTTATAATATTCTTTAAAGTTTTGAAGCTAAATCAAATATACCTATTATTTTATACCTATTGTTATTATACTAAAAACTTCCGAGATGAAAGAATACATTCACGGCACTGATTCTAGACACAGGTATTTTTTATTACTTTACTGGGTACTAAAAATACAGATTACTTGAAAAAATTAAGCGTTAAAATTTGCTCGGTTAGTGGAGTGTGAATTTAGGATAACATCAGAACCTGGCGCATGGATAACATTTGGTATGGCATAGCTAGGAGACCGCATCGGTGGGGGTTACTACCAACAACAGCATTCCCAAAGAGGGTTGACGTCAGGCAGGGGGCCGGTCATAAAACATAGCCAAAACTGTAGCAGGATGCCAGATACAGGTAAGCTGCGCCGACCCCAAATAAATTGGGATAAGGAGATAGGGATGATGATGACTTGAAAAAATTATTGGAACAAAATAATATTAACTTATGAACGAAGCTAAATTGGTGAGGAGCTCGGGCTCTTATTGCTTAGTATAGCCGCACAGATCGATCGAAGTCGACCTCAACGTGGTTAGAAAAAGGCTAAACACATTGATTGAACGAACCAGAATTGTTCATCATCGACATAGATCTCTCCCAAGACGCGCCACTGAGCCCGGTGTCGACTCTTCTCATCCAATTTCTACCAGCTACGTTCCGCAGATCGTCACTCCATCTTGTCGGAGGGCATCCTAAACTCCGCTTACCTAGACGTGATCGCCACTTCAGTACGCGTTTACTCCAACGATTGCTGAATTGTTACACAAATGTATTCCTACTAAGACATAACTAAAACATTTCTATAATCAAAACTTCCTCCCTTAACATTCCGTTCTAGCATTAAAATATTTTTAATCAACTAACAAAAGGCCCCAATTCACTTAAACCGAATTAATACTAATTATATAACCCAAACAAGAGGTTAAAGACAAGATCAAAAGGCAAAACCTCTCTTTCTAGTAACTTTCAAATAACTTTCTTGGAGTAAATTAAATCGACTGGAAAAGTGGGTGATCATAATGAAATACACAGGAATTTCTTTGTTTATTTACATTCCAATTTCCTTCAAGTCTTTATTAATTCTTCTTCTTATCGATCAAAGGCATTTTGTCGGGCCAGGCAGCTGATTTGACTAATGTACCTAAAACGCTTTTTGTTCTCAATCTGCCTAACCTTTACATTGTGGTCGGCTTCCAGTCAAACCGGATGCAGCTTAATACCAGTATTTTAAATGAAGCAACTGCCTATCTGACCTCCACAACCCAGTTACTGGGTAACACGATATTAAATGAAGTTATTATATTAAATGGAAAAAGAATACGGTCGCGAACAGGATTCGAACCTGCACCTCCCGGATGAATACTCCAGGCGCTCTGACCACTAAGCCATCTCGGCCTCTGCTCACCACCGCGAATTCTTCTTCCATATTTTAACACGTCTTATGGCGACGTTGTTGCTATCAATTCAGTCCCTATACGGTTGACCGAACCGACACGACTAACTTTGCAGTTAATACAATGTCGTAAAGAATGCAATTACCTTAATAATTTAAGATAAATCTTTGAAAAGCATTAACGCATGCTTAGCGAACTCTAAATTTATTATATTAAATGGAAAAAGAATACGGTCGCGAACAGGATTCGAACCTGCGCCTCCCGATCGAGTCCCGATCGATCGAGTGTGGCTTTTACTACGCCACGAGCCCCTCTCAAAGAGGCCACTACGAACGAAGAAGCATTTTATTAAACTCCCTCATTGCTCTTCTCCTCATTGGTCTGATTTGCTTGCGACAACGAGGCAGTTAACATGTATTGTGTTTGACTGATATAAAGAAAAACTTGTAAAATCGACATCCTCGTTGGTCTAGTGTTCGCAAGCGCGGCTGCTGAGCGTGAGGTCCTGGGTTCGATTCCCAGGTCAGGCAAGTGTTATTGAGTTCTTCTGTAAGGAAATTCTCAGTAGCAGCCCGGAGTTAGGTATAGTTGGTGTACACCACCGTGCATCGGTGAGCACGTAAAGTTGTCGGTCCTGCGCCTGATTTCTCTCCAGTCGTGTCGGATTGCCGTCCATCGGATTATGAGACTGAAGAAAGAGGGAGAGCACCCGTGTTTGCACATACACTTGTGCACTATATATATCTGCTGCATACTTGGCTTATCTCCATGGAGATAGGCCGCCGTGATCGAAGTACGATTGGGATTATTATTACCAATATAAGTAAAAAATAAAGTATAGAGCGGCTCGTGGCTAACTAACAGCCGCACAAATCGACCGATCGAGGTTAACCTGCGCTTGCCACGGTCGGTCTGTGATGGGTGACAATCATTTTATTCGACTGTCCTGTTGGTCTAGTGGTTAGTAACCCTGACTGCTATGCCGGAGGTCGTGGGTTCGATTCCCACCCAGGACAAATGTTTGTGTGATGAGCACGATCATTTGTTCTGTGTTTGGGTGTAATTTATCTATAATATGTATGCATTTAGAAATATATAAGTATGTTTATCAGTTGTCTAGTACTCATAACACAAGCTCTGCTTAGCTTGAGACTAGACGGCGTTGTGTGATAGTTGTGGAATATTATTATTATTATTATTTATTATACCGAGATCGCTACGTGACTCGGAGAGCGGTCACGGTTGTCAAATTAAGGTCAATGAGAGCCGTTACGGGTAGTTAGAGGCCTGAAAGTCTGACAACCAGTCATACCACGAGATATCGTTTTTCCTAGAGGAGGACCCCGTGGAGATCAGATAGGCAGTCGCTCCATGTAAAATACTTACCAATTAAGCTGCATACGGTTTTACTGGAAGCCGACCCCAATGTACTTGGGGAAAGGCTAGGCAGATACTTATGTAAAAAGTATGATAGAGATTCAGTTTTTCATCTGGTCTTTTTTCCACCAAGCGGTAGAAAGTAGGCAAAAAACGTAACGTTGTAGAGATCCTTGCGTGTCTTCACTTCTTCATTAGCAAAGTGAAATAGTGACGCAGTTGAAATAATCCCGCTTTCACGAATTATGAGTATTGAATTCAATTTTGATGAATGCGCACTGATATCTTTCTATTGAATACTTAATCATGTTATGTGTACATTTAGTTTCTTACCAGTAATGTTACTTTAAGGCCAAGATAGTAAAGTTTTTTGGCATAGCATTATTTCTGTCACTGGCGTCAATTATATGTACTTTTACTAACCGTTTCTATTAGATCGGGACGGGATGACGTCAAATTTCAATTTAATCATGTCAACCTAAAATTTCTATAAAATTTTCGAATGACGTCTCTAATTTTAGTCTCCACCTAAAACTGTGCCTACTAAAAACGTTCCGAGATTTTAATTTGACTTGACTTTTCGAATTTGACAATTCTTAATTCGTCCTATCTTGCTCATATAGTAAGTGTTAGTAAAAGAGAGGATTTCTCTAAATTAAGTTTAGTTTGCTGCATTAGAATCGACGATACAATTGCAAAGAAGACTCAGGCACATGGCTACGCAAAAGATAGACACAGACACATAGCTACGCAAAAGATAAAAACAGACACATAGCTACGCAAGAGATAGACACCACATAGCTAAGCAAAAGATAGAAATAAGCACATGGCTACACAAAAGATAGACACCACATAGCTACGCAAAAGATAGACACAGACACATGGCTACGGAAAAGATAGACACCACATAGCTACGCAAAAGATAAACACAAGTACACGGCTACGCAAAAGATAGACACAGACACATAGCTACGCAAAAGATAGACACAGACACATGGCTACGGAAAAGATAGACACCACATAGCTACGCAAAAGGTAAACACAAGTACACGGCTACGCAAAAGACAGACACAGACACATAGCTACGCAAAAGATAGACACAGACACAAAGCTACGCAAAAGATAGACACAAGCACGTGGCTACGCAAAAGATAGACACAGGCACATGGCTACGCAAAAGATAGACACCACATAGCTACGCAAAAGCACGTGATAGGTAATATTTATTGATATTGGATTTAGCATTAGCGTTCTTTTTACCAATGCTTTATTGCATTATGGCAAAGCAAAAAGTTAGTTGTATCGATGCTGCAGGTCAAATCACGCCTGTATTCTCCAAAAGTGTAGGCAGAGGTGTACATAGTTGTACACCCATATTTAACCAATGCTGTTATCCACTCCCATGTATTAGGTGGTGAGCCATCTGCCGAGCCCAATTCCAAACTCCGGGCTGATACTGAGAAATTCCTAACAGAAAAAGATTCAATCACTATTTGCTCGACCCAGGAACCCAACCCGAGACCTCATGCTCAGCAGTCGCGCTTGAGACCACTAGCCCTACGAGGCAGTCCTGGTTTAAGAATTAAAACCAAGATTAAACTCCTTCATGATCATAATTCTTATTAGTTTTTATTAAACGACAAAAGACTCCGTGTGGAGCGAAGTGCTGCGCTGTTTTAATGAACTTCAAGATACTTTAAGTTTTAAAGAAAAAGTGGAGATAGGAAGTACGCTATAATTACCTCAGTATTTGCGTGGGCTTGTTAAGAATGTAGCTGTTCATTTCAAAGGGTGGATTCCTTTGCTAATAATGTTGTACGGTCAGTAAATTATGTTAGAAACTTAGAATTATAAATATTTTAGTTGTTTTAGTATGTTATTTGTTCTAAAAGCTACATTTGCGGTTGTTGATTGTTGAGATCTTAGTTCTCTGAGTTACTATGATCTGGTAACTATGTCAAGCAAAATGTATTTTTTCGCGGTGGCACTCACACATTACTTGCAATTGTCTCTTTGAAAAATTAAACGGGTTAAAATATTGAATCAACACATAAAAACAGTACTTAGTAATATTTTTTAAGTTACAATAATTTGGAAATACCTTAGCCTGGGAAAATATCAAACAAAAAATTTAAAAATAACAATCATCTAATACAATAATTATCTCTCATACATCAATGTATCTTATGTATGTATAACTCCATGATTTAAAAATCTTCAAAATAATAATATTATCACGTCCAGAAAGCTATTCAATTCAGATTTCACACCCATGCACTACTCGAATATTCCACAGATTAAACCACCGAACAAGCTAAGCGAAAAAAACTGCGAGCGTTGAAGCCACTGTCACAAACATAGAAGTCTGTTACGAAACCCGACAAAAATCTGACACCGCACACGAACAGACAGTGGAAAAATATTCATAAAACATTATGACGAAGGGTCATTGCCCCTTCGTGTGTATTTTTCCGTTATTGTACGATCCTATTTTAGGCAAAATGGGAATATTGAGGGTGTCAGCCATGTTAGCTGTGAGTGTTGCTACGGGTATGTTCGGTAATCAGCATCAATTAGAATTGTGTTTTTAGAAAAATCTATACCTTTGTTGATTTGATAAGGAATCTTTATCATATAATCGGCGGATCTTCTTAGAGATAGTCAGATAGGAAACGCCGGCGCCTCTTAATCTACTTTAGAAAAACAACTTGTAATAGTGTTTTCAAAAGATCTATTTACAGAATTAAAATAATTTATCATTTAAAGTTATTATATTATATGGAAAAATGATACAGTCGTGAGCAGGATTCGAACCTGTGCGATAAATACTACAGATACTCTGACCACTAAGCCATCTCGACCACAGTGACAGTGGTCAGAGTGCCTGGAGTATTTATCCAGGAGGCGCCGGTTCGAATCCTGCTCACGACCGTATTCTTTTTCCATTTAATATAATAACTTTAGAGTTCCCTAAGCATGCGTTAATCCTTTCCAAAGATTTATCTTTAATTTATCATTTAACATAACCACCCTATAACTGGCCCACTACAGAAGGCCTTTACCCTGCTGCTGCTGTTATTTCTTCTCATACAGAGAAGGCCTTGTGCCTTCTCTCGTTGATCGGCACGCTATCTCATTGAGTCTAGGATGGCCCTTGTTTATAAATATTCGTTATCGCATTTTTAAAACGAATGAATAATCATCAAACATATTACACGAGGTACTGGTGGCAAATTCAAGCAAGTGTATCCCGTCTTTCAAAAATCCTACCGCTAGCGTCATCTGGTGATAATATCTTAACCATTTCTTTGTATGCTATGATACACGGTAATTGTTGAAATATTGCGTGAACTTCGCACTCAAGGATGTTATTAATAGCCCCCCTTTCCTCTTCCATCGGCGGAAAATCTATGATGGACTCTGTGTGGCATTTCTACCGCCTAAAAATCCGTAATTGACGCAGGTTTTACGGATTGTCAAATCAATTGTCATGCTCACTAAAATGTTTTGCTGATGGTGGCGTTTTGTATTGGGTCGATGAGTTCCCTTCAAAATGGTTGAGTTTAGCGATGCTGATGCGCACGTCATACTCGTGAACGGGTGCTGTCTGTTGGGACTAGTCAGCTCGTAATAGCTGTGGTTATAATTTTGGCTTTTTATATAATTATGACACTCCCTTTTCTACAACATTAACCTGCAATATTCTCACATTAATACATTTTAATTGTAAAGAACGCATTATTTTAAAAGAGTGTCTATGGAGTTTCTTTCCAGTTCTTCTCCATAAGACCAACTTCTTGGAACCATGCACCTAGCTTTGAATTTCATAAGTGCCTTTAATATAGTCTAATTGAAATAAAAAAAATGAGTTTGAGTTTGAAAATAATTTCTTAAAGGGGAAAAGTTTTACACTTCTACCATACGAAGAATCATGCTATGAAACTATACGAAAGTGATAAAACAAAAAGCAAAAGATCATAATAAATAACCAACAAATAAATGTCTAGTAGTTATTTACTAGAAAACTTTCCACATTTTTATTTCCTGCGCCTTATTTTTCTTCTAAAGCAAATGTTTGTAAACTCGCAAAGGGTTCCAAGTTTCTTTAGAACTGAACTAACACTTCTAGCCGAGGCTTTTTTAATCTGCTATTACTATTTTAAAACTTTTAAACTTTGTATGGGGCGAATTTCTATTTAAATTTTGGGTTTTTCTTCCTCGATCCTTTCATTCTGAAGATCATGACCACAAACTTGTCCACCTAGCGCGGTATTAGGTAGAGAACGGGCCTGTTGCGTTGTCTTGAGGCAAAGTTCTAAGTACCTTGCAGATCTACAAATTGCTGAGTGGCATGGTCAGCCTATAGACGGGTGAGCTTAACACGTAACCCCACCACGCCTCGGTGAGTGATGGTGATAATAGCTATAATAGAATAACAATATTTATTTGGCAAGCATTTACAAACAAACATTATATTTGCTGACTTGCATTACATAGCAATTTTTTGAGTTGTAATAAATTTATGATAGAATAGAATATACTTATAGTTAACTATTTTATATTGCCCTTTGCCTACTTTACTTAGATTTCAAAAGCAATAAATTTTCTAACCGAAGAACACAAACCATATAACTACTAGATACCAAACATGCTCCATCTAGACTTACCCAAACATCGATTAACTTCAACTCGATTCCGGTCACCGTTAACAGCTCAATACCAATCGAATCGGAACCCAAAACCTCGACTAATCACACACCGAAGTAACCATTCAGTGTTTGTATAAACAAGGTTGGTCTTTAATTAACACAAATTCGTTCAAACAAAGGCTGCGTTCAATTACATACGCATAATTCGAAGCTGAATAGGTTGCGTCTCAATTAAAGTCCGGATAATGTACTTAGGCTACGTTATGTGAATGTCATGACGTTGTATGGGTGTATGTATGTATGGTTGGACTGCGAATATCTAAATACAGATCGCTTCGACCCGACACAACCGTTAGGATATTATTGACTTCATTAATTAAAACGTACGGGCGTCATAATAACTGGTACAATTAATGGTCATTTTTGTCTTTATGGGCTGTAAAAATAAACCTAATTCGCCGGCTTAATGATTGGAATTCAAAATGCTGCGTCGCTTTTTGTGTTGAGCACTTGTGGAGATGGGTTAATAGTTTTTGGTTAAAGCTGGTTATTGCAATTCTTCCAAAAAAAATTCTTAGAAAAATACAAAAAAAAGCTTCAAGCGTTTTAACGCATACGTTGCCAAATCTAAAGTTATATGTATGTTTTTGTAGATGACAGAAAATACGGTCGTGAGCAGGATTTTAACCTACGCCGCTGGATGGGGCAAATATAGCTCAGTTAGTCAGCGCCTTAAGTATTAATTTGGGGGAAGCAGGGCCAAATCCTGCTCACGACCATATTTTACTATGAAAGATATTTGCAATCTAGGTGATTCTTACACAAAAAATATAAAGTGGTTCATATATATCACAGAATGGTCTTCTCCGCAACATCTGCGACGGTACGATACGAACGTCAATTTAACACGGTATAATATTAAACACATACACCTACTGAACCTCCAAATGCATGCACCATCTCTGCAACGTAACACAAACATGCTTTCGGTCGCAACCCCACACAGGGTGGCATCAGTCAACTGAGATATTACACAACTGGGGATATTAATTATACAACATCAGTAAATTAAGCCTATTACGTAATACAGGCCAACTCTAAATATGATTTGTGTGTCGTGTTTACAATGTAAAACTGTAATTATGAATGTTGTAATGTTTGTAGCAATGACTTAGTTGTATTGCTGTTGAATGGACTGCTTCATTTTATTGTATTTTTGTTTGTGACGTATATTAATGGAATCAATTCTGATGTGGGCAACTAAACTAAAGTCAGTACATTGCTGTCTTTAAAGTTGAGATTTGTACTTTTGAGGGATGCCCATAAATTATTGTATGGGCTACGTTCTATCGGCAAACCTCAACTATAGTTGTATATTAATATCTTAACGTATACGTTTCAAACCAATAAAGCTGTAATATAGTGTAACATATAAGTAAACTGGCCATTGAAATATTTTCCATAATCTCAATAACGTTCACTAGACATGGTGATTTATAAGTGAGATATGAAAATTTCGGATCGCACCCATTGCAGTATATACGTGAACCCACTCCTAAAATTAGTCTATTAAGCTTAGGTATCAACATTTAAACCGAAAAAAAATACCTGTGTCAGGTAGAGGTGTATTGTACACACACTTCACTATTGCACTAAGTAGGTCCCATACGTATATTAAGTCACATAGCATTTGAGGTTTTACCCGGCCCAATTCCAAATTCTGTTAAAAAGAATTCTCAACATAAAAATCAAATAACACTTCAGCAAATCTCTTTCATTGCCTGTGGAAAATCCATCATAGACGCTTTGCCGCGGACTTCTATCGACTGAAAACCACACGGTCCTCCAACTAACCTTCACCGGGGTCTCGCAAACGTATTAGTCTTTTGTCATGTTATGATAATACAAAACAGATAACCTAGATAGATATTCTACAGACCTCGTTTCGCAAATCACGGCGAAATTCAACGTCCTTACTGGCATTATTTGTTTTTAGGATAATGTCCCTTTATAATAGTCCGTTCCCAAAAAATAATTCAAATGCAAATAATGGCGTGAGATACGCAGATTTTCCTTAAAAATCCCTTGAAAACACTGCGGCTCTTTAAAAAAATAACCCTCGGTAGGAGAAACCAGCCCAATAACAAACGAATTGCTTATAAATATTAAAATATTGAAATCCGTTCCATTATGCAGTCAAAATCGGGGAACAACAAAATATCCGGACGCTGCTTGCGATGATAAACTGGTTAAATCTGGTTAATACACGCCTTACTAAATATTGGTTAGACTTTTCATGTAATCGGATTTGTTAGGTGATGTTGAAGAAGTTTGATGTTTACATTTAATGTACTTTTTTGTGTAAGACCTGAGTACATGGACAAATGTGAAATATTATCTTGGTTTCTTATCTCAGATAGGATGGGATGGATTTTGTTGAATGGTTTTTCTTCAGGCTTAGTGAAAACTGAATTCCGAATATTGAGACCGTGGTGAAAAATGTCCTATCATAGAATATGTAACTTAATTTTAATAAGATTCAAAATTAAATAGAGTTGTCGTACTAACCACACAGACTATTATAACACAAATTAATAAAGTTATACATTTTGTGGAAAGAAAGCAAAATACAGTCGTGAGACGGGTTCGAATCTGCGCCTCCCGAATAAATACTCCAGACGCTCTGACAACTAAGCCATCTTGTACTCCTGACGTCCTAGGAATATTTATCCGGGAGGCGCATGTTCAAACCCTGCAAACCTTATTTTTCCTTCCAAAAAGTTTATAACTTTAGATTTCGCTTTTTTAATGAACTAAAACTAAATTTCTATGAACTAAAATTTCATGACAACAATCTCGTGACAAAAATGCCTACCTGGCAACACGAAAACCAATTTATATCACATAATTGTTAGTAATTAATGGTTTGTAGCCATTTGATTTGCATCGCTAACAAAATGGCGGTAATTTAATAATGTTATTTGACCGCAGGAATCGCTCGTGGAATGGTCGATGATTAACTTAATATTTCTAGTTTAATTTGGTATTGTCATATGGTTTTGTAAAATGGCGTGTTATAATAATTATGTGTAAAGGTGTATATAAGTTCAAAGATGCCGAAATGTACCATTATTCTTACCACAAGAATGGGCGTGCCACCAAAAAATAATCACATGAATGTGTCATAAATGTAAGATCTTTTCTTCTGAACTTCCTATGTTTTGGTTGTCCTTTATACTTCTAGCTGGTGCTCGTAACTTCGTCTGCGCGACTAAAGGTAGCCTATGTATTTCCCCAAAATACAATCTATATCTTTGCCAAATTTCATTACGATCCGTTCAGCCGTTTAGTGAAAGGTAATAAGCAAACAAACAGTTACTTTGGCATTTATAATATTAAGTATGGATATTAGTATGGATAGCATATTAATATGGCATTCACACGGTCTTTGCATGTCTCTAATATTATCAGATCTAGGCAATAAAGGAAGATTAAAAAGCAAAATGATGTCCGATTCATTCCTTTTTAATGTCTTAATCGGCGTTATTGTCAATAAAATAATCGCAGATTTTTAAGGGATCGTAGATATAAAAAAAACAGCATGATACGCCTGTATTCCCCGAAGGGGTAGGCAGAGTAGTGCACAGCTGTACACCCATATTTCACCAATGCTGTATTAAGTCCCATGTAATAATTGGTGAGCCAATTCCCACCTACCGAGAATTTCCTTAAAAAAAACGCAATAACACTTTACCCGACCCGGGAATCGAACCCGAGACCTCATGCTCAGCAGTCGCACTTGGGCCCACTAGATCAACAAGTTAGATATAAGAAAACTGAAACATTAATAACATTGGACCAGTAACTCATTAAACCAAACGGGCGATGTTATAATTTTATTTAGAGCAACTTTGACGTAAAATCAATATGTCAAAAAAATTCAACGTTTATGCCTATCTGTTATTTGGTCGCGCCAGTGAGCCGGTTCGAATTTATTAAAACTTCAGTTACATTTGCGGTGAGCCTAAAACTTTTTATATGGTTCGTCAGTTTTTGTGACCGCAGTGATCCGTGACGGAAACGGTTTTTCAAGCTTAAAAATGTTCCAATATAAACATGATATTTATTTAATAGAATTAAAAATGCTATCTCGCACCTATAAGCAATTTAGCGCTGCATTGCGGAACATCACGATGTGCTTTATAACCTTTTTCTAATAATATATGTTTTGTATATTTTGCCCGCCTCGTTGGTCTACCGGTCGCAAGCGCGGCTGCTGAGCGTGAGGTCCTGGGTTCGATTCCCAAATCGGGCAAAGTGTTATTGAGTTTTTCTGTTTGATAATTCTCAGTAGCAGCCCGGAGTCAGGAAGTTGGTGGTGTGACATCCCCGTGCTTCGGAGAGCATGTAAAGCCGTCGGTCCTTCGCCTGATCTCTCTCCGGTCGTGTCAGATTGCCGTCCCATCGGACTATGAGAGTGAAGGAAGAGAGAGTGCACCTGTGTTTGCACATACACTTTTGCACTTACCACTTGCACAATACCTCCTGCGTACTTGGCTAATCTTGGTGGAGATAAGCTGCCGTGACCGAAATACAGTCGGGAGGAGTATTATATATTATGGATGCAAATAAATACAATATCTAGCTACTTCCACAAAATTGAGGGTAGTCATGCATTACCTGTGCACCGCCCGCCCGCAAATATATGCACATACGCAAGCGGTGAAAATTCCGACTACCACCAACTACTCTACACGTGTTTCGCCCCTCCACGGGGCATCATCAGGAGCTGTTAGACCGTGCAGTGTCCGCCACCGAGACTCGGTGGTACACGTGTAGAGTAGTTGGTGGTAGTCGGAATTTTCACCGCTTGCGTATGTGCATATATTTGCGGGTGGGCGGGCGGTGCACAGGTAATGCATGACTACCCTCAATTTTGTGGAAGTAGCTAGATATTGTATTTATTTGCATCCATTGTAATGGACTTCCGCAAAGTAACGCCTGAATCTATTCAATATTATATATTATATTATTTTTATATATTTTTTTATATAATCTTTATTGATATCAAAACAAACCTTTTACAAGACTTAGTTAATTACTAAGATACATTAATTATTGGATAGGTTATTTTCTATATATACTTTCTACTATCAATAATACATGACTGTGTATGATATGAGTATGTCATACATACGTTGTTATGTTTAAATTTTATTTTATAGTAATAAATTGTTTACCAATTTCAGCTATGTTAAATATCAAAAGATATTTCAGCTATTGTAAGAAAAATTGTTATTACTATCTAAGCTTGGTTCACATGAGTTTATAACAGTAAAATGGTATTTTAGTGTTAAAGGATACAGGTGCTATTTATCATCACAAAATGGTTGATGAACAACCCACCTGTAGTCCTCTGACATGGCTTTACACACCATCGAAAACATCTCCAAGTTGTTCTGATTTCCTCACGGCGTTTTCCTTTGCTGTTTTAAGTAAGTGATTATTAATATCTAACACGCATATGACTCTAAAAGTCAGTGGTGCATAACTTGTGTTCGAACTTGCGACCTTTGACTTTCCAGTCCAACGGGCCTATCACTAGGCTATCACTGCTACTTTATTCGGCAGGAACCGATGCCGTTTGTAAGCATTTGTCTCATTACCTTTTGTTATAACTTATGTGTATGTGTACTTGACCCAGTGTAATCTTCTTCATATATATTTGTGTTTTTAATAAATCGATTTCTTTCTTTCTTTCATTGGTCTAGCGGCCACAAGAGTGAGTTCCGTTCGATTCCCACGTCGGACAAAGGTAATTGGGTTTCTCTATAAGGAAATTCTCAGCAGCTGCCCGGAAATGGGAAGTTGGTGGTGTGAAACCCACGTGATTTGAAGAGTTTGTAAAGCCGTCGATCCTATGCCTCTTTGTGTGTGGAACATCCTTCATGGACCCCTACCTACTAAAAACCACGCGATCCTCCACTAACCTATACCGAAGTTCCGGAATCGTAGCTGGATTCAACGCGACCCCGGGAGGGTTGGTCCTGCGCCTGATCTCTGTCCGGTCGTTTCGGATTGCCGTCCCATCGGACAATAAGAGTGAAGCAAGAGTCAGTGCACCTCAGTGGCGTGCATTGCATATAGGCAAATAGGCAGTGCCTATCTCTAAAGAATGCAACCTTGCGCACTGGTGCACCTCTGTTTACACATGCACTTGTACACTATAATATCTCCTCCGTACTTGGTTAATATCCGTGAAAAAATATGTCATATGTCTAATATGTGTTGGGGGCTGAGTTGCCCGCGTTCGTAGGAGTGCAACCTTAAAATGGTATCCCTACACGTGGCCCCTGGGTGGTGCAAAGCAGGGAACACAACTCTGGTAGGAGGCTTCGGCCGCGGCCAGTTACCAACCACCGGACGAAGCCATGCCGTGAAGCGACCTAGTCGTGTTTCGGGATGTAGTCCGTTGCAACCGCTGTTGGAGATGGGTCTGGGCAGTTGCATCAACTCCCCAACTGTCGTTCTCCCCAAATCTATCTACTCTACTTAGAGTGAATAGACTTCTTCTGGATCTACGTGCTCCATCCTCGGCCACACTGTCGCTTACCATCAGGCGAGTTGTGGGCCAAACGTAGATCGATTAGTGAAAAAAAAAGGTGACGGTTCTGACGTTCCGGACGCACCGGACAAAAGAAGATTGAATTGTACTTTTCATACCAGTGCGATTAGTTGTTCAGTATTTCGTATGTAAAACAGGTACAAAATCTAACCCCTACTGAAAGGTTCAGTACTTTTAATTACAGTGGGTAATCCCAATAAAATTACTTATTGAGCCCGTTCATGCTTTGCAATGGGCTGTAATTGGAACGAAGGCACTCATTAAGTCCCAGAATAAATTTCGTGTTTATATGTACAGCACTTTAAATACTCGTTCTAGAGTACAATTTTGAAATCGCTCGTGAAATCATACACATTTATTCACATTGTTTATCGTGTGAGTTCGTTACTGAGCGACTTTTGGCGTGTGAGTTTTGTCAAGTGAAAAAGTTTTAAATGCGTTGTTACGCCGATGATAAAAGTAGGCTGGGGATAAAAGATTAAAAGTGGGATTAAAAAAAAAAACTTAGGTAGGTATATCCATGTATATTTTAGATAATTATATAGAGGAACTACATAGTTACACAAACTATCGTAATGCTCTCGAAGTATATAATTCATAGATATGAATATTCCCTTTTGAATTTCTTTAGTATTGTGTGTATATTCTTTTTTTTAGACTTGTCCTCTTGCGTTTAACCTGTAGGGGTTTGATCTGCGTAACCGGACAATAGCTTAGGCGAGGCAGTTTGATGCCTCTAGCCAGAGCATATTAATGTATAGACACATATCTAATATAAATACTCTCTCACTCCCAGACAAGAAGATTTTCAGAAGTTTTTTAAACTCGGTCAAAAAAAATATTTGTTTCCGAGTCGAGTGATGCAGAAATCGGCGTTCTATAATGATGGCCCTCAGGTTGCCTTTATGATTGGGCCGGAATGTGTTGTGTACACAAATTTGTATGTTGGTTTAAGCCTTCGTGTGCGAAATTTTTGTACCTTACAATGTGTATGTCGTAACAAAGAATTAGAATCAATGTTTAGAAAAACAATAATATAAAAGCCGGAAAGATGAAATATTTGGGTAGTCATGCATTCCACTCACAGCTAAAAGTGACCTGAAAACTCGAACGTTTTGAAATTAATTCTAAAGATAAATGCAGAATAGGTACTAAACTAAAGAAGGAGGACTTGAAGTTGACAGAACAGCTTTCGATATTCAATTCAATTCATTTATTCACTTCAGAATGGATACTTAATAGTTCTTAAGGTGATATTATAAACATGCCTTAATCCAACCTATAGGAAGTTTTTTTTTATTATTTTAAATGGGTTTGCTCTTGACTCTAGTCTAGCTCAGAGGTGACAGAGACAAAATCGACGATGGAGTAAGCTTACCCAGAAGAAACCTGTTCACTCTAACTTTGAAGAGATTAGGGTTGTAGGTTTTATCGATATTTATAGCAGAGCAATAGAAATACAAATAGTATATCCATAGAAATGCCATAAACGTTTAAGCTTATCGCGGCGCTTACGGTGAGTAGACCACAAGCACAGTGTCAATTATGGTGTGTACCTACACACCATAATTGACACTGTGCTTGTGGTCACACCAGGTAGAAATTGATATCACCATCCTTATTATAAAAAAAAAATTTGGACTCAAGACCTGCACATATGATACACGTCTATGAACACACAGCCCCTTTACCCGTCTTCTTATATCATCGTATGGTTGATAAAAAACCTTGTGCCAAATTTGGACCACCTGTAAGTCTCTGACATAGTCTTTCCTCACGATGTTTTCCAACACAGTTTTTAGCAAGAGATAATTAATTTATAATACACACATGAATTTCGAAAACTCAGTAGTGCGTGCCTTAGATTCGGAATTGCGACCTTTGACTTTTCAGTCTAACGGTTATACCACTAGGCTATCCTATCACTACTTCTTAGCCTTTTCTAGTAAACAAAATTGAATGGGTCCGCGTCAAACGAAATTTAATGTTGCTCTCATGGCAGAGGTCAGATGAAAATGAGTGCTGTGTTTAATGCACAGCGAATATGGAGCTGAATCTCTTGCCACTTATATTTAACTGTGGTGTTTATTTCAATAAATTGTTTAAATTGTTTCTTCTTTTTCTAGAAAGAAAGAAAGAAAGAAAATGTGTTTTATTACGTGATTGGAGACGCATTTCTCGTGTGGATGTTAAACAACCTAGTGTCAGAGTTTAACTACCCGCAGGTCTCTGACATGTCTTTACACAACATCGAGAATATCTCTGAGGTGTGCTGGTTTCTCCACGATTGTTGGCTGTTTAGTTTCACCGTTCTAAATAGTTTAACATAGCCTTCTATTCCTCCAAAACTCCATTCACAGTTCGTCAACACATTGACCACACGACACTCCGAAGATCACCTAATCAGGTTCCAGCAATACCCGCCAAAAACCCACAGTAATCGGCCGAACTAACTTACAAACTCGGGGACTTGAAATTTGTCTCAATAACACTGTTAATAACTTTTGCCGGTGTCACTGTTGGCTTACGAAGACTGAACAGAATAAAGGCTCGTGTACATGTGTTCCAGATAATACATTGAGACGAATTAAACTAGTAGCAATGTTAAATAAGATTAAATAAATAAAACAAATTAAAAAAGGGCGCCTGTCATATAAATTATAGATTTTTGTTTTTTTTTTCACGCCTTTTTGTGGATGTACCATAGCCCGAAATTATATTTTTATTTTCTTGCTAGCCTATGTCGGGATAATGTAAGTTAGTTTTCCCGAATTTTCCAATTTAACGAGCAGTTTCCTATTTTCTTTCAAACAACATTTGAACAACAATAAATTAGACAAATATTATATAGAATCAAAACTTTTATTTGCTGAATATAGGTGACATGAAAGGCTGACTATGCATATGCGCTTACCAACGATTATACATATTTATAAAGAAATGTTATTACTAGAATATCATGAATTTTGGTAGGCCAATTCCTTAATAAAAAAGAAACTCATTTTAAAGTTATAAGTTTTTTTTTTATGAAGTAGGAATACGGTCGCGAGCAGGATTCGAACGAGCGCCTCCCGGATCAGTACTCCAGGAGCTCTGACCGCTAAGCCATCTCGACCTCTGCTCACCACCGCAAATTCTTCTTCCACATTTTAAGACATCTTTCTTTGAAAAGATCAAAAAATTATAACTTTAAAGTTCGCTAAGCATGCGTTAATGCTTTTCAAAGATTCATCTGTATTTCTTAAATTAATTTTATTAATACATAGCCGTTGATTCTGATGGGCAGGCTAATTAACCTTTCGGCTCAGTAACGTACAGATCTGTACGTTGTAACAATAAAAATCTATTGTGTCTGCAAATGACTGACGCAACAGCTTAAACTAAAATTGCTATATTTTATTGCCAGCCAGTACACGAGCGAGACGGGACGAATTAAGAGATGTAAAATTGAAAACAAGAATTTCTGAACATTTTATAGGTAGGCACGGCACTCCTTAGGAGTAAATTCTTAATTTGAATAAGAGGTCCCTTAATTAATTGATTCTGTCTCGGTCTTAGAGTATCTAATTGTTAGTAAACGTAAGAATTCTCAAATAGTTTAGTTTGCCTAAATTAGAATGGACTTCATCATTTTAAAGATAGCCAAAGGAGGCAGCCATGTTTAAAACGTCACGTAAATGAATTATTATAATAAAAATGAAATTATTTATAATCAATGAAGCAGACATAATTGATTTTTTATATATAATAAAAATTTGTAAACGCTCACGAGTTTTTTTTTTTCTAGAACTAGTCACCTACTTGCTTTCTAACAACAATAGTCTGAGCGACCCTTAAGCAAAGTCCGGGCTTAAACTACGAATGGTACATGTTCAACTTTACGCGGCTCGATGTATGAAACTTGAACGATCCTAGTTGGTAAACTGCGAACTAAGTGGAACTGACATTTAGGTTAGGATAATACACCCAGCGGCGGTTGAGTGTCAGTCAGAATATCCTTTCAGAACACAACAAAGACATTATCTTCCGGATTTTAATAGCTTTTATAACAATTACCACTAGAATTCGTTCAATGACCTAAATAACAATTAATCCTAAAGAGTTTGTGAAAGTATTTATGTTGATATATCATACGGACATTTTGACCGTGGGAGAGCCATGCTTCGGCACGAATGGGCCGGCTCGACCGGATTCATACCACGGCCTCACAGAAAACCGGCGTGAAACAACGCTTGCGTTGTGTTTCGCCGAGTGAGTGAGGGTACCGGAGGCCCAAACCCTTTAAAAGGCCGGCAACGCACTTGCGACTCCTCTGGGGTTGCGGGTGTCCATGGGTGGCGGTAATCGCTTACCAACAGGCGAGCCGTCTGCTCGGTTGCCCCGTATTCCATAAAAAAAAACGGACTTGTTCGTCTAGTGGTTCCAAGCGTGACTGCTGAGCATTAGGTCTTGGATTCGATCCCCGGGTCGGGCAATATGTTATTGGATATTTCTATTAGGAAATTCTATTAAAATTCAAAACCTCAGATCAGAACTATATTAACAACTTATAATTATTAATAACAGCTTGTATAATGTGGGTTTAACTTTGTGCACTTCTACCTAACACCCCACATTTCACTAAACCATGTAATAGGTGGTAAGTTTATTGTCATTTACTGGGCATAAACCCAAGCTTCGGGCTGCTACTGAGAATTTCATAACAGCATACCTCCGACACCTACCCGATTTGGGAATCGAACCACGATTCTGGATATAGGATCAATGACGTAGTCAAAGTTTTAATAATCAAATTCTTGTTAAATGATCATTACGGAGCAGCACTACACAATCACATGCAGTGTGAATTCTTTTCTTTGCTATAAAATTAAGATATCTACTTGCAGAAAATGTTTTAGAGGTACTAAAATATCTCAATACAATCAATATTTATATATTAAATATTGTATATTGTTAAATATTTTTCCCTAATGGAATTTCTATTGAGGCAATTGTCATTTTTCAATAGCTAAAAGGGTAGAAAATGCGATATAGTTTTACATGGGACGTCTATGTGGTTTGTTGCAACGTATTTTTTTTTTCTTTACTTTATTGTCTTTCTAGTTATTTATTTATCTATTTCATGCTACTTTTCGGAAACTTCAGCACATCTTTACCATAGTTTTTTCTTGCTTCTTGGAACTTTTCCGAAGTTTTTTTTTACAAAAACGTAATACCTGTGGAAAGTTCTAGCCGCTTGTTTTATGATGTTCGGAGTTGTTAAGACGCGAAACAAAATAGGTACTTGAAAATTTTCAAGATAAAAAAACACGTAAACATTTCGTGTCCAGGATTTTGATAGTAGGTCGTTTAGTAGCTATTACTTTGAAATATTTACAAAATTTTATATTTAATTAAAAATTATATTCCACTAGTTTCTGCCCGTGACTTCATCTGTGTGGATATCAAAATAATATCTAGCCGGTATAAAAAGTATCCCATGTATTAGTAAAAGGTATAAACTATCTGCATATTTCATCCAAATCTATTCAGGAGTTAGTCAAAGTCAAAGTCAAAGTCAAATCATTTATTTCAATTAGACCCTTTACAGGCACTTTTGAATTGTCAGAAGCTAGTTGCCACGTTCCAAAGTGTAGATTCCTATGGAGAAGAACGGGCAAGAAACTCCATGGTTACTCTTTTTATAAAATAGGTTTACACAATAGCAGGTATTGGTTACACTGACTCTGTTGCAAAAAAAAAATAGAATTTAAAAATGTGAGAACAATGTAAGATAATACCAAAAGAGTGTAGTTTAACAATTCAAATTTCCCGTCATGACAGTCCAGAGATGACCAGTCCCAACTGACGGCGCCCGTTCACGAACATGACGCATGCGTCAGCATCACCCAACTCAACCATGTTGTAGGGAATCGAATGACCCAACACACACGCCACCATCAGCGAGACATTTTAGTGAGCATGACATACTCCCAACTGCCAGACAACAAACAAAATAGAAAGTTTAGTAAAATGGTTACGTAGCACTCACATTTACAATATTTATATTTAGGTACTAGTTTATTGTTATTTATTATAAAATGAATTATAATTATACAGAGCAAGTTAATTCTTTTTGAAAAATAAAAATACAGTATTAATTTACAAATCAATTAATATTATGGCATATTATTTTTAATATCACCGATATAGTCAGGATTCATCAGGAGCATGTCACAATTGAACTTATTTAATGGAATGTCCGATATATTTCTAATTACAATATATATATTTGATCTGATTTTTACAAATTCTTGAGAAATTCTTTAGGGTTATTGTGGAGCAGGACCAGCATTGTGCCAAGCATTTTTATCAACAATATAGTCTTCTAACTTATAATATGCTCGCTTGCATAGTGTGTGTTTTATGCAAGTTTTGAATTGTGTTTCGTTTAATTGAAGTATATTTGGAGGTATTTTATTATAACATTTTATACAGTACCCCATAAACGATGTGTGTACCTTTGTTAATCTAAACCGTGGTTGAACTAGTTTGTTTCTATCTCTAGTACTATAGTTATGTTTTTCACATCTTTTATTAAATAGATGTAAATTTTTCCTAACATACATAATATTTTCGTAAATGTATTGACATGGCACCGTCATGATATTGATTTGCTTAAATATTTCTCGAAGAGACTCCCGACTGCGTAAATTATATATAGCCCTGACAGCTCTCTTTTGTAGGACAAAAATAGATTCTACGCCTGCAGCCCGTCCCCATAGTAGAATACCATAAGACATAATACTATGAAAGTAACTAAAATAGACCAGTCTCGCGGTATCTACGTCTGTCAACTGCCGTATTTTCCTCACTGCATATGCAGCTGAACTTAACCGTCCTGCTAGAGATGATAAGTGAGCACCCCATTGAAGTTTTGAATCTAGCGTAACTCCTAGAAAAACAGTTTGATTAATAATTTCTAGTTTTTCATTGTTTAATAATATGTCACAGTCAGTACTTTTGACATTTGGTAACGTAAATCTCAAACATTTCGTCTTTTTTCCGTTTAGTACAAGGTTGTTTGCAGTGAACCAATTTTGGACCCGAATTATGGCGGAATTTACGTCGTCAAGATTTTCAGCACGTCTATCTATTTTAAAAATTAATGATGTGTCATCAGCAAATAACACCATATCTGGTTGGTTCTGTAGTAAATGCGGTAAATCGTTTATATATACTAAAAAGAGAAAAGGGCCCAAAATTGAACCCTGTGGAACCCCCATTTTCACTTTTAAACCTATTGAGTTTACGCCATTTATTTGAACTTGCTGTTGCCTATTATTTAGGTACGAATTTATCAAGCTGAGAGCTGGTTTACCTAGTCCGTAATGCTTAAGTTTATATAATAATGTCTCGTGGTTTACGCAATCAAATGCCTTAGAAAGGTCGCAAAAGATTCCTATGGCATCCTGCGCATCCTCCCAAGCATCAAAAATGTGCTTTAATAAAGCAACACCGGCGTCTGTTGTACAACGTCCTTTGGTGAAACCAAACTGCTTTTCGTGCAAGATGTTATTAATATTAAAGTGACGCAACATTTGATTTAGCATTACTTTCTCAAATACTTTACTTAGAACTGGCAAAACTGAAATAGGCCTATAATTGTTAGGGTCTTTGCTATTCCCAGTTTAAAAAGTGGTATCGCTTTACTATATTTCATTAGGTTTGGGAAGACTCCTTTATCTATACATAAGTTAAATATTAAGACTAAATAAGGCGCTATAGTTTCAATTATAGACTTAAAAGTTTTTGTTGACATTCCCCATAGATCCTCTGTAAATTTGACTTTGATGTCATTAAACGCTTTAATTATGATCCTAGGGTTTATATGATTAAAACTGAATTGAATAGGACAGGCTGAGACGTTTTCTTTAAGTAAAGAGACAGCAGCTGTGGGCGAGGAATTCAAACATTCCGTAGCTTTTAAAGGAATATTTGTAAAAAAATTTACAAATTCCTGAACAATCTCTGCGTCAGAGCAAATAGGACCATTCGCAGTCTCAAGTTGGTACTCTATATTTGTTTTTTTTTCCTATTTGTTTCGTTATTAATTATTTTCCAAGTAGTTTTCATTTTGTTTTCAGCCGATTTAATTTTGTTACTTAAGTACTGGTTAAGTTATTGCGTAAAAGAACGATATTGTAAGTACAAAGGCTCGGTTTCACGAACATAACTTAAACCATAACCGACGTATTAATTATTGTTCAACGGTTATTACTTACTTGCATTCTTCGGGATTGCCCGAATAGTTTTGAACTCCAACGGAGCCCTGATTCATGTGCCTGCGGCGATGTCGCTAGTCAAACAACAGTTTGACTTGAACAATCAATCAATCGATACATATAATCATCATCATCATCAATCATCATGATCATCAATACATATCATCATACATATAATAAAAATGCAACGGATTGCTGTCTGTACATGGAAGATATATGAGAAAAAATATTATTGGGACCTTTATCAACGCAAATAGCACCCAAAGCAATGATTGTTAGAATTTTTGTCTGTTTGTCTGTGCCTTTGTGCACGCTAATCTCAGAAATGGTTTATCCGATTTAGATGTGGATTTCACTAATATGTTGTGGTAAGCTTTACTTAACATTTAGTGTTTGTTTCATGTCAATCGGTACATAAATAAAAAAGTTATGCTAATTTAAAGAATCACGTCGAACATTTGTTAATTATGAATTTTTGTTTTTGTATACTCGTACACGACATGGTGTTAATTTACTACATCCACGTGGACGTAGTCGCGGGCACAGCTAGTAATTAATATAATATGTCTCACAAAAGATATGATACATAACCGACGAGTTACATTATTATTTTGACAGTTTTTCTATGTCAATTCTATCAAAATTCTATCAGTAACATGTTGATTACGATTAAAGTTAAGTGTGTGCAATTGAGCCTTAAATCTTTACATACACTCACACACTTCCGTTTTACTTTACTTCGAAGCCTTCAACTAAAACCTATCTATAAAACTCAATAGATTCTTTACAACAACGCTTTTAAACTCTGTACGACTAAACTTCAATTAATAATAGGTGCTTACACTTCGTTGCAACTTAACAGGTAAATTACACAATTTCCGGGTAAAGTTACAGCTGTGCACAATTAATAGTTGTGCCTGGCTTGCGTACAAGCAACTTAAATTGCTATAGTAACAGGTGTTATATAGAAGGATGGTGCTACCTTTAATATTGTAACATTACCTCCTCATAACTTTAACTGCCTCGTTGGTCTAGTGGTCCCAAGCGCAACTGCTGAGCAAAAGGTCCTGGGTTCGATCCCCGTGTTGGGTAAAGTGTTATTAGAACATTCTCGATAACAGCCTGCAGTTTGAAATTGTGCCCGCTAGATGGCAATAAACTCACCACCATTCCATACATGGAACTGAATAATAGAATTGGTGAAATGTGGGTGTACAACTGTGTACACCTCTGTCTACCCCTTCAGGGAATACAGGTGTTATGCTATGTGACTATATGTATAACTTTAAAACAGTGGAGATTGTCTGGTGTGGCCGATGGACTGGCAAAATGCTAGCAACGAGCTTTGCGTGCAAGAATTGAACTCGTAATATCCCGCACTACAGCTAACGTCTTGACCACTGCGCTAACTCCGCACCGTGCCTTCACAGTTTTTGACTGTATTTTTTAATCCCCGAAGCAAACACAGGTGTGTTGTAAGTACGTGTGTGTCTGTGGCATCGCAGCTCCCAAACGGAATCCAATTTCCATAAAGTACTTTTTGTTTGAAAAGTGTCTTGATCGGGAGTGTTCTTAGCTATGATAAAAGAAAATCTGTTCAGCAATCTGAAGATCATCAGCTCTTTTTTAGTTGATAAAAGGATGTGAGTTTCTTTCCACGGTCTGGTCTGGTCTGGTCTGGCCGCTTCGTTTGGTATTCTGCTACTTCAATGATATTGTAAGAACATAGTAACCTTGGCCGGATGCTGCAGCATCGACTGGAACCTGCAGGATATCGAATTCCTCACCAACTTACAGAAGATATCATGTTTGAGTTCATTGGAATAATTACAATGAATAAGTTATAGATATAACGTTTAAAAATCATTAAGTAATGAATTTATAAATTTTACAATTAATTCAAGATAAATCTTTGAAAAGCATCAACGCATGCTTAGCGAACTCTAAAGTTACAATATTAAATGGAAATGAATACGGTCGCGAATAGAATTCGAAAAAATACTCCAGGCACTCTGACCACTAAGCCATCTCGACCTCTGCTCACCAGCGCGAATTCATCATCCATATTTTTAACACGTCTTTTCGGTGACGTCATTGCTATCAATTCAGTACCTATACACACCTCTACACATTTTACATTGAAGTTCTATATATTCTTGTCTGGTATAATAAAATTTGAGGGTTTTCACAATTTTCACATTCTAGATGTCATATTATAGTGCTATAGTGAGGGAGGTACCTATAAAATATATCCTTTTTTAGTGTAGATAATCCATCACAGTCGCTGGGCCGGACTCCTACCGTCTAAAAACCACACGGTCCTACTCTACCTTTACCGAAGTCCCGGGTTTGTTGCAGCAATCACCGCGACCCCGGCAGGTTATGGTCTATTGATAGGTGTCAACATACACTCCGGGGTTTATGCAGACTGACCACAGTTAGTTATTTAATGAAATATACCTAAATACCGCTTATATATAAAAACCGGTCAAGTGCGAGTCGAACTCGTGCGCCGAGGGTTCCGTACCTACCCATTATACCGCCATAATAAAATTGGTATTATTTTTATTGGTGGAACTTTTTTAAGTGTGCACACACACTTAAAAAATTTCCATTTGTGTGATGTAATGGTTGAGTTGCTAAAGTGTGGTAGGTATAAATTTCAGCTTGTAGGTCCACCCGATCCTGAGAAAATCGGTGGTGACATACGGACAGACAGATGGACAGACGGGCAGACGAACAGGAGAGTGATCTTATAAGGGTTCTTTTTTACCTTTCCAGGTACGGAACCCTAAAATCAAAATGGATTTTAGATCACAGTATTTACGTAGCAACATTTTTAATAACCGTTAATCCATATTCAATTATATTAATATTAAATTCTGGCACATTTCACAAATACAAAATTAAAGTAATTTTATGAGGAAATTAGAATAGGTATACAAATAAAGTTATTTCGATATTCTAATTTCCGCATGGATAAACACGTGTACAAGCGAACGTTTGTTTGTTTTTAATTAATTCGAGCAAGCCACAACACAACCACAGGCGTATATTTAAAGACATATTTAATTAAACCTTGGCTTTATTCTACTTAATTATAAGTATTTGGACGTAAAACAAGTTATTTCATCAGACCAAATTGCCGAAATCAATATTTTAAATACGGAAACAAATTATATTTAAGTAACTACTAGAAAAAAATTTTGTCGTCATACTTCTAAGTGGCCACTAAAATTTGATATGTCAAACTAATATTAAATGGAATTTTTAGTTTGTCTTGAACTAAATTTGAATTTAATGTCTTTATTCCGTTTTTCTCTGAATTATGCCATTGTGTGTCAATTAACTATAGCTACTTAATTAAATGAGTGCATATGAAAAGATACTAACATTGAAGATAGGCACAACTGAGAAAGAAGATTGAAGATAGAGACCAAACTAAACGTCAATTTACCGCCCATTCCATGTAAAGACGAACCATAAACACCAAATAGATTTTTGTATAGAATGTTTATCGTGTTTTTATTGCTTTGTTCGTCGTTGGGAATCGAACCCCGTTTACGGCCGAGCCATAAACTAAGTCGGACGAGCTTCGTCGATGTTGTTAAAATGTAACTAAACGATGTTAACTTAATGTGTCTAGGTTATTCTAAGTATTCTTTCTTTAAGACAAAAAAAGTACACAGTGCAATTTAAAATGCGGCCTATTTTTTGATTTCCAAGTTTAGAAATAATTTGTATAGATTTAAAAAATAATTATGAATCTGAAAGCATTTGATTTATTTTACTTGAGTAACTTTTGCTTCGTTTTAAAAAGATTTAATTTGAACCGATCGAAGTGTAGTCGAACTCAGAGTAGAGCTTAGTAGCAGCACTTGTGTCTACATGATTATTGGAGCAATCCATTGCCATTACCTGAACTCTGTCATGACGCAGATTGCTGCGTCTACTAAATAAAAACTATTAATAATAATGTTTATATGTTCACCGGTTACAACTCACGTAATTTTTTTGGGATTGCCCGTCTAGTTTCAAACTCGAGTGGAGCTCTTAGACGCGAGTCAAACTGAAAAATGCACGTGAGTAGTAACCGGTGAACAAAATTTATATATGTATATTAAGTCTTACGAAAGTTATATACAAAAAAAACACTAAATTAAACGTTAAATTTCCAGGCACAATACAAATTTATTGTTATGAAGTACAATTTTGTACTAACTCGATCATAACGGAGTGAGAACAGCACAGTCATAGTTCCAGTAGCTCCAATACTATTGTAAAGAGTAAGTATATAATTATGAATCTATTAATTAGTGATCCATCAATCATGTAGGTACCTCAAAGTTCCGTATTTCGTACTTTAAACTTCCAAACAAACTTCATCATACGACATTCATTGAATATTGGCTGATCTAAGTCAAATTTGGGTACCTACGTAAGCAAGCAAAAAATATTATTATTTATTTTTTATATATTATTTCTTTCTTTCTATATTACTAAACATGACTCACGCCAATATCGCCACGGGCTCACCTCATGCCTAAGAGCTCCGTTCGAGTTTGAAACTAGTCGGGTAATCCCGAAAAATGCACGTGAGTAGGTACTAACGGGTGTACAATAATTCATATGAATATTTCTCACAAAATTTACAAATTTCTATGAATAAACCGAACTTCAAAGTTACATCAAAGGAATACAATGAAAATCTAAACTCAAAAACATATTTTACAATGTAATTGTTATTCTATTCATGTTACAGAACTAAACTCTAACTCAGTCAGTTAAAGTTACGCGATACAGTAAGGCGCAAACACTTCCGCATTATATTTATCCCCAGCGACGATTTAAAGTTCGCTTCAAATTTAAACTTAACAGTTTAAGCTCCGCAGCGGTAAACAATCCAGTATAATAGTTTAATCTGTGTTTGAAATCTTTCTCTTGAATATAGGTATGAACATCTACGAAGTCGAAGGAATGCTGCAAAATAAAAAGTAAAGAAAAAGAGCACTTTTCGATGGTCGCATATTTATAGACATAGCATCAGATCTGTATTCCCTGAAGAGGTAGGCAGAGATGTACATAATTGTACACCATTACACCACATTTCACCCATGCTGTATCTCATGAAATAAGTGGTGAGCCTATTGTAATCTATTGGGCAATATTCATAGACAGTATCCAATTAAGTCACCCGTCACCACTTCCCCGTGTATTGTACAGCGATAGACCACAACACCCAGTTCTCAGCCATCCACATCCAGTCTGTGCTCACAGTATTCCCGAACTCATTGCGAAAACAGGTTATTTTTACTAAGTTTATTTTTATTTTTACTTTTAATTCGTTAGCTGCTTAATATAGTGCTCCCGATGACCGCTCTTCTTTTTCGTATCTGACACTAGTTTGTTATATATAATATATATATATATGATATATATATATAACACGAGATAAAACCTTCGACCGCGCGGTTGGCGCAGTGGTCGAAAGACCGACTGCTGCGCTGCATATCGCAGGTTCGATTCCTGCACGGAGCTAATATTTGTACGATCTATAGATAATTGTTCCGGGTCTGGGTGTGTGTGTACTTGTGAGATTATATGTCTGTAAACGCACCCATGAAACAGGAAGAAATTCAATTCAAATGGGGCAACGTCTAAAAAATACCGCTAAAGCCCCCTAACATGGCTTTAGATACCATCGAGAAGGTGTTTCTTTCGCTTCTTTTTCAGAATTATGAAATTCCCACAGTAAGAGATCCTATCCAATATCAATAAACTGTTCAAAATCTTCATTTTATTCTAATATCCTACTTTCTATCCTACTATAATAATACTACACATGACAAAGTTTGTGAAGATGCAGATAGTTCTTTCTAACGCATGCTCTAAAGTTATAATTTTTATGGAAAGAAAAATATGGTCGTGATCAGTCACCTATATAGCGACTGAATAGATAGCAATAACGTCAACAATGTGGAAGAAGAATACGGGGTAGTGAGCAGAGGTCAAGATAGCTTAGTGGTCAGACTGCCTGGAGTATTTATCCGGGAGACGCAGGTTCGATTCCTGGTCATTACCGTATATTTCTTCTCATAAAAATGTATACCTTTTGTGAGGATGGATGAATTTTTGTTCACGCAATAACTACTGAACGGATTTGGATAATACACAGATAGTTAAAGATAAATCTTTGAAAAGCAATAACGCATGCTTAGCGAACTTTAAAGTTACTATATTAAATAGAAAAAGAATACGGGCGCGAACAGGATTCGAACCTGCGCTTCCCGGATAAATACTCCAGGCGCTCTGACCACTAAGCCATCTCGACCTCTGTTCACCACCGCGAATTCTTCATTCATATTTTAACACTGCCTAACTGCCTCGTTGGTCTATTGGTCCCAAGCGCGACTGCTGAGCATGAGGTCTCGGGTTCGATTCCCGGGTCGGGCAAAGTGTTATTGAGTTTTTCCGTTAGAAATTTCTCAGTAGCAGCTCGGAGTTTGGAATTGTGCTCGGTAGATGGCAATAGGCTCACCACCTATTACATGGGACTTAATAACAGCATTGGTGAAATGTGGGTGTCCAACTGTGTACACCTCTGCCTACCCCTTCGGGGAATACAGGCGTGATGCTATCTTATGTTATGTTATATTTTAACACACCTTTTGGCGACGTCATTGCTATCTATTCCGTCTCTATACAGGTGACTGTTCGAGTTTGAAACTAGTCGGGCAATCCCGAAAAATGCACGTGAGTAGGTACTAACGCGTGAACAATAATTGATATGAATATTTGTCACAAAAGTTATAAATTTATATGAACAAACCGAACTTCCAAGTTTATATCAAAGGAATACAATGAAAATTTCATTTTATTTACTCTAGTTTTTATTTTTAACTGTGTGTTATCCTATGTTTTCTGTGTGTTTTCTGTGATTTAATAAATATATTTTCTTTCATTGTTTCATCCCGGCTGGACCCAATTTTGAAGTCCACGCAGATGACGTTGCGAGCAGAACCTAGTAGACCAATACGTGTATGTAGTACCTACATAAATCCTTATTTAAAAACATGGACGTAAGTTTATTTTTTCTTAAAACTACAATAAAAAATAATGTCCCTACAAAAGTTAAAGAGTTTGATAGTTGGACAAGGGTCGACATTTACAAGCACTCAAAGTTTTCCCATAAATATTGACATCACTTGTAGCTCGCTTTTCATAACGTGTGTAGCTTTGACCCCTTTTTTGTTGCCAGCGTTCAAAAAGTCCGGAGTACAGCGGGCAGGATGTCGAAAACTTTGAGGCCGCGAACAGCTAACCAAACCTGCTTTGTTTATTATTCAACCAAGATGACGGTATCATGTTTTATAGTATTATTTTTTTAAAAGAGCGTCGGTCTAATTTCAAGCCGCTTCTTCGCCAGATCAATATTTTAGAACCTAATAACTAGATTCACTGAAGTGCATGTTATATTGTCCTATAACTACACGTACAACGACAGCGGTCAGTTGCACTGTGTGCGGTGCAACAAGACCTTTAAAACCAAATTTGGCTTTGCAAGCTACATTCGGGCGTTCACGGCCACAGATTGACATTGATACGATAAGCAGGACGAGAAGGACATGTTCTATTTAGAATGAAATTGATTTAAATGCGGTTTTTTTACGCAAGTGAGCTACGGAAATGCCCATTTATTTGTATGATGTCCTTAACTGTTAACTAATCAGATCAAATGAATGGCCCGAAAGGTATTTCTGTCTGCTTTCAAGGAGACAGCTAGCTAGTCATGTGCCAAAGGTTATTAACAATGACATTCAGTGCATAAACGATAAATTACCGAACGATAATAATCTGAAATCTCATTATAGAGATGCTTTAATGATAACACTAAAGATTATCTTTTTCACCTCACCTGATGGTGCGGATGTAATGGAACACGGCTTGAAAACAAAACATCACTTGCGTTGCCCTCAAAGAAAATCGCACGAACTGAATAACAAAAACTCACACCATGATACAAATATGATTCAGTACAGAAACAATGAACAAACTTCTGACGGTCTGAACAGCCGACTGAGTTAGACACCGACTTCAAACTTGTAACCACAGTCGTGATTTACGTTGCGAGCTACACACACATATGAAACTATGTTTATATGCATGTATGTATGTGTTATACGTAACTGCCTCGTTGGTCTAGTGGTCCCAAATGCAATCGCTGAGCATGAGGTCCTGGGTTCGATTCCCGGGTCGGGTAAAGTGTTATTGAGTTTTTTTGTTATAATATTCTCAGTAGCAGCCCGGAGCTTAGAATTGTGCCCGGTAGATGGCAATAAGCTCACCACCTATCACATGGGACTTAATAACAGCATTGGTGAAAAGTGGGTGTACAACTGTGGACACCTCTGCCAACCCCTTCAGAATACAGGCGTGATGCTATGCTATGTTATGTGTTAAACATGCGACTTTGTCGTGCGATTTTGTCGTGTATATGTCTATATGGCAATACAGTTGGCGCGGTGACCAAGAGAACGGCTGAGAAAAAACTGGATGAAGACGTGTTTCCGATCAAATCCAGATTTTGTATGATGTCAATATTATTGTCCCGGAATCCGGATCTAGTTGTTTTTATTATATGTGAGATTAGCGTATGTAACCGCAGCTATGACCTAAGACAAATTCCAAATATTTTTACATAAGTGCTTTATTTTACTTCTTCTTTCTGCCCTGGTCCGAAGTTATTTGGGGTCGGCGCATTAAGATTTCTTCTTCCATTCTCCTCTATCAGTCGTCAGGTTATCGTTTACTCCCTTTTCATTCATTCCTCCATCACACAATCAATCTTTTCTTTGGTCTCCCTCTTCCCCTCCATCCATCCACATTCATATTCAATACTCTCTTAGTCACATGTGTCTCATCCCTCCTCATCACGTGTCCGTACCAAGACAAACAGTTTCCTTTCAACTTTTCGGTCACTGGCGCTACTTTCAAACTTCCTCTAATATGTTCATTTGTTACCTTATCCTTTCTTGTCACTCCATACATCCATATCAACATTCTCATCTCCGCTAGATGTAATCTTTCCATCTTCTTCATGGCCCAGCATTCCGATCCATACAGGTTCCATTTTTATCAGTAACTAGCTGACCCGGCGAACTTCGTACCGCCTAACACTCGATTCTTTAATGATTTTTATTTCATACAATTAAAAAAAAAACTCCCCGTAAGAACCATCCTCGTACTTTAAGGATTATTATAAATAAAGACTTAGCTTAATCGGTTCAGCTGCTCTCGAGATTTGCGCTTAGCAAACACATTCAGCAATTCATTTTTGTATTATAGTTAAATTAATTGTTTTCTAAAATAGCAATCATAAATTTAAACTTCTGTGAACATTTCCAAGCCAACAATTATACAATCCAAAAAGAAAACCATGAACAAAAACACAAAACTGCAACCGAAAAATTCTACAAAATTAGATGCAAACAGTTAAAACTAACACTTAAATGCACTAATTGGCAAAGATTACGTCCGTTTTAAATATTCAACGAGTAAATTGCTCACATTAATGCCCACACAAGTTGTGCCGCAGTGCGGAATTAAATCCGTGAATATCGCTAATTTGTATCAATTTAACAACACCCCTGTTAAGTCGCGCGGTAATAAGCTTACATTGATGTTCCCGTCTGTTTTTAGAACCCCATGTAGACAAAAATATTTATGTTCGTATTTTAAAATGATGCTTGTTTTATTTTAGGCCGTTATTCATACACGGTGTGACAAATTCATGCGTTTTGTTTATTTAACCTACATAATATATTTATTTGTTAGAGAATAATATTTGGCTTAACATCTGAAAAATAACGAGCTTATTATACTGATGTAAGTCGAGTAAATGTATGAATTATACATATTATTCATGAAGATTTCTCAGACTAATTGAACATGAATAGACCGTAGTTTAGGAAATCTCTGGATGAAATGTTTTTTATGTTGTTTAAACCATAACTAAGAACTTCTGCTGTATCGTAGGTGCGTTTACAGATACAATAAACACACATGCACTCACACTCGGACGCGGATCAATTGTCTGGTGATCATTCAAATATTTTCTCCGTGCGGGACTCGAACCTGAGACACACGGTGCGGCTGCCGGTATCTCAACCTCTGCACCAACCATGCTGGCAATAATTAGACATTGAGTATCATAATAAGGCATAGTTACCCAAATTTAAATCGACGCTTGAAAGGCTCTCTATTTAGCTAAATGGACATTGAAACAGATTTTTTTAAACACAGTAATGACACTTGAACCAAATAGCCATTCAAGTATCGAAATGTGTGTACAAAATAATATAAAACCAAACAAATACTAAAAAAAAACCCAGCGTGCCAGATATGTGTGTCTTCACTAAATTCAAAATTCCAATAAAACATCTTCATTCACTCCGCTTTTAACAGATTTGATATTTTTGACAGATTATTCAGTAAACTGTTATATTACAGTAATTGTACCATAATGCGGCCTTTTTTTATCCATACTAATATTATAATTTCGAAAGTAACTCTGTTTGTCTTTTTGTTTGTTTGTCACCTTTTCACGACTAAAGGGCTGAGCAGATCGTAATGAAATTTGGCAAGGATATAATTGGTCCTTGAAGAAGGACATAGGCTACTTTTCGTCACGCATACGAAGTCGCGGGCACTACCTAGTTCTCTATATTTTACTGAGGAACCTGTGGACAGCAAACTGATCTTAGCAGAGTAAAAGTTGTCGCTATGTGCTACTTTTCAGGTTAATAATGTCACGCAAAGTATGTGTGTATCTAGTTCAATCTACTGTACCCAAAACACTACCTTAAGGTTCGCAGAATAAGTCAAAACTTTTCACATTTGTATTAAAATATACATTTCAGATCGCACGTTGGTTTGTGACACTGACTCAATTACTCCCCCAATTTTCGTCAACAAACTTATCTATTCAGAAAATGTATAAAATTAATCATGAACTGACGAATTTTGAAGCAGACGTCACAATGAACCCAGACAAGTCAGGCACTCAGTTAAATTAATGTGAACTAGGTATCTTCGTTCATAATATACGTGTATTAAAAACATATGAGGTGGACAAAGAGTAGATGATTTTGGCTAACAGACGCGCGGATCCATAAAAAAAGGTATATTTCAGTACGGCATTTTTTATGTGTGTTTAATGAACCTATTTCTATGAACATTTCACATACAAAACCAACTTCTTATTACTCGTGACTATAGTTTTTTAAATATATTTTAATGTCTGCCCAAAAAAAGGAGTTGTGCGTTTTTAGAGTTCATGTATGTATGTGTGTATGTTTGCGAGTTTCTTTATTTCACCATGTCTTCTAAAAGCCTGAATCGATTTAGATGTATGGGGTATCGATAGAATCCTTACATTATCCCGGGTAACACAGGCTATAAATTAAAAAAAATTGCATATAATGAAGTGGCGCACAATATCAATAGCCTACACAAAAAGATATGACATAAAAAATATAATTCACACATGGCAGCCGTGCATTTTTTATGGATTTCGTCCTGTCATTATTTATATTAAATGAACTTTTAAACTGTCAAGAAATACTGGCTTTGTTCCAAAGTATAGGTTCGTATGGAAAAAAAACCTGCGAACAACTCCATCCTTACATCCTTAATCCAACCCTTACATCGTTTTGGTTAAACAAAAGTAATTAAGAAAATTTTGACATGACACTGACGCGCTAATGCTATGCAATGCCAATACAGTCAATAAATATACTTTACATACGTCGTCATACCAGTTTTCTGTACTAACTAAATAACGTAGAAACGTAATTAAGATTGAATCAACAATATTGTGTAAACATCAGATCTCTCATGTTCCCAACTATTCATTAATGTTAAAAAAGTTCCTTTTAACTGTCAGTATCATTTTACATTTTAATATCCCTTAAACATTTATTACGACGCGATGGTTTGTATTTAGTTCCTCAAATAGTCTAACTTTGAAAAGTCCAAATGAGTTCCGGGTAGGTAATAGTTTGAAAATAAACATGCTTTATTCCCTTATTTGTGTTGCTTCGATGTTGTTTGGATTCTGTTTGGCAACTCGTAACAGGAATGTATAATAAGCTAGAATGTTTTTCAGACCGTTAAAATTCGTGCTTAGGTACAGTTTTTCTGATTATTACTTAAAAATATAATTAACTCTGGGAGAGAAGTCATACCATTGTTTTATTTAGAACTTACATTTTGATCCCCTATTTTAGTTTAAAAATATGAACAAAATACCTACATAGCCACTGTGTTAGTATATTTTTAACTCTCACACAACAAAACCACAGATCAAACCAATCTTCACCGATGCATTGAGCTCTTAGGCACAAACCTTCGATCGAATCATCCCATAAATATTCAAATCTATGTCTCAGGGTTTAAAACGGCAAAGTGTGGTGAAAGCAACGTTGGCGCCGCGCCCACTCCCGCCACAGCCATTACGAGAGATTCTTTAATATTTTAATACTGTGCATTATGCATCGCATTTCAACGCCAGACATTGTGACAGACTTTAATCCCGGCGAAATGGTTCAAACGCTTTCATTATGAACACTTTGTCTACGGATTATGAGGTCGAAAGTTGAAGTTGCAGTGTGTAGATCCACTGACAGAGGGAAACTAATGTCAGGACTGGTTTTCGAGTTGGATGCACATTTCTGTAGTAGTTCGTGAAGTATTTTTGTGGAATGGTCTCACAAACAAATACCTTTAGAAAAATTTGGGTTTGACTAACTCAGATTTTGGCCCAGGCTCAAACACAATCTAATACAAAAATTTTCGTTAAACAGGAAATTTTATTAAGCTATAAATATTATGTATATTGTTGATAAACTTAGTATTCTCTGTAAACTCGCGAAAATAAACAATAATAATCAATTGTATCTGGTAATTAGCGAGTCAACAAATTAATTCCTGCCACTTGAGGATTACAAAAAATATTGAAATCTGAATTCCGTCAATAGTATACAAACGTTAAAGTAAATAAAAGTATTTGAGTTTCAAATTTACAAAACGTTACTTAATCGCCGCAAAATTCTCCGACGCAAAATCTCTTAAAAGTAAATACGATCCTTTAACACTGAGGACTAAGAATTCAACTCATTTCGTAAGAAGGGCGTGAAAATAAGTAATTACTACCTTCGAAACACGAAACTGGTTGGCGCACCATAACTCGATATTCGTAAATTAAATTAGCGAGGCAACTCGACAAGTATCTAAAGTATGCTTTATGAAGGTACCTGAAGTTACTAAATAAAGTCAATGTTGTTCGAAAAGGCCTCAAGTAGGTATTGAACTAGTTAGGTATTCAAAGTAGGAACCATTAGGTAATTTTATACTTTTGACGTCAACTGAATACTGATGGTATCGAGTGTCTAACGACGTGTAAACGAGGAATTTGAATATAAATCTCAAAGAGGTGAAAAGTCACAGGGCTGCTTCGCTAGTCGATGATATCAGATTGAGTAATACACCTTTTCTTTGCTACACCTGTGTTCATTCCCCTTGGCTAAGGTCGTAGGCAATTTGCTGATTGCAAATAGTCATATGCAGCATGTTGGTCAAATTGTCTAATTTGTGCAATGTTGGCCCATTATCTTAGATTAACAAAATATTTGTTAATCTAAACTAAACATGATGACATTGCAAAAACTTTAACTTTTTATTTGCCTTTAAGCACCGATAATTAGACAATTAATTACCATAATGTTATCAGCCTCCAGAGGCTGAGTGACGCTAAATGAATTAAAGAACCTAAACAGAATGTCACACTAAGCTGTAAGAAATAGCTTAAAGTGATCATATAGCACAACACTTTCTTTTTGTGTATTTCAAAATAAATATTAAATACCATTTTTTTTAAATCTTTAAAACCTATTTTACCGTGATGTATGTAAGGATTATATCGATACCTTACATCTAAATCGGTTCAGCCGCTTAGAAGTTGTGATGGAATAAAGGAACTCACAAACTTACATACTTATATAAACCCTAAAAACATAACACTCCCTTTTTGGGCAGTCGTGTAACAAACGAGCGATTTTGAGAGCTATACCGCACGATTCGCCTCCCCACCTCGCTTCGCACGAGAGATTTCGTTCAACTATTAAGATATACTATACTTTAATAAACTACTTGCGAAAGTACAAAAATGTACTTGATAACAATAATATTTTTATCGTGTCTGCTAATTAGTGAGTCACGTCAATATTTAGCACACTTATTTACGATATAGCATAAAGTGTGAATGCCTTACCTTATAGTAAAGCTTATAACGCAGTATTATATACTGTGTAACAGAATAGCTTATGGTACTCTGAACTGCGCTTTACACAATTGGTGCCTACTGAAGTTCAAGACCAAATGTAACATATTTCCAAAATGAAAATGACAAAATTATCAACACCATAATATAACAGAAACAAGATATAATAACTTGGTTACCTACTGTAGACAAAGACGGATGGACGTCATAAAAAATTTTGAAGGCAGGAAAAAAATACAAAAGGTGCGTTTTTCAGCAACTTTTATTTCTTCAGAGAAAAGAGGGACCCTTGCAGGTGGGGCGGGAATTTATTATCTCTACTCACCGAGTGTCCGGGGCTACAAAGATATAGAAGAGTGCTAGATTTACTACTATTGAAAAGTTATGTCTTCGTGCAAAAAAAATACGGTCGTGAGTAAGATTCGAACATACGCCCGCACAGATAAATACTCCAGGCGCTCTGACCACTAAGCCAACTCGACCTCTGCTCACTACTTCGAATTCTCCCTCCATATTTTAATACGTCTTTTGGTGACGTTATCGTTATCTAATCAGTCCCTACACAGGTGACTGAATCGACTTCTGCTCACGACCATATTTTTCTTTTCACAAAAACTTTTAAATTTAGAATTCGCTTCGCATGCGATAATGCGTTTGGAAGAATTGTCTGTACTATTGAAATTTTTCCCTGGATTTATTTCTTGTTGCAGACAGTTGGACAAGACCTTTGGAATGAATATTGACTCTTCTTTCTAGAATGTGATATGATTAAAACTACTTAAATTAGCAATCTTCTTTTTCTTCTTGGATGTGGCTAAAAGACGACATAGTGTGAGATAAATAAAATAAATCTTGGCCTTCAGCTATTTAAGTAAACCCAATTTTAGTTTTTATTTTATTTTAAATCTTACATTTTAAATTTATCTAGAATCTGATGAATAAATAATTAAGATCGTTGTTAAGTACTATGTAACAGGTGGTGAGTCTATTGCCATCTACCGGACACAGTTACAAACATCGGGCTGCTACTGAGAAATTCTTAACAGAAAAACCCAGTAACACTTTATCTGACCTGAGAATCGAACCTCATGCTCGGCAGTGGTGCTTGGGACCACTTGATAACGAGGCAGCTTTTGGGAAACAGTATATTATGTTTTTTCCTCCTTACGTTTACGTGTTGATTATAGAAGCTGTTGGTATAACCGTGCTACATATCATTTTTAGAGCAAATTATAAAAAATATGCTTAAACTCTAAGGTTATTTAGTAGCAACATTTTCACTTTGCAACATAACCGGGTTTTTCAGGATAAACCCCGAACGGCTCTAAGAATAACTTGTTACAATTGTCACAGGACAGCGAATTCTTCTATATTTTTTACACAGCTGCCTAAAAGAGGAGTGCTATTTTATAGTTTATTTATTGCACCATTACTTTAAAACGCCTGAACCGATTTAGATGTATGGGGTATCGTTAGAACACTTGTATTATCCCGGGTAACATACGTTAGTAAAAAATAGTAGTATAGTGATACAAAAAGGTGTGAAATATAAAGAAAATCACATATGGCAGCCATGCTTTTTAATTAATTTCATCTTGTTGGTGCTTTTGTACTGGTTGTTTTTTTTTTAATTTATTCGTTTACAAAAATAAGAAATTTGTGTATATTTTTTATTGATTCATGTTCAGTGTGAGCGGCCATATTCACAACTAGTATTTTCAAGGAAAAAATAGACTGTCTCTTCCAGTACCTTTTTTCATCTATGAAACAGCTTTATGCAAATTAGTAAAACCGGTAACCCAACCATAACACAATGCTATTATGTTCAGTACACTGATGAAAGTATTATGTACCTGGTGTGTGGTCATTTTCTGGGCTCACACCTGAATATTACTAGTCTCTTGTCCCCATTGTTGAGTAGAAAAGGGTCTTTATTAAAAATGAGGGGTCATTATATTTTGTGGGAAGTGAATGGATAAAGTTTAACGACCTCATCAGAGTTCCCCTTAAAAATGTTATTAAGGCACTTTCGCGGTCTCCGTTTTGATAGGAGTTTGATGAAGATTGTGAAGTGACACGCCAATTTCCAAATGCTGGTCACGTGAGTTTGAGAGATGGTTGTTGAACTATACGTGGTAAGGCCGCTATTCCACTATCATATTTTCAACATAGATATATAATGTCATATCTGTCACCAAAGGTCCTTTAGAAGTCCCCTTGATATGTCTAACATACATTCTGTTATCGTAAAACCTTCATTTCATACTCATTTAAAATGGAGGACGACCTGCTTGTGTAAGTAACTGATATAGCTGCAACTATAATTACTTATATATACTCCAGGCGCTCTGAACACTAAACCATCTCGACCTCTGCTCACCACCGCAAATTTTTCATC
Source organism: Xylocampa areola (assembly GCA_935421205.1). Lineage (NCBI taxonomy): Eukaryota > Metazoa > Arthropoda > Insecta > Lepidoptera > Noctuidae > Xylocampa > Xylocampa areola. The sequence goes on from OW285204.1 coordinate 17,226,844, forward strand.
CATATTTTAACACGTCTTTTGGCGACGTCATTGCTATCTATTTTGTCCCTATATAGGTCACCCGAAACCTTTAATTAAACTACTAATAATATAACATAAAATAATTTAATCTTATATCGTCTTACATACTTTTATTTCACGTTTATAGAACTAGAGTATTTCATATTATTTTACTTTTAAATGGCATATCTACGCGGCGTGGAGTAACGTTTGAACTTTCATTAATATTTCTTCTACGATATATAAAATGCACATACCTCCACCCGAGCCAACCTCAACCATGCTGCAGCAGCATCTGCGGTAATGGAGTGTTGTCTTGTTGAAGGCAAAACGAGCGTTAATTCAGAAGCGTTGGGTAGCCAATACTCAAGTTCTGGGACTTAATGCTGCCGGAAAGACTCTACCTCACCAATCTTCCTTTCTTAATGTCTTTTGTGAAAGAGTATAATTTCTGAAACATGATTTCCAAAATATATACCGTGCTGTTAAGCATCAGCATTTCACGCTTACTTTAAATGGAGTAACAAAATGCATCTGATAATAATAAAATATAAATATAAAATCTGTGCAGTACCTAACAATATTTTATAAAAATGTTCCTCGAACGAAGTACGCGAAAGATTGAAATTCTACGGAGTAGCGGAGCTTGATATAAATTGACTGCGTGCCGGCTTTGTGTCTAGGAAGTAGATATGGGATACTTATGAAATTATCTAAATACTGAACGATATTGCTTGGGAAATATGGCGCTTACTGGCGTTATATTTTTGTATATTATAAATCATAAGTCATATACATGATTAACTAGTCATATACATGTTGCCTACATTATTCCTTACATTCAAACAACTACTTCATCTATTTCTTAAAGAAAGAAATAAAGTATATCTTCCTAGGGTTTTCTTCTTTGCTTCCAGTCTTACTGGATTCGGCTTAACACCAATATTTTACATAGACCTACTGCCTAAGACTTCCACAACCCAGTTTAGTACTATGTAACACGATATCTCGTTGGACCAAAATGGACATAATACAAAATAACCGTTTATTTTATTTTATTTGTGTTCACTAAATTGATATTGCACTATAAAATTACAACCATTCTACGTATTATCAGTGAATTTCAATCTCCAAAGTCTGCTATTAGCCAATTAAGAAAAATTTTGGTAACTAGATTATTTTTAAATTTTGAACAAAATAAAAATTTATTCCATTTTTTTTCAACATAAATTATCTCTTACTATTACTGAACACGTCTTTAAAATATTTTAACTATAATTATAAAATAGTGGTGTATACAAAATCATTTTATATTTGTCGCTCAATGCTTATTAACAAAACAATTTATCTAATTCAAATTTCGGTATACTTAATAACTTGTCGACCTCAGACTAGGCAAAAATTGATGTAAATTGGTAGACTAAATATTTGAGTTCTCTGAATAATGGTAAACAACTATTTGATAGCCATTAGAAAGACAATATTTATTTATTTCAAATTCTAAGTTTTCATTTTAGACGCAATTCAAATGAAAAATTAACAATTTTGATTAACATAATAAATAGCAAACGGTAGTTAATTACAAGTATTGAAATATTTTATGAAAAATATTTTTTTATTCACTTATAAATAAAAATATTATTAAGCTGCTCCAAAAAAGGCAGCGGCGTTGCGAGCCCTGTTCTTTTTGTCAACACATTTGGCGATTTTAAACTTCAAATTTGACATAAGTTCATATATAGTTACATTTTTTTATAGATGTTAGACCATGTAATACCTATATTAATTACAATTTTTCAAAGAAACATTAAAAAAATTATAAACTAGAACGGGGCTTGAACCCGCGACCTTTGACGTTCCGGGTCATCACTCTACCAACTGAGCTACCCTGTCGTGTTCAAATCTATTGAATTTTTCAATCCTCTTTGTATTTTTCTTAAGAAGATGCCTGGCGATATTTATCTAGGAATCTTGTACAGATCTATTAAACTAAGCATTACCACTTCGCAGTTGTAAATCGCCGAACAACATCCCAATCCTTTATAAATCATATATAGTTATATATTTTTTATACATGTTATGGCCATATAATGCCTATATTAATTACAATTTTTCAAAGATACATTGAAAAAATAATAAACAAGAATGGGGCTTGAACCTTTGATGTTCCGGGTCATCACTCTACCAACTGAGCTACCTTGTTGTGTTCAAATCTATTGAATTATTTTATCTCACCTGAAGCTACCCTGAGAGCTTTCCAAACTTTCGGGTATATCACACCCTGCACCTTTGTATTGTTCCGTTATTTGGTTGGTTCCTTCCAAAAGATTCTATAAGCGCAGCCATCCGAACCAACTTCACGGCCGTCTAGACACGTCAGCAATACTTTACAAAACAAAAAAATAAAATTGTTTTTTTAAAACAAGCTTTAGAAATAAAGAAGGTGAAACGCGCTTATATATAAAAACAATGGGATTTAAAGTACCTATAAAGTAAAAAAAATACTTATCAGAATTAAATTATTTTTTAACTTTTAATTACTTTTATTAACAATGAAGATTATTTTAAACTTTTTTAGTATTTATGATTCGGGATTTACTACAGCGTAGTTCGTAGCGCGTAGCGGTGTTTTTCATCCATCTTAACAAATTGAATTCACATTCATAACAAATGGAACGAACTTATTTTCCCAAATCTAATAGGGTTAATTATGGATATTATGTAAGACCAAAGTACTCATCAAGACGAATTAAACGAACCCAAACTCGATGCGGTTACGTCGTTTTATCACAGAGCCACCTTCCAGCTCCATGATCAGACCCTGGATACCATCTAAACACAAAGTACTCGTCAAGACAAATCAAACAAGTCCAAACTCGATGGGGTTGCATCATTTCATTGCAGAGTTCCCATTGCCACCTTCCAGTTCTATCATCAGATCAGTTCAATATCATCATAATAATGCATTGTCACGCGATATACACATGCGAGCAAAATTTCAGCTCAATTGGAAACTTGCCGAAGTGTGTCAAATTTAACTTGCAAGATTTCATTACAGACAGACAACGGGACAAGTGAAACTAAATAAAAGCTCGTAATAAAACTAAGAATTCGCGCATTAAGGTTCTATTAAATAACAAATTTTTCCATGGTCTAATAATTTAATTAATGTGGAATTTTTTTTTTATAACTTTGCTAATTATTGTTCAACGGTCAATACTCACGTGCAGTTTTTCGAGAGCCCGCGGCGATGTCGCGAGTCAAACTGACATCGCCGAGGGCTCGGCTCATGACTAAGGGCTCCATTCGATTTTGAAACCAGTCGGGAAATCCCGAAATAATGCACGTGAGTAATAATAGCCGTTGAACAATAATTAATATAAAGGTATCTTACGGAAGTAATTAAACAAAAATATGTAACCATGCGTTAAAAATTATTTGAAATATTCTGATACATAGGTAGTTCTTCAAAAGACTCTATTAATTAAAAGCCCAAACATAGAGAAGAGTATCAATAAAACCTGTGACGTCACAAAGTGAGCACTCTCTGAAACGGCTCGAGCATGTATCCTCGCGCCGGTTCTAGCTCACTGCATAAAACCGACAGCTCAAACGAGCGAGCCATGAACTAACGTGAAAAATATATTCTTTGGCTACCATGTTGGCACTGCATTTGATGATGGTACTAGTATTTTAGTAACTTTACTGTTAAAGAGATAAAACATACTGCGTGCATCAGAACCTTTTAGTTAATAATTCGATAAAATTGTAAAGTATCCCTTAATTTATAACAAATGTGACCTTTGAGTTTGTTTTGGTATTTCTTCTCAGGGATAGTCTTGGGAAATACGCGATTTAGTTTTAAATATGTATCAGAGACAAAAATAATTTTATGAATTTTATCAAAATACCACCCGAACCACGTCACTAAGTCTGATCTCTAAACTTAGTGGTTACAGCGCCTGGAGTATTTATCCGGGAGGCGCAGGTTCGAATCCTGCGCACGACCGTATTGTTCTTTTTCCATTTAGTATTATAAATATGTTATAGTGTAATTTTTTTTATTTATTATTGAAGAGCCGCATTTCTTATGTATTTGTTCATTATCATTTAAAGAATCTACATTAAAAATATTTCGATTCTTTTACCTTCCACCCCTTTTTATACGGATCCCACGTCCGTATGTACGGTCATAGTCAGAAGTGCAGAAACAGTCTCGCATTTGACTGTACATTCAATTATATCTAATTCAATGTACAGTCAAATGCGAGACTGTTTCTGCAAATACAGATACATATAGATCTACAAATAATAGACCAAATATTTTTCAGACACCCGTGATTCATTCAATTCGAAGGTAGATGTTACCTAATTGACTGTTCCTAAAGAATCAGATTATTATGATTAGGTTTACGCTAACCCTGAGGTATTCGCAAAGAGTAGTTAAACTATAAAGAGAAAAGACAGTAATCTCACAGCGTGAGGTCCGATGCCCGTGTCGGATTTTTCTGATAGGAAATTCTCTGTAGCAGCTCGGAGTTTACAACTACACCGGGCAGACAGCACTAGGCTCAAAAATTTGTATAGGACCACTTAATTTATGTCACCACGTGCGGTTAGCTAGATGGACAACGACCTGAAGAAAGCGGTGGGGATGGATTGAATGCGTAAGGCGGAGAACCGGGTTTTATGGTGCAATTTGGGGGAGGCCTATGTCCAGCTTTGGACTGCGATAGGTTGAGTTGATTTTCGTGCGTTTATCATTAAACCTTTTGGTTCCTTTGAGCTATTACAACTCTCGATCCAAATTAAACTACTGTTTTTCACTTTCCTACGTAATTTATGTGGGCGTTTAGATTCGAAGTACTTAGCGTAGGTTGTTATAATAAATTTTAAAGGAGCCCCGTCTAAGAGCCCCCGGGCTCTTAAATAGTGCAAATTTTCTTTTCACTGTGTGTTGGTAGTATGTTTTTGAATAGCTTTGATCTTGAAATAGGTACACTTTACTTTGGTCTGCCAAATTCGTGCATAAAGGTTATAATTTAATCTTATATAAGTGGTTGTGTGTAATGTGTGGTTGTACATTGTTATGTAAAGTATATTTAATTTATTAAATAGATGGCAGCTTGGAGGAACTTTGTGATTTATTTCTTTTTCTCAGTAAATAATTTAGTTAAACAGTAATTTTGAGTAACATTGATAGCTTAAAGATCATATAAAAGACATGGTTCAAATTTAGTAGACCAGATTACAAGCACTTATGAAACGTCAAAGCTAGGTATGGGTTGGTGTAATGGTGGAGAGATCTGCTACTGCGCAGCGTGGCTACGATTCAGCGCACCGATTCATCTCTGGTTGTGTGTAAGATTTGTTTGCGTTAACCAATATCTTTATGTTGAGTCCTTCAGTTGAGTATGACAACAGTAGTCTTTGTAGGTTTAAGTCATTGTATTTCCAATATTAGTTATAACCAGCTATGCCCCGTGGTTTCACCCGCGTAAAGATTATAATTAGCCTATAATATATATATAGTTACTCCTTATATAGTCAGCTACCTGCCAGTAAAATCTTATCCGAATCGGTCTAGCCGTTTCGAAGATTAGCCGGAACAAACAGATAGATTTTTAGACATAAGTATCGTGCAAATAACTGTATAAGCTTAAATTTCTTTCAATTTCATTTCTTTGTGTGATACCAACTTAATATTTCAACAGGGACTACATAACTACAAAATATGAGAGATCAGAGATTAACATGCTTATTATATAAGGCGTAGCTAATTCTAAAAATGTGACGATTTACTTCAAGTACTCTGTGCTACAGTATGCCATCGACTACATGGACGAGGTAAGCATCTTGCAGATCTGCAAGTCTGCTTACAAAGAAGAGGAAATAAGTAGTGCCAAACTGCTATTATTTCAAACGCTCGGCAAAGTCAACCAGATGCCGAGCCGCCGGAGGGATGGTACTGAAAAGACTCTTCAGGATATCATCACCCTGATGAAGGAGATCGACCCGGATGACGTGCCTGCTTTTGTGGTGAAGGAGCTGCATAAGCTGCCTCCCGTTTCGTTTGACCACGTCGACGTCACCAGGCTCTTGAAGGACATAACATCCCTGAAAGCGAGCCTGACCGAGGTGCAGTCCAAGTTGGAGGTATCGGATAACACCATAGGTGAACTACGTGCCGAAGTAGTGTTGTTGCGTAATGCTGTTTCAGTAAGTAGGTCACCTGTGGTCGCCTGTGACCTCTAACGTGAACACTCGTCGCGGGGCGCAAAATGCTTCCGTTTGCAGTTTTGAGTCGGCGAGTTCTACTGCGTCACCGGCTACAAAAATTGCTTACGATGCACCGTGCCCCGCTGCCGTGCCTGCTACACCGGTAGAAACGACACGTGTAGGTACGTCGACCCCGAAACGTGCCTACGCTGCTATTGTTGCCTGCAGCAAACCTACTACACCAAAGTCTAAGCGGCAGGAGGAAATAAGGGGTAAACAGAGCGGCTGTGAAGCGACCCACAAGGATCCGCCACAGCATTGTCCAGCGAAGGACAAGTGCGACAAGGATGGCTTCATCAAGGTGGAAAAGAAGAAGAAAAAGCCTCCTTGTCGGAACCAGTGCGGCACCGCACCAACCGGACCGAACCATCTGCTGCGTCCGGCTGTACCAGAGTCACCGCTGTATGTGTCCCGGCTGCATTACTCTACAAAGGTCGAGGAGATTGTAGAGTACATCAAAGTAAAGACGAAGTTCACTCTGAGGGTCGAGCGGTTGGAGTCTCGTCACAATGTGAATTTCAATTCCTTTGTGGTGAGAGTGCCGACTGAACATCTTTCGACCTTCACGAAAGAAGAATTTTGGCCGAGAGGTGTGCTGTTCCGGCGTTTTCGAGGCCGGATACCGGACACCGCGCGACACACGACGCCGACTCTACGTGTGAATTAGTGTTTAAGTTTATATTGTTATGTATAGTATTTTATGTTTTTATGTTCATTATAGTATTATATGTATTTTGTTATGGGCCTTGATGCCTGAAATAAATGGTAAATAAAAAAATAAAAAATAATATCCTAGCAAACATGTTTGTGCCATATAAAGTATTTAACACCATTGTATACCATGTTTTACGCAAATAAATATTTCATTCATTTATAATATCAGGAATTAACGTGCATTAAATAACTTTAAATATGTGTATGATGTTTCGACTAAGTTGCCATGATCGTGGTCACAAGATTGTCTGTTAGGCTTGTTATTAGGTGTTAAGTGAGATATACTTAAAACCTAATAACCATAATCAGAATGAAAATAGAATTACAGCGAACATTAACCTACACATCTGCAAAAGAAACCTACGACTCGAATCGAACATAAAAAACCTATTCGATTGTTGAAACTTTAAAATTAAAAGACCCACCCTTTAAAAACGGCAATTTCGTACCAAATTTTCAATTACAACTTTTATAGGCGAAATTTTGGTCATAAAAGTAACTTCACACATACAGACAAAACAAACTTGGTATTAGTACTGATATTAGCAATTATATTTATACCTACCATTATAGGAATTGCGTTAAAGAATACTTTTTGCATTTTCCTAGCACAGGATTGCTTGACTTCCTTGCTCTATAATTCCTCCTTACACACCATGGACTTGCTTCATGTTACACACACACCTACTGTTTAGAACATAAAATAGTATAACATAACATAAATAAATAAATAACTAACATAAATAAATAGCATAACATAGCATCACGCCTGTATTCCCCGAACGGATAGGCAGATGTGTATATACATCTATTTGTGCACCCACATTTCACCAATGCTATTATTAAGGCTCATGTAATAAATAGGTGGTGAGCCTATTGCCATCTACTGGGTACAATTCCAAACTCCGGGCGGCTACTGAAAATTTGCGAACAAAAAATCTCATTAACACTTTGCCGGAATCGGGAATTGCACCTGAGACCTCATGCTCCGTAGCTGTCATGTCTCCGCAGTTGCGATTGGGACCACTAGACTAATGAGGCAGTGATTATAACTTGAATAGAATAGACTAGACCCCCATTTTTCAGGGGCAGGATAGAACAGTGATAGCTTAGTGACTGGGCAAAGGCCTCTTCTCATACAGGGAAGGCACAAGCATTGATCACCACGCTAGCTCACTGCGGGTTGACGATTTCAGACCATCAAGTCCGGGTTTCCTCTCGATGTTGTCCTTCACCGCATATCTATGATGTCTTAGATAACAAAGAAAGTACATAATGACATTAAAAAGTCACATTTGAGGATTTGAACCCACATCCTGTGGCTCAAACGGTGGGCCCGAAACCACTCGGCTATCACGACTTATAATAACAATATACTGAAAAAAAGCCATTGGATCTTTCATTGAAGAACACCATCATGACAATATTGACGTAAATACTTATTACCGTCAATATGAAAACGGGATCACACGTCATATCGAGAGGACACGAGTACATCCGCAATGCGTAAAAGTCATTTTGACTTCAACAGCGGAATTCAAAAGAGCTCTTTGTCGATCAACGATGTAAATGATAGATGATGTCTGTCGGGAATAATATCCGGAAATTATTGAGCACCCTCAAACTCATCATAATCGTCATGAATTGGCCCGTTTTAAATAATGGCCTTGATTTAATTTTATGGGTTTTTAAATAATTATCATGTCGAAATTAAATATCAAATGGAGTATCAGGCACTTCTTGAGTTGACGTCACTCTCTGCTTATACTGATTTTCGTTTTAATAAAGAGCAAATACTGTCATATTTTCAAAAAACAATACTGCATGTGATGCGAACAGTAAACTTTTGTAAATGCCAATTTAAATAATATAATAATAATAAAATAAGAGCACTGAAAGCAAAATAATTAAAAAGGGTTTATTGGTACAAGAGAAAAAAATACGCTATTGGTACCAGACGACGCGGTTTCACATCATGATTGCGGTCGTATTTTTCTATCCACAAATAAAAATATAATTGTAGAGCAATTTTTCATAACTAATGTAGATTCTATATCTATATGGAAACAAAAAAAAAAAACAAATTAAGCAGCTACATACCAAAATATGCATGGCCAAATAATTATATTAGTAATTAAACTTAGTATTGTGTTGGTTATATGTATGATAGAATTTTTATACAAGATAATAAAACTCACTCAAAATTTTTCTCATATGGATACTCTATATAGTTTTACTATACAAAAACAGGCTCTAAAATGTTCTTTTTACTCTAGCAATTCAAAAAATATTTCAACAGCACCATTCAATAAAACCAATATAAAGTGGCGCACTGAAAATGCGAATCCAAAACAATAAGGTACGGACTTATAAATTGGAAACGAAAAAAAGCGCGCGTCGCCGATACGATTTTTTATTCATTCAAACTTCAAATCCGTATCGGTATAGCCAAAACATCGAAACGTCAGTCGATCTAACTCTCCGAATAGAAACTATTTTACGAGTAGCGTCTAGTTCAGCTCAGGTTTACCGTCCAGTTAATACGCGAACCGAAAGCGGGGGAACGCTACAAACTGAGGAAGCCAAAATTCACATGGTGTTTTTTCGATTGAAAGTTTATTTCCGGAGACTCTGTTAAAGCTAAACGATGATATAAAATACCATACCGTACTTAGGAAGACCAAACTGAAATCGAAGATAACAATATTAGAAGTACCTCTAAATATTCTGGAAGTTCCCTATTCACTCTTCTGTTGTTAATGTAAATAAAGTTTTTGTTCTCACAAACTAACGATTTCATTTCATCAACTATTTATTAGGCGCTGTCAATATTGTAGCAGATCCAGGGTTCACTTGAAATTAGTACCAATTCCAATGTTAAATCAACGCCTTAAAACAATGTGTAATGTTAAATATATAAATCTACCTACATCATACTTATCTCAATTTAAAGCATATTGGCTTATTAGAACCCTGATTTTTTTTTATATTTTAAAGAAATTTTTGCATTTAAAAGTCGGCACTGACATATTTCTGATGTCAATCAAGCGGATTTATTTTTAAGAGTAAACCTAAGTATTTAAATATGATCTCCTGTTTTATAAGAACATGCCTGCATCCATAAATTAAAATTTCTTTAAAATATTGTAAAATATTTTTAACTATTAGTTGAAGTTTGATTAGACGCCCTAGTTTTTAGGCCAGCCATGCTAATAACTAGTGCGTGTTTAAGGTATATTTCAGGTAGCTTCAAAAAATCCATCGCACCACTACCACTGGACAATAATCACATTCCCTCCAAAAAATATTACATTCCCAGCCTCTATTCACTTGTGCAAATAGAATGACACGATTCCACGTATGTTTATAATAAACGTGGGTACATGTGAAATGGTTGGAGGCCCGCGATATTAACAGAAAACTCCGAATACTTTCTGTGGGATGGCATTTACCCGCGCCGCAATATTGAGAGCATGAAAACGCTCAAAACGCGTACGACATTTTTTTATTTTATTTTGATGCATTTTATGTTTATTTATACGAAGTAGGTTAATGGTTATTTAAAAATATTTGGGTTGATTACTCGTGTATATTAAACAGGTATGATGGGTTTTTTACGTGTCACTCAAACTCCAACATTCTGTATTATATCATACTAGCTTTTGCCCGCAGCTTCGCTCGCGTTTATTAGAAGGAAATCTAGTCTACGGACTCTCTAGACTCACAAAATATATTAGATACTTAAATTTGAAATTCAATCATGATTCGAAAAGCACGTGGCGCCATCTATAATCTTATGAACGTTATTGTTGTTTTCCTCGGGAACAGTACTTTTGTCGAGATGAAAGGTACCCTATGTCCGTTTCTGTACACCTGACAACGTATACGCATAATTTCAGGATGATCGGTTCAGTGGTTTAGGCGTGAAAACATAACAAACAAACAAACTTACTTTCGTATTTATAATATTAGGATTAATAAATATTCATAATTCCCGATCGGATCCACCTGCAAGAACACAATGAGAGGCGCAAAGGGTTACCTTACTAGCCAAAAATGATATCTCTTATATCTTATTGATCATCAACAACCTTTTTTTTTCATGTTGGATATCCACCACGGACGTTATGTCGGACTCCTACCGACTAAAAACCACGCGGTCCCATTCTAACCTTTACCGAGGTCGCGGATTCGTTACAGCAATCACCGTGGGTCACGGCAGGATTAAAAAACAACCTAGCTTTAGAGTTAAAGCCATCGTAAACCTGTAATATGGCTATACGGTGAGTATCGAGAACATTTCTTAACAATGTTGGTTTCGCCACTTTATTTTTTCTTCCGATGCAAGCATTCACTTGCATTTGTATGTTCTAAATTTGTAATAATAATAATACTCCTCCAGACCGTTTCGGTCACGGTGACCTACCTCCGAGGAGATTAACCAAGTACGCACTAGGTATTATAGTATACAAGTGTGTGTGCAAACACAGGTGCACTCCCTCTTCCTTCACTCTCATATTCCGATGGGACGGCAATCCACCACGATCGGAGAGAGATTAAGCGCAGGACCGACGGCTTTACGTGCTCTCCGAAGTACTGGGGTGTCACACCACCAAATTCCTAACTCTGGGCTGCTACTGAGAATTTACTAATAGGAAGCACCCAATAACGCTTTGCCCACTCTCGCTCTGACGCTCGCCGCGCACGGACGTGTCGCTTTCTGTGATTTCGCCCGTTGTGTTTCGCCGATCGTTGTTTGCTACGCCCCGCCGTAGCAATCTTCGTAGCTGTCTTAGCTACAACCTATTTCAATCAAAAGCTGCCTTTTTCGAGGCGGTGGCTGATCATCTATCTTTCTATAAAGAAAGTGTCAAAAACGTGTGTTTTCTAACCCCTTCTGGGTAAAGCCACAGTTTCGTGGTTCTCGGTTGAAACCTTACGGTGTCAACGAAGCCGAGAGGGTGTTGACCCGATACACCCAGCCGAAACCCCTTCAGGGTGAGGCAGTCAATTGGACGGGAGCTAGAATAATCGGCCTTGGGGGATCTCCTAGTCGACTCTAGTCTCTTGCTTCCCTTTCAGCTACTCACCTAGTGACGGTCGGGTGTGTCTACACCCTTCGCACTAGACTGGTCAGGGCCCCGTTCGCCCAATAAGACTGGCGACGGGTTACAAGCTTAGGGCTCACCAATAGGTACTCACCTCCTTGCCTACACCCGGCAAGGAGGGTTACACATCCCCGGGCTCATCCTCCCGGGGAGTTAGGTTTAGTAGGAGATTTTTAAACAAAAGTTCCCTCTTTGATGTCCCCAAAATGGACGCTACAAATATTGTAGCATTCCTTAAAAAAATACTTTTAAAGGACGCCGATTTCGAAAAGAAATACGGGCAAGATTTCGCTGTATTACTGCAGCAAGTTCACGCTCAAAACCCCGATAACGATGTTACTGCGAACCCCAAGCCCGTTCCAGGTAGTCGCGGCGGCATATCCAAAGCGATCACACCTGCACCAAGTCCTATTGTTCGTGATTCTCCGGAATCATCAGACTTATCCCCGTCATTGTCTCCTGCGTTGCCTTTGTGCGACGCTAATCCATTGTTCGCCGAGAACAATGGAATCGAGAATTCCACAGACCCTTTGTTACCTACAACAAAGGAAACCGCGTCCCAGCCGGACCTCATGGATGTTGCTATGCAATCATCCTCTTCCGAGTCCGAAAACTCAGACACTAGCTCGTCCACATCCTCTGACGGCTACATCACGGTAGTTGGCAAAGGGAAAAAGAGGGCCCGTAAGGCCAAAAAAGCCGCCGCCGGCCAAGCGCCCGCAAAAGCTCTCAAGATCATTGAGGCAACCCAGTCCCATGACCTCCAGCCCCCTACACCTATGGACACCGTACCAGTCTCCAGGCCCGCGAGCCCCTCTCAATCAAACCCTCAGGTTTCAAAAAAGACAGCCACCCCCCCGCCTATCTACATTCAGGATAAGGCGAAGTGGACCGATATTTCCAAGTGGTGTGTTGGCAAGAAAATCAACTACACTCTAGCTAGGAATACCCAACAAGGCATTAAAGTCCAAGTGCCCTCCCCCAGTGACTTTCGTACACTGACTAACCACCTTCGGGAGAAGTCAGTCTCCTTTCATACATATGCTCTTCAAGAGGAGCGCCTCATCCGCGTCGTCATACGCGGAATTCCAGTAGAGATCGACACGTCGTTGATTTTAAGCGACCTTCAGTCGCAACAGATCCCCGTACTCGAAGTGCATCGCATGCATCGCGCTCGTGGCGGACCACCATTCGCAATGGTGCTAGTCGTGTGCGAACAGGGCCCGGGCTCTAAAGCACTGTATAATTTAAAAACCTTGTGCCATCTTTCAGGCATTAAAGTAGAAAACCCGCACAAGTCAGGCTATATCGGGCAATGCCATAATTGCCAACTTTACGGCCATGCACAGCGTAATTGCTTTGCCAAACCCAGATGCGTCAAGTGCCTCGGTGACCATAGCACTAACGCCTGTGAAAGGCCTAAAGATAGGTCCCTCTGCACCGACCCTCCCAGCTGCGTCCTATGCGGTGAATCAGGACATCCGGCTAATTATCGCGGGTGCCCCAAGGCACCGAAAAAACCGAACGTCAACACGAAACTCGCGAAACGCAAGGCTGAGCGTACCATCAGGGAGCAGCCTTCTTCAAAGCTACCCGAGCGACTTAGTCCGCAACGGCCTTCACCATGGAACGCGCTGAACCACCAGCAAGCGTTCCCGACCCTGAAACCCTCCGCGGCTTCTCAACACACCGTCATTCCACCGCTTATGGCGAACCCCATCCCCACCCCTACACCTATCCCGATACAACTCGTTCAGGTCGCGCCCGCGTCCCCCCCTAAACAGGCCTTCATTCCTAGGCTAAGCCCCGCTCGCTCTAGCAGTCAGCCAATGATTGGATCGGACCTAGAAGTAGTTTAGAGCGTATTCTCGCTCATTAGCTCAGATAGGTTCAGCGCACTAGCTCAGACTCTGCGCTCTATGCAAGGCAACGGCTTTGCTATTCTACAAGTGATGCTCGAATATAAAGACATCACTGACGCCCTAGCTAATATCAACTTTAACGGTAACTAATGGCTATCGAAAATAGTAAATTTAAGCCCCGATGCCTTAAGTTAGGTTACTTTAACGCTAATAGCATAAACGGCCAACGTGACGAAATCGCGACCTTCTTACGTGACCATCAAATTGACGTTTTCCTAGTACAGGAGACCTTTCTCAAACCCGCCCAGAGGAACCCTGGAATTGCAAACTATAGAATAGTGCGCAACGACAGAACCCGTTGCCAGGCGGGCGGTACACTAATTTATTACAAAAAATCGTTATACTGCATCCCTATGGACCTCCCACCTATTTCTCACATAGAGGCTTCTATATGCAGGCTAGGCATGACAGGACACCAGCCGATTACCATCGTCTCGGCATACCTTCCACCAAAAGTCACATCTAAAGTTAACTTAGCTCCCGACATTAAATCCTTATTTGCTCTGAGCGACTCAGTTATCATTGCTGGCGACCTTAACGCCAAAAATGAATCCTGGTGTTGCAATACGACAACCACACGAGGCAGACACCTCGAACGATTAGGTATCGAACTGTTAAATATGGTGGTAGGTGGATATCAGGAACGAAATCAAACGACAATGACTTGGTAGCACAGCGTATAATCGCAGACTGGCGCGCCTTGACAAACATGAACCCTATTATATTTTGTGCTCCTACCCACTATAAACTAATTATTAACACATACATCACACCTCCCTTCTTAAATTACAATATGTTCACGAAGGGTTTAATAACTTACAACCTTTAGAAATACATCTATATTTTTAAATACACTGAAATCTGATAACCGGTTTACGTGTTCGCTTTGGATACCCTTTTTGATGCTGAGCTGGCGAACCACATGGCTGCTCAACACCACTAGCTTCGCTGCTAATCGATTGTTCTAATTTACTTCCTTCACACATACTCTCACTATCACCCCCACCGTCTTTACAGTCAACCTCATTCTCAACCACATTCTTCCCTGACTTTAATAAAGTATCCGCAGCGTGCGCCACGGAGTTCCCATTCTCTATCGTTTCCTGTTCTTCCGTTATCGGCCCACCAATGGATGCACGAGATCTGCGCCGTATCTGGTCTACGTGTCTTTTAATAAATTGACCGTTATCCCTTGCTATCAGATATCTACTAGTACTGTCTACGTCTGAGATCGTACCTTTTACCCATTTATCCGATGAACCGTACTCCCTCATCCAAACAGGATCACCCTCGTCGAAGACACGCGAGACCCCACCAGAAGAATCGATTTGTCTTCGCTGCGCCTCCTGCACTCGCGCACCTACTGATCGTTCTGTCCGTAACAGATCCAATCTGGAACGCAGTGTTCGTTTCTGTAACAACATAGCTGGCGCCTCACCAGTAGTGCTGTGCACTGTATTTCTGTATGCCAGAAGGAATGTTTGTAAGGCAGTGTCCACATCTATACGATCCCGAATTGCCTTTTTAATAGTTCGCTTACAAATGTTAACTGCATTTTCTGCGGCTCCGTTTGACGACGGATGATAAGCGGGTGAAAAATCCTGTCTAATGCCATTATTTGCGAGGAATTTTTTGAATTCAAAGCTTGTAAAAGGTGGTCCTTGATCAGATACTAACTGTTCCGGTAAGCCGAATCTAGCGAAAGTCGAACGTAAAACTTTAATAACATTGAACGCGTTTGTACGTGGCATTTCGAATATTTCTAACCATTTTGAGGACGAATCTATTAATACTAAGAATGTCATACCTCGATACGGACCCAAGAAATCAATGTGAAGTCTAGTCCACGGTTGGGTATAGTACGGCCACGGTTGAATAGTAGCCCGCGGGGGCGCGCTCGCTTCTGTGGCACAAGTCTCACAGCGGTTACATAAACCCTCAATATCTTTATCGATGTTGGGCCACCACACGTAACTCCTAGCCACACTTTTCATCTTAACGATACCCATGTGGCTGCTATGCAATTGATTCAATATTTTTCCTCGTAATAAATGTGGGATCACCATGCGATAGCCCCACATTATACACCCACATTCCACATATAATTCATTACGCCTAGCAAAGAATGGTTTAATTTCATCATCATTAGGACAAACTGATGGCCAACCTGATTGTATATATAACATAACCCTACTAAGTACTGTATCCTTAGGTATTATTCTTTTGATATCACTGCTAGTGATGGGTAAAAAATTTTCTACAAAGTTAACATACGTGTTTTCTGTATTTAGCCTCCCAGTGTTATGATCCCTATACGGAAGGCGTGATAATGCATCTGCACTGTTCTTACTAGACGCGATGTACTCAATATTGTAATTGTAACCCGATAGCAGTACCGCCCAACGCTGTAGTCGCGAAGCAGCCATCACTGGAATACCCGTTTTATTACCGAAAATATATGTTAGGGGTTTATGATCAGTCCGTAGTACAAAGTGACGGCCATACAGGTACTGATGAAATTTACGAATACCGAATACAATTCCAAGAGCTTCCCTATCTATTTGCGCATAAGCTCGCTCGGTCGATGTGAGCGACCGCGACGCATACGCCACCGGGCGTTCGCCGTCAGCCGTAATGTGCGATATCACCGCACCAACGCCCACACTACTTGCATCCGTCGTCAAAACTAGTGGTAGGTCTGGGTTGTAATAAATTAGCACTTCGCCACACGCCAAAAGCTGCTTCACTCGTACGAAAGCACTCTCACAATCCTCACTCCAAGTATACTTAGCACCCGACCTAAGAAGATTATACAATGGGGCGAGAACTGTACTGATATTTTTGATGAATTTAGCATAATACATTACTAGCCCTATAAACGCTCTTAACTCAGTGACATTTGAAGGCGTTGGCGTTTCCATCACCGCCTTAACCTTATCTGGGCACGTATGCACTCCATCCTTACTAATTATATGACCCAAATAGGAAACAGACTTTGCAAAAAAAACGCATTTTTCCTTCTTCACTTTAAGTCCGTAGTCTTGCAGCCGTTGCATGACTTTATGTAAATTTTTAATATGGTCTGTTTTCGTACTTCCCGTCACAATTATGTCATCGAGAAAGACACCTACACGCGGCATGTCCGCAAATAACTGTTCAATTCGCCTTTGAAAAATGCCCGGACTAGATGCTAGACCGTACACTAGTCTATTGTACATATACAAACCCTTGTGGGTATTTATCACCGTGTATTTTTTTGTGTCATCGAGTTCAAATTGCGCGTACGCTTGAGATAAATCAATTTTACTGTAGTGTTCACCCCCTCGGAGTCGAAATAACAAATCTTCTACCCTAGGCAACGGATAACGATCAATTTCTATAACCTTGTTTAAAGTAAGTTTATAATCGGCGCAGATACGAATGCTACCATCTTTCTTTACCACTGGCACTATTGGCGTAGCCCAGTCGGAACGCTCGACAGGGGTGAGAACTCCGTCGCGCACCAACTGGTCCAGCGTGCGCTCCACGGGCTCGCGCAGCGCGTACGCCAGCGGGCGCGCGCGCATGAACACCGGCCGGGCTCCTTCGCGCACGCGTACGCTTACTGTGCCGCCCGTGAAGCGCCCGAGACCCTCCGCAAACACGTCACAATATTTGGTACTGAAAGAAGATACATCGGTTTCATTATTTTCCAACATATTGTTTACATTATAATAGCTCAAATCTGGTAGTTGGATTTTTAATGCCGCTATCCAATGTCGACCTAAAAGAACAGTTTTACCCTTCTCAATAACAAGTAATTCTAAAAATTCACTTCTATCCTTATACTGAACTAGAGGTTTTATCATACCAATAGGTTTTACAGTCTCGCCTGTGTAATATCTTAAAGTTAATTTACAAGGTTGTAGGGTAAGATCGTTAAATAGTTTATCGTAACACTCTCGACTAATACAAGACACTGCACTTCCCGTGTCACATTCCATAGCTATATCCTTGTTATGCACGTTCAACGTTATATAAATAGGTTTGCAACTGGATATAGACAATCGACAAACATCAACAAAAATTACCTCGTCACTGTCCGCCTCTTCATTACTGCCCGCGGTTTGCACATCCACTTGATGTTGCGCCACTAAATTGGGGCACACACGTCGCAAGTGACCTTGACGGTTGCATACCCTGCACACGTAATGCGCGAATTTGCACGACGACTCGTTGTGGTTAGCGCCACAGACCCGACACAGTCGCTGTGGCCGAGCTCGCTCCCCCAGCCGAGCCCGCTCACCCGGCACCGGTAACGTCGACTCACGGCTAGCGGGCCTCTCCCGCACATTTCGACGCTCGCGCCCGTCCTGCCGCGCGACGCTCGGCTGCCCGCCGCACACCACCACGCCCGTCGCGTGTCGCCTCACTGCCATAGCTTGACACGTCACCGTCGCTACACCTCTTTCCACTGACGACTTAGGCCCTTCGACGACGGCGGCGTCTTTCTCCGCCGATTCCATGCTGGCGGCAAGCTTATACGCCTTGGCGAAATCCAATTTGAGTTCTGCGAATAACCGTTGTCTAATATTTTCGCTAGCTATTCCACACACCAATTGATCTCGTAAACTTTCTTCGAGCCAACTACCAAACTCACAGGTTTTTGACATTTTTTTGAGTACCGCCACGTAGTCGGATATTGTTTCGCCTTCCTTCTGCTTCCTATGTCGGAATTTATACCGCTCGGCAAGTTCGCTGGGTTTCGGTTGCAAGTGTTTACACATTATTTCCGATAACTGCTCAAACGTTTTAGTTTTTGGTTTATTTGGTGTACACAGATTAACTAGCAACTCGTAACTCTCCGCTCCCATAACGGTTATTAACGTCGGCACATGTAAATCGTCTGGTATCTTGTTCACAACAAAGTATTGTTCTAACCGTTCAACATATAGTTTCCAATCGTCTTTGTGCACATTAAACTCCGCGATTTTTCCGATGGACATCGTTACTTTTTATGTATTCACACGCGAAATGTTCAATCCTCGTCGCCACTGTTAAATATGGTGGTAGGTGGATATCAGGAACGAAATCAAACGACAATGACTTGGTAGCACAGCGTATAATCGCAGACTGGCGCGCCTTGACAAACATGAACCCTATTATATTTTGTGCTCCTACCCACTATAAACTAATTATTAACACATACATCACACGAACTTAACTTCGATATCATCGCCCCGATGAGCCCTACCCACTTCCCTGACAATGTAAACCACCGACCTGACATACTCGACATAGCGATTCTAAAGAACGTAAACCTCGGTTTACGCTCTATAGGGACGCTACAAGAGCTTGACTCTGACCATAGACCAGTAATACTAGAATTAGGCCCCCGCTCAGGTCCCTCAGACCCAGATCAACCTGTCCCCACTAAAACCACAACGGATTGGGGAAGACTAGAGGAACGCCTCAAGTCGACCTCTTCTGTGCACTTAGACTCAATTCCCGATAATATAGTGTCTGTTGCCGACACAGTGTCTGCGATCGACTCCCTCACTAGTCACGTGCAATCCGTAGTGAACGAATGTTCACGGCAAGTGCCGGAGGTGGATGAACACCGCTGGAAACTGCCGGATGATGTACGTGAACTGTTGACGGAGAAAAACGCAGCTATCCGTGCCTACGACAGTTTCCCCAATGAAGCTAACCGTATCCATATGCGCACCTTGCAGCGTACTGTGAGGAAGCGCATATCGGAAATGCGGGAAGCTAAATGGGACAAAATGCTCGATGATATAGAACCCACCCATCAAGCTTTCTGGCAATTGCAGCGGAAATTAAAATCCGATCAATGCGCCGCTATACCCCCGCTCAGTCGACCTAATCAACGACCTGCTTTTGATGACGACGAAAAGTCAGAAGTATTAGCCGACAGTTTAGAAGCCCAATGTACGCCTAGCACTCTACCAGTAGACAACGCTCACCTGTCCAAGGTCGATGCTGAAGTCAAACGTAGAACTGCACTCCCGCCCCCAGACGACTCCGACGATCCCTTGCCCCCCGTCACCGTAGACGAAGTCAGAACGATCGTGAGGAACCTCAAACCCAGGAAGGCCCCAGGCTCAGACGGGATCACCAACAAAGTGATTAAATACTTTCCCGCACCTCTGATAGTTCTCATGACCGCCATCTTCAATGCGGCACTGACCAACAATATCTTCCCACAATCGTGGAAACAGGCAACAGTTATAGGTTTTCCAAAGCCCGGTAAGCTCACGTGCGAGCCGACCAGTTATCGCCCGATCAGTCTTCTCAACGTCTTCGGAAAGATCTATGAAAGGCTAATTTATATTCGATTAAGGCATTATGCCGAATCCAATAAGCTTCTTCCTAACGAGCAGTTTGGCTTTCGAGCTAAACACTCATGCATCCATCAGTTGCACCGTATCGTTGAGCACATAAGCGCAGGCTTCATGGGCAAGATGAAAACGGGCGTATTATTCTTCGATGTAGCTAAAGCCTTCGACAAGGTCTGGCACAACGGCTTAATCTATAAGCTGTACCAATTCCAAGTGCCTGACCGTCTCGTACTCATCATTCGAGATTTTCTATCGAACCGTAGCTTCCGCTATCGCGTAGAGGGCGTTCTATCGTCCCCTCATCGGATCCAAGCCGGAGTCCCTCAGGGCTCTGTGCTATCACCTCTTCTCTTCGCGCTGTACACCAGCGATATTCCCAAAAGTGGCAAAACCAAGTTAGCTCTTTTCGCCGACGACACGGCCATCTATTACACTGGTAGGAGTCTTGACTGCATTACCCGATATCTGCAGACCTCGGCCAACGCCTTAGGCGCTTGGTTCAGGAAATGGAGGATTGAGGTCAATCCTGATAAAAGCGCCGCCGTTCTCTTTTCGAGAACGGGCGCCGAGGAATTTCTTCCCCAGCTTCAACCTATTACAATGTTCGGCAAGCCAATCCCTTGGGAACTTCAAGCCAAATACCTGGGTGTGATTCTAGATCACAAACTGTCCTTCCGTCCGCACATTAAGACGGTACGCAACCGCGCGGCCTTCGCTGTCGGCCGTCTATTTCCCATGACAAATGCGCGCAGTAAATTGTCACTTAACCTTAAGATTAGGCTCTATACTACGTGCATTAGACCCATTATGACGTATGCTAGCGTCGTGTTCGCACACGTTAAGTATTACAAAATCCATAGGATGCAAACCCTGCAAAATCGATTCCTTCGAAAAGCGACAGGCGCCCCATGGTTCATTAGGAACCTTCAACTCCACCTCGACCTCAGAGTGCCTACCGTTAGGCAATTCATGAAAAGGGCATCGAAGAAATACTTCGAATCTGCCCCTAATCATCCGAATCCCTTAGTTGTCTCTTCCGCTGATTACAGGCCGTCCCAGATCAACAAAATCCGCCGACCACGTCACGCTCTCCTCCGTCCCGATGATAGGATCACTGTAGCTCAAGAGTCTAACAGACACACAAGCACACTCCGACGCGCTCGACCGCCTCGTTATAGACCTCACCGGCGAGGTCCGCGTCCGTCGCGAAATGTCTCATCATGTCCGCCCCGACCCTTGCTAGAGCCGGCCCGCGCCGAGCTAGTAGCTTTAAATTTGTCCCTTAATATTAAGGAAACTGATATGACCCAGCTAGTCCCTAGTTGTCCCCCCAGCAACGCCCTAAGCCGAGGTTCGTGTCCCGCAGGGGACGACCTTAGCGCTGTTGCTTAGTTTGTAGTATCTTAAAATATGCTCTGGCTGGAGGCATCAAACTGCCTCGCCTTAGATATTGTCCGGTTACGCAGACAAAACCCCTCTGGGTTTCTGCAAGAGGCCATTTCAAAAAAAAAAAAAAACGCTTTGCCCGACCTGGGAATCGAACCCAGCACCCAATGCTCGGAGTTTGGAACCGTGCTCGGTAGATGGCAATAGACTCACCACCCTATTACGTGGCACTTAACAACATCATCGGTGAAATGCGGATGTACCGTTGTGTACACCTCAGCCTACCCCTTTGGGGAATACAGGCGTGAAGCTATTATGTTATGTCGACGGTATCACATACTCCAGTATTTTGGGTGCGTGAAAGAAAAGCTCTGCCCGCTGATGTATCGGTCCTGTCGCTGGTCGGGTAACAAACTAAGTCAGTCAAAAATAAAAACAACCATCACGTTATCCTCATAAAGAACAAAAGTCTACGAATGAAATATGATAATAAGATATCTATAATTTTAATAATAACATTAAAATATACTGTGACGTACCAGATTGTGCATAGTTTGATAAATTACAATAAAATTAATTATTTGTACAGCTGTGGCTAAACTTTTGGTGTGAAATTAATAATTAATTCAAGAAGTTTGCTCTGCAAGTTATTTTCACAGATGATAATCTTGTGTAGCACTAAGGTGATTATAGTCTTAACTTTTTTTTTTACTAAAAGTGGATCTACGTTTGCCACCAACTCGCCTGATGTTAAGCGATGGTGTGGCCAGGATGGAGCGCGCAGATTTAGAAGAAATCTATTCACTCTAAGTAGAGTGGATCCGGTGGGTGGTAACCAGCCGCGGCCGAAACCTCCCACCAGAGTTGTGTTGCCTGTTTTGCACCACCCAGTGGCCACGTGTAGGGATTCCATTTTAAGGGTGCACTCCTACGGACGCGGGTAACTCAGCCCCCTCAGTGAGCTCGGCTCACTATTTCTATGTAGCATTTTAAGTTATTTAGACATCCCTATCACATAACTGATACGAGTTATATAGAAAGGAGTTTTCAATTATCATAACATGTTCTGTAGTTTCTGTCTACTCTTATGGGAAGAACGCCCGTTACGGCAATGCTACGTCTATAAAAATATAATAATAATAATGAAAGTTTATGCAACTCAAAACGAAATTGCTCCTCACGAAAACAAACCTACATAATATTACACACTACATGCTGCATTTACTTGACCATGGCCCATAGATGTAGTAATAAATAACTAGTCTGGAACTAAAAAAAAATACGACTACCCGATGATAATTTTGTAATATAACTCTAAAATTAAGTTTTAATAAGCTCAATTAATGTTCACCGGTTACTACTCACGTGCATTTTTCGGGATTGCCCGACTAGTTTGGAACTCGAACGGAGCCCTTAGTCATGAGCTGAACCCGTGGCGATGTCGCGAGTCAAACTGGAGCTGCATCGCGCCGCGTAGCGTTTCGCACGCGCCGATGATGTACTCGGTGTGGAAAGTGTACGAGTGGCGGAAACACACGAGTACTTCCGACACCGAGTTCTATTAAATTTTATTCCCATTAAGTGTGCTCAATTAAATTGTATACTTTAAGTTGTGTTTACATTCGGTCTCCCGTAACCGCAACTCTTTTCCCAAATTCTTTAGTTCCTAAACGAAACTATTAATGTTTTTTGCCGTTCCTGGTAATTACAAACAATTCTTTATCGTTATTTATTTTATGTTAAGTCTATCACAACTTATCTGCCACTACAATTCAATCAATCAATCAAATAATTTATTTGCGTAATATGGGTGTTTAAAAAAACAGTTCTTACAGTTTAGAAAGTATCACCATATTCAACCGTCAAAGTGGCATGCAAAAATGTATAAGTTAGGTACAAAAATTACTATTCATTAAGTAATATTTGTCATCGTTACATTAAAAACAATTAATAAAAGTAATTACACAGTTCATATCAATATTAATACAATGTACCTATATAGTCCTAAAAGTCAATGATTTATTAAAAATGTCAGAAAGTTATTACAATTATATGAAATGTCCATGTAGTAAATCATTTCATCATTTTATCAATTAAGTATTCTTTTACAGAGTAGTAGCTTTTTTGTATAAGTACATGTTTCATTTAATTTTTAAATGTATTGTTATCTGAAATGTCTAAAATCGGTTTAGGCAGATGATTATAGATCCTAGGGGCCATACAAAATATGCTTTTATTGAGTAGTGCAGTTCTGTTATCCGGTAAACATAAATTAAAATTGCGTCATCTGCTATACAAATTAAATAGGTACATATTATTTCTTACAAACATCACAACTTCAATTAAGTATATGGAAGGTAAAGTTAAAATATTTAAATTTACAAAATATGGTTTACAGCTATTTGTTTGTTTTAAATTACACAGCGCCCGTAATTCATCATATCCTTTTCGACTTTGTACCTACATTTATTACGAAGGAGATTCAAACATACTTTTTTTGATGGACACGTGTAAAGCCCTACAAGAACTGTACGGTTGACCTAGAATGGAGCCATATGTAAATTAGGTGATGTCTCGCCTTCAAGGGCATACCAATTTGCTATTTTTGGGGCTTTATTTGTACACCCGCGAACGTCGTAGTTTTGTGATTAATTATGCTATTTAGGTATCGTACGGATTGTAGGCCGTATTATGTTATTATAGCCCGGTTAGTGGAGTGTGATATTAGGATAACATCAGAAACTGGCGTAAGGATAACATTTGGTATGGCATAGCTAGAAGGAGACCGTATCGGTGGCGCTTACCACCAACAACAGCATTCCCAAAGAGGGTTGACGTCAGGCAAGCGGCCGGTCATAAAACAGCCAAAACTTTAGCAGCATGCCAGATATAGGTATGCTGCGACGACCCCAAATAAATTGGGATAAGGGCAGGGGGATGATGATGATATTTGTACAACCGCCACATCCATACTGTATAAGGTCTTAACTTCTTAGGTAATTTCCCTTTAAGGGATCAGTGTGTAAGTGATAAGGCCTCATTTAAGCCATAATTAAGGTATAAGGCGACATTACCGATAAATCTTTAAACGCATTATAGCATGCGTAGCAAACTTTAAAGTCATATTTATGTCGACGGAAAACTACGGTCGTGAGCAGGATGTGAACCTACGCGTCCCAGATAGAAACGTATTAAAATGTGGAAGAAGAATTCGAAATAGTCACAAGTTGTCAGGATGGCTAAGTCGGCAGAGCACCTGGAGTATTTATCTATAATAGGATTTGAACCTGGAACAGGTTCCTTCAGGTTCCTGCTCACGACCGTTATTTTACCTTAACATACGTTTTTTTAAATATATTTTTTTTATTTATAAGAAAAATATCTATTTATTCATATATATAAGTAGATTTTTTTTCATAAAAAATTAGATAATATACAGGATATTGAATTTTATTTATAACATAATAATATATAATATATAAACATTTCTGATTATACTATAATATTAGTTAACGGTACAGGTAGGTGTTACAACCAGAACCTTCACTAAGTTATAGAAATAACTTGTAGGTACTAAAGGCGATGATTCAAGCTCTTGACATACGAGTAATATTGTATTACTTAAAATTGCATAAATGTCGATGCAATCCAACTGCTCGATAACACGGACATTGTGCGAAGACTAAACAGAACTAAACCATTTGAACTAGTGTAGTGAATATTAGTGAATAATTAAGCTAAATCAGTGAAGTGTTATAACTATAAAACACACGAACAAAGTGTTTTCATCTTATCAGACTCTAAGAATGTGCAATGAACATTACTCTTAGTTATAATATACATATATTACGTAGCAAATTATGTGAGATAAAAATTTCTTATTAGCCTAAGTGGCTAGATTATTTAATTATTGAGGACTGAGTCCTAAGTAATTCAGAAAAAAAAAACCTTAAAATTGCAAACAGAGGAAAAATTTGTCAGGCTAGGGCGAACAACATCTTTAGGAGATATCAAAATTATGATTGTTATTAATTTAATTATTATTACTTTAACGCAAAATTTTCGACAAGAACTCATAACATAAATCATCTTTTATATACACCAAAAATGACACTTAGTAGGTAGGTACCTACTGGAACTAAACTTGACAATTACAAAGATTGGTCAGTTTTCACCGAAGAGCACCAACTGGCCGTCTCGACCGGAGTGATACCACGGCCTCACAGAAAACCGGCAAGAAACAACGCTTGCGTTGTGTTTTGCTGAGTGAGTAAGGGTACCGGAGGCCCAAACCCTTTAAAACAACGCATTTGCTTTCTGGGCTTGCGTGTGACCATGGGCGGCGGTAATCGCTTACCATCAGGCGATCGGTCTGCTCCTTTACACAAAAAAAAAGTCGGCTTGAATGGATAAGAAGCAAGAAACAAGCCATTGTAATCTAAAAAGCATTCTGTTCAGTGCTTTCTTTGGTAAATACATACATTCTCCGAAAGATATTTTATATGCAAAAGTACCTGAAATAAGATACTCTGATAGAAAAAAAAAAATGGAGTATTCGCAATATCTCGACATACTTTTTAAATTAAATATCCAAAGCGATTCTGCATTGCAGCCGTTCAAGAGTAAAAATTGAAGCCTTGAAAAAATATAATTCTAATCCTCAATCGACACCGACTCCAAAATTAACAGATTATTATTAAATATTGTTATTTTAAAATTATTTTATTATAAGCAAATTTTGATATTATTTTAAACTTTTTAGTGTAGTGGATTTTTAAAGGCGGTTTTTATTTTTTGTTTAAAATTAATTTATTTTAGTCTTTTTAGTTTTAAGTCTAATATATATATTGTATAGGTCATATATAAGTTTGTATACTTCATACATAAGTTAATTTAGTAATTTAATAATATGGGTAGGCCTTCGAAAGCCGCTAGGACTTAATAACTGCATCGGTGAAATGTTTGTGTACAACAGTGGACACTTCTGCCTACCCCATCGGGCAATACAGGCATGATGCTATGTATGTATTGAGTGGCATGAACTATACATGGATAAGCGATTACAGCAATTGCGAGTGATTTGGTGTGATTTATTGAAGAGTTCCATTGTCTAACTTCGAAGATCTTCATCAGATCTTCACTAAATTGAAATGGAACCATTTCTGGGGACTACTCTTGCAAACAAATATATCGACGGACATACATACAAAACAAGGTAGCTACTGTAAAACGTTGAGGAGTTCCCTTGACTGTCCTCCGTCTTTATCATCAGACCCCTAATGACAGTCGCAACCCATCTAGGTGTAAAGTTCTCATCAATACAAATTAATCAAGCCCAAACACCAGGTAATTGCTGTAAATCGTTAAAGAGTTCCCTAGATCGTCTTTCGGCTCGATCATCAGATCGACTCCAGACCTTCATTAAATATTAGTGCTTTTAAAATACTTAATGAAAAAATTAACAAACGCACTAGTCGCCCCTACGATTTTCGAAGGTTTCCCTCGATTTTTTGGGGATGCCATCATCAGATTCTAGTTTCCTTATCATGGTACCACCGTTGAGATACCTTCTTTCCAACAAAAAAAGAATTATCAAAATCGGTTCATAAACGACGAAGTTATCCCCGAACACACATAAAAAAAAAAAAAAAAAAATACGTTCGAATTGAGAAACCTCCTCCTTTTTTGGAAGTCGGTTAAAATCAGATAAAATACGGACGGTACCAATAGTTTTCTCAATATTTCATCGACCAAATGGATTTGATTTACTTACTCATTTATTGAGGCAATCACATCAGATATCAAACACAAGGTGATGTAGTTAGTAATGTCATAATTAGTTTCAACAGATCCAGACCCAAGCGTAATCGCACAGCATGACAAACAACTAACAAAAAAAATATACGATGAATTGAGAAACCTCCTCCTTTTTTTGAAGTCGGTTAAATATACAGGTATATATCATATGTTGTAGAAATTCATGATGGTTTCAGAATGATTTAAAGCAAATTGAATTATGATGCCTGCCAAGACATATTTGATTCGATGAATTCCAAAATAAGTGCATAATCTACCGGTTTACAACGACAAAAATAAACTAAGCCCATATACACGCCCAACCAAAACAATAAACACCTTTTTTCATCCCAGAAAAAAACAACTCCAAAACTCGTATGCCTAAATAAGTCAATTTTCCCCAAAATTTGAAAGTAAAAGATTACAAAGGACTTTGAATTAATTTTTGTATTTACATAATTTAAGCAACGCAGGTGCTACGACGGAGTCTGAAAGGGTAAAAAAGTTACGAACACGCGTGGTTGCCCCTTTTAATTCAGGCTGCTGTCGTGAAGTTATTTAGGCAGCGTTTGTACTTGGTAATTTTTTGGCCGAACGTTGTAAATAGGGGGTTTTGAGTTTCGAAGTGGAGAAGTTGAGTACTCCTTACGTGTGATGTAAACTTTAATATGCATAGATTTTATTTACGCCCCTGGCTATCTAGTTCATCTGAACTGGCGATTTGCAGAAAGTCATTGGGCAGACTTGAAGCGTATGGTGGAGAAGTGGACTGGAAGATGTATGTGTTGTGGCACGGCTCAGGGAGGCCTACCTTGAGCTATGAATTGTAATTTGTGATTAGGTACTTACAGGCTGAGTTAATTAATTATTTTACACATGTACTGGAGGGGCCCGTGACTAAATCACAGCCGCACAGATCGATTGATCAAGGTTAAGCTGCGCTTGCCGCGGTCAGTTTCTGGATGGGTGACCATAATTTCATATCGAGATCTGAGAAACCGAGAGAGCACGTTAAGCCATCAGTCCCGGTTCTCAAACTAAGATCTATGACAGCCGTTATGGGTAGTCAGAGGCCTGAAAGTCTGACAACCAGTAATACCACGAGATATCGTGTTACCCAGTTACTGGATTGTGGATGTCAGATAGGCACTCGCTCCATATAAAATACTGCTATTAACCTGCACCCAGTTTGACTGAAAGCCGAACCCAATGTAATTGGGAAAAGGCTAGGCAGATTGATTGTACTCGTAGAAAAGCCTAGCTTTAGACAGGACTATGGTTTGTCATGCTGACTAAATCTGACATGTATCCCAGTCTCGCAAAATAGGGAAGCAAAGCAGCAACTTCCTAATATGGCTATATTTGTATTTTACGGAACATTTTCAGGAAATCAGTTTTCTTTTGTGATGTTTACTATTGCAGTATAATGATTTTACCACCATGAATGAAGCAAATATTTTCAACATTATTATATAAAGTTATATTTATATTAAATTGAAAAAGAATACGGTCGCGAACAGGATTTGAACCTGCGCCTGCTGGATGAATACTCCAGGCGCTCTGACCACTAAGCCATCTCGACCAGGAGGCCGATCCGGGAGGCGCAGGTTCGAATCCTGTTCGCGACCGTATTCTTTTTCCATTTAATATAATAACTTTAGAGTTAGCTAAGCATGCGTTAGTGCTTTTCAAAGATTTATCTTGATTCAAGATATGTCTTTGAAAAAGCATTAACGCATGCTTAGCGAAC
The DNA here is from genome assembly GCA_935421205.1 of Xylocampa areola. Taxonomy (NCBI): domain Eukaryota; kingdom Metazoa; phylum Arthropoda; class Insecta; order Lepidoptera; family Noctuidae; genus Xylocampa; species Xylocampa areola. The sequence goes on from OW285204.1 coordinate 17,256,140, forward strand.
TCTAAAGTTACAATATTAAATGGAAAAAGAATACGGTCGCGAACAGGATTCGAACCTGCGCCTCCCGGATAGATACTCCAGGCACAGTGACCACTAAGCCATCTCGACCTCTGCTCACCACCGCGAATTATTCTTCCATATTTTAACACGTCTTATGGCGACGTCATTGCAATCAATTCAGTACTTATACAAGTGACCGAACCGACACGACTAACTTTGCAGTTACTACAATGTCGTAAAGAATGCAATTACCTTAATAATTCAAGATATGTCTTTGAAAAAGCATTAACGCATGCTTAGCGAACTCTAAAGTTACAATATTAAATGGAAAAAGAATATGGTCGCGAACAGGATTCGAACCTGCACCTCCCGGATAGATACTCCAGGCGCTCTGACCACTAAGCCATCTCGACCTCTGCTCACCACCGCGAATTCTTCTTCCATATTTTAACACGTCTTATGGCGACATCATTGCAATCAATTCAGTACTTATACAAGTGATTTATCTTGAATTATTATATAAGCTTATATTATTTATATGTATTACTTTGCCAACAGCCTAATTTAGTTACAGCTACATAGAATTCATTACTTCTTATATCTACTAAATAAACATCTCCTAGTAACCAGAGTCCGGTAACCAGTTAATAAAATATTTTGCGGGAGACACGGATCTTAAAAAAATACGGACGTAGCGTTGCGTACGACATGCGAGAAGCATGCCTAGTCATCCAATTTCGCTTGTCATACACTAAGCTAAGCGCATACAAATACTTAGAACTCATCCACTCAGCGCCAGTACGCTGCATGTGTGTGTGTGTGCGCGTAATCTATGCTTCGCTTATGACTAGGCAAGGTTACATCCGTATTTTTTTCAGATCCGTGGCTGGAGCACGCATTTAATAAAACGTTTTGGAAGCGTCCGATTATTCGTCCGATTGACGATTTGAGGGAGACAAATTGATAAAAAATATGGACCACATTGTTATGTTATAGGTATCATCTGTGAACACTAACTGAGATATCCCTCTGCCTATACATGGCCTATACTCAGTAGATTGAGTTAATACTACTGTATTTTGTGGCACATTCAAAAGATCTACATACTCGTATCGCCCTTTTTTTATTAATTGTTGTCCTGATGTAAAGCGACGATGCAGTCTACGATGGAACACGCTTGCCTATACCTATTCACACGCGACTTTTCATTACAATGTACTTATTCAAAAGCTATTTTGTTTCACGATAGTTCTGGTGTTACGCAGATAACTAACTACCTAACGACGCCAATTAGACCAAATCTCTTAGAAAGATAATTTCTGGAAAATAAACTGTTTTCGGAATAAATATTATCCTTAAATTTCTTCAGAAAACTCGACTTCTATAGAATTTGGTTTTGAATCGAACATAAGGTAAATAGAAATAAGTGATTGAATAACCACATTTTTAGGTCACCAGATTTAATCAAGATGTCCTCCGCCCTTTAATATATTAAGTTGGTTCTTGGAAAGTCTGCCTGTTTGTCTATTTGAATCCACATCACGACAAGGGTAATTGACAAATTTTTATATGGTTTGATTCAAATACCCTGCTCTTTTGTAGTGTCATGTTCCTAACTGTGAACGAAGCTACCGGTACTTCTTGATGTAGCTTCGTGTTGGCAGCAGAGGGGACTGCTTTTGTCTTTAATATTGCCGGCCCAGCGATACCTTTAAGAGAATCGGCAACACGCGAATGACACCCTGGACTTGTTATCCAGGGTAACACTCGCTCGCCAAGCATCCATAGACTACAGTTACTGTTTCTAATTCGGTAGACTTTACGCTTGTTCGCCACCTTTAGTATCGAAAAAGGCTAAGGCTAATAGGTTCATATTACACTGTAAGTTCTATAGATTTTGCCTGAGTGAACTGTTATAGACTGATAATGACGACGATGGTAGCATCATAGCATCCCGCCCGTATTCCCCGAAGGGGTAGGCAGAGATGTACACAGTTTTACACACACATTTCACCAATGCTGTTATTAAGTCCCATGTAATAGGTGGTGAGCCTATTGCCATCTACCGGACACAATTTCAAACTCCGGGCTACTACTGAGAATTTTCTAACAGAAAAACTCAATATCACTTTGCCCGACTCGGGAATTTAACTCGAGACCTCAGAAGACGATGGTGATATACCTAAAATTATCTACTTATAAGAATGGTTATTTTAAATTATGGGTAAGCCGCACTGGCAAAGTATTACTAAAACACAATTTTCAACTTCATTATATAGTGCTGAACGCTCGTAAATGGTATGTTTTATTTTCAACGCAATGACGTTGAAAAACAATACATACCCATTGTTTGCTCGGTCGAGTCTAACGTAACCTAACCTGACCCGATTGATTAATTAATCTTGCAAAGTACCTATTACTAAAATATATTTTTTACCTTCATATAATAAGTTGCTGAAAAACAAACCCATTGTGTGCCCAATTGAGTCGAGCCAAGACAAAATACTTGCTGGAATAAGTTACCTTCACATTTGAAGTACCGCCAAAGAAAATGAAGCAGAATAACAAAACTCACTGAAATCAAAGTTAAAAATACTAAAAAACTATAGCACAAAGGAAATCGAATCGGAAGTCGGGCAACATTTTAATTTAACAAATGGCAAGTTCCGCCAAGTTGAGCGGCACAACGTATAAACATGGCGGGACGTTGTTTAGACAAAGATAAAAGATAAGAGAAGGAACTTGTAAGCCGGTTGTTTCTTAGCGATAACGTTTTACGCAGCTCTCTCGCCGACCCAATATAAGTTTCTTGTCCTATCTCTACTGGGACAGGCGACACTGCAAGCGGGACGCGGTGTATCAAATATTGTTTATTAGAGGAAAACAGTGTTGATAATAAGTCCTGCATCCACAGCGACATTTACAGAGTTTATCTCACTGACCTGGTAGTGGAGTGACATGCAAATAGGAAATTAAACCCAGTAATTTTCATAAAATCATCATTATACTTACATTAAGATACAGTTAGATGAAAAACTAAAACAGAAAACCATAACCTAGATTTTTATTGTCTTACAATTAGATATTACACCCTTCGTCTACATCTCTTGTTTTAAATTTTCCTCTCGCAAGTCTGCTGGTAAAGATTTCTTTAAGAAATAAGCAGTGCCTCTCAGTACTTTATTTTCTAAAATTTGTTTGTCCATTTTTGTGTCTTGTGTCTACATAAATTAGTACATAGATTTTATCTCATTCCACTGCGGATTATAACTTGTTGGACGGCAAAGAAAAACTGGGGAACCCAGCGCACTTGAGAGATGTTTTGACGTCTGTCGACTCAAACTATGACTTCAGGTTCATCATCAAGCATTCGACTTAATAATTTTAGGTTTAATTCAATGTTGTCCGTATAAGATAATTAAATAACGATTTATTAATTGATAAGGATCTGGAGTACCGAGCCGATTTTTAATTGGAGGTGAAGGCATTGAGGGCCCTCGTAGACGGAGGAAACTGTTTGCATTACCCCTTGGAGTACGCACACGATGCGCTGCTGCAGCACCAACTGCCCGGGCAGTCACACTGCTGAACTCATTGCTCACTCAGCACAGTGATATTGATTTATTTTATGATAAATATTTCCACATTTGTCAATGTATATATTTATTTTTAAGTAAGTTATATTATTATATTAAATGGAAAAAGAATACGGTCGCGAACAGGATTCGAACCTGCGCTTCCCGGATAAATACTCCAGATTATTATATATTTCGAGATGGCTTAGTGGTCAGAGCGCCTGGAGTATTTATCCGGGAGGCGCAGGTTCGAATCCTGTTCGCGACCGTATTCTTTTTCCATCTAATATATAAAATTCTCGTGTCACAGTTTTCGTTGCCATACTCCTCCGAAACGGCTTGACCGATTTTGATGAAATTTTTTGTGCTTATCCGGTATCTATGAGAATCGGCCAACATCTATTTTTCATCCCCCTAAATGTTAGGGGTAGTCCACCCCAATTTTTTTTATTTATATGGCAAAACAACGTTTGCCGGGTCAGCTAGTTTAATATAATAACTTTAGAGTTCGCTAAGCATGCGTTAATGCTTTTCAAAGATTTATCTTAAGTTATGTTAGTTTAAAAAATGTGTGTTAATATTAAATGTAAGTGTTTTGGTAATATTAAACTGTAAACTTATATTTTAAATAAATAAATAAGCTTAATTAGCTACAAAACAATACCAAGATCCATTAAGGTTTCCGAATCCATAGAAAATAATAATTTCAAAGAAATTTATGCGAGTATATCAGTTACTGGAAGTGTATCGACTTCTAAGTGATTGGGGAAAAGCCAAAGAATTATTCTTTCGCGAAATTAATTAAAACACGTACGTAATAACATCCTCCGTCTTGTGTGATTAGAAAATAGCCAATGCAGATAGCCAAATAGACTACGACTAATGAACTGAGAAATCGAAGGTCGCAAGTTCGAACCCAAGGCACGATTTAGAACTTAATAGTTCGCTACACATGCGTTAGAAAGAATTATCTGTATCAGGTAATGACATTAATAATTCGGAACTGAATCTAAGATACACCTATGTTACCCACTAGCTTAAACAGTGATAGCCTAGTGGTATGACCGTTGGACTGACAAGTCAAAGGTCGCAAGTACGAATCCAAGTCACGCAACACTGCTTTTTCAAAGTCATATGCGTTTTAGAAATTATTTATCGCTTGCTGTAAACGGTGAAAAAAAACATCGTGAGGAAATCAGCATACCTGAGAGATGTTCTCGATGGTGAGTAAAGCCATGTCAGAGGCCTGCGTCTGCTTTAAACTCTGACACTAAGTTGTTCAGCAACCACGCGATAAGAAGAAGAAGCAAATAATCCAATGTTGTCATCTGTAAATATAACCCTGCCTGACTAATGATTACTTAAATTAGTTAGTTATTAGCCCGTCAGTTAAGTGAATGTAACTTTTTCAATACCTTATGTACTTTGTAAGATAATATAAGAAAAACAAAAGGTGAAGGAAAACATAACGTAATTACTCAACCCGGGAGTCGAAGCGAAAGGAGATTGCGCTGCGTAGTCATCCTTTCGACTACTAGACCAACGAGACAGTATATTCCTACTAATAGTATAAATGAGGATTGAAGCATGTATACAATATCTAGCTACTACCACAATATTGAGGATAGTCATGCGGTGCACCGCACGACTACCCTCACTACACTCCTACGACACTGCACGGTCTAACAGCTCCACGAAACACGATAGAGTAGTTGGTGGTAGTTGCAATTTTTACCGTTTCCATCTGTGAAAGTGTGGATATATTTGCGGGTAAGCGAGCGGTGCACAGATATTTGCATGACTACCCTCAATATTGTGGAAGTAGTTAGATATTGTACCTATTTATTGGCATCCATTGTAATGGACTTCCGCAAAGTAACGCCTGAATCTATTCAATGGTACTCTTTCACACATAGTTTATAACCTATAATAATATTTAAAACACTTTTTATCCCGACTGGACCAAATTCTGACTCCACGCAGACGAAGTCACGGACAGAATCGAGTTTAAAATAAATTTGCTTATTATAAGGTAGGTAAGGTCGTGTGATGTTAATATTCAGAAACATCTAGCCCTAAAAGTCCTAACATATTTGAGAAGAAGGGTGCACTAATGATGATGGAAAATTCCTTTCTAGCTCTGGAGGGTTTACCGAAATAGTTTGTGGTGTGTATTTACACTACGCTTGATGGTTAATCAAAAATCAAGTGAATATATTTTTTCGGGTAAAGTACCAAAAGGATGCCTAACAGGACTCTAAGAAACAAAGGACAAAGGACAAACGAGAGTTTATCTTTTGTACAGCTCTGTGACAAACAGACAGACAAGTCCACAGAGCTGGATCTTTTGCACCATTATAGTTTTTATAGCCAGTTGCAGTGGCTCCGACGCAAAATGTACACTTCACAAAGTGGGCACTGAACAAAAAAAAGCGCACTTTGCATTTGGTGCACTTCTCATAAAGTTAAGTGTTATTTTAATAGAATAACCACTATTATGGCAAATGATAAAACAAAAAGCAATCAATACCCTAGTGTACAAGTCCTACTCAGCCTGGGCCGATATTTTTGTGCATTCCCATTTGCCCGCTATCCACTTGATGAAGACGATGATGCGGTCAACAGTTGTACTCGCTTGCAACACAAAAATCATACAAAATTTAAATTGTTTATTCTGTAAATAGGTCTTTCCAGAACTCTTTAACTTGTATTTTTTTTTATCTAGAAGGCGTCGACATTTCCTATCTGACTACCACTGAGAAGAAAATCTAAAGAAACTCAGAAGTCATAGACTCTTTTAAAGTCCAGACATCACTGTTTATGGTTATCATGTCCCCTGGAAAGGCCTTTTGAAGAAAGAGCCTTAGTTATATCAAATACTAACTCACTGCACATACGCATGAGTCATCATTTTCAGTTAGCCTTGCTAGTATATAAATGCCGGTTTTCCAATATAATCCAAATTTGGGCGTGGACTTGTCAGCCTCGTTGGTTTAGTGGTCGCAAACGCCGCTTCTGAGCCTAAGGTCCTGGGTTCATATTCTAGGTCGGGCAACATGTTTTAGGATGTTCCTGTTATGAAATAGCAGTAGTAGCAAGCAGCCTTCAGTTTGGAATTGTGCCCGGTTGATATCAATAAACTCACCATTTATATATAACATGGGACTTAATAATTGCGTCGTTGAAATGTTATTTACAGTACACTTCTACCCAACCCTTTAGAGACCAAGTCGTGATATTTTTAAATATATTCCACACCCGCATACGCCATGAAACAGAATGACACATTAATATCATGCGCGCTTGTTTACTGTCACTGTTTCCTTTGCGTTAGCTCGCTCACAGTTAACGTTATCATACTGTTGTATAGTTCGTACGTTGAGCAGAGTGCTCGAGGTCGAATGCTATAGAAAAACCTAATGCGTATCTACACCAGTACGTTTTTATTTTATATAATTATCGTTAAAATCATAAGGACGCATTTAGTAGCTGTGAACAGTAGTAACTCTTGAAAATAATTCTGCGCGATTGACATTGAAAATATGTCAGTTCGTACTTTTAAATGTGAAAATGTCTAAAAAGTTATTATAGAATCGGGATATTAATAAAGCAACATGCTTTTAAATTGAGGCAACTGCAATGTAGATAAATTTACTATAATATTACGTATTGTTTTAAGACGTCTAATTAATATTGGAGTGGATTGAGATTGGTATTAATTTCAAAAGTAACCCCACAGAACATTAAAAACGAAAAAAGAGGTTGTGAAATAATTCCACACACGTTGTTTTTGGATTAGCTAATAGCTTAGGAAGGTAACATTAACTGTTAATTCGTGAAATGTCTGTAGTTCTTCAGCACAATAACAACCACTAGGTTGGATAAAGAAGATCAAATTAATTCAAAACTTAAAAAGGACGCTTGCCATGTGCGAATAATATTTTTATATTCCACACTTTTTTGTATACCATAGCCCCTATAATTATTTCTATTTTTTTTATCTTGCTTGCCTATGTCACCCGGGACAATGTAAGGATTCTAACGATACCCCATACATCTAAATCTATCCAAGCATTTAGAAGTTATAGTGTAATAAAGAAACTCACAAACATACAAACATACGCAAACCCAAAAACATAATACTTCTTATTCTGGGCAGTCGTGTAAAAATATTTTCTCCATTTTGGTCAATATTTTCAAAGAAAGTAAACCCGTAAAATTTTGTGAAATTTAGTTTTGAGTTGATTAACATTTCGTGATGTTTACAATCATGTAACTATTAAATAAATCATAAATGTGGTTTTTCAAACTATAAATACTCGTATGTACTATATTCGATAAAATCTGCGATATAATTCACTTGTACGGTAATAAAAAAAATCAATAGGAAAACACGAGGTCAGTAATCGTCTAATATTACTCAACTATAAGCTTTATGATATTTGGTCAACAATGTAATAACACTTGTCAAATCCTCTGCCAAATATCTTTTATCTCATCGCAAAGCACTTTCTAGTGAGCTTTTTCTCTAAAAATATAAATTGAATGATATTGAAGAGATTATTAACGTATCCACATAAAGTTTTCCATATTAAAACTCAGTTTGAACAGAAACACAAACTCCAAAGTTAATATAACCACGCAGACTTCTCAAGCTCCAGCGCAAACTCGAGTGCCCCAAATATGCATCAAGTCATCCTAGATTCCCAAAATCCCAACACTTAACACAGAAGCAACATGGCTGGCTAGCAAGTTTAATTTATACGTTACAGTAACTCTGCTCCATGTATGCCATGATCCAGCGAAGATTATGCAAGTTTGCAAATAGTTGACGGGCTATGCACTTACCCTAACTTTGAGTAATTGAAAACTGTCCAAGTTGGCCGGCCTTGTGCCCAACACTTGAGTGCATTCACTGGTAACACAAATATTGGAGTTAACTCGTTTATATTGTAGATGGCGCTGTAGATTTGTGAAGTGAATTGAGTGGAATCGATGGTTGAATTTACTAAATACATTTTTGTATACGTATAGATATAAAAAAGATTATTATAGCTATAAAAAATAGGAAGCCATTAGCATTGGAACAGAGTATGCGATCCGATCCACGCGAGAAACAGTGGAATTCTAAATTTGTCTAGAAATGCGACATATCTATAAGATTAGGTTAGGGCTCCAGAAAAAGGAACCTCCTCAATCACAACTGAGATATTTGATATTATTTCAAACAATTTGTAGATAATCTTCTCTAATAGGTGAAGAAATACCAAAAATCTACTAATGACACTATGTTAATTAAGTATCAATAATTGCTACCTTACAAATTTCATTGCTATTTATTAGGCTCATTTTTAACTTTAATTTTCTTGCTATAAACTTAAGGGGCGAGTAAAGTGAACAACACACTAAGATCTACTACATGCTGTAAGGTTGTCGTGATGCTGGAGTGGTTACGGGTCCGTCTTTTTAGCCACAGGTTGTTGATTCAAAACTAGCTAGCATGTAATAATGTGACTTTTTCAATGTACTTAGACATACGGTAGAACAAAACATTATCAGGAAGAAATGAGCTAGAGTGGTAAAGAAGTGAGCTAGAGTGGTAATCTATAATCGAGATTAAGTCTTTATCTGATAGTGGTATAGTTTAGGCATAGTATATAGGCACTAAATGCAAAAAAAATCGTGCCAAATTAGATTATGTGTGCAGATAATTTTAAATCAAAATCAAATCAAATAATTTATTTATCACAATAGATGTAACAATTGTGTTTGTTTCACATATTCTGCCATAGTACTGTGGCTTGCAAATATTATAATGATTTTAAAATAGTTATAATAATTTTGTTAAAAAAAACGATCGGGAAAATAATAAATACAGCTTAAAAACAACATTTTTAATATGAAAATACAAATCTTGTATACATTGAGGTAAATATATAAAATAAAGTATAACATTGAGCAATGAAAGTATATTTATACAAATAAGTCTTGAAGTACTTGTACGTATAATAATTACGATCTCTATATGTCTGAAAAGACCAATGAGGGAAAAAAAATTGGTTCATAATTATAATTTGTTTGCCAGATAAGTTTGCGCGCAACTCTGGTTGAAAACTTGCTGTTTCATTTACAGGTAGTCAATACTCATACCTTATTTAGTTCAGTTTCATATCATTTAGTTGAGGAATAATTTTATTTGGTAAATGAAAAATAACTAGGTAACTTATAAAGTTACAATATTAAATGGAAAAATAATACGGTCGCGAACAGGATTCGAACCTGCGCCTCCCGGATGAATACTCCAGGCGCTCTGACCACTAAGCCGAATTTTTGAAAAAATACCTGTTCGCGACCGTATTCTTTTTCCATTTAATATTGTAACTTTAGAGTTCGCTAAGCCTGCGTTAATTTAAAGATTTATCTTGAATTAGGTAACTTACTTTCTGATTCGTATCTAATTTCAAAATACTAAACTTACACCTACGGTAACATTTCTATAATATGCTAGCTTCTTATATTTTTGTATATACATTTTGATGATCACAAAGATAATCGCTCGTCTGTTAAGGTGTTTAAAATATGACATAACGTCTACTAACATCGATAAATAAATCTTTTTCACAAAAGACATAGCTAGGTCTAAAGTTCTCATCAAGATAAATAAAATAAGCCCTATCATGAAGTAGTTTCTGTAAACCGTTGAGGAGTTCCCTCGACTATATTTCGTCCACATCATCAGATTAACTCTAGGTTTCCATTAACTAAAAAACTTAATGTATGCAAAGTTTCAACAGATCGGTTGACATGTGAACAATCAATAATACTCTATTTTTCCTAATATCAACCCTTAGGGATGGATTGTGGAATGGATATCAACTTGGAAGTATCCTCTATCCAATAAAAAAAGAATCATCAAAATTGGACTACTCAATAAAAAGTTTTGCGTAGTCATACATATAAGAATATATTTAAACCTCGACACTATATAATTATTCATAATCGTGCTTATGAAGCGTTTAAAGCATTTGCTTTTTTGGCTTTCGGAGACGAAATAAGATTAATTTTATCATGCAAGTATGTGTATACGGTATTTACAGTAGCATACATTAAATACTGATAAAGGAATATCCTAAAATCTTTATCCTTAAATCCTTCTTATAATATAATCATTTCTAACATGCAATGGTAAGCACCCACTCTAAGATCTCTTATGCCATATATATAATATGTACAGTGAGTGAAGATATAAAAAAGAAGCAAATAAGACGTTTATTATCGACAAATTTGTCAACAAAAATAACCGTGTTCAATCCTTAAAAATAATTCATACATTTTTATTGCGGAAAAAATATTAAGTATCTTCGAATTGGCGCTAAGATGTCACCGAAATGACAAGATATTTTTTTGCACTTACTGTATTTCAGGATAATGCAATATAATTTGAACCTTAACTCATTTACATTACGGCGTAATGTGGAACTGAGTATTTTCTGGAACGACATAAAAGATTACAGTCTGCCATCTTGTAAAAAATTGGTTTATCACCAATTTTTTACGTAACCTTTGCTAAAAAAATATGTTATTTAATATACATTTTATTGCAAACATCAATACTGATCGAATAAATTATAAAATATTTACATCATACGGAAATGAAATATAGTATTTTTTTTTTCTACGTAAAAAATAAAGCGTATAAAATAAGTTGCTTACTTACAAATACAAATATTTACAAAATTACCTATAATCCTTAAAATAATAGTGCCCAATTCGATCTGTCATTATGTGAAATACCCCACTTTACAAAGCTTTTAATATGAAACAAATATTATGAGGAATCGCGTAATATATAAGTTCGCGATTCATCATATTTTGTTTAGATTTACTGAAACCTAAAATGCCAGTTTATAGTGCGAATGTTTGCCAAGGAACAGGTGAATAAGTATTTACAAAAAAAATATTTTACCAATTTCCCTGCTACACCGCTTTCCGAATTGAATTTGGCATTATGTTTGGGTTTCTACATGTCATATATGTTCGGAGTATTAGGGTGATGTCACATTGTGCATTTCAGTGCGCTCCATCATCGTTTTCAATGCGTCAGTGATTTAATATCAAAGTTATCGTAAACGTAATGAAAACAACGCGGCTACGCAGCATAATAAGGGCATAACCTATAAGCAAATATCGTTTGCATCGAATAAAAAAAACAACCGTGTAAATATCACACAATTATTTTCATGTACAATGTAAAACTAAGAATCTAACACTAAGCTACGAATCTAATTTAGATTGACTAGTGTTTCTCGATGATTCCACTGATTCATCTCTTCTTGCATTGTCACTTAGTACGGGCCGAGCTGCGAATAAAAAAAAAACAATATTCATTTTGCAATAATTTATATATAGTACCTTAATTAAGATTACGAAAATGTTTTTCAAGAAAAAACGTAATAAGCGATGTATTTTTTGCCCATCTGCGTACATATGTTATACTCGGTAATAAAATAACTTCAATTCAACATTTCGATAGAAAACGAATTATATGAGCCTATAACTCAACAATTCAGTAATATCTTCTAGAGAGACCTAATATTTGATAAGAGCAAACCAGTTCATAATAGGCTATTCGGGACGTCCAAATTAATAGGGTTTATTATAAGCACAATGGTAATCCAACCTTTTAATATAGTAGTATTAAGTCTTTGAAAAGGGACCGCCTATGATAGGCTCCTTTATTTATATCCTAAAGAAATTTAATTCCAAATTCAACATTATTCGTTTAAAATAATAATGATTTATTACATGATAAAATTTGAATGAGTAAATTGATTTAAGGCATTTTATGACTGAGTAACTGCTTATTCGTATTATGATTGCAGTATTAACTTTTGTTAAAATTGTAACTCCTAAGTCGAAAGTGTGATCATTGATCTGAACGCATTAGTTTTAATAACTTTGAGAAATTTAATAAGATTTGTCTTTATGACTTATTCGATTGATATTAAAGCAGATATGAAAAAGAATGTGAAAAATTTACAATATTATCAATTCAATATTATTAACAAATTATTAGTTTGCTAAACGTGTCCAAATTTGAAAATAAACATTTAAAAAAATCGTAAAGAATATTACAATCGAGCAGGATTGGAACCTGTGCCCCTCGGATAAACACTCCAAGCGCTATGCCAACTAAGATGTCCCATCCAAAACTGGTCCGAAAAAAATTTACTATTTCTGTGTTACAAATAATTCATTGGTGGATGTACTTACCGAACATCCTTAGAAGAATCTTCTCAATGCCATGTAAAGGTGATTCAAAGGTCAAACAAAGAAACAGGGCAAGTAAGAACGTCAGCACTATATGAGATATCGCATTAGCCATCTAAAAAAAAGAAATAGAAGTTTGTTTACCATTTACTATAAAGTCGTCGAGATGAGCCTCCATTCTCGTCAATGGAACTGAGTATTTTAGTTTCGTTTGAATATATCCAAATATTTTCTCACTCAATCAATCTGCCTAGCTTTTTCTCACCTAGGTTAAGTCCGCTTCCAGTCTAACTGGATGCAGCTTAATACCAGTATTTTACATGGAGCCACTGCCTATCTAACTTCAACGACCCTCTTACTGAATTATACGATATCTCGTGGTAATACTGGTTGTCAGACTTTCAGGCTTCTGACTACCCGTATCAGCTGGAATAAATATTCATTTGACAAGCGGGAACAATAGTTAAACGTGCTCTTCGAGGCAAGAAAGGGTTTTAATATGAAATGATGGTCACCTATCCACAGACCGACCGCGGCAGTTTAACCCCAATCGATCGATTTGTGCGGCTGTTACCCACGACCTCCTCTCAAATATCTTCTCTAATTGATTGATTGAAGCGTCAACCTGCAACTTATACTCCAAGTAAGCGTAGTTTTCCATTTCTTTTATTTATACGAAGAAGCCTTTCCTAAGGTACTTTCAGTTTACATCAGATTGACTTCTTGCTTATGTAATTTTTCCAACAAAATTTTCTTGGTTTTAAGTCAAGTTCATCATACAATCGAATCCTACTATTGATTTTTCTAAGCGATGCCCTACACTTTAGCAGTCTTTCTTGACATATGAAACAGCCAGTCTCTTCATCATTGCACCAGCCATACCGTCGAAAATACCACCCAAATACTGACAAAACTGAAGAATAAAATTACATTAAAGTTCTTGGTTTGTTTTCCTTTTTGACGATACTAAATATTATTTGAATAACAACAACAACAATTTTTACAATTGCTCTCTAATTTTACACGGAACCCAATTGCTATAATACTTATTATTGCTCAAAGAAACACGATAACGGCCAAGACTTATTTATAAAGTACTATAAGTATATATAAGTTCAAGCAAAATCATATTAAGTTCACAATTTGTAGTTATTCTTCAGTTTCAGTTTGTAGCAGCTACTGAATATAGTAATAACTTTGAAAAGAAGACTTTAACAGATCTTTAAGCAGAAAATCAAACATGTGATAGAAGTTTATAAAAAGATTATACTTACAACTGTGAAGAAAGTGATATGTAGAGGATGTCTTAATTCACCAACGTAGTACAGTTCAACGATACCATTGACTAAATAAGCACAGAATGTAAGTCTTGAGAATGGAGCTAGGAACTTCCACGTCAATAGTTTGCCAAGAATTCCTGAAACAGAACATAATTTTAATGCAAACCTCTATATTTAAGGCTGCATAAAGAATAATTAAGTGGTCGGTAATCCTTAAAGTACAAGTAAACTAGAGATAGAAAATGATGCTTTAGCAGTGTCATTTTATAACGTACGGTCGAACGCATGTGGGAATACTTGAACTGCGATAACCGTCCTTACTGCTACGATATAATGGCGCTGTCAATGTCAAATTGTTACCATGCATATGCGGTTGACTGCACTTTGTTGTGAAAGTACTTCTACATTTTAAAAGTAAAACGATACTTAGTGTTATAACTTTATGCGACTTTTATACGCAGTATGACAAAGTGGTGAAAACAAAATTTATCGGAAATATTTATAACATTAGGATGGAAGTGGGATTCCTCAAGGCACTGCACTTTCCTTCCATTTGCATGTATCTTGAGATAAGTTGATTTCTGAACGCAATCCCAGCGTTATGTAACATATGTAAGACGTTTATAAAGTCTAAATATTTAAATAATTTCAAATCAAATGTTCTCTTACCTCCATTACCAGTGGCACAGGCAATAATTAGCCAACCGTTAGCGATACCCCAGGCAAGTTTGTGCAAAGAGGTGTAAGCAGCGGCTTCAAACACACTGTATTGGTACCACTCCTGGTAGAAGAGGGTTACTGAGAAGGTGGTCACAATACCAAGAACAATGCTTATGATCCACGCTAACGTTTTGAGGAGGAAGGAGAACTGGTAGCTGAAAATAGAAAGTTTTATTAATTACTGTGAAAAAGTGTATCAATGGCATAGAGATGAGTGTATGCAAAAATAAACCATACTTACTTTTCAGTTTGTATCCTATGAAGCACGTAACCAGTTAAGATTCCCATGAAGTAAATTATCATTTTCATATGGGTCTTAATGTATGCTTCGTTGAAGTAATAGTTAGAAATAATGTCAGTGAACTCCCTGCAATTATAACAATGTGTGATAGAATTTCTCATAGGAATTAAAATAGTTTTCATAACATACTACACTATTGAAAGCACAATTGAAGTCCAAGATATGTCTTTGAAAAAGAATTAACGCATGCTTAGCGAACTCTAAAGTACTGAATTGATTGCAATGACGTCGCCATAAGATGTGTTAAAATATGGAAGAAGAATTCGCGGTGGTGAGCAGAGAGGCTTAGTGGTCAGAGCGTCTGGAGTATCTATCCGGGAGGCGCAGGTTCGAATCCTGCTCGCGACCGTATGCTTTTCCATTTAATATTGTAACTTTAGCACAATTGAAGGTCAGTTAAGTTAAAGCTGTTAACATTATTAATAATAACATGAAAAATAAAATAAACTTACTTGGCATAGAACAGAAGAGTGGGATCTAAGCTGTCCATGTAGGTGATCACAGTAGGAACAACTAATGAGATGATGATGGCAACTGATAGAAGTATAGGGCCAAATTTACGCCACCTCCACAAACTGTAGATGAAGATAGGCGCTATGAAGAACAACTGTGTATCGACAGAGAGGTACCATGACTGGAACATGCACTGAAAGAAAATATGGCGTAAATTATGTTGTTTCAAATAGTTCCTAAAAGATAAGAACTAAACGAATCAAGTTGCTTTAAATTAAACAATTTTAGTGATACCACTATACTCAGTATTTTTTTTTATATTTCCTGAAAAGATATTCTTTATACATAATACA
Source organism: Xylocampa areola (assembly GCA_935421205.1). Lineage (NCBI taxonomy): Eukaryota > Metazoa > Arthropoda > Insecta > Lepidoptera > Noctuidae > Xylocampa > Xylocampa areola. Next base: position 17,272,092 of record OW285204.1, read on the forward strand.
CATTTAACTCCTTTGCGGTCTGTACTACCTTTAATAACAAAAAACTTTTAACTCACCATTTTATCAGTATTGACATAGTTATTGATGTACAGGATATTAGTCCACCAGGAAGCCATACACCGTTCTTGTTCCAGCTGCAATCTGTCTTGCCATAGAGGGCCTTCCCCCATCTTCGGCAACCAAGTCATGTAGAACAGGATGACGACTAAGTATGCTGGAGTTACCCTAGAAAATGAAAAAAATTACAGTGAATGATTTGAAAAAGTTTGGCCTAACATATTCTCCGTGGTGTCAGTGATTTTGCTTCTTGCGCACTTACTACATAAGAAGACTAAATATTATTCTGTCTCTCTCTCTATCTACTTCAGAACGGACGAGTTAAGAGGTAATTGTATTTAATACGTTTTTTAAGTTCTATGTCATTAGAATTAATAATATTCGTATATAGTATTCATATATTTTGTTTCTTGTCTACTAGATTTCCCTTTTACACTCGTTTCCCATCTGTTTTCTTTGTATATCGTTTTCTATATTACTAACAATAACGCTGCCTTTGTGTTACCTAATAATATACGTTTTGTGTTGTTTCAGTATGCTCGTGAACTGATTTAATCACTACAAATAGTTACCGATTAATTTCTTAGTACTAGTTGTATCAGTTTGAAACCCTCACATATTTTCAACCTTGAAATTGGCAAAATCATCCAATAACGTAAACCATAAACATAAAATTACGACAAAATACAATTACGACATTGTATTAGCTGCAAAGTTGGTCGTGTCGGTTCAGTCTCCTGTATAAGTACTGAATTGATTGCAATAACGTCGCCATAAGACGTGTTAAAATATGGAAGAAGAATTCGCGGTGGTGAGCAGAGGTCGAGATGGCTTAGTGGTCAGAGCGCCTGGAGTATTCGTCCGGGAGGCGCAGGTTCGAATCCTGTTCACGACCGTATTCTTTTTCCATTTAATATTGTAACTTTAGAGTTCGCTAAGCATGCGTTAATGCTTTTCAAAGATTTATCTTGAATTATTAAGATAATTGCATTCGTTACGACATTGTATTAGCTGCAAAGTTGGTCGTGTCGGTTCAGTCTCCTGTATAGGTACTGAATTGATTGCAATAACGTCGCCATAAGACGTGTTAAAATATGGAAGAAGAATTCGCGGTGGTGAGCAGAGGTCGAGATGGCTTAGTGGTCAGAGCGCCTGGAGTATTCGTCCGGGAGGCGCAGGTTCGAATCCTGTTCACGACCGTATTCTTTTTCCATTTAATATTGTAACTTTAGAGTTCGCTAAGCATGCGTTAATGCTTTTCAAAGATTTATCTAGCATAAACATAAATTTGAATTGGATTAGAAGTTCAATGTCAAAACATGTAACCAGCCCATAACTGTCCCACTGCAGGACAAAAACCTCCTCTCATACAGAGAAGGCACGAGCATTGATCAACATGCTAGCTCACTGCGGGTTGGTGATTTCAGACAAGAAGTTTTCCTTCACCGTAATTCTGTGATGTCTTAGAAAAATTATGAAAGGACATATTATGACATTAAAAAAGTCACATTGGTACATGCCAGATTTGAACCCATAACCAGTCGGCCACCACGACATTATATTCAGTTACTAATGCACAAATTCTTTATAAGAATATTTCAGAACAACAAGTCATCAAAAATATTAGAAAATTGATACAGCAACGAAATTGAAACCCAAACTACGAAACACCACACCAGAAAACCCAATTAAACCAGAGCTACCTTAACAAGAATCTATAAAACCTCGCAGATATTGACTGATACTTGTCAAGCTACAGCGAAAGGTAAAACCGAATCCAATTTCCTAGCAAACAGGAATCAATCAGAATGAACTATAGTACCTTTGATGTTCCTATAGCTTGTTAATCTTTTAAGCACGTGTAGTTTAATTAAGATGTAGTTAAAGCTGAATTAGTGCACAATTAATTTTAACGATAACTTCGTAGGTATTAGTTATAGTCCGCAAGCTACTATCGGCGGGTGGGAGTGTTTTTTTTTTATTATTAATTTAGGCTTGCGTTTGACCGCCATCTCGCCTGATGAATGAATGTGGTCTACGATGGAGCACGCTTGCCTAGAAGAAACCGAGATCTTCATCGGTATCACCAATCGTTGTAATTTGCGTAGTATACTTTTTTTTTTCAGTTTGTCTATGTACAAAAGGCAATTATGTCAAATTTATTTTACAAAAAATCTAAATCAGCCTAAAACGAGAATAACGTTTTTTTTAATTGGAATAATCCCCTATAACGTCTGTTATGTTGTAGAATATTGGCGTACCCTATATACATACTCTAAAATCCGTAAAATCACAACCAAATCTTACAATTTTGAACTGGGCTGGCTGACGAAATTGAGATCGCGGTTTTGTTTTTCGAGTTTAGTCTTGAATTCAATTCCCGGGTCTGGCAGTGCTATTATGTTTTTTTGTTAGTAAATCCTCAGTAGCACTCCGTAGTCTTGAATTGTGCCCAACCTTTACAGGCCTAATACAGGCGTGACATTATGTTGTTTTAAAAGCAGACTTTCTTATCGTTTGTCACGCACGAACTACCAAATGGATTACGAATATTCTATGTTTGATTAAATATTCTAGACACGACCGAAGTGAGACATCGATTAACTTAATATTAGTTTTGAAACCTGTCACTTTCGCTTAGACTCGGGTCGATCCAATATCTCTTCAGAGAGTTTCAGAAGTCAGCCATCTTAACCTAAATTCGTCAGTAACGAAAATATTGCTTATTTGGAGATTCAAGTAATTGATGGAAATGGTCAAATCTAAGAAGCCAAAAGACTTCTTTACAATACAAATTGTACTACTTTAACGACTTTGTTTACCGTGAAAAGACCAAAAGAAAAACTAACTATTGAAACCCAAAGAAAAGCAAGCTAAACGAGAAATGAGCTGGCTTTTATAAAACCGAACAGAAATGCGTTCCGTTAATAAGGCTTATTTCATACTACAAAGGGTACGACGTTCATTGTGTATGGCAGTTTATTGGGTAAGAGCTTGTTATTCGCAAAAAGGAAATAGTTACGTTTTGATGAAATCCTAGTTGCTAGCTTTGTGTACAGTTTCTTGTGATGATGTTTTTTTAGCAGGGTTATTGTTTAAAGTAAATCAGATTGCGTTTCAAAAACTGTTTGCTAGAGAAATGTATTTTGCATAAGATCAACCTTATTTTGCTTTGACATTATAATTAGAATGTGGCATGCATGCGTGATTACACAGTATTACAGAAAGGTGCCAAATTTAACTCTTTTGATCGGAGAAGCATAAAATTGTTCTTTATAACAATACAAATCTATTGTCTCTGGTAATTAATGAGCCAACAGATTTACTGGATTTATAAAATATATCCCTTTATGTTTCTCCTAGAATAAAAAGGCCTACATTTAATCGAACATCCTTACATCTTCCGAATTTTATAGCCTAAATGCTATGTAAAACGCACTAACTAATGTTGCAACAAGAAACAGGAATAAAGCAGTATCATGTGAAGGGTTCCAAAAAATGGTCGTATGGTTCTATTTAAAAAGAGCTTTCGTGGAGTGTTTAATTCCACAGACATTGCCACTAGCAAAAACATTCTAGTTTAACTGACTACGAGCATAACAATCAAAGGACATAAATACTGAAAAGTATATCTTACAGATGAATTTTACCTTATGTACCGAAAGACCAAAATCGGTATTACATTGAGTTTCCCCCGTCTCTTGTCTAGTTCTACAAGTAGAAGTCTTGAGAAGAGAAAAGCGCTGAGCATCAAGAATGTGTCGACCAGAAGAGTGTTATTCAGCATGAAGGCATTGGCTGGCTGACGGACTAACTGCAAAAGAAGATAACGTGAAAAGATTAGAATTAATAAGGTCGAGATGGCTTAGTGGTCAGAGCGCCTGGAGTATTCATCCGGGAGGCGCAGGTTCGAATCCTGTTCGCGACCGGATTCTTTTTCCATTTAATATAATAACTTTAGAGTTCGCTAAGCATGCGTTAATGCTTTTCAAAGATTTATCTTGAATTAGAATTAATAAGTTATGTTGTAATTTTGGATGGAAAGACCACGGGTGAAATAGAACCCCAAAAGCTAGGTTAAGCCGCGTAAGCCACAATATGACAATATGTGGTTGGATTGCCGCATCATTTAACAGAGAACATAGCACGCTGTCATGAATAAAAACCATAAAAGTAAAATCGATATTGCTTAATTTCTGGAGGTCAGGTGATTGTTTAATCATAATAATTATGTCATTAAGCAACCCTTTGCTCTAAAATGGAGGCAGTTGTTATCATAGCTGAGAAGTCTTTTACTTCTTTTTTGGGCATTCGAACCTTCTTCTTATAGTGTATTTGATGACAAACCTATGTGTCTTCTGATATGGCTTTACAAACCATCGAGAACATCTCTCAGGAATGCTGGTTTTCTCACGATATTTTAAAAATTGCTATATAGAGGCTTTTAATTTAGGCCTGAGACTTTCGTATTTCCCACTTTATTTACCTTGTCTCGACGAGTCCATCTCGAACTAACCTTGAAAATACGCCTAGAATGTTCTACAGAGACCCGGATACGGATAAAATTTATGCGATGTTGTATCTGGGCCAGCAATCCCCGGCATAATTAGAAGCTTCAAGTAAATCCCAATAAACTCTGGGACCTTGACCCTATCGTATACAAGCGCATTATCTTTAGAGATCACACCAGCAGAATTCTATATAATTTATTCGGTGTGCGCTAAAATATACGGTAAGAGATATCAATACATTTTATTAAGCTATAAATGAAAATCCCTCTTAAATAAAAATACGGAAGTTAGTTAAATGCCAACATGAGCTACCCTGAAGAACTCAAACGAAGACTAGCCAGATATTGAAAATCTAATTTGGAAATGCCTTACACTTTGACGTTTTAAAAATTGACTAATAAAAATGTCAAAAACTTAGCTGGTACAATTTTAGTTCTTAATAAATCAGTGGGGCAGGTTACTCTAAAATTAATACCAATTGCAATCCAATTCCAATATTAAATCAACACCTTAAAACAATTTGTAATGTGAAAATTTCACCTACATCATATCAATCTAAATTTTACAACATACATATATGACATTATTTTCAAAAGTTACCCTACATTTTTGCATTGAATCTGAACATATAAAATTTTTTCAAGTGGCGAAATAATATTTTGTCATCATTGATTGGCACACAGATAGTTTCTTTCTTCAAAATTGTACTTCATTACAATAAAAATGTATAGTCTAGTAATTAATGAGCCAATAGATTACAAAGGATAGTTTATATCCGGGCTAGACCCAAATCCGAAATTAAAACAGATGAAAGGCAGAACCCAGTACTGAAATAAAACTAAAACTCACTCAGTTTACAGGTTAACCAGTTTAAACAACATTAAAAAATTATTTTCAAGCCTTTTTCTATGTTCAGTGCTCATAATCGTGGAAAGACTTCTTTGTTACTACACAAAGCAAAGTTAAACTAAACTTGTTTGTGTATTCTCGCTCCGAAGAACTAAAAAAATTTCATCAAAACGTAGACTCGTCAACAAAAACTACTCAATCCTTTCTCGTTGGTACAAAAAGACTAAAAGAGAAGTCACTGCGGTCATATCTAAAACTTATCTTACTAGCGGTTTTAAAATAAATTGGATAAATAAACTGCCTGCCTCGTTGGTCTTGTGACCCAAGCGCAACTGCTAAGCATAAGGTTCTGGGATTCCTAGGTTGGGCAAAGCGTTATTGAGGTTTTCTATTAAGAAATTCTCAGTAGCAGCATGGAGTTTGGAATTGTGCCTGGTAGAGGACACCTATTACATGTGACTTAATAACGACATTGGAGAGATTGAAGTGTGGGTGTACAACTGGGTACACTTGTGTCTACCCCTTCAGGCAATACAGTCGTGATGCTATGTATGGGTATAGACTAAATAAAATATATTTACCCGATCCCAAGCATCGGCATCCATTACAGGTCCACTGGCGATAAACATGCACGCATGACCAGCAATAATGAAAATCATGGCCAAAGACTTGATGCCAGAGACGCACTCCAAACCCAAGGAGTTGTGCTGCTTTGTGGAGATGATCTTCTTCAAGTTGTTGATCATGGAGAAAGAGATAATCAGGGTAGAAACTAGAGACTCCTTATTACTGCCGTAGTATATGCAGTAGGTCTCGAAGAGTGTGCTGAAGAATAGGATGACGACAAATAATAGAATCAGGGACCTGAAAACAAAAATAAACCCTATTATTATTTATTTATTTTTATTAGATTCTCCAACAAAAAATACACCATAAAATCTATTTGAGTCTTCATTATATCCTTGAGTTTGAAGAAAAATTAAAGGAGAATACATCGTGCACATTAACAAAACAAAATATACAATTAAGGAAACTTAAACTTATACAAGATAAATTAATTTTAAAAATAAATCAAATAATAACATACAAAATACAATAAAAAAAATAGTAAAAAAAAGAAAGGCAAATTAGTGCATTTAACATTTATAAATTTTATTAAATATTTCAGTAATGCACACAGAAGTTTAACTAACGTACTTTTTTACTACAAGCTATCAGTAAAATATTCAAATATAGTATAAAAGGAAAGGTTAAAAAATTAATTTGTTAATTTTCGTAATAAATTTCGTGATTATCACGCTCTTTAACTGACTAACTTACATAACAGCGATTTTTGACTATTGTGTCGTAAGTAGTACTGCTGCTTGGTTGTATGTGCACTGTACCTTCCATATTTATGTAAAAAATAAAAGATCTGTGAAAGACTTTAGAAATTAATACCAATTCCAATATTAAATCAACGCCTTAAAATAATGTGTAATTTTAAAATAAATTTACCTACATTACAGGTATCTCGATTTAATAATTTTTTGTCTTATAAAAGCCGAATATTTTTTTTTAGCCCCGATTATTTATAAGTACAAATTAATTTTTTGACAATGCCAAACGAGCAGATTCATTTTCAAAAATAACTAGAATAGGAAAATAACTAAATACTGATCTCTGATCCGAATGTATATAGAAACTACTTGATATTTTAAAAAAACACCGCCATATTTAAAATTAGGTAACCCACTTCCTTAACCCTCACTCTCCCAATTTTACCAACGCAACGTAAAACATACGCCTCATAAAAGCCCATCGATACAGCAAAATTATTTTATGATGAAACGATATCATCAAGTATTAATGAAAAAGGGAAAGTAATATTATCTTCCCGTGTGTGATCAATCATAATACGTCAGAAGTTACGTCTGTGCTCGTTTTGTTGGCTGGCGAGGCTGGCACGGAGAAAATATGTGTGTTCTTAACAAAGTATTATATTCACAAAGAAAACAAATAAAAACAGTAATTGGCTGGATTTTTCTGTCGGAGTACCTACGTACAATTGTTAGTTTTGTTCTTGTTTTGCCTAAATATAATAATTTGATGAGACTTTTACAAACATTAATTATGGTAATGGAAACCCTATTGATTAAGTGAACGCAAGAGCGTCTGCTGAGCATGTGGTCCTTGGTCTGATTGCCGGGTCGGGATTTTTTTATTGGGTTTTTATATTAATAAATTCTCAGTGGAGCCCAGACTTTGAAACTATGCTATGTTTTGCATGTTTACATGCAAAACAGGTATTATATTGCATGTTTACATGGTAATGATGACTACATCACCATGATATTAATAACTGCATCAGCGAAATGTGTGTGTATTAAAGTACTCATCTGTCTAATCCTTCAGGAGAACAAGCATGATGGTATGCTGTAAACAAACTTTACGCTTTCAAAAGGATAACTTAATAACTTTATCTATATTTCTTGCTAGCTAGTGCCCGCGACATCATTATTTATGGCCTTCTCCAAGATTCAATCTATCTCTATAGCAAATTTCATCCAAATTTGTTCAGCCGTTTTGGCGTGATAGAGTTACAAACATCCAAACAATCAAACATTCACAATTAAATTTTTATAAGTGAGATACCCATTCGGCAACGTTGAATGACGTTTATTTATTTCAAATCGACATCTGTACAAATATTTAATCGACACAAACTTAAGATTCAGACGTACATTTAAAGTGTTTAGTCATGTACCTACATATAACTTAAACTCGAAAGCCGCTTATATTTTATTAACAACACGAATCATACCCATTTCTTCCTAATTTTTACACGACTGCCCAATAAAGGAGTATCTTTTCAAGGTATGTATGTGAGTTTCCTTATTCCACCATAACTCCTAAACGCCTGAACCGATTTAGATGTATATGGTATCATTACAATCCTTATATTTTCCTAGGTACCATACATAGAGTAAGTAATAAAAAAATTGCAAAAATATAAAATATCTAATTAAAAACCGCACCTGCCATTTCGGGGTTTTTTGGGGTTTTTCTATTACGAAATTGTCGGTAGCAGCACGGAGTCTGGAATTGTGCCCGGTTGATGACAATAAACTTATCTAATTACATGGGACTTAATGACAGCATTGGTGAAATGAGGCTGTACTGGTGTGTCCCTACACCTCAGCCTACCCCCTCGATGAATACAATCGTGATGCTATTGTATGCAAAACTTAAAATATTTCTTGACTTGTAAAACTGTTAATTAATTTATATCATTCATCATAATCTAGACATTCGGTAAGTTAATTACTAGTGTGAAGCCCAAGCCTAATAATTATACCTTACACTGTCAGGTAACATTGTGAATAGGGTAAAATTACCAGCTTTCGGCTTGAATGAGAAGTCATAAATTATATTTTCTGTACATATGACATTTATATTTTTTTTAGGTTAAACCTCGAGCTCAGTTTTCCCCTTACTTTAGTGCATATCATTATTGATTAGTTTAGTTTAGTGCATATTATTTTGATATTGTGTTGTACTCTGCTACTTTTGACCTATTTTCAGGACTTCGTACCTAAAAGGAAAAATTGAACCCTTAAAAAGTCTTTTCTTTGTCCGTTTATCTGCATGTCGGTCTGTTTGTCTGTAAAGACCTTTTTTCTCAAGAACATATGGAAGTCTTAGTTGAAATTAATATCAAATATCAGAGTTAACATTTGTATAAATAAATACTTTAAATCACTAGAAGTAGGTTAAGAATATATTTCACATTTTTTTATAAAACACTGCTAATATATTTTTCAACTGAACCACAAAGGGCCACGGCGAGATTTGTAATGTTTAAAAAAAAAGCACGTCAGCCATGTGTCTATTATATTTTTTTGATTTCATACCTTTTTGTGTTCCGCAGCTACCTTATTACTATTTTTTAAATCTTATTAATCTATATTACCAGTGGCAATGTAAGGATTCTAACGATACCTTATACATGTTAATCGGTTCAGCCGTGTAGAAGTTACGGTGGATTAAAGAAACTCACAATCATACATACACACATGAACCATAAAAACATAACACTCCTTTCTAGGCAGTCTTGTAAAAAAATATACAGTATTCAAAATATTTTTTCAAACCTTGCAATATAATAATACAATTTTCCTAAGAAAATCATTGAAAATTTAGTAAACTTCTCAATGTGTCTTTCCTTCAGCCGGGACACAAAGTATCTTATGTCAATCGAGGTTATAAACTATCTGTGTGCCAAATTTAATCCAAATCTGTTCTTTAGTTATTGCGTGAAAGAGTAACAAATATCCATCCATCCTCACAAACATTCGCATTTATAATATAAGTAGGACACATAAAGCTATTCTTTGGATACCAAAGAATAAATAAAACGATGCCATTCTAACTTCTCTAAAATTCCTCATTTTCTTATACAACTCATTAACTGACTATATACTCATAATAATTAACTAAAGGATAGAACATATCACCCACAAAGGCAACTCAGATAATCAGGCGACCCGCGTAACACAGTCTACTCGATTATGTCGTCCAATATCACCCCACCCTGTACTAAATCACGGGAAATGGAAGAAATATAGGGGTGGGTAGTAACCTGTATGATTTACTGGCCTCGGCCTGGCCCTAGCGTGGGTACAGACTTTAGAGAAAAATCTCTAATCTCTATTGTTGCCCGCCGTAAGTTTTGCGGGAACTGTCGGTGACTGTCCTTTAAAGATTAATAGTGAAAATTTATTTTGAATTTCGATTCCAATATATTAAACACTAGCTGTACCCGTGGCTTTGTTCACGTTAAAATACTCTTAACGCAAAACTATGCATACATACCTACTTTCAATTATGCATACATACAAATTCAAACTTGATTCCTATTGAGGTAGGCAGAAACTATAGACTTTATCTTACATGAGGAATGCATGCTCGGCGGTTTAGTTTGTTAATCTGGCCTTTTTGAGAAGGTCCGGTACATTTGTTGATGTCAGAACCTCTACCTCTTCCAGTTTTTTACGTCTCGTAATAATTGATGCAATACTATACTGTTTCCCATTGGAGTAGGCAAGGCAATTTATTTAGCATATTGCCATTAACCAGGCATAATTCCCAACTCAGGGCTACTACTGAGAATATTTTTTTCAGGAAAGCGACGCTGTTTTATTTACTTTTTTTGTAGATAAAAAATACGACCACAGGAAGTATTTGAAGTTCTGGTTCTAGATTTTTCATCAACCATGTAAACTAGCTGAGAATCCTAAAATACCAAATGAATGTAATAGGTAATGATTATGCTGGTTTAAGTCCATTTAGTGTTACCAGCCATGGAATTCTTACACTATTTACTGGAGAAAACCAATCTCCGGGTAATTACGGATAACCATCTCGACCGACCGCTGCGATGTCATAGGTAACTTTGTTTTCTCAAACAAATTAAGTATACACGTATGTGTGTAAGCATTCTGCACTTATATTACCAAGCAGATAGAGAGTGCTACTTAGTGTTAATTAGAGAAACGTACAAAAGGCAACACAAAATTATCTTATAGAATCCTTACAATCTCGTGACCTCTGAGGGTCTGAATTCATTTAGACTGGAAGATACTAACCTTAAGATAAATAAACACTAAGAATAAACATTAATAACCACATTTAGTTTTTTGTATAATTACTTTCGTGAGACATATTCATATAAATTATTGTTCACCGGGTACTACTCACGGGAATTGCCCGACTAGTTTCGAACTCGAACGGAGCCCTTAGTCATGAGCTGAGCCCGCAGCGATATCGCGAGTCAAACTACTAGTTTAGTGTGTAGTAACCGATAAACAATAATTGATACATTTAGTTTATCATTATTCTTGTCAATGTAATCAACAAGTGCAAGATAGAGGTGGGTACATACATATCATCATGCCTGTATTCCCCAAAGTGGTAGACGTTCGTCTAGTTGTCCAAAGCGCGACTGCCAAGCATGAGGTCCCGGATTAGATTCCCAGGTCGGGCAGTGTTATTATAATATGTAGTTTGTATGGGTGGGGCATACAACCGCGATACTACATAAAACATATACTCACAAATAAGCCACATCCAGTGTAGTAATATCCAGTGGTCTTCTGGTATAGCAGTCCCTCTCAGAGACTTCGACTCCAGTTGTGTTACTGACGGTGTGAGCTAGGACGCTGCTGACGAAGCTAGCCACAGACTTGGCGTGGCAGGCACTTGGCACGCACACTGCCCATCGAAGTGTCTCACCACGACCCGTCCGAGTCTGAAAAATAATAGATATGATTAAGAATTAGTACCTACGTATTTAACATAACATAGCAGAAGTGTACCTACACAGTTGTGCACCCACATTTCACAGCGTGAGAACAGTGATAGCCTAGTTGTATGACCGTTGGACTGACAAGTCAAAAGTTGCAAGTTCGAATCCAAGGCACGCACCACAGTCTTTTCGAAGTCACGTTAGTATTATAAATTAATTATCACTTCCTTAAAACGGTGAAGGAAAACATCGTGAGGAAACCAGCACACCAGAGAGATGTTCTCGATGGTGTGTAAAGCCATGTCAGAGACCTACGGATGGTTTAAACTCTAACACTAGGTTGTTCATCAACCACACGATGAGAAGAAGAAGACCCACATTTCACCAATGCTGTTATTAAGTCCCATGTAATAGATGGTGCACAATGCCAAACTGAGAGCAGATACTAAGAATTTTCTTACAATAAAACCTAATTACACTTTGACCGACCCGGAAATCCAACCCAGTACTTACTTCACGCCCAGCAGTCGCTATTGCCACCACTACCATCAATGAGGCATTTCGACGTAATTAGAACGAAACTTCTTTATGAGTATGGAAAGTAATCCAATGACGTTGTGTCGGACTCCTTCCGACTAAAAATCATACGGTCCTACTCTAAACTTTGCCGAGGTCCCGGGTTCATGCAGCAATAGCCGATTTAACGCGAAACCTGTGTAGGTACTCAAAGTTCTCGAATATCATTCCAATAGGTGCAAATATTGTCTTTAGTTAAATATAGATTTTGTGAAAAAAATGGCAAAAAGCGGCGGTAGATGTGGAAATTGAACTGCGTATTTTATTACGTATCGTGACTCAAGACTGCAAGTTAAGCCATTGATCTTGTGATATCTTCTTCTTCTTATCGTGTGGTTGATGAACAACCTAGTGTCAGAGTTTAAGCCATCCGTAGGTCTCTGACATGGCTTTCGATGGCTATCGTGAACATCTCTCCGGTTTGCTGGTTTCCTCACGATGAATTCCTTCACCGTTTTAAGCAAGTGAAAAGTAATATATATAATATTATAAAACGCACATGACTTTGAATAGACAGTGGTGCGTGCCTTGGATTCGAACTTGCGACCTTTGACTTGTCAGTCCAATGGTCATACCACTAGGCTATCACTGCTCTGATATACTATGTTTAATATGTCTTGTGATATAATATGGTAGTAGCTAGAATTCAGAATTCTCAGTCGGTTCAAACTACTGATATTAGTTTTGTACAATACATATATATGTACATGAACTCACGCCTTTTTCCCATGGGGGTAGGTAGAAACTACAGAACGCCACCTGCTAAGATGCTTACATATTTTTTTTTGCCTTTTGCTTCATCCACCTTCATACGTCTGGGCATAAACGCCGGGTGCGAGTACTAAGGAACTGATCTTTTTGGAGGACATCACCAATAAGGTCAGCGTATATCTTTCAAGGGCATCCTTTACTTCCATTTCTACATAAACCTGCCATGTAGATTAGACTTTTTGTTAATCGTCTTTCATTCATCTTCTCAATAACCAATATCTACAAAGGTTTTGGGATATACATGTCATGTGAATCCGGTTACACTGAAAGCCAATCTGAAAATGGCTATTGTAAAAGAAACAAGAATTCGTTTAGTTAATATTCCAGACGTAAGAACTAAACACCTTAACAAACTTCAAACTTCAATGTCAAACAGTGACCTAGATCAGGCTAGAGGCTAACACGGTGCTAATTATCTGCCGATCATCAAACTTCTTCGCCTAATCACCTTACACACCGGTTAGATCTAGCTAAGGATATTCATAGTCTAGTTATAATGATAACAGTTTAAAGTTCAGAATCTACGATATTCATAGCAGAAGATTTTTAATCTATTTACGCCTTAAAGGCTTTCAAGACTCTGGTATGGTTCTGACATATTTCATGAGTATTTGTGTCAAAAGCTATTTTTGAAGTCCAGATCTGAGAAATCTAAAATTTCGCCAAACTTTGAGTTTTATTTTTAGCTAGTGTAAATATTTCTTAAGATTAAAAAGGGTGCCGTTTCTCCATAAAATTCTTAACAAACTTTGACTTTATGACGTAGATGAAAATTATATGTATATCATACAATTATTATGATATCTAACTTAAAAGATAAATCAGACAATTTAACATTAATGTTTTCTCTATTTGTAATATTTAGGGGCAGATTTCCTAGTACCGGACATTAAAGTTTTTAAGACACGCGATGAATAATAACCAGGATTTATTAAAACACGTAATATATTAAAACGACTGTGTCTATGTCAACATTAAAATATAACAAATCGTAAATTATTCTTAAATAACTATCATTAACATGACAAGCTAACTCGAAAATGTAAGACCACATATTGAACTTACAAAAACTAACACCAACCTCAATAGAAATAATTTATTTAAATCATCAATACATATAATAAAAATGTAACGGATCGCTGTCTGTACATGGAAGATACTGTACACGGTCTGTATATGAAAAAAAAAATTATTGGGATCTTTATCAACGCAAGTAGCACCCAAAACAGTGAACAAACAAATAAACAGTCTGTTTATTTGTTTGTCTGTGCGTTTGTGCACGCTAATCTCCGAAATGGTTTATCCGATTTAGATGTAGTTTCACTAATATATTGTGGTAAGCTTCACTTAACATTTAGTGTTTTTTTCATGTCAAACGGTTCATAAATAAAAAAGTAATGCCAATTTAAAGAATCACGTCGAAAATTTGTTATTTACGACATCCACGCGGACGCAGTCGCGGGTATAGCTAGTTATCTTATCTAATATGATTATTCAAAAGTGTTCTTAAAAAATCGGCTCATTTGCTACATGTACAGTTAGCAAAATAGGAAGCTATTAAGCCTTATACATATTCATTGAAATAGTTTTTCGCAAAGCCTTGCTGTCAATTGCGTAGAATACCACTACCGCCTTTGACTGCGTACTTAAATCTTTTGCCGTATGTACAAACCAATGCTAAGTTACCACTGCTAAATACACATTTAAATAGTAATAAAAAAAGTAACATGACCATTTTAATTTCTTATTTGCTAAGATTGTTACATAGTATGTGATAATTTTAAATAATATAAATGGCGTATTATTGTATTCTTACACTAATAATATTGAATGTGAAAATTAACACATAGTCACTGCTAACTGCTTCATTGGTTCAGTGGTCCCAAGAGCTATTGCTGAGCATAAAGTCCTGCATTCCCAGATCGAGTACTGTTATTTAGTTTTTCTGTTAGGAAAGTTTCATTAGCAACCTGGAGTTTGGAAATGTGCCCTGGAAACGGCAATAGGCTCACCACCTTTTATTATATGGGAACTGATAATAGCATTGGTGAAATGTTTTTTTACAAAAGTGAACACCACTGTCACTGCTTTTGTATTATTAGCGTAACTATGTAGTTGTACACATTACTTTAAACTTAAAACTGTATTAAGTTTCGAGATCTGGTCAAAGGTCAAAACTTAAATCTTCAATTTCGCAGTGTCATGGTATCTTCTTCAGTTTTTCATTCATGGTATTTTTATACAAATAAGATAAACAAACGCATGGAACACAAAAAGACACTCTAAAAATGACAGTTATTGACGTTGATTTAAGTGACAAAGATCGCATCTGTTTGTTTGTCTATTTATGCGGTAATTTCTCCATAATTGATCATATATTATTGTAATTTTTACCAATGCGCACAATAATTAAAGTAGAGAACCTGGTCCCTTATTTATTTATTTAAATCATTATGAGACCCCTCCATGTCTCGGAGAGCACGTTAAACCGTCTGTCCCGGTTGTCAAATTAAGATCTATGACAGTCGTTACGGGTAGTCAGAGGACTGAAAGTCTAATAACCAGTCAAATCATAAGATATCGTGTTACCCAGTAACTGGGTTGTGTAGGTCAGATAAGCAGTCGCTCCATGTAAAATACTGGTATTAAGCTGCACCCGGTTTGACTGGAAGCCGACCCCAATGTAATTGGGAAACAGCTAGGCAGATATATATATATATATGTTCTTATGTGGCATTTTTAACATTGCTAATCATGCTTATATGGTTTTTCATCTTATTTAGCTATGTATTACATTTATAAAGCTTTTAAGATCTTGGCAGATATCTAGGTACACAATAAAGTGGATTTACGTAACGTTACATCTCCATAATTCTCAAGTACAGGCAGGAAACTAATTATATTACACACAAAGCCTGAACGTGAACAAGTAAGACGTTACTATGACAACGTTAAGTAGAATTAGTGAGATTACCGAAAGAGCATTATTACTAAGTTCTAAACATAATGCTTTGTTCTGCTGAACTTGTGCAGCATAGTCCCGTCGTACAGTTACTACACTTTGTCTTCTTAGAAAATTATGTGGCAGTGTAGCAGTGTGCAACATTAGACAGGACTAAAATACATCGAAATTACGAACATCAGAATTTAACGTAATTAACCTTTCGGCTCAGCAACGTAGAGAATTATACGTTGTAACAATAAAAATCTATTGTGTCTGCTAATGAGCGAGGCAACAGCTTAAAATAACAATCAAACTTTAATTAATATACTTTTGTCGCCGACCCTACTGATCAGCGGCAAAAGTTGTTGAACACATCGAAATTTATAGACTGTATGAACAAAAAATATTCCTTCAAACAATGTAGATTTAAAAACATAACAATCTTGTCATTATGTATAAAAAAAGTCATGTAATCAAATCACAATATTCAGCACTACAGTTTTAGTGTGTATTAATCGATTACTGGCGTTCACTGTACCTTTTTACATAATTATACTGAATTATTGTGCAGTTAAATGTATAACCGGATTCTTTGTGGGCTCGTGCTTTAGTAACACCCATCACTTAAAGTATTCTCAACTCTTTCGGTTCCCGGGTCGTGCAGTGTTTTTTTTTTTCTATTATATAACTCTTAATTTCAGCTCAGAGTTATGAAGTTGGTGGCTGTTGTGTGGTTGGTGGCATGGCTTTACGTGCTTTATGGGGATGTAAAGCACGTAAAGCTGCCGGTCCTGCACCTGATCTCTCTCCAGTCGTGTCGGAGTGGTCTCATCAGACTATGGGAGTGATAGAAGACGGAGTGCATCTGTGTTTGCGTTTACGCTTGTACACTATAATATTTCCTACGTACTTGGCTAATCTCCTTGGAGATAGGCTGCTGCATTACATGTTTTACATGTCACAATTAGGCTCAAAGTACTGCGTGTACTTTGAGCCTAATTGTGACATGTAAAACATGTTATGGGCGTTTACGCCTCTAAGATCAAATTACCTTCTTAGTATGTTTCTGTCTCCACTTAATAGTAGCGAGGCAGTATTGTCCTTGAATGGTGACCCCACTGTACCCAGGGTCGTCGATCGCGACACATTCGTCGAAATTACCCAGGTGGTACGAAGAACCGAAGAGGAGACCTTGTGGGGACTTCGCTGATGCATCGAACACTGGAAAGAAGTAAAAGACAAATTAGTCAATAGAAAGCTACAGCGGAAAGCTGACACTGAAGTTATTTTATTCATATCACTGATTGTCTCATTAGCCCGGTTAGTGGAATGTGATATTAGGATAAAATCAGAACCTGGCGCATAGATAACATTTGGTATGGCATAGCTAGGTAGAAGGAGACCGTAGCTGTTACCACCAACAACAGCATTCCCAAAGAGAGTTGACGTCAGGCAGGCGGCCGGGCATAAAACATAGCCAAAACTTTAGCAGCATGCCAGATATAGGTATGCTAAGCCGACCCCAAATAAATTGGGATAAGGGCAGGGGGGTGATGAAGATCATTGATTATTTGTGAAAATATGAATATAGCAGTGTTGAGTCTAACGTAAAAAGAGTTAACTAGACTATAACAAGAACACTAGGTATTATTTTATATAATCATTAAAATACAAGCGAGACGGAACAAATTAAAAATAAGACATGTCAAAGTAAAATTTCCATTCAATTTTAATTAGACGTGCCTAAATTTAGTAACCATCTAAACGTTTACTGACTTAAATTATTGGGAATTATTGGTTTAACGTGCCTACATTTTATTTTATTGACTCATAATTCGACCCGACTTCCTCGTATAACAACTGTTAGTACATGGTTATGTTTCCCTAATTTTAGTTTAGTGATCTACTTGATTTTAGTTTAGTGATCTACTTGATTTTCGCAATCACTACACAACTTTTAACCGGATTAATCGCGTGTATTATTAGTTTTTGTTTTTCCTGAAGTTTCGAACACTTTGCAGCGTTTGTGGTCGCAGGAGGACATCGCTAGGAAAAACAAAAACCATTAATACACGCGATTAATCCAGTTAAACGTTAATTTATTATAATGTGATCTACTTGACTTAGAATTAAGACCCACATCCATCAATAGCCTTTATAATGCCATATTTAGGATAAGACTTTTGTCAAGAGCTGGTACCTACAAATAAATTAGTTACTATATCGCCCTGGACTCATTTCGTGATTAAGAGCTCCGGTCGAGTTCGAAACTAGTTGGGCAACTCCAAACAATTGAAGTGAGTAATAACTTTATCATAGAATCACGCCTGTATCTCCCGAAAGGGTAGGCAGAGGTATACACACCAGTACTTGTACATCCATATTTCCCCAATGCCGTAACTATGAATTATACTTGATAAATAAAATAGAACGCTTTATTCAGAAGCACATAAAGTCGACTATTTAATTTAATTTCTAGCTAACTATTAGAATATTAAGTTGAAAATTACCTATTAAAATGGCCAGCACGCTTCTAACGTATATTACACGAATTTAATTAAGTAACTGAATATAACTTTGTTATTCTTGGCCAAAATATGGAATTTTTCCAAACATTGTGGGCCCAATGAATTACGGACTCGTCACATTCACGGACATATTTTACGTTTGTTAGTCCGTTTGTAACCGAGACACGTAGAAATTGCTGTACCGATTCAGATTGAGTTGTTAAGATGGCTATCTTTAAAACAGACATGCTTCTTACACGTGCATTGGGTTGGTCATTGTTTATAGTTGTGTGCGTTGATAATCATATGATTTTATCACTAAGTTTTTTTAGTTATAGAATTAAGAAGACCAGGCCTCTATTTCACCGTGACAGGAGAAAATTCTAGAAGTTTTGCAAGTACGTAAATTTTTATGGAATTACGACATGTGGTAGATTTTTTTGATAATTGTCGCACCTGTCAGCTTGGTTAAATAGGGGCCTGGAATAGAACCCTGAAAAGTTACCATTACTTGGTTACATATAACGTACTATTTATTATAAAAGTTCGCTTACTTAACTGTCTCATTGGGCGCGGCTACTGAGAGTGAGTTCCTGGGTTTAATTCCCAGGTCCGGCAAAGGTTTATTGAAATTTTCGGTTCAAGAATTCTAGTAGCAGCCCGGAGTTTGGAATTATGCACGTCAGGCGAAGGACCTAATAACCATGTACGAGCACAATTCTAAACTCCGCGTTACTTCTGAGAATTTCCTAACAGAAAAACCTAACTGAACTTATGACCTAGCAATAACTGCTAGATTAATTGCCCATTATTACTAACCATAATTTTATAGGAAAATTGTGTGATTTTTAATCTAAGTCCAAGAAGCGAGAGTCCATTACCACCCTACACTTCCTTTATAAGTCAGAAATGAAATAGAATTAATCCATTCTCTTTAGAAATAGCAGGGTGTAATAAATATGTAGATAATGTCAAGATTAGGTTGCTGCAGTGAAAAATTTCGCACTCAGCCTGCAATTTTATTGCGGGCACGCTAACTTAATGCTAAAAAGTTGAAAGGGGGTTGTTGACTTGCCATTTCTGTGAGAACGAGAGAACGAATTAAGATGCATTGTAATCCGGACTGAACTTCTAGAGCGGGTTAGATGAATATTTATAAAACTGCCTCGGTGCCCGTTAGTCTAGTGGTAGCAAGCAATGCTGTTGAATGAGAGGTTCTAGGTTCGATTCCCAGTGGCTCTTGGGCTGTAGTATATAGTGTTACTTATCATGTTTTTCTGGGAGGAAATTTTCTATAGCTGCCCGGATTTTACAATTGTACCCGGACCGCAATAGGCTAACCATTACATGGGACTTAATAACGGCTGGAATGTGGATATCTAACTGGGGACATCTCTGCTTACCCCCTCGGGGACTTCAGGCGTAATGCTATGTTATAATAATATGAAAAATTTGCATTAATTGTTGCATTCTCACTTTTTTTTATTTAAAAAGTCCCGATCTGAACACAATTGCAGCGCTACCTACCGGGTCAGATTGTCATTCCAGGTATCCAGGGACCCACTAAAGAACACAAAAAAGTTCATCAAAATTGGTTAAGCCATTTTCAAGATTTTACACGGCAATGGATTTTTATTTAAATACCTACTAGCTGTGCCCCGTAAACATTGTTCTGCCATATAAATTTTCTGGATAGGGCCACCCTTATCCCCTAGGGCCTATTCTCAGACCTAACAAATGTACACAAAAAAAGACATAACACAAAACGGTCAAGTCGTTTCGGAGGAGTTCGATAACAAACACTGTGACATGAGAATTTTATATATCAGATAGATATAAATAGAATAATCCTCGGCCAAAATTAACATACTCTGATACATTTTATTTATCAAAACGCCATCGCATCCTCATAATTACTATACATGTCATCGTCAATGCTACCGGGAAACCATTAACCGTTCGTGAGGACGGTTACAAGGACTCCGGTTTTCCGCAACTCCGGTACTCCTTTGTTTTACAACAAAGAGAAAGATTGATGGGCTCTATCTATGTAGAGCTTGTATTTTGTGAGAATACTTTAGTAGTTTACTTGAGGCAATATACTCGTTGCAGTATCTGGTTAGTACCGAAACATTTGAGATGTTATAAAGTTACGATAACAAATAATATAGCATCACGCCTATGATGTCTGCGAAGGGGTAGGCAGGGGTGTACAAAGTTGTACACCCACATTTCACCAATGCTGTTATTAAGTCCATTAAGTGGTGTGCATATTACCATCCACCAGGCACAATTCCAAAGTCCGGGCAGCTACGGAAAATCGTTGAACAGAAAATCTTGCCCGACCTGTAAATCGAACCAGAAACCTCGTGGTCCTAATTTCAAAGATACGAAGTATCATATCTTAGTGCATCCTATGTGGAAATCCTGATCAGGGTAATCGGACAAATTTATTATATTATTCAAAATAAATCTTTGAAAAGCATTAACGCATGCTTAGCGAACTCTAAAATTATTATATTATTGTATCACTTTTGTTTTATTAAATCTTTGCCCCACACTAGGAATTTCTTCCTGTATCGTGGATGCATTTACAGACTTATTATCACTCATGCGCGCCGACCCAGACCCGGAACAATTATCTGTAGATCATAAAAATATTTGCTTCATACAGGAATCGAGCCTGCGACACGCGACGCAGCAGCCGGTCTCTTGACCACTGCGGCAATAGTGCCGTCAATTCAAAAAGAAATATTTTATAGTACACCCTAGTCTAAATATATGTCACTTTACATCGCCGTTATCGTCACTTAAGGTCAACGATTCGGATAAAAAAAATATTATTTGAACATTTGTTCAAGTAAGCTCCTAAGTACCTACTTACAAGCTCATTGACATACTTGCACCTGCAAGCTAGTAATTGTGTATGTTTAAGTAAGTAGGTAGGTACAATGAGATTGGTATTTTGATAACGCATGATTTAATGAACTAATAGTTATTTTTTTTCATGTGCCACTTACTCGTAAGACTATGGACATTCAAACAAAAATATTATTGTTTTACTTTTATTATATTAAGAGGACCACTTGTATTAAGACCGTAAATAAACTAAATCCTACTATATCTAATCATAAAAATTTCGTGTCACAGAGTTTGTTATCGAACTCCTCCGAAACGGCTTAACCGATTTTTATATTATTTTTTGTGTATATTTGGTAGGTCTGAGAATAGGTCGTAGGTTATTTGTTACACCCCTAAGTGAAAAGGGCTATCCAGGCAATGTATATGGTAGAACAAGGTTTGAGGGATACAACTAGTAATATTATAAATATGAAAATGTTTAGATGTTTGTATGTTTGTTACTCAATCATGCGAAAACGGCTGAACGGATTTAGATACACACAATTTATAGGTAACCTAAATTAACGCATGAACGTTTTTGTCCCGGCTGGACCCAATTCTGAAGAGTGGGCAGACGAAGTCGCGAGCTGAACCTAGTCTAAATATTAAATATAATAATTATTATTAATAATTCAATTACAACAATTCACATGCAAACTCAGCAACGTATATTGCAAATTAAAAACATTTGCGCGAGAGTCGACGTCAGGTGCGTCCTAATTAAATTTGCCGTGCAACTTGGTCCTCAAGAGTGGTACACATCGACCAAGATATGTCAGAAGGACTGAACCCATCAACGCTTAATAAAAAAATACACTTCTATTTTAATGCAATACATAACAGCCTTCTATGATCTGAATAAAAGCTTTTCTCAAGAAAGAGGTGAATGCGTAGCCAATTGTGTAAAACTAGGTCACTGGCAATATATCCGCTTGTACAGTAAACCTACGAATGCATTTAAGTATTTTTTATGTTATAAAAAGCGCAACGTTGGATGTTGTATTGTTATCGTACTGCCATCATTTAGACTGTAACAGCTGTAACCGACGTACTATCGACGACATTCCTGCGGCAATGTCGGTGATAGTACCACGGGGTTAGTTTGAAATACTAAACAACTAGATATACATAAGACGTCAAAATAATGAACTGAGCATTAGTCCACTTTAGCTTTATCTAAGTCAACTTTTTAAACTCATAGAGACGCACACAAACTACGCTTCCATTTAATTTTTATCACGTTTCCTATCACGCTCAATATGGACTAGATTTTCTGTATTTGCCTATTATGTGGTGAAGAGCACTCGCCACCAAAAACGTCACGGCGTGAAGTGGCTAATGTTTTTTTACTTTACTACTTCACTTAGCAGCAACAACCAGACGGGCCACTTCTGGCATTAGAAGTAAGACACTATGGAATCTACAAATAGTTGCTAGGAGTTACTCGAAAGGCGGTATTAAGGAAATCAGCATAATTTTGATCTCAATCACTTGCGTGTAAACTGATTGAGATTTTGTGATATTTAACACTTTTAAGGACACGCGACGAAATAGAATTGAAGTTTTATTGTTATGACGTCTATACACGTCATGTGTTGTATGACAATGTTCATAGTACAGTAGTAGTTTGTTTGATAATAATTTTATTTGAAATACGAGGATTTCATGTGTAATTCCTTGTTGGGCACTACGACAATTTGTATACCGTTATAGGTGTGTCCTACTTGGGCCTAGGATCGCCCTGACCTTATTGAGGCAGTACGGACGGGCGGTCTTTCGCTTCAGGCTGTAATCAGATATATGGTTGGGAGCGAGAGCGCTTGGAGAGCCAACGCCACCTCTTGCAAGAAAGTGATGCTCGCGAAGGAAATGGCCATGCCCGATCCCAAAGGCTCTAAATGATCTCCGGCCACGGTGAACTGTGGTCTGCGGGCAATTATATAGTTGGGTAGTTCGTCGCACGATCAGCAACAAGCCCAAGATGAATGCGCACCTTGTTAGGAAGCGCTCGCCTCTAGTGGGTATTCGTGCGGAACAACTGTAGCTGGCCTGCACTGATGGCTGGACTCGCCAAATGTTTTGACGAATTATAGCCTGCTGGGGTCGCGGTGAATGCAGCTGCGATCCCGAGAACCCAGTAAAGGTTAGTCAACCACCGTGTGGTTTAAGTCGGTAGGAGTCCGGCACAACATCCACGATGAATCATCTACACGGTTTTTTTTTTAACAAGACTTTCAATACTTGTAATCTATCTAATATACACATATCGTCGTGTCACAGTGTTTGTTATTGAACTCATCCGAAGCGGCTTGACCGATTTTTATATTATTTTTTTGTGTATATTTGGTAGGTCTGAGAATAGGTCGTAGGCTATTTTTGTATAGACCTAGGTGATAAGGGTGGCCCTATCTAGAAAATTTATATGGCAGAACAACGTTTGCGGGGCACAGCTAGTAGGTACATAAAATCAAGAGCAACTAATAATCGCTGCACAGTGGCCCATCTGTATCACATTAAGTTCACTTAGCGGTTCGGCACTTAAATTGTTTTATCTACATTTATTTGCTATACTTCTATAACATCTGTTTCGTGTTCAAACATTATTCTATGGTTCGCGAAAAAAAATAGGCATGAATGTTTTTTTTTATCTTTGTTTTTTTGTGGCAAGTTTACTTACGTTTTTTTTTGTTCATATTACTGTTAGCTATGTTTATTATAAGTTTTTATGAAATGATTACACAGTAAAAAACTACGGATTATACTTAGAATCTATTTGAATATAAAATGTATGTCATGTTCTCTAATAGGTTTTATTTTTTGTAACTGGATATTATGTTTGTATGTCTTATTAAATTATCTTTAATGTAATCCATAACCAAGATAGTCGATATTTTATCAACTAAAAATATTATTCAAGATATTTCTTCTTCTTATCGTGTGAATAATTAACAACCTAGCATCACAGTTTAAACCACTCGTGGACCTCTAACATGGCTTTACACACAATCGAGAACATCTCTCAGGTGTGCTGGTTTCCTCACGATGTTTTCTTCACCGTTTTAAGCAAGTTATAAGTAATTTGTAATACGCACATGACTTCGAAAATACAGTGGTCCGTTCCTTGGATTGCCCTTTTAATTAGGGGTTCCTTTTTTAAATATGGAACGACTGTCGCGGTCCGTATGGCAGACTATTACTAGTAACCAAGGTCCGCACAAAATAGTGCGGGATCCGGATGCAAAACCACGGTCTGCCATTTAGTGACACCTAAACAATACCTTGACCTCATATCTATTCATTACCAGAACAACTAACAACCAAATAAATTAAATAATTCGCACACATATTAATATAAAAAGCATGTTAGTAAACGTTTGTGGAACAATGCGCTAAATAAACATTATTATTTGATGACAAACATACATACCTACGTACGTACTCAAAAATGTGTAAGTAAACTTGACCATTCATACGTGACGTCACTATCACAGATATCCTTTAATTTTAATTTAATAAAAAAAAACTAGCTTTTGTTAATGATTATTGAGGAAAGGCTACGATAGAATTAAATGTAGCCTAGAACGATATGACTCATTCAATAAGAATTAAGCTCCCGTCATCATCATCATGGTCCCCTGCACTTATCCCAAATTATTTGGGGTCGGCGTAGCATGTACAATTCTTCCACTTTCTAATTGTTTTTGAAATTGCATACTGCTAAAGTTTAATCAATGATTTATGACCGGCCGCCTGCCTGACGTCAACCCTCATTGGGAGTGCTGTTATTCGTGGTAACCGGCACCGATACGGGAGACCGTATCTTCTTTCTATCTAGCTATGTCACACCAAATGTTATCCATTCGCCAGATTCTGATGTTATCCTACTATCACACTCCACTAACAGTACATAGGTAATTATTTATTGTAAAATACAATATTAAGATCTGCAGTTCTGTAAACATCCGATTAAATTTAAGGCTAAATTGTATTTTAATATCCTTTTTTATTATATAATTATTATATACAGAATACGTTTATTGCACTCCACAAGTATTTAGTAGCTATTAACGTTTTCCTAGATTATTTTACACACAAGTTATTTGTACAATGTTAAAAATAGTTGGAAATGCAATCAAGGATAACGTCATTTGTAATTACTTTTTTATGTAATAAATTTGATAGATATTTCAATATTTGTGTCATTTTTTTAATATTATAATCATAATACTTCTCCTGACCGTATTTCCGTCACGGTGGCCTATCTCCACGGAGATTAGCCAAGTACAGCCACGGAGATTAGCCAAGCAGGAGATATTATAGTGCACAAGTTTATGCGCAAACACAGGTGCACTCCCTCTTCCTTAACTCTCATATTCCGATGGGACGGCAATCCGAAACGACGACCGAGCGACGGCTTTACGTGCTCTCCGAAGCACGGGGGTTACACCAACCTCCTGATTCCTATCCTGACGTAGTGGTCAGGATAGCTCGGTTGGCAGAGCGCAGGAGTTCACGACGGTATTTTTCTAGTATTTTTTATTTAAAAGTTTATATCGAATAGGCTCCGAAATGGTCCAACGGATTTAAATGAAAATATTAGAGGTATAGAGAGGAATATATCGCAAATTTTAGTTATAATAAAACAACTTTTAACCAGATTAATCGCGTGTATTATTGGTTTTTGTATGTACACGCGATTAATCCGGTTAAAAGTTACATAACATCAGGCAGAGATGTACACAGTTGTACTATCTACCGGGAACAATTCAAAAATCCTAATACCTAAAACTACTGAGAATTTCCATTTACAGAAAAATCCAATAACACTGCCCGACCTTGGAATCGAACCCAGAACCTCACGCTTAGCAGTCGCGCTTGCGACCGCTAGATCGGAAGTACGAGGCAGTAAAATATTATATTATGATAATGTAGGTACCTACTTGCTAATTCCTATGAAGCATCACGTAACTAAAATTATTTATTTTATTAAATAAAGATGATGGACTTATCCTAAGTACACTTGGTTATTAATTAAATATTTATCATTTGTCTAAAAAGAAAATACATTTACATACTAATTACCTATGAATAATATCCTTTGAACTTACTATTTTATTTTTCTTCAATCACATAGCGACGAGGATCTTCACGTAATTAATGTATAATTAACTAAATTTGGATTTATTTTAGCATATATAAAACAAGCATATTTTATTAATTTATTTGTGAGTACTAAGAGCTTTGCATAGGCAAAGGAATAATTAAAAAGGCATTTACTAATATCTACGATTTAGTTTTTTTTTTACTGCCTCTTTGGTCTAGTGGTCCCGAGACTATTGAGCATGAGACACTGGGTTCCATTCCCAGGTCCAGCAAAGTGCAATTGGGTTTTTAGAAAATTTCAGTAGCAGCCCGGAGTTTGGATTAGATGGAATGTTATAGAGTTTGGAATTGTGCCCGGTATATGGCAATACGCTCACCACCAATGTCCACATGTGACTTATTAACAGCACTGGTGAGATGTGGGTGTTCAACTTTGAATTGAACAACTCTGCCTACCTCTTCGGGGAATACAGGCGTGATGTTATGTTTATATGTGATTTGTATGTGTTGAATTGGCACACATAATAGTATCTGCTTCCGGCCTAATAAAAAGACGTAATAATAAATCTATATTTTTCATTATACCCTTTTAAGTCCCTTTAAACGCTCTGGTTGGTTGGCGAAGATTTTTGAGGCTATGGGCAATACCTTTAGGAGTCTATGAATAGGTGACAGCTGGAACATAAAAGTTATAGATCTTTGTGGAAAGGAAAATACGGTCGGACTCCCGGATAAATAAATACTCCAGCCGCTCTGACCACTCAGCCATCTCAACCTCTGCTCATTAGCCCAAGTTCTTCTTCCACATTTTAATACGTCTTTTGGTGACGTCATTGCCACCTATTCAGCCTCTAAAGATACAGGTAAATGAACAGACACGACTAACTTAGCAGTTAATACAATGTCGTACACACACAATTACCTAAACAAATATTGATAAATCTTTGAAAAGCATTAACGCATGCTTGGCGAACTCTAAAATTATACATTTTTGTAAAATGAAAAATACTTTCGTGAACAGGATTCGTACCTGAACCTCCCGGATAAATGCTCCATAAAAAAAAATAAGTTTAGAGTTCACTATGCATGCATTAATGCTTTTCAAAGATATATCAGCTGGAGTATCATCATCTAAACGTCTCTTTACTTCGAAGTGCTCGTCAAGCAATGGATTCTGACTGTTATAATTGAATTGTAGTTGCTAATACAAATCAGAGGTCTACGAAACTAACCTAACCTAACCTTACCACACAAAAGATAAAACCTTCCATTAATGGTTGCAACACCACGACCTAAATACTACATCAAATATTTTCCAATCTAAGATTTACGCAAGTATTGTAAGTATTGTAGGGACACTGCTGACGCATTAGTTTTATATACCGATGCGCATTGCATTAGCGCGGCGCAGCAGTCGTCTCCCCGCAACCACTGAGTTAGGTCGTAGTTTAGTATATTCTATATTTTATATCTGTATATTTAACTGGTACCAGTAAAGTTATTATATATCCCAAATGGACCTTCATTTCATCATACCCCTACATTGGTGACCCCGACGTGATTGAACACGCAACTTTCGCTGAGGACGTCGTGAAAACGGAGCACGCGCACGGAAACTACGTGGCATCGACGCACGTGCACATGGACAGCGTGGCAACTAAATACGCGCATGTGCAGCGTGGCAGCAGAGGACGTGCATGGAGGTAACCTGAACACGCAATATGGGAGGCGACTCGCCCTTTTTGCTGGGGGAGCAAAAGGGCTGCAGACCTAACTCCAGACCAATTCACGGACACACAACACGGATTGCCAAGTATAGCGACCACCATGAAATACAGCACAGGAGTTTCCGGGGCGAGAGGCGTAAGGCGTATCAACCTTGGCGGCGAGGCCCGATTCCGCGCCAAGACGAGGATAGCGCAGCATACCCGAGGACAATGGATGACATGGCACACGGCGGCGGCACTCTACGGCACAGTGCGCGCGTCGTATTGGCGTATCACACTTGGGGGCGAGGATTGATACCGCACCAGTGTTGGATGGCGCAACCTGTCATCACATGGCTACGGCATGGTGGACGTCGCAGACACAAATTTGCTGCTTCGTACGTTCAGCTTCAAAAGCGTCTTATGAAGAGCAACATCATTTTCTGAACGATATGCTTGATGGTACTCATTTAGTATTAACTTATTGTTGTGTGCTCATCTTGTTTTTATTATTCGTTATTGTGTTAGTCATTAGAATGTATATATTCATAATTATAATTTAGTTCGTTGTTCAGGTACACATACCGTTTATAAAATTTCTGTTGACTTAGCACTAAGGCGCTCAAGTAACACGATAGCTATGTTTATTATTAGTAACTACTTACCAGTTCATTGTGATTCAATCATGTATGATTCAATTATATTATCATTATATTTTAAATAGAAATTTTGTTAACAGGTTCTAGACACATTTTTTTTGTAAAGGGGGGAGTATTGTAGGGACACTGCTGACGCATTAGTTTTATATACCGATGCGCATTGCATTAGCGCGGCGCAGCAGTCGTCTCCCCGCAACCACTGAGTTAGGTCGTAGTTTAGTATATTCTATATTTTATATCTGTATATTTAACTGGTACCAGTAAAGTTATTATATATCCCAAATGGACCTTCATTTCATCATACCCCTACATACCTTTAAAAACCTGATATCCGCATTCACAAATTACTATTCATTAAAATCAATCCAATGATTTATGTAGTAGGTATGCACGAACCGACATTGGCACCAACTATGAGGTAAAGTGTTCACCCTTCCTTTTTGGCATCGCCACGATTAAGGAAATAATTGAATGATACTGACATTCTATAAACAGCAAATATTGGTTCAAACAATACTTGCAACCAACACAAACATCCATCTAATAAAATACAATATAAATAAAATATGCATTGAACCCAACGTTGGATCAAACATTGGTTACATATAGAGTCTTATTTCAATTAATCCTTAGCAAATTGGAGTCGGGTCGTAGTAAGCAAATAGAAGAAAGAAAGAAAGAAAAAGATTTTTATTTTTACACGCCATCCGACGCACGGTAGTGACGAAACACAAATAGGTGTACAATTTACAACACAGATTAAATTCCGCTTTCAAAGGAACTCAAATTACTAATATCTAAACTTATAAACTATGGTGCAAATCCTGATACTAGGTTTACTCTGACTGTGATTCAAATATACATGTGAATAAATATTAGGTACAAAATAACGTTTCATTTGTATCTAGTAGAAACATATTGCTAAATTAACCTATTGCAAAATATCAGGTAAACTACGTAGACGACGTGAATACTCGGTTTAGTAAAAAAGTATGAATTGTCACCTGCTAGTATCTAGTAGTTTAGTTAGTAATTTTGTGATAACAAAGGAGTCAAAATATCATTGAGTTACAGTAGATATGTAAATAAAACTTTTTGTTTATTAAGGGCCAGACATAAGTCACCATCACATGCAGTTACGGGTTATCTTATATCACGGTAACAGACTAACACATGAAGACGATTCTCATAGTATCACGCCACGCTACACCAGGAAAGTATATTAAGAACCTAGTATTTTATACCGGTTCCAATAAATACGCGTCAAGCCTAAACAAATGTTGGATGAAATAGAGCCGATTCTCCGCATTAATATGCTGACTTAGTAGCTGTTCTGTAATTATAAAGAGTTTACTCAACAATAAACACTGTATAGTTGACATACAAACAAACAAATGTTTCTTTGTTCGTCACGTTGTTAGCTGAATATTGCATGTGTTTGGTATTAAATTATTATATTCGTTAGTCTTGACTTCTTGGGGTATATATATAAGCATTTAATATTACCAGAAATTTTAGAATAAAATACATTATAATATCGTGCCTGTATTCCCCGAGGGAATGTAGTAGGCAGAGGTATATATAGACACCAGTAGTGGTACACCCACATTTCACTAATAATGTTATTAAGTACCTTGTAATAGATGGTGAGCCTATAGCCATTATCTGGGCACAATTCCAAACTTCAAGCTGTTACTGAAAAAATTATAACAATAAAAAGTAATAACCCTTTTCCCCTTTTTGTAGCTAGAGAGGAGACATGGAATCCTCAGCTTCGTGGTGTCGGAGAGGAAGTATCTGCGTCGCAAAGGCCGGGAGCTGACGTCGAGGTGCCATCACTGTGACGACTGCCCCGAGGATACGGCACAGCACACGTTAGAGGTGGCTCCTGCTTTGGTCGAGCAGCGTCATGACCTTATCGGACCAGTAGAAGCGGGCGATCTCTCGCTTCCGGACTTAATCAGATAAATGGTTGGGAGCGAGAGCGCTTGGGGAGCCCTCGCCACCTTTTGCGAGGAAGTGATGCTCGCGAAGGAGCCGGCGGAACGGGAGAGAGGGGCCTGTCACTCTCAGCTCTGTCGCAGAAAACGCGGCAGACGTCGAAGGGCTCTAAATGATCTGTGGTCTGCGGGTGCGGGTCTCAGACTTGGGTAGTTCGTCCCTCGACCAGTAACAAGGCCGGGACGAATGCGCTCCTTGTTTGGGAGCGCACATCTCTAGTGGGTATTCGTGCAGACCTACTGTAGCTGGCCTGCACTGATGACGGGATCCGAGTGAATTTTTCCTCTCCCATTTCTTAGATTATTTTAGTCGTCTCATCAAACGAGTATGATTTTTTTTTATTCGGCGCCTTTTTCTTAGTACAAAAGGTCGTAAAACTATGTCACAACGCACTATAATATAAAGAAATTTAGTAACACATACTCCTTTATAGAAGTAGCGGTATTTTGTCGGAAAACGACGGCTGAGCCTCCACATTAGGTCTTTATTGCTTTTTTAATAAGACATATATATTCAAATATCGTACATGTCCGTACTTACATACAAGTATTCGTACACACAACCGGTGTCTAATCACACGTTCCTTTTAAGGCCATATTTTCGTATTAGACTTATATTGGAAATAATTTTCTAACATAACATAGCATCACACCTGCATTGCTTGAGGGGAAGCAGGGGC
Organism: Xylocampa areola; assembly: GCA_935421205.1. NCBI lineage: Eukaryota > Metazoa > Arthropoda > Insecta > Lepidoptera > Noctuidae > Xylocampa > Xylocampa areola. The sequence continues at coordinate 17,303,642 of OW285204.1, forward strand.
GTACATAATTGTACACCCACATTTCACCAATGCTATTAAGTCCCATGTAGTAGGTGGTGAGTCTTTTGCCGTCAACCGGGCACAATACCCAACACCGGGCTGCTACTGAGAATTTTCTAGCAGAAAAATAAAAAATAAACACTTTGCCTGACCTGGGAATCGAACCCAAGACCTCATGCTTAACAGTCGTGCTTGGGCTAGACCAACGAGTTCGAGAAAATATTTTAGTTTTCGTCATCTTTATAGAGGATATATTTAGTTTTTCTTTTATGTAGTACAGTATTTATTGTGCTAATACGACCTTACCTTTCATGTCAAATACAAATCCTTGAGGAAAAAAAAAAAGCACCAAACGTTCTGATTTTGAATCAACCAAGCGAAGTTCACGACAAGTTACATTTACCTACTCCCCAGTAATAAAACGTGTTCCTATGTTAAAAATATAATATCCAGCCCATAACTGTCCCACTGCAGGGCAAGGGCATCTTCTCATACAGAGAATTAAGGCACGAGCATTCACCGCGCTAGCTCACTGCGGATTGGCGGCTTCATACCATCAAGTCCATGTTTCCTCACAGTTTTTTCCTTCGCCATTTGAAAAACCACAAAATACTTTTTTATTTAAGAGCAGTACCATCTAATAAGTACAGAGTGGAAACGACAAGGTATCACATCATTGAAAATTTCACCACAGTCGTTACACAACGTAAAGTAAAAAGTATTTATTACCAATCAATAGTAAAAACATAACAATATAATAATTCTACGATCCTTTACCGAGTGGTGTAATTAAAATTTGCATGTAGGCAACACGAAACTAACTGTACAGTTTTCTGAATTGCCTCCCACTACGGAAGGAAAAAAATATGTATTCACGTCAAAAATCAAATTTTTCTACTACCATCTGTTATTTATTTTGATTACACTTCAGTTTACGAAATATGTATTTGTTGTCAAAATTTAAGTTGTTTCTGTATTAATATACATTTTCTACATGAAGTAACATTATTAATCCATGATGATAACAATAATTAATTGGTCTTTCGCCTCATAATAAAAGCGATATTGTCATTTGAACTACGGAAAATAGTATAACAATTTACTGTCTCAGAAGTAATTAATATATTTCTCCATATTATTTAAAGTCTATGAAAATTAAATTATAAAGTGGAATGTGGATCATAGATCTTTCCAATATAAGTTTCAGAAGTTTTCTGTCAGTGAATATTATGAGATATGGCTTCAATTGTGATATAGTAAACTAAACTAAATTTAGGGCATTGGTGTCTTATAACAGTAACTTCAAGTGGACGGGGTGAATTAAAGAAATGACAAATTCAAATTTACAGTGTCAATCTAAAAATTCCATACAATTATAGTTTGACATTTCAAATTTTAGCCACCTAAAACTGTGCCTTATAAAAATGATCGGAAATTTTAATTTGACGTGCCTAAATCTAAATTTGTCATTTCTTAATTCACCCCGTCTTGCTACTCTACTTATAGTAACTGTGTCTATTAGTAAAATACAACAATGCTCTAAATTTAGTTTCGGTGTGATACATCAAAATTGATGCCAATTATTTTAGTAAATAATCTAAACTTATTTCCAATAATCATTAAGAAAAGTTATGCCTTTATATGAAACGTAATGTACATGTGAGATTAAAGGGCACCCACGATACAGGAAGAAATTCCTAGTAGGTATACGGTAACAAATTTATTATAAAAAAGGGAAATATAAGTTTTAAGAAAGCACATACGTCATCCGGAATAACACACCCACTTACCCTAGAGATATCCAACGTCAAGGTGAAAGATAATTAAGTAAAATCTGTGCCAAATACATATAGATAGATTTATAATAACTTTAAACATAGTATTTTATCAAACCGGCAGTAGGATGCTAAGAACCTACTTTACAATTTCGCCAAACTTTTTGACATATGATTGTAAATTATCTTCGTTTCTAAATGATTTTTATACTTTTATGTATAAAAAATCTAAACGATTTGTAGAAAACAACATCGAATTTGCACCATCACAATACAATATTCTTTATTGCATACACAATATATCAATTATAAATAAAATAGAAGAAAATTTGAGAAATTCAAACGACGGTCTTATTACATTCTACAATAAAATTTATTTTTCCTTAAAGACCACACAAGTTCAATTGCGGGGCGAATTATTGCGATAGAGGCTAATATCAGATATAGTGCGCGTTTAAATTTTCATGTAATAAAAATAACCTGTTAGTAGATAGGTACAACTTCCAAGCTGAAAGCACACAACAAAACATAATATCGCATAAAGCTAGCTACAAATTCCTACAAGCTAAAATATCCTGCTAACTTATCTATTAAGTTAACGAAAGCAACTAAACACATGGGCGCATGTACATTAACAGTCAATCCTCACACGACCTTGAGTCTCGTCGCGAATGTCTAAACAGACGGGAGCAACTGACTCATACGCACATCGCGTGCTAACGAACGCTTGCACTGTGATATTGACCTAAATTGTGTAATTTTACGACGAACTTCAACGTCTTGTGATAACTGTAACGTTGTCAGTTAGCAAAACGCTCATGATTTCGGTGCAATGGACCTTGGGGGTCAAAATGGTGGAAGTAGGGTCGTGCATGTTTGGATTTGGAAATTCATCATGAATGTAGTTCCAGACTCCTACCGATTAAAAGTATCCGGTATCGCATGTTATTATTATAATATAGCTAAAGTTTATAAAGTAAAAATAACTCTCACAAGTACATAGGTACTTCAGTTATAAATAATCAAAGATTGGGTACACAGCTCTGAGCAAATAGTTTTAAAATTAACGTAATTAAATATACTTACATATCAAGAAAAGACACATTTGTAGTAATTAGTGAAAACCCAATCAAAATTAGTTCAGTAGTTACGAGAGATAAACTCATGCATAGACAAGTAGACGCGGCAGGGAACTCTGTTTTTTTACTATGTATAGATTTGTTATATCTAATGTATTGTAATGAGTAAAACAAGTTTTGTTAATGCTTAAATATTTAAATGTAAATCTAAATATAAATTCGTATGTGCTTAGCATGCTAGACGAAGACGAGTTTTTGTTTAGATTAATTTTAGTAAATAGTATTTAGTTCAAATGCAATTTAAAAAACCAACGTTCGCAAAAAAACGGTTCTGAATATGTATATATTATGCTAATGATATAGGTAAGGTATAAATGTGTTCATTATACGCCCAACAAAAACAAGAATTGAATTCCGTATTTTTATTACTTATGTTTTTCTAAGTACATAATAATTATGGATAATTTAATGATAGTGCATGCAGCTGGAGGTAGGGTTGCCACGCTTTTGAAGTGCAAAACTATAGCTAGGAAAGGTTACATATTGCTAAAAAAGACACTGCCCTGTCTTAGACACCTGTTATACCGATGCCTATTTTGAACTTTGTCCCGCATTATGGTAATCTCTACAGACTACTAAAACGACCATGTCGGTTGCACCAAAATGCCAAATTAATAAAAATTGACGGGTTCTACGAAATTTCACTTTCTTATAGTTTTGACCACAGCGCACCACTACTATTATTTCAATACAATATATCGAGACAAAATTATCGCTTATCTAAAGGTTATGTCAAAATAATAATAGGTAGTACTCATGTGCTGTGGTTAATTATCTTGTGGGAATTTGTAAATCTAAAGTTCGTTACGCATGCGTATGTGTTTGAAAGATTTTTCTGTAGTTATATACCTACCAAATTAAGAAAGACTGCCAGCATTTACGAAATATCACTTTCTTAAAGGCAATCGCAGCACAGCACTACTATTATTTTAACGTAACCTATGAGCGACCATCTGTATTTTTTTTTTGCACCACAACGCCAAATTAATAAAAACTGCCAGGTTTAAAAATATGTCACTTTCTTAAAGGTAACCTCAGCACAACACTACTATAATTTTTACCTTTAATATCTATATATAATAATAATATATATAATCTATATTTAATATATATAATCTGGTCTTCTTTTGTACCAAAATACCAAATTAATAAAGACTGACAGGTTTTACAAATGTCGTGGTCGCCGAGTGGTTATGGGCCCGCCTCTTGAGGCGCAGGCTGTGGGTTCAAATCTGGCATATACCAATGTGACTTTTTCAATGTCATATGTACTTTCTTAGTAAATATAAGACATTACAGACATACGATGAAGGAAAACATCGACAGGAAACCTGGACTTAATGGTCTGAAATCGCCAACCTGCAGTGAGCTAGCGTGGTGATTAATGCTCGTGCCTTCTCTTCTTCTGTATGAGAAGAGGCCTTTGCCCTGTAGTGGGACAGTTATGGGCTAGTTATGTTATGACAGGTTTTACAAAATATCACTTTCTTAAGGTCAAACTCAGCCCAACACCACTATTATTTTGACATAACCCTACAACCTTTAAGCGATATGCATCGTTCGTCAAAGATATTTTTGGTACGTGCAATGTATTAACATTCTGTGTCCGTGTGTTAGCGTCATTGTTTCACTTATTGTCCCACTGTGTGACGTTCGATGTACTAATTTAATGATAATTCCATTGCCTAATAAAGTCTTGTTGATATTTTTGGGTAAGTTTTAATTATGGGTCGAAATATGGCTGTGAGATCAAGATAAGACTTAGAAACTATACAGGATTTTTTCAAAGTTATACATATGTCTGTATAATATATTTTTAGTTGGAAGGAAATTTATAAAGTCGTCACTAGACGAACATAAATCATTAGCAAACAAACACCCTTTTCTAATTTTTAGGAAAACCCAAGTCATCATAAAAACTGAATGAGCAAAATACTTTTAATTGGATACCACTGTATCAGCATTAATGATTTAATTATTACATTAGATTAAAAACAGCAATATTTTTGTGATGTGGAAATAACAATATATACCTAATACGAGTATGATTGCGATGATATAATGATGTAAAAAATATGCGATTGGTAATAAAAACAACCTCATTGGCCTAGTGTTCGTAAGTGAATCTGCCACGCCTCATGTCCTGGGCTTGACTCCCGCGTCGGGCATAGTGTTATTGGATTTTATTGGAATATTTTTATTAGCTGCCTGGAATTTGGAATTGTGCCTGATTGATGCCAATAAGTCCCACATGGGACTTAATATAGAAAAGATACACTTCTGCCTAGCCCCTAGGAAATAAATGCGTGATTTTATGTCATGTGAAAAGAGCTGTTTGTTCTGGAAACTGTATGCTGATGAAGCCTGCTAATAAAGAAAAGTTTCCTTTAACCATTTTCCTTTTCGAGGTCAAGGGAAGGACCGCTCCCGAGACGTCGCGGTGTGCGGTCGGCAGCGCGGTGTAGTTGTCGAGAGAACGGCTGCTCCACCGCGTGTCGCGAGAACGATTCCCGCACGGAATAAATATTTGTATGATCTGCAGATAACTGGCATTTTGGGCGTGTGTGCATGCTCACATGCAAATAATTATGGGTCTGTAAAGCAGCTTCTTTTTAAATCTTTACGTTTACTTACTAATGTATTATTATAATGTCGAAGTAATTTTGTTCAAATTATATTTAATAGTAGTATTCAGATATAAAATTATTCATATCGATGGTCACATAATCAATATACTTAACATAAATCTTTATTACACCAAAGGAAAAAACTTAAATTACTCGTACATAGTTAATACTTACGTAAGTAATACATTAAATGCATCGGATAAATGATTTTGTGGTAAAAAAACGGTGCATTTATAATAGACCCCTCTATTATAAATGTAGAGCAAGATAGAGGTACATAATTATACAGACAAGAAACAATCGTGTATATATATATCTGCCTAGCCCTTTCCCAATTACATTGGGGTCGGCTTCCAATCAAACCGGATGCAGTTTAATACCAGTATTTTACATGGAGCGACTGCCTATCTGACCTCCACAACCCAGTTACTGGGTAACACGATATCTCGAGGTATGACTGGTTGTCAGACTTTCACGCCTCTGACTACCCGTAACGACTGTCATAGATCTTAATTTGACAACCGGGACCGACGGCTTAACGTGCTCTCCGAGGCACGGAGGGGTCTCGGTATGAATTGATGGTCACCCATCCACAGACCGACCGCGGCAAGCGTAGCTTAACCTCGATCGATCGATCTGTGCGGCTGTTACTTAGCCACGAGCCCCTCGTCGTTATAAACGTGTATAATTATACAAAATATATAAATGAGTAGGTATAAGGTAAGTTACATACCGTATATATAATCCGAGCATAGAATTTATGCACAGTCGACACTGTCAGGACTTTGGTAACTGCACACCTCGGAATAAAATTTGCTATTGCAAACTTTGTCTAGAGGGTATAGGTATTACTATAATTATTCGTATTATTATATTAAATGAAAAAGAATACGGTCGTGAGCAGTATTCGAACCTGCACCTCCCGGGTAAATACTCCAGGCGCTATATATCCGAGAGGCGCATGTTCGAATCCTGCTCACGACCGTATTCTTTTTCCATTTAATATAATAACTTAAGAGTTCGCTAAGCATGCGTTAATACTTTTCAAAGATTTATCTTTAATTATTCGTATTGTTATGTAAAACCTACACGTTGTCGTGGTGGCTAAGTGGTTACGAACCTGCCTTGTGAGCTAAGTACAGGTTGTGGGTTAAAACCTGGCATGCAACAATGCGTCTTTTTGAACTTTCATAGTTAAATACTAACTTTTAAACTATCGCGTTACATGATATTACTACATATACATTAACAGGAATATAATTTATTGCGCAGTAAAATGTATTGCGCGTGAATTCTTGTTAATATATATAGTTTCTTAGTTCATCTAAGACAGCACAGACAAACTATGGAGGAAAAAATCGTGAGAAAACCTAGCCTTACTGTGGTAACCCGCGTTGATCAATGCTTATGCCTTCTCTATATGAGAAGAGGCCTTTGTCGCTGCCTTGGTATAGCTATGAGTTTAACGTTAGGCAAAAAAATGGTCACGCCATTGAAATTGTAGACACAAAAATTAAAAATAATTCTTAGACACAACAACCTTTGTTCAATCAAGTTTAAAATATATCATGATAACTACAGCGGATAATGACAGCAACAAATTATGTAGCTATTATGCAACAAGTCCAAGTTTGACCACTTATTTATGGACGGACGAATATGACAACAAACAAAATACTTATGTATTTTTTCCCACAATTATCTATTTTGAGGAATAATAATTCAATCATAATAACCCTCGCCGTGTAGTAGGACTGTTTTGGATTGTTAATTATGTTTATGTTTTGGATTGATAATTAGGTTTATGTTTTGTATGTTACGTAATACGGAAGCTTTTCTTTAAATGATTATTGAATTATTGTAGACATTTATGAAATTATTATTAAATTGTAAGAAATTATACATAATATTTTTTTAGGAAATAGTGATTGCCTAGTGGCATGACCGTTGGACTGACAAGTCAAAGGTCGCAAGTACGAATCCACGGCACGCACCACTGACTTTTCGAAGTCATGTGCGTATTAAAAATTAATTATCACTTGGTTATAACGGTGAAGCAAAACATAGTGAGCAAACCAGCACACCTGAGATATAATTTCGATGGAATAATTTCCATGTCAAAGACCTACTGGTGGTTTTAACTGACATTATGTTGTTCATCAATCACACAATAAGAAGAAGAAGAAGGAAATTGTACATATTTTTTTATAGAATTATACTTATTTTTTATGAAATTACTTAAAAAATAATTTTAATGTTCATCAACATCGTTTTAATGAAATTATACATACAATTTTAGTTTGTCGTCTGTAGTTTTAGTGCCCACCAAAATATATGCCAACTAAAAACGTTCAGAGATTTCAGTTAAATGTGTATAAATTAAATTTTGAGGTCGCTTAATTTATCGCTTCTCGCTCTTAAAGTGACTGTCAGTTAAAGACAACAATGTTCTAATTTTAGTTAAGCTAAGCTAAATCTGCATTGTTGCGAAAATCATAATAATTTAGTATTGTCATTTCTGCCACCACGGTCCAAAACCTTAACCGACTTCATTAGTTTTTACGATAATGTAAAAATAAACGCAGTGCTACAAACATTCATTGCAGTGCATTAACCTATTTTAACATGCAATTTACAAATATGGTAGATTGGACTATTATCATAGACTATTAAGGTCTGTTCCAATCAAACCAGCTATTGCTTTTCATTTCGCATTGCAAAACTCAATGTAGCACACTGAAACGAATTCAGTAATACACACAATTTAATATTGGCATTGAAAAAATGATTAGTTATTTTCCACTTCCAATAGTTTCAGAGAGATCAAGGTTGTATTGTGAGAGTTGCAGCTCTATGCAGCGACAATTTCAAGTTATCTCTTCTTTTTTTGTTTAAAAGAATGAAATGCCAATACCATGCGTCATTGAAAACTCCCTCATTGGGTATTGATTGCAAGGGCGACTGCCGAGGATGAGGTCTTGGGTTCGATGCCCAATTGGGCAGTGCTATTGAGTTTTTATGTTAGAAAATTGTTATTAGCAGCCCGGAGTTTGGAACTGTGTTCTGATGGTAAGCGATTGTGTGGCCGAGGATGGAGCACGTGATCCATAAGAATTCTATTTACTTAAACCTTGAATATGCCTAGATTGTATTTATCAGGAAACACGAAAGGTGGCAGGGAGTTCCATTCATGGGTAGAACATGAATATACGTGGATCCAAATCGTTGCTTACAAATTCTCGGGATTTCCACGAGGAATAGGTAGTATGCGGTGTGTGTAACTTAATAATAGATAATAAATTCAGCTCATGAATTCCTTTTTGTATTTAAAAAAAAGACATTACCGCACACTAGGAATTTCCTCCTGCATCGTGTGTGCATTTACAGACATATAATCTCACATGCACACACACCCAGACCCGGAACAATTATCTGTAGATCATGCAAATATTTGTTCCCTGCAGGAATCGAACTTGCGGCACGCGATGCAGCAGCTGGTCTCTCGGCCACTGCGCCAACCGCGCCGGCAAACTAAGGGCTAAACTTAGTATACAAAAAATTGATCATAAATACTTATTACTTATTATTTGTAAACTTTTGGTCATATTCAATTCCATTCAGGCAACCCAAACCCATAGAGTAAAATTACACCTTAGGTCTTTGAATTCATACATAATAAAACTGAAAATATACGTAATGTAATGTTTTTATAATAGACTGATGCACCCTTATTAACTAATAACTACTTACTTCCAGATCAACTGATCTGATCAGAACTAGTTGTAGAACAACCAATTAAATCCATTTACCTAAGTAAGAAATTGCACAATATCCGTGCCTTAATTACCAACCGTAACCAATTGCAAAACTAATCGTTATGTATATAAAATATTGTGGTCATGACTTGGATCACTAATAAAAAATATGAATAATAATAAATAAATAAATACTAGTGGACCCTTTTTTGGATCTCGACAACAGCTCCACCTACCCTGGTCCAAGTACAGAACCACCCAGGTGATCCGATAGTTAAAAAAAAAATCATAGGAAGGAGGAAAAAAATTACCACCTCGAGGTAGTTTCATTAATTAAAGATAAATCTTTGAAAAGCATTAACGCATGCTTAGCGAACTCTAAAGTTATTATATTAAATGGAAAAAGAATACGGTCGTGAGCAGGATTCGAAACTGCACCTCCCGGATAAATAACTTCAGAGTTCGCTAAGCATGCGTTAATGCTTTTCAAAGATTGTTAAGGTAATTGCATCTTTACGACATTGTATTAACTGCAAAATTAGTCGTGTCGGTTCCATCACCTGTATAGGGACTGAATAGCAATGACGTCGCCAAAAGACGTGTTATAATATGGATGAAGAATTCGCGGTGGTGAGCAGAGGTCGAGATGGCTTAGTGGTCAGAGCGCCTGGAGTATTTATCCGTGAGGCGCAGGTTCGAATCCTACTCACGATCGTATTCTTTTCCCATTTAATATAATAACTTAAATTTTATTAAGATAAAAATCCCACACTCCCCAGTCTTATCCACAATTGCCGATTTCCACTGACAAAAAAAGGAGGTTACTTAACAATTCTAAGAAAATATCAAGATCTAACAAATGATGAGTCCTAAATAATCCGGTAGCAGACAAAGAGTCTCCGACAGATCTGACGAGCGATCTTTGAACAAGTATCTCCTGTGATCGTAATTACAGAAGTATTAACATTATAATAGTTTCTCTTCTGCGGATTGATTAGGAAGTATTTTTCGTACGATACCAGTAGCGGCCCGGAGTTTCGAATTGTGCTCGGTTGATGGCAATAGGCTCACCACCTATTTACATGGGACTTAATAACAACATTGTTGAAATGTGAGTGTACAATTATGTACACTTCTGCCTACCGACGGGGGTTAATACAGGCGTGATGCTGTTGTATGTATAGAAATTTTTAAAGGTTGCAATTTCCTTTTTCCGTCGTATTAATTTACAAGCTGGCAACTAAAACTCATAGTGTAGTTATACAGCTGTGTATACCTCTGCTTACCCCTTCGGGAATATTACTTTACTACTCGCATTCGCATTTTTTATTAATAAATACCCATAAAATAGACCGCCTGTACGTTTATTACGAAATTACCGAGAAACTCCTTTCTACGATCCAATAAACGACAAGTACATACAACTAGGTTTCCTACAAAGACTCCTATTCAACAGGTCTCGGAACTAGTCGACGGACTAACGGACCCTTTGTTTACCGATTCCAACTACAAAGTTATTTATACAAACTCTAGTTAAAAGCGATAACTAACAAAAACATTTGATGTAATTCGACACGTGTCTGTTGTTATTTTGTTTTCGTCACTGGGATACTCACCAGTTACATTATAATTGCACAATACAAATATTTTAACACGTCTTTTGGTGATGTCAACACTATCTATTCGGTCTCTATACAGGTGTTTGAACCGAATCCTAATCACGACCGTATTTCTCTTTCCACAAAAATTAGAACTCACATGCGTTAATGCGTTTATAAGAATTTATCGAAATATCTACTTTTTTCCAGATTACATTAATTTATTATTATTAATGACTTAAATTTAATCAATATATGAGCTCCTTATTCAATCAATCGTTCGGGTTGAAACTTAGTTGGTCCTTAACACTACAGAAGAAGAAAAAAGACATACCGACAACATTTTACCATAATATAAATTAAATTAAATACCTCTTTATTTTCAGACACAGGTCCAAGGTCAAAGTTAGTAAACTTAAAATTAGGTTAGTAAATATATAATGATTGCATACATAGAATATAGAACAGGTACACCGCAAGCACAAAACAGGTCCACAGTAACACAGAACACATATTTACAGACTAGAGACACACTAATACAAAAACAAGTACACAATAAATTTTGAAATGTTTACCTTCTGTTATTTCATTTATTTAGGGTACCTAGCTACTCCTATTAGCTGTCCAATCCAGTATTCCTGTATAGGACAGTCCCATCTGTTAGCAACCAATAAAAATATTAACCATCAATATATTTACCAACCCAAAAAAGGAGTGTTATTTATTTGTGATTTTACGTCATCAGTTACTAAATTACCGAATCAATTTGCTATTGAATTCTCACGTTGAATAAGCTTTACCTTATTCATTCATTTAACAAGCGTAATAAACTCCAGTTATGCATAAATTACGTCAAGTTATGGTACAGTAAAATAAGCACAAAGCACTACTATTAAGTCACTTTAAGTTGACTTTTACAGCTTAAGAAAACTTGGTGAACATAAAAATCTTTTAATTTTAATAGTTTATGAAGTTAGCTCTTTCTTTAACAGGGGACACAGTTTCGTTACTATGACTTTTTAGGGTTCCTTCACTGATAAGGAATACGGAACCTTTATAAAATCACTTCGTTATCCGTCTGTCTGTTAGTCTGTCTGTTTAGACCCTTGTTCTCAAGAAATCGTGGAGATATAAAGTTGAAATGACTATCAAACATTTAGATCTCTGGTCCCTTAGAGCTCTAAATAAACCAAGCTTCTAAGTCCAAAATATACATTTATACCCACTGAACTTAAAAAAATACGGACGGAGCGTTGCGTACTACATGTGAGAAGCATGCCTAGTCATCCAATTTCGCTTGTCAAACACGAGCTAAATGCATACAAATACTTAAAACTCATCCATTCAGCGCCAGTACGCTGTGTGTGTGTGTGCTGCGTAATCTATGTTTCGCTTATGACAAGGCAAGGTTACACCCTTTTTTTTCAGATCCGTGTTTATAGCACATATATTGACACTCGGCCAATAAATCAAGACCTCTATCGTACTTCCCCTTGACATAAAATTATGAAATTTAACATTATAGACGAGAACAATTTCTCAAATCCGACTGTTAGTTCCAGAGATTAGAGCGATTAAACAAATTAATAAACTGGTTCGCTTTATAATATCAGTACCTATAGATGTGTATGTTATAGTTACCTTCAATATTGTTTTTATGTGCACCTACAGATTTATATAGATTTTACATAGGTAATACACAATTATTATACCCCTGCATAAACTACATTTACCAAAGTTATAAAATTATGAACTCATTGCCCTCATATAAATGAAGTGTTTACCGATTTTATTCATTCATAATATTTATCTTTATCTAAATCATTTTATTGACACATGATTTATAATTGCTATCAGTTGATCATAACTTTCGTACATATCTACTTGTCAGAAATTCTCTTAGTCATCCACGGTTAGAATTATTATCTGTGGCTCGTCAGATACAATGACTCATTGAGTATTATTACTCAATTACTTCAATTTTTTAGGTGTTATTGCTCAATTTGATTTTGTACTCGGGTATACCCGTTTTTTTTTTTATTGAAATACATAATTTGGTCGTAATTTCGCATGCTGATGGAATCAAAAGAACGAACGCAGAAAGAATAAATTTTAACATCACAAATAAGGCAATGAGATAAGATTAATTTTGGGGTTCTATAGTTTACTGCCTCGTTGGTCTAGTGGTCCCAAGCGCGACTGCTGAGTATGAGGTCTCGGGATCGATTCCCGGGTCAGGCAAAGTGTTATTGAGTTTTTCTGATAGAAAATTCTCAGTAGCAGCCCGGAGTTTGGAATTGTGCCCAGTAGATGGCAATAGGCTCACCACCTATTACATGGGACTTAATAACAGCATTGGTGAAATGTGGGTGTACAATTGTGTACACCTCTGCCTACCCCTTCGGGGAATACAGGCGTGATGCTATGTTATGTTATGTTCTATTGTTTAGTCAAGTATTTATTTATTTATAATATGGGACATACAGCATACATCAAACCCTTTGGCTCAGCCACGTACAAATACGTAGGTACTGCATAACAATAAAAATCTATTGTGTCTGCTAATTAGCGAGACAACGGCTTAAGTTCATTAAATAACATTGCAACGAGGGTTCTGATATTATTAAACCTAATAAGGATGTACACGGCATTGACAATAAATAGTCTGTGAAAATCAGAATAACTTCAGCACGTATAATTTGTATTAAAATACTATAGTAGGTAGTTAAAATGAGACTGTAAAAAATAAACCCATTTAAAAATTTAAATTAATTTATTTGATGATACTTCGATATTGAGTTTTAATTAAAAAAAATAAGATATTTAAAAAATATATGATAAATTCATTGCGATGTGCAGCAAGCACAGACAATGTGAGGGCAGAACAGATCTGCTTACACGAATATTTAATTAAAATTACATAGCTTGTTTTACAAAGGTAATTAAACTTTGGATCAACCAAATATTTCAATAAACCGATTAAAGTGTTCTGAGTGGTTAACATGTCAAATAACTTGACATGATAAGACGTGTCAAATAACTTGTTTTATTAATACAAAAGGTTAATTAATATAGTGAGTCAGTAACCAATAGGGCTTAATAGAGAAATTACAACAAATTTGTTGAAGAAAATAAATTTACCCACACAAAGTAATATCTTAGGTTTTCGCGATCACTACACATTTTAATAAAACAACTTTTAACCCTATTAATCGCGTGTATTATTGGTTTTTGTTTTTCGTGACGTTTCGAACACTTTGCAGCGTTCGTGGTCGCAGGAGGACTAATACACGCGATGAATCCGGTTAAAAGTTGTTTTATTATAAATAGCCCATAACTGACCCACTGCAGGACAAGGGCCTCTTCTCATACCGAGAAGTCACGAGGTTTGATCACCACGCTACCTTACTGCACTTTGGCGATTTCAGACTGTTAAGTCAAATTTTCCTCACAACGTATGTCTGTGATGTCTTAGATTAAATAAGAAAGTACATAATGATATTAAAAAAGTCACATTAGTACATGCCAGTTTTAAAGCCACATCCAGTGGTCCAAGATGTAGGCCCGTAACCACTCGGCCACTACCACCACATATCATTATACAATGATCTATAAATCATATAAATTTTTATTCCGCATGGGAAGCGAATCGGTGTCAACCGACGCGGCAAGCATTCTCTCAACAAATTGCGCCAACCAAGTCGCCATTCGATCAAATGGCCTTCAAAATAATTTGCGCTATGATTACCCATCCATCTCAATGAACGAATTCTAACAAAATTATTATAACGTGAATCAAAACAAAATTATGTACAGTAAACCTTCAGCGCTTAATTTGTCTGCTACCCTCAATTACGTTCCGAAAAATATTGTTTACCAGCCATGTTGTTTACTCATTTTTATTTTAATGGAATACCGAAAATATTTTTCTCTTCAAAATCCTACTTAAACATGAGTAAACAGTAGCCTAGACAAAATAAATTAGGTAGCAGTCAAAGTATATTTTATTATTAAAATAATACGTAAAACAAGGCAACAAGAAAAACTTAAATGGGAGATTTTTTTTTACATTAATATCTCTAATCTTCTGGTAAGTTTCTAAAGCTTCAAGTGAACTTCAAGTGGCTCGAATGAACAGATTTCTGCTGGGCAAGCATGTTCTATCGTCGACCATTGGGGTTACTCTTGAAACTTATACCAATTCCAATTCAATTCCAATCCAATATCATACCAATTCCAATCCAATTACAATCCAATTTCAAACCAATTACAATCCAAAACCAATCCAAATACAATCAAATTCCAATCCAATTCCAATCCAATTCCCATTCCAATTACAATTCCAATCCAATTCCAATCCGATTACAATCCAATTCCAATATTAAATAACCTTAAAACAACACGTAATTTTAAAATAAATTTACTTACTGTTGCCTCAATTTTAAAGCATTTTGTCTTCATATTATTCCGAATCTATAATATTTTTTTAGATATTTCGGAATTTAAAAGTACGAACTGACATATTTCCAATGTCAATCGATCGGAATTATTTTCAAGAGCTAGCCCACATATCATCGCTTGACATCAGGGGAGGTGGTGGTAAGAATAATGTCAACTGAGCGTTCCCGAGTGCATGGAGTATTTATACGGGAGGCGCATGTTCAAATTCCGATCACGACCGTAATTTTCTTGACACAAAAATGTACAAATTTTGCTAATAATTATTTGTATTAATTAATAATGTTCACCGATTATAATCACGAGCATTTTTCGGGTTTGCCCAACTAGTTTCGAGCTCAACGGAGCCCTTAGTCATGAGCTGAGCCCGCGTCAATGTCGTGAGTCAGACTAACCTAGCAACTCGAAAAATGCACGTAACTAGTAACCGGTGAACAATAATTGATGTGAATATGAATCACAAAAGTTATTATGCAAATAATTATTTCTCTCAGTTAAAACTTGTTCAATAAAATATTAATGTTAAATCATAATAATCTAATCTAAAAAATATAACATAATTACTCGAAATAGGATTATTTGCTTCCAGCTTTCCGTTATTTTTGTAGGTCAAGAACTCGGCTTCGCAAAATTAAAAACTGTGCAACAAAACAATCAGTCATAAATTGTCTAGGAGTTAATCAAGTAATTTACATAACAGTATTAACGTCTAATAAACGTATAAAAACTTAGGGGAAATACCAAGGTCTAATTATATCAGTCTATAAATGTCAGTTATTCATCTATTTTTGCTTCAAACTTTATAATTGCTTTGATAGATATTTCGATTAATATAATTATTTTCGTATAATCCATTATATTAATATGTGAAATAAATACACAAGACTAACAAAACCGTAAAGTATAACTAAATAAAGACAATGAAATCTTCACTCCAAGTAATTATCTCTATGATTATTCGAAAGATACTTCCTCTGCCCTTTAAAGGAAATAACCATCATTAATTAGTATCAGTGATTTTTGCACGGAATCATGAATGAATATTAAACGCAATAACCTTAATCCTTAAGTTCCTACTGTTTAACTAGGTAGTATAATCATCTGGTATCATCACCACTCAGTGGTGAGTTTTGCCCATAACTCGTCCGACATGCGGCTGATTTGAAGGAAGCTGGAAGGCTCATGTATAATAATTATAAAACCGTTATATTCCCCGCTATCAACACCCATATCTTCCATCAATAAAAATCATTGACGCAACCAACAAAGTAAAAACCGTAGTTTAATCCAACCAGTTTGTATAACAATAATATGACCTGGTCAATATTTTGTTTAAATATGACGTTGTGATGAATGAGCATTCTTGTTTTTGTTCTATGGTTTTTTCTGGTTAGCTCAATAACACAATAAAAAAAAACTCTAAATTTCGAATTATTTCATACATGACCAGTTTTAACACAAAAAAAAAAACAGAAATACTCTAAATCTTTGATTATTATTATCACCAGTTTTATCATTAACATAAAATTTTAAAATCAAAGTATTTTGCAGATCAATTTCAATTTAAAAACGACAATAAGTATGTTCAATAGTCAGGAATTAATAGAGAAACGTTTTGGTTACGACTCGATATGGCTGTATGAATGGAGGAAGGATTGTGTATTCTGTAAAAAGATAATACGGCTTTTCTCAATTTCAAAGTCTAAAGTTTCTATTTCACATAAACTATATTAAGGCACTTCTGAAATTAAAGGTCAGAATTTAGAGATGCACGGTTCCAAATAGTCGTTTTCTACGGAGAAGAACCGGGAGGAAAGTATATGGTATTTTTATGGTTCCGTACCTCAAAAGGGAAAAACGGAACCCTTATAGGATCACTTTGTCGTCCGTCTGTCTGTCAAGACTCTTTATCTCGGTAACGCGTGGATGTATCGAGTTGAAATTAAAACCATATACTCAGGTCTACAGCCCATTGAAGCTGTGAAAAAATAAACTCCTAAGTTAACGTAAAATGAAGATACGGCCGTTTATGCCGCAAAACGTATATTTCGACACTCTCAAGAGAATCAAAATCAAAATCTAGAATTATTAAATTTTGCAAGTAATATCGTCTTATACTACAAGTACAGGGAACAATACACTAAACCAACTGCCTCGTTGGTTTAGTGGTCCGTAGCGCGACTGCTGAGCAGGAGGTCTCGCGTTCGATTCCCGGGTCGGGCAAAGTGTTATTGAGTTTTTCTGTTAGGAAATTCTCAGTAGCAGCCCGGAGTTTGGAAATGTGCCCGGTTGATGGCAATAGGCTCACCACCTATAACATGGGACTTAATAACAGCATTGGTGAAATGTGGGTGTACAATTGTGTACACCTCTGCCTACCCCTTCGGGGAATACAGGCGTGATGCTATGTTATGTCATCGAGGTTAAGCAATGGTATGAACGATGATTCCTGAACTATTTATTTATTTTATTAGTCCGACTCGCACTTGACCAGCTTTATTTTATTGTGTCTGTCAATATTCATGCTTATAAGTGTTACTACTGAGAAGATGGTTGATAGACCTCTATATCTCTGTATGGAAGGAAAAGGCGCGTTGTGCTGACCCCAAATAAATTGTGATAAGGGAAGAAGAATGATAATCAAACTATATTCGATATTATAAGATTAACTGCCTCATTAGTCTAGTGGTCGTAAGCGCGGCTGCTGAACGTGAGGTCCTGGGATCGATATCCGCGTGGGGTCTCTCCCCGAGTTATTGGGTTTAAATTCTCAATAATAGCCTGAACTTTAAAATTGTGTCTGGCCGAATATATAGGCACCTACACAGTTGCCTATCCCTTTGCGGAATGCAGGCGTAATACTATATTCTGTTAAGATATTAAAGGAAAATATTATAAGTTAAATATTTATAAATAATTCATTGTATTAGTCAATACGGAAGTGTGTTGTAAAGCTATGTAAGCCACTTGCGGTTCAATGTCATACGTATTTTGTTCACGTTCTATAACCGATGGTGTTTCAAGGTGCCACTGCGCAGCTTTAGTTTCTTAAATTCGGAATTAAGAGAAAGATTTACGACTTTATTTCATAGTAAATATATAAACTGCATCGTTGGTTTAGTGGTCCGAGCGCGACTGCTGAGCAGGAGGTCTCGGGTTCGATTCCCGGGTCGGGCAGTGTTATTGAGTTTTTCTGTTAGGAAATTCTCAGTAGCAGCCCGGCGTTTGGAAATGTGCCCGGTTGATGGCAATAGGCTCACCACACGGGACTTAATAACAGCATTGGTGAAATGTGGGTGTTCAATTGTGTACACCTCTGCCTACCCCTTCGGGGAATACAGGCGTGATGCTATGTTATGTTTATGCTAAATTTATAAAATTCTTTAGGTAATTTAGTTTACTCAAATTATAACAATATAGCATTACAGATCGAGACAACAGAAGTGGATGTACAAGTATTTACACCTCTGTTTTCTCCTTTGAGAAATACTCTGAATATCATTTCAAATTATCCTTTAATATATATTATATATTTCACATCATATATAATTATAATTTTAAATCGAAAAAGAATACGGTCGGGAGCATATCCGAGAGGCGCCTGGTTGAATCCTGCTCATGACCGTATTCTATTTCAATTTAAAATTATAACCTTGCAGGTCGCTAAGCGTGCGTTAATGCTTTTCAAAGATTTATCTGTCTCATATATAATATACATAGTCAAAATATAATTACATAATTGACATCTTTGCTAATGCAAATGACATAGATTGCATGTCAATTGCAGTGCATCTTTAAACTATGTCAACTTAAACATTAGTCAATAAAATAACGACGTAACTTCCTATGCTTACTGGCCAACTTTCGACATCATATCTAAACTATATAACTATATATAACTCATTTTGTCCACAATCTGGTTCAGAGTAGCCCCAATACTTTTGGAAATAATTTCAATTCCAATCTCAAATCAATGTCTTAAATTAATGCGTAATTTTGAAATAGATTTAGTTTATTTTGTAATGCATGACAATGTATGAATTATATTTTTTTTTCTTTTTTTAGATTTACCTACCTATTATTCGGCCTATTTTACACGACTGCCCAAAAAAAGTAGTGTTAAGTTTTTAGGGTTCCTGTATTTATGTATGTATATGTTTTTAAGTTTATTTATTTCACTAAACTTCTAAATGCCTGCACCAATTTCGATGAACGTGGTATTGTTGTATTTTCAAGAGTAACCCTACAGATTTTCAACGCACCGCCGTGAACATAGATATATATATAAATAACGCAACTACGTCCAATTGTATTTTGGAAACCAAGCGTGTTGGGTTTTGTGAGCCTTTACTGTATCAAAACACCTTTAAAACATCTCCAATTAAATAGTTTGTAAATTATACATTTTATTGTGCACTTTTTACTATTTTTTAATTATTTACTACGGGTGAGGATTGCCTCGTTGGTCTAGTGCCTTAAGCCTTAAGCGCGACTGCGAACCATGAGGTCCAGGGTTCGATTCCCAGGACCTCATCCTATCCTCCCAGTACCTCGGGGAATATGACATTGGGTTTTTCTGTTAAAAAATCTCACTAGCAGCCCGGAGTTTTTAATTGTGCCCAGTAGATGATAATAGACTCACCAGCACATGAGACTCAATAACAGCATTGGTGAAATGTGGGTATACAATTGTGTACACCACTGCCTTCCCCTTCGAAGAATACAGGCGTGATGCTGTGCTATGCTATGTTATGTTACTATGGATATCATGGACAGCAAATTGATCTTAACAGCGTAAAAGTAAACGCTGTGCACTTACTTTAAGTACGCACAAGTATATCTGTGGTTCATTGTATAGATATGTATCTTTAGATCAATAACATTTTGGGTCATAACGCTAATAATTATTAAACAAGAATAACGAATGCTAAACGAAATCCTTGGTTTCCATAAGACGATGGTGATGTTGAGAGGGAGCGCAGGGCGCTGTCGGTGAGAGCGAACATGCTGGCTCGCAGGTTTTCTCGATGCTCAGACGCAGTAAAAATTACGCTTTTTAAAGCATACTGCACGTCATTTTATTCGAGCAGCTTGTGGGCCAACTGTACCAAGAAGTCGATTAGCGCCCTGCGTATACAGTTTAATAATGCGTTCAGGGTGCTGATGGGGCTGCCGCGTTATTGCAGTGCGTTGGAGATGTTTGCAGTAGCTCGTGTCGATAGTTTCGATGCGATTATATGGAAAAGGGCAGCATCTCTGTTGCATCGGGTGCGCGGCAGCTCCAACGGTATCATGGGAGCGTTAGCCGACAGCGGGAATTGTCCACTGCTCGGATATATAACTAAATTATTAAGGCCTGTAGCTAAATTTACTTTATACTAACATAGTTTGTAAGTTGTACTAACAATATGGATCTAATTATCTGATTTCACAATAAACATAATAATAATAATAATAAACTATCGTATGGAGTAAATAAAACGGAGAATACAAAATAAGAACAAAATGTCCACCTACCAATTAATTTAATTACATAATTGACACCATTGCTAGATCTTAGTGATTGCATCTCAATTGCAGTGCAGCACCAAACTATGTCAGTTCAAACATTAGTCAATCAAACTAGGTGACTTTTGTGCAGTTTACTGGCCCACTTTCGATTGCACAACATTATATCTTATAGCTCGTTTTGTCCACAATCTGGTTGAGTTCAACGCACCGCCATGATGCCAAGAATGTGTTTATGCAATCAACAGCTCAGGCGCACGCCAATTAAAGGTTTTGTATGGTAATGTAGTTAATTGATTTCATAGAGGCTTTATTTTTAAATAAATCTACGTTTGCCCACCAGCTCGCCTGTTGGAAAACGAAGGTGTAGCCCAGGATGGAGCACGTAGATCCAGAAGAAATCTATTCATTTTGGCCTTGAATATGCCTAGATTGTACTTCTCAGGAAACACGGAAGACGGCAAGCAGTTCCATTTACGGGCACTACGTATCATGAAAGTGGATCCAAATCTTTGCGTACAAATTTTCGGAATTTCGATTTCTTTGAATTCGAGGAGCGGGTGATTAAAGTAATGCCTAGTGAATTTTATATCATTGCCGCCGATTCGTTTTGAGATCGCCTCTTGAGGTACAGGTACAAGTGCTAACTTGTACCAATATGACTTTCTTATTTGAACGTTCTTAGTTAATCTTAGGTAGATGCTCTCAAACATATTTCATCTACCGCCCACTTTGGGAATCAATTATTTTCTAGCGCCGCTTTTATGTCCCTACAATACTAATATTCTGAAATTATCAAGACGCAGTGAACTAGTGTGGTTATCAATGCTCGTGCCTTCTCTGTATGAGAACAGGCCCGTGCCCTGGAATGGGTCAGTTATTGGCTGGTTGTTATATGATATGAAAAAATTTAACCAGGTAAAGACGTGACCGCGTAAGGAACTCGATGGAAGACACAAATTGCTGATGTAAGCCGTAAAGCTGCCAAGCTTAAATGGAACTAGGCGGGCCATGGTTGCCGAATGCCGGAGGAGGTATGGGCGAAAACCATTTACACAGTGGACAACAGCAAACGACAACGTGGCAGTCCCAGATGGAGATGGTGGGATGAATTGGACTCCTACTTAAAGGTTGGCCATATGTGGCATTGGACAGAGACAACTGGAAAGAGGGACGGGAGACCTTTACCCTGCAGTGGGTTGCTATAGGCTGATAATAATAAGAATAATAAGGACGTGACTAATGCGACATTGACGTAATACGATTTATTTTGCGCATGACCTTGTTTTTCTAAATAGTTGCATTGTACTTTATATTACTTTTTTGTTCGCTTGTCTTCTGCTATGTGATATCTGTTAGATAATCACCAAATAACTATAGTGATTGTAACTTAAATATAAAAAGTATAAACTTCATTAACCTTATTTGAAATCCGGATTCACTAGCATTGAATATTTAAGTCTTACCTATATAATAATTACGAATATAAGGAACAAAATGATTAATATTAAAATAATAATTAATTATGTAGGTGCAACAAACTCAGACATTTAAATAAAATTTCCGTTGAATTGTTTATGTGAAATAAAAACTTTTGACTTTGAATAAAATAACGACGTCTTGTATTTTTGAATATTTTTGTATGTATTTAAATTTCCCCCCCGGGCCGAATATCCGGTCACGGTGGCCTTTTTCTACAGAGATTAGCCAAGAACGCAGGAGATATTATAGTGCACAAGTGTACGAGCAAACACAGGTGCACTCCTTCTTCCTTCACTCTTATACACCGATGGGACAGCAATTCGATACAACCGGAGAGAAATCAGGCGCAGGATCGACGGCTTTATATACTATCCGAAGCACGGTGGTGACACATCGCCAACTTCCTAACTCCATTCTGCTACTGAAAATTCCTTAACAGAAAGACTTTACCCGACCCGGAAATGAAACTTAGGACTTCACGCTCAAAAACCACACTTGCGGCTATTAGACTAATGAGTTTAATATTAATGTGTGCATGTCATTTTGTGCACGAAGGTAAAAAAAAAACACCTGCTTAATATTAATGTAGATATCCTTTTCTACCTATGTCTAAACAGATCTTTACACAACACAAAATAAATCTCATAGATACCTTCAAAAACTATGTTCTAATAGGTACCTAAAATACTTGACAATCGCCAAATACGTCACAAAATGCGTAGCCGAGTGAGTTTTAAAGGTTATTGAATACATTATATTGATATGAATGTATTGAAGACACGTGGTCGGACACGTCATATTCATTTCCTTATTATTAATATATATCGCAGAATAATATAATTATATATATAAGATAACTCCTTTTTGACAACTTTATAGTTCGCTAAGTATGTGTTAATGCTTTTCAAAGCTTTATCTGTATTTGTTAAAGTAATTGCATGTGTTCGACATTGTATTAACTGCAAATTTAGTCGTGTCGATTCGATTTGCTGTAAAGGGACTGAATAGATGGCAATGACGTCACCAAAAGACGTATTAAAATGTGGAAAAAGAATTCGCGGTAGTGAGCAGAGGTCGAGATGGCTTAGCAGTAAGAGCGCCAGGAGTATTTATCCGGGAGGCGCAAGTTCGAATCCTGCTCATGACCGTAGTCTTTTTCTATAAAAAATAATAATTTTAGAGTTCGCTATGCATGCGTTATAGCTTATCAAAGATTTATCTGTATTTGGTTAGTAAATACTTTTCACGGCTTAACTTTTCATTCGAAAGCTTTTCTGACTTTCGTATATTCTACTTAAAAGAAAGAAAGAAAGGTTTTATTTTCGATAAGCACAGGATACAAAAAGATTATCTAATATATAAAAATCTCGTGTCACAGTGTTTGTTATCTAACTCCTCCGAAACGGCTCGACCGATTTTTATGAATCTTTTGTGTGTATTTGGTAGGTCTGAGAATAGGTCGTAAGCTATTTTTTAGACCCCTAGGTGATATAGGTGGCCCTATCCAGCAAAATTATATGGCAGAACAACGTTTGCGGGGCACAGCTAGTATATATATATATATTTATTTTTTTCTATTCAAACACTTCATACATTAAATTCGCAAATATTTCCAATAATATTTTTTGAAAATGTAATCCTACCAAAAACATTTCATGTAAAGTTGGTTGCCAAGACTTCCAAGTTTATAATGCTTTTACTGTGAAAAAGTTATGAGATCTCTAGTGATCCAACCTCATAGTTGAGCTCAGATTTATATTACACGTCATAGTCTACAGGTCCTATCTAAAGTCCAAAGTATATGGCTCTACGTGTTCTTGACTGTACTCATTTATAACAATGAACAAAACTAAACTCTACCTTAAGTCCTTACTCTACAAACTCTATATCTTGGTTAAAAAGTATGGCTTGCCTGTTTTTTATTGTCACAAACTGTTCCTTATGGACTATGATGAGGATGTTAAATGTTATGTCACGTAATAGTTCCACGAACATTAGGGAAAGTATCCAATTTCCAAATTTTTCCATTGTTTATAAGCAAATACCTGCCAACTTACAACATTTTAGCCTTCCAGTACTTCAGGAAGTACCTACATGTTTTGATGATCATCAGTCAGTGAATAAGTGAGTCACGATCATCGACGTATTTCAGATGTCAATAAATCTGAATTCATAAAAGAATAATTGATACTAGAATAGTGTGTTTTGATAAGTCTGCTTAGGACATCTTATCCTGAAAATGTCAGCTTTATAGCATTATCCAGATCGACGATATGGCGGTTTAAAAATACGACGCAACGCTTCCAGAAAAGGTAAGTAGTGCCGCGCTTCCTTCGCCTCAACTTGGCGGGAGCACTGCCGTGCCCCCAGATCTATTTGAATCAACAACCAGATTTAAAATCTCATTATTATTAATATTAAATAATTTAAGAAGTAAGCACCATCTGGCCACAATTCGTATGGATATATATCTTAGAACAATTCTAATTTGATTATTTTAATACAAAACTCATTAAATCAGAAATCCAAATCATTCAGGTTTACAGATATTAAAGAATTTCTTAATAAAATTTTTTTTTGGTGCAGACAATAATATAATCACGTAAAAGCTTAAAGGTTAAAGGTTAAAATCAGTTAAAATTAAACGCTCTAAGCTAAGCTACTTTATAACTGATAACTTAGAATATTTTAGTATACGATATGATTTTTAACTTTATAGACCACTAATGACTAAAAGGCTTCATTTGGTAATCAATCATAGGACCCGGGTATTATTAACTGTAAAAATATTTTTGTAATAACCATGTCAGTCAGTAATTTTCTTTTCATTTAAAATAGGCATTTTTCGAGCACTTATTACACTTCAAATAATTTTAGTTGCTCAGTTCGGTGGATAAAACAACGCAGTAATTCTAAATAAACATCTAGTCCAGTTCCACTCGACCCCTCCAACGAAATACCTTCATTCTCGTGTTTTCTTATCCAAAAATAATAATATTAAAATAAGTATTTAAATATGGAAGCGCACGAGTGTCAAAACGTTTTTAAAGATAACTTTTCGCTCGTCACATAACCGGTTTTATTTACTACCGGATAACCAGTCTGGATGACAGAAAATTTGTATAATTAAGCTCTTTGATGTTTATGTCCACATATTATTAAAACGATCAACCTAATGTTACCCAATCATGCGCAATTAACTCGATATGTTACGGTGTAAGTGAAAAAGGTTTAGGTTAGAAAACCAATTGATGGGAAACCCTTTTAACATTAATTAAACCCGGTTATTAACAGATTATATGCTGGCTGAGGCAAACTGTACGATTAGCTGTTTTCGCTACGGGTTAAATTTCCAAACGTACACAATATTTTGCAAAATAACTTAATAATTATTGTTCAACGCTTATTACTCAACTACATTCTTCGGGATTGCCTGACTAATTTCGCGACAGTTTGACTCGCGATATCGTCGCAAGCTCAGCGCGGGCTCCGTTTGAGTTCGAAACTAGTCGAGAAATGTACGAACAATGCACGTAAGTAATAACCATTGAACAATAATTAATATAAATGTGTCTCAAAACACACATATATATAAATGTCGTAGAACTGTTTGCTTTTCATGTGCGATTTGTCTTTTTATATTCACTTACTATAATAAAAGTAATTATAAAGTTCCTTCACTTCCTGGTGTACATAACAACCGTCATAGAAAAAGACATAATCTTGACAGAAACCATTTTCTATTAAAAGTCAAGCCATCACCTTAATTTTGTTAACCCTTACACGTTTCGACGTCAGTCGAGAGATGCAATAACTTCTTTCCAAACTAAATTTGAAAATATTTAAAATGGAGACGCGTTTTTATAAGTAAAAGCATTATTACTTTTACAATAAATCTCAAAGAAAAGATAACGTCCTTTACATTTAAAATTTATTTCGATACGATGCTCGGTCCTATCGGTGAAAAATATCAGCGCTTTTTAAAGATATACAAAGACGAATACAAAGGAGTTTCTGTATCAGACGGAATCGTTTAATTTCATTCAATTCTGAATGTGAAGTTGAACTTTTACGCTTATCTTAAAAATTCTAATCTTCAACCAAATTTACACTAGAGGTGAAGTACTAGAAATTCTCAAATTCGGTAAAAAAAAAACTTTAATTTAATCGTAACGTATCGGCCATAGACTCCTGGTCTTTTTATCCAATGACATATAATAATGTCGAATTATCTATTCCATATAGCACGACACAGCAATAGACTAATTTTTATGTAATTTTTCCAATCTCGATAGTTCTGCATCTGTCGGGAACTCTCCATGGCTGCATTCCTTTAGTTTAATCATGGAGTCTCCGGTTGATGCCCCAACTCAATTTAGATTAAAACTCTTACAGGGGCCTCTGTGTGTTTGACCTGTGTCTCCAGACAAGCCCTCCAAAGGACCGGGGTTTCTTTCCAATGGAGGAAATGCCGAGAATTTATAGAGATACCAATAATAATAATAATTGTTTATTCAGAAAAAGTGCAACACAATTTACAAATTTCTTATAATTAAAAAAAAGCAGACATTGCATATTTGCCTGAACTAGGTTGAACCTATGCCTCAGGCTATGAAGTGCATGGAATAGAAAAGACAAAATTGATAAACTCTAATGAATTTTTAGAGGTCAGTATAGCTTAATTGCCAGAGCGCTCTGGAGTATCCGGGAGAGTGGTGGATGGGGAGTACCGAGATTTTTTAATTAAATGAAATACCCACACTCCCCGATCTTATCTCCAAGGCCTTTTGCTTCCAAAAAAAAGGTTTTCTGACATGGCTTTACGAGCTGACATCGACAACATCTATAGGGTGTGCTGATTTCCTCACGATGTCCACCTTCACCGTTTTAAGCAAGTGCTAATTAATTTCTAATACGCACATGACTCGATAATCCAGTGGTGCGTGCCTTGGATTCGCAATTGCGACCTTTAACTTACCAATCCAACGGTCATCCCTACCAATAGGTTATCACTGCTCTCAAAGAAAAGTTTATAACCTACTAACGAGTCATGACGGTGTTTTATATTCCACATAAATTCTGCATAAACATTACGCCTCCTGGTAGTGGCAATTTGATATGAAACAAAACACCACTGTACGACCCATTAGTGTGATTAACAATCCTATTGATCATGGAAATTGAAAATCAATAGTTGATACCGAAATGCACAAACGTCATATTGACATAAGAGAGATTATTTACATAATTGTCACGTATAACTGAGCGCACCATGGTCATATTGTGAGTCAACAAATAAATGCAAAATGTTGATCATGCATGGATTTTGTTCCGCAGTTTATCCTGCCTTTGTATGAGTGAGTTTTTGTTCGTTGAATAATTAGAAAAATGTTTTTAGGGTCGAAACATATAAATAAAGGTATGGTTTCATTAAAACTATGTTGGTTAAGTATCTTACGAGTTGACAAGTTGGAGACATGTGTTTTAACTGAATGTTTTTTTTTGTAAAAGTTCTACGTTTAAGAGATACATTTTTCAAACCCTTATCACATGCGTAGCAAACTCTAAAGTTATACATTTTTTGGAAAGAAATCATCGTCGCCCAGTCGTGAGTAGGAATTGAATCTGCGCTCCCCGGATGAATAGTCCAGGCGCTCTACCTACTAAGCTATCCCGTCCTCTGCTCACTATTCTGAATACTTCTTCCACATTTGAATATATCCTATGATAACTTCATAGATATTCAATCCATAAACAATTTCCTCGAAATACCTTAAGATAATTTTTGTAACAGGTTTTTAGAAAATTGAGATTTGATGCGTGAACAAAAAACAGTCTATGTATGGTTGGCACTAGAGATTGGCTTCTGCACCGTGTGTCGCGAGTTCGATTCCCGCACTGCACAGTAATTTTTATGGCTTACAAATAAATGGTGCAGGTTTGTCTATGAGTGTATATGAAATTTGTGTTTGTAAAAGCTACCTTGATACCGTTCATTCGTCTCCGTGTATTCTCCGAAAGGGTACGCTTTTCTTTTTTTCTCACGAAAAGAAAGATGGCATTTCTTTCTATGGCTATTAGTCACATCCATTTTTCGAGGATGCCCGAATAATTTCGACCTCAGACGGTGTTATCAATCATGAGCTGAGCCCACGGAAAAGTCAATGAGTATGAACCGCAACTGAGTATTGCCGCAGGGCAGCCCTGCCCAACACAAGAACCGAACCCAGCAGGTTAACTAGTTCAGCATCTGCGGTTACAACCTATAAATAAATTGGGCAATTTTCGTAGCTCAAGGTGACCATCACAAAAAAGGTTTAATGAGCATGTTTCATCTTGCTTAATTAACTAGTGTAAGACTTCCACACATTATATTTTGCTATATATGCTGTCCCACTACTGGACAAAGGTCTCCCTCATTTTCTTCCACAATCCTCTGTCCACTGCGTAATCAGTCCAATTATCCCAGCCATCATCACGCCAGTAAATGTAATGCATGTAAATTAAAGCTAATAAAAAACAAAATAAGGAAAACATCGTGAGGAAACCAGCACTCCTGAGAAATGTTCTCGATGGTGTATAAAGCCATGTCAGAGACCTACGAGTGGTTTAAACTCTGACACTAGGTTGTTAATCAACCACACGAAACCACACAAAAAGAAGAAGAAAGTTAATAAACTGTTGAAGCAACTATTTCATTATGTATTGACTTCTCGCTCTAGGGCAATAAATTTTATAGTGTCATTGCGACAGGTAGGAGCTGAGTGTCTTATTAACTTATTATATTAACTTATTTATACATCAGTTTATGAGAGTGATTCATAGAGATGGGTTAATGTGGACAAACCTGAATCTATTAGTAATAGGAAATCAGTTCTATGGAAACATAGTGTCTTCGGTGTTTAAGATGAAGAACAAAAAATACGCCTTTTACATCCGGAATCGAACCCTTTATATAACTATTATAAAGTGTTATATCTTCAATGTATATTTTTTAATGATTTCGTTATTTTACAATTTATTAAAATGCAATCATTACCTTACTACTACTACTATTTGTTTAATTTTTTATCAAAAATGGATCTACGTTTGGCAACCAACTCTCCTGATGGTAAGCAACGGTGTGGCCGAAGATGGAGCACGTATATCCAGAATAAATCTCTTCACTCTTAAGTAGAGTGGCTAGATTTTGAGAGAGCGATAGTTGGGGAGTTGATGCAGCTGCCCAGACCCGTCTCCCACGTCTCCCACCTCCGGTGGGTGGTAACCAAACGCGGCCGAAGCTTCCCACCAGAGTTGTGTTGCCTGTTTTGCACCACCCAGGGGCCACGTGTATGGATACCATTTTAAGGGTGCACTCCTACGGACGCGGGCAACTCAGCCCCCAAAAACTACTACGATTACATAGTAACAGTAAGATAAGATAATGAACATAAAAGGCCGAGAGAAAAAGTTTTTTTTTACTGTTTGTACCTTTTTTTTGTTAATATAACACGAACACCTGTTTAATATCCTACACCTCTGGTATTATTAAAAGTCAAGTTTTTTTTTTTTCAAAGTTCGTTATTATATATTTTATCACAGATAATTCATTGGGATGTCAGTCTATAGGTATGTCATTGACTCTCCATTTATATTGTTGCCATGTAGCGGTCAAAAGATCACTACGTCATTGCTTGATACAACTAATATCAAATGCAAATCATTTGTATAACGGTAGTAATATTTCGGCACTACTGCAAGCGAATACTATTGAACTTAAAAATTTATAAACTTGGTAAATAGTTTGTTTTAATTCCTACTAACGATAGCGTTAGTGAATAGGCGACCATTATAGTAAAT
The DNA here is from genome assembly GCA_935421205.1 of Xylocampa areola. Taxonomy (NCBI): domain Eukaryota; kingdom Metazoa; phylum Arthropoda; class Insecta; order Lepidoptera; family Noctuidae; genus Xylocampa; species Xylocampa areola. Next base: position 17,333,826 of record OW285204.1, read on the forward strand.
AGTAATTAGGTATAACTCTGGTATAAATACTGTTACCATTTCAGTTACAAATTCTATCTATACCTACCTGTGGAATAGGGCCTTTTTATTATTTATCCGAGTGTCGGAGTTTAAACCTCTGACATGGCTTGACACACCATCGAGAACATATCTCAGGTGTGCTGGTTTCGTCACGCTATTTTCTTTCACCGTTTTAGGCAAGTGATAATTAATTTATAATACGCACATGACTTCGAAAAGACTGGTGCGTGCCCTGGATTCGTACTTGCGACCTTTGACTTGTCAGTCCAACGATCATACCACTAGGCTATCACTGCTTCAGTCGTGTACTAACTACACACTAATACATAAAATAAAAACATAAGAAAAAATACCTATATGTTATATGGTAAGTACTTTAAATCATATTAAAAGCTCATATTGAGAAATGATAAAATATATTGTTTTACTATCATAGCATAAAATTCAAGAACCGGTTTAATTTTGCCACCAAAATGAAGAACTGTTATAAAGATTAATCTTCTTATAAAGATAATTTATTTAGTCCAATTGTTTTTGTGTTAGTAGGTCTCTTAATAATATGTTTTAATCATATAATTTTCTAATCATCTCAGCTGCTATAAGTCATTTTTAGTTCAATGATTAAGGAAATGCAAAGTTTGACACCGAAATTTATTTAGGAAACATATCTTAGCCAAAAATAATCTCTTCGTATCGTGACGTCAGTAGAAACCTGGTCAAAATAAGTGCTCCAATCATCACTAAAGCCTGCCGTAAACTGGATTTGGGTTCCAAAAATAATCCTATGTTACCCAAGGTAACAGTAGCCCTATACATCTAAATCGGTTCAGGTGTTTAGAAGTTAAAGTGGAATAAAGAAACTCAAAAACATACATACCTACATGAAGGATTTATGTAGGTATGTATGTATGATTGTAAAGCAAAAAAAACATAACACTAATTTTGGCAGTCGTGTAAAAAGGATAATTTTTATTTTCCTCCTTTCAGTTTCTTTTTCATCTGTTAATTTACAAATCGGTTAAATGACATGTCGTCTTATATGGATCGGAATATTGGGCCATGAAAAAGACATAAAAGAAGTTGGCATGTAGCGAAGATAAAAGAAGTCTAAAAGTAGCGCCAGTGAGGCCCAAGAAAAGATGTATAGATTGTGTGAGGGATGAACCATAACATGATGACCGATAGGGAAGAATGGAAAAGGTAAATATATTGCACCGACCTCAAAGAGCAGTGATAGCCTAAAGGCATGACCGTTGGACTGAGAAGTCAAAGGTCGCAAGTTCGAATCCAAGGCACGCACCACTATCTTTTCGAAGTCATGTGCATATTATGAACTAATTATCACCTGCTTAAAGCGGTGAAGAAAAACATTCCACCTGAGAGATATTCTCGATGGTGTGTAAAGCCATGTCAGAGACCTACGGGTGGTTTAAACTCTGACACTAGGTTGTTCATCAACCACATGATAAGAAAGAAGACCGACCCCAAATAACTTGGGACCAGGTCAGAAAAAATTAGAATAAAAAAACCTATAAAACTTTGCCCGGACCCACATAAAACCTCACACTCATCAAGAGCACTTGTCTGGTTGACCAATGGCCCAATTATTTATAAAATATTCGATAAACCTGAACTGGACCTAGATATTTGCAAAAGTATTAATTACGTTTTACGATAGGGAAAAACCACGGCTATTACCTAATAATTAAAATCATATACATACTCGTATGTTTATATAAAACTCGTTTACATCATTAAGAATTTTTTTTTTTTTTTTTAATCTATTTTTTTACGGGCTTTGTCGCTAAAGCGATTATGCCGCCCATCATTAAGAATTGGAATGTATTAAAAATTTAATAGATATAAACAAACCATACGATAGCTCAGTTGGAAAAACTGAACCCCAAATAGATCTCAAAGAACCAAAACCAAATTCAGTTTCAAACCGATTTCTCATTTTCGAGCAAATTCAATTATCAACACAACATGGTTTTTTAACCATGACGTCACAACTTTATCATGTCTGGTATTTTACAGTATTAATGCATGATGCATTACTAATAATACTTACCTCCTTCGTTAATCTATTATGCGCTAGAGCACTTGCGCAAGAGCAGCACAATGGATCTGGATTTAAATTTGCAACTCAATAATAAAGACACTTAAGTATTCCTATAAGTTACTTGTACTTAACATTGCATAGCATCACGCCTGTATTTCCCAGAAGGGATAGGCAGAAGTGTATAGTAAGTAGTACACCCACATATAACTGATGCCGTATATACAAAACTCCAGGCTGAGGATTTTCTTACAGAATAACCAAATAAGACTGCCTGACCTCGAAATCGAACCTAAGACCTTTCGCTTAGTAGCCGCATTTTAAATATAGCGAAAGTAGAAGACCAGCAGGAACTGATTGATCCTAACGTTCCTGTGCTAATAGTGGTTGAGGCCCGAAGCTTTATTTTGACCCTAAAACAGCACCTAGGTATTGTACCGACGTCGAGGACATAGCCAGAAATTAAATTTGGGGGGTTTCTACCTTCAGGAATTTATTTCGGGGGGGAGGGTCTACAATCTTATATTAATGCTCGATTTTCTTCTAATATTAATAGTAGATTGATTCTAATGGCTCACTGAATAAGGACCATATTCGATTAAATCGTTTTAGTCTCACCATTATTATTTCAGTATGAGAATTTTCCTCTATAAAGTAGATATGCATGTGTATTCAATATATACTTGTCATCATTACTTGTCTTTCACAATTATATACATGAATAAATAATTATATCAGTTGTGTTCGATCGTTCGTCTTGGTATAAAATAAACCGGTCCTATAATTATTTTATTTAGATTCATAATAAAAACAAGTTATTTCTACAAACTTCACCGTTATTACAATAAGGTACAGGGTACCCAATAATACTACAAAATATAATAATTTTGTCCATAACCTTAACATAAAATATTTGTATCTCTGTCTATACAAAGCATATTTTAGTTGTAAGATTCACATTTACTTTTTCGAAGGGAAAATATCGCGGTTTGGTCTAGTAGCAAATAATAATACTTACCTTTCCTACTTAAATTGTTGGAAAAATTTATCAAATATTGAAATATGTATAGTATAGTCGTGTCGGTTCGGTCACCTATATAGGGACTGAATAGATAGCAATGACGTCATTAAAAAACGTTTTAAAATATGGAAGTAGAATTCGCGGTAGTGAGCAGAGGTCGAGATGGTTTAGCGGTCAGAGCGCCTGGAGTATTTATCTGCAGGTTCAAATCCTGCTCACGACCGTATTTTTCTTTCCACAAAAATGCATAACTTTATGTAATTCTTTTTCATTTTATCAGCCATAATCTTTCAATTATGTAATTACAAGGTAATTTTGGAATTTAAGGAAAATAATAATGAGGAAAACTCTCTCGATCCCATCAAGACCTCGCGTAGTATTTGTCTAAAGCAGAAGGTCTGTGTTCATCCATAGTGAGGTTCTTGTGACTAATAGTTGTAATTAAGTATTTGGTTAAAATAAAATTAATTTGGTTAAATTTGGTTAAAATAAAAAGTAATTCATTAACATTACACTGATGATTAAATAAAAGAAAAGGCAGAGGTACTTACTTTTCAATGCCCATCTCTTGTTCATAATCAATCCATCCAGGAATTTGTAGCCCTGCTCCCTGCAGACTGTCTCCTTCACGCTAGCTACAGCACTAGTAAGGGACAGCAGATCACTAGCCAACACCACTGAAGACGCATAATCCGGGGACTCTTCAACGTGTCGCACAGCGCCATCATTATTACCGATCTCATCCCCATAAGCGTCATAGGAAGAAGATTTAGCTTCTTCAACAACTTTGGTAACAGTATCTTTTGGAACTGTACCATTAGTCCTTATTAAACCCGCCAACCTCGCCACTAAATCCTTATTAACCCCCAAATTTTGAACAGTTCGGTTAAGCAAAGCCAAATCTCTTTCATTTAGAGTTCTATTTGAATTTAATATGGGCGATAATCTTTGTAGCACTTCTTTGTTTAATAATGTAGTGTTAAAAGTTTTCGGCTCTATGGCGGCAACCGCCGCGCACGCGACTAAGAAAATCGCCACGGAAAACATGACGTTGTGCGCGCGCGCCGTCTCTAGCGATACTGAGGCTTCGATCCTTCGATCATTTAAGTTGGTCCACGATTGGGTTATGTCGCCTTTTTGATATTGTAATAACTTCATTGTTTTTATATGTGCTTGATTATCTGCTAGTCCTCGATGTTTCAATTTGATTTTATTTTGGGTCATGCTTAAATATATGTGAGGAATCAATTATATTTGTACCGATCAAGTAATCGCGAATTTCTGCAAAAAAATTGCATATTTATCGCTTATTAATAACATGACATACCTAATCACTTATACAATCTATCATAAACGCCAGGTACCTTTAAGTTAGGTACCTGTTATAACGTTTACTGTGCTTTATTTTTGGGTTGTTTACTCCATGGCATTAATGACGTGTTATTTGGAAAATGTTAATTAATAACATGAAGAAAAACAATTCACATATTAGTACACATTTATTAGAAAACAATAGGTATTTATAATTTAGCTGTTGTTGATCAACTGAGCCAAAGGCACTTTTGGTAAGTGAAAAGACACCTGTCTGATAAGTTTAGGTCCTAATGTAGGTAGGTATTTCTTGACTAACGGTGTCCGCAACTTCGTTCGTGCGGGCGTTGGCACAAATATCACTTTATATTCGTATTTATTCATGTATTCCCTAAATCCTGAGACATATAGAAATGGAACATACAAGAAAATGTTCTGTTGTTATGTCTTAGGTTTTCACGATCACAACACATATAATAAATCAACTTTTAACCTGACAATAAATCAACTTTTAACCTGCCTTGTTGGTCTTGTCCCAAGCACGACTGCTCAGGTGACGTCTCGGGTTCGTTTCCCGGGTCGGGCAGTGTTATTGAGATTTTCTCTTCGGTAATTCTCATTAGTTTTAGGTATTAGGAGTTTGGAATTGATTCCGATATGGTTCAACTGTGTAGGTTCACCTCTGCATGATGATAAGAGACTTTTACATGCATACAAAAACCAATAATGCCTTTCCGCGATTAATCTGGTTAGAAAATTGTTTTATTATAACTAAAATTTGCGTTACATTCTATATCCCTAATATTTTCATTTAAAACCGTTGGACTATTTCGGAGCCTATTCGACATACAATTTTAGACAAAATAATACTAGAAAAATACCGTCGTGAACTCCTACGCTCTGCCAACTAAACTATCCTGACCAGTGCTCACTATACCGAATGTTTCGTCTACCCGGCGTTTGGAACTATGCCTGGTAGATGGCATTGGTGAAATGTGTTTATTTTATTTTTATTGGACGTGGGCTTTTGCAGTTAACCCATACGGGTTTGATCTGCGTAACCGCACAATAGCTATAGCGAGACAATTTGAAGCCTCCAGCCACAGCATATGGTGAAATGTGGGTGCATATAGCTCTGCTTACCCCTTTAACCCAGGCGTGATGCTTTGATGATATTAGTGAGACCCAATTTGAACTGTTTGTATCAATTAAAAATAATCACAAAATCCTCAATCAAAAAAATATTAAAACGGACTTTATTAATATTAGTATTAATTAGATTGTTGATACCTAATATGATCAAATTAAAGATGGACTTTTATGACGATACATTTATTGGATGCATCAGACGGTGGGGTTACTCTTGAAATGAATACCCAATCCAATCCAATTCCAATGATAAATCAGCACCTTAAAACTATGTTTAATGTTATATTAAATTTACCTGCATCACAGTTATTTCAGTTTTGAAGCATGTTGCCTGATTCATATCTGGATATTTTTGGATTTAAATATACACATTGACATATTTCCAATGTCAATCGAGCAGATTTATTTTCTAGAGGAATCCTACTGGAACCCATTAGGAAATTACAAGTGCATGGGACTCCCCCTACTTATAAGACTATTCTCATAATTTAAATACATGAATATTTACTCTTTTTCAGCCAATACAAAAAGGGGAGCAATGATAGTCCAACGGTCATATCACTATGACCGTTGGACTAGCAAGTTCGAATCCAAGGCACGCACAACTAACTTTTCGAGTCATGTGCGTATTAGAAATTAATTATAACTTGCTTAAAAAATGGTGAATGAAAACATCGTGAAGAAACCAACACACTTGAGAAGTCGCACCTTGATGGTGTGTAAAGCCATCTTATAGGCCTTCGAGTGTTTTCGATATCAATATATATGCGATTTCACACAGCTAGTAATATATAATATTAATATATTCGAAAGAAGTAGTTACAGTGTGCGAATATGAGCTATGAAAATTATAAGTAAAATAAAACAATTCAATAAACTCAAAAAGATAATTTAATTTAACAGATAAACACCGCTACCTTGAGTATCGATAATATTGAGCTCCATTGCGATTCCCATTCGCCGTCCACTCCCATTCATCAAGATCTTGGTCATTCTCCCTGGATTGTGACCGCCTTCGTACGTAATGTTCTCTTTCCATCCACGTCTCATCTTCCTCGTCTTCCCCGCCTTCTTCCTCTATAATTTCCAAATCGTCGTCCACATTTCCGCTAGATTCTTCACCAGCCTCGTCTTCTTCTTCCTCTAAAATTTCACCTAGCCCTTCATTGTCCCTTTGTGTTTCGTATTCCATCTCTGCTTCAGGGATTTCTTCTAGAACTTCTCTGTGCGCTATCAAGTGTTGTCTGCTTCTAATTTGGGGCACATCTATTACTTCATCCTCTTCTTCTTGCTTTTGTCGCTTTTTTTGTTCTGATTCTTTACCTTCATCAGGACTATCAGGCTTTGATGGGAAAGTGAAGACTTTGTGCAAATTTTGCATAGGTATAACAAATGTTAACGTAAGAATAGTTGATGACAGTAGTATTAATGAAATTTCTTGAACATCGATCTGTAAATGTAAATAATATTTAGATACACACACGGTTAACTGTATACAGTATTATGAAGCTAGATTCTTACCATAGAAACTAATGTAAATTCGCTGGAAGTCCTAACGGTAGCAACGTTTGTTATGAACACGATGAACTGGCAGAGGTAGAGTGCATAAGAGAGTCGACTAATCAGAACCAAGGGACGGCAGCACAAGAAATCTGACAGGAATCCTGCAAAAAAAACAGCATATGAAACTGATATCATAAAAAAGTCTAAATACTATGCTCCTATCATAATAAGGGAGCATAATAAAAATAGGTATTCTTCTGAAATGTATATTTTTAACTTTATCCATATATCTACATATCCTTACCATTTTTGCCGCTATGTACAGCATATATCACCCAGGCAATAGCAAGGGCGGACGCGATAGGTGCAAGCGCAGCATACTGGGCGGCAAAAGTGGCGCTGTAGCGATACTGTATAGAGCCGGAGTCGACCCCAGCCCACCAGACGAGGCACCATAGTGCAGTGCTGGACAGCCAACCGACACCGAGGATGAACTGTGCATGATAATTTTTAAAATATGTCAAGAAGGAATATAACAATTAAATGGTTGAAATAGGTAAATAATTAGAACCAAGAATATATTTTATCCGTAGCTTGAAATATCTCACTGCAGAGCAAAAGCCTATCTCCCTTCTCACACACTTCTTTTCCTTGCTAATAAGGATAGAATAATAATTTCCGATGAACGATTTTGCTACGCCTATATTCCCCGAGGGAATAGGCAGAATTGAACACAGTAGTCCGGACATTTTCGTAATGCCATACGCAAGTCCCAAGCATATTGCCATCAACTGAGCACAATTGCAAACACCAGGCTGCTACTGAGAATTTTCTAACCGGAAAATCCTTATAACACTTTGCTCGACCGGAAAATTGAACTCAAGACTCTATGCTCAGTAAACTCACTTCAAATCACTAGACCAATAAAGCAGCCTTCGTTCTTTCACCTTTATCTAAAAATTGGGTTGGTTGTCCTATGAGTAGTCATGCCGATGATCATAAAGAAAACTTTAAAACCGAGAACTTCATGAATTCGGCCGCAGATTTGACAAACCTCCTCCTTTTTACGTCAATCTTCCCTACATCTATAGCCAGGGAGGGGTTTTGCGTGTTCAAACTTAAACCCCCTGAAATCCAAAAAAGTTAAATTAAAAAAAGGTAGAACCCCCCATCAATCAGCCCATCATCATTCCTGGCTACGGCCTTGCTTTCCTGACTTTATCTAACGAATAGTCAGGGTCGTAGAGAAGACCTAGATGAGGATGATTCCCACCTACCCATTTGTACGTCTATATATCTAAAATCTAAATAATCATCTAAGAACAAAGAAATTATTTTAAACATACTTTGAATACTTCCGCCGCAGTGATATTAATTGCCCACGTGTTTTGTTTTGTGACGATAATATTAATAGCAGATCATAATTTCTGTTTAATTATTTTATTTAAACCTGAAATTACTGGACTTTTAATAATATAGTGTTGGCATGATATTCCAGATTCCAGCACATGTTTGTTTTTATTATAAACCATGCAATTTTCTACATTGTTGAATATGATATCTTTAGTAATATTATATTCTACGAAATGTGAGTTTGTATATTTGGATATTTATATTATGATACTAATTGTAAGTTTGTATGTTTGAATATTTGTTACTTAATCACGTAAAAACGGCTCAATGAATTAGTTTTTAATCTTAATTAACACATATTTTGTTACACATTTCGGGCACCAGCTAATCTTATGTAAATACTAGTTGCGCCCCGCAGGTTCCCCCGCAAAATCCCCTTTTCCTACTTGAAACCCAAACTCACCTTCCCATGTTCCGCGGGGTTCTTCAAAGCCAGGCCCAAACTAAGCCCAACTAAATATGGCGTCGAACGATGAAGCACCGACGTGTAGCTCAACCGCGCCGTCCTGTACAACTGGCTTACACTGAAAACATGACCAAATTAAAATTCCAGACTGACACCTTACTTAAACTTCTTAAGTGTTCATGTTAAAGTATCAAGATTTTGTAGAAGTTCAAGCAAAGAGTTACCAAGTTGAGCCGTGTTAAGTTTTAACTTTACTTATTATGTGGGGAAAATCCCATCGCACTTTGTTTGTGCACGTGCATAATCAAATACAGAATGAACTTGAAGTGTTTTATACAAATATTGTAAATTAAATATAACACGTTAGTAATATATGTACTTATGTTTACTAACACGATTTAATTTGTATTGTGCATATTTGTTAGTGCAAAAAAAGGGATTACGTAATATACATATTTATGTATTCATTATATTAGTTTGGTTATATTCATTAGTTTATTCTATTGAATATCATTAGTTTCTGTAATTTTAATTTCTGTAAAGATACAGATTTATCTTTAAAACTCTTTAAAGCATGCGTGGACTCAAACGTCATACATTTGTGAAAAGAAAAATTATAAATAATTTTACTGTTGACATAAATAAATCATACTATCTACATAAATGTTTCCTCTACCTAAACACTGGGTCTACTAGGATTTTTATCACATTTATCCTTTTGCAGGTCTGCTGCCAGAAATGTCTATTAAAATAAGCAGCACCTTTGTTTGTTTTGTGTTGTGTATAATTATGTTTATAATAATATAACATAAACTAACATTAGATTGGTCATCTACCATACGATAAACAGAATACAATGTTATGAATTCCATATGCTTGTAAAATATTTTGCAGCTATTCCCCAAAGCCAATGGTCAATTATAATGATCTAAAACAGTAGTAATCTGAATTCAATAGGCAATTGAAAACCATACTCAAAAGTAAACCCCGCAAACAAGAGCATTTGTATCAATTAACATAGTCCATTTATTGTAAACACAACACTATTTTGAGTGTATAGCAGTAAACAGAAATTTTGTTCACGTAAATCTATTAACATGTCATCACATAGCATCACGCCTGGATTCTCCAAAGGTACGCAGAGGTGTACACAGTTGTAGACCCAGATCTCACTAGTGCAGTTATGAAGTCCAATGTATTATGTGGTGAGCCTAATGCCACCTACCGGGCACAATTTCAAACTTCTAGCTGTTATTGGGAACTAACACTGCCTGATCTGGGAATCGAACCCAGGACCATATGCTCATCAGTCGTTCTTGGGACTACTAGACGAACGTGGCAATCAGCAAATCTAATATTAGTGTCCAATTCAAGGACCTCTATGAACATTAATTTTGCACAGATTTTCAATACTAAATAAAATAATTATTACAATAATTAATGTTATTTTGATGTTGTTGTTTCTATTGCAATATGGTTTCTAAGCATGTAAAAGTAAATCTTTATCATAAAAGTAACCAATTTAATTATAAAGGAGTTCCAACCAGAGTCGGTAAACGATCTTTGAGGTCAAGCAACGCTTGGCGCGGCTGTTAGCGGATGAGTGATTACTAGCAACATTTTCGTTTTTATAGGACACGTAAAGCTATCGGTCGCGATTGTTTATATATGCCGTACTGTAAAGGTTCATCCTCACGGTACCTATTATGTCTACCAGTTTAGTAATCTACGTATAAATGGGAAGATTCATACAATAATAGGTTGTTGTTGTAAGTACTAGGACAATTTGCAGAAAAACATATTGACGTCAATCGATGATCAACAAGACACAGGTCGCTATGGTCAATAATGACAAGATAATTAAGACTCATTGCATAATAAAACAAATTACATGTGACATGAAGACTCTCATGATTCCCACGCATACATATGTGCCGTGATGATATCAAACTAACCCGAGAGAATAGTTTTCAGATAACTCTATAAATATTCTTATTGCAGAAGTATCATCAGCTTTTGTCAATAATAATAAATACCAAGTAACACTTCTAGGACAATTATAAATTACTAGTAGACCCGGTGTACTTCGTATCACCTCGAACGTCAAATGTTTGACAGGAAAGTAGGTAGAACAGTTTATATGGGCAAATGAAATTGTTGTTTTTACTATCTTCCTCGCAATTTTTCTACATTTTCTCACCGTTTAAAACTTCCCTGGACTACGACAAACATTTCAAAACCACAATCAGCAAAATCGACCCAGCCGTTCTCGAGTTTTAGCGAGACAAACTAACAGCAATTGATTTAAATATATATATATATATAGAAGATAAAATTATAAAATTTAAATTGAGGTACTTGATTCACCAGAAACCATGTAGCTCCATCATGTCTTGTTACGAATTTCAAGCGACACTTAAATACCGGCATTCCATTTATTTTCCACCAATCATGTTTAGTACCTAACTTTACGGGTTCGCGTGAGTCCATAACTAGTCCTCAAGCTTAATAATGTGTACGCAAAATTCAAGCTGGGCCTTACTTTAAACGTAACCATAAAATCAAAAGCCGGTGTTTTTTTTTTAAACATTCAAGTAATTCAATCTGTCTATCCTGTTCCCAATTACATTGGGGTCGGCTTCCAGTCAAACCGGACGCAACTTAATACCAGAATTTTACATGGAGGGACTGCCTATCTGACCTCCACAACCCAGTTACTGGGTTACACGATATATTGTGGTATGCCTGTTGTCAGACTTTCAGGTCTCTGAATACCCGTAACGGCTGTCATAGATCTTAATTTGACAACTGGGACCGACAGTTTAAGGTGCTCTCCGAGGCACGGAGGGATCTCGGTATGAAATTGTGGTCACCCATCCACAGACCGACCGCGGCAAGCGCAACTTAACCTCCATCGATCAATCTGTGAGGTTGTTACTTAGCCAGAAGCCCCTTTTACGTTCAAGTAATTCCTAAATTTAAAAAGAGCATTGTCCTGCTTTCCACCTTTGTACCAAAACCATTCGATTACCAATAACGACTGAATTTCCGAAGGTGTATTCGAACTAACACTCTCACCCACAAAATGTTTCTCACCTGACTCCATGATAAGCCAGCATCGTTAGGCGGTGTTGTTTCACAGTGCTGTATCTGGAGTAGCCTGCGAAGATGTGCAGGCCTGGTATGAGGATCTTGTACAGCCCCTGCTTCACCTGCATCAGCCACACCAGTATGCAACCGATGATCGTAAGCTGCATGTCCAGAGCTAGCTGATGAGTTTGTGGTGCACACTGGAACGTTAAATAGTTTTTGTCATGAAAAGATACTTAGTGGTGTATTTTATATAAGACCCATCTAAAAAATAGAATCCTGAAGCGGTAAGTGGGATAGGAAATGACTTCCCCTTATACTCTCGTACCATAATACTACAAAAAAGGAGGATGATGGAGATTATGACTCTTACCTACTTTTTCAATAATCTCATGCAGATTGACCGCTCGTTTGTTATGGAATATTTACATCAATTTATTCTTTCTGATAATCCTGACGTGATATTTCTGACGTAGGTATACTTTATGATTATCCTGTTTTGTTTTTTCTGAAGCTGATGGTAGAAAATCAACGAAACACGTGTAAAAGGAATGCTTCTAAGAAAGATCTATATCCGTGAGAATTTGTTATCCATAAACCACTGCAGTCCTGCGTTCCCGAAATTAAGGAAATTGAATATTATTGATTCCAAAAACATTTATGTGGATAATTGACCTGTTTTACCTAAAATTATCCGTCTATCAAATCCCATGAAATTTATATAAATGTGACGGGTCCTCCTCTTAAAACAATCCGAGGTCCCCGTCCGTCGCGAAATATCTCATCATGTCCGCCCCGACCCTTGCTCGAGCCGGCCCTCGCCGAGTCAGTAGCTTTAAATTCGAACCTTAATAATAAGGAAACTGATCTGATCCAGCCAGTCCTTAGTTGTCCCCCCAGCAACGCCCTATGTCGAGGCTCGTGTCCCGCAGGGGACGCCCTTAGTGCTATGTTGCTTAGTTTGTAGTTTATAAAAATATGCTCTGGCTGGAGGCATCAAACTGCCTCGCCTTAGCTATTGTCCGGTTACGCAGATCAAACCCCTAAGGGCTAACTGCAAGAGGCCACGTCCAAAAAAAAATCCCGTAACTCTATTTTCATCATATCCACCGGCATCAAAAGACATTAAAAACAATTCTGCTTAAAACACAACTCACCATATCTTCAAACCCGAAGTAGTTTTGGACATACAAGATGTTCCACCACCATCCTTCTTGGCAAACTTGAGCGTTCTTGGTGACGGAGGTGCCCCACATCGGCCCGCTGGAGATGTTATCCCAGACGTAAGCGTAGAATAGAACTAAAGCTAGCAGAGCTGGTGTCAACCTGGTGAAAAGAGAAGTTTTGGTAAGCCTTAGTACAATTTGTCCCAATATAGTTTAAGATTATTATTTGTGACATAGATAGATAGAAGGAGACCGTATCGGTGGCGATTACCACCAACAACAGCATTCCCAAAGAGATTGACGTCAGGCAGGCTGCCGGTCATAAAAGATAGCAAAAGCTTTAGCAGCATGCCAGATATAAGTATGCTGCGCCAACCCCAAATAAATTGGGATAAGGGCAGGGAGATGATGATAATGATAGTATAAGATTATACGACAAGGGAATTTGATAGAATTAAAAAATTCGACAGAGAATTCATGGTGTCGCTGAGATTACAACTAATGTTTCTACCGATCCAGATTTGAAAAACTGATAACTGTTCAGGAAGTTGAAAATATTTTTAATTTTCACAAATACGAGTATGTGGTCCGATTGTTTAATGGCCGCTTAGATTGATACTTATATGGTTTTATAAGTATATCGACATAACTTAAAATGTGAAGAACATCAAATTCTATGGTTTTAAACTCCTAGATTGATAACGTTAATTTTCGAAGCTAACTCGACATGTTTCGTATAATTGCTTTACACTATCTACTCAACATGCATGTTCTAACATAGCATCACGGCTTTATTCTCCAAAGGGGTAGGCAGAGGTGTACAAAGTTGTACATGCACATTACACCAATGCTGTCCCATGTAATATTAGGTGGTGAGCCTATTGCCATCTACCGGGCACAATTCCAACGTCCGAGCTGCTACTGACAATTTCCTAATAGAAATCTCAATAACACTTTGCTCGACCTGGGAATCGATCCCAAGACCACTAGACCAACAAGGCAGTTGCATGTTCTGTCATATAAAATAGTGATCAAAAGATTTCTTTTCCTCAAATATTAAATACAGGTTTAGAATGAATTGTGAAATGTTGTACCGGACATAATTTTACAAGTGGAAATAAAACTGTTGTTGTTTTTGAAAAACAGTAGGTACAGAGCACTGACACTAGTTGTCAGTGCTCTGTATTGTACCTTGACTTCGGCATCAAAATATTTGACATCACTTCATTTGTAACTAAATAAATATATCGGCAAACAAAACAAACTGAAAACTCAGTGACTAAGACTAAAATTATAAGAACAACTAACAAGGTAATTGACTGACATACAAATAAACGATCTAAGATAAATAAATATATTATTTTAATACAACAATATTATTTATTTGTAACATAAGCACCTACATAAAGAGGATAAGATCGGACAATCAACGATGACTTTCTTGAGCCAAGTACCACCCACTTAGGTACTGAAAAAGTTCAAATAATTATTTATCCCTTTGGGCCCAAAATTGGAAATTTTCCCATCGTAGGGCAATTGCTTTTTTTTTTTCTTACAGAGAAATATGAAGTTTTTAAAAGTGTGACTGCCTCGTTGGTCTACCTGTCCCAAGCGCGACTGCTGAGCAAGAGGTCCTGGGTTGGATTTCCAGGTCGGGAATAGTGTAATTTGCTTCTTAGAATATATATTTTTTTAGCCGCCGGAATTTTGAATTTTGCCCGGTATATGGTAATAGGCTCACCACCTATTATTACATGGGAATTAATAACAGCATCGGTGAAGTGTAGGTGTACAACTGTGTATACCTCTGCCTACCCCCTCGGGGAATACAGGCGTGATGCTATGTGCCTGCTCACTACGTTAAAGGTTTCTTTAATACATTAATTGAGACATAGAACTGGATTAATTGCGTGTATCATTGGTTTTGGATTTTCCTGACGTTTCGAACACTTTGCGTGGTCGCAGGTGGACAAAAACCAATAATACACGCGATTAATCCGGTTAAAAGTTGTTTTATTAATAGAGGCAATTTGAGGTGGACATGGCTATACTGCCCAGCAAATCGTAGTTGGTAAACTATCGTTGAGATTAACGCGGTCAATTTGTACATGTGTCACCGTTAGAAAAAAATCGTGATTTGGAGGCCCACCTTAGACCGTAGGGCCCGCTTGCTGTTAATTAATAGGTCTCTTCCTTATTTCCTGAGGAACACAATCTAGGCATATTTAAGGCCAGGGTATATATCTACCAAGCCTTTTCCCAATAACATTGGGGTCGGCTTCCAGTCAAACCGGATGCAGCTTACTACCAGTATTTTATAAGGAGCGACTGCCTATCTGACCTCCACAACCTACTTACTAGGTAACACGATATCTCGTGGTACTGGTCGTCAGACTTACAGGCCTCTGACTACCCGTAGCGGCTGTCATAGATCTTAATTTGACAACCGGGACCAACGGCTTAACGTGCTCTCCGAGGCACGGAGGGGTCTCGGTATGAAATTATGGTCACCCATCCACAGACTGACCGCGGCAAGCGCAGCTTAACCTCGATCGATCGATCTGTGTGGCTGTTACTTAGCCACAAGCCCCTCCTAGCCAATTTAAGGCTAGGGTGAATAGGTTTATTGTAAATCTACGTGCTCGAACCTCGGCCATACCGTCGCTTACCAGGCCAGTTGATGACCAAACCTGGATCCGTTTCCGACAAGTGGCTCAAACAACTCTAACGCTAGTTGGGCTGTAACCTAACCACTCGAAAATAAGAAAAAGATTACAGGATGTTCTCCCGAAGGCTTTGCTTATAGGATATGTATTGAGGAACTTGACATGAAATTGTATATTTTAGACCAGAACATGACAGGTTTTTATATTATAGTAGTACAGAACCTCAAGAAAAGAATCTGCAAGCCTCTGGTGCAGTTACTCAATGATATGTATGTATTACGATGAAAATAATAATAAAAATAATATAATTTACGGAGGACTTCGAAGCTAAAGACCTTTTTTGAAAAACATTTCTGTGAAAAATAAGCTTAATTATGATTTGTTATTAATTGTACACCTATTTAAAAAAATCGATTTGTCAAATTTACAATTACTGTAACAAAAGGCAACTTGATGAGCTAAAGTTATGAATCGATTAATGCCAAATATAAAAACATTTTAAATGTAATTTGAGCTGTTGTTGCAAATTAGAGAATCGTTTTGTTTTGTTCACTATCCGAAAGCAATAAACAATTTTAATTGAAAGATTTTATTGTCACGTTTAATTTTTTTACAAGAGTTTGTATGAAGGAAGGCTGCGTCTTTTCTTCACTTTATTAACGAAAATAAGTCGTATGAAATATAACAAAAGTCATAATTTGCATAACTTGCAGCTAAGATTTTCTACGATCTACATAAACCATGTTAGTATTCTATAATAATGTTCATAGCTATGCAAGCCTAATCGCAATCTTTGTTGCAATCGTAATGATGCTCTTTGGCATCGTTTTTAGGCTTTATAGCTTCTATATAAGAGCACCAACTTGACAGAACATACGACACAATGAATATCAATACATTTCGATGACAACGCTATTAGCGAATGAGCCAGCGGAACACTATTAGGATTTATATACTTACTAGCTGATGCCCGCGTCTGCGCCCGCGTAGATGTCGGTTATCGCGACGAAAAGTAATCATGAAATTTTGATCCCGGTCCCGCTTTCCAATGACCGCGTTATAATTACCCATTTTTTTAAGTATTTAAATGGATAGAGTATGTTATTCTTAAGAGATAGACATATGCCATCGCGGACTTTTCTATAGACCTATATAAGATACACAATTCCACCATACATAATTTAGTTATATCTCAAAGGGTTTAGGCAGCGTTATCGTTGAAAGCTCCCAGACGGCTTATTTTTTTCCGACACTTCCAAAAAATATCATTATATTTTAGCCAATGTATACAAAAGCTTGCCAAATTATATACTAAAACCTTTCTCTTGAATTACTCTATCTATTAAAAAAAACCGCATCAAAATCCGTTGCGTAGTTTCAAAGATTTAAGCATACAAAGGGACATAGGGACAGAGAAAGCGACTTTGTTTTATACTATGTAGTGATTTATAAAGGTGTAAAGAGAGGCTGGCGCTAGTAGGTAGTTGGCGCCTGCATATAATTCATTATCCAAGCCCATGAATTAACTAAAACTCAACAAACGACTTGCATTCATGGTTTCGTGCTAGTGCCAGCGGTGATAGCCTAGTGGCAAGACCGGAGGACTGGCAAGTCAAAAGTCGCAAATTCTAATCCAAGGCACCACTGAATTTTTAAGTCAGGTGTGTATAAAAAATTATTTATCACTAGCTTAAAACGGCGAAGGAAAACATCTTGAGGAAACCATCACACATGAGAGATGTTATCGATGGTATGTAGAGTCATATCAGGGGCCTACGGTTGGTTTAAAATCTGATAATAGGTATTCATTAACCACACGATAAGAAGTTAGTACCACAACTTTTGGCGTTTATTAGCGCATATATGATCGAAATTGACAAAAAAGATGGTAGATGAAGCATTACCCTGACAGAATTGATAGCAAATCGATCTGAAGACAGCTTGTCACGGGTCGGGTGGCCAACTGTCTAAGTCCGTCACCAGCAACCCACCTCTGACGGTGGCCGGAGATCGTTAGGCGCCTTTCGGCGCCCGGCGCGTCTTCTGTTACAGGGGTGTGAGGAGTTTGCCTCTCTCTCACTGTTCACCGCCTCCTTCGCAAGCATAACCTTCTCGCAAAAGGTGGCGATGCCTCCCGATGCGCTCTCACTCCCGACCATGTAGCTGACAAGAGACGGAAGCGAGAGATCGGCCACCCCAACTGCCCCAATTAGATCATGGCTTAATGGTCAGAGCGCCTGGAGTATTTATCCGGGAGGCGCAGGTTCGAATCCTGTTCGCGACCGTATTCTTTTTCCATTTAATATTATAACTTTAGAGTTCGCTAAGCATGCGTTAATGCTTTTCAAAGATTTATCTTGAATTAGATATCTTTTTCTCCAATACTCAATAATGTTCAAACCATTTCAATTGCCGTGTGCAGTCAATTCGTGAGCTGTGATATCATACAAATTCATGAGATAAATTATATTTGAAGCGTAAAAACCAAAACGTAAGTGACACGTACTACAAAAGAACATCTATGACGATAAATATCTAATAGATGCCTATAACGGATTTACCAATACAGTGTTAATTTAATCATTATATATTTGTATGGGTTGGTTATGTAACTGCTTTTAACATAAAATATATATCAATCAACGGTAAAGTGAATTGACAATATAGAAAAAGCAATTTTACATGATTATCGTAATTTGCAAGTATGGCATTCATAATTGTATCCCATCCCAAGAATGAAAAAACTAAATAAATTATAAATAATCTAACCAATTACTATCCTCGACTCCATGCAATCAATCTGCCTAGAATTTTCCCAATTACATTGGGGTCGGCTATCAGTCAAAACGAATGCAGCTTAATACCAGTATTTTACATGGGGCCACTGCCTATCTGACCTCCACAATGAAGTTACTGGGTAACACGATATCTCGTGGTATGTCTGGTTGTCAGATATTCAGGCCGCGGATTACCCGTAACGGCTGTCATAGATCTTAATTTGAGTTTAGCATGCTCTCCGAGGCACGGAGGAGTCTCGGTATAAAATGATGGTCACCCATCCACAGACCGACCGCGGCAACTGTAGCTTAACCTCGATCGATTTATCTGTGCGGCTGTTACCTAGCCAGAAGCCCCTCTAACTATCCTCTTGTCCAGTGATTTATTAAATACAGGCCTTGGGGCCAGGTTAAATTCGTATTGACTTCAAAGAAAATAGTAACAAAGTTATTTCTCACTATAAGGTTTATAATTTCTACGAAGTCCCATACTCAATAAAAACAGGCATTTTTATACAATTGTATATATTTTTAAATACTGTAGATAAATATACATACATACATATGTCCGAAGTTGAGCATTTAGCTACGCTTTCTAGAGTTATGTAGCCGTATCATCGTACCTATTATAAAATTGTGGTAACTCCAATTGCTCCAAAGAAACGTATATTTATTTTTTAAATAATATATATGTATTGGAATAGCTTCCATAGTATGTAAAGCACACAGCTGATTTTCTCATAATGTCTATACTGAAATTATTAACATAATGCGTTACAAATAAAAGACAGTAAACTACTTCTCAAATTAATATTAATATTATTAAAAAAAAACTAATCCATCCTACGGCTGCCTGGTAGAAATCTCAGACCACAATAACGCCACCCATTGTATGTTTTAAAATTCAACTATTTTCTTCACTTGGTGTACATTAAAATATATATAAATATAATAAAAATATTAACCTACCTAGATATGTGGTGGAATCATCTTAATGATTCTACAGTAACTTAACTTGCATGTTTTTTGTTTAAGTATTTACACAAAAATGATCTCAGAAGTAGGAGTGTTTCTATATACACTTATATGTATTATTGTATATTCTACATATGTTAACGAGTCAATCGAGCCACGTTTCGTCAATGTCGTGCCATTGCTTATTCAGTTGATATTCGATACTTCTACCAGATACCTCGACTTCTTCTAATTCCTGTGTACATAAAAAAAAAAAATTTTTTGCCTGTCTTTTTAAATCAACACTTGTTTGCACTCAAATAGGTACCAATCTTATTTTATACTAGCTGTACCCGTGGCTTTGCTCACAATCAATTAATCATACAAACCAACTCACACGTGATTCCCATTCCAGTAGGCAGAAACTATAGATTTCATCTTACATACATGAAGAGTGCATGCTCGACGGTTCAGTTTATTAACCTGCCTTTTTTGATAAGGTCGGGTACGTTCGTTGAAGTCAGACCCTCCACCCCTTCCTTTTTTGGTAATAATTGTTGCATTATTCTATTTTTGTCTATCCTCATTGACGCCACCCTTATACAGACAGCCGTTACTTTTCAGATACTTGACAGTTGCCCTAGCAACCCAAACTCATACAGATAAACCATAGCAAACTCTTAAGTTATAAATTTAAGTGGAAAAAAGAACGGTCGTGAGCAGGATTCGAACCTGCGCCTCCCGAATAAATGCTCCAAGCGCTCTGACCGCTATGCCATCTCGACCTCTACTCACTACCGCGAATTCTTCTTCCACATTTTAATACGTCTTCTATCTATTTAGTCCCTATACAGGTGACCGAACCGACACGACTAACTTTGCGGTTAATACAATATCGTACAGATTTTATGCGAATTCGCGGTAGTAAGCAGAGGTCGAAATGGCTTAGCGGTCAGAGCACCTGGAGCATTTATCCGGATTAGGATTACTTTACTAAACGATTCTTCATCTTCATGTCGATGGTACAATTTTAATTATTTGGTTGCCTAGATCCACACTTGCCGTGTCCAAAATTGTGTTCAGGTAGGTTCTCTTTATGCTTAATTTGTTAGCGGGTGGTGGAAAAATTCCTAGGCTCAGTTTTGCTGTGAGTCTCGGCTTGTCATCCTGACACTGCCTCGGTCAGTTTTAAATAACTGTGCCTGGCTTGTTAGGTGGTTAGGTGTTGTACTGGTAACTGGCCGTCACACAGTGGGTGTCTAGGGTCTGACTCCTGCTTGGATTTTTCCACAGCACACGCGACTTGTCTGTAGATATGTGTGGGCGCTATATCAGCTGTCGGATACAGCTTTTGAAGTGGTATAGATTATACGATGTAATATTAGGACTCCACTCATCAATTAGATTTTTACATAATCTCAATGGGCCTGCGTTTGACCGCCAACTCGCCTGATTTTAAGCAATTATGTAATTGACGATGGAACACGCTTGACCACTAAATACCTATTCACTTGAGCCTTGAAAACCAACAGATATATATTTATTGAGAAACATGGATGATGAACGAATTCGGCAGTAGTCCAATCAGCTGAAAGCTAGATGCGACATAGATGATCTTACGTTATTTTCCGTTTCTCAAAGTATTACCGAAAAATTTGATAAGCCGCTGTTACTGATACATTGGAGATACCGGGATGTTTTACCACCTCTTCGATACCGGGAGTACTCCCGACTGAACGTTCCCGAATGACTGTACCGGCGCCCTATCTCTATGGAGTGCAATCCCTCTTTCTTCACTCACGTATTCCGGTGGGACGGCAATCCGACACGTCCGGAGTGAGATCAGGCGCAGAACTGACGGCATAACAATATGTGTTGGCCAAAATGATAATATCACATACATAGGTACATACATAAATTCACGTCTTTGGCCTAGGCTTCAGGTAGGCAGACACTATAGAACGCCACCTGCTAAGATGCTTACATACTCTTTTTGCTTCTATCACGTTAATACGTCTGTTAATACACGCGTGCTGGTTGTGAGCACTACTTTTTTGACTTTTTAGTGAGTTTCGGTGGGTCAATTTATATCCATTTAGGGATCTCAGAATTTCCACTTACACCTGCCTCGTCTTATGAACATGACTCTAAGCATAATTGTTTCAGTTTCTGTCACTGCATCTTCATTTAAAAATGAAAATATTAATGATCATCAATCTTGTGCAGTGTAAAGAGAATCTTAGAAAAACTGAGTTATTAGTCTAGTGGTTGCAAGTGAGTATAAGCGTAGGTAAGTCTTGGGTTTGATCACCAGGTCGAAAAAAGTGTTGTTGAGTTCCATAATGGTGTTTTCAGTAGAGCTTGGGTCTGGCTTGTTGTTGTTAGGCAATGTTTTACACGGTATTTTATTGGATATCATCGAGAATGTACTCTCCAACCACCTCAATAGCTGGACAGCCTCTAACAAAATCGTCAGTAATGCTTATTTGATGTTTCGCTATTACCTACTTATGGATTAGGCAATTAAATTAATCCTAAGGCCAGGCTGAGGGAATGTGTAGTTTTGTTACTAAATAGGTATTGGGGGCTGACTTGCCCGCGTCCGTAGGAGTGCACCGTTAAAATGGAATCCCTACACGTAGCCCCTGGGTGGTGCAAAACAGGCAACACAACACTGGTCGGAGGCTTCGATCACGGCTTTTTACCATCCACCGGACAAAGCCGTTGTGGGAGTGGGCAGTTGCATCAACTCCCCAACTATCGTTCTGCCAAAATCTATCCACTCTACTTAAGAGTGAATAGATTTATTCTGGATATACGTGCTCCATCGGCCACACCGTCGCTTGCCATCAGGCGAGTTGGTGGCTTAACGTAGATCCATTTTATCCAATAATATATATATATATATTATTTTTTTATATAATTTATGACACAGTTTAAAAATGACTTTTCTATGGAAAAAAGTACCATGATAATGATGAGATCTGAATGAAAAAAAATTACATAACGCTAACGTGTAACATCTTCACTGTGCTTCACCATATTGATATGAGACAGCAAGAGAAACAAATAAAAAGTGGGTTTATATTACAAAAAGACACGAAAAACTTTGTTTTTCTGCGAAATAACAGATAAACCTTGTATTATCAAAATTAAAAATATACAAAAATAATATCCTGTACCGGGATTCGATCAACATACTTATATTGTGCCAGTCACCTATGTATGGTATGCAACTAATTACTCAGTTGACAATACTGCTAAAATAGGCATTCACAATCTACTAATCAAAATACATAACCGGTAAGTGCTTGGTCCCTATGTGGTAAAGCGCAATGATACCTTTTGAAGTGCTTATCATTTTTGATAAGCTATACAACAGTGCAATTTTTATTGAAATCCGTCCAATTTAGATTCTGAGTGTGAGATGTTTAACATCACTGCTCAGCTCCCTTGAGGAAATGCGCAATTTTGAATAGCCTATAAGTTGACCCGGCTTCTGACGATATTTTTTACAAATTTTCAGTTGTTTCTTTTTCTTGGTTTGGACGCCAACCTCGGACATACAAACAGACAAAAATACTCAAATTTTAAAAACAACAGATTTGGCAATAGTATCGATTAAATAACACATTACGAAAGAAAAAAAATCCAAAAAGCGAATTTGAAATTTTCGGGCTTTCGAGTTACGATTTTATTATAAGTATAGATTATTTTATTAGTGTGTTAACTGAAGGTGCGAATGGTACTAATTCAGAATTTATTTACCTACTTAATTTTATCAGAAACCATATCCCTATATAAAAAGTTGCTATAATATGACATCATACATAAGTAGGATTGCCATCCGTCAAGGTTTTCCAGGATTTCTCGTACAGGGCGCCCAGGGAACTTTCGGGCGGGGTTTCATTTGTAGTCCGAATTTCAGACTTCTACCGAAAATTGGTACGCAGCCGAAATGACGTCTAGAATTCAAGACTGCTAATTGTTTATTAAAAGAGTAATTTTAAAATCGTAACAAAATAATTGATTAGTTAATTTATAACATTTAAAATTATTATTTATATTAATGTTTGAGTTAAAAAAAAAAACAGTGTTGATATGTGCGGGCTTAAAGCTCCAAAATCTACAGTCCAGATTTCACACTTCTTGTCCGAATTAGCAGATGGCAATATAAATAAAGCAGATTCACACTAAACTTACGTTTCGTGCCCTTATACATCAGAAGCCTAATAGCGGAGTCATATTTTTTATAAAGACGTGCACACTATTCTCGCCGTCCTGCCCTCTCAAATTCCAATTGTTTTACTTTATAACGACCATTACAGATAGCTACTTGTGAAATGCTAAGTGAAAAGCTAGGTGAATGGATCCATATAGCTTACCTAAGGGGAAAAATGAGTAAGGAACTCCATATAGGTACACTCTTTTAAAATAAATTATTGTAACAATACGTAATGTTATTCTCACGCAGGTTATTGCTAGAACCCCGGAGATGTGCCTTGATGCTGCTGGTATGTTAAGAGGACCTAGTGCCCCTCTCCGTATGCCGATGATGACCACCGGGAGGTTTTAGTGAGTTCGAAATCCCAAAGTCCCCGGTCCTATCCCCAAAGGCCGGACACGCTTTAGAAGTTTTACCCCGAATGGTTAAAACGTCACTAGAAGGAAAAAGTAAATTAATAGATATTACTGATTTCTCTCACGTGGACTGTCTCAAATGCATTTTAGAATATTACAAAACTCTCATCAACTGCTATAATTATTTTACTGTCGCAATTAGTAACATTTCCTAGATGGGGAAATGTGTTTTGCATTTAAAGACAACGCGCGTGCAAAATATAATGTAAAATAGACAAATATCACAAAAAGAAAACTATATCTCATAAAGATATAACTATTAATGATGACATAACTATTAATTTGATACAAGGACTTCCCCTACGTTTGAATTCCTATTAACAACCGGATACTTGATATGATTAAGAACGCCCTTTTTTTATTAGATGCACCTAGTCAATAACTCATAAAATAATAAAAAAACCTGCTTAGGTGGGGATACATAAAAAATTCCAACCTGGTGGGGTGGTGCTGTTCTGCAAACGATGGAACACTTGACATCTTTCCCTGCGTGTCCTGATACAAACATGTTCTACGACTTTTTATGGATGATAAAGTTTTTAGATTTGACAGCGGGGTTGGCGCAGTGGTCGAGAGACCGACTGCTGCGCTACGTGTCGCAGGTTCGATTCCTGCACGGAGCAAATATTTGTACGATGTATAGATAATTGTTCCGGGTCTGGGTTTGTGTGTGCTTGTGAGATTATAAATGTCTGTAAACGCACCCATGATACAGGAAGAAATTCCTAGAGTGGGGCAACGTTTTATAAAAAAAAAAAAAACTGTGGTTGTAGTAGCTGCGGTGCGAGCATAGTTCTTCGTGTCCACAAGTTTGTCGATTTTAAACGTCATATTTGACAATAAGTGTTGATAAAATTCAATACTTAAATACTTTTATCGAGTCGACAAGTTTGGCGAAAAGATTCGTGCTCAGACCTGTGTTTGGCGCTGACACCATTTGAAATGCCATCGACACGTTAAGAAGCACATAATAATAAATAGGATCTCTCTCTCTCTCTCTTCCAACAACCTAGTGTCAGAGTTTAAACCACCCATAGGCCTCTGACATGGCATTCTGACACACCATCGAGAACATCTCTCAGGTGTGCTGGTTTCCTCACGATGTTTTCCTTCACCGTTTTAAGCAAGTGATAATCAATACATATAAATCAAACAAACACATTATTTCCATAAAAAAAAATAGCTTTTATAAGTGATCATTAATTTCTTATGCGCACATGACTCGAAAAGTCAGTGGTGCGTGCCTTGTATTTGAATTTGCGACCTTTGACTTCCCAGTCCAATGGTCATACCACCAAGCTATCACTCCTCTAGGAGGAGCTAAAGCCTCTTTCCTTATACCTAATACTACATATTTCTGACTGCCATATCCACGAAGTAGATACGATAGGTATTAATTAATCGTCGTGTATCACATGTGATTCATGAGACAGGGTAATGATTAAAGTAGGTAAATATCACAAAATCAAAACATGTTTATTTTCGGCTTCTATTATTTATTTTTCATATTTGGGTATTTCCAAACAATTAATTTGATTAAAATATATATTTTATTATACTTTATTAATGTTGAAGGTCATAATTGTGTGTGAAGGTATTAGACGTACGTAAATACCGTTTAATTTTATAATAATTAATATAAAACAATTTTTTATTTGTAGCTCGTAAATAATTTGTTTACCAATTGTACCTATATCCCATAATTTTATTATTAATTTAAATATTTCATTTTTTTGCTAGCCAGGTAAGCATACACAATACTGTCATTCGTAATAAACTCTCATGTAAGCATCAAAATGAACAAAACAAAATTTCAACTTAATGCAGCTGAAAAATGGTTTATGAATGAACATACATACATAGCATCACCCGAAGGGGTAAGCAGAGGTGTACATATTTTACCAATGGTGTTATTAAGTCTCATGTAATAGGTGGTGAGCCTTTTGCCATCTACCAAATTTCAAACGCCGCTACTGAGAATTTCCTAATAGAAAATCCCAATAACACTTTGCCCGACCTGGGAATCGAACCTAGGACGTCATGCTCAGTAGTCGTTCTTGTGACTACTAAACCAACGAGGCAGTTTATGAATAAAAACTTGTATTTTTTGTTTGTAACATATGACGATATAGCGAGAGTAAATGCTTAAGTTGGTAATATTTAATAAATAAAAGAAATGCCAATTTACCTATTACTCATTAAATATCAAAATTATGTCCATACGTATGTACTTTAGTATGCTGACTTTAAAAACCCAGAACTAATATTTTAATTATATTTATCCAAATTTTTAAGTGGAACAGCAATTAATAATTATTATCCATCATCCGCAAGCTATTCATTATTATTCATCAACGTCGCCCACTCAGACCTAGGATAATATCTACATTACATTCACACATCCCTGGACCTCTGCCGTATAATACATACGTACTATAAACATGACATTTGACGAGTTGAAAGCGCCTAATATGTTATAAGAGCAATATGTATCGCGGTAACTTTTGGTGTATTTCTTGTTGTAGGCGTTTACGTTCAATTCATAAAACGCAATCAGGAACTGTGTAATTCCTATTATAGCCTAGTATTCAACATTACTGGCTATTAGTAGAGCACCTTATAGCCATTATTACCTATAAAAGGCAATAATTCAAAGTCGAGAGAAATGGCAGTAGAGGTCTCCACCCCTTAGAAAAAAAAAGTAACAAGTATCACCAATCTATGTCTGATAGAAACCGACGGTAGAAATCTGATAAGCATTTGACAGTATTGTAATAAAATCGTAATATATAAAACACATTTTTTTTCTATCTATGTCCATAGACTTCGAAACCATCCAACCGATGTGCCCCAAACCAATTTCAATAAAATGGCAATAATGAGAAGATGGCTTTAGACCACTAAAATAATGAAAAAAAAAAAGTAGTAGCACACGTCGGATATCCGCTAGTGCTATATACAATAAATACAAGGAACCTATTTCCATTTATAAAGCAACATTTCTAGCCTCAGGCGCCTGTTTGGAATTTCAGAGCACGAAACTCTATCAACAGCCTGTCGTTGTAATTGATCGCTACATCTCATGATTGGCAGCTGTTCTTGCAACCAATAATTAATTTTACATTCAAAAGCATATGCAGTAAACAAGCACCGATATGCTAGTACCGATAGGCAATATTTTGGATAGTACATGGTTCCAAACTTCGTTTTCCATATAGAACTGGCAAGAAAATGGCGAGGAAAAATAACATAACATAGCATCGCGTCTGTATTCCCGAAGGGGTATGCAGAGCCACATTTCACCATGTATGTGGTGGTGAGCCTATTGCGATCTACCGGGCACAACTCCAAACGGGGCTGCTACTGAGAATTTCCTAAATAACAGAAAAACCCACACTTTACCTCGATTGATTCCTGACCTCAGAATCCAACCCTCTCATGCTCAGCAGTCGCGCTTGAGATATAGATAGATGAATGAAAAGGAAGGAACTCAATAAAATGCTTTTCTGTGTAATGGTTTCAAAAATAATATTAATATATAAAAGCCTTAACATTACTACTATGTCTACTATCACCATACTAACAAGTGCAAGTTTTCACCGTGGGAGAGCCACGCTTCGGCACGAATGGGCCGGCTCGACCGGATTGATACCACGGCCTCACAGAAAACCGGCGTGAAACAACGCTTGCGTTGTGTTTCGCCGAGTTAGTGAGGGTACCGGAGGCCCAAACCCTTTAAAGGGCCGGCAACGCACTCGCGACTCCTCTGGGGTTGCGGGTGTCCATGGGCGGCGGTAATCGCTTAGCATCAGGCGAGCCGTCTGCTCGGTTGCCATTTCGGTTCTCGGATCCATAAAAAAAAAAACGTGCCTCACCGTTCTAATGGTCGTAAACGCCCAGTCAAGCAGTGTTATTGGGGTTATCTGTTAGAAAATTCTCATTAGCAAGCTGGAGCTTGAAACTGGAACCGGCAGATGGCAATAGTCACACCATTTAATTATTAAGAGACTTAATAATACATGCAAAATGTGGGTTCAGACCATCCATCCCTTCAGGGATGACGCGACGTGATGTTACAATACCTCAAGTATCTGGAGAACAGCCTCCTGAGAGCTCCGGTGTCGTTTTCAGATATCCTGTGAGCCGTCAGCGCACCGCTGAGGAGTAGGAAGCAGTCGGTAAACATCCAGCCGGCTCGACACCACGACCAGAGTGGAGAACTTGCCAACTGAAAGTGAAAATGAAATTTAATTAATATTGGGTGATTAAAAACAGAGACAAATGGAAGGAGTTTCGGAGACCTTTGCCTAACAGTGGAACTACGTAGGTTAGGTTAAGTGTCTATAGACTATAGTTGGTGGTAGTCGCAATTTTCACCGCTTGCATATGTGCATATATTTTCGCACTGGTAATGCATGACTACCCTCAATATTGTGGAAGTAGCTAGATATTGTATTTATTTGCATCCATTGTAATGGACTTCCGCAAAGTAACGCCTGAATCTATTCAATGTCTATAGAGTTTCTTGCCGGCTCTTCTCCATAAGAGAAACGCCTTGGAACCGTGCATCTAGTCTTCAGTTTTCGGTATTTGAAATAAAAATATTTGAATTAGGAAAATAATATTGACTCCACCTTTGATATGGGGAATTTGGGTGTACAACCCTATGCCTACCCCTTCGGGGAACACAGACTTGCTATGGTGCTATAACTCCACCGTGTGAGATTAACAGAAGTGGGTTTAAAGGAAAAGTAGCTTAAATCTGAAGTGGTTAAAACATGTCGCTATTTCTCCCATCTGGCGCCATTAGTATTTTGTCTTTTCATGTACAAAGTGGTAGTAGAATTTGAATACTGAATTAAATAAATAAAACAAAAATCAACATAAGAACTTCCAAACGTATGTCGTTCCTACGTCTACGAGTAATTTTGTGGAAAGAAAATACATCCATGAGTACTAAACTACGATTAATACGAACAAAAAATGTTACTTTAAGACAAAAATTCAAAAATTGAAAATGATGAAATGGTTTTTGTTTTTATTATTTCCGAAAACTATTTAATCTAATCTTAATCTGAATTTTAATTTAGTATTATCTTACAAGACATATACGGATCTTGTAAAAAGTCATCTAGTATTACTGTTCTTACGTAAATACTAGAAATAATACTCGGAATTTCTCAGGCACCACTAACAGGCTAAAGGTTTCTGTTGAACGAGTAGGCTAGTATTGTGGTTAGCAAGTTTGTCACTGACCACCATGCTGGCAGTGTCTAGTTTACCGAGAAGGTGCCGAGTTAAACTTAAAGTAATTGCGGTTAAACTTTACCCACAGTGTAAACCTTGTTGAAGGTGAACTTATGTACCAACACTCAACAATGTTGGTTATACCTTTTGCCAACAAATGCCAAATCCTTGAACGGCTCGCACAATTCCACACGTGCCTATTTATCAACAAACCAATTATATTATTCGGTTTTTTTCCTTAATTGATTGTTTTGCAATTATTATAATATATTGACATACCATTCGCTTTGCTAACAACACCGATCGAGTCGAAAATTAGCGGTTTTTATTACTTTTGAATGAATAGGTAAGTATCGCAAGAGTGAGAACTTTCTTTTAAAATTTCTCATTAACACCCTGGAGTTAGGAAGTTGGCGTTATGACATCTGCGTACTTCGAAAAGCACGATAAGCCGTCGTCGGCCATGCATCTGATCTCTCTCCAATCGTGTTGGATTATCGTCACATCAGACTAGGAGAGTGATGGAAGAGGAAATGAACAAAACACAGGTTTGCGCATACACTTGTGCAGTGTAATATCTCCTGCGTACTTAGCTAATGTTTCCATTATGACCAAAAATTCGGTCGGGAGTTTATTGTTATTAAATCTTAGGTACATCTAACTACCTAATAAATTTTAGACCTTGCAGCAAAACAACACCCAAGTAGGTTTTGCCTTACAAAACTGTTCTGTATTTTGTAGTGCCTATAAAATTTGACAAAATGTCGCGTGCAGTATTATTTTCTAAGCGTATTATATGCCAGATAATACATAGATAACATGATCAACCCCTAACTGCCCCACTCTAAGCCCTTGCCCTAGAGTGGGGCAGTTAGGAGTTGATCATCTTCTTATTAGAGAAGGCACGCATTGATCACCACGCTAGCTCGCTGTGGGTTAGCGATTTTATACCATTAAGTCTGAGTTTCCATACAATGTTTTCGGCCACCATATGTACGAGTATGTCTGTGACTTCTTAGATTTACCAAAAAAGTACACATTGACAAACACACCTAGGAAAATTCCAGGTTGGAACCCACAACCTGTGGCACAAGAAGCTGACCAGTACATAACCACTCAGCAACCACGACGCAGGTTGTTGTAACTAATAATTGTTTATTTGACCATCGGTTAAGATAACAATTAATCAAAAAACACATTTGCCGAAATTTTACAGTTAGTAACTATTTTTAACTATTGGTTGAGTTAAGTACGGATCAAGAAACCGGCCCAAAGTAACAACATATATATATATATATATTTATTTTTAAATACCGTAGATAAACAAAACCGTCAGGGTTAAAGTAAAACGCAGATGTGGAGTTTCAATTAATCATTTGAACGTGAACTGAATATTATTAATGTGTTGAGAAAACATGGCTCAGTAGTGTTGATAAATTAATCGAAGATGAGTAAACCCCTCTAAAGAATTGTAAACATTTGTAGATATTAAACGGTTGATAGTCACTATAATTACCCTATTTAGATAGGTAGGGTAAAACGTAACCTTGAGTACCAACTTTAAACAAATACAGATTTCTATATCTACATACATCTTTCATAGCATCACGTCTGTATTCCCCGAAGGGGTAGGCAGATGTGTACACATTTATATACCCACATTTCAACAATGACGTTATTAAGTCCCATTATCTAAGGTTGTGCGCCGGTACCGGGCACAATTCCAAACTCCGAGTTGCTACTGAGAATTTCCCAACAGAAAGACCCAATACCACTTTGCGCGACCCGGGAATCGAACTCAAAACCTCACGCTCATCAGCAACTCTTGCCATCACTTGACCAACAAAGCAATCATAAATCATATATAATTATATTTTTTTAATACATGTTGAGGCCATGTAATGCCTATATTAATTCTATTTTTCAAAGAAACATTGAAAAAATAATAGACAAGAACGGGGCTTGAACCCGCGACCTTTGACGTTCCGTGTCATCACTCTACCAACTGAGCTACCTTGTCGTGTTCAAACCTATTGAATTTTCAATCCTCTTTGTATAAGGAGTCTCCTTAAGACGTATACAAAGAGGATTGAAAATTCAATAGGTTTGAACACGACAAGGTAGCTCAGTTGGTAGAGTGATGACACGGAACGTCAAAGGTCGCGGGTTCAAGCCCCGTTCTTGTCTATTATTTTTTCAATGTTTCTTTGAAAAATAGAATTAAAGCAATCATATTTTGTTAATTAATAGTTATCATATCAAATTCCGGTTATAAATCAGGCCGTAAGAGAGAATATTTCATCATATCTTCGTGGTCACCAGCAAGCTGTTCGAGTTTCTCAGGAGTTGTCCGACTGGTGTAACTTGGCAACCGGCGTACCACAAGGCGGTATACTCTCTCCACTCTTATTTTCGTTATTTATAAATTCAATCACAAGAATTCTGAAATGCTCTTACCATCTGTATGCTGATGATTTGCAACTTTATGCTCAGGCTGACATCAAAAACATTGACAACTGCATATCGAGTCTCAATGCTGATTTAACCACTATTGCAGAATGGTCACACAAATTCGGAGTTGTTGTTAATGTCAATAATGTGTAGTAATAGAATGTGAGTACGATGTGGGCCAGAAATTCATTCATACATGAACCTCATAGACTGTCTGGCGGTTTTGAGTCGTTTTATGTGACCTACGCAAATGTCCTCCTGATCTGGTATCGTCTTGTGACGGGTCGTTGAGCTCCCTTAGTTATGGTTGAGCTACACGATGACTGATGCATACGTGCCGTCAGACAGGACAGGTCACCTCGAAGCTGCTATGGCTCTTTCCTCAAAAGGCCATTCCAGACGATCCCTGCATCGTTACACTCACATAGATATAGTATTATGTCTGGACTTTAAAAGAGACGTTGACCTCTGAGTTTGTTTCGGCGTTTCTTCTCAGAGACAGTCAGATAGGAAACGCCGGCGCCATCTAGTTTATAAAATGACTTGTAAAAGTGTCTTCAACAGATCTATTTACAGAAATAAAATCATTTATCATTTATCTAAATGTCAAGCTATCCTCATAGGCAGTCCGTATTACTAGAAAAATATTAATACAAACAATCTGACGCCTTTATTTTTCAACAATGTAGCTATTCCACTCTCACCACATTTAAAGGACTTAGGCTTACATATTGATAATGTGTTAAACTGGAATAAGCAGATCAGTCATGTTAGCCAGAGTGTCACGTCCATACTGCGATCTCTCTATAGATTCAAACACTTTCTCCCGTCCAGCACTAAAACTCTTCTGGTTCAGAGTCTTGTGCTCCCTGTTATTGACTATGCAGATGTTTGTTACTCAGATTTATCCCAAGAACTTCTCAATAAGTTGGATCGACTTCTCAACAACTGTATTCGCTTCATTTTTGGCCTCCGTAAATATGATCACATTTCTTCTTTCCGTTCTAAGCTCAAATGGCTTCCTATTCGACAGAGAAGATCCCTCAGATCTCTCTGCTTGCTTTTCTCGACAATCAACGATCCATGTGCTCCCGATAAACTCAAAATATTTTTTTAAATTTTGGGTGGCTCCCACAGTCGTAACCTTCGTGCTTCTGAAAATTTGCTCCTTGAAGTTCCTTCTCACCACACAGGTTTTATTTCAAATTCTTTCGCTGTAACAGCTATTAAACTTTGGAATGTGCTTCCCCTTGAAATCAAAAAATCTCCCAGTAAATTCTCTTTTAAACGGAAAGTTAAAAACTATTTTTTGAAATCGCTCGCTCCTTAAATGACAATTGTCCACTGCAGCTGTCCTCAGGATTCCGTCATCAGCATTGGGTATTTATATTTACATCTATTTATATATATTATTTCATTAAGCATGTAAATATTATATTTATTACATATTTTATCATTTGTGTATATTACATTAATTTTTTACTCTGTTTTGTACCTACTCATATTACATCTCTATTTAACCCTAAGGTTGACTGGTAGAGAATGCCTCATGGCATTAAGTCCACCTTGTGTACCATCTTTGTACATAAAGAATAAATAAATATTTGACACGTGTCTCGGATTTCACATAAACTAAAAATAATAATCATTCTCATCATCTCAGCCTATAGATGTCCACTGCTGAACATGCCCCCCCCCCCCCCCAAAGATCTCCAGCGGGAACGATCTACTGCGGCCTGCTTCCACTGACTCCCAGCGACTTTTATCAGGTCAACAAAACTAAAAATAATGTATTAATAAAAAAACTGTTAACTGGATTAATCGCGTGTATTATTGTTTTGTTTTTTCTGACGTTTCGAGGACTTTAAATATGTATCAAAGAGAAAAATAATTTTATCAATTTTATCAATTCTATGTACGGTAAACTGAAATAATTTAAAATAACCTGTTGAAACGCCTGACACCGTAGTCCTCCTGCGACCACGAACGCTGCAAAGTGTTCGAAACGTCAGGAAAAACAAACCAATAATACACGCGATTAATCCGGTTAAAAGTTATTTTATTAAAATGTATACTGATCGCGAAAACCTAAGATATTACTATAAAAATAATGTTCTATACCGATTGATATAAATGAGTCATTACACACAAGTTCATAATCTTCGTAATCCACATGCCGTTACATTGCAGCTGTTATGTCCAAGGTTAGTTCGTAAACCGTTGAGTTATGTACATTTTTTTTTTATAATTAGGTTAACGAGACTCATTTATGTTTATTTATGTTAATGAGCTGATCTACCAGCAAGGAAAAGCAAAGAAAATGCCCACGTTCATATGATTTTTTCCGGACGTCATGTTTAAAATTAATAAAATTACTTTTAACCGGATTAATCACGTATATTTTTGTTCTTTCTGTCTTTTTGAACACTTTATAGCATCCGTGGTCTCAGTCACTCATCGACTACGTAATTGCAAAAAGCTAAGATATTACCAAAATGTATCTTATTTTTTATCCTCTATCGACACTTTTATAAAAAATCTGAAACCGTGCTTGTACTACTCTCAAAGCGATTTCTCGAAATTACAATAAAACCTGTTTTTCTGTATTTTATTGTTCTAGTTTTGTCTGTATATTTTTTGTATCTTGTGTTACATAAATTTGTAAATAAATAAAAATGTTTGTTCGAAACGCAGTTTAGTGTAACATCAAGTTCACACCCAGATCTTACAATAATACTAATGAGTTAATTGTTAATTAATAGGAGCTAGCCTGTCTATCATTGCGCAAGCGGCTTGCCCGAAGTAACGTCTGATTCAGACAGACGGACGTCCCCGGGCCACGGCATGTATGGCAAGGAGCCAATGTTAACACGCTCGATCCGTGCGACGGTTACGCGAATATCACCTCTCTGTCTTACTAATAAGAATTTCGTAACTGACAAAGTGATGGGAAGGTGTTGGTCGATATATTGGTATTGAGTTGAGTAATTTAGTAGATAACAATATAATTTGTAAATGCCTTTTTCTAATAAATTAACTTCTGTTTACAAAAGGTGTATGATGGCGGATGTGCTATAATATTTTTTAACATAGACCGCCAATAGCAGTCCAGTATTATTGTTGTATACTGAATCCGCAAAGAATCAACAAATTGATTTTCAATCTAAAATCCATTAATTGTGAGATTTTGAATAAGCGGTTCTTATTTCCAACTATCAGTACCAATAAATAATTAATGTTCGTATTGGTGTCTAATAAGATATTTAGTAACAACTTTCTCTGAACTTATAGGGAGAACCTGTATTCAGCAGTATTTATTAAATTAAATCAATACAATTCATTTCCTAAATTTATACAGCTCCGCGCCGTGCCGCGTCTCTATACGATGCATCGATAGTTGACTCACAATATTATCGTCACTTCCCAACACTAGGGCTATTTACTTTACAGCATGCTTTCCTCGCAGATGCTTCGAATAAGATTCTACGGTTAAGGTTAAGTACTTTTGCGCACTAATTAAAGACCATGCCGCGGTAGTGTACTCGCACATGAAAAAATCTGTGTTAATGGGGCGACAGTTTGTTGAACATCTGTCAAATTGTATAAATAGAGCAAGTTGAATACAGAATTCAACATTATATTTTTTTATCGTATGGTTGATGAACAGCCTAGTGCCAGAGCTCAAGCCATGTCAGAGGCCTACCTCTAACATGGCTAGACACACAACGGAGAACATTTCTCAAGTGTGCTGTTTCTTCACGATGTTTTCTTTACGCACGTGTTAACGAAAAGCCGTGACGCGTCACTATCTCTAAATTACTTTTAAAAACATGAGCTACTTAATTCATCGAGCGTACAAAACTTTCTAGAAACTGGCTTTACTACTGTAAGAATCAACGCCAGCCCTCAGCACTTGAGATTGTATTTACCTTTGGTATATTTAAAAACAAAAAGTAACCGCATACTGAGTCTATCCAAAAATATGCATAAATCGTAAAACTCACAGAATATATTTTAGAAACATATTGCATGTATATCTCTAAACAGTATAAAAATATAACGGCAATAAAACTGTGTCACCACATTGAATACTGAAATCGAAATAGGTTGAGAGTGTGTCCTGTGACTGTGTTTGTTGCCATGGCAAAAAATACAAATTTACAATATCATTTATAGAGATTTTTATATGTATCCCCATCAAATGCTCTAAACCTCAACTCAGAGTGCTCTGAAACAGATCATTCAAAGTTTTATTCCCTTGATTGTTGAAAAACTTGGTCATAAACATATTACATAAAAAAAAAATATTTTATCTATTAAGATAAAACAACTTTTAAACGAATTAATTGTTAAAATAAGATAAATTTTTCAACGTTCACATTAGAAATGCTAATAAACCGAAAATAAATAATTTTATCAATTTTAATCTGTTTAAAACTCAGAAGAAGGTTTTAAACTTTTATTATAAGTATATATGTGATCATAAAATATCATAGCTTAAAGTAAAAATTGAAGACACATTCCTTTGCCAATAGTCTAATTTCAACTTCTCCCAGATCGCGCTCAAGACATTGTAGTAGGTAAATTGTGCACCCATTCTTACCTCAGTAATCCTAACCCTATTCGTATAAGGCATCATGGCGACGGGCAGGAACT
This sequence comes from Xylocampa areola, assembly GCA_935421205.1. NCBI lineage: Eukaryota > Metazoa > Arthropoda > Insecta > Lepidoptera > Noctuidae > Xylocampa > Xylocampa areola. Next base: position 17,370,357 of record OW285204.1, read on the forward strand.
TATGGGCGATCAGCAGAGCAATGGTGGCGATGCCTCTAACACCATGGATGCAGGAGATCTCGTCATCGGTGCCAGGAGCAATCAGCTTGTTGATCGTGTAGTAGAGAGAGAAGGAGCTTAGGAAACCGTCTGGAAAGAAAAGAGAAAGAATGTGCTGGTTATTATATTTTATTAAATAACCTATAGAGAATACTCAAAGATGAAGAAGCTTTGGAGTCTTTCATTACTACAATTTACCCAGACTAACTTCACCAGTCCACAGACAATATGCAAAGGCAAGATAATTATTACAAATATAAATTGTCTGGACATATTTATTTATATCCTTCTTTTTATCAAGGGCAAGCTAGTGGCAGAGTTTAAATCGCATGTAAGCTTCTGATATGTTTTATACACCGTCAAGATTCTCTTTCAGGTGTACTGGTTTCCTCACGATGTGTTCCTTCACTGTTTTAAGCACTTAACAATAAACGTGATAGACATTTGACTTTTCATACCACTATTCTTTGTATGTAATAATAAAATTAATTAGTTCAATAAAAATGTTGTTCCATGAAACCGTATCTTCGTAATTTTTTTTTTTAATATTACAAAATGGACGCTTACTAAACTTCCAACAGACTAAATACATCACAGACTGTGGAGAATGTAAACATAACGCAAAAAATTTGTTTTTAGAATTCATAACATAGGTACAATCACGTCAATAACATTCAAACAGCGTGCGACTTATTCAAAATGTCTGGACTTAGCCTCTATAAATCACTGTCCAGAATGCCACATAAAGAATTTTATAACCTCAACAGATGTAGGATATAAATCGTAAATCGTGACTAACTTAACAGACTGTGGTAATATTTATACGGTTGCAACTTTTGACAGTTATATTTATGTGATTTCAAAAGCTACTTGAACACGCATGGTTTATTTTTTTTAAACAGAACGACCTCCAGAATTTGTAAAACGGGTGATTTAAATGACACACCTTAAATCTAAGTTAATTATCTCCAAATCATACCGTAACCTCGTTTCTGCAGCCAGCCAATATATTGACCACTGCAAAAACTCGCAATTTAAATCACTCATTTGTTACGCTCTATCGGTATCATCAAATGGACAATTACCTGATCGTTTTTTGTTACTTGCTTCTTTTCCATCATCTTTAGCTTCCTCTTTATTACCTTCCGCCTTCTCAACAGTCTCTTCACCCTCACCTTCTGGTCTTCTAGCAAAAAAGTCTTGAATTGTCGCCACAAGTACCAGCAAAACGATGACACCATAGAATGACCTGAAATTTTTAACAACATTTCTTTTACTGTTTCTACAATTTATTATTAGAAGAAATACATTTTACTTCATAGAGATTCATAGCTTCCTACAATTTCATACCGGTATTTCTAAAATAGCTACAGGTTCAATTGTTATAAACTTATTTTATGGTAATTAACACGTATACACACATGTAAGAGATCGTTTAATGAGCGAATGCTAAGATTTAATCTGAGCCACTCACACCGGTACCTAAAACAGGAGTGACGTTTAAGGCCAACTCTAGGGTCCATAAAAACACAAATCATAATAAGATATATATCATAATGCGCGACTGTTGAGCATAAGGTCTTGGGTTCAATCCCCAGGTCGGGCAAAGTGTTATTGGGTTTTTCTGTTAGGAAATTCGCAGTAGCAGCTCGTAGTTTGGAATTGTGCCCGGTAGATGACAATAGGCTCACCACCTATTACATGTGACTTAATAACAGCATTGGTGAAATGTGGGTGTACAGTTGTGAACACCTCTGCCTACCCTTTCGGGGAACATAGGCGTGATGCTATGCTATGTTAGTTATAAGATAATGATAATACAAAAAGGCCAATTTATATAAAACCTATGATCAAAAATCACAGTCTAACATCAATCTTTTAAGCTAAAACTTAAATGACCTAAATCTCTTCAGAAGATCCCAATCTATTCGAGGGCAAAAACAAAACATATACAAACTCACAGTGTCAAGAGAGTCGGCACTTCAGTCCAGTCCTCCCACCATTCTCCCTCTTCCACATGACAGTCTTCCTCATCAACTTTGACGCGAACCACCACTCCACTGGTATGCTGGTAGTGTTTGATGGCATCTTTGATGATCACCTCCACATCCTCAGGATTGCAGGCAGCAGGCACGCACACGCCCCAACTCAACGTTGAAAATCGCGGCACGAAGTGACCTGGCTAAACAAAGCATGGGAACGCTGTGTTAAGAGTTCTTCTAGCTTTAGGGCCGATTTCACCATTCAAACTAAACGTGATCAGTTCAAGCTGAACTCAGTTCACGCGGTTAACTGAGTTCAGAGCTCCAGTTTGCATTTCACCAACATAAATTGAACGCAGTTCAAGCTGAACCCAGTTTAGGCTTCTGAACGCCCGACTTTCGACGTTTAGTTTATCTAAACGCATTCAAAAGCGGACTTGTCTAAATGGTTTAACATAGAATATTTATTTTGATGTTATTTTACTTCATTATGATATTACGCTATTGTATAATAAAATGTATATGAAACTGATAACTAAATAAAATTAATCACGTATAATAGTCACAACAGAGTTTTCTATAAATATGTCAGCACCAAAAATGTTTAATTTTGTGATATTTATTACAAAATATATAGTAATAAATATATATTTAGGTAATCACCTCTCAAAATTGTTTAAATCTTTAATTGTGACAACATTTACATTAATTATCAAGAAAACGTTTTCGTAAACGCGATCAAAATGTAGCTGGTAAAATCAGTTTGACGTTGAGATCAAAATTTTAACAAACATTTGATCTGAATTACGTAGAACTAAGTTAAACTCGGTTTTTAATGTCAACGATGAAATCGGCTTTTAGTAGTTCAAATTTTAAAGTTATCATTTTTGCAGAAAGAATCGTGAGCAGGATTTTAACCTGCGCTTCCCAGGTATACACTCACGGCGCATCTCGGCTATACGTCTTATAGTAGCGTCATCGCTATCTATTCTGTCCCTATATAGTGACTAGTATTTCCATAAAAATGTATAAATTCTTTCGCGACGCATGCGTTAGTATTTTCGGAATGGAAGATTTATCCGTATTTTACTAATGGGCTTAATAAAATCAGGTTTTTTTTCTAAAAATTCATACTAGACCAGTGCTTAAACCTCTGGTATGTCGCATTGTCTTTCGCGTGGATCAACGTTCCGGCAGTCGAGAGATGAGAGATCTTGTGCAACGGGTTGTGGGTTCAAACCTAGCATGAACGAATATGACATTTTCTTGTCAGAAAAACGATTTATTAATAATAACATACACAACATAACAGTAAAATGTGGGTGTTTTACAATACCTCTACCTAGCTCTTCAGGAACAGGCGAGATGCTACTTATCTGTTTTATATTCAATTTAAGACATCATCAGAGATACGATGAAGGAAAACATCACAAGGAAACCAGGATTTAATGGTCTGAAATCGTCACCCGCAGTAAGCTAGCGTGACCATTAATGCTCGTGACTTCCCTTGGCCGTTTCCCTGCATAGGGGCATTATGTAGCATAGTAACGACCGGCCCGTAACTGTAATACTATTTAAAAACGAGAGTGAATTGGTCTAATAGCCGCAAGTGCAACTGCCAGGCGTGAGGTCCTGTTCAATTCCCGGGTCGGGCAAAATGTTATTGGGTTTTTATGTTACCCCTTAGGAAATTCGCAGTAGCAGCCCGGAGTTAAGAAATTTGTGGTGTGACACCGCCGTGCTTCGGAGAGCACGTGAAGCCGTCAGTCCTGCGTCTGATCTCTCTGCGGTCCAGTCGGATTTTCCTCCCATCGGACTATGAGAGTGAAGAAAGAGTGCACCTATGTTTGCGTATACACTTGTGCACTATAATATCTCCTGCGTAATTGGCTAATATCCGGGGAGATAGACCGCTGTGGCCGAAAATTCGGTCGAGAGAAAAGATGGAAATTTTGAATCATGTAGATATATTTAAAAATAATAACCAAAAACAGCAGTTTCTAAACTCGTCTTGTATCATTGTAGGCTACGATAGGCGTAATAAGACATTTTCGCTATGATTATAGATTATTGTAAAAATACTCTTAAATCTCTTTTAAATGAAATAACTGGCGAATACTCAATATTACCTGAGATTTTTATACTAATAAAGATGTCTATTTATATCGGATTCATCAATCTTAGAAGGTCAGACTTAGCTCGGTATATTTTCTGAGTATAATTTCATTATAAAGAATGGAACTGTGTAATAAAAGTTATGGATTTGTCGAAATCTGTAATACGTTTCGCGGTAACATTATTTTTAACCAACTTCAAAAAGGAAGAAGATCACAATTCAACTGTATGTTATTTTGTATGCTTGTTACGCCATTATTCCGCCAATTAAGAATTGATTTCGATTATTCTGTTTTTGTTTGGTAGGTCATTATTGTTTTTTTTTTTTTTTTTCAACATTTACTTTAGGATTTCATTATTGTCTTTACTGATCGTGTCCTCCAGTCAGGGCAACATAGCAGGTAATTTTACATGGGACACATTAATTTATTGTTCACCGTTTTTTAACCGACTTCAAAAAAGGAGGAGGTTTCTCAATTCGACCGTATATTTTTTTTTTTTTTTTATGTGTGTTCGGGGATAACTTCGTCGTTTATGAACCGATTTTGATAATTCTTTTTTTGTTGGAAAGAAGAAATCTCAACGGTGGTACCATGATAAGGAAACCAAGATCTGATGATGGATCCCCGAGAAATCGAGGGAAACCTTCGAAAATTGTAGGGGCGACAAGTGCATTTGTTAATTTTTTCATTAAGTATTTTAAAGCACTACTATTTAATGAAGGTGTGGAGTCGATCTGATGATGGAGCTGAAAGACAGTCGAGGGAACTCTTTAAAGATTTACAGCAATTACCTGGTGTTTGGGCTTGATTAATTTGTATTGATGAGAACTTTACACCTAGATGGGTTGTGACTGTAATTAGGGGTCTGATGATGAAGACGAAGGACAGTCAAGGGAACTCCTCAACGTTTTACAGTAGCTACCATGTTTTGTTATGTATGTCCGTCGATATCTTTGTTTGAAAGAGTAGTCCCCAGAGGTGGTCCCATTTAAATTTAGTAAAGATCTGATGAAGATCTTCGAAGTTAGACGATGGAACTCTTCAATGAATTATAGCAAATCACTCTCAATTGCTGTAATCGCATGTTCATGTACAGTTCATGCCACTCAATACATGCATAGCATTATGCCTGTATTGCCCGATGGGGTAGGCAGAAGTGTCCACTGTTGTACACAAACATTTCACCGATGCAGTAATTAAGTCCTAGCGGCTTTCGAAAGCTATGGCACCGACTCCAAAATTAACAGATTATTATTATATAATAGTTCTTTTAAAATGATTTTATTATAAGCAAATTTTGATATTATTTTAAACTTTTTAGTGTAGTAGATTTTTGAAGGCGGTTTTCATTTTTTGTTTATTATTCACGTGAAATGTTTCTGATTGTCCGACTAGTTTAACTCTAACAGAGCCTTTAGTCATGAGCCGAGCCCAAGGCAATATAACAAAAATGTACAAATTCAAATTACGTGAGTAATAACCGGTAAACAATAATAAAGACTAAATAATGCTCAAACAAACTTTTCCTTTACATTAAATTATTGTATCGTCACGATTCTTTTCATCACATTTTGATAAGTGGGCTCTCAGCTGTCATTCATTGTCTAGCGCGGTTGGCACCCAATGCATGTACGAAACGTTGTACTTTGACAGACAAATGATGCAAACTGTGGCCAACTGCATGGCCATACAATTATATTAGATCGAGTTTTAATCGGCCCTTGCTGATTGGAACTAGACAGTCGAAATAGCGATGCATGTCAGCATGTAGAGGTGAAGGTCTACTCAAGAAGAAATGCAAGGTCGAAGCGTTGTCAACTGTCCATTCAAAACGTTAATTTTAACAAAAACATGGTAAAGTTGTTTATACTTTACCATAGGCCATAAATAATATTTCTATTGGAACATGTTAGACATGGTGAATGATAAATTTTACCAACACTCGATTTTGGTAAATCGTTTTTCGTTATCTGAGGTATTGAAAACTTTCTTGCAGGTACTCGAAAACGATTTCAAGAATAAAAACGCGCTACAATCTTAAATGAAGTCTCATAATCATAAGGATTTACGAATATGAGCCCAGAAATCATACTAGTAATTCAAACAGCTGCGGTATGGTAGTTTATGCCTACAAATTGTTTGTTATGAAACTCATGGTAACAACCGTGAGGCAAAATGTAAACTACATATTTAAAACCGAAACTCACATCATCGATCCGACTCCTGATCAAGTTCTTGGCCTGCGCCAGATGCACCGGCGTCTCCAGTTCTGGGTGTTCCGCCTTCACGTCTAGCCGAGCCAAGCAGTACTTCCCCTGGACCTTGACAACGCTCCCACTCTCCAACTGCACTCGGGCACGGCTTGATACACACTGGTCGAAGTCACCGAGCTGGATTCCATTACCCTGCAGGATTCCCGAGGGAATCTTCGCGGTAGCGTCGAGCACTGTAATGAAAAATTCCTGTCTTGTTCAACTATGCAAAGCCCTTGAGGACACCTGAGGCTAACGAAGACACGCGAAGGTCACATCAATGTTTACTACATTATTATCCCTTTGTGTCCCATTATTTAAGCCTGAATTTTAATGATGCGCAAAACACTTGTATTATAATAACGTCCCATGGCACAAAAAAGTCCTTAATTTCGAAGAAATACAACCCTTAATTAATTAATTAACTGCAATTCACCGTTATTTATTTTTCTTTTTTCGCGTAACATCTGTTGTGGAAATCTCTGAAACATTGCCAATATAAATAGTTGTGTGCTAGAGTAATTACTTCGGTTAACGGATATAAATCTCAAAATACGAGTGTTGAATTTCTAAACTTTTACTTTAGGATCGTGTTAGGAATGAAATATTATTAATTATAGAAACTTACTATTCAGTGCCCATAGTTTTGTTCCTCGTAATTGCCTTAACACAATCTGCCCATGACGTCTGCATTCCGGATTATGAATTCGAGAAAAATTTGGTGCAAATGTAGGAAAGAATGCATAGAAGTCTTCAAATTCGCTTTTAAGCAAATTCCGTCTGTGCAACGCTTCCGTAACGTGTTTTAAATTACTGTCAGTTGACGAAGACATTTCTCGACTCTCATATAACATTTCTTTGGATGTTTTATCAGACTTTTTATCAAATTCGGATTTAGTATCTTTTTTAAAATCATACATATTGTAAGTGTCTTTGATGGGATATTTTTTCTTAGTCTCTGGAACAGTCTTTTCTTTAAATTCCTCCTGACTCGAACTTTTTTCTTCGTTCTCTCGAATTGTTATTACTTTAACGTTGTCTTTTTCTGACTCCTTCTTTGCAGTTTCTTTTTTAGATTTCTCTTCTGCGTGTTTTGACTCTTTTTCTTTTTTCTCTTCAACATGTTTCGATTGTTTTTCCTTTAGCTTATCTTCGTGTTTTGATCCTTTTTCTTTTTGCTTTTCTTCGTGCTTTGTTTCCTTTTCCTTTTTATCTTCTACATGCTTTGATTCTTTTTCTTTTTTGTCGTCTTTTTTAGCTGCTGGCTTTTCAGTTGTGTCTTTTGTTTTATCTTTTACAACAATTTTATCAGCTTTTTGATCACTTTCCTTAGCTTTGCTTTCCTTGGCTACTTTTTTAATTGGCTCCGTATGTTTACTTTCTATTTTGGGTTTTATTTCTGACATTTTGCTATCAAATTTGTCTTTTATGTCTTTCGAATCTTGTTTTAGTTTGTCTTTGCCTTCTTGCTTAGGTTCTTGAGGAGGAAACTTTTTATCTGTTTTATCTCTCTCTTTGAGAACAATCTTAGGTTTAACTTTTGTTAATATGGTATCATCGTCATCATCATCATCATCATCATCAACGCCATTATCATTGTCATCATCATCGTCGTCGTCATCCTCGTCGTCATCATCATCATCTGTATACTTTTTTAAAACAGGTTTCGCTGCTGTTTCTTTTACTTTTTGTAGATCCGGCTTTACATCGTTCTTTTTTAAAGTACCCTTAGACATTTCAATTTTATGTTTATTTTTTTCTTTGATATTATCCTTATCCTTATCATCATCATGTTTTTTAAGCTCTTCTTTAGTTTTGTGTTCATCTTTTTTAGTTTCATGATTTTTAGTGGTCGTTACAAAGCTTGGATCAATTTTTAAACCGAGCATATTGAATGTCTCCAAAATGCTGGATAATGTACCGCCATAGAAATCATCGTCGTCATCGTCGTCGTCGTCATCGTCGTCATCGTCGTCATCATCATCGTCATTGTCATCATCATCATCAACTTCTTTAGATTTTGATGACAAATCTCTTTCTTCTGAGCTTTTAGTTTCTTGTTTCAACTTTTTATCAGTTTTCTGTGCATCTAAACCTTTTACCCTGATAGGAACACGTACTTTGCCGTTATCATCGCTGTCACTGTCATCTTCTTTAGAGCTTGATGCTGAATCTTTGATTTCTATCCTTTTGGTGTCTTGTTTTGTTTTGTGATCAATTTTTTTTACATCTAATGATTTTGGTTTTAACAAAATAGGTGGCTTATGGTCGGCCTCGTCTTCATAATCATCATTGTGTAATATAGATTTTGATAAAGAATCTTTTGCTTTAATTATTGGTTTTGTTTTTGTATCACTTTTTTTAATGTCAAGCACTTTGGATTTTTTCAATAAAGTAAGTTTATTATCGTCATCATCATCATCATCATCAATCATACTTGAAAACTTTTTGCTACTTGCCTCGGATTTCAATTTGACAGAGGGAACCTCCTGTTTAAAACCAGATTTGATCTTCAAAAAATCCTTTTCATTATCATTGTCGTCTTCGTCGCTACTTATATCGTATTTATGAGCGGATTTAGTTTCAGCCTTCTGATAGATTGGTTGTTGTTTGTCTCGTCCCACCTTCTTCGAATCCTCGAACACATGTTTATCACTTTCGATTTTAACACTATGCAACTTATGACCGATATTCACATCACAGTCTTCACACTTTTGCTTTTTTGAATCGTGTTTCACACTCTCGACTTTGGGTAAATCGCGTACACGGAATGCGGTTATCACTGTGGCAAGGATAGGCAGGCAGATTAAAATTAGAGCTAGCGTCCATCGTTGGCGCGCCATGGCCGACGCGGTGCGCGCTCACGTCGCCATACTCTCAAACTGAAACGATCACGAACCTTGGCGTTTATTTGTAACGCACGAATTAAAACATATCTCATTGAAACGGGTACTCATTGATGGTTCTCGGTCGAGGTTATGGGTTAGTAAGATATTTTAAAATTTTGCGGGAGCGGGTACGTTTTTCTGTGGGGTTAGTAGTAGTGAACTGGCGTTGGCTCAGCTGATGGCGCGCGTCCAAGATCAGAGTAAAAATAGTGTTGCAAAGGCAATTGTCCGGCGCTCGCGCAGAGTTGCCGATAAGATTGCCCGTATTGTGATAGATCAGCGTCATTGTTGCTATGGATCGAGTTAAATGGTCTGAAAATTTGTAATAATAACATAAATTAAAAATCTGTGCACATTTTCCCTATCCAAATATTTTATTTACATTAAAAATCAATCATTGATTTTTATGAATACACATATCTTTTTCTGTAGACATTATCAAAAACCGCCATTATAATAATATTGTAACACGAAATTATTTTCCCATTACCACTAACTCAATTAAAATCTGCACTGTTCTTAAAATATATTTATTATATTTTTAGAGGTATTTATTTTATGTAATTCATCACATGAATACGTCTGAAAAGGTAATGATTCTGTACATAAAATTCATTAATTGTATGTACCGAATAGTTCAGGCGTATTTACCCGTTAATTAAGGTTTTATAACTAGAAATCCGTTCAAGTCACGTTACCAATCAGTATTGCACGAAAAAAACTCGTGCAGAAAAAGATTTCATCATTTTTTTTTCTTTATTATTATCCAGTACTTAAAAATGTTAGGAACTATGTTAAATATATCATAATCAGTCTCTGTAATAAGCGCCTGCACATATTTTGTGAACTGAGTAAGCCACGCAACATTGCTATAAATTTTTATAATGTTACGTTTGTTTTACTTGTGTTTGAAAATTTTAACCATAAATATATTTTCAGACACATTTGTAGGATGACCCAAAATTGAGGCCGTGAGCGCAAGAGTGGCTTACCTTTTTCTAGACACAATAAAATCAATTAAGTCTCAAAAAAGGTAGGCCACTCTTGCGCTGATTGCCTTAATTTCGACAAAATCGAATAAATTGTATTACCGACATCGCAATTGTCTTTTTGTTGTATTTTTTCCATTGGCCAGAGACAGAGCGACCTCGAAAGAAAATGGGGGTAATACAGTGCGACACAGAGAAGACCTGCAAACAAAAAAGTTCATTATTTAAATATAGCTAATTTGTCAGGCTAGAAGTTCGACTTAATCCTTCGTATTGTGTGAATATTACAGGTTCTCTTACTTACTCTGGCTAAATTAAAACCGAGGAAGGAGCTGAAAGACAACACATTATTAATTTAGGCATGTACCTATGTTAATGATAATAATAGTCCAGCGTACTATCGGCTATCTCGGTCACAAACAATTTGATGGTCACTTTGACTACAAAGTGACCCGACTCCCACAACAGTTGGACCGGACTACATCCCGAAACACGACTAGATTGCTTCACGGCATGGATTCGTCCGGTAACCAGCCGCGGCTGAAGCCTCCCACCAGAAAATTAATGAAATGAGGTAACGCCTAAACATTATAAATTAAAAAAAGGAATATTTATTGTCTAAAGCAGGGCTTCCCTAACTGCGGCATTATTCCAGCAGTCCCACGAATCGATCCACATAGATTGAATGTCTATGTCGGCGCGACCCAGTCGATTAATGCCGACAATAAAAATCTTATTATATTGAGTTTTTTTTATAACTACTTTTTTATAACTGATAGGGGTCAAAAATTATAAATGGCAAACTCCCAAGACCCAAGGGCGTCACAGCAAAAATAAGTTTAGGAGCCCTGGACTAAAGAAATGATTTACAGGCTTTTAAAAATAAAGAATATCTAACAAATAAAAGTAACAAAAAAATTACTAAGTGTGTTATTATGACAATATTATGTTTACATCTGGTAAACCGCAACAAATTAGTTCCGAATACAGACCGTCGAATGATTTATTATCGAGAGACATTTCGTAAGGCAACCCTGACTGCGACGATCGCCATCAGCCCAATACATGAGTAATCACTAAATCATTGTATTGTAATGAGTGTTCACACTGCATGGAATACAAAGTGGGATAGTGAACTAGACCTTAGTGATCCTATCGTAACGTACCCTTGTGCCTATTTAAGTGACCCCAAGGGGTTTTGTGGAATTGGTTATAGTTAGATTTTATTTTTTTATTTTATTATAATTATATAAATCATAAAAAAGTCATCATATTTTTTATAATTCTTTTTTTATAATTCTTTTTTTTGTGATTCGTTTTATTATGTTTCATTTTTATGTTTTTTTTTAATCTATGACAACAGGCAAGCGGCATATATGTTTACCAATAATATCACAGCTGCTCAATGTTTCCTTAATGAGACCGGCTGTTTACAAAAAGTTTAGGTATATTAAACCGATGTCTTTTTAATTAAACATTTTTTTATTTGTTGATGATCTTTGCCCTTAATACATTAAAGTATAGATTGAGACAAATAAAGAGTTAATATAAAAATAACAAAAGAATAGGTATGTCGACATCATCATTGGCAAACCATTCCGGGCCCCGTGCCCAATAGTGGACAGTCCAATTTCACGTATATGCTCGATCCTCAGCTTCTCTTACGGAATCTCTTTATACGGAACCTAATATTATACCACAATGTAAATATCTTTTCTTTTTTTTTTTTCTTTTTTTATAAAACGTTGCCCCACACTAGGAATTTCTTCCTGTATCGTGGGTGCGTTTACAGACATATAATCTCACATGCACACACACACCCAGACCCGGAGCAATTATCCGTACATCGTACAAATATTTGCCCCAAATATATACGTTAAGTACAAATTACTAATAATTATTTATTAACAAACACCGCAGTTGGGTGAGACAAAGACATCTACTGGCATTAAAAGACAGAAAAGGTTCTATAACATTAAACAATTAAACCGCGAGATATTTTATTTTATGAGAAAGATTGCCTCGTTGGCCTCGTGGTCCCAAGTGCGACTGCTAAGAATGAGGTCCCGGGTTCGATTCCCGGGTCGGACAAAGTGCTATTGAGATTTTCTGTTACGAAATTCTCAGCCCGGAGTTTGGAATTGTGCCTGGTATATGGTAACTACCTATTACATGGGACTTAATAACAGCATTACTGAAGTGTGAGTGTATAAGTATGTACACCTCTGCCTACCCCTGCGTACAGGCGTAATGCTATGTTATGTATTCATTTAGTTTCTACGACCTGACCATGGCTTAAAGTTCTATTATACCTATGACCATATAGGGTTCGCGATCGTGTTTGCCATCACCTGACCCAGAACAAAAACCTTGAAGATTAACAAAACATCTAGGGAACATCCTAATGACGACCTCATGGAATTGGAATTAAAAATAAAATACCAAGAAAAAAGAATAGCCAGGTTAGTGGAGTGTAATATTAGGATAACATCAGAACCTGGCGTATAGATAACATTTGGTATGGCATAGCTAGATAGAACGAGACCGTATCGGTGGCGGTTACCACCAACAACAGCATTCCCAAAGAGGGTTGACGTCAGGCAGGCGGCCGGTCTTAGAACATAGCCAAAACTTTAGCAGCATGCCAGATATAGGTATGCTGCGCCGACCCCAAATAAATTGGGATAAGGGCAGGGGGATGACAAAGAAAAAACAAAAGGCGTACTAAAACGTGGATGAAGACTTCGGGGTAGTGTGCAGAGGTCGAGATGACCTTGGCTGGTCAAAGCGCCTGGCGTGTTTATCCGAGAGGCTCGAATACTGCTCACGACCGCGACCGTATTTCACTTGAACTCTTCAAATGGGAGATGTACAAAGCACAGTACAAAACAGACAGTTCAATATTTATATACAACTAGCTGCGCCCCGCGGTTTCACCCGCGTTAATGCTCCGCTCCTACCGGTCATAGCGTGATGTTATATAGCCTATGTTACCCGGGGATAGGGTAGCTTCCTAACGGTGAAAGAATTTTTCAAATCGGGCTAGTAGTTTTTTGTGTTTATTCGGTACATACAAAAATACAAATCTTTCTTCTTTATAATATTAGTGTAGATTAGATTCGCGACATCGCTGCGAGCTCAGCTCATGACTCAGCGTTCGAGTTCGAAACTAGTCGAGCAATCCCGAAGAATACAAGTGAGTAATAACCGTTGACCAATATAATTAATATTTATGAACAATGTTTAAAAGTTCCTCCCTCATTAAGTTATCAATTTTTTACGTGTTTTATGGTAATCTTATCTCATTCTATTGTCTAGTGGTTGCAATTGTAGCTGCTGAGCGTGAGGTGAGTTTGATTCCCGGATTAGACAAAGTACATCCATACAATCACGCCTTTTTTCCATTGGTGTAGGCAAAGACTGTTCATTTTTTTGCTAAGATTCTGACACACCTTCGTTTCGTCTGTTATCCTTGGCAAAGTGTTATTAAGTTTTTCTGTTAGGAAATTCTCAGTAGCTACGCGGAGTTTGGAATTTTCTCCATGACACTTAATAAAGATATCGATAAATTGTGGCTGTACAAGAGAACACTTCTGCTGTACCCCTCAGGGAGTACTGTCGCAATACTATCTCATAAACATACTAATAAATAGTGGTATAATTAAAGCAACTTAGGCCGTTGAACCTTAGGTTGACCCTTAAGTAAATACCTACAGTCGAAAATGTTAGCTCGACCCACTAAGGCAAAAGTCGCTTGCACGAAATTTCCAAACGTAGTGGTGAGTACGTCTAAAATAGCACGAGCCGTTCAAGGGACTTTGATGACAAAAGGTACTATCGCTAACATTTTCGTAGGTACTGCTTACATTGATAAATTAGCTCAAGGCCTCACATTGAACTGTATACATTATTTTGTCGGTCATCGATTGCTCGGGTCTAAATTCTAATCTACATACATACCATCACGGCTGTATTTCCCGAACGGGTAGCCAGAGGTGTACAAAGTTTTGAACTCACATTTCCCCAATGCTATTTTTATGTCACATGTAAATAGGTGGTGAGCCTATTGCCATCTACCGGGCACAATTCCAAACTCTGGCCTACTGAGAATTCCATGACAGACAACCAGAATAACACTCTTCCTGACCCAGAAATCGAACCCAAGTCTACAAGCTCGCCAGTCGCGCTTGGAACCACTATACCGACGAATACCACTATATAAACGAGGCCGTAAATTATGTTGTGTTTATAATACATTTATTGCATACCTAATTATGTACCAATAACTTAGTCGTCAATAGACATGTCTACAATGAAATGTACTTTAGACATTTTTGCCGATTATTTTTGCAGAAATGCCCACGCATCCAACTCTGACACGGGGAGACAGAGCGGTTATGTGCGACTCGAACCCACTAAAACTCCACGGTGTACCTCCTCAGCCACTTGACGGCGGGACGCGGGAACGCTCTCGCACACAACCGCGAACCCACCAGCGGCAGTCAGTTACCGGACTTCCTCTCACGGGGCATTGCACCCCTCCACAGCACACCAGACACGTGGCGTGCCGTAACTACCTCGGAGACCATGTGCAATGGGTGCCAGACGACCCCGTGTATGGACGCCCAAAGTCCCCTAGGCTAAAATACTATGTTAAAATATATGTTATTGCCTGGTCATCTTAAATTCCACCTCCCAACTTTGCTGTGCCCTAACAAGTTGATTAAATGATTATGATAATTATTACATTGAAATTTACCACCAAATTTTTCTTTCTTTCTATTTTTTTTTATGTGATTTGTCTCTTAGTGACAATATCCCACATTTATGTCAAAACAAAAAAAATACACAAACATCAAGTAAAACACCTTACTGCTAAGATATAAAAAATAGCTTTTTCTGATAAGCCCATATCATAAATTTGGTCTCGCTTAAATAACTTAACTCTAATATCTTCGTTTCGGGCACATTCAATTAGAACATGGGGAATATCGTCCACCACACCGCAATCATTACAGTTAGGAGACAAAAGTTTTTTTATTAAAAATAAAAATTTGTTCGAAAGGATATGCCCGGACCGAAGCCTTAAAGCTATGGTGAGTATTTTTTTACTTAGAGCACAATCGACCCATGGAACACGTAAGATCTCTGGCTGGATAGTTTTGTACCAAATCCCTTTCTCTTTCGATCTCTCATCAAAGTATTCTTGCCAAATATCTAAACAATGACTTTTAGTCTTTCCCAAATAGTCCGAATAAAGTGGAGCAACAGTAAACTCTACTCCATCAACACACACCTGTTTTGCCAACATATCAACTCTATCATTCTCTTCTAATTACCACCAAATTTATTTGTAGAATTGCAAATAAAGATGAAGAATATGAACAAATACTAGTAATTCATTACTGATGGTTTTCAATTAATCACACTAACCGTAACATAAACATTAATTCAAGGCTCAAAGCATGGGTATAATAAACCTTCAAATGTTGCAAAAAAAACAGCCACGAGAATAAATAGAGGCGTAAAAGTTAATAAGATTATTAACTTTTTTTGATTGACAGACAGATGCTTCAATCTTTAGATAGTTTGTAATATCTTAGGTTTTCGCGATCACTACACGTGATAATAAAAGAAGTTTTAACCGGATATACGCGTGTATTATTGGTTTTTTGTTTTTCCTGTCGTTTCGAACACTTTGCAGCGTTCGAGGTCGCAGGAGGACTAAGGTGTCAGGCGTCTCAACAGTTTATTTAAAATTATTTCAGTCAACCGTACATATAATTGATAATATTCATAACATTATTTTTGTCTCTGATACATAATTAAAATACGCAAAAATCACGACGGTACTTCTTAAGATTATCCCTGAGAAATACCGAAACAAACTCAGAGGTCACAAACTGTGACCTCTGAGTTCTTCATTCTATCTTTCGAAACGTCAGGAAAAACAATAACCAATAATACACGCGATTAATCCGGTTAAAAGTTATTTTATTATAATCTTTAGATAGTTGTTCAATCAGGCTTCACGTTTCAAAACAATGCCCCGTCTCTCAGTTCTTTTTTAAATACAATTTCGCCTTAACATATTTATGTGAATTTTTTGCTTTTCATGGAAGTATTTTTTTATAATCTAATCTAATACTAATTGTCTCATTCGTCTAGCGGTGGCAAGGGCGAGTGCCCAACATGAGGTCCTGGATTGGATTCCCGGGTTGGTAAAATGTTATTGAGTTGTTCGATTACAAAATTCTCAGACCCAGTCTGGAGTTAGGAACTGGGCTCGGTTGATGGCAATAGACTCAACACCTATTACATGGGACTTAATAACCATATTGATTATATGTGAGTGTAAACCACCAGGAATTCAAAACCATTCTGGTAATATCTGCGTGATTCTATGTTGTATGTGAAAGGAACTCCATCTGTTTGTTTGTTACGTTTTCACGTCTAAACTGCTGTACCAACTTTGATAAATTTTGGTATAGAGATAGATTATGATAGATTTGGTATGGACCATGGAAAAGACTACCTTTTAACGTGCAGACGAAGTCGCGGGTGAAAGACCTCAAAATCTTCTTGAAGTTGTATGGATAGAAGAGTGTAGAATATAAGAACACTTAAATATTTTATTTAGTAAAATCGAAGACATAAAAATACAGTTTTATTATGTTAAAGAATATAGGTAACAATATTATTTTATGATTCGTTTTATTATCGTGTCTCGCCTTTCGCGCCAAATGAGGATTTAGTATACCGCTAATAGCCGATCGGTAGCTTCACCACATAAACTCAAAGTCCAATCATTCACGAATATTTAATTTATTTAAATTATACCAATATTAGAATATCCGGCTAAAAGCTACAAAAATACTGGAATGAAGGTCTTTATTATAATAAAACTTTAGAGTCACTATTTCGCAAATTTAATATTTTACTGTTTTTATTGCCCCGCGTTTTTTTTTTATCAACAATTTAGCTTTAATCTGTGTTATAAATAGAAGAATATTCAATTTATTTTAATTTTATATAATATATTTAGACGTCAGGGAGGCGGCCGGTCATAAAACATAGCCAAAACTTTAGCAGCATGCCAGATATAGGTATGCTGCGCCGACTCCAAATAAATTGGGATAAGGGCAGGGGGATGATATTTAGACGTCAAACCATAAACGTCTTTTAGAAGACCAACAAAGCCTACTATGGGAATGGAATCTCTTACGGAAATATCACATGTTAGAAAGAGAAAGCATATTTAGATTCAGTCAGCACTATTGGCAGATGTTGTTTTCTCCATTGTCACTGTCAAAAATCACGCTAACTTATATTTGCTGTATTGTCAGTGAATCCTGTATATTTTATACAGTTTTAAAATTTATAAGCGATGCCTACATGTTGTGTTGGTGACTGCGATGTTTCTTATAAAAATAATCCAGAAAAAGATTCATTTCACAGGTAAATTGTCAACAACAGCATATATTTTCATGGCCATATTTTGGAAAAAACTGATTTTAGAAAATTTATTTTGGAAACCAAATCCTATCAAGAAAATAGTGAATTTTCTCTATAGTAAAACACAATGGTCATAAAAGCAATATTGAGTACGTTGTTCTAATATAAATTTTCATTTCATGTATACAAAATAATGACTTGTCAGTGTCGACTATAGAGTCGATGAAATTTCAGAACAAAAAGTTCCGATATCAGAATTTATTATTAATGTAGATCTACCAACTATCTCTGCACGTTGATAATTTTTCCAAAATTTTAATTGTGGTACCTAATACGATGACACAAAAATGTTTGTAAACGTTTCTGTCTGTTTGTCGGTGTGTCTGTCCGAATGTTTATAACATACTAGCTGACCCGGCAAACGTTGTTTTGCCATATAAATAAAACATTTAGGGGTGGACTACCCCTAACATTTAGGGGGATGAAAAATAGATGTTGGCCGATTCTCATAGATACCGGATAAGCACAAAAAATTTCATCAAAATCGGTCAAGCCGTTTCGGAGGAGTATGGCAACGAAAACTGTGACACGAGAATTTTATATATTAGACAAGAAGCTTAGCGTAGCTTAGTGGCCCAGGTTACGTTATAAATATATTTCATCACGCTATTACAGTAGTCCCCAAATGCGGTTCGAATCCGGACCGCCAAACTACTTTGTGCGGACCTTAGTTTAATAATGATCTAACGAACTGCGCTACTAATATTAATTAATATACAAATTCAAGAGAATTTCACAATTTTATGATATATTTTTTTATACTAAAAGGTTTCCTGTCGATGCTAAGGAAAAAGAAAAATGGATGAGTCTAATTGGTAAAGAAAATAATAAAGATAAAGAAAAAAAAAGAAAAAGAAGAAATTATAAAAGATAATAGGGTAAACCTTTTAATTTTTCGGGGGGAAACCTTTAAAAAACGTGCCAAGCCTTTATGGATAAGACCGGGATATGTGAGATTGTTACCTCACTCAAACCACCTCGGCGGTCACCATCAGCATATGGAGGGAGGCACTTAAAAGACCAGCTCCAGCACCCCCTCTATGCAGCGCCTATTAAGACACATCCCTGGAGAGACTGTAAAGGGGTCTCCCCTAAGCCTCGCTGTTCACGATAGCACGTGACCACTATGCCACCGTCTTCTCTGGGGTCACAATGAGTAAATGGAGTCCCCTCTCTAAGCACCCGTGACCCCAAAGGGCCGCCTGTCTTAAATCATACAGGCGGGGTTTCGGCTGTCAGGCGCCGAGGTGGTTGCCTCCTAGACGCCTTCTTCTCCGAGAGGGATCGGCCCTCTCAGAATCCCGCTCGGTAGCCTCTTTCTGGACCAAAACAGTATCACAAAAGGAAGCCATTTCTCTCCAGTTCCCTAAATCTGCCAGCGTAGACCTCACTACTGCCGGCAGAAACAGATCTCGCCCGATACTGGCTATTAGTATCCGCCGCTCAGCGGTTTAGGCAGGGCACACGTCAAGCGTGTGTTGCGCTGAGTCCAGACCACCTTCGCAATGGTATTAGGATACCTATCCTATTTTTACCTACCTTGGTAAAAATCATTCAGTCAATCATGATCTCAATCAGTCATACTCTATACACTGCTCAGGGTCCTTAAAAGCTACTTTCTTAACAAAGTACCTATTACCAATGAAATATAATTATAGTATGAGCACATGAAATGTTTTTATTATAATAATGTAATTAATTAATTAAGTGCATTAAATAATACCTACGCTTGTGATATTAGTTTTATTAACATAATTTGATTGAAAATATTTTCATTTTATATATATATATATACCAAGACTTTACATCTGAAATACTGTTTATCGATAATCGATATGTGTCAGTATTTCCACGTTATACATCACTAATGCACGCACACGTTGACAATTCAAAAACGGTTGCACTTTTTTGAGCTCTATGTCCTTCTATGGGGTAGCAAAAATATTCTAATTCTATGCGTCAAACCATAGATTGTCAAACTAAAGTTCAAGCAACTTCGTCAAGTCAAGACTCTGCTTCTACTTGCGCGTGCAAAGACCCGGCGCACAAAAAAGCGTAATTTTAACAAAATAAGTTTCATCGATTTTATTATCATATTTTCTCGCAAGTGTGTTAAAATACGTCGTATAAAACTCGTGAATATAGACATCAAAACTATTTGCTGATTTTTTTTTAAATATAAAGTAAATAAAGTTGTCTACAAACTCTGCTGTTTACTTTGCTGTATCAGATAATAAAAAAAATGTTTCTGTAGCCGAATTAACATTAGAAAATTTTTGTTATCAATAAAAAAGTAATAATTTATCTTATTATAATATTAGGCTGTTTGGCAACTTTGTCAGTGAGCTCCTTCCTGCGTGCAAATAATAGACTCGGCGTACGAAAAAAAATAACGAAAACAACGACTTAATGAAAAACGTCGTATGAGCCGCGTGCTCTAATGGTCAACAAGTCTCGGTCGGTCATTCGACCTCGACTGTAATGACCAACTTAGGACACTTGTATCAAAATGTACTATTATTTGTATTTACTATCGATAATATGGATGGCTGCATGAGTAGAGGAAGAACGAGGAAACGATGGATGGATTGTGTGAAAGATGATATGACTAGAAAAGGAGTGACTACTGAGATGACGGCTGACAGAGATGTACGGAAGAAAAAATCATGCTGCACCGACCCCGATTAAATTGGGATAAGGGCAAGGAAATAATATTACTATTAATATTATTTATAGATGACTCTGCCCTGGAGTGTAAATGTGGTGTTGCGCCACAAACGATAGGACACTTGGTATCGTGTCCTGCCTGTCCTGTTGCTTGCACATAAGAGGAGCTGATGGATACTACTGAAAGTGCCAAACTCGTCACCAAATTTTGGGCCAATTCAATTTAAATTGTCATCGACACGCTAAGAAGAAGAAGGGAAAAAATGATGATTATGCTATAGATACAGAAGTCGAAACCACATTTTTTACATAAGGTAATAATAATGTGTTTAATTGTCCATTTAAAGCATATTATACAGGTGGATACAAGTTCCATCCCTTAACTAGACCTGCGAGTCCGTTCCTTCCAATAAATCTAGTTCAGTAGATACTACAACCAATATAAAGAGAAAAATAAAATTTAAATAGTAATAATAAAAATGCACTACAATAGGGTATATGCATGTATTTTTTATATATTTTTATTCGATTTTATACATTGGAACCAACCATTACCGTGAAAAAATATAACACTTGTAAAAATATAATTATTGAGTATTAAAATTATCAAACAAACCTACAATCAGTTTCGGGCGTTTGAATTGCCGCCATCTTGGCGCGCTTTCTATGATGTCAGATTATACATCTTAAAATATAACTTGTATAGAATGGAGTGTTAAATTAACGAATTATAAATTTTATTAAAGAGTTTTTCTTTATATAATAACGTTAAAACTCAAAAAGAACCACAAAATATGATAAACACCCAGTAATAACATACTCGAGATATTGTCATCGCGCCGAGTGACGTCACGATACACTCCAACCAATAGCGTACGTTTCGACATTTTAAATTTTCCTCGCATGATTTTCACTTTTCAACTTTAATAGTTAAAACACGATTAATTAAAAAAGTAATTGAATAGGTGTCATTCTGCAGCAATAAAGGTTACGAATAAAAATATTTGACCTAAATTTTAATCACATGGATATTCCTTTCCTATTACAACACTTGCGTGTCTGTGTTTGTGTATTGTGATGAGTGACATAGCGTCCCGTTTTTTATATTGTAGTTGTGCAGATTTACTTTAAGTGTAAGTACCTACCTACTTACATATTAATATAAAATACAATCTCAAGTATTGTCTGTAAAACTTAATTGGTCGTTATCACCCACTACATATCCAAGAAAGGGTTGTAAATAGTATTTTGTAAGCTCCAAACCTGTTTTTCATATGTCGTCATTGATTTAAATCATAATAATTAATGAAAATGATTGAGGAAAACAACCAATTCCATCATATCGGTCTTGTATTATGTAATAAAATTAAACAGATCACCTGTTTTTATGCGTTAACGAAATATTCTCGTATCATCTTCGATTATTATTATTTCACGGAAGTTATAAAAGTTTATGAAAAAATAATCGGCTCACTATTAAATGAACTCGCACTTTGGGTTCTGTATCAACAAAACTTGTTATAAAAGTTGTAATCTACTGTGGAAATAAAAATACGCTCGTGGGCAGGATTCTAACCTGCGCCTCCTGGATAAATACTCCGCGGCCCTTGATATATCAAGAGTGTTAAATTAACGAATTATAAATTTTATTAAAGAGTTTTTCTTTATATAATAACGTTAAAACTCAAAAAGAACCACAAAATATGATAAACACCCAGTAATAACATACTCGAGATATTGTCATCGCGCCGAGTGACGTCACGATACACTCCAACCAATAGCGTACGTTTCGACATTTTAAATTTTCCTCGCATGATTTTCACTTTTCAACTTTAATAGTTAAAACACGATTAATTAAAATAGTAACTAAATAGGTGTCATTCTGCAGCAATAAAGGTTACGAATAAAAATATTTGACCTAAATGTTAATCACATGGATATTCCCTATTACAACACTTGTGTGTCTGTGTTTGTGTATTGTGATGAGTGGCATAGCGTCCCGTTTTTTATATTGTAGCTGTGCAGATTTACTTTAAGTGTAAGTACCTACTTACATATTAATATAAAATACAATTTCAAGTATTGGCTGTAAAACTTAATTGGTCGTTATCACCCACTTTACATATCCAAGAAAGGGTTGTAAATAGTATTTTGTAAGCTCCAAACCTGTTTTTCATATGTTGTCACTGATTTAAATCATAATAATTAATGAAAATGATTGAGGAAAACAACCAATTCCATCATATCGGTCTTGTATTATGTAATAAAATTAAACAGATCACCTGTTTTTATGCGTTAACGAAATATTCTCGTATCATCTTCGATTATTATTATTTCACGGAAGTTATAATAGTTGAATTAAAAAAAACGGCTCAGTGTTAAATGAACTCGCACTTAGGGTTCTGTATCAACAAAACTTGTTGTAAAAGTTGTAATATATTCTAGAAAGAAAAATACGCTCGTGGGCAGGATTCTAACCTGCGTCTCCCGGATAAGTACTCCGCGGCCCTTTATATACCGTGTCATGGATCTTCCAACTGAGCACCGTGGCATCCATTAAATTTCAAGTTCCCTTTTTCTCGTTTTAGGAGACGCCTGACTAAATGGTTATATTTTTCAATGGTTACTAAGAAAATATTGATTAATATAGGCATTACATGGCCATGTATAAAAACACATTTAAAATAATGATATAGAAAAGAAAAGTTTAAAAAACACAAAAAGGAAAAAAAACTGAGGAGTTACAGTGTTCTCAGGTACAGTTTATATATCTGCCTAGCCTTTTCCCAATTACATTGGGGTCGGCTTCCAATCAAACCTGGTGCAGCTTAATACCAATATTTTACATGGAGCGATTGCCTATCTGACCTCCACAACCCAGTTACTGGGTAACACGATATGTCGCTGGTTGTCAGACCTTCAGGCCTCTGACTGCCTGTAACGGCTCTCATAGATCTTAATTTGACAACTGAGACCAACGGTTTAACGTGCTCTCCGATGCACACGGAGGGGCCCCACGAGCCACGAGCCCCTCGTTCTAAGGTACAGATGTGGTTCAGAAAATAAATTGAATATTCCTAACAAGACATAAACTTACATACTTACATGATGGCGATTTCATATGCAAAGAAACTGCGATGTAATTGGAAACACGATGTTTTCAAAGCGTGACAGCATAGTCCCTATGTTAAACAAAGACAACCCATGCATAGATTGGCCTTGGTTACCATAGCAACACAACTGATTGATATGCAGGTTTCAGGAAGATAATGACAGTCAATAGCTACATCTTAAAACAAACACATACGGCCAAGTCCAAGTTGCGCTCATGACTTGAGGGTTTCCTATAAAATATACTTTTTATGTGACATAACTATAAATTAACAGTTTTCGGATCTTTCTCTTTATTTGTGATGTGAAAACTTGCTCCTTGCCAAATATAGTGCTGTCCGCAATCGTCTATTTACACTGTCTCGTCTTTATGTACGTCTTTCTTACAACGCGTTACCAACTGGTTCCTTTGAGCTAGCTGGTCAAGATCATTAACACATTCCTGCAAGTTTACTTGTAAGTGTCCTTGGAATAGGATGGTTTCAAAGTTCAAAGCAATATTATATAAGATAATAAAAGATAAACATTTGTAGTTTCTGTGCCTGGCATTTTATCGTATGACTAGGTACTTACCGTCATAGCCTAGTGCAATGATAGCCTAGTGGTATGACCGTTGGATGGTAAGTCAAAAGACGCAGGTGAGGCACACACCACCGACTTTTCAAGTCATGTGCGTATTAGAAATTAATTATAGGGACCAGCACTTCTGAGAGATGTTCTCGATGGTGCGTAAAGCCACGTCAGAGGCCTACGGGCGATTTGAACTTTGAAACTAGGTTGTTCATCAACCACACGATAAGAAGAAGACTTACGGTATGAAATATCAGTAGATACAATAATAATTCTTGAAAATTTGAAACCACAATATTACTTACTACTACTTTTTTTTCCGCAACAACGTTAACCTGTTTTTGGCAAAAAGAAGATCTGAAAGTCCTAGAGAGATAACAAGTCCGGAGCTCAGGACCGAGCAGTATGGAGAGTCTCTATGGACCCCCTCTAGAGGCCATAGGACCAGATAAGTCAAGCCCGCCAAATGGAATAGAAATATATACAAATTCAAGTGTATTTTTAATTTTATATGTGATATGATTATTTAATTTCATATAATATCAAAATCTACGATTAAAAAAAATTACATACATACATACAATCACGCCTGTTTCCCATAGGGGTAGGCAGAGACCAACGATTTCCATTTGCTACGATTCTGACACTTCATCTATGCTCATCCAAAACATATTAGCATACTTTTCTCAATCTTTGTCACTACATCCTCTTTCACTCCACAACTTTCCCTTATCACATTGTTCCTCACTTTATCTTTCAAAGTTACGCAACACATACTTCCCAAATTCTCATCTCTACTGCATTAATTCTACTTTCGTGTTTCTTCTGCCATACCCAACTTTCACTACCATACATAAGAGTTGGCACTACCTCCCCTCCATGAACGGCCTGCCGCGCCTTTTTAGACCCATTCCGGCTATCCATGAAATTGTGTAGTGCCCCATTACCCTGGTTACCAGCAGTCACTCTCTTTTCTATGTCCTTCACATGCATCATAAAATAGTTATAGTAATAATTATAAAACCAATTTGCTGTCTATGTAGATAAAACACGGCTGCCGCGTTGGTCTAGTGGTCGCAAGCGCGGCTGCTGAGCGGGGTCTTGGGTTCGATTCCTGGGTCAAAATGTTATTGGATTTTTCTATTTGGACATTCTCAGTAACAGCCCGGAGTTACGAAGTTGTTGGTGTGACACGCCTGTGCTTCGAAGAGGACATAAAGCCGTCGGTCCTGCGCCTGATCCCTCTCCGGTTGTGTCCCATCAGACTATGAGAGTGAAGAAAGAGGGAGTGCACCTGTGCTTACACATACACTTGTGTACTATAATATCTTATGTGTACTAGGCTAATCTCCGTGGAGATAGGCCGCCGTGACCATAATACGTTAGACAAACATAGACAATTGCATAGATTTAATGCTTCGTTATTCTAGTAGACTCAACACTGTAATCTAGTGTACAACTCCACCTCTGTCTACCCCGTCGGAGAATACAGGCGTGATTATATGTAATATCATAAATCATTCTAGAAACCATAAATTATTTTATGAAATAGATAATTGAAGTGGTGCCGTGAATCCAAAAGATGTTTCCAGTGTATAATTTAATTAAAAGTAATTGCCAAATAAAGTTCGTGTGAAATATCAATAAATAATTTCACCACTTTGTCACCTTGACCTTTTCTTGGAGTTTATGCAAGGCTTCAAAAGGAAGAGGAATTTCAAATAAAACTGTCTCTGGTATATATGTAATTATTAAGACTATTTAATTATATGTCATCATATTTTGTCTACAAGAACATACAATTTAAATTATTATTTCCTTTTAATTATTTCAGCGATAATTTTTTCTTGACATTAACAAACTATTTACTGAAGACTTTAAAAATTAGAAGGTTCTCAATTTTGCGCGTATTCTTAATCGACTTCAAAAAGGAGAATCCAAAAATATCAGATTTTATTAAATATATATATTTTATTCGAAGCAAATATTGATATTATTTTGAACGTTTTAGTGTAAAAGTAGATTTTTGAAATTTTGTTAATTAAACCGGACACAATTCCAAACATCGGGCCGCTACTGAGAATTTTACACATTATAAGGAAAATTAAAATAATAACAGCTGACGATGATTCAATAAAACAAGATTTTTCAAACAAAGACAAATTTGAATAAAAACTAGTATATACCATCGTTCGATGGTATCAAAATCCTAGAAACAACACATTAGATGATCGATGTCGTCTTCTACATTAGTCATGACCTCTAAATGTATTATAATGTTAATTTGTTCTGTAGGAGTTATTTATGAGCTACAAAATATCAAAGGTATAAATATCAAAGGTGTAAATTTGGTCGTGAGCACGTCATAAGTTTGTAATTTATATTGAAAAGAAATCATAACATAACATAACATAGCATCACGCCTGTATTCCCGTTAGGGGTAGGCAGAGGTGTACACAGCTGTACACCCACATTTCACCAATTCGTGCCGAAGCATGGCTCTCCCACGGTATAAAGATTGGCACGCGAAGACACGAAGCAGAGAGAGGATGCCCAGCGGTAGGTTAAGACGGGCTGTGGATGATCATAATAATTAAAAGGACATAATTGGGAAGTAATGATGTCAACCAAGTTATCAAGCTGCCTCGTTGGTCTAGTGGTCCTTAGCGCGGCTGCTGGGCATGAGGTCCTAGGTTCGATTCCCAGGTCGGTCGGACCTGGGATTCGAACTCGGTTCGGTCCCGTGAGGTCAGTGTTATTGGGTTTTTCTGTTAGGAAATTCTCAGTAGCAGCCCGGAGTTTGGAATTATACCTGGTAGATGGCAATAGGCACACCACCTATTACATGAAACTTAATAACAGCATACAAGTGTACAATTATGTACACCTCTGCCTACCCCTTCGGGGAATACAGGCGTGATGATTGGTTATGTTATGTAAATTATTATAAAAATTTACGTGGTTGCCGAGTGGTCAGGCGAGAGTTCAAATCTGGCATGTAAATAATGTGATATTTTCAATGTCATATATATCTGCCTAGCCTTTTCCCAATTACATTGGGGTCGGCTTCCAGTCAAACCGGATGCAGCTTAATACCAGTATTTTACATGGAGCGACTGCCTATCTGACCTCCACAACCCAGTTACTGGGTAACACGATATCTCGTGGCATGACTGGTTGTCAGACTTTCAGGCCTCTGACTACCCGTAACGGCCGTCATAGATCTTAATTTGACAACCGGGACCGACGGCTGAACGTGCTTTCCGAGGCACGGAGGGGTCTCGGTATGAAATGATGGTCACCCATCCACAGACCGACCGCGGCAAGCACAGCTTAACCTCGATCGATCGATCTGTGCGGCTGTTACTTAGCCACGAGCCCATATATGTACTTAATTAATCTAAGACATCACAGACATATAAACGGGACTGTCCGCTCACATACGGTGAAGGCAAACATCGTGAGGAAACCTGGTCTTGATGGTCTGAAATCGCCAACCCGCAGACGCTAGCGTGGTGATCAATGCTCCTGCCTGCTCTGTGTGAGAAGAGGCCCATACCCTACAGTAGGACAACTATGAGCTGGTAATGTTAAGTACTGGAAATAGATAAATCTTCCAAACACAAACGTAACGAACTCGACGTAGGCGTAGTGCATAGTGAAAGTTATTTTCGGAAAGAAAAATATGGTTGAGCAGGATTTTAACCTGCGCCTCATGGATAAATACTCCAGGCGCTTTGAATTGAGCTATCACAACCCTTGTAAGTAGGTACTCGATTTTTGTTTAATTTGTTTTCTTTACTCGCCGTTCAGTAAGATATACATACTTGCCAATCTTGAGATTGTGTAAGAAATCTCTAGGGAACAAAACTATCGTTATCATATTTGTAAATCTAAGTTTAACTAGAAACCCAAAGGCGTCTGTAAGTCGCACAAGAGATTTATTTGTACAGCCAGCGACAAAAGTACATTATGGGGAAACCGCACGGCCGCAGTGATTTTTAAAGTAGATTTTTGCTTTTCTAACTGTAGTAGTTAGAAATAGGAATGAGACACAAACCGGCAATTTGCGACACTAAAAATGAGTTTCCTACATACTTATGGACTTGTTTTTCTTTTTAAATTTAGATAAATTACCTTTTCTCCGTCATGCTTGAAGAAATTCTGTCACGAACGCAATGCTTTCTTAGGCGCCAACCCTGAATGCGATGTGTTTGCAGTCAAATGGAAAGTGCTTTTATCAGTATATCTGGAGTACTATGAGACGACCGTCTTAATAACTTTTATTTTCCAGTTTTTTTTTTCTTCAAATAATAGGCTTGTGACCCTTTTATACGATAGATAAAAAATATACCTATCTCATTTCTATTACTAATTACTAACTAGGGAAAATTTAGTTTGTACCCAACAAACAAAATTTTTCGAAACTGCATCAACTTTAGGACTTTCTTATGGACTTCAGTAATGACTTTTTCAATTTTTGTATTTTATGACGGCAACCTCGAAGTGGCATCTACTCAGTGCAGTCAGTTAGATGGATAAATCTTTTATTAATTGCGATCTGTACCAATACTTTTATCGCTGACTGTACCAACTCTGTGTCCATTTAATAACTTTTGCGAAAATACGTATTAATATTAAGGTTTATGGTATCGTAAATATCAGTAAAAGTGATATTAATTCTGTTTTTGATGACGCTAATACTTTTTTGTTCCCTGTTTCTCCATAATATAAACTTTAACTGTGTCGAATCTCGCACTTCTCCGTGCCGCCAATCTGCTTAAAAAGGGTACCCCTTTAAAATTTTCTCATACAAATAATTTTCATGTATATATATGTACATATACTATATTAAAGAGACTGTATGTATAGACACGCAAGTTTTTTAATCTAACTCACCGTGGACGCCCGTGACTTTATCACCTTTGGGACCTATTCGAAAATCAGTGCGGCAACATCTCGTCGTTGCCGCTTTATGCTGAAATAGGGGCCTTTTTGGTCTCGTGCAGGTGTAATTCAGTAAGGCTTTTCTTTTTTACTTTATTTTCTTTTCCTGCTATTGTAAGTTCGGCCACGAGACTGAGATAAATACTTTCTTTCTTTTCTTTCTATGTAATAATATTATAGAAATAAAAATCACGCTTAAAAGTCATATTTGATTACAATCGAATGACAGTTCTACACAAGAAAAACTACTTTCGAAAAAAAATGGCCTCTTTTCAAAGGGCTTCCGGGTGTACTGATTAATACCAAAGAACTTTGAAGGTCAAGAGCTTGATCAAAAGTAAGGAAAAAGTAAATTATTTCAGTGAAGACTCAATTGCCTGTCATTGCGTGTACTTATAATTTCTTATTACTTTGTCACGTTCACGTCTTCTAAGGTACTGATGGAGGTAAAATGTTACTTAACCGAATCTTATAGGCTAAAAACGCTTGAACTTTGAGAGGATTCATTATCTGCCTAGCCTTTTCCCAATAAGATTGGGGTCGGCTTCTAGTCAAATCAGATGCAACTTAATACCAATATTTTAGATGGAGCTACTGTTTATCTGACCTCCACAACCCAGTTACTGGGTACCTAAAACGATATCTTGCGGTATGTCTGGTTGTCAGATTTTCACTACTACTACGACTACCCATAACGGCTGTCATAGATCTTAATTTCCCAATTGTGCTCTCCAAGGCGGTTTGAATTTATGGTCACCCATCCAGAAACCGACCACGGCAAGCGCAGCTTAACCTCGATTGATTGAAACTGTAATATAGATGATTATGAATAATTGTGATACAGGTATTTCACACAATTGTTCATTATGATACAAGTGAGTTTAGGGGCTCGTGGCTAAGTAACAGCCGCACAGATCGATCAATCGAGGTTAAGCTGCGCTTGCCGTGGTCGGTTTCTGGATGGGTGACCATAAATCCAAACCGAGAACTCTTCTTGCCTTGGAGAGCACAATTGGGAAATTAAGATCTATGACAGCCGTTATGGGTAGTCGTAGTAGTAGTGAAAATCTGACAACCAGACATACCGCAAGATATCGTTTTAGGTACCCAGTAACTGGGTTGTGGAGGTCAGATAAACAGTAGCTCCATCTAAAATATTGGTATTAAGTTGCATCTGATTTGACTAGAAGCCGACCCCAATCTTATTGGGAAAAGGCTAGGCAGATAATGAATCCTCTCAAAGTTCAAGCGTTTTTAGCCTATAAGATTCGGTTAAGTAACATTTTACCTCCATCAGTACCTTAGAAGACGTGAAAGTGACAAAGTAATAAGAAATTATAAGTACACGCAATGACAGGCAATTGAGTCTTCACTGAAATAATTTACTTTTTCCTTACTTTTGATCAAGCTCTTGACCTTCAAAGTTCTTTGGTATTAATCAGTACACCCGGAAGCCCTTTGAAAAGAGGCCATTTTTTTTCGAAAGTAGTTTTTCTTGTGTAGAACTGTCATTCGATTGTAATCAAATATGACTTTTAAGCGTGATTTTTATTTCTATAATATTATTACATAGAAAGAAAAGAAAGAAAGTATTTATCTCAGTCTCGTGGCCGAACTTACAATAGCAGGAAAAGAAAATAAAGTAAAAAAGAAAAGCCTTACTGAATTACACCTGCACGAGACCAAAAAGGCCCCTATTTCAGCATAAAGCGGGAGAAATTTAGTATGAGAAAATTTTGTACCCCTTTTTAAGCAGATTGGCCGCACGGAGAAGTGCGAGATTCGACACAGTTAAAGTTTATATTATGGAGAAACAGTTTTTTATTTTCATTATAAACTAGCTGTACCCGTGGCTTTGCTCACGTCAAAGTAATCTTGACGCCAAACATTTCAATTATTCATACATACAAACTCAAACCTGATTTCCATTGAGGTAGACAGAAACTATAGATTTGACATACATGAGGAATGCATGATCGGTGTTTCAGGTTTATTAACCTGTCCTGTTTTGAGAAGGTCCGGTAAGTTCGTTGATTTCAGACCCTCCACCCCTTTCAGTTTTTACGTCTCGTAATAATCCATCTTGCACTAATTTATTTTTAATTATCCTCATTGACACCACCCATGAACAGCCAACCGAGACTTTTCAGATACCTGACAGTTCCCTAGTCACGCACACTCATTTTCTTTTCTTTCAGAGTTCATTATAGGTTCCCTCATCTCATCCATCTTTTGTGAACGACCAGGCATACAAATAATTTCTTCAACAAATTCTCGTTGGCCTAATTTCCCAATACAGATACAGTGAAAAATATTGTGAATAATAAAATAAACTACTGAGACCACCCCGGTGGGCATTATCAGCACGTAGAGGCGCCCTCTGGAAAGTACAAACAAAAATACGTGCTGCGCCGACCGGTGGTGATATTATTGTTAGAAGGGATTACTTTACAATATAATCATTATACGATTCTTCTTCTTCTTCGTGTCGGTGGTAAAATTTTAATTATTTGGTTTCCTAGATACATACTTGGTATGCCCAAAATTTTGCCACATCTATGAAGTTATTAGTGGCAGTGCTGAGGTAGGTGCAAGACAGTAGGAGGGACATTGTTTTGTGGGTAGACTCCACACTTACATCTCGTGGCTTTTTCATCAATGTAGCCCCACTTGCTCATATTGAGATTCAACTTCGGTCCGAAGTCGCATGTGGGACCGTCATATAGGCCAGGAATTGGCCCAACAGGTAGGCTCTCCTTAGGCTCAATTTAGTTAGCGGTGGAAATGTCCCTAGCCACAGTTTGGGGTGAGCCTCGAATGGGCTTTAAAACTGTGTGTGTTTTTTAGGCGTTGTACTGAGCGAGCTGAGCGTCAAACAGTGGTTGCCGAGGGTCTGATTCCTGTTCGCGTTTTTCCACAGCCTACGCGACTTGTCTGTGGATATGCGGGGATAGCAACACTACAACCAGCTGAAAGCTAAACGCAACATAGATGATCTTACGTTGTTTTTTGTTTCCCAATAACGCTATTCCTTCACTCGTATAGTCTAATGGGATGGTTATCCCACACGACCGGAGAGAGAAACATACATAAAATCACGTCTATTTCCAATGAGGGTAGGCAGACACTATACATATATCTTACATACATATATCTTTGTCACTTATTGTGTAAGGACTTGTCTGTTAGCAATAAGATGTCTGTAATTTGAATAAATAAATAAACTATAGAACGCCACCTCTTACGATTCTTACACACTCTTTTTGCTTCTTCCGTGTTCATACAACTGTTCATACATGCGTGCTGGTTGTGAGCACTACTTATTTGACCTTTTAGTAAGTTTCTGTAGTTCATTGTTTATCCTTCTTGCAAATCCGGAATATCCAAAGTATCATGATAAATAGTAAAATCTGATTGATAAAACTTGAACATAACGATGAAATATTGATATGAGACAGCAAGCGAAACACACAAAATTGGGAATATATACAATCCGACACGCAAAACTAAAATATCGTTGTTTGTTCTGCGAATAAACAGAAATGTTGAATTAAGAACGTTAAAAAAATATGCAAAAATAATCTCTTGTACCGGGACTCGATCTTCATACTTATGACGTGCCAGTCACTTATGTACGGTATGCAACTAATTACTCAGTTGACAATTTTGCTAAAATAGGCATTCGGAATCTACTAATCAAAATACAAAACCGGTAAATGCTTGGTCCACATATGATAAAGCGCAATGATACCTTTTGCAGTGCTTATCATTTTTGATAAGCTATACAACAGTGCAATTTTTATTGAAATCCGTCCAACTTTGATTCTGAGTGTCACATGTTTATCATCACTGCTCAGCTCCCTTGAGGAAATGCGCAATTTTGAATAGCCTATAAGTTGACCCGGCTTTGGACGATATTTTTTTACAAATTTGCAGTTGTTTCTGTCTCTTGGTTTGGACGCCAACCTGGGACATACAAACAGACAAAAATACTCAAATTTTAAAAACAACAGATTTGGCTTTCGTATCGATTAAATAACACATTACGAGAGAAAAAAAACAAAAAGCTAATTTGAAATTTTCGGCCTTTCGATTTACGATTTTATTTTAAGTATAGATATAGATAGATAGGTATAGATAACTGCTGTAATCTAAATTCTCAAAAGACTTAAAACAATGACAGGTTTAAAAAAAAAATCTATCGCAAGTTAGTCGCCCTTTTACACCTTACAATTGCAACCTAGTGTATGTCTGCATAATAAAGATTTAAAATTCACACCAGGCACAATTCAAAACTATGTGATTTCAGAAAAACTCAGAATATCCTAACTAAAAGATCCAATAATACTGCCCGACGAATTAAGCCTGGGGCTGCACGCTTAGCACATGCACTTTCGTCCACTAGACCAACAAGGCAGTTAGGCTGAACATGATAAATTGAAACTTACACTATAAAACAGCCAATTCCCAACCAATAGACAGGCTAAGCCCCACTAAGCTTACCAGTTTCATGGTCTCCAAACAAAACCTGCTATAAACATAACATTAAAGTTGTTTAACCTTTGAAAAACATTGCTAATAATAAATAAATTGCATAAACGAAATTTCTTAACATTTATGCTTGCAATTAATATAACGCAAAACAGCAGAACTAACATTTATGTAACTTTCGATGGTGTAAGCTTAGCTTATCTCAAACATCGTCGTACAGACGTACAAATTACAATCAACGCTAGTGTTACCAGATGAATAATGTCCCAGGAAATCCGGGAACGCCCCGAAATTATTCGGAGGGTCCCGTGTCCAGTTCATCTTGGGTGTGCAAAACAGGCAACACAACTCTGGTGAGAGGTTTCGGCCGCGGCTGGTTACCACCCACCGGAGGAAGCCGTGCCGTGAAGCGACCTAGTCGTATTTCGGGATGTAGTCCGGCGCAACCGTTGTGGGAGACGGGTCTGGGCAGTTGCTTCTCCCCAACTATCATTCTCCCCAAATCTATCCACTTTACTTAAGAGTGAATAGATTTCTTCTGGATCCACGTGCTCCATCCACGGCCACACCGTCGCTTACCATCGGCGAGTTGGTGGCCAAACGGAGATCCATTTTTGATAAAAAAAAAACTAGTGCAAAAATTTACGCCGCCCGTAGGCCTCTGACATGGCTTTATACATCATAGAAAACATCTCTCAGGTGTGCTGGCTTCTCCACGACGTTTTCCTTCACTATTATAAGCAAGTGATAATTAATTTATATAACTCACATGACTTTGAAAAGTCAGTGGTGGACTCGGGTCGGAACCTGCGACTTTTGACTTGCCTGTTTAAATACAGATAAGTCTGTGAAGATCATTAACGCATGCTTAGCGAACTCTAAAGTTTTAATTTTAAATGGCTAAAGAATACGGTCGTGAGCAGGATTTGATCCTGCGTCTCCCGATAAATACTCCAGGCGCACTTTGTAACACGTCCTTTGGTGACGTCATTGCTATCTATTCAGTCCTTATACAAGTGTGTGTGTGTCGGTTTGGTCACTTGTATAGACGTCACCAAAAGACGTGTTAAAATGTGGAAGAAAAATTCACGGTAATGACCAGAGGTCGAGATGGCTTAAACTCAAACTCTCAAACTCAAAACTCATTTTTTTTATTTAAAATAGGCCCTATTTCAGGCACTTTAGAAAATTCAAAGCTAGGTGCACGGTTCCAATAAGTTGGTCTTATGGAGAAGAGCCGACAAGAAACTCCATAGACACTCTTTTAAAATTATGATTTCTTTACAATTAAAATTTATTAATGTGAGAATAATGCAGGTTAATGTTGAAGAAAAGGCAGAATTTTAATTATATAAAAAGCCAAAATTATAACCAGAGCTATTACGAGCTGACCAGTCCCAACAGACAACACCCGTTCACAAGTATGACGTGCACATCAGCATCGCTAAACTCAACCATTTTGAAGGGAACTCAACGACCCAATACACAACGCCACCATCAGCAAGACATTTTAGTGAGCATGACAAACTCATAATACCCGGTCATGAGCTCTTATATGAGAGTACTTCTTTAATGTAAAGATTAACATTAATGTCCACATAATGCTCACATTTTACAGAACAGCAGTGAAGCTATAATACAATATTTATTAAGAAAATTACTTTAAGTAACTGTTAAAAAAAAGAAACAGTTAAGTCAAATAACAATACAGCAAACCAAATTTTTCGCAATTATAAACTAGTAGCAGAAGGTACTAGATTAGAATAATTATCATGTGATTATGTAAGATTTACATAAATATCAAGAAGAAAAATTAAATATATATAAGTATATATAATATATATATCTAGTTGTCAAAATAAGGTATAATAAAAACAGTAATTACCAAAGTAATCTGTACAGGTTACATCCATTTATGCAATAAATTAGATAGTGCCAGTGGGTCGCTGTGTGCAGGAGGGGATCGTGCGCCAAACATCCCTATCTTCAATGTAGTGTGTGATACTATAATACGCTTTAGATATTAAAATGCGTTTGATAACTACCTTAAACATATCATCTGGAAGATCTGTAATATTAGATGGGATCTTATTGTAAAACCGAATACTGTTACCCATGAATGATTTGCTGGTCTTCCTAAGCCTAAAACCGGGGACTATAAGCTTGTGATTATTACGAGTGTTTAGATTGTGGTTGTCACTCTTCTTATTATAATCGGCAATATTTTTGCGAATGTACATGACTCACGACAGCCAAGATTATAAATAGCTCGGACTGCTCTTTTTTGTAATATAAAGATAGTCTCAACGTCAGCAGCCGAACCCCACAGTAAGATGCCATAGGACATAATACTGTGGAAATAAGGAAAATAAACTAGTCTAGCTGTTGCTACATCTGTCATCTGTCTTATTTTCCTAACAGCGAAAGCAGCAGAGCTGAGTTTGCCTGCAAGTGCCTCTATATGAGAACCCCATTGCAGTTTAGAGTCTACTGAAACGCCTAAGAAAACAGTTGAGGTAACCAAATCTAACACCCTACCTTCAAGTTTTATATTTGAATTTATATTGGGTACGCTTGGTATGGAGAACCTAATACATTTGGTCTTATTCGAGTTAAGAAGAAGGTTATTAGCAGAGAACCATTAAGATACTTTATTAAGTGTATTGTTGAGTTCTATCTGATCCCTATCCTTTCTATTTTTTTTTTTTTTTTTTTTATGTTATAGGGGGCAAACGATCAGACGGCTCGCCTGATGGTAAGCGATTACCGCCGCCCATGGACACCCGCAACACCAGAGGAGTCACAAGTGCGTTGCCGGCCTTATTTACTTTGAATATAAGGGATGTATCATCAGCAAAGAGAACCATATTTGTCATGTTATCCTTGATAAGGTAGGGAAGATCATTAATATAAACTAGGAAGAAAAATGGGCCCAGAATTGATCCTTGAGGCACCTCCTGCGACCACGAACGCAGCAAAGTGTTCAAAACGTCAGGAAAAACAAAAAATCAATAATACACGCGATTAATCCGGTTAAAAGTTGTTTTATTATAATGTGTAGTGATCGTGCAAACCTAAGATAGAACTAACATTTGCTTTAACATTACTTTTTCAAAAATTTTGCTGATAGCGGGTAGCACAGACATTGGCCTATAATTAGATGGGTAGCTTAGTGGTCAGAGCGCCTGAAGTATTTGACAGTTTAATTTTACACTGCTAACCCGGATTCCTGCTTTTTCTTTGACAAAGTTAGTAAACAGGCAGTCAAAATTAAATACCCTGTACTCCGTCTGGTTGCTGCCCCCTGTGTGAGTCACTACTCTGTGATGAGCACAACTGCGCGGCGTATACATTATTGTAATTCGGCTTTAGTACGTGACCGAGAAAATTTCGTGTTGGCCGAGTAGTGCGGGCCCGCCTCTTAAGCCTCAGGTTGTGGTTTCAAATCTGGCAGGTATGCCAATGGTATGACTTTGTCAATCTTAAATACCTATACTTTCTTAGTTAATCTAAGACATCACAGACATACGGTGAAGGGCAAACATCGTGAGGAAACCTAGACTCGATAGTCTGAAATCTCCCGCATTAAGCTAGCGTGGTTATCAATTCTCCTGCCTTCTGTGTTTGGGAAGAGACCCTCCAGAGGGACATTTATGGGCTGGTTAGACTCTGTATTACCAATATACGTATATATTTCTATTTTAACCCAAGAAATGTCTAGGAAATTATAAGTCTCTATCTGGCAACCCTGATTCAACCGAATATATCCTTGATAACAATTTGACATTAACAACTTCGTTATGCCGTAGCAGTAAAGACTATTTTCGTAGTTAACGGTACTTAGATTAGTTGTTATACCAATATCATATTACCCATGTATTTCATATATAATTTAATCCTTTGAGCTTATTTTCAAATAATTTAACATGTCTTATCATATGTCCCGATTTGCGAGTATAATGTTTCTCAGACCTGCCTAGCCTTTACCCAAACACATTGGGGTCTTCTTCACCGGGGTTTCGGTATGTAGCTGCGCTTCTGGGATATCACTAAAGGTTTAATGGAGGACAATGTGGTTTTGAGTCGGTACGAATTCGGCGTCCATGATATTTGTCACAAACAAGAAAAAAGTTTTTAGTAGTCTTCCAGTCTAGCCGGATGCAGCGTCCAAATTATTGTTATAATTTATATACTGTGACTGACCAATATACCTCCACAGCCCAGTTATTGGGTGTCTGTTGGTAAGACTGCTTGTCAGATTCGGAGGTCGAAGGTATTCCAGTTTCTGTGTCATTAAAAAGTAAGAGTAAAATAAAACTGCAAGATTTAAACTATATTTTACCAACGTCAGACACTTTATCTGCATAATCGTGCATAAATATTAAAATAAATAAATAAATAGGTTTGTTGTTTCAAAACAATAAAATGCTACAAACTTATAACTATATAGGTACATCATAAGGGTTTGAACCTGCACCTCCCCTTACCTAAGCCATCGCAACATTTTATTTCCAAAAATGTATACCTTTCTCTACGCATGCGATAATGCATTTGAAAGATTTATCTGTATTAATACATACATTCTTCTTCTGCTTGCCGCGATCGGTATGTGGATGGGTGACCATCATTTCATACCGAGACCCCTCCGTGCCTCGGAGAACACGTTAAGCCGTCAGTCCCGGTTGTCAAATTAAGAACTTTGACAGCCGATACGGGTAGTCAGAGGCCTGAAAGTCTGACAACCAGTCATACCACGAGATATCGTGTTACCCAGTAACTGGGTTGTGGAGGTCAGATAGGCAGTCGATCCATGTATAATACTGGTATTAAGCTTCATCCGGTTTGACTGGAAGTCGACTCCAATCTAATTCGGAAAAAGGCTAGGCAGATTGAATACATGATTCTTTTAACTTAAAAGAATAAAACAGGAATCCTCTGCCGCCATATTAATAAATAAATAAATAATAATAAATATTCCACAACTATCACACAACGCCGTCTAGTCTCAAGCTAAGCAGAGCTTGTGTTATGAGTACTAGACAACTGATAAACATACTTATATATTTCTAAATGCATACATGTTATTGATAAATTACACCCAGACACAGAACAAATGATCGTGCTCATCACACAAACATTTGTCCTGGGTGGGAATCGAACCCACGACCTCCGGCCTAGCAGTCAGGGCTACTAACCACTAGACCAACAGGACAGTCTAGTAGTTTAGGTGAAATACCTGTATATGTGTCGAAATTTAATTTTGTGACAGCAAGCAATAATTGGAAATAATCATAGTCCGCAGCTGAATATAATTGACTACCAAATTTAAAAAACCCATTTATCTATGTAACCAGTGTGAATCACACACATACCAACACACACACAGCATCACACCTGTTTTCCTCGACGGTTATCCGTAGCCTTATGGCAGAAATCACGCCTGTATTCCCCGAAGGGATAGACAGAAATGTACACTCACATTTCACCAATGCTGTAATTAAGTCCCATGTAAATAGGTGGTGAGCCTATTGCAATCTATCGGGCACAAGTCCAAACTCCGGGCTGCTACTGAGAATTGTCTAGCAGAAAAACACAATTTCACTTTGCCCGACCCGGGAATCGAACCTGAGACCTCATGCTCAGCAGTCGCGTGTGGGACCACTAGACCAACGAGGCATTATAAAATCAAAATCAAAACTTCTTTATTCAAATTAGGCTAAAAATTAACAAACTTCCCAGCAACACGTCTGTCTGTATCAAAATTATTTATAGATTCTATACAAATCTAAAATTGAATTTATATAAAATAATTGTATCTAGTGAGATAAAATATCTTGGGCACAGTTAGCTAGCACGAGCCTATGTAATATGCATGCCAATGCATAAAAATATTAAATGAATCGAGAAACAATGTAAAATTACCGAAAGCGTCCAATCTAAAACTATTTCGTATGAAGGTCGTACCCACTTACTCATGCCAAGAGATAGAAACTGCACATTAATTAGGACCAGCTTGGCTAATTCAATAAATGCATTTCAATAAATTAGGAACTACGATCAGCAAGACGACCAGTCACCACAAGCAGCACCCGTTCACCAGCATAACGCAAAGATCAGCCATCGCCACCCTCGCCATTTTAGAGGGAAGGTGGCGACCCGATCCATGACGCTACCGCAAGCAATGACGTCAAGGGGAGCATGACGAACTCGCTGCCTCTTAGAAGAATAAAAATAAAACCATTACTAAATAGCCGAGGTCACCAGTTAACGGCAATGTGTTTTTAACATATTATTGAAATTACAGATATTACAATAAAATTATTATCATCGATTATGTCATGAAGTTAAACAACTCAAAAATAATGTTGTCAATATAAACCCAAAATAAACATTGGAAAATTAAAAAATTATAGGATTGTCTTGCATTCAACGCAGCGACCAAGTACTCTTATCATTTAAATAGTCATTAATTGTATAGTATGCCCTTTGGGAAAGGTTGTATTTAACTGTTAATTTAAATGCATTGTATGGCATTTCTAATATACAGAGAGGTAGTTTATTATAAAAGCGAATACCGAGCCCCACAAATGATTCATGCACCTTGTGAAGTCTATGAATAGGTGCGCAAAGTTTGTGCTTGTTCCTTGTGTTGATGTTGTGAACATCACTCTTTTTAACAAATAAATTAATATTTTGCCTAATGTGAATAATGTTGGCAAAAATAAATTGCGAAGCAACAGTAAGGATACTAATGTTTTTAAAATGATGTCTAAGTGAATCTCTAGCTCCTAACTGATATATGGATCGAACTGCTCTTTTTTGTAAAACAAATATACTTTCAATATCTGCAGCTTTGCCCCATAACAGAATGCCATAGGACATAACGCTGTGAAAATAACTGAAATAACTGAAAATAACCGAGCTGTATCAACATCAGTTAATTGCCTGACTTTTTTGACAGCGTAAGCTGCAGAACTGAGCTTTCCCGCGAGACTGGATATATGAGAACCCCACTGAAGTTTGGTGTCAACCGTCAAACCTAAAAGCACTGTGGATTCTATTGCCTGAAGTACCACTCTATTAAGAACAATGTTTGGTCCGAGATTTTTTACATTGGGCATAGTAAATTTAATGCATTTTGTTTTCTTGGCATTGAGTACCAGGTTATTTGTCGTAAACCAGTGCGTAGTAGTAGATACACCCACATTTCATCGATTATATTATTAAGTCGCATGTACTAGGTTCAGCACCTGGCCTTCTGCTATCAACCGTGCATAATTAGTAACTCCAATTATATCAGTATTTTATTGAATATACCTTTTTTTGTAACGAAGAAAATGCCTGACGCATGCAGCACCACCCGGAGAGGTGGTGTGGTTATGTAGGGGTAGACCCACTAAAAACTCCGCCGTGTGTCCACTCTCACCTTGGTACTCGAGGCCCACATCTGGGTGTTCCACTAACTTTAAGAATCTCTTTCGGCAGTGACGTCTTTAGAGTTATTTTCCAGGGGGGACCTGGCTCGTGCAAAACGATGGCTGATGGAGCCGAAGACGATGTTGAGACGGTAACCCAAACTCCCAGGTTGGACACGAGACGTTTCTGGGGTGAGCGCGGTCCACCCGGCTCCCTCCTTATACACGCCAATGTCCTTCGGCGATATCCGGGCACACATGGGACAGCACCCCTCAGCTTCGCACTGATGCAATTTGTACAAAAATACCATCCAAATTTCTGACTGTTCCAGTAGATTTTCCAAAAAAATGATTCATACGAGCCTTGTCCTAATAATTACGAATCAGCCTAATGGGTTGAGCCGTTCTCAAGTGATGATAATTCAAACATACGGCAATTGGTTTTTATTTCACAGATAGATTTACATAAAGAATCATTATTAAAACCCGTTGGCTACATTAATTCACATGCTCATCTTTTATGTATAGATCATTTAGTTTTAAAGAAGCGTAATCCGGAAAATCATGTATAATACATTATAGACACACCTTTTTGATCATAGCTATTTGTATAAAGAACGCAACACATCTGAACCAAAAACAATACGACTCCTACGCATCTTAGAAAATTTATTCTCTCATTATACGATCTTCTAAGGAACAGAAATAAACCAGTTTTTAATAAATGACAATATTTAAAGGCAACATTAAACAGGTTATGAGACGTTACGCATTAAAATGTATATTTATATGAATTAGCTAAAG
This sequence comes from Xylocampa areola, assembly GCA_935421205.1. Taxonomy (NCBI): domain Eukaryota; kingdom Metazoa; phylum Arthropoda; class Insecta; order Lepidoptera; family Noctuidae; genus Xylocampa; species Xylocampa areola. The sequence goes on from OW285204.1 coordinate 17,412,144, forward strand.
TTCAAATACTCGTAAAGTTTTTTTTTTATATGCTTAGTCTGTAGAACAATAATACAGCTTTGTTATTTTCTCGATAAAATGTTCATACAATTTCATAAGAACTCCTAAGAACTATTCTTACATACTTAAAAAAATATTTTTGTTATTTATTTTTGAAATACGTACGGAAAAAACAATTTCAGGTCTGGATAACTGTGAAAGCAAAAGAAACTAGTAATACTAAGTTATTATTTATCTACCCATTTACATACTACACATAACACACCATTCCGTAAATATAATTCACAAAAGTAATTAACACAAAATTGATTCTTCTTAACCACAAATCTTTGAGTGAGAAGAGACCTTGAAATAAAATTATAAGGCCAGAATACGAATAAAAATAACAATTACTGTAGAAAAAATATAAAACCTTCACGCCTACACCCGTGCGTAACTATAGACCATAGATCGTCGACCAACATCTAATACATTCTTACACTGCTATCTACCAGTAAGGTAAAAGAATCGATAAATATGTGCCTTTAACATTGGGGTCAATTGGGGTCGGCTTCCAGTCAAAACGGATGCAGCTTAATACCGGTATTTCTCATGGAGCGACTGCCTATCTGAACTCCACAACCCAGATACTGGGCAACACGATATCTCGTGGTATGACTGGTTGTCAGACTTTCAGGACTCTGACTACCCGTAACGGCTGTCATAGATCCTAATTTAATAACCGGGACTGACGGCTTAACGTTATCTACAAGGCACGGAAGGTTAAAGAATCAATACAAAGGGGAATCCCGTAAGCCCAATTTTTGTTTTTACGCACAATATAGTTCTTGTCCGGTAAGAATCCAGCTGGATGTGGAGTGTGGAATTTCTGATGATGATAGATCAGAAATGCCACACTAAACAAAGGCTAAAGGATTGTTAGTGATAGCTGCATGAACCATATGTTGAATAAAATGATGTCTGGACTTTAAAAGAGACGTTGACCTCTGAGTTTGTTTCGGCATTTCTTCTCAGAGCTAGTCCGATAGGAAATGCCGACGCCATCTAGCTTAAAAAATGTATGACTTGTAAAAGTGCCTTTAACAGATGTATTTACAGAAATAAATATGATTTAGCGATATACTATTAAACACGGATACAACTTAGAACAACCCGTACAAAAAAAAAAAGAAGACCGGGTTGACGGTTGGGGAAAGATTATATCCCTTGAAAGGATGATTAAGAGACAAGTGTAGAAAGCTTTAACAATAAACAATTTTTGTTTATTGACAGTTAGATAAGAAAATCTCACAATATGTTATTGATGCCATTACAAAATGCTTTTTATCACATGCATTCCGCTTAAACATTATTTTAGTGATAATAATTTATCTGTATTGTATACTTGTAACAAAAGTATTTCTTTCGACACCGTGTATGCTCATTCAATGTCAAAACAATTGTCAGCCATTGGATCTTGAACTCCGACATTTTTGTATTGTAATCTATTCTTTTCTTAACAATGAAACTGAAATCTAGATTTACATACATCACGACTATATTCCTCGAAGAGCTCGGCAGGGGTATACTATTTATCCACATTTTATCGATACCGTTCTTGCCGCTGAGCCTGTAGCTTTAAATTCGTCTTTAAATATTAATGCTTTGAATCCGATTCAGCCTGTCCCTTGCTGTCCTTCCACCAGCGACGCCGTAAGCCGAGGCTCGTACCCAGCTGGGGGTGCCCTTAGCGTGTTGTCACTAAGAGCCTTAATTTTGTTAAGGCAACTAGGGGAATGCCCGGTTAAGCAATCGACAAACTCCAAGGTTGACCTGCGAGATGGTGTAAACAAAAAAAAGATCATTATTCTAACGACGAAAAGAAAAGTCAAATTAAAAGACAAACTTAACTTTTAATTTATTGCTTATATTGATATACGACACGTTTGATAATCCAGCTGCAAATGTAAGTTTGTAATTGGGCATGCCCAATTTTTTGTAAGTCTTGCTAACGGAAAAACCAATTGGGGATGCCTGATTTTTCGTAAGACGTGATAACGGAAAAACCATTTGGAGATTTTTTGATTATGTGCTTTAATTTGTTAATTTCCACTCATAAAAGTAAGAGATTAGAAAATAAAAGGCAAAAATAACTAATAACCTTCATTTGACCTGAAGGCACTTACACTGACATGTGAATGTTATATTTTATATAATCTGTGGACTGAAGGTCATTTGGCATTTTTAGTGATGCCAGACTACTAGAAGGAAATGTTTTCTGACATTTTTATAGTAAAGCTATTTTAACTAAAATCGCATTTCATGATACGAATGTATTTTATTTATGTATGTATTGTGAACATTTGAGGATATTGAGGGAAATATATAAAAAAAAACAAATTATCTAATGTCCTAAAAAATAAAATTGCCTAATTAGTTTTTTATAATTAGAAAAATATACGAAAAAAAAAAAAACCTTATTTTTTTATGCATGCCCAAATATACATATAAATATATTTTTTGTCTAATAAAACCCTAGAAATCTGCTCCTTATTCAGTCAGCAACACACATGACCGAGCTGACTGCCAAGTTCTTATAAGGCTCCTTATAAAAAATAAATGATCGAAGGCCGTAGGTTTTTTATGACGAAAGAAAAAAAAACTGTAAGTATCTCATTATCTATTAGAATCCATCGGAAAGAAAAACTAATTAATTTTCACAATACATATATTCGTTACATAATAACATAAACAAATAATAACTTATATGAATAATTATTTCAAGATAACATAAAAAATTGTAGTATTAATATAATCAGCATTAATTAGTAAGTACCTACAGCCCATTACTATATCCATATTGATAGGATATAAAAATATATTTTTATGTATCCGATAATATCGTAGTCCTATAAATTTGTCCACACAATAGCCAAAATTATTAGGGTCACGCGTTATAGTGTTGCGATTTTGCGAATCAATTCGATTACTGAATTATTAGAATCGGTAAAACTAAATATTAGAATAATCGATTTACGGACCGCGACACTTGTAATTACAATTAAAGAAACAATTTCTGTCTTGTTTTGACTGCCTTGCACGTCTAGTGGTCCCAAGTGTGACTGCTGAGCATGCGGTCTGGGGTTCGATTCCTGGTCGTGTCGGGCAAAGTGTTATTGACTTTTTCTGTGAGTAAATGCTCAGTAACATCCCGTAGTTTGGAGTAGTGCCCAGTAGATGGCATCTGACTCACCACCTTTTACATGGGACTTAATAACAGCATTAGTGAAATGTGTACACTACCTACCCTTTCGGAGAATACTACGTAGCTCAGTTGGTAGAGTAATAATACGGCCTGTCAAGGGTCACGGGTTAAAACCCCATTCTTGTCTATTATTTTTCAATGTTTCCTTGAAAAATAGTAATTAATATAGGCATTACATGGCCTTAACATGTATATTTTTTTTTTTATTTATTAACACTTAATGCACTAATTAAATTGTCAACATTAGGTTGATGAAGAGAAAACATGGCAGGTGCAATAAAATACTTTTTATTAAATTATTAACATAGCATTATTTAATAAACTAAGGGATTGCCATGTATTATTTGGTATACGTACACAAACTTACATAAATAAATTAGAATATAAATACATAATATTTTAAATATATACCTATAATATAATAAATAAATAAAACAATAATACACTCAATGATGAGATGATTCTACCAATTTCCCATGAAGATGTTTCCGAACTTTCATTTTAAAGTTATAACGACTTTTGACCAATCTGATATCCTTGGGGAGCGCATTCCATAGGAGTATGGACTGAACGAAAAATGAAGAGGGCAGAAAGTTAGAACGATGGGAGGGACATTGTAAGAGGCGATTATACGAAGAACGAAGATTTTTGTTATGATTAGAGCAAACATAGTAAAAATGAGATGATAGGTAAGAAGGAGAGAAAGGGGAGTCAAGAAAGGAGAACAAAGTAGTCAACGCTCTTTCCTCTTTACGCTGACGAATAGGTAAAATATCATTATGATATTATGATATGATTTAAAAAGGATTGGGATATTGTTCGGCGCCTTACAACTGCAAAATGGTAACTTTCAGTTTAGTAGATCTGTAAAGTATTGCGAAATAAATATCGCCAGGCGTCTCCGTAAGACGAACACAACGAAGCTTGAAATTCATTAGATTCGGACAATGACAAGGTAGCTAAAGTTAGAGTGATGACACGGAGTGTCAAGGGTCGCGGGTCCCCATTCTTGTCTATTAATTTTCAATGTTTCATGAAAAATAGTAATTAGGTAATCAATTTTCAGCCTTACTGTCTCATTATTACATTTTTCATTAGACCTATATAATCGTTTGGAAACCGATTTATAATTTCCGATCTTCTCCTAGTCATGTGGTTAATGAACAACATAGTGTCACAGTTTAAACCGCCCGTAGGCCTTTGACATGGCTTAACACACCATTGAGAACATCACTCACGATGTTTTCCTTCACCATTTCAAGCAAGTGATAGGTAATTAATTATATCAATTAATGTTCACCGGTTACTACTCACGTGCATTTTTCGGGATTGCCCGACTAGTTTCGAACTCGAACGGAGCCCTTAGTCATGAGCTGAACCCGCGGCGATGTCGCGAGTCAAACTCGATAATTAATTGTTATTAAATAACTTTAAAAGTCAGTGGTGCGTGCCTTGGGTTCCAAATTGCGGCCTAAGTCCTGCCAGTCCAAAGATTACCTTTGCTATGTATATATATATTATCTGCCTAGCCTTTTCCCAATTGCATTGGGGTCGGCTTCCAGTCAAACAGGATGAAGCTAAATCTCGGTATTTTACATGGAGCGACTATCTGACCTCCACAACCCAGTTACTGGGTAACACGATATCTCGTGGTATGACTGGTTGTCTGACTTTCAGGCCTGTGACTACCCGTAACTGCTGTCATAGATCTTAATTTGACACCCCAGACCGATGGCTTAACGTGCTCTCCAAGGCACGGATGGGTCTCGGTATGAAATGATGGTCACCCTTCCACAGACCGACCGCGGCAAGCGCAGCTTAACCTCTATCTATCGATCTGTGCGACTGTTACTTAGCCACGAGCCCCTAGAGAGCCTATCTCTGCTATGTATAATTGAAATAAAAATAGACCGATTCGGAATCGGTTCTCTGCCCAGCCCTGGCTCATAATCGCTAAACTCTTCTTCGCTGCGGTAATCACCACTATATAGATTCCACTCTGGGCCTAAATGACTATCTATAAAAGACGCATTGGCCTTAAAGTACCGATTCTACTTTGCTCTCCGCCCAACGACCGATATCCTCGGAATAACAAAACCCGGAATTTTATTAGCCATTTAATAACATAGCATCACGCCTGTATTCTCTGAAGGGGTAGGCAGAGGTGTACACAGTTGTACACCCACATTTCACTAATGCTGTTATTATGTCCCATGTAATAGGTGGTGAGCTTATTGCCATCAACCGGGCACAATTCCAAACTCCGGTCTGCTACTGAGAATGTCCTAACAGAAAAACTCAATAACACTTTGCCCGACCCGGGAATGGAACCCAAGACCTTCTGCTCAGCAGTCGCGCTTGGGAGCACTAGACCAACGCGGCTGCCATTTAATAAATACTTTTTTAGGTTTCCCTGAACTAATAATTGAATACACTAATTTAAAACTCACGACTTTTTCCCATAGGGGTAGGCAGAAACCACAGAACTCCACCTACTATGATCCTTACATATTCCTTTTGCTTTGTCCATGTTCATACATCTGGTCATACACGCGCGCCGGTTTATATTTAATATAAACTAAATGAAAAATATATGATAAGCTTAGTCGCAGCGTCTCTAAGGGTCATCGCTAATGCTAAAACTACCATAGTTTTAGCATTAGCGATCGACGAGTTGTCAACTGCATCATATTTTGGTAACACTTTGCCAGCTCTTTGGCAGCATCTATCGCAGTAGCACGTACGTAACGTTGCCCCACAGTTTGAATTTCTTCCTGTATCGTGGGTGCTCTTACAGATATATTATTTCACATGCACACACACCCACACCCGGAGCAATTATCTATAGATCGTACAAATATTTGCTCCGTGCAGGAATCGAACCTGCGACTCGCAGCGCAGCAGTCGGTCTCTCGACCACTGCGCCAACCGTGCTGTCGAAAGTTAAGAGACGGTGACAATTCAACCGCCAATCAACGACTTGGCTGTCGGCGTATTATTGCAAATTACTATTAAATCATATATAATTATATTTTTTTAATACATGTTGAGGCCATGTAATGCCTATAATAATTTCTATTTTTCAAAGAAACATTGAAAAAATAATAGACAAGAACGGGGCTTGAACCCGCGACCTTTGACGTTCCGTGTCATCACTCTACCAACTGAGCTACCTTGTCGTGTTCAAACCTATTGAATTTTCAATCCTCTTTGTATACGTCTTAAGGAGACGCCTGGTGATATTTATCTAATAATCATTTACAGATTTACTAAACTCAGCGTTACCACTTTGCAGTTGTAAATCGCCGAACAACATCCCAATCCTTTATAAATCATATATAATTATATTTTTTTAATACATGTTGAGGCCATGTAATGCCTATAATAATTTCTATTTTTCAAAGAAACATTGAAAAAATAATAGACAAGGAGATAAGACGTATACAAAGAGGATTGAAAATTCAATAGGTTTGAACACGACAAGGTAGCTCAGTTGGTAGAGTGATGACACGGAACGTCAAAGGTCGCGGGTTCAAGCCCCGTTCTTGTCTATTATTTTTTCAATGTTTCTTTGAAAATAGAAATTACTATTAAATCATCTAGACATTAATTTATACATCACATAGGTACAATACCCAAGAAAATTATTGGATATTCACACTTAACAATATCGGAGAAACCAACAACCTTCAGAAAAACTAAACGTTTAGTCGTAAACCATCTTAATTGTTTAATTTGTTACGCAGTATTAAAATAATCTTTGTCATAACTTTTTTTGGAGATGTGTTGGAGCTATTTGCATTATAAATCGTATGATTTGTTAATGAATCATGATGATAAGTAATTTTTGTGTTAAACAGATTGTATTCATGTTTCGATGTGATGTAATCAAAATAAAAATGCTAATCTAAATACATTTTATGTTTCTACCAAAAAAACTAGGCTTCAACTAAGAATTTTTTAACATAAAAACTCAATGACACTGCTCGACCCCGGCATCAAACCCAGTTCTTCACGCTCAGCAGGTGTACTGACGACCACAAGTCCAATGAGATAATTAAAATATATGCCACTAATTTAATAAATAATTTATTTCTGTCTGTAAATAATCAGCTGTTGCCCGCATGCGGGCTAAATCCGAAACAGAGTGTAAACTTATCGACAAACGTAACGCTTTACCACTTCCAATACAATTTATTTTTCAGGTCTCGGCCAAACAATGTTTATATTGACAAAATAAATTATAGATCTTGCAATGTTATTGTATGACCCTTGACACCTCCAAGGCGTTAAAGTTTTATAATTAAAATACTACACATGAGATACTTTGATAAGGTTAAGTCGTGTCATGTTGACGCCTGCCCTTATCCGTATTTATTTAGGGTCAACGTACCAAATTATTTTCTTCCATATTGTAAGGCGGAAAATGAAAACATAGTCAATTCTAAAGGCAGCCGCTTTAGTCTATGGTGCGCCGTGGCGTCGTTGATCCCCGCACTACATGTTTTCATTTCTGTCAATATGTTTTCATATAATACCGGTTCGCGCGTAAACGTGGTGAAGTTATTGAATTGTTTTATAGTATTTTAATAAATGTAATTAGAACATAAACCTGTTTAGATTTCCACATCTAACAATACATACATATCAATCAGTCTATCAGCTATCATCTCAGCCTTTATTGCATTCATTTCCTTTCTAACCTTATCATGTTTCACAAAATCCATCTATCATATTTTAACCTTCCCCTATTCTTATAGCCATCCACATTAAAACAGAAGTTTCCCGGTTACTTATTCCTCATTTCACTGCATCATATACCTATACCATAGCAAATGATTTCGATATAGCTTCTCGATCATCAGCACCATTTTCAGACACCCTCTTCCATTGGCATTCAATTCCTAATTCTATTCATTCAAGTAACACATAAACCACATAACTCTTAATTTTTTGATCTCCGTGGAATGTAAAAATAATTTATTAATCATCATCATCATCATTATAGGCTCCACTAGGCTATGGCTATGGCTAGGAGTCCACTGCTGGACATAGCGGTCTTCACTCAAGAACGCGTTTTACCAAGCGGTTGAGAGTTCTGCGGGTACTATGGCCAGCCCCCACTTCAGCTTACTAATCCTATGGGCTAGAGATGGGTAACTCAGCTTCTTCTCTCCAGTGAAGCACTAGGAAGCGGTGTAGGGTGGGCGTTTTTGAAGATTGTCTTGTAATGTAAAGTTCAAAAAGTGCTATTTCAAATGGTCTAATTTGAATAAACGATATTTTGATTTGAATTCATGCCTTGCGTCAACTCGGTAACTCTTGCGCAGCTTACTGCGCCGGCTCTTTGCTTAACTGAAGCATAGAGCAGCGTACGTACTACGTTGGCGTAGCGATTGAGTGAGAGAATAAGCCAATACTTTCCGAAGAGGTGAGTCAACTCAACCAATTAAAACTCAAACGGCGCAGTGAACTGAGTTTGTGCAATTCAGCGGCGCAGCACAGTGTTACCCATCTCCACTGTGGGCCATGTCGATTACTTTGGTTTTCTGACGGATTACCTCGGTCCGTTATAGTCATTAATGCAAATATCTAGAATTCCCATCGTGCGATTAACGGAGATCAACTAGTCAGACAACATAAATTATAAAAACAGTTATGCTATAAAAACAGTTATGCTATAAAAACAGTTATGCTATAAAACGGTCCCAATATCTTTATTATAAAAACTGAGAAGTAGAATTCTTTGCCTGCGTCGTTTTTTCGCACATCTTCACCCTCGCTTAGACGTGTCGTGCTCAAGAGTGAGCTCATATAATAATTGAAAAAGAAATTGCAACATGTATTGCGGCAAAACTCTGCCGGACGGAGCATGGTAATTTTGGCAATATCCAATTTAGCCGTTAATTCGAAGGTCATTTAGTAGCTAAATCATTTTTTAGCAGCTAAACTTTAACATTTTATCAGTTAGGAAATATTATATCGAAACCTGATTTACATACGTATAATCCTTTAGTTACAACGCCAGTGTAACGACAAGATTACTGGTTTACTACCAAGATGTGTTTAACATTGATGGATTTGTAACATTTAATTAACATTTAAATATGAAACTAAATACTTTCTCACAACCTCTGATGTTTTATCATCGACACCGATGATTAAGTCAGGATATAGTATTTTTCCACTTTTAGATTTGGCCATGACTAGTTTTAATCGTAAACTTAGTCAGTATTGTTACTAAATTAGCAATATTAATAATTATGTATCTCCAAAGACCTTATTCTTGCCTAGGATTTCCCTCATCGCTACAATCCCTTATATTACCTAACGGAAAATCAGAGCAGAAATTTTACGTCTTTAATCACTCATCTAAATATCTTTAACCGTTTCCCTGTCCCATGAATCATATATGATACACGGCGATGGTTTAACTATTGCGTCTGCATTCTGGACAGGCAACCTGAGCAAGTATTTGGACCTCAAAAGTATAATGTCTTCTTGATTTTTATAAAACTTTCCCACACTTGGAACTTCAATTCTATTATGGGTGTGTTTATAGACACAAATCTCACATGCACACCACCCGGAACATCTGTACCCATACAAATAAATTACTCCATCAGCAGCAATTATAGTTTAGCTGTATGAGCGTTGGACTGACAAGTCAAAGGTCGCAAGTTCGAATCCAAGGCACGCAACACTGTATTTTCGAAGTCATGTGCGTATTATAAATTAATTATCACTAGCTAAAAACGGTGAAGAAAAACATCGTGAGGAAACCAGCACACCTGTACGATAATCTCGATGGTGTGTAAAGTCATGTCAGAGACCTACGGATGGTTCAAACGCTGATATTAGGTTGTTCATCAACCACATGATAAGTAGAAGACGACCACTGTGCTAACCGGGTCTTTAAAAAAAAATCGAAGACTCGATTGGCCCGGTTGGTAAATCTAGTTAACCTCTGACATGGCGCCTCGCCGCTTAGGTATCTATGGTGCTTGGAGCCACGCCCCTACACATGAGCATTTCCTTAGGCAACAAACAGTCCTCATTGACTTAAAGCAGCAATAGCCGATCGGTAACATATCGCACTGGTGAGAAGGACGTTCGTTGGAGCACTGCAGTTCAATTAATACATTAAGCTACCCATAGCATAGGTATTTAAACTTTTTGAAGAGGATGCAACTATGAGGAACACTCTCTGTACTCTGCAATCGATTTCATTTTTGTATTACCTAATAGTAATTTTGATTTTGGCAACATTACCCTCCTGTTTCCTCGTAATTTCTTGATCATAATTGTATGGGTATATATCATATCATCAAATTACGTGAACCAAATACCGGGCCCACCCACTACTGACCCCAACACCTAAATACGTCATCAACACCTACCTATGACACCTAGCACTAAACAATATTTATCATTGAGAAAATGACTAAACTAATTAACCAATCAAACAAACTAATTAATACGTTAAAAATCCCAACTTAATTACCCAATGGTACATTTAAAACTATATTACTCAACGCTATTGTCCGATCCATTGGCATAAGGTTATAGTGACAAGTTCGTTCAGATCGAAGCGGTTCAGATATACTCGCGAATTGCCCGCCGCCCGTCATACAGTGAAACATCATGGCGGCGCGCACATGCGCATTCTTGCTCCTCGCGATCGTAACCGCCAATGCGCGGGACTGCATCGAATTAACGCTACCCGACAAAAGTTTGTTATCCGACACTATTTTGAACGGGACTATACTTAAATTAGCCGCGAAAAATGAAAGTTTTGATGAAAGTGGACGGTTTAATATTGTGGAAATGTGGGATCGGTTCCCTAAACTTGTGGTGCCCAGGAACGGGACGAGCGAGCAGTGCAGGAGGGATAGCCAGCTGTACCTGGACAGCTTGGACCGACTGGAGCTATGGGCCCTGAAAAGTAAATATTTATTTTCTTGTTGTTATTTTTTTATTTTAGACAATGTAGGGTAGATTGCGAACTTTGGTACTAAATTATTTATCTATGTCAAAAATATTGCGTGTAATATTTAAGTTTACTGACATTATTTGTTATTATCCATGCAAATTAATAAAATTCAAGTATAAACAATATCCGAAAAAAATATCCGCATATATGTAATATGTCGGCAGGACGTCCGCTCTTTGATAGTTAGCTATTTTTCATTAGATTTTACTAACATCAGGGAATAATTTTGCATTGTAATAATGTTTTGTGTAAACTTAATTTTTATTACAAAATGAATGTGGTACGTTTAGTGTTCGATAAAGTTTGAATTCTTTTTTATCCTTTCATGACTGTTTTCAAATCTCAATATTTACGGCACATGATTTTATATATTTAGGTATGTTTCAAAAGTCCCCAAAATTTTTGAAACCATTGTACTAGTCATGCACGTCATATGATTAAAATTTCGTGTTCCCCAATGCTTAAAGAAATGCTCAGTTGTATCTATATAAGTCGAGGACATGTCATATGAATGAAAGTTCATTACTATACCTACTAAAATACTTCGTAATACTTCAGTTATATCGGATTCGCGGGAAGTAATAATCATTAGACTCATTAATTAGATAAATATTTACTTTATCAACTTTTTTAAATCCTCATTGTTTCGACAATATTGAAAATTGCAAGAAATATGGATATGTAGCCTGTGCAGTACCTACTGATATAGATTTTCTTTCATATCATTTTATAATAACATTTTGAGACGTGTGTGTAATTCCACACTAAGCCTCGTCATAGTCTACTAATCAAAAAAACAACAGGTATGGTTTCTTAGTGGCCATGATTAAAGTAATTAATAAATTCTGTCTTTTAAAATCTACAGAAATAGGCTGGATTGCGATAAATACTAATCCATAAATAATTACTTAACACATTTCATAAAAAGAATGTAGCTTCTCACACAGATTAAAATAAAAATAATACCTATCTTAAAAATGTTGCCAAAATGGCATTGAAAAAATTAAGCTTGATTTGCAAATGCTAAAGGATCAACGTATGCTTGCTTAATAGTATGTAAGATAGTTTGAATCAAGATTTGGTTTGTGATGGCAAAATAATATGAGGTTTGTTTTTGGTCACAAATGGTTCATGGACCCAGATGCGCACAGATTTTCTTAAATGTTGCTCAACACTAGGAGTTTTTTCTGCATCATGACATGACATCAGACACATCTCACATGCACACAGACTCGGAAACATTATCTGTATATGATACAAATACTTGCTCCGTGCGGGAATCGAGCGCCCGACACGTGGCTCAGCAACTGATTTCTCGACGACTGCGCCATCTACACCGTCGAGTATTAGATTTATGAACATTTGATAAAAAGCCGTAGTAGATCTGGCCATTTTGGTTGGCTTTATTTATTACATGTAATAATTTAAAATTCGAAAACTATGTTTTTGTTTTTTCTTTAACTTTGCTGTTAGATGAGCAGTTTTCTTTTTGTTCGTATCATGGTATTTACTTTAATTTAACTCTTGATTCCGTTATATATTTAACCCCTTTATAAGAATTATGTAATAAACTTGGACCTCATATAATAATAAAAAAAGCGTGGTTATCCTTCTGCCCTAATCTCAATCCAATCAAAGAGTAGTACATCTTATCTTATCTTATCTTATAATATATATAAATCTCGTGTCACAATGTTTGTCCTCAATGGACTCCTAAACCACTTAACCGATTATAATAAAATTCGCACACCATGTGCAGTTCGATCCAACTTGAGAGATAGGATAGTTTAAATCTCAAATTATAGTCGCGTGCGAAGCCGGGACGGACCGCTAGTTAATAAATAAAAAGTAATAAAAAAAGTATTGGTTGTTTTAAAATAAAGGGAGTTTTTTTTAAACTTTAAACCTTTCAAAAAAGAATATTTGTCTATTAAACGGATTAGTGACAGAATTTAACATTTTTATTAAAAAACGCAAATTTTGAAAATATGTTTTTATTCAGCAAATCAGCTTGCGTCAAGTTCCGTTGACCTAAATCAATTTCAAAACTATCACATCGATCATGTTACAATATTTCTACTATTTAGTAACAATTCCGAATTATCGTTACAATAATAATAAAAATAATAGTTTATATACATCAAATATATGCCCGATTAGCACTTAGCAGAAATAATAATTTATTTGAATGGTGTCGTTTGCACAACAATCATTACTGCTGTTCATTTGTTAATGAACTTTATAGAATTTTTCAAGGATTTTAACTAAATAGTTAATCGTTATTGCTATGTAGTTATAAACTGTTATGCGTTAGGCCTACCACATACTGCAGTAAAATTCTGTCGCGTTTTTTTCTTTCGCAATATCGTACTATAAGATTTTGCAGAAGACCTACTCGTGCACTGCGTTTGTTTTCGATTCGTTTCGTCGGAAAATGAAATTGTCGCAGTGCACAATGTTACACTACAATTTTACCTGGTGCTGGTAGCCTTCAAGTAAACACTAAACATTTCTATAGAGTTCAACGGGATCCCAAGAATTTTTATTTGTTTACGAAGAGGGAACACTGAGTACCACACTTACTGTGAAAGCCTGTTGATGTTTGTTTACATTCTCGGTAATAATGTATGTAAAAGAAGTACATACTATGCCGTATGTACATGGAAATTGCGAAGGGGCAATGACCTGTCCTTTAGACAGTTGGCATAAACGTGACTCGTTGATGCTTACTCGTTATTTGTTATAATTATGACATTACTATAATAATAATGCTCAGTCAGGTATTAGGGCGTGTACGAGTTTAGCATGTCAATAAAAATTAGAGTTTATTGAAGTGTGAAATGGAAGTTATTATTATGTATGTATCCAATACTTATTTAAATAACCAAAATGAACGTTATTTCTTCTATGCATAAATTCAAATTATAGATTTTAAATATTACCTTTGTCCCCAATTTTTTGTATTATCTTCATAAGTCTGAATATTTAACGAGCATGATAATTATTGTTCAACGGTTATTACTCGCGTGCATTCTTCGGGATTGCCCAACTAGTTTCGAACTCGAAAGCTCTAAGTCATAGTCGAGCTCTTAGCTCGCGGTGATGTCGCGAGTCAAACTTTAGAATGCACGTGATCGTTGAACAATAATTAATATGAATATGTCTCACGAAAGTTACTATACAAACACTAGCTGTGCCCCGCAAACGTTGTTCTGCCAAATACATTTTCTGGATAGGGCCACCCTTGTCACCTAGGGGTATCTATATAGAATACCCTACGACCTATTCTCAGACCTCCAAATATACACAAAAAATATCATAAAAATCGGTCAAGCCGTTTCGGAGGAGTTTGATAGCAAACACTGTGTCACGAGATTTTTCTATATTAGAAGATTTAATAAGCTGTTTAATCTGATGTTATACAGCCAAACCAGTCAATAAAAAAGCAAGCAGACTTCAGACAAATGTTTTCAAAAACAGAAATCATATAAAAATGTATAGCTACGCCTACGATCTTTATCTTTATCTTTACGATGTCAGCTTACTGTATAGTGCCGTAGGATATAGGGTACATATCGGTCGATATCGAAACACCATGTCAAGGTTTATGTAAAAATCGCATTAAGAAATGGATTGCAGGTCCCTATTGTTTTTATTAAACAATTATTTTTTGCAACAAAAGAACTTTATTCAAATTAAACTGAGACACGAATAAGTAGCACAATGTATTCGGAATAATTAAAAAAAAACTTTTTTTTTTTTACATTATCACCTTGAACAGACAACCTCAGTGAAAAACTCGGTCAAACATGAATTTATTGTGCAATGATGTTAAATAATAAAAAATACTCAGTACTGTCACCCTGCATCGCAAGTGCCTCTTCTTATACAGAGAAGACACAAGCATTATTTACCACATTGACTGACTGCGGGTTAATAATATTGATCCAGTTTTCTTTAGTATTTCAGAACATTTAATCTAGCTTTCCTCGCGAAGTTTTCTTCGTACCGTCTGTTTATTGCCTTAGACAAATAAAAAAAAATCTATGACATTACAATAATACAAGCGATTAATCCGGTTAAAAGTTGTTTTATTATAATGTGTAGTGTTCGCAGTAACCTAAGATATTACTATTTTATATGACATTTAAATGTCACAATGAGTTGAAAGTTAATAATATTTCACCAAGTCATCATTATGCATAACTTCCAGAAAATATCATTATTACAACGACAATCTACGTATAAGCTAACTCAAATTTAACCACACCTATCTATGATCTAAGAAATGTTATTTGTAAAACAAATCAATATGTAATTTGAAACCGTTGAGTTTATGAATGTTTGAATTAAATCTTAAATAAAACCTAGACTTAATTGCCTCAAATTTCTAATGGTCTAGCGCGGCTGATGGGCGTGCGGTCCTTAGTGTTGATTCCCGGTTCAAGCAGTGTTATTGGGTTTTCTGTTAAGAAATTTTCACTATAATATTGGAGTTTGGAATTGCGCCCGGTAGATAGCAATAAGCTTATCACCATGGGATATGAGACTTAATAATTACGAGTATATCGGCGAAATTTGCGTGTGTTACAGGACACTACCTAACCCTTCGAAAAGAATGGATGAAGTTATGAAACCACATATAAGGTTACTTAATGAATACGCAGACTATAGGAATCGAAGTGTCTGTCGCTTGCGATCTCTGAGCCGACTCTAAATGTACCTATCTATAATTCTTAACACCATAGGACCAAGCCTCCGTCCTCAGGGATGTGCCTTAATAAGCATTGCATAGCGGGGGTACTGGAGCTGGTTTGTTAAGAGGACCCAGTGCCCCCCTCCATATGCTGATGGTAACCACCGGGGAACCACCCTGGTGGTTAGGTTAGTGAGGAAAGAATTCCACACTCCCCGGTATTCTACTCAAAGACCGGGCGCGTTTTTGAAGGTTTCCCCCGAAAAAAAAAAGCGACCACGGCTGCTTCGGCCACGTTAATCTGTCGATACTGGTTGTTGTCGATAAATTTAACAATCGTTAAGCCTAGTCAAAGACCCTCACGCAGCTTAAACAACTTATTTTTCCTTTAAGTTTAAAAGAATAACGCTGCCCCACACGTGGTTATTTTTGTATCGTCGACACAAATCTCACATACACCTAGATTCTGCACATTTATCAGCAGACAATATAAAAATTATAGAGAGCAGAAATCGAAGAAATCCTGCAGCACAATCCGATCTCTCGCCAATCCTTACACTAAATTAAGCTCCTGAAAAGAAATAAAGGAAACATAGGCTCTATATACTCTATCTTCATCTGCTTCTGATAACGAATCCATTATTTGGTGCCAGGTTTATATTGTATAATGAGTACTAGCAGTAAAGTTAGACCTAAATAACCTAATATTTAGGTCACAATAGTATCTACCATTGCGGTCTTATATGGAATATTACAATTTAAATTCACAGCTACTTACGAATGATCTGCATATCTTTTAATAGAGCTGTCCATTTGTAATTCTACTGACGGTTATTGGATTGGTTCTAACATTCCTTCTTTATAATAAACTACAAGAACCCGTATATAGAGATGGTTTAAGCAATACTAACAACGGCATATCAACGATTCCAAAGTCAAAGGACCATAATTTTAAATGTAGGGACTAAATTTACGTCATCGTTTAGGTACAATCAATTGGAACTGATAAACTTTACCTGTCAGATATAGTGAAGAGTTTTTTATTTTTTTGCCAAAAATGTGTTCCAATTACTTTGTATTGAAACAATTTATTTGAGGATTTTGTACAGGTACCATTTTTTTTTATATTATTGAATATCATTGCCAGCTTAACTAAGACCTTTAAACTTTGAGTTCTTTCAAATTTGAAACCAGTTATGTTGGATCAATCATTTATTTTAATTATTTAAGTTAAAAACACGTAAAAAATATTACCATCACATTTTCCGGAATATTCAAATTTAAATTAAAACGGAAAACCAGTTGAACGCATTATGTATTTTTTAAATTATACGGAATTCTATATGACGTCATTCTATAGATAACAAACAAAAGTGATTTATTAAAATTAATTTACGCAATAAGTAGTAATAAAGAAATAGACAAATAACATATTTAAAAAATATTCCGTATAAATAAAAGAAAAACTGACTGAGTGATCTATCAATGCACAGCATAAACCACTGAAGTAAGAAATTTGAAATTTTGAAAATAGATCCTTTTTATAGAGTAGGCGTCCACTAGAAACGATTTTTGAAATTTGCCCTTAAGAGTTTAAAGGTTTGGTACAATTCCGTTATTTTTATGTAGAATTCAAGAGCATTGCTATTTGGTCTTTTGAGTAAAAATAGAATACGTTGTAAGTTGTTTATTCCATATAGGTTTTTTACAATATTTTGATCCAAATTCGGAAACACCTGTTTCTTACTAGTGTAGGCGTCCTACTAGAAACGATTTTTGAAATTCGCCCCTAAGAGTTTAAAGGTTTGGTACAATTCCGTTATTTTTATGTAGAATTCTTGAGTATTGCTATTTGGTCTTTTGAGTAGAAATTAAGAAACACGTGTTTCCGGATTTGGATCAAAATATTGTAAAAAACCTTTAAGCAATAAACAACTTACAACGTATTTTTGACACTAATCTTGGTACAAGTTCATCATGGTGATATCGGCAATGTCTTAACTACATCTAAGGCCATCAGGCCACAGAACATTACCGAGTTGGTCCTTTAGTATGTAATTATTTAAATGTTGTTTAATATCTAAGCGGGATCACTATTTAACTTATTATACAGCTAATATTGAATTAGCATTTTATTGAGTTAATTATATTTGTTGAAATGTTAATTACACATTACAATAAAACAACATCAGAAGTCCTCCTGCGAACGCTGCAAAGTGTTTGAAACGTCAGGAAAAACAAAACCCAATAATACACGCGATTAATCCGGTTAAAAGTTATTTAAATGTTACCTATAACAATTTTTATCACAAGGGATATTGTTACGTTTACATAAAAATCTGGTTTATCACTCATTATACAGAATTCTATGCCAGTCACGGACTTGAGAAAAGCGGCCGTGGTGATCTTTGAAATAAAAACTTACATGTACTCGTATAGTTGATTTAAATATTAATAATATTTTCCTTAAACTGTCGCACTGTGGGGCAAGGACCGATGAATCGTCACTCAGTCTACCTTTAAAGGAGTAACTACGGGAGTTACTTGGCGGTACTTCAGCATAGAAAACGTCAAATTTCGAATCTTACGGATTAAGGTCTTTTGAATATAAGACGGTATAATTATAACATAAGGGTAGGCCGAGGTGTACACAGTTGTACAACCACACTTCACCAGTTCTGTTATTAAGTCCCATGTAATAGGTGGTGAGCCTATTGCTTCTACCGGGCACAATTCCAAACTCCGGGCTGCTATCGAGAATATCCTAATACAAAAACCCGATAACACTTTGCTCAGCAGTTGCTCTTGGGACCACTAGACCAACGAAGCAGTGATAATTGATTAGGGAAAGTCTTCTTAAGGGGTCACTGTGTGACTGATAGAGTTTCTTTTGAAACATGTATACCGTCTTACTCATATTTCGTCTTATTATATATTAGATCCTCTCCCTTAGAACCTCAACTAAACGAAGACTTTAAAGACATTTTAAAACTCTATAAATGCAGTTTTTTACAACGTTTCTTATCTCTAATAGTTTCTGATTGGTCCACTCAGACTGACTAATCTCAATGAATCGCTTTGAATATATAGGTATTTATATTTTCTTGAACATTTAATTTACTTTATAAAATAAATTGTATTTTTTTATTGTATACCTAAACAACTGTCGTGAGGCATCCTATTCATATTAATTATTTTTTACCGATTACTTTTCACGTGCATTTGTCGGGAGTACTCGACTAGTTTCGAACTCGAACGGAGCCCTTAGTGGCGGCGGCGGTGTCGCTCGTTCGGCTCATGACTAAGGTAGCCGATGAACGATAATTAATTTGAAATAATTGTAGTCCAGACATTAATACATCACGGATCTGACATAATATATAACCCAAGAAATGATTCACAAATCAACTAAAGCACAGATTACTTAACGACTATAGTCATTTAAATTACCCATTTATAAACGGAACTCATTTAACTATAGTGTATTTTTAATATAAGGCACTAAATAACACATTAACTTTACATTAATTATTAACGTTGTGTATTACATTAACGAAGTATCGATTTGCGCAGAAGCTGAGACGTTTAATTTCGCAGGTTCGAATTTGTTCCCGTACGGATGAAATATAATCTGACTAAATAGTGCTTTTAAAATTTATGTAGGTATTAACATAACCTATTTTTTATTAAAATAATGTATGCAATACCTATGCATTTAGATAATACAAAAAAATGGCTAGACGAACTAGTAAGGTAATAAAGTCAGAATCGTTTTTATTTAATTTTAGAAAGAATTCTATATTCTTCTAGATTCTTCCTTGTCTGGAAAACAAAGATTGAGTTTTTTTATATAAAAAACACAAGAACCCGACTGCAATGAAAAGGGGGAAACACGATGTATTTGGAATCGCCTATTTACTAGCTTTCATTTGATACCCATGTTGTTATAAAAAGAAAATATTTATTTATTCCGCCTCTATTTTTTATTTGTAGACGCTGAGACAAATCTTACACCACCGCGTATGTTTAAATCCATCAAACCGTTTAGGGTACAGAGCGTGCCAAAGAAATATACATACTACATACACTCGAAAAAAACATAACCTTCTTTCTGAGGCAGTTCCAGACCCGAAAAATGCACGTGAGTAGTTACCGGTGAGCAATAATTAACGCCATCTACATCTAAAAGGTGCTAAAGCAAGTGCACCCCGACACCGGTATCTCCAGTAAGGCGATGTCCATCATGAAGTCGTTCCCGCCTCACGCACTACAATATGAATATGCCTCACGAAAGTTATTATTTAGATTATCTATTTAAATAAATTAACGGGTTATAGTTTATTCTTAAGTCTGTCCCAATTAAGATACCCCCAAGCTTAACACGAAAGGGTTAAAGTGACCATTATCTCCCTGCCCTTATCCAGATTTATTTGGGATCAGCGCAGTTTTCTTCCATGCATCAAGCATCATTTCAGTAGTCACTCCTTCTCTATCTAGGCATATCATATTTCACACAATCCATCCATGGTTTCCTTTGTATTTTTCTATTCTTGTAAACATGAACATTATATTTTGATCCTCATTCCTCTGCGTCCCATTACCTTATGGTAAGGGAATTTGACAAACTATTTTCACACAGCTCCTTGGTCACTGGCGCCAGTTTCGTAATCTGGGATATCTTGAACTTCTTCAAGTTCAAGTAGGTAATCGATTTAACTTGATAACTAGTTACCTATAAATATATTGACTGTATGACAGATTGCTACTATTATGTACGAGAAAAGAAACAACCTGCCTGAATACTACTCCAAAACTTACCAAACAAAACAAATCTCGCAGAATCATCTTTTTCAACGGCCACAAACTCCTACGTTAAATAAGATTAGATCACATGTCATTGACACAAAGCAGCACTTAATCAGTAGTCTGAAACCGCAACTAACGCGCTCTTTGCTTACAAATCAGTTCATAAGGTAAATCTTGTACGAAAACTGTCCAAACCCCACGTTTGTGCAAACATCCGTTACCCAATACTAATAATCTGGAATTTTGTGGGTGATGTCTTAGAAGTGACCTTCAGTTGTTAAACTTCGGATAAAATGCTAGTTTACGTTGATAGAATACTAATTGAGTTATAAAAAACGTAGAACTAGGTAATACATCGTTTGCATCCTGTGTAAGCCGAAGACTTCGAAAGATGCCAGATGCTAGGTATATATTAATAATATTTATTTGACATAAAAAATACACAGATGGCACTTATTATTAGAGTACAAATATTTTGGTACAAGATAAATTGATCAATGACCCCCATGCTAGGTAAAACCTGTTTTATAGGGGTCATCCATCCGTCCATTGTGGATGCTGTATTAGTAATTACAAATAAGTTATGTGCACTATGTAAAAAAAAAAATTAAAAAATAACTAGTCTAGCACAGATAATATTCAGGATAAGAAAGTAAGAATTCAATCATTTAAACTCCTTAAATGTATTAATAACGAGGGGAAGGGAGTATCTATATACGTGCGGGGTGTGAATGTTTGTGTAGCTGTGTATGTGTGAGTGTAGATATGTATATATGAAAGTGGGTGTGCATGAGTGAGTTGATGCCTGATTTATTTTAGTTATGATTTGAGAAGTTCTTCCGAGTCATTATAATTTAGGGTGAGTAGAAATATAGATAGTCTATATGCGAGACTGCATAGACTGTATGATATCTTATAGACCAAAATTTTAAATCCAGAACTGGACAAAAAGGACCAACTTTCTTGATAATTTAATGTATAAAGGCATAAAATTAATAAAATATTAAATTCAATGCTGACTTCAGTATACTGATAGCGAGACATTATAAAATTTGAAGTTATTATAATAGTTTAGCGTCATCATCATTATAAATCTAAACTCCTAGGAAGGTTGCAGCGTAGTTCTTCCCAGCTTGACGAGAAGAAAGCGATGAAGAGTGAGCTCATTTGGGGTCTATAAATGCTTAACTTTCAAAAATTTTAGTCCAATTTAAATAATTAAATTATGATTTTTGAATCTCTACTGCTAAATTGCAGATGCCAAGGCGAAATTGTAAAAATCACCACGCTTGGCAGACGAATAAATTATTTATTGTTGTATGTTTTATCCCTGCCTCGTTAGTCTAGTAGTCCCAAGCGTGACTGCTGAGCATGAGGTCTCGGGTTCGATTCCCGGGTCGGGCAAAGTGTTTAAGCATCCCGGAGTTTGGAATTGTGCCCGGGAGATGGCAATAGGCTCACCACCTATTACACGGGACTTAATAGCATTGGTTAAATGTGGGTGTATAACTGTGTACACCTCTGCCTATCCCTTCGGGGAATACAGGCGTGATGCTATGTTATGTTATGTTTTATAAGAAGGCAGATGACATCTAATCACACGTAAAAAAATCCCTTCTACACGCGGATAGAAGGACTGAACCTGTTCATTCTCCACAAGAATACGTTGTTATTGTATCCATGGACATTATATTTAATTAGCAGAATAATACTGGCGTTCTTGAACGCGTCTCATCATATCATATGACAAGCATCTTGCATGATAGCATGATTTGTAATATAATACTTAAACATTAATTGTGAAGTCACGAAGAACATCCTTAGACATTGCGACAAGGAAGTGTTATTATTATTGTAAATAACAATTGTTTGTTATTTATTTATTATTTTAGTAGTAAAGCTATATTATACATATGTACTTATATACATATCCTTATTTAATCTGAGACATCCTACTGTTGATAAAACATTGCAAAAACCTGGTCTTTATGGCTTGAAGTCGCCAAACCACAGTATTTTAGCGTGATGCCTTTTCTATATGAGAACCCACGCCTTGTAATAGAATAATTAGAAACTGTTGAACTGAAAGTTGTTAAAAATTCGCAATCTAGCTTGCGAAACGTACGAGATACGATTGCACCAAAAAATGCATTAGCGTCGTGCAACTTCCCAAACTTGACCTAAGTCATAATTTATGCAAATTTTGATGGCATTGCACATTTATTGATTTATTCCCTCTAGATTAAAACCCCCGGTGTTAGGCAAATGATAAATCAATGACATACATAGATATTTGTTTATGACATTTAATGTTACTTATGTACCGAACAAGACCGACAGTACCCCGCCATTATCGAAACATAATATCCATAGCTTACCCCATCGTTCTCTGGAAGCGATAAAGATGAATTTCTAAATTACCTTTAGAGTTTTTACCAAGCTCCAGTAACAGGTTTAGATTGCTACGTTCGGCAAGCAAAATGATCCGGTTCCGGAAATAGGTTCCGAGCAAGGCTCTCACTCTACTGCACAAAAAGAACAAGTAGACCCCGCACACATCAATCGTCGAAACTCAATCCGGAATCCCCAAATCCTATGACTAGGAAATTCGTAAAATAAAACAAGTGCCCACCCAAGTGCGTTTTGGAAACACACTCATGGGTTCTGTAGTTATGGAGACAGGTTTTTTTTTTGTATTAGCATTCCCTAAATTATATTGTTTGCGATAAGTGCATTGAATATATCAATATTTTTATCTTTCTTCATTTATCAAAAACCAGTCAAATTAAAATTGATTATTCTGTAAAAAGGTCTATAAAAAACTCTTTCACATGTCATATTTTTATAAAGCGCTTGAAATGCCGAAACAAAGTCAGAAGTTAAGTATTAAAATTCAGACATCCCTGTTTTGCTTCTGTGGACTTAAACATGTAGGACGCCTGGAAAGGCCTTTTGAAGAAAGAGCCATAGCAATTTCAAGTTGACCAGTGTTTACTGACGACACACCATTATCAGTGGAGTGGTTAACAGTAAAAAGGTGTAACTATTCATCTTTTTAGTACAAAACCGTGGTTTAACCAGAGTTCCAATTGTTTATTAACATTTTATACATCACTGGTGATATTTTACAGTCCTCAGCTGTCAGACACACATACAGACAGACAAACAAATCATGAATATATCTGTAAGAGATACATAATTTTCTTACAGCACCCTAATACGTCAGCCGTCCGTCAGTCCAGGTTCTAATACTTTTTCTCCTTTGCGCTTGCGCATTCGAAGCACGCCAATGGCATCCTTGAATGTACGCTACGACATTTAGTATTCACTGGCCACAGTCATTTCACCAGTGACATTTGACATACAAGGTTCAACGGACGAGATTGGCGTTTGTAAAAGCAATTCGATCGACTTTCGGAAAAAGCCCTTGTAACTGTAACTTTTTCGAGGGGGACGTGTACGTACAAAATGAAGTTTCGGTGACGTCATTAGTTGTAGTATTTTACATGGAACGACTGCCTATCTGACCTTCACTACCCAGTTACTGGGTCACACGATATATTGTGGTATGTCTGGTTGGCAAACTTTCAGGCCTCTACTATTACTACTACGGAATAACATATAGGTATATATAGAACAAAATTGAGGCGCTCATAGATCTTTTTAAACTGTGGTTGGAAAACGATCTTGAAGGTGATAAGGTAACAACACTTGACCCGGTTAATCTGTTATTAGGAGCTACTAGGAGCCAGTGGCGGTTTTACCAGCAGGCTGATGAGGCTGGAGCCTAGGGTGGCAGATTTAAGGGGCGGCAAATTTGGCCCAAACTTGTATTGTCTTATGAAAAAATAAAAAACTTTAACGTAATGAGGACGATAGTGCACTACTCATAAGATTCCAATTTAATTGACAAAAAAATATTTAATTAATTTCATTGTGAACTGGGTTATCGAATTGCAGAGGATCGGCAAAATTTTAATAGTCTCCTGGTGGCAAATGTGTAAATCCGCCACTAATAGGAGCATTTTGATCCAAGTGTCTCCATTATTCGCAAGGCAAGATGAACTGTCGGTCAGCTCGGCTGTTATTAATTGGTAGTGGACCAGTGACAGCCTATGTATGACAGTTGGACTGGCAAGTAAAAGATCGCAAGTTTGAATCCACGGCACGCACCACTGACGTTACGAGTCACGTGCGTATTAAAAATTAATTGTCACTTGCTTAAAACGTCTCATGAGTAAGCTTAGTTTAGAATGAATATTAGGTCCGACTGTACTCAAAAGCCTTTTATCGGGAGTCTGAATAGTTTCGAACCCTGAGCACTTTGTCATTACCTGGTGATGTCATGGATATGGAAATGAAGTTTGTGGGATTTGATTGGTGATCGTCACCAGCTCTTGATTAAGGATTCCGTAATAAAATGAACGTGAGTGAACGGTTCTTATTCTTACTACGATTCTGAATCTCGTATAAATCCTTTTCGATCTCATTCAATCATCGATATTGAGGATGTCTAACCGAACGAAGCCGTAATTATTAATTGTAAACTGAGGACTCATATTTGACCCCATAGTTTCACTTTTTTACTAAGTTGAAGTCAATAAAGAGTTTATATATTTATTTATTATTAGCTGGTGCCTACTTCGACTGCGCATCAAAAACCTATGTCCTTCTGTAAAGTCTATCAATTTCTACACTAAAATTCATCCAAATCTGTTGAGCCGTTTTTGCGTGTTTTGAGTAACAAACATACAAACTTATAACACTAGCACATTTATAGTAGTAGCAGGATTAATTAAACGAAGGCTTACTTTTATAATCTGCTTTAAATTCTGCCGCGAAGGTGACGTTTTATACGTCAATATTATGTGTTACTAAAATTATGTCAAATTAATTAATGTTTCACAATACTGTTTAACTTGATGTTAATTATTCAAACGCGTATTTTCAATGAGAAATGAATAACTGACGAAACATGATACACTTCCGATTTGCAGGTTATGTTAAGTCGAAAAATTGCTTAGATATTGTAATTTTATACACGTTTTCATTATATCAGTAGCCAACAGAACGGAGGCATTATCTGCTTGCTCTACGCAATTGCTTTTGCATACAAATTGTTCGCCTAGAATCCACATCACTCATCTTTAAGCTCCAATATCTCGGGAACAAGTTACTTATGGATACCTCCATTTCACAGACTGAGAGACTTTAGACAACAACATACCTTAAAGTTCCTTATACTTCTCAGATCCAAATAAATAATCCAAACAATAATCTTAGAAATTCGTGGCGTTATGTTGTAAAAAGCTCGACACATTACTGGTTAAAAAAATTACTAAGATACAAGCCTAGTAACATTTTATTACATTATAAATTTTGCCCCCCACTTTAAATGTTCCCTATTTCATGGGTACGTTTACAGACACAAGCTCACATACACACACACTCAGACCCCGGTTTATACGATAACAATGTAGATCGAATATCTTCTCCGTGCGGGAATTCAACACACGCGGCGCAGCAGACGACCTCTTGCCCAAAAACCGATGTCTCGGCCTCGTATGCGGCGTCAAAATTTCGATACTAAGAAGGATTAGTATCGAAATTTTTTGTTTAGCAAATATCAGTGCTCGACATATAGACAAGTCAGTGACCTAGTTTGCATAATAGTTTCATTGCATTATCAATATTATAAAATGTTGCTTAAATAATACACGGATATTTTATGATGCAGAATTTTCAATATCATTAATATTCTACGCAAACTGGTTACGACAATAATATTACAATTTATATTCTCTTTTTCATGAAGTGACGTTTAACATTTATATTTTTTGATAAGACGAGTTTTAGATTTTTCTAGACAGACAGGTGCCTCGTGAGAGGTCAGCAATGGTTAATCACAGGTTTTATCATTATAATACAGACAAGATGAATACATAATTATATATCAAAAAAAATATATGATTGAAAGCTTAATCTTTCAAACACTTTATCAGAAGGACTCTAAAATTGCGTGGAAAGAAAATACGGTCGTCAGCACGATTTGAACCTGCACCTTCTGGATATCAATCCCTGGAGGTAATCGTATCTGTATGACACTGAATTATGTGCAAAGTTAGTCGTGTCGGTTCAGTCACATGTATACCTAGTGTGTTGCCTAGTGATCGACCGTTGGACTGACAAGTCAAAGGGCACAAGTTCGAATCTAAAGCACGCACCACTGTAGTAAACCAACCGCACCAAGCCTGGTACTATTCGTGAAATAAAAATGGCGAAGATCGGTCGGTGCTATTCAAAATGTTGCGCTATTCATGTTACACGCATTTTTTTTTTTTTTTTATATGTATTTAAAGGATTCTCCAACCAAATTCTATACCTTACTTGTATTGCTTTTACTAAAGAGTTCATTTTGTTTCAGTGTTCGACGCAACAGCGAAGCCCCCGTCAGGCATCCTAAGGGGCAATGGAAACCAATATGGCGATTACGATGAATGCCTAAGCATAGATGGCGCGGTCAGAGGGAAGTACTGCCTTGCCTCCCTGCAAATAAGCTTCAGTGGAGATGAAAATCTGAATGAAATCGATACTTTAATACACAGTGGACATTATATTCGGAGTAATATTACTGATGTAAGTGTTCTCATTTTTAGTTTTAGTTTTAACTTGTTTATTGACGTGTTTAATTTCGGTAAAATTAAACACGTCAATAAACAAGTTAAAACTATGGTACTATAGTACAATGTCTTTAAATATTAATTGTATGAGCAGGATTTGAACCTGCGCCTCCCGGATGAATATTCCGAATTCTTCTTCCACATACGACTTTTGGTGACGTCATTTATAACTCGTTTCATCGTTTATAACTAGAGTTAATAATATTCCACAAATAATAATAATAATAAATAGTTAGTTCATTACGCATGATCCAATTATTTTCAATCTTTGAATGCTTTGCTTTCTACAGCCAGTTTGGTCAATCACCATTTCTTATCAAATAAGTATTAGTAGGTATCATTCAATAAACAGAGCCCAAACAATTATCACTGACCTGAAAACGAAAGAGATATGAAATATTTATTTAACCATAACATAAATCAATATCAATTAAAATACTTTAGTTCTTAATCACAAGTTAACTGTCACGGTTACTTGCGGATGTAGTTTTACCAAATGTGTAAATTTTATGTAAACTCGTTTCATTGACCCGTTGTCCTTGCCTCTGAAGAAGATTGCTAATGGGAAAACCGCGAATACTGGAATAATAAAACTGTTAAGTAACAAAAAAGCAATATTTAGGCAAGTTTCTATTAACGTAAAACCCAAATAATTAACTCATCGACACAGGCCTTAATGTTGCACAAAGTATTAATTTATTGTTCACTGGTTACTACTCACGTGCATTTTTCGGGATTGCTCGACTGGTTTCAAACTCGAACGGAGCCCTTAGTCATGAGCTGAGCCCGCGAGTTAGAAACTAGTCGGGCAATCCCGAAAACCACACGACGTAACTAGTAACGGGTCAACAATAATTAATTTGATAATGCCTCAAGAAAGTTATTATACAAGAAAAATGCTCAAAGTAATTAATTGGGTTAACTTACATACATAGGATCGCCCCTATATGTCCCGGACAGTTAGGTAGAGTTACATCGATCAAATTCACACCTCACCGAGGAGTAAAAACATTGCCTTCTCATTGTTTAAATGATAAGTATTTTTAAGTATTTCAATATTTATCTTAAACTAGCGGTCCGTCCCGGCTTCGCACGCGACTATAATTTGAGATTTAAACTATCCTATCTCTCAAGTTGGATCGAACTGCACATGGTGTGCGAATTTTATTATAATCGGTTAAGTGGTTTAGGAGTCCATTGAGGACAAACATTGTGACACGAGATTTATATATATTAAGATAACTAGGTTAATAAGTAGATCAATTACATGTTACATTACTGTTACGGAACAAAGTCATTTAAAAAAAAACGATCTTAAATGCAGTGACTTTAGTTTTATATTTAATTTTGATATCAATATTACATTAAAAAAAAATGATATCACTATTAGATTACATTTTTTGATATCACTTATCGATAAATATGAAATTAATCAATGCGGTTAGAGGTAGACTTTCGACTAATACGCATAGAATCCCTACTTCAAGTTCGCCCTAAGAATGTTATACCAATACCTTATATTTATTAGTTAAATGTAGGTACTGGCTTTCAGTGAGACCTTGGTGATAAACGTGGGTCGAGTCATGTTAAAATAAAATGTCAATAAATGTCGTAATATAGAGCTAATGACGCTAATTAAATGGTCACACTTATCTGTTAGTGAAGTATGGTAGAAGGCGTACTTACTATTAATGTTAATTTTCATACCATTGGATCAATTTATTTTGATATTGAGTAAGTAATTCGACACTGTATAATAGTTAAAACATTTTAATATTTTTATTCTAGATCTTGCTTTAGAATATCTGAAAGATGCGTACATTGCCCCATAGCTGGCACATTTTCAACTTCAAGCTGTTACTCTCAATTTTATTCCAAAAACTACTTACAATATTTTTCCTATTCTCCATATTGATTAGAATTCAAAATGTACATACATACTCAAAACTGTGCTTTAAAAGATATTACAGCGCATCAAAAGAATTGGTTCGACGTTGCCTATCCAACGATTCTGAACGAACATGACAGCTGTCAAAGTGACGTAACACTGAATAGTGGGATTTCTCGCGCCATAACATCTATCGAGGATTATGATTCGGATAATCGATAGCGAAGGATCATAGTCTCTTTATTGTTAATTTATCATTGGAATAGTGAAATTGTCGCCCCACGTGCGTTCGTTAAATAGTGTTCGTTATATTATTATTCCTTTAATAGATTTCCAAAGAGTAAGAACCCATTATAAGTTTAGATTACTAACCAAACCTCTATCTTATACTTACTGTCTATTCGCCTCACACGCAAACCACGCCAATTTGAACTCTACCATAGATTCTCATAAAGACGTTCTGTCTTCAAAACCAAATAATAACAATTAGTGCGAGAGCAAGCCAATCCAGAACGATACATTGACCTAATTGAAATCATAGACAACCAGTCCCTACATACGACTTAAGTTCCAAAACACACCATTTTTATCAACAATATCAGTACGATTTTTCCCCAAAACTTGCATATTTGGTAGGTCGGGTAATGTCGTAAGATCTGTTGCAAGAATGCACTTATGCTGGGCCGGGGCAATATAGCCGTGACCATGGGCAAAGCCTGATTTTAACGCCAGCCTTGGCCGGTTGCGCCATCATACAGGTTTGGGGCTGATTGGTACCCCAGCTGTTTTAATTGTAATATGATTTTAATAGCTTGTACGTATAGATTAAGTTTGTGTCTAGGCGTAATGGGAAATGGATCAGCTTGAACATTCTTGGTCAGTTTCTGCATTAGCTAAACATATGTGCGACGAAAAAAGGCCCTAGATTATTCGAGAAATTTTTAATAAATTAAGATTTTATTTCAACTGCCTCGTTGGTCTTGTGGTCCCAAGTGCGACTCATGAGCATGAGATCGCAGGTCAGGCAAAGTATAGAAAATGTCAGTAGTAGTCCGGAGTTTGGAATTGTGTCCGGTAGATGCGAATAAGCTTTAACCTTTTACATTGAACTTAATAACAGCATAGGTCAAATGTGGGTGTACAACTATATACACCGCTGCCTATCCCTTTGGAGGTGATAGGTATGATGCCATGTAATGTGTATATTAAAATTCTATAAGTATTAACTTTTCTAGATGTTGGCCATTCGAGAAGCAGTTTTATTATCTACTAGCTGTGCCTGCGACTCCGTCCGTATGGATGTCGTAAATTAACACCATGTCTTGTATGAACACAAATTCATAATTAACAAATGTTCGATGTGATTCTTTAAATTGGCATAACTTTTTTATTTATGAACTGATTGACATGAAACAACCACTAAATGTTAAGTGAAGCTTACCACAATATATAAGTGAAAACCACATCTAAATCGGATAAGCCGTTTCTGAGATTAGCGTGCACAAACGCACAGACAAACAAACAAAAAGTCTAACAATCATTATCTTGGATGCTATTTGCGTTGATAAAGGTCCCAATAATATATTTCTTATATATTTTTCATGTACGGACAGCGATCCGTAACATTTTGATTATATGTATAGCGGTCCCAAGCGCGACTGCTGAGCATGAGGTCTTGGGTTCGATTCCCAGGTCGGGCAAAGTGTTATTGGGTTTTCTGTTAGGAAATTCTCAGTAGCAGCCCGGAGTTTGGAATTGTGCCCGGTAGATGGCAATAGGCTCACGACCTATTACATAGAACTTAATAACAGCATTGGTGAAATGTGGGTGTACAAATGTGTACACCTCTGTGTACCCCTTCGGGGAATACAGGCGTGATGCTATGCTATGATGCTATGATGAAGAGAGTAACATAAATGACATTGAAAAATTCACATTGGCACACGCCAGATTTGAACCGACAACTTGTTGTTCAAGAGTAAGCCATTAACCACTCGGGCACTACGACATTAAACAAAGTTTACATAATATTAATAATATTAACAAGTTATTTTGCACATTTCAGTCTGCTAAGTTTGTGATTAATTAAGTAATAAAATATGACCAACTTTTCTGTTTACTAATTCGTTACGAAAATATTGTAATTTTAGTTAACTAACTAAACTAGTTGTGATTAGGTATAGTTATGAAATATGTCTCAAAACATGTTAATTAAATATGTAAATGGTAGCAGTGTCAATGGCTCTAATTTAAATGAATATAGCTATATACAGATTATAAATTAAAACATTTCTCCATCTATAAATCCTTTTTATCCATCGCTGCCCAAGTGATGGTCATAAACCCTAATTGCTTCTCAAAGCTCGGACCTTATTTCAAACTAGCTGTGTCGCGCGGTTTATATTATAATTGCCTAAGTTACTCCTTATATAGTCAGCTACCTGCCAGTAAAATCTTATCAGAATAGGTCCAGTCGTTTCGAAGATTAGCCGGAACAAACAGACAGATAGTCAGACAAAAAAAATTATAACTGATTCTTTGGCATATGTATCGTGCAAATAATTGTAATTACTTTAAAAAAAAATATTTTTGACATTAGGAAAAGACACTTCGATTTTATTTATTTGTATTGATATTGTTTTTTCTCTGTTACTAGGATATTCTGCTGTTGCTAACATAGAATTAGAATATGGTTGGTAACAACTCTTGATCAAATCTTGAGTAGCAATAAAATGGATGAATAAAAACGAAAACCCTGTAACCATGTGTATTATAGACACGATTAATCCGGTTAAAACGTATTTTACTAACCTAAGATATTACTAACTAAAGCCATCTTTAATACAATCTATACACACACGCAAACAATAGATACCTACCAGACCATTACATAATATTAACGAATAGAAAAACCAATAGATAGGTCGTTAAACCAATCAATTTAATCTAACAATTAAAACACACACGTCATCATTACATTTAAGTGACATATTATCGATGCCCGCACCATAACGTGCTCTACTGTTTACAGAAGTGTGACGTCATAAACCATATTGCAACAATCAAAAATGCGAACGGAACTTAAAAGATTCAAGGTCGCTGCCACCGTTTTATACTCCGACCACGTAATATTCTTTTATAAAAAAGTTGAGCCTGTGCTGCATACAATGGTGCTATTTTTTTTGTATATTGAGAGTTCCGTATAAATTTTAATAGACCTATTAAAATATTTATTTGGATAGATCGATTACAGAATCGGATCGTTATCCATTCCCGTACATTTTTTTGTATTTTATTCATAGTCTACCAAATTCAATATTTGTAACGCTTACCGAACAAAAAGAACATATAACCATCCAAAATAAAAAAAGCATTCTAACAGCAAGCAGCATGCATTCACTCACTAGTTGGGTCAAAAACCCCCTCGCTCAAAGAGGTTGAGTGACTTCATAATTGACTGATCGCATTGGATACCAGCGGTTATCAACCTAAGGCACTTAAACCGGAAAGAATGCTAGATATTACCTATCTTTGTGGGTAACCGGTACAAGTATTTTCATCTGCATTTCCGCGTCCCAGTTATTTTCAATAGCAAACGCTAGAATGACTTATCAACTCTGGCAACAGGTGTGCGAAAGGATCACGAAAAAAAATTAGAACACCGGTGGTTCTAATAAACACAGACTGCACTGAGAGACAATTTCATTCTTAAGAAATAATAATCACGCCTGTATTCCCTGAAGGGGTAGGCAGATGTGTAGACAGTTCTACACCCACATTTCACCAATGCTTTTAGTAAATCCCATGTGAAGGTGAGCCAATTCTAAATTCCGTGCTGCTTCTAATAATTTCCTATTTATATAATAACATTTCGTCCGACCCGGCAATCGAACCTGAGACCTCACACTCGGGAGTCGCGCTTGGTATCACTTCTTCTTCTTCAATTTAAGAGCTTAGCTCTTGCCGATAGAGCAACTACCATTGCTCTCTATCCTCTGCGTTCATTTTGGCCTTTTGATACGACTCGACTCCTACTTTCTCCTTCACTTGTTGTATAAAGCTTCCTCGAGTTCTTCCTCTTCTTCTCTTTCCCTCTATTTTTCCTTCTAAAATGGTCTTAAAGAAGTTGTCGTGTGGTATCAAGTGGCCAATCAGCTGTCTTCTCCTGTTATGTATAGTTCTTAACAACTTTCTTTCTTCGGAACTACTAAACCCTTGTTTTGGCTTAATAATATTCCTGTCCCTGTCACACCACTGTTAAACTGTTAAGTGCAAGAAAGAGTCGAGGACATAGCTAAGCCAAGGCATTGATTTATCTTGGCCTTAGTTACATATGTACCACTCATGTAATTACTCTGTAATTTTCAGTCAAGATGCCTTAATTTGACGTCATATCATGGGAAAATGAAATAAAATTAAGAATTGCCACAGGTAGCTTCCGTTGTGCAAAACTAAAAATAAATAAAAATAATGTAGTACGGAACCCGATCGTAATAATGACATCTGACCTTCGAGCTTTGGTGACAAACTTGTTTGAGTGGAGTACGGTACATAGTAATAATAGGTAAATACAACATTTTTGTATAAATGTTTAATTCAATTTAATGTTTCTAAAATTCAGAAACAGTATATTTTTTCTGTATATCTTACATCATACATATTAAACATTTTGTTGGAGCGTAACATTAAGTATAATTTGTATGTTATCGTAATTCCTTTAAAAAGATTTCTGTTCTTATATGAACCTAAGACCTATCGAAGATGAGTAATATGTATAATATGTAATGGCTACATCCACAAAATTTAGGGTAGTCATGCAATACCTGTGCACCGCCCGCCCGCCCGCAAATGTATGCTCATACGCAAGTGGTTTAAATTGCAACTACCTCCAACTACTCTAATCGTGTTTCTCCGAGACAGACTGCACGGTCTAACAGCTCCTGATGATGCCCCGTGGGGGGGGGGGGAACACGTATAGAGTAGTTGGTGGTATTTGCAATTTTCCAGCGCTTTTGTTCTATAGAAACCAATGGAAAAAAATTAGGTAGATTATAATATGAAGAAGAAGTTGATGATAAGTTGTGATCACTATGTAGAGACGGAATGGATGCCGATGACGTTATAACAAGTCATTAAAAAAAGTGGTGAAATGATTCAACTCAGGTGGCGGTGGTTGCGATACCAGAGCACGAGGAGTGCCTATCGAGATGAAGTGGAATCAACCCCGTTGGTGTTATTATTCTATCCACAAAAAAACTAATAAATTGTCCAAAAAGGTACTAATATAACAAACGACAGCCGACGTAAAATTAGGATTAGGCCGCTTGCCCACGGGCTATTGTGTCCCGACAGCCAATTACCCACGTTATCCTCATCGGCTTGCGGTATGTCAGTGTGTAATCCGCCTTATCGACGCAATATTATATGTCTATAATTCGAGATAGGTTATCGTTGATCTCAAGTTGAAAGCCGCAATATTTCAATGATTTATCGTCTTTATGTGAACTGACAAATTAATTCTAACAAAACAACTTTTACCAGAATTAATCGCGTGTATTATTGGTTTTTGTTTTTTCTGACATTCCGAATACTTTGCACTGTGACAGCAGAATGACGCGAAAACGTAAGATATTACTGAAAAATATATTATAATAATTATATGGTAATAAATCGTTATTAATTATATTCACGCATATTTTGAATTAAGGGCTTCATAGAAACCTAAATCACTGCGGCGTGATAGCACGGTGAGTCATCAGAATTATTTTTTAAACTTACCTGACGACTGACGTATTAGCTTTGGGCGAAAACTATAGGCTAATCATAATAGAGCCTTCGTCTGGTGACCCATCCTGCCTTTGATTAAAATTCTCACAAGGGCATCTGCATGTATGACAGGCATTCCATCCGAAAAACGAGTTTGTCTCCGAAAATTTAAGAGGAACATTTAATAAGCCAATCGTTTTATGTCAAGGCTTTTCTGATCAATCATCTATACAGACGCCATATTATAGCCAAATGTGATACACGTTGCTAAAACGTTATTTCAAAATGGAGCCAACGGGCATTATAAATTGTTTGATAAATAATTTAACCACGACCAGGCTTTCGAAATCTTTGTGAGTGTGGTGTTATGGCATATTTCGATATCCAAAACCGAATGGATGAAACTGGTGGTCTTTTGATACAGTTTCACCTTATACAAACGGTAAGAAAAGGATGAATAGAATAGGTCTTCTTCCTTTTTAACAGATTCATTGTCAGCAACACAGGCAGGACAGTTAAAAGACTCACTCTCTGCCTCATGGCAGGGAAAGGGGTATCTCTCTCTATCTCTCTCTCATCTTGTGGTTGTTGAATTTAAGCCACCTGTCTCTGACATGGCTTTACACACTATCGAGAATATCTCTCAGGTGTGCTGGTTTCCTCACGACGTTTTCCTGCAACGTTCTAAGCAAATGGCGGTTATTTTCTACATGACTTCGAAAAGCCATTTATTAAATTAAATATATAATAAATTAATTAATTGTACTTTTTAACTTTCGCGATTCGAACGTATAATTATTGAATTCAAACGGGACTTAATCGGTCTACTCGTGACCACGATCAATGCAACTTGATCGAAACGTCGAGATAAATAAATATTATAATTTTAGCGCGATTAAGTCCCGTTTGAATTCAATAATTAATTAATTGTTTCTTTAGAGAAAGTGCAATACAATTTTCAAATTTCTTATAATTAAAATAAAGCATTGATTCGTGCCTTAGGTTGCACCAGCGACTATCACTGCAGAGTTGCACTAAAAATGTCTAAAGGAAATTTTTCTTTTCAACCAATAACGATCACTGTGAATTAGGCATTATGTTACCAAAACTCTACTGATCACCCGGAAAGTATAATTTAAACAAAAACTTGTTTAATTTTAAATGATAAACCGCGAGATCTACCTACCCATGAATGACCTTTTCATTATAATAATAGTAGGTAGGTAGTAGTGGTAGAATTCTAAAATTACAATATTAAATGGAAAAAGAATACGGTCGCGAACAGGATTCGAACCTGCGCCTCCCGGATAGATACTCCAGGCGCTCTGACCAACTAAGCCATCTCGACCTCTCTTCTCTCTTTTAGTTGGTCAGAGCGCCTGGAGTATCTATCCGGGAGGCGCAGGTTCGAATCCTGTTCGCGACCGTATTCTTTTTCCATTTAATATTGTAACTTTAGAGTTCGCTAAGCATGCGTTAATGCTTTTTCAAAGACATATCTTGAGTGGTAGAATTGTTAGATATCTCGTTATATTGAATTAAATGTAAATTTAAATGCAAATACTTGTTGATCACATCCACAAAAGAGGTTTAATATAATCATCTCTCATTTTTACCAATTCACTGCGCCGTGAGCCGCATATGTTACACTATTGTGAATACTTCGCGGACAGTGATGTTCTTAACATAGGTATCTCCTATTTTTAAGATCCTGTACCTCAAAAGGAGGAACAGAACCCCATCTGGCTGTCGGTCTGTCTGTTGGTCTGTCTGTCTGTCAAGACCCCTTTTCTCAGGAACTAGCAAAAGTATGAAGTTGAAATTGATTGTAAATACTGCAGTTTATGTTCGGCTTATTAGCAAGATGCTAAGTCTCATAGCACAAGTAAAATATAATAATCTGGAAAAAGTTAATTTATATCACTTAAAAAATAGATTTTATACGGAACTCTCAGGCCGCGAGTCTAACTCGCTTAAGTAAGTCTAAGTCTAACTTGGCTTATTTTTTTTATCCGTGCTGCTTATTGGATATTTAAATACTTTAATATCCAATTATTATTTTTTAATTTATTCTTATGTACATATATACATGTCTCATTGTCATTATACAATAATAATGAATAAATAGATTAACAAGAGTACATACATTTTAATAAAATATAAAAAGCACGCCTGCCTTGTAATTTAATATTTTTTTATTTGTACCGCCACTCCATTACATTTTTTTTTATCTTACCAGCCTAAGTTACCCAGCATAATGTAAGGTTTCTATCGATACCCCATAAATCTAAATTGGTTCAGGCGTTTAGAAGTTATGGTGGAATAAATATACTCACAAACATACATATATGAACCGTAAAAACATAACACGACTTTTTAGGCCGTCGCTGTCGTGTAAAAAATACTTCCAAATATGTCCTAACTCCTAGTCTTGACAATAGTAATAAACTGGTCTATCCAATTTGTTCCGTGGGTGGATTCTAAGGTCAGTAAGGTGATTAATGGATTATATTTATTTCGTCAGCAAACAAGAATGCAGACTAACAGGTATGTCTCCATCGTTCGAAGAAACATTACTACGTTGAAAAAACAATTGTGGCTGACCCGGGAATCGAACCCAGGACCTCACGTTCAGTAGCCGCGCTTGCGACCACTAAACCAACGAGGAGTCGGCTTTTAGCCAAATCGGGTGCAGCTTAATACCAGTATTTTACATGGAGCGACTGCCTATCTAAGATTAAAGATTCTTTATTCTATTCAAAAAGACCATTCATTGTTCAGTTAGCGAATAAATACAAAGCTTAGAATTAGGTACCGTGCGGTCCAGTAACTACGTGTTGTTTTGTTTTCTCCTTTTTGTGGGTAATTACGAAATGAATACCGTTAGATGGCGGACGCGGCGGGGCCGCAGGGGAGGAGGAGTGTCGGTATAGCGAGACACCGCTCTCCCTATCCTCTGCGGCCGTAGTGGCAGGCGGCGGCGCCACAGACCTGACCCGTCGCAGGGGACCTTGGGCGTCTAGACACGGGGTCGTCTGGCGCCCATTGCACGTGGTCTCCGAGGTGGTTGCGGTACGCCATCCGTCTGGTGTGTCGTAGCGGGGGGGTGCAGTCCCCAACCCTGTGAGAGAGAGTCCGGCAACGGACGGCTGCGGGCGGGTTCGCGGTTGTGTGCGAGAGCGTTCCCGCGTCCCGCCCTCAAGCACCTGAGGAGGTATACTGTGGAGTTTTAGAGGGTTCGAGTACCACATAACCGCTCTGTCTCCCCGTGTCAGAGCAGTATACGAGGGCATTTCTACATGTAAAAAAAATGTGTTGTTAATTACATACTGCCTGTTTTTTTTTTTAATATATTATAGGAAGATGTGTTCCTGATATCTGCCGGTAGATTAAAGTTGCGGTGTGCAACTTTATATTGTTTTCTAAATGCCGTATTGCCTTTGTGGGTATGCGTGCGGAGTAATTGATTAGGGTTTCTTTGACTGTATTTGGATCTGACCTCCACAACCCAGTAACTGGGTAACACGATTACTCGTGGTATGACTGGTTGTCAGACTTTCAGACATCTGACTACCCGTAACGGCTGTCATAGATCTTTATATGACAACAAAGTCACTTTCTGTAGAATGTGTACAAATGGGACCCACGTGTTTCTGTTTACGTGTTTTATATTGCTATTTTAACGTATATTCAAACTATTACGCGATACATATATTAAAATCAGAATAACAAGGTAAACACGGTTTTAAATTTTGATAATGGATAGTACCCGGCCCACTGCCTCCACGTTTTAATGGTAACTCACTAACATTAATTTGGCATATTATTCAAATTTAATTTTGTGTACGATACCACATTAATATCGGTCAATGTAATAATAGGCTTCAAAATTATAATAATTACTGCTATTAAGGTATATTTTGAACGATAAATACTATTTAATCTGAAGTCTGAATTACTTGTTACATATAATTTTGATTATAATAAACTGCCCCATCGGTGTAGTGGTCGCAAGCGCGGCTGCTGAGCATCAGATTCGATTCCTGGGTCGAGCAGTGTTATTGGGATTTTATGTTAAGAAAATATCAGTAGCAGCTCGGTAGATGTAAATAGTCTCATCACCACCATTAAATGGCATTAAATAACAGCATTGGTGATGTGTGGGTGTACCTGTGTATACCTCTGCCTACACCGTCGGGGAATACAGGCGTGATGCTATGAAAATATTCTTCTGGTTTCAATATTTTTATAGCAACAAGTATAAGTATACAGTTTGCACGGAAGACAATTACGAGAGCCATTATAAATTTATGTCACGAATCAAATTTATTTCATCCCTAGATCATAGTGATAACAATAAAATATTATTCAAACAAAAACACAAAATAATAAAGCTTATTACACGAATTATGCATCATTATGTTATATTCAAGATGAATCATTTGTTCGTTTTGTGAATAATTATGCTATTTAGGTATTGTACGGATTATAGCCCGTATATATTATTATAGCCTGGTTAGTGGAGTGTGATAGGATAACATCAGAACCTGGCGCATAGATAACATTTGGTATGACATAGCTAGGTAGAAGGAGACCGTATCGGTGGCCGTTACCACCAACAACAGCATTCCCAAAGAGGGTTGACGTCAGGCAGGCGGCCGGTCATAAAACACCAGGGATAAGAGCAGGGGGGTGATGATGATATATGTTATATTCCAAAATTGTTGGTACCCGAGGAAGTTATCATGACAAATTCAATTAAATATCATAGATTTTCTTACATTTATATGAATTCCTAAGTAAACCAGCAAAGAATAGATATTCTGTATTAAAAAGTTGACTTGTTTACTCTAAAGTTTTTTTAATTACTTTCTGTTTAATCTGTTGTCTTGCCATAGACAGTCACAATAGATTTTTATTGTTATGAAGAATAATTTTCTAATTCTCCCATTCGAAGAGAATACAGATGACACAGTACTCCAAAAAGGTTTTGTCAGATTTGATAATGACAAAACTCTCCAAGCGCAATCAGAGGCTAATAAATAAACTATTAACACATAACATTATAATCATCTCGATCACGAACGCGAAACAATCCAAGGCTCACACTTAGTTAATATTCTGAGAGCCAACAAAACGTCTACTATGTCTGCTTATTTGGTTCCACACTTGATTTTGAATCACAATTGTATTGAGCAACACAATAGCCCTTGACCAAGACAGTCTTTACTGTAAATATACAAAGAATTCCTATTGATATCAACCCTTTGTCAAGACAATGGGATCCAATTTTGGTTTGGTATTGTTCCAGCACAAAGTTATCACGATTTCTAGTATCTACAGTGCGGGTTGGGTTATGAATATGTGCTTCATATTTTCTCGGCGCGGTGTTTTTCTTTTGATCTGTATTGTAGGTATGCTTCGGTTTTTGCTTCTTTATTCTAGAGTGAGAATTATGTTTTAGAATTCGTAGCGTATTAAAAATAGGAGGGGCTCGTGGCTAAGTAACAGCCGCACAGATCGATCGATCGAGGTTAAGCTGCGCTTGCCGCGGTCGGTCTGTGGATGGGTGACCATCATTTCATACCGAGACCCCTCCGTGCCTCGGAGAGCACGTTAAGCCGTCGGTCCCGGTTGTCAAATTAAGATCCATGACAGCCGTTACGGGTAGTCAGAGGCCTGAAAGTCTGACGACCAGTGATACCACGAGATATCGTGTTACCCAGTTACTGGGTTGTGGAGGTCAGATAGGCAGTCGCTCCATGTAAAATACTGATATTAAGCTGCATCCGGTTTGACTGGAAGCCGACCCCAATGCTATTGGGAAAAGGCTAGGCAGGCAGCGTATTAAAAATAGAATTATTGCAAAAGTTGCGTTGCAGTATTTCAACACTTTTAGAGTTACCTATACAACCATTTGATCGT
The DNA here is from genome assembly GCA_935421205.1 of Xylocampa areola. Classification (NCBI taxonomy): domain Eukaryota; kingdom Metazoa; phylum Arthropoda; class Insecta; order Lepidoptera; family Noctuidae; genus Xylocampa; species Xylocampa areola. The sequence continues at coordinate 17,453,142 of OW285204.1, forward strand.
AAAACGTTGTGTTAAAAACTTAACATTTACGTACGGTACTTACATAAAACAAATTAAAAAATACGATGAGACCGATAAATAATGAGTTTATTGTAATAATACTTATTTAGATAAATGTGGTAATAGGACAGGCAACTAGTACCAATACAAAACCCTCTTTTTAATGCTCGTCCAGCAATACGATGGTTACAAATATCTGGACTGATGATAGATACCTTCTTACAATAGGACCAAAGCTTTACCTAAGTAGGGATTTGCGAATATTAAAAGCCGTATCTAACGTCTAACGTAAACAAAACTGGGAAAAGGCCAGGTGTTTTTTGATGTTATTTATTTCGCAATTATTATTCACGATTTCATCAAAATTCCCATAATATCCTCACAACTAACGACAAAGGTCGAGACAATTAAATCATACCAAGATAATAATAAAAATATAACATAGAAAGAAGAAGAAGAAAGGAAGAAAGAAAGATAAGTTTATTCCCACACAATGCGACATTAGTACATACACACATACTAGCTGTACTCGCGACTTCGCCCGCGTGGATTTACAGACTGAAATCTTATTATGCCTGAAATAATATAATGCAGCTTTATACGGATGTAAGAATTTTTTAAATCTGTTTTATAGATTTTTAGTTAAATCCTTACAAACAAAAATCAAATCTTTCCTCTTTATGATATGATGACCAGCTTCTGCCCGCGACTCCATCTGCGTGGACTTCAGAATTGGGTCCAGCCGGGATAAAAAGTATCATATGTGTTAATCCAGGTTATAAACTAACTGTATGCCAAATTTCATCAAAATCAGGTCAGTAGTTTTTGCATGAAAGAGTAACAAACATCCATACATATAAACTTTCGCGTTTATAATATTAGTAGGATTAGCATAGAAAACAAATGTGGCTTGGCATCGAAGTATTACTCATCCGGCCTCCGCATCACTGTCTTCTAGTAAAGTGGCCAAAAGACTTATTTAGACACATAATTATTGAATTCAAACGGGACTTAATCGCGTGGTCACGAGGAGACTACGTTCTACTCGTGACCTCGATCAATGCAACTTGATCGAAACGTCGATTTAAATAAATATTAGCGCGATTAAGTCCCGTTTGAATTGAATAATTATGTGTTTGAATCGCGAAAGTTTAAAAAGTACTATTACTTAGACACTGAATAGCAATACTAATTCTCTGACCGAGAAACAAGGTAGCCCTCTAGTCACGTGAAGTGTCGACAGTATGCCCGAAATTTCTTTGTATAATAATCATACCAATATTTTCGCCTGTTTTAGATGGGTCACCGAGTGCCGAGATACTCAAGCCTGCTATGGGGAGTCTGCATCCCAAGTTCCTGCAGCAGATTCGATCTAGAAGAGGAGCTGTCCCAAAGATTGTCAAGTCTTGGGATATCAGTGAAGGTGCACAATAATATGTGTTCAGTGAAGAGCTTCAAGAGGCCCTACTCTTTTGGGAAGACGCTATCTATGTAAGTTTTATATTGAAACATTAATAAAAAAAAAATTGCGAAGACGTGTCACTTTCCGATGTATTCCTGAATTTTGGTTTGATATAAAAACATTTATCTCACATGTAAACACATTCAGACCTAGATTTTTTCCATGCGGGAATTGAACCCGCGACACGCAGCGCAGCACAGATCGACGATCGATAACTGCCGCGAACTCGCCGTCAAAATAGAATATATACTAAAAATAACAGAGTAGCATTGATATCCAATCTGACTCAAGAAAGGTTATTAAGTTTTTTTTTTATTGTAGGAATTTCGCTAATATTTAATAAAAATCGAACGATAAATTTTGGCCTAAACTGGATCACTTAATTCTTTGCCAAAGCAGTATCTTATATTAGCCTGTTATATTAGGATCCTGAAGACTTGATATATTAATAATACTCGGTTCAGACTCGAAAAAGATTTCGGAGTAATTTTTTGTTATAAATCATCATTTGCAACTAAACAAGCTTAAGCTATGTCCAATAAAAAGAAAACTGATACGAGTTTTAAATTAATTTTAAAAATAATATAATGAATAAAATTTAATAAATATAAAAAAAACACGCCTTGTTGCTCAGGTCAATAACCTCTAATCCGTGTGGTGACTATAAATTCTTTCAAAATAATTAACATCGCAATAAACAGTTGAATAAACAGTTATTCTTTCTTTCTAAACAATTTTTATTACAATTTATTTTATGAAAATAAATAATAACAATTAATAAATTATTATATTAAACTGCTTTTTGGTCTATTGGCCGCAAGCGTGGCTGCTGAGCGTGACGTCCTGGGTTCGATTTCCTTTTCGGGTAAACTGTTGTAATGAGATTTTCTGCCCCGAGTTTGGGAAAGTGTTGCGAAGATGGTACTAAACTCATCACCTGGAAGTTAATAATAGCATTGATAATGTGTACAACTGTGTACACCTCTGCCTACTCCTTCGGGGAATGCAGGCGTGAAACTATATTAATATATACATTACTCTTCATGAACTGCAATAATTCGTTACACACAATAACTTGTACTAATCACCGTTAATTAAGTGTAATGAGGCGATATGATTGAGCAGCTTTAGTTATTAATTAAGGATGATTTACATATTTAATAGTACACCGCACATAATTGCACATAATGACCTTAAGACATAGTATTATGATGTCATAAATGATATATCTTTATTCCACGTCGTGAGGAAACCAACACACCTGAGAGATAAATCTTTGAAAAAGTATTAACGCATGCTTAGCGAACATTAACTTTATATATTTTCGTCTTCATTTTTCACAAAAATTTATAAACTCTGAGAGTTATTCTTGATGGTGTGTAAAACCATGTCAGAGACCTACGGGTGGTTTAAACTCTGACACTAGGTTGTTCATCAACCACACGATAAGAAGAAGAAGAATATTAAATAGTTAATATTATATGGCATATTGATACATTCATGCAATCATGCCTGTTTCCCGTGGTGTAGGCAGAGACTATTGATTTCAATTTGCTACGATTGTGACTCGCCTCTTTCGCTTCACCTGGGTTCATTAACCTCGCCATGCATGCTCGTCGGTTTGGGTTACTCTTGGGGTATTGATAAAGATCTAATAGGTATTAGGCCTTACTTTAATAATGGCAAATATTCTCCTAAGCTCTGAATGGTAATCAATTCAAAATCGGTTTGTGAAGAGGCCCTTGCCCTGCAGTGGAATAATTATAGGATTTTAATATTATTATTTATTTATCACTGCCTCGTTGGTGTATAGACGCTTAGGACCACCTAAGCGTCTCTGTTGAGTATGAGGTCTCCGATTCGAAACACGGGCGGGCAACGTTCTATTAAGTTTTTCTAATAAATTCTCAGTAGCCCGGATTTTGTAAAAGTGCCCGGTAGATGACAATAGGCTCACCATCTATTACATGGGACTTAATAACAGCATCCGTGAAATGTGGGTGTACAGCTGTGTACGCCCCTGTCTACCTCTTCGGGCAATACAGGCGTGATGCTATGTTATGTCATTTAATAATAAACATAACCATTACAGCGATGCCTTCCCAGGTGGTGTTTATTGCAATCAATTGAATTTCCTGACAGCCTGTTCGGTCTACCGCAAGCGCGGCTGTAGATAAGACGTCCTGGCTTCAATGCTCCGCGTCGGGAACCCTTATTGGGTTATTTGTAACATTTTAAGTATCAATCTCTCTCACCCAACAATCAAATTCACTCGTCACAACAATAATACAATGCAAAATATGCTTTACTGTACACCAATAGAACGGCTTTTGCGACGTGTGCAGAATCTTAAAGTGGGTTCTCGTAAACTGTAAGGCATTTGTTGTAAGCATCGATCGATTTGACCTTTATCAGTAACATTGTTTGCTAAACAGCGGACGATCTTAAGGTGCCTACTAATTACCTCGATTTCTGTTGACATCGAATTCCACGTGCTATTGTTCAAGTGCGATCAATTCTGTTCTTTTGTAAAACAACATGCATTTATTTTATGAGAGTAAATAGCTGTCTGCCCGCGTCCGTAGGAGTGCACCCTTAAAAAGTAATCGTACTACACGTGGCCCCTGGGTGGTGCAAAACAGACAACGCAACTCTGGGAGGCTTCGGCCGCGGCTGGTTACCACCCACTGTACGAAGCTATGCCGAGAAGCGACCTAGTTGTGTTTGGGGATGTAGTCCGGTGCAACCGTTGTGGGAGACGGATCTGGGCAGTTGCATCAACTACCTAACTATCGTTCTCCCAAATCTATCCACTCTAGTACTTGAGAGTGAATAGATTTATTCTGGATATACGTGCTCCATCCTCGGCCACACCGTAGCTTACCATTAGGCAAGTTGGTGGCGAAGCGTAGATCCATTGTTGACAAAAAAAAAAACCTATCGGAAAAACCAAATAAATAACACTTTGCCCGACCCGAGAATCAAATCAAGGACCGAACAGCCTTGCATGCAACCACTAAACTAATGAGACAGTAACTGACAATAAAACGTGTTGTTTTATTTATAGTCTTTACGAGTGTATTATTCGCTAGTCGCGTGCGTAGGATACTGGGTGCTTAAATAGAAAAAATATTTTGTACCCAACCGAGCGTTTAAAACACAACCCCTATTTTTGACAGGCTTTGTCAAACATCATTATCATCCCCCCTGTCCTGATCCTAATTTATTTGGAGTCAGCGCAGCATGTGTTCTTCTTCAATACATCTCTATCAGCCGTCATCTTTTTCTACCAACAGTCACTCTTTTTCTAGCCATATCATCTTTAACACGATCCATTTATCGCTTCCTCGGTCTTCCTCTATTCTTATAACCATCCATATTCATACTCAAAGCTTTCCTCGTCACATGACCCTCATCCCTCCGCATCACATGCCCATACCATGCCAAACGATTGCCACACAACGTCTCAGTCACCGGTACCATTTTCAGACTTCCTCTTACACTCATAACTATTATAACATCCTAAGTTAAAGTCTAAAAATGTTTCTATCAAATAACACCATCGACAGTGCAGAAGGAACTTGGACTTCGAAATCCCTCCTTCTGTGTGATTTCGTAATATTAATATAGCTAGTAGCTACGGCCCGCGACTTCACTGCGTGGACTTCAGAATTAGGTCCAGCCGGAATAAATAATATGTTATGTATTAATCCCGATTATAAACTACCTGTGCCAGATTTCATCCCAATCCGTTCAGTGGTTATTGCATGAGAGAGTGACAAACATCCCTCCATCATCACAAACGTTCGCATTTAGGTATGATATTAGTAGAATTAGATTAGTCAAGCTACAGCAAGATTAAACTTATAAGCTATTTTTTGCCACTATGAGCGATTCAGGCGGTTACATCAACCATTGAAAATTAGTTTGATACCAATCAGTTATGAAGTAATCCAGTTGCTATCTATCTGATAGGTTCACAAGTATGCCAAGAAATTGAATATACTTAATTAAACCTATCTAACTAGGAAGTGCTCTCATCAGCTGTATGCTCCAATTGCAGCTATGAATGTATACAAACATAGCATCACGCTGTATTCACCGAAAGGTTAAGTAGAGGTGTTCATTGTTGTACACTAGTATTTCGCCGGTGCCTTTATAAAGTCCCATATTTTAGGTGAAGCTACAACAAAGGTAAAGGTAGAAAGCACAATTCTACTAATATAATTATACAGTCCCATGTGTGAAGGTGCCATCTACAGGACATAATCCTACTAATATTATAAAAGTAAAAGATTTTATGAATTTTTGTTATTCAATCACGCAAAACGGCTGAACGGAATGGGTTGAATTTTGGTACAGACATAGATTGGATCTTGGATAGGGACATAGGCTACATTATGTTGCGCGGGCAAAGTCGCGGGCACTAACAATTTAATTGATAAAAATTATCAACCATATCGGTAATACAGCGCAAGAAAACTGTAACTGTAATTTTAATATAAATTATTTCTTTCCTTTACAGCACATTCTTCTTGGCAGTAATCCTGCTTCTGAGTCTAGGTACCATCCTAGACGACGGAAAGGAAGGAGTCACGAACTTCGAGAAACTTCTCAACGCGTTCTCATTGAAGAGGAATTTGAGGAAAGTCTTCGATTTGTCTGACTCTCCCACGAGGGTGAAGGGGGTGGATGCTTACAGAGGAATGAACGCGTTCGCTCTGCTAATAGCGCACAAGTCTATGGCCATGGCGCACAATCCTTACGTCAACAAAGTTAGCTTCTCTGCTGTGAGTATTTGGCAATATGGCAATATATTTCTTCTAGAATAATGATAGGCTCGTGGCTAATTGACAGCCGCAGAGAGGTTAAGCTACGCTTACCGCGGTTGGTTTGTGGGTGGATGACCACTCGAGACCACTCCGTGTCTCGGAGAGCACGTTGAGCCGTCGGTCCCAGTTGTCAAAATAAGACCTATGGTAGCTTTTACGGGTAGTATAAGAGGTCTGAAAGCTTACCAGGAAATATCGTGTTATCTACTAGGTTTGAGAAGGTCAGATAGGCAGTCACTCCATGTAAAATACTGGTACTGGCTGCATCCAGTTAGATTTTAAGCCGACCTGAACGTAGTTAGGTTAAGGCATTTTTTTCTAGAATAAACTTTATAATATCTGATAATCACAGAAATCGAAATACGTTACTTTAGTTTTTTTTTTTAATAGGACCTTTAATTGAAAATTCGGAAGAGGAAAGTCGTACAGAGGTTGTTACCCCTATATGACTTATAGTTCATTAGCAACGTTCCACTTTTTTCTATAATTATCTACTGCAATCATTAATCCGTTACCTAAACTTCATGATTATTACAGCGGTAATTTTTTTTAATTGTTTATTTAGAAGTAAACTAGTAATTTACAATTTTTCATCATTTAGCATAACGAAAGGGATTTCTAATAATTGGTGAAGTATATACGAACGGCTACATCTCATACGATCCTTGAATATTAGCTTGGGAATAAGGCGAATTGTGGGCGACAACGCGAGATTTAAGGACAACTTAATAGCGTTTGAGAATTCGACGGTTTGTCTCATACACCACAATTAAACGTCGACTTTCACACAACTAAAGTCGAACACTTTGGCGGTTAACCCCTCAATATAAAATTGCTTACAAGGAACGTTGAAAGGCAGCGGTAAGCGCGTGTAGCATTGCCAGGCGTCCGGATAAAGGCGGCCGGACACAGTCAGGCGTTTTGGTTGCGTATCCGGCCAAATTAGACGGTGGCAGGCCAGTCCGGCTTCTGTTAGGCTTTTTAAATTTGACCATTTTGTATACATTATGAAAATTTTATGTAGAATGATGAAAAAAACTGGTTTTACTTGGAAAAAAATGTCGTGTTACTTAGACAAGAAAAATTTGTGGGTTACGACCTTTTTTTTACCCAAATATCCGGCTGAATTGGCTGGACCGTCCGGCTTTTCGGTTTTATGATCTGGCAACCCTAAGCGCGTGTAAAATTGCTAACATTTTCATATATACATAAACCAATAATGGGTCCCGACTTCGACTTATTAAACACTGAATTAAAATTTCAGAAAGTCAACTTCGGAACAAAACTCACACCTCTCGGCGAAGTCTCTTGAAAATTCAATGAAGTCACTTAATGTGTATTGAAGCGCTTTATTGTAGCGCTTAACACTTTATTTAATACTTTAGAGTTTATAAGATTCTGTCTAACTTTTAAAGTACCGGTTGTGTTTCATTATTGAGGCGTATGGTGTACAAATATTGGATTTGGAAATACTTATGAATCAACTGCTCGTTGGTCTAGTGGTCCGAAGCGCGACTGTTGAGCAGGAGGTCTCGGGTTCGATCCCCGGGTTGGGAAAATTGTTATTGAGTTTTTCTGTAAGGAAATTCTCAGTAGCAGCCCGGAGTTTGGAATTGTGCCCGGTTGATGGCAATAGGCTCACGACCTATTACATGGTACTTAATAACAGCTTTAGTGATGGGGTAGGCAGAAATGTACGAATGTGTACACTTCTGCCTACCCCTTCGGGCAATACAGGCGTGATGCTATGTTATGTTATGAATCAACTTTGTACTGACATCTGTCAATGGGACAATTTAGTGTAATACCCAGACTACTCCCTAATGTAATCTGCGGCGTCTTGTAGAGTAAAACAGATTAGCGAAGTCCAAAAACGAGTTTAAAATTTCGAAAAAGCAAACTGCTTAAGCAACAAACTTCAGATATTTATGTTAAAGCAAATCTATCACACATAAACAAGTAGATAGTTATGTAGCGAAAATCATGTAGGGCCTTTTCTCATTAAGAACATTGCAAAATAAAAAGTTTTGGAACAATCTGATTCTCAAGGATACTCTTGATCCCGCCGGCCATCGCACCTGTTACGGGATACGTCAATAAATCTTCATCTTCCTTTCAGGTATTCGGCATGCCATGGGCCGTTGTGGGCCGCTCAGCAATCCTCTACACTGACAGCTTTCTTTACCTCAGCGGGTTTTTGAACGCTCACAATCTTCTGACAGACCTTGAGAAGAAAGGCAGCATCAACTTAAAGGATCGGCTTATCGCCCGCTGGTTTAGGTAAGTCCTCCAAACATTTATCGATGCTATCATCATTAACAAGAGATTGATTACACTTTGAAGTGCAGAAAATATATCCTTTGTTTGAGACGGGTCCATTCATTAAATCCCCCTGTTCGCCATTAATCTAGATTTGTACGGAATTGAAAAATATTCTGTCTTCATCCACTGTTTTCCATTAAGATGTAGCCAGGGTATCTACTACTGTTTACATGTACGCGGGAGCTTTTTTAGTACGTTTGTAGCAAATTAATCAGTTGCGAAGTAATGATTTTACACAAAGCTACTGTACTGTTGGGGAGGTGACGCATAGACATTTGAATATAACTCGAAACAAATGTAACTTGAGGTACACTACCATAATTCACCACTAAATTAATACTTTGGGGTCCATTTAGGGCTGCCAACTTTATAAAAAGAGTATAAATCTGATTTCAAAGTACGTAAATTAAGAGTACGGACTTTCAAAAAAGAGTATCATTTTTTAATAACTTTTTGAAGATTGTCCCTGCTTGTAGTAGAAAGTTCCGATAATTCTAATATTTCCATTCATGTTTCTCATTTAATATTAAGTATAACTAAGTAATTTATCTTTATTGTCCTTTGATAGCAGCTTCACTGGTCGATGTAATGACAAAATATTGTATAAATCAATATTTTTTATTGAGGCACCCTTACCTAAAAAAACAATTTTATACTATGTTTAAAATACTAGTACATACGTAAATACTTGTTATGTTTAAAATACTAGATTATTAAACATTGTGTAAAAAAAACGTATTTTAGCATACTCTATTAGTGTTATAGATAATAAGAGTACGCTTACTTGATATAGAGTACAATACTCTATTTTAGAGTACGGTTGGCAATCCTAGGTCCATTCCATCACTGATCAATAGTCAGATAAATTTCATCTATACTATACTATATCTTTATTATAGTATACATCTATCATCATTGTCTGACCTGTTGGTCTAGTGGTTAGTAGCCCTGACTGCTATGCCGGAGGTCGTGGGTTCGATTCCCACCCAGGACAAATGTTTGTGTGATGAGCACGATCATTTGTTCTGTGTCTGGGTGTAATTTATCTATAATATGTATGCATTTAGAAATATATAAGTATGTTTATCAGTTGTCTAGTACTCATAACACAAGCTCTGCTTAGCTTGAGACTAGACGGCGTTGTGTGATAGTTGTGGAATATTATATTATTATATATATATATATATATTATATCCCTAAATAATAAAGCTGTTTTTTTTTTAAATCGCTCTGGTCACTGGAACCACTAGTTGGATTAGAAAAAAACTTTATGTATTCGATAGCCCAATTCTTGAAGAAGACTATAGGCTATTTAAGAGTAAAGAAAACATTTCCTATAAGACCATACCGGCGTATTTTATGATGGGTTGTACTGCCGCTACCGTAGTGTATATTCTAACTTCCCTAATCCATGCACCAACAAATAAACTCAACCTTTAGAGCTTGTCAAAATAGCACACTTCATGTCTGAACGCGTAAAGTACAAGGGGTGTTCGCAATATGTTCCGCACACTGCACCACTCGTGAACAAATGACATGCCCGTCTCGAGTGCGTCTCAGAAGTACTTACCTGAGCTAGCAAATATTTCACGCAGTGCGTGCCATGTCGCTTTTACGAAGTTTTTACGAACCTAGTGATAATTATAAATATATAAATTAGAAGATCTATGACAGTCTAAAGTTATAAATTTTGGTGGAATGAAATATACGGTAAACTCAATTAAATGCGTTTATTTGCGTCAAAGTTAGTACCCTGTTCGTAACACATGACAGTATATTTTACGTTCAAACAATTTCAGTCCAACAATATTGGATTTAATGAAATATAGGATTGCGTTTCACTCTGTTTACACTAAATTACTATTAACCACAACATTGTATAATTAATTCGTTTATATTAGTTACATATATAATTAGTTCGGTAATAATAATCTAAGGTAGTGAGCAAAATTTGAACACGCACGCTCTCTCAAGTAAGCTATCTCGATCTCTATTCCATCAACTATTCCAAATACCTTTTTTTGCCACATACGGACCACAAACACACATAAATCTATTAGATTAGAACGCATGCATAATGCGCTAAATAGATTGGTGGAAATATCAAGACAGTATTATTTTTGCCATAAAAATTTACAATATTAGAGGTCTCTACACGTGGGTTAATTAATTTGGAAGATATATAGTGTATTTATAGTATGACATACCTAGATAGAAGGAGACCGTATCGGTGGCGGTTACCACCAACAAGATCATTCCCAAAGAGGTTTGACGTCAGGCAGGCGGCCGGTCATAAAACATTACCAAAACTTTAGCAGCTGTATTGAAGACTAGCTGTACCCGTGGCTTTGCTCACGTCAAAGTAGTCTTAACGCCAAACTAAGATTTCAATTAATCATACAAACCAACTCACACCTGATTCCCATTCCAGTAGGCAGAAACTATAGATTTTATCTTACATACATGAAGAATGTTTGCTCGACGGTTCAGTTTATTAACCTGCCTTTTTTGAGAAGGACAGGTACGTTCGTTGAAGTCAGACCCTCCACCCCTTCCTTTTTTGGTAATAATTGTTGCGTTATTCTATTTTTGTCTATCCTCATTGACGCCACCCACATACAGACAGCCGTGACTTTTCAGATACTGGACAGTTGCCCTAGCAACCCAAACTCATACAGATAAATCATAGCAAACTCATAGGTTATCAATTTTAGTGGAAAAAAGAATACAGTCGTGAGCAGGATTCGAACCTGCGCCTCCTGGATAAATGCTCCAGGCGCTCTGACCGCTATGCCATCTCGACCTCTGTTCACTACCGCGAATTCTTCTTCCACATTTTAATACGTCTTCTATTTATTTAGTCCCTATACAGGTGACCGAACCGACACGACTAACTTTGCAGTTAATACAATATCGTACAGATTTTATGCGAATTCGCGGTAGTAAGCAGAGGTCGAAATGGCTTAGCGGTCAGAGCGCCTGGAGTATTTATCCGGATTAGGATTAATTTAATAAACGATTCTTCATCTTCATGTCGATGGTACAATTTTAATTATTTGGTTGCCTAGATCCACACTTGCCGTGTCCAAAATTGTATTCAGGTAGATTCACTTTATGCTTAATTTGTTAGCGGGTGGTGGAAAAGTTCCTAGCCTCAGTTTTGCGGTGAGTCTCGACGGGGCATCCTGACACTACCTCGGTCAGTTTTAAATAACTGTGCCTGGCTTGTTAGGTGGTTAGGTGTTGTACTAGTAACTGGCCGTCATACAGTGGGTGTCTAGGGTCTGACTCCTGCTTGGATTTTTCCACAGCACACGCGACTTGTCTGTAGATATGGGCGCTATATCAGCTGTCGGATACAGCTTTTAAAGTGGCTTAGATTATACGATGTAATATTAGGATTCCACTCATGAATTAGATTTTTACATAATCTCAATGGGCCTGCGTTTGACCGCCAACTCGCCTGATTTTAAGCAATGATGTAATTGACGATGGAACACACTTGACCACTTAATACCTATTCACTTGAGCCTTGAAAACCAACAGATATATATTTATTGAGAAACACGGATGAAGAACGAATTCGGCAGCAGGCCAATCAGCTGAAAGCTAGGTGCGACATAGATTATCTTACGTTATTTTCCGTTTCCCAATAGTATTACCGAAAAATTTGATAAGCCGCCGTTACCGATACATTCGAGATACCAGGATATTTTACCACCTCTTCGATACCGGGAGTAATCCCGACTGAACGTTCCCGAATGACTGTACCGGCGCCCTATCTCTATGGAGTGCACTCCCTCTTTCTTCACTCACGCATTCCGGTGGGATGGCGTCCGGAGTGAGATCAGGCACAGAACTGACGGCATGACAATACGTGTTGGCCAAAATGATAATGTCACATACATAGGTACATACATAAATTCACGTCTTTGGCCTAGGCTTCAGGTAGGCAGACACTATAGAACGCCACCTGCTAAGATCCTTACATACTCATTTTGCTTCTATCACGTTCATACGTCTGTTAATACACGCGTGCTGGTTGTGAGCACTACTTTTTTGACTTTTTAGTGAGTTTCGGTGGGTCAGTTTATATCCATTTAGGGATCTCAGAATTTCCACTTACACCTGCCTCGTCTTTTCAACATGACTCTAAGCATAATTTTTTCAGTTTCTGTCACTGCATCTTCATTTAAAAATGAAAATATTAATGATCATCAATCTTGTGCAGTGTAAAGAGAATCTGAGAAAAACTGAGTTATTAGTCTAGTAGTTGCAAGTGAGTATAAGCGTAGGTAAGGCTTGAGTTTGATCACCAGGTCAAAAAAAGTGTTGTTGAGTTCCATAATTGAGTTTTCAGTAGAGCTTGGATCTGGCTTGTTGTTTATTTTTCCAACATTTAATACCCGATCTATAAAACGAATGCCCTAGATGCAGGTACTGATAGTCTGTTCCAATCTCCGCTTAGTAAACATTCGCTGAGGTTAAGCAATGTTTTACACGGTATTTTATTGGATATCATCGAGAATGTACTCTCCAATCACCTCAATAGCTGGACAGCCTCTAACAAAATCGTCAGTAATGCTTATTTGATGTTTCGCTATTACCTACTTATGGATTAGGCAATTAAATTAACCCTAAGGCCAGGCTGAGGAAATGTGTAGTTTTGTTACTAAATAGGTATTGGGGGCTGAGTTGCCCGCGTCCGTGGGAGTGCACCCTTAAAATGGAATCCCTACACGTAGCCCCAGGATGGTGCAAAACAGGCAACACAACACTGGTCGGAGGCTTCGACCACGGCTGTTTACCATCCACCGGACAAAGCCGTTGTGGGAGTGAAGTTGCATCAACTCCCCAACTATCGTTCTGCCAAAATCTATCCACTCTACTTAAGAGTGAATAGATTTATTCTGGATATACGTGCTCCATCCTCGGCCACACCGTCGCTTGCCATCAGGCGAGTTGGTGGCCAAACGTAGATCCATTTTATATATATATTTTTTTATATAATTTATGACACAGTTTAAAAATGACTTTTCTATGGAAAGAAGTACCATGATAATGATGATTTCTGATTGATAAAAAAATTACATAACGCTAACGTGTAACATCTTCACTGTGCTTCACCATATTGATATGAGACAGCAAGAGAAACACATAAAAAGTGGGTTTATATTACAAAAAGACACGAAAAACTAAAATAACGTTGCTTTTCTGCGAAATAACAGTTAAACCTTGTATTATCAAATTTAAAAATATACAAAAATAATATAACCTGTACCGGGATTCGATCGACATACTTATACTGTGCCAGTCACCTATGTATCGTATGCAACTAATTACTCAGTTGACAATGTAGCTAAAATAGGCATTCACAATCTACTAATCGAAATACAAAACCGGTAAGTGCTTGGTCCCTATGTGATAAAGCGCAATGATACCTTTTGAAGTGCTTATCATTTTTGATAAGCTATACAACAGTGCAATTTTTATTGAAATCCGACCAATTTTAATTCTGAGCGTGAGTTGTTTAACATCACAGCTCAGCTCCCTTGAGGAAATGCGCAATTTTGAATAGCCTATAAGTTGACCCGGCTTCTGACGATATTTTTTTTAAAAATTCAGTTGTTTCTTTTTCTTGGTTTGGACGCCAACCTCGGACATACAAACAGACAAAAATACTCAAATTTTAAAAACAACAGATTTGGCAATAGTATCGATTAAATAACACATTACGAAAGAAAAAAAATCCAAAAAGCGAATTTGAAATTTTCGGGCTTTCGAGTTACGATTTTTTTATTATAAGTATAGAAGAATACATGCTGCGCTGCCCCAAATAAATTGGGATAAGGGCAGGGGGAAGATGGGCAGTTGTACCAAAAGATATTGTATTACCTAGTCAGTAACTGGGTTGTGGAGATCAGATAGGCAGATTCAATATTAACTAGGCGTCACATATCTCACTGCGGCATTGAAATCGTAGCGTTGATTCGTGTCGCAAATTCCGTCGCTTCTGTGGCAAAGTCATAAGACAAATTTCTTCCAAAACCCGGAAATAAATCAGACAGTAGAACAGTGCACTTTGGAAGTGTGTCAGATCACGAAGCACCCTCCAAAACAAATGATTATTAATGATATCAACACTTAAAACATATTTAGTAGCGCGTGGACATTTATCTAGGACGTACACGTGTCCACAATTTGTTTTACGAGGCAGGTCGTTATGAAACGATTATCTCTATGAGATAGGAGGCACCCCATGTGTTTGTTGAAGCCTACTGTCAAATTGATGTTTAATGTACGTGGAATTTGTTTTTGCCTGATAGTGACTTGAGTAAACGTTTTTGAAAAATCCATCTTCGTCATAGTTCTGTCAGTTGTCGGAAGGAAAAATATGTCCAAGAATTGGCTGTTTCCACTGGGTGATTCTACTAATGTACAGCATTTTTCTTTAATATCTTTTCAATAACATTAATAACGTTAGGCATAAGTTTGAGTGAGATAATGGAATGAAGCCTGTACAAAAGTTTGATGCTTGGAAGGGGTAGGCAGAGGTATACAGTTGTACATGCACATTTCACCAATGCTGTTATAAAGTCCGATGATTAAGTTTAATATGGGGTGGGGAGCCTATTGCCATCGAACGCACAGTTCTAAACACCGAACTATTGTGAAGAATTTCCGTATAGAAAAACCCAATAACACTTTGCCCGACCCGGAAATCAAACGCAAGTCATGTGTTCATGGATCTTGAACGCTTGGGATCGCTTCACTAACAAGGCACGTAAAAAAGGCTGAACGGAATAGGATCAATTTTGGTTCCGACATTGTTTCAAAATTTACATTACATTTTTACATGGGATTAATAACAGCATTGGTTAAATGTAGGTGTACAACTGCGTACACTTAACTCCAATTAGATAAATAATTTAGAAATATAAAGAATATAATTAATCTGCTAACTTAATTTTTATTCCATTAATATTTATATTTATTTTCTTTTTAATATTAATTAACATATTAAATATATCAATTATTATATTAATTTATATATATGAATTTTATTTATTGTATATTCTATACGATACTGCGTTTGGATTTGTCAGTATTTGAAGATAATTTATTTATCTGTATTTGAAGATAATTTATTTTATTTCTTCCAGGCTGTTCCCCCTCTTCGTCAGTCTAATGTTATTCTGCACGTACATCCTCCCCGACCTGAACAACGGGCCCCAGTGGAACCTGGTCGTCGAAGAACACAGCAGGGTCTGCGAGAAAAACATGTGGAAGAGCTTTTTGTTCATACATAACTACTTCGGCTTTGAAGATATGGTATGTGTTTGATGTTCTGTTTTATTAGTCAATACAAATAAATAAAATTGAAGTACTTATCTGTTTGTAATGTCAAAATAATAGTTATTTGCACGATACCTTTGCCTAAAAATCAGTTTTTAAATTTTTTGTCTATCTGTCTGTCTGTTTGTTGAAACGGCTGGACCGATTCTGATAAGATTTTACTAGCAGGTACCTGACTATAAGGAGTAACTTAGGCTAATTAAAATATAATTATACGCGGGTTAAACCGCGGGGCACAGCTGGTCTTAAGTACCTATAACACCTATACTTGGCCTACGTATGCAGGAGATATTATAAGTACACAAGTGGATGCGCAAACACAGGTGCACTCCCTCTTCCTTCGCTCTCATAGTTCGATAGGATGGGAATCCTACACGACCAAAGCGCCTCCCGAATAAATATAAAAGAGCACCTAGATTAAATATTCGGGAGGCGCAGGTTCGAATCCTGTTCACAACCGTTATTTTCTAATCGAAAAAAAATTATAGCTTTAAAGTTTGACAAAATATTTCGTATACATATTATTTTTAATGCCTCACGAAACCATTATTTGATCATTATCAATGTTCTATAACTAACCTGCGATACAAAAAGTACCTACTTAGATAGAATAGGTGTGTTCACTAATTTAATACCTAGTCTAGATACCAATAATGGGATTCCTAATATTTATTAAAAGCATAATACTTTCAAAGTTTTTACTTAATTCAATAGCGGTTTAGAACATTTGTGATCAATGAGAACTATTTTTTATTTCCGCCGTAACATAGCAAACTAAATTGCAAAGCCTTCGTAAATACACCTTTTATACATTTTAGTTTATTTCGTTCAAAACTGAAGTCAAACGTATCGAATTCAATTTAGTTTTACTGCACCTACTGCGAGCGTCCTCACCGAAACCTTTCTATTTCTAAAACGGTTAAACCTTTTCTATCTGTAGACTTAGTCTTCCTTTACTTACTTTTCTATCTTCTTTAAGTTGTCTTTGATTTTAAAATCCAGCAATATTTCTAGAAGTTTATTGTGAGATAATGTTAAAATAAAAAACAATATCTTGTGAGATAATGTTAAAAAAAACACTGTCTACCTGTTATCTGAGTCGGATATATTTAAACATCGCAATAGAACACATAGGTACATAGGTAGCACTAAAGTTACATTATTTTATGGTAATAAAAATTGGATCATGAGCGGGACTCTAACCCTACACCAGTAGCATACGCCATCAAAATAATCAATCACATTCTGAGGCGGCGTCTTTTCGAACATATAGATATATATCCATATTAATTTTCTCAACAATATTTATTTAAACATTATAATAATAATTATGTTTACTGTCTTTTTTAACGCAGTTTCTGTGACCGTAACCAGTATAGCATATAATATATTGCAAACACATTAAACTGCGTGAACGCATGTTTATTACTTAATCGCTCGTCAGCCGATCAGCTCATGGCGATTAATATGCTAATAAGCATACGTAACAAAGTTCTTACTTTAAATGCGAAATAAATAAGCATTATTATATGATAAACTACATGAAAAGGTTTTAATTAATACGTTTAATAGATACAGCGTGCAATACAGATGTCCGAATTAATTAATTTATTTATTAATTAAATATTCCTTAAAGGCCATAAAAGATGGCTAATACACCAGTCTTGGCGTAAGTATTGGAACCGAATCTAAGTGAATCGGTTCCAATAGTTGTGTGTTCAGTAGTTGTGTAAACCACAGTCTTCACAATAAAAACATTCAAACACAGCCTTAAAAATCAGTTAGAAAGCACATAGAATTAGTTTATGATATATTAAAAATATTTTACATCGTCACATAATTAGTCGCAGGGTGACTAACCATTCAAGTATTCGAGAAAATATGCTCGATTAATCCAGTTAAAAGTCATTTTTATTGTAATGTGTAGTCATCGCTAGAACTTAAGTAACATAGACATTGCTGATTTAAATACATTTTAAGATAAAATTAATGTAAAAAGTACAGTATACTAGAAGGCACACTAAGGTTATAACTATCATCAATACAAGACCTACCTTCTTGCGAGTTACGTTTACGTAAAGTTTACCACAATGAACGATGATTGAAAGCAGTGAGCCTAGAAACACCGTAAACTGGTTACTCTAATTCCCATAGTGTTATATAACTATTGTCTCACATAGATTAATTAATAGTATGGTATTGAGGTTTCTGTAGATCAATCTATTATGTACGCCTTATTGGAAACCAGCTGTGCCTTGGTGGCTTCGGCTTTTCCAGCGTATAATTTTTTTTAAGAAACGCTTCATAATTCCATATTCTTATTTAAATCACATTTCTAAATTTTTTTTACTTGAGACCGTCTTTATATGTGCTTCCATAGTGGGATGCATGATATAACATAAACATAGCATCACGCCTGTATTCCCCGAAGGCTCAGAGGTCCACATTTCACTAATGCTGTTATTACGTCCCATGTAATAGGTGGTGAGCCTATTGCCATCTACCGGGCACAATTCCAGGCTAGTAGTGGATACTGGGGATACAGTTTTGTGTTGTGGCTGCATATCGATCATCTACGAGTACATACAAATTTTCTCGACTTGATAGCTGAAGGATCAAAGAATTTGTTACGTTGAATGAGAACTGTGAAGCATCGTGCGTGGCCGAGAAGGAAGCGCCCGCCGCCATCTTGAAGTTGGCCGTTTCGCTACTAATCAAATATTACCCGTATTCGGGCAATACACACGGCCGTGCCCGCAACACAGACAAACCTCGTTTTTGTTTTTTGGAAACTAATGCTTTCGTCTTTTAGATATATGAAGAATCGAAATAAAAAAAATCTTGCCCATAAATCTTTTTTTATCAGCATATCGAGACGTTTATTTATAGATAATACCTAATTCAATGATTTTTGGATTCCAGATCCGGAAATAGTAGGTACTTTCTGTCTTTGTGCGTCTTACGTGTTTCAATCAATCTGCCTAGCCTTTTCCTAATTACATTGGGGTCGGCATCCAGTCAAATAGAATGCAGCTTAATATCAGTATTTTACATGGAGCGACTACCAATCTAACCTCCACAACCCAGTTACTGGGTAACAAGATATTATCTCGTAGTATGACTGATTCTCAGACCTTCAGTCCTCTGACTACCTGTAACGGCTGTCATAGATCTTAATTTGAAAACTGGAACCGACGGCTTAGCGTGCTCTCCGAGGCTCTCGGTATGAAATGGTGGTCACCAATCCATTGACCGACCGCCGCAAGTACAGCTTAACCTCGATCTATCGGTCTGTGTGGCTGTTACTTAGCCAAGAGCTTCAGCGCCTTACGTGTTTCAAAAGTCAAAGATAAATCTTTTTCTTTTCTTGACTTTGCTTTTTTTAATTAGTTAAACGTCCTTTCCAAAGTTTCCACTTACTGTCATGCTTTATAACTAATATTATCCTTTAATTTCAATGCAATTTGAAGAAAATTAGTTCGATGCTAATCTCTCAGACAATAACATTGTACCTAATCTCTAACTGAAAAGATAATCGAATGATATTATTTTAACTTACAAAGCAATGGAAATTTAATGTATTTTTAAGTTAATTTTATGGGACTTAGATAAAATGCGGTGTCGCTGTCAACTTTATTTAATTGAATATTGATTTTTAAAGCAAAATTTTTAATGTCTTGGAATTTACTGTATTATTGTTCACTACAACATGTTTAAAAAAAATTAACGTTAGGTTAATAAATTTAGCATTTGTCACAAAAGAAAGGTTTCAAAATTAGGTTTATTATTTATCACCGTGGGAGAGACATGCTTCCTCACGAATGGGCCGGCTCGACCGGAGTGATACCACGGTCTCACAGAAAACTGTCGTGAAACAACGCTTACGTTGTGTTTCGCCGAGTGAGTGAGGATACCGGAGGCCCAAACCCTTTAAAAGGCCGGCAATGCACTCGCGACCTCTGGTGTTGCGGGTGTCCATGGGCGGCGGTAATCGCTTACCATCAGGCGATCCGTATGCTCGCTTACCCCTATCCCATAAAAAAAAGATTTAGCTCCTTTTTTTTCTGCAACCATGAATGCAGCAAAGTTTTCATCACATTAATCTGGTTACAAGTTTAATACTACAACACTATTTTCTTGTTTTCAGTGCCTAACCCACACCCACCAAATTGGTATGGACATGCAGCTGTACGTAGCCACCCTGCCACTCATGGTAGTGATCTGGAAGTACAGGACCCTGGGCTGGTCCCTCCTGGCTTTAATAGCGGTAGCCTCCACGGCTCTAAGATACCTGGCCATATACTGGTACGAAATCAGCATGTTCGTCTACTATGGAATATCGTGAGTATTATCTAATCAAATCTAATCTAATATATAATAATCTCGTGTCACAGTGTTTGTTATCGAACTCCTCTGAAACGGCTCGACCGATTTTTATGATTTTTTTTGTTTATATTTAATAAGTGTGAGAATAGGTCGTAGGCTATGTTTATACCCCTAGGTGATAAGGGTGGCCCTATCCAGAAAATGTATATGGCAGAACAACGTTTGTGGGGCACAGCTAGGATTTTATATGACGTTAGAATCATTTATTTCGTAAGGTCTTTAGTATTTTTATCGGGATATTTACCACGATTATTAATTCTTTTCAGTCTACAATATTTCGGCATTGTTTGCAAGTAGGGTTGCCAGACGTCAGAATAAAGTCGGACATGGTTAGATTTTTGGATGCATATCCAAATAACTGGTATTCGGCCTGTCCAGCTTTGTAAGACTTTACATTTTACCAATCACGCGGTCGGTTAGGCTTCATCCGTAGCGTGGATTTAAATACAATTATGTTTATTAATTTAAAAATTAAGACACAAGTTAAAGTGTCCAGCCTAACTGGCTGGTCTTTTTGGATACCGGTTTTAAGACCTAGTGACAAGCCTTGTGATCAGGGATAAAAATGGAGTTTACCAATGATAATGTTAGTGACCATGTCAATTCAAAATCTTAAATCATAATAATATTTTTTATAGATAGATAGATATATTACGACCATGATATGAAGCTCTCTCTGATTAGAAGATTATCACAGATTGGCAAGTGTCGTGGTCCAAGTCCTGCCCATATCCGTCTTATGTTCAATTAGTCCTTCATAAATAATAATTTATTTGATTTGGTTTGAGTATAAATCACAATTTCCATGTTCACATGTTATAGATCGACATGTAAAACAAACGGATGCCGTTCCCCTAACAATATGCATAAGATAAAGTCTTATCCATATTGTTAGGGGATCGGCACTGTCTCTCCTGGCTTATTCAGTAGTCTATGTTGGAGAACAGTTCTCAACCCAATGACTAGGTTAAAATAAAGTTGTAAGCATGTGCATCCGGTCTAAGTTAAAGTTTTTAATTTAATAAATGGTATTTTTCATATCGGTTGTATCAACACAATTTTTTGTGTACAAGAAATCCGAAAGACGTGTCCAAAGAATTCATCAAAAATGTCTCATGAAAACTTACAAAGTTACACGCACGTTCAGCTGGAAAGCCGGGTACTGAGACAAACTTGTAGGATATTTTAAATATTATTTGGTGAAATATAACATGGTAGGTATAAATCAATGTATTGTGTGATGTTACTGAATCTGAACTGTCTACTTTCAGGTTTAGTGTATATTAAAAATATTTTTTTTATACAACAATAAATTAATTAAATGTAAACATCACCATCATCATCATCATCCCCTTATCCCAATTTATTTGGAGAAGGCGCAGCATATATCTGGTATGCTGCTAAAGTTTAGGCTAAATTTAAATGTACATTACTTCTCAATAATCCTAAAAATGTCGGCTATCTAGATACTAAGTATGTGTATTAGTCACTTTTGATCACGTCTTCAAAATTCCGAGGTATCCGGTTATCAGGAATAAAACGTTGATATATATATACAGTTTAATATTCGTAATTTTAATAGTTTAAACGAGACGAAAAATAGGTTATATAACATAATAGGTTTTTGCCTTAACCTATTACAGAGAACCAGGAAAACATTGCAGTTTTTTTTTTCAACACTTAATTACGTAACCTTTAAAATACCGACATGTTATATCATAATTTGTATGGTTCCTTATATGCTGTAATAAACAAAATATGATAATTATAACACAAAAACAGAATTCGCGTTAAATTTAAGCAAAATAAAATAGTTTTGCACTTAATATTCAAGTTTTGGGTTGCTTTTTTTTCCGTCTTATGTAACCAATTAGCCATAAGGAAACAAAATTTAAGAAAAGAATTTATAGAAATACTCGTTAGACCTTGACCATGCCACTAGTATGCATTTTGCATAAAACAACAAAATTTTACATAAGTACTTAAGTCTTGACATAAGTAAGTATCTAGTAGGTAAAAGCATTGCTTACATACTTGACAATCCATTACTTAACAGTACATCACATACTTAATAAAAGTACTTGTTTAACAACACAAGTATCTACAAGTTAGTACTTCAAGTATCTACATTTGTAACTAGTAATGTATTAAATGTAATGTACTAACTTTTAAACTATCGCGTTGCATGATATTATTATACGTGTCGCTGCATCAATCTGCTTGTGACCACGATCGGTGCAACCTGGTCGAAACGTCAATCGATTCAAAGGTATTTATTGTGCGTTAATTCCCGTTAGCTATACTTAAAATAGTAATTAAAGTACTTGAAAAAGTGACGCTACTAAAGTATGAGCTGTTAAACTTCCCATTGAAAGATAAACTAATTTGCATTATAACATAACATATAACATAGCATCACGCCTGTATTCCCCGAAGGGGTAGGCAGAGGTGTACACAATTGTACACCCACATTTCACCAATGCTGTTATTAAGTCCCATGTAATAGGTGGTGAGCCTATTGCCATCAACCGGGCACATTTCCAAACTCCGGGCTGCTACTGAACAGAAAAACTCAATAACACTTTGCCCGACCCGGGAATCGAACCCGAGACCTCCTGCTCAGCAGTCGCGCTACGGACCACTAAACCAACGAGGCAGTATAGTATTTGCGTTATACATATACTATATATACACCCTGTATCTGTGTCACGCTGTAACTGTTCGTCTGAAATAATATTAGAGTATTTTAGGTGCCCCATAACCGAATCCCTAACCCTTATCAGAACTACAGTGATATTTTTCACTAAAAACCATTCAAACACAGCCCTAAAATCTGTTAGAAAACGTATAAAATCAAATAAAATAGGTAGTATAAATGGAGAAAAATCTTCTTTGTATTCAATATTTTTTACAGGTTCCTACTTTTTTTACATTCATGTCTTTCGTTATTATTTCTAACTTTACGAGTGCGAACGACCAATGGTCAGAGATCAACTATTTTTTGAGGAGTGTAACATTACAACAAAGTATAATATTAGTATTTAAGTAAAGAAAGCGAACTCGTATAACATCTAAAAATCTAAATTGTAAAGCTTTATACTGAATGATGTAAAATTACTCCCTTAAAACCTTGGCCTACGGTATATTGCTGTGCTGTGGCACCGAGTCCGTATTCTTGAACTCTATGCAACCGCTAGTATATTTTTGTTTTAAATAAATAAAAATAATTCAAACCCCCCTGTTGCCCCTGTTTGCTAACGCACTAATGTGTGGTGAATTAAGTTTGTTTTTTTAAACCAATACTTATAGTCCAAATGTCGAAGTATAAATTATTAAGTATGTTCTCATGTAAGTGAAATTGGTTGTGCTTTCGTTTAAGTTTTTTTTTTTAACCTTAACTTTAGTTACACGTTGTAGTTAACGTTGCAATTATTTAGGTAAGTGTTAAAAGCTGAAGCTCATATTACTTGTTGTTGAAATGTTCAAGTAGACGCCATTTTGAAAGGGGCGGGGCTTGTCATTCATGTTTTGTTAATAATACGGAACTGAAAGGTTTCAAAAGTATGCCCGTGTGTATCTTGATCTTCAAGCGCTTCATCTGCTTTATGCTTTGTTATCAGAATGACATCCAATCTACCAAGGTGTCGGGGTAGCCTCCATTGATTTATTAAATGAAAAGATAAATGCTAGTGTCCACACAGCTGATATATTATATAGGAAGCTGAGACCGCAGGCCGTTTATCACGTATGACATATTGCACAGGCAAACAATATTACTGGTGCGGCATTGCTATATCACAGGCGCTGTATAGACTTATGTATTAGGAACAAAATTAAAGATAATTCTTTGAAAAGCATTAACGCATGCTTAGCGAACTCTAAAGTTATTATATTAAAGCCATCTCGACCTCTAACCGCTTAGTGATCAGAGCGCCTGGAGTATTTATCCGGGAGGCGCAGGTTCGAATGCTGCTCACGACCGTATTCTTTTTCCATTTAATAGGAAAAAAAAAACATCAACTTTCTGTGGTCTTGTATACATAAGCTAAAGCAATATCATTCATTCTCTTTTAAAGTCTCTTATAAAACGACATCGGTCTTGTTTAGTAGTTGACTATTGCTATTGTTCTATGTAGACACAATCTTCTTATACAATAATATACGTTTTTTTTTTAAATCATTACGTAGTGTATAGTCGACCACGAAATTGCTTTACAATATTTAACAGAAACTTCCAGTAAATTAAAATGTCAATAAGGTTGACAGTATCTGACTGACACTTTGATTGTGTAAGCGAAAAAAGACCTTGTCAAATTATGATGTGCAAACGAAATTCAGCATTAGGGTGGTAAAGCAATTGTATGGTCGACTATACAAATATATACCTTATATAATACCAACATAACATAACATAACATAACATAGCATCACGCCTGTATTCCCCGAAGGGGTAGGCAGAGGTGTACACAATTGTGTACACCCACATTTCACCAATGCTGTTATTAAGTCCCATGTAATAGGTGGTGAGCCTATTGCCATCAACCGGGCACATTTCCAAACTCCGGGCTGCTACTGAGAATTTCCTAACAGAAAAACTCAATAACACTTTGCCCGACCCGGGAATCGAACCCGAGACCTCCTGCTCAGCAGTCGCGCTACGGACCACTAAACCAACGAGGCAGTTATATAATACCACTGGACAAAAATCGGACAGCGTGCGGTGTTTGAACATACACCCCTTGGATTTCCCCAACTAGTCTTTAAGGAGTGTACGTTTAATCTGCTCGCGGCCGTATTATTATTGTCAATGTTCGCTTCCCATACGCAAACATATTAAAAAAAGTTGACTACGGCTTATATAAAAAATACTTGTAAACAAGGAGAATTTTTCATGTATTTCTAGAGTACAAAAACTACTGGATGCGGCGCGGTACTCGTACATCCTGCCCACACACAGAGCCACCATCTATTTAATAGGAGTTGTCATGGCGTACCTGATGAAGACCAAAAAATTAAACTTCAGTCTCACAAACGTAAGTATTTTTTATTATTATTACATTAGCATGAAAACACCAGCAGGTTTGTTTTTGCGCTGCAAAGTAAAAATCGTATACAGGTGGTATACGATTCGCCTATACCACGCAACGCTTAACGTTGAACTGTCAAAATAAGAAGTGCGCCCTTGCAAGTGTGATGCTCAATTACCTCCCTTGTCAATCCCAAGAAATACATAAATTCAAGCCTTTAGCCAGAAACTACAGAACGCCTCTTCTAGAAATGCTACGAAAGGACTAAAAATTAAACTAATTCTAACTAGGAAATCTGATTCGAATCAGATTTATTACTAAAGATATATTTAAGACTAAATTTATTTAACGAAAATTTTTTTACCTTCCTAGTTTCGTTTCGTGCTTGATTGACAGTGCCTGAGTCAACGGTTTCTGCACTGCGGCCCGTGGGTTCAATTCTCGCATGAAATTATGTTATTGACACACAGCATTATCATTCATATTAAATTTTATATTGCCTGCAGATATTTCTCCGGGCTCGGGTGTTCTTGCATATATACCTATTGAGATTTAGTTTTATATGACATTAGAGCAGTCCATATCCAGCCAAGTTACTTCTAAAATAAAAACAAAATTAAAGATATCATTGAGACACCTTTAACGTCGTTATCACGTTAGTACCTTATTAATCATATTTTTCCCAGACTTATGAATAATAAGAAACGTGAACCACAAAAACACATTACTTTTCAAAAGTTGTTAACTTTGACATACTTGCGTACTTCAATTACAAGTCTTGCTTATCATAGTGTATGCAATAAATTCTATAACATTAAAAATAATGTATCAGGTTCTTTACACAATCAAAATAATGGATTAGACTTTCACAATTTCCTTACTATGTCAAGTTTGATAAAAGTTACTAAATTTCATTAAAACTTCGACACCTATTTACACGACTGCCAGAAAAAGGAGTGTTATGTTTTTAGGATCATGTATGTATGTATATTTGTGAGTTTCTTTATTCCACTATAACTTCTAAATGCCTCAACCGATTTCGATGTATAGGGTATCGTTAGAATCCTTACATTATCCCGGGTAAAATAGGCTAGTAAGAATTTAAATGGCAGGCCTGCTTTTTAATAAATTTCATCTTGTTTAAATATAAGGCCTTGTTAGTCTCAATAAATTAATAAAAATAATAATAATAGTCCTCGGGTATTTTCCGAAGATAGTTATTACTATCAAATTGGAGAAGGATGAAAGAGTAACAATGAGGATCATGTGACGAGAAAAGTCTTGAGTATGAATGTGGATGGCTATAAGAGTAGAGAAAGACCGGGGAAGCGATGGATGGATTGTGTGAAAGATGATATGGATGGAAAGGGAGTGACAACTGAGATGACGGCTGAATGTATGGAAGAAAATATAAGGTCAAAACATAAGGTCTTGGCTTCGATTCCCAGGTCGGGCAGTGTTATTAGGATAGTTATATCTTAGGTTTTCGCAATGACTACACATTATAATAAAACAACTTTTAACCGGATTAATCGCGTGTATTATTGGTTTTTGTTTTTCCTGACGTTTTACGTCCTCCTGCGACCACGAACGCTGCAAAGTTTACGAATTTTTATTTCAATCACTTTTCCAACGTATGGTAGCAATTTTTATGTAAATTCACCTCTTCTGAAGAGTTCTCTTCCACGTAAATACGAATTAATTTTAAATGTGTCTCAATAATTAGGCCACTTTTCTGATCACATTTGAGGTTTTTGACACCCAATAAACAGTATTTTTGTGTTTCCAGGCACAATCAAGACTGTTATGGGCCTTCTGCTTGGCACTGATGACGGTGACGATGGTTACCCCGTACAAGTGGGGGTTGGAAGGGTACAAGTTCGAGCCCTACCCTGCTGCGATGTTCGCGGCATTATCGCCAATTCTGTGGGGAATATTCATGTGCACGTCACATTGGGCAATCGCCAATGATTATGCTGGTAAGTGAAATTGTAGACTACCTCGTTCAGCGTGATGGGTTTGATTACTGGGTCTTCCTGTTCGAAAAAATCTCAGTAGCAGCTCGTAGTTGGAGAAATGTCCAGTAAATGACAACATGCCATATGGGCCATACATTATTTGGGACTTGCCTAACCATTCTTTGATACAGGTGTGAAACAAGCTTTTCCAGTGTGCTAAATCAATCATAGACGCTATTATTAGTACTTAGCAACATGGTCATAGGCCTACGTACGTTACTTGGGGAGATCCATACATAGCATCACCCCTGTATTCCCCAAAGGGGTAGAGTGTACACTGTTTTACACCCACATTCCACCAATACTATTATTAAGTCCCACGTATATAGGTGGTGAGCCTATTGCCATCTGACAGGTACAATTCCAAACTCCGAACTGCTATTGAGATTTTTTTAACATAAAAACTCAATAACACTTTGCCCAACCCGGGATTTGAACCCAGGACCTCATGCTCAGCAATCGCGCTTGGGACTACTAGACCAACGAGGCAGCTTGGGGAGATGAAGCATTTTAACAGAAAATTAATTAATTTGTTTTTGGTCTACAGGCATAGGAACCTCATTCGTGGAGTCGCGAGTGTTCAAGTTCTTCAACAAGATCGCGTACAGCGTGTACCTGACGCAGTTCCCTATATTCTTCTACAACGTGGGCGTGCAGCGCCATGCCGAGTACTACTCGCCTTTACTACTTGTAAGTACCTACAGCGTAGTAGTAACAATACTCGTTCTTTGCCTCATTTCTCTAGTGACTGCAAAAGCGGCCGAGCGAGCTGAGCGTGAGATCCTGGTTTCGATTCCCAGGTTAGGCAGCATTATTTATTTTCTGTTAGGCAATGCAGTTGCAGCAAGGAGTCAGTAAGTTGACGGTGTGACACCCCCATGCTTCGGAGAATACGTCAAGCCGGTCGGTCGTACGCCTGATTTCTCTGCAGCCGTGTCGGATTGCCGTCCCATCTGACTATGACAGTGAAAGAAGAGGGAGGGTGTTTGCACATACACTTCTGTACTATAATATCTCCTGCGTACTTGGCTAATCTCTAGAGAAATAGGCCGCTGTAGCCAAAAGTTTGGTCGAGAGGAGTACTTCTTCTTTGGTGTGGTAGGATTCAACCTATCAGAGCTATTTAGGCCTTTAACTTGTCTTGGCGACTGCTGTTGATTAAGGCCAGCTGTGACCGACGACTTTGAGTACCTTCAAAAGCACGGACACGCTCGAATAAATATGTTGTTTGACTTCACCGCGCCAAGTGGAGACACTAAACCTAAAAGCCCAAAACATAGCCAAGGCGTACCTACTAACTATATACGAGGCAGTAATTTAGTTAATCAGATAGGAAGAAGCTAAAAGAGTTACAAAAGTTAGTTAAAATAGTTTTAGTCTTCTTATAATTAATTCCTTTAGCCTAGTGGCATGACCGTTGGACTGACAAGTCAAAGGTCGCAAGTTCGAATCCAAGGCACGCAACGCTGTCTTTTCGAAGTCTTGTGTGTATTATAAATTAATTATCACTTGCATATAACGGTGAAAGAAAACATCTTGAGGAAACCAGCACATCTGAGAGATGTTCTCGATGGTGTGTAAAGCCATGTCAGAAACCTACGGGTGGCTTAAACTCTGACACCAGGTTGTTCATCAATTACACGATAATAATAATTAATTCAATTTTAAAGATATACTTTGATGTAGGAATAAAAATAGGGTCGTGAACAGTAGTAAAGCCTGCGCCTCTGTGATAATACACCAGATGCTTCAAATTTCTTTCCACATAAAAATAACTTTAGAATTCTATACGCACGCGTTAATGGATTTGAAACATTATTCTGTAATTAAATTTTATTATTTTCAGCTGCACTTCCCAGAAATGGTAACAGTGACAGTGATATCAATTATGGCGACGGTCGCCATCGAGATGCCTTTCAACCAAGTGTGTAGGATATATTTCGGTGAGTACCTACTATTAATATAATTATGTTAAAACAGTATAACTTAATGTCCTTTCAACTTCCCATCTTTAACAAATTAAGGTCAGAATAATGTACCAACACGTAGGTAGCTATGTATAGCCAAATTTGTAAAATATCATATAGCATAGGTACACACCGTGGCACATCAGTGCTATTAATAAGTCCCATACAACAGGTGGTGAGCCTATCTACCGGGCACAGTTCCGAACTCTGATCTGGGAATCGAACCCAAGACCTCATGCTCAACTGTCGCAAATCGAAGTCCAAAAGTTCTTCAAAACGTGACAATATTTTTATCATGATATATACAGAATCCTGATTCATTAGGTAACTTCTTTTAGGGTTAATGTGTAAATGACAACTGACAAGGATTCCTTTTGAACCATAATTCAAAATGTCGTTAGCTGGGCAGTTTTCTTAGTAGCACTTTTCCTTGTTATTACTATATTAACTACAAATAATTTGTTATTTCCATTTAACCATCGGCTTACGTTCATGTATTTGACTCATGTATATATTTAGTAGCGTATTTATGTAGGTATGGTATATAATTCTGCACTATTCCTAGTCATTCATTCGTGTTGTACACTTGACTCTGTCCTCATATTTGCTTCTCTTCTCTCTATCACTCAAAGGTTTGCTGTCAGAAAACTCATTAATGGGTTAAGCTCGCCTTTGTATAGTCGACCACGAAATTGCTTTACCATATTTGGTAAAAACTTCCAGTATATTAAAATGTCAATAAGGTTGACTGTATCTGACTGACACTTTGATCTTGTAAGCGAAAACAGACCTTGTCATGATGCGCAAATGAAGTTCAAAATTAGGGTGGTAAAGCAATTCTATGCTCGACTATACATCCTTTTTCATTTTCATAATTTGTATTGTGTATCGTGTGTACAATAAATATTAATAATTGAAAACAGTGTTCACAGCATAAAGCAAGGCAACTATCGTACAAGTACGGTAGAATTATCGTACATGGAGCAAAATAGATCGTATTAAATGAGAAATCAATATTTTTTTGCGTATGCTAAAATTAATTACATGAAGCAAAATTAACGTACTTTTCAAAATAATCACTATAATCAATTAATATATAGCATAATGAATATTATCGTACTATCGGCGTACGATAATAATGATATCGTACATCCCCGTAGCCATGAAATTTTCGTATTAGGTACGATAATTATCGTACGGATGCGAACACAGATTGAAAATATTAACCTCTTCAAGCTACCGCCACTATTGACCACATAATTATAGTCATCGTGTATCTAATATGTTATTTTTCTTTTGTTTACAGGGAAATCACAGACAAAGTTAAAAGACAAATGAACCAAAACAAAGACTAGTGCTGTGCTATAGTTATGTATAATTATTTAGTTTTAGTCAGACATCACGCAATTAGTTAGGGAATATTGACTATTTTTGTACTGTTACTATAGTTAAATATAAGGAAATATAAACAATAAGTTATAACAATTAAAAAAAACACCAATGTGTATAAATAATATTTTTTTATTATTTTATCGAAATCCTCCTGATACCATTCATATAAAAATATGTTTTTATGTTTTCTTCCTATTTTTTATTCGATCAAGTAATAAGAATGCCAGTCATAAATGCATAAGAATAATGTTAAAAGGAATCACAAAAAAAGGTTATTTAAAAATATAAATAAAAACCCCTTCATTTCCATTTTATTAAATATCTACCTACTTACCTATCTTATGTAAAAATGTACTGTATAAAAAAATATGCACATCGATAATTAATTTACTTAACTACTATGTACAAATTTATTATAGTTTAACTAACGGTTATTACTCCCGCGTATTCTTCGGGATTGCCCGACTAGTAAAACTGAGTTTTGACTCGCGACATCGCCGCGGGCTCAGCTCATGAATAAGGGCTCCGTTCGAGTTCGAAACTAGTCGGGCAAACCCGAAGAATGCGCGAGTAATAACCGTTAAACTATAATTAATATGAATGTGTCTCACGAAAGTTATGTACAAATTATTAAACTTCATCCAATCAGAATAAATACGAACTTTAAAAAATATGTCCCCAGACTGGTATAGTTCATCCAATATCAGAGCTATGTAATTGTGATAAGAATTAGGGAAACCTATTACAATTGCGACAATGAAGGCTACTGCAATTGCGATTTTAATACAGAATTAGCCTCGTTAGTGATCTTCAGACGAATACCTCGACAGGTTAGTAGTCACGTCAATAAGTAGAATAATCGAGATAAAAGGTATTGGCGTCAATTCTAATGTAGCTGTTACTATAAGAGCGAGACGGAATGACGTCAAAGTCAAATTTATTCGTGTTTGAATTTGACATCTCTTGTTTCATCCCATCTTTCTCATATAGTACTTTTTAGTAAAAGACAGGAATGTTCTAAATTTAGTTTTCTACATTAGAATTGACACCCTTGTGATTAGGACTGTAATATACAGAACCAAGTTACAGATTTCTAGCGGCACGCTCAAGTGTAGTCGGCGGCTGCAGTCGAACGTTGACGACTACCGCCGGGTTTAGTACTAACTGTTATCTAATCTGTGGCCGATCGTCGGCGACAACGTGCCGCTCATATGTAAAAGCCCTTATACGTCAGATAGATGTGTCGAATTTCCTTGTTTTTTTTTCTTACAGGTAATGTACAGTCACGAGCACTGATATATAAACACAAACTCTTAAAAACTTACCTATAATATCTCTAGAGTGTATCACTAAGATAATTAGGTATGTAACATAGATAGAAAAACCATTCCTTCTACATATAGATATACATCAATACTTCTATATTATTCAGATAATTATTTATGTGGAGTTTAAAAAGTGGAAATATATAACTAATACTCTACCAACTGAGCTACCTTGTCTCAGGAGTACAGGAGACAAGGTAGCTCAGTTGGTAGAGTGATGACCCGGAACGTCAAAGGTCGCGGGATCAAACCCCGTTCTTGTCCATTATTTTTTCAATGTTTCTTTGAAAAATAGTAATTAATATAGGCATTACATGGCCTCAACATGTATTAAAAAATATAATTATATATGGAAATATATACATCTTTGTGCTCGTGACTGTACCTATAGATGTATAAAATTCTAATTTATCCAATTTAAATAGTTATTCTGACGTTGTCAATATCTAACTTGAGTCTTTTGAAACCGGCACTCGCCTTAACGTGGCTTAATAAATCACCTTTTTATCATATAGACTTTGAAAGTTAAAAGTAATATCAACTTTTGACCGCCACTCTAGTGTCTTCATCACAGTCAGGCGGTATCCTCCCGGGTCTGCATTTACACCTAATATTATTCGTATGGTCCCTGACCAGCCAAGAGTTCTCCGAACAGGGTCCCTGTGTGTTAAGGATGTGGCACGTGCCGTTGTATGGAGCTGTGCCTCTGCGAGTGGAACAGGCTTCCACCTGGAAAAGGAACAGTGAACAAGAATATATTTAAGTACTGTCCCAAGTAAATCATGTTGGATGAAGGGGCTTAGAGTTATGTATGAGGCACCTGTTCTCTTGTACCATTAGTCTCTAGGAGTATTTTTAAGGCCAATTCGATGCTTGACTTTCAACTTCCCTTCCAAACACTCTCTTACCTCTCGTCTGCTGCAAGCACCATTCCCGCACGCACACACTCCGTTATGGCTCAGTCCATCAATTGCTGGTCGGGCCTCAAAGTCGAAGGCCACCACCTCTCCCACCGGACACGGGTCCGCGGTGCCGGGCCGGTAGCAACGACGACGTTCCGGCACGTACAGACGGCCTCGCGCACATGGTACCTGAAATTACAATTTACTACTTACTACATATTATAAAACAAAGACCTCCGCCGCGTCTGTCTGTCTATCTGCTCGCGATAAACTCAAAAACTACTGCACCGATTTTCTTGTTGTTTCCACCAATGGATAGAGTGGTTTTCGGGGAAGGTTTTAGTTTATAATTTGACAAGCTTTTGTATACATTGGCTAAAATATAATGATATTTGTTGGAGATGTCGGAAAAAAATAAGCCGTCTGAGAGCTTTCAACGAAAACGCTGCCTAAAAACTTTGAGATATAACAAAATTATGTATAGTGGAACTGTGTATCTTATATAGGTCTACAGAAAAGTCCACGATTGTATATGTCTATCTCTTAAGGATAACATACTATATCCATTTAATACTAAAAAAAATGGGGAATTATAAAACGGTAATTGGAAAGTGGGAACGGGATCTAAATTGCATGAATACTTTTGGTCGCGTTAACCGACATCCACGCGGGCGAAGCCGCGGGCATCAGCTAGTTAGGAGATAAATATATCCATAAACAACTAATATTATAAATGCGAAAGTTTATAAGGATGGATCTATGCTGGTTACTCTTTCGCGCAATAACTACTGAACGGATTTTAATGAAATTTTGCACGCAGATATAACCTAAATGAACACCTAGGTACTTCTTCAGGGTAAGTCCATGCAGACGAAATCAGCTATATATCAGCGGGCAAAAGCTAATTTTCGAATGTGTCCCTCCATTTCACATTGTGTCACAGCTCTTAGGTTTTTAAATACCTTCGCGTATAACACTTCGGTTATTGACTTCATCTGAATAATATACAAGAAGCCTCACAAAACATTTCATTTTCTGTTTGAATACAATATGATACTAGCTCGATTATAGAGACAGCATCACTATCAAACCTCGGATCTAAATTCTCACCTTAATACACCTGCCGCCTCTAGCGATCATCTCGTCATGCGCGCAGGGTCCCCTCGTATACAGGCGATAACATACACCGTCGGCTGCGCGCGCGTGAAACGACTTGCATCTACATTCGGCTCTCGAACCGTGAGGGGCCACCTCGGCAATGGAAAAAATGTGGCCTCTGGGACATGGGCCGAGCGAATCTGAAAAAAAATGTTATAAAATGATTTTTCTTCTCCCATAACGGTTGATGAAAATGTTATGTAAATTACAAATTTAACAAAGCAGCAGTACGACTTCGTAATTGATTCGTTAGTGTAGCCTATTAACTCAGATTAATAACTGATATCTCAGCACCTATCAATTTCCTGACAGCCTACTAATTTACTTTTAATCATTCGATTCCTATATTTTGTTGCCCAATCAAAGATGTACTTTAGCCGATAAAAGTTGATGTCAAAATAAAGTCCCACCTGCTTGTTGGACCGTAAGAAATATTTTATTGTAAGTATGATTACAGCAATTTGAAGAATTACTGGTTTAAACTCATTTAGCAATCAATCCTGTGTGAGTTACAGTCAATTAAGCAGGTCATGCATCGAGTACTGTACGTGTAAGTATCGTTTACTAGGAAGCTCCAACGAACCAAGACGATTACAATACAAGGGATAAAATACATATAATTGCCTATTTAAAGCACCGAAGTATTTATCTTTGATATAATTGCAGGAATGTATCCAATCATAAAAACATTGGAGTCCTCTACAAAATGTAAAGAAGGAAGTAAGTGAGAAACAGCGTGATAAGGGTACGTTGTGGAGTGAGGATGTAGTGACAAAGATTGAGAAGGGTATGCTAAGATGGTTTGAGCATGTAGAAAGGATGGGTGAAAGGCGATTGACTAAACTAGTACATGAGGCGAGAGTGGATGGAAGAGTCGGGGCAGGCCGACCTCGATGAACGTACCACAATCAAATTGCGGACGTTCTCAAAAAAGAATGTACGAAGAGGTTAATGAACATAGATGAAGCGAAAGAGGTGTGTCAAAATCGTAGCAAATAGAAATCGATATTCTCTGCCTACTACAATAGGAAACAGGCGTGATTGTATGTATGTATATACGTATGGAAGACCTTCGCCCTGCAGTGGGATGCTATCCTGATATATCAGTTACTAAAAGAAAGTTAGCCCGTGATGTTTCAATGTTGAGCACAATCACCCAGTTTCTT
This sequence comes from Xylocampa areola, assembly GCA_935421205.1. NCBI lineage: Eukaryota > Metazoa > Arthropoda > Insecta > Lepidoptera > Noctuidae > Xylocampa > Xylocampa areola. Next base: position 17,488,455 of record OW285204.1, read on the forward strand.
TTACTTATCGCGATTGGCTGTTACAGAGGAAGAGTATCTTAGTAATAATTATTGTAAGAAGTTATAGGTAGAATTTTATTTTTTATTTTTTATTAGTGTTACTATAATTATAAGAATTAGAATAATAACAAAGTAACCATTGCACGGTATGATAAAACATAAGTTAATCCATCAAACCAGAAAAATATCGAATTTCATGACTAGAAATTGTATCCTTACCTAATTCAAAACAAGAGCCAGTCTCATTATGGTAATGCGGTAGGTGGCTGTCACAGCCACACTTCGGACCCGGTAAGAACAGCTGACCCTTCTCACACGGGCCCCTAGTGTAGTGGGGGTAGCAGCTGCCATCCGCCGACCAGTAGTGAGGACCGGAGACTGCGCACTAGAAAGAGAACGTTTTTATTGGAATATTTCATAAATCATTCATGAATTTTATAGAAACTATTTAATATACCAATATTTTAACTAAGCCCAGCAAAAGAGTTACCAAGCAAAACGTAAGACGTAATCAATAATCCTACAATGAGACACAGTAGATCATCATCAATTATCATCCGACACTAATTCGAATCACCTCCGCTATCTTTGAACTGGAGGTTTTATCTTCATACAGCAAGAACAGAAGATCAAAGTCACAATAGATCAAGATCTATATGTGGTTAAAATGTCATAAAGTAAAGGTAGAATAAACTAATTTAATGGAAAATAATAAAGGGATTAATGGAATTCGTAACTTATTGTCCAACATCCAAAACAGAAGCAAAAGTAACGAGGATACGTGCTGCTTTCGGTATAGAAATTTCCGTCAGAAGATCAGTGTTAAGTCACACGCACATACCAGGGAACCTATAACCCTCAACAGAGGTTCAGGAAACCCAAATCCTTCAACTAGGGTTCAATAGTGCAAGGGGTTAAAATCATAGGTTGAACTTACAGAGCAATTCGCCAGTCCATCTTCCCCGACGTCCAGCACTGATCCAGGATAGCAAGGTCCTTGAGTACTTCTGTAGTAGCACTTGCCGTCAGCAGGCCAGTAGATCAAGGTCTCGTCAGCACACTGTTGAGGTCTCACGCACATACCTTGGCGTTCGCTGGAATATGTAATAGATTATTCTTAGTCACGCTGGGGATTTCTCGATTTTGCAACAATCGTGATAGGAAATTATTAATGTTGCGAAAGAAAGGTCGACCGATTTCTGGTCATCTTTTTGAAGGAATGATGATGATAAATCTTATTTGGGGAGTGGTGGTCTGGGCTCAACAGTTCACATGCAACATATATCATATATATCACTGATATTTATCTATAATAGACGAAACAGGGAAATAGCAGGTAAGTACATAGCTATTTGGAATTATAACACAACTTATTAAGCTTGATGCAGTGAGCATGAGCACCTACAGCTTCATGAAGATTGTGGCTTCCAATTTGAGGACAACCAGCTAACGACGTGCAAAAAGTTTTTAAGTTAATTAGATTTCAAGTTTATCTCATCCCTAATCCCCTTAAAGAATTAAATATGACATATAACATTGAGGGAAGTCGTAAAACATGAAGGCTAAATACTACTAATACTTCACTAAAAGTGAGATTCACACGTTAATAAGAAGTAATCTAGGAACCGTAGAAAACTGTTATTCCTAGAATAACATCTAATTTGAATATGGAATGCTGCGTTTAATACCGGCCGACTATAATATTGTATAATCCGATCACAACGTTTTTCAAGGAAATGGAGGCATTTAAACGGTTTCTTAAAACTCCATAAAATACGGTTGTATCTAGAATGCAGAAGGTGTGGCGCAATAAATAAATCTAAATAGTTTCTTCGATATCTTACTGTTTAAGATGAAGAAAACTGTTTTAAATAATTTATCAAACGAAAATTATGAAACGAACCTACAAGATCTTAAGGAAACTAAGTTTTTAATACTAATTGCCTTTCGGGCGTTGAAAGTAAATAAATTGATCTCAAGTACAAACTAGATGGATAGTATAATTTTCAAGTATACATAAAAAATAGATACTAGGATTGTGACGTGTTTATAATCTTGTATGATTCCATTAAAGAGATTGATTTCATATTAATAATATAATATTCTCATAAAGTTTAAGTTCATTGCTAGTTAAAAGTCATTAAATACATATATTACTGAGACAGAAATCTGAGCCTATTAGGCCGTAGGCCATTATTCCAACTTCCTTAACAGAGAAAAGTTCGTCACACACGGGGCAGCTATTATTATATTTTATCTTCTAGTATCTGCGCATAACAATACTTAATATATATAGTATCTGGAACTTGGACAGTAATAAATGAAAAAGACTTTAAGTTATAATTTTTTGTACGGTCTATATTAAAATTATATATATCTGTATCTATCAGAATTTGCCAATATCGCTCAGTATCTGCAGATACTTACCGATAAAATATACATTATCTACGCGTTTCTATAAAGAGTTATATCGTTTGATATGAGAGTAGATATAGATATAGTATCTGCCTTGTGTGTACCTTTACTAACTGTAGGCCATTAAAATCGTTAAAATAAACTAGAATTGTGTCCAGTCTACGTACAACTTTCACTTATACAAAACTAAAACTTAAACACGTTATAAATTTCATAGCTAAATATGGCAACAGACAAGGTTACCAAAACTTAAACAGACACCTACAAAAATAAAAACAATCATAAATAATTAAATTTAATAATTAAAAATTATATTATTAGGTGGAATTTTAATTTTATTTTATTTTATAATTTATTTATGATTTAATAAATTTTTAAGATTTAATTTAGTAGTTGTACTTGTATATCCTAAATCATGACTATCAGTTTTGCGATTGTGTAACCTAGCAGCTAACTTTGTAGTTATTTACACGAAACTACTGCCACTTGAACACCCAACTACCACAACCCAATAACGTAATTGAGTCAAAAGTTCTGCCTAAGCCACGTAGGCATTCCCCTTATGTTTAAGACATCCTCAACACATCTTGACCCTTTCGTATCTAGAGTGCACGTTAAGACTCCCGTATACTACCTACTTTTAGTCAGACAATTCAGTTGGTTCTTTAATACTAATTAAATCCTATCCTTAAAACTAAACAAACCTGGACCTAGTTGTGATAATTTAGTCTGTAGTCTGCGGGAACACCTAACTAGACCTATCTTCTCGAAGCTCTGACGGTACAGTTTGTAAAGATACGGTGAGCAAAATCATTTTTAACGTATCTTGCAAATGAGTACTTAGTCTATAGTTCCTTAACTCATTCCCTGTCCAATGAATAACATGTACACTGAGGTTGGATGAATGTAGATGGCTATAAGAGTAAAAGAAGACCGAGGAAGCGATGGATGGATTGTGTTAAGGATGATATGGCTAGAAAAGGAGTGACTGACGACATGATAGCTAATAAAGATGTATGGAATAAGAATACATGCTGCGCCGACCCCAAATAAATTGGATAAGGGCAGGGGCACGACGATGATGATGACACTATGATTGCATAACTATGGTTTCTAGTTGGTGAATAGGGAACCTGTTAAATATCTTAATCTAAAAATGATTTAAAATATCTTAATCTAAAAATCTACGCAACAGATATTCTTGAACAGAATTAAATAAAAAGCTTAGTGGTATTTAGACCATTACACTAGCAAGTCAAAGGTCACAAGTTCGAATCCAAGGCACACATCGCTGACTTTTCAAAGTACATGACTTCGAAAAGTCAGCGATGTGTGCCTTGGATTCGAACTTGTGACATTTTACGTATTACTAACGCTAACTCCATATAACCTTTTGTAAATTTTGATTGTGTCCTTACTGATTGTGTCAAATAAACATTTCCTTTCTTTCTTTCTGTTAGAAATTAATTATCACTTGCTGAAGGAAAATATCGCGAAGAAACGAGCACACCTGAGAGATGTTCTCGATGGTGTGTAACGCCATGTCAGAGACTTACGGGTGGTTTAAACTCTGACACTAGGTTTTTCATCAACCACACGATAAGAACAGAATTATATATAAAAGAAATATTCCACTTTTCAGCTTACATTATGAGCCGTCAAGATGCTTACCTACCCTCTCTTGTTGAAAGACTCCTCCACCGGCGCAAAGTACTCCCCAGGTCGACAAGGTCCTCTCTCGAAGAGTTTGTGGCAGGTATTGGTGTGGGGAAGCTGGGCGGTGCCTGGGGGACATTTGCACTCCGCAATGGTGCGCCCTCCCCAGCGACCTGGACTCAGCTCCTGGGTGTCGGCGCATGGGTGGCCTTTCTGAAAGAAGAAATAGACCTTGATTACAAAAAAAAGTACAAATATAACACATTATCCACGAGCCCCTCTCTGGCCTCATGGCTAAGTAAGAGTAGCACAGATCTATCGATCGAGGTTAAGCTACGCTTGCCGCGGTCAGTCTGTGGATGGGTGACCATCATTTCATATCGAGACCCCTTCGTGCCTCAGAGAGCACGTTAAGCCGTCGGTCCCGGTTGTCAAATTAATATCTATGACATCAGTTACGGTTAGTTAGAAGCCTGACAGTCTGTCAGCCAGGCATACCACGAGATATCGTGTTACCCAATAACTGGGTTGTGAAAGTCAGCTCAAACAGAGAATTTTACTTCCCTTCAAAGAAAAGTACGCTTCGGTAGAAGACAAAAATCGTATACAGTTTTGAAAATAGCTTAAAAGCTATTCACCGGTGTCATTATAAATTCCTAAATGAAGACAGCATCCGGACTGATACTGAAAATTTAGTAACAGTATTCAATAACACTACCCGATCTGGAAATCAAACCCAGGACTTTACGCTCAACAGCCGCGTGTGCGACGACTAGTGGATTATACAGCCCATACTTAAGAATAAAGTAATTAGCTATCCAAATCTTCAATGCATACAGTGTAATCAACCACATCGTGAGTAAACATGTAACAAAACGGTATTTTTACGCCATCCCTTTGTTTCCTTTATCTATGACACTTATTCTACCTACAGGCAAATATTAATAAATGCTTAACTACAATTTATCATCACTAATCACGTAATTCATTCTTTTATGCTTAATTTGTATGTAATAAGTCAAAAAACGTTAATAGTGTTTGACTGAAATAAAAAGCTGTTATCTACAAGGTCGCAGCCATTATATTCTATTTAAAGTTACATAACATATCATCACGCCGTTTTTTGACGGGGTAGGCAGAGGTGTGCTTATAACTTAAAAAAGGGAGTTACATAATTAATAACTTTTGACGCGTGTATTATTACATTAGTTTTTGGTTTTTTTCTGACGTTTTGAACACTTTGCAGCGTACTTGGTCAGCTGCAAAGTACGATTAATCCGGTTAAAAGTTGTTTTATTATAATGTGTAGTGATCGCGAAAACCTAAGATTATTACCAAACGCACATTGCCCAAAATGTAGGACCCTCATTTTTAAAACTACTATAACATAAACAAACTAGGTACTTCATAAAAAATTACTCAATTAACTAACAACTAGATAACACACGATGTTGACAGCAGCCCCATTTTACTTTAACCGTCTTATGATTTATGTGAGAGAAATAAACACGGACAACTTCTTACATACAATTTTTACTAACGTGACACTGATATGTTCTTTGTCAGCTTTTAATTATAAACTACGCTATAGTTCACATAACATAACATAACATAGCATCACGCCTGTATTCCCCGAAGGGGTAGGCAGAGGTGTACATAGTTGTACACCCACATCTCACCAATACTGTTATTGAGTCCCATGTAGTAGGTGGTGAGCCTATTGCCATCTACCAGGCACAATTCCAAACTCCGGGCTGCTAGTTTTCCTAACAAAATAACTCAATAACACTTTGCCCGACCCGGGAATCGAACCCGAGACCTCATGCTCGGCAGGCACGCTTGGGACCACTAGAACAACGAGGCAGATATATTTCATATGGTAACAAAACAGACTCTAATATACCTATCTCTTACTTTCAGTTGAGTTTCGGTACATTTTAATTGTACCTATTATGGGACCCATATAAAAGGTTGTTTTTAATTAAAAGTTGACATACAGACGTATAAATCATTTTTGCCACGCATTAAACATTTTTATAAGCCACTTTTCCGCTTTATCGTGTGTAAATTGAGTACACAAACATTTTAAGTACGCCTGGCATTGCTTATGGAAAAGAACCTAGAGCACCCCTCACTTCCCGTAAATAGGATAACATCTGACTGAATATTAAATTAAAAAACATTTGATTTTCGAAAGTAACCCATTGCCTCATATAAGCCATAGGACACCAAACAATTAGCATTAAAATAATACAGCAATATAGTTCACCATGGAACATTTTAAACGCTGTATACTATAGAAAAGCTACTTTAACCCTTTCCCTGTGCACTGCCCCATATGTGGGGCACGGCGATTGAATAATTAAATTAATTTTGTATGTTTCACGCACAGTTGACGTTTTTATTTACTTTTGTCTAACTTTTCACTTCTTTGGGCCACGCACACTAGACACGTGAATTACAACTTGATTAATTATTTAATTCAGAACTCTTAAACTATTTTCCGGTGCCCATTCCGTTATTGTGAAACATACATTATAAATATTTTCGTTAAAAATATTCGGAATTAATTATTATTTTATGAGCGTCTGAAATAACTGGCGGTAGATAACAACATTTTAACAGCTTAATTTAACAATTATTTAAGACAATAAGTTTAATAATCTTCGTAATAGGTATAATAAGGTTTTAAATTGTGTAATTTATATATAGCCAAATTAGCGAACATTTCAGATGGCTTCCTACTTTAAGAAACAATAAGTTTATCAGTCGTACATGAAGATTTTCAAATGTATAATTACTAAAATAACATAACATAGCAGCACGCCTGTATTCCCCGAAGGGGGGTAGGCAGAGGTGTACACAGTTGTAAACCCACATTTTACCAATGCTATTATTAAGTCCCATGTAATAGGTGATGAGCCTATTGCCACCAATCGGGCACAATTCCAAACTCCGGGCTGCTACTGAGAATTTCTTAATAGAAAAACTCACCTCAAACCCTCGCCCGACCCGGGAATCGAACCCGAGACATCCTGTTCAGCAGTCGCGCTTGGGACCACTAGACCAACGAGGCAGTTACTTTCTAATTATGTGTTTATGGTAGTTATTATTATTTATTTATTATGAGCCTAAGTGTCCCACTGCTGGGCAAAGGCCTCCCCACTCTTCCTCCATTTATCTCTGTCTAAAGCAATGAAAGGAGTCTAGCTCATCCCTCAATCTCCGTCTGGGCCTGCCGCGGTGTTGCGGTTTTCCTGTATGACCCGTATATGACCCATTCTGTCGTGATTGATCGTTTCAGATGACAGATGTGTCCAGCCCAATTCCATTGCAGCATGGCAACTTTCCAAGTACCGACTTCGACTAAACACAACACTATAATTGTTGTGTTTAGTAGATTCCTTTTTTTGTATATGTATGGAAATCCGTCATGGACGAATATAAAGACCATATTACACAATTTTGAACATTACATAAACGTTTATAAATGCGTACATTGCATCGTATATTTAATAATGTCAGTGGTCAAGCTAATGTAACATTTTTAACGACAAAATGTCAAGTAACATAATACTTAGGCAACTACAACAGAAAGATGTAATAATGTACATTTTCATAAGACGATATATATTTTATCTGAGCTAAACAAATATAACTTTCGTGAGACACATTCATATTAATTATAGTTTAACGGTTATTACTCACGCGCATACTTCGGGATTGCCCGACTAGTTACGAACTCGAACGGAGCTCTTATTCATGAGCTGAGCCCGCGGCGATGTCTCATCCCGAAGTATGCGCGTGAGTAATAACCGTTAAACTATAATTAATATAAACAAATATACATAGTAAATTGTCTCCCAAAGAATAAACAGAACTAAGAGTATTTCTGACTGAAAAAATAAACCAAAATGAATCCTCATACATGTTAATTAATACTAACCTCTCATCTATTGAAACAACCTTAAATATTTTTCTGTTCTGTAGCTACTGTTTAATATTTAATTTTGATAGTTTAATCAAAAATACTTGGCAGCTTTAATCGTCAACACATATCCTGACGATTTTAGTCGTTTGTATATAAAGTGTTATTTTATCAAAGTACATTCAATCAATATAGTATAGGTGTAAGAATAGGTAACATGTATGCTCGCGTAAGAGTACATTTGTCCTCCTTTACCTTTGTTATGGACCACCTTTTCCTTTTTTTCGTGTGAGTAGAGAAGCAACCTAATATAAAAGTTACTCAAAGAGCCCGTAGGCTTCTGACTTGGCTTAGAGCCTCGAATAATTAGGGAGCTCCCAACGATTATAATCAATAAATTTAACTTAGGTAACTCCCATTAGTATAAAGGTGGACAGTGAAAGCCTACCCCGTTGATTACGTCATCTCACCATTTTCTTCTTTTATAATAGACCAATAAAACTTACGTATACTATTTCATACATCACATACTCCTCTTCTAACAGAAATCACGTTCACAAGTGTCACATCACACCATTACTACAAGCCATTAAAACTCACAACAGCTGGGAGCGAGAATCTGTGACGGTTACGAATATTAACTTAATGACCATAAAACTGATAATATCTACGTGTATTATAACACTTGTTTTGAAACAGAAAAAAATCTGGTAGTAATTATCAGAACAGTTTTAACGAAAAACTTTCGTCAACATGGAATTTTGAATCTATTTAACAGAATTAATAATAGTAAGTGTTACAATGTTTGGCAGGAGGCAGAACTTTGGGGCCACGGTTGCAAAGAGAGGGGACGCGCCCATCAAGTTACCCCAGAGAAGACGGTGGCACAATGCTCACATGCTGCTGCGCACGGCTCAAGGGAAACCGCGAGAAAGTCTCCCCAAGGATGTGCCCTAATAGGCGTTGCACATCGGGGATTCTGGAGCACTTAAGAAAACCCAGTGCCCCCTTTCATGTACAGACCACCAGCGTGGTTTTAGTTAGGTAAGAGTGCCACACTCCCTGGTCTTAAGCCCAAAGGCCGGGAGCCTTTTTGAAGGTTTCCCGCTGGTAGAAATTGATGGAGGACCGTGTGGTTTTTGTCGGAAGAAGTCTGGCATAGCATCTAAATTGGATTGGCACACGCACATATCAAATTGTTTTTGAAGTAATCGAGCTGACGTTCGGATATTCCGATCAAACAACCACTGTGGCAATTTGTTAGATAACTTATCAGTATCACTGGTTTCGTAACTGGATTGTACTTTCTGTTCAGATATATGTTGTGTATATCTCAAACCACTGCACCGCTATATATTATTTGTGAGTTTCCCAATTCGTATTATCTGCGAAAAATACTTTTTGCCCTTCACTAGAAATGTCTCCTGTATCGTATGTTTTATAGATAACAGGACAACCTCCTATACTCTTATAATAATCGTTTCAAAGTATATAATAGTATTAAATGGAAAAAGACTACGGTCGTGAGCAGGATTCGAACCTGCGACCGTAATAGAGTTCGTTAAGCATCCTTATAATGCTTTTCAAAGATTTATCTTTAATATATTTTAGTATTCATTAAAGCGCTATAATATTTTTGTTTTATCTTATTGCCTTGCATAAATGACACAAATACAGCAAGTTAGCTTATGTTTCTTCCGTTGAACATTTAACATCCTTTATAATAAACACTGAACCAATCCAAAGCGTTGAATAACTTGCCGTATGACCCTTGAACTAGACAGGGGAACACGTAACCTGCACAACCAAATATAAAGAAATTTCCACTTTATTAGAAATGAGATAAGATTCATATATCAATAGCAAGATATGTGTGCGAGTCAAAGTTTAGAGTGATTTAAATAAGAATTAGTTATTCCATATTATAAATTTTATACGTGTTAAAATATGCTGCTGTATTTGATTCGGACGAGAAGTGGGTATCCATGTCATGTGACGTCACAGCCGGCCTAAATATTGCGAAGCGCTTTCCCCAACCTTTTAATGTAGTATAGAGGTTGTGAGTCAGTTGCATGACAAAGGTATTGATCTCATCAGCCTAAGTGAAGATGTTCTACTTTTGAATTGCTGTAGCCCGTTGGCACGTAGACACAAACTCGTGGTAATCTTTTTCCTTTTGGTCATTGCGTTCCTCAAATTCGTGGCTTTGTGACATGTCTATATTATTTAGCTACATATTATTACTACGTTTCCCATGGTCAGTAACTGGGCTCATCACAACAACAACTATGTTTTGACCAACTCTGTAATCAACATTTTGATTATTATTATTATTAGCCACCAATAAGACCCTTTTAAAAAGTAATTATATTCCAATGCTTAACATATATACAATATGTATATATAGGTCACCTGTATAGGTATTGAATAGATAGCAATGACGTCGCACAAAAAGACGTGTTAAAAATATGGATGAAGAATTCGCGGTGGTGAGCAGAGGTCGATATGGCTTAGTGGTCAGAGCGCCTGGAGTATTAATCCGGGAGGCGCAGCTTCGAATCCTGTTCGCGACCGTATTCTATTTTCAAGTTATCATATTTTTGTAAATTACCCTTTTTTAACAAGCATGCAATGACGGTGGATTTTTCAGAGGTTCAAAATGGTATATTCAGTATCTAACTTGATCATCACACATCTTATTTTATTGACATTTATTACCGTCACGTCAATTACCGTCACTTTAACTACACATTACCGTCATGCCAGCCATCTTACACGTCACCCTTGGACAGCCAATAATTATATTATGGGAAACTGTTACCGTAACCTACTTTAACTTACTGTTATTTTGTATTATGTTAGTAATATGATGGGTAATTAAATGATATAATAGTCCAGTTACTGACATAAGTGTGCTAGGTGAAAAAAAAATACGCGTAGCTCAACAACGGAGGTGTAATTAAAGTCTTTTGTTAGTTTTAACTATTTGACATGGCTTTTAAATATTACCTCTAGCTGTGCCCCGCGGTTTCACCTGCGTTTATTTGAGGAAAAAACCTACTAAAATATATTCCACCATTATATTGTTGCAGAGTTATTTTAACACTATGATATCTCCTAAGATATTAATTGAAATCAAATGATGTCAAGGGCAATTTTGTTCAAAATTAAATACTTGTGATGAATATACATATGTGTATTTATTTGGATATGAGTTAATATGTTTATAAAAACACCTTCACAAATAATGCATTATTTTAGAATCAAATTTGATTACCATAAAAAAGGTTATAGTGAGGCAACCTTAAAGATAGACAGAAGCTGTCGCGGACTTTTTTTTAGAACTATTAAAGGGGAATAATTCCGTGATACATAATTTTTACGTAACTTTTATCGTTTACGCAGCGCACGCAACGGAAGCTCTCAAAAGGAATATTTTTTTCCCGTTTTTGCAACATTTTTCATTGATGCTCCGGTCCTATTAGTTGTAGCGTGACGTTATATAGTCTAACTGTTAACTAGCCTTCCTTAATAAATGGACTATTAACACAAAAATATTTTTTCAATTCGAACCAGTAGTTCCGGAGAACTAATCCGCACGATTTAAAAAAAAATATGTAAGAACCCCGTCCTGACAATGACGAACACAACAAAAAAAGAATTATCCAATTTGGTGCAGTCGTTCTCAAGTTATGCCGTGCCCAAGGGAAGTAGGGATTAATTATTATATAATATATATAGATTAAAACTTAGATAAAAAAGCAAATCTCTTCTTCCACCCAAGTTATTCGGGTCGGTGCATTGTTTTTCTCTTCCACTCTCCTGTGTTAGTCGTCACACTATTTTCGTTCACTCCCTTATAAGTACACTAATACATAGGTATGTACATGACGACACAACTCACATTATTATACCGTTAGAAGATCCCGGTATTGAAAAGTCGTGACCGATACAGACAAACGTATAATTTACGAAATACTATGAAGATGTGAATAAATTGCAATCATAAAATTGGCCTTGGCAGACGTGTACCTAGAAATGTTCTATAGGAATTACGAAATCATTTTTAAAATAGCTTTATTTTAGAAAAGATTCCGTCCGACTTGGATTCGACTTGAAGTTTAACAAGTTAAGCATAACTATTTGAAATTAGGCATCTCTGATTGAGTAAATGACTCTGGCGACTAAGGGCCCTAAAATATGAGGGGAACTTTCCCCTAGACGACGACAGCTCGGCGGCACCCGTCGACGCGTGTTGACAACGACGCGATGGCAACCATCAAGGCGCGTCGATAACTGCCAACAGCAGTTGTCGACCGTTAGCGGCAGCCGTCGACAACGACCCGACGGCAGCCATCAACGTACGTCGACGAGTCCCGGCGGCAATTCTCGGTAGTTGACGGCAGACGTCAACGTTTGACTGCAGCCGTCGACTGCAGATGAGCGTCGTCAACAACGTTTCCTTTCGTCTAAGACGCATTAAAAAGTGCAGTGAAAAAAAATTACTTGATTTCGAACTAAAGCTTACGTTATCTCTATTATACTAGGTAAAAGGTAAAATAAACAAAAAACTAATTAGATAAACGTTTCAATACTCAAATCATTCGATTTTCACACCAATCGGTTTCATATATATATATATATACTAAACAGAATGATGTCCCTGTATAATAAAGTTTCCTCAGACAACACCGATATCGACATATTTTTTAACACTTTGCCGCAATTTAAATCTAAAATCATGACGTTGAATATTGATTTGTAATTGGTTGCCTTACCCTAAATTTTACTTTTAAATTTTAATTAATATTGATTGTTTTTTTATGTAAATGTTTAATAACTTTATTAGAATTTTTATGTTTTTTCATAAATTTGGCTATTTTAAATTAAAAAATATAATCTCTATATTAAAAAAATTCAATGAATAATGAAATAATATTAATAATAATTTTATCGAGCTATCTCTGTTTTGTCCTATAAATATTTCTACATAAATTGTTATTAATTATGTATTAGTTATATTCTTTATATCTATTCTGTAGCATGTTAGTATGTAGTTTACTGTAAATGGTGTGCATACCTGTAAGTGACGTATTTACACTGTACATGCATTTTGAAAATTATGTTACTAATCCATTATTGTAAATATGTCGTTGGTTTGCCTTATCAATAAATAAATAAATAAATAAATATGGCATTCTTTTTCAAATGTTAAAATGAATCGGATTGATATCATGTGTATTCTTATTCCGTAATTTTTCTAGAGGTTCTATGGTCGATAAAATTGAGCGTATATCTTTATATGACCCTCAAAGTCAATGGCCGCATATCTTAGATTTCGCTCTTTAAGGAAGTCTATGGGCGATACTAAGCATTATCTGCATATTCTGACAAATACACTACTTAATAAAAAAAAAACGATCTGAGTCTGCTATATGCCTCCTTTCTTTTTTGTCATTATCCTGTTGTTTCTCTCAGCTTTCAGTCTTGAGTCGAGTTAAGAGAGTCACCTTGTGAATCATTCTTCGGCCCGACCTTAGCCACCAGTCGGTCGTAACCAAATCTCCAGATTTACTTATAACCCGTATAAACTGAATGATCGTTCATATACAGGTATGTGTTTCATCAGTATCGTAGCGTGGGCCTGGCCACAGGGGCGACCGTATAATATATGGGGTTGACTGCCAGGGGCGCCAACTCCAGTTAGGGGGAGAATTCCCGTCGTTTAGTTTCGTAAACTAGTGTTAGGGGCGCGGAATTTTATCTTCCCTGGGCGCTGGAGACTTCAGCTACGACTCTGTGTTATATGTCTACAGATAAGTATATATATGCGCCTAGCCTTTTCCCAATTACATTGGGATCGGCTTCCAGTCAAACCGGATGCAGCTTAATTATTATTACAGTATTTTACATGGAGACTCCACAACCCAGTTGCTTGCACTGGGTAACACGATATCTCGTGGTATGACTGGTTGTCAGACTTTCAGGCCTCTGACTACCCGTAACGGCTGTCATAGATCTTAATTTGACAACCGGGACCGACTTAACGCGCTCTCCGACGCACGGAGGGGTCTCGGTTTGAAAAGATGGTCACCCATTCACAGACTGACCGCGACAAGCGCAGCTTAACCTCGATCGATCGATCTGTGTGGCTGTTACTTAGCCACGAGTGTGCGGCTGTTATATATGTCTACAGATAAGTACTTTTTTATGCGTGGATACTAGTAAATATTAAATATAGCATTTACCATGTGACCACTCAATAGTCCCATATCGATTCAAGCAAATACCAAAACAAAACGAACCAAAAGCAACAATCGATATTAACATAGCTATTCCGGTTCTGCGACTACTTGTGAAAGACCGTGACCGATCGATCTTGTTATGACATACACACTGACCCACTACTGACTGTTAATTTCGAACATTTCACACTTTTGCAATGATTCCTCGGAATTGTTAATTTATTTATTTGTGACCTTGAATGTTATGAAGAATAAATACCCGATGACGTGACGGGGGCATTAGAAACGGTGATGAATTTTTTAATTTCTCCTTTTTGGACGCAAGCAAAACTATTGTCTGAAGACCCGACATAATGCTCTGTGGTAGAAAATTCTTGTGGCATTAGCATAGGCATTTTATGTAGAAAGGATTATCGTAAATAAATGATAAATATTTAATATAATTATGGGAACATCTTGTATTGTATTTTTTTTTTCACAGGTGCACTAGCTCTTCCTTCACTCTCCTAGTCCAATGCGACGGCAAACCTATACGACAGGAGAGAGATCAGGCCCACGACTGACGGGCTTACATGCTCTCCGAAGCACGGGGGACACCCCCAACTTCCTAACTTCGGGTCGCTACTGAGAGTTTCTTAACAGAAACACCCAATAACACTTTGCCAGACAGAAGAACCCAAGACCCTTAAAAAAGAACTCATAACTACACAGCATAGCTTATTTAAGATTCTTTCAATTGATTCTCGAGCCTCTACTTTCAAAAATGTCGATGGAAATTATCCAATCCACATAGGTATTCTGTTAAATCGTACGTCTGTCGTGTGCTACCGTTTGTCACATAGCACATTAATCACTTGTTACCTACTTCGCAATACGGTTATGTGGAATGCCGAATTCAAAAGTCCTTACACTCGAGTTAATCCTATTTAAGTACAGTAGGCTTCACGTCATTCGTAACAAAACCAGTATATATTATAGAAACTCCCTACTACGATATGCCAGCTAAAGGTCATAGTTTTACCACGGCCATGCCGCTTACTGTATCTGTCTAGACAAATTTACTTGGCACCTTGAAATGGACAGAGTTTAATGATATGTATTTACAGTTAGGTGATATGTTAGGGCAAGCTAAGTGAGAGAAAAACCGCCCATATGAGAGCAGAACAACGGTGCAGGCGACGCGATTATCGAAGACCGACGGATTCTATTCTCATACAGAACTAATATTTTTATAATCTACAGGTGTCTGTCTATGTGTGTGCATAATGCATATGAGATTTTTACAAAACATTTACAGATACAAAATAAATTATAGGAAAATGGCTTAATGGCAAAGGTTAACAATAAAATTCAGCACAAAATTTACATCACTACATACTCGTATTATAAAACAAAGTCCTCGGCCGCGTCTGTCTGTCTGTTCGCGATAATCTCAAAAACTACAACCCCGATTTTCATGCTGTTTTCACAAATGGATAGAGTGGTTCTCGAGGAATGTCATAGTATATAATTTATCATTTTTGTATACATTGGCTAAAATATATATATTCGTAGGAGGTGTCGGAAATAAATAAGCCGTCTAGGAGTTTTCGACGAAAACGCTGCCTAAACCCTTTGAGATAAAACAAAATGATGTATGGTGGAATTGTATATCTTATATAGGTCTACAGGAAAGTCCGCGATGGCATATGTCTATCTCTTAAGGATAACATACTATATCCATTTTAATACTTAAAAAAATGGGCAATTATATAGCTGTAATTGGAAAGCGGGAACGGGATCAAAATTTCATGATTTCTTTTGGTCGCGATAACCAACATCCACGCGGGCGAAGCCGTGGGCATCAGCCAGTATTAAATAAAACAATATTAAATTATGATACAAGTTAGCTAAGTTGGGCATTGCACTCAAGACTAGATTGCAGCCCGAGCCATAGCCGAGGGTTGAAATTGGTGCCGAGAGGTTACAAATATAAAGTGAAAAAGTTAGTTATAACTTAAAGTGAAAAGTACGCGTGCGTAATAAGCTGCATTATGGGCATAAAAGCAATGCAATAAGAGCTGTGCATCGAAAACGTAAAAAATGGTGGATTTTTAAGAAAGATTCAAGATATATATAGGCGTTTTGTAACAATAATACAAATTAAAACCTTATATAAGTATAATAACCTAAACCTAATATATACCTATAGAACCTCCTTAAATACTTAAATAAATATACACATAAATATAAAATAAAGAAACATATTATAAAAGCAACACTATCTAATTACTAAAATGAAACTATAATTACTATTTATATAGATACTTAATTTTCACCTAGCTATTCAATGTTACTCAAAACTATGTTTACATTTTTTTTGTTAATTTTTTAAAGCGCTCTTCATCCTCTCCTCTATATAATTCTAACTTTGCTGTGCCCGACAGGGTCCATAATTGATTCTATTTTTCAACATACCAACTGTAATATGTACACATTATGGAATGCAATAAAGTATTGAGTATTGAGTATAACTGAGGCTTCCATACTAGAATGAGTTTCTCTCGTGGAGGCCAATAAGTTTCTTTAGTATCTAGTTAAAACAAACCTTTCAACTCAGTAGATTTCTTAACACCACCACCTCTCAAGATTAATATCTTCATTCGTTTTTATGCTTCCTACATCAATGACAAGTATATTTTTATAAAAACTTATCCTTAACATAGCGCAGTTGCCATGCGGTATCGATTCCAATAAAATTCCGCCCGTACACCGTAACACCGTTTATTTAGAGTGTAAAGACAATATATTCTGAATAAAAGACCAGATAAAGAACCAATTTCAACTCTTTTCTATTCTTCCTATTTTCCTTAATTCTTTCCAAGAAGCCACTCATCAACAACTCTTGGCTTTATAAATGTATATAGGTATAAATGAAGTCTACTATCCATCAGATAGATCGTCCATTTTAGTGTTGCCAAATGTCCCGATTTTTGTGGGACGTCCCGCTTTTCAACGCATCCCGCCAGCACCCTGACGCCCAAAATCCCGCTTTACATCTACTCAACCTCTAAACAAATAAACGCACAAAGCGAGAGAGCGAAAAATTTATAAGACAATCTTTATTTCCAACATACAAATATTGATATAGAAATAAATATTCGCACGTTTATTGATCTACATTTTTCTGCGCCCCGATTTTTTCATCACAGTCCCGCATATTATCCACTTAAATCCCGACATACATAAAAACAGATCTGGAAGTCCAGTCCCTCTGTTTATCTCTCTCCTTTGTACTCCGGATCTATCTACGTGGCTCAAGCCAAGTTTACCCAACGATACCGAACGCCCGCAGTATGGGAATATAAGCACCAAGCAGCTTAATTGTTTATTCAATGGAAGCACTCACGACAAAAGATCCACGTATTACGTAACGCCGAAGTATTCCCGAAACTAATTCGCTTTAACATGAGCGAGATGTCTTGGGGTCATAGTACTGGTGTTGAGTTGCGCAATGACAGACCAACAACATAGCATAGATAAATGCAGAAGATTAAAAAGTTAAAATATAATTATATGCAATGTGTATGAACATAAAATCCTGTAAAGACTTAATGAAACAAATAATTTTATTGGATTATACAAAATCTTTATATAAACTGCCTCATTGGTCTAGTGGTCCTGGGTTCGATTACCTGGTTGAGCAAAGTCTTATTTGGTTTTTCTGTAAGTAAATTCTCAGTAGCTTCGTTGATAGCCGGAGTTCGGAATTGTGCCCGTTTGATAGCAATAGGCTCACTATCTCTTACTTGGGACTAAATAACAGCATTGGTGAAATGTGCGTGTACAGCTGTGTGGATCCCTGCCTACCTCGGGGAATACACGCGTGATGCTATGTTTTATGTGTAAAACCTTTAAATTTTAATGTCTTATTGCTGCCTTTGTGACTACACCTGACTAAAAACTACAGGAACCTCCAATAACATTTACCGGGGTCTCGGAATCCTAAATGCATTCAACCCTTCCTAATCTTACTGCCCTTATTTTATTCCAATAGAGTATTTATTCCAAGCAAGGTGGAGTAAGGAGATGTCAGCAAGACCATTTATCGACAAACAGTACGCTAGAACTTCTGTTCTTACTTTCCTAGTGCCAAGAACTAGCATTTCATACGGTACTCTATAGTTTTGTCCAAATTCTTTCATACTGTGGTAAATTATCGGTTTACACAATCGTTTGGAGGCGTAGTTAAAAAACTATTAAGGTTTGAATACCGTTTTTATTTCGTCATCTTTTACTACGAGTAAGTTACCTTAAAGCTACTAAAGATGTGAACAATTCTGACAAATAGAGCAAGTGTGATGTCGCCATTAAATGCAGGATAAAGCTGAAAGTTTCCTTTGAGTCGAGTTCGGTCACGTTCGTTGCCAAAGATTAAAGATCACAGTAATAGATTTCCAGAGAGCTAGTCATTAATTCATTGCCCGTGATCTTCAATTTGTTAACTTATACCGTTAGTCGCCAACCCAGCGTGTCAGATTATTCGGGATAAGTATTACGCCAAACTTTCTACTGATGTGTACTAACCTTATCTTTTTTCCATTATCATCTTATTTTAACATCTTCTGTCTCTCAAACGCATTATCGCATGCCTAGCGAAATCTAAAGTAATTTTTTTTTTATAGATAGAAAAATATGGTCGTGTGCAGGATTTGAACACCCCGGGCGCTCATCCAATTACGCCATCCCGACCACTGCTCACTACTCCGAATTCTTCTAGCAAATTGGAAACGTCTTACCACATAAAAATATAACTGTATTTTCTATGTTGTCAGCACGAGGATCTCACATGCGAGTAAATATGAGGACCGAGCTAATAGCCCAGGGCGCACACACTCGTGCAAGGGTACATCTCATGTTCCCTTCCATCATTAATTATTTAAATATAATTTAAAGTTCTAAAGAAATACAAACATACCTAAATAAATAATGAAGAAATAGTAACTTAGCTTAACATAATTTACTAACCTTATAAATGGTATAACATTTTCCATCCTTAGGCCAGTACAGCATGAGCCATCCTCTCGGCAACGCCGCGCAAGGATTCCGCTTCACATCAGCCCATGGTGGTGGTAGCACTGCTGCTTGGGATCCACACAACAATGCTGCCAACCACACCCACGCCGCCATTGTTAACACTCCAAATTCAATTAATCGAACACTTTTTAAACGTTTTCATTTTTTTTCTATATCGCTAACAGTTAGGCACTGCTATTTTTAGTCAGCCTAGTTTTGTCATTGTAGTTTTTTATCACTTATAAACTCTTTGTACTGTTATACACTGTTTTGCCATTATTTCATCTTAACTGTAGTTAGTCTAAGTTCAGTAAGACAAAAAACTCATTTTAATTGTCAATAATCACTGAAGGTTTTAAGTTATAAAAACATTACTTAACTAGTGAACATCATGATGAAACATTTTAACGAACACATTTTTTGTTGTTATACAGCAAGAAATAACTTGGTTACACACACTATTGTGTTTTTTCACATCGTTAAAGATCTTGCCCATAAAAACGAATGATGATTCGATTAGATACACTATAAAGCATTATTTCTGTTGGCTACACTGGCATCATACTTTTTGCTAATCGCGAAATTGTAACAACCGCTAGCTACAGTTTTAAATCAAAATCGTGATTTTTAAATTACATAATATTCTCATAACTTTCAGTGCGACACAGTTTTTTTTTTTGTTTCTGTGTAACTGTACGAGATTTTCTGTTCCGATAATTATTATATTTTTTCGTGTCGAGTTGGTTAGACTTTAGATTCTAGTGTGCAATCGTGCGTTGTACTCTAAGATAATGTTACGTTATTTTATATTGTCTAGTGGTTGTGGATAAACTGTTATTAGTTCATTAAAATAGCTAGATGTTGTAAGATAGTCTGTTTTTAATAATAACATTTGTGGTGTGTATACATGGGATTTTTAATAGAACTTTCTGAGTTAACAATCTATTAAATAAATTATGAATATAAATGACCAAAGATCAAACACTCTTCTTTAGGCATAGCGATGGAATCTAAAAGTGCCGAAGACTTAGTTATCCTTATTTATAAAAGTACTCTAAATGCGCAAACCGGATCGCAAATTACCAGTTTTTGTTATATTCAGATCGAATTTATTCCTCAAACTGTTGTTAATCAAAACTATTATCATTATCATATAAATATTTGCGTAGTAAGTACCCAAATAAGGCTAAGAATTGTCGAGAGAAAAGTCGAATGCTTTTGCCTAGTAAAAAGTATTAGTAAATATTAGACTTAGCATCAATAAACAAACAAATTCGATCAATATGTTAATACACCGTGAAGCAATCCAGATGTAAGGCATTAGAATTTTAAACGAATGAATATTATTAACACCGGAATGCAGATTAATAGGTAGCTGTTAAATAATCGCATGTGGTTATAAAAAATAAAAGATAGAGAGCAGAATAAAATTGACTAGGTAAAGTAACTGCGAAAGACTATAAATATCTTGAAGGAATTCGTACTGGAGTAGTTTTGGCGGGCGTAGGTACCTCTCTCGCCAGTGGCATATTCCCAATCAAACCTTTATACCCTTTCACCTGTGTGGTTACAATGATAGTACACGATTTTAGTCGTGTGTGACACAATTTTATGTTTGTTGAATTTTTTGATGTCTTAATACTCTTAATGTAATGACGAGAACTGTTGTTGCTTTAGTGCAAGTTCTTTTGTGCTTGTGTGTTACCTCACCCCCCGCCAAAAGTGACGAGCAAAGTTGTTCGATATTTAGTCAGAAGCCGTCTCCCGTCTGGTACTCTAAGATAAATGTATTAAAATGATTTTTATTTATACATGTTAAGGCCATGTAATGCCTATATTAATAATAATTTTTTAAGGACACATTGTAAATTATTAGTCACGAAAAGTACTCTAATAATAATCTTTAAATGATTGCTAAATATATATCGCCAGGCGTCTCCTTAAGGCAAGAAGAAGGGAACTTGAAATTTTATAGATACGAACATGTGACACGGCAACTCAGTTGGGAGAACCATGACAAAGTTTTTCAAAGATCTCGGGTTCGACTCCCTAACCTAAAATTAATGACTATAAAATCTCTATCTTCAGATAAAAATATAAGATGTAGTTATTTAGTCAGGTGGTGAGCCTATCACTACTAACCGGGCACAATTTTCTAAACACCGGTTTGCTTCTGAGAATTTTCTAACAGAAAAACTCATTAACACTTTGCCGAACCCGAAATTGGACCCAGGACCTCTAGCCTCTAGTTCAGCAGTTGCGTTTGCGACCACTAGACCAACGAGTCAGTACAAGACAAACATATCCGTTCCAATCTAATAGCCTACGTAGTAGGTAAACTTTAAAATACTTTTAACCTATTATATGTAACTTCTTTACTTTGTATACCTATATTTTTACGGAATAATTTAGGAATGAATAATAAAAAATAATTATAACAACTAAACTAAAATAGCGAAGGTTAATAACACAAAAGCGGCTTTTTGTGAAATGAATCAATTAAATAAAGATAAAAACCTACTTAGTTTTAACTGAATAAACATGAATTACATTAACAGTTTAACACATTAACTGCCTCGTTGGTCGCAAGTGCGGCTGCCAAGCGTCCTGGATTCCCAGTCGGGCAAAGTGTTATTGGGTTTTTCTGTTAGGAAATTCTCAGTAACAGCCCGGAGTTAGGAAGTTGGTGGTGTGACACCCCCATGCTTCGGAGAGCATGTAAAGCCTACGGTACTGCGCCTGATCTCTCTCCGGTCGTGTCGGATTGCCGTCCCATCGGACTATGTGAGTGAAGGAAGATGTGCACTCCACCTGTGTTTGCGCGTACACTTGTGCACTACTGTGCGTACTTGGCTAATCTCCATGGAGATAGGCTGCCGTGACCGAAATACGGTTGGGAGTATATATTATTATTTTTACAGTAACAGTTAAAGAACCAATAAATACACTCAGTAAATAGCACAATTTCTCTGTAACATTTTACAATTTACAGATAAACTGGACTTTAAATCAACGCCTACATTCTTCGCCTATAATTCAGTTACTATTCGATTATCGTAGCGGGCGGTCATTACTCGTAATCTGACCACAACTGGGATCGAAGTAACGGTCTTTGTTACCGTTCGGTGTTCGCTGAGCCTAAATGTCGAAACAACTACAATTTTTAACCCACTTACTGGTTGAGATTACGTCTTATAGTATAGATTAATATCTCACAAATAGGCATTGATTTTTTTAATTTGAAAATTTTGAACTTTCAATATTCAAGTATTCCTATAATCTTCGGATATAGGTATTAAAAAGTACCCAGAGTTTATCAAATCTGGTGCCTTACTGGTGACAAACACCCGAAAATATCATCGAGTCCTGCAAACCTTTGAAAATAGAATGTTATTTTGAAAATTGTTTACTTAAAGCATAAAATATGCTTCTACAAAAGGCTTCACTTAGCATTGTTTCAGTTTCTGGGTCTGTACGTGTAAAATATTCCTCAACAAATTGTGTAAGAAAACAATTTCTTTAACTGTTTAACATCTAGTTATTAAATGTCGCTTTAAGCTTATGATTTAGGATGACTTACATTGTGGTAGCAGTGATAGCCTAGTGGTATGACCGTTGAACTGACAAGTCAAGGGTCGCAAGTTCAAATCCAAAGCACGCACCACTAACTTTTCAAAGTCATGTGCGTATTATTAATTAATTATCACTTGCTTAAAACTGTGAAGGAAAATATCGGTGTGTAAAGCCATGTCAGAGACCTACTTGTGGTTTAAACTCTGAGACTAGCTGGTTGTTCACCAATCATACGATTAGAAGTAGAAGACATTGTGGTAGAAGTTCGAATTAAACCAGAAAACGTTATTATCTTTCGAAACACCCAAACTCCTCGATGCGATGTGAAACATTATAGGCAATATCTTAATTTCAAAAAAGAAAGATCTTAACATGACTAATCATAGAAAAACGCATTATTGACACGTTTGGTTGGTGGATTGTATTGTTTTTATTTGTATTTCAAATCTCGGGACTCGTTCCATAGAAAAGCCAGGTCTTTAGCTTGCCTGTGGGAACTCATGCACCCCATAGGGACAGGGGTAGGATGCATTATTATCAGCCTATATATATCCTATTACAGGACAAAGGCGTCCCATCCCTCTTTGTACGTATTCATTTGTTTTATACTTTCAAATTAAATCAGTTTATAGTACACATAGGTTAGAATTAAATAGATGTACAATATTATCTTTATGCAATCTTTATATACATTGGAACAAAGGCGGTCTTATTACTGTCCACCATTCCATTTCTAGCTAAGTCTTTGAGCAGACAGATGATAATTATCTATTTCCTTTCCATCTTCCATCTACTTAAATAAAATGAAATCCTGTACGTGGGTAAATAACGGCTGGACCGATTTGGCATATTTTATTTTTGTATTATTCATAGTAATAAAGTTTCCAGGGTTTTTTTTTTAAATAGTTGCCCGGATAAGTCTAAAAGTAATGCAATTTTAGATTTTTCCGAATTTGCTATGGTATTTTGGACAGGACAACAGGTCTGTCCGATAAGCTAGTTCAAAATAAATTTATGAATTTATTTATTCACTTTTATAATACACCCCCGTAAAGCGATAGAGTGGTCCTACCTGTAACCGAGACCACACAATTGTTTCAGTATATCGAAATAAATTAAGGTTTATTCACATGAACGTTACATCAAAAATGTTTACCGTGTAATATAAATGACAATAAGTAAATTTTGTGTAAAATAATATTATTTTCATCAGGCAATGTATCAGATTTCTTCTCATTTTTGTTTTGTGGTGGGTCCATGTGCATTTTAAGCAATTTATCGTTGAGTACTTACACCTACTAAAATTATTTAAGGACAAGATCATATTACGACGTGTACCAATATCATGTATGTTACGTAAAGTTTTCTTACTTATATAAATTTCCAAAACCCTAATCTTTAAATCTTAGTCCTTCGAATGCTAATCATGCAAAAATTAATGAACGGATTTCGATGGTATTTGCTATCCTACTTACCTCTAGTTACTTTAGGATATTTTTTTGCAAAGGATAAGGCAGAATTCCTGTGGGAAAAATTGATAACCGCGGCTGAACTGCATTTATTTTATTTAAGGAAATCATTATGTCGTCGCTCTAATTCTTGGAAATCTCTCACTAGTTATACTTAAATATAAAATATTGCATAATCTCTTTAAATATTCACCTAATTCAAGTCACAGCCCAGCCCTAATAAGAACATTTAAAGTCGCTACTACAACACTATCTAAGGAATTGATACAAAATGCTGTTACGTCAACCGTTAGCCGTGAGATAGGTAGCAAAAACACTAACAAGCATGGCTATGAGAATAAAAAAGAAAAAGGCAACTCGAGCAAAGGTAACCCGTATACAGCCTATGAGTACCGTCGGTAAAAACTGTTTTGTTTTTAGAACTGTTTGCAAACTCAATCATAATTGTTTTTATTTACTTGAATTTAATTTGTCTTGATTTGGTTAGAGATAAGTTCCTAGGATAAATACTAATTGGGATTTTACTAAAAAAATATGGTGTTTTGGGTCTGAGCTTTTGATACGGATAGAGCTTTTGAAATAAGGTTATGTTATCGGCCTGAAACACAACGCAAGACCTTACAGAACTCTAAGCAATAAACTTCAGAAAAAAACTTATTAATTAATTATCTTTTAATTAAAATTTGAACAGACCCCTAGAGTACAAACATATATTTCCCATAACTTTCTGAATCACTAATAAGACTGTTCTATCTAACGCAAACGCTCCTATCTTACGCTAATCTGTTTCTTGCTTAAGTTTATATGCCACGATGCATAATTAACGGTAATGTACTTATTGCAAAATGCATAGACCACCAATATAGACGATCGAAATCAAAACTATCCTAGAAGATCTAATAAAACCTACGAAATGGTGACCGCGCTTATACTCCATTAAAAACTGTAATCGGTAAACGATCGCTGAGGTAAAGCAATGCTGGCGCGGTAAGTCTATGGATGGGTGGCCGATAGGAGCCACCCTTCTTCTGAGCGTCTCCATTCTAAACCGTCAATTCCAGCTGTTTTTTTAGGCAGTTAATAAACCCCAATTTGGAGCCTATGGGAGCTTGAAGAATCAACACTAGGTATAGGTTGGCCTCAAAGAAGAAAAAAGAGAAGATTAAATTGCAACAAAACGTTGTAAACATTCAAAGAGTCTTTATAAATCATATTCGAAGCTGTTTCTTTTTTATAATGAATGTGATAAAAAAACTTCCCCGAAACAAGCATGAAAGTTGAATCACTGATTGAACTGTGAACAAACCATAAATGGAGTTTAAAAACAACATAAAACATACATAGCATCACGCCTAGTTCCCCGAAGGGGCAGGAGGTGTACTTAGTAAACTCACATTTCACCAATGCTGTTATTAAATCCCATGTGGTGGTGATATAATAATAGGTGGTGAGCCTATTGAAGAACAACCCAACAACTCTTTTCCCGGCCCAGTAATCGAACCCAGGACCTCATGCTTACCAGTCACGCTTGGGACCACTAGACCAAAGAGGCAGCAACAAACAACATCCTTAAATAAGACATAATGTAATCTACAGATAAATCTTTGAAAATTATAACTAATGTTTTTCCATTTAAAATGATAATGCAATTTAGTAACCTTTCAAAGACTGTGTAGATTAAGGCTAGCAATTATCTGCTTCTATTGACATACAAAAGAGTATTATTATTGAGTAACAAAAAGTCAATACTGGCAAATCTATTGTCCATCCTATAAAGGCTTTTAGGATTAACAAACATTGTGCCATACTCCATTCACAATAGAGAAACTCACCTAAGCTACAAACTTCATCGGAATGCCTGGATAAATCGTCGATATACATTAATATACTTTTAGGCAACCTAAATCTGCCTATCCTTTTCCCAACTACGTAGGGGTTGGCTTCCAAAGCTGGTTAATGTTACTGAATAGTGATTACCCATCTATACAAGAAACCCTTACTTAATAGTCTGAAATCAGTAACAAGCAGTGAGCAAACGTGATGATGCAGGCTGATTTCAAAGCCTTTCAACAACTCCATATCCTATAAAATTTCTTAGGCTCATTAAATTTTTGTATAAAATGTGGACTCTGCACAATGAGAAATTACAGGCAGATACAACCATAAACAGAGTTGATAGAATTTCAAATATTCAAAGTGGAATTCTATCGTCTCTAACCACAATACTGCTAACTAAAATGCCAAAATCATATCAGAAAGTGTTTTAGTATGGTTTGAAATTCTGCAAAGTCAGAGATTGTATGTAACTAGATGCCGTAGTGTGATGGACATGACATTACATAAGAAAGGAGTAACGGACATTATTTAACACCACCTATTGTGTGCAGGAGTCTTTAGTACTCGAATTTAACTGGTTTTCCTTTCAGATTAGAGCCCCGAAGTGAAATGAAGTGCTGCGACGATAAAAATTAGGCAATTGCCATTACAGAATAA
Organism: Xylocampa areola; assembly: GCA_935421205.1. Taxonomy (NCBI): domain Eukaryota; kingdom Metazoa; phylum Arthropoda; class Insecta; order Lepidoptera; family Noctuidae; genus Xylocampa; species Xylocampa areola. Next base: position 17,515,289 of record OW285204.1, read on the forward strand.
CAAAAGACGAATGTTTCAATTGTTTATTTTCTCTTGCGTCAGGTATATGAGACGATTAAAGCAAATTGTGTATTGCAGAAATCGGAATGTATGACAGATAATAAATTAATCATACATAACTGTTACAGTGTTTATAAATCACATTGCTTCATATGAGGCCTGGTCTGGAAGTCTGAGTTACTGCTATTGCACATATCGAGCATTGAGTAACCAAATCTAATAATCTGCAAGTTTAACAGATAGATCTATCGATATGTCAATGTTCCGCCTTTTTAGGAACTTGGAATCTAAAATATAAATTGGTGTTACTAGAAAACAAATATGATTGACAGATATCGGATAGACACATCAAAAGTCCAAGCCAGGTAAAAGTTATATACTCACTTAAACTCATAAAAAGACATGCTGCGCCCACCCCAAGTAAATTGGGATGAGTGTGGAGTGATGATGACTTGGAAGAGGAAAAAAGCACAATAACACATACACATGCTTTTCAAAGATTTATCTGTAACACATACATGCATCAACAAAGTGCCTACAAGAGAACCAGTAATTTATGAACTGACCTCTTTTTAATTATACAGTACAACAGGAAATAAATATGCCGAAAATAATTATCTTACTTACATAAATATTCACTTTAAACTATCTTCCAAATAAGAACCGTTTAAGATAATGTCCTCTAACTATTTAAACGAAGAACCATTAGTGTTGCCAGTTCTCTTTCAATGCGAGATAACAAAGAGCTCATAGAAAAAAAGAGCTTTTAAAAACTTTTGTGAGCGAGCTACATCTTTTGTTAATTAAACCATTTGTGTGTCAAATAAAATAATGGCCGCATAGTTGCACTGTTGCAACGGTGTTACAATTAGAATATTTTTGCTACCACAGTTACAAAGGTTAGATAATCTCTTTTGTCGTCTACATTTTTGTTTAAATGAGTTTTGAGTCGAGGTCCCAAAAATAGAGGTGCTACAGTAAAACGGAATTTAGTTGAACAAATGATAGCACTATTTAATATTTATTTATTATAGTTTTATATACTTACTAGAATATAAACGAAAATATATAAAAGCTGGATTAATTTTTACCGCTACTGCTTCTACTTATTGTGAAGTTGATGAACTGCTAGTATCATAGTTTAAACCACCATAAGCCTCTGATATGGTTTTACACACCATGGAGATCATCTCTCAGGTGTGCTGGTTTCTTGACGATGTTTTCCATCACTTTAAGAAAAATTGGTGGTGTGTTCTTCGGGTTCGAACTTGCAAACTTTGACACGTCAGTCCAGCAATCAAACCACTCAGCTGATTGATGAGCATTTAACCTAATGAGGAAATCAGAAAAATATATCCCTATAATATTCGAATCTTTATGACAGAAAGTTAAGCTGTCAACGATTTGTGGTGGTGTGAGCAACTAATTGAGATAATGTTATAATTTTGTACCTCGACCTCTTTTAGCGTCTCCGCTTTTCGCATCACAAATCATTTACGGCCAGTAATTCCTGAATCGACTTTTAGAATTGCAACTTCCCGCTTTGTTTAAAACCCTAGTGCTAGTTTCGTTTGCAAGCCAATTCCATTATGCATAGAGCGCGAGAGATATTTAAAACAATGTGAGGATTATGTAAGTTTAAAGTTTTTGGCAGAATGTGGGTAAATAGATTGTGCTACCGTATAACTCGTTCCACTTTTAAAATAATTAAGGCCTCAGAGCTACAAATTTTATGAGAAAAGTTTAGATAAACCTATATTATTTTTACTGTTCACTGTTAAATCGGTACCCTCTGATGTTACCGTATATAAAAATAGTTGTGTCTACAGCGTAAATAATACTAGATAAGGCCTAGTCTAGGACAAAATATAATTAAAGGAAAAGTGAATGAACCCGAATCCAAATGGCATGATGTCATTTGGATTCAGGTTAATTCACTATATACCACTTTTAAATGATGAGTACACAGAGCGCGATTAGACACAAATATTACTTGACCAACCTAATGCGTAGTTTTCTTTTAAGCAACCCTAAGAAAATAGAAGATGGCAACCACCAGACAAATAACTAGGAAGACGGAAGTGCATTACAGCATGATTTAGGAAAAGCCTACATCCAACTCGACAAACAAATTGCTTGTGAAATGATTAGTTGTGTAACATCGTGGCGCCTAGATGCACCAGATTCTTTACGAAATATGTATTCTGAGATGTCGGACAATGTTGAAAACTTTTGCGTTTATCAAAATCTTTGAACTCCACTAGGATATCTGCACTAAGAGTCACTGACGCTGATTCAAAGTTAACAAGCTGAAATGACAGTGGGCTGGTCATGCCTGCCGAAGGACCGATGGTCATTGAAGCAGATTAGCCCTTGATAGACCGAATCGGTAACGCGAGGGACGCTCCCCGGCTTGATGGCCTGCGTAAATCCTGCGTATTTTTGGACACTAAATACGATAAGTATATATGAATATAGATATGAATACGTTTTATATGAGCTTACCTACAGTGAGTGCCCTTTTGGCGTCTTCACTAATGTACCTAGTTGTCTTGTGGCCGTTTTATTTTAAGTAAATAGTTGGACGAATTTAAAACAGTAGAGTAAATTATGTCACTATGTATTATACTTGGCAGTTGACGTCGATAAACTGAAAGATTTTTTTTTAAGTAGTTAATAGTAAAGTATATCAATCACGTTATCAAAAGAAAATGCTCTAATCAAAGTACGAGTAACTAGGTAGCTATAATGTTTTAAACTTATTAAAATCTGACTTATCATAGGTTTTAACCAATTGTAACATTATTTTTGCGGCTTGAAAGATATCTATCACTCATAAGAGAGACGGATGAGTAGGGTTACACAAATCTGTCTCAAAAACCTGGAATGCGTTACTTCCACAAATAATATAAAACTAAAGCGTTTATCAGTCAAATTATGGTTTTAATTTCCTATCTATAAACTCTTAACTTTAGTTATCTTTTCCATTAGCTTTACTTACTAGTTAAAACACTTCTTTACTAACTACGACCGATCATTAACCCGGTCGGAAGCTTTTACAGTGAAAATATTTAAATGAATCAGGATATACTGATACCGTTTGTCAATGTTAAATGTCGTTTGTGGAGTTAAATGTTTTTCGACATATAAACTAGTGCACAAACTAGAGAGTGAACCTACTATGATGATAATTGCGACGGGTGTAGGGTTTCTATATCTATAAAAAAATTTGCTTGATAAATAATCAGCAACAAAACATGAGAACACTACAGAAAAATTACGTATATTTCAAACTAGCCGACCCAGCGAACTTCGAACCGCATTTTTATTCTGTTCGTTTTTTTTTTAATTTTCTTTTATACAGACCTTGTCCTGACAATAATGAACACAAAAAAATAACTATCCAATTTGGTGCAGACGTTCGGAAGCACGTACAAACATTTCGGCGATTCATTTTATTAAATTATTTATTCTATTTAGATTAAAATAATTGCTATTATATAATAATAATAAAATATAACACAGAATGACTAGTCTTTAAAACAAATACAATACAAAAACGCAAACCATAATATTTAAGTTAGAAAATCCTAAGAAAACACTGAACATTCGGAGGAGAGTTAAACCGCGAACGCGAAGTCGCGCGTTTACGTTGCGGCGTCTGTCCGCCGTCTATCCCGGCTCGATTACAACTGAAAGGCTTTAGAGCTTTCCGACTCGATACAACCTTGACGCCACTACGTATGCTGTGATAGCAATTTCCATTGCTTTTACAGGTTTATTAATATTCTTCCCTGAGAAATGTAATTTATAACAGTTTATAAACTTTTTGTAGATACTTAATGTAATAAAGAGTAAATACTTCTATATGTATTTATTATTAAATATAAGTATTACTGTAACTGGGTAAGTAAAATATATAACATAAATAACTTTGTTTTATTTTTATTTTTTTACTTTTATTATCATTTTCTTGTACATAGATGAGTAGTCTATAAGTAACTAATTATAAATATAGAGTAAATATACAATACGTTATGAAGGTAGATAATATAGGTAAGTTAGATTATTGCTCTATGGTTTATAAAATTAGTTATAAAAATAACAAATAATTCAATAATAATTTGTACACCACACGTAACACATTTTTTTTTTACGAAATAAGGAACTTGATACTTTCTTATCTAGCTGAGGGAGGACGCCATAAAGAAGACGAGAGGTAAAATGATAAAATAGAGGCTATAGCAATTGATCACATTCATTATTCGCTAGTAAACTTAGATAATTCCTTGAAATTGGTAAAGGAACCTATAAATATTTTGTACTTTATATTTATATATCTTTTACAAGGTATAAAAGTCGTCACTACGCTATCAACATTAACATTTTGGATCAAAGTAGGTATCGATTTACATATTTAATAACAAACATAACCATGCCTACTATATAACATTAAATAAAGCCGTAACAAAATTGATGAATAGCCATTCCCATAGCAATAAATTCATCACTAATAGCGATCCACGAATACGTAATAAGTACGTAAAGCCGTTCATAAGCAAACAATGATAATCTACGTATCTTTTACATTGTTAGTTTTTGGCTCTTAACAACTTGATAAATATGTTTTGTCATTTAACAAGCCTAAATAAATATTAACCTTTTTTACACAGCCCCTTGCCTCCTCGATACATTTTTCTTTCGTTGTTCTTGTTACGTAGACAACGTATAGTTTTTTTTAAATAGGTAAATTTTTTTGACATATTGATATGGCGTATTCAAACAATAGTTTGTTTCGGTTCATTATTTAAACATATGTATTTAAGAAATATTCACGTTTCTTAGCCAAAGGTCCCTAAGGTAATAGGTAGAGGTAGAATAGCTAGCTAGGTTAACTAATATTATTGAAAGAAAGAAAGAAAGTATTTATTTCAGACTCGTGGCGGAACATTGACAGGTACCTACAATAGGTACAGAGTAAATTTATGAAATGGGCGTGGCTGGGCAAGTCCTAAAATATAAGGAATTGCGAAAAATACATAAAGGAGTCACAGACCCGATTTTGACGAAAACTAAAACAGCTTCATAGATTTTTTTTTAAATCTATATTCCTAGCCAGGAATCGAACCCGCTGTTTGTGGAATTTAAGCGGATCTTTAGATAGAGTCTGTAAGGTAGGTAATGTTCCAATTATAATATAAAATAAAAAATTAAGTAAAACATTTCATCCCCCTACCCTTATCCCAATTTATTTGGGGTCGGCGCAGCATACCTATATCTAGCATGCAAAGTTTTGGCTATTTTTTATGACCGGCCGCCTGACTGACATCAATTACAAAAAAAACATAATAACTTGAATTCAACATCTAGAGTTCTTGAAACACCTACGCAGCACACGAAAAAAATCTTATCAACAAATCTCCCAAAGACAAAATCCTAACTAGAGCAGAACGAATATAAAAAGGACCAACAAACTTTATCCATCATTGTTTCCGGTTATCACGAGTGATGTAATCCAGTTTGTAGTGCATGGTGCCCATGACTCGGTTTACCGTTAACGAAGTTGATCGACCGCTATCATATAAAAACTACTACCATACGCCGCTACTATGGCAAGTCGATTGAATCGATTAGAATCGGGATAGCGGTTTCGATTCGATATTTTGATCCGATATAATTCGTTGGTATACGAATTTCAAATATTTATTCAGACGTTTTAGTTAAAGGCGGTCGTTGTAGTCCTAAAGTGGTCCTTTAGTTTGATCGAATGAGCTAGTTAAAGGGTTATAGGATTTACATGCAATGCAAACTGTATTCCCCGAAGGGATAGAAGTGTAAACATTTGTACACTCACATTTCACCAAAGCTGTTATTAAGCCCTAGGTGGTAAGCCTATAGTCATCTACCGAGCATAACGCCAAATTGTGGGCTGCTATCGAAAATTTCCTAATAGAAAACCTCAATAACAATTTACCCGACCATATTCATCATACATAGAAATTTGAGTCCCAAGCGCGACTACTGAGCCTGATGTCCTGGGTTCGATTCCCGATCTAACCCAGGACCTCATGCTCAGTAGTCGCGCTTGGGACTCAAATTTAGGAAATCAAAATATGTATGATGAATATGAACATAGACCTATATCAAGCCGTAAGCGTCACAGAAGAACTATTGTTATTAAATATTTAACAGTTATTAAAACGACCAAAATATAACTTTAGCTTTAACTTAATCCGTAACCTATAAATATTTTATTAAAAATTAGTTGACCCAGCGAACTTCGTACCGCATTTTTTTTTCCTTTTTTACAAACCTTTTCCTAAACGTAACGAACACATAAAAAAATGAATTATCAAATTTGGTGCAGTCGTTTGGAAGTTATGCGCGTACAAACATTTCGGCGATTCATTTTTATATATATGATGATGATAGATAGCACTATTAACCAATTTAGCATTGGACTGGTATGAGCTGATGATGATAAACTTGATTAAATAATATCTTAACCCATTAAAATTTCAAACTGCACCCGTTTATCGTCCTCATTGTAACTGTGGTGAGAATACTTAAAAGTTAAAAGTTAACATAAACTTTGGTTACACGCTGTAGTTTAATATGCGACTAGTAACTATTACCTCCGTTTCCGTAATAGACCGCGTTTCTACCTGGGGTCTCTATGCTGACATTATGACATAGATAATTGTCTAAATGGCGCGTTAATTTTGCACCGTTGAGCAGGCAAAGATATAATTCAACTGGGTAGGTACTTCTTTGGGCATAGCTTGATGTTTATTTCGATATTCTAACTACGTTGACGTCCCTGCTTTCCACGATTGTTAATTACTATAAATAATCCATACATATATCTAATATATAAAATTCTCGTGTCACAGTTTTCGTTGCCATACTCCTCCGAAACGGCTTGAACGATTTTGATGAAATTTTTTGTGCTTATCCGGTATCTATGAGAATCGGCCAACATCTATTTTTCATCCCCCTAAATGTTAGGGGTAGTCCACCCCAATTTTTTTTATTTATATGGCAAAACAACGTTTGCCGGGTCAGCTAGTATATTATAAATGCTAAAATAACTCTGTTTGTTTGTTTGTTACCTTTTCATGACGAAACGGCTGAACGGATCGTAATGATATTTGGCAAGGAGTTAGATTGGACCTGAGAATGAGAATGACATAGGCTACCTCTTGTTACGCAGACGAAGTCGCGGGCACCAGCTCGAAGAAGTTCTCTCAGAAGTTGATAAGACTGGTGGAAAATTTGTTAAAAGTCAAAATATTCAATATTTTTATATTTTGGTGGTAGCCGCCATCAATACGGTCTCCTTCTATCTAGCTATGTCACACCAAATGTTATCCATGCGCCAGGTTCTGATGTTATCCTACTATCACACTCCACTAACCAAGCCATGGATAGATACTACTGTAATATTCTACACCTCAGAGCCTCTTCTCAGAGTATTATTATAAGTTAGATAGTCTTTCCTTCATAGAATATTATCGTACGTTATACTATCGAGTTCGAATAGTACTGACATAAACAATTTTGCATTCTCAAGCAAGAACAGATTTTACGGTCGCATACGACGACGCAGCTGTTTTTACTTTATTAGCATTACATAATTATCTTGTAGTAATATATGCATTTTGTAATAAAATTACATATAACTGAAGAATTATTTGAATGAAGGGACTTTATTTGAATTTTAAATTAAAGTACTGACAGCAGACTTTGTAATTATGTTATTGGGAAGAGATTCAAATATTTAAAAGTAACTAACAAAAAGTTATTATATTAAATGGGAAAAGAATACGGTCGCGAACAAGATTCGAACTTCAAAAGAGCTCGAGATGGCTTAGTGGTCAGATCGCCTGGAGTTTTTATCCGGGAGGCGCACGTTCGAATCTTGTTCGCGGCCGTATTTTTTTTTCCATTTAATATAATATCTTTAGAGTTCGCTAAGCATGCGTTAATGCTTTTCAAAGAATTATCTTGAATAGGTAACTTACAAACAGTTCTGAAAATAAACTTAATAATATAATTAAATAAAAAAGTAAGCACGAATTTCTATTATTCATATTGAAAATTCTTCCAAGATTTACCTGATTTACCATACACAAACTAGCTAGTCTTTGTATAGACCGAAACAACGGTTAACGTCAAACTTTAAAGCATTATTTCACGCAGCTGGTGGTGAATGTGAACTGATAACAACGAAGGATTTATTTGCCCGATTATTATGGATATAGAAAAGATAAATAATTGTACCTAGGAATTGCAGTATCAGTTTCATTCAAATCTGTGCATATTCTATCTCCTATCTTTTTATCCTCTACAACTCACATTTTATCAGTAATCGATGGAATTCACGAACACCATTTACATTACGAATTAAGATTAATACATGAACAGGCAGTTAACTTAATCATCGTAAGAACAGTTTGACATCAGTCATGCGTCACTTAGTCCTCTACAATTACTATTCAGGAAGCCATTATGAGAACCATCATCATAAACATGCTATTGGAGTCTGAATGCTTAGCAACTGATCGAATATGGTTAGGAACCAGTCGACTTCAATTCTGACCGTACATGTCCACTGCAATGTAGTCAGGAGTTAGTAGCCGCTGGGCCGCATAATTTGATTGGTATCGACACACATTTTAACGGTATCCATCGTTCTATCCGTATCTGTAGTCCTCTAATCTTGTTTTGGGTACTTCTAACAACTTAAGGATCAAGCAAAGCTACCTATGTCTTATTTGGTTTCTGTTTTACTATAAAATTTTTTATAAATGTTTGTTAGTCTAGTCCTGGATGTTTTAATTATAGCCTGAGAGTGATTCTCTTTAACAAACACTAAACCCACTGAACGTGCGTAGTTCTGCAGAAGGTGACGTTATCTCTTAATTAGCTGAATTAAAAACAGAACTGTCTATTTGTCTAGCTATACTTAGTCTTCTATATCGCTTTTTTCAGCCTTCAGAAAGATGGATGTACTGTTTGTTCTATGCTGGAAAATTATGAGACCATACACATCTACAATGTTGTAATCTCCATGTTACTGACCGTCGATGAATTCTATCACACAAACGTTGGCACCTCTGGTGGCGTTATCTTTAGAATTATAATAGTGCGACAAAATAGCCTTATGTAAGGCTATGATAGGTTGCTCAACACCAACCGCCGTGAATTTGATATGCGTCCGATTTGGCAATAAAGATCGAAGATATTGCACAAAGGAATTTAGCCTTTAAGATCTCGTGTTAAGGTTTAGTAATGGGAGAATGGCTTTGCTATCAAAACGTGTATCGTTTTGCTTATAAACCGGTAGGTATGCTTAGGGCTTTGGATGTGAGCTGTGGTGTGCAGTGGTGTCATGTAATACTTATTTAATATATAGTTCTGATCCGCGCAGGAGCAAAAAGATCACAATTTGCAGTTGGGCTGCTAAAGATCCTGCAAAATCACAACAACCTATAGTAGTTTCATGCCATTAATATTATTTTTTTAAACACTAACAATACTTACTCTAGAACTTGATCTAGTGTGATCTATTGTTGTATGTTATTTTATCACTTGTTGTAGCGTTTCATAATCTAAGCAGGTAACCTTTCACCAGGTGTGACTGCCTCGTTGGTCTAGTGGTCCCAAGCGCGACTGCTGAGCATAAGGTCTCGGGTTCAATTCCCGGGTCGGCAGTGTTATTGAGTTTTTCTGATATGAAATTATCAATAGCAGCCCGGAGTGCGGAAATGTTTACGATAGATGGCAATAGGCTCACCATCTATCACATGGGACTTATTTACAGCATTGGTAAAATGTGGGTGTACAATTTTGTACACCTCTGTCTACCTGCTCGGGGAATACAGGCGTGATGCTGTGTATGTATGTAATTATGTATGTGAAAAATAAAAATGTAAATTGTGATCTTTTGAGCCGACACATTACCAAGATTAGCTACCTCTTCATTTCCTGAATAATTCCTGAGAAATCTAACTTTAATTTCTACCTACGTAAATTGTAATAATTCATCTAAAATGTGGAATAGTATTGTTGATTATCCACAAAACTTTGAATAGGAAGCCAATTAATACTATTGAACTATCGTAATTTTTTACTATATTTCGATGGATGTAGATGACCCATATCTCGTGTCAATATGTAAGTGAAGTAAAGATTTTATTTTGTACCTATTATTTAGTATGTATAGTGATTAAATAGTTAACCCAAACATTCACATCATACATTGTACAATGAGTGTTTTCGGTCTTATTGTACCTACATTCTACACACATAATTATTGTGTAAATGTAACACTTTTTAATTACTTTTAACATGTAACATGCTGTAATGGACAACAAGCATGAATAATTTATAACAGACTTCGCCTTTTATTATCTACAATTAAATATGCAATTGTAAATTATAGACGGACAAGTAAATTATAGGGGTAAGTTAATTAAAATGTATCATAACAATATTATGTGGCAGTTTTACTACTTAATAGTTTAAGTTATTGTAGTAACACTACATCTAAATATCTGTGAGGCAATTATACAAAAAAAATACAATAAACTGCTCTCTCTTAACGTATCTCCATCGGCGATACACTGGTTTCGTAGTTACTTGTCTGGTCGTCGGCAGCGTATTTGCATTGAGGAAATTTCGTCTTCTTGGTGTAATAATACTGCCGGTGTGCCTCAAGGTGGCGTTCTATCTCCTCTACTTTTCGCAATTTTTATAAATTCCATATCTGATCAACTACTTTCTTCTTACCACCTTTATGCAGATGATCTACAAATTTATAATAAAGCCCCCTTTACAAAACTCACTGAGGCCATTTACACCTTAAATATGGACCTGGCTCGAGTCTCACAATGGAGCAAAAGATACGGGCTTACAGTCAATCCCGCAAAGACTCAGGTAATTGTGGTGGGCAGTTCCAGGATGATTTCTAAGATTGACTGGACTACGCTTCCTCGAGTTTATTTTGATAACACTTATATTCCTTTTAGCGAACATGTTAAGAACCTGGGGCTAATTATCGATAGAAATTTGTCTTGGACTGCTCATCTGCAAGAAACCAGTCGTAAGTTGTTTGCTTCCGCTGGGTCTTTAAGAAGATTGCGCAATTTTCTTCCAATTACCACCAAAATTGCGTTAGCACAATCCCTTCTTCTTCCTATCCTTGATTATGCTGATGCTAGCTACCTTGATCTCACTGAAGACCAATTAGATAAGCTTGAGCGACTCCAAAATTTTTGTATTAGATTCATATTTGGCCTACGCAAATATGATCATGTTTCAGACTTCCGTATTAAGCTCAACTGGTTACCTATCCGCCTTCGCCGAAATACTCATATTCTTTCTCTACTTTACAATGTGCTCTTCCTTCCATCTACTCCTTCTTATTTAAAAAACCGTTTCCAGTTTCTAGGTGATACTCATACACGAGTCCTGAGATCATCGGAGAACCTAAGACTGAAGATGCCAATGCATTCCACAAAATTTATTGACAAATCCTTTTCAATACAAGCAGCGCGTTTGTGGAATGCATTGCCGGTCTCTATTCGACGTGCCCAATCACTTCCAATATTTAAGAAATTGTTGAAGGACCATTATCTGTCTTTACCGTTGCCCTAAAATAGTTTCAAACACTACTCATAAGTTTATATATTATGTACTATGAATCTTTTTATATTTGTCTAATTAAAAAATAAAAATGAAATAAATAAATAAATGTTATTAGTATGTTATACTATATTAACTGTAATAGTATTTATGTACACCGACAGCCCTTAATTTTTATTAATGTATCTTCTTTCCATCCTAAGGTTGCCTGGAAGAAATTGCCGTGTGCGATAAGGCCGCCCATTGTACTATTTTTATATAATAAGATTGCTTAATGTATGTTCATGGTGTACAATAAAGAATAAAATAAATAAATAAATAAATAAACTGCGTTATCTACAATATCAACAAGGAGGCTGAGTTGCCCACCGAGTTACCATCAGGCGAGTTGGCGGCCAAACGTAGATCCTTCTATGATAAAAAAAACCTACCAGCGCACGCAACAGCGTATGCAATAGGTACTTAGCTAAAAGTTAAGTACAAGTTCAATTAGATCATAACTAAGCAATTAATCCAGGAAAAAGACCTTTAAATTCTTATGATCCAAATTCATCAACCAAAAAAATGGAAGTTTGACTACGGACAAAACAGCGCCTTGGTAAAATTTAACGGCAATGCTGCTAATACTAACGAATGTAACGGTTATTGACATTGCAACACTATCGGAAGATAGATATCTGAGCGGTGGCTATGTCTTGCCTCTTCAAACGCATTAGCATACAATGAAATCGTTAACCAACTAGTATTTTCTACGTGACGGTCTGACGGATCGGAATGTCTCGTACCTATTTAGAATTTCGATTCACATTTTGATTTTTCATAAAACTTCTTAAAGGAATAAAGTTAATGTACTTAGGTAGGTACCCTTTACTGTAGGTACCATGATGATTTGTTTCTACTAACTATTCTTGCTATAATCTTTAAGTAAGAGGAGAAGGCCGAGGTTTGCATTTTTGATTATTTGTTAAAAACCTCCAGCTGCTGTTGCAACATAATAACGAAGAAATTCCAAAAGAGCGCTTGGTGCGGCGTCACCACGTGCCAAAAAAGAAATGAGGAGGGATAAATAAAAAATACGGTTTCTAAACTATTGGATTATAATACTTTTCGTTCAGGTCTCCCCATTTTATTATCTATCCGTCTTCAAATGTCAAATCCAATGTGTCAGACTTCATTTATGTCATTTTGTGATTTTGCATGATGTTTTGGCAGTTTTGTACAAGAAACAGAACTTATTTTTAAATAAATAAACGTTTTAAATATAAGTTGCTAAGTTCAAATCCAATGTGATGGATCGAGACAGAAGTAAAAATGCGTCTGAAGGAATTGCGGTAAGTGCAACTTGTAATATTCTATTGGAGTTCGAAGTTGCAAAGTCAGAAAATTTATTATGATCAACTATTCGTTATTGAGGTCTTTTTTATAAGATGAAGGTCAAGTTCCGTTTGTATAACATAATCTCTATTTGAATTTAAATGATCAGGTGTGTCGATATCGTAAATACCTGTATTAACTCGTTATTTGCCAATTACTGAAACATCTCCTGTTTTTATGAACGTTAACAAGTTCGGTTTAACATGTTCAATTAATCTTCCTCTAATTCCAATGATTTACCTAAGACGACTCACTGACCCAAACTGTTTATCCAACTGAGAGTAGAAATAAAATTACCTATTTATTTTTAACAGCCTATGGGCATCCAAGCCATGAATGAAACGGTGCTCAGTGACCAGCCAGAGTCTCGCTATGAATGTCCAGTGTGCCTCAACTGGTTACGAGACCCGGTCATCACAACATGTGGTCACAAGTTCTGCAAGAGCTGTATTACGTCTTGGTTACAGTATGTCTTTTGAAATTCTTGTTAGTACATAACATAGCATCACGCCTCTGTTCCCCGAAGGGATAGGCAGAGATGTACACAGTTTTCCATCCACATTTTACCAATGCTGTTATTAAGTCCCATGTAATAGATGGTAAACCTATTGCCATCTACCGTGCACAATTCCAAAAACGAGAATTGTCTAATAGAAAAACCCACTAATACTTTGCCAGACCTGGGAATTACAACCAGGATCTCATGCTCAATACTCACGCTTGGGACCACTAGACCAACAAGGCAGTTTTTTTGTTAATACTATATAAATATTTAACTTTTTTGCATATAACAGGTGGTTACAGTTTTGTTAAGCTATGCCTTGGCTGCCAGAACATACTCTCATTGTCCGCAGCTAGTTGTTTATTTAAACACCTTGCAATATGCCATAAGGAAGCCTTATGTGACATATTTTCAAAATATATTTAGCCTGGAATCTCCAGATTAAGCTTAATTTCTGAAGAGATTGATAATTTCTACCGCCCATTCCAGAACATATAACAATAGTGTTGTATGTTTATGTAAAAATTCTAACAATATTAAGTTAAAGTGCATAGTGTAGGTACTAGTACACTGTTTAAACACATTCCATCATGCATTTGTCATAATTGCTACTAGTGGCAGCATTCAAAAAGGGTTGGCTGTCAGCCAATACGTCCTTTTATAAGAGTTCCTTACCCATTAGTAAATTTGACTATAATTAAAATTGTTTCTTGATACTATGCTCAATTGAGTACAGTAATAATTATATTTAGTATACTTACAAGTATTTTATAGACATATATCTCAGATGCTATGTGCATCTGATGTTCTGTTCCATGCAGAAATCACCCACCACCACTGCTTCAATTGTGTCATGAAATTCATCATCTGATACTAAATTTATACCATTTTATTGCATTTCAGAAACAGTGGTCATTGTCCCATAGACAACATAAACCTCAGCATGAAGGTGGACATATTTCCTGATAACTACACTAAGAGGGAGATACAGGAACAGAGGATGAACTGTCCATTTTCTACTAAAGGTATATATATTGTTTTAATTATTGTTTAAATATACAAATCAACAAAACAAGTAACATTAAGTAAGCCTGACAGATAAAGTTGATGCCACAGATTTATATTTTAATAGATACAAGTATGTCTAATTGTGTAAATACCAAGCACATCAGTTTTTTTTTGACTTCCTTCAATTCAAAACATCTCTATTCACTCAGCCAACATTTTTCGACAGATTATATAGTCAATTGTACCATAATGCAGTATTTTTTTCTATTTTCTGATATTTTATTATGGAAACTGGGCAGTGGACTAATCTTAGCAGTTAAAAAGTTGGTGCTGTGCGCAGACATTGAGGCAAAATATGGCACGCAAAGTATGTAGACTCCATGGTTGATGCAAATAAATTAAATAAAATAGCCAATCAATTAAAACATAATAATTTTTTTAATTTGGTAATTGATGGAGCTGCTTCAGTCATTGTCCATTTTACTTTTCAGGTTGCACAGTAAAAGTGACACCTCTAGACTTAGACGCACACATAGCAGCATGCAAATTCAACCAACCGGAAACATCTTCCAAGCCAGAGATACGAGTGCCATGTTCCTTCCAAGCTGTAGGCTGCAAGGAGACCTTTGATAGCCAGGAGGAGATGAATACACATGTGCAGACTGATGTGCAGAAACATATGAGTGTAAGTGATTTATTTTCTATTAGTTAGCTGTATGAGCTACTTATTATCTGCCTCGTTGGTCTAGTGGTCCCAAGCGCGACTGCTGAGCAGCAGGTCTTGGGTTCGATTCCCGGGTTGGGCAAAGTGTTGTTGAGTTTTTCTGTTAGGAAATTGTCAGTAGCAGCCTGGAGTTTAGAATTGTGCCCGGTTGTTGGCAATAGGCTCACCATCTATTACATGGGACTTAATAACAGCATTGGTGAAAGGTGAGTGGACACCTCTGCCTACAGCGTGATGCTATGTTATGTTATGAGAAAAAAAAATATCAGCATAAGAAATCCATGTGAAATTTAATAATACTTTCACGAGTATTCAGATTAATCTAACAAATCTGTATACTCGAGAAAGTACAAAATTGTACTTGATGACAATTGTATTTCTATTGTGTTTGGTAGTTAGCGACTCAACAGATATTTAGTTATAAAATAGTTTTAAGTACAATAATGTACTCTTTTGCTTGAGTCTTTACATTGAAATCAAAATATAAACAGGGTTATGACATATTGTGTCATTCTTGGAGAAAAAGACCTGAATTTTAATGATACAGTCATAAGTTTGCTAGAGCTTAATTCAGTAGAACTAGTCTAGTATGTATAAGAAAAAACTAAAATAAAAAAATCTCAATGTCAAGTGATCACAGACATCACTGAAGATTGATTTATTAAGCACTTTTGCTTGATGCTTTTTCCATATGTTAATATTTCCAGTTTCTCATGAATGCATACTCTGAGATGAAAATCAACAATGATATGTCGAATGCTAGCATTGACGCTAAGGAGCAAGAGGCGATGACGTTGTGGGAAGCACCTGACAAAGATGGCGACCAGGCTGCATCCGCACCGCTCAACAACACCAGTGCACTTATAAGGTAAAAAAAAAACCCTAACTAAGCCCTTTGAGATATAACAAAACAATGTATGGTGGAATTGTGTATCTTATATAGTTCTAATGAAAGGTCCACGTATGTCTATCTCTTAAGGATAACATACTCTATCCATTTTAATACTTAAAAAAATAGGCAATTATAAAGGTGTAATGGGATCAAAATTTTTTGATTACTTTTGATCGCGATAACCGACATATTTCTTTTCGTGGGGTTGTCAGGTGCCACATCTGTTCACTCTTTATACATATAACGGGGGGGGTTACATGAAGTAACCCAGATTACCTCTTCTAATGAGAAAACACATGTTGGTTAACATTGACTCAAGATACAACTCTACATGATTTCAGGGCCCTATACGAAAGAGTAGTAGTATTAGAGCAAAGGAACCGTGAACAAGACATAGTTATAGCCAACATGTCGAAACAACTGTCCGCCTTTGCTGTAGCCAAGATGAAGCAGAACAATGACATGTTACTGCGATATTGCATGGGCAACTACGTATGGAAAATTGATAACTTTAAAGCTAGATTGGATGCGATGTTAAGGGATCATTATAAGATGCTGTATAGCCCCGGTTTTTATACGTCGCCCAACGGTTACAGGTAAGAAAAAAACATTTCATTATTTTTTCTATATCATATAAAAGCCCCAGCGCAACCTAAACTAAATATAACAAAAAATAATATATTAATTAATTAATATTAATGCAAGATCATATTCCTGATTATAAACTTAGCAGCATCAAATTTGGTTCAGATAATATACCCAAAACTATTCTTTGATCTAATTTATTTATTTATTTATCCTTATTTAGTTTTAAATTGTCTGATTAATTCTTCTCGTTTTCTCTGGTGCTTAATACATTCATTATGACCTTAGATTAAGAATGTGATGAATGCCATCTAACATGACATATTTCATACCTTAAATTTTATTGACCCCATACATTTTCTGTTCGAGATTGGAACTTAAAATTTAAATAACAAAATGTGAATAATTCGAGTTCATGAATTGGTATGTAGCAATTTCATTGCCAATGCCGAAACATATAAAGTTGTAGAAAAAGCATAAAAGGTTGAGATTTTTTTATAAGCTAAATAGAAAAAGAAGACTGTACTGTTCAGTTTAGATAAATCTTATTTAACTGTTCCAAATTCTTTACTTCCAAAGATTTTGCGTCCGCCTCAACATCTCACCGCAGAACCCTCACTGCTTCGCCCTCCACGTGCATTTAATGAAAACTGAAAACGACGACTGTCTGGACTGGCCGTTCAACGGGCGCATTTCCTTCGCCATGATCAACCAGTACAACCCAGAGTTGACTCAGAAGGATACCATGATGTCCAACTCTTCACTCATCGCGTTTAGAAAGCCGACAGCAGAAATATGTGTGAGAGGTTTTGGGTATACCGAGTATGCGGTTGTCAGTGAAGTTGTTAGGAATGGTTTCTTGAGAGATGATGTTCTTATTGTGAGAGTGAATATCAAGTGTGTATGACAAGAGGAGTAGATTTTTTGTTTAATGTTTTTTGGTAGGCTTTTGCGGCGATATTGTCTGATCTTCAACGTGGGCATGTAAGTTCAGACTTTATACAATAAAAATGTTATCATCGGAGTGCTATGCTCACAACAAGAATGCTATATAAAAAAAAAGGAACTCTTTATGTTGAAAGTATTATTTAAGAATCTGTAACAGCTCAGAAACATAATCAGGTATTTATATTATTTAGGTATATTTGTTTTTTGTTATAAGAGTCCGTCCATAATCTTCCAGTAATGTATATTAAAATATTATTAAATCACTTTAAACAGAAAACTTTATACATTGATGGGTGAAGAAAGGCTATTTGGTTAAAGTGTAATTACTGTGCTTAAGAAAATAAACTTTAAAAATACAGCCTTAAAAGACATTTTCATATTTTACTAAAATATATTTTTCTTTATATTTTTGACCATGTGTCAGTATTTTTGTATTGTATATTCATAAGAATCTCGTCGATAATGTGTATCAAATTGTTACAAACAACTTTGATGGAAGTGTGTGTCTTAGAATGTACTTAATTATAAAATTTTATGCAGTAATGCATTAAGAATCAAGGATTTATTCCGTCCATGCCCCAGAAATTTTTTACAGACTTAATAATGTAAGAAAAACATATTTATAACTAGTTTAAAGTGGCACATTAGTGTGTGTTCAATTTAAACATATCTTAAGTGTAAATGTCAATTGATAATCTTGAAATCAGTATTTATATTTTATGTACTTACATTCCACCTATTGTGATAAAATAAGTAACTGCGTATTGTATAGGTATAAAGTTGTTTTACTTTTTATTGTTTATGATGATTTTCAAATGTGTAACATTTTTCAATTTGATACTTGAGACTGGTGCCTTAAATGTACTTATTTTATGATTATTAGTTTTTGTTTGTTTTATGAATAAAATATTATAAGAATTATACAGGTGTTTCTTTTTTATTAAAACACTAAAAGACCTTTACAACTGCAAATAATAAACAGATTGTTATTTATCTCCGAGGAGCTAGGTACAAGGTTTTAGTGTTAGGAATAAAACTGATTGAATATTATACTTTATTTAATTTTCAACCTAAGTACAGAAATAATATAAGTAATAGTAGGCATCTCCCCTAACACAGTTGATTTCAACCAATGTCGAAGAGGCATGAGTGACGACATCACGTTAGATGTGACCGTAGCAAATATTTCTAGAGGCTATTAATATAGGTGTCTCACATTCAAACGGCAGTGTGATGGATGGATCGTAAGATACATATATTACTAATCTGTGGTATGATGCATGGCGGCGCGCGCTAGTAGCCCGCGCTGCCATATTATTATTAGAAGGACATTAAAATGTTAAAGTTGCAATGGAAACAACTAAGTACAGCTACATAGTACGACCATGTATGAAACAGAATTATATTCAATCTAACAGCATTATTTAGAAGCGTAATAAATAAAACCACGTAGATATTTGAGAATCAATTTATTGGTATTCATGTCTTACAAACGTAAACTTTTACATGCTAATTGTCTTAATAAAATATAGGAATTTAGCTTACATTTGTAAATATGTCTACGGGCTAGCTAACTTATAGCCTTATCACATCCAACCATCACAATAAATCTCTCGCAAAAACATTAATTTGTCACTTTAGTGAATTCACACAATTATACAATTTTGGCCATATTACCTCTGATTTTAGGCTAGTCACTGATAGAAATTATTATATACCAAGATTGGCAAACTAAGCAATAACGAACATTGATTACACTACAGTTGCGGTCGCTCAAATCAAATCTCGAAAGACTGTTTTTTTCAACCAGGCCACACCAAAATTCACCGTTGCATAATACTATGCACACATTCCTATGTTAACTTGTAAATAGTAGCATATATTAGAATCATTTTCGACCATATTTCTGTGTCGATTTAGTATTGAATCTATAAACCAAATACCTACAATAATTTTACAGTACTGACTACCACGTTATGGCCTGAGAAGAGACTATTTTCTACTGCTAACAATATAATTTCCAACGAAAAAACATACTTAATATTTTCCTAGAGGTACAGTCAGATACATAGAAGATTATACACGTAAAAATACAAAGTATATAAATAACTTATATCGGTCTAAAAATGCAGTATCGTAGAAACTTTTTTTTTATTTCAACGCTTTATTATCTCACTTACGTACCTTTCACATGTATGGAATTTATACGACGAACAAGTGCGTAAAATATAATGAGACGGTCGAACCTAAAGCCTCTGCTACGTCCACGATTCTATCACACTATAATGGTAACTTGAGCTTAACTCGTCAAGTTTATATTTAACAGAAATTATAATAACATCAAAATTGTCTCTATGCAATATTCGCTATATGTAAAGTTTTGCACGAACCTTACTACAACTGAGGATTGTTTTGGATAATAATAAATACTTATTATACACATTTTTTGTAAAACCAATCGTCATAATGTATCCTTGGTTGTTTAAGTTGTAGTTAAGTTTGTACAACTAAGGCCTATTTTTTCAATCGTCCGATATTTTTCTATCCAAGAAATTAATTTTGACAGGTAAAAACAAATTTATCACACTGATAAAAAATATTTAACGATTGAAAAATAGACCTTAATGCAAAACAATTGAAGTCACTTTTGTATCGACACAAATTTGTTCCTTCACTCTTAGATTTAGCTGTATAAAAATGTTCCTATTTACATGCATATTAAGCATTTTATTCCTAAGATTCAAGGCAAACAACAAACTAGCTCCTAATCCCTATTTTGTATTTATGGTTCAAGATAAATGTACAACAGTGGTAAAAATATATTATTTATTAATTAATAAAGAAAATCGCAACAAATATTGAAAATAATGCTATATTTAAAATTGTGGATTATATTGTTTTATCATTCATTTGAATATTGATATTTGAAATCCCGAAATCACGAATAAGTCTAATTTTGTGCTGTCTCGGATTGCAAAAAAAACTCACACTAAGTCAGTCAAATTTTGGGAGTTTCATAACACACGCATTCGCAAATTTTAGATAATATCAAACAAAAATCTTTTTATTCATTATCTTGTTACCTTACTCAAACATAATTATTGTATAATATTGTGGATTACGAACTACAAGTTTTACTAATTGTTATATAACATTTAGTAAATATTAACCATTCGTTAATTTGATTATGGTGCACTTTTGATTGAAAATCGCTTATTTTTCTCCAAATTTCCGATAATTCTGAACGCCGCTATACTTGAAATACTAAATTATCTAATATAATTACCAGAGTAACTGTTTCCAACAAGTTTTATTTTAAATTGGTTGAGGAACTCTTATCAGTATCGAATCTTACGCAAGTAGATTAGTCGGCAATACCAAAAAAGGCGTAGGTCATCAATAAAAATACTAATTCTATGCGATACGTGCGTCCGTGCATTTCAGCTAAGTGAATGCGAAAATTTATCATACTATTCTGGATTCGATCGAACATCACAGAACTACGGTTTTGAACAGCGTCAAGTAACATAATTCGTTCAAATTTACTATTATTAAACAACTAGATTAGCCAACCACATAAATAGATAAGTACGAAACACATTCATCGTTATCCAAGTAGAATTTAGATGTTATAATTATAGTTAAAATAAATTAAACACCCGCACAGTTCGTAAAACAATAAACGACAAAATCAATAAGAAATTTTCATATTTCTTAAGAAATTCTACAGTTTCTCTAATTATCAGAACTTTAATTAAATTGAATCAGTACAATACTAAAACCATTTTCCTGCAGTAGACGTAATGCACTACAATCCAAGAATACATCCTAAATACAACTTTTTAGTCGTTACAGTACTGAACAAAAGTACAGTGGCCTCGTGAATTACGATGTTACTTATACAGAGTGATTCATTGAGACAAAGAAATTTACTCGAAGGATTCCCTGTCTTCTATTTTAGAATTAAGAAAAACTGACTCGGTTTTTTTTTGTATTTTCGAGTCGGTTTCTTGACCCATCTCAATCAATCAACTGTAAAGTGACGTGTCAATCTTCGAAATAAATTACTTTCTGTATTCGTTCGAATACAGCATGAAAACAGTATAAATTAAATAAATACATTTACACGCACATAAAGCCGAACGGAAAGTTTTAGTTACGGGGGAATCAATAAATAAGGAAGGCGTTTGACAGAAGCGACAGACGCGACGAGTACGACGTATGCGACCCTACTCTAATCCAATAAGTTACGTAGGTTTTGTGATGATAGGCTTCGAAGGGAGAGCTCATTCTTTGACGTCACTGTGTAGTTTTGTTTTTAGTTGGTAGTCAGTCGACCATTGCCTTGTAGGTGGGGGGCAGGGATGCAGTCTGTCTATCATTTGGTTCCATATAATAAAAATATATGCAAAATTCTAATCTTACCCTGAGGACTGAAAGTCTGTTACGACTCTGCAATTGACAAACGCGACTTACAGTTATACCGAGTAGTATTATTGTTTTTTTTTTATATTGGTCACTCTCATGACCCTCATGACATCTCGAAGTCTTGTCACATGTACAGTGCCAGAAAATGACTTTACCGTTATGTTCTCTACAATTCGACGCCAAAGAACAAACTTCCCAAACTATACAAGTCAAACAATTTCATTAACCTGGAATGTATCAAAAACAAAACGAATAACGAAATAAGCAAATGTTTGGAGTGTTCTAAACTCATAATAGAACTGTAATCCAACGGTTAACCTACGCAAGCTCTATAATTTCTACATATCACAGTCACGGTAAACAAATGCATTAATGTTGAATCACACGATCACATTAAATTGAAGTGAAAAATAAATGACAGTTCACACTAAATATGATAAGAAAAAACTAACGAAAATTTATGTAACCCGTACAATTAACGAATGACATAAATAAGACGTTTCTTTTATGCTTTCTCTATAAACTCGATATTGATATATGTCGAGTATTTTGATAATCGATTACTCATTTGAGGCACAATCGATTAAACGATTATCAAAATAGTCGTATCATCACTTCATAATATTTTAATTGTTCATCTTGCTTTTTTTTTCATTTTGTCACCCTACAAGTATTATTGCATTCATTTATATGTTTAACTGCACGGGTTACATGTGAACTACCAACTCAGTAAATAGTTATTTTAATTTAAGTGTTATTGGGATACGAATGTTTTTATCCTTACAAGAACATGCAATGTAGGTATCTTATATAAATAAATTGCGATACATCACTAAATTCGCGCTACAAGAAGCATATAAAAAGATTTTAAAATTCACTAAATAGTTTAAAACTTATGCATTCAGACAACTACACTTAAAACTAACATTAATTGTGAAAAGTTTAAACTTAACTCTACATTACATCAAAGATTTAAAATATAAATGAAATATCGATTTAAGTATGAAGATCATTATAAATAATTGCTGTATATATCTAATAACTTTGTGATTTTTAAATAATCTTTTCTCGATAATGCCTAGCATGCATAAGCAAAATCTATATATTGTTATCCGTCCATTTCTAGTCATAATCTCGCAAACAAATTGTCTATATTTTGTCAACAACATAGTCGATTAGGGAGGTACCTAATCGCTATTCAATTATATACCTTATTGCAAACGATCAAGGTCGCTAATGCAATACACGATTAGGAATCACTCTATGAAACGTTAAATCGAGCACTCAATCGACATAGGTACGGCCAAATACTAAATCTTTGACAGCACAAGACAAATGCAATCTAAAATTAAATATGTAGTCATAATTTTTAAAACATTAATTAAAAATAATGCTAAATTGTGACATAGCATAATATCCAAAGAATATACGTCTCAAAAGATCGAGCACATTTTAGTGATTACAATATTGTAACATTTAACAATGTCAAGTCGCCTAAGCTTATCACACTAGCAAAGAGTTGTTTTTCCCACGTAAAGACTAGTAAGGATAATTCCCTTTCACCTGTTGTGGTTTTCACCAGTTTCGACTCAACTGGACTACATTTAATTTTTAGGGACGTATTAGATCCTTCTGACCAAAGACCAATCTACAGAAATCAACCATACGCTTAATTTCCAATCTTACAAAAAATATATAATAACATTTTTTCACGTAATGCAATGCCACAACAATCCAGCAAGACGTTGTCTTCCAAAACATAGACATCATTTCGTACCAACCCCAATTCATTATCAAAATATCAGCTAGATCCGTGTCCAACGTGCAAAACAGACATTTAAGTAACAGGTCAATAGAAAGACGCGTGACCTTGTGGCCGAAAAGTGTGTGTGCGAGTGAGAACGTAATACTACGCTTACACACACAGTACGCTTTACTCTGTGTTAGAAGAGCTACAAACATCCCGCGCGTCACGCGTCCCGTAGAACAATGTAGTTGACGGGCATTTTTATTGACTTATTATTTAGATCTCTGTGGTGCCAAACCTCCCTTCTATACAGAGCTACTGGAGTCCCCAGGGAAATGGAGCTGGTTGTCACCACCACAACTAGGCGTCGGTGATGATGGCGGGTCGAGCGAAGCGCGCGAAGTTGAGCTGAAACTGCTCGAGCTCAGCTCTTCCTGTTCAGCTTCGTAGCGAGCCGCTGTTATAATCACTGGAAAGTAAGGAAATAAATAAGCAAATAGTTTTTTTTTTGCTGCTTAATGTGTGTAGTGTATAGTAAGTAATACTTCATTGCACAGGATAATCAATATATTAAAATCTAAGATGATGATTATTAGAATTGGAAATGCATAGAACGTTGATCATTCATAGTTCTATTTCTGTGACAATATTATTGTATGCCTAAAAGTCGGGAAATAACTACCAATAAAATCTGTATCATGAGTACCTACCTATGATCCACATAAAGAATATGATCAAGATAGCGGTGAAATTTCTAGTATGGGATGCGTGACAAGGTTTTATTTAAAAAAGAAAGTAACACATCATTATATTCAGATAATTTTAGGTGATAGAAGTTTGAGTTATATTAATACTTGTGCATGATCAATATTTGATGGGAGCACTTCTCACAACTGTGGGGCGAAGTGGCTTAATACAATAACAATAGTGATCAAACTGGAAACTGATTAATAAGAAATCAAAAAGTTACAACTCTATATCAGTTCTTGTGATATAATATAATTATGTAATGCTATCATGTATAAATTTTAACCAATTGTTGGGGTATCATAATGAAAAGCCCAAAATGCTGTTTTTGAATTCTCATCTTTATTATGTAGATCCTGATTTTTTTAAACACTCCATAACATTATCAACAAAAAGTTACAGCCAAAATATACATTACACACGCGAACATTATTTTAAGCAGAAGATATATTTAGCATACGTTACATGACAATCTGGTATATTGGATCACTTGACCCGCAAGCACATATTTTATAATTATTATTACCATGACGACTATATCAGAAGCCATATAGATATTATATCAACGTACTTGGATTTAATTTTAAGATAATTTGTATGGAACATTTTTTGTTCAGTGTTAATATTTACAACTGAAAATTTTATTGAAAATCGAAATACCAGAAATCTTTAGTGTGTACTTGCGACAGTCAAGCGATAATAGAACTTATAAGAAAGGTACATTTTATTATGCTTCTTTAAATACTACAGAGCTCCTACTTCCAATAGCGTTTAACAGTTCCTGTACTTTATAAGACTATTATTTAATGTACAATTAGAATAAATCAGAATGGGCACCTAAACTTCAAGGAAGTAATATATACATAGAGCTAATAATACCTCCCCCTGAAATCCAGGAATATATATATAACAGAGCTTTAGAATCGAAGCTCTATAAACAATACGAACCGTTGTTGTAGACGGGTCTGGGCAGCTGCATCAACTCCCTAACTATCGTTCTCCCCAAATGTAACCACTCTACTTAGAGTGATAGATTTAATCAAGATCTACGCTCCATTCCCAGCCACACCGTCGCTGACCATCAGGCGAGTTGGTCGGCAAAAGTAGAGAAAAATGATTCCTCGAAATAATAATTTATTACAAATGAATTCAAAGTGCAATAAATATATAATTTGGAATTTCTATTTGGTTATACTAGTTTGAAAACGTTTATGTTTATCATTCAGGGATTTCACAGTTTAGGTATTATGCACGTATATTCCTTGAAATTAAGGCTTGTACATTCCGTTCTCTGATGATTAGATAAGATCTGATTATTATTATTATATTTCTACACTTATTTTTGCTGCTTCTAATAATTATTACTGAAGAGGTAAGTTACAACAATACAGATTTTAATATCATACAATGCGAAGGGAGGAAATATTAGATTGAACTATTATTTATAAGTTTTACTGATGCACGATTTGGTCAAGTTAATCAGGAACTTACAGCCAAAATATATTTAATTAATTAATTGACAAAATAATAAATTTTCACGTTTAATAAATAACCAAAATATGTGATGAGAACATAATTTAGACTAAAAAGATCAATTTGCCGCATTCAAAATATAATATTTCGGAAACAAGATTTTTTCCCTAAAAGATAAAAAGATTTGAAACTAATGCCGCACCGATTAAATATAAAGATTCATTGCTGCCATCAGGTAGTAAATTTCTTAACTAAAATACAACAGTATTGAAAAATAAAATATATTAACATACATAATATAATTAGACTACGTAGTTATCAAATTCAGCGGTACATGTATAGTTTTGTATCCAAATATAAGTAAAAATTACCAAAATAAGTACTACTTATTTGAAAAGACCAAAGTACTAATGTAAAATCGCACCGTGTTTATGGTCAGATTAGTCAAACCAATACTATGTATAACTCAAGTATACTCCACAAATAGACGTGTCCAATTCTAGGAATTTCAATTACATGAATAAAAAAATAAATTAGTCTTACAACTTGCACAAGTTTCTAATTTAGATCATTTCTGAAAACACCTACATACAAATTTTGGAGATCGTAATAACCAATTCATTTACAATAATAATTTCATAACTTAATTTCATTAATTAACTACAATGAATTAGCCACAGATAATTACGACCGATAAACTAAATCTTATTTTTTTATTGAAACTAAAAATGTAACGAAACTCTAAAAATCTAATTTTACATCGTCAATTAATAAATAGCATTATGCACCAACTACGTATTGTTATGCTTACAATTAATGAAATTATTCAATAATTCAAAATAATTTCACCGAGAAAATAAATGATTACGCGTAAATTACATAAAAAATAAATATTTGTCATGATTCAACATATTAAAGCTAAATAAAATTATCATAAACCATTGGTTAATAAATAATACTTGTCGATAGTTACGATTTATTTGTACAAAAAGACAGCCGTACATGTGAGAAGGTATCATATACCGGGGTGACTAAGTCATAAGCGTTGAGCTGTTTCTGAATTAGACCTCACACATGCGTCTCCTACAAGCGCTTATATCAACTAAGCACATCATTTGACGTACATTAATAGATAAAAATCTAATTTTTTGTCCGTCAAACACAACCTATGGAGGTATTTTTGGAAAATGTGCTTAATTAACATAATCTAATATATCATAATTATATATTTTCTGCTAAAGAAGCAGAAGATACAGGTGTGATATCGTATTCAGAAACAGGCGTTAGAAGCAAAGCAACACAATAAATTAATACTGAGGTACAATCGCAATATTTATCATATAAGTGTATACAATTAAAATGAGCCTCAATTATATCAAGGTCAACATAAACGCTTCTGTTAAGCAAAAGCAAATACCTCCAATGTAACTAATTGCGCAAATAACCTGTTTTTGTTGAAGTCGGTTAAAATTATTATTATATTCTGTATCGATATTTTATTATAGTCAAGCTTAATTTTTAAAACAAGGTAAGCAAAGTTATATACTGGCCTTATAAAAGATCTTACGTGGCGCGTAGAAAGGTATAATTTTTTTGCATTTTATTTCCACAGCGTATGCAATTTTATTCATCTAGAACTATAAATTAACTAAATAAACAAGAGATAAGTACTAAAAGGAGTACTGTTATACAAAAAAAAAAAAGTTTTTATATGAAGACCATTGCACCGAATCTCGATTCGATAATATCAAAATGTAGTCAAAAGTTAAAACTACGAGTATATTACATTAAATTTATTTTTGAAAATTCATAGATTTTGGTTCTTCATAAAAAATCTAATCGGGTTTATTTTTTGTGTGTTTTGCAAGGTTTTTTACTTTTTTATGTTGATTTTTTTGATATGATATACAATACCGCTACTGAACAACGATAAAAGGTTATTATTTATTGCCTAAATAATATTGTTAGGCTTTAGTAGCAAATATTTTAAAATCACTTTTTTACAAACATTTTAGGTTTTTTTTTGTCTTTTACCTGTGCTTAATCACAATAATTGCATTACTTAACTAAGATTACTACAACAGCTGCAAATGTTGGATTCTAACCGCGTAAAACAGACATATTCAGCTTACCTTAAATTAAACGTCATATTTACTATTTATTACCAAGCTTTCGAATACATGTTATTCCAGAATCTCAGTTTCAGTTCATACTATTATTTATTTTAATAGTTCTAATAAAAACGGTAAATACTATAATACTACACTAAATGTTAGTTTATACTTAGATAACACTACACACATATTTATATAAACCAAGCAGTGATTAAGAAAAATATACAACGACAATAACTAAAATATAATTATGTTAAGTAAATATTCTGTGCAAACATTTAAACTGAAACTTGGCTATTAGAAGGCAGTCAATATAGAAAAATAAGCGTTGAATAACAATATACGTAGCTACACATGGAAAATAGACGAAAAATCTGATATATCAAAGCTACAAAAGTTGGCGTACATGTATGGCGTAACGTAAGCTGAACATGTCTTAAATTCAAACTACAATACATATTGCAAAAATCGAAACGTCGAACATTAATATCACTGAACATATTTTATTACTTTTTCTTCTTACGCGACTTTTTAGACTTAGAAGATTGCTTTGTCGAAGGCATGGTTACATTAGAAGCACCAGACAATTTTTTATCCTCCTTGTCACTATCCGTGGACACTATTGGTGACGTATTATCATCATCCGACGATTTGTCCATTACCTCTATTTCTTTTTCCTCAGGTTTTTCTTCATAAATTTTCACCTCTTGAGTAGTAATTTTATCGTTTTCAACTACACTAAATCCTTTCTCTCTCTTTAAGGGAACTTTTTCTAAATCTATGAGGTTAAAGGCGCTTGATTCTATAACTTTGCTCGTAGTTTCTTTTATGGTCGACAGTATATTATCTATGTTTATTTTGCATATAGGACTTGTAATACCCCCGTCGTTCATTTCTAGAAGGCTGTCTCGCATCACTTCTAGATTAAAATCATCTAAACCGAAGTCCAAAGGTTCTAATGGGGGTAAATCTAGAACTGAATGATGTTCTTCAACGAAGTTTAATTCAGAGGGCGCATCGCACTCGGCTACCATTATATCGGTCCGCTTACAGAGCTCAATTAGTTTTTCTTGTAAAGATACCTGTGTGGAAGAAACACCTTCTTCATCCAAATGGCCAGTCTCAATCACTTTTTCTATTTTCTCTACTTTCTTTTCCACTCTTTCTTCTAATACCTTTTCCTCTTTTTTTACATGTTTAGACGCAGCTATTGAACTCCAAGATTTTACGGGTTTTTCAACAATTTCTACATCTTGGCTCTTTTTATCCGGCTGAGGAGACTTCTTGTGCATCTTGGTAGCTTTAGTTATTTGAATTTCAGGGAAATCTTCTTTCATCGTATCTATTACATAAACATCTGTAACTTCTGAGTCATAACGTTTTTCTGTTGATTTACGGTCGGCATAAGGCGACGGTGATTTGGTTTTCTTGGTTCTTAGTGATTCTTTCACAGGTGAAGTATTCTCACCGGTTCCTGCAAATACTTTAAGAGTATCTGTTTTAGATACTTCTGTTTCGACTTCTCTAAATTTGCTGGGTTCAGACACAAACCCAATTTTAACAGCATCGTCATTTTTCTTATTTTTGGATACGACAGTAATTTCTGGTTCTTCAAGAGCCCAAACATCGCGAGGGTCAAACAGATCTCTCCTCTCTGGGGTAACACTTTTAGATGAACGTGACTTTTTAGCTTTAGCTAAGTAAGATATAGGTTCTATATCTTCGTATGGTGTTGAGATTGAAACTAGGTCGCCACTAGATGGTTGCGGTTTATCATCGATAGCATGTATTTCGACAAATGTATCTTCATCTTTCATCTGAGTTTCATCTTGAGCCTTTTTAGCTTTGCGATTTTTCTTGGATTTCAGTTTGGGTTCTTCAGCAGTTTTTTCTTCTAATGTTGGACTACTATACAAAACAGGTTTCTCCGGTTCATTAAGAAGCATATCCCAGGCTTGTTCCTCGGTTTTGATGTTATCCACTCCTTTTTCTTTCATATGCTTCGACTCGGAAGATTTTTTCTTTGTCGACAACTTGAGAGTTACGGCCACTGAAGCCACATCCTCTTGAGTATCCACGGAAGTGAGCAACTCTTTCAAAACGGGCTCCTTTGGAACGTGTTCATTCAGAATGGGCTCTTCCAGAACAATTGCCTCAGGAGTAGCTTCTCTAGAAACAGTTTTCTTAACAATAGCTTCTTTTAGAATATGCTCTTTTGGAACAGATTCTCTTGAATCTGTCTTCTTTGCAGTAGGTTCTTTTGGAAGTTGTTCTTTAGGTATAGATTCTCTTGAATTTGCTTTCTTTGAAATAGGTTCTCTTGAACCATGTTCTTTTAGGATACTCTCTCTTTGAACAGGCTCCATCTTTATAACTGTCTCTGCTTTAGGAGTAGACTCCCTACGTTCCCGAACGCCACTCGATTTTGAAGCCCTCATATCCTCATCTCGAATCTGAGGGCTTTCCCTAATCCTACTAGATTTTTGATCTCTAGAATTATCGTCGCCAGCGAATCGTTCGCTATCCGACTTTGGGGTGGGAGATCGCCTAACTCTATGTCGGGCGGCCGGCTGAATATCACCCGACGGCCTCTGTTTTGGCAGTGTGTCGGGAGGCGCCTCGCAGGCTCGCTCGGCGTCCGCCAAGCTCCTCGCACTCGGCCTCGCATCCGTCACCTCTCGCATCGCCTCCTCGCCTACGCTATACTTATCTAAGCTAAAACTAGGTGGTGGTCCGCACTGGTGCAGCGCCGCAGGGATGACGACGGCGGTGGGCAGCTTGTGCGCGCGCTCGGCCTCCAGCGGCGCGCCGGGCACGCTGTGCACGCCGTGCACGCTCTGCACGGGGATGGTGGTGGTGCGCGGCAGCGGGCGCGCCGCGTCCTCGGGCCGCGCCTCGGGCGGCGCGGGCGCGCGCACCACGGGCCGGAACGTGGCCTCGTCGGCGTTGGACGCGGCGTAGGGCTCGGGCTCGGGCGCGGGCGGCTCGGCCGGCGCGGGCTGCACGACGGTGCCCAGCGGGTCCACGGCGCGCTCCACGCCGGCGCGCGTGCGCCGCGGGTCGGGCGTGCCGCCGTCGCGCGCCGCCCCTATACGAAACCGAAGGCAACCGTTACTATAGTGCGGAGGAGGTCGGCGGGCCGCTCGAGCGCGTGAGAGGCCGAGGTTCGAGAGCCAAGGGGGGTATTATCGAGGGTGCCTTTGGCTTCGGTATAGGGCCGGCGGCGGTCTTACGCTTCGTACGCGGCGCTCCGTCCGGCGACTCCTCCGCTTGATGCTTCGCTCTTGGATATTCACTCGATGGTAAACGAAATCCAAAAACGTTGCACTCGCGTGATAATAATATGCAAAGTTGCATCAACCCGATTTATTCGACTTTATCTGTACACTCATACTTATTATCCCGAAAGGATATCAAGAAACTAAAGCAACACGAACGATAACGCATATACAGACTACTTTAAAACCATCGGTGGTTTATTATCCAAATGATAATAAAAGCGTCATAGTTTAATTTTGTTTCTCCCTTGATTTTATTAATGCGATATAATATGTAGTTCAAGATAGACTATTTTCCCAACATTTTGAATTAAAAAAAATATACAACCGAATTGATAACCTCCTCCTTTTTGGAAGTCGGTTAAAAAATAACGTTTCTGTCCCAGTACTGGGACTAGCAATACAATAAAAAAATCTTTAAAAAACAAAAGGGATAAAAATTGTCATCTTCAATCAGTTTGACAGTTAAATAGATCACATAGTAGCAACTGCATACATTGTTGTGTCTATTCTCACTTATGGCTTTTTACCGTAGAAAATATTGCAGAGATTTAACCTTTTCAGCAATTTTACTTATTAAGGTATTCATCAATTTGCCCACAGCGATCGTAACGCACGGACGGTATTTTCTACTGTTTTGAATCCCATTATACTATGTCGTACATGCGTTGCGTCAGATGCGGGCCAGTCAACACGTACTTTTATTATCCCAACAGCCTTAATAACATAGAGATGGGAGATTTCGAAGCACAGAACATAGGCTCTAAAATTGTAATTTTATGGGAAAAGAAATACGACTGCAAGCGGCTTTAAACTGAATTCTTGGATCGGTACTCTTTGCCAATTCATCTATAGCGACGATAGCATAGACCTCTCTGAAGAAAATCGTCATCCCATAAAGTATCCGCAGAACACATAACATACCGTGGTCCTCCTTCATGGCCTCTGCTAAGTCCTCTTTGAGCTGCACGTCACACACAGATGCGGCGCGCCCGCTGTCAGCCAACAACGACTTGCGACGGAAGCTGTCTGATGGTGAATGTTCTAGAGAACCTGCCAACAAAATGAATTTTTAAGTTAATGGAATAATAAATAGTGAATTGTGCGTAACAGCCGCACAGATCAATCCATCGAGTTTAAGCTGCGCTTTCCGCGTTCGGACTCTGTTGTCAAACTAAGATCTATGGCAGCCTTTACGGGTAGTCAAAGGCCTGAAAGTCTGACAACCAGTCATACAACGAGATAGCGTGTTACCCAGTAACTGGGTTGTCGAGATCCGCCGAAGAAGCCGTTGTCATTTATTTTTTGGGCTTTTGAATTGGGATAATGCTTAGCAGATTAATTGATAAGACATAAATACTGACTGGCAGAGCCGGAGTCGATGAGTACGGGCACGACGGGGCGCACGCCCGGCATGTTGACGGGGTTGGAGCGGGCCACGCCGCGCGCCGCGCTTGTGTCCACCTCGACTGTCTCCGCCTCCGACAGCGACGAGTTCGACCTGCTCGTAACAATAAAAGGTTCAATGAGCCTTAACGTCCCAGAAGTTAAAGATATATCAATTGCAGAATCTATGCAGACGGCGGAGAGACAACGGACACCTGAAAGAGCGCCCGGGGCGGAGGATTGCTATCGGCGCACCGATCCCGCGACCGCCCGAGAGGGGCGAGGTCGTGGCGGCCGTCCTTTGCGTCTCGCCTTTAGATGCACTTAAATTACTACCACCGATAACGGTCGCGTGTAGGACAGAGTGTTACTTTAGTAACTTTTAACATAATACTCTCAGATTTACAGTTTCCTGTTTCATTATTAACTTGGAATTGCATTAACGACTCAAAAGTAAACAAAAGCAAATCTAATGTCAAACGTTATTCCAGAAGATTCGGCGCAGTGAACTTGATCTTATAGTACCGAATTCCATTTATTGGGTGTAAGGATCCGTTTTTTATTGGTTTTCGCTGCCTCTATCAACACTAGTCGGAAGTCAGACCCGATCAAAGTTGTAGTACAGTACTAAATTACTATCAAAGTGAGTACTTTGACAGTAACTTAGTGTTGCCGGCACAAAATGAGTACTATGATAGAAATGTTGCCTGTCCAAGCAAAAGCCATAGTTCCCGAAACATTATTTTCATGGCTTTCTTGACAGATTGTACAGTCAGTTTTAAGAACGTCGAACGCCAAAGGAAGAAAATATTGGGTGCAATCCTGAAGGAGAAATTTACTTTGGAAACTTTTAAGATCTTATCACTTAATTGACAAGTGTCGAACATAAGTTACTCAATTATTTTTTTTGTTTTACCGAATTTGTTTTTAAATACCCGATCACAGCTAAGGCAATACAGCTGACAGGCGGATTTAAAAGTATAGTTATAGGAGGGCTTAGGTCTCTCTACGTATTTGGCGTTTTTCGGTGATACTATCAAGTCGCTTTTTTTCGAATGTTTTGACACTGTTGTAGACCGTAGTGCGCCAAGATGACCTATGTGTAGCGAGCCTCTCTCAACCGGATGGGTCAATAACACAAGCACTTAAATGTCTCTTGAACACGCCCTTATAGCGGAGATGTTGGCCACCATGCTTACGTTAACCTTCGGCCATCTCAGAGTAAAAGACAACTTTAGGTAACCGATGGTCCTCCATATGAAGGACGTGTCCACACCACCTGAGTTGACGCTGCATCAGTAAAGCTTCCATGCCATACATATCAGAACGGCACAGGACTTCCGTGTTAGAAATGCGGTCCTGCCACTTAATATTATGGATAGACCTCAGACACCTAAGGTGAACTGTGTCTAGTTTTCTAATGTCTGATTTGTAGAGGCACCATGTTTCTGAGCCATAAAGAAGAACAGGTATGATTAATGCATTATAAACATTAATCTTTGTCTCTAGCTTCAGGTCATGGGATTTCCAGCCACGATCATTAAGCCGTCCAAAATTCGCAGCAGCGGGATTCAAGACATCCTTAAAATGCTCCGCCCATCGCATTAATACGTCGGTTTTGCAAGTAAGTCGGTGTTGCCTGTCTTTTGTGAATATTGGCGCTATTTTTCTTGTTCGTGGACCAAAAATGACTAAATACCCTCGAAAAATTTGCCAGTTTGATGAGTATCGGCGCAGTGCTGTATTTCGGCAGCTTTTTCCTTCCACCACCTATCCTTCAGTTCGCGAACTCTAGACTTTACTTCTGTTGCGCTTCTTTCCTACTACGTGCATCCGGTGACTTTGAGTTTAATTCAAGCCTGTGTCTGTCAACTAGTTCTTTGATCTCTTTATCAGATGCATCGAACCAGTCTTGGTTCTTTTTGCGTGGTCTTCCTACAGTTTCCAACGCACAGGCATGAAGATGTTTGGTGAAAGATCTCCATTCATCATCAATACTGGAAAACTCAGACTGCGGAGCGCTAGAAGCAAACCTCAAATCCAACTCACTACCTAGCCCTGACGTGGAAATTAGACTTGAAAAGGCAAGTTTAGGTGGAATTAAATTGGGTGCTCTACGTGATGCTTTAAGCTGCAAGAGCATCTTTAATCGAATAAGTTGGTGATCAGTCCAGCCGACAGCTCCACGCATAGCTCTCGTCACGAGTACGTCACGCAGGTCCCTTCGGCGTACTATCACATAGTCGATAAGATGCCAATGCTTAGATCTTGGGTGCATCCAAGAGGTTTTGTATTTCACAGCAAGTCTGAAACATTCGTTGGTAATACTCAGGTCGAATTCAGAACATAACGACAATAGCCTTAGTCCATTATCGTTACATTTTCCAACCCCATTTTTGCCGAGAAAACCGTTCCAGATTGTATGTTCGATGCCGACACGAGCATTAAAATCCCCCAATAAATTAACCATCGCATTTTGGGATATTTTCAAGAGTTCGTCTCAGGCTTTGGTAGAATACCTCTTTATCCTCATCCGATGAAGGCAGTGTGGGAGCATAGGCACTTACAAGATGGGCGTATTTATTATTAGAAATTGGAAGGCGCAGAGTCATGAGGCGGTCATTGACGCCCTTAGGTAAGTCACTCAAGTCCCCAGCCAAACCGTTACGAATAGCAAAGCCTACACCGTTACCTGCTCTCTCACCGGAGGGACATCCACTCCAGTAGTACGTGTAGCCTCCTAGATCTTCCCGAAGCTCTCCGTTGTCACTCAAATGGGTTTCGCTTATTGCAACTATGTCTATGTTATGCCTAGCTTATTCTCTTGCTATGAGAGCAGTTTTTCTCTCTGGGCACAAATTACGGTTATTGTCCAGTAGAGTCCTTACGTTCCAAGTGGCTATGCTAAGTTGTTTGAATTTCATCATATTTTTGAATTTCAACTGTTTCTATCGACCGCATTTTGTCGATGTCTAGACGCCCGCGGTTTGGCACCTAGATGATGGGTGAGACGGACTATTTTTGGGCCACCTTTTCTAGACCCCTCCTCTGTGCAGAGGAAAGCAGAGCGATCCTAAATAGGGCTGCTTTGTCACCAGTTGTGCTGCTGAATCCGGAGTCCCGCCACGATCGACTCCGAGAGCGACCTCTCTCCCCTGGCCGCCTTCGTGCGGGGTGCTGACTAAAGCCTCGGTACATCGATACCTCAGCCCCACCACCAGCACCCCATCGCCGCAGGGCTTTATAAATGCTCAGATCCGGAATTAGTAGCTAGGATCATCTGCGCGTGAGTTTGATTATAGTGGACAAGCAGTTGCGCGGGTACAGATCCCCTCTCTTGTCCCTTCCTCTGTGGTCCAATGGACTGGTAAACCAGTACGATCGGCCGAGATTGGGATGCAGCGAAAGGCCGAAAACCAGTATATGGATCCTGATAAACGCCCTTAAAGGTGTTTCGCATTACCTTGCTGTATCTTTAGTCGTAGTAGCGGAAAGGTAGTGAACGCCTACCATGACCAAACAGACTTGTGTGCATTGGGGATCTCCATTTTTCCTTAGTCGCCTTTTACGACACCCATTGGATGTCTTCCATGGTGTGGTGTTATTCTTTGCGTCCGAACACCACACGGTCAAAAACGGAAAAAAACGGTGTAGGATAGATATGAATAGCTCTATAGATACACCCGACATTTTGCCAATACCCGACAAAGTGGAAACGGGCCATTAATCATGTTTGAATATTCTGAATGCATGATTAAGCCTTCGACTTCTGGGATTTCCAAGGACACCAGGATTGGTGTCTACATCACAAATTAACATGACAAAACCAGCCCATACCGATCCGACTGCCGGGCAAGGTGTCTTCTCATTCAGAAAAGGCACGAGCATTGATCAGCACGCTAGCTAACTGCGGGTTGCCGATTTCAAACAAGAAATAAGGTATATTGAATGCTGTGTATACCTATAATGGGCATACATATCAGATATTTTATCTTGTGTAGTTCTAGAATAGTTAATATGTACTGCTGTTGGCCGTATATACCATTAATAAATAAATGAATAAATAAATTTTACCTGATTATACGATTAAATATCTTGTCGTCAAAATACGATGATGGCAAGAAAAGGAGTCTGTCGATATGACGCCCAAATAAATAGGGGTTAGGGCAGGAGGGATGATGATACGATTAAATATCTTACAATCGAATCGTACTTACCCCGTGCAGTTGTAAGTCTTGAAGACGAACTGCGGGCCCATCCAAAGTCGACGGTGCGGGCCCGCATGCGTTACAATTTCCACCTGAGACAACCACCGTTCTTCTTCACTCATACACATGTCTGCGCATCTCTGGAACAATATGTTACTTTATAGTACTTGACTTTGATGTGAGATGAGCGGTACTCATGATAAAAACTATGCTCGGCAGCAAGCACAGCTTATGCCTCGGTCGATCGATGGTTATATACACGGCCGTAGCGAGGAATATAATTCGGGGGAGAGGGGGAGGGTTATATTAATGATTTCACATATGATACACTTATTCAATATATTTCGTGAGGTTTGAGCCTCCAAACTCCCCCCCCCCCCCCCCGGCGACGACCATTATATAGCCACGACATTTTTAAAAAAAACCTTATACTTTACTGTAGCAATTCTTCGTATGGTCTAAGAACAACACCTTCCTGAAAATACATACAAACTAAAACAGATAAAGAATAATAAGTGTACCCGGCAGGTCTGCGGCTGCAGCAGCGGGTTCGAGGGCGGTAGGGGCGCCAGCAGGTCGGCCGCAGCAGCCGCCCGCTGTAGCGGCCACTGTGCCACCGGCTCCACCTCCAGCTCGATGAGAGAGTCGTCGCAGATCTTCTCCTTCGGTAAACCTGCACAACAAAAGTAAACATTCACGTTTTGATCATTCACGACGCTGATGCGCATGCGCAATGTTGCTTAGTTACTCTCATTAACAAATTTAATCTCAGTTAAATCTTTTAAAAGCATTAGCGCATGCTAAGCGAACTCTTATTAAAGTTTGCGGTAGTGAGCAGAGGTCGAGATGCCTTAGCGGTCAGAGCGCCTGGAGTATTTATCCGGGAGGCGCAGGTTCGAATCCTGCTCACGACCGTTTTCCACAAAAAATAATAACTTTAAATTTCATCTCCTTCAAAACAGTGTACACTAGGCACATGTCTGTGGTAACAAAACCAGTATAAGCTAGTCTCGCATACTATAGAAACTAGATAGGCCAGCTCAAGCTCACAGTGTTACCGCGAACATGCAGCCTACTGTACCATAGAGACCGTTCACAGTGTGGTTTAGTTCAATTTATTTTGCCGCATCTTAGACAGCGGAACAAAATAATTGGATAGTATCACGCCTTACAACATCGCCCGCCTGATTGGAGGATCCTCTTCAATTAAAAGACACCAAGTCATAACATTAACATTATTCTAGTAACGTGACTTGAGGTCTGATAGTTTGAGATGTCATTCTTACATAAATGTCTTACTGTGGTGGCGTATCTGTTGGGTCATTCTGTTCCCTTAAATATGGTTGAGCTGAGCGATGCCGATATATGCGTGATACTCGTGAACGGGTGCCACAAGTTGGGACTGGTCAGCTCTAAACTACCAAGACTTGTAACTATTATTACAATTTTGTATCTTCTATGTGTGTACAAATATATCTGCATCGTTATCACATAATGTCTTTTTATCATAAATGTACCAAAATTATGGAATTTCTTGCCCGTTCTTCTCCATAGGAATCTATATTTTGGAACGTAGCATTTCTTGACTTTCAAAAGTACCTTTATATGGTCTAATTGGAATAAATGATTTTGACATTGACATATTTTGCCGTCATTCCTGTACACACTAAGTTTGAAAGAAAATTATGATCAACTTACTAGACAGCGGCCTCGGATGTAGCAGCAGATGAAGCAGAGAACCATTGGCTGCCATGAGATAGAGTGCGGCGACTGGAGCGGGTGCCCGACCTCCTGTCGCAGGTCCAAAGCGAGCGCGAGCTAGTAGAGGCGCCGCGTTGTTGTCCTCCGACAGAGATGATAAGCGCTGACGACCTGGATTGAAGAAATTAATAAAAGTTTGAAGGCCCCAGCAGAAGAAGGCGGGGAAGCTCAATAAATTGTTTAAGAAAAATGTCTTTCTTGAAAACGTTTAGCGCGAGAATTGTCGAGATCATTATGTTCCTCACTATTCGTTTGTTTACTCATATCTCGTTTAGTATTTAACACATTGGAAATAAAGTCCAAAATACAATGTTTGCTTCCCTTCTCTTTTGTTCACTTCCGTGGCAGGCTGTGAGTTGGCCGTAATTTTTATTTATTTAGTTAGGAATCCAGAAGAAAAAAGTTTTGAGTTAGGTTTTGGCAAAGGAATGTAATGTGAAGGTGAAATGGGGTGGGACTCAACTAAAGTCTAAAACTTTTTTTTTTTATCATTGTAAAAGTAATTATTTTATATTAAAAAAATGGCATAGCGCAATGGCAACTGCAGCGCAGGCCAGTGCCGTTCGGTATTGCAGATGCAGAGTTTAATTAAATACGACTATTGAACATACATTAGCATATCGCAGACGGATAACAGTCACGCCCACATCATGAGAATGGCCCAAAATCTACTACAGTATGTTTTGCCATCTACTTTATACTAGAAGCTAGAAAGAGAGCTATAAAGTCCGTGCTAATAAACCAATCCCTATTCAGAAGATCCACTCCTGTCAAAATGGCGCCTACTCAAAACTTGTCAATTTCATACATTTCACCATCTCGAGTCAATCTCGAGGACCACTTAATTTCTTGTCCAGCGTGAACGAAGAACGCGACGCAACACGAAACGAAACTATACACTAAGAATGTCTTACAAGATCTTGGTAATTTATTTTCGAATCATGGTGAAATATAATTTTGTTTTGCATTTTGATTGGAACTTCATACATAAACATAACAAACATTATTTTTGTACAAATGCAGGGCAGAGATTTGTACAATGGCTTTAAACACTTTGGAATCGACCATTTCGTAGTCTTTCGTTGGTGTCACGTCTCGTCGTACACAAAACAAGTACGCATTACATCGCGTCTTTCTGCAGACGCCTACATCAATCAAGGAAGATATTATGTTGTTCTGATCGCGTTCATCCCGTTCGCTGCGGTGTATTCGTCGCATACGCAGTAAATCCCGTTAGGATAAACTCGCTTGAGAGATTTGTTTATTAATACGGACCATAGAGCTACCAGTGTCGTCAGCGTCGTCGTGTATGGTACTGACCGGAGCTGTTCCTGGTGATGGTGTGCGTGGGGATGTTGGCGGTGGGCCGCAGCTGTGCCAGCGGCGACAGCGTGGTGGGCAGCGGGTACGGCGGCAGGCGCGGGTTGGGGAACCACAGGCCCTGCGACATGCTGTCGCCCACCTGACACACACATCGTACTATTTCAATACCCAGAACTAAACTGAATCTAGTCAAGAAGTCATTTGATTTGAAAATTCGGAGTATTAGGTACTGTAGTGTGTTGATAAATCCACAATAGTAGGAATGTTTTTTTTTTTACTTTTTCTGCAAGTTTACGTCATTATCTTTTCCGATGATGAAGCTAGGTCAAAATGTGGATGGCATTACGTAATGCTATAGTTATACACTTACTGCGGCGGCGGAGGCTCGTTTAGCGGCTGCAGTGTGTATCGGCAAGCCGGCAGAGCGGTGGAAGCGCGACAGGCGGTTGACGACGCGCGGCTGTGTGTGCGTGCGCACGCCGATGGCGCCGCCGTACGGGCTGATGGCGAACACGTGCGTGGTGCCGCGCAGGGTGGACACGGCGGCCCAGCGAGAGTCGCACGATATCGCTATGTCCTGGAATACATTATACACGATTACACTACTCCTATATACATCCTACTCTTGTGCTACGATAAAACAATGTTGGAGTAAATGCTATCATTTACAAACAGACAATACAAATATTGAAAAAAATACAATCTAGGCTACGAATTCATACTATAGAATCAGAATAAGAATATTTTTTGTTTCTGGAAGAAAAATATGGTCATGTTCAGGATATTTTTTCCACAAAAACTATTCATTTAGATTTCGCTAAAATATTACTATATAAAGATAAGAACAAACCTGCACTTTAGCCGTAGTGTCACCCCTATGCAGTATGTATAAATGATGCACGGATGCAAGGCTGGCTCCACACGGGTGCGGGTTGATCCTGAACACATGGAAATCATGGCCACGTCTGTCAGCTGTCATTAACAACATCCCACTTGCATCAAACTTCAGGGCGATGATCGCTTCGGAGTGTGCTATGAAGTGAGCCACGATTGGGTCGCATGGCTCTTCGCTGTCTTGACCGTCCTCTTCCTCGTTACCCTGCAAACATATTGACAATCATGTTGAATGGATGAAGTACATCACACAAGGGGTAAAAGGAATAGTTCGGCATAACGATAACTGAACCTAGAGTCGTAGCTTACTAGCTGTGATAGGAAGATAGTCAATTAGAATCTAAAGCCATGAAGAGTGTTGATTTGATTTAAATCTTGAGGTATGAAACAATAGTAAGAGGTGCCAAAATTTTAACAATGGTTTTCACCAATTACGGGTCTAATAACATAACCAGCCCATAACTGTCCCACTGCAGGGCAAGCCTCTTCTCATACAGAGAAGGCACGATCATTGATCACCACGCTAGCTCACTGCGGGTTGGTGATTTCACACCGTCAAGTCCAGGTTAGAGATCTAATAGATTTTTTTTTATATTTCTAGTTCTGTAGAGTTTTTTTTTTTGGGCAAAATTACCTCAATATCCAATATAGTCACTACTCCCGGCTGCTGTATATCTGCGTTGGGTGGTGACGGGGACTGCGAGGTGCTTCGCCCTCCAGCCAAGCTGTGTGCCACACTTTCTCCGAGGCCTCGTAGGCCTTTACTGAGGGACTTTGCAGCGTGGAGTACCGTCGCGGTATAGCTGGTTACGCCTTCCCCTGAAATTTTTTGGACATTATTGAATAGGCCAAGATACGATTTGGACCTTTCAAGTATTATATGCAAGAAGTTTATGATACAACCAGTTTTCTAATACACATAGTATAAAAATGGCGTCCTGAAACATCGTTAGTGCTGTATTTGGTATTTAACCTTTCGGCTCAGTAACGTACAGATCTGTACGTTGTAACAATAAAAATCTATTGTGTCTGCTAATGACTGACGCAACAGCTTAAATACAAAAGAAGATTCGTCGAAAACGATTAATTTTTAATTAGATAATTATAATAACCTGGATGTGTTCCACCAAGGCTGGTTTGAGGAGGGGCAAGGGATAACTATTTGGAAAAACTTGGACAGACCTTTGTCCTACAGTAGGACAGGCTTTATGTTACAAAAAAATAAAAAAGTTTTTGTGGTCCTAATTTCGGTGTCAGTGCCAGATATTTATTATGTATTTTACTTCTGTGGTCAAAACTTCGGATTTAAACGGGAAAGCCAAGCACATATTATAGACCATATAAATAAACATAACTGAATCAACATTTTAAATAAAGGCTTTCTTTGTCTAGCATTAAATTACAATTATAATCCACACACACTGTCGCAACATAGACGCACTCACACATACAGAGGCGATTAGTCACGCACGAGCATACAAAACAATGATATGCAGCGGCGTAAGGTCAACATTATTAATATATATACCTATATATATATATGATTATGAATAAGTCAACACCCGGTCGCAATAAACAAAAGAATTTAATTGATGTTTACTTATCGGTAACCGTGAATGTTTTAACTTATAATATTTGCACATAAAGATGTAAATTATTACAGTATGTTCTTATTTTTTGGGATATTTACAAAAGCGTGTTAGGATAGCAGCAGGGTTACGTAGCAGCTGTTTCCAAAGAAATATATATATATATGTATATTTGCTCCATCCTCGGCCACCCAGTCGCTTGAGCTTACCATCAGGCGAATTGGTAGCCAAACGTAGATCCATTTTTGATAATAAAACATAATTAATCAATTTTCTGCTCAATCGGTTGAAGATATTTGCTTCAAAATTGAGTAGCAAGATTCCACCAGAATAAACATACATACATACATTGTAAGTTAAATAAAAGCTTTTAAAAAAATTAAAGGGAACGCCTGCTATCTTGTAAAAGGTGGTTATCCTATTCTATCTACCGGGCACAATGGCAAACTAAGGGTAACTGAGATTTTCCAACGAGAAAAGCCCAATTGCACTTTGTCCGACCCGGGGATCGGATTGAGGATCTTTCGACCCAGGAGCGGTCAGCAGCCTTATTTTTCTTTCCACAAAATTAATTGACTTTAGAGTTCGCTGCGATTTGATAAATTAATCTATACTCACAGGTATAAATAGTTTAAAAACAAAAATACGGAAATTCTTCAATAAATCTGCAACAGGGCAGTTAAATAGTTATGGCATATGAGACACGCGATGCATCTCGTGCACGAACGAATACTTGCAAAACAAACGTAAACAAACCTTTGTTATTTATATCGATATCGACTGTGATAACCTATATTAGCGAGTATGGTGTATTAAATATGTTTGCCGTAAAGCATCTGTATGTAGAAAATTGTTCTATAATATATAACGTCGGACTCAGCTCATGATTAACGGAACCCCCGTTTGAGTTCGAAACTACTCGGAAAACCCAGATAAATAGACTACAGTAATTATACAAAATAAAAACTTATTTCTTCAAAAGAACTCATCTAGCCATTCTGAACAATCATTAGCCAAACGAAGACTTTATTGACTGTCGTTTTGGTCATTCTTTTAAGTATGCGAATGATTGTGCAGTTAGCAACACGGACTGGCCGCGGCGCATGCGAACGTACTAATAAATTATGTACCCCTCTGCCGGTGACATTGAGACTAGGTAACTACGTAGCTTCAAAGCGATCCATACCAGAAATTGCACTAGAAGGTTTTAATTTCAGCGTTCGTGTAATATGACTTACTTTTACTAGTTCTCTGTTATGTTTTACCTTTACGTTCAGTCGAATTACATACGGGTCTATAATTAAGAGTTCTACAATTTATATTTTAAGTCTGTGCGTCTGTTTGTTTGTAATTTATTAACGCGCAATTTTGATGAATTTTGGTATAGATATAAATTGGTCCTTGGAGAAGGACATAGACTTGCTTTTATGTCATCGAAATAATATAAATATAACCGATACCTACAGTATTTATATTCAAATCATTTATTGTGTCACAAAGCTCGATTTATAAATATCATCCTATGTAAAAATAATACAAGTAGACGCTAGGTAGGTAT
Organism: Xylocampa areola; assembly: GCA_935421205.1. Classification (NCBI taxonomy): domain Eukaryota; kingdom Metazoa; phylum Arthropoda; class Insecta; order Lepidoptera; family Noctuidae; genus Xylocampa; species Xylocampa areola. The sequence continues at coordinate 17,559,477 of OW285204.1, forward strand.
AATTAGAAAACGAAGCAAAAACTACACTTAATATTCAGAAATAATCTACTGGAGTCTAGAGCTGGCACTGACACTGCTTTGCAGACAATATTCAAGTAAAAAACTTAATGACACAATTCGTTCGAATTCGAAGAATTTCCGACGGTCTAGTTTATAAAAAGTTATAACAAGAACACGTCAAACGAAAATAGTGATCTACAAAGTAACGAAAGGCCTTTCAACTGTGTACCTATATATAACCTTTTTATTATAATTAATGACAGTACTTATGTACAAAGCACACAAGAGCACTTATTTTTAATTAATTCACATAGAAACAATATGTTTTCTATATGACCTTTAATATTAATTTGTATTATCAAGTCATTGCGGTTAAATAAAAAAAGGCACGCTGTTCGTTGGTAAGCGAAACTTGAGTACGACGGGACCGATGTGACTAATTCTTTGTTAATAGTTCATTATAATCCGAATAAGGTTATTGGGGAAAATTGCCCGTAAGAATAGAAAATTCGGGGAAAAGGTCAGGTCAGCTAGTTTTGGGTAGAATAACAGGGAATTTTTTAATGCATTTTTATATGGATTTATGTAACACTTTGGTATACAACCACTTCTGTAGAACACAATTGGCAAACTTATGGCACGCCATAGAATATTGTCGGCTCGGAATAAATTGAGACGATACAATATCAAAAGGAGTCGAAGTATCTAGCACATATTCATCATCATCCCCCTGCCCTTATCCCAATTTATTTGGGGTCGGCGCAGCATACCTATATCTGGCATGCAGCTAAAGTTTTGGCTATGTTTTATGACCGGCCGCCTACCTGACGTCAACCGGCTTTGGGAATGCTGTTGTTGGTGGTATCTAGCACATATTATTGCCAAAAATATTTGTTGTCAAGCTACTGTTATATAATTTTTTTATTAATAAGACTCCTGTATTTTTAAAGGTTGGCCATCTCTGCAAAATGTTTTATTGATTTGCGTAATGTCGTACGATTTTATCATTCGATACTTATTAGTTATTATCGCAGAACAATACGCGTGTCACTGAACTCAATGCAGTTTTTGTTGATATATAATTAAATCGTCATTTGTAATATTTATTTATACATTAGTTATTGATAATGAACTTAAATCGATAATAGATATTCGATAACACCCGGTGATAAAGATAGCATATACATCTCTAGTAGAAAGGCTAACAGGGTTTTCGTGGAGCGTAAATGGAGAGAATTTTACCATTTCAGTAAATAAAATAAAAATTACAGCAATATTATATGTCTATGTGAAGATATAAATTAATGAATCTGTACTATGTTAAAGCCATCAAAAGATACAATGATTCTTTACAAAGCGTTACTTAATACAAAAAAGAAATTACCTTCACAACCGCCGCTGCTTCTCTTCGACTGATTTAGTTTCTTATCAGCATAAGCCAGCCAGCGATCTCCGAGCGCCAACGGGTTGATAGGCAAACTGCCGCCTAATGGACACGGGCAGGGGTAGCAAGTAGTGACGGCCATACGGTCTTCGAGAGTCGCGGCGTCGAACACTGCGAAGCGTTCGGAAAAGGAAACCACCACTGAACGCTTGTTCGCCAACACATCGAGTATCGGGTTCTTGAATTTTATGCTTTTTACCTGTTGGGAGAAGGTGTCTGCTGAGATTGTATGACATACCAAACGATGATAGATAGTAGGTCTAGGTACATTTACGCCTTGATCTGCCCTCTTTTCTGACCCCACTTTTCGTCAAAATCAAGACACGCCCCCGTAATTACATTATAGGATACAGTAATGGGAATCAACAATGTTTGTCAACTGCTCCGGATAAAACGGTCATATTTCGTTCATCGGCCGAAATGTAAAGCGATAGTGTTGTTTCCAGTAGTATTATGTCTACCTAGTTTGATATTCAACCCTACACGTGTAAGTATAGGTCACCGCGACTCTTATCTTTGTATTATTATTACTACTGGATATAAAATAGCAATAATAAACATAGTTTAATTGAATACCAAGCATCAAGAGTAATAAGTATGAGGTTCCGGGATTCCTGTTCTTGCTGCGCAGCCAATATTCTTAGATGTTATTTACTTAAAATCAGAAATTTTAATTCGAAAATATTTCGTTATATAAATCCTACTAATATTATAAACGCAAAAGTTTGTACGTATGGGTGTTTGTTACTCTTTCACGCAAAAACTACTGTACGAATTTGGATGAAATTTGGCACACAAATAGTTTTTATCCCTGCTGGACCCAATTCTGAAGTCCTAGCAAACGAAGTCGCGGGCAGAAGCTAATCTATACTTATAATAAAATCGTAACTCGAAAGCCCGAAAATTTCAAATTCGCTTTTTGGATTTTTTTTCTTTCGTAATGTGTTATTTAATCGATACTAATGCCAAATCTGTTGTTTTTAAAATTTGAGTATTTTTGTCTGTTTGTATGTCCGAGGTTGGCGTCCAAACCAAGAAAAAGAAACAACTGAAAATTTGTAAAAAAATATCGTCAGAAGCCGGGTCAACTTATAGGCTATTCAAAATTGCGCATTTCCTCAAGGGAGCTGAGCTGTGATGTTAAACATCTCACGCTCAGAATCTAAATTGGACGGATTTCAATAAAAATTGCACTGTTGTATAGCTTATCAAAAACGATAAGCACTTCAAAAGGTATCATTGCGCTTTATCACATAGGGACCAAGCACTTACCGGTTTTGTATTTTGATTAGTAGATTGTGAATGCCTATTTTAGCAACATTGTCAACTGAGTAATTAGTTGCATACGATACATAGGTGACTGGCACAGAATAATTATGTCGATCGAATCCCGGTACAGGATATTATTTTTGTGTATATTTTTAATTTTGATAATACAAGGTTTATCTGTTATTTCTCAGAAAAACAACGTTACTTTAGTTTTTCGTGTCTTTTTGTAATATAAACCCACTTTTTATGTTTCTCTTGCTGTCTCATATCAATATGGTGAAGCACAGTGAAGATGTTACACGTTAGCGTTATGTAAATCATATAAAAAAAAAAAAAAAAAAAATTGATCTACGTTTGGCCACCAACTCGCCTGATGGCAAGCGACGGTGTGGCCGAGGATGGAACACGTATATCCAGAATAAATCTATTCACTCACATCGTTGGGGAGTTGATGCAACCCACTCCCACAACGGCTTTGTCCGAAGTAAACAGCCGTGGTCGGAGCCTCCGACCAGTGTTGTGTTGCCTGTTTTGCACCACCCTGGGGCTACGTGTAGGGATTCCATTTTAAGGGTGCACTCCTACGGACGCGGGCAACTCAGCCCCCAATACCTATTTAGTAACAAAGCTACACATTTCCTCAGCCTGGCCTTAGGATTAATTTAATTGCCTAATCCATAAGTAGGTAATAGCGAAACATCAAATAAGCATTACTGACGATTTTGTTAGAGGCTGTCCAGCTATTGAGGTGGTTGGAGAGTATATTCTCGATGACATCCAATAAAATACCGTGTAAAACATTGCTTAACCTCAGCGAATGTTTACTAAGCGGAGACTGGAACAGACTATCAGTACCTGCATCTTGGGCATTCGTTTTATAGATTGGGTATTAAATGTTGGAAAAATAAACAACAAGCCAGACCCAAGCTCTACTGAAAACTCCATTATGGAACTCAACAACACTTTTTTCGACCTGGTGATCAAACTCAAGACTTACCTACGCTTATACTCACTTGCAACTACTAGACTAATAACTCAGTTTTTCTAAGATTCTCTTTACACTGCACAAGATTTATGATCATTAATATTTTCATTTTTAAATGAAGATGCAGTGACAGAAACTGAAGAAATTATGCTTAGAGTCATGTTCAAAAGACGAGGCAGGTGTAAGTGGAAATTCTGAGATCACTAAATGGATATAAATTGACCCACCGAAACTCACTAAAAAGTCAAAACGCGTGTATTAACAGACGTATGAACGTGATAGAAGCAAAAAGAGTATGTAAGGATCTTAGGTGGCGTTCGATAGTGTCTGCCTACCTGAAGCCTAGGCCAAAGACGTGAATTTATGTATGTACCTATGTATGTGACATTATCATTTTGGCCAACACATATTGTTCTGCGCCTGATCTCACTCCGGACGTGTCGGATTGCCGTTCCACCGGAATACGTGAGTGAAGAAAGAGGGAGTGCACTCCATAGAGATAGGGCGCCGGTACAGTCATTCGGGAACGTTCAGTCGGGAGTACTCCCGGTATCGAAGATGTGGTAAAACATCCCGGTATCTCCAATGTATCGGTAACGGCGGCTTATCAAATTTTTCGGTAATACTATTGGGAAACGGAAAATAACGTAAGATCATCTATGTCGCACCTAGCTTTCAGCTGATTGGACTGCTGCCGAATTCGTTCATCATCCGTGTTTCTCAATAAATATATATAGAAAGAAAGAAAGAAAGAAAGAAAGAAATTATTTATTTTAGACTCAGTGCAGAGTAAACTTAAACTAAAACAGTACTCAATGTAAGGTCCATGTGAGCACCATAAAATTAAAATATTATTAATATTATATCTGTTGGTTTTCAAGGCTCAAGTGAATAGGTATTTAGTGGTCAAGTGTGTTCCATCGTCAATTACATCATTGCTTAAAATCAGACGAGTTGGCGGTCAAACGCAGGCCCATTGAGATTATGTAAAAATCTAATTCATGAGTGGAATCCTAATATTACATCGCTAATCGGTTTAATCTACACCACTTCAAAAGCTGTATCCGACAGCTGATATAGCGCCCCCACATATCTACAGACAAGTCGCGAGTGCTGTGGAAAAATCCAAGCAGGAGTCAGACCCTAGACACCCACTGTATGACGGCCAGTTACCAGTACAACACCTAACCACCTAACAAGCCAGGCACAGTTATTTAAAACTGACCGAGGTAGTGTCAGGATGCCCAGTCGAGACTCACCGCAAAACTGAGGCTAGGAACTTTTCCACCTTTTAGCGGGTGCTAACAAATTAAGCATAAAGTGAACCTACCTGAACACACTTTTGGACACGGCAAGTGTGGATCTAGGCAACCAAATAATTAAAATTGTACCATCGACATGAAGATGAAGAATCGTTTAGTAAAGTAATCCTAATCCGGATAAATACTCCAGGCGCTCTGACCGCTAAGCCATTTCGACCTCTGCTTACTACCGCGAATTCGCATAAAATCTGTACGATATTGTATTAACTGCAAAGTTAGTCGTGACGGTTCGGTCACCTGTATAGGGACTAAATAGATAGAAGACGTATTAAAATGTGGAAGAAGAATTCGCGGTAGTGAGCAGAGGTCGAGATGGCATAGCGGTCAGAGCGCCTGGAGCATTTATCCAGGAGGCGCAGGTTCGAATCCTGGTCACGATCGTATTCTTTTTTCCACTAAAATTTATAACTTAGGAGTTTGTTATGATTTATCTGTATTACTTTGGGTTGCTAGGGCAACTGTCAAGTATCTGAAAAGTCACGGCTGTCTGTATGTAGGTGGCGCAATGAGGATGGACAAAAATAGAATAATGGAACAATTATTACCAAAAAAGGAAGGGTCTGACTTCAACCAACGTACATGACCTTCTCAAAAAAGGCAGGTTAATAAACTGAACCGTCGAGCATGCATTCTTCATGTATGTAAGATAAAATCTATAGTTTCTGCCTACTGGAATGGGAATCAGGTGTGAGTTGGTTTGTATGATTAATTGAAATCTTAGTTTGGCGTTAAGACTACTTTGACGTGAGCAAAGCCACGGGTACAGCTAGTAGTAAATAAGTATAAAATCTAAATATTTTGTGAACTTTAGATAAAATACTAGGGGCATATTATTTACTTTGTAAACTAATGAATTTCTCACCTGCTCACCACCTCTTATAGAAATAAAGCTGAGCGAGCAAAACGACGGGCCTGGGCTGGCAGAGTCACACAAGGCGATGAGGGGCCTCTTCGACGCGAAGCAGTCGCCGTGCTGCGGAGTAGGCAGTATACGGAGCACCCTCACTGTGCCTTGTCGCCATGACAACACCTCCTGGGCCTCCCCACTGGGGGGTATCAGCCATACTTGGACCCCGGACCCGTAGCCCAGGATTAGGAGGAGTGGAGAAACATCGTTGTCACTGTCTCCCTCTGGTGTTGGCTCGTTTATATCCGTCGTTTCGAACCTGTGTATAAAAATAAAGCATAAGTGCCAAGTTTGTTTGTGCTAAAGGTTGATTGTCCTTTCAATGATTTCAAATATTACTCAAGACGGTTCAGAAAGGACAGAGGCCTCCGATACAGAAAAATACCATTTTTATTTTTACTTGTTATTACAAGTAGGAATTTTGTGTTTGTTATAGCAGTTACATATGAAACTCTCCACACACACACAAAAATATTATGTCCCACAATATGATTATTCCCCAAAAATTGTATAATAAATTAATATAATATCAAAATTTTAATAAAAATAAAATGGTGGAATGGAAAATATGGTTGTGAATTTGATTTGAACCTGCGCCTTCAAAATATATACTCCAGGCGCTCTGACAACTGAATTATTCCTTCCCACAAAATATTATAACTTTAGAATTCGCTAAGCATGCATTCATGCGTTTGAAAGATTCAACTGGATAATAAAAACGTTACCTCGCCCACTGTATAACATCTTTGGGGTCAACAGTTGACGACGAAGAGAGCGTAACGTCGTTAATGAACCCCGAGACAGCATCGATGATACCGCGGTCGCTTGGCGGCTGTGACGGCACGGTGAGCGGCCCGCCCGACCGCACGTGCCGCGGCGACTCCGCTGACATGCTGTGTGAGCGTCGCCTGCAGGGAAAACGAAATTACTTACCTACTGCTGGAATGCCGGGAATTTATATTGGGACTAGTTCTACACTCAGAAATTTATTTCGAGGGGGAAGGATACTACCGTTTTTTTCACCTATGAAACATTGTATTAACACTTTTTAGACATTTCACTTTTTATCTGGGAATTTGAATCCCAGATAAAAATGAAATGCACAAGCCCAGGTGTGGTTGTGAAAAGGCCTTCAGTGACTTACTAGGGGCATGGACTGATTAGAAGTGTGACCTTTGAACTGACAAGCTTAACTGGACTGGCTAATAACTCCATATGAGGAGGGGTGAACAGTGAACCGTCAAATGAATGCTGTCTAGGTAGTTTAAGACATTCAAGAAAATAATAAAATCCAAAGTCTAGGTTGAATGTTGATTAGTCCCTTTTTGATTGAGAAATGTGCTCAGGTTGTATCATCATAATTCACATTATATGAACAGGGTTATGCCTATACTATTTACTATGGCGTCAATTCAAATATAGGAAACTAAACTAAATTTAGAAGATTCCTGTCTTTTAATAACAGTTACTATATGAACAAGATGGGATGAATCAAAAGATGACAATGTAGAATTTCAGCATGCCAAATTAAAATCTCCAAATGTTATTAGTAGGCACAGTCTGAGGTAGCCACTAAAATTAGAGATGTCAAACGAAAATTGTATGGAAACTTAGGTTGACGTTATCCTATCCCACTCTTATAGTAACGGTTAGTAAAAGACAGCCATGCTTTAAATTTAATTTAGTTTGCTACATAAGAATTGACGCCAATGTCCAGTATTCATATCCTAGGCAATATTACCCATTGTATGTGCCTATCAATTATTTGGTTACTCCCAAACTCTTTCATAAAAACAGGCAAAGTTAAGATTTTTTTATTTTTAGCTGTCGTACAGAATAGGTACTAAACCAATAAAAAATCTGAAACCTTAATCACTTTCTTCAGAACTCTGGTCACAAACACTGATAAGATCACAAATGTTATTATCTGAATAAAAAAATATAAACTTACCTTAACAGGCAGATTGTTTTTTGACCTTGACCGTTTTAGGCCAAAATATGTTTGTTTATAGGTTTAAGTACAAGACCCCACAATTTATGATTTACTACTTGATAGATTAAAAATAAAAATTAAAGAATAGACTTAAATTAAAATAAGTGATATTCAATACTTTGAAATAAAAATAAAACCCTAGTTACTAATTTCTTTTAACAAATATACTTTAATTATGACATATAAGTCTGTTAATCTGGTTTCTATTAGCAAAATATCTAATAAGACCTAATACAGATCAAATCAATTCTTGAATAATTTACTCTGTAATATTTATAGAACATACAGTATTTGTAGCTAGTATTAAAACAGCAACAAGGAAAATTTTAAATAAACAAAAGGCTGACACAGTTTTCTTTTTAACAACTCAACCAAAACATAACAATAGAAAGGTCTTTTGAAAAAGGAGTACGCGATAACACGATTCTAAGATCGAACGAATATATCTCTTGTACAGATTACATAAGATAATAACAAAAAAAAAATACGACCTTATAATAATTTAGTCTTCAAAAATAATAACACCAAAATGTTTATGTTGTTTGGAAACAGCTGGTTGCTACATATATACAACAACACACCAACTAAGTAGGTATATACTTCAAACATAAAAGGGGACCGAGGACAAAGGAAATCGATGAAGTTTATCCACCCTACGTTATGACAAAATCTAACCATACAACTGCGTAATAATATCCTAATATGCGTCTTACTTAATACACTCACCTTGTTTACGAAAACAATTCTCATTTTAAAACCATTTTCGAGTAAAATGCTATTGCGTCGTACTGGCAGTCGAAAACAATGACGTCACAGTAATAAAAACAAAACTCTAAACAAACATAACTCACTCACGCACTCAATCAGTTATTTAATTAATACAACGCTCATTAAATAAATAAATCGAAAATAAATTAGTTTTTATGTACAAAATATACAACAATTTACGAAACAGATGATTTGAATGACAATACCCGAACGCCCACTTGTTCGTTTGTAGATGTGTGTGTGCGTCATACGATAAAGCATTCATTCCATTTGTATACAAATGCACACATATACACACTGTCACTGTGTGGAAAAACACAATGTCAAATACTATGTCACTTCGCCAATTCGCAGACGTGATAGTAATACTAAAGTTCTCATTTTCATTACTTCTGCTGTCTTCTGCAAACGTGAATGCGGCCACAAGCGGATCTTAAAGTCGTTTAGTAACTATACATCAGACATCACTTTAGTGGCCAGCGACCCTAGTGCCTATTTTGCTTGGGGTAGGTGCAGCATTCATTCATCATCATCAGTTCTCATCTTAATAATAAATCCTTTTCTAGCGATACAACAATAAAATTATATTGCATCAATCAATTCAACTGGTGACGTTAGGGTTTTTTTCCGAGAGTGAATGCGTCTGTCGCCGCCCCCGACTGGTGCTGGCTCGCTATAAACGGGCATGTCCGATCAAAGTGGAAAGTTAGGTGTTAGGTTCCCCAGTAACATCGAACACGCCTGACCTTGAAATACTACGCGTCGCGATGTAAAAAAACTTGTATCATTTAAATCTCACAGTATCTAGCTTGCATAGAGAATTGGATACAAATTGTCCGGTCTTAAAATAAATACTCTTTGACAAATCCCCAATACAGAATGTTTCATTATATGCAGAAAAAATATATTATTGAAATAAATAAATCTTAATTGAATGAAATTATTTGGTTGTTCATATATAAAATTATACTATTATAATACTTTGAGATAGAGCAGTATAATTTATACTTTTCAATGTTTAGTGTAATTTTATATCGTCACCATTTCGCGTTATGTTGTTAGAGAAAACTGCAAACTATCCACTTCTGCATCAGTGGAACTTGTTACTTTTTTCTCTTTCTTTTGCCTTTGCACTACTCGTAAACTTATTACTGTCTTGTGAAGCAACCATGCTACTTTCACATATTAAGCCTATAATTATTTCAATTTTACTTTACACTCAATATTTTTCAAATTCAGTGAAACCTAATGTTGTAATAATATTAGTTGATGACTTGCGCCATCTTTCGGACGAATCCATCAACTTACCAAATATTAAATTATTGGCGAACGAAGGAGCAAACTTTAAAAATGCATTTGCACAGGTAAATATAGTAGGTAAAAAAAAAATGTGGAGACGATACAATAATGAGGTAACCTATCTCATTTCAAATTCAAATGCCTTATGTTCAGACTACACTTACCTCGATGGTATCTATTGGTTTCAGCAAGCTCTCTGCGCCCCTAGCAGAAACTCAATGCTGACTGGCCGCCGTCCCGACTCACTCTGCCTGTACGACTTTTACAACTATTGGCGAGACACAGTAGGCAATTTTACTACGCTTCCACAATTCTTCAAGGAGCATGGCTACGAAACTTATTCCATCGGCAAAGTTTTCCACCCTGGGATAAGTTCTAACTTCACAGACGATTACCCTTACAGCTGGTCAGAGTATCCCTATCATCCTCCGACTGAGAAGTATAAGGATGCAGCTGTTTGTAAAGATAAGGTGACCAGAAAACTTCAGAGAAACCTTGTATGTCCTGTAAATGTTAGAGACCAACCAGAGGGAATTTTGCCGGATTTGGAGTCATTAGATCACGCTGTGAATGTTATTTCAAATAGGAACAGCAATCAACCATTCTTTCTTGCTATTGGGTTTTATAAGCCCCATATACCGATTAAGTTTCCTAAGCAGTATCTAGGTAAGTTCTGAAATATTTTTATTTTATTTTTAACACCTTGCGATTGTTTTAATTATATTATTACGTTCATTATAAGGTTTCTCATACAATCGCACAACACTTAGTGCTAATAAATTACTTCACTATTTAGATATATTTAAGCTTTTAAGTATACTTGTTTCGTTAATCGTTGTTTTAATTGAAATTTCAGATAGGATACCTATGAACAAAGTCAGGCCTCCTAAACACCCATACATGTCTTCCAACATACCACTGGTATCCTGGCATCCTTGGATGGACGTTCGGCATCGAGACGATATCGCCCGGCTGAACATTTCTTTCCCCTTAGGCGTAATGCCTTACGAGTGGTCATTGAAAATAAGACAGAGTTACTATGCGGCCTCTGCATATATAGACGACTTGGTTGGTGCAATAATGAGTCACGTAGATAGAACGAAAACGATTGTAGTTCTCACGAGCGATCACGGTCAGTATTCCAATTAGGTACCAAATTGTCTACTTTCATAATTGTTTTATTGTTTATTTCATAATTGTTATTTTTGGTTTCCAGGGTGGTCCTTAGGCGAGAATGGATTATGGGCGAAGTACAGTAACTTTGACGTGGCGTTAAAAGTGCCTTTAATATTTTTAGCACCAGGGATACCACCTAAGAACATACATACCCCTGTTGAACTACTTGATATATTCCCTACTTTGGTAGACCTCAGTGGTCTATCCCATGATATTCCAAAATGTAATTATAAAGATAAATCTCTTCTATGTTTTGAAGGCAAAAGTTTAAAGCCGATGATGATCGACGATTCTAAAACATTTGGAAATTATTTCGCGTTAAGTCAGTATCCTAGACCAAGTGTCTATCCTAAAGAAAACTCTGATAAGCCCCGCCTGAAAGATATCAAAATAATGGGTTACAGTATAAGAACAAAAAGATACAGGTACACAGAGTGGGTCTCGTTTAATAATACATTATTTACAATCGATTGGAACAAAATGTATGGCTTAGAACTATACGATCACATCATAGATCCTGAGGAATCCAACAATCTATATTTGGTAAATAAATATAAAAATATTAAACAATATCTCTCTATAATTTTAAGGTCACACGTTAATAGAAATTATTCGAATTAATGTAAAGTATATTAAATCATCTAATTTATGATAAGCAAAAAGAATATTCTAATAATTGCACATAAAACATTTTATTTCAGCACCGTATGCACTAAATGATTTGCCTCTTTTAATAGTGTAATCGAAGAACGATGCCATTCACAGGTTTCCCACAATTCCACTGCTAAAATAAAGTAATATAAATGCGAAAGTTAAGATCGGGAACAATCTCGTTGGAATGGTCTTCCAGAAACTAGCTAGGGTTTAACCTAGCCGTTTTCTTGTTAGTTCAGTACTGATAGCATCTGTGCTAACTGCACGTCTCATTATTTTTCATTTTAAGTAAATTTTAATATAAGGCCAGGTTTATTCGAGCAGTAATAGGTGTTCCAATAACTACGATTCACGAACTCTTTCAGAGTTCCGAAACGGATTGCTGCAGTCTCTGACTTCCTTTACGAGCATCCTAAATTAATATGTAATACTTAAAATGCATTTGGACAAAACTTGGTGAATGGATAATTTGGGTCCTAGCAAATAAGCTAGACTTTATATAGCATGTGGACAACAGCTAGTCATGAATTCAATAATGATAATAAAAAGTATACAATTAGTAACGAAGATATTGAAATCCATTTTATGTGGGGTGATACGTACATTGGGTAGTCTGTACTGACTGGAAGGCATGCACCCATGTAGTTCTTAGGGACCTGGATTTGGTTTCTCGTCTGCAATTACCTTAAATTACGATTATTTTGATTAATAATATTTTGATAGTATGCTGAAAACTGTGTTTATGGGGCGAGCTTCATATCAGCACTTATGTGATGGCTTACAGCGGCCTTGGCATCTTAAAGCTTGGTCAGCTTTACAACAAAGGCGTGTTCAGGTTCAGGTGTCTTGCAAGCTATTTATTGTTTTACCCCCTTTTATACATCACTTAAATGCGAGTACATTATACTTGTATGTTCCTTTCAATCCCGATTTTAGGACAAATTAGTTTTGCCTAGACCAAACTAGTTCAGGAGCACCTCGAATTCCTATTTGGCGTTGTATGGTCATACGACTGTCCCAACTTAACATCCTATAGGAAATAGTTTAGCCGAGGCAATACCTACTTGTTACATTGTTCTAAAATAGGGTTTGGTCGGTAACATGAGGCAGTAAATTTGATATGGAATAGTCATATTACTTCTATGCCTTAAGTAAAACAATTTATATTAAATTAATAATTAGGAAGACGAACTTCATGTAATTGCTTGAGATTATAAATAATGTAAAATACATACATCAGTAGAATATATCGCATCTATAAGCTTTTTAGTTTTGTTATTTAATTCAAGCCTTTTCCGACGTTAGAGTTGACTTCTAGTTCAGATCTATAGTCAGACTTTCGCCTTGTAACGACAATGCCCGAAAATGCCCGCTGAGGTACAAATGGGTTCAATGTATACGAAACATCGATATAATAACAATTTGTGTTAATAAATAACAATAAATTGAGTTTCACATCATTACCAGAATCAATATGGATCCTTTTTCTCCAGAAATTGCACCATGATCTTTATATCATACACCGAATAAATTGACTATACATACACACACATCTAACATTTTACATAAATAACAAAACCTATATCTCAAATGACTTTAAACTGTTTTTAAAGCATCTACTAATAACACAGTCTTAACTTCAAAAAACATCATACTAAGCTCTGCTTTTCTTGAGGCACTGGTTTGCGAGAGTTCTCCTCCATTTCTATTTGTTTGAACCTGGCATATAACCCACTACTCGCAAGAACGATCAGATTGGAAGTCCACCAAAGCATGTTCTTGCTCTCGTTGTACCACTGTGTTGCTATGACGGTTTGTGCACAAGCCTTGGCTGTCCCAGAGATGTTGTGCGTTAGAGGGGAGGTCACCTGGAATTTAATTGATTGATTGTTCTAAAATGTAAATATAAATAAATTTCCGTGCGTTAGTCTCGCATAACAATACTCGAAAATGGATCGACAAAATTACATGAAATGTTTTATGAGTTTTCAAGTGGCTCCTTGGGTGATTTAGATTCACAAATGAAGTGCAATGGGGTTCAGAGCAAAAAATAACTGCCTGGCCAGTTAGTGTTAAAATTAAATAAAGAAACTGATTCATTTGCAGCGTTCGTTGGCGAACGACGCTGTGTATGAAAATAATCACAACTAGCATAGCTAATTAACTGCAAGCTAATCTATGCATGTAAATGCTAACTACTTTTGTGGAAAGAAAAATATGGTCGTGAACAGGATTTTAAATCTGCGCCCCACTGATAAATAGTTCAGGCGCTTGTTTAAATCCTTCTCACAACAGAATTTTAGAATTTGCTACGCTTGCGAAAATGCTTGATAAGATTTATTTGTATGCTGATTTTCTTTAGAACTAAAGATTTAAGACTTATAAAATCCCTAATATCACTTTGTCCTCATGTAATATCACATCTGATTATTAAAAAACTTTTGTTGTATTTATAGTTTATTGGCATGCTAATAATGGTGTTGATATACAAACAGAAGCAGGTATAGAACATAATCTTACCTTTATCTGTAATGAAGTGAAGTAACCAATAGCAAATCCACACATTCCTCCAATAATCATTTGAATCCAAAAATATGAGCTATTAAAACCACTGTAACCCCACAATGCATAAAGTTCTCCATTTGCTATAATTAGTGGCAGGAATAATATGATGGAATAGGCGTTATTATAATATGACAGCAGCCATACTTCTTGGTTCACACTGGGTAAAACCTTCTTAGTGTAGATAGAGTACAGTGATAGCATAAGAGATCCTATGACCCCATATATTGTGCCTATAAGGGAAAACGAACCTGCAACACAAAACAAATTTTTAATTTAACATCATAACCTTGGAAAATTAGCATTTGAACTACCAATCTTAAACAAACAAAGAATGTTTTTTTTTGTAAAATTGCAATGAACACTAACGACAATTATGCCAAAAAACCAGAAGAACCAAGTAACAAGTGTAGAAGGGTGTTTGTTAATCGACATTACTGGCCTTACTGAAATAAAACTGTAGCTATGCATTGTCGGGTTAGTTTTATTTAACATATTGAAACGGAAACATGCAGTTTCTTCCCTGTTTGTCACAAAATTGCTATAATCCAGGACTGCACCAAGGTCATTTCCATAATTTATTTATTAATATTAAACATAAATTCTTATTAGGGTCTAATAGGGTATTAGGGTAATATAGGAATGTAATAATAAATTACTAATACCTACAGAACATTGGTTTGGATCTGAGTTTTTGTGCTGGAGGCATTTGTGCATGTAATGGCACCCATGATACAAGGTGTCCCACAGAGGGGCTTCGCTTTTCTAACAAATTGTACAAAATAATTAAACTTAAATGGTTGGATATGAAATTACCTATGGTTAAGCATACATACTTACTTGTAAATATAGGTATTTATGTTGTTTTTTTCAACTGTTACTGCTTTAATTTTGTTAACCATTTAACTATTAACCAAACATCTACAATATTTTATATCAAACATGTTATTTACCTAATAAACTTTCCTGATCTACTCCAAGATAGAAACCAAGTATGATGAATCCACAACATAAAATACACCGGTAAGAGGTCCTTTGGCCAAGCAGTATCCAACTGAATACAACATTAAATACTGTGGTCAAAGATCTTCCAACATAGTAGAATGGCACTCCCACATACTTCAAACAAAGGTTATTTGTTGCTATCATTAGAGTAAACATCACTGAGAGTGGAATTACCTGAAAATTATAAAATATAAAACATTGGATACTAGATATGTGCTGTTTGGCTGATAAGAGCATATTATAAGTGGGAAAAAACGCCAGTTTTTTTTTTTTATAAAATGCTATTTTACACACATATTTTTCAACAGAACCAAATGTAGATTACCAATGCCTTATTATGGGACTTTTAATTAACAATTGCAAAAAATAATCCAATGCTTTGCTGTCCTTGGCTGTTATCATAGTGTACGCACTATTAGCAATAGTTAATCAGCTATTGTAAATGTACTTGTACAGATTATTGATGTGTATGTTCTAATTTCATAGTCATAACTAAATTGGAATTGATTAACTTTGACATTCCTCAGTAATCAAACCCTTTGGCTCAGCCATGTACAAATATGTACTTATGTTACATATGCTATACATTCATAACAATAAAAATCAATTGTGTCTGCTAAATTAGCAAGCCAACAGATTAAAGAAGGTAATACTATCTTTGTGTTTTGATAAAACAGGAGAGTGTGTTATGAATTGATAGCAATCTTGATTTTACTAAATATAAGTGTTCAATTAGCTACAACCTGATATAATTAAGTATGTCAAGTTATTTTGAATGGTTTAAGATAAGGGCTTTTCCACATGCACTGTTTTTCAAAGACTATGAATTGTAATATGACTTTTAATGGCCTGTAATCTTACACAGGCCCATCAGAATGGAACAGAAGGTGAGAATAAATAAAATCTCTTACACTCCAACAATTTTGTGTCATCAGCAATATTAGAATAGTTGCTTACACATTTGGCCTGACACATGTTTTTGGTATCAGGTGAGCTGTCACTTAAATCACTTTTTTTAACTGACTTCAAATAGGAGGAGGTTCTCAATTAGGTTGTTTTTTTTATGTATATACACTGATTATTTAGAGGTTTTGTGCCCACTGCTGGACATTGCTGTTTATAATATACAAAAATGCTATTTTCATCAAAATTTTGTTGGATATTGATAGTCTCTGCCTACCCCAATGGGAAACAAGTGAAGATCTTACATAAATACTATCCACATCCAGTTGAAAGTATGTATGTAAGATCTGTTAGTAGCATCATTATTGTGCTTAGATTCATAGTCATTTAAATAGATTACCTTTTTCATAACATCCACATTCCATGGTGACCCTTTAGGGAATATAAATAATCGTGGTATACCACCAGACCTGCTTAATATATAGCATATACTGAAGGACACAACACATTGGAACCATGTGATGAACAGTGGAGCTTCTAAGGCAACATCCTGGCTACTCAGTAGTGTTTTGTTTACAAATACTGTTGCTATTGATACAATCCTGAAAAAAAGACATAAAAATTCACATCAGCATTATTATAGGGAGAGGTGTTATTGTGTGGCAACAAGGTTTTTATGTTGTACCAGTATGGTATCTCATATTTAAACGAAAAATATGGACATGCGACAAAACCAACTATAAATATTGCTTTCAGTGTTTTATTGTATGAAGAAAATAATAAGAACGTTACGATCGGTACAACTAGAAATGTAGTGTACCTATAGATTTAACCAATTTATCCAATATTCCATAAAATAACTATAATGTGTAGTACCTATGTACCATGACCTCCTCCTGCAGATTTATGTCAGCTAAGTCATCGATTAAGAATTAAACTCAGGATTTTTTTATTACAATTACTATTGTCAGAAAATTAAAGCAAGAGAAAAACAAAAAACCATTTGCTAAAATACAAACCAGTAACAAGACACCACTATAAATATTGTAATGTATCTCGAACACAAATCGGAACGCTGGTCCTTCATTTTAACAACTATGAATGTGATTTATACTATGCCAATTATTATTAGGCCGACATAGGAAACATGGTACAAATTGAAAAGTATTTAATTTTTACTAGCGATACTAGCGAACTCAACAACAGCGATCCATCATCCAAATCAAATGTGTCAACTGTCAAATGTCAATGTCAAAAAATTTTTTTTTTTTTATTTCCTTCGCCCTAATCGGGCAGGCTAAGGTCTTAGACCATACCGCCTCGTCTTCAGTGTTCTTGAATAAAAGTAAGGCCAAAGCCTCGTCTTCAGTTACTTCCTTCTTTTTTTAATCAAGTATAAAAAGTTATTGCAGTTATTGCCCCAGTAAAACGGTGGAAATTTTACTGAGTCTTCGATGGAGTTTAGGAGTGAACACAAAAAGTCATGATTTTCAATTTTATACAATTTGCCCACACTCGTACACCTTCATGAACACATAATGGTTAATTATCCACCATAATTACACATTATACTTCGGAGAAACACAAGTTTTGGAAAACAATATAAAATCGACAACGTGCACTTTACATTTTCCCGCCTAAACTCCAATGTCAAAAAAGCAAAAAATCTACAATTTTTATTTTGGCCGTGATCAATCGAAATGGATCCAACCACAAAAACTTAAAAAAAAAAAAAGTTTTATGAAAATTGATATATTAAACTAATACGAAAACTATACCATACAGGAAGTAGATTACCACTCAAGTATAGTTTGAGTTAATTTTAAGTGCATAAATTATTGTAATGTAAAAACCGCTCTGGTTCATATCCCAATTTTTTTGGGGTTGATCCAGCATATATCTGGTATGTTGCTAAAGTTTTGGCTGTTTTAAGACCTACCTGACGTCAACCCGCTTTGGGAATGCTGTTGTTGGTGGTAACCGGCATGGCCCCGGTCTCCTATCTAGCTATGCCAGACCAAATATTATCCATGCGCCAGGTTCTGATGTTGTCCTACTATCACACTCCTATAACCTCTCTGGTTCTTTTTTACAAATGAGGGATGGATCTTTTGTTTTAGGATAAGGCTTTGTTACCTTACGCTTATTGGTATGACACAAAATTCAGTTTTCTTCTTTATTAAACAAAATCACATCACAATAAACAATAACAACTTTGGTTTAATCATTTTCAAATTATTTTATACATTTTTTTTTTATAATGGCTATATTCATTATTGTTTTCTAAGGAAACATTGAAAAATAATTGACACGAGCAGGAATCGAACCGGCGACCCTTGACGTACCATGTCATGGCTATCGTGTCGTACTAGCATCCATTAAAGTTCAAGTTTCCCTTCTCGTCTTATGTAGAAATCTTGCTAAATAGAAATCGCCAGGCGTCTCCTTAAGAAGAGAAGGGAAACTTGAAATTTAATGGATGCTGGCACGACACGATAGCTCAGTTCAGCTCCATACGGAACGTCAAGGGTCGCGGGTTCGAGTCCTGCTCGTATCTATTATTTTTCAATGTTTCCTTAGAAAATAATTATGAATACAGGCATTATATGGCCTAAAAATGTATAAATAAATAATTTGAAAATGATTAAACTAAAGTTGATGTGTAGTTGGTGATAGGTCATTCTTCAAATTGGATTCTTTGCGTCATTTTGGTGTCGTTCATATTTTTATGGAACTAACTTCAAAAATCTAACATTGTCATGAATAAATACATTGATATAGGTACAATGAATGACGCAAAGAATCCAACTTGAAGAATGACCAGATACCATTTCTATCAGTTCAAAAACGGTTTTGGGGGGTTGTATCTATTTTGCATAACTACGTCCAATCGTTCCGTCCCTTGTACAATCTCATGTGCATAGCATAAACATCGTCTATCTCACCCTCACGTTTATTTTGTACATAAAAGAAATGAAACATAAAGAATTAGAAAGAAGAAAAAAGTTTCAATTACAGATTGCATTTCATTTGTGGGACTCTGGAATGCGTTTGAACAATCACACTGCTAGGCCATTTTGCGCCCTATCTTTCGTGTTGTAAAAGTTGTTATAGATTAGCAATCTCGTCAATGTTTTTTTGTATTTTGACATTAACTTACAGTGTTATCCACTCATATATGTATGGGGGTATGCGATTTATTTTTCTATTTATTTGCAATTAGCGTAGAGTTATATAAATAATGGTATGAATGAGCGTTTAATTCCATGATAAATCTTAATTTTTTCAAGTATCGTTCATTTACGCAGAATAAAATCAACATATTAATCAGAAATCTAACAAAACAGACCGTGTATTTTTCACATAAGACAACACTGAAGTTGTCGTCGCCTCGCCGTTGCCGGAACGCTGACGTCAGTGATTTTAGTATTTTACATCTGCGAATGGAAATAGTTTTCTAAAATTTATACAATTATCCCCTATCTTCGAGGCGACGCGTTAATACAGTGTACAATTAAAAATGGCTTCAACACCAGAAACAAAATTGCCGGAAACCGACAGCCCAGACGTGGGTTCTAGTTTCTTAGACGAGTTTTACAGTCCCGTAAATTTGATTATAACTGCGATTATCTTTGTGTTGATGTATAAAATATACGCGAAGTTTACAAAGGTGCCTGCAGAAACACCGGCGGTGGAGTTGCCAAAAATTCGTAAGGATATGACAGTTGCAGAACTGCGTCAATATGATGGTACCCAGGCTGACGGCAGGGTGCTGGTGGCGGTCAACGGGTGGATATTTGATGTGACGCGAGGACGCCGCTTCTACGGGCCCGGTGAGTGCATCCGCGCCGCTGTTTATAAATAGAGTTGACATTACCATGACTCATTAATTATCCATTCAACATGCAGACTGTGCACCTTGAGTAACCTTTTGAATTATAAAAACGTTGTTTATGTGCCACTTGCATATTTTTTAACATTAAATATTTACTTGCGACTGACATGACAATCGGATTATATATTTTGGTTTCCTCATGAGACTCAAATATTATTACCAAAAAAAACCATTCTCATAGGTGGACCATATGCAGCATTTGGTGGAAAGGATGCATCTAGAGGTTTAGCCACATTCTCAGTGACATCATCAGATAAGGAGTATGATGACCTCAGTGACCTCAACTCAATGGAAATGGAATCTGTCAAGGAGTGGGAGGCTCAGTTCAGAGGTATGTAGTCAATTAAGGGAAGGATTTAATGAAGAGGTCAATTACTATTTTAATATAATATAACCAACCCACAACTGTCCCACACCTAGCAAATGCACAAGCACTGATCAATTACTATCAATGATATAAAACATCTTCCGCTGTCTTCAAAAGCAGTCAACAGGTTACAAAGGCCTCTTTCAAGTTGCCATAAAATTTATGATCAACCTTCAACAGCCAATTTAAATAATGCAAAAAAGTAAAATACCAGTTTGCAAAATGACCTACATCATACACCAGGTTGTTATTAATACCTATATATAAATACATAAAATTAAATATAAAATGAAACCAGTAACCAGCTTGCACATGGAAATAATTGTTAAAAAATTATAATAATTTCATTAATTATATAATGTTCAGTTTTATTTTAAAATTGATCTAGGTCCTGAGAGCTATAAAGTAATAAAATTGTTCAAAATTTCATGAGTATTGGCTACAGGTTGAAAAGGGAATAGTTAGCAATGAATTCACCAAAACAAATATTAAAATAAGAACGAAGATTTCGGGGTAGTGAAAAGAGGTCAAGATAGCTCATTAAAATGGTCAGAATGCCAGGAGTATCTATCCGAAGGTGCAAGTTCGAATTCTGCGCACAACCTTATTTTTCATTCAGCACAATATTAATAACTTTAATTTTTGCTCCGCATGCATGTGTTTGAAAGATTTACCTGTATTGAGTACAAGTTATTAAAATTCAGTTGCAAAATGTTAATCAAAGACACAAATATTCTCATAAAACTTAATAATAACTATTTAGCAATACTAGATAGACGGGTTTCCATTGAACACCTTTAGATTCATTATAGTATATAATACTTAAGACTAATGCTATCTTATCAAGCTTAAAACATCTTTTAGCTAAAATTTCTAAATATCTATTGTCATTCCTTTGCATATTATAAAGTGACAGACCCTGATATAATTTATAAAACATTTTACGAATGTCAGTTTTAATGTACATACTTTTTTTTTATCAGCCTTTCAGCTTTAAACAAAACTACTGTATTTGATCTTGGCTTGATTATTAATATTTATATATTTAGTGGCTTATGTCTTAGAAATTACAGTTGTATTTACAGAACTACCTGTACAGTCCATACAGTAGGACTTCAGAATATGAAGTCTTACATTACAGTACCATATAATTGAATTTACATTCAAAATAGTGTCTTAAAGTCATGACAATTTCAAATACCATTTAGTTATATTATGATTTCACTACAATGTACTTTTAAATAAAGTTAAAAATTAATTTAAATGACCACAAATGAAAGTAACTTCAGAAAAACATAAAATTTTCATTTTTTATAAATAAGTTTGAGGGCCCCCGAAAGATTTAGGATAATTATTATTATTGACTAACATAAATCAAAGGATCTTTGTACAAATTATCCAAGAAAAAGGTTGAAACAATTAAATATTACATTTTATAATTTAATTATAAGTTCTTTTTTATGTTTATATTTAGTAAGATCTGCTTCGAGACTAAAATAAATTAGGTTCTTTCTTTCTTTCTTCTTATAAAAATATATATTATTTCACTTTTATTTTTATGTAGCCAACAATAATTGCATATTTTACCATAAAAGAGGAAACTATAAATATAATATTTGCAGTTTGTTTCTACTTGAAACCATAGAAGTTGTTTGTCATTGTGGTGACAACAGGTGACCTGTTTCTTAAAGCCGACGCAAGTTTCATGAGTTCTTTACGCATCATCACCTTCCCCTCAATGGTACCGCGCTAGTCGCGTTATCACTACGTGCCCAGCGTACACTGTCCATCTGTTTCACTTTCGGAAAATCTTAGTAAATACCTATACTGATTTATGCGATGTAGAATATCTTGCTAAATAGCCTGTCCTAATGTCATTATGGGTATTACTCAAACCGATCACAATGTTTAACCGCGATTTGTGGTTGCTTAAACGGTTTGCGTTAGAAACGGTACATTCAGGGGATAATTGAGTAATTTTATATTTAGTGCGCTGTGTGTGTGCCGATGACAAAGACTAACCGTATCTAGAAACTGGGAATCTTATTGTATCATCAACTATATCCTTCGATGGAGTGAATAAATGGAATTTTAATCTGCATGTTTTTTCTCTAACTTTATAGTTTCGCTATGCAATAGCGATTTATCGTATAGAAGTATGGGGTACTAACTTATGGGTAATAATATAAACCAACTAACGTAACATATAGGATGTATGATTCCACTATGCGCCCAAACCGCTTTGTTGTTTACATACACATTGCTTAATTATATGTTGTATGTTTTTAGATGCAAATAACGTTAAAGATACAGAAACGTAAACATTTGTACACTAAAACCTACGTAGGTAACGTTCATGCCAATTTATATTATGTGGATGCTATTCGATAAAAATAAACACATTTTAATCATGCACATACGATACGCATTCTTTACATACAAGTAAATCTCACAATGGCCTGCATTGTAAATACTTCAGCTATACAAACAGGTCATTTCCTTTGTGTGAATGTGTGCTCACTTATTTTACGCAATACATATTCCAATACCAGTAGAGGGCCCTAAATTATTAAGTAAACCCCGTTAATTTATGACGCTCAAAATATCGATGATGCAACAGGTTGGGTTCGATTACACGACTTCGATTTGAATGTCTACGCCGATTTGAATGTCTACGCCGAAATGTCTTTTTTTTTCTCGTGTGGAAAATCGATCATGGACGCTGTGCCAGACTCCTACCGACTAAAAACCACACGTACCTCCCCTAATCTGTACCGAGGGCCCGGAATCTCAACTACATCCACCGCGACCCCGGCAGATATAGTGTAGCTGGACACCTTTGCCAATCATCATCGTGGTACATTTTTTAATAATCAGTTTACAAATCTATACTGTATTTCCCAACGATTTTTTAATGAAATCCCCATCATCCATCCAAAATGCAAAGATGGCGGCGGTGAGCCATGCATTATTCCTCGGGGGTTATCAGAGAAATAAACTTCTACGATAAGTCGTATTCTACTTCTTAAATCGTATTATTGTATCAGATAAAGGGATATAAAACAACAAATAATACACAATCAATATCTAAATCAAAATATGGTCTGCTCAAGGTTATAACTTAGAAGGTCTTTATTTAAGTGTTGATTCATTTTTAATTAAGGATTTTGATTGGAAAAGCCTAGCTTATTTATTCAAAGGTTTCGTCGCGGCGAGCGTAATTGTTAAAATATGGTTCAAGTCGAACAATCTGCGCGATAACACATTGCTGAACATTATTTGGAAGTCGAAACTGCCTGATTGGTCTAGTGCACTGTTTCTCAAAGTGGGGTACTCGAACCCTTAGAGGTTCGCCATGTGATGGTAGGGGTTCGCGACAAGATTAACGTAGTGGCGGCTGGTAAGTTAGCAAGCGCGTATAGAGGCGAGAGTCTAATGTTCTGGGTACTTCCAGTTGGGCAAAGGTCTGATGGATTTTTCTATTAAGAATATCTCAATAATATATCGCGTCCTGGATGAAAAGTTGCATCGCACAACATGCTCGGTTGCTATATGATAAAAATTGTCACAGCCGTCGGGAAGTCAAATGGATGAAAGCAGGCGGTCCTTATAAAACGCACATATGCTTAGGTTGGTACTTTGGAAGTCGCGTTCTCAAAGTTTCTTGAGATCAAATTGTGTAAAATCAGAATCTTACCGCACCGTATACAGAAGTGGCAACTCATGTGCGATTTAGTGAGCATACGATGTTGAGAGACTAGTGGGCTGAACGCTCGCTCGTCAAATACCAATACAACAATCACGCGAATTAATATACACAAATATCGCTTGAATCGTTTTACGAGTGTACTCGTACTCCTCAGACAGAAATAATTTGTTAGGTGGAGAGAACTACTGGTTTTACTACTTCTTCTAACACTGATCGATATGCCGAAAAAATTATCTTAGGTCGCTATAACAACTATAAATTGAATGATCAATAAAGTTTTGGTCGAAACAGAACTGTTGACTGACAGAATTGCGGTCTGATGAGGTTCACTCGTCCGGTCGCGACGTGCATTGTAGCGTTGCAAACAACGGGGGGAACCTGCTCTATTTTCTATACCGCGCTACGCCCGACGCACGCGCTTTGGTCTTGACGATGCGGCCTTGGGAAAACAGGCACTGTGCAATAGTCTGGAAAACCGCTTTAACGAGGAAATTCGATACAACCTTCACGGCCCCTCTTACAGAATATTCAACTGTCTCCTTTATCAAAGTACATAAGCGAGAAGTCACGCGGGGATCAGAGTCGGAGATCAATGTTATGTTACGTAGGTAATTAATGTGTAAATGCGGAGCGCCGTACACCCAGAGATAGCGCCTACCTCTATCTAACATTGTAATGACTCATTCATGAACAAATAATAGTGTACTTCTAACACTATCTCACCGTAAATGAGTACTTTTAGGAATCAAGGTCTGTAATTGCACAAACTTTCGTGAAATTAATAGTTCCACTACTGCATTGGGCTTCCGAATGACCGCTACTCAAATCTCAACCCTGGCGGTTGAGATTTGAGTAGCGGTCATTCGGAAGTCCAATCACGGGTTACTTGCTGGATTTAACTACAACTTCACTATTCGGTTACTGTAGGAGAAAGCTACATACATATGGCTAGGATCAGTTATCACTAGCCAAAACAGTTCCAAAAATTATGTTATCAAACAAGTGTTTGGTAGTACCAATATATGTTTTATCAGAAAATAACAATAATATAACTTTGCTTATCTGCATATTTGATAGGTGCAGTGTTATCAGCTCGTAAGCCCACACTAGGTAAATACAGATTGATCGGATTTCATCACGTGTTTACGGAGGGAACATGTTTAACGGTGTTTTATGGCGACAGGAAGATAATTATGACACAGATCAGGTCAATTTTAATATCGATCTGGTCTTTGGGACCTTCTCCTATTAGGTAATGTAACAATCCACCTGAAATTTGTCTTTTCAAGTCCGTGGTTAATTTATACTGCGTGTTACATTGTGCATACTGCACAGTCATAATTGACCTAATTTCTAAATGGAAACCGGCTTTGTGACGTGTTTCACACAATACATGACAATTTTATGTAATTTTCAAACTGTCCTTCCACTTTGGTGCTCTGGATAAAGCAGAATGACTCCACTGAAGTTCTATGGAATTTCCACGAAACGTCTTTAGAAATATCAGGTCCATCTGTTTATATTTATGTTGCGATAAACGAAAAAGTTTTGTTTAGAACGGACGCTCATTTAGATTTAAAAAACTGTGTGAGATAAGCTGATAATGGATATCAATTCGCACGTGCTTTCACATGTGTCAGCGTAGGATGTGTTTGAGTAAAAAACACAACAAAAAGTTGGTATGACTAATGTGCTGTCGATCAATACCAGAGTGTTGAACTCCCATCTATCGTACATTGTTTTAATGTCGTTTTCTAACTTTTTTAACACTGCTATCTCGATTGTGTATTTTTTGTAATGTTTAGTGTTTTCGTCGACCTGATATAACTTAATATACTATTGTATTTTGATAATATTGTTATAATTTATAGTTACATGTTATCGGCACCTGAACGATAAGTTACGAAAATTATTTATAATTTGTGTTTTGTTATCGAAATATGTAATTTTTATTATCGTTTATCAATGCGAATTGACGGCACCTTTCACCTCGACACTTGCTATTTTTGTATAAGTTGTAAAAAGAGGGACCTGATGACCTTGAGGAAATCGCTTCATTCAAGTCACATTGTCTAAATTTCATTCGCATACGTTACTCGTACAACACAAAGCACACAGCAAGGGAATGTAGTGCGAATAAGGATGACGCGAGCGCATCTCAACTAAAACTATAGAGAAAGAGATAAAAGACACGGATTCTCACTTTGGTAATATTAAATTATGGAACAATATTCATGGAATTAAGACACCTCAATATAGTAAAAGAAAGGCTATCATTACCTCATACAAATGCTGTAATCAAGTTATATCCTAATCAATCAAACGATAGCTTCTTTAAAGTTGCATCAACATCATCCACCATAGATTTAGGGGTTTTCAGTGACTTACATAGTCCTCCACCACTTTATCTACCCTACATATGTTCCTATTATTTCCTACGCAGTATAAACTGTGCACGTATTGTTCTCTTTGGGGAGACCCCTTCGAATTCCAACACCTCTTTATCTGTATTGAACGCAGTGCGGTGTATTGCGTAAAAACTTAGCTGACGCATATGCCCGCGGTCCGCTGTTGCGATCCGTCCCCCATAATCGTTCTAATGACGCGCTCGGTTCGAACAATGAGATTGAGACGTTCAAGAGAACCACCGCTTTGTTTAATGTCAGTACAAAATTACTCAAATGTACCGTAAGTGTAAACTTTGTGTTGATAATAGCAGTCGCTTACAACTTTTTAAAGGCCGTAAAATACGAAATAGCATACTAGCACTTCACAAGGAATGCATCAAAATATTCGTAAATTGCAATTAATGTCTCTTTGAACTTTTTTCGTGCTACTGTGGCACTATTGCGTCTTCTGCTAAATAGGTTTATGTATTTATTAGCACTATAAAATGCTCTTTAGAGGGTTGTAGACCTCTTTCTAATACGTCTTCTCTATAAAAGTTTGCTATAATAGTCTTCTTAATAATTTATACAACATACGCCTTGCGGCAATTACTATTCGAACAACCTTTCCAAAGATGAAAATCTCAGTTGTATGAAGTGAATTCAACTTCGAAGCGCGCTTCATCATACAAATCGATCTAGATCATAACGTTCTAGCTAAAGTAAAACTTCAACATAAATATTAATACCACTTCTATGCCTTTACGAAGTCAATGGCTGCAGGTCAGTGTCTATCAACTGCAAAGTAACGGTAAATATGCTACAGAGATGTTCTACTTTTCAAGTAAAGGTTCGAAATGGATTTTATTTAAAGCTACGCAGTGTTAGGCACGACCGCTTCGAGGTATAAAAAAAATATGATTATTTTCGCTTCTTGGCCCTTGTTGGAAATATAAATTAAACATTAAATTGTTTACGGTTATTTATACTCTCGTCCACTTTTCTGGGATGCCCAACTGCTTTCGAGCTCGAACACTTTAATCATATCGAACACTCAGAGTCCTTTATAACAAACTTCCAAAAATAAGGATGTATATGATAGTTTTCTTCACTGGATAAAATAATTTTTAAAAACAATAAATTAAACGCCTCCAAAAATCTTTCTGCTATGTAAAAATGCACTATAAAGTATAAAGTAAAATATAATTGCGTTATTTACTTACAAATAACCAATTTTTTGCCCAAGAAAATTATTGTTACGTTTTTAGGGTTCATGTATGTATGTGAGTTTTTTATTCCACCATAAATAACTTCTAAATGCCTGAACCGATTTCGATGTATAGGGTATCGTTAGAATCCTTACATTGTCCCGGGTAACATAGGCTCGAAGATTTTTAAAATGGCAGGCGGTCTTTTTAATTAATATCATCTTGTTAGACGAATAAGAATAAAATAAATTTATTAGGACAATAATATACAATTATTATTATTTTTGGAGTCTGCCAGCAGAAAAAATTAAAATTAAAATGAGTATTTAACGCAATATTTTTTTACATTTTAGTGCATTTTTACACAGCAGAAAGATAAATGGAGTGGTTTTTTTTTGGTAAAAAATATTTTATCCGATGAAGTAATCTATTTACACTTTTTAACCGACTTCCAAAAAGGAGGAGGTTATCAATTCGGTTGTATTTATTTTTATTTTTTTACTTTTGTTACCTCAGAACTCCGTCGTTTAAGAACCGATATGGAAAATAATTTTTTTAGACTCCAATAATAATAATAATTGTCCTAATAAATTGATTTTATTCAGAATCCTCTAAAATTAAAAAAAAAATATACAAATTGTAGTAAGTAAATAATGCAATTATTTTATTACTCTTTATTGCATTTTTACTTAACAGAAAGATTTTTGGAGTCGGTTCTTTTTTTTTACTTAATCTCTAGTGACAATAATACATTATACTAGTAATATTCACGCAATGCATTGCTTGTAGTATATTGATTTTAGAATCTTAAAATAGAATGCAACCTACGTGGGGTTGGCTATTGAAATACCTTTTTAACGCAATCGATATCTTCAATACAATTAATAAATATTAATTAATTTCTCAAAAAGTGTATGTTAGATGGCACTTGAGACAATGAAGTCGTCTGAAAGTAGACATCACGCAACCGAAGTAGTACCTATATATTATTTAACATCGATCGATGTACATATTTTGTACTAGAAGGTTTTATCGGAGATGTAACATTCGTCCTATTGAGGATTATATCAAATGATCTGATTCTCATTTAGAAACAATTTCTTCGGAATTATTTGAACTTCTAAGATTAATATTCGGTAACCTGAGATCATTACACTGATCCATCTGCCTAGTCTTCCATCGTCTCCTTCCTCTTTAGCTTAATTCCAGTATTTTACATAGAGCGACTGCCTGTCTGATCTCCACAACCCAGTTACTAGGTATCACGATATCTCGTGGTAAGACTTTCAGGCCTCTGACTATCTGTAATAGCTGTCATAGATCCTTCTTTAATAACCGGGACCAACGATGGTTCAACGTGCTCTCCGAGGCACGGAGGTGTCTACAAAATAATGGTCACCCATCCACTGACGGACCGCGGCCTCGATCGACGAATCTGTGTGGCTGTTCCTTAGCCACGAGTATAAACACTGATATTATAACAAAAACTAATAATCTTATTTTTGATTTACAGAGAAATACGACCTCGTAGGACGGTTACTGAAGCCGGGTGAGGAGCCTATAAACTATTCAGATGAGGAACCAGAGGAGACGGACACCTCCACGCTCACGCCGGTCGAAGAGAAGAAGGAACAATAAAATTACTGGTCAACTATACAAAACATCAAATTGTTGATACTGCAATCAAATATGCTGGTATTGGTAAATATTTTAAGTATACTTAGACAAGGAATAAATACATTTCCGTTTTTAATGTTGTCCTATCTAGAAATTTCTCTAGTGTCCGGTTGTATTTACATTATATACATGTATTACGCCTCATTTATACGGCCAGACCCAGATCATTACAAATAATTGTGCGGTGTGAAAATCAAACCCGCAACTTGCGATTCAGATGATAATCTCCCGACCAATAATACGTCATCAATAACTTCGATCTATCTGATTAACGTAAGCAGACACAACTAAACCTTGGGTTAAGATATAACTTATGTTTCTCGGTGATAAAGGTGCATTGCTAATATTTGTTAAAATAATTTTGCTGTAGATTGATTTTGATTATGTTCTTGTGCTTTGATTGACAGCTTAACTAAATATTGATACACCTGCGAACATCACATTAGAGATACAATATTTGGTGTAATAATATTAATTTTCGAGTACAGAAAATAATTTTCTAACAGGAATAAAATTCTAAGTACCCAATGATTTACGTTACACAAAAGATATTATATATTTAGATGACGCAAAGGTAGACAACATCTATGTAGTAAAAAAAGTATATGACTTGTAAAAGTGTCTTTGAAGATTTATTTAGAGAAATAAATATAATTTATGAAGTATCCTTCTTTTGAAGGTTATTTGTTTTTTATAGACTTGCATTTTATCGTTTTACATATTCTACACACATGTTTACAATGTATTCTAGCAACATTGATCGTGTGTTGCATCATATTGATGCGTCGTCCAAAACTAGGAATGTTAGAAGTACCTTGTCTAAGTAATAATATACTACAACATTCTTTATAGTCTGTAGAAGCCCGATTCTGGTCTTTGAAGGTCTTAATCAATATTAACTTGTTATGGAATGTATATATATTTTTTTATTTACCACGTATATTTGATTGCTGTCAAACAATTTGAACCCTGCAGATTGGGTCAATGAAGCTGTGCGTTTTAATTCTTTAGGACACCTACACACTAAAACTTAGTTGTAGTTGATTCGAAAAATATTTTAGTTTACAAAATTATAACCTGTTCATAAATATAAATAAATAAAAAGATAATTCGATAAAAAGATTACATGTTTTCTTAAAGAATTAAAACGCGTTACTTCTGTGATCAAACAAACAAGCCTTTGAGAACGTGAAGGTGATTTTACTGTATATATGAAATCTATTGTATCATTTTCACTTATAACTGTTGCTTATTGCAGATTTTTGAATATATTATTATATATTTACAGTTTCACGAATTGAAAGACTGAGTGATGGCATATTAATTTAATGAATGATGTGTAAAGAAAATCTAATCATTTATTGCACATTCCCAACATTATTTGGACAGCAAATTGTTTTATTTTGTTCCAACCTATGTTGAAGAAGCTGCGTGAGTGCAGTTATGCCATTAGTATTTAAATTAATATTATAGCCGCGGGTAAGTATGTACTACGACACGTGCGGCGACGAAGAGTTTGTTTTACAAGTTGATAAATCTATTGTTACACGTGAATCTTGAACTTATGTCAAGTTTTACGACGATAAAAGTGAGTTTAAAATTGCTCGATTTTTACGATTTCTCGAAATATATTTCTGGCCGATTATGTCGCTCAACAACAATTATACCTTATGGTCTATCGAAGAGAAAGAATGAGTCAATTTGTAGGCACCTTAAGCTTTAGCACTTCGGCAAGCTGTCCTTAATTGATTTTTATATTATGAAATTGATGATGTCAACGATCTGGTTGGAAAACATACTAAATTTTTTAAGTTGTTTTCTTGATTTATTCTCTAATGATTTATATTGATAAGTGCATTTATATATTTTGTGAAAAAAAATGTCCGAAAAACTGTCGAATAATCACTTTATGTGGACAAGTTACACAGTTTCCGGCATGTAATTTATTATCATTTTACAAACACAAGTGAACAATACGAGTCAGCATGCTGTTCTCAACATTATTTTTAGGACCTAACAATTTATTCTTAACGAAAATTATCGTACCTGTTCCACATTAAGTAGTTGTTGGAGAGTCACACAAAACATTGGCGACGTCTGCGATCCTAACTGGACCCCACCTGATATTCGGTACTTATAAGTAACATCGTGTAAATTATGTGTTGCAAGAGAAGAAAAAAATATAAAAAATAAATAAGGAAATGTGCATAATATATGTAATTAATAAGGATCTAAATAAATGGAATACTTAATAATCGAAATTACGCGTGTGTAATGATTAGTTCGTTCCTTTTGGTGTCAAGAGAGATGTGATATTTAGGGCAAATACATTTTATTTAAAGCAAAAATTTTCAGTTGGTTACTTTGTCATATCGTAACTAATATCGTGTTCTATCTAACTAAAGTACAAATAGTATGGTTTGCCTCAAATATCTATTTCACTTTTAAATTATTTTGTTGTAATTATACTTGTTCATTGTTTTTTTATGAGTTTGTTTTACTTAGTTTTTTTTTAAGATCAGCTGGTGTATGATTTATAATGGAATGGGATTATAGTAATTATTGTTATAGGTACCTATGTATTTGGAAAATGCTTTGGAACATTGATAATAAAAATAAAGTTAGGGATACAAAATGAGGCTTATTCTGCTTTGCCAAAGATATTTAGTACTATGTCATACAATATTGAATAACACCAATTATAGTGAAATATAGGTATGTCTATTTTAACGTAATTGCTTCGTCTAATGAAACTAATGTAAATTAAAAAAGTATAGCACGCGTAAATAACGCTTAGAGCGATGCTCATTACTAAACGGAAATTAACAAAAACAATATTGTCGTTATTCCAAAGCATTTTTTTTTATTAACGCTGTAATTTAATTTAAAAAATTCTACTTAAATCCGATCAAGCTTTATCTATGTTTCGTTAAGCATATTCATTAAGTAGCTTTATGTGCTGAGAATTGGTAAGCGGTTGCATTTAAGACGTTATGACTAAAGAAATATATTTGTACAGGGGGGCTGCTTATAAATCTTGAAATAAATATATTTTTGTAAAGAAAATTATGTAGAATTCGCATAAAATCAAATAAATACCACAGCAAGCGATGTCATCTTCATTTCATTTCATCAATCAAATCCAAAATCAATAGAACAAGTTCTTTTTTATTTGAATTGATTGAGACTTAGGATTAAAAGAATATTACTTGGTTTATAAACAGTCTCGTAAGATTAGCATCTAAATTACTACTGCCTTCAGGCCTAACGAGATGACGTGGCATGTTGCTACCACCATTTACCTACAAATCAACATTATTTTGCGTTCAATGTGAATTACCTGGTTTATGAATAACAAGTGAAAGCTGATAGCAACACGTTCAGATATACCGCATCTTTGGGCCTTATTTTAAGAATGGATGTGTACATGTCTATAACAAAAGAATTTGGGAAATCCGTCGTGTTGTATTTGGTCCCAAATCTTTTTAAGTTAATATGAAAATAGAGATGTCAGAGTTATATGTATTAAGTGTAACGATACGCGAAAATAATCATATAATAAAATCTTTTGTGTCCGTGGGAATTATTCCTACGTTTTAGTAAGTAAAATGTGGAGTTCGTGGATCTACAGCACTGCAAGATGTTACTAATAACTAAAAATACCTAAAATGTTTATTTTAACATTGTCACATGAATTTAATTAAAGCGTTTTATATAATTGTTTATGTTTTATTAATATAATATGAGTGGCTAAACCTGTACCCTGCCAATCGGTACTGCATAAAATGTGACAACTGAACTATGGCTACAATTCAGTGCCGAATACTTCGTTGTCTTTAAGTAAAAGTAATCTTTATTTGCAGTAAAATGTGGTAGTCACATAGGTTTTGATGAAAGAAACATAACTCACTATTAACTTTGTTATAATAAAATCCTACATTTCGAAGTCTTGTAATTTACATTGAATATTCTTTTCGCCACCACCTATCCGCCATTTATAAAATTTATGTAGATACTAGCTGACCCGGCAAACGTTGTTTTGCCATATAAATAAAAAATTTAGGGGTGGACTACCCCTAACATTTAGGGGGATGAAAAATAGATGTTGGCCGATTCTCCTAGATACCGGATAAGCACAAAAAATTTCATCAAAATCGGTCAAGCCGTTTCGGAGGAGTATGGCAACGAAAACTGTGACACGAGAATTTTATATATTAGATGTCTGTCTGTTTTTTTACTTTAAATCGGGAAATTGGCTGATATATTATCATAAATGTAATAGTCGAGTAGGTATTTATTAGTCTATGTTAAAATACAAACTTAATAGTTGTTTTATTAGATTCGGTCAAGTAAATCATGACCTCTCTATTGTATTCAGTAACGTAGAACTAAAGGTAATGATCAAGTCAATACAGTATGATAATCAGAAAAATTGTTAAATTCTAAAGTCAAAGTCGATAGTTTTTATTTCACATGAAACATTTAATTATAGGAACTTACGAGGCGCACGGTTCGAATAGTGGTTTCCTATAGAGAAGAACCAGTAAGGAACTTCGTGGTTACTCTTTTATACTTGACATAAAATTTAAATATGTGATGTGAGAAGTTGAGAACAGTTAATCTTCGATACAAAGTAGGTAATAGGTATGAGAAATGACTAGCTATAATATATTGATTAAAGCTATGACGGAGAAGAATAGCTACACATTAAAGCATGCGTAGCGAACACTAAAGTTATATACCTATCCTGACCCCTACCCCCCCCCCCGAAATCCTAGACGAAGTGAAATTATTACACGACTGCCCAAAAAAAGGAATGTTATGTTTTTAGGGTTCATGTGTATGTATTTATGTTTCCGAGTTTCTTTATTCCACTATAACCTTAAATGCCTAAACCGATTTCGATGTGTGGGGTATCGTTAGAATTCTTAGTCCCGGGTAACATATGCTAAGATTAAAAAAAATGGGAAGCGTGATTTTTGTTAACACTTACTCAATACGGGAATTTTTTTTAGAAAAAGCGTACACTTTTTTTTTCATTTAGCCCAGAAATTACTTGTAGTAAAAATTCGCGGACAGTGCACTAATGTTGGACTCCCGGTGCAATTTGAGATCTAACTTTGTTAATTCCCAGAAATACTTTCATTACTCATTCCGCGATTGTTTCTATCATTAAATTTAAACCTATATTGGGAACTTTTGTTAATGAAAACTTAAAACACTGGTTTATTTGTATTTAGTAATAGATTATTAGCTACAAACCGTTTATTAAGAACGGTGAGATATTATGTTGACACAGAAGACCTCCATATAATTTCTATTAATTTGTTTAAAAATTAGGGAGGTATTATGAGCAAACTGAATACTTGATAAATTGGCCATCATGTAAGGAGTCATTATACCAGAAACAAGGACTGAGAATTGAGCTTTGCGGCACACCCATTTTAACTAGAGCACCGGAAAAAGTTAGTACTGTTCACACCTACTTTTTTTGTCTGTCTGATAAATAGGAAAAAACAAGATCGGCAGCTCGTCCACGAATTCCATAATGGTGTAATTTACAGATAACGTTAGATGTATTGTCCATATGGCCAACTCAGTCGAAAACTTTGGAGAGATCGCAGGATCAGATACCAATAGCATTATGAGATTTTTCGGATTATGTGTGACTAGTTTTACTCCTGCGTTTGTGATCGACCATCCGTCTGTGTGTAATAAATAACATTTAAATTAGTGTCATCTGATCAAGCACCATTTTTACCAAACTACGGAAAGGCCAAGGAAGGGTTATTTCAAATATTTTAGTCCGTGCTAGAGTGAAATAGGTCTATAATTTGAGGGGTTATTCTTGCAACCTGATTACTTCTTTTAGATTCTGTTAGAAGTAGGGAAGGTGCGTATTTACGCGACCAGGTTTTAAAATCAGTTATTTGCTTGCAAGTACCCCTACCACGTGCTGACCCGAAATACTCGCAAGACTTTGAAAGTATTTTACTCGGCAATTCGCACTATCGCGGCGAGATAGTAGCCCTTATTTAAAAGATGGCACGAATCAATTTCCTATGCAAGTATTTGTACTTCCAAGGCTTGAAAGTATTTTTTTTTTGTACGTGCTATTGTGCTCCTTATTTATATGACGGCACCAATCAAATTCCTATACAAGTATTTTTTACCTCCAACTTGAAAGTAAAAATCTACCAATACTTGAAAGTTTTTTTTTTGCAATCGCTTTTATGCTCTTAAATTATATTACAGTACGGATTAATTTCCTATGGAAGTATTTTTACTTCCAAGGCTCGCATTTATTTTTATTTGGAGACGCAATTAAGCTCCTTATTTATATTGGGGCACAGATCAATTTCCTATAAAAGTATTTTTCTACCAGGGCTTTCCGAGTATTTTTCTTTTTGGTACGATATTATGGTCTTGAATTATAATGCAGCACGGATCAATTTCCTTATAAAAGTATTTTTACTTATTCCAACATTCCAAAACTTGGAAGTGCCATTGTACTCTCTTATCATATTGATGCACGAATTAATTTCCGACGCAAGTACTTTTATTAATAGGTACTTATTTTCGAATGATATACAAAAATACTTGAAAGTATTTAGAGCCCTGGTATTTGGCGCTGGTGTCCACCTTAAAGGTGGACGTACTTGAAACTTGAAAGCCCTGGTGCACGATTTTACAAGTATAACCCATGCCTAGTTACAAGTAATCTGTTTGCAAGAATCTGAATAACACCTATACCACTTTGCCATTTCATCAAATCTGGAAATGTATATTGGTTAAATATAACTAAGTTCAGCAGCAAGGTATATTGGGCTGAATGTAAACATTTCGAATCATTTATTTTGACACTGTACATGTTACATCCATGTGGATGGAGAAAAATGTATACTAAAAGGAGAAACTTACTGATCGATCTATCAATGCAGTCTAAACCGGTAGTCTAAAACTTTTGTTTCTACTAAGGACTTATGAGCGGCACGTTGTCGATAACTGCTCGACGGCAGCCGCCGAGAACGTGCTGCTCGTACGAAAAGCATTGGAGAACATTTTATGAAAAAGCTTTGTTGAAGGGTTTCAAAAAGAAATTGTTTCAACATTTCGGAAAGTACACCTTTATAAGGTAAAATAGGGGGATGAAAGTTTGTATGATATTACGTAAATTTTCCTATAAGTTTCAGGATTTTGGAAATCTGTTCTCAAGGGTAAGAAGTATTTTTTATTAAATTTGTCACATGCATAAAAAAATAATGGACTTTTGAGTAAGAAATTATCATAACT
This sequence comes from Xylocampa areola, assembly GCA_935421205.1. Classification (NCBI taxonomy): domain Eukaryota; kingdom Metazoa; phylum Arthropoda; class Insecta; order Lepidoptera; family Noctuidae; genus Xylocampa; species Xylocampa areola. Next base: position 17,596,300 of record OW285204.1, read on the forward strand.
TCAATATAGTGGGAATTATTGAGGTTATAAACCTAGAATGTAGGAAAAAATTGCTACAGTTTTCTGTATAAATAAGATAGGATTGTTTTATAGGTGAACAGAAACAACAGTTTATAATGATCACATAATTATATTATAAAATGATTTAATTACAATAAACAGAATAAGTATCATAATGTACCTACACTACAAACAACTTACATTACGCAGAAGCGGACAGGACGTACTCCTCTCATATTTACATTTTGTACATTGAGCGCTCGTTTCGGTCATCGTAATACTTAATTTACGTCCCTCGCGTCGCTAACGACAACTCGATCAATAAATAGGGCGGGGAGGGCACGAGCCGCGGGGACCGGCGCCGCGGCGGCCCTTACGCTATATGGTACAGGAGGCCGCCGCGCACACGCTATGTACACTACAACTGCTCCACGAACTTCGTGAGCTGGTCCTGCGGCGTCATCGGCGGCAGCTGGTCGTCCGGCGCGGCCAGCGGGGCGGCCGGCGCCGGCGACTGGCGCAGCAGCAGCAGCTCCGACGGCGTGGGCGGGCGCGGCGACGGCGTGGCCGGCGGCGAGCGCCCCGCCGCGCCCGCCACCGCGCCGCCGAACGCGTAGCGCGCGCCCACGCCGCCCAGCCGCGCGCCCACGCCGCCCACGCCGCCCGCCGGGCCCACGCCGCCCGCCGGGCCCACGCCGCCGTACGCGCCGCGCATGCCCATCATGTTGCCGCCCACGCCGCCCTTGAACCAGCCGGCGCCGGCGTGCGCCATGCCGCCCACGCCGGCGCCGCCCACTCCGCCGAGCCCCACGCCCGGCACGCTGCCTACACCAGACACTCCACCGACCTGTTGATTAACACTTTATTTACAAACATATCATAAAACAAGTGTAGGTACAAGCAAAGTAACCTCACAGCTACTGTACTTGTATACTTGTTTTATGTTAATAAATTCTTAATAGAATCAGACAACACTTGAATAAATATCTCGCAATGCAAGAAAATTACATTACACCTGTACAGCAGTGTAAAGATCCCTTCACCGTACATTAGGTCGACGCCTTTGATGTTTGCGACATCACTCAGCGTTGTCATGTTATCTTTGTATTGTATTTACTATTTATTCTGAAGAAATTATACTATGTATCTAATAAGCGTTTGTGTCAGCTGGCTGTCTGTTGGTTTATGTGTTATCCATTACAATTTCAAATTATTTTTATGAAATTCATAAAAATAATAATAGCATAGACGGAATTAGGACTGGAATAGTTTTAGCGGGCGTACACCCTTTTCCACTGGCATATGACTCTCAATCTAACGGGTTTATAAAACTAGTTGAACGTAATTTTTACTCATAAGGCGCAGTGTTGTCATTTCGAACGAAGCTCCCGAAATATACCAAATTTTTCAGTAAAGCTTCAGTTGTCACAAAAAGTCCACCACTTCAATTTAAAAAAAAAAAATGGTATATTTTTTTTATACTCTTAGGATTTCTGATTCAATGATTTTCAAATAATTATTTTGGCGAGTTATTATGGAAGCCAATGTTTAAGCAGACACTCCTCACGAGACTAGTTAATTCATCATTACAGAATGAAAGGTAGTCGCTAGGAGTGTCGTGGAGAACGCAGTATGGTGGATAATAATCAATATCGTCCGAATAATTTTTAATTGAATACTTATCTTGATTAAATTCTTAGCTTAAAATCACAATAATTATGCACTACAAATACTTTTTTAGGAAATAAAGTTTTAAGAACTATTCCTTACTATTCATGTTCAATGTTCGAAAGTGAATTTGTCAATCCAATTAATGGTTATTACTTCTACGTTCCGTTAAAACGACTGGAATTGTAATATATAGCCTCACACATTTGTAATCGGCCCACTGATGGTCAAAGTAAAGAAATATTTGCATAGAAAGTAGGTATAAATAATAAAGGTGTTTAAAAAAAGAAAACCGTGTACAATCTACCTTGAAAAATGTAATCATTAACATTATTTGTAGAAAACTAAAATTTAATACAGATAAATCTTCGAAAAGTATTAACGCATACATAGCGAACTTTTAAGTTATAATTTTTTGTTGGAAAAGAATACGGGCATGAGCAGGATTCGTCGAGTTAGCGGTCACAGCGCCCGGAGTATTTATCCGGGAGGCGCAGGTTCGAATCCTGCTCATGACCGTATACTTTATGCACAAAAGTTTAAGAAAAATATAATATACATAATTAAACAATGCAGTGTCATTTTCAATAATCATTTACAAAATAAAAAGTTTATTTACGTGTTAGAATTTTATACACCAACTAGCTGTGCCCCACGGTTTCACCCGCGTATAATTATAATAATAATAATAATATAATATAATATAATTGTATTATAATTTGCCTAAGTTACTCCTTATATAGTCAGCTACCTGCCTGTGAAATCTTATCAGAATCGGCCCAGCCGTTTGGAAGATTAGCCTGAACAAATAGACAGACAATGATTTTTTAACTTATTTTAAGGCATAGGTATCGTGCAAATAGTATGAGCTTAAAAAAAAGTATTATTTTGACATTACAAACAGACACTTCTATTAAATTTATTTGTATTGTTTTCTGATACTGCAATACATTTCAAATTAAAAAAGTTCAAGTTATAAGCGTTCGGACAAACAGCCAGTCAGTCAGTCAAGACAACCTTAACAAAAAATGTAGTTATGACTTCTAAATCGACAGTATAATACACCCCAAATAACTTTTTTGGAAAGATATTCGATGTATAGTCGACCATAAAATTGCTTTGCTAGTTTTGACAAAAACTTCCATCCAAATTAAATTTCACTAAGACTCATTACTAATGTTCATATGCGATATTGACGTAATTGGTTGACCGTGATCCAATCAATGCATAGGTTAAAAGTGCAACATATTTTAATCTTTCATAAGAAACCAATAAATAATAATTTCTACTAACTCAATACGAATGTCGCTAGAAACTGTGTGGAGTATTTATGTTAAAGTCACAAGTGTCAATTTTCCTGACACTTGTGACATGACCTTGTCAAATCAGAAAAACTGAAAATGTCACGTAATTTAAATACTGCCGAAAGGGCAGATGTATATCACGTTATACTGTATGGTTCTGGATTAATCGAGAAGGCGAAGAGGGCGGTCTCCAAAGTTACAGGCATAGTGGTCGACGGCCTATAGTAACGAGTGCGCAAAGGGAAGAACAATGAGACGTCCGTTTCAAGATTTTTTTTTTAAATCTTTGGGGACTTATGGTGCAAAAAAGGACTCATCACAATGAGAGAACTAGAGAAGCAATTGAAAGTCATTGCAGAGATATTTGGGAGACTATGCGGGGTATAGATATTTGTGGCCGACTTGTGGGTCAATAAGAAGCCGATTGTTGGCAGTCATTGAAGCGAATGGCGGAAATAATTTAACTAATTTAAAAAAACCCACGTTTTAAGTTATAGACATTGTTTTATTTTTTAAACTTCGAAATAAAATGTTAGTTATCTCAAATATGATTTGTTATTCAATTATTTTTCATCGTCCTTTTTTGCACATATTTATAATGTTAGTGTGATATTTATTTCTATCAAGTCCTACTCGGACTTGTATCGGGTATCACACGGAAGAATGTGCATGTAATTAAATTGTATAACTCGAATTCATAAATAGTTCGATACTAACGTCAAGCATTGATGACAACGTTATCTGTCACTTATGTAGTAAGTAAGCAAAAATAGACCTTGTTGTTTTGTGATATGCAAACGACATTCACTCTAAGGGTGGTAAAGCAATTTTATGGTCGACTATACATAAATATTACCTGCCTCTTTTGTTATTATTATTATAGCTTTGCTCCGCGGTTTCACCCGCGTATATATATTTTAATTACCTTCTTAGTACTAACCATCAAATAGAAAATAATTCACAGTTCATCTCTTCTCGACAATGTTCGGTTTTTGTCGAGCGGTTATGCGACACACGGCTCGCTCGCGCGTGTCTGGTATTATTTTCATTTTCCATTATCTCCTAAACTATGCGTCCAAATAACGTGCCATAAAAGGCATTTTATCATCATAAAATTCTTAAGACAAATATGCCATGCCTAATAATATGAGTAGTGGCGTATGCATATGGGATCGCTTTTTAGATGTACTAAAGACCGATATTTTTGCCGAACTGCTTTCTCTGCATGCGCTAGCGTAATGGTTAGTGATACGTAAATAGATTTTTTATAAAATATCGGTCATTAATACATCTAAAAAGCGGTCCTATATGCCTATCTCCTATGCATACGCCACAATAAGGTATTTTATGCAAAACAATATTAAAAACGAATATGTGATTTATAAGCATTATTATTTGGCACGGCATATTAAAAAGTCATTTTATCATCAAGACAATTATATTCAGATAAACTTTGCCCTTTATAGCATGGTTTTTCAAAATTTATAATTCTATTTAGTTAATTCTTAACGAGCACGCATGTGCCATGCTCTTAATTGTATTATTTCGTGCCTATTGTACAACATTAATTAATTTACAAAAAAAATATTATATTAAATTGTTACACTAGGATTTAAATAAATATTCAATGTATCATCATATTTGTAGCAGTGTAACCAATTGGGCATGCCAAATTTTTCGTAAGACGTGCTAACGAAAAAACGTGTTATATTTTGTTAATTTCCACTCATAAAAGTAAAAGATTTCAAAATAAATAATAAAGTTCCTTTGAACTGACGTCACAAGTTCAATTTTATTTATTTTGTGGACTGAAAGTATGATAGAAGAGGATAGAAATACATTGACAGTTTTAGTGATGCCAGACTTCGTAAAAGGAAATGTTTACTGGCATTTATATAGTGAAGCTATTTTAACTAAATTCGCATTTTATGATAGGAATGTATTAATTTTTTTAAACTAAGTTTACTACTCAGATTTCTACAAGTATATCAAAATAGATCTATACCCAAAAACGTAAAAAACATCCGTTTTAATAATAATAACCATCAAGAAGAAGTTCGAAGAACTGATAGGCAGTGAGTGCTACTCCTTCGTTTACCGTACGTCTTAATGTCTTCAATGCAAACACAAAGCAGTTTAATTTGGTACAAATTTAATTAATATGGGTCTTCCAGTTGCAATGTTGGTCTACATATATACCTAGAAATTTATTGTCGTAAGTAATTTCTTTTTGTTTACTTCTACATTCAACTTCATATATATTTTCTATGGAATTATAGTTTCGAAAATTTATATATTTTGTCTTAGAAATGTTAATATTTAGATTATTTATGTCTAGCCAAATGATTATTGAGTCAGTTGTTGAATTAATTAAATATTCATGGTTATATTTTGATTTTGTTGTCATTTCATTATTTTCGGTTAATACAGTCGACACGTCATCCAATCAATGACTAGCGGCAAGTCATTTATATATAGTAGGAACAGTAATGGGCCCAAAATACTACCCTGTGGCACGCCACAGGTATTTACTTGGTAAGTTGAGATATACATTGTTCATTTAGTGACGCAATTTCTACACATTGTCTACGATTCGAGATATAACTTGATATCCAATTTAGTATACGTCCTCTAATGCCATAATTTACGCATTTAAGAATGAGCATGTCATGATTTACAAAATCATAGGCTTTGCTCATATCAAAGAATAGCACTCACTATATGGACCGTTTATTTTGAAAGTGGTGTAAGTCCATTTTCTTTTGTTTCGAGAAAATTAAAGGTATTATATTTGTTGATTTAAAAATACAGGCAAATCATATGAGGTCTGGCATTGTTTCTATTGTTTTATTAACATTTAATTTGTTTATATAAATTTGTTTTTGGGTAATTAGACTACGATAACACATATTTATGTGCTGTAAATGGACTTACACCACTTTCAAAATTAGACAATTGTAAAAATTATTTAATTTCAATTAAAAAAAAATCAAATATCGCTTAAAATATACTTCATTTTAATATAATTTTGTTTACAAATACGCATAACAACACATAAAATTTTATTTTAGACGGCAATTACATTGTCATTACAAGATACTGATTACAAGAATTTACTTATTCTCTGCATGTGGTAGTGTTTCAAAATATGCATGATGCATATATATAGGGTAGTAGCTGCTTCATGTCTTTATATTTTTCGTACGTAATAGGTCTGGCATTTTGGTACAAACGCTCTAAGGCGATTTTTTCAAATTTCTAATACATTTCTCTAATTTTTTAATATCTATCTTTTAACTTACGAGTAGTGGAAACACGGAGGGGAAACAATGCAAATCGTCCGCGGGTGAAACCGCGGGACACAGCTAGTATAAAATAAATGAAAAATAACAAAACACTGATCGGCATCCATCTGCTATGCCACCTACCTCTGTCAATTGGACTTACACCACTTTCATAATCGATGATTATGCAATTTCATTTACCGACCGATTTTAAGTTGTACAAAACATGGGATTTTTTTGAGAAATTAAACACGGACTAGTTATATATATAAAAAATTACATTAAATTAAGCATGAATTACGTGAGCTCATTTTTCTCAAAAATGGACTTACACCACTTTCAAAATAAACGGTCCATATAATATATAAAAATGTATGTCCGCCATCTTGTTTTGCTTATATTCAAAACGATAAATAATACTTTCAAAACGTAAAGTCATATTCAGCATAGTAAATATAAAATTAGATCTATGCACTAGCCCCTGAAGATTTCGTTTTCGAAGTTTAAACTCGTGGGGACTCCGTATACCCCGATCGCCCTGTCTAGACAACATCGTCAACCTAATGTATGTAGAAGGGATTTTAATTGAAGGGACTTTACACTGTACTTGTACGACGCAACCCCATCATTAATGGGGTGCGCACCATTAATGATGGGGTGTCATATCAAATAAATGTCAGCTAAATTTTAATAGTATTGATGCAGTCCAATATTCATCTTAGGATCATTAAGTTTGAAATATACACATTTTCTCTATCGTTCAAAGATTTGCTGATAGAAAACTCTCGAGTTAAGCTTGTCTTTGCAAATGACGTTTTTTTATATTCAGTAAAGAATATAAGAATCAGAAGTCAATACATACTTGTGTCTGTTGCGGTATCATCTGGTGCATCTGCTGCAACCGCTGCTGCTGCTGCGGCTGCATCATGTGCGTGAGCTGCGGCTGCTGCTGCGGCAGCCCCACGCCGCCCACGCCGCACACGCCGCTCACACCGCCCACGCCTCCCACGGGCCCCACACCGCCCACACCGCCCACAGGGCCGCCTGCCGCTTGTTGCTGGTTTTGGGCATTCTACAAAAAGAAATAAAAACTCATGACTTGTTTAGACTAGCGAGACATGGTGAGGACTGATGATGGATGTCACACCGATTTCAAGCAACTTAACTTTGTGCTTATTTAGTTTATAACTTGACTTTTGTGTGCAGATGGATATATGGTATCACAAAGTATATGTCAATAACATTATTATAATATTTGCAGCTGGTGACTGCAACAGAGTCCTCGGACATTTCGCATACGCCGTGTGAACTGAACGTTAATGTTCCGACGACCTAACCACTTAATATTTAGAATGTCACAGAGACATTTGAGATGAAACTGGTCGAGAGTCACAAATTCACAATTGACAAAATATTTAGTAACACCACATGCGCGTTTTTTTTTATGGGATAGGAGCGAAAGAGCGTACGGATCGGCTGATAGTAAGCGATTACCGCCGCCCATGGACACCGTAGCCCCAGAAGAGTCGCAGATGCGTTGCCGGGCTTTTAAAGGGTTTGGGCCTCCGGTACCCTCACTGACTCGGCGAAACACAACACAAGCGTTGTTTCACGCCGGTGTTCTGTGAGGCGTGGGAATACTCCGGTCGAGCCGGCCTATTCGTGCCGAAGCGTGGCTCACCCACGGTTAATAAATTCCCATTATCTTGCAGCAGATTTTGACCCCGAGCGACAGTTGCCGGATGTGGTCGCCGCGTATAACATAGCTACTTGGAGATACTAATAAGTTTTTAGACTAGGTTATCAACGATCTTAGCTAGGCAATCCATCGCCCGTTTAGGCTGGTTGAGTGGGACTCGGGAAAAACACCACTTTATATTTACACCTATTCATAACTTCTGAACCCTGCAAGCTATCGAAATGAAACAGAACGTATAATTTAAATAAAAAAATACTGTTATTAATCGTAAAAATTTTCATTTAAATCCATTGAGGCATTTCATAGCCTATTCACAATAAAGTTTCTGACAGACAGATTAAATAACAAAGTATGATAAAATAGAATTGATTCTGCACAAAATGTTGACCACGAATTAAATTGAAACTGAACAAAAAATAATGCAGATTCAATTAATAAAAATTTTGTTCAGTAACCCAATAGAATGAAAAGCTTTATTCGATAATTTTCGCTACTATACGCGATTCAACAACGTTCACAATACCCTGCACAGTAAAGCTTTTGTTCACCATACAGTCAGCAACATATGTATGTCAACATTTAAAAAAGTTTTAGGTGAGATTTATAAATCTGTTGAATTTCTATTTCTTTAAAACTAATTATGAAACAGAAGTTCCTGAATACTTTAACTAATGGCATTGTGATGTTTTTGTACCTGTCTTTGTTTGATGAAGGCGGCCATGAGCGGTGGATTCGACTTGAGTATCTGTAGGATCTCCTGTTGTTGGTTGTGACTGGTGGGCGACCGCAACGTAGCCATCAGCTGCTGCAGTGCTTTCTGTTGGGCTTGAGGTTGTGTTTGTTGTTGCTGAGGCGCGGGTGCTCTTTGCTAGAAATAAATTGAATATCAACATTAATTTCTGAGAGTAGGGTGTGGGATATAGGAAATTCACGACGTAAAGCCAAAGTCAAACTTATTTCAATTATACCATTTACAGGCACTTTTGACGCAGTCAGAAGCTAATTGCCACATTCCAAAGTGTTGATTCCTATGGAGTAGAATGGGCAGCAAACGCCACAGTAACTCTTTTGCATCGAAAAGTATTTACAATAACAGGTTTTGGTTACATTGTTTACCTTGCAAAATAATATATGAGAACAATGTAAGATGACAATACTACTACAAGAGTTTGACAATTCAATATTTTCCCATGACAGTTTAAAGATGGTCATGTTGCATGGGTATCGGCACGGCATCACCTAAAACCATATCGACGGTTGAAAGGCTATTTGGTTCAAGTGTATTTAATGTGGCTTAAAAAAAAACCTTAAAATAACAGCCTTTAGTGATATTTTCATAGTACACAACAATGTCGCTTAGATCAATTAGCCTTTTCAACAATCGATATTATAGTAAATCCAAACCAGCCGCAGTCTGTGATGCCAGTAAGATATTTTGGCTCAAAACCTTGCAAAGTATTCAAATACGTGCGGGCCTTGTACATACTAGCCCGCTATTGTGAAGCCCTCGCAGTCTGTGACAGGCTTTATAGGATATGATTACATATTACCCCTTAATAGATTCCACAGAAGGCAATGCATTGGACCCACACATCAGTGCCTTTGTACTGATATAGCTCAGATTGACATATTCAATTCAATTCAAAGCGTTAGACCTGTGGCGACGCATGCTTTTATAATTTTATATTTTCTATTTCTATTAAAAAACCACTTTAAATATCATTGTAAAATTACTACTTATGGCGTAAAACGATGTGGCGTAAAAAGACATCAAGGAACTCGAGCGGTAACGATGTGGCGGACGAGCTCGCAAGAAGAGGATCGAATGTGGTTGCTATAGGACCAGAACCAATAGTACTACTCCTCTTCGGACACCTACGTACCCTGGTAAGTCAACGCAATAGGGACCAACAGCAACCATTGGACGAACCATGGTGCGTGCCGACAGGCCAAAGAAGCTCTTCCGACCATCGATGGCCGGATCACCAGGCAGCTTCTTCAATTGACAAAGCAATAACTGCGTACAGTCACAGCAGCTCTCACCGACCATGGGTCTAGGGAAGGTGCGTATTTACGCGACCAGTTCTAAAACTATGTATTTGCTTGCAAGTACGCCTACTAGGTGCCGACCCGAAATACTCGCAAGGCTTTGAAAGTATTTTACTCGGTAACACGTGCAAGTCGCGGCGGAGCAAATGCGAGTAGCCCTTATTTAAAAGGTGGCACGGATCAATTTCCTATGCAAGTATTTGTACTTCCAAGGCTTGAAAGTATTTTTTTTTTGTAATTGCAATAGGGAATATGCATGTGATTCAAATTTAGGTCAAATATTTTTATTCTTTATCTTTATTGCTACACAATGATACCTATTCAATTACTTTTTTAATGAATCATCTTTTAATTATTGAATATTAACGTTGAAAAGTGGGAATCACGCGAGGGACATTTAAAATGTCAAAACGCACGCTATTGGTTGGAGTTAAACGTGATGTCACTGTGCGCGATGACAATATCTCGAGTATGTTTTTACTGGGTGTATAACATAAATAATCATATTTTAACAAATGCTATATTTTTTCACGGTAATGTACCATGTATACAATAGAATAAAAAATAAATCCATATCCCCTATTGTGCTCCTTATTTGTATCAAGGCACTAATCAAATTCCTATGCAAGTATTTTTTACCTCCAACTTGAAAGTATAAAAGTACCATTTCTTTAAAGTATTTTTTTTGCAATCGCTTTTATGGTCCTTCATTATATTACGGCACGGATTAATTTCCTATAAAAGTATTTTTTCTAACAGGGCTTGCCAGTATTTTTCTTTTTGGGACGCGATAAAGGTCTTTAAATATATTGCAACACGGATAAATTTCCTATAAAAGTATTTTTTCTAACAGAGCTTGCCAGTATTTTTCTTTTTGGGACGCAATTATGGTCTTTAATTATATTGCAGCACGGATCAATTTCCTATAAAAGTATTTTTACTTATTCCAACATTCCAAAACATGGTTTTTTTGTACGTGCGATTGTGCTCTCTTATTATATTGATGCACGAATTAATTTCCGTAGCAAGTACTTTCATTAGTAGGTACTTCATTTCGAATGATATTCAAATGTACTATACTATGATATTCAAGTATTTAGCGCTGGTGTTTTAAGGTGGACGTAACCTAGGTTCTCTCCGAGAAGCTACCGGCTAGATCAAATTCCTGCTGGACTTTCTTGAGGTGTTGGGGTGGATCAAATAACCCATTTCCACCCCAGACGCAAAATAATCGCCAAGAGCGAGGAATTGCTGAAACCAGCTCATTTCACCATAACCATAAGGACCTCGAGCTATATAAAAATTGGCACAATATTCCACTGGTAGAAAAACAATTTAAATTCATCCAGTCTAGTCAGAGCTCAAGTTATAATGGATAATAATAGTAAAATGTCCAATGGATACACAATGATTTCTTTCTGAAAACTCGTATTCACTCATTAGATATAGTTCTATAGCTATCCTTTTCACAAACACAGTATTGTTATGAATTATTAAATTAAAAAAAAAAAAATATTTATTGTTTAACTTAGACCAGATTACATGGTAAGGTAAATTTAGCACATGCTTACAACGTCATTTTAACCTAGTTATTGGGTTGAGTACTGTTCTCCTAGATAGGCTACTGAATAACCTGTGATTAGGAGAGACAGTGCCGATCCCCTAACAATATGAATAAGATAAAGCATCCGTTTGTTTTACATTTCGATCAACAACACGTGAACATGGAAAGACATAAAAATGAAAGAAAAGGACTAATAAAAAAGCAAAAGCAAAAAAACAAAAATTAAAAAAAATAATTAAAAAATGAAAATTGTGTGTGAATGCATGTAGAGTGTATGAGTTAGTGTGGTGAGTGTGTGGTTTTACAAATCATGTGTCTCTAATCACTTCCTCAGGTATTCTTCGGTTTCATCGTAGTTAAGGTTATGAAGGTATGTGCGGACAGTTTTTTTACAGTTAAAGTATGTGGTAAGTGACGGGCCAAGATATGAAGAGAATTTCTTTATAAAAGATGTGTGTGCAGCTGGAATAGTGCAGATTTTATCTTTGCGACGTTTGGATATTTGTAGGAATGGTGTTTTTCGGTGTTGAAGTAAAATGATCTGTAGGATATAGTGTTGCCTTACGTTAAGTACGTCGCAAAATTTATATAATTCGGTGGTTGGGAACAGAATTGGTCTAAAAGTTGCCACTTTTAATATCGCTCTGTGAGCAATTTCCAGAGGCTTAAGTATGGTCTTTGCAGCACCACCCCAGCATGAGATGCAGTAAGTTAGGATTGACTGGCATAATGCAAAATATACATTTCGGATGATGAATGGGTTGGCTACTTGTCTTAGGGTCTTAAATATGAATATTAGTTTGCGGACCCGGCCAGAAAGGATGTTAATATGAGATTTGAAATTTAAATGTTTGTCTAGAATTATTCCAAGATATTTAATTTGTTCCACTGAGGTAAGATTTGAACAAAGACAATTATGTTGAGTTTGTGAGGAGCAAGAGTGAACTTTTAAGGAAATTGGGGTTTTTGGTTGAGCAGCAACGTTGATTGAAAAGGTGATGTAATTAGTTTTGTTGGCATTGAGGGTAAGAGTGTGTGTAGACAGCCAGCTTAGGACAGTATTAAAGCCATTCTGTGCAGTAGTCTGTAGTTCTGACCATGAGTTAGCAGAGAAGGTGACGGCTGTGTCATCCGCATATGAAACAATTTTGGCGCTTGGAATGTTGAGATTGCAGAGATCGTTAATGAAGACCAGAAATAGTGTGGGCCCTAAGATACTTCCCTGAGGTACGCCATACTGAATAGGAAGTTCATCACCCATGTGATTGTCCACACAGACCAACTGAGAACGATCAGTTAGATAACTTTCAAAAAAGCCAAGTGCAGATCCCCTGATACCCACGCTTTCGAGCTTGTGTAGAAGAATGGAAACGGGAACGGTGTCAAATGCTTTTGCAAGATCTAAAAATATCGTGAGAACCTTTTTATGACTGTTTAAGTTTTCTGCAATGTTGTTAATTAAATCATGGACAGCGTCACATGTGGACTTATTTTTGCGAAAGCCAAATTGTTGAGATGATAAGAGTTTAAAGTGTTCGAGATAGTGCACTAGTAGTACTATTATATGTATATGTTTAATGTTAATCGAGTAGTATTGATGATCTAATTCTTTATCTTTGCAAAATAAATTATTTAATAATTACACAAAACTGTAAAATTTATTAAGATTCCGGTACTGGGAGTAGTTAATATTTGGATAGAACATTAAATATATGCATTTAAAGCTTAATTGAAAAAGTTTATCAATTTGTAAAAAACAAAGAAAAAGTTGAAAATAAAATTACAGTTGGAAATGCTGATTGTATATGACTTATGACACACAAGGTGGTTATTGATTAATTAATAGGTATATTAAATTACATAGAAAGACACACTTTCATAATTTCTTTGTTAAAATTTATCGACAACAGAATCGATATTTAATGTCTACATCTCATCACTACAATAATAGCACTATCAAATGTGTTTTTAAAAGGCCAATCCGATTGCATTTTTTTCAGACGAAACGAAAAAAACAATTTACGGTATCTATTACAAAGTGATGTGTGACTTTCTATGCTTTTAAAAAATAAAACTTATAAAGCCAGACTTCAGAAACAATTTTATATTTCACCAAAATGTCGTTTGAACCAAATAGCCGTACGACCTTGATACTAAACGAACCACATTTAAAGCAATGTAAGATTAAGGTGGCTTTTATGCTGCAGTTATTTTATTGTCATCAGTCTGCTCTACACGTCTACTTCAAATTGGGTAGACTGATTAATGTTATTCCATGATCTGTTCATCTATTATGATGGCCCCAAATATTATAGAAAAAAAAAATGTTTACATGATATGTAATTAGAGCCCAATGATTGAGCTGATGGTCACAAAGTGGGTAGTACCTGCAGCTGTTGCGGCTGGTGCGGGTGCTGCGGGTGGTGCTGCGGCGGCGCCTGCGGGTGGTGCTGCAGGCGCGGGTGGTGCTGCGCGTGCGGCGGGTGGTGCAGCGGCGGCGGCGCCCGGTAGCGCGCCGCCCAGTCCGCGCGCGCGCCCGCCACCACGCCCCCCACGCCGCCCACGGCCCCCACCCCACCCACGTTCACGCCGCCCACTGCACCCGGAGGTGGGCCCATCGCGGCTTGCTTCCCGTACGACGGCGCTTGTTGTCGCGCCGCTTCCTCTTGAACCTGTCGGTAACACTTGTTGTCAGTCCGCTGTTCATATATCCAATCGTAGTCAGAATCCATCAGAAACAAGAGTTGTATGATAAGGTAAATATAAGGTGAAGTACCTGCTGTAGCGCCTTCTGCACGTTGTGCGGCAGCGCGTGCGTGGCGGGCTTGGAGGGCGGCGGCGACGCCAGCGACGATTGCGGCGGCGGGGACGGCGGCGCGGCGCCGCGCGTGTTCATGGCCGCCATGCGCCTGCGCAGCAGCTTGGCCTGCTGCACGCGCTGCTGCACCTGCTGCTGCTTCAGCTTCTGCTTGATGCTGCTGCAGAAGGGCACGGAGCACTTGGTCTCCTGGCAGTGCTTGGCGTGGTAGCAGCAGAGCGCGATGAGCTGCTTGCAGATGTGGCAGACGCCCTTGGTCTTGCGGCGGCAGATCTTGGTGTGCGTGACGACGCGCTTCATCTTCTGGCAGGACGGCAGGCGGCAGTTGGCGTCGCGGCACTGGCAGGCGTGCACCAGCGACTGGATGCAGCGCTGGATGGACAGCTTGCGCGCCTCCTGCGGGTTGGCCTGCTTCATGTCGCCGGGCGAGGAGCCCACGTCGATGTCGAGGCCGAGCTTCTCCATCTTGTGCGGGTGGCCCTCCTTCTCGTGGCACGGCACGCACAGGTCGAAGTCGTCGCACACGGTGCAGTGGTAGCGCGTCTCCACGTGCGACTTGCAGCTGTTGCACGTGTACACGAACTTGTCGGTGCCCTGGTTGTGCAGCTCGTACAGCATGCACAGCGTGGAGAAGCGCGCGCGCCGCGTGGACGAGAACTCGTAGTGGCGGTCGCGCGCCATCGTCAGGAACGCGTCGCGCCCGTCCATCAGGTCGCAGTTGATTAGCGGGTCCGGGTCTTGGATCGGCTGCACAAACATACACTCAAATTTACTATCGACTACAGACTAAGACTACGGAGATCGAGATCAGACTGAACACTTCACATCTAGTGATCCTATGGACGATACATACATTTTGAAAATGGTTTATTATATTATTGTATGTTCATATTAGTATTTCAAGATGCGTTTTTGTTTTTGACATGCGCGCACTTAGCGTAACAAGGCTTTGGAATAATGAGGCAGCGGTGAAATATAGCTAGCTTCTTAATAAGTATCATTGTAAATCTGGGGATAATAATTCACTTTGCATTATGAATATTGATTATGACATATCAAATTTCGAGTACAGCTTCAAAATAGACTTACCGCTAAGCTGGCAGCAGATTGTGCGGAATGTAGCCTAATTACGAAGAAAACCTCCTTGTGTTTCTCCATGGTAGCAAATATCTTTGCACTGAGATCACTGCCCTGCTGCTGGTCACTTTGCTTCTTACTATTCTTACGCTGCGCGGCCTTTGACTTGTTCGACTTTTTCGCCTTTTTCTGGCCTTTCTTCTTGCCGTCAGGACCTTGCTCATTCTCTTCAGAGGACTGGAATATCTAAAAAACATGTTAACAAAATATTGTCTCATGCCAAACCCAAGCAATTATATTATGACAAACAGCGTAAGTTACAGATTTACTGATACCAAACCAGTGCAAAGTAAAATTGAATTTTGGGTGCGCTAAGTTTTTATATTTTCGTGCTTGTTAGGAAAACCGTGCAGTATTGATGACTATACCCTATCCAGCCTATTATTCTCTCTTTGACGTTAGAACGACGATCAAATTTCGTATATTTTTTATCTGTTGACTCGCCAATTAGCAGACAAAATAGAAATATTATTGTTATCAAGTATAATTTTGTACTTTCGCGAGTATGTCTGATGAGACACGTCACTTATTCAAGCATTAACTACTTGGTTATCAATATAATTTTAAATTGATCGAGTCATTGGTCACAACAAATAAAACCATTATAGGGATAGAAAACGATGTAATATTGATAAATAACCTTTTACAATATGATTTTCTGTTGTAATATTTAAATAGTTTATTTTCATATTTAAAATAATTACAACTTTACTCAAGAAGAGTATTTATTTAAATTAACATTACAATAAATTTGTCTAGAAATAATAAAGCACCGAAATATATCGGCAGCGTCGACGTACTTAGATTATATCGATAATAGTACAATCAAATCGGTAACACATATGGCCATGTCACTAATTTAACTGTCTTCTGTCATAGAGATGATAATAAAATGAACAGTCTATAGTATGTAGGTAGTGAAAAAACTCAAACATCATAAGTACAACATTACGTAACTTTTAGTGTCGTAACTTGGCCCCCACAAACGGCCTTGTGTTATTCACGACATGCAAAAACCATAACAATTGTCATCTACTTGATACTGACCACTGCCTCGGCGGCTTCAGCTTGCTTTCTCTTCTCCTCCTCTTCCTGATCCAACTCCTTGATGGACTCCTCAAGGACATTGGGCCAGAAATCGCCTTCAAAATAAGGCAACTCTGCCGCTGACGAGATATTGTCCTCCATAGCTTGCTTGAGTATGTCTTTATAATCTAGTATTATTCTCTCTATGATTCCCTTATCTAACATTTTCTTATACCACTCTTGTAACCTTTTAGGTTTAGGAATTTTTTGTTCGGGTGGATGGCAGTGGAAGATATAGTCGTCGCCTTCTGAGGGCGGACAGGCCCAGATGTGGGCCATAGTGTAGCCCAGTTGCTTGGCGTAGTCTAAGTATCCTAATAAAATCTCGTGGTAGACAGCAGTTCGGTACTGTCGCGGTTGGAAGAAATGTACAGAGTCTAGATATGCTATGTAGACACGCCTCGTGTTAGGTGACGGACTTTCACTGCCGTATTCCTGGAATACAAAATATTATGATAATATTCTAGCCCGGGAGTTCCAGAATAAAAGACACTGTTGTGTGTTAATGACAGCAAATGTTAGGTGAATGTCGAGTAGAAATCAGTTAAGGTGTATAACTAGGTGTATAATTATATACGAAATGGGAATATTTGAGATATAAAAAAAATATCCCTTAAAAATTTAGATTCTAAATTTTTGAGGAATATTTTTTTATCCCGCTATGTGGCCTGAGTTAGAATTAAACACGATGTAAGCTCACAATCTTAGTCACATTTAGATAGAAACTCGCTGTCTAATAGTAAGTTGTAATTCTTGTGCAATCAATGAAGATGATGACTTGATGACTCACCTGCACGTGCATGCCAAAGAAACAGATGTCGGTTCCGTCAATCTCTTCAAATGCAAACAACGCTTTGGCCCGATACGGGAATTCGGCGCACAGTTCACCTGATTCTACGAATCTCGATCTCATCCCGGGTTTTACTTCCACCATCTGAAATTTAGGAGAATTTTAGTATATTTTGAAGAGCTTTTGCTATGTGTATATTCATGCATTCTTTTTAATATAGTTGTGTGTTATATTTCAAAAAACATTAGCGGCTAATGGTTCGTTTAGACAAAAGCTGTTTTGCTTCATAACCATGCAGCAATAAGTTGTTATAAAAGCGATGCAAGTACTTCGTAATATCGGAGCCATCAAACTTCATGCATCTCACCTTATCAGACGATGCTACCACCCTGATATGCACTTCACCAGCGCCAGCCTCTTTTTTCTTAAGGAAATTATTGACTCTTGTTTCAATATAAATGCCAAGTTTGGAAGTAGGAAGTTTCTTAGCCGAGAATTTGTTCTCTTTCCGTTTAGCTGCTTTCTTCTTCAAACAATTATCACAGCAAAAGCCCTGGGGCCATATTGAGTCGTGGTGCAACACGCATATCTGATGTTGCTTTCTCCCACAATCCATACATACAACAAATGGTTCTTGTTCTAGGTGATCATTCTTCATTTCTTTGAATTGATCCTTCTTGATTGCACTGAAATATTCACCGCATATCAGTCTTCGTGTGAAAGTTCTTTAATCAAATGTTTTGAAATTTTATTAGGTGCATATTTACAAACATTATATTTCATTAAAATCACAGAGTTAATAAGAGATACTCACGTTTGTGGTTGCAGTGGGTCATCACCGAGCGTGACGGTGTCGCCTTGGATGTCATTGAAGCATTTCTGGCAGAAGGTGTATCTATCGGAGACAACCCCATACGCTTTTAGACTTTATTCATAACGTCCATGTAGCGGTAGTGATGTGAAGCGAGCGTGTACAGGAACATTTGTGTGCAGGCAAGGACGTGCGTGGACAGGGCGAAAAAAATTTAGTAAGCAATGAGAACATAAAAGGGGTTAATAGTTAGATAGTGGGCAGAGCACATGTGGGTTTTCGAATAGCCCGTGACATGGACAGCAGCCCTTCATAGCCATATCATACAGTACTGTTAATCTTAAATTTCAGTTTTTTTTTTATAGAGTGAAATTTTAATTATATTTAAAGGATTTTTGTTTTATTTTCACACACTCAGGCTTACGAGTAGGAGTAAGCACAGTTTCTTCTTAGAATATATCTAACCAGTACGAGATGGACATGTCTATGAGCAAAATTTTGATAGAAACAACAATTTCTCTGTTTTTCAATGTGAAATGAAAAGAGATTATTGTTCTATATACATTTCATACAATCCAATTGTTTAAGCAGCATATTTTACATGTAAAGACAAAAGGAAGAGAGCACAGAATGAGCTTGATACATATTACAATTCCGTACACATAACGCAATAATAAGTATCTCTATACGTATCTGCGAAATAAACATAACTATAAAATAATTACCAAATTATATTTAATATGTCCAGCTATTTAATTATCACAAGCAGTTTGTTTAGCAAATAGGACAAGTTCTGCAAGTGAAGCGGACATTTATAAATTAAAATTATAATATAACTCAAATATCTCGAAACGAAAATGAAGAGATGAAACTAATAAAGAATTTTTACGATATGTCAAAGTTAGACGAGAGTTGGTTGTGTTATCTAAATCACTAGAAAGCAACCTAAACTCCTGACCAAGGCTATCTTACTGCAAAATAACTAATGTTTATTTTTTTTTGACTAGATATTTCAGTGTATTGGAAATAAAATAAAAAGATTTTATATCATCCCATACACCAGCCCTTAACAGGTAGTTACTTGTAGAAAGCTTTTAATTTAATGGACATTTTACCATGAGGCCATTGGTATAAGTGTTAGGACCAAAACATTGTAAGTCTACTTTAGAATTTTAAGAAATTCTAATTCATTTTTATAAAGCAATTAACGCACGGAAGAGAATACTTCAAGGTAACATTAATTTTTAGGTCTAGCAGGACTCGCACCTAAAACCTTCAGAGGGATTTAGGTCCAGAAGATATCAATATATTATTTTCAAAATTATTGTGAATTTTATCAGATGCTTGGCGTAGTTAAATGTGTAACTTTTATCGACAGAGATTAAGTGTATGGTGCAAATCGAATGATGGAGACATACCTTTATAGGTCAATACGAAAATATTTTCTGTTATATGCCGTTTTTTTTTTCTAATAGGATAATGATGAGGAGGAAAAAAACTAATGTGTTGGAAATATAAAATTAGTGATTTTACATAAATATATATTATCATCTATATTATTTATTTAAATAAATGAAAATTTGTGAAAATCACATAAGTATTTTTTACCCAACTACAATTTTAAGTATGTATGCTTTTGAAATGAGGGGTAGAACATCTCGCCTATTGCTCTTATTGACTGCTTAATTAAGCTTGGTTTATTTATTCATTGAAAAATAATCACCGTTCCTTTTATAACTCCGCTAATGAATAATTTAATGTTGGCATGTAAATGTTCGCATTTTATAGATCGTCATTTCGTTCTTCGAAACAGATAGTTCTTTTAGCAAAAAATCGGACTATACTTCTTGACGCCTAACTACTGAACCGAAATTTGCATAGAGAATACAGAAATACGGTTAATATAGCAGAAACACTTTTTATCCTAAAGATTTTCTTTGTTTTCGCGCTAATATCAATTTCGTAAGTTTAATTTATTTATTTGGTGATCAGGTTGTGTTTGAAAGATAATAACAACACGGGCAAGTCGAAGGCAACAGCTAGTGTTCTCAAATGTATGTAACAAATGTAATATCCATAGATTTAATATGACCGGTGAGTTTGTGTGTTTTCAAGTCACATTAACATTTCAATGGAGTTCCTATTTTTGTTCAGTAAAATCGATGGTAAGTGTAATGTGCGCGTCATATCTAGTTAACTTAATAGCAGCCAAACATTGCATGTAATAAACAATGTCAAATGAATTTGTAGCCGAATATGTTACTAGTTGATTTTATGAGGTCAACGCAGACCAATAAACTGACTAGTACTAATGATACAATAAAGTATAATAGGAAATATGAAATGATATTGTCAGTACCGCTTTATTTTATATAATAACAGACATGTTATTTTATTTTACGATATCAATTTTAACCATTACTACTTCCTTTTTCAATTATAAGACAACAAAATCAAATTTTACCTTTCTTTCATGTACTATCCTATGGTAAACCTTAGTAAGTGTTGTTAGACTATACATTTACTAAATAGGTGTTCATTTACTGATGAATACCAATCTCATATTCCTTTGTTCCGCGATGGATAGCAAGCAATACTCAAGTTACAGAATCAACTAGATACAATCATTTTATCAAGTATGCCACGCCAACTATACTGGCTTAAAACTTGCGAATGTTAACTTATTTGATAGCAATGCATTAATTGCAGTTATTGAAGATTAGTGCAGGTTCAATATAACACGGGTTTCGTTTGTAGATTAATACGCATTTTATGTGAAATTTTAACGGTATTAGTCCTGATTTTAGTGCCAGGTAAAATTTTCTATATGCCAGCATATAGAAAATTTTATAAAATTCATTTGTTTATTATTTCATTAACTGCTGTTTTTCAATATGAAAGTTTTTATAAAGTTGATGAATTATATAACATACCCAAATATTTTCTAATAAGCACATGTAAAATACCATAAACAGATTTTTCGCAACGATAACACGATTCACCTATTTGAAATAAGATTAGACATTTAAATAAACCTTTTCTACAGTTTGTTCAACTGATTTTGACTTCTATTGCGTTGATGGCATGACAAATGGTAGCTGCACTAAACAGTTGGTATGTTAACCAGTTTGTTGCTTTTAATGCTGTCCTTATCCCTACGGAATATTAAGTTGAATGAAAATGACTAGTCGAATGTAGTTAGTATTTGAATAAGCTCTTTTGGTAGCAAACTCCGATTCATTTGATATGATCATGAGCTAAAAACAAACATGTTCGAAACTAAAAGTGTTTGATTAAATCTGTAAGAAAGTATTTGACCAACACTGACAAAATCAAAACTGATAATTAATAAAAAATTATTCGATTTTAAACCAATTCTACTGTTAGACTAATACAAAGGCTCGACGTGTGGTTTGAAATTGCAAGTGACATATTTTTTTTATATAATTATGTATTTGCCGATCAGAAATGATGCTGTGGCACAATTTATGTATTTTACGGGTCGTGTATTTGGTTGAACAAGTAACACAAACTAGATTAGAGGCACGAAATGAAATAATTTATTTAATTCTGAAATTCACATGTCCAAAAGCACCGAAAACAATATATGGGTTACTTTTAAGCACACACAAATGAGGGTAGTTTAGTGACATTTCCCATGAAAATGTGAGTACACCAAATGAACATAATATAAAGCTTGCGAAAGCGTTAGTGAGAGAATGGATAAAGCTGGATTGATATGTTTCATGTAATGTGTATCATTATTGTGTATAAAAAGTTCCTTTAAAGTTAAAAAAAAATATAGGCTCCAGATGGATATATATTTCAAGGATTCTGATATTAACTAATTTAGTCGTATTAGAACATGGAGTAGTAAATAAATGGAGTGCTAATACATACAAAAAAAAAATTACGTATTCATTCATAGAATTAGCACACACAATATGAGAGTTGCGTGAATAGAAAATAAAGTCCGTAATTGGGTTGCCTTGTGCTTGTCCTAACAACAAGGCGAACAAAGCTTAGGTCTGGTTGACAAGAACTGTGTTACTACGATTTACGCGAGAACATAATTAGTACTGTTGTAGTTACCGATATAGCGCACATTATTAGTAGTTACGCAACCATACATTTTCATGGACACACACACATATGCGTGTCGGTACTGTATGGAGCACTGGGAAAAAGATCTGAAAAAACACATGTGTGTTGGTGGCAGAGAATGGGTTTACGCTCCATTTTCTTACTACTCCGTGAATAAGAGGAAACTCTATCAAATAAAGACTACAAGAACAAAAAGATCTCTTATGGATAAAAAAAATCATTTACTAACAGAATTGAATTACATATTTTGTCTCTCATGAAAAACTGCTAGTATATATATATATAATTAATTGTAAGTTGCTCTTACCTATTCTGGTAACTGAAGTACTTGGCATCCCGTGGTATTGTGCAAAGCTGTTTGCCATAGCAGCAGAGTACTTGAGGATTAAAGGTGTACTTTCTACCACAACAATAGCCAAGGCTCTGCATTACAGGATCTATCTCTAGCTCGAACACTTCCGATAGCTAAAAAAATAATATTATTGTTAAAATCATCACACATTCTATTAGCTTTAAATTAGGAAAAGATATTAACAGCACGAAATTTTCGCAGTTTCAGGGAATGTTATAAGTCTAGTGTGAAATGTTCATATTGTAGATTAGAACAACCATAATGTATGTTCTTACACTGAATTTGAAGGTTTCAACATGTCAGCCACTGAATCATTGGACTCTGAGGACTTTCAGTTTGTTAAAGACGATAGGCTACTAGACTATTTACGGGTCTGGGGGAACTGTACATAATTGGATATTATGGGGTAATGATGTTTAAATTGTATAACAGAATTATCCACTATTCCATCTAATAAGTTACAAAAATCATCAAGATAGCAAATGGCAATAATGCCGTACAACTGACGTCACGCAATGCAAAGTAATGGAGCAGTAGAAGAGTATGATCATGTTAATAACGATGTGAGCCAGAACAGCAAGTCAACTGCCTTGCTCAACCACTCATGATCAGGAACTACAAGCTCTTCAAAAGTTAACCCTTTCTAAGGTGTAACCTGTTCATCATGATATTATCATTATTGTCAGTACTATACTTAAAACCCTTCATTATGATTAGCTCTTCAATGGGGATTGAAAGAGTTACACATTCAACTTGAGCTGCCTTCGTGGTGGGGCTACTCCATATCATTACTGCTCGTAGTTTCGTACCTATTTACAAGACGCTCAGTAGATAGCGACTAAAGCGTTGCTTTGACGTGTGCTATGCAATTTTGCAACTTATGGTAATCGCTGAGAGATTATATTACACTGGTCAGAGTTTGAATGGGTTTCCCTGTTACAGTGATTGAGGGTTTTTTAAGGGTACACATATCATACAGGCGTTTGATTAACTATTATTATTATCATTAGCCATGATCTTCCCACTGCAGGGCAAAGGCCCCCTACCATCCTTCCATTCCTCTTGATTTAAGGCTTTCTGCGGCCAATCGTTCACATAGCAATAAAGCTCTTCCCGCCATCTCCTTCTAGGCCTGCCGCGACGCCGTTTAACGTTATGTGGGTTCCACTCAGTGGTGAGTTTTGCCCACAGCTCTTCCGACATGCGGCTGATGTGACCAGTCGAAGAACAGACTTCCGATGCTTTTTTAAAAATATTTGATTAACTAGTTCATAAAATTAAATCGAAAGCACTTTAAATGGGTAGCCAAACTGGAACCAGTCCATGATACACAATGTCGATGAATACCGTGTTCTGATGACCGACAAATAACATAACCAGCCTTGACTGTTATTACAAACAGATAATGAGGCTTAATAATTTTTCAAGATGCGACACTAATCAGATCCTATTGTAAAAACCTACATATTTTATAAAAACAGTACCATGGAGTTTCTTGCCCGTTCTTCTCCATAGGAATCTACACTTTGGAACATGGCAACTAGCTTCTGACAATTCAAAAGTGTAATTGAAATAAATGATATGACTTTGACTTGACTTTGATCCAATATGAATTATCACCATCTTATGAGAAATCATGTCCATATTGTTAAATAAATCAATTTAATAATAAATGATAGTAAAACTAACCTTAGTACAATATCTATAAACTCTGGAGTTCTTGCGATTGTAAAGCCATGCGTTTTCGAACATGAGCCAGACGTCGTCAACATACTCCCAGGGATCTCGGTACTCGCCACGATCGAGCTTCAGCTTAATGGTGGACAAATCGATGGGTTTGGTCACTATGTCGAAGTAGTCTGGAATGCCGAGCGCTTGCGCGTCCACAGGTTGTCTAAAGGGGAGGGACTCGGGGTCTTGTCGGAATAATTTTTCTAGTGTTGGCATGAGTGCGACCCTGAGTTCGTCGGGTTTGAACACGAATGTTCGCCTTGCGCCGCGCTCTCCGGTCGACGTGTCGCTGCCTACGCTCGTCTCCCCGGGTTCCTCTTTCACTTCTTGTTTTATCTCTGTCTTAACTTCGGTTTTTACGTTGAAGTCAGGTCTTTCAGCGTCCTTGTCCGGTGTCTCATCTCGCATTCCCTTGCCGCCGCAGTCCTCTTCTGGTTCATCCTTGACGCGGACGTCGTCAGAGTCTTGTTTCATGTCTGGCGGCGGACTGTACAAAAATTTAAAAATTTAATAATTTTAAAGAAAAGAAACAATATAATTGCGGTATTATAGCGTAATGTCTATTATCTTATTATAAATCTACAATTATATGATAAATATCTTATTATGAATAGACTAAGATACCGTTTTTTACAGCTTACTTGGTTTTAAATTATTTTTGGATTTAATTGCAAGAAAATAGAAGACGTACCTGTCATCGGCAGAGGACGCGGCAGTTATAGCGGCGAGGTGCGCAGTCATGGGGGGCACGCGCGCGGGCGCGGGGGAGGGGTGCGCCAGCGGCGTGGCCGGCGTGCCCGGCGCGCCGGCGCCGCTCGGCACGCTGGGCGGCGCGCCGGCCAGGGGCGACGCGGCGGCGGCGTCGGCGCGCCCGAAGGCGGCGTGGTTGACGAAGGGACTCTGTACCGCGTTGCTCAGAAGTCGAACTTTCGCGTCCGGGTGGCCCGGCGATGCGAGGGGCGCGGGTCCGTTCGATTGCATGGAAGGGTACTGCGGCGCGGGCGAAGTCATCGGCTGGCCGAAGGGGGACATGCCCGGGTTACCGTTGGGGGTCTGCGGCATCTGGTTGGGGCTGGGGCCGGGCGGGCCCACCAGCGTGGTGGGGAAGGCCATGCGGCTGGCGGGCATGGCCAGCGCGATGCCGGGCGAGGGGATGCGCATGGCCTGCGCCGGCAGCCCGGCCAGCGCCGGCCGCGCCAGCGGGCCACCCGCGCCCGCACGCGGTACCACTCCGCCTCCCGACATCACACTAACAGGTTGCTGTTGTTGTTGTTGCTGCTGTTGCTGCTGCTGTTGTTGTTGTTGCAGTTGCACCACTTGCTGCTGCTGCTGCTGCTGTTGTTGCTGTTGTGCCGCCTGTTGTTGTTGAGCCTGCAATTGTTGCTGCTCCTTTCGCTTTTGCCTCTTTTCCTCGAGTTCTTTTTGTATTTTGTATATCTTTTCGGCGAGCAAGTGGTAGTACTCGGATCGCGTGCTCGCCATTTCATACATGTCACCTTCAACTTTTCTCGCGTATGCCACTAGATTATGCATTCGCTTATCTAACATTGCAGTCGGATCTGGTGTGGGAAATATTGCTTGCACCCTATGAAAATACAGAATGTCATCAAAATGTCCTAACACAGATCAGCATCGTAAAATTAAATATAAAAGAAACTTACAGTTTGTGAACAAGATGGTTCCTGAGATCAGCCGTAATAGAATGGTGCCACTCTTTGGTGCCCGATACTGGGTTAGCGGTTACGGCTCCGCCCGGTAGCTGAAGTGCACCACCCATCTGTACGAGAACAGTCAGTATCAGTCAAAATTCGTCTAGCACGAGCGGTCAAACGATCGGAGCGGTCGATCTGCGAGCGGGCACTCACCAACTGCGACTGCTGTTGCTGCTGCTGCAGGTCGGAGGGCTGCTGCGCGAACAGCGCCTGCATGGTCTGCTGCTGCGGCACCACGTCCGCCAGCCCCGGCGCGCGCGGCGCCGCCATGCGGGCCAGCGGCGCGCGCGGGAACTGCATGCCCGACACCGACGTGGGGCACGCGATGCCCAGCGCCTCGTACGCGCGCTTCATGTCCGCGCCCTGCGTGCTGGGCGCCGCGGCCGCCGCGCTGCCCGCGCCGCCCAGCTGGCTCACGCCGCCCATGGCGTTGCTCGTGCCGCCCACTCCACCCACGCTGCCCACGCCGCCCACGCCGCCGACGCCGCCCACGCCTCCCACACCACCCACACCGGCCACGGGCCCAACGCCGCCGACGTTGCCGGTGCTCACTCCCGTTGTTGTATGAGTCACTGCCGCTGCTACCGAATCGACAATTTCATCAATTAGATTGTTTCAGGACTGAAGAACACACGACGAAAAACAACAAAAGTGTTATTGTTATGACGTCTATAGACGTCGCGTGTCTCTGAATGTCAAAGATTAAATAAAATTGTAAGTAGCATATGAGACAAAATTCCACAAGCGAATTAGACTCACCATTCATATTTCTAGTCCTATCTGCTTGTTTCAGCGGCAAACAAACCGGACAGTCATTCTTATTACAATATTTCCAATGATTGATAATTTGTCTCGATGAGGAACAGTGAGGTACCGCACAGTTTTTGCCAGCCTGTAAATATAGTAAATATAAATATTCGACTAGAGGTGAAGCTATTATAATTTCATCTAATCATCTTTAAATTGTATACCTGACACGACATCATATGATTGAGAACACCCTTCATAGTCTTACAGTGCGGCAGCGTGCACTGCCACGTCTCGCCGTTAGATTGCGACTCGCGCCGCTGACACTTGTGTGCGTGTAGCAGCAGTACTAGTTGTTGTTGGATAAGTTTTCTCTTCTCTGGGTCGGCGATGGAACCCGAGGTGGGCGGCTGCGAGGCGCTCGGCGGCTGCGACGACGGCGCCTGTGTGGCGGCCTGCGGCTGCGACTGGCCGCCCGCCGGCGCGCCCGGCGTCTGCGGCGACGGCGCGGGGGGCACGGCCTGCGCCGCGCCGCCGCCGCCCGCGTCCGCCGGCGGCCCGAAGCGCACGCCCTGCGCCGCGCCCGCCGCGCGCTGCACGGGCGGCACGCCGGGGCCCTGCGCCGACTGCGCGTAGGGCGGGTGGTAGGGCGCAAGCGGGTGGCCGCCGCCGCCCGGCGCCGGCATGCGCGGGTGGTGCTGCAGTGCGCTGCGCATGTTGGCCGTACCCATGCCGACGCCCACGCGACCGCTTAGCGGCCCGTTCTGCATCGCCTGGGAAATTACACTGTGTTACTTTCTTACTGTTGTGGCAACATTATACCTATAATGTTTATGGAACATTAATAGGATATTTCCCAAGGTATTAGACAGATGTGTACATAGTTAACACCCATGCAGTTATTGAGTTCCATATAATAGTCGCGAACCTATTGCCATCTACCAGGTGCAATTCCAAATTTTGGGATGTGATTATGGCAGAATTACCAAATAGTGGTCAACAATTAAATTTCAATCCATTCTAAAATATATTTTTTTGTGCCGTACTATAGAAAATAAAACCTTTAATTATGCTTGATTAATTAGTTTAGTATTAATAATCATGAATCAAAATTTAGTATTCTCAATATAAGAATAATTAATTATATACCTGTGCATGCGGATGGTGAGGTGGCGCCCCATGATGGTTGGGGCCCATCAGTGTGGGTAGCTGCTTGTTTACACTGTTGATGATCCCACTTCCAAGCATGCCAGCTCCCATATTGCTATTTGTCACTATCATATTCCCGCCAACATTTGCTACATTCATGCCTCCCTGAATTGAACTCATTGGCATGGTAGGGTGCAGCTGATTTGGATGACTCGTATTTGGCATTAGTTGTGGGTGCATGCCACCCATGAGGTCCTTTGATACAGACACGTTTGGAGGTGACTGTAAGTTTGGACTCTTACTACCTAAGTTACTCAACCCTAAAGGATTGTTGTGGCCTACTAAGCCTTTGTTGCCCTGTGAAAAGACCAATACACGACAAACACAATTAATATGGCCTATTATTAATTTATTAGTTTGATTTTGTCATAAATATGTAAATATATATTATATATAAAATATTGATCTACTAATTAAAAAAAATATTATAATAATGAGAAAAAATTAGGGGATACAATATGGTTTATATTTGTTTGAAGTGATTTTTCATTGATTTTATTTGTTTAATAAATACTTAACATAAAAAAAATATGATACAATTTAATTATCAACAAATATTATACAAAAATAAACCATAACAATTTTTGTAAGATCTCACTGTCTACATTCCAAATTCATATTTAGGGACCTAGATTATTATGATTGGATATTTCAAACTTGATAAAAATGATTTTATAAATTTTCATCAGTCCCAGGTACTCACTTGTTGTATAAGGTGATTGTTGATTTGTCTGTGCATAGCAGCAGTTGGGTCATCCCCATTAAGCTGTTGCTGCTGGGACATTTGTCCTCCTGGCCCCGGACCCTGTGCAGGGGGCTTGGGGCCCGTTACTCCTGGCTGTTCACCCCAAGAACCTCCCATCAACTCATCTGGGAGGTCCTTTTCAAGGTCGAACATGTCAAGGTTAGAAAACCCATCTACTGAAACAAAACATAATGGACTGGATTTAGTGTACATAGATAATCAACTCTTGCAATAATTGAAGTATGAATTAGACTTTAATGGAAATAATTGTTCAGAACTATGTGGACAATTTATTTATTACATCAGGTAGACTTTTTTATATGCTTTTTTATTCCCCTTTCTATAAGGCTAATAGCTAATAGGGAATACTTTCAACAGATATTCTATAAAAAATGTACCAAATAATCTGTTAATTAAACTAAATATAAAAATACAACTGCATGATTAATAAAAAAGAAATACATGATAAGAGTTTTATTGCCCTGAGTAAATTATATCCATAGATTAATTTGCACTAACTTTAATATCAGGACTCAGGATCATAGATTTCTATTAAGGTAAGAGTGAGATTATTATTTTTTCATACTTCATGTAAACACAGAAATTTTAAATATTTGTATAATCATTTTGCAATACTACTAAAATAAAGTTTAAAATCTCTATATTTGTAGTAAGCTTAGCAAGTTAAAGTGAGGGTGAATAAAGACTGTTATTATGAAAATTGCATAGTTATTGGAGAAATTAACATTGCTGAATATTATACAAATTGATCTGTTTTTTTTAATCATACTTAGTCTAGAAAGTTGTATGTACTGAAATATAACTTCATGCTATATAAATATTTTTAGTGTATTTTCGTTTTCTGTATAAAAAATGTGATATGATGTATTACATATTTTTTTTATAAATACTATGAAGAATAAAATGGACTTTACTAATATTTAACAGTGGGAAATTTTAAAACAAACTGAAACACTAAAATGAAATATCAATTTATTTCGTCTGTAAATCATATTGTTATTTAAACCTTTAAATTATTGCAATTCTGCAATACATAAACCACTTATAAATAAAATACACAAATATTTTTTATATCAAAATTTATGTCAAAATGCAGAAATAAGAAGACCAATAGCTAACAAAACAGCAGGGAAAAGGTATTCCTGACATTTTGCTAGTAAATTAATGTTTAGTAAGTTTTTATTCACTCCCTGTTCCCGCCTCCTGAGCTAGGTTCAAAGACCTGTGTTACAGAAGTCAGTGTTTTCTCCGATTTACTGTTGCAATAGTAAAAAACATTTAATGACTATTTTCTTATTTTTGCATACTACTATTAAATTTATTAAATAAATATATAAAACCTATGAGAGCTGTTTTCAAAGTTGTCCTTACATTACAATTTATGATAAAAAACAAATAGTTTAATAACTGAAAATTCAAGACATGATATTTGTTTATTGGTACATAGGCTTACTTTGAAGGTGTAGAATAAAATATATATTTTAATGCATAGCCTTGCATTTTGTTTTGCTAGCATGCAAAAAAGAGGTTATGTTCTTATCAAATAAGACAGTCAAAATAAAACATTACATGTGGATACACAATCTCACATGGCTTTCAATCTACATATGCCCAGATATGGTGGAAAAAATCATAGCTTATGTTACTAAAATATAATGTGGGTCAACAAAATGAATGTTTATCAATAATTATGAATAGATCAAAATTCCTAAAAAAATGTATACATAGTATTAACTACCTGCTTTTCTTCAACTAAGATTTAATATTCTAATTAATCCAACATTGCACCCAAAAATCATGTTTTCATTGTTAGACAGTTAGACAAACTAAAATTATAGTAATAATCAAGATCTTACTACAAAATAAAATTATAACAATATTTAATTTATAAAAATATACTAATTTCATAATATATTCAAAATAATTGTTTTACTTTACAAAATGTACACCCTAGAACAATGTATCAAAACTTGCATTTTGTTGATTATAATAAATGAAATAACCGAAATACACTATTATTTAACAAATTAATGGCACAAAATATCATATAAAGAGAATATTTCTTGATTTCAAGAGCTAAGACACAATAATACGACGCAAAACTTGCGAGGCGCTAACAAGAACGAAGGCAAAATGTCAAAAATCAAAGAAAGATAATATGACAGAACACTGTTCGGACACTTTGCAAACTCCGTATAAAACAATAAAATACTCACCCGCGGAGTCCGAGGGACCCTGAAAAGGGTCCCGGATCATCTTAGGCCGCTTGTTAGGCGGCTCATCGGCCATGGCTCTGTTTACTAAACGTAAGCCGTCGTGAATATTTCGGCCCGCCGATTTAAAAAACACTTTTATGTCTTATATCTTCAAGAAATAACATTTTAGAGCGATTTGTCATTCATCATAATGTAATTCACCCACATCGCGATCGTTCGATGTCCTTCGCACCGTTGAAGGCACATATTATAATTTCTCACTCAAGTATTCGCCATTACAAAGCTCCGAATCGAAGAGCTACACAGACCCTCTCACCATCTTCCGACGGAACTAGCACAATAAATGAAAACAATATCACCAGATTTTAGCTACTTTATGGAACTTATTTACGCTATCGAACAACACGATTTCACTTAACACTTTAAAATACACGGAATGGTAAAGTTTATGATAAAATGATGTAAGAAAAAACAGAAAATTTACACGACAAATTCCGAAATTCTTCTCAGTCTCTCCAGCGCAAAATGGCGGCTGTTGATGAAAACTTTTTCTACGCTTGTCAGAAAATGTCGGCCTATATAGAGTGTAGGAAAGCGTTTTGATTGGTCCGCGCATACCACGTGACTGCCGGAAATAGCGATTTGACGCAGGATCGGTCCGATTATTCTGACGTCAAGGCGTACAGAGCCGAACATAACCGAAGAAAGTCGAAGGTGTATTTTTCATGTAAAAGTATATTTTATGTAAAAATCTGATATAGTTTGGTTATTTCTGATCATAGTAACACAAAAAGGAATGACTTCTACCTGTTTTAAAAAGAAGTAACATATTTTAATGCATCAATTGAATAAAAAAAAAGAATAAAATATACTTTTTTGAATATTGCCTCCAAATCGGGAGTGGCCATCATCAATACGACGTGTCTCTAGAGTGTCTATGATGTAGAGATGTCCATAAACTAATTTCATTTATTTTTAACTTTTATATCGAGCATGAAATATTTATTCAGCCAAGACTAATAAATACCGTGATTTTTTAAATTTTGAACTAAGAAATAATATGAACGCATCAACAAGAAATAATATACGAGATTATATTTCAGAAGAAAATAATTGCAAAATATCCTAATTCTATTACCTTTTCGCAATCACTAAACATTTTAATAAAAAAGCTTTAACCGGATTAATCGCGTGTATTTTTGGTTGTCTGGTTTTTGTTTTTCTTGACGTTTCGAACACTTTGCAGTGTTTGTGGTCGCAGACGGACAAAAACCATTAATACACGCGATTAATCCGGTTCTAAGTTGTTTTATTATAATATCCTAATTCTTTTCAAATTATCAAACTTTCATAAATCAATATACATAATTATATATATCGCAGATAGATTGTAGAATCCACTGTTTTACAAAACAGATCAGTTTTATAAAACAGCTGAACAATGGTCAGCTGGATTGCGATTGCGCTACATTTAACACTTTCACGATTAGACGTAATGCAGAATGGCATATTTAAGTCGTGGCTGGGTCTGTAGGCGTATTTTGAACCATTCAAAAACTTTTCTGTATCGGAACGGAGACTTTAACTTAGGTAGAACCTTTAAAAAGGTTAATAAAAAATATTATTCAGATGTATTTTTAAATTAATTATGGAACAATATATATCATGCTTTATCAATTTAATCGTTTTTTAATAGTGCTTATAGGTTCTGATCAACATCTTTCCGCACGGATTCCAAAACGCCAGTTTCTGACGGTTCAGAATCTTATTAGTAAGTATTTTTGTGTCTGTAAGGCAATTAGATTTTATATCATTGCTGTAAGGTCACAAAAAAAACTAAACACGAAGGGAATGACGGAGGTAGTTCGCAAACAGAATATAATATTATTAAATTATAGTAGTTCACTCACTATACAGGCTCACTGGCCCCCGCCCCCCCCTCCGAACCTAACCTGTCCGTGTCACGGAACGGGAGGACCTTCTACGACCACGAACGCTGCAGTGTTCGAAACGTCAGGAAAACAAAAATCCAATAATACACGCGATTAATCTGGTTAAAACCTGTTTTATTATTAATATAGCATTTTCTTTAAATTTATCCGACAGACCGTTATTAATAATCGATTTAGAGACAAAGTTCATAAACATTAGAACAAAATCTCACGGTAAGACTTGTTGTCCGACTTTCTATCTACTATGTATCTCACTATCAGACGACTGTTAGTCAACCAGAATCGGTTTCCCGTGCTCTCCAAGATATAGAGGGATCTTGAACCGAAATACTGGGCATGGCAACTATTCACAAAACAATGCCACTGAGAAGAAATATTATTTTATAATCTGTGATCGATTTATGTAGGAGGATACGGATACACGAGTACAAATCGATAAAATATTGGAGGGAAATAACAAAATCGATAGAATCCATATCCCACCCAATTTGTAACATTTTAATTTACACGAATTTATTTAATCCTTCAGAGTAGCTTTTTCAAAAAATCTAGTGCCTATTATTTGCTAAGTGCAAAATTTTAAAATTTAATTATAGCTGGGATTACCCTTTGGCTCACCCATGTACAAATACGTACATAATAACAATAAAAATCTATTGTCTCTGCTAATGAGCGAGCCAACAGCGGATATACAGGAACTACTTACTTTAATTGATTATAAAAAACATCCTATTGACTACAAAACATTTCGGTAGGTATATACATGATATTTACA
Source organism: Xylocampa areola (assembly GCA_935421205.1). NCBI lineage: Eukaryota > Metazoa > Arthropoda > Insecta > Lepidoptera > Noctuidae > Xylocampa > Xylocampa areola. The sequence goes on from OW285204.1 coordinate 17,630,074, forward strand.
TTTCGTTCAAAGGACTTATGCCTAAAATCTCTAATCCAGTTTTAACAACTTGTCTGGCACAATGGAATACAAGCAGCCTTTGTGCTGCTAAGTTAGGGTTAACATTTTTTACATTCAATTCATTAAACATTCTATTGACATTTCTTGCTAGGCGGAATAAATAGTTAACAAGAATGCAAGCTTCGTATTCTTCTAGTGACCTATGTAGAACATTTTCAAATCTAGCAATTTCAGCAATGACATCACCTATGACCTCTTCAGATAAAAGATTCGGGTCACATGTATCTGGTAGAGTTACACCACAGTTCTGCTCTAGGCTCCTAAGTCTGCAATGTAAATACTGTAGTTTGATGGCAGTGTCGCCTTCACTTTGAAGGGCCTTGTCCCAATTGAAGGTGTAATCTTTTTGTCTCTTCTGCTTTAAATCATTAATTATAACTGCCGATGTGCCCAATATGTCACATGTCTCTTCATTCATTGCTGTGCTTCGTGTATCTGCAAAACAGTTAAAAATTTATTTTCGGCACATTGTTAACTCTACGAATGCGAGAAAATTATACTTCATAACAACAAAAATCTATTCTATCTGCTAATTAGCGAGTCAATTGATTAAAAGTATTTTTTTTATTTTTTATTACAAATGCGTTCCCTCAATAATGGTGCATTTTATCAATACATATTTCTATAAATAAAGTTGATAAAAAAGGTTTTTGAGATTATGATATGTTTTTAAATTAATATGAATAACATTTCAAGCATAATTACTTTTGGATAAAATTTGTTTTTCATGCATTTTACGCTTAGCCTCATCTAATATATCATTCAGGAATATCACATTTCCTGTTCTGGTGCTCATCCCTTTCAGTCTTCCAAACTTAATGTGCTCACAACCCTCTGTACATTTACTGTTAAGTTGTTTTACAATCCCAAACACAGCTGCAAAATGATCTGTTTGAGCATTATCTACCACATATAACATTTTATCGAACTCATATTTACTGTATCTATCCAACAAGGCTGCAATATCTCTAGAAATATACAGAGTTGAGTTATCACTTTTCAAAACAGTCACATCTCTATTATTTATTTTTGCTATTTTCTTTCCAGATTCATCAGTCTGAATAATGTTCTCTTTTTCTAATAAATCCATTAAATGTTTTATGGCCCCTCCATTGTAATCAGATTCCCAGTGGTAAGCATCAAATTTAATTCCTAGTCTTTGATATACTTTTTCCAACTCATGTACGGTAACTTCTTTGATATTTTTCCAGTTTTCTAAACTCATTCTACCTTGTTCTATATCTGAAAAGTATTTTCTAGCCTCTTGTTGTACACTGTCATCTGTTGATGCCAGTTTGTTAGCATGAACATAAACATCAAAAAGAGTTCTAATAGGATCATTCTTTAGATCTTTTACATCAATATTCTTGGATTTTAAACCATATTGCAGCAATCCAAATTGTGTACCCCAATCTCCCAAATAATTGATTCTAGTGACTTTATGGTTGAAATAAGTATTTATATTTGCAATGAAGTTTCCTATTATTGTAGATCTTAAATGACCAGCATGAAAAGGCTTAGCAATATTTGGTGAACTAAAGTCCATAACTATTTTCATTGGTTTAGCTTGTTGTCTAGTCTCAGGTGACCTAAAACTGTTAAGTAAACTTTGTATAAATGTATTCCTTTCTACATTAAATGATAGAACATTATCTTTGTGTTGATTTTGCCCTGTTTCTTTGCAACTTGGACCAATTGTTTTAAAGACATTAACTATGTATTTACTTTCATTGTGTTTATAAATTATATTCAAATGCTTCAGATTTCTTAAAATAGTGCTCTTATCCATATTGTGAGGAAGTATCTGAAACAGTAAAAATAATGAATATTGTGAAGTAAATTTTTTTTTGAAGAGTTCCGTACGTTTGTGTTAATAAATACGTTTGAAAGATATATCTGTATAAGTACTAAATAATATTGTACTTAGATTATTATATTTCATTTGCGTATATTTAGGCCATAAGTATATAATTAGGACAAACCTTTTCAATTAACATTATTTTTGGTTTAGTCATACTTTGGATTTAAATGAGGGTTAATTGCTGGGTTGTACAATAGAAAGTTCTATTTATTTTATTTTAGAAAGTTGATGAACAACCTGTTACTGTTAGTGTTAGTGTTAACTGCTGTGACATAACTAGGCATGCGAATCTGAAAATGTGATCGATTTCTGTAAAAAACAACTATATCGATAAAAAGTTGATTAAAAGTCATCAAATATTTTCATTTCTAATAATAAAAAATATAATTTTATGGATTTTATTTTTAAAAATGATAGTCCCACGATTGAGCCTTGCTTGGGGTGAATCAACTGTCATGTATGTATGCTTTGAAACTTGGACTTTGTTCTTTTGACTTTGTACGGCATTTTGCAGTTGGCTACGTGGCAGCACTGTTCGTATCGGTCTGATACGTTTAAATATTTCTGCTTTGTTGTAATAGATACAGAAACCTATACCTTTACGTTTTAAATATTTTCTTGTTTTGTGGTTTGAGAACAATTAGCCGTCACTCACAAACACTACTTTTCCTTGAAAAAATAATTCTATGTTGAATATTGCACATGAAACGTGTGGCGTAAGTATTTTGATATTATTTGTGTGCACCGGTTTTTCTCACCCCAATACATAAAATAAAGTCCCTAAAGCCTACGATTTAAGAAATTGCACCATCACCGGCAAAAAACAACTGGTTTCATTCCTATTAAAGCTTTCTTATGATGACACAGAAGTCTTATTATAGCATTCACCACACACACTCAAACGCACACGCATTACCACTTAAAAACATACAAACACAATTTTTCACACACGCATTCAGCCCTTAATTAGTTTTGTTCACTTATAGATTAATTGAACCTACGTAAATTTCTAATACTGTGATGACTGTAAAAATCTTTACTTTGAAATCCTACTCACGAGCTGCAAGATACAAGCTACGCTTAGTTTGTGGCACACTGATGACCGGTTATGCCACTGTGTTACTTTTGATTAATAAACATTTTTGATTTTGATATCACTGCTAAATGCAAATATTATCCAAAAATGCTAAAGAAGTTCAGCAGTACAACAACCTTGAAGCAGCACCCGCAGGAACACATATTTATGTTCTTAAAACTTCACCTAATCAAGTAAGCAATGAAATATATTCTAGTATGGGAATCAGGAAACATTCTTATAAGCTACCATTGTTATTAAACTATAACTTTATATAAATTAACATTTTAAGTAAACATAGCTTTGCCATTTCTAACATCTGCTAACCACGACAAAAAAGTGTAGACCCGGATTTTACTTAATACCTATCATCGTATCATATCAATATTTTCCAACAATGTTTCAGTAGGTACAACGTACCTAATAATAGTTTATTCCGTTCCAATTATTAGAACTGTAATTGATTGAGAATAATTGTGTGCATAACTTATGTTATGTTAAAAAGGAAAATATATAATATTCAATTACATAAAAAAAATATTTTAAATAATATCATGTATTTTTATTACATAATTAATAATTACTTAAAAAACGATTATATAAACTCGTTTATTTTGGAGAGAAAATATTGACTATTTAATTCTCGATTTTTCTTTTGAGGGATCGCATCCCTCGACCGAGCCTTCTTGTCTTGCCCTCGACATAACGGCTGACATTACGATAAATGTTGCCAGCGGGTAACCAAGCCTATTAGCCTACAAACGAAAATATCGTGTCCATTTTTATACCTTTGGAACATAATATGGCCACCGAACAGACCACTGTTCGGTGGCCTTCTGTTGTGTGACAAAATTATTTTTTTGTAAACACTAGTTTACAAAAATATTTTTTTGTATTACTTAGCAAGGATATATGCAAATCAGAAATTTCTCATGCTTGTTATTGTTATACATTACTAGGTATGTATAAGCGTGTATCCATCATGGATCCACGCCTACCAATTAAAAACCTCATGGTCCTATTCTAACCTTTACGAGGTCCTCGATTCGTTGAAGCAATCGCCGCGATCCCAGCAAGTTATGGTTTGTTAAAAAGTATCAACAGACATTCCGGGATTTCTGCAGGCTGGCCACAGTTAGTCTGCACAGACACTTCAGTATGGCTTACGTGCGTGGTCGCATGGTCGTAGCTATAGCTTTAACATAGGGGGGGTTCGCGGGTCTAAAAATGTATAAAGATAAATTAGTTATGGCCCGGGCTTCACGCAGGAAAAGCTAAAAATCTAAATGCTTAAATCATAGTCATTTAGAAATTACTTAAACATGATATGGGTATACGCTAGTTAAGCTGCGGATAATTACAGTTACATTAAGTACATTAAAGTAAAATTTTTGAGTAATGTCCGTAGAGCATTTATTTATGACAAAAGTAACAGTCGGAATTAGCGCTGGTCGGGTGATGAACCACGCATGTTCGCTGCCAGCAGTTCACGGCTCACGGAGGCCGGAGATCGTTAAGCGCCCTCCGGCGTCCGGCACGCCTTTTGCGGCAGGAGTGAGTGTTCACCTCTCTCTCCTTTTTCACCGCCTACTTTTTTTTTATTATTTATATGCTAGCGCCATCTCCCCAGATGTTAAGCGATGATGCGGTCTACGATGGAGCACGCTCGCCTAGAAGAAACCGATTCACTCGCGTCTTGAAGACACCCAGATTGTAACTATCGGGGTAGCGAGCATAATCTCTTCGTAAAAGGTGGCGTCGGCTCTCCATGCACTCTCACTCTCCACCAGCTATCGAAGACGTATCCTAGGTATTTCATCACCGAATCGGCGCCGATGGTAGCACCTCCCACTACAATGTTGGATATCAGGGATTGCCCATTCCGAAGCCCGAGGAAGCAAATGGCCTCGGATTTATGCAGTGACATCTCAAGATCCAACTGCCAGATCCTCCCAACGAACTGAATCATAGGAAATCCTGTTTTATAGGCAGTAAATAAGCAAATAAATACAGTATCTATACACTAATTTAATTTAAAATTATTTAAATAAAGAGGTTATTCAGCAAAACGGTTTATAACGTCTTCCGTAAAAGAATTTCCCATACTGTATACAATTATTTTTTGTACACTGAGCCCATTAACGTTAACCTATCCTCGATCATTGTTGATCTCACCCTGCCTTACCCTGGGTACGCCCATGAAGAGTTCGATCATCTTTTGAGAAACCAACCGACGAGTATCATCGCTTAAAGGTGAAGTAGGTAAACAGGTTGTAGGTCATCTGATAAGGGACATTTGAGATGACGAAATACCTAATTATACATTATAATTATTCATTCCCCTTTTACCGATACCCCTCGGTTTACCGATATATTTGTGCATCTGTAAACAGCACAGTTCGGCGGCCATATTATATTCCAAACGTAAACACGATTTTTATTAGCTACATAAAAATCGTGGCGATTTTTTCCATGTATACAGATCAATAGCGATGGGTCGTCGACGTATATAACGTCGACGAAACTAGACCGTCCATTTTCGTTCATCGACGAGTCGATCAACTAGTTTACACGTCAACAGTACCTTCTATTTGACGGTATGGAGTGGTCGCGACGTCTACGGTTCGACGTATCTAACTATTTTAATTTGTAGTTCCTTTCATGCATTACCTCGTGCTGCTATTGCAGATTTCTATAGAACCTGCCAGGAATTTCATATCGAATTGACATCAGATATTACCAAGCGATTTGATTTCGGGGATCCTTTATCTTCTATTATATCCGCTGTATATCAATCAGAAGCTCAACAGTTTCAAATCAAATCACTGACGCTTATGCTGAAGCGAGTTCCAGTGCTTTATAAATTTGTGACCGCACAAAATGTACTGTGCTTAAAAATTTATAAACAGAAAACCGTAATCGGCTAAATACAGATAGATTTAACTTGTTGTGCCCCGCGATTTCACCTGCGTATAATTATATGTTGCTACTTGGTACTAACCAACAAGTAGAAAATAATTCACAGTTCATCTCTTTCACCAATGGTCAGTTCTCATCGGGCGGCCAGGTTTATGCCGTTATCCGCCACATGAGTCGTTCGCGCGAGTGATGAAATATTTTAATTTTACATTATCTCCTAAACTATGCATCCACATAACATGCTATAAAAGGCAAAGTTTATCTTCATAAATATTTCTTGATGATTAAAATTGATTTTTGTTAAGTAAGTCGAAAGAAAAAGCGCTCCAAGCGCTAAATACAATGTTCTACAAAAATATCGGTCTTTAGTAGTATCTAAAAAAAAGTCCGGGATGCCATATGCTTATCACATAAACATACGCCACAATAAAGTATTTTACACCAAAAATTTAAAGAGAATTGTTAAGTGATTTATATATTTGAGCATTATTATTGGGTATTGCATGTTATTCCTTACGAACGAAAGTTACTTAACCCTTCGAGCAAAATGCTTAATTTGAAATGTATGGAAAAGGTGTAACGGTACCAAACCTAAGAAGTATCTATTATTTAAATAGTTGAAACTTGTTTCATTGTTTAAAATAATATTGCGGGGAATCTGCAGATTTATGTCCCCAAATGTGAGGAATTTTACTTTGATTTTTGAGGAATTACATACACTGGCATGGCAACCCTAATTACCAGTATCCTGTTATATTCCCATTGGTTGCCTAGCAACCTTATACAAAGCAAGGAACTCAACAACAAAAAACAATAAGAAAAGTACTTTGTGTACAATCGTGCTTGAACCCCCTGCTATTATTTAGATTGTTGAATTTTATATGATAATAGTTATATGACTTGATTAGGCGTGATAAAAACTACACAGAAATGACTACCCCAAAGGTAAAATAACTCCAGGGTAACCTATTCATAGAGACACCTTTTAGTTTTATTTTGTCTTTTTATTCGATACATTAGCTCACATTAAATAAGTGTAAATGCATGTTAGTAAAATTTAATGATCCAGTAGGAATTGAGTATAAGAAAATTCGCGATAAATTTAGATTTTATTGTATTATCATCTTACCTTTAATGATAATAACAGTAATTTTTTATTGTAGAATGAGTAATTTTCCATACCAGCAATGGTTTGTAGCTATTTGTTGTATATACGACTTATCATCAATTCCATCCATATTTCTGTGAAAAATTTGCTTTTTCTCTTAAATTATTTATTATGTGCGTACTTGCTGACAAGCACCTATTTAATTCTTCTTTTGCGACATTCCTATATTTTTCCAGTTGCTATACACCATTGAGCAGCCTCATGGTATGGGCGAGTTGTACTTTCTTTGGCAAAAAGGTGAGTCACACTCATTATTGGCCACCACTGGGACTGATGCTACGGTAGCCATACATGATAGAACAGGGCAGCTGCTGGAAAGAATGAAACTGCAAGGGTGAGAACTTTTGAAAATAAGTAATATGTAGATTTTTTGAAGTTTCTCATATTATTAGATAAATAGCTTAAACTTAGAATAGGTAAAACAACTGTATATCTTATAGTGCATCTAGGATGAACATCAACATGAATGGTTTTTTATTATGAGTACCTATTACAAACTTAAACTTTTTGATAAATAAATCTCAATAATGTAACGCTCTGAAACAAGTTTTAGCAACTACTTTGCTGATAACTGACATTATTATATATAAACACTATTACTTATTTGCTACCCATAACATTCCCAACTGTATCCCAATATATTTAAATTTCATTTCATGCATTTTCTTTTTTCAAATTTTCCTGTTTTTATACAACTGCCCAAAAAAATATGTGTTATGATTTTAAGGTTCATGTATGTATGTTTGTGAGTTTCTATATACCACCATAACTTCTAAATCGCTAAACCGATTGTGTATGGCGTATGATTAGAATCCTTAGATTGTCCTCGGTAACATAGGCATGTAAGATTTAATAAATGGCAGGTGTGCTTGTACCAAACACATTTTGATATGTTCTTCCTAAGCAAAATCAAAATTCTGTCATAGCACAATTTTAGTGTTCTGAATGTCGGAAGCCTTTGTGTGGATACCATGATCCAGTTTTATGGAATCAGCAACAAAAGTCGATTAACACGCATCGAAACTGCACCAACTCTAGTGCTGGTTATTGCAACATGATGACATGTCTTTTTGCATTTCCTGTATTTATTTGATGATGATGATGTTGTGTACTCCAGGTAATTAGATGAATAATTTCAGTGCTAAGCCTTTTAAAAAAATTTAATGTCTAACGACTTTTGTTGCTGACCAATAAGGAATACTCTGTCTATTACAATCAGCACTACCAGCAACTGCAGATATAATTTAAGACTTGCTGCCCCACGGGTGGTCTTCAAAATTCGTGGTATACAGTGTCAATTAAAAAAATCTTGACTGACAGGCCACTCACAGGCTGGCGGCACCCATGGCTCCCTGACCTCTGAAAGTGTTTTGTATTACTGGCTATTATTACTATTAACAACTGTAATCATCTAATTTCCTTTTAGACTCTGTGCTGGTATGGAATGGGACCATGATGGTGATTACTTAGCAATCATAACACCTAACAGTAACACAGTACTGTTATGGGAGTGCCATGCTAACAAACGCATCAACATAGAGACAGGGCTACGCGAACCCCCCTCATGTATAGCATGGGCTTTCGGAGAGCCTCTGTTGGCAGTTGGTACGCAGAAAGGAAATCTGGCATTGTACAACCATCATACAACTAAGTTTGTATACTTCTTATATTAGTTTTGTCCACTTAATCTTATATTTTCATAGCGATCTGGGGGTTAAAAATAAGTAAATGAAGGAAAACATTACAGCATTTTACATGTATTGAATCTGTTAATCAGACATGGTGATTTTAGCAATTATCTATCAAAACACTGTGCCGTGGTGTAAGTAGTAGGTATTTTATTATGGGTTTTATCTTTACACTTTCAGACGAATACCAATTATAGGCAAACATACAAAGAAAATTACATGTGCAGCATGGAATAAGGATAGTATTTTAGTATTGGCTTCAGAAGATAAGAGCTTATCCATCAACAACTCTGATGGTGATACATTGAGGATGATATCACTGAGAGACACTCCAAATGACTTGCAGTTCTCTGAGATGAAGACTGATGAGAGGGTTGCTGGAGAGAATACTGTAAGCATAAGATTTAATTAATATTATCTAATGAAACAAAAACACAAAAACACTCTTCTAGGTTCTGGCTGTTTAGTAGATATTGAGTGAAAGAGTAACAAAAATCTAATCCATCCTTACAAACTTTCGAATTTATAACATTAGAAGGATAGGATGTAGTGTTAATAATCCATGAACAAGACAATCAATTGTAGTCTATTTATGTGTGTCGATTCTAGTCGATCTATAGTCTTTGGCAAGACTTGTCTGTGTGTGTCTTAATATGGATTAAAACTAATTTGACTTTGAATCTTTTGTGTATCAGTCGATATTGAAATCAAAAATAATAAGGGACCATGCCAAAGCAACTATTGACACTATATTTAATATTTCATACACTCTTGTCTGGTATTACAGATAAGCCTAGTAGTCGGTAAAAGAACGCTATACCTATACAATCTTCTAAACCCTGAGAACCCAATAGAGCTGGCATTTCAGCAGCGTTATGGGTCCATAGTCTCATACAAATGGTATGGGGATGGCTACATCCTTATAGGCTTCAGTGCCGGTTTCATCATAGCCATATCCACGCACATCAAGGAGGTTGGTGAAGAGCTGTTCCAAGTGAAGAACCATAAGGAAAATCTGACTGATGTGGCAGTTAGTAATGGGTTGGCGGCATCATGTGGTGATGGACAGTGAGTTGACAGAATTAGTTTTATTAATAGTCGCTATATTATTATTATTGAAATGTCGCGGTATCCGAGTGGTCACGGGCCCACCCCTTGAGCCACAGGTTGTGGGCTCAAATCTGGCACGTACCAATGTGAGTATTTCAATGTCATATGTACTTTCTCAGTTACTCTAAGGCATCATAGACATACGGTGAAGGAAATCATCGTGAGGACTTAATAGTCTGAAATCGCCAACCCGCAGTGACCTAACGTGGTGATCAATGCTCGTACCTTCTCTGTATGAGAAGAGGCCCTTGCCCTGCAGTGGGACAATAATGGGCTGGTAATGTTATGTAATGTAATAGTAGCTTGACTCAGGGTAAGCCGTTATGTATACCTGCTGTTTCAATCTACATATTTAACTGCCTCATTGGTTAAGTGGTCGCAAGCGCGGCTGCTAAGCATCATGGCTTGGGATTCCCGAGTCAGGAAAATTGATATTGGTTTTCCTGTTAAAAGAATTTCAGTAGCAGCCCGGAGTTAGGTAGGCGGTGTAACATCGCTTCGGAGAACACGTAAGGCCGTCGGTCCTGTGCTTGATCTCTCCGGTCGTATTGGTTTGCGTTCCATCGGATTATAAGAGTGAAGGAAAAGGGAGTGCACCTGTGGTTGCGCATAATACTTGGAAAATTTCCGTGGTGATAGGCTGCCGTGACCGAAAATTCAGTCGGGAGTATATATTATTATTGTAATATCACACTCATAAGCACGATGAGTTCTTAAGACTTACTCAAGTGATAGTTCAATCACTTGAGTAAGTCTTAAGAACTCAAACAGTAATGTCAAATTAATCTAATGAATAGGATCAAACAAATTTACTTAGATTTACCCAGATTTTTCAAAAGGTTTTTTAGAAATACAATTTCCAACCATAAAGTTTAAGACTGCAATACTAATCTAATTTACATAAAAACAATCGTTCGTTATAGACTGAAACTGATCGCAATATGGAACAATGGTGAGGTGTCAGGCTCTGTGATGCCGGTCGGTGGTGCCGAGCGATGCGCGTGGAGTTCGGACGGGCGCCTGCTGGCGACGGCCGGCCGCGCCTACCTCAACGTGTACGTGACAGCCCTGCCGCCGCTGCACGCCGCGTACGGGACCAGGGTCATCACGCTCACTAGTCTCACTGAGGCGACGGTGTACCAGTGTATCGCTGTAGGTGATGAACCGGACCCTGTTAATAAATGTAAGTTTTTTGTACTCTAATATAGTCATCTAGATTTTTTCATTTTCATCATTTTAGCTCATAGCATTCTAGTGTAGAGCATAGACCTATATATTTTTTTAATTTAATAAAGTTAACACAGAAGTATTTAGGCCTAACACTTGATAGTCACTTGACATGGCAACCGCACATTAAAAGGATTTGTTCTAAGCTGTCAAGTCTGACGGATGCGTTACGCAGAATAGAATAAGATGTCTACCATAAAAAAATCGGTACACAGTGTACAATTCATTAGTAAAATCACATATTGAATATCTCATTGAGGTTTGGGGAACGACAACAAAAACAAACATACACAGACTTCAAATCGCCCAATGCAAAATTATTAAAGCCCTCTTTCAATATCTTTACCTAACATCCACAAACAAAATCTATAAGGACACAAAACTTTTTAACATCACCAAAACACACCAATTGAATACCTGCATACTAATAAGAAAAATCCTAATAAAAGAAATACACACAGAAATTATACAAAAGGAACAATGAAGTGCAAACACGATCATCACGTCGGGCAAATGACCTATTACTATTACACAAACATAAAATATGAAGGAGTACAACTTTACAATTCACTACCAAAAAACATTAAAGAAGTGAAAACTAATTTATATATTTTTTTTATGTTAAAAAAAGCATTTTCGCCAGCTCAATATATGTATGTTATCTATTATTGTACAGTGTGCACGGCGCTTTATAGCAGTGCTTATAAGACTAGCGCCCGCGATGTGTACAACGATGCGCGCGTTTCGAGTATTTTTTTACAATGTACCCACTCAACAGAATAAAAAAAAAGAAAAATGTATCATTACGGACTATCTAATTGCACGACGAGCGCTCTGGACTATCTAAACAAATACACAGGTATTTGTGTGTGTTTATTTAATAAAATTTTGTTTCTCATTAAGTGATTTTGTAAATCTTAGAGAAATAGATGATATTTAAACCGAAATTTCTATCTTTAGCAGGATTCTCAGCTACTCATTAAGCCCCGCCAGTCATTTTAGAGTTTGTTCACACAGAACATACCTTCAAGGGGATCCGACGGCGTTTAGTTTTTAAACATACCGGGCGCTCTTACTGACTTTCGTACTTGATTTAAATACCATCAAATATCTACTTTCCCCTCTGAGCCGGTCTAGTAAGGGGTCTCGTATTTAACCGAGAACAAACAATACATCTAAATCACCTTTGATAACAGGACCAATTTTACAAATTCACAGCTGAACCAACAGCCCTCGCTACTTATACCCTGCCAACCGAACCTACCGTGATAGCTCTGGGCGGTTCCCACGTGTGCTGCGCCAGCGGTACCCTGGCGTGGTTCTACCCGCTGGCGGGCGGCGCCGCGGCGCGGAGACAGTACCCGGCACCCATTGACATCATCACACTAGCTGGGGACTATGCGGCTGCGCTATTTCAGGGACGCGCCATGTTGCACGCGGTGAGGAAAATGCTATTTGATTTGTTGGTTTCAGTGATCAATTGTAATAAATAAGAAGCAGGAAGTGGTACACGAAAAAACAGTAGCAACCTCTTGAAATATTATTATTAGTATTCTACTGTTTTAATAACCGCTAGACCTGACATATGTCACTACCCTAGAACCATAACCAGGCTAGCTGACAGTGTGTTGGTGATTTTAGATTATTAAGTCCAAGTTTCCTCACAATGTATTCCTTTACTACAGGTATACTAGAATAAAATACGGTTGTAAATTTAAACTTTGCATACAGATAGATCAAGTGGACCCAAGTCAGCCGGAGAAAGAAGCCATATTGTTCCCAGAGCCGCACATGCAGGGAGTTCAGATAGTAGACATACACCTCACTAGCGACTTCTTCATATTCGTCACTGATGTAAGTCATTATTATTGAGAATTCAGTATATTTTAACAAAACATTTAATTTAATGTCGTTGTTGATCCTTATATCAAGATTTTGTTTCATGACTATCAATTGTAAAAACTACTATATTGTAGAATTAAGATGGATAGTCTTTTCATACAAATGATAAATCTGTAAATTTTTTTTGAAGCTTCTCACTATGTTTTCACAAAACGAGGAACAAACAACAGCGCCTGTTCTTAACATCTTCGATAACTTGTCTTTCCTCTAGTTCGTGAAAACTAGATTAGATAACAGATCGTTGATTCGTGTGGTTTTAGAGTCAATTCAGATTGTCGCGGAATAGAAGGAAAAGGGCACAGCAAATTTTTGGAGCAAAATATATGTGATTGCATTTTGGATTTTATTACCATTTGGCAACATAAAGTAGCAGGGGTCTACAAGATTGATTGTGATTGTGGGCTATCATACATAGGGCAAACAAAGCGTAGCATTGGCACCAGGTTGAAAGAACACATAGCTGACGTCAAGAATAGACGCTCAACAAAATCTGCAGTCTGTGAACATACAACAGACAAACCCAACCATTTTCTACGTTTCGATAAACCCCAAATCCTTACGAAAGTAAACCGATATATACCGAGAATGCTCCGAGGCTATTGAAATTAAGAAACACCCAAATTTCAATAGAGAAGATGGTTGGCAATTACCACCTGTTTGGAACCCTGTACTGAAAATAATCAAGTCCCAAACCAAGTCAAGTCACAAGAAAAATCGAGATACTGTGAGCGATTACTGCGTGCATCGGAACGCCTTTTAGTTAACAATTCGATAAAATTGTAACATTGTATCTCTAAATTTAAAACTGCTGTGACCTCTGAGTTTGTTTTCGGTGTTTCTTCTCAGGGTTAGTCTTAGGAAATACCGTCGCAATTTAGTTTTAAATATGTATCAGAGACAACATAATTTTATAAATTTTATCAATTATGTGTAGACTGAAATAATTTTAAATAAACTATTGAGACACCTGACACCTTAGTTCTCCTGCGACCACGAACGCTGCAAAGTGTTCGAAACGTCAGGAAAAACAAAAACCAATAATACACGCAATTATTCCGCATCATCCTGAGAATTCTTCTTTTTCTCATATTTGCGCTTCCCTTCTTCTTTCATTTTAAACGTCTACAGTTATGACACTACCCAAAAAAGGTCACCTTATTTACTGAAAGCACCAGAATGTAAATTTTGTTGATACCCAGCAAGGCCACATCGAGTACTTCGGCGTGGAGGAGTGGCGCACGTCGGTGCGGTACAAGCACGGGTGCGGCGTGCTGGGCGTGTACTGCGACATCGGCGGCGCGCGCGCCGTGCTGGCGGACCTGCGCCGCCGCGTGCACGTGTACTGCCCCGCCGCCGACGACGTCTGCGCCATCACTCGCACGCACAACCAGGAAATCAGGTTATATGCGGCTTATGTACGGACAACAACACGTCGACGAACTACGAACACCGTCTTTACTGCTTACGACATTAAGGTGTCATCAATGTCAAATAAATAAAAGATAGATACATCATTGCAGTACTATATGTCATTGATCCAATGAATAGAAGCCCGACTACTGAACTTGAGTTTTAATCTCTGCGTAACTCTTTGGGGAATATAATTGAAATGTACAGTCAACCGCATGTCCATAACAATTTGACATTGATACAACTTTTATATCGTAGCGGTAAGGACGATTTTTGTAGTTCAAGTGTCACCCCGAATGTGACAAAATGTTCACTGACGTATCGATATGTTACCATTTCCAACTAAACCTTCAAATAAATCGACCATTCCAATCACATTAATACCGCTTTTAGGTGCAATACGAAATTTTGGACTAGTTTTGACTTCACCAATTATTACCCAAAGCCACCATATTATTAACTTCTAAAATGTTTGCTTCTAGGGGCATAATCTGGGACATATGCTTGTCAGATCGAAACGTGTTCATAATATACACGGATGAAGCCATAGAGACTTATTACTATGCTGCGAATTCCATTAATGGGTCGCATGTTGACTTGGTGGGCACAACGCCGCTGTTGCCTGGGCAAATACCACTCATACTGTTCTCTGGAGATGTTTACTGTTATGCTAATGGAGGAACGTGAGTATTTAAAAATAAACAGGGGCCTAAATTATTAGTTAACTTACTTTAAAAGGGTATTGCAGTGAGAAGGATTCATATAAACCATAATTTTAAAAAATAAAGTTTTCTTTTTGAAATTTTTACCTTTAAGGAAGCAGTCTTCAGCTGGGTAATATTATTTTGATTAAATTCTAGTTTAAATAAATGTATTTGACTTATGCATCAACTCCTTAAAAGGAAGTTAAATAATAAATTAAGACCTTATTATGCCGTATCTGCCTAGGATTTTTCCAACAATGTTGAGGTCGTCTTCCAGTCTAATCGTATACAGTTTAATACTAAAAGGTTTAGCAAATTGACATATTGAGGCAGTTCGTTAAAGTAGCTCTTTTGTCCTTGTAGCCCCAACCCCAGTTCTGACGGTGTTCATAAGCAAATGTTATTTCTGAGCTGGTGTGTCGAGTTGATATCATTTGATATACTTATTTAAAACAAGGACGATTTGATGACGTTTATAATTCTGTCAGTTATGAGCAGCCGCCATTTTGAAAGGGGCGGAGCTTCCCAAATTAGTGATTTGTGACTACGGGCCTTTTACTTGTAGATCAATATTAAAGTTTATGCGCTTAATATAAGGTCCAATATACTCTACAGGGTATTAAAGGTGGCATTAGACTCTCATAACACGAGTGGTTTGGCTGACGCTGACACAGAAAAGCGTTTGGTGAATCAACGTCGACATATCGAGAAGCTGTTGTCTTTGAGACGGTTCAGCGAAGCTTGGCTGTTCTGTGATGCTGTTGATGAAGCGGATCTTTGGAGGAAGATGGGAGAATCGGCCATAGCTGAATTGAATGTGGAGTTCGGTAAGTTTATGAAGGACTTGATGTTTTGATGATTTGTGATGAGAAATGAGTCCAAATACGCGGTTATATTATATAAACGCGTATTTGGACTCATTTCTCATCACAATTTTTCATAAATTATCTTATAACATATGAGCTAAAATTATTTGGTACATTTCGCTTCACAATAAATTTAATTTAATAATGAAAAGGAGTCCTTAAAAATATTTACCTCTTTTTAACGTCTCTGTCACTTAAATGTTATAAAAATATGTTGGCAAATTAAAATAAAATAAAATTACATATAATTTACATAAAGCTACAAAAATTTATTGTATATTACATATAATATACAATTAATTTTTGTAGCTTTATAGAAGTTATTGATGTGATCAATTTATATTATTTTGATATGTAATCAATTAGTACATTCTGTATTCACACAGCGATTCGCGTCTATACACGTCTGAGTGACGTTGCAATGGTCTGGGCCCTTGAAGATGCATCGCATATTGAAGATCTGTCTATACTGTGGTGAGTTTAATTAATTAACCAGTTTCTGCCTACGGCTTCGCCTGTGCGGTTCGTGATAAAATCCTGTGTCGTTCCAGTTCGTTATGTTCTAAGTTTAAGCTTGATTGAGCAATCCATCGATAAATCTACAATTTCCGACTCCAAAAAAAAAACAAAACAAAATAAATTAAACATATTATTATACATTATTCGGATACATTCTATTTCGAACATTTACGGAGAACGAACATTTCGAAATCAATTTTCTTACGTTTCGAAAGTTCGAAAGTAACGGGACATCGTGAAGAGGAACTTCCGAAAACAGAATATCTTTCGCTCATGGATTTATAAAAAGCATATTTGTAAAATTATAGAAATTTCTCGAAAATATCTAAACTTTGGTATCTCTGTAAAAATATCCTTGGAAGTTCATCTGTAATTTATTTATTTATTGGTGACAAGCAAGTTTTTTATTATCTGTTCCTAGCGGCATGTTATGCGCGTGTCTGTGTAAGGGGGACGCGGCCGCCCGTTGGCTCGAAAGTTCCCGCGCCGGGTCACTACATGCGCTAGAACTGCACGCGGCTCGAGGAGACTGGGCTAGAGCTGCGGAGATAGCTGCCGTGTCCTGTCCCGCCAAGGCGCCCGACATCACGCTGCACAGGGCACAACATGTGGAGCTCACGTATGTGTACACTATACAACATACAGACATATGCACATTCGCTAAAATTCTAAGACTGGGCTAGAACCGTGGAGATAGTCGCCGTGTCTAGCCGTCAAACAATCGAAATGTGAAATTCCTATAATATAGCCAACCCATTTAGCTCTATTTAACCAAATTATTTCTCACTACAGTGCAGACTATCACGAAGCCCTAACAAATTACGAAAAAAGTTTAATAACTGAAAACACAGACGACATAAAAGTTAAAGAGCACAACGCCAAATGTGAGGCGGGGATCGCACGTATGGCGATACGGTGCGGTGACGTCATGCGAGGGCTGACAACTGCTATGAAACACTCGCACGATATCATGCTCGTTAAAGAGTGCGCGCAACTCCTCGAAGAAGAAAAACAATACAGCCATGCGGCAGCCCTATACGATCATGCTGGCAACACAGAAAAAGCCGCATCCCTGTACATAAAACTCAAGTCCTGGCTTAAAGTTGAAGCCCTGCTGCCAAAAATCAACTCCCCCAGCATACACATACAGTATGCCAAAGCTAAAGAAGCTGAAGGTAGATACCATGATGCTCTTAAATCCTACCTCAAAGCCCAAGACTATGAAGCAGCTATACGCTTAAACCTAGACAAGCTAGATGATATAGACGAGGCAGTTAATTTGGTCCAAGAAACAAAGTCCATACAAGGCGCCAAAATGGTAGCGAACTATTTTCAAAACAGTGACGACCCTACCTCCGCTATCAAATTCTTGGTTATGTCCCTATGTTATGATGAAGCTTTTCAATTGGCTAGGAAGAACGGGAAGCTACATTTGTATGGAGAAATTTTGATACAGACTTCTCAAGCAAGGTCTGAGGATTTTAAGAGTTTAGCGTTGCATTTTGAGGGGGAGAAGAATCATTTGCTGGCGGGCAAGTTTTACTTTCATGCGGGGGAGTATAGTAAGGCTATGTCGCATTTGTTGAGGAGCGGAGGGTCGGAGGAGGAGGAAAATGAAGCCATCAGTATTGCTATTGATGCGGCCGCCGCTAGTGATGATGAGAGGCTCACTAGGAGGTGAGTTGAGATTCTTTTGATTCATTCAAATGCTTTAATAGCTTTAAGTCCTGTATTTTCAGTAATTGAGTTTAAGTTGAGAATCTTATGTATCTAATTATATGGAAAAACAACTAACATCGAACCATTATTTTATATTTGGAATTTTAGTACAGTTTATCACAATCGTAGTCATCATACATAACGTATATTTATCACAGACTGATAGAGTTCCTGTTGGGGGAGACGGATGGCACACCTAGAGAACCGCGGCATTTGTTCAGACTGTACATGGCCAAGAGACAGTTTGCCGAGGCTGCCAAAACTGCGGTAAGTATTACTTCGTGTATTACAATTTCTATTCTGGTAATTTTGTCGGATTTATAGCCTGGATCAAATAAAATTAAACAGAAAGTTGTGTTTAACTTTATTTATTAATAAATTTGGTAAATCTATTTGATAGAAAAGTCAATAGACATCTGGAAGAACTTCGACGTATCCTTATTAAGCCAGGATTTATGTACTGAAAAATAAAAATTTAACACCTGAATTTAAATGCTTGTTTTATTTGTAGGTTATAATAGCAGGCGCCGAATGTCGCGCCGGTAAATATCGTGAAGCTCGCGACGTGGTTCGCGCTATGTGCGTGTCGTTACGAGCTTCTCGCATGCCCGTGCCGAGAGACATGCGCCATGCCATCGCTCTACTGCATAGCTATATACTGGTAAGTGAAGGTCTGATAACGTTCGTGATATGTGTATGTTACGACCTTCTCGCATGCCCGTGCCGAGAGACATGCGGCGTGCCATCGCGCTACTGCACAGCTATATACTGGTAAGTGAAGATCTGATGACGTTCGTGATATGTGCATGTTACGAGCTTCTCGCATGCCCGTGCCGAGAGACGCTTAGGCGTCTACATAATCTCTTATTTCCTTAGTTAGTTAACTTTGTGTCAACTTTCTGTCTAACATTATATTTAACACCTGTACGTGATGTGGCGCAGAAGTTTTCATATTCGTGAATGCAATCTGATATTGTAAAACAATTATTAACGCTATGCTGTTCTCACTTAAAGCTACTGTTCCGAGTGTATTGAACCGTTTATTGTCTATATTGTCGAAATGTCTGTTTTTATCGTTTACATGTACAATTCGTAGGTGCGCACTCACGTGAAACGAGGTCGCCACGACTTGGCCGCTAGACTACTACTACGTACTGCCGCTGACGTCACCTTCTTTCCGACACCACAACGTAAGTTTTCAGCTAGCACATAAATAAGTCTCAGCACAAAATATTTATGCTTTGTGTCCCTTGTTAGAAAAGACATTTTTTTCCTACATATTTATGGTATTGTTTTTCTTTTAGATTGTATTTTTGTTCGTTTATGCGTATTAGGTTCATCCAAATGTGATTTTTGAAATCTTTCTCATTTCCTTCCCTGGTGCGCACGGCCACAACGGGAAATTTGAAGAATAACACTTTTTGCTCATAGCCATTTACATAATGAAACGCACTGTCGTGCGACTCTATTTATATTATATTTCGGTTTGGTACAGTGAAGTTTTTGAAATCAGAGTAAGTTTTAAATTTAATCTTTTATCATCAATGTAAAAACTTCATAGACATACGCTTAAGCAAAATACCGTCAGGTAACCCCTTAAATTTAATGGTCTGGTCTTCGGTGATAAATGCTCCTTTTTCTCAGTATGACAGAAGGTCCTTGGCCTGCAACTGTCCCACGGTTACGGACTGGTTATGTGATTGTTGATTTTGATTGCAGATCAAGTATCAATATTAACATCCACGGTTATCGAGTGCAGCCGCGCTGGGTTGAAGCATCAAGCGTATCACTGGGCCAGAGTGTTGATGCAACCCGAATATCGCTCACAGGTATTTCATAAACTTTTTATTAAGATTACTAACCCTTTCTGGTTTTTCTTAACCGTGATTATCCTCAATATACTTACGTGTCCTACTTCATCCTTACTGTCTTTTGGGCTCCGTATTAAATCGCTAAATAGGAAACCACATGGTCTGTCTGCCACACATGGTTTTTAAGTATTACAATTTCATTCGTAATGTTTTACTCGGTATAGCCAGTACGATCGAGAAGGTTGACTAGTTACAGCCACGTTCTACGTGAATACACTGCCCTATTGTAGGTTTACTTAGAAGCATATTTTTTGTCAGTACTGTTTTGATGTCCTTGACCTATGAATTGACCACCTATCATGTCATCTTGCATTAAAGTCGCAATTTGTCATCAAATGTACAGACATGAGTAGATATACAACAGTTTACTTTTTATTTACTAGATCGATCCCAAATACGTGAAGAAGATAGAGAGCGTTGTTCGTCACGGTGCTAGGGACGCTCCTCCACCATCGCCCACCGCTCCGTGTCCACACTGCGGCGACGACCTGCCCATAGCCGACCTGACGTGTGCGCGCTGCGAAGTGGACGTGCCCTTCTGTCTAGCTACTGTGAGTGATACACACTGTTGACACATGTTGTCATGGCAACCAGTCTCCTACCACACTGCGGCGACGACCTGCCCATAGCCGACCTGACGTGTGCGCGCTGCGAAGTGGACGTGCCCTTCTGTCTAGCTACTGTGAGTGATACACACTGTTGACACATGTTGTCATGGCAACCAGTCTCCTACCACACTGCGGCGACGACCTGCCCATAGCCGACCTGACGTGTGCGCGCTGCGAAGTGGACGTGCCCTTCTGTCTAGCTACTGTGAGTGATACACACTGTTGACACATGTTGTCATGGCAACCAGTCTCCTACCACACTGCGGCGACGACCTGCCCATAGCCGACCTGACGTGTGCGCGCTGCGAAGTGGACGTGCCCTTCTGTCTAGCTACTGTGAGTGATACACACTGTTGACACATGTTGTCATGGCAACCAGTCTCCTACCACACTGCGGCGACGACCTGCCCATAGCCGACCTGACGTGTGCGCGCTGCGAAGTGGACGTGCCCTTCTGTCTAGCTACTGTGAGTGATACACACTGTTGACACATGTTGTCATGGCAACCAGTCTCCTACCACACTGCGGCGACGACCTGCCCATAGCCGACCTGACGTGTGCGCGCTGCGAAGTGGACGTGCCCTTCTGTCTAGCTACTGTGAGTGATACACACTGTTGACACATGTTGTCATGGCAACCAGTCTCCTACCACACTGCGGCGACGACCTGCCCATAGCCGACCTGACGTGTGCGCGCTGCGAAGTGGACGTGCCCTTCTGTCTAGCTACTGTGAGTGATACACACTGTTGACACATGTTGTCATGGCAACCAGTCTCCTACCACACTGCGGCGACGACCTGCCCATAGCCGACCTGACGTGTGCGCGCTGCGAAGTGGACGTGCCCTTCTGTCTAGCTACTGTGAGTGATACACACTGTTGACACATGTTGTCATGGCAACCAGTCTCCTACCACACTGCGGCGACGACCTGCCCATAACTAGTGTAAATAACCGTATTATAACATCCCATTTCAGGTTTAAAGACAACTCCAATGAGTAATGGCTTGGCTTTACATTAAAATAAGCTTTCTATTTTTCAGGGTCTCCATATAGTGAAGGATGATTTAACCGCGTGCCCGGAATGCGACTTTCCAGCTATTCTAACCGAATTTGTCGAGTAAGTCTTCTTTTAATTAATTTGTATTGAATCACTGCAGGGAGCACGAAACCTATGACAAGCACGAAAGACTCGTCGAGCAGTACGATAGGTTAATATTTTATTAAAAGACAATTTCGACTATGACAATAACAGTAAAAAATGAAAGAACAGGATACTCAGCAGTGGTCAGTTATTTAAAAATAAATATTTTGCTAGTACGCTGGACTCTACGTCTCTCTCTGATGACCTAGATGCATTTTTCGTGACCTGGTCTGCTATTGCCACACAGAGAGAGGTGTGGAAGATTATAGGGGAGACTTTTGCTCAGCAGAGGGACACAAGTGGTTAAAAGCACGCTGGACTGAATTTTTTATACAAAATGACAATATTTTTTCGTGCCGATCTGAAGCGCCTCTTCGAGCGTCTTGAAAATTTAATATGTCATTTAATACAACTACTGCTTCGTTAGTCTAGTTGTCCCAAGCGCGACTGTAGAGCATGAGGTCTTAGGTTCGATTCCCAGGTCGGGCAGTGTTATTGGGTTTTCTGTTAGGAAAGTCTCAGTAGCACTCCTGAGTTTGAAATTGTGCCCGGTAGATATCGGCTCACCACCTATTACATGGGACTTAATAACAGCATTGGTGCAATGTGGGTGTACAACTGTGTAATCCTGTGCCTACCCCTTCAGGGAATACAGGCGTGATGCTATGTTAGGGCGATGCCATCCTCATATTTTCGGTGTCTATACAGCGACTGAACTTTATTTTTCTTCATCAGGATTCTACAAGAGGAAGGTAAATGTCCGATGTGCGGGGAGAACGTAGATTACCGTCGTCTTGTGAAGATTGACGATGTAGCTGCCTATATGGACCTTAACACAACGGAATAGATAGTAAGTTAAATATAAACCTGACTGTCTACATTTGACCATTTGTGAAGTAGTAATATTATTAGAAAGCAATAGAAATACAGGGTTAGATAGGATGGGGTACTAAGGCGAAGGTTTACTGAGCACCGGTCATACATTGATTAGCTTCTCTTTAACTATGCAACTTGTAACGTGTACAATAAAGTTCATCATTAATAATTTATATGATATTTAGGTAACGATAGTAATCATTTCCTTTTCAACATTATGTTTGTCATTGATATTATGTGTGTCATTTGCTGTAAAACCACGCCGTGATTTGGTACCTTATTTTTGTTTAACCCTGTTTAAGGGACTTTTACATAGTGGTTATGGATTCCTTAATTTTTACCTGTGGGCACGAAGAGGTCAAAAATGTAAATGACTGAATATGGGTTTGATGAATTGTATAGAATTAGTTCATAATTTTCTACATGTGTATTATATCGCATGTGTATTAGGTCGTACCAAGTCTTCGACAGCATAACTGATACTCAACTAATCCTAAAAATTATTGTAATAAGGTTCAAAGTTGTTTAATATCTCATCCGTCCACTATCAATAAGCTTTACAAATCCCGCCTTTATCTCCAAGGTTTGTTAATTTAACGATATTGTTCATAAACGCTTGAGAATTGAGATAACGGTTTAAGACTATTTTGTATTATTACTTTACGTGATAATTATGTTAAGGACATCGGTGCCGTCCAATTTGCTTTACTATTTAGGTTATTTTCGAATTAAGTGCTAAATATTAATTCAATAAATAAATAAATTGTTTGTAGTGAATAAAACTTCAGGAATAAGTGATGAAACATTTAATTTTCATTTGAAAGTATACCAAGTTGTAGTTACACGTTCGATACTGAGATTCAAATGAAACGCGAAACACAATTGTATTTTACAAAACCGCTGCTCGTTGGAAAACTGTCGCTCGTCTTACGAACTCTATGATCTCTCTACTACTACTCTAAGATGAAGATTTACTATAGTTTGTTTGAAAGTTACAATCAGATTTTTTTAGGTTTTTAATTTGGAATTTATAATTATCTATTTACAAATAATTTTTTGGGGCCCAGTGCACTTACCAACATTTTAATATATTGTTTAAAAATATTAGTATTATTAGTGAAACTTTTTGTTACCGTTCAGACCTGTAGTGGAACGAGCGACAGTTACAACGCGCCCCCCACTTACCGTCCTTTATTCTACAATCAAGTATTGCCCTAATAATTACCACTACCTATCTATGCCTTAAGTAGACAATACATTTATACAACTTAAAATAATGACAAGACGATTATAACGAAATAATACAAACGTTAATAAACAAAGTAATTGATTGTGCTAATAATACATGTGAAGGCTATAGTCGACTATGTGCGACTTACTATTTTAAAATTCAGCTAAATTCAGCTAATTTTAACATTGATCGCCCTCCGTTCCCCCACCCCTGTAATTAAAGATAAAATCTAACGTTCTTTATCTGGTAAATAGTTTCTAGTTTTTGGTGTGAACGAAACAGAGGGCTTACTTTCGGTAAAAATTCTATTGCTACTAACAAACAATATTAAACTTAACGTCAATGAACATAAGATCCAAAATGGCTTGTAGTATTAGGCTGATTGTTAATTAGGTAGTGTTTGCAACTTGTGTTACTTATACTTTAACAGACACTATGAGAAAATGGTATGTCTTTTCTCAGTTTTGTCGTAAATTGGCAGGTATTATAAATATCAGGTAAGATTTCGATACACCTCTTATTGGGGCTTATTTTATAAATCTCGCTTCCCTTTTCATAAAAGCAAAAGGGCAAGTGATTTTAAGCATAAATCATATTTCAATAATTTTGAAGGGACACAATTTTTGCAAAAATGATATCTAAGGTACAATAGAATAAGATACAAAACCGATTAATGAAATATAAAAATTGGTGTTATACTTTTTTTGCGATATAAACTATATCTAAATGACGCACGGATGTATTTGGATTAGTATAAAATCTTTACAATATCATGGAACGGATGAAACGCTAGTGAGTTCGGTTCAAGCGCAAGTCTTCTATGAGAACACATTCAATTTAAATAATTGCCTTCACGGCCATTGTAAACATAATAATTCAATAATATGTTGTCAAAAGAGTGGACCATCCCGACGTAGCATTGGACGAATAATGAAACAATAAAATTATAACATTCGAATATAACACAGCACAATATTTCACATATATGTATATCAACATTCATAAATACCAGTTTTTAATAAATCTGCTTTTTTTAAATATAATATGTTGGCCGGATATTTTTGTATTCACGTGTCTCGTCCACTCTTTTAACTCGAAAATAGCTCTCGTAAAATATTTACAGATATATATAATATAAAAATATATTAAAATCATAGACACGATGGCACTTGGTTGCGTTGTAAAAGGGTTGAAATAATATAACATAGGAGTTAGAATTAAATAAATTTGCTATGACGAACAGAACAGGACCGACATTTCGGGTACATAACAGTAAAGTAATACCAATAATAATGATTCGTGAAACGCATTTTAATACTAGCTTAATAAGGGAATGTATAAAAATTAGTTTCAACTATATCAATGTTAACTCCTCAACAATAAATACTATAAATCTTTGGTTTCATTTAGTCGCTTGATTATAAAACGTTTCTCGCTCATTGTACCGACCGGCGTGACGCGGTCGGTGACGTAACGGGTTTAAGCCTACGACGAGGGTACGAAAAGTGAAGATTTATTATCTAGGGTTCATAAGACCGGGACCCGTCGAGTGCGGCACGCGGTCGTTCGCCGTCCGATGCCGACGCGAAACGTTAATAAAGTACGGGGCGACGCGACACGACGTGGTGCGGGAACTACTTGGTACCGCGGGACTAACGACGCGAGCGCGACTCGACGGCAGTAGAGAAGGTGGCCTCGCACTGCGCGGGCTGGGGCGGCTACTGCAGGTGCGCCAGCCGCTTGGGCAGCGCCGCCACCACGCGCACGCGGTCGCTGAACTGCGGCGGCGGCGCCAGCACCGGCGCGGCGTCGGCGCCGGCCGCCGGCTCCTCGGGCGGCGGCGGCAGCTGCGCCAGCAGCACGGCGGCGCGCGCCCGGCGGCCCGGCGCCTTGTCCACGTCCACGCCCAGGCGCTCGGCGGCCGAGCGGCCGCGCGGGCCGGCGCCGGCGCCCCGCAGCAGCGCGGCGGTGGCCCGCTTGCGCGTCAGCGAGTTGTGGCGCTGCATGGGCGGCGGCGGCGGCGCCAGGCTCTCGCTGGACGAGTGCACGGGCTCCGTGCTGATGACGTCGTTGGACGACTTGACGGTGACGGACGAGCAGAAAGACACCTTGTCCCGGCGGGGCGGCGGGCGCGCCTGGGCCTCCTGGTCGGACGACACGCCCGACGACGAGTTGTCGCCGTCGTCCCGCTCCGCGCCCAGCTCGTCGCCGCACGATTTAGAAGATTTCAGCCGAGTGCGGATCTTCTGGATCTCGTCCACAGAGAAGGAATGCTGCATCGAACTGGAGCCCGAGCTGCTGCCACTGGAAAAATAATATATACGTTTTTATTAGGTACGTTTAATTACGACTCATAATTTATTTTTACAATATGATGATTTATCAACATAATCAGAATATTTAATATCAAAATTTAATATAAGTATTTTAAAATAATTGATAACCTAGTGACCATTCCAATAAAAATCGCGACAACATAAATAAATCTAAATAAATTCTGGTAACTTCTCTTTAAAGTCAACGAATTAATAATAGCAAACTTCAAATTAAAATCTAAAATTCCTCTGAGGAACCGTCTACCCTTAAAAGAAATATGGACTAAAAATTTTAATTTAACGTGAGTGACATATATTTCAAAATGGTAATGATAAGAAAGTTAATCACTGTGTACCTTGTGAATAATGTACTGAACATTCGTCTACCGATTTAGTGCAACATGTGTATTTTATATTTAATTATCTTTAAACCCAACCGCCAGTCACCTGATGACAATAGTTTTTTTTTTTTTTTTTTTATATATTTTTTGATCAAGAAATTATCATCTCTAATACAGATACAAAACAATAGACAAAATGTAATGATTTGTTTAAAATGGACACAAAGTATGGGACATGTGAACCGGTGTCGAGACACAAATGCGAAGGTTCAAGTGATGGTGACCGTTCACAAACACATAAGCTTTTTCCCAGCGACACGTAATTTATTGACAAATCAAACTATACCTTATTTGTAAAGTATCAAAGCTCAAAATAAAATATTTATTCCGCATCATGCTCATATATCGTTGCGTATATGGGTATCCTGAAAATTTTAAGTTTTATTAGGACATTTCATTCTATGGGGCTTTTTGTAAAAATATATTGAAGACTGATGCCCGCGTCTTCGCTCCCGTGGATGTTGGATATCGCGACCAAAAGTAATCATGAAATTTTGATCCCGGTCCCGCTTTTTTTCCAATTACCGCTTCATAATTGGCCATTTTTTTAGTAATAAAATCGATAAAGTATGTTATCCTTAAGAGATACACATATGCCATCGCGGACTTTTCTGTAGACCTATATAAGATACAAAATTCCACCATACATCATTTTGTTATATCTCAAAGGGTTTAGGCAGGGTTTAGCTCGCAGATGGTAGATTTTTTCTTACTTACTTGACACTTATCGTCATATTTTGGACAATTCACACAATATATCTTTTTAAATTGTAGCCTATGTGTTATTCTGATGTATAAGCTATATTATTGTAAAGTTTTATTAAAATCCATTCAGTAGTTTTTACGTGAAAGAGTAACAAAAATCCATCCATCCATCCAACCATACTCACAAACTTTCGCGTTTATAATATTAGTATTAGTAGGATCCTACATCACAGAGGTGTTACCGAATATCAGGAACAGCATACCACAGTAATGTATGATTTTCTTTTGCTTGAAATATTTCCTAACAAGAAATCACTCCAAAACTGACGATCCCAACGTTTGATAAAATATCTGCACTAATTTCGGCGTATAGCCCAGACGAAACTCAACCTTATGCGGTATATATTATGACTCACCTAGCGTTGCTGTTGGCGCTGGTCTCTGCCACCGCGGCGGGTTCGCCTTTGGGCTTTGCATCCACTTCATCGTCCGATTCTGACATACTGTAGTCTGGCTCAGGTATTGGCGGTGCAGGTGTAGAATTCTGCAGGAATTTGAAGGTTCGATTAATTGTTTGGGCTTTTATTGTACGTTATTTAATGTTACTTGTTTACGAGTTTCTTACAATATTTAGGGAAACAATGTGAAAGTATTACCTGTCTAATAAAGCCCTTGTGGGTATTGAAGGGCTGTGCGTACTGGTTGGCGGGTTCGTCCGCCGATTGCGGCCTATTAGGGCCCGCCCACGACCGCAGTGACGTCGCTTTACGACTCTGCAATATAATTAGCTATCTCATATGGTGTACCGAGTGGGTTTTGTGATACTTCATAAATAATTGGAGTTTAAGAAAATTGCTCAGGACGCAACTCAGCTAGATGGACGGACAACATGGAGAAGGCTTGACTCCAAATTGGATTTGGAAAGCAGCGAACTGGGTGTTCAAGTAATATTTTGTAGGAGCGATTGTCCAGCCGTTGAATAAGCCGTTGGTTAAGCTAAGCGAAGTTAAGCTGAAATCGATAAGATGTGGTTGTTGGATTTTTCTCTCAAAATCATAAAGTCAAATAGTCTAGAGAAAATTTGAAGGTAAGCTAAAACAATGTATAGTTACGTTATGCGTGTTGTCGTTGGCGCTGGGCCTGTAGGCGACGGTCTCTAGGTCGCGGGGAGACGCGTACATCTTGGCCTGGTCGGCCGGCCGGAACGTGGAAGCCGGCGCCGGGCCCCACGCCGGCGGCGGCGGCGGCGGGTGCGCCGGCGGCGGCACGCGGCCCGGCGCTGTAGGGGGCCATACACAGTTAAGTAAAGTGACAAAATCTCAATCCTTTTTAAATCATATACAAATTTTTTTTATACATGTTTAGGACATATATTGCCTATATTAATTACAAATTTTCAAGGAAACATTGAAAAATAATAGACAAGAACGGGGCTTGAACCCGTGACTCTTGACATTCCGTGTCATCACTCTACCAACTGAGCTACGTTGTCGTTGTCCGAATCTATTGAATTTCAAGGCTTCCTTGTATTTCTCGCCCCGTTCTTGTCTATTATTTTTCAATGTTTCCTTGAAAAATTGTAATTAAAGTGACAACATTGGTCAATCGTTAGGTCTCCATCATTCATACCTTCGTATTCAGTACAAATGGCAATCGATGCGACTATAGATCAGGTGTTTAGTGGACAGTATTGGGTCCTTCGAGCGGCTTGTACATTATTGATAGATTTTCCATATTGATATATCAACGGAAATCTGAATAATGTAAGATCTATTTATTCTTTATAGTAAAAAATTTACTACTAACTCATTTTGTAGACGGCAAAATAAAGAATCCAATTAAAGTTTCGCTTAGAAACGAGACTACATACCGTGTACATCTTCGCTGGAGCGCGTGCGCGGTGGGTGTGCCGTATGTTCGACCGCCAAGTCCGGTGTCGAGTGGAACTCGCGACGTAACGTACTGCTCGAGGACTTGCTCCATAGCTGTGACAAACAATTCAAGTATATGATAGACAAAGAGAACTCAAAAATAATATAATTTTTTAGATGAGCAGGAAGAAATATATATTTTTTGTAAAAGCATAGCAACAACACATTTTCGTACTTTGCGATGACTACACGTAAATACAATATATTTTTTTTTATAATTTGAAACGCAAGCTTAGGAGAGACCGCCTATGGTGCTAAACTTTTGGTCGAAATTCTATATATTTAAGGGTTTCGTTACACTATACCTTGCCACGTGACCTCTTCATCTCAGCAACAGACGCGTACACCCGTGTGGGCGCCCGCGCAGGTGAGTACGGCGGAGAGTTGGACCCGCCTTGGAACGCCGAGCGAGTCATCATCGCGTTGTTGCCCAATCTAGAATAGTTTATAATCTATTATGTATTTATTGTTCATTAAGTACAATAGCTTTCAGTTGTTAAACCGCAGAAAATAATAATTGAGATGCTTCAGATAAATATTTGAAAAGCATTAACGCATGCTTAGCGAACTCTAAAGTTACAATATTAAATGGAAAACCCTCTCGACCTCTCGAGATGGCGAAGTCGTCAGAGCGCCTCGAGTAATTATCCGGGAGGCGCAGGTTGGAATTCTGTTCGCGACCGTATTCTTTTTCCATTTAATATTGTAACTTTTAATTGAGATGCTATTCTGAAATAGTTGGATGCCGGTGATGCTACTGATCCAACTGTTGTCCGAAGTCAAGACTACATACAGTTTACAAAAAATATCTCCATGTACATAAAGCAGAATGATTAAAATTGTTTAAAATCGTCGTTATTTGGTAGAATATTAAAAAAAAAAAAAATGATTCAGTCAATATAATTTCGCGGTAGCCGTTACTTCCTTCGGAAAACATATTGCGCCGACCCCAAATAACTTGGGACCATGTAGGAAAAAACAAGAAGGTTGCCTTTCCTTCCTGATCACCAGTAGAAGAGCAGGTTAGTTTAGGAGATTGGATACATACATGGTGTCAGCATCGGCCTGCCTCTGGAACAGCTCCTCCAGCTCGGCGGCCGTGATGCGCGAGGAGGCGGGCCGCGCGCGGATGGACGCCGTGCGCGGCGCCACCGGCGTGCCCGACACCGGCGTGCCGCCTGCGGGGGGAGGCAGACTTCTTATCGTGTGCTTGATGAACAACCGAGTGTCGGAGTTTTAACCATCCGTAGGTCTCTGACATGGCTTTACTCACAATCGAGAACATCTCTCAGGTTGTTTTCCTCACGATGTTTTCCTTCACCGTTTTACGCAAGTGATTATTAATTTATAATACGCACGTAACTTCGAAAAAGTCAGTGATGCGTGTCTTGGATTACACCTTGCGACCTTTGACTTGTCAGTCCTATGGTCATACCTCTAAGCTATCACTGCTTATCAGTGGCGTAGCTACCTTGGGTGGCATCCGGTGCGGAAGTTGGTGGTGTCACCCCATCGAAAGTAATAAGCAGGCTCTTTTGCGGGAATCCCCGAATTACATAGAGCTGAGCTAGTGCTAGTGGAGGAATCCCCGAAAAAGCAATTTTTGTGCTAGCGTTTTTTTTTTGTTGATACATTGTTCTTAAAGTTGAGAGACCGGGTGGGTGTCACCCCAAAAAATGTGACACCCGGTGCGGCCCGCCCCGCCGCCCCCCCTTTGCTACGCCACTGCTGCTTATGCACTAACTATCTTTAGAATATAGTCAGAGAAAAATACACCAGTTTGAGTGTGATATGATGTGATGACAAGTATATATGTAATTAGTATATGTTTTGATGACAAGGTCGTAATGTTTTATATTCCAGACAGTGTGATGGATAGCTTTTTGAGCTCAAAGGTTTTGTTTTGGACATTTTGTGTTGTCTCTGTACGTAAGGAGAGTAATCTTTTCCTTTTAAGTCACTTTAGGGGTGGTACAAATAAGCTAGGATGTGCATTATTGATTTGACTAATGTAATCTATTGATATATAGAGTTTTATAAATTGCTGTTTTAACGGAAAAAATCTCTACTCTTTGATTTCCCGAGGAATTTTGGATTTAAGACAAATAAAATAGTTTTTACGTTATAAATATTTCTTAGTAAAATAATACTGACTATTACTGCCTCCTTGCAGCTGCACCGATTCAGCTGATGATGACTTGCCCGCTACGCTCAAAGGTTCACAACTTTCTTCTTTTTCTCCACCATTTTCTGCAATTGTAATAGTTTTATCTTAAGATCATATTTCTAACTAACTTTAAAGTAACATAGAACTTAATTTTGTGCAAATAATCTTTCTTTACAAAGATCTGAATGAAGTTAAAAAAAGAGATAGATACACACCAAGTCCTGCGACCATAGACTTTGCTCTCGCGCGGCCTACACTTAGAGTCGTGCGCGGATCTCGTCGCGGAGGCGCCGGCGCAGGTGCTCGACCTAAAGGCGAATAGGAGCTCAATCAAGTTTTGACTTCAATAAAAACTTGTATAACTATTGTAAAAACATAGTTGAAGAGCACGGATTTGAAAATAATACTGATGGAACCTTGCCTTGTCATAAGCTAATAGATTACGCACACACATAAATTACACGCAGCGTACTGGCCCCGAGTGGATGAGGTTTAAGTATTTGTATGCGTTTAGCTCGTGTATGACAAGCGAAATTTGGATGACTAGGCATGCTTCTCACATTTCGTACGCAACGCTCCGTCCTTATTTTTTTAAGATCCGTGGCTGAAGAGTATAAAATTACAGTTTACCTCCGGCACCCTTCCTCGGCAGCGTGGCGGCATAAGGGCGACCAGAGCTAGAGAGCTGGTTCTGAGACTTGCTTGTAGGTACCGTACACATGTTGTTCTCGTTGTTACCTATAAAGTTACACAGAACATATTCGTAAATATGGTCATATATCATACAGATACAGGACTGAATGTTTCTCATAATCATAAATGTTATCACTGACATCAAATCAACTGCGGTACTTGGAGCCCCAGTCTAAATTATACTTTTGGCAGAAAAGTTACAAGAAAACTAATTGCGGTCTACAACGAATTATCTAGCTTCAACAAACTTAGCTTCCAAAAACCATGCTGTAACAACCGTGAAGACATCATTTTTGGAAGAAACTCTTTGGGAGGTAATGTTTTGTTAATACTTGTAAACTGTAATGTAACAACTCACCATTATGATTGTTCAACGAGACAACAGTCATGGAGACGAGTGCACCGGAGCTGCGGATCAGCTCCACCACGTGCTCGTGTGACGCACACGACACATCCTCGCCGTTTATCTGAAGCACAAGACAACACGCCGTGTTACTGACACAGTACTGTTGTCATGGACACGGCTAGTACAAGGTTTGTGGTTGCAAGAATCAGATAAACATATTTCGGAGGACATTTTATTATTATGATTATAGAAGATCCGGAGTAATTGAATGAGAATTAAAATGCAGTTAATACCCGATAACTGCGTACTTTGACGAAACCCTTTGAAGAATGTTGGCGGAATTCCATTGATTTGAAATACAGTTTAAAACTTTGAAGAAATTTTTCAAACATCATATGTTTAACAGACGTAAGGAGATTTAGCTTTCCATGTGTTAGTTTGAGAATCATTGAAGCGAACATTTATTACGAAAACGTGATTTTAAATTTATATATTGAGGTGGTAACACTTTGTAACAATCTACGTCACAATTTGTGCTTCTGCGACCACGAACGCCGCAAAGTGTTCGAAACGTCAGGAAATCAAAGACCAATAATACACGCGATTAATTCGGTTAAAAGTTGTTTTATTATAACTTTGTAACAAATTTAAATGTTCTCACAATTAACGTTACTTTTTTATAGCTGAGGAGCACAGCCATAATATATTCGGCAGATGAGACTAGAATGAAGCATAAAATGTCGTCGGAAACAAATGTTTGCATTATGCATTTGTATGTTTTGCAAAACAACATAACTAGGTGCACGAAAAGTATCCGAATAATTTACCAATAGAGTTGTTTTCATGGGGTAGTTAACAAATGAAATTCCAATTTGTGTACTCTATTTTATCTCCCAATCGGAGATTTCTATATATTAATACGTGAAGCAAAAATGATGAAATGATGGTCGAGTTTGGGCAGCGGGCGACCACTAGTATGATTAAACCTTACATTTATTTTTGCTGCAGCATAGGTGTCAATCTAGCTTAAGTAGACTTAACTAAAATTTGAGTACTTATTGCATTCTTTTACCAACATTTGTCATTGGGACGCTTAAGAGACATCAAATCAAATTCTACTTTTAGGTACATCAAACTTATCATTTAAAAGTTTTTTTTTGTGGAAAAAGAGTACGGTCGTGAGCAGGATTCGAACCTGCGCCTCCCGGATAAATACTCCAGTCGTTCTGACTACTACATCTTGAACTCTACTCACTACCGAAAATTCTTCTTCCAAATTTTAATACATCTTTTGGTGACGTCATTGCCATCTATTCAGTCCCTTTACAGGAAATTGAACCAATACGACAAACTTTGCAGTTAATACAATATCGTACAGATGCAATTATCGGAAAGATTTCAAAGATTTATCTGTATTTATCATTCAACTCAACAAAACATTATTAATACTATTTACGTTACCCACGATACAGTAGCAGAATAGTTAACAAATATAAAAATATATATCTATAGGTACTAACCGCCACAAGAAAGTCTCCCTTCTTGAGTCCAGCGCGGTCGGCCACGCCCCCCGCGTCCACATCGTCCAGGTACTGCAGCGCGGGGCAGCGCTCGGAGGGCCGCAGCTCCATGAGGGGGGAGGACGCCTTAGCGCCGCGCAGCACGAACCCGAACCCGCGGCGGGCGCGGTGCAGCACCACCGTGCGCGTCTCCATGTTGCCGTACCTGGGAGAACATTATCTTATGCTATTCTGTTCTAGTTATATAGAAGGACATATAGTTATAAAATTTGGTAGATCTAATGACAATAAGAATTCTCGATGAGCTCCTAAGCCCGAAACTCGGATGGGGAAGAGGTGCAACGTAATCCCAGAAGGTATGATATTATCGTTAGTAGTTCGAATCCTTTGCGTTGTCGAAACACATCCTTTGCACAGTCTATAGCTGGACTAGACCATCATAACGTGTTTCCGGATAAACATTGTCATAATATTTGCACGATTTATATTTAAAATATGCTAAGGCAGGAAATGTCTCACAACTTTTCTAGCTTCTCGGCAAGGTCTGCCAGCTCCTTATTATATATCCCCATGACTAAAACAAAGTGTCACCCAGCGATGAACTTAATAAGTTCCCTGCTGGGTGACACTAACGGACAATCGAAATATTAACTTGAACTGCACGAAACACTCGAACACGAGTCACAGAGATCTCATGTCAACATTTTAAAGTTTACCACTGACATACGCAATATGGAACTGAAGAAATTAGATTTCATAACGAAATAGAAATTCATCAGCATGTAGTCACTACACTAGAATGACCCGACCTCTCTATCTACGCTGACGGACTGCCGTGACCCGCTAATTCATCAGCATGTAGTCACTACACTAGAATGACCCGACCTCTCTATCTACGCTGACGGACTGCCGTGACCCGCTAATTTTGTTGTTGGTTGCGGTGTCTATGTTATTATTCATTGTTGCCCTGTTTACAAATTGAGATATTGGGTATGATGTCAACTGTTTTCATTAATCGTATAGGGTCATAGGTTTTTTCAACAATAGATTGGCGATGGTTACTACGTTACAATTACGTTTGGCTGACAAAGAATACGCCAAAATTTTCTGGACTTTTTCTGGCCTGTTGGTGGTGAAAATTCTACTGGGGGATTATAGTAAAGTACCCTATCTGTCTGCTCCGTTAAACGTTAGCTTAGGACGATTTTTTTGTATCGTTTGTTGCAAAAGTTCCGCGTTGAACCGAGGATTTTTTTAATCGATATTAAGGCTACAATTGATAATTTATTGATAATTCAAGATATGTCTTTGAAAAAGCATTAACGCCTGCTTAGCGAACTCTAAAGTTACAATATTAAATGGAAAAAGAATACGGTCGCGAACAGGATTCGAACCTGCGCCTCCCGGATAGATACTCCAGGCGCTCTGACCAACTAAGCCATCTCGACCTCTGCTCACCACCGCGAATTCTTCTTCCATATTTTAACACGTCTTATGGCGACGTCATTGCAATCAATTCAGTACTTACAAGTGACCGAACCGACACGACTAACTTTGCAGTTAATACAATGTCGTAAAGAATGCAATTACCTTAATAATTCAAGATATGTCTTTGAAAAAGCATTAACGCATGCTTAGCGAACTCTAAAGTTACAATATTAAATAGAAAAAGAATACGGTCGCGAACAGGATTCGAACCTGCGCCTCCCGGATAGATACTCCAGGCGCTCTGACCAACTAAGCCATCTCGACCTCTGCTCACCACCGCGAATTCTTCTTCCATATTTTAACACGTCATTGCAATCAATTCAGTACTTACAAGTGACCAGATAACAAGATACAATTAGCGCAGTAGTGTATATATTAATTTGGTAAGCGGATGAAGCTCTGTCTTCCTAGATAGGTTACTGAGTAACCTGTGTTTAGGATAGACAGGACCGATCCCCTTATACCTACATATGGGAGTTTAATAGCACGTGTTATAAATGTAAAATATCCTAGTAACAATGACATTAGACGCAGAGAAAAAGGAAAACAAAGAAAAAATCGTTAAGTACAGGAAAATTGGAATGTTGGTCAAGTGGGTATAAGATGTGATAAGTGTAGTGCGTGCGTGCGTGCGCGCGTGTGTGTGCGCGTGTTTGTGCGCGTGTTTGTGCGCGTGTTTGTGCGCGTGTTTGTGCGCGTGTTTGTGCGCGTGTTTGTGCGCGTGTTTGTGCGCGTGTTTGTGCGCGTGTTTGTGCGCGTGTTTGTGCGCGTGTTTGGCGCGTGTTTGTGCGCGTGTTTGTGCGCGTGTTTGTGCGCGTGTTTGTGCGCGTGTTTGTGCGCGTGTTTGTGCGCGTGTTTGTGCGCGTGTTTGTGCGCGTGTTTGTGCGCGTGTTTGTGCGCGTGTTTGTGCGCGTGTTTGTGTGTGTGTGTGTGTGTGTGTGTGTGTGTGTGTGTGTGTGTGTGTGTGTGTGTGTGTGTGTGTGTGTGTGTGTGTGTGTGTGTGTGTGTGTGTGTGTGTGTGTGTTGTGTGTGGGTGGGTGGATGGATGTATTGTTGTCAACCTTCTAAATATGGTTACTTAAGCAACTTTTCTGTTTCGTCATAATTGAGATTAAGTAGATAAAAGCGGACAGTCTTTTTACAATTAAATATTGTAGATCCTTAAATTGGCAATTTCTCTTTCATTTTATTATTACTTACTTCCCAAGATTTGTCTTTGTTATGTAGTGTAGTTACTTACGATTTCTTAATCCTAGGCGCGGTGGCGCTGTAGGTCTTACTGAGCGCCATCTCTCGCCTGCCGGTCACACGCGAGTGGTGGATCGGTCCCGCCGCCAACACCTGACAATTTGTGATAAATTGTGATTAGTTACTGAAATATAATGTAGGTTGGTGAAACTAGTTGTGTTCAAGGTAACCAATGTCAATGTTGCTCGATAGTCCTGCAGGAAAGTAATTTGTATTTTGTTTGCAATTGTATAGGTACACATTGGTTAGGGTATTTGCTATTTGGTCAAGCGGAAGAAGACATGTTTATATGGATTTGGACTCTTGCTAAATTTATCTAATAGCAAACTTCAGGTCTTTTGGAATTAATCCGATTTGGACTCCGTCTATCTTTTGGTAATAAAGTAGATACTTTACAGGGATCATGATAATGAATAATGTAACAACAACATACCTGATGCAGATGCTGTGTGTTTTGTCGCAGGCGCACTTCTTGCACGCACTGCATGGGGAACAGCCCGCAGGCCCCGGAGCCCCGCACCGTGCCTTCCAGGAGACCATCGTCCGTTGCTCCCGTTACTGTGTGCCACACAATATTGTGAGTTCATCGGATTTCGTGCTCTTTTACTTCGGGCAGTCGAAGAGTAGACGCGGTCACTCTTTTTTTTAAGTTGTAACCACCATAATTTAATTTTTTCATGGAGTTACTTGAATATAGACTGTCAATTTTGTAAAGGAAGATATGTATCCTTAAATATTGCTTTTTTTAGAATTTTGCATATAACCTTATTAGAATTGTGCTGATGGATGGATTCGGTTACTTACATAGTTTGCAATACAAGTGCAACCAATGATGTTATTAATATTTTAGTATGTGGACAAATGACATTAATAATGCTATTGTAAGTAGGTATATGAAAACTTAATGAGTTCAACATTTAAGAGAGTAGGGCTTACTAAATAATATTGAATTATAATTAGGTAACCATTTAAATACGAGCATTTATAGAATATGAAAAGTGAACCGCAAATAATACTTTATTTACTGTTCACTTTACTTGAAAAGAAATATATAATTTTAGGCTAATTACCTGAAACGTTGAAACCTAAAGTACGGTGATTAGCGAGCTGCTTTCATTGAGAAGCCTGTGGCAGTAATATAATTTCTGATACTGAACCGTCGACGATGCATTTCTGATTGAAGCTGCCATGACTAGCTGTATCGTAATGCTGCAGACAGTTACCCCGATATCATCCGACAGCATGTCAGACTTGGGTCGAAAAATAACGCTGGAATGGCTTGCAGGTTTCACAGGTTTAAGGGTAGCTGTAGCAGCGCCACACGTGATATTCTGGTGTGAGTGTACCTTCGACGATGTCTCCCTGGTTGAGCCGCACGTGGCCGGGCGTGGTGCAGTCGTAAGGCTGCAGGCACACGACGGTGGCGCCGCCGTGCAGGGAGCAGGTCGTGTCGGAGTTGCTGGTGCCCACGCCGCTAGAGTCCGATATGATGTCGCTGGTGTCGCCCGCACTTTTATCTGTTGGGGTTAGTGTCGCTCAACCGTCAGTCGGGTTCCAAACCGATGTAATAGTCTTCATTAATTGGAGGTCCGAAGTTGTGAGCAATTGTATTTCTAATTCGGAACGTCACGAATGGGGTCGAAAATCGAGATTTTACGTTGGATTTGAAGTAGGTTTTAATAGTGTAGGTAGGTAGTGTGAAGGTAAAGTGCCCAACATTAATCGTAATTGTTGGGGGTAAAGGGATAAGTGACATTGTGTTATTTCGTGAATATGTCAATTTTAAAACAAGTTTTGATATATACCTACGGGTTAGCTTTTTATTAGGGTATAAGTTTATATTTATCTTAAAAATAAGACTCTAATATAATTAACCGCATTTCTCTAATAAAAAAAATGTACATCCTATATCTAAAAGGGTATAAGTGGAAAAATCAAAATTTTGTCGTAAAAGGAAGCGAAGAAGCGATCGATGGGTAACTACATGACATAAAGGCACATAGAACATGCAACGAAGTGGACGGGCGATGTCGGTGCATGGTGATGGTTGTCACGGGCGGAACAGGTACCAGTACCGCAACCTTGGACCACGCGGTGGAATATAATGGGTTGTGTAGATACGACAAATTGGTGTCAGTCATTTGTGCACCTACAGTTGGAAATACTTTGATGATGTTTAGTGCTGAATAAAGATCAGCCGTGGCATTTCGTGATCATTTCTACCGGTGTAGATTTCTTGGTTTCGAGTGACAAGTGACAGTTAATTTGTATTGATCCTCAGTTGTCGTATCTACTCGTCGTGCCGTTATTTCCCAACGCAAGTGAACCTGGTCAGTTTTACCTGTGAGTATACTGGCATCGTCCTCGTGGCTGGGGTGGCTGGCGTCGCTAATGCTGGAGGAGGCGGACGAGAAGGGCCTCTCCAGGCTGCAGGGCGAGGGCGCGGCGCCGGGCGGCCCGCGGCGCAGCAGCGCGTCCAGCTCGGCGGGGATGCGCGTGGACGACGCCAGCGACGACCTGTCCCCCGCCGTCCACCATCCCCCCCACGCCGCAGACCGTCTCTTCGGATTGTATCGAGGCGGGCCGCGGAACGGCACTGAAATATTTTATTTAGCAACCGAACAAACTAATAAAGAATCGTGCGTCAAACAAATATGAAGAAATCAATTTAATATAAAATTATTTGACCAACACAAGTTCGATATAAAAAATAAGAGTGCGATAAAAATATTTTAGAACAATAAACTATAAGATACGTGTCAAATATTCGTTATAAAATATATAAGTATTATAAACCCTTGATATATTAGTGTTTACTTGTATAACATCTATGTTCGGTTAATGATATTTCCATATATTAGCGTATCCAAAAATACAACCATCACCATTATGATATTAAGCAATGGAATAGAATAGATAGAACAGATGACGCATGCAATTAAATAATTAATATTTACACAGATACTACTTAATATAAATAGTATGGTGTGTCATTTTGTATAATATAAGTTGTGCTGTAAAAATACTAAAGCGTTGCACATAAGATAAATAGTGGATTTAAACTACAAGGATTCTTAAATTTAAATTTTCTTGAGATGAACAGGTTTTAGTATGTTTCGGATTTACATTACCAGATAAGGCGTCACATTTTTCACATAATACGTCATAATGTAAGAATCCTTGTAATGAACTCAGTACATAACAATAAGGTGTGTATGAAGCTCCAATCAAAGCCATGCAGTGCTCAACAGTGCTGTGACTCACCGACTTCCTCCGCTTTGTAGTTCTTTATCACTTCTGCTAGATCCAAGTTTCCTGCTATTACTGCCACCTGGGAATTTTAAGTGTTACTGTTGAGAAGAGGGATTTTGCTACGTTAGGTGATCTCATATCCAGTTTCTTGCTTAATATTTTTTGGCCATATCAGGCCTCTATTATCTGTCTAGATCTTAATTTTACAACCGAGACCGACGGCTTAACGTGCTCTCCGAGGTACGGAGGTGTCTCGGTATGTAATGATGGTCACCCACCCACAGACCGACCGCGGCAAGCGCAGCTTAACCTCCATCGATCGATCTGTGCGGCTGTTACTTAGCAACGAGTCCCTCTACATCAAGTCAAAATATTTAAGTATAATCAAAATAAATCTCGTTACCTGATAAGGCGTTTGGTTGGCAAAGTTGAGGGCCTCCTTATCGCACCCTCGAAACAGTAGCTGGCGGGTGCAGGAATCCTGCGCATTAACCGCACACACGTGCAGGGGGGTATTGCCCGACGCGTTGCGGCTGTTCATGTCGGCGCCGTAGAACAGCAGGTGGTCCAAGTGCTGCACTAGGCCGTTGCGACACGCCTGGAAATGTGGGGCAGAGATGGTGGAATAAAGAAGAGGTGAATGTTCGAAGAGTACGAAAATGGACACTGTTCTGGTTTACGCCAGATAGAATATCGGAGTCAGGTGTCTTCAATGCAGGATAGAAGAAGACACAGATTCTAGATCAGTGTCAGTCACAGTAGCACCTGTACCAGCTGTTCAACAAAATCTTCTTTATTTTTGTCTAATTACGATTATCATAGATCTAGATGTCCCTTTAACACATAAAAATTATATAAATGACCCACCTGATGCACTTCTTGCCATCCTTGCAAATCCGTAGCCCCAATCGTCGCATGGTCATGTAGTAGGGTTTCACACAGCAACGGGTCAGTTTTATTCGTCACAGACAGGTAAAGTGGCGTCAATCCTTTCCCATCCTTGTAGTTGGGTGATGCACCGAGTTCTAGAAGAGTTTTCACGGCTTCTAGAGAGTTCTTTTCAATGGCTCTGTGCATTGCCGTGCTGCCATCTTTAGTCCGGTAGTCCAGTAACGCACCACCGTTTACTAAGGCTATTAGAACTTTTCCTGGTGACTTAAGGCCAGCCGCGATTGTTAGAGGTGTCTCTGTAATAGAATATGTTTTCGATGAGTTTGGAAACAAATCGTAGAATAAACCCGTGACTGTCGGTTAAGTACGAAACTTTTTTACACAACTGCCCAAAGAGGAGTGTTATGTTGTTAGGCTTCATGTATGTATGTATGCATGTTTGTTAGTTTCTTTATCCCACCATAACTTCTAAACGCCTGAACAGAGTTAGATGTATGTGGTATCGTTAGAATCCTAACATCGTCCCGGGCAAGTAAGATAAACAAAAAATGGCAGGCGTGCTTTTTGAGTTTTTAATTAAAAACATTTATTTATTTATTTATTTAACATCTTGTTTTATATAGTAGACAATCTGAATTATTTGGAGCTAAGAGTAATTATTGTATTCTTATCACGTAGCAAAGTTTAACCGATCTAAATCAATGACACAGTAGTTATTCATTAACTACACTAAACATAAATTGGAAAATTTACTTTGCTACGCCAAAATTCATTTGAGAGATGGAAAACATCTTTCGAATTTCATACGCCTTTGAGTTGAATGGTTTAATACATTTCAATAACAATGCTCCATTTTATTCCACGCATTGTAAGTTTTAAGTAAAGAATGGGAAATTTAAATCACAAATGAATTATTAGCAGTTCGACAGGAACAAATAATTCAGCTCGCCTCAAGGACTGGTGGCGACGTTTATCGCAGATTATCCACGGCTCGATTGATACGGGTCTCTTACAATGGCCAAGGCGTGTTCAGACGTTCGTAGCAGCCTTGGAATGAATGGCTTGAGCTGTATTTAGGAGTATTTGTTACAATATGATAAATAGTCCTATGAATTTGTTATGGATTTGTCGTTGGGGACCGGTAAGAGTAAATTAAATTAAATTTACCGATTTAAATGCTTCATTTGGTGCAGGGACGTTAATTACTATAGTTTAGGGCCTATTTTTTTCATCCAAGTCACTTTCATAACGTAATTCAAGGGGGGATGGATATATCATAAATCACTCAGACATGCTGGTCTAGATACTGTAATGGTGACTTTAAAGAGTACTATACCGGACTATTTGCTGTCATAAATAAATGAGATGACTTTATTTTTTATCGTAAACAATATTGAGTTTGGACTTCTAAAATGGTATTTCCCCGTGGGTATTTTCATACTAAACATTTTATTTATAATCTTGAGTTTTGTTACCTATTTCGCGGCAGGCGATAGATACATAGAACGCGCGTTCTTCTTTTGCATTCATCCGTACCATATACTCGTACATCATTTTAAGACTATTCTTATATTGTACATATACTCGGTATCTATCAATGCGAAAATTTGGACAGCCGTTCGTTGCATAATCGCGCAGCATATTTAGAACTAGATACAAACAACAAGCAGCTACAAATGCATCCTGGATTAAAACAACATGATAATACGAATACGACGATTTCTTCACGCGAGCAAGAGCGCGGGAACAGCTGGTGTTTCATAAGCACTTCATAATAACGTAGGTACGCTAGACGACCTAAATGGACAGCAGCGTTTGTCCTTTCAGAACAACTTGCCTTGAGTGGTAACTGTGTCTCTGACTAAATAAACGTAATAATAACAGTCTTATAACTATATAAGTATAAGGGCACATCTAAGGTTTAGCCTTTGTTACGTCATAAAGGCGGTCATACAAAGGAGATACTAATTAGAGATATTGAAATGACTTGTCTACCGAGGCTGGGTATATTCTCTGACTGAGATAATTAATATCGAAAGCTTTTACTGGGCGATAAAGTCTTACAATAGATACTTAACGCTACCGCTTACCGTTGCCTCATCGCTTCTCTAGGTAGGACATTATAATATCTATGGTGCGACGTGAATGAATACGTCAAGCTTATGAAAACTTACGATGCATCGCAGTGCTTGCTGCATGCGGCATGATAAGGCAGGACAGAATAAACGCTAATCATAAATGAACAAAATATAAAGGTATTTTTACTAAAAAAGCTAAAATTATTGAAAAATATAACATATATATATTTAAATTTATAAATTTTAAAAAATAAATAATGATACAATGTATTTCATTAAAAACATAAAAAGAGGATTCGGAGAGAAATTCGATTGCAATTTTGTCGAAGACGGAAGCACTTTTTGCCTCTGTTCCTCGAAGTTTAGGTAAATTATTAGCGCTACCTATTCCGATTAGTGCTCGTTATACTCTTCAATATTGGAAGTTTGGAACTACTTCGTTTTGAAATAACATAGTTAAAATTTGACAAGGTTTCGCCATGCGAATTTGGTAAACTACTTTTAACCCAACCGTTAACCAAACGGTATCTGTACACACCCTTAAATTACTATTTTATGTAGGAACACGCTGAACAATAGAAGATAAGAATCCGTATGTAAATGAGAATGGTCGTATATCAGGCTGTATTGCCAACTTGGCAAGAGAATGTCCGAGCCATTCATGGTTGATCCTAAGTGGATGAATGGCAGTCATATCTGATCACGGATGTTATAAGAGGTAGTTATAAAAGAGGTGTTAAGTATACACATGTTGGATGGTGTTTTAAACTGTTTTGTTATAGGGTTAAGAGCGGAACGGATAAATTCCGAAACAATTAGGTAATTTAACATTTTGAAGGTTCAAGATGAAAAAGGAAAAGCATTAACGCATGCTTAGCGAACTCTAAAGTTATTATATTAAATGGAAAAAGAATACGGTCGCGAACAGGATTCGAACCTGCGCCTCCCGGATGAATACTCCAGGCGCTCTGACCACTAAGCCATCTCGACCTCTGCTCACCACCGCGAATTCTTCTTCCATATTTTAACACGTCTTATGGCGACGTCATTGCTATCAATTCAGTCCTTATACAAGTGACCGAACCGACACGACTAACTTTGCAGTTAATACAATGTCGTAAAGAATGCAATTACCTTAATAATTCAAGATAAATCTTTGAAAAGCATTAACGCATGCTTACTATAAAGTTATTATATTAA
Organism: Xylocampa areola; assembly: GCA_935421205.1. NCBI lineage: Eukaryota > Metazoa > Arthropoda > Insecta > Lepidoptera > Noctuidae > Xylocampa > Xylocampa areola. The sequence goes on from OW285204.1 coordinate 17,674,264, forward strand.
ATGGAAAAAGAATACGGTCGCGAACAGGATTCGAACCTGCGCCTCCCGGATGAATACTCCAGGCGCTCTGAGCACTAAGCCATCTCCATTTTGAAGGTGTTGGGGCGTAGTACCTTCTTTTTTGTTTTTGGGGGTAATCTAAAAGGCGCCCGGCCTTTGGAGTGAGGAGGGTTGCGTAGTACTCACTCCCAGCTATTTATTTTATGAGATAGTGGTGGGTCCCCTCTATATATCCTAATAATATACTTCTTCCAACCGAAGTTTCGGTCTCAATGGAGATTAGCCAAGTACGCAGGAAATATTATAGTGCACAAGTATATGCGCAAACACAGGTGTACTTCTTCTTCGTTCACTATCATAATCCGACACGACCGAACAGAGATCAGGTGCAGGATCGACGGTTTTACGTGCACTCTAAAGCTCGCTCTGTGTATACCTACCTACTATGTATTTATGATGTACATCAAATTTATTAAATGTTGTACCTTGCTTATTTAAAGTAGGTTTAGTAATTCTGGCAGCATCGTGAAATAGTTACTGGATGTTGCATTGACCTCTGAATTTAGTCGCAGGATTATGATTTTACAACCAACCGTCAAGAAAGTAGATACCCAGTAGTCACGAGGTCTCATTCTAGATTCACTAAAAACAAAACTAGCATGTGTCAATTTATGTAAAGATTTCTTACCTCCCGTCTCCTGACAGTGGAAGTTGGGATCGAGTCCCTTCGCGCACGCCTTGGTGATCTTGTCAATCTGCGCGTGTGTCACGTGCTCGAGGAAACGCCGCAGGTTTGCGCGCGAGTGAAGCGCCTTCAGCGTCTTCTCGTCCAGCTTCAGCATTTTGTATACCCGCCGTTTATATTTTAACTGGAAATTATTAATGATATGGTTAGTGTTGTAACCTAAACCGACAAGCATAGCAAGAGGGTGAAAAAGGTGTGTCAGAATTCGTAGCAGGTGGAAATCGATAGCCTCTGCCCAATCCAATGGGAAACAAAGTCATTGTATGTATGTAAATATACGGTTCATGTTTTACTCAGTGTAGGGAGGTTTTAGGATACAGTTTATAAAATCCGTTAGTTAAGCTTGTCATAGAAAGCGTCTAAGATTGTATTTTGCAGTACTGGCGGTAGGGTCCTTATATGGAATCTGTTCTATACCCCATCTACAATATCAGTGACCACTACATTGAACAGTGAAAGAGAACTCTCTATTTGTATTTTTCAATGACAAAACATAGCGCTCCAGCTATTATCTAAGACCCTCACATATTATACAAATAAATATTTCTGATTCTCTTAAACACGTTTAACCTGCCGCCTATCTTCTGTGGATCAGACTACCTAGTAAGTCACTCTGGAAGCAACCTGACTGTAGAATATAATTCAACGGGGGTTTATTACTCTACTTATACATTTTTCAAACTCATTGAATAAGTACTTTTGTTCACAATGTACCTATTTAAGCCGCTAGCTTGATAAGGTTCTACTAGAGCACCCACCGGTAGATAACCAAAACCTCATTGGGCAGCACTAGAAACCCGCGTCATAGAATATCTGTTTTCACTATTAGGAATGATTCGAATCGGTAGGAATGTAACGGAAATGACGTGCGAGTATAAGTGAAGCAAAAGGTTATGAGCCAAATACTATCTAGGTATTGGGTACATTTCCAAAACCTCATTATCATTCTCGGGAAACCTCCCGATAGAAATACCCAAAAACCATTTGCCTGACAATGTAAATACAATGCGAAAGTGCAGCGTAATGAGGCAGTTAAATATAGTATATTTTTACCTCAAGATATCCAACAGGACCATTGAATGGGTAGTCTCCGAGTCGGCGTTCCTCGTCCAGGAACTTGCCGGCTTTGCCGTTGACTGGCGGGCAGAACAGACCATAGTTGAAGCTCTCCTTCAACTCCTGAAACAATGAGAAACAATATATTAGCTTTGAGTAAAATAGTAAAGTAACTACAACTTGTTAACAAGTTATAAATTACGTAAAACATTTGTACTTAGATAAATAATAAATAAAATAATAATTCTAGTCTAAAACTGAAATGTCTTTATTCGAGTAACATCGTCGTTCCTTAATTTAGAAAATTAAGAATGAAAGATAATACATTTATTCAGCATTTATAACAATTCCCGGTAGCCTAATAACAGAATTTCCTGTTTTGAATGTGTTTGAATTTAAAAATATGTGTACACACATATTTTTAAATTCTGTTTTGAATGTGTTTGAATTTAAAATTATGTGTACACACATATTTTTAAATTCTGTTTTGAATGTATTTGAATTTAAAAATATGTGTACACACATATTTTTAAATTCTGTTTTGAATGTGTTTGAATTTAAAAATATGTGTACACACATATTTTTAAATTCTGTTACTCTAAAATTAATTACACTAAAACGCAATAAATTGGCCTTCAAGGTACGTCGATAGGGGATAATATCGAATGATACATCCGATAAGGCACTCGGCATGTTCATAATCGCTTTGGGACCTACGCGTCATTGCGTAAATCGATAGTAGGCATAACCTTGACATCGGACCAGTGTTGAACTAGTATAAACCCTGAGGGGAAATAATGGGGTTAGGTATGAAGTTCACGTTACATACAACATAGCATCACCTCTGTATTCACCGACGGGTTAGGTAGAGGCGTACTCACAGAAATATATCAGATATTTCTGTGGGCGTACTTTTGTATACCTCAAGTCACGGTATGAAGTCGCCACTGAGAATTTTCTATCATAAAAACACATTGCCTGGCAGACGCGATAGATGCAGGGAACTTGATAATTAATGTGATATGCTTTTATGGAAAGCTCAGCATATCACCAAACAAATATGTATTGTATTCAAAAGATTCCTTAATTAAAATTAATGCGAATATTTACTTAATTACGAAATGTGCAGCATAGCCGTCGAAAGCATTAACTTGTACGATCGAGGACTGGCAACAGATTATTCATTATGAAACTAATTAAAATATGGCGCCAACAGCGGATTGTGAATTATTTCGTTAGCCCGTAGAGGCCTTTCTGTTTTTATGAAGATTTATTTTCATTTGTTTTTATCGTATTTTCGCTATTATACTGGCCGTATTATGATGTAACTATATAGATATTGAATAGATTTAGGCGTTACTTTGCGGAAGTCCATTACAATAGGTGCAAATAAATACAATATGTAGCTAATTCCACAATATTGAGGTAAGTCATGCGCATCATGTGCATCGCCTGCCCGCCCGCGAATATACGCACATATGCAACAGAGTCGCTCGGTGGCGGACACTGCACGGTTTAACAGCTCCTGAGGAAGCCCCGTGGGGGGGGGGGGGGGGGGAAACACGTGTAGAGTAGTTGGTGGTAGACGCAATTTTCACCGCTTGCGTATGTGCATATATTCGCGGGCGGGCTGACTGCCCTCAATATTGTGGAAATAGCTAGATATTGTATTTATTTGCATCCATTACATCGACATTTTCAAAAAAAAATGTCTGTCTAGCCTTTTCTTCGACTAAATTGGAGTTAGCTTTCAGTCTAACCGGTTGCAGTTCAAACCAGCCTATCTAACCTCTCCAACCTAGTTCATGGGTTACACGATATCTTGTGGTAAGATTTTCAGCGCCTTTTGACTACCCGTAATAATGGTCATGGATCTTTGTTTGATAACCGGGACCGAGGGTATGACTTGCTCTCCTCCTCCACCCATCTTCAAGTCTGAAGACTCTCATCGGCAGCCTTTACTTCAATCTATCGATAAATTAGTGCGGCTGTTACTTAGCCACGAGCCATTTTATTTTTCGAGACACTCATATTAGGTATAATTACGGAAGATGTAGGTGTACTTAAGTTATTGACAATACATGTCATTACTGTTTAACCAATATGATTCATATTTTGATATCGGAATATATAAATATTTTATATATCGTTATGTCAGGAACTTGATACTGTATTTATGCCATATGGAATATTCCTTTATAATTTCTTGTGTTATGCTAAATTCATAAATGTTTAAAAATAATGTAAATGACTTTATATTTCTACAGCTTTCATTTTGAATAAATCACTGGCCATAAATCTTAAGTCATAGAGAAGACTCAATATTTCAACTGAAACTCTTTTACCCTCTTCTCACAGTTATTTTACTCTTTTCATCATCATGTCTACGAGTACTTTGCGTAAAACTAATTGCAATAATAATTCACTATGTGCTATTTATAAATCGCCCTAGCGCATTCATACGTGCATAGCTATAAACTTACGCGAATTCCATTACAATACACCCAAGCTATAAATCACTTGTCTTATCCACAATACATTAATTATATTCTTAAATAATACTTAATAACTGAACAAAATTAATAGTGCATTGGATAAAGAGATAAATCGCTGCGGTTGCATCAATTTCTTAAGATTTATCAGGCGGACTAATAGTTAGTGTGGTGGTATCAATCACTTAATTACAATGTAAACAACTTAACATGATACTTATGTCGTATATCTTGATTAGTAATTATAGGTACAGACGGCACCTAAGTACATTGGTAATGAACTTTTGACATTATAATGTTGCCATTGTTAATTAAGATAAAGTTATTGCACAAATCGTGAGGCAGGTTGTATTGCTGCTTTCATAAAAACAAAAATTAATTTTAAATAGCTAAATTACAAATAAAGACTATTTCTATAAGTGTAAAATACATAATGTTATATTTTTGATTAATGTAAATCTATTCTAGGAAAATTCGTAGAAACAAATGCGATATTGAGAATTGAATTGAAAGTTTTGAATTCCGTAATCACATTGATTAGGACTCTATGAGTCTATAGGGAATCAGAATAATTAATTCCAGCTTAATCTTGCTGAGAGAAGAAGCGTAATAATTATGTTTCCAATTTAATTTAAATATGCGCACGGCTCACTTTCAAAGGGACGAACAGAATGATCTTGAAAACACTAAAACAGACAAAGGTGTCTAACAACTTCAGTCAATCACGGCCCGAGATAATTACAAACGCTAATGTCTGGAGTTCTCGACTCAATTCAGTCCACAGTGGAGTTTATGATGTCATAGCTGGCCATATAGCCGCACAGTTAGGCCACAGGCCGTGTGTTTAATGAACTCTCGTTTTGCGCGCGGCACGCGATTAACATCAAAAGGATTGTCCGACTGTCCGACTAAGCTATGTGATGGCAAAAACTTAATTGTGAAGATTATAAATGACTGCTATTCATGTTTCTAGATTTAGATTTTTGGTTGGGGATTTGCTCTTGAAGAGAAGATAAGAATTTGGACAATGGATTCTGGTTTTATTCTTGAGTAAGTGATTTAATCTGTAGTTATTGATATGATGCTCTCGAAAATAAAGTAAAGGTATCTATCGTCCTAAATAGTAGATAGTATATGGTAGGTATAAAAAAAGAGTAACATAGTAATTACTAGTTTATTATATCACAGTATGTAATTACGTTTTGGATCACGAAATTAATGCTCCCAGGAACAATAAGGTCCAAAGCTCAAAACGTTATGCGGTTCTTAATCGCCATATTTGTCACAAACAACTCGTAGATAAGCCAGCGGGAGGCACTATTTTTGGAAAACTTGTAACGAGCCTTCAATCCGGGCGAACAAATCACTGGCTTGACTGGCTCCGGTCTAACGAAGCAAGATATATTAGCAGCTACACTAGGATTGATAGAGGCGCGCCAGTCGGAACAGATTGCAGCAGAACTGCAGGTCGCAGACGCAGTGATACCACCTTATAAATGAACTGTTCCTGCGTTATTAATGGACTTAAGAAATGGAGGACTTGGATGCATGATGATAATACCTCTAATTACAATGTTTATTTCTAAACGATTGAGATCTTAGTTTGAACGATGTTTGAATGGTTCGATCATAAATTGTGATTGTGAAGCATTTATTGCATTTGATTAGGATTTCGAATTGAATTTTGTTGTGGTTTAATATAATAATTGATCGATGGAAAGTTATGACTGACTAGGCAATTGAGAATATAATTAGAAATCATATTATTGATGGTGAACTATTACTTTGTTGATATCAGAAGAGAGTTTGGACTTTTACTTTATGTATAAGTATTCTTAAGGCTAAGTCTCATTGCTCATTATATTTAATAAGTTTTAAATGCAGAACCAGCACAAGAAACAAATAAACGATGCTGTTAGATTAAGGAATACGATAAGCTTGCAAATAATTTCCACGTTTTTCTCGTCCGTCGCTTGCAGAACTAATTCATTTGCGGTGCACGATAAAAACGCAACCATTCCGTGATGAATTGTACTTTTTACATAGAACAAGTTATGCCAGTTACCACTGTTTGGAATACAATACAGTGCAGATTAACAGGCATGATATATCACTGAAGCGTCTAACGTAACAAGACTGGTATAAGTTATAGCTGTAGAGGATTCACACAGCTAACTTAAGAAATTGTTCCAACATGAACATGTTAAAATGATAGATGTGTTTTGTACGTTCTGTAAATAGCTAGTCTATAAAGGAATGAAGAAAATTACTGCAGTAAACTTTGCTGGAAATTTCTTGGGCAACTTTTGTTCTCTTTTCACTGTGTTCATTCGCTTACTAAGCACCTACTTGTAAAGTACGTGGGTACAGCTTAAGCCCACCTAGTTAATACCTAGTCAATGACGCGTTGGGTGTCATGCAATATTGTATGAGCAAGTTGTTGTCGGTTAGGCTAACAGTTAGGCAGCCTGATTTCTCCCAGTTTTACAACCGGAACGTGACGATAAAGAACTGATACAATGTTCCTGGTGGCACGGACCACGATTTTTATACTTAACTAGCTGCTGTTCTAAACTAAGCTTTATAATTGGAATTTTGGAGCCTAGAACATTATCTGTTCTGTGCCTTGGGCTCATATTAGTCATAGTTTGTAAAAAAATATGCAGATCGGTTGGCATTAGCGAATATCTGTGGTTTTATCGTCATTGGTTGGCATCCAGGCTTAAGTTAGACACTCAACAAATTTTCTGGTTTTAAATTGTTTCACTTTATTTAAACTAACTCTACAACTGACTTGGATTAAAATAATTGGAAATATAAGTCTCACCCAATCATATCACACTGAAAAAGGATTCCCAGAGAACATTTTTGACCTATTTAAGATAAGATTCGTTTTACAATATATATAAAGATTGTTCGGTCTCAGAATTTAGAGGGAATCTCGTATAATATTGGACAACACCGTATTCGAGGAATATTAGCCCAGCGCCGTGGAAATATTGGAGATATACTGCGATGACGTCACGAGTATTCGGCCCGGCTTACGACCATCTTGCGGGAGTCGCAATATCTCAAGATTAAAAATGATGGTTTAATATTTGAGCTTTAAAGAAACATTTGTATTAGCTAGATGTTTCTGTAGGGATGCTAAATTGAACATTGTTGATAAATACGAAAATGTTCTCTACATTGTTTGTTTTTTACTTTTCTACTCTGATTACTTTTCAAAATCAACGTGGTAATAATAAAAAATATGCTTATTTCTCGTTATAGATTTAGTAGGTACTTAGTAGCCTATTGGTTTTTCACGACACTACCTAACAAGTAATTCCATTTTATGCTTTATTTTACGCAATCTGTGGCAACATGGCTCACTTTTTTACAACGATGCGATCACGTTTAACGTTCTTTAAGTGTTATCATCAACAGATTACAGTATGTTGACTATGAATGTCCAATATTGGTCAGTTTAACTTCTTATCATAGGATATGCGAGGATTAAGAGATACTTAAGGAATAAACGAGAGATAAGCTAATTCAGAGGAAAATAATCCTCCGGTTGATAATATTTATCACTGTTTACTACCTATGTGTAGTAAAAGAGTAGCAAATATTGAACGAAGAAGATTACTAGATACGCAAATGCTTATTTATTTATAGAAGGTTAACACAAAACATCATAAGGGGTTGTGTCTCTCACGCCAATTTTGAAGGGTTAGGTTAGGTGACCGCTTTAATGTTTCCATAAACATTGTTTAAGGTCAATATTATCAATGTTATTTATATGAATACTGGTTTTACTTATTTTTTGTATATAGACGGATTTATTAAGTGTGGACAAATTTGAATATTTAGGGACAGGGAAACTTGTTATTAAAAAAAATTAAGAATCACTTCTTTTGCTTGGGTCGTACCCTTGCGTTACTAGTAAAATAAGTTGCCTCGCAATATATTCAGTAGAAATGTAGACTAAAACTCCCTGCCTATTCACAATCGAAACCTGGTCACGCAGACACGAATTTTCACAAGTAATGAGCAATATCTTACTCCTAATTTATAGACACTATTAAGTAGTTCCGTTACCCACCACGCGAATCCATAGAATCGTAGGTAAGCTTCAGAAATGGGCATGTCTGTACATTGGACAATGCGATTAACATTCATATTTAGAGTAGGTTTAGGTACTGCCTACTGCAGTTCGTAGGTGTTCCTGCTTGTTGTTAATCATGTAGGGTTGCCGCAAGATATTGAGACACTGGAGAGGATACATTGTATTTTTAAAACCAATATCCGGGACAGCTATCCCCATAAACACTTTTTTCAGTGCTTTATTTCCAATTTCTGTAGTATTTTTTTAGCAGAAGGTAGAAAAAGTATACATTACAATTCACGAACAAATATTTCAATCTCTAGTTATATGTGTATTTTACATTAAGAGACTCGCACAATTATGGAAAGGAAGGAAGCGCTCGCTGTTACTATAAATTTGTACAACATTCTTGTTTCCTTTGCTTTGTAACATGCTAATTAACGTACATTTCGCAACTACAAAGCTGAATCAAAATAACACATTCACAATTAAATTAGAACAATAACGCCTCGCGAACATTGTCTTGATATTCGGGCGTGTATCGCTGTGACAACCCTGTCACTAACACACGACAATTAAACCGCATTTTAGCATACAATAGTGTTGTCTACACTCGTCCCGTTGTAGGTCAGTGGATTGATGGCTTGTTACACGCTGTTCCTCGGCGAATCAGTATTTATTGACAGTAAAGTTTGAAGTGGATATGTTTAAGTGTCGACTGTCATCGTCACAGATATCGATGAGTGAAAGATAGGCGAGTAAGAACGTAGTGTTTATTAGTGTTAATAATGATTGCCTCATTAAATAATGAATGATCGATAAATCCTGTTGTTATTACTAGGCTTATTTATGTATGTCGGATTGGCATTTACTAGTCGTTATAGAAGCTTACTAAAGATCAGATTCATTCCGATAGTAGCCTAATAAAAATTATTGATGAAAAAATTAAATTTTGAACCCAAATAATACTAATACTACAGTCGTACTTTTCTCAAAATGTATGTCAATTCTAAGTAGTGTATCGGAGATCCTTTTTAGCTTTTACTTCGCTAAAGCCTTTCAGTTGTTTGTCACGTTCAGCTTCCGAAGAATCTGCGCAACCCATTACACCACTGTAATTACCGCAGTTGCCGCCTCTTTATCACGGGGCGAACGTGACTGCCACCGTATTATCTCTATTGTATAGTATTTAGTACTCTGTGCGCCTTGCTAATAGAATTAATTGTGTTACTCTGTATTATTAGCCGTGTTAAAGGTCGGAGTCATAAGATGTGTATCATGTGTCTTGAGCTATTCAAAGTATTGTGTTGTGGTGGAAATAGCTTCTGCAATGTAGTAGAAGGAAAATAACCCCCTAAGTTTACCGCACTATATAGTTATGATATAGTTGTAGTTAAGTTTAGGCTATAAAGCTATATCTTCTATACTGCTATAGCTTCTTCTTCGTGTGGTTCATGAACAACCTAGTGTCAGAGTTTAAACCACTCTAGGTCTTTGACATGGCTGTACACATTATCGAGAACATCTCTCAACTGTGCTGGTTTCCTCACGATGTTTTCCTTCACCGTTTTTGAGCAAGTGATAATTAATTTCTAATATAGCACTGATAATAATATAGGTAACTTAACTAACTAACTAACTAAAGATATCTATTCCTTTCAGGTTGGACAAGTCCAACGTGTGTTTAAGACTAACAAACAACCAACGACAAATCAAGGATGGAACTATACTACGAGTGTATGCACCACCATCAATATGAACGAGAAGTTGGAAAAACATCAACAAGATCATGCCAATTAGAATGAATCCTGAAAAATAGTTTCCCATAAGAGAATATACTTGAATAACCGTAATCAGCAATAAAACATTCCTTCTGCCTAGAATTATCCCTATCCCGTAAAGGCAGCTGAATACTAACATATGTTAGGATATAAGATATAAGAGTGACATGAGGCGTTTATTAAAGTTTCAAAGCGCAAATGGGGCCATTTGGACTAGTGCGGGAAGCAATCAATTTATAGCGGTCCGCGGCGTAAAGATATTGATGTGCGGTCTGTGCCAAGTTGACGGACCGCACGAACGGACCCAGCCGCGTTTGAAGAGGGCGGCTACTTGAGCTAGTAGCTGGCATTAAATAAAATAGGAGTGATGACAAAAATGCTATTAATACGTATATTACATAGTTATGTGGTGGTTTTCCTGAAGTAGAACAAAACTTTTAGCTAGTTATGCCGCAAACTGGGTGGTAAAGAGTGAGTTGCTTTAAAATTTTATAGTAAAGTTAACCATGTAATCTACATGTTTGTTATCCGAGAGCTAGGAAAATTTTGTAACTTTAATAAGATTCTCACGGCACATGCACGGGGGAGTGAGAGGACACTTGATAGTCTTCGACGGAACAAGTCTTTATTTATGCTGTTCAGTTCTATAAAACTCTGTAAATTACTTGTTGAATAATTATTTTATTTAATATTTGTAAAACGATCCAGAACTTTAGATTCACCCGAGTATACGTCATTGCTCGAGTAGCATAGATATTAATAATTCGACTTGTGGAAAAAGACAGAATACTTTTCTATTTTATTTAACGACGCTTAGTAATTTGTCGTTGTCAAAAAGAGTATGTGGTAGTATTTTTAGTTCACCTTCGTTACTCACTTTTTAATACATAATCAGTCCTAATTTCCCCAATTAAAGTGTCTCTAAGGAAAGTGACTTACGCTAGCTACTGTCCACACTAAACGGACCACGACACAGCCTAAGTGGATCATTGGTCAGCTGATAGATGTGTTTTGTCACATCGACGCGAGCCTTGGATACGGTGCGGTGTTGCTCAAGCCACTCGCGTGATTACGGGTCAATTTGTACCACGCACTCGAACAACTCGGTTGTAGGGTGGTTACGTTGAGTAAATGCATACCTACGTAAAAAGTTATTTTTTGCAATATACTGAGTTAAATAGCATCTTACCTATAAATAACGTAGTATTTAGGAAGATTATAAATAAAACTAATCAAATTTACAGTGTCTGAAAGAAGAAGAGAAAATGTTACCTGCGTACTAATTAAAGCTATTTTCCAAGCCGTTAGTAGATATTTTTTTATCAATAGTTTTTGTTTTTAATCCTCGATGCAAAAAGAGCTGTGTGTAAGTTTGAAGGCAAAGGCGATAAATGCTTGCTGTTTGAAGCCTATTTGTATGTGGTATCGTTGATTCTAAACTGATGGACCGATTTTAATGCAGATTCCGTGACCACGGCCGGTGCAATTCGGTCGAAACGTCGGGAAACAAAAAAGGTATCGTAAAAGCCTTTTATATAAAATATCGCGATATAGACCCGATTTATATATTTCAAAAAATTAATGTATATTATTATTAAAGGTAGGTATAATTCTAAGCTACCAACCGTTCATCTTACATCTCAGATCACAGCCATGCATTTTAATTTGTTAGTGAATCTATGGTTGTAATTATAAATGGCCAGTTATATACCATGACAGGTCTTAAATTCCTAGACAAGAATTTATGTTTTTTTTTTTTTTTACTACTATCACACAACGCCGTCTAGTCTCAAGCTAAGCAGAGCTTGTGTTATGAGTACTAGACAACTGATAAACATACTTATATATTTCTAAATGCATACATATTATAGATAAATTACACCCAGACACAGAACAAATGATCGTGCTCATCACACAAACATTTGTCCTGGGTGGGAATCGAACCCACGACCTCCGGCATAGCAGTCAGGGCTACTAACCACTAGACCAACAGGTCAGTCAAAAATAATTAAATAATTTGTCTAAGTGCATTGCATGCACGTATAATACACGATTTTGTCCAAAAATGGTGTGTTCAAAACACATATCTTGAACATGAATGAGCATTTCCATCAATGAACTGCCACATCCGTGTAGATAGAGAAAGTTGTGTGATGAATCAGATGTAGTAATGTACTATCAATGCGCATGCGTGAGACTTTCCATAGCGTATGTGAGGCGGGCCAAACCGGCCTAGTGTGAATTGGGATTGTATTGTGAGACTATTGTGTTCTACATATCAGATGTTAGAGAATCTTAGATGACTTGTACGAGTTAAGGAGAGTGGGAAATAAGGAACAGATTTGTACATGTATCACTAACTCTCTGAAACAGAATTTTACTGATGATTGTTAGGTTTATTACATTGACTGTGTTCACCTGTTTCTATCCCTTCTATCCCTTCGGTACAGGCGGCGGTAATGAGTATAATTAATTGGCAAGACTCGGTTGGGTTTTGTTCTAGGTAATTTTTAACAATTCATGAAAATGTTAACGCTCCAGTTTTACTTTTTTGTCAGAAGCTAGTGCTCCGATTAAAGTTATCAAAGAATTTAATAATAAAATAAACTATGTAAACATTACATTGGATTAATTGCATTTGTATGGAAATTAACTTCCTTTTTGAACATTTTACGTCTTATCAGAGACAGCATCGCCTAAGGATGAACATTTTTATCTGACATAGCCAAAACTTTAGCAGCATGTCAGATATAGGTATGTTGCGCCGACCCCAAATAAATTGGGATAAGGGCAGGGTGATGATGATGATGATGACATGCGGATATTCATGCTTATAAATAATTTTAATTTATATTGCATTTGAATTATTTAAAAGTAATGAGCTTGAATAAAGGCCACTGAAAGATTATCTGTCTTTTAGTGGTTTCTTCTCCCCTGTTTAATACGTCTTTTAGTGACATCATCGCTGTTTATTCAGTCCCGGAACTGACGCCACCAAAAGACGTATCTACTAGAATGTGGAAGAAGAATTCGGAGTAATGAGCAGAGGTCGAGACGGCTTAGTGGTCAGAGCGCCTGGAGTATTTATCCGGGAGGCACAGGTTGGAATCCTACTTACGACAGTATGTTTATTTCCACGAAAATAATTACTTTAGCTTTCGCTATGCATGCGGTAAGTCGTTTGAAAGTTTTATCTGAACCCCCTTTTATTTCTGCATCCACAATAATTAAACTTGCTTCCCAAAAGATTAGTGCAAAGAGGGCAACGTAGATATTTTAGCGAAACCTTCGTCCCAGTTAACAGAAATATAATGTAAACCGCTAAACGGAGAAATGGGTGCCTTTAAACAGTTAATAGAATACCATACTTAGATATTGTAATGTACGGGCCACGACACTGCTGTTAGAGGGCCCATATTAGGCGTTTATTTTAGGACAGTATCTATTAAAATTACTGCTTTTGCAGACTTTAGTAGACTTGTTTTCTGCGAAGGTAAGGTAAGGCGTGGCTGTTGGGTTATCTAATTTAATATTGATCTTTTATGTAAATTTTATAGGGGCAATGTCACCGCTTTTCCTGTTTTGTATTAGGTCTACAATATAAAGCTGGTGTTATATTTAGGTTTTATTATTATTTTTCTTTTATTATTTCATAGTTACTGTGCAGGATAATTACCGTCTTACCTTCGGTCCATCCGTTCGTCCTTCATTATAATTTGTCTTTTTTGTCGAGATCGGTTTTTACAATTATTTTTATATTGAGATCACTGAGTTTTTCGTGTTATAGTTTCCTTGATTAGTATTTATGTTTTATTTTTGTTACGCTAGGTGCGTATCACTCTTTAAAATCTTATTATATGGTATTATTAAACACTTAAACAATAGTTTTTGCTAAAGTATTTACGGAAGCAAATCATGTTAATTAATCAAGTAATTGTATTGCGTATTTACTTATGTAGATGATTTTATTAGATCATCAGTGTTGTTGAGTTTTATTTCTCGTAATGGACATAAACGTTTAATCGTATGTAACGAAATAATACAGTACCTACGACTTGCTTCAGTAAATTGTGACAATTTCGTCACGTCACATATGAACCATAAACCCATCAATTTGAATTCCTAACAAACTTAATAAAAAAAACGTTACCGTTTATAAGTGCGACCAAACCGCGGTTACACTTCATAATGTAATTATTGAACCTAACTGTACGAGGCAACCCTAATTTCTGACAGACGCGGACAGTCTCTCAAACTCCGTTCGTCTGGTAGCCCTAATTGCCGTCGGTAAAACAGGCAAATAATAACAATAACGGAGGTTTGTGCTGCATGCTCGCCTGGACTTGATATCTATCGTGACGATAGATTCGAGCAAGCTGAACTGTTTGCACTTATACCAAACCAATGTTATTGCTAGTCTTCACAGTCGTAGCTCCTAAATGACTTTAATGTTCGGTCGTGAGGTAATGTGGCGATAATCACTACGCCTGGCAAATAGTTTGGTGATCGCAGCTTTATATTTCAATGTCTTTAATTCAGTATATTATACTGTTAGCCTAGTTTGTGTCCCACTGCTGAGCAAAAGCCTCCTCTTTTTTCTTCCAAATCTCCCTGTCTTGCGTGATATCTGACCATACCTGTCTCGCCATCTACACGGCGGCTGTTCTCGACGGCGATATTTCCTATCAGACCCCCGTGCATCATGCTCAGCCCACACCCACTTTAGCTATGTTTGCCCCAAAATCTGTTACACGTGTTTATATTGATCTTACATTTTTGATTCGATCTTCAGAAATTATTGAGTGAGCCCACTCATAGCCTGTACTTATCGGTACATTATCTTTGAAGACGTACAATGCCTAGTAGCATTTTTATCTTAGTGTCTCCGTGTTTTGGAGGGCATATTATATCATGTCAGTCCCGACTGGTTTTAATTAATAACAGTCGCTAAGCCCAGGCAGAAGCCTACGGGGGTTTGGACAACTCTAGGACTAGGTTGACTCTTTTAATCAAACGAGAGAAGATTGCCATAATAAACTTTTACTCCTTTTTAATGACCATATTCTTCTTCCTGCCCTGGTCCCAAGTTATTTGCGGTCGGCGCAATACGGTTTTCTCTTCCATTCTCCTCTGTCATTCGTCAGGTTATCGCGTACTCCCTTTTCATTCATATCATCCCTCACATCGGTCCATATTTTCTTTGGTCGTCCTCTTCCCCATCATCTATCTACATTCATATTCATTACTATCTTTAGTCACATACGTCTCATCCCTCCTCATGATATACCAAGACAAACGATTTCCTTTCAACTTTTCAGTGCCTGGCGCTACTTTTAAACTTCCTCTTATATAATCATTTCTTACCTTATCTATTCTAGTCACTCCATCTCAACATTCTAAGGACCACTAATCCTACTACTCACTAGAATCCCATAAAATACCACTTTGGCTCCACTATGGGCTACCAAAGAGACTATTGTTGAGGTTATTGTTGTTAGTATCTAGATTTAACCCACGTCAGGGAAATCTCGTTCACAAGTAGCTATTAAAGTTATAATTGATTATTGAGCTAAGGGACTATGTTCAAACATTCAAGTCTGATAGTATTACAATTTCTTGAGGTCATATTATTATGATAGATTATCCAAAGTGATAAAGATACAGATAGTTTTTACAGATATAGGTATAGCATAACACAAAAAAGTTCAGCCATATTTTACCAGATTGGTATGTAAAAATGATGTTAAATAGTACTACAATAATTATGTATATTGTATCATTACAAGTATCGTATGCATTAAAGGTATAGTATACTATGTAGAATAACAGAATTTACTGTTATTGAGATCATTTCAATCTTGATTGTCCTGAGAATTTGGCCGTGTTCGGTACGTTACGGCCAAATTTTTGATGCATACTTACATGTTTATCTTTCAAAATAACATTTGGAGGTAATTTACAGAAAAATATGCTTTACTAACGTGAAATACCAATCTATGACCCATTTTTTTTTAAAATTTATTTTGTAAAAAGTGTATAAATAACAACTTTTTCCGCTTCGAGCATCTTCCCTTAACTGCCTTTCAATCAACAAGCTGTGAAAATACAGCGATATTTTCCGTGTTATTTCGTGTTAAATTCACATCTGAATATTGACATTCCTAATCTACTCGTATATTCATTTCTTGAAAACGGATTATTTAAATGTACCAAGTTTCCCCGAAGGTATTCCCGAGCAAAATTCTATAAAAAATCTTTTAACATAAACTTAACGATACTTAAAACAAAGAGCAGCGTTTAATATTCATCGCATTAGCACAAAGGAGTCGGCAGGTCTCCCGCCGCAGGATAACTAATTAACTCTTTGTTGCCCCCGGGACCCACAACTTTTAACTAGCTCCATAGATAAAGGTATTAGTGTTCGTGTGCTGAGAATATTTGTGATTTGTGCTGTTTGTGGTCTGTCTGGATATTCTGATATTATTTTTGTGTTTACAGTTTTCAAAAGAGTTTATCAAAGTATTTGGAATTCGGAGTTGATAAAACCTATAATTAAAGTATTTGCTATTTATAAAGCGTTTCGTGCAAATAGTATCTAACTGTAATATCTAGTTTATGATACTCAAATCACGGAAGATATTTCGTAAGACAAAATATCAGTGGAAGTAAAACCTGTGTAAGTTTAAAATACTGTTTACATTACAAGTAGATATTCTAAAGTTTATCATTCCTTGTTTCCTACCATCAATTCATTTTCCTGCCAGAATTACCGCATCTAATCTTAAATACGCGCTAAACGTTGGTTTCTCCGGTAGTTCATCAGCCCAGAGGCTTACGTGGCTTCGTATCCTTATGTGCGTGACCAACTAACAGAATAGTGGTTGATTGCTCCTCACCTACAATTGTTGCGTGAAAGAATGCTAAGAAATACCGGAACGGACATATAATACGACAAAAGCGCCGAAGGGGCGAGGCTTCTAGTAACACGATATTCCTCGCCCTTAAACCGAATGAATCTAAACGGTATTAAAAGTATTAGAAAACCTTTGAGTGCGTGTGTATGCCATTTATTTGTGTACCATTTAGAAATGTGTACATATATACACATGACTTGTAGAAACATTTAATTCATAACAAATTACAATAAAATTAAAATTAGTTTCCAACAAATGCTTATTTAAGCATAGCCGTGTGTTTGATAAAATTAATTTTAGGCCTGTATTATACGGGGCACTAATTGCTTGCTTTCACTTGAAATTGTGTACTAAATTAAATACAGTTAATTTTCTGTGAAATATTGAAAGTTCTGTAATGTAACATGTTGTGTCGAATGAGTCCGTGGTAAAAACGTTTTGTATGGTTTCCAGAATGTAAGTATGTGTGTGTGGTTAATTGGATGCCGGGAAGGGAACTGGTAGGCGGGATAAACTGTTTCTGATATTAACAACCACGCCACCGCATGTGAATTTCAAGCAAAATTCACATGCAAAAGAAGAGTAAGGTATAGTCATTATTCTGACCAATCAACGATGACGTGCCCCACTCTGCCTAAGTCTCTGAAGGTAGTTCAATCCACAGACAAGTATCTATGTGGGGGGAAACTGCGGGCTGATGCTGGAGAGAAGCCCATACATTCTAAAAAATCGTTGTGTGTTAGTCACGTCTTCGCGGCAATCCGCGAAACATCCAACTTTCTTGAAGTTCTATCAATATAGAACTACAGCAAAGATGGATGTTATACAAATCATTACTTGTAAATTCAATTCAATGATTAACGGGAGCAAGTTACCAAGGAATCAAGATCGACAATAACACTTCATCAATTTTGAACATCAAATAATCCTAATTATTCATCTAATTAACACCAATCGAGTCTGTGTGTGGCTGATTGATCTTGCACAATTTCTTGGCGAAATTCATCCCATGATTGATGTTCAAGCCAGCTACAACTTAACACTTTACAAACGGTTCGCATTACAATGTTTGTGCCCAATGTCCATCGGCCAAGATGGCGTGCTATTGCAAAAGAAACCGGTTTGCACACACACTTTGACAAAATTTGCCGTTCATAGAATTGATTTGAATCGGTATGTAGGATGAGGAGTGTTTATAATGAAATGAATTAATTGAGAAGAAGATATTGAATTAACATTTTGACTGTGGTTGATGGTATATACGCTCTGAAAGGAGCATTACACATTACACACGAGCCTCTTCAGAAAAAGCTACCTGATAAAAATACATCGTCATAATTATCACAAACTAGCTTCTGCCCGCGACTTCCAGCCAAGATAAAAAGTATCCTATGTGTTAATCTAGGTTATAAACATTCTGTATGTCAAATTTCATCAAAATCACTTGACTAGTTTTTGCGTAAACGAGTAACAAACATACAAACTTTCGCAATATTAGTATGATTAGCAGACGGATTGTAGGCCATAGGGTGTTTTCATTACAGCAGAGGAGTATTGCTTCCTATATTTACCTACCTTTAGTAGCTTTTGAAAGCATCGCGGAAAGAACAGGTGGATTACCTGCCGGAAACCAAAAGTCGTTACTTAATCTAGGACTCCATATAGTTAACAGTCATTCCTCGCAGATGTCATCTGAATAAATCTCCTTAAATTACACTAATTTGGAAGGAAATGAGGATACCCAGGTGTTCGTATATAAAATCTAAATGCGTTGACATCAAATGCCATGGAACGTAATAAAACATGAGGCGAGTGACCGTTGAGCAATAAGTAGGCGAATGGGTACCTAGCGATGTAATTGCTTGAAAGTTTTTATTATCGATAGGTGCCACGGTCGACCTCTATAAATCAGAAAGCGAACTTCGTTGTATTGTAAAGTTTGCTTAATGAAATTGTTGTACGTTAAGCGTTTTCTTTTCATGAAAAATGGCATTATTGAAGTACCTAATCCCTATTCAGTTAGGAAATATGATTTTGATTGTGTAAAGTGTCAGTAATTTTGTATAATAACTTTCGTGAGACACATTCATATTAATTATTGTTCAACGGTTATTACTCACTTACATTCTTCGGGATTGCCCGACTAAGTTGAAGTCGACTAATCGAGTCAAACTCCGTCGCGTAAGTTTGACTCGCGACATCGCCGCGGGCTCAGCTCATGACTTAGGGCTCCGTTCGAGTTCGAAACTAGTCGGGCAATCCCGAAGAATGCAAGTGAGTAATAACCGTTGAACAATAATTAATATGTCAGTTATTTTGTTTATCTTTAGGGCCATTATATTTATTTTATATATTATTTCATGATGTTTAAGCAGGGCTCGGCTTTTTCATATTTCAAAGACAGTATTTTATCTTCCAGCATTATTGTAGGACTCCACTATAATTACGACGTCAAAACTCGAAGACAAGTAAGCAGAAAAATGAGAAATTTTACTCGAATATCAATTACAGTGTCGGAATGTAAAATTGGCACGAAAAGAATAATTCACAGTGCATCGGCACGGTAATGGCATGATGCATGGGTAATAAACGATAATCGGGCCCTGGGGACCAACTGGGTACACAGACTCACGAGACCTGGATATGGTTAGTACCGATTTATAATACTGCAATGATAACGGAATGAATTCTTATAATTTGTGGTTTAATTATTTATATTTGGAATATTGGTTGTATAATTTTGGGCATGCATTTGTTTGGCTAACAAAGTAGATTCTATATAAGATTATCCAAAAATTTGTAGTTTCATCATCAGTATTCCCAACGATGTATGGGAGATGGTATTTCTTAAATCGAGATGTATAAATAAATAGATAACCAGAGTCGAAATGTCATTTTTAAAGTTATAAATCCTTTGCGTAATTGATAACTGAGTTATACTAAAAGACCTATTTTATTTTTAGTAATTGGTCTCATTAGAAACAGTAACCAAACAACTAATTAGTATAACTACATCCGCGTCCAATATAACGGAAAACCTTCTTATATTTTTCACCTTATTCTTGGCTTTCAAAATTGTCCCTACCGCATCTAGTTTTTGCACATCCTTGTATCACGTTGTCACGCGCTCATGTCAGGCCTGAGATTGCAGAGATGGACACTCAGTGTCCGCACCTCGGGCTGTGCTGGCCCATTAGGCTATTACCTGTCGACCACCGACCATGTCCTCGAGAACACTAGGCTAGGTTCAGCTGAAATTGCAGGCCATTTTAGATTTCAAACGTATTTTTTTCTTATTTTCTTTTGTTGTTCACGATTTCTTATAATTGTATGAGGAAAAAGAAAATGTATGGATGCCTAAACGTCCATAAATACATTATATAGCTATTTGAACATCTAAAAGTTAGAGTTTAACAGTGTTTGTAATTAATCTACCAAATTAATTAAGTACCACTTAAGCTTCTTGAGGCTAGCAGGTATATGGCTATTTTAGAGCAAATTTTTTAATAATAAAATACTTTTACTAAAGATAAATATAAATGTTGACAGGTTTTTATGGTAGTATGGTAAGTGCAAAATGATTAATTCGATTTTATTAGTTAAAATTGCATTCTTTTTACTGGGTCAGATCAGAGAGGTCAGATCTGTCGAATTTATAATTGTAATTATAGTATTTTTTTTAAACTTTTCTCCACATTTCGAATTTCTCCTGTTTACAAATATTTGTTTTGTTCAGTCATAAAATCTGGACAACACACGGTGCAGCGCGGTGAACCAACATTATTAACTGAATATTTAAATTAATTAAATGTAGCCTATATTATTAATTACACTATTATGTCCTACTGCATTTAATTCGATACAATGAAAGTTATATTAAATTATTATATATAATTAAGACTTGTAATAATGAATACTATTATTCGAATTCATTTGATATGCGAAAACAATTTTCATACAGCCACATATTATCATAGTTTAATTTGTTACAAACAAATGAAATCTCGTTTTACGAATACTACTGTGGGCTTACTCTTGAAAATAATTCCACTCGATTGACATTGTAAATATGTCAGTTCGTACTTTTAAATGCCAAAATGTCTAAAAAATTATTATACATTCGGGATATTATGAAGACATGTTTTAAAATTGAGGCAACTGTAATGTAGGTAAATTTATTTTAAAATTACGCGTTGTTTTAAGGCGTTTATTTAATATTGAAATTGGTATTAGTTTCAAGAGTAACCCCACTGATTGCTCATTCTTACCGTATAATAATACCAATAATAGCGAGAAACGGTGATTAGTACTGAATAAGTGGATGTACAAGTACATGACAGTTTGACAAATGGGCGTTCATACACAGACAGACGGTCAGAAGTGAATGTTATTAATAAATCGCGCTGAAACCGACTAATGTTCCGCGATGCATGTACAAGACGCAAGTAACGAGCTACAAGACTAGTATATATTAAGTGCTAGCTGTGCCCCGCGGTTTAACCCACGCCGTTAAAATATTTTCGTACTATTAAAAAAAAAACTTATGTATAAATCTTGTCCTGACAATGACGAACACAATAAAAAATGAATTATCCAATTTGGTGCAGTCGTTCTCAAGTTATGGCGTGACCAAGGGATATAGGGATTATTTTTATATTATACTAGCGGTCCGTCCCGGCTTCGCACGCGACTATAATTTGAGATTTAAACTATCCTATCTCTCAAGTTGGATCGAACTGCACATGGTGTGCGAATTTTATTATAATCGGTTAAGTGGTTTAGGAGTCCATTGAGGACAAACATTGTGACACGAGATTTATATATATTAAGATAGATTGTAACTGTGATACTCTAACTGTAATGTGTTAACTTTGTATGTAAGGCCAGTTGTAAGTTGTGCACATTTGATAATTACTGCACATATAGGTTGTATTTCTGAACGTGCACTATAACATAACATATCATCACAACAATATTCCCCGAAGGGGTTGGCAGAGGTGTACAAACTTGTACATTCACACTTCAACAATGCTATTTTTAAGTCCCATGTGGTGGTGAGCCTATTGCCATCTACCAGGTACAATACTAAACTCCGGGCTGCTACTGAGAATTTCCTAACAGAAAAACTCAATAACACTTTGCCCACCCCGGGAATCAATCCCGGGACTGTCGGTCCTATCTTTCCCAATCATTAATTATACATATAGGTTGTATTTCTGAAGGTGCACTATAACATAACATAGCATCACGACAGTATTCCCCGAAGGGGTTGGCAGAGGTGTACAGACTTGTACCACACTTCATCAATGCTATTTTTAAGTCCCATGTGGTGGTGAGCCTATTGCCATCTACCGGGTACAATACTAAACTCCGGGCTGCTACTGAGAATTTCCTAACAGAAAAACTCAATAACACTTTGCCCTCCCCGGGAATCAAACCCGGGACTGTCGGTCCTACTAATTACACTTTTTTTGTAAAATATGTTTTTTACTATTATATTGATGAATTTTAATATCTATGAAAAGAAGAATAACGTCTCATAATACAGAATGATTGAGTGACTTATTCTCAGTTCCCTGAAAAATATTGCAACCATTCGCCGTCCTCTTATCATTTGTACCACACTTCAGCTAATCGTATAACAGAATTAACTTTGAATGGAATGTTAATTTATGCACATATAATTAAATAACAATAGTATGCAGTTTGTGTATCGAGCTGAAGTGGATACATTTAGCCTAGACTATCCCTTTGGACCGTAGGTTAAGTTAATAAAATTGTCTAGATGTTTATCAACAATTATAAAGGACCCGTGGTACAAGTCATAATGAGAAATTGTTAATATTGCATAATATACGAGTTATTCATATGGATTCTAAAGATGGGTGCACATTTGTGTAGCATGCAATGTAAATTGTAATCAGTGTTGTAATGTATGTGCAACTAACTTCGCTATGATGCCAACGTGTTTTGTCATGCGCGGTTGGAATTACATATGAACTTTTGACTAGATAAAGAATCATTGACATTTATTTTGACATATTAACTGTGTCGTTGATTTGATGTCCTAGGTTCGATTTCCAAGGTCAAAGTTTTATTGGCTTTTTCTGTTAGCAAAATCTTAATACCAGACCGTAGTCTGGAATAGTGCCCGATAGATGACATTATGATCAATGTCAATTTATCATGACATCATGTTGCATTACAAATTACATGGACAATTATTGTTGCATGTTACACAAGTTTACACCTACCTTAAGGTTATAATATCGCATGCTATACCAATGTTCAAACGTCAATTAATTAATGTGTGTAATCTCATGATATTTATGCCATAAATATTTCCTCATTATCATGTCGATCTGGTAAGAAAAACCGCCGCGAACCGAGTGGCTTCCCACGCGGGTAGTCAGAAATCAGAATTAATTGAGGGAAACCGATTACTTAATAGTAACGTAGGCGATTCACTTCAATCAATCTGTTGTTACGAAATGACATCAGTAACAACATCCGTTATTAAAAGTGATAAAAAATATCAGTTATTATCAAATATTTATTATTAATTATTATACAGGCAGTGCTATTTTATACCGTGATTACAAATTTATTCAATAGTATACCTTAGAAAAAATACTACATACTGAGAATTTCCCAAGAGCTTGTATTACGGCTAGCAGCGCTAGTTCAGTACAGTCCTTTTGAAAAACCATATATTAACACATAAAATATTTTATTCCAGTGAGAAAATGCTGGAAAATTCTAAGTAAGCGTCTTCAAGTACCTATTCGAAAGAAAGGATTAAATTTTGTGCCGGTTTTGATTGTGAAGACATGAAACATTGTACAAGATATTATTGTACTTTTTTACTGTTTATCTACCATTATTATTCGACCAACGGTATTGTTGTTTGAATATATTGTGAAAAAAGGAAGGCATGAATTTAAATTTTTCCTTTTTTATCTACCTTCAGAGCATCCGCAGACTTGTTTCTTTTAGCATCGGCGTTCAGTGATCTGAGTCGCTTTTCGGTAGCTCGTTACAGCTGCTGAACGCTGAAAGGTGCAAGTGACCGCGATCGAACGTAGAGTCAACACTCCGATGCAACATCGATTCAATCGCCAAATCGTTGCTCGCAGATGTTTAAAGTAGCATGTCTGCAGAAATCTTATGTCAAAGATCGCGAATTAGCATAAAATAATGGCCAGGGCACATACGTACATTCAGGTCCCCATGGTGTTATCTGGATCACTGTCTTTATATTGTGCTGTAAGTATGATGACTTACTAGCCTAAATAATTATTTAAATTGCAGGCGCCATAATAAGTACCTAATAGATTAGCAAGGATGAATAAATCCAAATAATTTTTACAAATTTTAAATTTGTATGTTAAGGTTTATGGGTTTTGAATATAATCGTCGGTACAAATAAATAATTGTTATTTTATGCCACAAAAGCTCCAAGATAGAAAAAGAAAGGTATATAAAAGTTTGTTGTAACAGAAACAAACAGCTTTAGATAAAAGTCGCCTTGTTTACACATCCGAGTGCCTAGAAACACGACATTTTCAGAGTACCAGTTCACAAATGGCCTCAGTATTTCTTCTAAGAACAGGCAAAGATCAAAATAAAAGGCACGAGTCCAACAAATCCGCACCAGGAAGTGCCGTCATGACAAGAGGACAATTTCACTAAGAGGTGCGCGGGCGCATCTCGGCGAAACAAACGAGAGCGCGCACACAATGCATCGCCCTACGGCGCGGGCTACTATCGGTTACTCACTCGAATGGTATATTGGTGTCTGTTTATGGTATTGTTGTCAGTTTGGTTAGGATTTAAGATGAATTTAGTTTGCCAGTGTTGGAATGAAATGGTGAGGATTTGTTGCACAGGCGTTAGATGATACGTTACTACTATAGTATTCAGTCATATATACTCTTTTTTTCTTTAACCATGCAGCATTTATGTACGTTTGGCAGTTCGACTAAATCCATAACAAAGTATAAGAAAGCTACTTTTATGTTCCACGTGAAATAGGAATTAAGTTAAGTTGCAACAAGATCTTTTAATTTTGTGGAAAAATGTGTTCCCGTCCCAGCATTTCCTCATTATACCATTGCTCATCATCGTACAATAATAATATTAATATTTAATTAATTAGTTGACAAAGTAACCACTGCTTAGATGACTCATTTGTCTCCGTTTGTATTTTCATAGAATTCTGCGAACAAGTTTCAAAGGCTACTTCAAACAAACAGGCGTCACTATTTTCACCACACTGAGAATGTGCAGTTTAAATAAACTCACCCAAGTTTTCTATATTGTAGTCACACTGTACATAAAACACTAATTTGAGAGATTCTTGTTGAAAAGTTATTTATTAACTTAAGAAATAAAGATTAACAATTTTAATTAAACGCGAATTAAAGTCGTATCGTTTACAATTTGACAGTTCTGCTGTCAGGCGCCATGTTGAAAATAGTAACCGCTAAGTGAAAATCGAGTGAGATGATATAGTGATGTGCCAGTCGTGATATGTCCTCAGATAAGTCGTGATTTGTGTATGGTGCCCACTGGGCCTGCGACTGAACTTCAGGCATCTCATATATACAAAAATATATAGGTTTAACGGGTATCACGAACCGAAATCAGTTGGAGACGTCGCTTTATCGTTTTATGTAGGGATCCATAAATTCTTACAGTGTCTTTATCATTTTAAGTGCTTCATTTTAAACAGTCTTACAATATGAACTTACGTACGAGACATAATTTGGTCTAAAAAATTGAGCGTTTTCGTATTTAACTCTGTTAAATGCTTGGAATTGGAACACCAGACATTTTAATCGATGGTTTAGTTCCAAAAACAAATGACACGACGACCGCAAGCTAAATGCAATGTGTATTCACTCCTAAGGTAAAGTATTGCAACTATGGGTGGCACTAATATCTAATTTTAGTTGAGTGGCAGTAGGTCTATTTAGTTTTAGTTTTGCGGGAGTCGACACATGCTCTTACATAGCCATAGGCTTTAGCAACAGCATTAAACTGTCGAACAACTGTTTTGATATACTTATACGGGGTCTTACACGCTGCATAGCATTTTCCACCATTAGGAAACATAACTTGACCTTAGATTGAACTAAGACATGGCTTCATAACTGCTTGGGAAATCTGCAGCTTACACTTAGTATTGCGCACCTGCATTGCCAACAACTGGGACAGTCGCGCAACAGCTGATTTCTATTGTTTTTTCATCTGCATGTGCTTTGAGATCGTTCTCAATAGACGGATGGATGGCGTAAGGCGTATGCTTTTTCATCCATTTCATGATATGTGGTGATTTATTTGATGTTTGTTGTTTTGGAAATATTCACTTCCCAAGAAAGAAAGTTGATGGATTACATGGGTAGATACTTAGATAATTACAGGGGTCTATTTGGTGCTGTTGGGTGAAGGGTGATTTGATAAAAATTTGTTATTTCTAACCCATCGGGCTTTTCGGGGCAAACCTTAGCGTTAGGGCAGGACTTTACCATATATATCATCACTCTAGTTAGAAGATTAGTGAGATTAAGGTGGCTGGACTAATGTGCCAATTAAAGGAGACTGCGGGGAGGGGTAGCGACAGCCCGTGAAGGTCCCACACACCAGTGGGGTTCTTTGAGAAAATCACCACTATTCGAATAGATTGAATCTGACGCGACTTGGACAAAACTAGTACATACCTACCTATATAGTTTTTGTACTCTCTCTACAAATATTTGCTGTTTTATCAAAAATAATCTTCTCTTTTTCTAAAGACTCTATTGCTAGGGTCCGTTTAGATATCTACTCGATTGTTATCAAAATTACTTTCAATTTGCCCATCTCGTTTTGGAGCAGTAACAACATGTTAGCGATAACATCAGCTAACTAACCTCACCACGGACGCTACTGTCATATGGCCCGATCGCCGGACACCACCAATTATTTCATTAGTCCCTATTACCGGCCGCCGGTGGCGCAATCAACTAAATTATATGAATAACTTTCTCTCGTATACCGAAGTTTGTATTGTGTTAAATTTAATTTTTGATACAACCAATTTGGTACGAAAATTTTAAACTAAAATTAGAGGACTATTAACCGTGTTATGTCGTTTACAAGAGGCGGAATGTTAATATTTTATAGTTAAATTGAAGTTTAATTTTTTATAGTTTATTTTATAGTAAAATGTACCTAGAATGATTTGTAGTATGCGGTCTATACTGATAAAATGAAGGAAATAGGTCGAGGATGTGTGTCTAATGATAAGGTGTCGATAATTTTTAGTTTTTGTATACTCTGTCAACAATAATTCGTTGTGAAGAGATAGTACACATGAGATGGGATTCTAATTTCCATAAAGTAAAGGTAACACTAAGATTATAATCTTTCCTACATACACAACTGCACATAAAAAAATTTAACAATACCATTATAATAAAACAACTTTTAACCGGATTAATCGCGTGTATTATTGTTTTTTTGTTTTTCCTGACGTTTCGAACACTTTGCAGCGTTCGTGTTGTTTTATTATAATATATATGTAGTGATCGCGAAAACCTAAGATATAACTATGCAACAATAACAATAAAAAAAAAAAATAAGTAGATAAACCCCTCTAAACTTATTCTTCCATTTCCACTCAGATGATTCCGTTATAGAAAACGAAATATAGCCGCATAACTCGTCGATATCAGTCGAGCACCTCAGGATCTGTCCAGCAGAATAATGAGGGAGACATAAAGAGAAACATAAGCAAATACATCGGCCATTCCGAACGACATGTTGGAAGCTAGCCAAATAACAAATATGCCGAGATTGCGGACATATCTGTACAAGTCTGCACTATACAAATGTACATAGATATGGTAATACGAACCCTTGTATGATATTACAATATTTGCAAAAGAAAAACGTCATAACGTCGTGTCGTCTTGAATTTTCGATAACTTTGGGTAATTTCAAGAATGTTTACAATTATTTTTCGAAAGTGATCTTAACCAAATTGGAGATCAAATCAATTGGGTCTGGATTTTAGTATTTTGTAGGCAGAGTGCTTATTGAATGAGAATTGGCTTTTTGAAATATTAGATTAGATATCTGTCACATAAAAAGTTAGGGGCATTTCTTTAGCTATCATACACATTAATAGTATATACTCTTGTACATGCTTGAATGGGTATGGTCTATATTAATTTTCCTAAGCATTGTGTGAGAGACACTTGTACCACAAAACAAGTTTTTTTTTTTTATAGAGTTAGATATTATTTTAAGTATAAGCTAGAACTAGATTTACAAATCACTTATCAACTAAAACACTTCAAAAGGACTCGTAAATTCTCTAAAACAATAGTTGACACTAAAAGCTTTAGAAGTTCCAAGAGCTCCCAACCAACTTGCCTA
Source organism: Xylocampa areola (assembly GCA_935421205.1). Taxonomy (NCBI): domain Eukaryota; kingdom Metazoa; phylum Arthropoda; class Insecta; order Lepidoptera; family Noctuidae; genus Xylocampa; species Xylocampa areola. Next base: position 17,702,766 of record OW285204.1, read on the forward strand.
TCAGAAGCCAAGATATGTGGTGAGAGCACCAGTTAATGGCGCCGTCACCACACAATTTATGTCTTTATTGTGTGCCGCAATAAATAACTCGCTCGTACTATATTAAACATTATGTTGTAAATCAAAATGTAATTGGCTGTCCTGAAATCATTGTTAGGGTAAATATCCAGTAGATCGTGGATATAGTTTTATTGTTTTGTTTTCTGTCAGTGCTTCGTTGGTGAAGAAAATAAAGTGTTTGTAAATGTGTATTTGAATTTCTGTTGCGAATTGAATTCGGTTGAATATTGTTGCAAATGCCTGGTAGTATTAAGAATTTAATTAAATGCTTTTATTGTATAAGGCTTGATAAAATACTAATTTATTTGTACGAAAGATTAAATCAATTATGTTTAAGTTAGATTTAATACAATAAATATACTTACTTGTATAACAATCAATAGTAAATCGTTGATTTCGAGCATCGATTCTCAGAACTAACTTTAAGTTAGAGGCCCAAAGCCCAAGCTTCAAAATTATATGAAACTCAAGAGATGATCAAACTACTTTGTAACTTCTCAAATTAATATCCCATAGTTTAAACAACAATGAGGCATTCCCACTGATTTATAACTCCAGCATACTTTCCATTTTATATAACAATTCAACAAAGCTTTTCAACTGGTTTTGAAGCGCATTCAAAACGTGAAATATTAAAACTAGCAACTAGCGCAACTAGTTCACCTGACCTGCGCGGGAGAAGTTTTTGTGGGAACTGTCGACAGTTTCATATCATTGTGGAATAGTGAGACGGGTGCGAAACTTGTTTTTGTAAAATTGGATTATTACAACTGCAGTAACAGGATTAGAATTTTTATTCAGACACATCGTTTTTTGGTGATGCATGCGACTTGTATGATTTCAGTGATTGCAGTATCTTACGACAAGATAAATATTACTTAGCAGATGCTTTGGCTAAGCATAATTCCTGTGTCAGTCACATAACTGACAAACTACAAGTGGAAGATGAAGTCCGTACTAAAGTAATGATTATTTACTTTAGCGTTGGTTTCCCTTTCCACTTGTACCTACTTAAAATGCTTTAAGTAATATGATTGCCCTGGAACTTGTAATAGCTTTTCACAATTATTTTATATTAGACAGTCATTGTAATCAGATTTTCTTTAGACTACTGTTACTAAATTAGGCAAGTTTAATACGATGAGTGGTGTTAATCAATGCTTTGGACTTGATCAGATGCTTTGAAGAAACGATTTTCAATCCTACCAACATAAAATTTTCACAATCATCCTAAAATGGCCATGGAATACACACAGTGCCTATATTATCCCCACAGTCACGTTGAAACTAATGAACAATGTGAACATCCTCCAATGTAACTCGTTCGCAAAATACGGAACGTGAGAGTGTAAATACTCGACGGAAGCGAGGTGTCAGGGCTCCCCTACACGCGAGCCCCGCTGTACAAATTGGGTGTCAAAATATTTAGATTAGATAATTTGGACAATTTGTATAGTTGTCGGTGATAAAAACGGTACAGTAGTTGATATGAGTGCGCCGTTTGTTTGTAGACATTCATTATGTTGTTTGACTGTAATGGATTTAAAGATGATGGGTCCTTTATAAATTTGTATCAGTCAGAGGAAATTAATGCTTTCGGAATAGTCACCTAATATTTTAATATAGGTAAACAATTTGACCCTGTTCTATTAATTCTGCTACAATGTAGTTTTTGAATAATTCATAATTTTTTTGTCTATTATGAAGAATATATTATCATATTGTGTAGTTTTATTGGTACAATAGTCTTTTATTATCCCGCCTCATTATATTATTTTATAAGCATAATTTACTACCTATAAAGTAGTCGCTCTTTATCTTTTAATAGATATTTAATACTGTATGCGTAAAAATGCGTAACTAAGTACAATAAACTAAAAACTATTGATAGTAGTAGTTTGTTATTTGGACAATATCTTATCAAGGGAAATAATATATAACCACCGTAATTTAAAAACAACGAAATAATATTATGGCAATTTGAAACCAAAGAGTATTATAATAAAACACTTGAACCTTTTTCCAGTAACCCGACACAGCCAACGATTCTCCTAAATGCTTACTCGAATAACAATCGATATTCAAACCGAGTAATCGATTTGAAATAAAGTTTTATTTGGCGCCGGGATATCGCGGTGGTGGAATCTATCGGGCTTTATCGATTCCCGGCATCAGGGCAGGCGGCATCTAGCGGGCATCGGCGTGAATCAGATGAAGTGCGTCTTTCCATTACCGAACAATCGTTATAGATAAACACGAGTACTGAGAAAGGAGTACGGTGCGGTGTCGGCCTGCATTATTTACTTTGATAAAGTAACATTACGGTGCTGAACTAGAACTTTGTTTGCAGATTTTGAAAGGACACAGCAATTAATCAAATGTTATTAATGGTTCTGTGTTTTCTCTTTATTCAGAGTCTGTTTACGAGATAATATATTTTGGTTTTAAAGAAAACAAGTATTTTGGTTGAAGATGGATAGTTATCTAACTAAACGAAAATCAGCAATTAGGGCAGTAAGGCTAATTGAGCACTAGTACCTACGACTTTTCATTCATTATGAACATGATTTTTTTTATTTTATTTGAGTAAAGTCTAAAGGTCAATCACACTAAATAGAACGGGGATCATAAAACATTCTTCGGCATTACTGTTGTATTACATATTATATTTAGTTTTATCGTCTCACAGTTGAGCAAAAGCCTTCCCCTGATTCTTCAATCCTTCTCTATTGTTAGCCGCTTGTGGCCACTCTTTGTTGGCATCGAATTCATCTCGCTACCGCCTGCGAGTTCTGCCTTTTATAACGCTGTTAATTTGTACGCCCTATATATGGCATAACATAGCGCTCCAATTTAAGACCTGTATCATAAATACCTATGTTAAACAAAGTAATAAATTATTTGATTGATTTGATTTGATAACATAGCTACCGACGCACCAGAAAACATTACAATTAACGATGTCGCAGCCAACGGCAAGTTTAAAAATAAAATAACAATCCGAAATAATAACGCAGATAAAGCTCCATGTAATATTGGTTACCAATCATACCACAGTCCTCGTGAAAATACCGGCTCCAAATGAAAACATAATTGAATGGGTTTTACTGGAAAACAGCCCGATATGAAACGATTTATTTGTTTACCTTCCGATATTATTTGAATATGGAACTGTGAGTTTCGTGTTGCCTGTTGTTTTATTTTTAGCATCGGTTTCGGTAGTTCTACTATTTGTAATTACTGGCAATTATACACAGTTATGTATTTTTAATTAATTTGGTAGCAGGAGTAATGAATATTATATTTTGGCGATTCTGCTATGCAGATAGGCAGACGATGTTTCTGGAAAAGGAAGAAGTATCTATCACAGTATGTACCAGTATAATCTATAAACTAGTATATCTAGTGTCGAACATCTCTTTTGTTTGGTAAATCCAGCTATGGAGTAGGTAATAGAGAGAGAGAGCCAACCTCCAGTAATGGAGAAACATCAGAAAAATAATGATGGTTATGCAGTCTTTCTTCTTCTTATCGTATCGCCTATAGACACCTCTGACGTGGCTTTACACACCATCGAAAACTTGTTAATTATGCAGTAAAACAGTCTATCACTATAACGTTAAATATGATCAGTGAAATTCATCAGATGTGATGATGTTCTAATCTATCAGAACTCACCAATTCCTGCAAGCAAAACGGATTTTATACGAAAAGTCAGAATAACTTTAAAGTGAACACAATAACAAGACACGAAATAGACAAATAAATTCCTCGTGTATTTTCGACATGAGCTTATTCAGTAGATTTGTTAACACATTAAATAACTATATAACAATTACTGGCTAACAATATCTCTTTGTACGTGATTATTGTTAATTTGTAATCCCTTGAACTTCTTGAACCGTACTATGTAATTTCCAACTAAGAGTATTCAAAATGAATAGCAACAGATTTGCAATATAGTCTTTATTCTTTTGAAGATAAAGTTCAGAATGTAAAGAGAAGGTTTGCATAATACTAGACCTGTTCTCTTTAATTGTGAATGCACAATATATTTGATCAATAGATCGCCGCGCATTACTGTGCTGACCAATATGTTGCGCAGTCGATAATCATATGCTCTGCACTCACCAATGTTAGACGAGAAGCTTGCCGTGTTATAGTTGGGCCAACATTGCAGATAGTTTGATGCAATTATAGTCAAAACGTCTCTTCTTTATTAGCTTCGATATTCAAATCATCAACACTTAAATATTTTTTTGTGACTCAAAATACAGTGCATATTTATTTTATAACATGGCGTAGTATTCATTTCATTTTAAGGTGTTAATCATGAGAATTCTGAGAATAATTTTATAACGGTATAATAATGAAGTCTTACAAATAAAAAATACTTTCGACATATTTGGTCAAACATTTGTACCAAAGTTTAGTCCAATCCTCGTTGGAGAGGCTAGATTGCATAATACCCAAGTAATAGGTGCTCGGCTGGGTACGATACCTCTCTTGGGTAATCCGGTCTCATTTAATCATAAGACCGCACTTGTAATTGGCTTTACAGACATATCGGTAACATTTTCCTTCTGTATCGCCACCTGATGCACTAAAACGACAAAATTTGTTGCTACACTTGTCTTGTGTTCGGTTCAATAACAAGATTAGCGAAATACTGGTTCTATTATCGCATGACCGAAAACTGGAGCATTCACCTCCAATTTTAAGATTAAAAATGTAATTTACCCGAATACTTACCGCGAATTATCGATAACTGTTAATTAACGTTTCCCTTGAAAGAGTTTTATTTTATTTCAAACTTTTAATTTAATTAGTAATTTTACTTAGCAGTTCCTGAAGTTAAATGGAGGGGTGCATTCAATATTTCGTAATAAGTTAAATCTTAGGTGAATTTATTGCACTCGATGAATTCAGTTAGATGTCCGCATTCGTGAAATAATTTAGCGAGTCGAGTTCCAGAATCATTTATCACAATTTCATTGCGAACCTATTATAACATCCATTCAACAACAATTTATGTTCAATAACACTACTATGACCGGTTTGAACACCACCAAACAACTTACTCACCATTAATTTATAAAATAATTCCAATAATTCTATTACTTACTTATTCCTTAATTGTAAGAGAAAACACATTCTTCGCTAGTATGAAGTTTAATGCAATGTAATAAGGTTTATTTTTGGTCAAAGTTGAAACGTGCTGTGAAAATTTAGGATAGGCTTCGTAGTAAGCGTTTTTTAAAGCGTGGTTATTATCTTGAATTTATTTCGTGTACCTTGAATAGTTTTCTATTAGTGGCACTATATATTTGAAATACGATTTTTTTTAATGTTTTGTGGGCCTGGCTACTTTTTGTAGGCAATGGACAAGAAATCAGTGACGGTCCCTTTACACTTAAAGTCCTGCTGTGCATGAATTCATAAAATATCTCATGCAGCTTTGCCTTAGGTACGAAAGGAAAATCAATGATACATATTTATTCAGACTAAATACGGCTTCACATGAAACATTCGAGCTGCACACTTTGGTTGCTCAGGAGTTTAGTCTGCCGGTTAAGGGAAATATGTAGGCAATACATATTTATAGATCAATGAATTTATTTCCCTGATAAGGTAAAAGTGTTTCAAGTAGTATCTGTTCTAGAATTCAACGATTCGCTGAACACGCCATGTTATCTTAGTTTATGTCGAATTAAAATTGTTGCTCGTGCCACGTTTAACATTTGTGACATACAGACAAACTCGCACTTTATAGGTTCTACTTTTACCCTAAAAAATATAATTATACTTCCGCGGTCTAGTCTTGGAGTGCGCTTTCAGTTTCACCAGAAAATATATGTTTTACGCCTGCCTATGCTTGTCGCTATCCGCTCTCAATGACACTCCACCTTTCCATAATACAATTAAACTACAATATTTGCGTCTGGCGCCGCTCCTCGCTAAATTGATTGGATCGATATGTCATTGCGACGTAGATACCGATCTACTGTCGACGCAAGAAGTAGGTGCTATAAATACTGAAGATATTGAGGAGAAGTTTACGACTGATAATATATCTATAAAAGGAAATGCACGTGTTTTATTTAAATTAATACTTTCCGCTATAATTAAGTAGCCATTTGCTAAAGATAAAGAAAAAAGATAAAATGTATAAATAGTGTTATATTATCAAACCATATTAATACATGCGCAGCACACTGGGATATTAATCCGGGGCGCGTATATTTGCGCTCATATTTGCTCCCTCGCGAATGGTCGCGAAAGAATTAATATGGATTAATCTTTCCATAAGAAATTATCTATACTAATTAAATAATATAATTAATATTATTAAGAGGAAAAGTTTGTGAGTTTGTGAGGTTGTAGGGAGTAATCTCTGGATCTACTGAACCGTTTTTGAAAATTATTTTACCTATAGAAAACTACGTTATTTGTGAGTGTCATATGCTATAAATTAATCCGAAAAATGAAAAGACTTTTTCGTGGTAATCGGATTTATAAAATAAGTCGGAGAAAAAACGGTCGAACGAAATTGTTTATTACGAACGCCGCCTTAACGATTACCACCCAACGAAGTGGGCACGGGTCAGCTAGTAAAATATTGTATTTAAATTCAGGTAGTGTTGCGTCGTTCCGTTGTTGAGTTCTTTCTTTATTTTATTACTAAGTTTTGTTTAAGAAATTCAAGGTTTTACTATACTTCCTAATGAAGTCAAATATGTGTATACTAGTAGAAAATTGAACCCAATAGAGCAACGGGTGGGGTTTGAACTCACTAATCGTTCGCCAGTCTGACGCCTTTGCAGCTCGACTATTGTAGCTTATTCATTAAGTATTACGATTACTATCATTTATGATTGTTATCTTTCCATGTTTACTACGAATAAACATGACTACTATTCGTTAGTACTTGAGTTTGTTTGTAGATAAAACTTTCACTTTTATTAGGTACAATATTTCAGTGCTAGTTTAACAATGGACTACGAACTAATTGAAGTACGAAGATACTTTAAAGTATTGGCAATTAAAGTGTAATATTGAAGAACTATTTCTGCCTGATACTGTGATTAGTCTGGGCTTTACTAGTTTGTTTAATGTCTTAAACTTTTTCACTTAGTCCTGTCTTTGGCATCTTCTAAGATCCTAGGAAAAGTAGCGCATCTTGGAACAATTAATAAATCTAAGTTCGGTTAAGTTAGTGGAAAAAAACAATCGTAAGCAGGATTTCCACCTGAGTCCCTGGATGAATACGCCAGTCGCGCTTCTTTTCTATTTTCCTTCCATAAGTATTTAAAATTGTAGAGTTCGATAAATATTTAATTGCTTGCATGCTTATCTATTTTGCTGGTTGTACTATAATAATTCATCTTATGAAGGTAGAGTCACACATAAGTTGCTAATAAAATAGAGGCTGTGCCCTTTCGCTTTCACCGCCTTTCTCTTAGGTCGACAATGCTCTATGTTAATACCTCATAATCATATTCGGCGGTATCAACAGCTCTTGATCATTACATAAACTTATAACAAGTAGTAAATACTTATGTTTAAGGCCGGAAGTTGCTTATCGATCATTCGACATTTATTTTGGTTGTAATAAATTAATGATAAGTATTATAATTTTTGTAAGCTGATATAAAATAGCACTTTACAGTCAGCACAGAAGTCGATTAACACGCATTGAAACTACACCGATTGTATTGTTGGTTATTGTGATATGATGAAATGACTTCTTGTATATTCTGTTTTTATTTTATGATAAGATTGTAGTTTTGTAGCCTAGATACTTAGATGAATAGTTTCAACGCTAGGCTATTTTATAAAATTGGATTTTTTTAGCGATTTTTGTGGCTGACCGTACCTACAACGATGACAAGATGTTTGAGGGTATTTATTAGGCTTATTCATGCGAGTATAATTATTTAACATAACATACGTTTCATATCTGCATATATTAAACACTAAAACACATTACAATAACTTGGCAACGCAGTAAGTTTAATACAAGGTTAACAACTCGCAACTAAAACAAGAATTCATTGCAATAAAACCGTAAAAAAACGAGATTATTATGTGTGTCATTAGAAAAACTTATGTAATTATACTAAATTAAGATAACCACTGGGTGACCTCCAAATACTGGCCTGAATTACTGACGAGTTTAATTTATTTCTATTAGCGAAATACATATATGTTTTACACGTTAACGTAGGTACCGATATTTCAGTTGTCATTTTTTTTTGACAATCATTTGTAACTTGAATTAAAGCAATTTGTAAATAAATTGTCAGCAATTTGGTGTTGGCAATTTGTCCACAACAATACAATTACATTATACATACATTACAATTATTTGAATCTTACACCGTTTTTTCCATTTAGTACATATTTTTTATATTATATATTATTAGTTTCGCCTGCGGAATTCCCACCTGCCCGCGAGAACTCTTTAGTTCCCCTGGATAAAATATATCCGTGTCCTATTCCGTAATCTGAATTAACAATATAGGTACCATATTTCGTCCAGTAGTATTTGCGTGATTCATTATCCAATTTATTTCAAAATCAAAAACTTTCATGTTATTATGTAAGTAGGTTAGAATATGATAAGGTTAAGTGGATCTTATAAAGGCAAATTGCAACATTAAATGTTTAGTAAAATAACTTCCACTAATAAAGTAGAACCTAAATGGTATACTATATGCACAAACACATACCATGTCTCACTGCCGGGCCCTTAAGGGCCTGTTCTCATACATAGAAGGCACCAGCATTGATCACCATGCTAACTCAATGCATTGGCGATTTCGACTATCAAGTCCAGGTTTCCTCATGATATTTTCCTTTACCGTATGTCTGTGATGTCTTAGATTAACCAAGAAAGTACAGTCGCACTGGTTTATGCCAGATTTGGACCTACAACCTGTGGCTCAAAATTGGGCCCGTAACCATTCGGAACCACGACATCCTCGCCATTAATCACGACCACTAAAACACATTTTTTTAATGGGCAATGGAGCATGTGTGACTCATGATGGTAACCGATCAACGCCATCCGCATCGGCATCCTCAGAGGAGTTACTAATGCTGAATTATAATTTGTTACTTAACAAATACCTACTTATATATATAATAGAATAACGTGATGGAAGCCATTGTGTCTTGTGGTTTGGTGACGGAAAAGAATTTAGTTAAGCAAGAGTTCCACGTACCGGTGTATACCGCAAGAGATTGTGTTAACTATCCGATTACGAGATGCAAACGAAAGGGTTTAACCGCATAGGTAAGTGAATTTGCTTTTGCATATTATTGTGAACAGTAGGTAAGTAGAGGCGGCAACACACCGTAGTACATAATTAATTGTTAGATAGTTAAATTGCATTAGGGACCAAATGCCAATTAGATCTGTGTTCCTTGGGTGATTTTCAGGATTATTTAGTTGGCTAGTTTTATATAATGCTGGCTAACGGAGGTTGAACACTAATAATTGTTTTTATATATTCGATGAACTACTTACCTAGTAAAAATACTGTCTACTGTAACTGCTTCTCTGTCACGGATACAAATTGTCAAGCTATAAGTTTTTTTAATTAATTAATGGATAACATAGCATCACGCCTATATTCCCCGAAGGGGTAGCCAGAGGTGTGCACAGTTGTACACCCACATTTCACCAATGCTGTAATTAAGTCCCATGTAATAGGCGGTGAGCCTATTGCCATATATGAGGCACAATTTCAAACTTAGGGCTGCTACTGAGAATTTTCTATCAGAAAAACTCAATAACATTTTGCCCAACCCGGGAATCGAACCCGAGACCTCATGCTCAGCAGTTGCGCTTGGGACCACTAGACCAACGACGCAGGAGAATTTGCTGTTGCCATTAAGACAAAGTATAAAAAATAAAAATAAAACTATTTCACGTGTATCTATATATTTTAACTAACTAAGCGAACTGTAAGTATTGAATAGATTCAGGCGTTACTTTGCGGAAGTCCATTACAATCGATGCAAATAAATACAATATCTAGCTACTTCCACAATATTAGGGTAGTCATGCATTACCTGTGCACCACCCGCCCGCCCGTAAATATATGCAAAAAATATTTCCCAATATCTGGTATAAATATGGAAATAAGGCTAAAATATCTGGCTTTTACGTGGAATTTGTAACACGATTCTTCATAATTATCTTATAACGAACAGACAGATTCGCTGCGCGTGAAAGAGATTACTTTCTGTCTTCTCCTTCAGTGGGCGAGAAGGTTAATCAAGAGACGAAGTGACTAGCCGTGTAACTCAGGAAGAAATTCATTTGTTACCTATTCAATCTGCTTTGCGAAATTAGGAAAGATGGCTGGAAATTTGCTGTCGAGAAACTTGCTGTGTCGCGTGTTGCAAGCAAATATTGTAAGATCTACAGATATTAAGTCAGGATGAGTGTGCTTTTTTTTTTTGGACTTGGCCTCTTGCTGTTAACCCATAGGGGTTAGATCTGCGTAACTGAACAATAGCTATGGCGAGACAATTTGATGCTGCAGCCAGAGCATATTTTATATTACTACAAACTAAGCAACACAGCACTAAGGGCGTCCCCTGCGGGACTCGAGCCTCGGCTTAGGGCGTTGAGGGGACAACTAGGGACTATCTGGATCAGATCAGTTTCCTTATTATTATGGGTCGAATTAAAAGCTACTAGCTCGGCGCGGGCCGGCTCGAGCAAGGGTCGGGGCGGACATAATGAGATATTTCGCGACGGACGGGGACCACGCCGGCGAGGTCTATAACGAGGCGGTCGAGCGCGTCGGAGTGTGCTTGTGTGTCTGTTAGACTCTTGAACTACAGTGGTCCTATCATTGGGACGGAGGAGAGCGTGACGTGGTCGGCGGACGATGAGTGTGCATGTGCATGTGAGCCATTTATGTCTGCACCCACAATTGGCCACGGTACATAATGTGGGGTAACCTTTAGTTATAAAAAAGGAAACGGAAAACGGAACGGAAGGAACTTTATTGTATCAATTGATATGGAATTTAATATTGATATTTTTTTATTTTTTTTTAAACTTTGCCCCACACTGGGAATATCTTCCTGTATCGTGGGTGCGTTTCCAGACATATAATCTCACATGCACACACACCCAGACCCGGAACAATTATCTGTAGATCATACTAATATTTGTTCCGTGCAGGAATCGAACCTGCGACACGCGACGCAGCAGCCGGCCTCTCGACCACTGCGCCAACCGCGCTCAAAACATTAACTTTAATAATGAACTAAATAACACAAGAATTGAAAAGTATTTTTACCATCTATATTTAAACTTAATTTCAAACCTTTTTAAAACAAATCATAATTTTATCGTCTATCTACAATAGTTAGCTATCATACAATTTATTACATCACATACAAAGGCAGGTATGAACCTAGACTCTTCAGGTATCTAGGTCCTAATCTCCGCGACCTATTACACGGGTTGTATCATCAAGCTGGTAAAAGCGCTTTCTCCTACAAACTGGGTTTCTGTGTTGCGCGCGAGTCGTGTAATAATCACTTTTATATAATAATAATAATGTCTCTGGCATTTGTAGGCTTTGAAGATCGACATGCCGTAAAAATTATAAGTAATTTACTTGATTTGTAGAACTGGGTCGTCTCGGGTCATTTGTTACGATCGAATTTTTATTTGTTTCTTTATATTCGGAGATGATTTTTAATATCGTGGGTAAAACTATTAATGGAACTGTGAATTATGAGAAAATTTGTTATGGAATGTTTTCCAGTAGTATAGTCGCATTATATTTGTGTTCATGACTTGATATTTATTATGACTGGTGGGTTGATATTCAGATTTTATTACGTTTTAATACTCATTCTATTGATTTTACTTGGCAGGCATACAGACAAGCTTCTGTGTGATGCATTAATAAGATTGTAAGTACTTAAGTACCAAAGGTGTGAAGGCATTTCATTCTAGGGACCTAAAGATCAACTTACCAGAGTATTGGATATCAACCAGTTGCAATATTAAATGTACCAATAAATCAAGTTTATAATTACAATTAACAGCTTCATCCACTTTACTTAAATTTATTGTTATCATTAATATTATTTACTATGCTTCGTTAAAGACATTTATGACTGTGTTCTAGACGATTATTAAGACGCGTAACTACTAGAATTTCAGATATTTTGATAACACGATCTTTATGGAACCGACGTTAATTAGGTGGTAAGGGAAAGTACTATTGTCTTTTAGACAAGAATGGATAGTGTTAGGCAAATAAAGGCACCGCAAAGACCATTGGAAGCAGTATAGCGGTATAGTGGTATGACCGTTGGACTGACAAGTCGAAAGTCAAAGGTCGCAAGCAAAGCACCACTGAGATTTCAAAGTCATGTGCGTATTATAAATTAATTATCATTCAAGATATGTTTTTGAAAAAGCATTAACGCATGCTTAGCGAACTCTAAAGTTACAATATTAAATGGAAAAAGAATACGGTCGCGAACAGGATTCGAACCTGCGCCTCCCGGATAGATACTCCAGGCGCTCTGACCACTAAGCAGTAGAGGTCGAGATGGCTTAGTGGTCAGAGCGCCTGGAGTATCTATCCGGGAGGCGCAGGTTCGAATTAATTATCACTTGCATAAAACGGTGAAGGAAAAGATCGTGAGGAAACCAGCACAGAGAGATGTCCTCGGTGTGTAAAGCTTTGTCAGAGACCTACGGGAGGTTTAAACTCTGACACTAGGTTTAAGCCGAAGCTTTAACAAGAAGAAAGGTTTAAGCCACCACAAGTAATTGTACTGATAAAATTTATCAAAATCATTATTATTTCCTTGGTAGAAATTATAAGCTAACAAGATAAATCTTTGAAAAGCATTAACGCATGCTTAGCGAACTCTAAAGTTACAATATTAAATGGAAAAAGAATACGGTCGCGAACAGGATTCGAACCTGCGCCTCCCGGATAGATACTCCAGGCGCTCTGACCACTAAGCCATCTCGACCTCTGCTCACCACCGCGAATTCTTCTTCCATATTTTAACACGTCTTATGGCGACTTTATTGCAATCAATTCAGTACCTCAGTTTCAGTCTCCTGTATAGGTACTGAATTGATTGCAATAAAGTCGCCATAAGACGTGTTAAAATATGGAAGAAGAATTCGCGGTGGTGAGCAGAGGTCGAGATGGCTTAGTGGTCAGAGCGCCTGGAGTATTCATCCGGGAGGCGCAGGTTCGAATCCTGTTCGCGACCGTATTCTTTTTCCATTTAATATTGTAACTTTATAAGCTAACAAGTAATATATAGACAGTTGTACCAATGGTTACTCGTTACATGTGGTATGTGTATCGTGGAGGTGATCACTTATTTATGCAGCCGTGTGTACTTTACATAACAAATTGTATCGCTCTGAAATATTCAAGACTAGGTTAAGTGAGTTCGTGGGATTACAGAGAAAAGTCTGCAGGTGCAACATGAATAGTTGTTTGGAATAAATTGGATGAAATTAACCAGTTTCCCTTTATTTTCACGTGTTAAAGATGGTTTAGATAGACGTCGAAGTAATCTGCTATATTCAATTTAACAGCCAATGTAAAAGCCAGATGATAGAAATGAAAAGCTTTCAATTCTAATAGACATGTGGAATTAAAACCATACAATTTTAGGTAAGGATTTTTTTGTCTGATGTCTATTAATTACTTCCTTCCTCCTGACTTTTCAATAGCTGGTAGCAATTCTCAAAATTTTGCCTGAATCGGAATTATTATTAGACGTCAATAAAAATATCCATTTAATTCGACAGTATACCTCAAAAAAGCACACAAAAACGTTTGATCTAAATTAGAAAACAGTGTCTAGATAATTCATGTTGCAATATGGCTACCTCTGCGTGAATGTCTACGGTTCTTTACCATTTACAGCATCCACGGAAACCGAGTCACAGGTTAACATTGGTACTTAATACATAATAAACAATGTCCATACCTAATCGATTAGTTGTACATACAACAAATTGAAAGTGTTTATGTATTTTGCATTTCAATGCCTATATATAGATATATAGGTCGCCAATACGTGATAGACTTCCATTTTAAGGCTCTCTCACACAGATACGACACGACATTGCGACACGGCGTGACTCTGCCATCTATACTAATAAATTAAAGCTGAAGAGTTTTTTTTTGTGTTAACTGCTAATCTCTGGAAGTGCCAGTAGTAAGTATTTGAAATTTATTTTTGTAATTGATAGTTCAATTCTTGAGGAAGGCTATTAAACATCACGCTACATCATTTAGGAGACGAACAAAAGCGGGTAAAACCACAGCTCGTAAATTATATATTTATGAAGCCGCACTGAAAATTTATTAGTTTGCTGCATCGACGTAGTCGTCAATTTTGAGTTGAATTCGTGTCGCAATGACGTTGCACCAAGTGTAAGAGAGCCTTTAAATCCACTGCAGTTAAAGTTATGTTTGCAGCAGAATTATGATCCAATAATAAGGCAATAACAGTAAAGCAATGTAGGACTAAGTGCTAACCAAGTTGGCTGGTTACTAATCGAATTACACTGTAAACTCGTAAACGGTTTAGTGTTTATGGTGGTAATCAAATTAACGATATAAGCTTTTTATTTTTTCTATAATGGTGGGCCTTTTATTTCTTGCTTCTTTGGTCTAGAAGAAAGCGTGACTGTTGAGGTCGAGGTCTAGGACAGTGACTTAGAGATATTTTTTTTGTGTTTTTTTTTTCAGTAATAGCAGCGTTTGGAATCTCATGGTAATAGGCTCACTATTAAGTGTAGTGTTAGATGAGACTTCTTAGTAGCATTGGTGAAATGTGGGTGTTCATTTTGTTCCACAGTAGGTACCTACGCCTCTGCCTTACCCTTCGCCCGTACAGGCGCGATGCTATACGTATGGTATGTATATTTACTTGGTTCATTAAGCTAGAAGGATAGATAAAATAATTTACTTTAAAACTTGAAGTATGCTTGTGTTTAATGACTCTCTAGTGCCTTTTGAATACTCTCGAGATGAGGAAGTGGCATGTGTCAACGAAGGAACCTATAACACGGGACTTAATAACGGCATTGTTGGTGAAATGTGGGTGAATAACTGTAATTAACTTCTTTTTTTTGCCGGGTTGGAAATCTCCATGGATGCCCTCCGCTTTGGAGAAGGCGGAGGGGTCTGTCAGACTCTTACTGACTAGAACCACCCCGGTGTTCCCTCACACACTTAGGTCAGAACTAAGTACACTTCTTCCAACCTTCTCGGGAATTACCGGCGAGATAATGTTATTGATATTCTTCGTCAATTTTCAGTTATTGAGTTATTAGTTTAATTAATTTTCATTTCCTACAGTTGATAGTCAAATATTATGGGTTGATTTTAAAACTTTAAACCTTACTTTAGACGCCCACTGTACAAGTATTACGCTTGTGGAACTATGTGCATATTACAGATTAATCTTCCAAACGCATTACCGCAGGCGTAGTCAATTCTAAAGCTGCACAGGATTTTCGGATAAATATACTCTAGGCGTCCTGCCAACTGATCTATCCCGACCTCTAAATCCTGGAGAGCGCCTGGAGTATTTATGCAGGAGGCGCCACATAAAATCCTGCTCATGACCATATTTTTCTTTGCACAAATAATTATAATTTTGTTTAATTATTTGTGTATTTCCCTCATAAACCTATATACTCGCTTCCCTTTCCTATTTCCTATTTCTTAATAGATTTTCCCGGTAATTTATTACCTCTAATGAGCTGTGAATATGGTTCGTTACGGTTATTGCGATACCTAATAGTTACTTTACAATGTGATAATTGTAGGATATCATTATTGTTTGTAACAAATTAATGCAACATTGATTTCAGGAGTTTTATTCGGCCTACCGTGAATAAGGAAACATTGCGAGGAAAACAGGATCTATCAGACTAAACCGGGACTAAAGCGTGAAGTCTCGCGTTCGATTCCCAGGTCAGGCAGTGTTATTGAGTTATTCTGTTAGGAAATTTTCAGTAGCAGCCCGGAGTTTGGAATTGTGGGAATGATGGGAAATGGGAGTTAATAACAGCATTGGTAATCTGTGGGTGTACAACTGTACACCTGTGTGTTTATAGCAGATGTGTACATAGTTAGTACCTATGTACACTTCTGCCTACATCTTCGGAGAATACAGGCGTGATGCTATCAGACTAAATTCTCTAACACAGAGTGCCTGAGTAAGCGTGGTAATAATGCTTATCCTTTAATGTACGAGAAAAGGCATTGGCTAGGCAGTTAATATTATAACAGCAATACAGCATCACGCCTGTATTTCCCGAAGGGGTAGATAGAGATGTAATATTGTGCAACGTACAATCACATTGCACTTATAACACTTTGATACCAATATCTAATCTAGAACAAAGAACAACCGAATACAAGTTAAAGAAATATTCTAATTTATCTTTGCAGTAGGTATTAATTTATTTATTTATACGTACATGAACAACATTACAGATGGTCATCTAAAGCGTTGTACAGTGCAAATTAAAAAGAAAAAAAAAACTTAAAAGGACGTGATATAAAAAATATTCAAATAAGAATGAGTAAAAAATAAAGAAATATAAACACATTAAAATTAAAAGAGATGTAAACACACATTAAAATAAAAAACAAACGTTAAACACACATTAAAATAATAAGAATATTTTCAAACATCAGGTATAAAATTATTCAAATAAAGATAGGTATAAATGAACTATCTAGAGTTATAAATTTTTGTGGACAGAAAAATTCGGTCGTGAGCAGGATTCGAACGTTTTACAATTTTTACGTCCACAAAATTTATAAATTTAGTGTTCACTATGCATGCGTCAATACGTTTGAAAGCATTATCTGTATTTTATCTGTACACTCGCGAAAGTCCAAAATTGTACTTGATAATATTAATATTACTATTGTGTCTGCTAATTAGCGAGTCAACAGATTAATAGAGTTACAAAAAGGGCTTCAGTGTATTATGAACACTTTAAACAAATATATTTAAGTAGTACCTACTACCTATGTAAACCACGTAAAGCCGTTTATTTTACGAGCCGTACTAAATTAAATTTGCATACAATTCTACGTCGTTCTTGTGATTTTCTTTTCGTGAGATGTGACTTTAGGGTTGTAACCCAAAGAAATTGCTGCCAAGTTTCTAGGGTGTATTTGCGTTTATACGACTTTATAACAAGTAGGTATGACTCATAATGCCTAATTATAATTAGGGTTTCCTCGAAGAAAAATACCTAGTATATTTATCGAAAAATTCATGTATAGGCTATTTCACATCACGCTAGGATCCTTACGAACAGAGTAAAAAGAAAAAGAAAGGGGTGAAACCGCGGGGCATAGCTAGAGATAGAAAGAATAAATTTAAGATAATAGATATAAAAAATACAAAGAGAGAGAGAGAGAGAGATGTAGAAAAGGTAATATATTTTATAAAGTTTCCCAAATCGTGTTGGTTGTAAATTGACTCCTCTATAAACACGTCTGACGGTATTTTCTCCTGTTAAGCGCCTTCGTCGTGAATTAATACAGAATCACAATGTGAAAAGTCCGCAGCTGCGGAATAAATACATTATTATTTTTGGGAACAAATATGATCAGGTCTTATTATTTTCAGGTTTTATGTAGAAGAATTTTTACGTATTCTCAAGAAATATGTTCAGAGTTTATATTTTATTACTTAAAATGTTGTTAAGGCAATTTTTTTTTTTTTTACAACTAATTAATGTACTTGCTTATTGGCATTATTTCATAGTACTTATATGCCCATACTTATTTTCCGTAATACATATTATATAAAACAAAACATATTTAATAATTACCAGCGATAGGATTAACTGATTTTAAGCAGAAACAGATTTAACAATACATTTCTAAATTATAAAAGTACGTAAAAAAAGACACTATATACTTACACTCGTCGCTTACAAAAAGTAAAATGAAGATTTAAAATTATTATTTTTCTATCCACAAAAATGTATATCTTAAAGAGTTCGCTACACATTTATCTACGCTAAACATTTACCCGAAGATAGCTCACATAAAAACAAGTGCTAAATAAACACTCTCCATAAAGTTATTAAGGAGCCCCTGAGCCTCGGTCCATTAGCACAGGTGCACGTTCGTAGGTGGCACAGGTTCCATTACGGGACACGTGCCTGTTAATTTTTAACAGCAATTTGTTGTACGTGTTGGGTAATTAACAGATGAGGAACGAAATGTAGATGATAGGTAGAAAGGTATCTGATGACCGAGAAGAGGAATTAGTACTCTTGGACTACTCGTAATGTTTTGAATATTTTTATCCAAACCTAAAACAATAAAGAACATAATTATGAATAAATACTGGCTGAATTCAAATGGCGCGGTGTTCGAAATATCTAGAAAATAAAAGATTCAAAAATAGAACTTTATCTACTTTTTTTTTGGTCATTACCAGCAACATAACAGGTTCTTAATCATCAAGGTGAAGGTTGGTATTTATAACCAATAATAACCTT
This sequence comes from Xylocampa areola, assembly GCA_935421205.1. Classification (NCBI taxonomy): domain Eukaryota; kingdom Metazoa; phylum Arthropoda; class Insecta; order Lepidoptera; family Noctuidae; genus Xylocampa; species Xylocampa areola. The sequence goes on from OW285204.1 coordinate 17,721,397, forward strand.
TAATAGGTGCCAAATTAAAGTGTCATAAAAGTGATATAATTTATAATACCTAGTTGAATGAACCTAAGAAGAAAAAATATTTGATTGACATCCACGTCATCTATTGATTAATAAATTGATGTAAGTAATAAGATCATTAGAAAAGCAAGTTTTTATACGTGTGTATTAAAACAAGTTTTAGTTATTTCGTTTGTATAACTTGTGGGTATTAACTTATAAAAAAAATGTGCCCAATTAATCTTATAATATCAATCGTTTATCAGATTACAACAAAGTTGTACCTATTGGCAGTCTTGACGGATCACTTTTAATTTGTACTTCAAGTTACACTTTAATTTCATTGCTTAGGGTTCAAAATACCGCGATCTTATTATTTTAGAAACCGAAATCGCAACTCATACCCTTAAAAAAAAACTAAAGCAACAAATTAAGCCGCCCATATTAATATCAGATGTTTATCAAAGCGGTTTACAAACTCAATCTGTGTAATTTAGATGGAAAAACCATATACAATGGACATAACAAAAAGTTGACAGCAAATGAGAGAAGCAAAAGTTATTATTACAGTAAAAAATAAATAGGTATTAGTATTATGAAATGAAGGTAGATTGCTGCTAATAAAAAAATAAGTTCTATACGAGTACTTCTATAGTAACACGACATCAAACTCGTCTGGTCGTGACAAAGCGACTTCATAAAGCCATAAGGAAATTTATTTTATCTAAAAATAATTAGTAAGGTAATGAGATTTTAATAGAAAACGGTAGATTTTTCTCTCCAAACATGAATGGATATAAAGTTATTATATTAATTGGAAAAAGAATATGGTCGCGTTCGCAGCAGCAGTTCGCAGGATTCGAACCTGCGCTTCCCGGATAAATACTCCAGGCGCTCTGACCACTAAGCCATCTCGACCTCTGCTCACCACCGCGAATTCTTCTTCCATATTTTTAACATGTCTTTTTGCCGACGTCATTGCTATCAATTCAGTCCCTATACAGGTGACCGGACCGACACGACTAACTTTGTAGTTAATACAATGTCGTAAAGAATGCAACTACCTTAACTAGCTTCGCAAAGCATGCGTTAATGCTTTCAAAGATTTATCTTGGAATGAATGGATTTATTATATTTACAAATGAACTCGTTCATGACAATAACAAAAAAATTTACGAACTGCGAAAGTGCAAGTAAAATCAATTAAATAATGTTTCTTATGTCAGGACAGTAATTACCTGTGAAATGTAAAAAAATATGACTAACTAGAACTCAAGAAGCACATTTTGACATTTTAATCGTATAACCATTTTAGTATTCGTATTCGATTCGATTATTCGATGCAAAATTAAATCAGTTCCTTATACCTATGTACTGATCGATTTTATTACGTAACGCCTACATAAATCAATTTGCAAATTACACTTAATAATAATATTTTCTTAACATAACCGATTGTAAATACTCAATAGTTTCTAGAAATCACATAAGGAAACGTCTGTTAGGTACTGGCCATAAATATAATACCGGCAATTTATTACGACATTTTATTTTGACAGTGTCTATTCCAAGATGGCGATTGACATGTGCCACTTCTCAAGGTTGCCGATATTTCGAATTTTCATAAAAATTAATCGTATTGAGAAGGTTACATTTTATTTTTATTATCGCCCTTGTAGATATTATCTATATTATCGTGTAAATCATCATGATCCTTCCATATAATTAAGTAAGCGTGGGTGCAGCATGTATCTACTTTCTTTCAAATGCATCTCTTTCAGCACTCATCATCCTGTTTATTCGATTAATCGATTCTTAGTATAATTTTGCTCACTCTTTTCGGCGAAAGATAGCATCATGATAATTGGCAGAAGTAATTATATATGCGTCTCTCATCGGGCTTGTATTTCTTATGAGAAATATTAAAATATGATTTGCCTAAATATGAAATTGTTTTAATTGTGTCCTTATCCTATTCTGCCCCACAGTTTTTGACCGAGTGTTCGGTGATTGTAATTTATAGTTTCTTTGCATTCGATATCTTATCAGAGGCTGTTCAAATGAAATTTTTATTACTGAAAAGTACGTTGTACCAACAACAAAGTGAACGAGTTATACTAGTTTATGTATTATTCGAACAACAACGACCCAATTCTGTTGGCGAATAATGCATTTTGTCGTTTTACTTTTGCAATAGCTAGTTGATAGAAAAACTTGACAACGTGAGCTTGATTATTTTCTACTTTCGACTGAGGTATTGAGATTTAAGAGCGTCTCAATGTCATTCATAGTTATTGGAACGAAATTACTCAGATGTGAAGATAATTAGGCATGAAGATAGAAATATAATTTAGCATAGAAGAGAAAATTGAGAATCGATCTAGTAGGCTTGGAACGAATGAAATTCTTCTAAGAAATCGAGACTTAGATTTATTATCTGTCACATCAATAAGCTTCAATTCAATAATTTTTGGAAGATGTCACGTCTAGTTAGACCCACATTTTTAACCGCTTTCAAAATGGCGTTTCGGAGTAGAATCCCAAGAGCAGCTGTCAATATTTACATCTGACATTGAATATAATTTTTACAACTTGATATCTAATCAAACGGTTGATATATTAAGGGCCTGAAAGTTTAATGACTTCTTGTTTAAATTGTCCATTATACAGGCTGGAACATAAAAAAGTAAAAAAAAAAAATAGTGGATCCTTCAGACAAAAATAAATGTACCTCATCCACATTGTAAAAAAAATAAGGTACATTCTTTAGACAAAAATAAATGTAGATACCTCATGTACATTGTACGTTTTTTGTATGGGAAAATATTATTTATCTGATGGCCCCAAGTCTCATACTTATATTCTTTTAATCTTTTGCCTTGCTAATATCCAGACACAAGACACAATAGAAATATTATATTTACCAAGTACTTTGTACTTTCGCGAGTATATTCTTCTTTTCATCGTATGGTTGATGATGTAGTATTAAGAGTTTAAACTTCCCATAGGCCTCTGAATATGGCTTTACACACCATCGAGAACATCTCTCCGGTGTGCTAGTTTCCTAACGATGCTTTCCATCACCGCTTGCAAGTGATAATTAATTTATAATACGCACATGACTTCGAATAGTCAGTGGTGAGTGCCTTGCATTCGAACTTGCGGCCTTTTACTTGTCACGTCAACAGTCATAGACACCACTAGGCTATCACTGCTTGTTAATATGAAATCCTCTATTGTAGACTTATTGAATTCGCAGTCTAGCACACCTTTGTAGATTTTTTTAAATTCGCCGTGTATAGTATTTCAAACAAGTTTGCAGTAATAAATTCAAGAAGCATTAAGCAGATCAGGATCACGACGGCGATGAAGTGACAACTTGTTCACACTTGCACCACTGCACTGCAACCTTTAGGCAAAACACGTTTATGTCTCTATTGCATTAGAGACCTGTTTGTTTCGCAAAACAGAATCCGATAAGGAGGAACAATTACTTAATATTATGTGAAAGAAAGAAAGAAAGAAATCAGTTTTATTAAACAACACAATACCACAGAACACATATTGTACAATGTGGTCAGACATATTGTCGGCTTGATTGATGCAGTGGCTGAAAAAGTCGCTTCTACACTACGGGTTGCAAAATATATGTAATAAAATAATATTTGTAAATGTACCCACTATTTAAGAGAAATCTAGCTGCGGGACTATGTTTTCCAAAATAAAACTCTTATTATAATAAAACAACTTTTAACCGGATTAATCGCGTGTATTATTGGTTTTTTGTTTTTCCTGACGTTTCGAACACTTTGCAGCGTTCGTGGTCGCAGGAGGACAAGGAAGTCCTCCTGCGACCACGAACGCTGCAAACGCGATTAATCCGGTTAAAAGTTGTTTTATTATAATGTGTAGTGATCGCGCAAACCTAAGATATTACTATAAAACTCTTATCTGAAAGGACAGATAAAGGCAGATTAAACAATACGATTACATATTCAAATAAAACAAATTTTAAACAGATTAATAGTGTGTGTTATTTCGCGAAAGTCTGAATTTTTACGAAAACGACTTTCTAGAACTAAAAAATAGTTGGCGATACAAGGCTACAACGTTTAACTGACTCCTCTTCAAATCATCATCATCCCCCTGCCCTTATCCCAATTTATTTGGGGTCGGCGCAACTTATCTATATCTGGCATGCTGCTAAAGTTTTGGCTATGTTTTATGACCGGTCGCCTGCCTGACGTCAACCCTCTTTGGGAATGCTGTTGTTGGTGGTAACGGCTACCGATACAGTCTACTTCTATCTAGCTATGCCATACCAAATGTTATCCATGCGCCAGATTCCGACTGCTGTTCAAAAACACTTAAAATCCTGAACTTACTTTAACCTAGAAAAAACATGAAGACAATAAAAATATCATATCATCAGATCAATAAACAGTAGTAGTACAAAATGGTTGATTGACATGAATCAATCAATGGCTTAAAGGTACCGATAGTACGATACAATTATACAACAGTTGATTGATAAAAAATAATTTATTACTTTCACGTGTAAAGATTACTTGTGCGTAAAAATAATCACGTGAAAATCCAATCGCGGTACGGTCGCGTGCGTGTGCGCATACATTTTCGTCAAGGTCATAGAGGAATAATTTAAGTAAATTATCAAAATTACAATGGACGGTGACACAAAGCATGTTATTATTGTAGCAAGGCATAGACTACCGGCATTTGTTTTTGCTATTGTTTATGACATAACTTATGTTACTGCGCAGGTCGTTAATGGTTGCGTTTTTTTTACTAAGGTTGATATTAGGATGGGGTTGCTCAACTGTGGCGCAAGATGAGTTGAATTGAAACATTTTGTTAGTACACGATAAGGGCATTGAAGGAGACAAAACCGGAAGTTAAGGAAGTTGATGCAGGATGTATACAGATTGGGTGAGGTTTTGTGGTGAATACAGTAAATCTTTCAAACGCTTTAACGTATTCGTAGCGAACTCAAAAGTTATAAATTTAGTAAGTAGTAGTAGTAGTAGTAAGGGGACTGAATACATAGCGATGACGTCACCAAATGACGTATTAAAACGTGGAAGATGAATTTGGAGTAGTGAGCAGAGGTCGACATGACTTAGTGGTCAGGGCGTCTGGAATATTTTTCCGGAAGTCGCAAGTTTTGTGATCATTTTTAAAACGTATTTCTAATACCTACATACATTGATATATTAGTATTTTCATGTATTTATTTAATAGGACCTTTACACGTGAATACATTTTCTAGTTACTTTAAAACTAAACTTGCAACAAAGGTTCACTACAATAGTCAACAGGTTTGAGCTCACGACCTTCCAGCCGGGACACTGGGCAATTATCTCTCGCTACTCAGCCGAACATTGTTGCAATCTCATTTGAATATTTGATTAACTACAAAGCTTTCTAATTAAACCTATTGATATAGGTCACAAGCACCGATTAATACAACTTATATACAACCGGTTGTTATCAAACAAAGCGGTGTAATTTCATAATGATTTATTAATTACAGCGAAGTAAATTATCATTGTGACGGGAAATCTTACGAAATCTGATACAAAGATAGAAATTCTCGGGAAGTTGTGTTTAAAGTTTTAAAGGCTATGCTACATGGTAAGCGGGAGCGGTGCGTGCGATAAATACAAGGGTATTTGACATTAGTAGAGTAAGAAGCGTTATCTCCTGGGTTCGCGACGCATATGTTGAGTAAATGGAGTAGTCGGAGATATAATGTGCGATTTAATCGGTTACCGTCTGACATAGTTTGCCCTGCTGACGCGGAGGATATCCATATCAGAAAAAGGTGGTCTAGTACGGGCGGGCGGTAGGGTAACTCTAACAGGTTACCGGCCAAATTTCAAAGCAGCTTTCGCCTAGTAGAAATATGTTCAGACTTACTCGCACTGTCAATGTTGATCAACGGTACTATAAACAAACATCACAAGATAGCAGAAATGCTACCGGGCTAACTTATGAAATTTTTATAACTTTGCGTATGTGAATCATATTTCGGTCATATTTTAAGAGTAATGTCGCCGCTTCGCCATCCGCTTTCAATGTGACGACGGGCTAAAGCAAGTTGTTTCGATGATTTGGTACATTTATCTAGATCAAGACAAATTGAGATATTGCGTGCTTTGAGTGAAGCAAGATTGTTTGTTAGTCTTGCTTTCAAATAGCTTTGGTTTGCACCGCTGATTGAGTCGAAGTTTGGTGCCTACGTGGCTTATCGCGTGTACTAAGACATGTACTTAGATAATGTTCATATTTTATTCTAATGAGCCAACGATCTTATGATTGAGGATGTACAGAGCGAAATAGTTTGAACATTTGTTTCGATTTTAGAGCAGTATGATATATAATCCAAACGACATAGAAGTTTATTAAATATTTTCGTCAAAGTGACTTGTAGCTATTTTGATGTACTCAGTTAACTGGAAGAATTAGAAAAAGTAAAACTGGATTAGACCTAGTAGGCACAGTTTACGTAACCAAGTTCTTGCGGGTGCATCGTCTGAGAAATCGTAACCCATTTCTCATACATATGTATAACTTCCGCAGAAAGATAAAAACCACTCGAATTCCCATACAATTCTACCTTTTTATTAATTAAGAAATAAGAGTTGATCATTATGTTAATATCTGAAAACAGCTTCACAAATGTCATTATACATAACTGTATTCGTATTAATTAAGATACTCAAGTAGATAATTATGTAAAAAAAAAACTTCACAAAATCAGTTACACTCGTATTAATGTTAAATTTTATGAGTCGTCGGCCGCCATTGGCGCAAAGCGGCATACGAGTTCCTATTTCATTAGGTAATCGCTACATTTTTTAGCACATTAATTACTTAATTACATTTAATTGAACACCAATGAGCATTGCGATCGGAAAAAATAGTGTCTGTGTTTCAGAAATATACGAAGACAAAAAAAGGCAAAAACACGCTTTAAATCGCGTCGCGAGTTAACGTGCGTCGAGTCAAATCAAGTCTTAATTATTTTTTTGACGAGGATCACACTATGGATATGACGCGAGGCGACGTTAGATGTTCTTTGGACGTTCGCGATTTGCCACGTCGGGTTTTAAGTGTGTTTGGGCCCTTATCGACGGTTATGTAAAATGCGTATCAGGAATTCATGGCAGGCTCAGGGTGCGCCCATTGTTATTTTTATACTTTTTACAATTGTGACTTTTTAAATGTCTTATTAATCTAAGATTAACATATTGAGGAAAGCCTGACCTAATGGACTAAAATCGCAATCCATAGCGAGTAAGCATGGGGATCGATACTGGTTCACTGGTTTTTTTTTACATGGTAGAGGCCTTTGCCCTGAAGTGGGACAATTGCTTGTTGTGTATGTTATGTAAACGCGTAAGGTTGGAGAAGTGGCGTGGGACCGGGCGGGTAGCGCAGGCGTTGTCACACGCGACAGCGGAATATGACCTGTGAACCTTTATAGTACTTACTTGGAATTATGGGTTACGTGTGTTACTTACTAAGAAAATGCAATTTGAATGATACAAATCAGTGCAGTGAACAACAATGGCGGCTTTGCGGTTTTTTTTTGTGTAAAATGTGTAAATAAGAAAAGTTTTTGGATAACCGAAAAATCTCTAATTATAAAAACTAGATATTTCATCATAATTATTTCGACGGTTGCGAAGAGTATGTTGTTCCACACATTTTCAGCAATAAATATGTTAATGATTATTAATTATTGGTCATCTAAATTAGTTTACAAAAACTCACTTCCGGCGTTGCCACCAGCTTGAATTTTATAATAACTTCTATAAAGGTGCGTCAACGCTGTGAACATTAGTGCTTGATGATTATTCAGGCGAGAATTTGTATAGTGTGACCGTAAAATTGCGATCAACAATTTTTATTTATTTATAGATACTTCTATGTATGGTACGGTACATAAGGCGGACCTAATGCCATATGGCATTCTCTGCCAGTCAAATAATGAAATTTGACATTCTCTGCAAATCTTGCTTGCTCACACAAAGCTTTTTGGATTGGCTCCGGCTTAACTTCTGGCGAATTTCTGAGTATCAATCAGAATACAAATTTCTTTATTCAAATTAGGTTAAAAAAACGCTCTAGCTTCTTGCTAACGGATGCTTGGGGCTGGGACTTGGGACGGACCCTATGGAAACGATTAAGTAGTCCGTATTATTATTAGGAGCTACATTCACGTTTCGGCTCGCAGCTTCAATTACGTCACGCTCTCAGCCGGTATGACGTGGTCTTTGAGGTGAATGTGTCGTGGCCAAAGTTGCGACCACACGCGACTCACGCGCACCTCAAGATAATGTAGTACAAAGTTATTAATGAAGCGATCAGTTACATTGCTTATCTCATATGGGAATCGTAGTACAAAAGAACTTACATAACTGCCAAGCCTTAAATTCTTGAATGGGTAACATTACATGGTGCTTTTACAATGTAATTTCTAATACAAATGTTATTGAATGTAATAACGTATTAAATATTTCTACACCTCGAAAAAAAATCGATTTTAATCAAATACTGACATTTGTTTTTTTTGTCTTTGTCCTGACATTTGGTAGGTTCTATGTACATACATCTGAAAAATTTATAGTAATATAATAAAGCTAAAGGGCTTGTTGTTCTTTTGTTTGAAAAATATTTTTACCTTTGATAGCCACTTGGAAAAGGCTATAGGCTATTTAAAATCACACTACTGCTCTTAGGAGCCAAGCAAAAGTAATAAAATAAAACGGGTGAAACCGCGGCTTAGCTGGTATAAAATAATTCAAATGTTCGAAATAGTTTGTGAAGCTCTCAAGACAATACGGTGAAGTGAAACCCGCAGCCATAGCCCGTACTATAGTGACATATATGTCACAGATTATGACAAATTTGAAACGAAGAACAAATTCTGAGATGTGTCTCTTGTCACAGTAATGTCATGCCACCTGTTATCTGTAACCCAACCATGTAAAACGTTACATTTACGAACGTTGCAAAGGGTATGTATGGGTACAGTCGGCATCATACTATTCAGCATGTTCAGAATAATCGGAATCCTTGATCAAAGTTGATTTTTCGCATGACTTGGAAAGCGGATTTTCCGAGCCTAGAGGATATGTTATATTTTTTGTAAGATATATTTGAAAATTACTATCGCGAGCGGAGTTTAAATCCGTTACTGGATTGGTACTCAAAGAGCTCCTAATTATAATATCAACCAACATAATTATGGTATATGTTCTTTGATTAACAAACGACTACCAGTTTCAATCAAAAGTAAATCTTAGTTAAATGGATATGAGGTTGATGTTTGACAAATACAGTTCCGAAAATTTTAAGCCTTCTGACATACTTTTGTTTCTGACTCTACCAACCTTATCAAGTTTCCTATTTCTTAAAGATTGGATGTTATTGGTGCGGCAAGATTATTATTTGATAGTGGAATGTTTTTTTTTTCACTATTACTTTACCATAGAAACAGCGCTGTGCCTTTTTTTACATTTTTGTACATAGACATGCCAGTAATAAAATTCACAACGCGGCACTTAGTGTTGTTGGATATCAAATAACTATGGTTCATTCGAGAATCAAAATATTATGTTTTTATTTTCTTGCAAACTTGTGTTTATGATGAGTTATAAATTTAAGTTTCTAATAAATACGTACGTATGCAATGTTTATTTCGTATAACATTGTTTTGTAACCAAGTAAAGAATGTTTCGGTGATGTCGACCAAATAAAATAATGATTTTACTAAAGAGAAAATTCACACTGAAGATTATTTGAAAAATTCTAATTGAATTATCGAAGTTACATAGCATGACGCCTGTATTCCTCGAAGGGGTAGGCAAAGGTATAGGCGGTTGTACACCCACATTTCACCGACGCTTTTATTAAGTCGGTGAACCTTTTCTTTTATCAAAAATGGATAAACGTTTGTACACCAACTCGTCTGTGTCGGTTACCGACGGTGTGGCCGAGGATGGAGTACGTATATTCAGAATAAATCTATCTATAGTTGGGGAGTTGATGCAACTGCCCAGACCCGTCTCCCACAACGGTTGCACCGGACTAAATCCCGAAACACGACTAGGTCGCCTCACGGCATGGCTTCTTCCGGTGAGTGGTAACCAGCCGCGGCCGAAGCCTCCCACCAGAGTTATGTTGCCTGTTTTGTACCACCCAGGGGCCACGTGTATGGATTCCTTTTTAAGGGTGCTCTCCTACGGACGCGGGCAACTCAGCCCCCAAAACCTCAAAAGTAACTAACATAATATAGCCATTTAACCACGTAACACAAACCACCGAACAGGGAAATATGCGCAGTGTCATTGCCTTTGTTTTTATATTATTACCGCAACAAATCCATTAGTTTCGTACGCACGTAAAAGGATACTCTTAATTGATTGCTAACGAATCGCGTGCGATCGGGCCGCGGTGAATGTGCGAGTGTTTGCGCGGGCGCATGCCAGATAACGTGGCCGCTGATTGGTCAGATTAAACATCTAAATTATGTAGGTTAGTATGTAAGCACGATTGATACTCTTAAAGGCGTTTTATGTCAGTTATACTTTAGATAGTGTAACTTAGTATCTGTATTTACTGCTTGTTTTTACTGCTATTGGGGTATCATAGCAGCAATTAGCCTAATTGGAAGTCGGCTAACAGATCGTTCAGAAGTAAGATATTTGTCAATGATATGTGCTGCTTGTTAGACCGGTCTAGTTGTTCCAGATATTGAGATAAAATCCTTTGTAACTAAAGTAGTAAACTACATAATTATTATTACGAATTTAATTGGATAGATGTTTGCAATGATTGGATAAAATTAAAAAGAGTTTTATTACCTTAAATGTCTTAAAGATAATACGTCATGAATCGTCTGTAATAAACTTAAAACCAAAGCAAATGATAATATTCTACTATTAGAACAACATAGGTTTTGTTAATAATAAGACTACGCATTTGAACTTAGCGAAGTAAATATTTACATTGAGACAAAAAAGTGAATGCAAGTTAATACCAAAGCAACACCAATCAATCGTTCTATTAAACCTGGAAATCTAAACATGAAGTAAATAGAGTAAAGAGTATCGACATATATGAGAAACCGCAAAACAATGGCCGAGCAGCACGTGCGTGTGGTTACACAAGCCACAGATTAAATACTTTGTGTAATCTGTGCTTGAATCACTCAACCACCTGGCAAGAATGAATGGAAAAACGACTTTTGGAATACGGTGATTTTGTGTAAACACGGAATGATTGTGTAAGAAGAGAAGGAGAAGTGGGGGCGATTTAATCGTATCTGTATGCAATACTAACGAATTTTCTGACCCATATATGTGCAGGAGTGAATCTAATTTTACTTATGACAACAAAATGTATCCAATTCATTTACTTGACGCGATATATACGCGACGCGATATATACGCGACGCGATATAACCTAAGGTTGTAATTGGAAAGTTTCGTTCAGCAGTACGAATGGTTACAAGCTGATAATTATGATGAACGAACTGAGACAAAAATTATGCACTCGTCGTAGCTGTCATGATGATAGTAGTGGGTTTCCTTGGAGATTGAGACCCTCGCGATGTGTCTACGTGGCATAGGAGTGTTATGTTATGGCGGAGCACAGAGTGGACACTGGTTTGATCATCGGAGATAACGGTGCCTCTTATGTGCTGCGGCGTTTTTTTTGTCGGTAGGAGATCGTCATATACCTGGCTACTATCATCGAATATCCTTTCTGCAATAGTATCCAAATCTTTCGCAGATTTGAATCCGACACAAGATGATTTGATTGATTTACAAAACAAACCTTGATGCATGCTGTCTTATTTTACTTCCAGATTAGTTCAAAGTAATGCTGATTTTATGTGCAATCAATTCTGAGGTTAGTGGGTGTGCAGTGCTTAGCCTTTGGTTACAGAGACCACGCAAATTACCAGGTTCGCTTTCCGTGTTGCGAAATTGCTCGCGAGGAATTCAAAATATGTGAGTACAGTGGAAAATATGTGAGGACTGATCACGATTCTCTGGCAGTGTAAGTGATGCCATTATCTTGATTCTAGAAAGTACAGGTTGAACTTTCTTAAGAGCTATTATTTTGGTTGCAGTATTTATTTTTTCATAGACATGTTTAATATCAATTTAGAAATAAAACTAAGAAACTTTATATTCATATGACGAAAACCTTTTTAATAGGCACAATAGATAAATATCGCCGTGTATCATATGTGATACATAGGTCACAGGAAAATGGTTAATTTATGTTACACTGATACATAAATGATTTGGATGAAACTATGCTCGCTGGCCCAGTCTCAAAAGCCTCCAATTCAGATTCCATTTGATCAATTAATTATAAGTATAAGGACACAACTGCCTTATCTAACAGAAAAACTCCTGAGCAGTTTTTGTTAGTACAGTCATTGATAGAAGTGGATTAAGAAAAACCTCACCGACTTTAGTACTAATACTACTTAAAAGCTCTTAAAAGTAATAAAATCACATCACATTAGATCTGATTTAATCTGTTGGACTGGTAAATCAAGGTCACATAATCAAATCCAACTGACTTTTCGAAAACTTTCGCTTGGTTAAAACGGTGATGAAAAACATTGGGAGGAAACCAGCACATCTGAGAGATGTTTTTCGATGTTGTATAAAGCCATGTCAGAGACTTGCGGATGGTTTAATCTCTGACAATAGGTTGTTCATCAACCATACCATAAGAAACAGACGACTTTTTTTTTGACGACAAAATTGAAACTACTTCTACTCCAGTCAAATGGATTATGGTTATAGCATAGTAGGCATTTTATAAGTTTCGATGTGTACAACAAGTCGTGGTGACCGAGTGGTTACGGGCCCGCCTTCTAAGCCGCAGGTTGTGGGTTTAAACCTGTGACTTTCTAAATGTCATATGTACTTTTTTAGTTAATCTAAGACATCACAGACATACGGTGAAGGAAAACTACCCGAGGTAGTCTAGACTTGATGGTCTGAAATCGCCAGCCCGCAAGTCGTGACAGATGCTCGTGCCTTCTCTGTATGACAATAATGGGCCGGTGATGTTATGTACTCGGATGTCGCGTTCAAGTTCTTTTGTCACTGATTGTACCTACACCCACACAGGCTCACCTTTAGCGCGTACTACGAATTAATTCCGTCATGTCTCTATACAGTACAGTTAAGTTGCCATACATGGGTGTCACGCAGCCTCCGACCAAGAGATTATACCGACACGATCATAAACTTTTAATTGATCGCTTGAGGCTAGGCAGGGGGGGTCTTTGCAGCGTTAAATTATTTAGATGTTTGGAAAGAAATCTCTCTCAAGTTTTAAGTACATGATAATTAATTTGTAAACATGTAAAGTGGTCAGTTAACGTTTGATGTTCATGATTAAAAAAACTGGTATCTATTGCTGGACTGAGATTATTATATTTAACACAGACAAAGTTAACTATATTTTTTTAACCCTAAACTGCAAGGAGTGGAAAGAGGGTCGGGAAGCCTTTGCTCAGCAGTAGGATAAACTGGGCTGAAAAATAAATAATAAACATTTTTTGAAAAATTTAATAAAATTTTATGCAGAATCGCTAATCGCCAGGTGGGAGATACTATCGTCTCAGTGGTCTAGTGACCGCAGGCGCAGCTGCTGAGCGAGAGGTCATGGGTTCGATTTCCGTGTCGAGCAGTGTAATTTGGTATTTCTGTTAGGAATATTTCAGTAGTAGTAGCCTGGAGTTTGAAATTGTGCCTTAATACATACACATAACATAATAACAGCATTGGTGAAATGTGGGGGTTCATACAACGCCATACACCTCTGCCTACCTCTTTACTGAATACAGGTGTAATGCTATGTTATGTTAAGAATATTATTAAAGAACAAGGTTAATAAAATAGCCTAATTTTCAAATAAATCTGCATTCAAAATACGGGTCGGAATAATTCCAGGAATAAAACAATTTCTGGAAACGGAACAAGTTGTGATAATTTAGGATTACTCCCGGGTTTCCTGTCATCTGACAACCCTAATTATACCTACATAACCCTGTTCAAGTCGGGCACAATTAGCCAGGCTTTCAACTGGTTGGCGAATTGGTAACATATTTATGACCTGTTAGAGCTTTATTAGTCGGTTCGTTAGTGTAAGTACTACTGACTGTTCATTTCTAGTATTTTATGTTTCGGTTCCGTATTAATATGTTTCAAGTCCGTATTAATTAGTCATTTTAATTTAAGGTTCTGCTTCGTCGAAAATTTCAGGATCGAATTATTAACATAAAAAATGTTTGTTTGACTTTGGAATCTATTTTGATGTAGCAAGAAACTAAAATAAATTTTGAGCATTGATCTCTTTTCGTAACATTCACTATAAGAGAGGGAAAATAAATGATCTGCTCCATATATTTTGGTCGAGTTTGACGACATTTCTATGGCGTAGCTGATTTCTTTCGCACTTTCGAAGTTGATTCCATCATAAAAGAAGAGATGTCAAATTCGAATTTAAGCATTTCAACCTAATGGTCGTAAAACCAGGGTGGTTTTGGGGGTTCAAAGCCCTCCGAAATTCCAGACTAGAAGTAAAATTATTTTTATTGTACTTTATGGCTACACTTGTTTCATACGTGAAAGAGATAGCAAGATAGAGAAAGAACGGCAAGAAAGTGAAATAGAAGAGCTTTCAAACGAATATCAGTTTCAATCAAAAGTGCACCTTGATTAGATAGATATGATATTCGGTACATTAAAATCTGTAAAATAAATAGTTTTTTTTTATGTTTTAAAATTCACATCTACGACGTCGTCCAATCAGCGTTATCCACCCACCTTCAAATAAAGCGGCATTACTATTCAGAGCATGCCAAAGGATATGCATAGAGAAACAATAAACATGTCGGCGCAGGCGCGGGCGCGTTCGCCAAACGTAAACACGCAATAAGCTCTCGTCAGCTTTTGATACAACGCAAATTAACTCAATCTATCGGTGTGCTGTACACTTTTTCAATAGTAGCGTTTTCATTATAATATATTGTGTAGCGATAAAATACATTTTAATGTTCCATGTGGAGTGTTTTGTCGTCTAAATGAAATCCAAATTGGTATCCGAAACACCTTGACACCATAAAGATTTTTGAATGTTGAATATGAAAATATATAGTAATATCTTAGGTTTTCGCGATCACTAAGTATACATTATAATAAAACAACTTTTAACCGGATTAATCTCGTGTATTATTGATTTTTGTTTTTCCCGACGTTTGGAACACTTTCAAACGCAAACGTAAATAATACACGCGATTAATCCGGTTAAGAGTTGTTTTATATGAAAATATAATTAGACAAGTTTATATTAAGAGTTTGTAAAATATTTTGGCATATATATATTGGTTATATTGGGTAAAGGAGAAGAAAGAAAAACATACACTCCAATAGACCATAACTTTTATAATTTTCTCATACTTTT
Source organism: Xylocampa areola (assembly GCA_935421205.1). Classification (NCBI taxonomy): domain Eukaryota; kingdom Metazoa; phylum Arthropoda; class Insecta; order Lepidoptera; family Noctuidae; genus Xylocampa; species Xylocampa areola. The sequence goes on from OW285204.1 coordinate 17,736,922, forward strand.
ACAGAATACCTTGCGATGCAGTGCCCTACACAATGTGTTCAAAGTGAAATTAAACTACTCTACGTATCCCTTATGATTAATATTATTGTGTGGTTGTAAAGACTAGACACGCAAGAAGAACAAACTTTGGTTCACGGAAAGAAAGATGTAAGATCTTGGGTCCAACCTCATCCAAGCCGGGATGGTATTTGAACAGTGCAAAAAACCCATGGAATAAAAACTGTGCAGTTCAATATGTGGGACGGTTTATGTACCCTAAATTGGCCGGCTCGGTGCAGCGCAACGATTCCTCTTACAGGGATAGCGTTGCGTGAGAGATGCCCTTGGTGACGCTAACCGTTACAATCATGACGCCTTTTTTGCCATTTCAGCTGTATACAAATGACTGGTATCAAGCTGTGATTTGAATCAAAACAATTGACTAGTTTAATTGTTTTGATTCAAATCACATTTAAAGTGTTGCGAACTTATATTACAATTAAATTGTTTATTAAATTATACATGCCATTTTCGTCTCGTATATCAGTTGTTTTATCTGTTCTAAATTGATTCAACGAGCCGCGAATATCGTGAACTCGCCCATCACGACAATGACCCAATGCTTCCTGCTTTAAACTAGTGTGGACAAAAATACGTATTCAATTTTTCTTCTTCAAATAGTCAGTTACCTGCCACTAAAATCTTATCAGAATCGGTTACGCGGTTTGAAGATTAACCGGAACAAACAGACAGACAGACAATAATGTTAAATACAGATTTTTAGGTATATATATCTTTGACATTAAAAACAGATACTTGGATTTTATTTATTTGTATCGATGTATTGATATTGATTAATTATTTGTATTGATAGTTTGGCCAGACTGCAAAGTAGACTTGATTTGGCTTATTCCCACGGGCTTAATTTTTGTTTAACTATCTATTGTCTATCAAATTCGAAAGTTTATTTATTTAGTATTTACATACGTTCTTACACTGTCGAACATGTTTGTAAAAAATTACAGAAAACTTTGACAGATAACAATAATAGAGAGCAGTAATGTTATGTCATATGAGTAATACCAGTTTTTTTTTTTTTTTTTTTAATGTTTTTTTTTTTTAAATGACATTGCCCCACGCTAGGAATTTCTTCCTGTATCGTGGGTGCGTTTACAGACATAATCTCACAAGCACAAACACACCCAGACCCGGAGCAATTATCTATAGATCGTACAAATATTTGTTCCGTGCAGGAATCGAACCTGCGACACGCAGCGCAGCAGTCGGTCTTTCGACCACTGCGCCAACCGCGCTGTCACAATATTTGAGCACCTACCTACTGTGCAAGCTCAAATTGCACTTTTCTTTTTTACAAAAAAGCGCATTTAGCTGGCAACCCCGTCTGTTTGTAAATGAGCGTAGTGTGCAGCCGCTCGGGAAATACTCCCAGAGTTTTTATTTATCGCTTTCCGAGTTGTTAACTTTATTGCCTTTGTTATTTTTAGTTTTAGGAAACGCTTTTGAGTTTTGTTTTGTTTTTTAGATCGTGTCAAGTAAAAACGTTTCCAAGTTGATTGCTTCTACGAAGATTAGAGCTTTTTGTACTTATTTATTGTATTGCCATGGCACATAATGTTTATGTAATTATAATTTTTACTTATCCATTACACGTATGACGTAATATTCAGCTTTCTTCGGTAATTTTGTAGTAGTACACCAACTTACCTATAAAAGAAAAACCCAATTTTAGAACGTCGATTCAAACACTTTAATTACATAAAAATTATCAGTCTTAACATTCATGCAACATAGAATCAATTTCAGTACGTTTTTTTTTATAAAATGTAGTTACAGGCAGACTTTTATTAAATAAAATATTAACCTACATACACAATTATTTATTAAAACAGCACATCCAGCCAATAAAACCCAAAGTATAATAAACAGCGCAACTAACACAGAACTAATTTAATTAATTTGCGCTAATTGTCAAAAAAACGAGCACAATGCCTTATTTACGGAGTCGGTGTTTCCGTCCATACAATACAATTCAATGAGTGTACACTCTGCCTTTTGTCTATGAACTCACGGCAGTTTTTTGTACCTAGATAAAACAATGACAGGTTCTTGGTCTGAATTTTTTGCCTGTCTCAACTTAATTGATAAGGTGATTGAACTAGACACTGCAATCAAACGTCCCGTAGAAGACAGATTTACAGTAAAATGATCATGTCAGGTCATGAGGCTATCACCGACACACCGACGATAGCTACCATTGGTAACACCAAGTTGGACGACCGTTGGATTGACAAGTTAAAGGTCACCGATTTGAACCAAAGGCACTACTCACTTTTCGTAATCATGTGCAACAAGTTCATCAACACTTGCCGAACGGTGAAGGAAAACTTCGTGAGAAAACCAGCACACCTGAGAGATGTTCTATGGTGTGTAAAGCCATGTCAGAGGTTTACGAGAGCTGTTTAAACTCTGGCACTAGGTTGTTCATCCAGAAGAAGGTAGTGATCATGACGGATGTAAAAAATCTAGAAAGCCACCATGCTTATTCTGAAGAGAATAATAACTATGAGTTTATGCTGTTATTTGAAACCCAATCAGAAACGTCAAGTACTTACTACATTTGAATTCAGTGGAGTGACATGGAAATTCTACTAATATTATAAAACTACGAAAGTTTGTGACGATTGATGGATGTTTCTTACTCTTTCACGCAATAATTTCTAAACGGATTCTGATAAAATTTCGCACACAGATAGTTTATAAATTGGATGGAACACAAAGTATACTTTTTATTCTAACTGGACCCAATTCTGATGTCCATGCAGACAAAGTCAAGTCGCGGACATAAGCTATGTAGTTAGTCATAATTTAAAGGATGATTCCAGATATTCAGACGAGTCTAACAATAGTTTGTCCATTTATGATTGAATAAGGACAATATCCGCCCTAAGTAAATGTTAAAGGTGTCTGACATTTACAGCGAAATTACAAAGTTAAATTAAACTAGTTTCTTGGATTGTATCACAGTTATTAAGTCCACTTGTGACCATGAGTTGTAAAGGGCTCGAGACATCGGGAAATGTGTCAAGAAATTAATACCTATACTGCGAAATCTTGAGAACTACTTTCATATTATTGCCTTCGTCAATTTTGATGACGGTATTAAAAAAGGCACACAATTAGTACGAGTTATTATATTCGGCTTGCTTGCTTTGTTATCCCGGAAGTTTTAGAATTTTATCATACCTAATCAAGAGTTAGTACTATAATCAATCTCCCTAGCCTTTTTCCAGTTACATTGGGGTCGGCTTCCAGTCAAACCGGATGCAGCTTAATACCAGTATTTTACATGAAGCGACTGCCTATCTGACCCACAGAACCCAGTTACTGGGTAACACGATATCTCGTGTTATGACCGGTTGTCAGACTTTTAGGCCTCTGACTACCGTAACGGCTGTCATAGATCTTAATTTAACAACCGGGCCCGATGGCTTAACGTGATCTCCGAGGCACGGAGGGGTCTCAGTATGGAATGGTGATCGCCAATTCACAGATCGACCGCAGCAAGCTCAGCTTAACTTCGATCGATCGACTGGTGTGGTTATTACTTAGCCACGCGTCCCGAAGCGAGGTAGGTAGATACTATTTATAAAAATATTTTGTTAGATTTTTTTCGGTGTTTTAAATCTTGTCTGTGGACCAACCCGCACTTGCTCTCTATCCCCTGCTTTCAAGTCACGGTTGACGCAGTAGTGGTTACAGAATAACGAACACAAAAAAGTTTTGGAGAAATATTGCGATCCCTAGCAATTTATTTGAGTAAGATAATAGACCTTTTATCTTAAAAACTCCAAGATATTTTTCAACCACTTAACTACTAAAACTGCAAGTTTTAGTCTAACTTCTCGATAAATACTGATTTATTGCCAACTTAGCTCTAATTCGACTTCAGTATAAATGGAAATTTAATTTAAAACGATCTCTTTAAAATAAACTTAGTTCTTCTGAAACCAAAATAGCAAAAATCGTAATTGAGAATTCGATTAGGTTGGATCGTAAATTCACTTTTAATTTCATGGCACTGGATAGTGAATACATTAGCAAAGTTTAACGTGTTTAGTTTAATGTTCTCGTGCAGTTAAAATGGCTGAATTAATTCGCTCTCGGTATTTTTATTTACCTTTAAATCGGAGTAGTTTTGAGTACTTAGTTAAATCGATTAGTTCAATTAGATTAAATTCTTTTGGAATTGGACTTTGAATAGATCATTTGTTTTTTATTAAACTTTTTCTATTTATAATGTGTAGAGTATTATTAGTTTTAATTAAATAGTAGGGTGTTTATGGATCATTGAACCTACAACTGAACTTCCTCATGAACTTATATTTCAGCTACAGAAAGCTCCATCCGACCGACTTTCTCTTATAAACATGTCAAATACTAGTGTCTATAAAGTATGATTGACCGTATATTATTTTTGGCTTATCAAATTAGCATATTAACAAAAATTTCCACGCCACGGGACCACCTTGATCAGTGTCTATATCCTGAGAATGTTCGTACATTGGAAGGCAGTTGAGCAAATGCCATCTTGAACATACAAAAAATATAATCCTCTCCGTTAAGGCATCGAAACGAGTTTTTTTTAAACTGTTCTAATCAGACTACAAGCTTATTAAGCCTATTAAAGATTTCTTATCTAGAATTTTTTTTTAATGGCGCGCTTGTTGCACTAAATACAATCTAAAACTAATGATCATAATTTTATCACCGGTTATTTATATCGTGTTGCAATTGATCGTCATAATAATTGCCAACCTATCGCCCCAGTTATCTGGCCTTCAGATTTGAAGTTCAAACACTTGCACTGGTGTATAATTACTGGATTATTGTAATTATATGTGTTGTGATTTCAACATCGGTCTTAATCGGTAATAACTTTACGCGTTCTGTGACACACTGGCGAATAAAATGGGCAACTTGTGTATAATTTTACGTCGCATACTTGAATAGGGCCCGGACATGTTAATGCTCAGTTTACATTACGAGAGAGAGAGAGAGAGAGAGATAGCGCTATTGGTTCTGTATAGTTCCATTAGCGTCACTCTTTATCGTTTAAGAAGACATCAGTATTCTTCATTCATTCATTCAGTATTTAATTCGATATAATTCATCAATAATCACTGACCTTTTTGTTTAACTATATATTTGAAAGAATACATGTCAATTGTTACTAGTTGATTTTTTTTTGTTTCTACTTTGCAATATTTTATTGATATTAATACTGTTATTGCGAGAATGGTAGAATGGTCATTATATCTTTGCCAATAACAATGTAATAATCTTGCAGCATAATAAAAGTTTCATAAAAAGTATTATACTAAACAATTTATTCTTATGGTTTATTCATTAAAAAATATAATGTATCCTTAATTCCTCAGTTTCTACTGGATATTTTCCGAGTGGCTGGAAAGACTCCCAGATTATTCCGTTACCCAAAAAATCTAACCCTAAATCCTTTTCTGAATACCGTCCCATTTCAATCCTGCCATTCCTTTCCAAGGTTCTTGAACGCCTGACCCACAATCAAATTAATAATTTCCTTTGTAAGAACAATCTACTCAATCCTTTTCAATCCGGGTTCCGTGCTGGTCACAGCACTACCACGGCCTTGGTTCATATTACGGATGATATCAGGTCGGGCATGGAAATCGGTAATCTTACGGTACTTGCATTGCTAGACTTTAGTAATGCTTTCAATACCGTTGATTTCGATATATTGCTCGGCATACTATGCTCTCTTAACGTATCTCCATCGGCGATACACTGGTTTCGTAGTTACTTGTCTGGTCGTCGGCAGCGTATTTGCATTGAGGAAATTTCGTCTTCTTGGTGTAATAATACTGCCGGTGTGCCTCAAGGTGGCGTTCTATCTCCTCTACTTTTCGCAATTTTTATAAATTCCATATCTGATCAACTACTTTCTTCTTACCACCTTTATGCAGATGATCTACAAATTTATAATAAAGCCCCCTTTACAAAACTCACTGAGGCCATTTACACCTTAAATATGGACCTGGCTCGAGTCTCACAATGGAGCAAAAGATACGGGCTTACAGTCAATCCCGCAAAGACTCAGGTAATTGTGGTGGGCAGTTCCAGGATGATTTCTAAGATTGACTGGACTACGCTTCCTCGAGTTTATTTTGATAACACTTATATTCCTTTTAGCGAACATGTTAAGAACCTGGGGCTAATTATCGATAGAAACTTGTCTTGGACTGCTCATCTGCAAGAAACCAGTCGTAAGTTGTTTGCTTCCGCTGGGTCTTTAAGAAGATTGCGCAATTTTCTTCCAATTACCACCAAAATTGCGTTAGCACAATCCCTTCTTCTTCCTATCCTTGATTATGCTGATGCTAGCTACCTTGATCTCACTGAAGACCAATTAGATAAGCTTGAGCGACTCCAAAATTTTTGTATTAGATTCATATTTGGCCTACGCAAATATGATCATGTTTCAGACTTCCGTATTAAGCTCAACTGGTTACCTATCCGCCTTCGCCGAAATACTCATATTCTTTCTCTACTTTACAATGTGCTCTTCCTTCCATCTACTCCTTCTTATTTAAAAAACCGTTTCCAGTTTCTAGGTGATACTCATACGCGAGTCCTGAGATCATCGGAGAACCTAAGACTGAAGATGCCAATGCATTCCACAAAATTTATTGACAAATCCTTTTCAATACAAGCAGCGCGTTTGTGGAATGCATTGCCGGTCTCTATTCGACGTGCCCAATCACTTCCAATATTTAAGAAATTGTTGAAGGACCATTATCTGTCTTTACCGTTGCCCTAAAATAGTTTCAAACACTACTCATAAGTTTATATATTATGTACTATGAATCTTTTTATATTTGTCTAATTATGTTATTAGTATGTTATACTATATTAACTGTAATAGTATTTATGTACACCGACAGCCCTTAATTTTTATTAATGTATCTTTTTTCCATCCTAAGGTTGCCTGGAAGAAATTGCCGTGTGCGATAAGGCCGCCCATTGTACTATTTTTATATAATAAGATTGCTTATTGTATGTTCATGGTGTACAATAAAGAATAAAATAAATAAATAAATAATGTGTTAGATTAATTTATCATATTTCTTAACTCCATTCACTTATATACCTATATATTTTAGGAGTCATTAAGCAAAAATTATGTTATTTGCCAAGATGAAGATGATTTCAATGATTACTAATGATATCATCATCCGCCTGCCCTTATCCAAATTTATTTGGTGTCGGCATAGAATATATCTGGAATGCTGATAAGTTTTAGCTATGGTTTATGACCGGCCGCCTACCTGACGTCATTTCCCACTATCACACTCCACTAACCGGGCTATGATTAGTAATGATGTAATATGTCAAATAAATTTTAAAAACATTGTACCTATATTACGAATTGTAAGTGTAAGTTCAATATATTTCTCAGGTGGCGTAACAAAAACCTGAAAATACATGTACTGAGTATGTCAAGTCTTTGATTTTGTCAGAAGTAGCCGTAAGAATTGCAACAATATACAGGTCAAACAGGTTTTACTCGTCATTCTTTAAGGCGGTATAGCGCAATACATTTGTTTTATCTGTGGCATGGCTTAAAATGGCGCTGACATTATCAGCGTGGCCGAGCCGACGAGGGTAAACGTATCTTTGGGCTATTCGGTCTAATAAAATATGAATCTGTTTTGTTTTCAGATTAGCCTTTATTAGATCGTTTGATTTGGATATAAAATATAAAGCCTTTTCTTTGGCAAGTTTATATACATTATACATAATTCGTGAAATGACAACATTTGTGAAAGCGTTTAGGTGTTCTTCTTTTTGTATTTACAAAGCTCTTGATTTATTTCTTATCTCACCTGTATCAAAATTAGGATCTACGTTACCAACTTCAGGGTTCCTAGGTGGATACCTGGAAATTACTTGCTTTTTGTACCAAGCTCTGAACTTAACTTCCAAATGATAGCCTGGTCGATCTTGTAGAGCATAGTGTACAGCACACACACACAGCAGGAGCACGTGTAGAGCGTATTGGATTCCTTTTAACCGACTTCAAAAAGGAAGAGGTTCTCAATTAGGATGGTATATTTTTGTATTATGTTATTGGCTAGCAAGTATTCCATTTTTTTTGTATAGTTAATGTATTGTTTTAAAGTTCTTATTGAGAATTCCACCCTAGTTTATTACACATATTTTAATTATTTTCCGTATATTTCTTACTCATACGTATTTGTCGAGGCCTCAAAACCTTACCTAGTCCATCAAAACTAAAATCCTATTGTTATTATAAAGGACAATCTATACTGGAAAACAATAGCTCTACTTTACGAAGACAATACAAATCAACTGTCACGGATATATGAAATATCACCGTTAGCTAATTATCGTCACGGAGAAAATAGTCGGAAGTAGCAGTGACCGGCATTAACAGCAGCTATTATTGTTAGAACAAAACGGTGTAGCAACGAGCTGGCGTCTCTCAGGTTGACGTTATCGATCGATCTACATCTGATACTGTGGGGACTTTGAATGTGTGGTACGAACACTACGAAGGTCGGATTCTACTTGGGGCTGCCTTAAAATGCTTGTTTGGTAGTACTGCATTCTGTCTCTTTTATGCCTTTTATGGATATCTGTGACGTCATAGTTTTGGTAGGCATTGAACTGAACTGTAGTGGTAGCTCAATTAATTACAAGTTTTGGGGTATGGGGTATGTTTGGGGCAACTTGCAACTGAATTTTAAGCCATTTGCCTCTCCTCCCCATTGTCGTGGATTTCATTCGGGACTCGTATCAACTAAACTCACTCAGTCTGCCTCTGACCGTTAGTGTCCCCTGATTCAAATTTAGCTGACATTGTCACACACGGTAACCTAAACCGACCAGGTTTAGGTTACAATGTTAGATTTATAAGCTTCAATACTTGGTTTGTTTTTCAAAAGAGATAAACATATTGTACTGACCTCAAATAACTTGTCGTTAACTAAACTAGTTACTAATTCTATTGATCTCGTAATACCTTAAATTACGCGTATCAATTATGTCAAACAGTTTATGTAATTGACTAATAATAATATATCATACTTATTCATACAATTTCCTAAATTTATAGTTTGTTATTACATAATCTCGAAATTGCCTAGTATTTGGTGTGCAGGACGCCCACGCACAGCTACCGATAACAGTAGCTGTTAATATTTAGTGTTATTCTATCAATGTCTGTAATCAATATCTGGAAATAATTAGTTATAAATAGTATTAGATCATGTATTTTGTTATTCGGAACACAGAACAAGAGAGTTCTGATTGGTGGATGGAAATTTTTGAACATGGTTGCCCCTGCCACTACTTGCGACCATACAAAATTGTATATAATCGGAGCATTGTAAAATGTCAGTGCAGTGCAGTTCAGTTCATTATTGTTAAGTCAAGATTGTTGTTATTATGTTAAATCAAGAATAAATAATCTTCAAGCGAACCGGGAGTTTAATTGAACTCGTGAATATCCTCCAACCCAGTGAATAGTGTGGGGTCGGCAGAGCACTCCGTACATTTGGAAAATTTTGTATACAAGTAGCGGCGCCCCTTAATAAGCCGCAAGTTTCTTTCTACCCTCAATTTGATAGGAATAAAGACCAGACATCGTCTTGTGAAAGCTTTTATTGAACATGTGTGTTTTTCTCATGAGTTCTTAAAAAATATTTTTTATGGAGCCAGTACCCCCAGGTAAATACTTTAGGCTTTCTTTCTATACCTCTAGACACCATGTGTGCAGATTCAAATCCTGCTTAAGATCATTTTCTTTCCATCAAAATTTGCCATTTTAAACACTTCGCACCTTCCTTACACTATCACCTTTAGTCACAGCTTCTACCTACTGTAGTAACTTTCATCTCACCACAATCCTTAATGGTAAAAAAAGAGCATATATAAAACCACACCTACCTTCTCTTCTATTAAATTGCCCTCAATTCCCTGGATCATATGCACAAATATTGGCCGATGGCTGTATAACTCATCTGGGAACACTATCGGCGTGTCTCCGAATAATAATATATTCACCCGCCATATTGAACGCCCATGAAAGGATTATGCATATTCGGTTGGACTACGCCGAATAAACTGAAAACTTGGATCGAAAAGTTTGGTAAAATTTGTTTTGCTTACTTTTTAGGGTTCCTTACATTAAAAACAAACACTACGGAACCCTTGTAGAATACCTTCGTTGGAAAACGGTAGCCATACAGGATGCTTTTATTGTCCGCCTGTACGTCTGGCGAGATTTTTTTCTCAGGAAAGGGTATCAAGTTGAAATGAATGCTTAGGTCTTTAGCTTAGGTGCCTTAGAGATATAACAAAAATTCAAGCTGACTTTAGAGTCATCGCAATCAAAAGATACGGCCATTTCCGTCACACATTTAATGCTCGCAAATTCCCTGAAAACCTATAGGGTATTGGAGGTATTGACGTAGAATCATGAAATTTGGCAAGGAGTAAGTAAGGTCTCACTACACAACTATAGGAAAAAATCCGAAAATTGTTAATTTGCGATTATGTTACATTTTCTTTCTAAGGAACCCACATGGCGCGAGTCCAAGTCACACTTGGCTATTTATTTTTGTTACTTTTTATTCATAAGACCTATTTTTTCTTCACTGCTTATTTAGGCTGAAGCTGAACAATATTTGGCAAATAAGTTTTTTCGTAAAATGTCTGAGTTTCCTCACATTCTTGCTGTGGTTAAAATAAAGTTGCCAAGTTTATAAAGGGTCTCGTATAAAACTTTATTCGATGTATTTTTGTTGGCGCAAACTATTTTATTATTATGTCCAGATGGTTTAATCGGTAACAAAGATTTGTAGTACAGTTGAGGAAATGTAATCATGACTCTCCTTCATTCTAATTCAACACTGGTATTCTTCTAGGTCGACATTGACTTGACAAATCTCTATAGACAATGACAGTCGGGAGATTACCTTTAGCCGCATTGACAGGAAGTATTAATTTTATCTGTCACAATGATGTACAAAACAGTCATAATGACACAACAATTTTTTTTTAGTTATTTTAATTACTTCGAGAATGTCAAATGAAAAATTGTGTAGGTGGGTTACTATTCCATTTCCCTGATCGTACATACCACAGAAGAAATTCCTTCGGCTTTTCTGACGTTTTATTCCGTCAGTATCGACGTAGGAGCTCAATACTCAGAAGTTAATAACGTTAACCGTATTTCGAAGTACTGTACCATACATGAACCATTATGGTTTCTTCGAAGACAGATGAAATAATTATTGTTCTCTTGGGTTATATATTATTTCAGCGAAGCTCATATATAATTATATTTTTTTTAATACATGTTGAGGCCATGTAATGCCTATATTAATTCTATTTTTCAAAGAAACATTGAAAAAATAATAGACATTAGTAAATCTGTAAATGACTACTAGATAAATATCACCAGGCGTCTCCTTAAGACATATACAAAGAGGATTGAAAATTCAATAGGTTTGAACACGACAAGGTAGCTCAGTTGGTAGAGTGATGACACGGAACGTCAAAGGTCGCGGGTTCAAGCCCCGTTCTTATCTATTCATTTTTCAATGTTTCTTTGAAAAATAGAATTCAGCGAAGCTATAGTTTTCAGCTTTGTGACATGTTACTATATTTTTCTTATTGATAGTCTTGAATTCTTCTTCTCCATGTAGACAAAAGTCATCCGGTATTTCTTGTAAAATATTTATTAGACTATACATTTTAATTACATAACATAACAACATAGCATCACGCCTGTATTGCCCGAAGGGGTAGGCAGAGGTGTACATAGTTGTACACCCACATTTCACCAATGCTGTTATTAAGTCCCATGTAATAGGTGGTGAGCCTATTGCCATCTACCGGGCACAATTCCAAACTCCGAGCTGCTACTGAGAAATTTCTAACGGAAAAACTCAATCACACTTTGCCCGACCCGGGAATCGAACCCGAGACCTCATGCTCAGCAGTCGCGCTTGGGACCACTAGACCAACGAGGCAGTTTACAATTTGCAGGCCAGTTTTGGCAGTTTGCAGAATTACTTAAAATTATAAATAATAAGTCACTTTATGCTACAATATCGGCTTTAATGAATTTGGTCACTGAACGACCCGACAAAGTCACAGCGGACGTTTAAAAGTCAATGAGCGACGTCAGATAATCACACTTTGTAAAGGTGATACGAGTTTTTTTCTTATTTGAGAAGAAATCTTATTAGTTGTATGCAATATGTGAGAGTCGTTAAATTCAGTAAAAGTCGTTAAAAAACGTTCAAATGAGGTGAGGGAAGTAGGCAATAACTTTTAGGAAAAGTTAAATTCTTGAACGTAATGTAATGTAAGCTTGGTGAGTGTTATATATATGTAGTCTTATAAAAGGAATAGAAATGAAATGCAATTGTGATGATCACAGTCTTGCAAGATAATTGAAAATACCGAAGCGTTTGCAATTCTTTACATAAGCTGTCCTAGAAGCGTCTATTAAAAATCACCTTGATGCAAGGCACTGCAGTCAGCCACAGGTAAAGTACCATATGTTACAGCTGCACAAGCTATTTTCATTCGTAAGACTCCATGATAAAGTTCATAATTGCTTATATAAATTATGCTTATGGTAGTTGTAGTTCAAAGTGGGATTGAACATACCCACGCCACGGATTTAAAGTTTTACGAGCAGGTGCGCCGCTGTTCCACTTTTAATTTGCAAAATGTTGTGCTGAAAATTCGTAAGATACGAAATCTTAAATTTGTATGATTTAAAACTTGAACATTAGGGTGAATTAACAGATATATCAGCAACAAGTTGTGGGTACAATGCGAACGTTTTTGAGTGGGTACTGAATGGTTGAGCTTGCCTCGACCTGAACGGCACGACCACAGATATATATGGAAATAGATACTGCAAGTGTACATATTTTGCATGCCATTATTAGCCTCAAAGTAGCGCAAACTTTTACGCTGCGAAGATCAGTTTGTTGTAAGTACATAGTTTTCACAGTAATATGTTACAAAAAAAATGCCGTGCCAATAAACTGTAATTTGACACAGATCATTTAGCCGGCTGAAACTGAATGGAGATGTTTCAAATATTCTTATTTTGAATTTAATGTAGGCACAACAAATCTTCTACGCTTGGTCGTCATACAACTAGTTGCGGTATCTAGTTAGGTATAAATCTGCGACCAGAACAATGTGCTTTCAGAGAAAACGCGCCAACAATGCTCAACAATTTTTCTTTGAACTCTCTTACTGGCAGCTTTTGCTTGAACGAAGAAAATATACATTGAAAAGGTAATTTGTACGAGCGCGTAGGTACTCCTACGGTGACGTACTTTCTGTATGGAAATGTGGAATTATTATGTCAATGTACAAAGAGTCGTTCGTTGTATAGGGGAGGTTTTTTTTAAGCTGTGAGTATTTTATGTTCTTGTAGTGCAACGGATGATGTGTTTAAGTATGTTGAAGAGTTGCTTAGTAATTGCTGTGTATTGATGTAAACGAAATAGAAGTTTCCTTTGAAACTGATTGCTCGAATGAAAGGGAATTTGATGTGGAACTGTCTCGTTGGTGTAGTGGTCCGTAGCGCGACTGCTGAGCAGGAGGTCTCGGGTTCGATTCCCGGGTCGGGCAAAGTGTTATTGAGTTTTTCTGTTAGGGAATTCTCAGTAGCAGCCCGGAGTTTGGAAATGTGCCCGGTTGATGTCAATAGGCTCACCACCTATTCCATGGGACTTAATAACAGCATTGGTGAAATGTGGGTGTACAATTGTGTACACCTCTGCCTACCCCTTCGAGGAATACAGGCGTGATGCTATGATGCTATGTGATTTTATTCATGCATTTCAGAATTGGGGAACCACCTCATAGAACTAGAAACTCCTTGTGTAAAGTTTTAGTATTTAAGTTAGGTAATAGTTTTACAGGTTGCACTGCAAAAGCCTATGGCGGTATGGGCGTGCGCATTAATAGTTTCGTGAGCATAAATGCGTTGTAAAATATAAAAGTATTTATTATGGTAATAGCATCTGTACGATAATGAACTGACTGCAGAGTTAGTCGATTCAAATTGATGACAGCGGTGACGTCACCATAAGACGTACTAAGAAGGAGGAAAGATGGGCTTAGCAACTAGTGTCGCTAGAGCTTAGATGGCAAAGCACTTGAAATACAAGGGGTGCAGGTTCAAACTTAGTTCCCACTACAAAATTATAACTAAAAACAATATGGTTGATATTGTAAATGGCAAAATATTACACAACACATAACTTGGATATATACGCCCCGGGTTTACTAAGTACTTGGGACTGCGACATACGAGTTGATTGATTGAAATATTGCCTATTTATGTCAACATGTAATTGAATCATGAGATCGTATGTAGGGTACCTACTGCCTTCTGGCACAACTTTAGGACTGGTATGGCCATTACAAATGTGATATATTTATTGTGTTCGTTAAATCATGGAACGAAAAGAGAAAACGGCGACCCATAATCTTTTTTTTTATCATAAATGGATCTACGTTTGGCCACCAACTCGCCTGATGGTAAGCGACGGTGTGGCCGAGGATGGAGCACGTATATCCAGAATAAATCTATTCACTCTACACATTCAGAGAACGACAGTTGGGGAGTTGACGCAACTGTTCATACCCGTCTCCCACAACAGTTGCACCGGACTACATCCCGAAACACAACTAGTTTGCTTAACGGCATGGCTTCGTCCGGTGGGTGGTCACCAGCCGCGGCCGAAGCCTCCCACCAGAGTTGTGTTACTTGTGCAGCACCACCCAGCGGCCACGTGTAGGGATTCTATTCTAAGGGTGCACTCCTACGGACGCGGATCCTTCCTAAAAGGAACTATACTTTCTCAAAATTATGTATGTATTCAGTTTTACCCATAAGGGATGCTGGCCACTTACAATGCAAATATTATTATTTGTCACTAACAGCCGGATCTCTTTCCCTTTCTGTTCTTATTCATGAACACGCGTGGCTTAGTTTATCGTTTAGAATAATCTCGGAGATTGTAAAGTGGTGGCAAAACGTGTCTATGCGATGCGGCTGTGATGAATGGTTTATTTATATTATGATTTATGTTTGTTTAATAACCTGATTGTAAACTCTGTTGGCAAATATAGCAAATAAGGCATTTAAGACTTTTATCGTGTTGATAATTGGTAAGATCAACGGTTAATATCGATATGATGTATATTGACGGATTACACATCTGATTTTTATTGATGGAATGGGAGTTCTACCTTACAGACTCACAGAGAATTTTATTACAACATTTACATAGGCGTAAGATTAGATCAACGCTTTAAGAACCACCACCTATCATAGGGCTAAAACTGCCACATTGGTCTATTCGTAGAAAAATCTCAGTAGTAGCCCGGAGTTTGGGATTAAGCCCAGTTGGCAATAGGCTCACCACCTATTTACATGGGACTTAATACAAGCATTGGTGAAATGTAATGTACCTACAACTGTGGACACCTCTGCCGGCCCCTTTGACGAATACCGGCGTGATGCTATGTTATGTTATCATGGGGCTAGGCAACGGAATATACATGTATATTTATCTCGAACAACAAAAATCTCGGTATAGGAACACTACATTGTCGAGTTTTAGTGGGTTCGAGTCCCACATAACCGGTCTGTCTCCCCGTGTCAGAGCGTTATCCGAGGGCATAGAAACACTGTTGCTATACTAATTATGCCTTTAAAATAATGCCTTTAAAGTTATAAGAATATCATGTGAAAGTACTCATTGCGCTATCGTTATTGTACCGATAAAATGCGCCTCTAAGTGCCATTAAAAATGATCTCTCAAGTAAAAGGGAATTGTAAACTTTCACGTGAATATCTGATGGCTTTCAGGATACCTCATTACTGATTCAGATACTTGCTATCTGAATTGTGTTATGCATGATTAGAGGCGCTTAAAATATGATAACTTCTTCTCTGTTCGTCCCTATTTCCGAGTTAGAGTTACTGGATATTTGGATTCATAACATGACATAACCAAAGTTACAATATTAAATGGAAAAAGAATACGGTCGCGAACAGGATTCGAACCTGCGCCTCCCGGATTAATACTCCAGGCGCTCTGACCACTAAGCCATTTCGACCTCTGCTCACCACCGCGAATTCTTCATCCATATTTTTAACACGTCTTTTTGGCGACGTCATTGCTATCTATTCAGTACCCATACAGGAGACCGAACCGACACGACTAACTTTGCAGTAGTGAATACAATGTCGTAAAGAATGCAATTACCTTAATAATTCAAGATAAATCTTTGAAAAGCATTAACGCATGCTTAGCGAACTCTAAAGTTACAATATTAAATGGAAAAAGAATACAGACACAACTGTCTTATGGAAGTCATGTGCGTATCATAAATTAATTATCACTTGCTTGAAACGGTGAAGCAAAACATCGTGAGGAAACCAGCACACCAGATAGATGTTCTTGATGGTGTGTAAAGCCATGGGAGGTTTAAACCCTGACATTAGGTTGTTCATCAAACACACGATAAGAAGAAGAAGGGCGTCCCCTATCTTTCTTGTCCCCGGCAAACTAAGGGCAATCGGTACCACACAGTCTTGGGTCTCATTACATGTCAGTGGCATCTGAGCTCAAAATTTTTAAAGTCTGCCTTTCCAAACAGACAAAATTTTACGCAGGATACGGTCAAATGCAATAATAAAATTCCAGCAAAAATTAAGGGAATCTACTTTAGAAAGATGGACAAATTTGAAACAATACAAAACGAGTCCCACCCACACTTATGTAGAACGTAACTTGCCCATCTAAAATTCCATTACCATACCTCACATTCCTGTAAAATGCATAAGTGAAACAACTGCTTTTAAAACAGTCTTTAAATACCTAATAAAAAGAACCGCTAAAGCACTGCACTATAAAAAAAGAACAATAAAAGTACTCATTAAGTTAGTGTGGGATAGCTGTTTATAGCTAGCACTTAAAATTAAGACACTAAAGTCTAATGTTCCTCTCCGTTTCATTTCTCTCTTTATCCCGCGGTTTAATCTCGGGGCGTTAATCGCTTTTTAAACTTAGATTAAATGGGTACAGGACAAATTATAACAGCCCAAAACTTTGGCGAGTTCAGGTCGAAACAGGCATTTTTGCCCAAGTTGTGGTTTCTTTGGCACGTGCTAAAGATAGTAGAAAGTGTAGAGTCATTGACATCATTCAAAAATTTTGCGTGTTAAGCTGTCGTGGTCAAATTGCTCTAAAACCTCAGTAACGAGTAAATTTGGTTGATATAAGATATAATTTATACTTTTTTAACTGACTTCAGGAGGGCAATCTCAAATCTCAATTCGATTGTTTTTTTTTTTGTATGTTTCTTACGCGTTTATTCCCCCAACTATGAATTGATTTTGATGATTCTTTTTTTTTGGTAGATAATACTTCAGAGGTGATCCCATATAAGAAGACTCTCGAAGTCTTGAATTCGGTTTTGGTTGCTTTTTTTTCTTCTTTTCAAATAATCTTTATTAATCTTAGTGGTTCACTTACAACCCTGTGTATAAAACTTTTGGGTTTCTATGTAAAACACCTCATATGCTCTCCCTGGAGTATGTGTTAAGACTTGTATTCGTTATGACATAGCGCAGACCAGTTTTTATGTAGATAGTATGTACACAGTAAACTCTCATTACTAACTGCTGTCATCTCCGTAAAACAACAATGCCCATAAAAACCGTTAATGACTTAATGGATCGAGGCAGTATGACCTAAAGCCGGGCAGTGTTTTGTGCCTCAGCCCGCGTTGTCACTTTGGGCACTCAGCCAAAAATGTTCGCATACAAACTTCCATATTGCATTTTGGCAAGGTACCTTTTAAACTTTATAAAAACAATTTTGGTGTAAAAGGAGGAAATGAATATTATTATTTTTCTATTTTTAGAGCAGCACCAACCGGTCCAGCTGCCTAAATCAACGTACTCAACGTAGATATATTTATTATTGGACTCTTCGGGGTTTTAAGATAAATACGCGTTTTGAAGTGCATAGAAACAATGGTCAATCATTCCACCAATTCAATATATATTATAGATATTATCAGACTTCCAAGATCATTAGAAGACCATTGTATCTAATAATATAATGTTTAGAAATGTTGCTATAGACATTGTTGGCGTACCAAACTGGATCAATATTGACTGATACCATACAACAAATAGCAAGTAACTAGGCTTAACAAAATATCAGGCAAAAATGAAACTGTCTTTCATAATTAAGTCTGCAAATATTCCCGAAGGACAGACAGACACGCGTAGTCAATTCAGAAACCGTACCAAGGGCAACGAAGGTATGACGCACGCAGTATGCCAGTCTGATATTATAGCGGACAAATAAAATTTATTGGGATCACTGTACCGAGCAAATATTGGGCCAAGTATGTTCGGGGCCAACTAGTGACGTAAGTTGAAGAAAAAAGGTTCTATAATAATGATGCTGTTGAACCTTGCCTGTCCTTGTGGACGGTCCGTGAATACCAATGGGCTGGAATAAAGTTGTTTAAGTTGATGTAGGCTTCAGGACACGAACTGAATGATAGATGGTGTAGGTAGGATAAATGGTATATTCGAAGAGTTAAAATCAATGTGAACCTACCTTATACTTGGTAAAGTAATCGATACATAGGTGTTGTAAGCGAAATTCAAGCTATTCCAAAGTATTGATGAGAAGTCAGTTGTTGTTCGTAAAATTATGCTAAATATTTATAATGTATTTAAAAAAGTACACTCTTCATTTACAGATTCGATGTAAGCGTACTATGAATAAGCATGTAATTGTGTAATCTACTCGTACAGTGTAACTTACATGAATGGACAATATTTTGAATCGTTAGCATCTTCACATCATCGTTGATTTAAAATCTATGCTTCTTTTATTTATTCCTCTAGTTAAGTTTAGTGATGAAATGTACCGTAGATAATGCATTAATGTAAGTATCATTAATATTGAACAAGGCCGATACAACAATGCGAACGCAACAAATCAGCAATTTGTCAGCAGGGAGCCAAATTGATTTATTGATCTAATTTGAGGCTAACTTTGACGTCTTAGTTATGTCGAAAGATTTATATTTTTTATACAGAATCAAGCTTTAGGCTATATTCTATGTTTTAGTTTATCTTATCAGATGTATTGAACAAGGTGGTTATTTATTTACTGACACTTATTCATCTAAATCATTTTTATTAAATAGGTACGGCGTCTATTTTAACAAAACAGCTCAGGATTATCGACAAGAGTTTTGCTGGAAGTTACTGACAAAGCATCAGATTCGTTTTACGTTCTAGATATCGTGCGAAGGAAGATATTATAAAATTGAAGACGCCATTTCGCGCGTAAATTACGTACACCATCAATCTCACATACAGGTTGGCAATGCAGTTAGCGCAGTAAAATGGCGCCCGTTTTTACACAAAATGGCGGATGTAAGGAATGTAGCTGGCAAATCTCCTGGACAGCGTTCAGGAGAGAATGGTGGATGAGAGCTATTTGATACGATGCGAGGAAAAGATGTATGGAGCACTTATGGAAACCGGAATTGTGGACTAGGTAAGTATTTAGATTCCAATTAAGGATTTCATTATATTTAAGTACAGAGAAGTAACGGATCATGTGATCAGGAATGTTTTGGGTATGAATTTGGATGGATTATAGACGAAGACCGAAGAAACGATGGATGGATTGTGTTAAAGATGATATGACTAGAAAGGGAGTGACTACCGATCGATGTGACGGCTGAAAGAGATGTATGAAAAAAGCATACATGCTGCGCCGACCCCATGATGGAAGGATGACGAGTTTGTGAGTCAATAGCCTAAAGGTTTTCTTCTGTCTTTTTCCTGTAGACAATTCTCAATAGCAGTCTGATAGATGCCAGATAGATGCTTCACAGCATTGGTGAAATTTAGGTGTACAACCGTGTACTTTTCTGTCTTACCTCTACGGAAATACGAGCGTGATGCTTAAATACAACTTGCTCGCAGTGTTTATTGTTGGTTTTTGCTTATCCTTAATATATTACAGTGGACCCGTTTTCTATTGTTTCGTAAAATAATGGTTGATACGGACCATTCGGCCCTATTTTAATAAGCGTTAATTATTATTTGGTTTTTTTCTGAAAGCTCTCAGTTCTTAATATACATTCAATTAGATGTTAATTAAACCCCGTTTCAGTCACATAATGCAAAATACAAATAAGTGAATCAATTAAAATAGTTAAATTGAATAGATACTAGTTATGTTATTAACCAACGACAATATTTAGAGAATTAATTATTTGAGTATTCTGGCAAATTCAAATTTTAATTTTTTTTTCGCGTAAGTTGGTATTAGTTCGTTCGATCTTACCCCTCTAAAAATTTAAAAAATGATTTGATCCAAGAGAAACTTACCTCTCCAAAAATGGAAAAAATTATTACAGGCCCTATGTATTGGATAAAAAATAGTTTTCAATTGTTTAATTAAAAACGAAAAGAGATGGCATAAAGAAAATAACAACTACTAATATCTCGTGCATATCGAAAAGAAAAAAAAAGTTTTTGGGTAGCATACTAAGAATTTAATAACATCTTGGCCACCAAAAATACAAAGATAAATAACAAGCCTCCACAGATGATCCACTACATAACGTAGCACTATCAAAAGCAGATCTTTTACCTACTCGTATAATAATTTGTTTGTTCGTTCTCACCTCTAAGAAAGAGCTTACTAGCAATATCATCAAGAATTAAAAAAGTATTTGGAACTCGTAACACAAACACTAAAATGATCGGTTCCTAGTGGTTGAAACTCCGCTATGTTTGAGCTAACGGATAGCGCAATTCAAACAAGAAAACAATCACTTCTTAAAATAAGCATCTAATGTTTCAAGAATAAGGTTCAACATCGAGTGGCGTATTACAACCAAAGTTTTGAAACACTTGAACAATCCAAATATTGATAATGGCAGTACATGTTTCAATGTGTAGTAGACTTTATTTGTATTACGGATTCCATTAAAAGTGATTTTTTTGGTTATACGACGAGGTTAATGACTCTTACTTTGCAACTGTTTTCTTTTAATGTGTTGATTAAAAATCTCGTGTCATCGAAAAGGTCTAAGGACTGTTTAAGTCCTCAGACCATGGCGTGAAGTTTTACTATAAAAAGAAACTTTTACTTACAAAAAACTAACTAGTAATACTATATTCTTCTTCTTATCGTATGGTTATAAGGAAAATAAAGAAAGAAACTCACACACAATGCTAATTTCCATATAATAATTAGACGCTTCAAAGAAATCGGCAAGATTTATGTTATTTACTAGCTTCTGGCCGTGACTTCATCTGCGTGGACTTCGGAATTGGATAAAAAGTATCCTGTGTATCCAGTAATCCAGGTTGTAAGGTGCCTGTTTGCCAAATTTAATCCAAATCCATTCAGTAGTTATTGAGTGAAAGAGTAACAAACATCTATCCCATCCATCCTTCCATCCTCTTAAATATTCGCAATTATAATATTAATAGGATACATGAATGATCCTTGAACTCTGCGAAAAGACTAAAGAAATGTTTCCTGCTCTCAGGTGTGCTGGTTTCCTCACGTTGTTTTCCTTTCTTCGCCGTTTTATCATTAAACAAGGGATTATGAATGCGCACATGATTTGAAAAAGTCAAGTTAAAGGTGCGTTCATATATGCACACGAGCGACAACTGTTGGACGGAGTTGAACCAGTCGTCGTCACCGACATCGGTCCGGAGAGATCATCAGATGATCATCATCATGCTATCTCACAACATCCAGTGTCACTAAGAGGCTATCTTCATGTTTATATTACATACAATTATTCGTAAAGACGGCAGATGCAAAATATTCTACTATACTTACACAAAACATTTAAATAAAAGATTTTTCCGAAAATAAAATATGCAAAATCTATGAAAAATTACTTAGCTGTATGTAAGTACTTAACTTATTACGAAATGTTAATATCTTAGACTTAGTTATTATTATTCCGTAACTCACTCATTAAGTCACGACGCTGCTTTAATTAGTTAAACAAAACAAAGGTTCTATTTTTGTAGTTGTATCTGGCAGAGTATGTTTTCGCTCTCGGGTTAATTCGACGAGCTAGGGTTAATGAGCTTGGATTCGAATCTACGACCTTTTGGTCGGAGGCGTCGAGTTACATGTTTGTTTATTGTATCGTGAATTAAAAGTTTGAATGCAGAGCAAACAAAAACAGTAAACGCCACAAATAGATCTATTTCTATAATATACTATAAACATGGTTTATATGATAGAAAGACAAAAAAAATTGTTTATTCTGGCAGACACAACAACATTACACAAATAGAATACACATTATGAAGAATAAATGTTGTTCTCTTTTGTTCAAATTTAGAATCTGTTTTTTTTTCTTCTTATTCTGGCTTCGCACTACTCGTGCATTTAGCCAATGTCAAGTAAACATTTTTTTATTATAGATATTTTAAGTCTTTATATTGTTCCAATTTCAAATAAAAACAAGATGGCTCCTTCAATTGCCATCAACACAGACTCGAAATGTACTAGTAAACAAACTCTTGCACAACGTTTTCTTAAAATAAATTGAGGACGCATCATTCGAGGTAACAGAATAAACACGTAAACAACAACATATAATCTGTAAGTTTTAAAGCTCGTTGCACACTTGCGGCTAAATTGAGATTTCCGACCGATATTTGACACCCACATAAGGCTGATTTACATTTGATAGTTATTCATAGCTCGCCTCCGCGTCTCATGAATATGTGTTGCACAAAATGACAATATACAAAGGTTATCGTTTAGACAGAAGATATTAATATTTTGAATTAGTTAATTTTTGTACAATTTTTATTATTATTATCATCACTGGTGTATAAAGTAACTCTTTTACTAAAATTTCGAAAACTTGTCATGAAATCACATATTCCCCTTATTGAATTAACCGATAAACTGCTTTGCTAAATAACAAAATAGTTTGTTCTAATAACGATAATGGACTTACTTAATAGTTACTTAAATTAACTTAGTCAATAGATGACATAGCAAAAGTTGGATATAAACTGTTCAATACATAGTAGTTCCCATTGAATAATGAGCGTAAATTCTTCATAAATCATTAAGTTGTACTTAAAGCCAATAAGATGCTCCTTATTCAGTTTAGAATTGTATTAATTGAAGAAATGAATGATAATATTTATTCAATCTTTTTGAATAATCGAACGTAGAAGAAAATAGATAATAACTTAAATACCCGCTCATCAATGTATTTAGACTGGAATCGAAAAATAAGAAAATATATTCTATTAAAGACATTATCGGATTTTACACTTGGGACTTATTCAAATTTATTTCATCTTGCAAACAAAATTATTCTTGAAACTTAGTTTTTACGACTGTTCAAATTCGATTATGAAGACGAATTTTGGTAGGTACAATGTAAATATTGCCTTATGTGATTTACATTTGAATAAGTATAGTACGAATACGTAGATATTTTCTTACAAAGGCTTAAAATTATTATAATGACAAGATAATAGAAAATAACATAATCGACGTTTCGACCTTTTTTAAATGATACACGGTACAATGTGGTGCAAGTACTTTTGAACAGAAACTGAAAACCAGTCTAGATAGACATGAAAATTAGACGACTTGTCGACGAACTTAGCATATTATCTCCGTATGTATCGAAAGGCATTGTCTACTAGAAATATTAGCTTGTGGTGAAGCCTTGGCACCATTACGTAGAATAATTCACAAACCACACTTTTATTCATTTCCATGTTCGGCTTGCAATTTGGATTGCTTAATTTTAGGTTCAGAGAACCTACAACATTAAAATGGCGAAGTATTTGTGTCTCATGAATGAAAGAACTAATGTATTTAATTAATGAGTGCTCTTGAGAAGTTCACAATTTCTTCGTTCTATTTTAGATATTATTCGGTTATATACTAAAGAACTAATGACCCAATCTGATACACGATGAGGCTCTTACAACAAGAAAACAAATTCAGACCAAAAATCAGACCCGAAAAAATTTTCAATATCCCAATTTTAACATCATTATAAATCGACGAAGATCCTTGGAAAGTCGTTAAGTCTATTTTAAGATTTTTCGTGGGCGTATTTTGTGAAGCAGGGCAAGCTTTTACGTCCCTAAGTGGTATTAAAGAGCTACAGTGAATAAACGACCTTAGAATTTGAATTTCAAAAGTTTCGTTTGGTGAAGTATCTAAGGAATCGACTTGCAAGTAAAATATAGCCTGAAATATCTCAGAATGAATTGGGTTACAAGTTTATGGCTCGTATATCTTAGGTTTTATTTGTTGTGTATTTAAACATTTCTAGTTTTACATCGACACTGAAGATAATAAAGTAAACGAAGAAATGCACAATAAATTTGAAGCAGGAAACCAATTAACAAATTCTAACGAACTATGAGATAGTAACAAAAGCAGAGACCTAATATTTATCGTATAGGAGCAAATGTGATTTATTATATAATTCTGGTAGTAAATCGTTGCATGATATCCGGAGGGCAGCACTAGATCAAAGCAATGCCAACGGTAAACGAAGCAAGTCCAATAATATCAGAATGCACAATGTCACTGGAACAGGTTCCGATGCTTCGGGTTTATCCTCTACTTCTTAATTGAAATGTCAAGATGATTGCCAGTGGATATGTGATTATAATTCGCTACCGGTTTCGCCCTAGAGGTAGTGGAAATTGTTTTTTAGAATCGTGACGTGCAGACAGATTCAATCTGGATCATCTATGTTCCATGGTTGTACTGTTCTTTATATCTACAAGCTTGAGAAGTTACTGTTATGTTCATTTTAATTTTTGATTGCACTGCGCCAGTTTTATGCAGATAATAATCTCACTTATCGGCTTTAGCTGTATTTGTCTTGATTGCTGTTATTCGCATTGCATATTAATCCGGCATAGATACTTATCTCATACTAAAGAAAAATTGCATCAAAGATAACAAAGACAGTTCACAAAATGTATGGGTGAATTAAAAGTAATAATTATTGTTGCGATTGCGTATATTTTGGAACACGTAAAAGGAACCGGTTCAAATAATTACTGGAAGTAAATGAAGTATGTGGACATTCATGCGGACGTTAAAACTATGATTGCGTGATCATATTAAACGCGGAAGACGAATCGACGAAAGAATAGAAAGGATACGGACGGGTTTCTATAACAAATGAGCTTCGAAATTGATCAGTTCATTGTATTTTTGTACCACGCCAACTACAATGACAATTTCAAATGCCTAGAAATTACAAAAATAAAGATTTATTATGACAATAAATTCACAGTTTTGTAACGTTACAATTGGACCAGCATAAAGTATTAGAATTCCCCCACTGTGTCGGATTACGTAGAATTATGGACCCTGTCTGATAGTGGCCGCTGATAGGCGTTATTGGCCCTAAAGTGGGACCTCGTAAAACTAATTTAATTTTCGACTGGACATTCTGAAGATATTTATTCTTGGCAACATTGTAAAGATGGCTATAAGATAGTAATGCTTTATGTTTTCGTTCGTGATAGAACACGTTATATAATGTTTTTATTAAATCTGATAATGTCTGCTTTGCTATGTCTATATTGATTATTGTGCATGTTTGTAGTATTTCGTACATAGCCGCACGGGTCAGTTTATTGCAGTATTTTTATCAGTTTCTTGTTCAGTAGGTTTGGGTATTGTGAATAAATGGGAACGTGAATATTTTCAGTATAAAATGGGTTAAAAAGATAGCTCAAATGGTTAAGGCGAAGTTTACAGATTGATTAATGTGACGCCCTAGCATAAAACGGTAATGGTGTTCTGATTCTTCAGAATTTTGAACACTATCTTTGTGCCCAAATACTACATTGTCGAGCTCACTCAGTTAATCAATCCACTTCATTCAGATTAAGTAAACGTAAAGAGTAAATACTGATTAATTTTTTGTATATATTATCCCTTTTGTAACGAACTTTATAGGTAAGTAACTATTAGCAGATTCTTTCCACAAATAGTCAAATATGACTGAGTAAAATCGAAAGTGAACAGGATTTTCACCCTTGGATGAATACATGCGCTCTGCAACTAAGCTATGTTCTTGCTAGGTTGTTCATCAACCACACGATAAGAAGAAGAAGGCTAATCTATCCCTCCCTCTGCTCACTATTCCGAATTCTTCTTTCACATAAATCATTCTTATGGTGTCGTCATTTATGTGTTGTCTTTATACAGTGAATGATGTAAGTTCCAAATAGACTAAAAATATAATGGTTATAAAAAAAACAAGGATTCTATGCTCTAATTATCAGTAACACGTCATCGGTGTTCGGTATCACACCCCATTTATAGTGAGTATCATGTCATAGGGATTAGCAACATATTTACTCACTAATTAACACATCCTCCATAGTGATGTTACACTAAACTCATTGGGTAAACAATTAATCACGGGGCTTTTTCATCAAACGCATGCGTGCATCAACATCCGGCTTATCACTTCAATGTTACCGTCAAATGATTCTCAAATATATGATTGTATAAGAATACAGGATTTTGATAGAAACAGAGTTGTTTTAGTACATATTAACAATAATAGCACACCATTCAGTTTTCTACACAATGATAATGGTCATGAAATGGTCTTTATTATTGCCATCCAGCTTGCTGAGTAACTAATAAAATGTTATCTCTTTTCAGAAAAAAAACTGTTTTTTTCCATTACTTACTCAGTAGCGGTCAAAGGCCTTGGCCTGGTCCTTAGGTACCTACGCAGTACGCTAATGAATATCACCATCTAAAGTTCAGTTACCTGTCTAACTCTTAATAGTTAATCATAAAAAATATAATTAAGGGTTTAGTTTGCACACCTGCGTAGCTTTAACATAATTTAGTTTTCGCCTCGCAAAGTGCAAGCGCGTAAAATATAATGATATATTGCTAATTGTGTTTGACTTACTGGAGAAGAAATGCGACGAAGGTTTTATGAGATGTAAGATAGTTAAATACGGATGTTATGAAGTATATATACTCCTTACTTAAAATAAGGCATTAAAGTAAAAAAAAAGGATGTCTGAATCAAATCAAAATTTAAAGTGTGGGCTATAGTTACTCAGCAATGGATGAAGATAAACTGCGGGTGATGACGATGACAATGAAACTAAAAGCCAGAAATTGAAAGTCTTCCATAAGATATGGCAAAAATTAATAGGTAAGACTTAACCTAATAAATAATCAACACTTGTTTAAAACGGTGAAGGAAAACATCGTGAGGAAACCAGCACACCTGAGAGATGTTCATATGCTTTTGGTCGGTTGAAACTCTGACACTAGGTTGTTCATCAACCACACGATGAGACGGACCTGACTACATAACTCGCATTACTTAACCTAAATATTTTCAGGATAACGGTATAATTTGGCGCAAAATGTCATAAACTGTATAATATTACGACATGTTACAGCAATATATGCTCGTTTTGTAGCCCAAAGTGTTATAAAACTTGCAAATAAAAGAGATAACAATGTTACCAGCATAAATATAACATGTTACATCCAACAACAGGCTGTAAACAAGACTCGATTAATAGTCAGATTTCAGATAATAATGCGCGAGATGTTTTAATAGTTGCTAATCACTATATTTCACAGTTTTATGGTAAAATAGTTTGATGATGGCCAAGTTTTATGTTGCCTTCTTATCATTTGGTTGATGACCAAGCTAGTGTCATGGCTTAAACCTATCATAGACTTTAAGTTCTATTTAGTATCGTGTACGCCATGAACGTATGTATGTATGTGTATGATGAAGCTAGCTGATGAGGTTGAAATGTACTTAATAGCAGACATTGTAAACAAGAACAGTGTTAACAGACATGATTTTCGCATGGATTTGGAAGGTGGGGATAATGAATAAGAAACCGCAGTATTTGCTGATCTGATAAACGACGTAGGTAGATTACAAATAAAAAAAAAACTTCTTAAAGTTTCTTGATTGCGAAACTGAAGGAAGGAAGACTTCATTTATCATATTTTATCGAATTAGTAGTAGAAATAGAATTTATCATAGTTTATCGGGCTAACGTTTTACTGGCTTGTCAGGGTCAAAGGAAATATCTGTTTGAATGAAATAAACGCTTGGCCATCACCAAAACGACCATACTACTCATCTGTGCATAACACAATATAGCCAGCCCATAATCGTCCCACTGCAGGGCAAGGGTCTCTTCCCATACAGAGAAGACACGAGCATTGATCACCACGTTAGCTCACTACGGGTTTGCAATTTCAGACCATCAAGTCCTCACGATGTTTACCTTCACCGTATGTCTGTGTAGGACATACCTATGCCCTTCTATTCAAAAGGTGCAAAAAGCATGCTTACGGTTCTTGTATAAGTTTTGTCTAGGACATTATCCATATCTGTATCCTACTAAGTTTCTTGTAGGATGTCTAGGATACAATATGTTAGACATTAGGAGAGCATACGATCAGCGACTGTGATCAGTTTGCAGATGACTTTAAATCTATTATGTGTGATTGCCTCTTTCCTTGTGAAGAAAAAAAATTCATATAGCATTGAAAAAGTCATATTTCAAACATAACACAAAGATATTATAATTATTTTACCTCTTCACATATTTCACAGTTACTCATTAAGGCTCAACAGTAACCATCGAAGTATGATTGACGAATAACCAATGCCAATACCAATATTACATGACCAGTATAACTGGACATTTCACAATAGCGCTGCTTGCAAAAACACTTTTCAACAATATTTAATTTCAAGCTGGTTTACTCTTTGCCGTATGTCAAGATATGCTGGTCACATCGTCGTGATTCAATGAGAGATCTGACGTCGCAATATTAATAAAAACCTTCACTGAGGGTTTGATTTCATACTTATTTATGCAGTTTGTAATGATGCTTACGTCATTCAGGTTATTGTTTGGATAGCGTGAAATGTTGTATTTTTATACAAGTTGCTATATTTATTACGATAAGGAGTAAATGTTATTAACAGACTAGTGTCACTCTGATAACTAAATCGAACTCATCATAATATCTTAGGTTTTTGCGAGCACTACATATTTTAATTAAACAACTTTTAACCGGATTAATCGCGTGTTATTTAATTGGTTATTTAAATATAACTTACTCTTCTGTCTCAGTGATTCGTAGTAAGTATAAGCCTCCGAAATTAGAACTCCACTTTTCACGGTCCTCCGCAGTTAAGAATGTTTAATAGAATAAAAAATAAACATTTTATTAAAACAATATGATTATAATTACTAATAATTTAATAATTTTAATCTTTATTTTCTCTTCTACGTTACAAGGTTACAGGTTAATAACATTAAAAAAGAGTCCGGTGTCTGATGTAGGTGAGTCCTGTATTTAAGATCACCAGAACTTTTTTTTTTAATAATTTTGTGGTTGACGAAAAAGATTTTGGGCATGACCATAAACAGTAGATTATAGCAAAGTTTAAATTGTCCATAAACTTGATGGATGTAAAAAACGAGATAGCAATAATAAACACGGAACTAAACACAAACAATTCAGGTTATAAACTTTATTACCTAAATTTCCTCTCAAAATATAGGTGTCGAAGGCGCTAAATTGTTTAGTTTAGTAGCCCGCATTGCGCCAAGGAAGGAATTTGCGAGAATGAGCGACTTGATATTAGCATGGATAAGATAAAATAAGTTGCTAACAAGTTGCTAAGTCAGACCTATTATTAGGTGTTGCATTATGGAACAGTAATAGGGAACCTGTTTGCCTAGACTGGTGACGCAACAGGGAAAATTACACAGTAGGTTGGTTTTGGACAAGTATTGAAAGAACGATAACAATTATTGAGGTAAAGTCGAAATAAGAAGAAAAATAGAAGAAAAGGCAAGAAGTAGAAGACTTGAATGAAACCGAGTTGGATATGTTATCGATGAATGCTTACGAAATAGATTTGCTCAACCGTGAAGTACTATTGATGCCTCCAATTTGTCAGTGTAAAATACGGAGGTATAAAGGAATATTTCGTCTTACCACCTGATCCACCTTATTTTTATTATTACTTTGTTGTATAGATAAGTAGTTAGCTTTTATGTTTTGTGATTATATAACATATTAATATGAATAAATTTAAAATCAAATTACTAAAAATCAACTTGTTACATTTGTGTCTGAGACCGGAGTCGTTAGATAGAAAATCTAACGCTGGCTGAGGTCAACACCGAAACAATCACAAAGTTCAAGGTCCCTTCAGTGTATTAAAGCTACGTCATCACGGGAAAGTTCATTTGTTAACTGCTAATGACCTAACCGTGTTATTCCACGTGATGATGGAGGTATTTTCCTCTTTTCTTTCTCACTTGATGCACCGTCCACAGTATGTAAAACAGATAATAATTATGTATATCGAACATGTTTTTATTACAAGTTAATGCTATATTTAAATATGACATAGCTTTGACTTAAGTTGAAATCAAACAAACTAATGACGCACCAAATATAAATTACATAATAAAAAACGTTTATAAAACATTTAATAGGTGCTATTTGGAGTAATATAATATGTCACAAAAGGGAAAGAGACTTAACAGTGGATAAAGAAAGGGGTCAATGTTGATATAGATTAACCCGTGCCTGAAATCTGTTTTTACTAAAACATTTCTATAATTTATTGTCATCAACTCATCACTTTCAGGGAGGGAGATTTTGGCAAGGGATTTTTAATATAAGAAACCTTTTAAGAATACCAGTTTTTCAAGAATACGTATCGAGATATTTATATAGTTTCATAATTTAAGTGAATTTATTAAGACAATTGGAGATTGGGTTTCTTGATCTTCTGCATTTGCTTGCACTGTACAAAGATCATTCTAATGCATCACTTGTTCTCAATCTTATTATGTAGGAAAAACTTGGTTGTACAAACCAATCAGATTACTTCATTAAAACTAGTATTCACTGAAATAAAACTTTCCTTCACTCATAAATCAAATCAATTAGCGATAATTTATAATATATAGGATAATATATATAGGATAATTTATTGTTGACAATTAACTTTTTATAGTTTTTCTAGAGTTATACGATTTTTATAGAGGTAAACTATTTCATTTTTATTTACTCCCAGAATCGTAAACAGGTGATGTTATTTTTTTTTATTCACTTTATGGCTCTAAAGACCAAGTAATTCCTTGGTCTTTAGAGCCATAAAGTGTGTGTAGAATAATTTGCCCTAGACTAATTACATAAAGGATTAATATGTATCATTCGCATATTTAGGGCTGAATATTCAACACGAGTTAAAAAATATGCACACTGTGTAATGTGGTATTATGTATGGCAAATTAAAAGCGATTGTCATTGCAAGCTGAATATAAAGCCATTTTTACATAATCTTTCTTTCTTTTTAATCTGTAGTCTATAGAAGTAATTCCTAAGTACACTATATGTATTCTATTGGCATTATTATTTCACTGCGCCAGACGTAGACGTCACTACAAGAAACCAGTTCCACTGTTCATACTTGAACGTACCTACGTAAATCTTTAATAATGTCTAGCTGCTTTTAGGTAATTTATTAAGTAGACAGATGATTTTAGTCATAGTATGACTTGAAGACATTATTTCCAGTACATCGTAAAGCAACCTTGAGTAGATCTTCGTATGTAGTGTTTACCAGACAGACAGAGATGGAAATAGGTATATGTTTACATAAACACATAGAGTGGATAATACCCCCTTCAGTAAATAATCAAAAGTTGTGTTAGGCTATATAATATGGAGTTTCTTGCTAGTCCTTCTTCAAAGTTCTTGGGACCGTGAAAAATAAAAGAATTTAACTTTCCTTAAGAATAATTTGCCGATGAAATCTCTCTCTCTCTCTTACGTGCGGACCTTGGGATGAGTTTCCTGTCCAACGGTCATACCACTAGGCTATCGCTGCTTGCCGTTGAAATAAACACTTTTGACATTGACATTGTAGTCTTTGGCGACATAGGTAATTAATCTCATGGTTCAATGTGAACATCATGAATTTACATAGCACGTTGCGTATAAGCGTAACAAAATACAATCACGTTGCAAATATACATACCTATTAACATATCTACACGACAAAGAGAACATAACAAAATCACGCCTGTATTCCCCGAAGGGGTAGGAAGAGCTGTACACCCACATTTCACCAATGCTGTTATTAAGCCCCATGTAATAAGAGGTGAGACTTTTGCCATCTACCGGGTACAATTCCAAACTTCAGGCTGCTATTGAATTTTCCAAATGAAGTTGCGCTTGAGACCACAAACGAGGCAGACTGACACAAAGAAACAAACTGATAATATGTACACAAATACCTACAATCACGCCTGTTTCCCATTGGGGTAGGCAGAGACTATCGATTTCCACTTCGCTACATCTTTTCATTAACCTTTTCATGAGTGCTCGTCAGTTTGAGCTGGTCGTGACCTGTCCTTTTTTGAGAACTACTGCAATTTAATTGCAGTATATGTACTACATAATTAATCTTCATAACGATGTAAAATTGCTTTACAATATTATTCATCTGGTTGCGATGAGATCATTGCTAGGACAGGTTTCATCTGAGCGGTAGGTATCGTTTAAAGGTAATTATCAGGTAGACTGGTTCGACCATGGTTAGTTATTATACAGGCTGTAGTTTTAGATAGTGACCTCATTGAAGGACTTCATAATAAGAAGAACGATTACAAATCAATAAAAAAGTATTCTTCTAAAAATTACAATGCTATTGTTAAGTCCCATGTAATGGTTGAAGAGAATATTGTCATCTACAGGGAACAATTCCTTAACAAAAATAAACCCAAGAACACTGTCTAACCCGGGAATCAAACCGAGGACCTCATGCTCATCAGTCGTGCTTGCGACCAGTAGAAAAATGCGGTAGGTATTTGAAAATTTTTAAGAATTTAATTTGAGATATTATCTGTTTCTTTGCGTATACTAAGTTGATGTCATAACAAACGCAGCGGTGCCGGCGTACGCCAACAAAGTTCTCGCCACAAGCGTATAGCCAATAGCTCCCATTGCGTTAATCTTATTCGTAGTATATAAAAAAAATTTAGAAGCGGCAATACTACGAGACAAATAGGGCACTGACCTCTTTAATATTATTATTTTGCATTAATTTTATACTTAACTAAGAAATTGTTGCTATACAATTTCGTACAATATGGGAACTATTTAAAACCACAGCCTGTATAAGCTGCCTTTGGAGGAAGTCTAGATGTTGAGAGTCTTTAGAATTACTTTAATGGGTATTTAAATATGTAATTTTCTTCAGAAGGTAACGGTTTTTATTTCAATATAGATTTATGATGGTAAATTCATTTCCCATAAGTGCCACTTCACACGGGCCCACTCGGTAGGCAAGTAGGTCTAGCTAGTGTGCGGAAACACTAAGAAAAACTGAAATCAATGACGCAAACCGAGAAAGGTTTAATAGTTACCAACACATTTTACCGCATTCAATCTTATAGCTGCGAGATCATAAAAGTGATATTTAACTGTCTCAAGGAAAATTACGCTAACCACGAGTTGGACAGATTCCAATGTACACATAAACCATCACTTACCCGGAAAAACGATGCCAAAACCTTTTTTATTGATGTCCAAACAAAAGTCAAGATAAAGAACATTTCTAACGCAACCCATCAATCAGTCTAAGATATAGGGTCGTGGCATCATTCACACCGGCCCAAGACCCGGGGCCCGGGGCCTCGGGCCTTACACAAGAGATATTCATAAGCCCCGGTTACATCACTAGGCCGCGACATTTCCATATAAAGGCCGGCCCACATCGGCCAGGTGGTATTTTTGAATATGCGAACATGTTTACAATGAATGCATAAATGTGTAATATTGTTTAAGTGTTATATTACTTGACTGATTAAGTAGGTATTAGGCGTTAAATGCATTTGAATTTTCGTTCAAGTCTTTCTTGAACGGAAGACAACTATTTCTATATCTCATTGTTTTGCTGGCAGAGATTTCTTTAAGAAATAAGCAATGCCTTTGTACTTTATTTTTCTAGTTTTGCCTGTCCATCTTTTGTATCTTGTGTGTACATACATTTGCAAATATAAAAGTTGGTATACCCGCATTTCACAAACGCTGATGTGAGGTTATTGCCATCTACCAGGCACAATTCCAAATTCCGGGCAGCTGAGCATTGAGAATTTTCTAACACAAAAATAACACTGCTCGACCCGGGAATCAATCAGGACCTCACGCTAACAGCCGTGCTTGCTGTCAATAAGGCAGCTGTACTTGTGTTCTTTATTAAACAAGAAACCATATATATTGATATATTTTTTTATGTTAAGGCCATGTATTGCCAGTATTAATCACTACTTTACAAGGAAACTTTGAAATAGATCCTTCGTGTCTATTAATATACAAATTCCCTTCAAAAGTAGTGAAGAATAAGAAATTTTGCGCCAGGAATCCGAGGTATTCCATGTTATTTTGGTCATCGGTACCTATTTCCATTGTAAGCTCGTTGAATTACTTATCATGCACATGAGTCAGTCCAAGAAACGACAAGACTGACGTCACTTGCACAAAAATGGTGCTGCATCAAGTCCCTTAGGAGGTGAAAAAGACTTATCTTGCCGCTCTGACGTCAGTCTTTGCGACGTACATACATAATGTATGTTTTAGATATTCAGGTACACCTGGCGATTATTCTACGAAAAGGAAAAAATATGATGTTTGGGTTTTGACCACCTGAAGGCAAGTATATAGGTGTATTTTGTTTTTAAATATAATGTAAAATTTAAAGCTCTAGGAATCAATGAAAACTTTGTAGGTTGCATAAATCATATCCAAATCATTTAACCAGAAATAAATGTAGGTACCCAACTATCATAGTATTATGTCATACACTCATATGTTAATAAAGGTCATCTAAACGTTTAAATTATAAAGCTATAAATGTTCTGTTTGTTTGTCCCAAGGTCAAAGACATATTAAAACTTTTAATACGAACTTGATTGTGGAAATATACATACGTACTTTAACAACTAATAAATCATTCGATCAAATTAATGTTTCGTTCCAAATATAATTGACAAATGAGTGGATAAACAAAGAAATAATGATGTTTTGGTATTGTTACCATGGGAAACCTGAAGATCGGATCAGTCTAGAGGAGTTATACAAATTGAAGCAACTTCTAAAGCATCAACATATTTGAGGGTGTTGATAAAAGACATGAACAAAGTATTCATTTTTTTATTTTATTTTTATTATTATTTATAGGCGATAATGCGATCTATGATGGAGCATGCTTGCCTAGAAGAAACCGATTCACTCGCGTCTTGAAGACACCCAGATTATAACTATCGGGGAAGAACCACTCCGGGAGCGCATTCCACGGTTTCGCGGTTCTTATAATGAACGTGGAATCAAAGCGCTACGTTCGGGTTTTTGGTATATCAACCATAAACCGATGGCGCCTTTTCGTGCTGCTGGCCGTCCGATAGAAAAAAGGGCAGGGAGGAATTAGATCATGCAGATCTGAAGCACAATCTCCGAAATGTATCCGATAAAAAGCCGATATCCAGAACATCCGCTGTTCTTTGGTCAAGAAACACATCGGGAAGAAACCTGAACTTTAAGATTTTAAATAGTCAATAGTCAACACGCAGCGTGAATACACTGTGATGAAACACGCCGAGTGTGTTTAGAAAGAGGCCGTTGTCCTTGGAGTGGGAAAATCCCGGCTGACAACCTATAATTCAGGCAAAAACAATAAAAGTAAAATAAAACAACTATATATGTCATTGTTTATGAAGTGTGACACCACAATACACTGACTCCTAGAGGTGTATAACAGTTAAGCCCAGTACATACGACGTTAAGCCGGGCGCCGCACGACCATGCGAAATTCCGACGCGAGGCTTGTCATCCATTTTGTATGAGACGCCTCATATTATACAGTAGTCACAACTGGTCGTAAGCTAGAATATTTGGGAGAATACTTACCTAAGAGTTTTAGCCTTTTTTGTCGCCGAAAACAAAAGAGAAACAAAAATTGGAGTCCATTAAGAAGTTTCAGAAAAGGGTCGGAATCTATTTTTAATTTGACACTGTAAAATGTCTTACGTGTTATTGGCGGCAACATGAAGGACCTGTTCAAGCATTAAATATGTACTTCATTAAACCCATATTTGCAGTAGTTACGCAGACAGCCTGAACCATTACCCGTATTATGTATGTGGACGGTCGTCCATTTCTCGGTCAACATAATATATAGTGGTATTCATATTAAGTAGCTTTCATATAAATTGCTTCAACTTACAAGTGGCATACAAAGAACCGTATATTTTTTTCTTATCTTCGTCAATAACTTTTTCATCGTCATTTTTGGTATTCTACTTGTGAAGTGGCTGTGGTTTGCCTTGTGTCATTTGTCCGCAGGCAGCTTGTATTGCATTGCTGGCATAATGTAATTTATTTATCCTTTAATTCTGTTACATGGAAAAGCCTTAAAAGTTCTATGTAGGAGTCGAATATTGGGCTTTACGGAAGCCTAATTGTTTTTATTTCCGCATTTATAAGTTGATCTCGAAATGGCCAGAGTAATTTAAATTTTAGTTGCAGAGCGAATACATAAATACACGAAGAAATATTGCCACTTAATCTTGTTTTAGTTCAATGTGAAATTAATATACCTTTTCCAAATTGGCACTGAATATGATTAATTCTAATTGGATGTTAGGTTCGGCATTTAACATGTAATATATTATACAACTGACAATAATTGCTCTACTGCATGGAATTACGAGTTCCGGGTTCAAGATACTAAAGATCCTCGATCACAAAATAAATCTGAGAAAAATAATTTCCCTACAATGTTGTACTTACTTTGAAATCTTCCCAGCTTGAAGATGGTAAAGAAGTTCTACCGTATATAGCAGTTTGATTTTATTGTATTGAATTGTAGGGGTACATTTGCATTACTCTCGCTATAAAAGGATGGAATAATGGTCAACGTTTCGTGTGTACCGCCATTGAACATGAACAGCCATTTTGGTTTTATTTATTTTTTATAGCTATTTATATAATATTAGGAGTCTTTGGTATTTTTCCAGCTTACGTCCCCTTTTTAACAGATTTTATCTTCAAATGCTTTTATTTTCAATCCGTTCAATATATATATTTACTTACGTTGGAAATACAATATTTTGAGGTTGTATATGAAGCGAATTATGTGTATTCGAATCGTAGCAGGAGAACATAATGGTGTCTACCTACCCCATAGGGAAACAGGCGTGATTGTATGTATGTATGAAGGTCGATTGACAGTTGCAGCAAAATTGTTAAGCATTGAATATTAACAAAGCACGACATGTGTACCGATTTTCCTCAATCTATCTGAAGTCATTATGCATTTGTATGAAAGGAAATATTTCCTATAATATGAAGATCTATAAGTTTTATATATATTTAAGACTAAGCTCTAGACAAAATTCATAAATATTAAAATTCACGCGCCTCTCTAATACAATTACCTACGCAATTTGTGAGTAAAATAATTTAATTTAGGTCTACCAGAGAATAAATTTAGCATATGTAGCTAAGCTCAAGATTACTTTAGAGCAGGTAGCTAAATGTTCTCATTAGCCCACATGGACGGAACGTAGGAAAATGTAGTCAGACGGACCTAATTCTAGTAGGATTATTAAACTGACAGTTTAGAACGTCACACGAGCGAAGTAACTTTAGAACTTTCTGGAAAAAACCGTGCACCTTTGTATGGACTGTTAATTTCGCTTGCTCTTTGCCTTGCAAGTTTATAAATTTTTTGCATGACCTGAGGCTTATATTATCTGAGGATTTACACGTCACACGAGCCTTTACAATTGTCCTAAATTTGCGGTTTCCATTTTTCTCTTAACCTTCACAGCAACTACAATAGCTACGAGGGGCGTTCAATGTATTCTCGGTATGGGGGTGATTTAATAATGATGTGGGTAATTTGACTAATTAATTAAGTAATGACATTATCTGAGGGTATAAATATGAAATTTCATATAGTTCTGATCATTAGTTTGTTAGTTACCCTTAGTCAACGACAACTGGAATGGCTAACGTGACAATGTCGAAGAAAATCGAGCACCGCGCTGCGATTAAATTCCTTACCAAACAAGGAAAAAGTCAAAAAACTATTCACGAAGAGATGGTGGCTGTTTACCAAGATTCTGCACCTTCGTTATCGACAGTACAAAAGTGGTCAAGTGAATTTAAAAAGGGCAGAGAGAGTATTGAAGATGACACTCGCTCGGGCGGCCCGGTTACTGCCTCTACGGAAGAAAACGTGAAAAAAGTTGAGAAGTTAATACTGAGGATGCCCGAATGAAGGTCAAAATTATAGCAGAGATGACCCACCTCTCCGTTGGTACCGTACACACTATTCTGCATGACCTCCTTAACCTCTCAAAAGTCAGTGCAAGATGGGTGCCGCGAATGCTCACGGCGCCTCAAAAACAAGTGCGAATCGAGTGCTGTAGAGAGTTTTTAAAGCTCTGTAGTGAAGATCCATCAAGTATTTTCGATCGAATTGTTACTGGAGATGAAACGTGGGTTCACCATTATGACCCTGAAAGTAAGCAGGAGTCCATGCAGTGGCACAAGAAGGGTAGTGCCCCCCCTAAGAAATTCAAAGACGTTCCGTCTGCCGGAAAAGTCATGGCCACGATGTTTTGGGACTCAAAGGGAATTTTGTTGATTGAGTACACAAAAAAAGGTGAAACCATAAACGCAGCATCCTACGCATCCACTTTGAGAAATTTACGGGAGGCAATTAAAGAAAAAAGACGGGGTAAATTGACCGCCGGTGTGTTGCTTCTTCACGACAACGCCCCAGTCCACACGGCGCGTGTTGCCAAGGCTGCTGTGCGAGATTGTGGTTTCGAAGAAATAAACCACCCACCCTATAGTCCAGACTTAGCCCCTAGCGATTATTATTTGTTCCCTAATTTGAAAAAAGATCTTCGGGGAAAACGATTTTCCAACGATGAAGAGCTTAGGGCGGCCATAAATGCGCATTTTACAGAGTTTTTTTTTTACAGGGTATTGAAAAATTAATTTCAAGATGTAACAAATGCATTGAGGTTATGGGGGATTATATTGAAAAATAAAAATAATTTTATTTGAATTATGTTTTTTTTTCATACCGATACCGAGAATACATTGAACGCCCCTCGTATGTACTCACTCGACAAATATCCCACATATTCCGCAATTTCTTGTAAAAATGAGATCATGTACACAATGTTAGAGCGACACAGATACTTACACATCAACATAATGCATGTCCCTTTTACAAACCCTTTCAAGTGTCTCCGAAAATGGGCCATACCGAGCACAATGGCGAAAAAGTACGGAAAAGTCCCCGGGATATACTAACAAAGAAGAATGTTGTGTTAGGAAAGTGTCCAGCTATGAAGACGGGACTATTCTCATAAGTAGGACGTTGGGACGGACGATGGGTACGGCCCGTAATTGTGGTGACACGAAAACTCCACTCTTGAATTTTAAGAATAGCTCCGTACACTCGCAATAAAAGTGTATTGTGGTTTTACTTTATTAAAAAGTTTTGTTGTTAGTTTTTTTTTCCTTTTTGTAAAGATGATTAGGGCCGTGAGCATGGCAACATCAAAAGATATTTGACAAGAACAAGATGGTTGAGTTAGGTAGGTATACTTATTTTTTTCTATAGAGTCGACGGAGATTACAGTTGGGGTGATTAAAAATTCAAAATATTAACATAATCACTGTGAAATTATTATTCGTCGACAAAGTTTGGTTTCCATTAATTTTTTTGCTGGGAATTCGAAGAGTAGCTATTTTTTGCTATTAATTTTCGAAGCATTACATGGCAAAAACATTGGATTTTTAGGGCACAAGTCCCGCTTGTTTTTGGCCGATTCAATTTTATGACACTGTACCATTAATTATATATTATAAGTTGATAAGATTTTTTTTCTTTGACGCTGAAATATGTAAGTGCGTATATTTATAGAAACATCAGTATAATGCACATGGAATGCCCTTGTAAGTATATTATTATATTTGAGGCCAAGAAGGTTCATTAACATACATATTTATAAGGTTACATATAGTAGCATTTTAATATCGACATGCTATTATTAAACAAGACATCCTATAACAATTCGAAAGACAATGCATTACTTACCTGTCATTGTACGAGGTACAAGTTCTAGTTGAGATTTATTATGACTTGGTTAATGCTTGGAATACTGTGGTTATTATGGAAACATTTAACGTCTAGGTGAGTTATGGGTTATGGCCAACCGATAGCGCGTTGGTTTCAAGGTCCCAATGTAAAATGCCATATTTTCACGTGACATGTTCGAAATAAAAGTAATTTTAATTAATGGTGTACTTAATTTGTGAATTATTACGTTTGGAATTTATTCGTGTGTATATTGGATTCATGCACGCGATTGTACCTAATTATATTTCAACTAACTTGGTCAGGCAGTTTAATCGTTCGTTAAATGTTGATATTTTATGCTTGCTTCTTAGTTATTTTGTGTTCTTAAGTGGTTTAAGTATGCATTACTCTATGTTTACCACTTTATTTGAACATAAAGGTAATTTTTGCATTCTTATTAAAATATTGTACTCGTAATTGATCCTAAACTTGTATAGAATATTATAATAATAATAATTTATTTATTGACTCAAAAAGTCACATACATAATTTTATTCCCTAGACCCCACACTAGGATTCCCTGTGTTATGGGATCTAGTCTCTTTATATTTACACTGAATTTTCAGTAATTTAAAATAAAACAGGGTGATTACCGCCTCACAGGTATTTAATATAACATTAAAGGCAACTAACACATATATAACAGGTCACGTAAAAATACAAGCATAGGTACTG
This sequence comes from Xylocampa areola, assembly GCA_935421205.1. Taxonomy (NCBI): domain Eukaryota; kingdom Metazoa; phylum Arthropoda; class Insecta; order Lepidoptera; family Noctuidae; genus Xylocampa; species Xylocampa areola. The sequence goes on from OW285204.1 coordinate 17,778,073, forward strand.
GGATTAGATCATGCAAAGTAGTGGTTCATCATCCATGCAGTTAGACACGTATCCTCCCTATCGGCTACACTGAATCATCGTCATGATTCATGCAAATATTATACAGGGGTTGCTCAGGCATATACGGGGGTTGCATTTTAAAAACGTACCCTGTACCAACTGGCCACCTGAGGTTGCCGGAGACACCACCGAAAACAATTAATTAAATATTAATTATACTGGAATATAAGCGTATCATACAGTTTAGGTTATAGGCAAGTGGATAATTAGATTACACATATATAGGGAACAGGTTTATACGTATCAAAGACGCGTAGAGGGAGCTTAGTAAGTGAGTCTTATTAGTAAGGAATTGTTTTAGCCATTACATTATAAAATGGCATGTCGAATGTTAGCTTTTACGGCATAGTTTAAATAAAACATACAACAATAAAGTATTATGTATTTTGTTCACATATTAGCGAGGTTAAATACCCAATAACATAGTGCCATTTTTATGACCTTTGGGAGACAAAAAGTTATTTCATAATATTAAATAACACATTTTCAATTTATGAACAGGTTTTGGTCATAAAATCCATTCAAATAAAAAAGAGGCAAAACGAATTCAATCTTTAAAAAGAAAAATAGCAATAAACAAAAACGAAATTCAAACACGTTCCACGCATTTTCAAATTGGAATGTCGATTTATTTGCGCGGCAAACATCCTATTTCGTGCATTACTGTACAATGTTCACTGAGGGGCCCCTACTACGGTAATATCGGTTGACGAGTGCATATCGACCGCTCGATACGTTTGGCGTGACCAGCGGGTATGCGTTTAAGAAATTACTTCCATATAACGGTATTGTGGAAACTGGTTTGTAAGTGCCAGTGTGGATTGCTGTCGGCTTGTGATTTTTCCGATACACGACATGTAGTACTTTGATACTTGGTGGTACGCACGATAAGATCTATTCTTGTTACCTTGTGATGTGTTGCGATTAGATATTTGATGTTAGCAAGTTCTTTTTGATTGAACCCCACATGTGGTTTGAATAAAAGGCAGATTTTCACGACTTAATAGAACGTTTTGTTTGATATTTTAGAAGTTAATTAAAAATGGTAGACATTGACATTTCAGTTGTTATTAATAATGGTAAATTATTAAATAAAAATATAATATACAAAAAAATGCATAGATGACTTCAGCGCCGCAAAAACAGAAAAGTTTAGATTTACTGAAGTCAGAGAAGGCATACATTATTCGTCAGGCAACGTAATTTTTTACGGTTTTTCTATACCTACTTTAAAAAAAAAATGGCTCCCGGGTAGCCTTATCCCATGTTAGTAAAATCCAGTCTAACATTTATTTACGAAAAGTTACTTTAATTGTAAAAATAAAATGAAAACAAGAGATTATATAAGGACATTAAAATCCCCCCGATTGAAAGTGTGATTTTTAATGCAACGTTTATATCGATTTACTAGCAGCAGTCTTCGGACTTATCCCGCCCACGGCTTCCCACGTGCAACTTGCACTTTTGTGCGCTTTAACCATTAAAGTATATTGCTACTGCATTTAAGAATATTTTGACTATTCTTATTTTGACAGCAACTACCTATGATTTAAACATACCGATTTTACAGAAAAGCTTTAAAGATTTGTGACAGACAGACAAAGTCATAAGGGTTCCTTTATTAGCATTTCGTTATGAAACCCTAAAAATGAAGACGTATTTTTTATAAGTATAGCCATAATATTCTATCGGTTTATGCATAAATAATGAAATTAACTGGCAAATATTTGAGTAGGTACTCATTCATCTTTTCGAGAACTGTGAATGTTCACTAGTTCTATAAAAAGGACATGAATCAAGTAGGTATCTACCTATAAATACTTAAGTACCAACTTCGAATACAATTCATTACTTTTGCATTGCACTGCCCGACTCTTGGACTACCTATAAAATGTTAAGTGCCTGACGCATTTTTGTTTTATGTCAAACCATTTTTCCAAGGAATAAAATGTACCTTAATAATCGTATAAGAGAAAATAAAAGGTACTTTATGAAGTAGTTACGGTAGATTAGCTATGGAAATGGCGTTAAAAATCGATTAGTGATGCGATGGAATCGATAAGTAAACCCGGTAAGTACCTAGTTGTTTTTCTTCGTCGAAATCGCCAATCAACATAATACTACAATCTACGTTTTAAGTGCTTGCTTCTGTTTTCATAGAAGATATATTTTTTAAATAATCTTACAATCAGCCTTAATACTGTTTCAGTGTCATAGTGATAGGTACGTATGCGAAAGTAAACTAGCGACAAAATCAATGAAAATGAATTCACAGTTCCAGAACACTAATTAAAAATAATTCAATAAAAACATAAATCAAATCGATTTCCCGCCGTCTCGATTCAATTAAGTTCTATGTAAACATTCGAGAGACGTCCCCACTCCTCGATGCCTCTCGATATTTGCATTTCAATGTCGTAATCGATTTGAATCGAAACTCGATTATTGATCAAGTACCAGACGTTCGTACTACTTTCACTGGATCGCAATTATTGTATCGTTAATATTTGTTTGCCGATCACTCGAAGCTGATAAATTAGATTGAAGGGCAACTGAAGAGGTACCTACACCATTCTTTTGAAATTGTTTGACGACAAATAAGAATTTGATGTTCTTTGAAGTTTTAAATTAAAAGCTAATTAATTAAACAATGTACACTTAACTGTAAAAGTAAATAAAATAGATTTTTTTGATAATAACGACAAGGTATTCATTAGTGAAATTGCGTCCTTGATAGGGGCGTGTTGTAGATAATAATAATCTTTATAACACTATGAATGTCAGAAATTCTTCTTTACTATATAATATTAATTTCAGTGGCATATTTTCTATAAATTTTCCAACATACCATATGATTTTGTTAGCCTCGATTGACTTATAAGCCTATGGGAAGAACAAGCAGGTGACTACGTTCTCATGTATAAATCGAATGTAGAACACATCAGCTGTTTATTTTCCCATCATATATCTTTGAGTTTATTATTGGAAAAGCGTTCGAAGCAATTATGTAATTATGTGCCGAGAACTTGGGAAATAGGTGGCTTATGGCAACATTCAGGTAAAGAAGTAATTTTTTTTTGTTTAGAGAGCCGTCGATATGATAATAGATGAACGAGGTAGTACTTTTGGGCGATTATACTTAATAAACTTTAACTATGGGCATTTTTAATCAATCAATCAATAAAGTTATTTTTTTTGCTCAAATATGGTACAATACGTGTTACAATGGTAATATTTCCGCATGACTTTGCTCTACATCTTTGGGGATGAAATAGACTTTTATCAAAACCCAAACTTACCATTCTTTTTTTGGCTCTGTGTCTTTAAAAGTATATTTAGAATCATACTATAAATTATAGTTGGAATAATATTATATCTTTTAATTTATGAATGTTACAAAAAATACGTAACTAAACACATTTTAAACAGCATAAAGCGGAACGGTAACATTGAATAATCGTTTAAATAACAAAATAATTTGAATAAGCGAAAGTTTTCTACAGAACCGCTTGGCTGTTTCATATATATTAGTTCGAATGTAGGTAATCAGAGTAACGTATGCTTCGCAATCGCATTGCAAGTAGGTTAGTTTAAGATTAATGAGCTACATTTGTCGATAAAGACAGAAAACAAATTAAGTATATATATATATAGTCAATTTATCGCAGCAAATCAATGAAAAATATTTCTATCGATATTTTTTTACGTAATTAATGGCTCATCACTAGCGTTTCCAGAAAAAAGGAATGATTTATTAACTGTCTGCTTCTCGCTAGAATTGTGTAACTAAGGTGACCAGAGTCACAAAGTCAATTAATAATTCTTCAAAAATGCATGATTCAAAGTTTACCAAGAAACATAAATAGAAATTTTTATTTGCATAGGTTAATAATTATTGTACAATTCCAAAGACTTTGGGCGGACACGTAAAATTCTTCGAATCTTGATTATTCAACAAGAAGTATTCATTAAAATTATCCCAAAAACTGGTCCTTACTGAGAAGGTGGATTACAATAGCAGAAAAGGAATCTTGTGTATTTAGTACTAATTATAAGATAGCACATCACTTTTAAGAGAGAAACATGATAGACCTTTCATCTGTCAATTAACTGTAGCTATTAAAAGTGACTCATATGACATTACTTAGGTAATAACTTATATAACCTACTTAATATACATTAAATAACGGGTGTGTATTTGTTGCCTCCACGTAGATATCTAACATATAACTAAGTACATAACCAAAATTATCATACCTTAGGTAAGGCGGCGAGGCACTGCTGCTTGACGTCCCAGATAAGCTGGTCCCTCGGGAACTGGAGGCTCTTCTGCACGTTCAGCTCGGGCACGTGCACCCGCACGAGGAGCCAGCCCTCCGCGCCCTCAGAGCACTCGCCCTCCATTACGCTACGCCATCTGGGGAAGAGGAGAAGACGGGTTAAGATCTTTGGTACTGGGCAAATTACATTGTGGCTAAATTGTTAATGCGTTGTAACAACCTTTTAAATGTATTTCAAGCTAAATAAAAATAAAAAATAATATAAACTACTACGCATAAACCTAATAGATGATATGAACGTTATCTAATGAAATGTGCTTGGAAATTTTTAATCATAGTCGGTAAAGGAGGCTTTCATATAAAAAATCCTGAGAGATTTTGTCGATGGTGTGTAAAGCCATGACGCCTACGGGCGGTTAAAACTCTGGCTTCAGGTTGTTCATCAACCAAACGATAAGAAGATATAAAATATGTTTTCATTGTGACTTTAATAATTCAATATTCTAATTAGCCGTCATTAGTAACACGTTGTAACAAATACATTTTAAATAATAGCCATTTTTCTTTAGAACATGGTGATTTTAATAATTTACTTAATGACGTCTTTCTTCGGGACACGGTGATAAATAGCGCACATTTGATTGAAAAACATTTCCAAATAAACTTTCGAAAGCTATCTTTATAACCAAAATGGCCGCCAACGTACTCTCAAACATTTTCATTTAAAGGCGAAAAAGGACCGTCCTAAATCTACTGAATAGAAGAAGTCAAAGGATGACAAATATTTGGAATAACGCCCAACAGAATAGAAATAAATTGAAAATAAAGCTTCAAATAAACAGTTTCTAGCTTTAGTCTTTGCTCCTTTCAGAACAAGTTAGGTATATTAACTTAGAAAAATATTGTACTCAGTAGAACTGGCCGAAAGAGTAGCCAAGTAAATCCTTTTGCCCTCTAGACAAACGACCTATCTACGTCCAATTAATTTATCTGAAGGTACCATCTAAATTTACGTTGACTCAACTAAGAAAAATAGGCTTGGTTTATATATGGGGTTTTACTATTTATAGAGTTTGCTTTTTATAGGCCATAGTAAATGTCTAGTCATGGTGGTACAATAATATATTCAACGAATAAGATTTTGATTGTTATAATGTACTTGTTTTTCTCACTTAATTAATTATTCCTCCCGACCGTATTTCGGTCACGGCGGCCTATCTCCATGGAGGTTAGCCAAGTACGCAGGAGATATTATAGTGCACAAGCGTATGCGCAAATACAGGTGCAATCCCTCTTCCTTCACTCTCATATGCCGATGGGATGGCAATCCGACACGACCAGAGAGAGGAGAGAAGAGAGAGTTTTTTACAAAAACTAGGTCTCATTCAAAACACTCGTGACGTATACAGGATGGCAAGAAACCTATATCGTTCATTCATCATTGCATAGTTCACTTTTATTCATGTTCTAGACAGGTAAAAATGCAAATCTCCCTTGCTTATAATGTGTCGCATACGCATGCCATCCGGTTGCGTTTCTGTGAAGTAAAGTGCGCCGGCGGCCGTCGCGTTCTACGAATATTGGCGACACAGCGATTTTTACAAATTAAAGAATTCACTCAGCCGGTAAAGGATAAGATAAGATTAATTGAGTAATGTCTAGTTAAGGATGACGGTGAATGATACTTTAATGTCTGGAACGTCATATTAATCGGATCGATAATGTTAATTGATGTTGATGATCATTAGAAGTGGACACAGTCAAATACACGATACTGAAATTGAGATTGTTTATCGGAAATAATGTAAATGGGCTTTAGCTGGAAAAGCCTAAAATTAAAAAATGTTACCAATATCAGTCGGTATCGTATAATAACCTCGTATGGATATCTCCATTAATAATGTTTATATTGAATGTTTTAAAATTTTCTCAGTAAATTATATCCATTTATGTCTACAAACGAAGTTTTAAACAACTATAAACTTATCCAACAACAAACTTGGCTGAACTTACGAAATCCCAAGGCGTTATCTTTGATACACATTCATAAGGACTTGACTGTGTGCACATAATGATAACATTATCGCGGTCTCAGTTAATTCTACAAAACATAGACTATGACGTAGAAACTCGACCACAAAAAAAAATTATTCGACCAATGAGAAAGAGTTCCATTTTCAAATAAAAAATAAAAACTTTTTTAGTATTAATGAAATTCAATAAGAGCATATTTTGTTTAATCTGTGACATGGCCTTCTGATAAGATTGAGTGAAAAAGATTTTTAATTTAAATAAAATTGCCAGATCGATAATAAAACATAAAAAGAGTAATTACCTGGTAGATATGGACATGGGTTTTTAATGGTACATGTTAAATACGTTCGAATCGTCATTGATTGGGCGATAGCATCATTGTTTCTAATTTTCTACTAGGTACTAATAAAATCTAATTTGTACTCAGAAATGTTGATTAGCTGAAAGTTGTTATTTTTAATAAAGATAAGGGGCACCCTGCACTCCACAACTTGTATAGCAGATGTCGGGGGAAGAACAGCTGGGCATGTCAAATACACCGGGAAAGTTAGGCAAAGATTGCCATAATCATAATCATATTCTTTATTGCAAATCCACAATGTAAAGTTAAGATGGTAATATAAATAACATGGTAGCAATCGTGGACCCTGATGGGCACAGCAAATTAATAGTAAATTAGAAGAGAGGAAGGCGTTGTATATATAGAAATATTTGTTTATGCTCAAGTATTCATATTCCTTTTTAATGTATCTAAGTATGTATAGTATTGTTATTATGTTTGTATTTTTAGTAGGTATTTAGATTTAAGTATAGTTTTTGTATTTTAGTATATTATATTATTAGGTTATCCGTTCTAAATTTTGTATAAATTTATTGTGTTATATTTATTTTATTGTATTATTTATATTTGTTGATTGTGGTGAATATTTTATATTTCTTTATTACCGCTGAGTATTTTATTGTTATTTTTTTTATATTTAAGTTTACTTTTATATTATGTATTTATTTTTTATTTATTATATTTAACTTATAGGTAAGTATGTATGGGTTTTAGCAGGAAAAGGTGTTTGTAATATGATTATATTTGTATAAAATTAATATTTTCATGTTATTTGTTTATCCGTAAGATATTCACTAATGGATGCAAATAAATACAATATCTAGCTACTTCCACAAAATTGAGGGTAGTCATGCATTACCTGTGCACCGCCCGCCCGCCCGCAAATATATGCACATACGCATGCAGACCGTGCAGTGTCCGCCACCGAGCACTCGGTCTAACAGCTCCTGATGATGCTCCGTGGAGGGGCGAAACACGTGTAGAGTAGTTGGTGGTAGTCGGAATTTTCACCGCTTGCGTATGTGCATATATTTGCGGGCGGGCGGGCGGTGCACAGGTAATGCATGACTACCCTCAATTTTGTGGAAGTAGCTAGATATTGTATTTATTTGCATCCATTGTAATGGACTTCCGCAAAGTAACGCCTGAATCTATTCAATATATTCACTAATCGTGTAGTATGCTTTATTTATTAATATTTGCTTTAGGGTGTTTAGGACCTTCGTGCCATGGACTGGGCGCCTGATAATGGACATAGCTGTCGTGAACGACCGCTTCGTTGATGGCGAGATGACCAGGGCAATTTTCTGGACAGGTATAGTCAGATATCCCGTAAGACAGGGAGGTTTGGAAGAAAAAAGGGGAGGCCTTGGCTCAGCAGTGGGACATGAACTAGGCTAGCAAGAAACATAGATAAGGTAGGTTAATGGTTCATCTCATTAATCTGACATACTGAAGACGTTAGTCATGGGCTGTGTAGGTAGGATTTTGGCAAATAAAAGGAGGTGCTGGCCAATCTTTCGAGCCTCGTATCCAGTTTTTGGGAGTCTTTTGCCCAGCAGTTATAGCCTGGGTTGATCCCCTGAGGATATCAGTTTAGTGGATCAGATATTATGTGGATGGAGTTAAAAATCTGTATTTGTAATGACACTAACTAGTGTTCCTTCTTCTTGACTTCTGTATTTAATTTTCGCTGTTGATACAGTTAACTTTATAATATCTCATTAAATACAGGAGTGCTGCGTGACTTCTTATTTGATTTATGTAGATATGTAATCAGTTCTAATTGAAAAGATCAGCGTCAGACATCGTAAAAACAATCATAATTTTATCAAATGTTAATTGTGAGGCATATTATTTGTTACTTAATAATTAAATACCAGAAATATGAGGTGACGTGTGTCCTTATCTAAAGCATTAGAGCTATCGTTTGTACTTGCTTGATAAACTACTTAATTGACAAATTGATCGATGAGCACAACTATTAAGGTCGCACATTAAGATACAGAAATTCTAATTACTATATGTGTTGGAAATGTTTTAATCTACATAAGTTGTTTAATGTTGGTCGTTTATTTAACTGTTGTTTTATTTTATTTAGATGGATGCAAATAAATATCTACTTTCACAATATTGAGGGTGGGTAGTTCTCTGCCCGCTCACAAATAAGTACTTGTATGCACGTGCGCAAGCGATGAAAAATCGCAACTTCCACCAACTAACTACTCTTCCCCCCACTACGCATCATCAGGAGCTGTTAGACAGTGCAGTGTCCACCAATGAGGGATTTTTCTTTTATTTCGATTTTATTTGAGATGAGAGTGCTCTAGCCTCTAGCCTAGGTCAGAGGTGACAGAGACAAAGTCGACGATGGAGTGAGCTTACCCAGAAGAAGCCTGTTCACTCTAACTTTGAAGAGATTAAGGTTAAATGCGTTTGGAAACACAGACGAAGGTAGAGAGTTCCACTCCTTTGCTGTGCGCATTATAAAAGACGTTTGGAAACGCTTAGTGCGAATTGGTGGAATAGCAGCAAGGTAGGGATGGTAACTTGCAGTGCGACTAGATGTTCGATGGTAGAAGGGGGCTGGTGGGATGATGTCGTGGAGTTCTTTATTTTATAATGAGTAAGTCTGACAACCAGTCTTACCGTATGAGACTGCCTGTTACTGGGTTGGGGAGATCCAGAAAGCTAGTAGCTCTATGTAAAATACTGGTAGTAAGCTGCATCCCGTCATTGGAAGCCGACTCCAACGAAGTTGCCCAAAGGCTGGACACATGATCTATAATTAGTTCTTAAATTCTTGACTCAAACTGATCTGTTGTCAAGCCGTTCGGAGGAGGTAGTGTGAACTATAGAAAATATAGTAATATCTTTTTAGACTTTGTGATCACTACACAACATTATAACAACTTTTAACCGGATTAATCGCGTGTATTATTAGCTGACTGCCACCCTGCGACTACGTATGCTGCAAAGTGATTAATCTGGTTAAAAGTTGTTTTATTTTAATGAATAATAATAGAACAAAAAAGAAGTAAGATTAAGTCTTATGTTAGTTTATTGTTGAATTCTTTCTTTCTTCATCTCTTACCAACAAACCACATTATAAGTTTATTGTACAATAATACAGATGCACTGTTCTAATCTTTTGAGTTATTGCGCTGTAGTTAAACACAGCGGGTTCACTTTGTTCGTCCACAACAAACTGAGATATAAACAACTATAAAGATTGTCTCTATTCTGTCACAAAGGTTAAAACGATAACATACCGCTCTAAAGTATAGACTACCTTAACAAATTATACAGATAAATCTTTGAAACGGATTATTCTATGAAACGCGTTGCGAACTCTAAACTTATTACTTTTTGGGGGAAAGAACAATGTGAACTCCCTCGTTGGTCTAGTGGTCCCAAGCGCGACTGCTGAGCATGAGGTCTTGGGTTCGATTCTCATGTCGTGCAGTGTTATTTGGTTTTTCTGTCAGGAAATTCTCAGTAGCAGCCCGGAGTTTGGAATTGTGCCCGGTGGATGGCAAAAGGCTCACCACCCCACCCACACATGGGACTTAATAACAGCATCAGTGAAATGTGGGTGTAAAATTGTGTTATGTTAAGTTATGGAAAGAAAAATACGGTCGTGAGCAGGATTAGAACCTACGCCTCCCGGATAAATACTTCAGTCATTCTGCTAACTAAGCCATCTTGACCTTTGCCCACTACTAATGTATTTTTACAATTACGAAGGTTTCCAGAAAGCTCTATTAGCTCTATAAAAATATCTTTAAAAAAGTCCTTTAAGTGGTCTATTTTTTATTACCGACGCAAATCGACTCAGACTCTACAATAACACTCCTTGAATAATTTGATTAGAAGTATTTTACCATTACCAAGAATTATGGGGATATAAACCAAATTCCACAAAGGATGGGGAATGCTCCAGGAAGTTATCTATTACACTAATAATGGGAGAGCGACACGCACCATTTTAATTTTAGTCCTTGTAATAATTGATATTTCATGGTACTGACATGAAATTGACTGACTTGGGTGGTGTTGGATAGGTAGATGGGTTTTTCCGGGTTTTTTAGAAAGGAATTATCACTAGTAGCCCGGAGCAATAGGCTCACCAGCTATTACATGGGACTTAATAAAGGTATTGGTGAAATGTCGTAGTAGGTATACCTCTGCCTACTCCTTTGAGGGATACAGGCGTGACACGTATGTGTGGGCTGTAAACCCGTATAAATTTATTGCTTTCTACATATCTGTAAACGTTTTAATTATTATGTGCCCGTATTACATACCTTCACGCCTGTATTCCCCGAAGGGGTCTGCAGATGTGTACAGAGTTGTACACCCACATTTCACCAATGCTGTTATTAATTCCCATGTAATAGGTGGTGGCCCATTGCCTACTATCCTACTATCTACCGGGCACAATTCCAAACTCCGGGCTGCTACTGAGAATTTCCTAACAGAAAAACTCATAACACTTTGCCAAACCCGGGAAACTAACCCAAGACCGCATCCACAGCAATTACGCTTGGGAAGTTCGAATTGGTAAATTTTCTAGCTAGAAAAACCCAAAACGATTTCGTTCGACCTGGGAATCCTAATCTAGGAAGCTGCGCTTCCGACGCCTAGTTAGACCAATGAGGAATGAGCTTTCACTTTCCTCCACTAATTCTAACCTCTTTTACCTGGTACTTTGTACCACGTAAGGTAATTTAGTGAACATTTTCAAGATAACTCGGCGACGGGTTAATTACGCTAGTTAAGATAGAACGTTAAGTGACTCAGTGATGAAATGTTCCACAGATGATAAATATGTGTGATTTAAGTGATATTTAAACGTTAGCATTTAACGTGGTAACTATAATTGCTGAGACGTTTTATTGAAACAATGCTGTACAATTGATCTTGGTCTATATGTATAAATTATTGACCTTATATTTACTAAAATAAGTTTTCATAACCATTATACATTACAGTCGACAGCAGTGATCGGAATAGTTAGACCTAACATGCCTAAAGTTCAAAGAAACAGAAAATAAAAAGTGGAGGCTTCCTTACGTTTTTTTTTTTTGAGAGGGGCTCGTGGCTAAGTAACAGCCGCACAGATCGATCGATCGAGGTTAAGCTGCGCTTGCCGCGGTCGGTCTGTAGATGGGTGACCATAATTTCATACCGAGACCCCTCCGTGCCTCGGAGAGCACGTTAAGCCGTCGGTCCCGGTTGTCAAATTAAGATCTATGACAACCGTTACGGGTAGTCACAAGCCTGAAAGTCTGACAACCAGTCATACCACGAGATATCGTGTTACCCAGTAACTGGGTTGTGGAGGTCAGATAGGCAGTCGCTCCATGTAAAACACTGGTATTAAGCTGCATCCGGTGTGACTGGAAGCCGACCCCAATGTAATTGGGAAAAGGCTAAGCAGATAGTATATAGTATAGTGTTTTTTCTTTTTAAACAATAAATATCGTGCATAGTGTTTTTTCTTTTTAAACAATAAATATCGTGCATAGTGTTTTTTCTTTTTAAACAGAAACAGGATATGAATTCGATAGTTGTTTTACTTTATTAATTTTAGTTGTACTTTTGAGTAGAGCCCCGAATCCCGCCACATTTTTTCACCGTGGGAGAGCCATGCTTCGGCACGAATGGGCCGGCTCGACCGGATTGATACCACAGCCTCACAGAAAACTGGCGTGAAACAACGCTTGCGTTGTGTTTCGCCGAGTGAGTGAGGGTACCGGAGGCCCAAAACCTTTAAAAGGCCGGCAACGCACTTGCGACTCCTCTGGGGTTGCGGGTGTCCATGGGTGGCGGTAATCGCTTACCATCAGAATTATTATATAAAAAAAAAACATTAGTTCCAAAAAAGTAGTTTACTTTTATTTATTGAAAACAAAAAATCGTGCGTATTTTTTTTTGAAACCGAAACAGTATTTGAATTCGGTAGTTGTTTTACTTTATTAATTTTAGTTCTACTTGAAAATATAGTTTGTCTTATGGCGTCTCAACTTTGTCTCCGTTCTTTTTCGAACTTTAGGTATTTTAGCTCACCTTTTTCCGATCACTGGTCATCAGTCATCCTGCGACCACGAACGCTATTAAGTGTTCGTAACTTCAAGAAAATCAAAAAACAATAATACACGCTATTAATCTCGTTCAAAGTTGTTTTATTAGTTTCTCCTCATTACTTTTACGAAGGAATAGTTTTTAACTTGATCACAATATTTATCGTACTGAAATTTCAACTTATCCTCTCACCCTGATTTACTTATTCTAATCAAGATTTACCACAATCTTAGTTTCGTATCGTTCTTGCCACAATCCTTCCATCCTTCATGTATTACCTTCATGCCACGTTTTATTTAGCCTTTTCTAATAAAAATGAATCGAATGTTCCCCTGGCCTTTTAAGCGTAACATCTCGTTGCATCACACTAAATCTTAAAGCACATTTAAAGTTCGCTTTAATCTGTTGAGCCGAGGAAAAACAAGTATCGATAAACTGAAAACTGTCGTACATTTCAGCTTATCAGGTCCAAGAACAATTGAATCGATGTTCCTGACACTAGACCATCATTTAGTGACATACGTTGGTACCTTAACACCATTGAGGTAACGGTACCAGTTGCTCGCCGTGTCTGGTTCGTGTTTATCGCTCAACAGAGTAAATATTTGAACGACCGCGCCGACGCGCACAGCGGGTACATCAACCTGGTTTTAGTAAAAAAAGCGGTGGTGTTAAAGGGAATTTTGTTTTGATACTGCTTGGGAAATGTTTAGAATCTTTGGTGGGTGTATTTGGCTGGGAGAGAGAGCTTAAAAGAAAAAAAAAACGTTCTAATTATTTTCTACCGTATAAACACTATACATCTAAACGGCTATTTAAAATAAGTGCCATTAATTGTTGATTTTTTGAAAATTAGGAGCGATAGCAACAAGTAAGAAGACACTTATAGAATTTAATACAAAAACAGTAAACCAAAAGGAAAAGTTTCGTTATGTAATGTAATTAAGTGAATAAGTATTTAAATACAGAATACCAGAAAATATGTTTTTTTTTTAAACCTATTTTTCTGACCCCTATCATGGGACCAGTGCAGGAAGAAGAAGATATATCAGCGTGCTCCATATACACATCTGATAAATTGGCGGTCAAATGCAAGACTATATATAGTAGTCAGACTGGCTAAACGAAAGCCTATAGAAAGATACGGTAAAAGAAAAAAAAACAGTATTTACCTCTATGACCCCTGTTCAGGCGCCACATAAAAAGCCGCCTATGTACGCTACCATACATTCAAACAGAACAAAACTATCTACCAAAGAGCCTATTATGACTATAAAAGTAAATTTTAATTACCACATAGAACATTTCACATGGCATTATTATATCATCAATTAACACTTTACCGCTAACGGTCTACTGGTTGTCGTAACTGTACATTTTGAACAATTTCCGTCATGTTCACACATTATTTTTGGAGGTCCATAAAACTGTGATGTTTGTAACTGAGAACATACTACTGTATTCTTGAATTTCACTTCAGTAAGTAACGTATATTTGAAGAAAAATTTGACTTTCTAAACTTGTTTCTTTCCTTCTTTCTATCTAAAATACAATTATCAAGATAAAGATTTATAAGTCGGATGACTGATCTGCAACAATAATTGTTGCAGCTAATAGGTACAAAACCCCCTTATTCAAACTAACTTTTACTTAAAATGTCTCCAAACTCTGTCATATTTTGCCATCGTATCTTTGGCTACGGACCATAGACCATGTATTTCACACGATACCCAGAAAGTTAAAGAAAATGGTTTGTTAGAATCAAGTAGTCAGTTAAAGATTTAATCAACTGTCTCAGAAGGTTTTCTTACAAGTCTTGAAACACGTGTCGCAGTTGAGAACAATGACCATTGAACGACCATTATGTAGTGAAGCATAATAGCAACACTTGATATTGGCCCTGAGTAGTTTCCGCTTCTTCAATACGTACACATTATATACCCTGCTAACAATATTATGTGCCTCACAGTTTATTACAAATTTAAAACGTAATATTGAAATCAACGACTCTAGTCAATCATAAATTGCTATAATTAAAGTAGTAAAAGAAACGAAATGAATATCTATATTAACGACGAAACTAATTTTAGTGTTTAAACAACCTGGAATCAATATACTCCATGCTTAAGAACACATGCTAAAGACAGACATACCTACGGCAGCGAGGGAACCGTTTCTAGAACTACTCAGTAATTTTGGATATAAGAGCGGACGTACATTCAGAGGCAATCATTTGATCGTATATAAAATCAGAATATTTATTTGATTTTCAATAATTTACTCGTAACTAAGGACGCTGATCACTTACTGTGATCTTTAAGTCTTGGATTTGATCCGGTGTCACACATAATCGGTCACTCCTAACCTACCTGCCGTCTAGATTAACTGTAGCTTAGTCGCGTTAATCAAATGATCTAGGCGTCCGTTAAGTCCTGTCCTGTCTTATTAGACCAGTGGCTTAGGATGTTTTCTTGATTGAATCATGCACAGATTTAGAAGGATTAAAAAATATTTATACAATCACGTCTTTTGTAAAAAACAGGTGGGTTGGATAAACTTAACTTTTACTGGATTATGTTGCCATTTTTTCATTTTTATTTTTAAGTAATGGTGTCCATTGGCTAGGAGACAAGTCTGACCATTGAATGAGAGCATAATTTGCTACTGCAGTTTTTAGAACTATAATTTTTGAGAAAAATATTGCTATCGTGAAGATAGCAAGTAACACCTAGAATGAATCAGTATTATTCCTGTGCTTTCAGAAGAAATAAAAACAACAGGTAAGTATAGATATTAAAGGCACTGCGAGACGAGCACGAAACCCTGCATTATCTCATACATTTGTCCATTTATCACCGTTTATTGCCATCTGTATGAAACAGTGTCGTAACTGCGTGGGCGGGGTGGCGGACATTTATTTACATTTTTTATCTGTTTTTATTGAATGATGAGTAGGTACGCCTCGTTGCGATCACATCCATTTTATCGGCCCGTTTTTATTCTTTAAAGTACTGGAATTAAAAGGGATTTAGTTAATGCATATGTTTTTAGTGTTGCTGATCGATAATCAGCTATCGATAGTACCGATAGTATTGGTCACTTTTAGTGAATATATTATCGATAGTATTATGTAAAAACTTATAATAGTATCGATTCTATCGGTAGTATTGTCATTACGAGTATATTGGCGTCCAATACGATTCTAATGATAGTATTGTTTATAATATTAATAATAAAATGTTTATTTGCACAAAAATACATAGTTGCACTGTAAAGGGTCTCTTGACTTCCAAAGTAAGTAACAACTTGTTTTATGGAAGACAGGGAGTTCACTCTCGTATTCCACTTTTACACTATATTTCACAAGTACAAGAAGACTATTAAATGTTTTATATAATTAAAATTATTATGTAAACAATCGCGTGTAAGATGAAGGCTTGAATTTGTGGGGATGTGTGGATGGTGGATGAGGATAAGGATGGGGCGTGCAGGTTGTGGTGGAGTGAAAGTGTGTTGAAGGGTTTGAGGATGGTATATGGTATAGGGTATGTGTGAAAGAGAACGTGTAAGAGTGTTATTGTAGGTGTGTGTATGTTTTGGAAACGACTATAACAATATTTTCAAATGACAATATTTTCGGTCTCTTAATAGCGGAGTCCTATAAGCCATTATGTTGTAATATTATTGCATTTGTGTTTGATAGCTCGTGGATATTTATTTATTAGCAATAGTATTGATGCATCCTATTTTAAGTATAACTGAATTTCGAGGCCAACTATCGACATTTTTACTATTACTTAACAACACTAGTGCAGTACGGGTCATATTACAGCCGTATGTACATGATGACTATCTACTAAGTAGGTACTAGAAACATCTGAAGTGTACACTCTCGAGTCTACTCAATTATATGCTCTTGATATTTGGTATCACAATCATAATTGACAAGGAATCTCGAGTGGATCCGTACGTTTGTAATCCTACAATCTACGATTTGCGTAGATTACTTATCGTCGTGCAATTTCAGATAAAACTTAGTATCAATTATCGTTTGGGATATCAATTCAATGTTCTGTTTATGGATGGGTATATGCTAATGTTTGAAAAGGTTTTTATAAATACATTTACTCTCCTTTTGAGCTCCGCCACAGTTGGATAAATTTTTAATCTAGGACGAGGTGATGTCTTCACTCGGAAAGTTTGTCTGTTTATGTTTTTTAAATCAATCATGCAAAAACGGCTGAACGGATTTGGATGAGATTTGGTATAGAGTTAGGTTTTATTTTGAAGGAGGCTAGCTTTTGTCGTGTAGACGAAGTCGTGGGCTACAGTTTCCTCTAAATTAGGTACACACATGATACACAAATAATAATTAACTGTTTAAGTTTAGAATTATGATGACTTATCATTTTATTTCAAAATACTTTTACTTGTTTATTGTTTCAAAATCACTTGGTGTGTTAACATTGAGTTGTCCGTATAAATAAATAAACACTAAAACAGTAACAGCATAACAATAATTTCTTAATAAAAATAATTATAATTATCTCTGTGCAGGTCCAAGGGTACGTGTGATTATCTAAGCAAGCTGTCAGGTCATTGTGGACGTGAGAAAGGCGAGACCTTGCTCTGGGTACTGTTTTTGTTACAATAGCACCAACACTGGTGCAATTAGAGGTAACTAGCCCGTGGCTACGAAGATTACCTTTGAACTGTACAAATAAATATACATACATACATAGCATCACCTCTGTATTCCCTGAAGGGGTAGGCAGAGGTGTACACACTTGTACACCCAAACTTCAACAATGCTGTTATTAAAAGGTTTGGAACTGCTCGTTGGTTTAGTGGTCCCAAGCAAGACTGCTTAGCGTGAGTTCGATTCCCGGGTCGGGCAAAGTGTTATTGAGATTATCTGTTAGCGAATTCTCAGTAGCACCTCGGAGTTTGGAATTGTGCCCGGTAGATGGCAATAGGCTCACCACCTATTGACATGGGACATGGGACTTCATAACAGCATTGATGAAATATGGGTGTACAACTGTGTAGGTACACCACTGTCTACCCCTTTGGGGAAACAGGCGTGATTCTATGTTATGTTTATATTTAGGTTTTAGATACTTTTCCCACACTAAGTATACAACTATTAAAAAAGTTACCCGCAAATATGAAAAACGTCGCGTGTACGCATCTCATATTATTAAAAGCCTAAACAATTAAAAGAAATTAGCTAAAGACAGTAATTGGATACTGCGAACCATTTGAAAGGAACGCTAAATCAGATCCCGGGAACCACGGAACTAAGGAGTTCTCACTGCACTGGCAATAAAAAACTAAAGAAATGTGTAGAACTTATTTAAGAGGCAAAGGTGTTAAAATTATTACGTCAACAATGGGCGGGAGTTTCTTCGTGTATCGTAGGTACGGTCAGCGGAAAAAGTTATTTTATAAGTGTAAAAGTTAGTGTGGAGGAAGGTGAATAAAGTATTAGGACATAAAGAGAAAATTTATGTTAACTGGAAGACTAAAATCAATGTGTCTTGCCTTCTCCCAATTAATTGGGGTCAGCTTCCAGTCAAACCGGATGCAGGTTAATACCAGTATTTTACATGACCGACTGCCTATCTGACCTCAACAACTCAGTTGCTGGGTAACACGTTATCTCGTGGTATGACTGGTTGTCGGACTTTCAGGCCTCTCACTACCCGTAACGGCTGTCATAGATCTTAATTTGACAACCGACGGCTTAACGTGCTCTCCGCGGCATGGACGGGTCTCGGTGTGAAGGGATGGTCACCCATCCACAGACCGACTGCGGCAAGCGCAGCTTAACCTCGATAAATCGATCTATGTGGCTGTTACTTAGCCACGAGTCCGATTTTATCTAAAAGACTATGAACATTAAATAATTAGCTATATTTTTCGATTATGAAGCTAACCGTACAGGTACAGTCATGTGGAAACATTCTTAGATGTACTAATAGTTTTTTTGTCCTATTTGCGAATATATTATGCGTAACGCGATAGTTATCTTTGTACGATTTTGCTTGGTAATATCTTGTTTGTGGACTATTAAAAATACTTCTTAAAAACAAAAACTTGAACGCAAAATGCATGATTTCACACGAGTGGTCTTAATTAAATAACAAAGATTTACGTAAGCCGTCGTTAATTTTCACGCAATATATCTAATGTATCGGAAAATTAGTAGGTACCGCACAATTTTCCGTCTTATAAAATTAACTAATGTTAATGGAAGCGTTAAGATAACTCATTATTTTGAAATCTTTTTATTTTGGCATTTCTTTTTCAATGTTTGCTACAATTTTAAGTAAAATTATTATTTTTGTAACTTTATATATTGCTTATAATAAATTGTATTTTATGCCTTAAAATGAAAATATGTTGCTTCCCCTTAACACCGAATTACCGATACCTTACTATTTTGCAAATTAGTTGTTAGTGCTAAATAAAAATCTGTACTGTATCGTATGACGCCTCATTATAACAACAAATGTAGTGAAAACTATGTGTACTGTTAAAGACAAGAAGCATTCGCCGAAGCATTCGTATTTTCGGCCTTCGGCACGTGACGAGTGATCGTCGAATTGGAGGTCGATGAACCCGACTGTACCTACCTATTCTCAGTAATTGGCGTTTGTCAACCAAGCCAATTAACTATTGGCCTACCAATACGTTTTTATTTACATTATTTTTTATCTTGTTTCAAATTTTAAGTTTTTTGTTGAGTCGTTTTCATTTTACCAATCAATTGGCAAGTTATTAAATCAGTTGTTCTTACTTCATGCATAGATATAATTTGATACAAACAGGTTTTAAATTAAACAACATTCTGTGTTACCATAATGTTTTGACTGCATCATGATCACGTTTTTCTTGTATTACTACTACATACACATTTCTCGAATACTCGAAACATGCGTCGGCTTTTACAGAGGTAAACATTCACAGTTACTTCATAACATTAGCGCAGGAAAGCGCACTGTAGTTAAAACACCGATTAACAGAACGCTTGTCAACTTATTACGTAATGTCAGTTTTATGGGGCAAGTCTTTCACGGTTCTTCGTAGGCGGGCTGCCAACACACGGTATAGGAAGCAATAGTTGTGTGCCCACTTAATTAACGAAGTAAGACCTCTGCCCACGACACTAAACAATCACAGAATAGATAGAAGCAGAAGGGTTATACAATGCGTCATTAAGTACCGTAAAATATAATTCCTGACTTCTGTAGGGAAGAGTAATTTTAAATCGGCAGTTTAGACATTATTACTACTACAACAAGACATATTTTCAAAGGGTTACTTTGAATGTTCCTCGCTGAATGTAATCATCAAGCTCGAATGAGCTGGTGAATATTACCTTATACTCGGTGTGTCTGCCAAAAACTGTGTTTCTGAACAATTTGTAGAATAGACAAAACCTGTTTTCTTGTTTATGTGGTAGGTTGATTAATTTTTGATTATGCAGAAAGATGCCTAAAAATCCTTTCCTATTTATAGAAAAAAAAAACATTATAGTGACATTAACCCGCTATAAAATCTCTTTTGGCAATTTTATGCACATACCAAATTTACAAAATTAATCATTAGAAGGAGACCTTGATATGGCGTGAAATAATCTGATATGTGCAGCAACCAGCCCGACATGTGCCCTTAGTTACTATTGGCAATAGTAACTTCTGGCTCTCGTTACCAAGAGCACTTTCAGAACCCGGCATTGATTCCAGGCTTTGAGTGGCCTGACCCGGCATTGAGTGCCAGTTACTCATCTTGCACGGAACGAACCTATTGAACGTTATCGTTATGTGCCACAGTAGTAAAACAGTGAGTTTAGTGAGAGCTACACTTACTCCAAACACGCAGTAAAGTTTATTGGTTTTGCGGCAAACTCCGATTGTTTCTATTATATAGATATTTTGAAACTGTTTGCCTGTGAAGGCTGGGTATTGAATTGGTCTAGTCAATAATCTGTATTGAGAAATGTGAGGAAAACTTGAAGTTAAAATTTATTGACAATTGTTTTATTATTATTATTATTAGGTTAGTACATTTTCTTAAAAGTAACAGAAGATGAATATGATGACAAAATAGGTGAACTGGATGAAAAAATTTACTGTGTTATTTCAAAATCGCAAGACAGAAAGAAAAAAGAAAGAGTTTTGCGCGCCAATTAACGCACTGAAATACATAGACATACTACTTGTTATGAACCTTAATATTTTTAGCACTCACGTTTATGTTTCGATAAACCCCGCGACTACATTTGGGCTCAATCGTTGTTCTTGCCCTGTTTTTCTAGTACTTCGAAACTTCTGCCAATGAAACTAAAGAACTTTCCCTAAACAAGCGCGAAAATCAGTTTTTTTTTGTTTAAAATACACAAACAGAGTAAGTACATTGTATTTCTTGGGCTTCGATGAAAAAAAAAGCAAAGAAATTGTTCATTGTTTAAAAAACGTATTGACGTATAGACGTTGATACCCTTTTCGGTCAGCTACAGGTAATTAACGTGGGTATGTGTATAAGATATGTTCTAGATTCAGTGTGCGTTGTTTATAACATTGCAAAAGTAAAGACAGTCTGTTTGTACGTGTATCAGTATCGGTAATAAGTACCAATGTGACCTATTTCGGGCAAGAAGTGAGCTGATAAACTTTCTACCTTAATCTTCATACCAACAAGATTACGATGGTTTATCACCCAGAATGTACCTATTTTGTTCTTTTTTATTTGTGCATTATTTTAATAAACAAAGTTTTGATGCAATTAAATACCTTTACCTTACATATTTATGCTACTTAAACACACTCAGGGTGTTTCCAAGCATCAACGTAAAGCATAAGTTGCATCAACGTAATATTGGTTCAATCTGAGATTTTTACAGATTTAATAAAGAAAACTTGCATAAATTCTTAGGTTTATGTTAGATCCTAGTGATTCAATAGCCGAGTTTTTTTTTTATTGACAGCTATTAAATTAAATTTATATAATTTTTATCTTTAAATTTTACTAACTAGCTATAAGAGCAAGACAAAGTGGGAGACGTCAAATTCAAACCAAGAGACGTCACACTAAAATATCCGAAAGTTTATAGACAATAGACATTTACGTGGTGACTTAAAAATAGAAACGTTAAAATAAAACTGTATGTAAATTTTAGTCCAATCCACCCAAACACTACTAACATAGAACAGATATTATTTTTATTTTCAACAGTCATTTACTTACCACAACTTAATTACAATTAAACATAATAACTCTTAAATAAACTGGTCGTGGGTGGAAAATACTATGATCAAACTTAATAGGCCGATTTCTGATTAGTGATATTATAAGTAATAATATGTTAATTTGGCATAAAGTTGGACAGATAATTGACGTATTAATGACTTTGTGATCAAAATAAGTACAAAAAAAAAATAGACAAGTGCGTGTAGAACTCGCATACTGTCGTTCCGTACCATCAACAAGGTATTCAAGTATAACAATATTTTTTAATATTTTTGTTTAACTATACATAGACACATAAATCTGACTACTGCCTAACACACATTACAATAATTTGACAGTTGTGACACGTGCTACCGTTTTAAGATACAAAATGAAAAAATCAGTGTTTATTGTACGAGGTCCTCATAGTGTTAGATTTTTATTTTTATTTTATAATCAAAGAAGCCATACTAACAATGTACGAGGTTTTTAGAGATTACCTATATTTCTCTTTGATTTCTTGTCCATCCCCCAAGGTTTTTTGTAAGAGATTGCTATTAGTGATAAGACCCCCCATTGTAGGTAAGTACTTACATTATTTTGATACATATTTTCTTATTTTTGTATTGGTATACAATAAGTATATTTGTATTGTATATCTCGTGAAATTTTCATCTGACTCTGTATTACGGTTTAAAAATTTTGGTTTAAAAAACCTGTGACGACTGGTTAAGAGTAGTAAGTAACTCGGTTCTTTATTCCTCAGATTACGGATCCCCAAAAACCAAGGGCACGGATAATACGTATGTTACCGATTTAGATAATACTTCTATTCTATAATTTTCTCAAAATGGCCGATATAGTGGGAAGTACCATATAAGTATTCTAATATATTCGGTTGATATTATTGATATCATAAATCGTTGTATTCAAATCAAGCCCAATTATAACAAGTGCCTATTAAATGTAATTGGAGTCGATTAGATTTATGAATAAAGGCTTTTAAGGAAGCACTTGATCTATATTTGATTTACCTGAATTCCTTATGGGGTTTTGTATCACTATCAATCTTATGGTCACGACGTTTTCATTAGTAATTAGGAAATGGTTTTACTTCCATGAACCATTTAATACCAAAAAAGTGTCTGAATAAGAGAACATTATAATGATCCTTTAAGGTGAAGATTAAACATTAATGTAGGTAAACATCGCCATACCTAAAAATTTTGCTATTTTATTTCTTATAGTCTCTATACATGTCGGGATTCTCTCACCATTTTTGTACCTCCTTTGAAAAGAATCGTATAGGTACTACTTTTACATAATTTATCGAAGCTTAATTCTTTTCGTTTTACGTTTAATATTGTGTAGTAGTATACAATTATTGTATTTCATCCCATCTATTTTTCCTTTTCATATGTGGAGATCCTACTGACCAAACTACCAAGACAGTCCCATTCGCTGTGCTGATGAAGTATGGCCATGTAAAATTGTTCTGAGATCGCAGTTGCATTCGTCGCATCCGCGAATACCAGTTTTTACTTATAGTTCTGATGCCTCTGACACAAGATAATTGAAATAATACTTCTAACATTCCCGGAACGTAACTAATGGAGAATATTATCACTATTCTTATCTTTGTCAATCGCGATCTCGAGAACAATAGGTCTTAAACAAAAAGTCGATTAAACCAACGATTTCTGCTGATATGCATCTTGAGAGGAACGTTTTAAAATGGTAGAAACTAAATTAAGCCATTTGGTTTGTACAATACATGTCTCTGTTGACTTATTTAGTAAGGTAATTGATGATGACAGAAACTGGCTATGAGTTAAGTTGAAATCGCTTTTGGAAATGCTGGTAGTCTATCCGACTTACTAAATCTGGAATCTGCCTAACCTTTTCGCAATTAAATTGGGTTCGCCTTCCAGTCAAAACGGCTGCAGCTTTATATCAGTACTTATTTTACATGGAGCGACTGCCTATCTGACCTCCACAACCCAGTTACTGGGTAGCACGATATCTCGTGGTATGAACGGTTGTCGGACTTTCAGGCCTCTGACTACCCGTAACGGCTATCATAGATCTTAATTTGACAACCGGGAGCGACGGCTGAACGTGTTTTCCGAGGCACGGAGGGGTCTCGGTATGAAAATGATGGTCACCCATTCACAGACAGACCGCGGAAAGCGTAGCTTAACCTCGACTGATCGATCTCTGCGGCTGTTACTTAGCCACGAGCCCCACCATCAGACTTACTAAATATTAGGAAGAATTCAGCATACCTGGGAATGTTCTCGATGATGTGTAAAGCGATGTTGCTTATGAACTATACGATAAGAAATTCTGACTAATTAACAGCTACTCTTTGTATTAATACTTAATAAGTAAGTTTTTTTAAGCAGTCAGCAATGATGGGTTTTACTGGTTAATATATCTTGCGAGTCTACCTATTTAAAGTCCAATTAGCAATACTTAGTACCATTAATGAGCAAAAAATATTTATTTTTTTATTTTAATAACCAACTTATATTTACAGATACATCCACACATATAAGTTATAGGCCACATACAAAATACAAAAATCATGAAATTAGTAAAATAATAGCAAATTAAACATAAACAAATACATTATACATATTACATATAGGTTATTGATTTCGTGGAGAGGGACCTGCACAAGTTGCCCCATTATTATTAATATTAAATAAATAAAAATGAAAATGATGAGGTATATAAGTATAACTTAAACTAACTTATGGTGCTGGGAGTGGCAATAGACTCCAGGTACCGAGTAGCAGTACTTAGGAATCCCAGTTCCGTGCTTGCAAAGGCATCTACTGATGCATCATATAATAATATATTATTAATGTGAGTAAGGGCTAAATACAACGGACTGGTCTTAAGAATTACAGTACTAGTTTGTGGTATAGAAAATAGAGGACGCTGGCGAGGGCGTAAAGTATGTCTGATTGGAAGTGGGATGTTAAAGGAGATGTGTTGTAATAGAGAGGAATTGAAGAGGTAACCACGAATTAGACGGAAGAAATATTTAACAAGGGTTAGATTTCTTCTAACTTCCAAACTCTGGTATTCAACCATACCTAGTATGAATGGTGTTGGGTACATGTATGGGTAGTATCCATATAATTTTAAGTACAGGTAGCGAACGAAGGACTTCTGAATTTTTTCAATTACGCGTGTATAAACTTTCTACTACTGCAGGTTCCACAGTATTGGTAGCGATACATTAATTATTCACTTAAAGCCATGTACACCAACACAAGTCTCTTTACTCATACAAAAAGTTTGAACTAAACGGATGACATGTCATGTTGTTGGTGAATTTGAATTTTAATATCATAACGTATATATATCTGCGTAGCCTTATCCCTATTACATTGGGGTCGGCTTCCAGTCAAACCGGATGCAGCTTAATACCGGTATTTTACATGGACCGACTGCCTATCTGACCTCTACAACCTAGTTACTGGGTAACACGATATCTCTTGGTATGACTGGTTGTCAGACTTTCAGGCCTCTGACTACCCGTAACGGCATACATCTTAATTTGACAAACCGGGACCGACGGCTTAACGTGCTCTCCGAGGCACGGAATTTTAATATCCAAACGGGAGCTTCAACAAATAACTTTTATATCATCAGAATAGCAAGTCCGTTACAAAACATGATCCTCAACAAACATAATCTTCCAGTTACTGTTAGCTTATGATTAAATCTACAAGGTTTTCTATTTGCAATACAATAAAGGTAGATTATCTTCTAATTATTTTCACGTCACGGCGTATCGTGCGGTAAGAGGTACAATGGCTCTCTTGTAAATTGCCCTTCATTTTATAATATTTCTTGTTCATCAAGCTATACTATCAAAATTAATACCGGTTCCCACAAGGTTGAGGAGGTTTTGTGTGTTAGAAAAAATGATTTGATTGAAAAGAAGTAATGTGTTGGTGACGTCACGTCTTGGATAGCGTGATCGTCAACTTCAAGCAATTAGTTTGTAAGAACTAATATTTTCATAGTTTAATAATTTGGTGTTCCGTACAGGAAATAGAGGTTATGTGCAATTTTTTTTTTATAACTAACCCATTGGTCGTCCTCGTGATTTTAATAAAATAAAGATTAACATAATTTAAGATCTAGCTTGTATTATAACGTAGCATCACGCTGTATTCTCGGATAGAGGTGTACCTACTGTTGTGCATCCTCATTTCACAAATGCTGTTATTAAATTCCAAGTAATATACGGTGAGTCAATTGCTGCTGTTTTAAGGCACAATTCTAAACTCTGAGCTGCTACTGAGAATTTCTTAGCAGATATACTGAATAAGACTGCACCACGCGGGAATCGAACCCATGATCTCACGCTAAGCAGCCGTGATTGCTGTTACTAGACCAAAAAGGCAATTTATTTTGTCCGTTTCTCGTGTGCTGTTACAGAACTCTAAAAATATCCTGTACAACCGACTCCTATCGTGCCCACACAAAAAAATACGAGTTGAATAGAATGGTAGATGTTTTTTCATCATACTGATCAGAAACCTTTTTATTATTGAAAGGATCAATGATCCCAACCAACTTCCCAAGATTGAAAAGTACCTTACTTGGATCCAACATTCTGATGAACAGTAAGTAGGTATTTGTTGTGATCATATTTTTAGATATTTCTATGTAACGGATTATGACTGTTCTTATTTACGTTGATTTGATTTTTTTTCTATATAAGTATCGTATCGTTAACCACCCGTAGGCTTCTGTCATGGCTTTACACACCATCGAGAACATCCCTCAGGTGTGCTCGTTTCCTCACAATGTTTTCCTTCAACGTTTTAAGCAAGTGAACTTCATGTCTAATACCCACATGACACAAAAAGACAGTAGTGAGTGTCTTGCTTTCGAACTTGCGAACTTTGACTTCCCAGTCCAACGGACCAACCACTATGCTATCACTGCTCTCTTAAAAATTAAAAGAGATTCATGATCCTATATGGTAATGGTACGATATAACTCTATATTGACTAAATAGATGACGCTAAGGTCAATTTATGGCGAATCTCAAAGTGGACGAAGAGTACAAATCGATAGGCAGGGTATAACCTTACTTGATGTCTGTATTTCTCTATACATAATATAGTTTAGTGTTAGATGCACCACAGACTTTATATTTCGAGTAGTTCCACATTTACAATGTGACGGACACTCGGCAACTCGGCCGTTGAAAAAATACAAATTGTGAAATTTTATACGTAATGGGAATCGCCTATAATTTCCAACCTGACTCACCTACTTATAATATCACGTTTATCGACAAGGAAATCACTTGATTAGAGTGTTTGTTTTCATAATCACGCTGTTATAGGTGTGTCAACATAAATGCACTCACAGTAGGAACACTAATCCACTCGAAAGCGTTCGATTGTACAACAAAAATAAGGCACAAAACCTATTCGAAAATACTGAATGCTGGACTCGACTTACGTTGTGAATTAGAGAATTTATGTAATTACATAAGCTTTTTATTTTACCGACTTTGTGATTTTGTATTACGTTTTATATGATTCTCTTTACTGACACGTTCACAATCCATTTCACTAGGTATGACAGTTTAACAATATTATTTGCTTTAACAGGGAAAATGGATATTTGAAAAGGCAATATGTCTCAAATGTCATGCATAAAGTTACATGTATCTTTTTTGTGTATGGGAAGATACAGGTTTGAATCCCGATTTCATCATTATCGTCACCATCCGTAGCCTGACCTCACCCACTACTGAGTATGGCTTGTGCCAGTCTCCTCGGTCTTGTGCCAGGCTCATCCAGGTGCGGTCTACGAGTCCTCCGACACTAACGATGTCATCCACCAATCTTGTCGTTGCGCTGGACGTCCAATCCCAATTAACTTCAATAAAAAAATGCATCCATGTTTCCAAAACTATTGGGTTAAAAACAGGTCAGAATACACGACAATAAAAAGAAGAACCTACGCAGACTAGACTTGTAAAGAGTTACCATCTCCGGACATAGTATGGATAATAAAGGTTACACAATTAGGTTGATAGGTAACTCGGTAACACTGACTGACCCAACGATACGCCATTAAGGCCAAAGGTTGATGATGGAACTTCTGTAATTGTTTATTCTGTGTAAGTGTCGTGAAGCGATCGAGTACATTTCACTTGGCGATAACTCGACCAGCCTGATTTGTAGGTCACTATACTTTCTACTTGCATGGACTGCTCTCGTTATCTGATACAATGTTATTATATTGGCTACTTGTATCGGAACTACTTTAATAGTGTTGCCTTTGTATTTATTTTTGTTGGTGCGGTAATTAGGATTTGTAAGGGTTTTTTGTTAGGACTGATGAGTGACGACCATTCACACACATTATCACACGTTCGTTCCGTCTCTGTATGGGAACTGCCTTTGCTCTTTTAGCCCGACATTTGCAGGCATATTTGTTATTTGAGCTGACTGACATTTAACTGTGGTTAGCCACGTCCAGTAGCATCGAATCAATATTTTAAGTAAGTAGGTACATTTTGTAAAATATTTGGGTGATAACATTTAATTAAACATCAGTTCATGATAGAACGTTACATAAAAAAAATCTAAATTAATTAATACGAAAAAATTTGAACATTTGCCCAACACGAATAAAATTATGATTTGGTAACTAACGTACTTAATTTGTAAGAAGATATTTTCTAACCCCATTTAGCCATTATTTTTCTACAGTTACTTACACAGTAATGAATCCGTCACATGTATAATTAAGTTACCTTGGCAACCAGTAGTAACACTATCCGATTGTCACGCTAATGCGCAGGCGAGCGGAGCCGGGGGTCGAGTTACATGCACAGCCAGTCCTAATAACTAGCTCACGGATAATCGATCAGGTATGTAATGTAGGTATTACTTAATGAGAGAATTGAAGCTTTTACTTCCAAAAAATTAATGTAAGTATGCCTAAAATTATAAAGTTTTGAAAATTAGGTACCTACTACATACATATTTGAACCCGATCACTCTCAAATGAAACGCATGTGATAGATACATGTCGATTGTTTAACAATTGTGTCTGCTTCGTAGACAGGGAACCTGTTAACTACAATGAAAAATGTTACGCTTCGATGAAAATGTCGAGACAAATTAGGTACCTACCTAATATTTTATAACAAGCAAGTAGTAAAAAAAAATGTACAGTGACAAAATTGAAATATTACTAGTTTGATTCAGTTTAAAAAATTACCATCATAAATTCAATACCAGTTTCGCTCAGAATAATTCCAGCAAGATTCCCAAACGCACATCATTTGACTCACTCTTCTACAACGCCGCAGCACAATTGCACGCGAGTGTAGTGTACCTACTCATGAAAGATGGGAGCACAGTGACTTAGTGCGTGCGGATATCTATTGCAAACACTTTCAACAGCGGCTTGGAGCGCTTCTCGGAACAGTGCCATCGACTTTTACTTCTTCATAATACCTGAAATACCATTAATAAAAAATGCAAACGCTCCCGATAACGCTTAGATAAAACTTTGAGTTAACCAGACAATTGGTGATATCAGCACTGTACATGATGAAAAGAAGTGAGCCCAAAATCGATCCCTGAGGAACGCTCCGGTTCACCAGTTTGGCTCCAGAAACAAACACATCCCCATCTTTGTCAATTGTAATTTGTACAAATTGTGTGTATTGCAAATCATAACAAAATAATTTTAAACTGGAATAATGGTGTTTATAATTTTTTTTGTGAAACGTAGTTGCTCGTGGGTGTACCCTTTAAAGTGGAAAAATAGTGGCATGGTGCGTTCGGATAAAATCCCAAACACACTCATCCTTAAGATAACGTATTGAAAATTTTAACGCAATTTGTTAGCGCACGCATAGAGGAGAGAGACCAAGTGCGTTCGTATATCGATTGCAAACACTTCCGAGAGTCACTTGAAGGTCTCATCGGACAGTACGGTGGTATGTTCGTATTAGTTGGTAAAATAACAGAACGTGAGGCCTGTATTCTCTGAAGGGTTAGTTAGTATAATAATCAAAAGTGTTAAGCGGTATTTACGTGTAACAAAATGGAACGCACGGAACAAATTGATATTTTTTTTTAAATATATTTTCACACTTTGAACTTTTTTTTTTCACCTTTTAGTAGTAGGTACTTACTTAATTAGTTAAAAAAAGGTGGCAACCCTATGTTAAATACACTTCAGCCCGTATAAACTGACCGTTCAATTAAAAATGGCGTTAACCGTATTTTTTCTGCAAACTTTATTTATTTAAACACGATCCACAAACGCAGTTGCACGCGAGTGCACTCATCAAGCGAGGGGAGGTAGAGCGGGTGCGTTCGGATATCGATTGCAAACATTTCCGACAGCCGTTTGAAGGGCCCGTCGGACGGACGCTGCGGCCAGTATGTTGGCTTTAGCTAGTGTTGTGCAAATTAGTGTACCACACCGGTCTGGGATCTATGGGATAGATCTATTCGTAATAAAAACAGCAAATGCAAAGTTTTGTAAACGCTAACAGCTTTGGTTAAAAATTATACAGGTGAATCTTGAAATGACAATTTATTTATAGACTTAACTTGCAACAAGTGTTGTGAGAACCAATGAGTTCAGCACCTACAACTTTAAAAAATAAAAATAATATTTGATTTATTTATCTATAACAAATTGATTTAATGTCTAGTGTACTGGTTTAGAGGCAAATATTGAGTAATTGAAATGAAAAAACGAAGAAGACAAGGCACCGTGTGTCACCGCATTTATTTGTCGCTAGCAACCCGCTCCAGCTCATGGGTGCATTAACACCAACCATCTTTTGTTGTAGATTATTTGAATATTTTATATCTGACTGAATGATAAAATTTTATATTAAGTTATATGTTGATGTTCAACAATCATTGTTACCTTAATTATTAACATACCACCTGTACTACCTACATATTTGTACAGGTGTTGTACCGTACTTAGGAAACCGAAACATGTCGCTAATGACCCGGCGTTGAACCCGAGACCTCACGCTCTTTGTCACTAACGACGCTAAACCGAAGTGGGTTTTAACGAGGAAAGAGATAAAAACCGAATACCGTATGATAATGTGGTTTAGTAGTCACAAGCGCGGCTGTTGAGCGAGAGGTCTTGGATTCGATTACCGGGTCGTGTAAAAAGTATTAAGGTTTTTCTATTAGGATATTCTCAGTTGCCTCGTTGGTCTAGTGGTCCCAAGCGCGACTGCTGAGCATGAGGTCTTGGGTTCGATTCCCAGGTCGGGCAAAGTGTTATTGGGTTTTTCTGTAAGGAAATTCTCAGTAGAAGCCAGGCTCACTGCATATTACATGGGACTTAATAACAGCATTGGTGAAATGTGGGTGTACAATTGTGTACACCTCTGCCTACCCCTTCGGGGAATACGGGCTTGTTGCTATGATGCTAAGATATTCTCATTACCAACCGTAGAGTTTGAAAGTTAGCAGTGTGACACCCCCGTGCTTCGGAGAGCACGTAAAGCCGATCTGACGTCTGATCTCTCTCCGGTCGTGTCGGGTTGCGGTCCCATCGGACTATGAGAGTGAAGGAAGAGGGAATGTGTATAATTTTACTGCGGGGTATAAAAACATTTTAAACACTCATTCAGCTGTACATTAGACATCAAAGATCAAATAAAATGCCATTGTAACTTTTCTAAAATTCCATTTTGTATTAAGTAATATTTCTTTCTTTCTCAATTTCTAATCAATTTAAGAGTCTCAACATGATTCTTTGAGTCCACAACTGATATTGGGGGGTACAACAATATAAGACGGAAATTAAAGTCCGTAAATTAACAAAAAACTTGTTTAGCATTTTTAACAATACCTTTTAATAAGAAAGGGTATCGTGAGAAGGAACGAGCATTGATTTCTTATCACATCACTATAAATACATAACCAGCCCATAGCTTTCTCACTGCATGCCTAGAGCCTCTTCTCATACAGAGAAGGTAAGGAAATTAAAAGTATAGAACTCAATATATTTATTGCGTTTGCATAATATAAATTAAGATGGTAGGTAGGTACAATTTATGGGATCATCTTGGACCCTGTCGGGCACAGCCAAATTAGAAGAGAGGTACGAGTATAGGTAGGTAGATATTATTATTATTACGTTGCTTAAAATATCAACATACTTGTTGGTACATCGATACTTGCTAACAACAGCCTGAAGGTTCGCTTGTTATGTAAATGGAAACAACGTAACTAACAGCAGAATGTATAGATACATAATACAATAATAGTACAGCTTCGTACATGAAATTATCAACAACGCAAAACAGGTAAATTTTCTTTAAAAATGTTCTGTAAGCCGCTATTCATTGAAATGGAAGACGAAATTAATATTGTTGAGCGTCAAGCAAGCTTTTTACAGAACCCCTTCCCCTACTGGCAAAAAACGAGGACTTCATTGAAGATAGACACCCTTCACGCTTGACTGAGTACCTACTTCGCGTCACTACCCCCTCATATAGGATACCTTAGTTTATTTATATAGCAATTAGTTAGACAAGATGTTTTTCCTGACATATTACAGTTACACAGTTACACAATTGTCAATTGATGTTTGTGAGTTTTCCTATGGGAGCCTTGCCAGGCTCACTGCATATTACATGGGACTTAATAACAGCATTGGTGAAATGTGGGTGTACAATTGTGTACACCTCTGCCTACCCCTTCGGGGAATACAGGCTTGTTGCTATGATGCTAAGATATTCTCATTACCAACCGTAGAGTTTGAAAGTTAGCAGTGTGACACCCCCGTGCTTCGGAGAGCACGTAAAGCCGATCTGACGTCTGATCTCTCTCCGGTCGTGTCGGGTTGCGGTCCCATCGGACTATGAGAGTGAAGGAAGAGGGAATGTGTATAATTTTACTGCGGGGTATAAAAACATTTTAAACACTCATAGCTGTACATTAGACATCAAAGATCAAAAAAAAATGCCATTGTAACTTTTCTAAAATTCCTTTTTGTATTAATCTTTCTTTCTTTCTTAATTTCTAATCAATTTAAGAGTCTCAACATGATTCTTTGAGTCCACAACTGATATTGGGTACAACAATATAAGACGGAAATTAAAGTCCGTAAATTAACAAAAAACTTGTTTAGCATTTTTAACAATACCTTTTAATAAGAAAGGGTATCGTGAGAAGGAACGCGCATTGATTTCTTATCACATCACTATAAATACATAACCAGCCCATAGCTTTCTCACTGCATGCCTAGAGCCTCTTACATCTCATACAGAGAAGGTAAGGAAATTAAAAGTATAGAACTCAATATATTTATTGCGTTTGCATAATATAAATTAAGATGGTAGGTAGGTACAATTTATGGGATCATCTTGGATCCTGTCGGGCACAACAAAATTAGAAGAGAGGCATAGGTAGGTAAATATTATTATTATTACGTTGCTTAAAATATCAACATACTTGTTGGTACATCGATACTTGCTAACAACAGCCTGAAGGTTCGCTTGTTATGTAAATGGAAACAACGTAACTAACAGCAGAATGTATAGATACATAATACAATAATAGTACAGCTTCGTACATGAAATTATCAACAACGCAAAACAGGTAAATTTTCTTTAAAAATGTTCAGTAAGCCGCTATTCATTGAAATGGAAGACGAAATTAATATTGTTGAGCGTCAAGCAAGCTTTTTACAGAACCCCTTCCCCTACTGGCAAAAAACGAGGACTTCATTGAAGATAGACACCCTTCACGCTTGACTGAGTACCTACTTCGCGTCACTACCCCCTCATATAGGATACCTTAGTTTGTTTTTATAGCAATTAGTTAGACAAGATGCTTTTCCTGACATATTACAGTTACACACCAATTGTCAATTGATGTTTGGGAGCTTTCCTATGGGAGCCTTTACATACACTTATTCTGTACTTATACGCCTAGGTCCCAGATCCAGAACTACGAATCGAGTCCAACTTCGTTATGCATAAACCAATTACCTAGCCACTTCACCAATATAGCTGACGAAATGCCCTGACTATGCCTTAGAATCTAAGGCATAGTAAGGGCATTTCTAAGGCTTAGATGTTTTGCCTAGGCTGCTTTATATTTTTGCCCCATCCCATAATTTAGATTTGTAAGACACCCATTAGTGCAGTAGTCTTACACTAGTGGTATTAGTATATCGCCTAGGACTAATTTGCTTAAATTTTCACCCTTGCCACGTGCCATTAACTAGGACTCATTAACCGGATCTCTAGAGATACTGATATATTTCATTGTAGCCTGATGGAATTTACGAAAGAGGCACTGAAGTATTGAATAATAATTTAAATGATAGTATAGAATAGTTATTTATCTGAATATTCTTATAGTTACTAAGTTGCTTTGGTATGTTAGCTGTTATGGTGTTATTAACGATCTTATAAACAAATAAATAAATTAGTATTATTATATATGCCAATATCTCTGTGGGTATGATAGAGATCGCATGCCAACCAAAACCACACACG
This sequence comes from Xylocampa areola, assembly GCA_935421205.1. Taxonomy (NCBI): domain Eukaryota; kingdom Metazoa; phylum Arthropoda; class Insecta; order Lepidoptera; family Noctuidae; genus Xylocampa; species Xylocampa areola. Next base: position 17,812,664 of record OW285204.1, read on the forward strand.
AAAGACTTTTCATAATCATGTGTGGATTAATATATAATTATATTTTTTTTAATACATGTTGAGGCCATGTAATGCCTATATTAATTCTATTTTTCAAAGAAACATTGAAAAAATAATAGACAAGAACGGGGCTTGAACCCGCGACCTTTGACGTTCCGTGTCATCCCTCTACCATCTGAGCTACCTTGTCGTGTTCAAACCTATTGAATTTTCAATCCTCTTTGTATACGTCTTAAGGAGACGCCTGGTGATATTTATCTAGTAATCATTTACAGATTTACTAAATCTATATATAATTATATATGATTTATAAAGGATTGGGATGTTGTTCGGCGATTTACAACTGCAAAGTGGTAACGCTGAGTTTAGTAAATCTGTAAATGATTACTAGATAAATATCACCAGGCGTCTCCTTAAGACGTATACAAAGAGGATTGAAAATTCAATAGGTTTGAACACGACAAGGTAGCTCAGTTGGTAGAGTGATGACACGGAACGTCAAAGGTCGCGGGTTCAAGCCCGGTTCTTGTCTATTATTTTTTCAATGTTTCTTTGAAAAATAGAATTAATATAGGCATTACATGGCCTCAACATGTATTAAAAAAAATATAATTATATATGATTTATAAAGGATTGGGATGTTGTTCGGCGATTTACAACTGCAAAGTGGTAACGCTGAGTTTAGTAAATCTGTAAATGATTACTAGATAAATATCACCAGGCGTCTCCTTAAGACGTATACAAAGAGGATTGAAAATTCAATAGGTTTGAACACGACAAGGTAGCTCAGTTGGTAGAGTGATGACACGGAACGTCAAAGGTCGTGGGTTCAAGCCCTGTTCTTGTCTATTATTTTTTCAATGTTTCTTTGAAAAATAGAATTAATATAGGCATTACATGGCCTCAACATGTATTAAAAAAATATAATTATATATGATTTATAAAGGATTGGGATGTTGTTCGGCGATTTACAACTGCAAAGTGGTAACGCTGAGTTTAGTAAATCTGTAAATGATTACTAGATAAATAGCACCAGGCGTCTCCTTAAGACGTATACAAAGAGGATTGAAAATTCAATAGGTTTGAACACGACAAGGTAGCTCAGTTGGTAGAGTGATGACACGGAACGTCAAAGGTCGCGGGTTCAAGCCCGGTTCTTGTCTATTATTTTTTCAATGTTTCTTTGAAAAATAGAATTAATGTGTGGATTAATTATCTTTTGCTTAAAAATAAATCACAGGAAACCGGGATGTGTTTTCGATGGTGTGTAGAGCCTTATTAGGAGTCTTCTGGTAGTCTAAATTACACTAAGTTGTTCATCAATCATACCCTCAACAGAATTTTTCGGTCACGGCGGCCTATCTCGTCCGCGGTTAGTCAAGTACGCTGGAGATATTTTGTGCACAAGTGTATGCGTTAATAAAACACTTGCACCTCATCTTCCTTCACTCTCATAGGCCGATGGGACGGTCATTAACCTTATGATAAGATCAAGAAGTTTTTTTTAATCAAAAATGCATCTACCTTTAGCCACCAACCCACCTGATGGGAAGCGACAGTGTGGCCGAGGATGGAGCACGTCGATCCAGAAGAAATCTATTCACTCTATGTAGAATGGATAGATTTGGGGAGAACGATTATTGGGGAGTTGATGCAACTGCCCAGACCCGTCTCCCACAACGGTTACACCGGACTACATTCCGAAACAAGACCTCACGACTCACCGGACGAAGCCGTGCCGAGAAGCGACCTACGCTTCTCGGCACGGCTTCATCCGGTGAGTGCTAACCACCCGCGGTCGAAGCCTCCCGCCAGAGTTGTGTTGCCTGTTTTGCACCACCCAGGGACGAGACCCCTGTAGGGATTTCATTTTAAGGGTGCACTCCTACGTGGGCAACTCAGACCCCATAAACATCACTAAATCATCACAAAATTCTATGAAGTCTTCATGATCTGACCTCATTGCGCAAGCCAAATAAGACTGCACAACCAACCTTGCATAACAGCTGACAATGTATGTATGTAACATGTCCGTCTGTCCGTAAATTTTGACTGACTCGACGTTGCAAAGGTCAACCGATTTCAGGTCAGATTGTATGGTAACAGGTTACTTAAGAAGAAAGTTTATTAGTACTACCACCCTTCGTAAAGTATAAGGCACTTAATCTCGTATTGTATGGAGTATGAACTAAAAACGCTTTTGTGTATTGTGGCTGATATTGTGTCAAAGTGTGTGAAGTGTGTACAAAAAGTTACGCCCATATTAAGTTTGTTTGTTTGAGTCCGGTAATCTCTAGAACTACCAGTTTATCTATTACAATCAAAAAATGTTTTCATTTCGACTAGGTGGAAAAAAAAAGGCTGTTATTGTGTATGTGGTGAGCCTATTGCCATCTACCGGGCACAATTCCAAACTGCGGGCTGTTACTGAGAATTTCTTAACAGAAAAACCGAATAACACTTGCCCGACTTGGGAATCGACTCTCAGACCTCATGTTCAGCAGTCGCGCTTGGGACCACGTAGACGAAGACGAACGTAGTCTAGGCTTAGCAAGGAACCTAATTTATACCGGAAATAAACCATGTTTTTTTTATAATTTTGGGCATTTCTAGTGCTTCAGTTTATCTTCCTCATTATAATATCAGTATTATCATCCGACTCTGTTATCATATTGTAATGTGGGGAGCGATAAATGGAAGTTATTATTTATTTTATAATCATAATTATGTTACATTATGATCCCAAATATTACACAATAGTTGGAACTTAACATCGTGTAATTTGCTTAACAGATAGACAACGATGTGTTCATAATCTCTTTAAAATCAAATTATTGACTTCTAAAATTAAATTTTCACAAAATTGGCCTTTATTTTCTCAAATATGGGAAACTCACATCAATCACATTACATCATTATTATCGTCAAAGTTCAAATATAAGAAGAATATATTCGAATAACATGTAATTTTTTTTATAATTTCAGCATTGGAAACTTTGAAGGACCTTTATAGATAGTATGTTTAAAAAAAAAAACGAAAATGTTTGACTACACGGTTCACCTCTTGAGACCCAATTTCACATTCATGTCATGTCATTTTGCCTTTGTCATTTGTTGAACGGGCGAAATAGAATTGATTGTGTTCTGTTACCTAATTAGGCTGTATAAAGTATATTTGTAACTAATATCACTTAGTTTTAATTTAGGATCACTTAAGTCGTTGTGACTTAATACCACTTACTCATGCTTAGTATTACTTAGTTGTTAATTAGTATCACTGAGTTGTAACTTAATATTACTTAGTTAAAGGATACAAGTTACTCCTTTAGTTCTGACGTGTTTCCGAAATTTGTAGCTGGTATCACCTTCATTTAAACCCTTATGCACCTTTTACGCTTTAATCTATTTTAGATAAAGGGACATAAACAGATAGGTAGGTAAGCCTTAAGTATTAAAATACAGAAGCAAACAAATTATGACCATTAATTAATTAAGGGTTGGAAAAGGAAAAGAGACGTGTAATTAATTGTTATAATTGTATTGTCTTCCTTCTCACTGGGAATTCCCGGAGGTGTGGAATGGGGTATGGCGTGTTTTTGAAATTATTTCCGTAGCAAAGATTAATATTCAGGACTATGAGATACGACATATGTTCAAAGCGAAACATACATGTATTGTGCACCGAAAAAAAAAAGAAATATAAAAAACTGAAATGTGGGTTGACAGGTAAAAAAAATATTTTGCCCTAAAAACAGACCATGTGGTCCAAAATATATTTAAATAGAGCCTGGAGTAAACACCGGGGGCGCAGTTTGTAATTCTGCTCATATATTAAATAGTATTCGTTTTCACAAAAGTATAATATGACAGTTCAGTAAAAAAAAACAAACAAGTATGTATTTGTTACGAGTTGGGCGTCGATTAATTTATATCTATTATATTCTTGCTTCGAAAGCCAGACAGACAGGACATTGATCAGTAATATAGGTATAATATATATACATATATATGCTTCAATAGATTCGTTATATCATTCGCACATTATATTTGTTAATTGCCAATGTCTCCAGGCAAATTGTGTTTTATGTCATACTATAGTATGTTGTAAGTACTGTTAGTAGTTGCCAAACTTTATTAGTTAAATAACGACTGGTTTTACTTGTATCAATTGATCTGATGTAACATTTTTACTGCTGGAGCCCAATTATTTTGAGATATTATTGGCAACACGTTTTTATTAATATGAAAAGCAGTCTTTATGATGATTAAAACTGGTATATGTAGAGGTGGTATTTGTATCATAACATAACTTATTATCACGCCTATATTCCTTGAAAGGGTAGGCAGAGGTGTACACCGTTTTATACCTATATTTCGACAATGCTGTTTATAATTCTCATAGGTGGTGAGGCTGTTGATCAAACGGGCACACCAAACTCCGGGTTGCTACTGAGAAATTCTTAACAAACAGACCAATATAGCCGTGGGTCGGGAAAGGTGTATGGCGATTAAGGAACCCAATCCAACTCAGCAGATACCCTCGTGATCACGCTCTTGCGTGTTGTATCATACTTAATTAAACAGGATACAACAATATTTTCGATACTTCTCAGCAAGTTAATGGCAATTCAACTCCGGAGTTTCGGCCTTTCGGTAACGGTCATTAGCCCCTTGTTTGTCCATGACAAGCGACGCAGATTCTAAATAAAACAAATAATTATCTGCAGCTAATTGAGGAGTTTGTTTATTTCTTTTGGTTGTTGTTTCAGAACTAAATGCAAGCGAGCCTGTAAATGTCTTGCGGCCAAATAATTTAAATCAATCAACTATTCAGCTGCTGTGCCTATAAATCTAAATTTTATATGAGATAAGATTTAGTTTGATTTATTAGCACTTCATTGTTTGACATTTTCGCACTTGTGATAAATATGACCTAAAATACAGATACATAAAGTCGAAGTTTTGCTTCTTTATTAATCTGTAGTATTATTCAAGATAAATCTTTGAATGCTTTCATTCTTAGCGAACTCTAAAGTAGTATTAATTAATTATTTTACGTCACGTCCAATTAGGTACTTAGTCCGTGGATTACATATCCCCTTTTAATATAACCACGTAAGTCTAGTATTCCAAGGCGCGAAAATCATGCTAAGCATGAGGTCTTCAAGGCTTCAATTCGCGGGCCAGGCAAAAGGTTATTGAGTTTTTAGAAAATTCTCAGTAGCAGCCATCGTTTGGAATTCTACCCGGTAGATGGCTATAGGCTCAACACCGATTACATGGGAATAAATAACAGCATTGTGGAAAATGTGCGTGAACAACGGTGTGTACCTCTGCCTACGCCTCTGGGGAATAAAGGCGTGATGTTATGTTATGTATGTTCCATTTTAGTAATTAGTTTACGGCGTCTTTATCGTATGGTGTCAGAGTTTAAACCTTACACATAGCTTTACACAATATTATTATATTATGGATCGTAGAGTCGACGCAGGTCGACCTCTTCTTGAGAACGTCCGCAATCAAATTGCGGATGTTCTCAAAAAAGGACAGGTTAGGAGTCATCTAAATCAACGAGCATGCATGAAGAGGTTCATGAACATAGACGAAACGAGAGAGGTGTGTCAGGATCGTAGGAAATGAATATCTATAGTTTCTGATTCCAATGGGTAACAGGCGTAATTGTATGTATGTAGTAATTACTATGTTATAATAATGTAATTGCCCAAATTTATCCAATCCTGTTTGCCTTACTTCTGAACATTACACTTCAAGTCAAAAGCTTCAGGGATTTTTGTACTAGAACAACCTATTTTGCACTAATCTGCACTCAAGACATTCCCTTTCTATCGACATTCTAAGTCAGATGAGGAGCTATGTGCTAAGTTTTGCACAAGCTCTCGGACTATGTGCAAACTCGAAGTATGGCCCCCCGGGACATGATTAGTCTCCTTTGATGTGCGTGGAGAAATAACCTTATAGACCTCAAAATTCGTGTGTAAATTGTGTATTTGGTTTATATTCTTTGCTACGAAGCTCGGGTTATAAATTAAATAAACGAAAAAGAAATGGTAACATGGTAGCAATTTGAATTGACATCGCTTATATAGCGATGGTTCAAGTAGTTCAAGTGTTAACATTAGCAATGATATTGTGATTGACCGTACTAAGTAAAATCTTTTTCCTCGTACTGGGAGTAATGAAAAGAATGCCTTTGGGTTGAATATTTAAGGGCTATTCTAACCTCACTAGAGGTATCAGTACCAGCAACGACCTTCAAATTCAGATTGATGTGTTTAATTCGCAAGGGTATTACTATTTATTTAATGTTACAAGACAATAAATAACAATTATGTGTAATAGGTAATTATAAATACTCGTATGTGAGTTACCCAAGAATAATTTATGAATGTATAATTATTGAATTCAAACGGGACTTAATCGCGCTAAAAGTATAATAAATAAGTAAATAAAAAGTACAATTTATGAATGTATTTTATTTTTTTGTAATTTGTGATTGTTATTTTTTTCATAGTTTAATCATTTTAATAATAACTGTCACATTAGGGTAATGATAGTTTAAACTGTTGAAATAAATAAATAAATATTTTAAGTTGCCTGTAAGTCTCATTCTGTCACTGTCATTTCGTTTTAAAGTGACAGAAACAACAAGTTAAAGGGCAATTTAAAATAGAGCAACGTTTGACAGTTTAGCAGGTGGTACATACCTATAGGTGACATAGGTAACATCACGGACCTTAAAAAAATACAGACGGAGCGTTGCGTTCGACATGTGAGAAGCATGCTTAGTGTTCCAATTTCGCTTGTCATACATGAGCTAAGCGCATACAAATACTTAAAAATGATCCACTCGGCACCAGTGCGCGGCGTGTGTGTGTGCGTAATCTATGCTTCGCTTATGACAAGGCAAGGCTCCATCCGTATTTTTTTCAAATCCGTGCGTGATAGGGTCAGCAGATGTATTTTCTATACTCTAATACCATCAAATTGCCAATAATTTAAGAGACATTTCCTTAAAATTATCGATTTGATAGTGGTAGCTGTTTCTCGGCCTTCTTGTAGGCAGCTATCTAAGATAATTTAATATTATCTAATTATAACAATGCGAATTTGCGTATGTACTTCAATAAATTATATTCTTATTTATCACTCAAGGACTGTTGCCTTGCCTTTGCATGAGCGGAACCGTGCTAAAACCGTGTCAAGATATAATAAATTTAGTTTTAGTATTGTTTTGAGCACGCTACCAATCAACTGCCTACCTACAAAGTATTTTGTATCGTTAGCGATAAGGAAGCCACGTGGAATGGAACTCGAATTATTTTTTACTTTACCACCTGCAAAAGTGTTGAGTGTTATTTTCATTATGCTTTTAACGTGTCATGCAACCCTGGTAGTAGTAAGTAGCCTGCATAAAATATCTTGGGGAGGGAAGAGGATGGGGGATAAGTGAGTGTGTTAGTTCCTGTTGCATTTTACAACCGACGAAAACAGGACGCCGCGTCATATTAGCTTTTTTTTACACGACTACCCACAAACGGCGTGCTAGATTTTTAGGGTCCATGTATGCATGAACGGGTGCATGTTTGTAAGTGCTGTTATTCCGACAAAGCTTCCAATTTACATGGATAAAATACGAAACATGTACAACGAGGATAATAAAAAATTTGAAAAAAATAAATGGTTTTACCTAATCTACTGAATTTTGTAACATTATACGTCCTTTGTAAAATCTAGACTCTAGTAGGATCTAGACTTTTCCTTAGTAGACAGTTTCTACTCCAAGCTTAGTTACAATAATATATTTATTTATTTAATAGCTGGTTGGTACCTGCGACTTCATCTGCGTGACAAAAGGTAGCCTATGTCCTTCTCCAAGGTTCAACCTACGTCCTTGCGAAATTTCATTACAATCCGTTCAGCCGTTTAATCGTGAAAAGGTAACAAACAAACGAACAAACAGAGTTACTTTCGCATTTATAATATGGATAGGATAGCAATTTATAATAAAAATAAAACTGTACTGAAAGGGGGTAGTAGGTTATATCTTTACTTTTTTATTTATATTTCGTGTCTCAGATTATTAGTTTAACAAAATCTAGGTGAGTTCTTCTAGATGCGCTACCTAATCAGGTCACTAAACTTGAATAAAAAAAGAAGTCTGGCAATGCTAGATGTGACATAAAATACGTATAATTAATTATTTATAAGATTAACTAATATTATGGCACTCCGCACGTCACACCAATTAATTGATACGCGACATCCTTTTCTTGATTGATGATATAATTATACACTTAAATTAGAATAATTACATTTTATTTATCAGGACTTGCCAGTCATCTTGATTTATAGAATTCGGTAATCGGTTACTCTCAACACAGTCATAACTAACATAGCATCACGCCTGTCTTTTCCAAGGGGGTAGGCAGAGGTGTAAGTACCTATAGGTACAGTTGTGATTTACATTACATCATGTAAATAAGATAAAGAGGTTGTACGCCTATTGACAATAACAGGACAAAATACCAAACACTTTTCATTATTTACATTATTTCCTGATAGCAAAACCCGATATTTTTTTCCCGAGCAGGGAATCGAACCCGGGACCTCAAGCTCACCATTCGCTATTGCGAGCACTAGATCAATGAGGCAATTAATAAATTATACAGAAAGGGATTAATACGACATTTAACTATAAGTCATTTTAAGAATTACAATAATTTATGTAAGTACATTTTAGGGCGCGGTTGGCGCAGTGGTCAAGAGACCGGTTGCTGCGTCGCGTGTCGCAGGTTCGATTCCCGCACGGAGCAAACATTTGTAAGATTTATAGGTAATTTTTCTGGGTCTGGGTCTTTTCCTTCGCCGTTTTAAAAGGTGATACCTATTTAATTTATAGTAAGTACATGGTCACGAAATGTCAGTGGTGCCTTGATTCGAACCTGCGATCTTCGACAGGCCAGTCCAACAGTCATACCATTAGGCTATACCATATCCTATGTACAAGTTAGAAATGTAAAGAAAGTGTATACAGTTGAACACCCACATTTCACCAATGCTGTTATTAAGTCCCATGTAGGTAATAGGCGGTGATCCTATTGCTATCAAACGGGCACAATTCCAAACTCCAGGCTGCTGCTAAGAATATTTTTACAGAAAATCTCAATAACACTACCCGACCGGGGAATCAAACCCGAGACCTCATGTTCAGCAGTCGCGCTCGGGACCACTAGACCAACGAGGCAGTTCCTATCTATCTTACTAAACCATTTTATTGGTTATAATTTTAAATGGAAAAGGAATACGGTCGTGAGCAGGATTCGAACCTGGGCCTCTCGGATAAATACTCCTTAAAAATTATAACTTTGGAGTTAGCTAAGCGTGCGTTAATGATTTTCAAAGATTTATTTATCTGTACATGTTATTGGTTTTAATGTTATTAAAATACATGGATATGACAATAGTATGAGACACAATGTCGTGTCGCAATTCTAGTCCCAGATATAGGTACTAAGTAAGATCTTTAGGTACTAAATTGCAGCACTAGTGTGGGATACTACACGCAATCGGTTTCGCGCTGTTAACGCTAGAAGAAATGCAAGATATCTAGGCAAAGAGTAGTTGAAGTACTAGTAATGTGGGACAGTAAGGGCGCGTTCTCACTAACACGGCCCTAACGATAAGGGCTTATTTAGAGTTAGAAAGCTTTATTCAAACATTGTTTGTTGAGAATATCTTTCGGTCCGGTTACTTGATTTTGTACCAATTTATGTGTTTGAGAAAAATTTGGACTGCGATCACTCTAATATCTGTCTTTAGGTGTCTACTATGAACAGGTCGTGGCTTTAGCCAGGGGACAGGTTTGGGGAGTTCAAATCCCCTCGAACCTAACCAAACAAGGAGTGAATTTACTTTTAAATATAATATAAATATAGCGGGTTTGATAGCTATGCGATAAAGCCCTTAAATTAAATTTAAAAAAAGTTGATTACATATACATCTTAATAAAGAAAAACCTGCGTACGGCGCGTTATAACAAATGTTGTCAGTGCCAAAGTATAAATCAGACACCGGAATGCGTGTCACAGCAATCGTATCCGTAACCCACGTAAATGATTGCACTTCAATTCCCAAACAACGTGGAAACGCGCTTTGTATGAATGCGCCAAACGGTTCCGTTCACCGGCAAAAGAAAGGAACATGACGATAAAAATGAACCTCCAATCAACAAGTGCCGATGTGTTCATTATCTACGGTACTTACAAAAATGTTGACAGTGGACAGGTAGACCCACATTTTATCTGTCCTACCCGCCAACGGGACATTAATAGGCCGTTACTGATTATACGTAGCAACCGCAAAAACGAAATGATCTCTGATCTTTAGACTTACCACAAAAACTTCGTTAAAGAAAAATCCAAGTATTGGAACACACAGAAAAATTAAACAACTCGTTTTACACACACATGCGAATAAATATATTGATAAGCACAATAAATCCACAATATTATTAAACACTAACACGATTCGTAACTTGTTTTTAATCACTGAATTTTTTCGTTCGATATTACGCGGGAACTGTAATAAAGCGCGGCACGCACGTCCGTCGCTGCACGGTTATCACTCACGACTGGTGAACGAATGGGAATGAACGAGCGGAATGTTGCGTTGACCGAATGGTGCGCAAAATACGAGGGCTAGTGCGTTCATTCCGCAGTGAAGTTGTCTAGTCTAGCACTAGCACCTACGATTCAATGAAGTAGAATGGATAGCTGAGATTTTATTTTTATTCAGTATTGTTAGAAATAATTGTCCTTGCCCTGTACATTAATAGATCTTTTGTATAAATATGGCAGGGTCTTGTTTTATACAGAAATTACGTATGAACTGCAATCTAATCATAAAATACCCACAATGATTAGCAGTGATTGAAATTCTTTTCATTAGACATATTTCAAATCGAAAAATCATAATATTTTGGACGGTAATCCGAGTGATTTATTAAAAACTTATGCCTATTTTATTCTTAGCACTGTTAAAATAAAAAAGGGATGCGTTATATACTTAAGATCTACGTAGGTAGGTACCAATCAATTAAATCACGTTAACATGCGTAATGCTTTTCAAACGTCAGGAAGAAACACTTGCACCCTGATTGCATTTCATATAATTATGCCAAGGAGATAACAGAAAGGTTCAATGAGTAGGAAATAAGCTAAAAGGCTTATTTTAAAGAAGCGGTTGTGTTAGTAAAACAACGGCTTTCTTAAAATAAAGATTGATACTTTATTATGAAGTGAATTCACACTTCACAGCCAATATTTATTTCATTACTTCGCACAGCACGGCAAGTCACCGATCAAATCAATTTAATCCATTTCTCTAAGACAAAACGCCAAGGAAACAACTTGAACTAGTTTCCCGATACGGCTATTTATGTCAAATTCATAAACACCAAAGCTTTTGTTCGTTGCAACCCACTTTCGTTCATGTTTGTAGAAATAATTGACATTGCCGCGAGAAAGGCGAGCTGTTAATAACAAAATTTAATTATTACGGCTTGATGTGAAGGGATAAGGTAGGAAATTGCTTGGCATTCGCTTTTTCATATGCCATAGCACCATACTGTGGGGTCTCATGTCCGGTTGGTTATCTGACTACCCGTTTCCTTTACTCATTCAAGTGTGCAGTTTCTTATAAAGTTTTGTATTGATGCTCGACAGTTAATGTGTTTTATTGGGTGTTAATATTCTCATGGCAAATTAAACAGTAATCATAGTAGTCCAAGTTACTCATAGGATAGGATTTTGATAAAAGCCACGATGCACTGTTTGAAGTGATTTCTAAAGCACGGATACGTTCAGGTGAAAATGCTTGTAGATATCACTCATCTATAAATTAATCTCATCAAGTATTGCTTTGCCTCAATTTTTTACCTACCTGACCTTACAACGTGCTATGAGACTCGTGTAATAGTTGTATAAAATTACAATATTTGAAATTGAGTCTTACAAAATATTGATATAGGTGGACACTAGACATACAATTAATGCTATGTATAGGCTGCAATAGTATTTCCAAATAGTTCTTTCAATAGTAGTCGTCTAACATAAACAGGTTATATAAACTGATTCAAATGGAATAATCATAATGGTTATTCAAGGAAAACTGTTCTCGACTTGTCTAAAGGTCACGAGTTGCAAAAGGTATCCTTAATAATCAATCTTCGGAGAACCATCTTAATAATAAAGTTCCTTGAAAAGAGGGTCAGATCTAAACGTGTAACTACCTACATTATTTATAGGACTCACGTTTCGCAGTTGGTACGAAAAAGGAGCTATATTTTGCGATAGAATTTACATATGTTCATTGTTCAAAAAGCTTTCAAAGTTTGAATTGATTCGTAAGTCTTTAGCCTAAAGTAGCGATCATTTTTTATACGCGAAAGTGTTCAATATCACAATTGTGCGTAAGAAAGGCATGTTAACATGTCTCATGGATATAAATCTCGATCTAAAAAGCATTGGAAAGCTGTGAAGCGATTGGAACTAACGTACGCATGAATAATGTATGCAAAATGGTATCAGATCTCACTTGGGGATAAGTTTTTACATTGTTTTTACTGGGCTCCTTGTTAAATGAAGCGCGTGTTCCGGATGTCATATTAAAGCATATCATCAATATCATCCGACTTTTTTGTTTATCAATTTTGGTTTAAACTGTTACCGTGACCGAACTGAACAATCATTCATTTATTCGATTTACGCAACCTAACCCACCTACATCTATCAGAATTTGGAGCATAATTTCCTGCAATAAAGATAGCAGGATTGCGGCGAGAGTACGGTACAGCGACTGCGTAAAATAATAAAAAAACCGCAAGCGAAGCCGCGGCAAAAACATACGGGAACTGTGAATCGAACGACATAATTGCATCGATTTATTGCGTTGAACCGTTCGTGAGAATGTATTTTTCAATTTAAATGATTAGTTAAGTAACGATCTACATTTTGTCGTGTATTGCAATTTGCAATCATGGGTTGCACGGTATTTCACGTCTCGATGATTTCCGTTCGTTAAAATGCCTTGATATTTGCACTTTCGCTTGAGGAAAATGCTGTGAGACTCCGCTTCGATAATAAATTCTACACATGTGCGCCTCGAGTATATTGGCTAACTTTTTCATATCAAATATGATGTTGGTGTCTTGGATTCCGTAATAGTAGTATGTAGTTTGAGCTACATACAGAAAGTCGAGAAAATGATATCCAATTCTACATAAATTTTGCTATCTGTAACAGTAAACCACCAAAGTAAATATTGGGGCTTTTGTATGTTAAGTTCAAAGTTGTGTATTTAGGCATTACGAGATCAGAGCAGTACGCAATACTTAGTATGTAAGATTTGAATGTGGAGATAGCGCATTCGTAACTCAAGAACAATAGATTTCCCTAGATTTACTGAATTGCAACTAGCGCGATCGAGTTGCAGTACACATAAGTACTTCTCTTATTAATCTACCGTACTAGTAAGACTCCAATAATATTTTTAAAATTTTAATACTAGGAGTGATTGGGTTAAATGATGATCATGACGATTAGGAAGAGACAAGTTTGAACATATCCTTAAAATTCTTGATAGCTGACTAAGAATGCAATTGAGTTTTTGATAGAGTTTTAATTGCATTGAAATTTAAATCAGAATAAATTAAATGAACTTGAAGTCATGCATGTGCAGTGAGGATCTAACCACACTTATCTGCTTTCAGGAATTAGTCATAAGTATGATGGTAATTAGAAACATAATTCAATAAATTTTCAATTTTAAATATCCCTGGCGTTAATTATTTAACGGTCTAATCAATCTCCATAATAAATAGTTGGTTTAACTTTAAGTGGAGTTACGCAGTTGGTAATTATCTCAGAATGCGAAGCCCGAACTTGAAATAATTTCAACTTTGTTAACTGTACTTCAACAAAAGTAGGCAATTTCCAATCCTAATTATACATTTATTCGTAAAACAAGTTCATTCGAGACGTGTAGAGGCTTAATTTTTGTTTGAAATTATGTTAAAATCCAATTGAAATTCAAGCAAAGCTTAATATAGCATCACGCTTGTATTCGCTGAAGAGTTTGGTAGAGGTGTATGCAGTACTGTTATTACAGCTCATTTCGATAGTACCTAATAATAAGTATTTCCTAACTAGTTGTAATGTAATGTACCATTACACGTATTATTCTTACAATCAAAGATTGGGGCAAGTTGAATTTTTTGATTTTATTGAACAATGCCTTTGGTCTGCAGGCAATTCATATTTTGTTCTACTTAAATGACATTTACAAAAACATTTAATCTTATCGATCAATTTATTTGGTTAACTGTTGGCGGTCCTTTCTTTAACCCTTTTTCTATCGTTTATTGATAAGGATATATAGTGGAGACAACACCTAATAAAAATTAAGGTACTAAAGACCTAACTTCTCCCGCAGGTTTCAAATTACTACCACAATATACAACATTAAGATTAATATTAGTTATAGTTTAACGGTTATTACTCACGCGCATACTTCGGGATTGCCCGACTAGTTACTTCGCCGTGACGATGACGTGGACTCCCAAATTATGGAATCACTCCAAATTTGAAGCGTCCTTGTAACTTTAGGAAAATTCTTAGCGCACTCTTCGTATCTTAAGGAATTTGATGATGGTTAAAAGGTTTGATGAGTGTACTTAGTGGAGAAGGTATTCTTTGGATATTTGGAGTTAGTTTCGTTGCTTTATTATTTAATTTTAATTTGAACAATATTGGTGACCTTTTCTTTTCGGAGTGGAAGAAGTTGAAATGTCAATGAATATCATTAAAAAAGTATAATAACTTTCGCGACATCGCCGCGGGCTCAGCTCATGAATAAGGGCTCCGTTCGAGTTCGAAACTAGTCGGGCAATCCCGAAGTATGCGCGTGAGTAATAACCGTTAAACTTTAACTAATATGAATGTGTCTTACGAAAGTTATTATACAAAAATTTAGATTAATACTGACGGTATGAATAGAGAGGGTACTAATTATAGAAAAAAGTATATAATGTGAAATAAATTGGTAAATAAATTACTACTACATCTGCGTATATAGATTCATGTATACTAAGTCTGACAAATGCGTATAAATACATATTGTTAGTACAGTTGCAGGAAAGCAGAAGTTGTTCAATGCGAATAATACCAAATGCATCCATATTATTGCAGGTGATTTCATCGTTTACTGTGTCAAGATCATGTTTACATAACTATGTATGTTTAAGTCATTACTTTACAATGTCATTATTTTCTGTAGCACTCAAGTCAAATATACCTATATTTTCTGCCGTTTTAGCTAAGACTAATAAATTTATTTTATGTAATTTAGATAAACACCGGAATATGTCAAATAAATTGTTTTCTAAACTCTTTTACACATCTAGATACCACCGGTACGGTATGTGTAGCTGCGTTCCATGGAACCCTAGTACAGGTTAGTAAAGAATGTCGTGTTTTTAGGCAATAAGAGATAATATAGTTCATGATATATTTCGAAACATAAAAAACACTAAAGATAAATTTTTGAAAAGCTTTATCGTATGCTTAAGGAACTCTAAAGTTATAATATTAAATGGAAAAAGAATACGGTCGCGAGCAGGATTCGAACCTGCGCCTCCTGGATAAATACTCCAGGTGCTCTGACCACTAAGCCATCTCGACCTCTGCTCACCACCGCGAATTCTTCTTCCACATTTTAACACGTCTTTTGGTGACTTCATTGTTATCTATTCAGTCCCTATACAGGTGACCGAACCGACAAGACTATCTTTGAAGTTAATAAAAAAAAAGACGGTGTATTTTATGAGGCAATTTGAAAGGCAAAGCTTATTTACCCCATACATTTTTAAGCTTCTAACCATTAAAAAGATCAACCCCACGACACTAACAACTATAGATTGCTACTGTATAATTTGAAATAAAAAATAAATAACATTAGCACACATTATTCCATCTATGGTGCGACACCAAATAAACGGCATTGCGAATGAATGAGAGACCGAATGAATGGTTCTATTTAGGCGCGTTCATTGACAACGAGATATTCGCCGGTCGTGTGTAGAATACTTTATAACCGCGAACGTTCCACGTAGCTGACATACTTTGCCGGTAAAGTACCTATGCGTACATGCCTTTACTTTGATTAGAGTATATTATGTGCCCTTAGAGGTTATGTGTATGAGAAACTGCAGGGAAAGTAATTCGTCGTGTTCACGTTTTAGTTGGTCTGTCGTTACAGTTTTTTAAAGTTGTATAGTGCAAGGATCCAGAGACAAATATGTATAAAAAGGGAACAACATTGATTTCCCCGCTTATTCTTTTTGTCACAATATGGATGGCGACGCAACGCTGAAATAATGCGATGATACGAAATATTTATTTTTGTGAAATATGGATATTGAAAAACTTTTCCTTGTTTTTATTATTCACCATTGGATCCTCAATAAAAATAAACGGAAAAGAGAAAAATAAAGTAAACATAACGTTATAAATTTTTGTGAAAAGAAAGATACTTCTACTACTATCTCTATACTACAAATTTTGTGGAAAGAAATCCTGCTCCAGACAGCAGGATTTCTTTCCACAACATTTATAACTTTAGAATTCGCTACGCATGCTTTAATGCGTTTGAAAGATTTATTTAGCGTTTATAACAAATGTAAGTACCTGACTAATCATGAGTCAGCGCCAATTTCACAGTTTTTATGTTGTACCCCTAGGTGATAAGGGTGGCCCTATCCAGAAAATTTATATGGCAGAACTACGTCTGCGGGGCTAGTCAGCTAGTTTCTTTATAGTAATTTAATGAGCATCGTTCATTGTTTGTTTGCCGATTTCGCTTGCCAACCACGCCGTTTATTGATGGGTCAGTCAATGGTCTCGATAATAAAATTTTCAAACAGGAACTTCACTTCCGTTATGTGCTATGTGTTATTTGTTATGTAAAACTGCGAATGCGAAAAGCCGATTCCAATTCAAGATATGTCTTTGAAAAAGCATTAACGCATGCTTAGCGAACTCTAAAGTTACAATATTAAATGGAAAAAGAATACGGTCGCGAACAGGATTCGAACCTGCGCCTCCAGGATAGATACTCCAGGCGCTCTGACTACTAAGCCATCTCGACCTCTTATCTATCCGGGAGGCGCAGGTTCGAATCCTGTTCGCGACCGTATTCTTTTTCCATTTAATATTGTAACTTTAGCCGATTACAACTTTCTAATTTTCCGATTCTGCATATTCTTTTCGTCGCGTTGTTGTCCCAATCCAAAAACCGCAATCTCGATATTTTTGCATCCTGTCTCGAAAATTGGCATTATCCACTTGGCAACACTTCTTTAGGCCCAGTTTAACCGTCTCTTTCACAAGGGCTATCAAGTATCCAATGCAGATCTGACTGTCTGTATATCGTGAATCCAGTACGGCTTATCAAGCTCGGCGAGACATGACACTGCGCAAGTAACTGGGTACAGTTATCCATCCAATGGATAGTTTGACTACGCCCATGGCTTGTGATTAGGTCGGTACAGAGTGGTCACTGAGTTTGAGTAGTGCTTTTGTTGCCTACGATAAGAAAATGTGTAAGGAATTCACTAATGTTTCGTATTTAAGGTATCTTTCAAATATGACTATTATGTATACGTATACATCAACGTATCTACAAAGTAATTAATTTTAATCAACTTAGCTAGTAGATAGTGATAGTGTTGTAGATTGTCTATAATATTAAATTGTTACTTCAGATATTACATTACTTTATGTTTATATTTTATACAAGATGGTTATTTATTAATGAATGAACTGCAAACAACATTTAAATTAAGGCTTGCATGACTAAATAATTACATTCTTTATTATCTTAGAAATAGTTTTAAAGTGCATGCTGCATCAATTACTATGGTCACGAACTGTTCTGTAATGAATGCTAAGATGAATACTATATCGTATTTATATAATATTTGGATGAATGCAAAACAAAAAACTAATTCAATATACTGCCAAAATTGCTTAAATCAACTGCATAATAAAAAAGTACCTTTGTGCGACTTTATTTTCTACTATTTTTAAACATTACTTAACATATTCTTTGGCTTATCCTTTACCACCTACCTACCTCTCACCGTCACACAACTGACATTCTACAAATGCAAGATAGAGATTGGAATAAAGCTAAGCTCAAGCACGTGCTAAGCAATGTTTTTACTCGTCCTCACAGAGACTACTTTTTCATAGGCAATAAACAGACATTCGATCGGGTCTACAAAACATTGAGGTCCATTGAATACCGTTAGGAGCGATCTCCGAACCGCAATGCTACGATTGGTTATCTAATCCCACATCGTGAAGGTCGGGTATTCGCGATAATAACCATTATTATTGGGTATTTGCTTTGTTGTCTTCTTTTCAAGCTCTTAATACCGGTACTTTGTAATAGTAGCGAGATGTTGGTGGCTTGTTAGATTTTTTAGGTTAAGTAGTATATGGAATGATGTAGGTATACTTAGATTATTGCAGATTAGATTTATTAAGTCGCCCGTATTCTTGGATGGTGTAGGCAGACATTTCACCAATGTCGTTATTACGTCTCATGTAATGGATGGGGAGAGCCCAACTCCAGGCTGCTACAGAGAATTTACTAACAGCAAAACCCGATAACACTGCGTAACCTGCGAATCGGACCCAATACCTCAGGCTTAGCAGCCGTGATTGCAACCAATATATAAAGCAATAAAGCAGATTTTCATCGAAAACTTATTCGACCGAATAATTTCCGCGAATTCCGTTAGATATTTTCTCAGTCATCTCATTAGGTGACGATGTAATTTGCGTTTGTGTAAAAAGAATGTCAATAATGTGAGCTTAACGAATTCGGATCAGATTAAATAAAACCTTTTTTCCGATTTCTTAAAGCGTAGAAGGAATAGGTTGACAAATGAGGATCAAGGTTGTCAGCCTTTTGATTATTGTTGAACAAGTCCTGTAGGGTTCCCACGCACCATTGACATCTAAAACAGTTTGAACAAAATTCTACATTTTACTTTTACACGACTGCCAAAAAGGAGTGTTATGTTTTTAGGATTAATGTACGCATGTATGTGAGTTTCTTTATTCCATCATAACTTCTAAATGCCTTAACCGATACGATAAATGACGAACCGATTTAGATGTATGGGGTATCGTTAGAATCCTTGCATTTTCCCGGGTATAGGCTAGTAGGATTTAAAAAATTATAATATCGTAGCTGTGGTACTCTAAAAAGAGTTTGAAACAAAAAATAATTAATTAAAAAGCACGCCCGCTATGTGTGAAATAAAAAGTAAAAAAAATTCGGTAGATCAAGAATTTTCATCACATTCGGGGGACCTGTATGAAAATCTTTCACAGCACTGTCCCCCGACTGCCATGACAATTCTTCACCTACCTTGCTTTTTACTTTTTTTTTTAATTACCTAATAGTAGGGTTGCCATTCGTCCGGGTTTCCCCAGATTTGTGCTAGTATAGAGGGCGTCTGGGGAGCATCCGGGCGGGGTTTCATTTGTATTCCGGGTTTAGGCTGCTTACACATAGAGGCCGAAATTAAGTCTTAAACTTTATTATAATATTTAGTTTGAATATGTATCAAAATAAATAAGATATTAATGTATAACAATTAAATCTATTATTTAATTTATTATAAAAGACTAGCTCGTTGGTCTAGTGGTTCCAAGCTTGACTGCTGAGCATGAGGCTTAGGTTCCATTCCCAGGTGAGGCAGACCGTTATTGGGATTTTCAGTTAGGAAATTTTCAATAGCAGCCTAGAGTTTGGAATTCAGCTTTTTGTTACAGGTAGATGGCAATACGCTCACCACCATGAGACTTAATAACAGCATTGGTGAAATGTGGGTGTACAACTGTGTAGGTACACCTCTGCTTTCTCCTTCGGGGAATACAGGCGCGATGCTATGTTATATGAAGATAAAAGACTGCAATGTTCGTTTAATAGTTTCAAGTGCAGGTGTTGAACGGGAGGACCCAGGATGGTTCGATTCGCGGGCCGGGAAACGTGTTAGGCATATGATCTTTCTGTAAGAAAAATCTCAGAAGGTACCCGGAGTTTGGAATTGCGCCCGTTAGACAGCTAGACATGAGACTTAATAACTGCGTCAGTAAAATGTAGGTGTACATACACAGTACTCCTCTGCAAAGCCCCTCCGGGATAAAGGCGTGATGCTACTATGTTATGTTTCTAGATAAAAGATCGGACGATCCTCCACAAGTACTTCGCCGTGACGATGACGTCGACTCCCAAATTATGGAATCACTCCAAATTTGAAGCGTCCTTGTACCTTTAGGAAAATTCTTAGCGCACTCTTGGTATCTTAAGGAATTTGATGATGGTTAAAAGGTTTGATGAGTGTACTTAGTGGAGAAGGTATTCTTTGGATATTTGGAGTTAGTTTCGTTGCTTTATTATTTAATTTTAATTTGAACAATATTGGTGATCTTTTCTTTTCGGAGTGGAAGAAGTTGAAATGTCAATGAATATCATTAAAAAAGTATAATAACTTTCGTGAGACACATTCATATTAATTATTGTTCATCGGTTATTACTCACTTGCATTCTTCGGGATTGCCCGACTAGTTTCGAACTCGAACGGAGCCCTTAGTCATGAGCTGAGGCCGCGGCGATGTCGCGAGTCAAGAGTTTGACTCTTAAATTTTCTCTCAATAATTCATTAAAATAGTAGCAATTATCTCATTATTATTTTGCGTCTTGTTAACATTTTTGTTTACGTATTAAGATCCAGGATAAATTATTAAAACAATTCTTAAAGAGCTTTTACTGCGACAGGTTTTTCCTTCTAGACCTTTATGTTTAAGACACACTTACGAGTATGTTTAATTCGCAAAACTGTCTAAACCAAAATAAGTCTAACTACTTAAATAAAACCTAAACCATATTAGAAACTTGAATACAAATCTGTGTTGCAACAAAAAATCTAATTCGCTATCGAATAAGCAAACAGTGGAACGGAAGCGGGGAGCGAGCGACGCAATCATTGCTCAGGAAACGACAATTTGGCGACAATTTCTCGTCGCTCGCCTCGCGCCCTCGCGCCGCGAATTAACGCTTTCAGTGTGGGCTGGCTTTAAAGTGTGTGTGTATGGGTGGATGGCTGGGTGAGTGTGTGTATGTTTGAGTCAGTTAAGTTAGTAGTTTGTTTGAGGTAGTTTTATGTATGCTAAGGGTTTGCGATAGGCTGTGTCATACATACATAAACTTAAAAAATGCTTCAGTTTTGACACTGTAAAAACATTTAAAAAAATTGAATTAATATTATGTTTCAAACTGTAATATCATCTCCTAATATTTGTTATTGTCGAGAACCCGGAGTAACACCGCCTTGGTTTAAAGAAAGAAAGAAAGAAATTATTTATTTTGACCTCGTAAGCAGGTTAAACATACAGAAAATACACAAATCATAAAAAAAAAAAAAAATACTAAAGGACCTGCACGAGACCAAAAAAGGCCCCTATCTCAGCATAAGCTACTCCATCGAAATGAAGCAGCGCTGGTTTTCGGATAGGACCGAATATTGACAGTGAAATCACGGGCAACCACGGCGTACGCAAACAGGCAAAAGGTGAAAAATTGTGATAAATACATATAATTA
This sequence comes from Xylocampa areola, assembly GCA_935421205.1. Taxonomy (NCBI): domain Eukaryota; kingdom Metazoa; phylum Arthropoda; class Insecta; order Lepidoptera; family Noctuidae; genus Xylocampa; species Xylocampa areola. The sequence goes on from OW285204.1 coordinate 17,834,418, forward strand.
AACTATTACATAGTCAAATGTAATGAAAAATTTTAACAATAATTTATTAAATAAATATGAGCATAGTAATAAATAAATAAATGTAAATTATTTAACATCAGTCGCATTATAAGTGCAACGTTTGCCGTTTGCGACGTGTCCCTGCCCTAGTCTCCGCAACGCTAATTTGTCTATGACATGACAAATTAAGGGAGATCATGGCAACACTACAAGGACGCGCAAACGCGCTTATCGCGACACGATGCTGTCAATATGATAACATCACAAAATAAATATGCAAATAGTAACATAATGTAAATAGAATATAAGTGTATTGATTAAGTTGTTTTCTAGTGTAAATATGTATTTTTAAAAGGTACCTACTTTCATACGAAGTTTGAAATCTGTGAGCTGTACAACAAAATGTGCCAGTGCGATACAGTGTTGACGTAAAGTGTAGTTTCGTAGTTTTTGTGCTATTATAACAGCTGCAATTCTTACCGAAAAGTTAGCTATCCAAACAAGTTCGCTGCTAAACTAACCTACGCTGCTAAATCATCGTGACACAATGGTAGGCAGATCATGGGTAAGTTGAAACGTCTTCTTTTTGTTTATTTGTTAAATATAGTTTATATCTTGTTCTAAAAGTGTGCACGGTTTTCATAGCACGAAATGGCGGTGGCAGGTCGTTCCAGCAGCGAGTAGCAGCAAACTTGAAACTTCCACGAAAGGCTGCAGTTCTATGCCTCGGCGTGGTTAAAAGATAGGCTGACGCTCTTGTGTTGTGCTTATTGAAGTGGCGCGACCAAGACAGTTTGTTGTACAGATAAATGGGTTTTTGTTTTAGTACAATGTCAAATAGTAAAGTGGCCAGGTGAAGCTGTCGACGTGCTCGCATCTTCATTAAATTGCCGGTATTTAAAAATGGTGTGATGTGGGATCGAGGTGGGACATGAAAACAAAAGCGGGCACATGCATTTTGGACTCTTTGAATTAACCTCTCAGTTCTTCTAAGAATACAGGTCCCATACACAGTGTCAGCGTAGTTCAGTTTGGATAAAACAAGTGACTCACAAAGCATGATACGCATATCCACACTTATGTTGGGACGAACTCTGTATAGAAGCCTGAGACGATAAAAACAATTACGCACAGCCTCGAGTATATGGGTTTCAAAATGTAGCTGCCCATCAAACACAACTCCAAGATTTCGGGCTTCCTGGACTCGTTCAATAAGGACAACCATCAATCCCCAAGTCAAGATTATGAACCAGTGTTTTATTTATAGATTCCCTGGACCCTAAAATCATAAATTTGGACTTGTTTGGATTTAAAACTAAGGAATTTCTATTTGACCAGATTGTGATCCTATCCAGGTCCTCATTTATTCTTTTTACAGCATCTGCAACATTCTCGGGATGGAAGGAGAGGTACAGCTGCAGATCATCAGCATAAAGGTGGAACTTGGTGTTGACTAGACAGTTGGCAATGTCAGCACTGTACAAGACGAAGAGCAATGGTCCAAGGATTGATCCCTGAGGCACACCCCTGTTTACCAATTTTGGATCAGAAGACAAAATATCTCCACTCCCGTTATAAATGAGCTGTACAGACTGGAACCGATTGCTGAGGTAACTATGGAACCACTTTACCGTCTCAATATGACACCCGTAATATGACATCTTAGAGAGCAACAGTGAAACATTAATTGAGTCGAAAGCACGCGAGAAATCAAGTAGTATCAGCAGGGTTACCATGCCCTGGTCTCTGGCCTCCAGTATATTGTCCACCACATCAATTAGAGCTGTAGCTGTGCTATGTTTTTGTCGAAACCCTGATTGCACCATAGGGAAAATGTTAGATTGCTCTAGATAGGTTAGGTTTCAATAATAATTAGCTATAACATTATTTTGAAAAAGAAATTGAATTCGCTTATCTTTTCTTCTCTTCCGCAGCAATGGAAATTAACACTAAGATTTACAGGTAAACTACCCACGCGAAGAAGTAAATTTTAGGAGGCGATAATTTGTAATGGTCAGACAATTCTCGTTTCTCCACCTAGATTTCTCTGCCCTACCGTGTCGGCTAAGGCGTAAAGATTCAATGTTTCTCATCCGTGTCGCAAGCCTGTTTTTGATTCCTCGTAAACATCTAACGTTTAAAAGACAATTAAAGGTAGTGTTATAAGATACGAAATTACCGTGAATGCTGTGTTTAAAATTCATCATGGACGCTGAAATAATCTCCTAAAAACTAAAACCACAATTTGCTTCTAAAATCTTTACCGGAGTCCCAGGGTCACAATTTCATTTATTTTTTTATATAGACTATGGATTTAGATTTGGCCACCAACTCGCCTGATGGTAAGCGACGGTGTGGCCGAGGATGGAGCACGTAGATCCAGAAAAAAACTATTCATTCAAGTAGAAATAGAGATAGATTTGGGGAGAACGACAGGTGGGGAGTTGATGCAACTGCCCAGACCCATCTTCCACAACGGTTGCACCGGACTGCATACCGAAACACGACTAAGTCGCTTCACGGATTCGTCCGGTGGGTGGCTCCCACCAGAGTTGTGTTGCCTGTTTTACACCACCCAGGAGCCACGTGTAGGGATTCCATTTTAAGGGTGCACTACTACGGACGCGGGCAACACAGCCCCCAAACTTGCTGCAACACTGCATTCTTCTTATAGTGTGGTTGATGAACAATCTAGTGTCAGAGTTTAAACCGCCGGTTGGTCTCTGACATGGCTTTACACACTATTGAGAACATCTCTCAGATGTGCTTGTTGCTTCACGATGTTTTCCTTCACCGTTATAAGCAAGTGATAACTAGTTTATAATAAATAAATAATAATAAATAAAATAAATATTCCACAACTATCACACAACGCCGTCTAGTCTCAAGCTAAGCAGAGCTTGTGTTATGAGTACTAGACAACTGATAAACATACTTATATATTTCTAAATGCATACATGTGATAGATAAATTACACCCAGACACGGAACAAATGATCGCGCTCATCACACAAACATTTGTCCTGGGTGGGAATCGAACCCACGACCTCCGGCCTAGCAGTCAGGGCTACTAACCACTAGACCAACAGGACAGTCGAATAATACGCACATGACTTCGAAGAGACAGTCGTGCGTGCCTTGGATTTGAACTTGCGACCTTTGATTTGTCAGTCCAATGGTCCTACCATTAGGCTATCACTGTTTCTTGACAGATGGTTGGTATCCCAACATCCTGCGGTGGGCACCGGGCACCATGCATACATACATACAATCACGCCTGTTTCCCATAAGGTTAGGCAGAGACTATCGATTTCTATTTGCTACGATTCTGACACCCCTCTTTCGCTTCATCTATGCTCATAACCTCTTCGTACATGCTCGCCGATTTAGGTGGTTCCTGAACCGTCTTTTTTTGAGAACGTCGAGGTCGTCGAGGTCGGCCTGCCCCAACACTTCCATCCACTCTCGCCTCATGTACTAATTTAGCCAATCGCCTTTCATCCATCCTTTCTACGTGCCCAAACCATCTAAGCATACCCTTCTCAATCCTTCAATCCAGCTTTTTAGACACATTCCGGCTATCCATGAAATTGTGTAGTGCCCCATTCACCTGGTTACCAGCAGTCACTCTCTTTTCTATGTCCTTCAAATGCATCCCATCCCTCGTAAACATAGATCCCAGATGTACAAACTCTTTCACTTGTTCCACTCTTTGATCACCTATCAATATATTGCACTGGGCACCAGACAATTCTATTCTCTAGTACTTCTTCTTTTCGTGTCAATGATTGAGTCATTATGTTTATTGCATATTTATGTTTCCTAAATACATTTGGACCAGTGGCACACAGGACACCCTTGACTGAAGCCCCCATTAGATCCTCCCGGGAGCAGGCAATGGGGCATAGTGGGCAGGACAGCAGGTACTAGTAGTTTCGGTCTCTAGTACTAACTATAACCTATCGTATTAGTAACGTACTAGAGCATATTTTCATACAAAAATACCAAACTTGCAATATAAAAATGATTGAAATATCTCTTTGCCTCCAAGATTAAAGATCATAAAAGGCAACGATTTATTTTACTTGTATCTAAGTACAAAAATTATTTAATCAGGTAGAGGACATGGCTTCGATAGCTATTTTTAAAACGTACGTTCACCTGTTATAATAATACGGTTCATTACACATATAATAAGTATGAAGGTTTTCATATGACGTCGTTGTAATTTAAATAAGGGCAGTTATTATGAACCTGATACCGCAAAGTAAGAATAATAATTTCCCCTCCCATAGCAAAGGTCAAACAAAAACCACGCGGTCTATTAAAAAAAGCCCCTTCGTATACAAAAAAGGAGCAAGCAGTGATTCGCGGGATACGTTTTGGCTACATTTGACCATAAAACCTAAGTTTTTTTTTTTAATTTTGAATGCACCTCTAGCTAGAGATCTTCAGAGCGTTGCAAACAATAAATATGACAAGAGAAGTCTTCAAGATTATTGATTAAAGCTTGGATGAAGTATGCGGATTAAAAGAATACTCGAATCTTTTATAGAGACTTCATTCATGTTATAATTTTTTTCTAAAGAAGATAATGTAGTTAGCAAAAGAAAGGCAGTAAAAAGGTTCCATAACCAAGGATAAACATTTTTCTGAGCCATAAACTGCATTAGTCATAGTCTAGAATGCAAGGTTGATTCACAATGGAATCCGTTTCACCCCGTGCATACCGGATTTTATCTCTGAAATACTTGCTCCTGTAAGGACATAACCTCTGCCTTCGTGGTGTCTCGCTCACTCCTTAGTAAAATCATTCGGTATGAAAGAGATAAGTGCCACAGCGATTTAGTCATATTTCAGCCGGAATATAATATTGTTAGAGGATGTTTTACGCTTCGTTTTACGTTTGTTTACATTATTCTGAATGCGGTGCTGGTGCTGTATTACTGGCGATTTTACGAGCGTTTCCAACGATGTAATAAAAATATGTGACCTGAATTTTTATTTCTTAATTTTCGTGTTGATGATAATTAAGTCGAAGGAAGAAATGGTCATGGGGTCGGGGCGGGGGGGAATAGAAGCGAAACTGTCAGTACCGCTTTAACTCTTTATGATCCGTTCAAATAGGTACAAATTCATAGCTCCCTATCAATGCAAAAAAAGGTATCCCTACACACTTTTGATCAAGGATAAGGTAAGGTTAGACCTACTCTTCTGAAATTAAATTATTGTCGTGCCATTTTCTACTTAAACTTTTTTCTAGTAAGTACTGTTATCTGATATTGTTCGGTTCTTCGGGTGTCAATAAATTTCCCGGCTAATGTACAGAAATAATGACATTAAACAGTTTGACGTGGTTCGCGTGCCCGCGCGCTGTATCATAACAGGGCTGCCTCATGAAAGTTATATTGAATTTTTTGTGAAAAAAAAAAGAATACGGTCGCGCCTCCCGGATAAATACTCCAGGCGCTTTGACCACTAAGCCATCTCGACATCTGCTAACCGCCACGAATTTTTCGTCCACATTTTAATACGACTTTTGGCGACGTCATTGCTATCTATTCAGTACCTATACATGTGACTGAACCGACACGATTAACTTTGCTGTTAGTACAATGTCGTAAAGATGCAATAACCTTAACAAATACAGATATATCTTTGAAAAGCATTAGCGCATGCTTAGCGAACTTAAACATATAATTTTTTGTGAAAGAATAATACGGTCGCGAACAGGATTCGAATCTGCGCCTCCCGGGTAAATATTCCAGGCACTCAAACCACTAAGCCATCTTGACCTCTGCTCACCACTGCGGTCGGCGATTAAGCATGCTTTAATGCTTTTCAAAGATTTATCTGTATTTGTCTCTTGTAAGTTTTATACCAAATATTTCTTTATTACAAAAAAATATAAAAGAGTAAAGCTTTGCAGCCAGTATCCAGGTTAAGATGCGTGAAAGACTACTATTTAGGTTTGGCCAGGTATTGCGCATGGATGACGATCACATGACTAAGATGGTTTTAAATACCAACGAAGGAGAATGAGAATTCGAGGACGACTTCTACGACTTGGGCCACTACCATTAGAAAAGACATGAAGACAATGGGAATTTGCCCGAAGAATTGCGCAAGAATATAGCGAGGGATAGATGAGCCGATCCCAAGATGTGGAACCAAAGCCTGACTTCACTAGACTGATGATAATGAAAATCCTGCAAATTGTAAGATAACATATGTCTTGCAATTTAAACTGAACTTATTCGTAATCAAACAAATTCGCCCTATGTGCTGCGAGAGAAAACAACCGACCCGTACAAAACCACCAAAAAATAGGCATATCAATTCGCCGTCCTTTAGCAACGCCATCAACTTATTTTTAGAGCCGTTGCGGGTTTATTCTGAAAAACCTGCCAAGGTTTCGAAGTAAGAAAGAAAGAAAGAGTCATTTCTTAGAACAACACAAAACCACACATACAAAGAAACACACACAAAAGAAAATAATAAAAAATATACACATAAAGGATCTTAAATTATTAAAACTACAAAAAAAATATAGTTAAAGTATAAATTTGGCTAGAAAATAAGCGATTTTTAAAAAAATATAATTTTACGTGATTAATCATAAAAAACTATATAATTTTTTTTATTTTTTTTATCATTTGCTCTCTCAAAATGGCACAGAACTACAGCTTATATTTAAAAATAAATTGCTAATCTAATAGTAACATTTAATTATATTGTTAATCTAAGCTTTCTAACTTAGACATACTTAACGTTAATCTAAGAAGAAATTAACAACTTAAGTGTGCCGACCCTAATGAGAGCGAGCGATGACTCGACACGATTGGACAACACGCCACATTATCCTAATGCGATTAAATTACCTTTTTATATATAAAATATGTATCATCTAGGCTGATGATGACTTGTGGGGTTACTCTTGAAACTAATACCAATACCAATCAAATTCCAATATTAAATAGATGCCTTAAAACAACGCGTAATTTTAAAATAAATTGACTTACATTACAATTGTCTCAATTTTAAAGCATGTTGTCTTTATATTATCCCGATTCTATAATATTTTTTTTGACATTTTGGCATTTAAAAGTATAACTGACATATTTCCAATGTCAGTCGAGCGGAATTATTTTCAAGAGCTAGCCCATTGATCTATCTATTAATTGTTTTTAGATAATTCCGAAATAATTATTTCAATGATGAATTGTTGTAAAAACTTGTTGCATATAACTGCCTCGTTGGTCTAGTGGTCCCAAGCGCGACTGCTGAGCAGGAGGTCTCGGGTTCGAATCCCGGGTCGGGCAGTGTTATTGAGTTTCTCATTAGCAGCCCGGAGTTTGGAATTGTGCCCTATTGATGGCAATAGGCCAACACCACATGGGATTTAATAACAGCATTGGTGAAATGCGGGTGTATTACTGTGTATACCTCTGTCTATCCCTCGGGGAATACAGGCGTGATGCTATGCTATGTTATGAATTGTTGTAAAAGCGATTTTGACTTTAGGTGTTGCAACTGGATCTAATTATGTCTTTCTATGAAGTTCATCTTCTAGCGTTGATGAACAACCTATTGTCAGAGTATAATCCCCTCTCTCTGACTTAGCTCTACACACTATCAAGAATATCTTTCTGGTGTGCTAATTTCCTCATGATGCTAACGTGTACCGTTTCAAGCAAGGGCTTAGATTCCATTTTGATTTATAATACGCACATCAATCAGAAAAGTCGGAGTCGATTAATTTTGAGGTTGTACATGCCTTGGGTTTCAACCTGCGACCTTTAGGTCGCTAGTTTAACGATCATTCCACTAGGCTTTCTCCTTCAAATCAATTGCAATGAACATTTAAAAAACATAAAATAGAATCGCTCCCGTATTTCTCAGTCTACTTCTTATCGTGTGGTTAGTTTAAACTACTTGTAGGTCTTTGACATGGCTTTACACACCATCGATAAAATCTATCAGGTGCTGGTTTCCTCGCAATGTTTTTCTTCAACGCTTTAAGCAAGTGATAATTAATTTATAATAAGTACGTGACTTCGAAAAGACAGTGGTGCGTGCCTTGGATTCGAACTTGCGACCTTTGACTTGTCAGTCCCACGGTCATACCACTAGGCTTTTCCAAAGTGTAAAGGCATCACTGATATGTGGATATACATAGTAAACTTCTTCCAAACCTCACGGGGGAAATAGACGTACTCTTTTTGTCGGGAAATTCTAGAAGCCGAACAGCAGCAACTATACCGAGCCTGAAGTTTACCTCATCATCGATTAAGGATCTCACCGTGCCCCAATTAAAGCGCACGTAACAGTTTTGTGAAACAGGAAAGTCTTTACTAAATACTCTCTCGGTCTATTTCTCCAATGTACGCATATCACGATATCTCTCGCACCTTAATTACGTCTATATCATTTGCCTGCACGCACATACTGTTCTATATTTATGTGTAAATCTTACAACGTGCGTGATTCATCTCATACTGCTAGCGATGTGTAAGACAAATGATACAGAAGTTCTAGTTCTCATTATGTATGTTTAAACCGCAAGTATCCATGTGTACGTGCTAATGTGTGTTTGAGGCTGCGCACACAGACATAAAAAAAATATTCTCATATCGTAGGATATAGGTGAAGAGAGAGAGAGTCTTCTAGTAATTCAACGAAGCCCTTGCTTTTAATTTCGAAGTGCTTACGTCGACTGGTTTTCTCAAAATTTATGAAACATATATCGGAGATTCACAAGCTTTGTTACTACTGTAAAAGATTCCAATCTGCTTATTTTTAGGATATTCAGCGGGATTAAGGAAGTACTGTGCGCTGCACTAAACTGTACATAATTATGTGGGTCTTTTATAATTATTGTTAGCAGAGGCACTGACAAGACGGTTCATAGATAGGATAAGTATGGAAGAAAAAGACGTGCTGCGCTGACCACAAATTAATTTGGATAAAGGCCGATAAATTATTTTTGCAGAGGCATGTTAAGCCATCGGTGGCGAGGCGACTGTTATCAATTGAAAATAGTGATAGGAATACGGGCGGCTTAAACAACTCTAAAACCTAACTACACGAAACGAGAAAGCTTTGCAATGTAACTTTTTATTTCAAAGTACGATATAAAAGTCATTCAAAGTCACAAGTTCATGTTTACTTTATTGTATGTACCGTGGGTCTTCTGTTCTTAATTTTACATTGTGTATGCATAACAGAGGCTCCGCAATTAGCCAGCTCGGAAAATTGATTGCGATCGTCGCTTATACTGAAATAATTGTTACTCGCTACTGTTTTATAGCACAGGTATATCCCTTGAAATACATTAGGTATACCTACGAGAGGTATACCAGAAGAGGTTGAATTAACAATAAAGCTAAACATACTATGTTTTATATAAAATTATGAAATCCAAACAATTCTCTTGGTGATGAAATAGTTCGTCGGTCAAGTTATTACAATAGCCACTCTCTTGTCTGAATAATATTTTAGAGATTGAGCCTGTGTTTTTTTTCTTGTGGTGTTTCCATTTCTTAAGGTAAAAAAAAGGTTTTGAAAAGCTTTTCAATAGACTTGAATATAGTGTACCTCCTATGTACCTTCATTTAATTGTATGGTGTATCAAACACAACTTGATGTCAGTTTGGACAATTTATATCGGTCCAGAGGCGCGCTGTTGAGGATTGAAAAGTGTTTTAGAAGTTTTCTCTCACGCATGGCTATGAAATCAGCTCTCCAAGGAGAGTTTTCCCAAGAGTCTACAGCTTGTGGTTCTTCAAAAAGGCATGATATTGTGATACTTACAAGGTTGGCATTGTGCCAGTGATAGCCGTTTTTAGTGTTGTTTTCATGTATGATTCTATTCTATTGTTTGGTTTTATGCGAAAGGATGAGGATCACGAGACGAGATTTTTTTTGAGTAGGTATGGATGTTGACGGCTATAAGAGTAGAGGAAGACCGAGGAAGCGATGGCTGAATTGTATTAAAGATGATATGGCTTGAAAGGGAGTGACTAACGATATGACAGCTAATAGAGATGTATGATCGAAGAATACATGCTGCACCGACTACAAATAAATTGGGATAAAGGTAGGGGCCGTGATTACGATGATACAATTATGATTCTTTGAAGTATAAATTATATTTCAGAATTTTCTCGTTCGCTGTACGTGCACAGCTAAACTAGGACTAGCGAATCTATTTTGTGGTACGAGGCACGAGTAACGCGTAACAGCAGGAGCGAACTTACATATTAGTTAACCGCATAATGTTTGCAATACACTGCGCGTAATAGGACATAGCACGTTTATTACTACAGAGATATATGTACTTGTATGTACGAAAATATACACAGAACTACAGAATTATATGTATCAAATAGCTCAAATTCATGAAGAAGATCACACAGTTAAAAATTGTGATTAATTGGTGAGGGGATAATGCCGCTTCATCATCATCATCATCAACCTATAGCAGTGCCACTGAGCCCGGTCTTCGGCTTATCTGATGTCAAAATTTAACATGATATGGAAAAACTTACATATTTAAAATTAAAAAGCAAAAACAGGAATCTATCGTCACATAAGTAGCTATAAGATGAGATGAGGCTATATTGGGAATTAAAACTTTAGGTTTTATTTTTCTTGAAGTCAGCTGCGCTAGCGCGGCTTTAAAGTCGTGCCACATTGCGTCAAATTAGGAGAGTTATTACATAAATTTAGGAGTGCCATCAAATGGTTGGGGAGTAAAGACTGTTGAAGACAAGGAGACAATTTCAGATCAAATAAATTTTCATATATTTTCATTTCACACTTTAAATGCCTATAAAATGGCCATACCTACACCAGAAACATTCCAAAGAACTCACTCGTGAATAATAAATTTTCTTCTCCTGTAACGCGACCTGGCAAGTAGCGCCACCTGTCATGTCGTTCATGAACTAACCGAACCACAAGGATATATTGCCAACGTGCATCACGATTTTACGCACTAGGATTTAATATCTTTGTCTGCTATGGGAAAATGTTGGTTAGCTTAAGCGTTCTTAAAGCGGTAACGGAATGTAGAATTCATTCTAGTTAACGTGCAAATTATTTTATAGTCGCAGCTATGACGTCACAAAACGGCTCAAGTGTGACCAACCAACATTAATCTTTGCTGTGCTGTGCTGTGTTTAGACAAGGTAACTTAAACAATAGTTTTTTTAATAACCACTTTGAATTGCGCTTGGTGTGGAATAGACGATATGCATGCGAGCAAGTGATAACTTTGTTTTAAACAAAGAGTAGCCATAAAGCGCAGCGCAGCATGTTTATTTTGTGCTACTAGCTAACCCCGGCCACGATTTACTGGTCCATAAGATTTTTTCAAATTGTGTTATGATTTCAAGTTAATTCATCATCGATTACTTTCTAATTTTGTGGACACAAACATAAGGAATCTGAAGTTTTACAATTTATCAATTATTGTTCACCGGTCACTACTCACGTGGGCTTTCGTATTTGTCCTACAAGTTTCGAACTTGAATGGAGTCCTTAGTCATGAGCTGCTCAGCTCTGCACGTGCAGCAATTCACGTGAGTAGTAACCCGCGATTAACAATTGATATGAGTATGTCTCATGATTTTTTATATATAAAGAAGAGCGAATCGGCTAAACAGAGCAGAGCATAGCACAGCGCAGCACTTAATGTTTATTGGTTATCCACGTTAGATAGGGCAGGAATATATTAGTTGTTAAATTACAGGTTTATGAGACAGTACCATAACATATAGATTAGCAGTATAACATCCCTCCACGAAATAGGCTTTTATCTTAAACAAAATTTTTACTAAAATGGATCTGCAAAAGAACGGATTAACAAATGACATATTTTTCTTCGTATTTAATATCAAGATGCCTTCTCCAATGAGCAGGTTCATTTGTATATCGATACAATAATACCTCCTTTACAGTGCACCCCGGAAATTGTTACGCGGCCCCAACACGCATCGAACAGGCAGCGCGTGCGCAGCCCGACGCGCATGACGGCTGGCCTAGGAATACATGTTGGACCTTACCTGGAATAGATGAAACGAAAATTAGAGGGGGAACCGAACCATAACTACATAGATTTGTAGATTTTAACCGACTTCAAAAAGGAGAAGGTTCTCAAATCAGTAGTTTTTCTTTATATAAATTTTTACTAATTTTTTTAAACAATATTTTGTATCTTAAGTTTTTACCGGAATTTTAACCGGATTAATTACGTGTATTATTGGCTTTTCATTTTCCTGACGTTCCGAACACTTGCAGTGTTCCAAACAAAGTGTTATATTATGTTAGTATATAACACACTATTATGTTGACAATAATCTATCTTCAGGTTTGTTCCTACTGTTCCCGTTTGGGGTCAGCCGTTCTGATACTTTAACGCTATCATGGCGTTTTATCGTAATTTCTGGCATTAAGCACATTGATGAAAACATTTGGTACATAAATATAAAAAAATATACGGCTTGCTCTTTAAGCTACCCGATGGCTAATAAAGAAGCAATAATGAATAACACTAAGCTAAATCATTTTCTTTGAAATAAACGGCAGATTAATCACATATATGTAGCAAATACTGACACAGCTACTACACAATATTTCGCATAAAACACTTAACAAATGCAATAGACGTACTCCTAATACATTCTCAATTGTACCACTGACAGTCTTCCTACCAAGCTTCCTACTGTTCGCTGTTTAAGATGAGCTATGCCTCTAGGACTGCGTCTGCGCATTACTGCGAGTAAACTGTGTGCGTAGGAGTCGAGTTTGTCTCGATGTTATTGTAGGGCTTCTTTAAAGGACGGTTTAAGTCAAATGTGAAGACAGGAACAAATATTGTCGGTTTTAAAGCAATAAATCCTTGTTGAGATGACTAAAGAGTCTTATTAGCGGCGTTCCATCCGGATATAGGAGACTTTAGTGGTAGGTAATTGCGGCCAATCTGGTCCTCGGATAAGGTAGAAGGTAGAGTATTTGTTGATTCACATAAACACTTATAGAAATACATAAAATAGATGAAATATGTCTCTCTTCTCAATAATAAGTAATTCAATAATTAGAGTAATTTCAAAACAAATCAAAATCAAAAATATCAAAATTGTTTATTGTCTTTTACAAGTTTTAGATTGTGTTTGAGGCGGCCTTTTTTTTGTATGAGGACACATCACTCTTACGCAAAAAACAATTAAGCAATGTACCTACCTACATTGGTAAAAATAGAATAAATGTTTACTTTATATAAATAATGAAAATAAGATGGATGGTAAACTATGGATCAAAACTAGATAGGGGCCTTCCATTAATCACGTGAGGTTCGAAAGCAAAAATCACGAAATATCACAAGGGAGTAGTAAGATATCATGTGTATTTATTTTCTGTATTTAAAGATAATATTCTAAAAATTTTAAGATTTTTTGTAGGTACTAACAAATACGCGTGACTTTGGGTGGGGGTGGGGGGTTAGTCTTAAACCTCATCGTATCACCAAGGGGGGGGGTTAAAAATGCTTAAAAAAACATCACGCGATTAATGGATGGCCACATAGAATATATAAGGTTCTAATTTTATATATATTGAATTAGCCAAGCTGGTCCTAGTTAATGTGCAGTTTCTATCTCTTGGCATGTGTAAGTGGGTACGACCTTCATACGAAATAGTTTTAGATTGGACGCATTCGGTAATTTTACATTGTATCTCGATTCATTTAATATTTTTATGCATTGGCGTGCATATTACATAGGCTCGTGCTAGCTAACTGTGCCCAAGATATTTTATCTCACTAGATACAATTAACTTATAAAATTCAATTTTAGATTTGTATAGAATCTATAAATAATTTTGATACAGACAGACGTGTTGCTGGGAAGTTTGTTGCGCCGCTTCTTCTTTCCAACTAAAACACTAGGAAGCGGTGAGGGTGGGCTTTTTTGGGGGCTGTCTTAATGTTTGACGTTCAAAAAGCGCTAATTTTTAGCCTAATTTGAATAAAGAAATTTTGATTTTGATTTTTGATTTTGAATTTATTGGGTAATTTCCTTTGAAAGGGGTTTATATATAAGTCAAATACATTCACTCAAGCTAAGAATTAAATTGATATAACAAATTATTTGTAATTAACATAGTACTCGCAAGACGAAAACTGCTCCTTGAACGGCGAACATTAAGAAAAAAATAAAATTGTTGTAAAAATTTGAATTATGACTTAAATGAATCCTTATCACTTACACATTGACCCCTTAGAAACTTACCTAATAAATTAGGACCTTATATTTGGTGTTGAAAAAGACGGTATTTAATTATAGATTAAATAAAATATATAAATAAATATAAATATAGACTCAATATAACGATCCACTGTAGTATATTTAGTAAATACTTAAGTTAATTTTCTTCTATAGAGAAATATTTCTGACGCAACTGCAAAGTTTGTCGGGTCGGTTCAGTCGGAATTCGGAGTAGTGAGCAGAGGTCGGGAGATAACTTAGAGGTAGAGCGCCTGGAGTAATTATCCGGGAGGCGCAGGTTCAAATCCTGTTGTCCATGACAGTATTTTTCTTTCCACAAGTAACTATTTATAACTTTAACATTCTCTTTTCGTGCGTTTCGGAGTACACCTAATGTCTGAGTCGTCCTAGTTAACGGTTGGCCTCTAAAATGGCTACTGGTTTCAAGCGTGGCTGCTGAGCATGAGGTCGTAGGTTCAATTCCCGTGTCGGGTAAAGTATTATTGGGTTTTTGTCTTAGGAAATAATCGATAGCAGCTCGGAGTTTGGAATTATGACCAGTGGACGGCAATATGCTCATCAGGTATTAGATGGGATTTAGTGACAGCATTGGTGAAATGTGGGTGTACAACCATGTACCTACATCTCTACCTACCCTTTGAGGTATATAGGCGTGACACTATGCTATGTTATTGCTACGGGACAGACGGTTTAATGTACCTTCTAAAGCACGCAGTTGCTAGTCAGATGAAAATGCTTGTAACGGTCACCCATCACAGACTGACAGCGGCAAATGTTGCTTAACCTCAACGATAATTTACCAATCACAGTTTGCAGCGGTCTTTGAAGGTCTCTTTTAAGTATTTTTTTTTTTTCAGATAAGAATTGAAATTTATACAATAATTTGTAGCCTCACATTCTGCCTACCTATTATCTTTCGTATTCTATTCTCGTCTTCTTCTTATCGTGTGGTTGATGAACAACCTAGTGTCAGAGTTTAAACAACCCGTAGGTCTCTGACATGGCTTTACACACCATCGAGAACATCTCTTAAGTGTGCTGGTTTCCTCACGATTGATGATTTTCCTTCATCGTTTTAAGCAAGCGATAATTAGTTTTTAATACGCACACAAAGACGGTAGTGTGAGCCTTGGATTCGAACTTGCGACCGTTGACTATTCAGTCCAACGGTCATACCACTAGGCACTGCTCACCTGATTTTTTATTTCCCTTATTATATGAATGTAAAGTCATGAACATAATGATGCATCTTGTAGTGCACTCGGGGGTCAGACAGACCTCGACCTCTGCTTGTATGCAAATGTATGAATTGCGCCTAATCTGCATTAACAATGCAATTGGAAACAAACAATTATTGTTTAATTGTTATGGTATGTATTCAGTATGGTTCTAGCAAAGTATTAATTTAATGTTATAATTTTTTGTGGAAATAAAAATGCGGTCTTGAGCAGGAGTCGAACCTGCACCTCCCGGATAAATACACCAGGCGATCTAACCACTAAGCCATTTTGATCTCTGCTCAATACAACGAATTCTTCTTCCACATTTTAAAAGTCTTTTGGTGACGTAATTGCTACCTATGTAGTCATCTGTACCTATAGGGAGGCGCAGGTTCGAATCCTGCACACGACTGTATTTTTCTTTCCACAAATATTATAACTTTAGAGTTCCCTACGCATGCGTTAATAGGTTTGAAAGATTTATCTGTAAATATTAATTTGTTTGAGCATTTATTTAGTGTGAATTGGTATATTAAAATGATTTGTTTGGTCGTTATTACATACTAGAATTTCTAGAACATAGTAAGTAATTTACTTAGTGAGTTATGTATTATATATCTATTGGCTATGCCCCGCAAACGTTGTACTGCCATATAAATTTTCTGGATAGGACCACCCTTATCACCTAGGGGTATAAACATAGCCTACGACCTATTCTCAGACCTACCAAATATAAACAAAAAATTTCATGAAAATCGGTCAAGCCGTTTCGCAGGAGTTCGATAACAAACACTGTGACACGAGATTTTTATTAGATTTGTATTTATTCTTTTGCTTTTGTATTATTCTAGCGGCGCATTAAGATGGCCGTTTTGACACCTCAAAGCAACGATGAAAAATTTTTTACTACCATAGTCTATTTTTACTAATAAAAAACATAACTAGCCCATAACTGTGCCACTGCAGGGCAAGGGCCTCTTCTCATACAAAGAAGGCAAGCGCATTGATCACCACGTTGATTCACTGTGGTTGGCGCTTTCAGACTATAAGTTCATGTTTCCTCACGATGTTTTCCTTCACCAAGACAGTCCAATACATTAAAATAACATTGATAAACTATGTTCATAAAGTAATATCTTAGGTTTTCGCGATCACTACACATTATAATACAACAACTTTTAACCGGATTAATCGCGTGTATTATTGGTTTTAGTTTATCCTGACGTTTCGAACACTTTTCAGCGTTCGTGGTCGCAGGACGTTCGTGGTCCTCATGCGACCACGAACGCTGCAAAGTGTTAAAACCAATAATACACGCGACTAATCCGGTTAAAAGGTGTTTTATTATAATATGTTCATAAACTCTGCGTCTTTTTACGGATTCAGAGTATATTGAAAGACAAAAAAGAAAAAAATAAACGGATCCTACGCTGATAGTGAGAGTTCGTATGTTTAGATAGTTTTTACTCAATCACGCAAAACTGCTGAAGAGATATCGGTGAAATTTGGTACAGAAATAGAGACCTTAGAGAAAGACACATGCTGCGTCACGCAGACGAAGTCGCAGGCTACTAGTAAGGTAATAATTTTATGAGACCACGCAAAACTTTCGATCTTCACAATAACAGACATCAGAAACCAACACAAACAATATAAATCATCTCTAATTTAAGCACCAGTACCTTTTCATTCTACCTTTTATGAATACTATAGGGAAAATACTTGAACACCATCACTGTCTATGGCATTACTTCTTATAGTTATTACGAAGCCGAGTGTGTGAACCGCGCCTTAGTGATTTAGTGGGCAAGCACTGCAATAAAGGCCGAATGATTTAAGCAGTTGTTGCGCATCTAAGGGCAGACATAGAACTTTACAGGAAAATTGAGGAATTTTGATGATGGTACTAAAATGAGTTAGTGCGTTTGTGTATATTAATTAATGTTTAACGGTTAATACTCACGTGCATTCTAGTCGGGTAAACCCGAAGAGTGCAAAATAATTAAGTGAATATTTCGGGATTATTATTGATTATTTTTGGGGGCTGAGATGCCCGCGTCCGTAGGAGTGCACCCTTAAAATGGAATCCCTACACGTGGTGGTGCAAAACAGGCAACTAAACTCTGGTGGGAGGCTTTGGCCGCGGCTGGTTACCACCCACCGGACGAAACCATGCCGTGAAGCGACCTAGTCGTGTTTCGGGATGTAGTCCGGTGCAACCGTTGTGGGAGACGGGTCTGGGCAGTTGCATCGACTACACAACTATTGTTCTCCCCAACTCTATCAACTCTACTTGGGAGTGAATAGATTTCTTCTGGATCTACGTGCTTCATCCTCCGCCATACTGTCGCTTTGCATCAGGTGAGTTGGTGGCTAAATATAGATCCATTTCTTATAAAAACAAAAAATGCCTCACGAAAGTTATTATACGAACGTTTGTGTATTCCTATAATATGGTGTCTGGAAATCGATGGAAACTCCTCCCAACCAAAGTTCCGGTCACGGCGGTCTATCTCGATGGAGATTTGCCAAGTAAGCAGGAGATAATGAAGTGCTGTGTATGCGGAAACAGAGATGCACTTCTTTTTCTTTCACTCTCATACTCCGACGGGACTATGAGAGTGAAAGAAAACGAAAAGACGGGGACGGCAATTAGACACGACCGGAGAGAAATGAGATACAAGATTGACGGCATGACGTGCTCTCCGAAGCACAGGGGTGGCACACCAATTTCCTAATTCTGGGCTACTGAGAGTTTCCTGACAGAAAACCCCAATAACACCAAATTGACCTCCATCAACTACGAGCCCGAAATTGCTGTTTCGGACGTCATGTTGCATCAATTGAGTGCCCAAAAATGAGTATTTCATTTTTCGATGTGAAGCTAGAGCAAAATCTTTAAACCCTAATTTCTATTCCTTCTATTCCAGCCCATAGGGGGTTTTAGTCGGTAAGAATTGCAGATTCTATGGAAATGTATCAAAAAACGTTCATCTGTAAAAGAACCGCTTCAACACATGAAAAGGCAGCACAGCTACGGTTACAAATAAATTTGCAATAATTTTAATTATACAAGTAATAACTTCTTTTTGGTTTGGTAGTGTCAGAGTTTAAATCGTCCGTTTCTCCGCACTTTGAATAGCTTTACACACCACCAAAGTAATCTAACCAAATTATTGATACTTAGGTACAATAAATTATAGCAACCTGTAATTATCACACTGATCTATTTTCACGTGCAACAAAACCGAGCACTCACAACACTAGTTCACTGTGTATCGGCGACGTCAGTAATACTAAAGAAATTCTGATCACATACTATTTACAATGTGCAATTGTGCAATGTTTAAGATAACTAAATTAAATATTTACAAACAAATAAAACGTTTTACTTTATATTATACACCGTGTTACGTGTATATAAATAAAAAACACAACACACAAACTGAAACTGTTTTTATAACGTTTTAAAAGCAACTTCATATATGTGCCACAGCTTAATTAACTGATATTTTCATGTAATGCAATATACTCCGCCTGTAACTGAGTCGTTATACTGTTAACTACCAGTTAAACTGTTTCCTCGTTTGCATTAAAATATGAACTTCCTGATCTCACGACTCTTTGAACTTTAAATAGAATTTAGTTCGCGTTACTTTGTTACTTTAACGCTATATTATGGTTTTACCTGCATCTTTGGTCTAGTGGTCCTAAGCATGACTACTGAACATGAGGGTTCGATTCTCGGGGCGGGCACAGTGTTATTGAGTTTTCCTGTTAGTAAATTCTCAGTAGAAGCCTGGAGTTTGTAATTGTGCTTCACTAGGTACCTATTACATGGGACTTAATAACATAATTGGTGAAATGTGGGTTTATAACTGTGTACACTTCTGCCTACCCCTTCGGGGAATTCAGGCTTTATACTATGTTATGTTATAATATGGTTGACTATGATATATTTAAGTCCTTAATCTGTTGACTCACTAATTAGCAAATTAATAAATTCATAAGAACCAAAGGTTAAACATATTCTGCGAAGCACCGTGACGCTCAAATGAAAATGCTCTTAATGCTCGGTTAAAGTCAAATCTTTTATTTCAGTAAGACCAAAAAGAGATTAGTTTAACAATCCAAAATTATACCATGGCTGTTTTTGAGATGACCAGTCTTTTTAGGTCCCAATTGACGACACCTGTTCACGAACATAACGCATGTGTCAGCATCACCCGACTCGTCATATTGTGGGTAATCCAACGACTCAAGACAGACGCCACCATCCGACATTCCACCCACCATCAGAATCTATCTACCAGATACACCACACCCATTCACCCATCTACAAACTGACCGCGTTGCGTAAACTCAATGCTTGTTTACTGATCATATTTTGCAACTGGCTATGATAGCCTGAGGTGCTGTACTCATAGGTAAGTATGAAAACCTTTCCTGTCACCTTCAAAGCTAAAATTTCTCTAAAGTTTCTTTAACAAAAAACCTTAGAGAAAGTTTTGGTCTCCTAAAATACATTTTAAGCACGAAACCTACAGAGTAGTTTAGGTTTATGGAGGCTATTAAGAACTTTAAGGCAAAAAGTCGTCCAGAAGTGAACTTTCTTTGAGTAACGTGTCGTAAGACTGGTTGCCGTTGTGCACACAAAGAAAAAATAATCTTCCTCCGAGATGCATGGAAGAGGCATTGGTATGATCCTGTGGAATTGGCGGTGTTCCTTTCCTTATATGCTGAGGTGACCGAGTGGTTTTAGACGGTAGGAGTTTTATATAGCCCTACTCCGTTAAGCAAAGGACATCCATCGGACAGATTTTCATACGATAAAGTCTTCGCAAATAAGAGAATTAGTTTGACCCCATGAAAAAGAAAAGGCCTAGACTGGTTCAGTTTCGGAAATTGAAGTATTTATTGGATGCAAATAAATACATTATCTCATCCACAACATTGAGGGTAATCATGCAATTACACGTGCACCGCCCGCCCGCCCGCAAGTATGCACTTATGCAAGTGGTGAAAAATATCGATTAATATAACTACCACCAACTACTCTACACGTGTTTTGCTCCCACCCCAACGGGGCATCATCAGGAGCTGTTATACCGTGCAGTGTCCGCCAACATAGCATCACCCTTATATTCCCCAAAGAGGTAGGCAGAGGTATACATAGTTGTACACCCACTTTTCACCAATGCTGTTATTAAGTCCCATGTAATACTTGGTGAGCCTATTGCCATCTAACGGCCACAATTCCAAACTCCGGACCAGAAACAAGAAACCGAACCCAGGTCCTTATGCTCAGCAGTCGCGATTGGGACCATTAGGCCAACGAGGCAGTCAGAGTTCAGTATCAATATATTACTGTATTTCTGGAAACTAGTGTTAATTAAGCCATTTCTGTCAGGCTCGTTAATTTTTAAATAAAAAATACTTTTAACCCCATACTTCGCCGTGAAAGCGCTGTGATTTTTAAATTTAATATTTTTAAAGTTACAAAAAATATTACGCTAATTTTTTTACTGCTATACAATTGCCCTATGATGATTTGTAAGCCAAGCCTATAGGCTGCCTAAACAACTATGACACCAGGTAGTGTCCTAGTCCTAACCAAACCAAATGAGAAGAAGTAGGTTTTTGTACATATTTACGCAAATCGTGTTGATAAACTTTCAATAAAGAAAAATTAAGAATTTTTCATTCATGCCTTTTTAGAAATATATAAATCGGGTCTAGGTTGCGATATTTTGTATAAAAAGCTTTTACGATATCTTTTTTTTGTTTCCTGACGTTAAGACCGAATTGCACCAAAAAAAAGGTATAAAGGTATCTATGAGAATCGGCCAACATCTATTTTTCATCCCCCTAAATGTTAGGGGTAGTCCACCTCAATTTTTTTTATTTATATGGCAAAACAACGTTTGCCGGGTCAGCTAGTAATACATAAAACTTAACTTCCCAAATAACGTATTTAAGTACAATAACAACTAAAGTTTAAAAGAAATTAAGGACCACACTAACGTATGTCAACCGACTTAAAAATATATATATATTGTGCCCACGTAAGCATATACTAATAAATAATTCTTAAAGTTTTTAAAGCTCTAATACTATGCCTATATGTTATTTTATTTTTCTTTCGTAATTTTAATTTAATCACTATTAAAAAGCTGCTAAAGTTTAAAGTCGCGAATTTTCACAGAGTTTTTTTGCTCTCCTGTAAAATTGAGAAAATGTACATACGTTCATCTGACTCTTACACCGCAAACACAAATTTGTAACACCCAAAACAACGTATAAGCTTTTACGTTGATATGGTTCGTATAATATTGTGAAACAAACGAATGTCCTACGATTAAATATATTGTTTTTGGAAATACGTTCCTTTAGTCCTAACTGATACAAAAATAATTAAAACTAATTTAGCGGTACTCATAATACGTTTTTCTAGTTCAATTGAAATTGATTCTTATGATGTTTCGTTTTTATGGAACTTGTGAAATATTGAATAAACTGTTACGTCGTTTTGGCATTTCGTAAAGGATTTTTGAATTTTTTGTAGATACGTTCATCTGGTTCTTATACCGCGAATTATGCGAGTATGTTTGGGCTTCTGCGAGAGGAAGTATGCAAGGAAGACGGTGCTACCGTGTTAGTTTTTAATCAGTATAAGTATTATTTCATTGTGTGTTTCTATGTTAATTAATGTAATTGGTCATTTTCCATGTATAAATAAATGCCGTGATTACAGTTTTTCTCAAACATTTAAAGTAATCAGACAAAATATTGGTCTGTTTCAGAGTATTTTAGCTGTTCTAACTCTGAGACAGCTAAACATGTTTATGAAACGTGTAAACAACTAGTTGCATAATTATTAAGTGACTTTTTTACGAATAAGACTGACATATCCATTGGAGAAAAGGCCTGTGAATAAAAAATAATTTGAAAAAAAAAAAAAACTCTTTTTAGCGCGAGTACCTTAGCGTCGCACTAAATATCAGTTGCGCAAGTACCTACGGGTCGCGCAGGTGCACCACATCAGAAATTATTGTCTTCTTATGGTACCATCATGCTGTATAAACGCACCCGAAAGCCAGACCATTGGTATACCATAGGGGCCATCCATTAATCACGTGAAGTTTTTTTTGCATTTTTTAACCCCCAGCCCCTGGTGATACCTGGTGAGGTTTAAGACTAACTCCTCCTAAAACCCCTACCCAAAATCACGTGCATTCTTTAGTACCTACAAAGAATCTTAAATTATTTAGAATATTATCTTTAAATACAGAAAATAATTAAAATACAGAAATTAATTTAACCTTGTGATATTTCGTGATTTTCTCTTTCTAAACCAGACTCTGGTCTGATCTAGGTTGCTAAGACTCTTTCCAGTAATTTGCGGAAATGTAGCCTCATCGGATTATGCAAGGCTTTTCAATTCCACCAATTGCCATTCATATTTTGAGCTCTAGATGCAAGATTTGTGGTAGCTATGTATGATAATGAGATTGTCATGTGAGGAATTGTAATATTTGATTTACGTTAACCGGATTGGATTGTAAAGGAAAGATAGATTGTATGCAAAGTTTTTCTTTGTACGTATCTATATCATTTGCGTACCAACATGTGCGTTTTTGCCGTCTGCTATGTTGAATACATAGACCATAAAAGTGTTGCTACCACAGTTCAAAAATGTGTTTAATTTTCAACATATTGCAACGTAATTAAGATTTTGACATGGGCATATAGTATAATATTTTATCTTCCAGTATAAAATCTTAAAGTAGGTGAGTATCTGCACGTGGAAAATAATAGACGAAAATCGAACATTCAATTAACAGTCTTTCTACGGACTACACCTAAAATTATCCGGTAGAATCCGATAATATCGCTTAATATCTGTAGATACTCAACGATAGAATATATATCACTTGCGCTGTGTGTACGTCCATTGACGTCTGTGAAGATCGATACTACATCTTATTATTTAATTGGCATGTTTAAATGGACATTTAGAATTCAAATTGATATATAATGAAATGTATTTTGTTTCCTTCCACCTTACTTAGTTATTTTTTGTTGTTATTTTTTTTGTATAATTTAGTGTATCATTTTTATTTTATTAATAATATAGTGTTTAAGCATTCAGATACAATTATGTTGCTATTAAATAAATAAATGAAAATAAAAATGAAATAAGATATGGGTTCAGATGCAGAAATACCTTTATTCTATCTGCCCCGTGTGAGACAACCTGAACTCCGGGAACTGGGTTCCATAGAGCTCTAGAACTCATCTGTGTAAATTATCACTCTTTCTCTTCAATCTTCATTCGTTATTTAATTTATGACTCATTTATTAGTCGTTCTTCATTTTGCGTTCCAAAACAAGATTTCCTTTCTGTCCAATGTATTGCGCTATCTCCGATGACGATATTAGGTCCCAGAGTTATAGCCGTCAAACACGATTCTCGATTGTTATCCCAGACTATAACGGAGCAATTTGGGACGGAAAACCCAATTACTCTTTCGCTGAATCTGAGGGACTCACCCAAGAATTCGGGATCGATACGGAATTTTTGTTCTTTTAAAAAACTGTATTTTACCTGAGTACATGAAGGAAATGTTTTTATTTAAAAAGTTATTTGTAAGTAGGTATGTGTTGGCCCAGCAATGAAATACTGGCGGTATTTGATGTTGATACGAAATACGCGAACATAATTCAAATTCAAATTCATTTTTTTTTTATTTCACATAGACCAAATTACAGGCACTTATAAAACGTCAAAGCTAGGTGCACGCAGTAGCATATCCATCCCACTTCTGGACAGGGGCCTCTTCCCCAACAGAGAAGGTACGAGCAATGATCACTACGCTAGCTCACTGCGGGTTGGCGACTTCAGACAATTGAGTCCAGCTTTCGTTATGGTGTTACCTTCCGTTTGTCTGTAACATCTAAGAAAGTACATATGAGATAGAAAAAGTCACATTGTTACACGCCAGGTTTGAATTTACAACATGATGCCCAAGAGGCGGGCACGTAACCACTCAGCCACCGCAAAATTTTTGAACATTTGAGACCACAGTATACAGAAAAATATTGTTTTTAAATCTAGTGCGTGTGTTCAAAATTCTTTTCCTCCTAAACGACCGATATTGGTGTTGTTTTAGTACATATAGTGGTTACCTGTTAGTTTCTTAGCTATAATTGGACCCGGTAGGTGACGCTGTTGTCGAGATCCAACAAATAATGTGGCACTAGAACGTCTGCCTAGCGGGTCTGTTCATTTATTATTATAGATAAGTAGGTACTACCTATAATAAAAAAAAAAACAATCTTCAAACTCACTTAACTAACAACCATAATTAATATCAAATAACAGTAACTGGTGTTCGACTTACTACCCTCGTTTCTATAACCGAGTGAATTTCCCGCAAGCCGCCAGTAAAAACCAACAAGCCGTAGCCCGGTTCTCCATAAAAGACGCTAGACCGCCAGACGGTACGGTTCCGTTCTTATTAGATAGCCCGATACATGTATACACTGATAATGTTGTTATACAAGGTATTCATTTATTAGGTAACTTGCCTTCAAAGAGTAAAAGTGTAAGTGATAAGGACTAATGTAAATAACGATAAAAAAAAATAAAAAAAAATACCGATTCAAGATAAATCTTTGAAAAGCATTAACGAATGCTTAGCGAACTCTAAAGTTATTATATTAAATGGAAAAAGAATACGGTCGCGAACAGGATTCGAACCTGCGCCTCCCGGATGAATACTCCAGGCGCTCTGACCACTAAGCCATGTCGACCCCTCTCTCATGAGAGGTCGACATGGCTTAGTGGTCAGAGCGTTCGCGACCGTATTCTTTTTCCATTTAATATAATAACTTTAAAAATTACCGAGATAACTAATCTTACCTATTGGCTAGTTTAACCACATAAATAAATCAACAGTTGAACACAAGAAATAATAAATAAATCATACAAAGATATATAATCCAGTTCAACGCCTCGTTAATAAAACAAATCATAACTTTGCCCGTTTCGGAAATGAAACGCGGACAGGCAGCGCCGCGGGACGAAGCTAGTACAAGCAACATAAATTTTGTTGCCTCCAGTCATCTCCTACTGCGCTACGCGGATAATTATTTAATCTTCAATCAGTCACGGAAAGTTTAAATATAGACTAAGAAACTGGAGTAGGAAAACCAGTAGTCCAAGTCAACGATGACATTAAGAATTCATGCGACTTTTACAAACTGCCCAGTAGTCTTTGATCTTAGTCACATGCCCGGCTGTCGAGCGTTAGGTCCTGGATTTGAATCCTGAGTTGAGCAAAGTGTTATTGGGTTTTTCTGATAAAACAAGGTCACAAGGAAAACTTATTTAAAAGGAGCCTATGTCACAGGCTACTCATAACATCGGCAATGGATCAGGTATATCTTTTCAGCATTTGGTACAGAAATGTGACAAAGAGCGAGAAATAAAAATCAAAAATGGATTTAATACGTAGAGTATTAAATCCATTTTTGATTTTTGTTTTTCAGTAGTCTTTGCAGTCAGTAATTCAGTAGCTGAAAATAAACCGCTACGTTAAGCAATTAATTTAACCAAATTCTTTCACCTTGACCCGAATCACAGGAAATCCGGCCCGATTATGCTGATCCGATTTCCGGGATTACGAAATATCATTGATTTATCTTTGATCTGTGCTGAAGCCAACCGCAAATGTCAAGCCTATTCCGGACATACACGAGAACTTTGATATACGGATGGATGTTCGCACAAAACGTCTACGGTACCCAGTTTCTCTAATAGCTCCCCATTTCACCCATTTTCAATAAAATTCGCTAACAAAACGGCATACCCACAGATTTGCTTTTGCCCTACGTAGGAAGAGCTCGTAGCTATTTATAACAGCTACAGGATTAATCAATGGAAGTTCAACTACGATCGCTGCGGCTGGTCGGTGGATTGGTAACCATCATATCGCTCCGTCTTTCAGAAAACCAGCAGCCCCTTTAGTCAAACAAAGATCAGTGGATACATATGTTAGAGCCAAGTCAGGAAATGGCAAGGCAGATTGAATCGTGGGTGAGAATAAAAATCATCTTATTGTAGCAGGTGTGACTATGATTCATCACAGCATTAAGTGACCGTCCTATACGGTGGATTCAACTGGTTAGCGACTCTAGTACACTATTTTCTTTTGTATACTTCTTTTTTTCGTTGAGGCTTATATCCTTTATTGATATTTCAACCCCATAATTTCCTAAAGATACGTATATCCCTATTCTAAACTAAATGTTATTACTTACTGTACTATAACGCACTGAATTCATTACTTTCTTTTTAGTCTAGTTTTTATTCACCTATGCGACACCAAAATAACGAACAACGAACTTATAGCAGTGGTTCCGATAATAATTTTATATGCCCATGTCATTTTTATTTAATCAATTTAATTGCATCATTGACTCCCTCTCTAAAGGTATTATATTAAATGGAAAAAGAATGAAATCATGCGTTATTGTTTTTCAAGAATTTATCTTGGATTCCCTCTCTCTTTTATTCCCCACACCCTCCATCAATAAGTGATGGACATCTTCAATGGTTCCGCATTCTTCACAGTTTGGTGAGATAACTTTTTTAATTAAAAATGGAAACTGTCTCGATGGATAGTGTCCGGACCGCAATCTAGCGTCTACTTTTGGTATCTACAAATCAAGGAATACGAGGAGGGACTATGCCATTAGATGGAGGCGAAGCAGCTTTGTGGTTTGTTTTAGTTGTACGTATGCTTAGGAGCCAGTTCAATCTCTCCTACATTTCCTTTTCCATGAAGTCCTCTACAGTATATTACGCAACAGCAACACCCTCGACAATCTTGATAGCAGGTACCCAAAGCTGTGTATCTGATCATCTTTCATCAGGACCCTCGTCGTACGAATAAAGTACTTTTACTTGCATTCGTGCAGAGGATGCAATACATCGTTTTGATTGCTTTGAAGGTTTGCTGGGATATAATAAGGACTTTTTATATCTTGTTTCCCATCCAGGGTCTCAATTTTACGGTTCACTCGAGGTCAAGAACAATTTTGTATCGAAAGGTTTTATTTCCCTATTGCACTATTATAGTTTTGGGAGATACGCTAGTATGCGGTTTACGACCTACGTGAGTTTACTAGCAACAAAGTAACACTGTATAACTTTTTATGTTTTCCTTTACACATTGAGGAGATCTAAAATATATACAATAATGCTACCATAAGTGAATTGTGTGGGATACGCGACCCGGAAAAGAGACACTGTGTTGGCACAACTTGCTTGATTCAGCTGGATTAAGATTGAGTTTATCAAATCAAGTCTTTGTAGGTAGGTATGGCACAATGTAGAAGTTAATAGCAAAAGAAAAGCCTGAGAGAAATATAATACTAATTAAGGATAAAAAATAACATGCCAATCCTGACTTCCCCGAAGGGCTACAGACGTGTACCCGTTTAATAGGTGGTGAGTCTATTACTATCGAACCGATTTTGACCCCGGACTGCTACTGACAAATACAGAGACGAACTCTAAAGTTATAATTTTAAATGGGAAAAGAATACGGTCGTGTGCAGGATTTGAACCTGCGCCTCCCGGGTAAATACTCCAGGCACTCTGACCACTAATGCATGCAAGATGTATCTGTATTTATTTATCTGGGAAAAATTTGGACGAAGAATTCGCGGTAGTGAGCGGTGGTCGAGATGGCTTAGTGATCAGAGCACCTGGAGTATTTATCCGGGAGGCGCAGGTTCGAATCCTGCTCGCAACCGTAGTCTTACTTTCTTCTCTCGTTCTTTTTCCATTTAATATAATAATTATACTTCTAAATACTTAAATGATATACCCGATAAATAAGCATAAAACCTTACAAATATACCTACTACATTTTATAGAAAACTTTTAATTAATCACTATAACTTCTGCGTATAGTTTTGCATTTGGCCCGGTTAAGCGAAGCGTACACGGCAACCGTAAGGCGATGGTCAACAGAATTAATTGCTGTGGTAAATAATGTTCAATGGCCATTCAGGTGTGTTAGGCTCGGTATTTCCTTGTGTTGACCATTTTCTCGGCAATTAAAGATGAAAGCTATCAATATTGGAGAAATATTTTGAGCTGTTATGGCTTTCCCGTTATGATATTGCGTTGGCTTTTGTTATGCGTTTTGTGTTGCGGTGAAACTTGGGAGAGGCTTATTGGAGGTAACACTTTAGTATCACGTATATAACTAGCAATTGTATACATATATTATGTACCGTGTGACTTCGTTTTGATACCTAAACAGTTTCATCTACTCATAAAGAAGATTTTTTTACATAGTTAAAGCCTATAGATTACAAGCACTCATTGAGATTTCTTGGTAAAAACTGTTTTAATCAATATTTCGACATTACTATTGTCTAAGGGAACATTAAAGAATAATAGCACGTCCGGGGCTCGAACCCGCGACCTTTGACAGTCCATGTCATCGCTCCCCCAATTGAGCTGGTGTGTCGCCTGTTCACTTCTATTAAATTTCAAGTTCCACGATACGTTAGCTCAGTTGCGGGAGCGATGACACGGCCTGTCAAAGGAAGTGGCTTCGTTTTTCTAGTTACGTTGTATTGAATATACCTACATGCCAAAGCGGACAAGTTTGTTGTTGTAGACAACATGTTTTAATGTCTCAATTATAAAAAAGATAAATTGAAAATGACTATACAGTAATACAACATAAGTAAAAAAAAAAAATACGGAGGATATAACGAAAAAGTGTCTCCTACCAGTAACCACGCATTTTTTTATTCTACATTACATACATATCTGGTTTCCCGTTTAACGCTTTTAGTGTGAACATAAACTACGCAGTATTGATTATTAACTGTAGTGAAGACATAATCCGAAGTGCAAACACTTGCTTCGATATCGAAGTAGTAGGGTAACCATATACAGCAAAATATATCGGGACAGCAAATCAATAGAAAGTAAAAAATCAAATAAACTAATTCCTGTGTTCTCAATCCGAAATTGGCTATTATAATTGACACTTGGGCGCAAGAAAATACCTGATTTCCTGATTTATTATAAGAACGGATAAGGAAAAAATAGCGTATTAAGTTATTTCTGGAAGTAAGCTGTCTGTCACGTACTCTTTCTTAAGGAAAATCTTTATACAAGCAATCGTGGATAATTGAGTGGGTTATGTTTTGATCAATTGGCATTTTACTTAGGAACATAGAAATTTTTGTAACTGTTGTACGTGCCAGGTCATTATGCTTCCTAAAGGGTTCATGAACACAATAACAAATAGACATATCCCGTCTATTTGCAGAGCTCTACTTGAAGGTTCACATATGTTTATATAACATAGCATCACTCCTGTGTTCTCCGAAGGGGAAGGCAGAGGTGCACTCAGCTGTACACCTACATTTCACCAATGCTGTTATTAAGTCCCATGTAAAAGGTGGTGAGCCTATTGCAATCTATGGGAAACAATTCCAAACTCCGAGGTGCTACTGAGAATTTTCTCACAAAAAAACTCAATACCGCTTTGCCCGACCCGGGAATCGGACCCGAGACCTCATGCTCTGCAGTCGCGCTTGGGACCACTAGACCACCGAGGCAATCAGTGTAGCACCTTTATTTAATTCTTGTGGAGTGCAGTAAACGTATGAGTATAGTTATTAGTGTTAAAGCTTCTTTCGTATATGGCTATTTCTTATATTCCAGACAGTAGTATTCCATTGTAAATTTCACACAGAATTGGCCGACATTTATCTTTTTAAACATTTATTCCCGGAAGCAGAGACTTACTGTTGTGTACCTACATTTCACTGATACCGTTATTTAGTCTATTACAGTATATCCTATATACCGCTGGTGAGTATACTGTACTGTACAACCCAATAAAACAAAGAAAAATCTATTATCATGATTGCTCAAATCGCTCTAAAAAAAAAAAACTCGGTGAGTAGGAGTTCAGTTTCCTTTGATGCTATATGAAAGGGAAACCCAAAAGTGATGCACCTTTGATGATAAAGGTAGAGCTTTGTTAGATTCCATATCTAAATTAAATTAGTTCCTTTGTTTTTTTGAACAAAGTTCTATGGCAGTGATCACTTCTCTCCAAGTGGTTTTAATTCCGCATAACTTTTCTTGGATTCCCCCATTCTTGATGAAAGTAATTTCTTTGCAGAATTAATGGATGCTGGCTTGCGAAAAATTGTGCAAACTGTGGCAGATATTGAGTGGATTATAGTTTCCCAAAATATTTTATAGCAGTTGTAATCTTTTATGACATGTTATCTTAATGTTTGTTGATGTAATATAAGTTTATTGGTCTGGTGTCTAGCGGATATTGGCTGTGAGCTTCACAGATTGTGAAAGAAAATAAACAAGAGTAATAAAAAGAGAGATATTTTATCTCAAAGTTACATATATCGTGGATAGAAAAATACGAACGCGACCTCGGCTCGAACTCCCAGCTCCTGGATTAGTATTCCAAGTGTTCTACCAACTAAGCTATCACGACCACCAATCGAAGTGAAAATATAACTATAAATATTTCACAAAAACTATAACTAAAGAGTTCGCTTCAGATACAAGCAAGAAATAAATAAAGCATTTTAAAAATATATCGGTATCTCAACTGTAATGTTGTTCACAAAACTGCAGCGACATACCTTTATTAAATAAGTACTACTTGGTTTTTTCTCTGTCCTTGAACTCAAAGGATCTTGTGTAACCAGCCTTGGCCTTATAAAGCTCATGAGGGTCACCGACATCCGTCCGAACACCGTTCCTTCGCCATAATAACTTGTCAGCTGGACATAAAGCGCACTTATGAGCGCGCTAACTGTCGTCTGGCCCCTTGACCGATACTCCGCATGTCGGGCGTTTCTTGCGAGTCGACGGCAGTGCGGCGTATGTGGTCCAAGGTAGAAGAGGAGCGTTTTGGACTGTAATTTGTAGATTGTTGGTAGTTTTGTGAAGTAGTACTTGCTCTACTGTCAGCGGTTCAGCGGCATTGTTAGTAAAACTTAATGTTATAGTGAAAAAACTTTGCTGGCAAAGTAATTGTAGTACCTATCGACGGGGTGTGAGTACTAAGATCGCTCGAAAAAAATAAAGTCTGGAACAGTTCAAATCCCGCTGTCGACTTGCTTCTTAGATCAACAATCATTACGACGCAACTTTTTGCCGGCTGTCGCCGCGTACGGTAATTCAGTTATGCCTGTGACTTCATTGATTGAAGCTTCTTCGCGTTTAGCGGTCACTGGGGAGCAACTGTTCATACCGCCGTCCTCCTTGTGGTAATTGATTAGCGCTGATTAAACTAAGAGACCGTTTCAGATTATACTCTAGAGAAATTATTTGATTATAGTGCAAAGATGAATGGACTGAACAATGAAAGATGAATTATAATGGACACTTTATTTCTACTTAGACGATTCTGTTCTATTTGAAGTGTAGATTTATTTTTTGTCTGAGTTATGATTTATGGGATCTTCGACTGAATAACTGTCCTTGTCGTCAGATTATTCAAAAATCCTTTCTAATCGTAATAGCGGATGTGGGTGGAGAACAAATTGTTCTCAAAGTTAGGCTCTTTTACTTCCTACGTATGAATAAGCAAAACCGCTCCAGCCAAATAATAGGCTGATAAAAAAAGAAATAAACCTTAGGGGAATGAGAAATAAAAATGTTTTTCAGTCTCCAAAACCACTACTACAAAGTAGTGTGTTGTATAGTGGTTCTCTTACACAGGATAACACGTATGTGGCTTAGAATCGCGCCTCGCCAAGGACCTTTGACAAAGTAATGACGGAGCGCAGACAAAGGGCCCAGACCCTCCCTCCTCCCTTCAACGTACTTGTCTTCCTCCCCTCTGGAGGGTGGCACAGCCAGGGGCAAGGGTATCTATGGCTCGAGAGGATAAAGCCCTGTTTCGAGTACCCTTCTTGAAAGGAATTTTGGTATTTTTGGTTCAAGTGCTGTTGGCTCGATATTATTAACCAAATAGCTGAAGTTCTCTTTAATTTCACTGCGTTTTTTTTTATTGTGTACCTACTTAAATCCTTAAAGTACGACGATGAATATTAGTATTTTTTTTGAAGCACATTGTTTATTTTTTGTATTACCCTAGACGTATAAAATGTAGTTGTGTTAGTAACGTATATAATAATAAGAGCCAGTAGGTAGATATTTGCATGACACAAATTAAACTTCTGGCATAGCAATAAAAAACTCATAAATAAAAATAAAAAAAACCTAATATCGCTCATAAAAGTAGTCACCCTACCATCAGTGCAAGTGCCACCCGCCATTACAGATCGCACGTTTTGATTCGCCGTGTCCTCAACGTGACGAGACTGGCTCAAGAGCGGCCGGCGGCGTGGTTACCCTACAAGCTTACCTACGCTGTGAATAATGTAGCGGTTACCTAACCCACTGCTCACTGGTTTGTGGGATTATGAAATATGTTATGTATTGAGGGGAAATTTCATTGAAATAGTGATGTATAGTTTTATGTTGTAGGTCCTGCCTTGTTGGTCTCGAGTGGGTTCGATTCCCGGGTCGGGTAGTGTTATTGAGATTTTATAATAAATAAGTTAATAATTTCAATAAATAAGTTTTGCTTTAATGTTTGGGAAACACGGGCTTATATAGGCTACGTTAAATAATTATGTATATTTCCTCTTGTGTTGGGTTGTTGCACGTGCCAACCATAGTGCCTAATTAGCTTAGTGAAAACACGTAAGAGTTGATCAAAGATCACCGTTCTTGCGCAGGTGTACACGCAGCGTAAGACTACCAAATATAGAAGTTCATTCAATCATTCTGATCTCCGCTCTCGATCTCAAACCCACATCCATTAATTATTAACTTCTGACATTAAAACATAATACTAAATTTTCAAAACCCAGAGGCATTTTCAAATAATTCTAACAAGTGGATGCCATTAATTTTGATTGCATAGCAATACAACTTCTCACGTGTTTGTAAAACGGACGCGAGATGATAGAAATAATATTCTATTTATGTGTTACGTCGCATAACAGCTTGCTAATAATTTAATTTAATTAATGTAACAGTAAGATAAGCGTGTCCCCGAAAAAAACTTCTGTAGTTATGTTTTTTTTTTTTTTAATTATTTTTTTTAATACCTACGCAATAATAAGACTGAGATGAAAATGAAGAATTTTTTTCCAGGCCAATTTTATTTGTTTAACGTGTGAGTCTATAAAACTTCAGGGGCCTGAGTTGCCCGCGTCCATAGGATTACACCCTTAAAATGGAATCATAATGTGGCCCCTGGATTTTGCAAAACAGTCAACATAACT
Source organism: Xylocampa areola (assembly GCA_935421205.1). Classification (NCBI taxonomy): domain Eukaryota; kingdom Metazoa; phylum Arthropoda; class Insecta; order Lepidoptera; family Noctuidae; genus Xylocampa; species Xylocampa areola. The sequence continues at coordinate 17,868,303 of OW285204.1, forward strand.
CTGGTGGGGCTTCGGCCGGGGATGGTTACTACCGGACGAAGCCATGCCGTGAAGCGACCTAGTCGAGTTTCGGGATGCAGTCCGGTGCAACTGTTGTAGGAGACGGGTCTGGGCAGTTGTAACTCCCCAACTATCGTCCTGCCCAAATCTATCCACTCTTCTTAGAGTGAAGAAATCTACTCACTCTAATTAGAGTGAATAGATTGCTATCTGTAACAGATAAAAGTAATTAAGTATAAAACTGTCTTGTACAATAATGATTCAGTTTAATACATTATATTAAACCATTTTACCTAATACGATGATTTCAAAATAATTAATTCCTTGAATTATATATATTATATACTTTGGACCCTATTCATAAATATTGACACTATAACTTTCCTTTTAACTTCAGTGTGATTGAAAAATAAAAAGGGATTCTAGAAATATTTATGAGTTTAGTTATTGAAAACAAAAATGGCGCAATCCAAAACCCCGACGTTATGGTATGGCCGTTTTAAGATCTGAATATTTTTGTATAACTGTTTTTTTTAACAAAAGTCTGAATATTGTGGTGAATATCGAAACATGATAAAGAATAGTATAAATCGTTATTTTTGAATATTGTTTTATCAATAAAAAGATAATGGTTGTAACACCTACTCAGAACTGCCTATTTTAGGATAGTGCCATTTATGTTTTCGATTTGCGGTATGTTAATATGTCGGAGATGGCAACACTGTTTAGCATTATTGGTGTGGTAGCGCTGGGCGCTGCGGGCAGTCTGCGACTATAGCGAATGAAGGAACGGTCTCTTGCGAACCGCCGCGGCGAACGGACCTCTACACCCGGACTTATCTAGACCTCTGATTTCTTGATATTTGAATCCCTACATTGTACATTGTAATATGAATTGACTCACTACTAATTACTAACCTAAAGTAAATCCGCTCTCAGTGGCGGAGAGCCTTAATGTTGGTATTATTGACGATTACCTTTAAAATCCTGACAGACATAGAGACCTCGGATCCTAGTTTTCAAACCATTCTCCGTCATATATATATTTATACCTACAGGCTCGTGGCTAAGTAACAACCGCACAGATTGATTGATCGAGGTTAAGCTGCGCTTGCCGCGGTCGGTCTGTGGATGGGTGACCATCATTTCATACCGAGACCCCTCCGTGCCTCGGAGAGCACGTTAAGCCATCGGTCTCGGTTGTCAAATTAAGATCTATGATAGCCGTTACGGGTAGTCAGAGGCCTGAAAGCCTGACAACCAGTCATACCACGAGATATCGTGTTACCCAGTAACTGGATTGTGGAGGTCAGATGGGCAGTCGCTCCATGTAAAATACTGTTATTAAGCTGCATCCGGTTTGACTGGAAGCCGACCCCAATGTAATTGGGAAAAGGCTAGGCAGATAAATAGATATATTTATACCAACTAAGCCTTTAGGTTACTTAACACCCATAATGATTAGTTTTTAATTTCTTTAAACTCATTTCACAAATTAGAGCCGTCGTAATTAGTTAATACTGGGTCAGTGGTAGTACCTACTCGGTACAGATAGTAGATTAGTGTCATCTTAAGGTATGTCACGCAATTACCTACTTGTTACTCGTAAACCGTTACTCATTACGATTAGTTCTAGAAAGTGTTGCAGTTTGAGGAAAATGCAATTAGTTGACCTGAATTTGTACGTAGTAATTTGAAGTCATTGAAGTAATTTGTCATTATTTTATCGTTTTGTGTAGGTATATATATCTAGTCCTCCTTATCGGTTTCGATAACAGCGACCCCAATAGCTTTTTTCCTTTCGTGAGCCATAATATAACTCGTTACACCGAAATTGGTTTTAAATAACCAGAACGAATAACTAAGGTCAGCGATGCAAAGTTAAAGTGGACAAGCGGTTGCGCGTTTATTACTATACTACTGACGAATCATGTGGTCCTGGGTTCGATTCCCAGGTCAGGCAAACTGTTATAGATCTGTTAGAACCCATATGGGATTTATCACAACATTGGCGAAATGTGGGTGTACAACCGTGTACACCTCTGCCTACCCTCTCGTGGTATACAGACTACATGTATGTCTGTCTACTGACGAGTTATTCACAATCAACAAAACTCGTTAGTAGTTATGTTGTGGTTTTGTTTTATCACGCCTTTGTTGAGGTGGTCCTTTTATATGGACCATCACCCTAACAGGTCCACGAAGTAGATATAATAGTTAAGCAAGCAATAGTTTTTAGACCCTAACAATGAAACATCAATAATATACAAATAAAATAAAAAATCCAAATCTCAGGTTTTTATTCCAAAAAGCTTTCTACGGGCATTTTTGAAATGTTAATAATTTAATAATAAAACGTTGGCTTTTTTGGACATTAAGCACTAAGAATAAACTTTCCAAATGTAGGTACACAATAATTTTAATAAAAAGGTGTAAATGCTGATAAAGACATTTTATAACTTAATTTTGCAAAAAGTCAGCCAAGTTCAACACAATCCTTCTACATTACAACTATTGTGTAATAAATTATTTAAAAACTGCGAGTATTTTGTTCCTCTTACGTTATCATAGTAATTTGTCGACTAATTACCATTATCAAATCAGTAGCGACCTTAGTTATAGTTTATTAATTATATCATCATCATCATCAGTAGTTTAAGATAGTGATTGATAGTATAATTGTAATCAAATTAGACGACATTCCTGTCGGTATTGATTGATTTATGATAATAGCCTATTATGAATATATTGCTAGATATTAATGTTATACTATAACGACTTAGAAAATTTATTGTTGAATAAATTATTTAACATCACATAGCTTCACGCCTGTATTCCCCGAAAAGCTAGGCAGAGGTGTACATCCATTAAGTTGTAAACCCCATTTCACTAATGCTGTTATTAAGTCCCATGTAATTGGTGGTAAGCCTATTGTCATCAATCGGGTACAATTTTAAAACCTGGGTTGCTACTGAGAATTTCCTAACAGAAACACTGAATAACACTTTGCCCGACCCGGGAATCGAATCCGAGACCCTCCTGCTCAGCAGTCGCGCTTGGGACTACTAGACCAACGAGGCAGTGTTTTAGAAATTTATTGTTCAATAAATAATTTCTGCAGTAATATTAATTATTATACCAATATCTAATAAGGAAATTCGTACCTCAGAGAGCACGTTAAACCATCATTCCCGGTTATGTTATGCGGATTTACGACAGCAGTTAGAGGCGGTCAGGTGTCTAAAAGTCGAAAACGTCTTACCACGAGATAATGTGTTACCTAGAAATTGGGCTTTTGAGATCAGATTGGCAGTCGCTCCATGTAAAATCAAAAATACGTAATGGTACTATACCGCATTGGTTAGATTGGAAGCGGACCCTATGGTAAGTAGTTGGGAAAAGCAGATTTAACCTTCGAACTAGTGAAGGCTCTTTCCATCAATTTAAAAGATTTTTACATAACAGCATAATAGCATTTAGGTCAACTGCCTAATAAGGTAGTGGGTTTAATGGATACAAGCGCGATTACTAAGCATGAAGAACCAGATTCGATTTTCAGACTTAGGCAAAGTAAAAAAGCAAGGCAACGCTCTGAAATTCCCCAGAGTTTAGAGTTGTATATTACTAGGACCTTATATATACCTGCTTTACTCATCGAGAAATGCAATACACGACGCAGATATTTCAATTAATATGATAGACTTTAAGAGAAAAACCTGTGATTGGCCTCGTACTTGGCCGGTCCCACTACCATACCGCCACATCTTTAACAAGCCAAATGATTGTTTCGAAGCAACCGGTTGCCGGTGTTAAAGTAAGGTTATTTAACCGTGAGTTTCGTCAGTGCGACCGTTAATAACTGGTTATGTAACAACACCTACGTATGTGATGGCGTTTAAAACTGTAACTGCATGTAACGGAATGTTGGTTTACGGTCAGCTGGGAGTTTTGAGAAACGTCTATACATGACGCCTATCCCCGAATATATGCCAAGATCTGCCGTGCAGGCCGTAGCAGTACTGATCCTATTTGTTTTCAATATTACTACTAACATCGAAAAAATACGATATAAAAATTTTTATACTGTTTTGTTATAGTAACGTAGACAAAACAGTATACATTTTTTTTCATTTTCGCTTTGGATTGAAACCGCGTTTTTCCTCTTTCTGCGTTTAAGGGCCTGCACGGCAAAGATGTACCAAGTATCAGCCTCAGCGCCACTTTTTCGTTTACAAGTTCATTTTATACATCCTTTTTGTTTTTATGACTTTACAAATTCAATAACTGATGGTATACTCAATTTGGACGCAAATTGGTGCACAATTAAAGGTAGGCAGTGTCAGCGGCTAGTCACTTACGCGATTAAACTACGCGACTAATGACGCATTTACTATTATAATAAATTATTCTATTATTATAATATTATGGTTTGAACCCACAACCTGTGGCTCAGGAGGCGGGGCCGTAACCACTCGGCCACCAAGACACCAGTCGCTCTTAAGACCACTAAACCAATTAAACATTTTCTAGAATCTATGAATAAAGCTCACTAACGCCTATCGTAAACCTAATAAGGTAAGTAGTAAGTACCTATCGTTGATTAGTTAATTATGACGGTGATGGTTACAAATCAAGAAATGCGGAAGTCATATGCATTAAACTTCAGAAACTCCTTGGTGATCCTACTGCCGATGGTAATTAAATTTAAAGCAAACATAATCCATTGCCATCATTCAATAATCCTTAAGTTATTGTCTAAACGACTCATTATTACGCTGAAAGTTTTTGCGAATATTACTCAGAACTTCTTTGGAATTTATTTATTATAATTACCTACAAAGTAAACAGTTATACGTCACACATTGTTCACAATACCGGAGTAGCGGTTTGACTGAGTTACTCGCTGAGTACCCCGATCTCCGAGGCCCCGTCCCGGAGAACCCCGAATACGATAAATATGTTTACATTTGTTTTTTTTCTCATCTTTTATTGTTTTCAACTTGTATGTTCTACATAAACAGTGCTTAAATGTATGTGTTTGAAATACATAAGACGAAAGTAGTTTTTTTGACATTTTGTAAACTGTCATTTCATAGACTTATTAGAAGTAATTACAGTTTGTGTAAAATGTATCAAAAATATAAAAGATTTTGCATATTAAAATATTATTTTAGAGTTAACTATTTACTATGCGACATTATTAAATATAATTTATGAGAGAGAGACTATTTTGTGTATTTTTTTAATTTTGTAAATTTTTCATGTAGAGTAGGTATTTTAATTTTCTCTATTGAAAACTACTAACTATTGTGGAACTATGGTGATAATAATTAATACTTGTGATTGCTCTATGAGACTCTATATTGTATTGACTATATTTTTCCTGAATCTTAAAGTTGACTATTTTAATTTTAGTAAATAATAAAATTGTATTTAACATGTCATCTGCTGATAGTATTTTGTAAATTGATTTTTAATTGTGTTTATCAAGTTAAAAATAAATCAGGGTCCTCCGGGACTCGGACATCCGGGCCTCGGGGATCGAGGTACTCAGGGAATAACCCGTTTGACTGATCGATTTGTAGGTAGTTGTCGGACCGTTAATAATCGTTTTCAAAGTCGAAATTAATCGATAATTCGAATACCTCTATAAACGATCGTAATTTCAACATGCCTGAATATGACAAACTGCTTACAAACAACCAAACTAGCTACTATATGAAAAGCCAATACCTAATGAAGCGGCAATATCGGTGGGAACTGGATAATTAATTAGTGGTAGGACTAATTAGGTCGATGGATATGAATAGGCCATCAATCTGTAGCGGGATAGAATCGAGTCAGAGGTTACGGTGCACATCACTGGGCGCGCTTTGACGAGATCATATGTTAGTTGTTTGTCATCGAATTTGTCACTTAAGTTGGTCGGAGCTGAGTGACTTTTAGAGCCCCAGCAGGCTATTATTATTATTTACATAACATCACGTCTGTATTCTCCGAAGGGGTAGACAGAGGTGTACATAGTTTTACACCCACATTATTATTTAATTATGGACAAGTTGCAGTTTTGCTGATGTGTTCGTTTCATAGTACTGAAGCAGTCTTCTAACACTTGTCTCAGTCCAATTTTTTTTACAGCGCTGATTTTCAATTCAGACCTGATATATGATGCCATGCATTAAGTATTAAGAACTGACCCAGTGGCACTTTTAGACTACACTGGTAACAATTACAACATGAACATAACTAAATTGCCTCATGGGTCTAACAGTCATAAGCTCGCCTGCTATACGTGAGGTCCTGCGTTCAATTCCGGCCGGACAAAGTGTTATTGGGGTTTTCTGTTAAAAAACTCTCAGTAGTAGCCCGGAGTTTGGAATTGTGCTTAGTTGATGGCAATATGGCAATAGGCTCACCACTTAAGACTTTTTCTCCTTATCGTGTGGTTGATGAACAACCTAGTGTCAAAGTCTAAACCGCCTGTAGGTCTCTGACATGGCTTTACACACCATCGAGAACATCTCGCAGGTGTGCTGGTTTCCTCACGATGTTTTCCGTCACGGTTTAAAGCAAGTGATAATTAATTTCTAATACGTATATGACTTCGAAAAGACAGTGGGCGTGGTTTAGATACGAACTTGCGACTTTTGACTTGTCAGTCCAACGGTCATGCCACTGGGCTATCACCACATGAGAGTAAATAAGTGCGTCACCATTTATGAAATATGACTGTACAACAGTACTCTTCTGCATAACCCTTCGGGGGTACAAGCGTGATGATATGTTATGTTTGTTTATGTTAGTGGTACTTATGTACTAGGTAACAATTATTATATATAAGTGTACGTAACACAGACCATTGTATAACACTCATGTAACAATATATAAATGTTTAAAGAAGAAATTACTCATCGTCTGCGGTTTCATCACCGAGGAAACTGATGATAATGATGATGAATTCTATTTAATACTCCTTCGTATTGGCCAACGAATAATTTGAGGACATTAGCCATATTGATGCAATATAACATGATGAATGTGTTGACAGACACGCAATGGTTACTATAATGATCAATTTATTTGCACTTTGTATTAGAAGATTATTAGTTAATCTAAGACGAGTCAATCTGCCTAGCTTTTCCCAATTCAATGAAGTCGTCTTCCAGCCAAATCGAATGCATCTTGATACCAGTTATGTTACAATGCGTGACTGCCTATCTGACCTCCACAACTCAATTACTGGGTATCACGATACCTATGTCATGGTATTACTGGTTGTCAGACTTTCAGGCCTCTGACTACCCGTAATGGCTGTCACTGTGACAGCTTAACGTGTTCTGAGGCACGGAGGGGTCTCGGTATGAAATGATAGTCACCCATCCACCGACCGACCACGGCAAGCGCAGCGTAACCGCGATCGATCGATTTGTGCGGCTGTTACTTAGCCGCGAGCCCCTCCGTGAATCTAAGGCGAGTATAGTAAAGGAAAATATCTTGAAGAAACCTGGACGTAATGGTCTGAAATTGGTAACCCGCAATGAACTATGGATGCTTGGTTTTCTTTGTATGAGAATAAGCTCTTGCCCTGTAATGGGGCGATAAAGCCATGAGCTGGATACGTAAGTCATATTTTTTTCTATAAAACAGCACCTCTTACTATCAATTTTCTTACTAGGAATTTTCGTTGGTGGACATTGCATGGTCTAACAGCTCTTGATGATACCGTGGGGCGAAACACGTGTTGGTGGTAGTTGCAATTTTTCATCGCTTGCGAATGCGCATATATTTGCGGGCAGTGCAAAGCTAATTTCATGGCTACCTTTATTATTGTGGAAGTAGCTAGATATTGTATTTATTTGCATCCCATACGAATATTTAATTCTAGGATAAAAATTGTAGTTGATACCCATAATTCATTGTTCATAATTAAGTATTATAATGACTCTTATATGTATATTATTCTTTTATCAATATTTTACCTGTTTTATTTAAAACACATTATTAACTTTGTTGTTAATTTTGTGTATGCTGTGCTATGCTATAATTGGAGTTCACTTAATTGTTACCAACCTAATATGAATTCATGGGTATATTATATATATATTTTGGAGACCCTTATTAAATAAATAAAAAGTAATCATAATATTTTTTCGTGTAGGAATAGCATCGCCGACCTCGACACACGGTGGAGCAGCCGATCTCTCGACCATTGCACTCTGCGCTAACTGCCTCACCATTTGTATCTAATTCTCTCGTATAAGTTAAGTTGTTAAGTAAGTAATTTTGTCTCTTACTAACATTTTAAACTATTGTGTTAGCTAACAGAGCTATTGTAAGGTATTTCTTGGGAAGCTACGTTAGGAGGTTCGCACTGGTGATAACTTATTGTGGTAAAGTCATTACGACGACCATATTCAGATGTCATTTACGAGTCCTGAAAATGATGGGAAGGAAAGCCAACAATATTTTTGTTCACAATATTCAAAGAAATGCAAAAGTCGTATAATTATATACCTTATACAGAATTTCACAGACAATGGATTTTATATCACTATGTCTAGTTGTACAGTCATGAGCATAAATATGTTACCATAGACAGCTTGGCAATTATATCTGTTTTCATAATTCAATCATTAACTTCTGACTATGGTGGCATCAAAAATGTGTGACATCGAACGAGCAGCAGAATTATCTGACGAGACACGTGACGCAAATATATAGGATGCAGCAACGGCTACAAATATATGTCACCTCTTAGAATGCAAAAATAATGGGTATATCTTACATTATAAATACCTGTTAATATTTATTATAATTATGCTCTTGACTGTACCAAAGATTAAGAAAAACCAGGGTTAATAATGTCTATAAGAAAATTAACAGTCTTTTAATAATTCGATTTTAAAACATTTCATTATGGTTATTATATTAAATGGAAAAAGAAACGCTAAGGTTTCGCTAAGCATGCGTTAATGCTTTTCAAAGATTTATCTTGAATCATTTCATTATGATTATATTCCCCGAAGATTTAGGCAGAGGTGATAAACTTCCTCGATGCTGTTATTAAGTCTCACAAACAACACAAAGGCAGTGAGCCCATTGCCATCTACCGGCCACGGAATCCAAATTCCGGATTCCTACTAAAAATGTCCTAGTAGAAAATCTCAATAATACTGCCTGACCGGAGAATTGAACCAAAAACTTCGCACTCTGCAGATGCGCTTTCAACCACTAGACTAATAAGGCAGTCAAGGAAGACCTTTTCCCACTAAAATAATAGGCAGCGCACACGCAGTCCATCCCGTATGAACGCGGAAGGCGCATGCGCGTCAATTTCAGCGAATCCCAGCGGTACTGTGTTGCGGTTGAGCATCATTACTACATGCTTTAGATGGAACTTGGTACAAATGGAGGCTGTGAAAATGGCTTATTAAAATATATTATGTGGGATTCTTAAGCGAGGGCTATATTACGCACGGTACAGCAGGCATATTCGATAAAGTTCGCAGTAGACTCGATCTGTATTCACCCACGGGTCTAACTCAAAATGCTCCCTTTGAGGTAAAATAATTAAAGGGTGGACAATTTGGACACTTTATAAAAAACATATGCGAAGGGATCATGGCTATGTAATACATATTGTCCCACATATTGAACGAATAAAAAATAAATAATAAATAATGGACGAAATAATAAGAACAAAAAATAGCCACTCTCGTCCCAACGCTCGTCGCGCACCTTTTACCTTGAAAAATAGTAATTAATATAGGCATTAGATAGCCTCACATCTATAAAAAAATATTTTTATATTTATAACACGGCTACCTTCAGTGTTGCTATATATAAAAATAAATGTTTTTATTAAAACAGTAACCATTTCCCCGCATCATATATTTTGTTCAACATGGCGACAATTCCGAGTGTACTCGCTAAGAGAATATCCTGAATACCCTAAAATATTTTTCTCCAGCTATTTTAGGGAAATACTGTACTCTAGAAATCTGTCTAACTGAAATGCACCAGCATAAAATCTGTCTCACTAAAATACAACGGTCTGCAATCTTTTTATTCTTAATCCTAGCTTGTCATGACCCTTTATGTTCGCTTTGTGTTAAGAACTTGCCCTGAACTGGCCTGTCTTATATAACAAACGATAGGAGAGTTCCTTTACTTTTCTTGATAAGCATTCAAATATTAACCGAAATGGTTAAGTTCATTCTTGAACTCATTGTAGAAGATGATGACCTTTGTATATTAAACGAATAAAACAGCATACATTATTAAGATTGTTTAATGTTGTGTTTGTATGAATATCGTGTCTACAATAAAAATAAATAAAACAAAATAATTGAGAATCAGTCAAATCAGCAAAAATAAAAAATAAAGGATCGATTGTTGTGGACAGACTAACGAGATTGTTATAAACTTATTATAATAAATGGAAAAAGAATACGGTCGCGAACAGGATTCAAACCTGCGCCTCCCGGATAAATACTCCAGGAATCCGGGAGGCGCAGGTTCGAATCCTGTTCGAGACCGTATTCTTTTTCCATTTAATATAATAAGTTTAGAGTTCGCTAAGCATGCGTTAATGTTTTTCAAAGATTTGTTAAAGATTGTTATAGTTATGGGAGATAATTATTACACTTTCATAATATGATTTGCAGTGGTCTGCATTGTAGTATTCATTAAATTTAATTAAATATTGAAGTAATAATATAATTTAAGTGCAACCTTAAAATGGGATCCCTACACGTGGCCCCTGGGTGGTGCAAAACTGGCAACACAACTCTGATAGGAGGCTTCGACCGCGGCTGGTTACCACTCACCGGACGAAGCCATGCCGTGAAGTCCACGTGTAGGGATTCCATTTAAGGGTGCTATACTACGGACGCGGGCAAAATAGCCCCCAAAACTAAACCAAATTTTATAGCTTTCCATCCTTTTCCAACTCCAGGAATCAGTGAAAGTTAACAATATTATTAATTTACTCAGTACCGAACTAAGTCCGGACCCAATGAACGAATAGTTGTAGATCTCATATCAATTCAATTCAAATATTAATCACGGCACAAACAGAAGCGTAAGAGACCTCAGCCTTTGTCACAAAAGGTTGGAAGTATCAAAATTAGTTTCCCAGAGGTAAACGTTGGGACGAACATCTCAATATTGTACTGCATTACCATATTATTGTCGTTTTGCTGAAAGTAATACATTGGGGTCGCGTTTTAACATAATAGCTCGTATGTAGGACGCGAAGTAATCTTGGTGCAAGCATAGGTAGGTAATCATGTAAATTCGAACTTGTGTTTGGTATTAGATATAAAATATTTTTTTTTTGATTACGTATACCTACGTATACGTTCGTGGGCAGGATTTAAACCTGCGCGTGTCACGGGGAATAAGTACTATAGACGCTCTGCTCTGGAAACTAATCCATCTTAATCTCTGTTTACTCCGAATTCTTCATCAAAATTTTGTTACGTCTTCTGGTGACGTCATCGCTATCTATTCAGTCATTACAGGTGTCTGAAACGTCACAACTAATTTTGCATTTTTCTATAATTACTGTTGTAGAGATGTGATTATCTTAAGAAATACAGATAAATATTTTATTAATAAAATTGAAGATTTATCTGTAGGTATCTAAATAAATATTTATTGACAACGTTGAACGTATATCCAACGTCGAACGTATATTCCTACGTGTATTCCCCGAAGGGGTAGGCAGTGGTATAGACAGTTGTACACCCACATTTCACCAATGCTATTAAGTCCCATGTAATTGGTGGTGAGCCTATTGCCATCTATCGGGTACTGTTCCAAACTTCAGGCTGCTACTGAGAATTTCCTAACAGAAAAACTCAATAACACTTTGCCCGGGTCGGGCAACCTGAGGCCCGAGACCATTAGACCAACGCAGCAGTATATAAAGATGGATCCTTTGCGTCATTATCCTCGCTTTTAATATTTTTATGAAAATAACTTCAAATCTTAATTAGTAATATTTTCAAGATAAATCTTTGAAAAGCATTAACGCATGCTTAGCGAACTTTTTGTAACTTTAGTAATATTTTCTCTTAAATCCAGTTTTAGTCGTCCTCTTAGTCAACCGCCACTAAAATTAGGAACGTAAAGAATAGAAATTTCCGTTTGACGTAGCTTAATTTCGATTTAACGTCTCTTTTAATTAGTCTTCAACTTAGTAACGGTTAGTAAAAGACAGCAATGCTTTTATTTTAGTTTAGTTAAATTACTTATTAACTTTGACACCATTACTTATTAAATCTACGATATCCAGATCGTACTTTAGAATTATTTCTAAAGCCGATATCACTAGATATGTCTTTCATCGAGTTTAGTCGATTGTTGTCAACAGTACAATTAGTCAGGCATCAAAATAATTTATCGATTATGATTTTATCGAAACATAACCCACATTGCTGTTTGATTAGATACGGCAAAGTGTAATACAATAATTTGTGGAATAGCCGCCGTAAATCGTTTCGCCACCCTCGGCTGTTTTGCATACCACTCAATGAAAAGTAAATGTTGTATAAAGTTTGGTGATACACTTTAAACTATGTATAATAATAAGATACACATAGCAGTGATAGCCTAGTAGTATGACCGTAGGACTGACAAGCCAAAGGCCGCAAGTTCGAATCCAAGGCACGCACCACTGTGTTTTAGAAGTCATATGCGTATTATAAATTAATTATCACTTGCTTAAAACGGTGGAGGAAAATATCGTGAGGAAACCAGTACACTTGAGAAATGTTTTCGATGGTGTGTAAAGCCATGTCAGTGACCTACGGGTGGTTTAAACTCTGACACTAGGTTGTTCATTAACCATACGACAAGAAGAAAAATAAGATACAAATTACAACAAAATTTTTATACATTTCATTCATTTTAGTAACATGACTTCCTCGTCGTTCATGTGGTCGCAAGCGCGGCTGCTGGGCGTGTGGTCTTTGGTTCGATTCCCGGGTCGGGCAAAGTATTATTGAGTTTTTCAGTTAGAAAATTCTCAGTAGTATCCCGGAGTTCGAATGTTTGTGGTGTGACACTACCGTGCTTCGGAGAGCACGTAAAGCGCCTAATCTCTCTCCAGTCGTATTGGATTGCCGTCTCATCGGACTGTGAGAGCGTAACAAGGGGGAGTACACCTGTATTTGCACATACACTTGTGCGCTATGATATCTCCTGCGTACTTGCCTAATCTCCATGGAACTAGGCCGCCGTGACCGAAATACGGTCGGGAGGAGCGTATTTACTAACAAGTCTTTAACATTATAGGGTTTGGACAACAGATATCTACACATAACTTATAAGTATATAATATAAGCATACTGCAGGCTATTTACACGTGCCCACCTTTTTCCAACTGCCAGTCTAACCATGCAGCTTAATCCTAACTCCATAGGAATATATATCATTATATTTTTTACTATATTAATTACAAATTTTCAAGGAAACATTGAAATATAATAGACAGAAACGGGGCTTGAACACCCGTGACATTCCGTGTCATCACTCTACCAACTGAGCTCCCGTGTCATTGTCCGAATCTATTGAATTTGTAGCTTCCTCGTATTCGTCATCAGGAGACGCCTGGCGATATTTATTTAGCAATCGTAGCGTAGTTTATAATTATCAATTGAGCTTCGTTTATTATTATCTATTTAGCGTAGTTTATAATTATCAATTTAGGGTAGTTTATAATTATAAATTAAATTTCTACTCACGTGCATTTTTCGGGATTGTCCGACTAGTTTCGAACTCGAACGGAGCCCTTAGTCATGAGCTGAGCCCGCGGCGATGTCGCGAGTCAATCTGGAGCTGCATCGCGCTGCTTAGCGTTTCGCACGCGCCGATGACGTACTCGGTGTCGGAAGTACTCGTGTCTTTCCGCCACTCGTGAAATGCACGTGAGTAGTAACCGGTGAACATCATTGATATGAATATGTCTCACGAAAGTTTTTATACAAAAATAGTTTATAATTTCAATCTAAAACGTAGAGTTTAATCAAAAATAAATTTACATCATTAACATCTTTTTGAGGATGACTCTACCTAGACCTACTTACATTAAAAATTATGGCCAAATTCTTTCACAAAAAACTGAACAGGATAACTTTACCTTAATATTTAATTAAACTTCCCTGAATCTCTCCTTTGAGAATATCAAAATATAGGTACAAATATAATCCATGGATACAATTAAAAATTCATGGGAGGACAAGGTTTCTGTTCACTATCGCTCATAATTTATTCCTTAGATCCCTTCCAGTGCGTACTTATCTTAGTTAAACAGCCTTGAGGAACTGGCAGACGTCATGCGGTGACAGATAAATGGGCCTTTAGTCGAATATTTTAATCGATACACAGCGTCTGAGATATCAAATAGTAACAACACTAGCTGTAGTAGCTAGCATGATGTTTTCTACATAATTTACACAAGTTAATATACATATATATATTGTAACTATGACTGTATCGTAGAGTCGAAATATCTTTATTGGGACCACATTCTTAAAAAATAAAAATATTTTTGGGGGCTGATGTGCCCGCGTCCGTAGGAGTGCACCATCATAATAGAATCCCTACACGTGGCCCCTGGGTGGTGCAAAACAGGCAATATTACTCTGGAGGGAGGCTTCGGCCGCGACTGGTCACCACCCAACGGACGAAGCCATGCCGTGAAGTGACCTAGTTGTGTTTCGGTATGTAGTCCGGTGCAACCGTTGTGGGAGACGGGTCTGGGCAGTTGCATCGACTCCCCAACTATAGTTCTCCCCAAATCTATCCACTCTACTAGGAGTGAAAAGATTTATTCTGGATCTACGTGCTCCATCCTCGGCCACTACATCGCTTAGCATCAGGTGTGCTGGTGGCCAAGTGTAGACAAATAAAAAAAAAAAAACAAAAGATTTGTAATTTTAAGCATGTTTTTAAATCTTAGATTTTTTATATTTGTAAAATTTTGTTGCTTTTACGCTTAGTTACTTTATGTAACTTTTAATTTTATATTGTATGTACGTTTACGTACAGGTTTAATTTTTTTGAATAGTTTTTAAAATAAACTTATTCTAACCATTCTAATAGCTAATAGCATTAAAAGCTTTATACGCAACGGCTTTAATAAGTTAGTTAAAGTTCAAAACACTAATTTTACATAATTAGAAAATAATCAATGCTACCATACTCGGGGAGCTACCATATATGACGACTAATAATGTCATCTCTGGCACTGCATACCTAAAATAACATTTAACATTATTCAACGTACGTAATCAACCCATTACCTCCTCAACACTAGGAATTTCAAACCTAATACGTGAACCTAGTAATAAAAGGGAAACATTACGAAATGTTCCTCGAAATAATTGCATAAACAGTTCTTAAGAACAGTTACAGATGAACTAATTACTTTTAATCGCTGTTAATGATGCAAACGTACCGGATTGAGCTCAATCACTCACCCGCAGAATGGAAGCGCATGCGATTAATCGAATAAGTCGACTAAAGAAACGATTATATCGTATTGTGGGGAACGCTATGCGCTTGACGTATTTATAATAGACTGTAATGTCAGTTGCATGAGTAGGTACAATTTTAATTAATGTGTATGTCGAGAATTATGTAGGACGTGTTGTATGTTTGCAAATAAATAAAAAAAATTTATTATTAATTTGAATTTCATAACAACGAGAAACAAGTTAATAAAGTGAAAATGTAATTTGGTACTCTTCACGCCTACCACGTCATTAAATATGTGTTTTTTTTTCGACATTTTGGAAGCCATAACTTAAACAAAACAGAGTTATTATGTTAGAATAGCTACTACTACTTTAAAAGATAATCGCTTTTTAATTACACTTAAATTAGATTTTGTATGGCATAGCAGGCAAACAAACGTGGTGCTCCATACCACCCATGAACATCCTCAACCCCAGGGAAGTCACCGATTACTCACTTCGGCCACCTTGTGCTGCGGGAAACGGACTGGGGTAGGTCGTCCCACCATCAATAGGCTCGAAAACGCCAGGAGCGCCTCTCTGAAGTATCTGTGCAGGCCAACTGTGATTGGTCAGCACACATGACAGGGCCCGTCATTACCTTCGACGGATCATAACCTGCCGAGGTCGCGGTGATTACAGCTACGATTCTTAGACCTTGGTAAAGGTTACAGGAGGATCGTGTGGTTTTTAGTTTGTAAGAAGAGACCGGCACAGCGCCCAAGAAGTATTTTCCACTCACGAAAATGAAAGTCACTGATGCGTTAACTACCTTTTATGAAGACATATGACGCTCCTTTTGGTAATATTTGGAATTATATACACTATGCTGTTAAACTAACTGTTCTGGCTCAGCGACCCAAAATAAGTCTTGGCTTCCGAAACGGAGAGTGAGGAATTCTCTCAAAACCTATTCTGTTTCTCGGTAGATGCCACAATCTATACAAATTTATAAAGGAAGAGTTTTTTGTTTGTTTGTTTAACCGCGCTAATCTCTGGAACTACCAGTCAGATTTGAAAAAATCTTTTTGTATATATAGCCAGATTCATGAAGAATAGTATAGGCTATCTAATATTTGGCTACCCCTCTCAGCTAGCCTTAAATATTGGTTTTTGTTAAGTAAATCGGAAGCGCAGCCGCACCTCTTCATCAATGTGTGCTGGCGTAATGGTTAGTGATACGTAAATATAATGTTCTACAAAAATATCGATCTTTAGTACATCTAGGTACAACTAGTCTATTTATAAAAGCCTCTCATCTCCCTTATTCTAAGTGAGGTAGTCAATGTCTTAACTTAAAGTCTGACTTACGTGCAGAGCTTACGTAAACTTAATCATGTATGATGAACTCCACGTATAATTAAAACAGAAACCATATAATTTGTTTCAATTAAAGTTACAATATAATAACACACATGTCTGGGTTCAATTATATCACTTATATTAGGTTATAACTCACTCTATATTTCTATCAATCGCAGCCAGTCTGGCTTTAAAGACACATAGATATATCATGTAACAGATTTTCGAAATACCAATTTATGACTCAAAGATTTATTTACCGATTAAGCGAGCGAAGCAGCGGGCGCAGCTTGTATTGAATAAAATATCAGTTTATAGTTATTCGCATTGAGAAAGACATACCGGACCTAGTAAGGGACCGCAAAGTGCCTACTGTTCACGATAAGGATCAGCATAAATCTGTTATACTGGTAGAAACGCGATGTAAGGTCGGGGCTACATCGGTCAAGTGTCGCTTTTGAGCGAAGCGTTTTTGCGTGAGCGGTGAAGCACTGTGTCCTTAAGTATCGCTTGTTCTGCTCTGTGTGAAACGTTAAGTATTTAATGAAACTCCTCTTGAAATTGTGCGTGCCAAACGTTTTAATCGTAAATTAATTCTTTAATAATTATAAGAAATTTGTGGATAATTTTATAATACTTAAGTAATTTGGTATAAAGACATTTATATTCTCAAAAAACATAACATAGACATAGCATCACGCCTGTATTCCCCGAAGGGGTAGGCAGAGGTGTACACAGCTGTACACCCACATTTTGTCAATGCTGTTATTAAGTCCCAGGTAATAGGTGGTGAGCCTATTGCCATCTACCGGGCACAATTCCAAACTCCGGGCTGCAACTGAGAATTTTCTAACAGAAAATCTCAATAATACTTTGCCCGACCCGGCAATCGAACCCGATACCTCATGGTCAGCAGTCGTCATGGTCAGCAGTCTCAAAAAAGAACAGTAAAAGATTAATTTCATGTAAAATAAAATGTTTATTCATCAAAATTAAAGTTGGATAGAGAACAATAGCGATTACTCCACCGACTTGAATTTTAAGCTCTTAAATTTGAGAAGACGAAGAATGTATTACAAATCTATGAGTCAACAGTTGTTACATCATTTGTTTACGATCCTATCCTTTTATTGCAAATCATACAATCAAAATATGTTAACGCATCTGAAATGGCTGAAAATAGATTAATTGCTTACATTAACAATAGTTGCAACATATGTTAACGACTCATCCAGCATCTAAAATGGCTTCAAAAAGATTAATTGCTTAAATTGACAATTCTTGTCACTAAAATAAAACAGCAACAATTGCAAAGGGAAATTATCTACTAATGGTGAACATCTGGTACCGAACCGTTTGGCAAAGGACAGAGCTGGTTTTGCAGAGCTATGAGCCGACCTCCAATAGTTGAGTGGCACGCAGCACCATAAAAAGAAATACTGTAAATTATTGATTGAGTTTTTTTATCAACAATAACTTATATTCTTTACAAAAACTAATAATTTTAAGACGTCACGTCCCTTAATTAATCGCCACCTAAAATGATTAATTTCAATAGAACAGTTTCGTTTCTCTATTATATTTTCAAAGAAATATTCATCCACGGGAAACAAATTAAACACTGAAAGCTTTCAAACGTAAATATTGAAGAACCGTAAGAGTTGAAAAATGAACATAAAAGCGTACAATTCGCGGATTTCATTTTTATTATGTTTTTTGCAAAAGGGAAATACTCGAGCAAACAGACAAGATTTATTGAGGAAAAGTTCAAATGTTTTTACGACTCCCTATACATATTACATTGCTACATAATTAAATAAAGTGCTATAATCTCAGACCTTTTATCTAAATAGTCAAATTACATATCTGAGAGCTCTCGACGGCAAAATTTCCTGTTACACTCAAATTTATGATATTTTTTATATACTTTTTAGGGGCTCCAAAACAATATATTGCTGTATTATATTAACCCACTTAATCAGGTACCTTTACGCAATTTTGTTGCTTTATATAAGTTGTTGATGCTTTCACAGCTGATTAATTTCAAATCCAATTAATACTAAATACTCGTATGTCGAGTTTAAGCTAATACTCGCGCGTTTCTAACAAGACACAAGCCACCACCTAATTTTCAATTCCCTTCCGATTCTAAGCGAAACCTCTCACGTATGTTCCAGACTAAACACACTACTCGTGCCTATGTTTATTAAATAGTTAGTTAATAGCGCTCCTGAGAATAAGTAAGTATTCTCCCTTACTGTTCTCTATATGGGATCTTGGACTTTTAAGCGAACTTGTTTAATTAAGCGCTCGGCTACCGATGTGTACTACGCATTATAATGAGATGATAGTATGATTGTATAGGCTTAACGAACTTGTAAATTTTGTATTATTTGATACTATTGTTCCGACTTTAATTAAAATCTGCTATAATTATGGCGGAAAATGGAAAATACTTTATGATGGTCCGAAATTTTGAGGACCTGGGCATGATATACATCAGTAATTTGTTGGAAAAATTGTATGTGAGATTATGAAAGTCGAGTATACTTTTAAAATTATTCACAAAACCTCTCAAGTTAAAGACAAACTTAATAAGGAAACGAAAGAATTCGGTGAATTTCATAAAAAAAAAATATTTCTTGTGCGAGGAGAGGGTTTTGACCCGAAGTGAAGCGAATAATTATTATATTCTTCTTAATGTAGAATTAAATACGTTGTTTGAAGAAGAATTTTGGATTGTTTACCTCTACACACTTCTCCCAGCTCCTTCCAGCAACAGAACTGGATTCTGTAAAGAATAAAATAACCGTTTAATATAATTATAATGTTGTGTATAGAAAATATTTTTCAGAACTGGGTATTTGTAATTTATGTGTTTTTTCTTTATCAAAATTAGATCTACGTTGGGCCACCAACTCGCCTGATGGTAAACTATTCACTCTTAAGTAGAGTGGATAGCTTTGGGGAGAACGACCCGTCTCCCACAACGGTTGCACCGAACTACATCCCGAAACACGACTAGGTTGCTTCACGGCATGGCTTCGTCCGATGGGTGGTAACCAACCGCGGCCGAAACCTACCAGCAGTTTTTTTTTATTTAAATCATTTATTTCTCACCACAAAAACAGTTACATGATTAAAAGTACTATCTAATAAAAATCAATTTTGGTCTTAGATCGATCTTATGTTATTACATTATATTCATTAAAGTTGAAAGAAGAAGAAAGAAAGAAAAAACATTTATTCACTGGCAGCAGCAGCAGCAGTTGCTGATCTTTCTTCTTATTGTAAGGTCGATGAACAAATTACATAGTGCCAGAGTTCAAACCAACCGTAGATTTCCCAAGTCTAATGGTTTCCTAATGATATTTTCTTACACCATTTACAATTGATTTTTGCTTCGTGCTTTTTGTCTATCTAGGAATATTTTTCATCTTTTGGTTTCTATTAGACTAAGAAAGGTGCAAGTAGGTACTTAATTTATTGATCTATCCTAAAATATATATATCTGCCTAGCCTTTTCCCAGTTACATTGGGGTCGGCTTCCAGTCAAACCGGATGCAGCTTACTGCCAGTATTTTACATGGAGCGAGTGCCTATCTGACTTCCACAACCTAGTTACTGGGTAACACGATACCTTGTGGTATGACTGTTTGTCAGAGTTTCAGGCCTCTTATTACCCGTAGCGGCTGTCAAAGTTCTTAATTTGACAACTGGGACCGACGGCTTAACGTGCTCTCCAATGCATGGACGGTCTGTGGATGGATCCCTTCCATCCACAGACCGATCGCGGCAAGCGCAGCTTAACCTCGTTCGATCGGTGTCCTAAATGCGAATAATTAATTGAATAAACATGCCGTAACAACTGTTACTGTCAGTCCCACAATGAAATATTTCCCCGAGGACTTTTACAACCGCTGCACGCTACTCCAAACTTAATGCAAAGTAAACTAATATTTGTGTTCCTTATTGGTTTGAAAATAAGGTTGAAGATTGTGTGGCGAGGCTGTTGATTACTGCGTTGTCCTGGGAGATGATATTTCATCGTCTCCCGTTTATTACGCGATAACTGCCTGTCTCTAGGGTGCGTTCGAACTCACCCAAATTTTGCTCAATAGGTACTGTTGTCTTTATTTATTTTTCTAAGAACTTCAAAGTGTAGAACGCTGAGGATTGTGAATATTAGGAAAAATACGTTTTTGTCGGTTAAAAAATACGTTCATCAGTTATGAGTTGATTAGATTTTAGATCGTAAACTGATTCAGCACTACTATTATAAGATGTTCATTTTTCATGTTTATTTTTAACATTATACCTACCTATATTTTAACGTGTCCGTGTATATATATTTTAGAGGTTTTATTATTTGTTAGAAAAAATATGCACTACTACAAAAAATTAAACAGTAAAAGATTAAATTATAACATAAGTTTACCAGGTAAAAAACAGCATTACTAAACAAAAGTATTTTATGTATGGCTGCACGTATTTATAATAATTTACCTAGATTAATTCAAGAAATTATAAATATTGTAGTATGATTTTTTTAATAAGAGTTTCTTATTAAAAAAATCACTGAATACTTGCAAGATGATTTAAAATTTTATAAGATTTAGTTTTTATACTTTATTTATTACCTGCAGTTATTTTATATCATTGTTGTAACTTGCATGCCGTGTGGTAGGATATGGTTAATGTACTATTATAATTTGTAAGAACTTTTTTGTACCCATATTCGCAAATGAATAAATGATTTGATTTGATTCGAAATTATCTATAAAACCTATTGTCTTTAACAATGTTAAGTTTAGATACTGATTATTTGCCTCTTTAGTCTAGTGGTCCCAAGCGTGACTGCTGAGCATGAGGACTCGGGTTCAATTTCCGGGTCGGGCAGTGTTATTATTGGGGCATTGTTAGCATTGGGGCAGGGTTCTGGTAGTTAAAAGAACTGAGTGTGAAAAATAATAAGTATATATAAATACATACATACATAGCATCACGCCTGTGTTGCTGTTTTAAAAATTCTATTCATTTAAATTTACATCCGGAAAATATATATGAAAATAATTTAGTTTGATATTTGTAATATCTACATTTTACGTATACTAACAAAGTAGCAAAGTACTAACTCCTAGATAACAACTTATAAAGTACAACTATGTCACATTAAGCACATTCTTTGTCGATCATTATTAGGAAACTATTAGTGCTGCCTAATTTATTAGGCACATTATATCATGGACTGAAGTGGACAAGTTATAAACCTTTACCGGGGTTCTAAGATCGCAACTGTACCTAAGATTGACCGGCAAAATATCGGTATTTTAGGTTCCCTTACCGGAATACCGAAATCGGAACTGGAACCTTTAAGAACTTTTATTTAGGTACCGGTTCTTGAACAAATTGAGTCAGAACTTTTTTGGCTTCTTACGATGTAGAATATAATCGCTGTCACTGGACAGTATAAACATCCACGGTGCCACCTTAGGTATATTCCAATATGACAAATGAAGGCAATCTGAAAGAAAGGGTACACCAGAAACGATACCGATAAAGTTTTCTGGTAGAAAACTTATGTATGGGTTAAGCTCGCTCTTAGTACATCAATTTTCTGTACTATTCTTTCGTTAACTATGTTTTGTGTGTACAGTACAAAATAATACTATACCAATATTATGAAACCTGTATTTGGAACCGGTCCGTTAGAACCGAAACCAGAACGGAAACTGAAACCGAAACTATAACCGGGACAGAAAACCGTACGGAAAAAAGGAACTTTTATGAGAACATAAATGAAGAACCGAACCGAAAAATAAAACCGGTTTTCTATCCCTACCTATATCTAAACGATGCTATTATAAAACTCGGTTTATGACACATTTGCATAATCTATATTAACCTGTGACCTGCTGTCCATTTATAAAATATACCATAGACCTACAGCGCCGATGTCAATGTTTAAAGTTGCGGCGCCACTACAATTGCTGCGCGTAGGCACAAGCCGGGCTTACTAACAATGTAAATTGCACTTTATAGTTAGTAATTACCATAATCTGATATATTAGTACACAATAATTATCTATTATTGATTGTTTGTATATTGTGGTCATATTTTAAATATATTAAAGGATCTTTACTTTTATATTAAGAGCATAATATAAGGTCCTAATTTATTAGGTAATTTCCTTTTAAGGGGTCCATGTGTAAGTGATAAGGATTCATATAAGCCATAATTCAAATTTTTACACCAATTTTATTTTTTTCTTAATGTTCGCATTCAAGGACCAGATTTCGTCTTGCTAGTAGGTACTATGTTAATTACAAATAATTTTGTTATATCCATTTAATTCTTATCTTAAGTGAATGTATTTGACTGATATATTACCCCTTTCAAAGGAAATTACCTAATAAATTAGGACCTTATATAGGTAGGTACTACATACAAACAGTATATAAAGTGCCAGTATATACTTAATTAAAATGACTCCCTCGTTGTACTAGTGGTCGCAAATGCAGCTGCTGAGCTTGAGGCAGGACCTCGATTCCCAGGTCGAGCAAAGTGTTATTGGTTTTTTCTACTAGGAAATTCTCAGTAGCAGCTCGGAGTCAGGAAGTTGGTGGTGTGACACCTCCGTGCTTCGGAGAGCATGTAAAGCCGTCGGTCCTGCGCCTGATCTCTCTACGGTCGTGTCAGATTGCCATCCCATCGGAATATGAGAGTGAAGGAAGAGGGAGTGCACCTGGGTTTGCCTATACACTTGTGCACTATAATATCTCCCGCTTACTTGGCTAATCTCCTCCCATGACAAATGCACGTTGTAAACTGTCTCTTAACCTTAAGATCAGACTCTACACTTCACTCTCACTCACACACTCTTCACTCTCTTCTTATCGTGTGGTTGATGAACAACCTAGTGTCAGAGTTTAAACCGTCCGTAGTCCTCTGATATGGCTTTACAAACCATCGAGAACATCTCTCAGGTGTGCTGGTTTCCTCACGATGTCTTCCTTCACCGTTTAAAGCAAGTGATAATTAATTTATAATACACACTTCGAAAAGGCAGTGGTGCGTGCCTTGGATTCGATCTTGCGACCTTTGACTTGTCAGTCCAACAGTCATACCATACATGCTTACTTATATAAGATTAGCAAAATTAAGAAATGCCCAACGATTAATCATTTTTATTCAAGAATGATACTGAGAATACTTAACAACGGTTCCTGCAGTTAGGAACATTGATTTAAGAACCAGTTAATAATTTAAAAAAAAAACATAGTATGTTATTCATATCTTTGTATACTAACTTTCGTGAAACACATTCATATTAATTATTGTTCCACAGTTATAACTCACGCGCATTCTTCGGGATTGCCCGACTAGTTTCGAACTCGAACGGAGCCCTTATTCATGAGCTGGCGATGTTGCGAGTCAAACTGTTTTTACATTTATTTACCATGAGAAAAAAAAACAACTATCCGATAAACTTTTAAAAATGTTAACCTATTGTTAAACAATAGCTAGTTAAAGAATAGCTAAGCACGCGTTAATGCTTTTCAAAGATTTATCATGAATTGTTAACCTATTTTTGATGCAAGCTGTACTAATCAGCTTGATCTAAAAACAACATGTAATCCACTGTTACATACTTATATCCCAGATAACAATTGTAACGTAACCTAGACCCAGTGAACAAATAACTCTATTATAATTCACCCTTGTACCTACATGGATGTTTTGATCTAATAATATGACCTTACGAAGCCTTACAGACAAAGCCGAGGTTACGTCAGAAACCTATACAATGTATGCATATATACAGTGTATGTTTGTGTGTGTTGCCATATCATTCAGTTGTATATTATACCCGTGCATTTACCCGGAACAACAAATAAACTCAAAGGTAAGTATTTTTGTAGTAATATCGTAGGTTTTCGCGACCACTATATATTATATTAAGCAACTTTACGTTCGAACTTAACGCTCGTGGTCGCAGGAGGACTGCCTCCTGCGACCACGAACACTGCAAAGTGTTCGAAACGTCAGGAAAAACAAAAACCAATAATACTCGCGATTAATCCGGATAAAAGTTGTTTTATTATATAAGTATTTCTTGCTTACAGTAATTTAGTTTAACTTGAATAAGCACGAAAGGGTTCCTGTATTCTGGGTGCGTTTACAAAACACAATCTCACATGCACACACACCCAGACCCGAAACAATTTTAAGTAGATCATACAAATATTTGCTCCGTGCGGGAATCTAAACCCGCAACACGTGGTGCAGCAGTCGGTTAATTCAGTATCCCGGTAACCTATCTAAAGCGCTCCTTATCTCGCAGGAGACCCTATTTGTTTACGTCTAATATAAATAAAATAATATGTATTATTAAATTGTTTTCAGTCTATAATTAAAGTTGTTCTTTGATCCAAAATAATTTGAATGAGATGAACTTGGGAAATTAAACAGGCATTGATAGCGCTCAAGGTAGCAAATCTAGCCGCAATCCTGATAAAGCTTAGATAAAGTTTTAGTTGATGAGGGATAATGACGTCGCGTAGCAAACTAAACTAAATTTAGAACATTGCTGTCTTTTACTAACATGAGCAAGATGGGACGAATCAAGAGATGTCAAATTCGAATTTAGGCACGTCAAATTAAAAT
Source organism: Xylocampa areola (assembly GCA_935421205.1). Taxonomy (NCBI): domain Eukaryota; kingdom Metazoa; phylum Arthropoda; class Insecta; order Lepidoptera; family Noctuidae; genus Xylocampa; species Xylocampa areola. The sequence goes on from OW285204.1 coordinate 17,893,797, forward strand.
CTGGGAACATTTTTAGTGGACACAGTTTTATGTGGCCACTAAAATTAGAGACGTCAAACGAAAATTGTATGGAAATTTTAGGTTGACCTGATTAAATTGGAATTTGACGTCATATATATTTTTTTATATTATTTCACGCAATAACCTACATTGCTACCGGATATTTCTGAACACAAAAATGTTACAAAACAAGACTGAACTTATTATTTATTTAAAAAGAGTGTCTATGGAGTTTCTTGCCGGCTCTTCTCCATATGATCAACTTTTTGGAACCGAGCAACTAGAATCATTTGACGTTTCTTAAGTGCATGTAAATTGCCTATTTGAAATAAAAACTTTTTGACTTTGACTTCGATCCCGTCCCGTTCTTATAGTAACGGTTAGTAGAACACAACAAAGCTCCAATTTTAGTTTAATTTTCTACGTATGTTCTAGCAAACTAAGCTAAATTTAGAGCATTGCTGTCTTTAACTAACAGATACAACATATACGCAAGACGGAACAAATTAAAAAACGTCAAATTCGAATTAACATCTCCAAACATTTTTAGCGGCCACTAAAATTAGGGACGTCAAACTAAAATTGTATAGACATTTTAGGTTGACATAACTATATGTTCACTTTTTATTAGTAAATGGCAGTTCTGCTCTTATTTTAGTTTAGATTTTATATCAGAATTGACACAGAGCACTGATAGCCTAGTGATATGACTGTTGGACTGACGAGTCAAAGGTCACAAGTTCTCATTCATTGTCTTTTCGAAGTCATGTGCGTGTTATAAATTAATGATCACTTGCTTAAAACGGTGAAGGAAAACATCGTGAGGAAACCGGCACACCAGAGAGATGTTCTCGATGGTGTGTAAAGCCATGTCAGAGACCTACGGGTGGTTTAAACTCTGACACTTGGTTGTTCATCAACCACACGATAAGAAGAAGATCAGAATGGACGAAACAAACTTTCTCATGAGACTTTTTATACGTAAAAACGCCTACAATTTCCGTCTAAAGCCGAAAACCACATCGTCTAAATATAACACCCCTAAATACCATGTAAAAACCACTTGTTATTACAATAGACAGAAGTGCATTAGCACATGATACTACTCGCTAACACTCAATTGTGGTCGTTACTACATTAATTCGCTCCCGCGTCCGCCCATTACTGTCCTCTATGCTTTATTACATCCTCGATTGAAACTTATCATCCCGGTTATTAAATTAACTGTTTTGAAACATAGTCTTATGAGATTTTTTGTGTTAATTAGGAAGTTGTGTAATTATAGGGGCTCTGTCTTTGTTTTCTTGAGGTCTTTTGGAGTGTAATGTAGTTGTCCTACCGTGAGCCAGAGCTTGCATACGGACTTGGTAAGTTCGTCGCTCGGCGAGCGACTAGCCCAAGACGGGGGCGTGTGCAGGCCAACTGTTGTCGGCCTACACAAATGAGGAGTTTCGCTGTTACCTTCCATGGACAGCCGCTGTTACATTCCACCTTGCGGTGAAAGCATCCATCGGTCTCGGGGCCTTGATAAAGGTTAGTAAAGGGAAACAATATTTTTTCTTTTTATAAAAGATGGTTCTACGTCTGGCCAGCAACTCGCCTGGTGGTAAGAAAATAATAATAAAAATAAATAAATAATTAAAGATAAATCTTTGAAAAGCATTAACGCATGCTTAGCGAACTCTAAAGTTATTATATTAAAGAAAATAAATAAATAAATTAAATTTACAGGAGGGCATAATTTTAAACAATAAAATATGAAGTCAAAATAAGCACAGACCTAATTTTAAGAATAAATTACAAATAATACTGGAGATAATCAAATCGTTGTTAAACTTTATGTAAGCGTCAGAACTTTCTGATGAATTTGACGCGGATTCTCATTAAGGTTTAGCATATTACTCGAAAAAGTTATGCCTGAAAATTGATTATTAAAATTCCATAGTGTAAAGTTTAATGATGTTGACAGCTAATTTAGTAGCCAGAGTTTTCTATGAAATGACGTGTTTTAGACATATTGGAGAGCCTTTATTGATCAACTAGCTGATACCCGCGACTTCGGCCGCGAGTAGGAGTTCTTTTTTTTCGTTTTTATGTAAGCCTAAGTCCCTCGCATAAACGTTATTTAACTACGTGCTAATAACGTGTTTTGCTCGAACCTCGAAATTATCCTAATTTACTTTATATGGTCAGCTACCTGCCAGTAAATCTTATCAAAATCGGTCCAGCCGTTTCGAAGATTAGCCGGAACAAAACAAATTTTTAGGCATGGGTATCGTGCAAATTATTTCGACATTACATACAGACACTTGGTAACTGGCTGGTTACGTTAAGGCCATTACGAATTAAAAAGTACGCAGATCTTGTAAGAACGAGTACTTAAATATTAATTATTGTTCACAAGTTACTACGCACGTGCATTTTTTGGGATTAAATACGTCGCGTGAGTTTGACTCGCAACGTCGCCGTGGGCTCAGTTCATACTCAGCTAGGAGCTCCGTTCGAATTTGAAACTAGTCGGGCAATCCCGAAAAATCAGGCACGGGAGTAGTAACCGGTGACTAATAATAATAATTGATATGATTAAGAGACAAATTCTTACGAAAGAGTACTTAAAGTAGTAGATTTGGCCAAATCAAGTTATAGGTTACCCATTAAATCCTTTTTTCTCATTAAATGTTCATAGAGCTACGTAAATTACTACGATGTTTTTTAGTCAATATAAGGCCTGTACGAGCCTAATTTAAACCGTTGCAACTATGTGAACCGTAATTTTCAGAAATCCCTCGAAATTGGTGATACTAACTGTCCTCTCGGTTATGAGGGCAGAGGGAAAGATTTAAGTAGGTACAAAAAATTGTAGGTTTTCATAACATATCACGCCTGTATTCCCCGAGGGGTTAGGCAACGGTGTACCTACACAGTTGTACCTCCACATATCACTAATGATGTTATTAAGTCCCGTGGAATAGGTGGTGAGCCTATTGCCATCAACCAGGCAGAATTCTAAACTTCGAGCTACTACTGAGAATTTCCGTAACAAAAAACACTTCCTAACCCCGGAATCAATCCCAGGACCTGATGCTCAGCAGTAGCCCTTACTAGAGCTTACCGTGGGAGAGCTATGCTTTGGCACGAATTGGCCGACTCGACCGGAGTCATACCACAGCCTCGCAGAAAACCGGCGTGAAACATCGCTTGCATTGTGGTTCGCCGAGTGAGTGAGGGTATCGGAGGCCCAAACCCTTTAAAAGGCCGGCAACGCACTTGCGACTCCTCTGGGGTTGCGTATGTCCATGGGCGACGGTAATCGCTTAACATCAGGCGATTGGTCTGCTAGTTTGCCCCCTATCCCATAAGAAAAAAGCAACGAGGCAGCTGTTAGACGTTTTTCTCTCCAAGAAACAGTTCGTTTAACCAAACAGGTAAACATAAGTAAGTGAAACTGAATAAAGTTTTGTTCTGTCATAATCCTTCTGCCCTTAGCCTAATTTAATTGGGGTCAGCGCAGCATGCCTTTTTCTTCCATACTTCTCTGTTAGCCGTCATCTCAGTAGTCACTCCTTTTCTACTCGATCTTTCTCTCCTCGTATATTTCGTCCACGTTCATACTCAAAACTTTCCTCGTGAAATGATCCTCATTCCTCCGCATCACATCTTCATATCATGACAATTGATTTCCACACAACTTCTCGGTCACTGGCGTAACTTTCAGACTTCCAATTACATACTAACTTGTAATTCTATCCATCCGCGTCACACCACACATCCCTATTAACATTCTCATTTTAAAATTTTTTACTATCTACTAACTTATACTATATACTAACGGGAAATTAACGCGCAATAAATACCTTTGAATCGCTTGACGTTTCGACGAGGTTGCACTGATCGTGGTCACAAGCAGACTATTTAGAATACATATGTATAGAATTCCTGTTAGTATAGGTATAGTAAATTCTCATCTTAGCTGTATGCAGTTGCCTTCATTCATGCCTTGTGAGTGAACATTTCAAACCATAAAAGACTTCTACTAAAACTAAAACCAATTCCAATCCAAATCCAGTATTAAATAGAAGCCTCAAAACAACGCGTAATATTAAAATAAATTTACCTACGTTTCAGTTGCCTCAATTTTAAAGCATGTTGTCTTCATATTATCCCGAATCTATAATTATTTTTTAGACATTTTGGCATTTATAAGTACGAACTGACATATTTCCAATGTCAATCAAGCGGAATCATTTTCAAGAGTACAGGCGTCCGAGCACGGATCTTTTCGACAAACTTGTCGACTCGATAAAAGTTTTTATGTATCGAATTTTATCGTTTTATCAACAGTTTATGTCAAATTTGACGTTTAAAATCGACAAACGTGTCGACAAAAAGAACTATGCTCGAACCGCAGGTCTGATAACTTTATTATACATCTTTCCTTTAAGTTTATGCGGAATTCAGGGGTCGCAAATAGTTCGCGTGACCTGCCGCCATTTCATACAACCTGTGTTAATGCTATGCTTAACTAAGCTTTCTTTTGTATTGAGTAATACAAAAACTTATGAATGAATTGTTTCAGTTTAACAGGTCTCGTTGTTGGATGCCTTATACAAGGAAACTTTTAATAAATGGAGAAAGTCTGAAAAGGTTGCCGCTTGAGTACTATTGTAGGTTGTAGAAACTCGAGGCACAATTGTGAAATATTGCAATATAATAAATTAAGGTTAAGGTCTTTATTTGTTAGATTAAGTGAAAGTTCTGTTAAGGGGTCAAGTATAAGTCAAATACATTAATTTAAAATATTAATCGAAAGGGAAAAAACAAATTATTTTTAATGTCTAATGTAATATCAGTAGGCCGAAAACTGCTCTTTTAACAGCGAAGTATAAGAAAAAAGTACTAAATAACTGCATTCTAAATCATGGGTTAAATGAAGCGTTACCTCATACACATTGAATTTAATATCGATCATCACAAATATTAATGACATATTATTATAACAATTTTGTAATTCATTCATTCATGGATACGGTATGTTAATGTTTATGGTTTGCAAAAAGACACAGTTTCAGAACTTAAATGGGTAACTTTAAAATTATTTTAGGACCCTCAAGTACATCATTACACCAATTTTATTATACATAAATATAGTTTACATAAATAGCAAAATTATAGCCGTAGCCAGAAGAATATGGACCAACTACACATTTTTTATTTATTCTTATGAAATACCAACATATTTTTGTTTTATTTTATTTTATTTATAATAAGCTGGTCGATGTCAGGCGGCTGTCGTTATTCGGATAATAAGCTGTTTATAAAACCGAGCGTCATTATAGCTCATTGTTGCGGTTTGTTGCAGCACTAAAATAGCTTTATCGAATAGCGATAGTGTTGGGATAAGTCGTGAGCGTTGTCGATGCGGATATATTTTGAATTTTGATGCGAACTGCGAATCTTTATTTGAGCTTTCAGATTTATTAATTAACAATGATAATAACTTTAATTTACGTAAATTCAAATAATGTTGATTTTCAAATTATTATTTTTTTCAAAAATTTTCAAAATCTCATTGTACAGACTTTTTACACGTAATGAAATTGTGATATTGTCTATATGTATTAGCTGCTTTTTTAAATTGTTGCATGGCACAATGTAATAGTGTCCGTATAATGTACTAGTAATTTATAATTTATAATATTAATTAGTATTTTATACAATCTGTAACATGTATGAAAATTTTAATTTAAATATAAATACCTATACCTAACGCAAAATTGAAAATTACTTACATAAAACAAATTGCATTGCAAGCATAGCCGAGAAGGCTGTAATATAGTTCAGCATACATACCAACAAATACATTTATGATTTAATAAAACGAACAAATTTTTCGCATATCGCACATCCCTAGGCGTACACTGAAGTAATAAAATTACTTTATATTGCACGTCTCCACACTTTTTTTACCATGTCAATATCGATTTTACTTCATTAAAAATACAGTTGAATTTCACTTGACAGGTTGAAAGCTATCGATGAATATGCGACGACACGCGGTTGTAAAGTGGACGTGCCATTTTTTTTTAAATGTCGTTTAATATCTTCGAACATGTCCCGTGCTCTATGCGGCGAGTGTGACAAAGTTGCCACAAGTCTGAAACCGTTTAAAAATCAATCCTATTATTCGTGTCGTTAGGTATATTCTCGTGTGTAATCAGGAGAGGTCAACGTTTTCATTTATAGTCTAGTCCTTTTTTTAACATTACAGTTGACTGATTCTCGAATGCAATTCAATAAAAAAGCGGCCCTCAACCTCGTTTAGATAATGATTTTACGAATTTATTTATATACTATCCCACAAGAAATTGCTATTATAGATCCATGGTGTTGTTCTATAGAAAATAATGTTATTTATTTACTACTGTGGTGGCGGTGTTACGCTTGAAATCGACAAATAAAAAGTCTTGTTTGTCTTAAAGACCAGGATAGTCATGTATTTATAAAACATAATATTGAAAAGGTGAAAGGCCCTTCAAGCACTCTGTCTTTTCAGCAAAAGAGAAATGTTACATTTCAAAGGGAACGTGTTTAAAATCCTTTCCCTCTAATGAGGCTTCGCATGTTCCATATTAATGTACAAGTGGGTATGCTACGCACTATGTGATTCTAATAATTTTAAGATTCTACTACTTATGAAAATTAGATAGGATAGCAACTAATATATAAACCGATAAAGTGTATGAAATATATCTATCTATATTATCTATATATAGTAAGAGTTTCATTTATCAATACGATAGCTTAGTGCTATAACTATTTTATCTAGAAAGTCACAGGACACACGTTCGAATCTAAGACACCACTGACTTTACAATTACTTAATCGCATGCGTATAAAAATTAATTAACACTTGCTTAAAACTGAAGGAAAATATTATAAGGTAACCAGCAAATCTATGAGATGTTTCTCGATGGCCCGGTTAAAAGCCTTCAGGCGACATCAAGTTTAACACAGATCCATAAAATAAAGTGAAGTATTTGATTATTTCTTTTGTTTACATTTCCAGTACAGCACCCCGACGCCTGAATCCCATATCCTGAGATTTAGGAGTCATAATCTATTTAACTAAAAATGACATGCGTTTCGTTGGTGCGCATAACTTGAGAACTGAATTGATGAAATTTTTGAGGAAAGAAAAATTAATAAAACTGGCCTGAAAAAAATAAAAATTAAGGAAAAATTAAAAGTGATCTTTCAGTGAAATTTTGGACGGGACAACGTTTGTCGGGTCAGGTTGTTTAAAATAAAATAAATACATAAAAACTGTTCAAAAATAATCGCATCAAATGACATGTTGATTTGGCATCCCTTTTGGCATAGTTTAATTACATCGGAATACTTTTACAGCATAATGTAATTATAACGGCATACTTACAGCATAGTTTAATTACAACGGCATACTTACAGCATAGTTTAATTACAAGTACCTAATTCTCGTAAGTATTCCTTTTTACTTTTTTTATTTTTTTAGTCTGTTGTGTATCGATTTTTCTTTTCTCCCTTTTTTGTAGTCTTTGCGTCCGCGCTAAATAAACGTATTTTCTTTCTTTCTTACATATTTTCTTTGTCAAATACCACAAGCTATAAGTACCAATATTACACAGTATAGCACAGTTGCGATGTACATATAGAAGATTAATAAAAAAAAAAAAAAAAAATTTATATGTAGTTATGCACATAAATAAAAGTTATATCAACCATATGTTTTAGTTATAGTTTAGATTAAGTTTCACTGTTTTATTCTGTTTTTCTGTACAATGTCGCACTGTGTGGGAATAAATATATCTTTCTTTCTTTCTTTCTTTCTTCTTCTTTCAATATCATCAAAGCCTGTATACAGCTTACTCAGCTCATTACGAGTAAATCCTGGTCTCGGAGCTAGTTGCAACACGTCGTTAACGTGACCATTACGACCCGTGCCAAATGTGTAAGCTCAGTATAAACCATAACATTGATATTGCTTCGTGTATCTGCTAAAGTGCTAGCAAGATCTACGAATAGAATTTAAAGGTGCAAAAACATGTGAAAATCCTGGCATGTGGATATTGATAGTCTCAACCGACCCCAATGGGAAACAAGCGTGATTGTATTTGGGTGGACTTAGTTCGAGCGGTCACCACCACAGATTAGCCTATGATACTCCGTTCGAGTTCGAAACACGTGAGTTATCATCATCTTCCTGGCCTGGTCCCAAACCTATTTGGGGTTGGCGCAATATTTTTATCTCTTCCATTCCTCCCTGTCAGCCGACCCTATATCGTTCACCCCCTTTTCATTCATGTCATCGGTCACACAATCCATCCATCTTTTCTTTGGTCTACCTCTCCCGCCCCATCCATCTACATTCATATTCATTACTCTCTTAGTCACATGTGTCTCATACCTCCTCATCACGTGTCCGTATCAAGACAAACGGTTTCCTTTCAACTTCGAAACACGTGAGTAACTACCAAAAAACAATGAACCCTTGATATAACAGCAATAGATAGGTGATAGCCTAGTGGTATGACCGTTGGACTGGCATGTCAAAGGTCGCAAGTTCTAATCCCAGACACACATCACTGACCTTTCGAGTCATGTGCGTTTTAGAAATTAATTAACACTTGCTTAAAACGGTCAAGAAAACCATCGTGAGGAAACCAGCACACCTGAAAGATGTTCTCGATCGTGTGTAAAGCCATGTCAGACGCCTACGGGCGGTTTTAACTCCGACACTAGGTTGTTCATCAACCACATTATGAAAGAGAGAGTGAAGGCAATTAAACAAAAACTAAGTCATTAAAGGAAGTTTTCTCGAAATTAAAAACAGAGCGGCCTCGTTGGTCTATTGTTCCCAAGCGCTACTGCTGAGCATGAGGTCTCGGGTCCGATTAGTTTATCTGTTAGAAAAATTCTCGGTAGATGGCAATAGGATCACCACCTACGGGACTTAATAAGAGCATTAGTGAAATGTGGGTGTACAGCTGTGTACACCTCTGCCAACCCCTTCGGGAAATACAGGCGTGATGCTATGCTATGTTATGTTATGTCAAAAAGATCGGTCTTCTTTTCTTCGTGTCGATGATTAAAATTTCCTAATTTGTGGTTTTTATTAAATGTACACTTGATGTGCCCAAAATGTTGCCATGTCTATAGCGTTATGATTGGCAGTACAGACTTCACTCAATGTCCTCTACATCGTTAGACGTCACTCAATGTACAAGGTGTTAGGGCACAAAGAGCAAATCAGTAAAAGTCAGATCAATAAAAACCAAGTATTCAAAGTAAAAATTTTTAGTACGATTATGAGTTAGTCCGATTGCCAAACTTCGTTTAAAATCAGAGGTTAATATAAGTTACGTCTAGTAAAACTGCTATTAAATCCTAATCCTAACTGGTATTATTTATTTTGACAGCGCGGTTGGCGCAGTGGTCGAGAGACCGACTGCTGCGTTGCGTGTCGCAGGTTCGATTCCTGCACGGAGCAAATATTTGTACGATCTACGGATAATTGCTCCGGGTCTGGGTGTGTGTGTATGTGAGATTATATGTCTGTAAACGCACCCACGATACAGGAAGAAATTCGTAGTGTGGGGCAACGTTTTTATAAAAAAAAAAAAAAAAAAAAATATGCGAAAGTAAGTTTGTTTGTTACCTTGTCACGCCTAATAATAAACTCCCAACCGTATTTCAGTGAGGGCGGCCTATCTCCATTGAGATTAGCCAAGTACGCAGAAGATATTATAGTGCACAAGTGTATGCGCAAACATAGGTGCACTTCCTCTTCCTTCATTCTCATAGTCCGATGGGACGACAATCCGACACGACCGGAGAGAGATCCGGCGCAGGACCGACGGCTTTACTTGCTCTCCGAAGCTAAGAATTTCCTAAAAGAAAAACCCAATAACACTTTGCCCGACCTGGGAATTCAACCCAGGACCTCACGCTCAGCAGCCGCGCTTGCGAACACTAGACCAACGAGGCAGTCAATTTCCACGCCTAAACCACCACTGAATCGATCAGCCTGAAATGTTGCATATACGTAGTATTTCTCGAAGTGTCCGTTTCTGTCCATCTGACAAGGACAGAAACGGACACTTCGAGAAATACTTACGAATAATAAATTAATCATAGCTTAAAAAAAACGGTGCACATTTTATCATGTTCAATTGGGTATCAGATCGATACCAAATAATGATTTGCACGGTAGTTAATAAATATTCAAAAGGCATATTTCATCCCGAAAAAAAAGTAGGTACTGTGTCCGAGGAAAACAACAATAACGTTCTTATGATAATAGATGGCGCCACATGTCTTTCGAATCATGATTGAATATTAAATTTAAGTACCTAATACGTTTTGTGAGTCTAGAGTGTCGATAGACCGGATTTTCCCCCTAATTAAGGCGAGCAAAGCCTAGCAAAAGCTAGTATACAGATAAATCTTTCAAACTCACTAATGCATGCGTAGCGAACTCTAAAGTTTTTATGTGAAAAACAAATACGGTCGCGAGCAAGATACAAACCGGAGCCACCCGGATAAATATTCCAGGCGCTCTGATCACTAAGCCATCTCAACCTCTACTCGCCACTCCGAATTCTTCGTCCACATTTTAATACGCCTTTTGGTGACATAATCGCTATCGATTGTCCCTATACAGGTGACTGAACTGACACGACTAACTTTGCAGTTTAAAAAATGTCTTAACAAATACAGATAAATTTCAAACACATTAATACATGCGTAGTGAACTCTAAAGCTATTAAATATTTTTTGCTATTATTATTGGGAGAGGTCTATGCCTGTGGGATGTGTTCTATCTATGAAAAGAAGCTGCAGAATGTCTAACTATGAAAAAAGTTACAAAACTTCTAACTAAAATTTCCATAGAGAACAACAACAGAATGTTTATTTTGAAATTTGTTAGAGAATCAGTTAAATTCTTTGAAAAGATAAACTTTGAAGCACATAAAAAAAATACCAAATTTCATTTAGCCATTGTCCTGTTGAATGAGCTATAGGTATATTGAGTAAGGTTTCTTTGTTTCTATAGATATCTACTCGACCTTATTGTGATGTTTGTCATCGTCCCACAAACACATACGTACGTATGTTTGCATGAGACGGAATCATTTGTTTTCTTTGCACCGTTTCATATTGAAACTCTTAAGTGTGTTGACGAAGGTCGCAGTAACAATAGAATTCACCATCCAATATTAATGAAAGCTGGTAAAAGCTTTATAAAGACTGGAGACATTGGTAATAAAAACAAAAGTTTAATTAGTATTTTTTTGTCTTTAATGGGTATTACGTTGTTGGGAATGAAAGGTTATGAAATGGCGGAGAGAGATGGAACGCGGAGTGTAGGAAGGCCTTCGTTTAGGTGGAGAGACGTAATAGGGAAGTTTGCTAGGATTTGTTAGATCCCCCCCAGGGGTTCCACCTTGTCGTGGTGGGGGGGCTCTAGTAGCCGTGGCTTGGTCACCCACAGTGAAGCTAACGGAACCCGAGGAGGGCCGCTCCTCTGGGCTTTGCCTTCAAGCCTATGTTGGAGCGGCGCCGGCGTAAGTTGCGGGCCTTATGGGGGGTGTCGCAACTGAGGTGGGCTGCGGTGTCGTATGGGCGGCACCGCAGCTGAAGGGTGGGGGCCGCGGCGGGAGAGGAGTGCCGGTATGTCGATGCGCCGCTCTCCCTACCTTCCGCGGCCTTGACGGGGCCGCCACCGTTAGATGGCGGACGCGGTGGGGCCGCAGGGGAGGAGGAGTGCCGGTATTGCGAGGCGCCGCTCTCCCTATCCTCTGCGGCCGTAGTGGCAGGCGGCGGGACCACAGACCTGACCCGTCGCAGGGGACCTAGGGCGTCCAGACACGGGATCGTCTGGCGCCCATTGCACATGGTCTCCGAGGTGGTTGCGGCATGCCATATGTCTGGTGTGCCAAAGCGGGGGAGGGTGTAATACCCAACCCCGTGAGGGAGTCCGGCAGCGGACGGCTGCGGGCGGGTTCGCGGTTGTGTGCGAAAGCGTTCCCGCGTCCCGCCCTCAAGCAGCTGAGGAGGTATACTGTGGAGTTTTAGTGGGTTCGAGTCCCACATAACCGCTCTGTCTCCCCGTATCAGAGCGGTATGCGAGGGCATTTCTCCACATACAAAAAAAAAAAAAAAGGATTTGTTAGATGCAAACGGCTCAACACTATTCATAGAGGAAGTCTTTAGTGTCCTAAATACAGCAGTGGACAAAAGGCTGATATGACGATGATGGGTATTATTAACAGGAGCAGTGATAGTCTAGTGTAATGACCGTTGGACTGACAAGTCAAAGGTTGCAAATTCGAATCCAAGGCACGCACCACTGTCTTTTCGAAGTCATGTGCGTATTATAAATTAATTATCACTTGCTTAAAACGGTGAAGGAAAACACCGTGAGGAAACCAGCACACCTGAGAGATGTTCTCGATGGTGTGTAAAGCCATCTCAGAGACCTATGGGTGGTTTAAACTCTGTCACTAGGTTGTTCATCAACCACACGATAAGAAAAAGAAATTCACCATTGCTGTTATTAAGTCCCATGTAAAAGGTGGTGGCCTATTGCCATCTACCGGGCACAATTCCGAACTCAAGGCTGCTATCTAGAATTTCCTAATAGAAAAACCCAATAATACTTGCCCGACCTGGGAATCGAACCCAAGATGTCATGCTCAGCAGTCGCATTTGGGACCACTAGACCAACGAGGCAGTTATTATTGACTGATTGATTATCATTATTCAATCAGGCCTGTCTCCTAAGACGTCGAAGATATTTTGAGAGTTGGTACTCCTCTCTATGAAACTTAACGTAACATTAGAAGTATCTATAAAAATAAGTCCACTTTCGGATAAGGAAAATGCACAATCACCTCGCCTAAAAAAATTGAGCATTAAAAAATAAACTCTAAGTTCTCTATAGTGCTCTTAAAAATTTGGTCATAAAATTTTCATGGCTCAATTTTAGTGTCCATTTTATTTTAACTTAAATGTAATCCTCGGCTGATGGGTGACAAAAAGTTTTTGGTAGGCATTCTCTATTTTGATTGCGATGCTATAGACGTTGAGCTTATTCAAAGCGTAAGTAAATCAGTTAAATAAATAAATCAGATAATTTTCAACAAATATTGTATATCGCCGGTTCGATGTATGACTTCCAATGCATCACAGACAAACAACTAAACCCATATACAGCAAAATAATAAAAAACCAAGTCGTCTCCAACAATACAACTACACAATAGAGACTCAAATAGGAAGTGAATCAGGAGAAATCAAATATAGGAAAAAAATCTCAGACATTCTATGAAATCTGAGTTCCCGTGGGATTCCTGCGTCCCGCAGCACTGGGAAATGGAAATTATTAGCAGACAATAATCGTTCGCTGTTCATTGGAACACTTTGACTTTGTGATAATGTGGAGCGAGCATGTTAGGGTTAAAGGTCAGAGGACAATGTATTGTAGATGTGTGCAGATATGGTTGATAAGATGATGACGGTGCGGTTGTCGGTGCGGCGTGTCGCAGGTTCGATTCCTACATGGAGCAAATATTTGTATGATCTACTTACAGATAATTATTCTGGGTCTGGGTGTGTGTGCATGTGTGATCATATGTCTGTAAACGCACCCACGATACAGGAAGAATTTCCTAGTGAGCGGCAACGATTTTTCTAAAGAGACATTAAAAAAAAGATGTATGGTTCTTGGTTGTAAGATTTTGCAATTTTGTTTTCGTAGAACATCCATTAAGCGTTCTATTTTTTGATGGTACTCGTATATTTATAGCCGTTGTAGAGATTTTTGTTTCAAATTTGGAAGCGTGAGAATATGTCAATCATTGTTTTTTTTTTTTGTGTTAATTAGAATCAGAGTTTTCTGGTTATGGTTGTGTGTGGGTTTTTTTTTGTTATGCGATCTTTGCAGCTTGGCTTACGCATAGCTTATGGCCCAGAACTGTTTGACAGGTGTGTTGTCATGTCGTCGAGAGTCCATGGATATACGTATTGTTTTCAAAAAGATCTTTTATTTTAATTTAATTGCAATATATTTTTTGTAACTTGACAGGCCGATCCCAGTAGCTAAAGAGTTTGTTGCGCCGCTTCTTTTCTCGAGTGAAGCACTAGGAAACGGTGCAGGGTAGGCTTTTAGGGACTTGGGAACTGTCTTATTTTAATGTTTAAAATTATATTTTTATTTAATAGCAGATATATAAGTGCTATGAAAATAACAATTTTAAAATGACTATGATGCGATTGATTTTTTTAATGTGTTAATTTTTTTAAATATTTACCTATACGTCAAGATTTGAGTTAGAACCCCATGTGATCCACTACTACAAACTAATTTATTTGCCTCTACCGGGCATCGATCCAATCCCACACAACAATATTCCGTGATGATGTCACCAATGCATGACATTATACTTGGCAAAAGCCATATTCCCGTAGTACCGATATTTCATGTCCAATACCGGTATTATATCGATTTTGTTATGTCTTGTAGCATTGTAAGGTAATGAGTGTATGTTCTCACATTATTTAATATCGTTCAATTGATGTTCGTGTTAATATTAAACGTAATGTAGGAAAATGCATTGGCCTTGTGTGTGTGAGATGTATGATTAAGAAAGAAAAGAAAGAAAGAAATCAAGTTTATTAAACCACAAAAATAGTGATGTGACAACATTTTAAACATCTATTAAGGGTAGGAAATGTTAGGAGAATGGATATGTATGTCGCTCTGTTTGTCATCTAGTCAAATATTTAATCAATATACAATTTTAACTGCCTCGTTGGTCTAGTAGTCACAAGCGTGACTGCTGAGCATGAGGTTTCGGGTTCGATTCCCGAGTCGGGCAAAGTGTTATTGAGTTTTTCTGTTAGGAAAATTCTCAGTAGCAGCCCGAAGTTTTGAATTGTGCCCGGTAGATGGTAATAGGTTCACCATTTATTACATGGAACTTAATAACAGCATTGGTGAAGTGTGGGTGCAATACAACTGTGTACACCTCTGCCTAACCCTTCGGGGAATACAGGGGTGATGCTATGTTATATAACAATTTTAAAAAGCCCCCAAATCTGGTGCTCTCTCTCTCTTTCACAGTGTGTTTGATGAACAACCTAGTTTCGGAGTTTAAACCACCCGTAGGCCCCTGACATGGCTCTCACAATGTTTTCCTTCAAGGTGTTTGTCTGTCGGGACGTGTATCCTCGCAAGACACAATTAAATTTTAGTTGTGTCTGGAAATGCGGCATGCAAGAGTTTAAGCAAGTGATCATTTCTAATACAGTCAATGGTCTTGGATTCGAACTTGCAACCTTTGACTTGCCAGTCCAACGGTCATATCAGTAGGCTATCATTGCGTGTGTTTGAGGTCCGGTGCTGATATTGTTGACCCGTTTACTGATAAGCTTTAGAAAGGGCGACATACCTGCTATCATTTATTTTAATAATTTTTCATGTATTTCCATAAGATTTAATTGATTTCTCAGTATACTGTTATAACTATCTCATATTTGAAGTGTTATAAATTTATAATAATTAGTATCCGACCGAAACTGGTTTTTCAGCCGAAACCGAAACCGATCTTTCGGCCTTGCTCTCAGTTTCGGCCGAAACCGAAACCGAAACTTACTAAAACTAAGTACAAGTAAAAACAAAAGAAATACTTACTTAATCATTTATAAGTATGTCCAAAATACAACCTCAACTCCTGCGATCAACGGCAGCGAACTGAGTTGGACCGGCGTAGCGGCGCGGGTAAACACGAGTTAGCCGCAAAGTTCGCCAAACGACTCACGACAATTCACGAATACTCAAGTTTCGGCGCGGCTTAAAGTTGAGGCCATTTTTTGGCCGAAACCGAAACCGAAATTTCGGTGGGTCACTATTAATAATAAGCCCCTAAATGTTGTGTCTCTGAAAGTAAGTCTTTGCACTTAAGTTCATCTTTTATTATCAAACTTATGGCACACGTTATACCAAATAACTTCACAACAATGACATCATAATGCGAATCTCAACAACTGCCGTCGACATAACTTTTACAGCCTACGCAATCTGCCTCGCTGAGCATTTAACTGTACTAATTGTAATACCCCTTATTGCTTTCACAATAAGGTGCATTTATCCTTGACAGGTGGGTGTTATACGTTTGTGGTTAAAGCTGTCATGTGGATAGTCGACCACAAACGGACTAACCTCTTCCGCGCCCGTGGGAAAGTACTCAGTATCCGGTGATTGCTTGTGGGATTCAAACGTTTTAAATGGTTTTATATCTAATATCTTATCTTCCCACGTGGTACAAGATTTAACGGTTTTGGTGCAAGAATATCCACCATTCAAGCGAGAACGTATTGGACTGTCGCATTGGTCTGCTAGTGGTCCCAAGCGCGGCTGCTGAGCATGAGGTACTGGGTTCGATGCCCGGGTCGGGTATTAGGGTATTAGGGTTTTTCTATTAGGAAATTCTCTTAAGCAGCACGGAGTTCGGAATTATGCCCGGTAGATGACAATAGGATTAGGTATACAACTATGTATACCTCTGCCTACCGTTTTGGAAATTAGAGGCGTGATGCTATGTTATGTAGGTATTAAATTAATAGATAACTAAATAGCATCATGTAGTTAGCACTGAAGCGTGGAGATTGGCACAACCTGCGAGAGGTTTATGCTCAGCAGTGGGGCCGTGGATGATAAAGATTATTGAAAAAAATACGGTTGAAAAAATTTAAGTAAGGAAAAGAATTGTAGAACTTTTGAAACTTTCCATATAGGAAGTTACAGTCAATCTATCGCTAGTGAAAGGTATTGGATGTCTGAACTCTGTTCCAATACCAGAGAGAAGAGAACATTTTATATTTGCGCGGGTCAAGTATATAGCAGTGGTGTGCATTGCATATAGGCAAATAAGCAGTACCTATATGTAATGCACGCCACTGGTGACAGCCCTCTTTTAGAGTATAAAACCTTCATGGACGTCGTCGTGCCGAACTCTTATCGACAAAAACCACACAGGTCCTCTGCTAACCAATAACGAAATTCCGGGATCGCAGCTGCGTTCACTACAGTCCCGGCAGGTTAAGATCCATCAACAGTCTCGACTGTCCCTATCATTTTGTGCAGACCAGCCACAGTTGACCGTCCCAAACATTCTAATGGGGCTGGCGCCCGCGCGCCGCTGTCTCGGGCCCGTAGCTGTTTGGGTGACGACCCATCCAAGTACGCAGGCTACGATAGCAGCGCTACCAGGACTGGCATGTCAAAGTTCACAGGCTCGAACCACAGACTTTTCGTAGCCATAGCACCCATAGCCATGTGCTTATTATTAATTGTCACTTGCTCAAAACAGCGACTGGAAACATTGTGAAGAAATCAGCACACCTGAGAGATATTCTCGGTGGTTTGTAAAGCCGAGTAGAGAGTAAAGAGAGTAATTTAACTCTGACTCTAGGTTGTTCGATGACCTTACTGTTAAGAAGAAATATATACGTTGATGTTGATGTAGTGAGTAAAAGTCAACTTGAAAACTAACGCATTTCGGTTCCAAGCGCTCCGGAATTAGACTGACAAATGGGAAAACTTCGCAGAATAACACCTGTATAGGATAATTAAACGCGTCACTAAGCAACTACTTTTACCGTGGGAGAGCCACGCTTCGGCACGATTGGGCCGGCCCGACCGGAGTGATACCTCGGCCTCACAGAAGACCAGCGTGAAACAACGTTTGTGTTGAGTGAGTGAGGGTACCGGAGGCCCAAACCCTTTAAAAAAAACTAAGTTGGCTGTTTAAGCTTCTTTTGTTTTTTTTTGTGTACGCTAAGTTTAAGCTGCAATTATATTTAGATTCTAGACTCAATACGTTCACTGTGCACTCCACACTCTACAAGTATCAAATAAATGTGTTACATTAAAGAAATAATCGAACCATATGTGGACCCTACCAGACACGGCAAACCGATACATTTGTGCCAGTGACTACTTACGAGTATGTCCGAATGATAAATGCGATTATGTAAGTATATCTGACGCTATTAGCTCTGAATAGAAAATCCATTGCTCAGTATTCTTAAAGTATTTTTAGACGTATTCGTGCATCGACGTATCCGATCGCGTGTGTTCGTCTCCTTTGTGCTCGTCCTTTGTAAGAGTTTCCTCTTCTAAGTTGCTCTCGTATAAATGTATGTTGTCCTTTATGAGGCCGTGCGATGTAATATATGTTTTTTATTTTATTTTTTATTTATTATAGTGGGTTTGATCAGACATGATCATGCCACCCTCATAGGCACTTACAATACTTTTATGACCTACGCTTAATTGCTAATTTAACTAACTTATAAATCATCATGGCCTCCTTCGACAGAGGATGAGCTAAGATGATATTACATTCACCAGTTTCATGCAAATTATTTCAATTATATTTATAGTTTGTATTTTAATGGTGAACTATATGCCATGTTTACTTACAAAAAAATGTGGAAAGGAAAATGTGGTCGAATTAACAGGTACAGTAGGTCGCACATCTGTGCTAAAAACAGTTTGTATACTCCATTCCTTCCGACAGTATTTCGGTCACGGCGGCCTATCTCCACGGAGATTAGCCGAGTACGCAGGAGATATTATTGTGCACAAGTGTATGCGCAAACACAGGTGCACTCTCTCTTCCTTCACTCTCATATTCCGATGGGACGGAAATCCGACACGACCGGAGAGAGATTAGGCGCAGGACCGACGGCTTTACGTGCTCTCCGAAGCACGGGGGTGTCACACCGCCAACTTCCTGACTCCGAGCTACTACTGAGAATTTCCTAACAGAAAAACTCAATAACACTTTGCTCGACCTGGGAATCGAACCCAGGAGATCACGCTCAGCAGCCGCGCTTGCGACCACTAGACCAACGAGGCAGTCAAAAAAACAGTATAAGCTCCTCTTAAATACTTTGAAATTCCCTACTACAATAACTCAAAGTCAAAGTGTTACCTATAACACCATCGTCATCATCATCCCCCTGTTTTTATCCCAATATAATTAGGGTCGGTACATTGTATATTTTTCTTCTATATATCTCTCTCAACCGTCTTCTCAGTACTTAGTCACTTTTCAAAGTACCATGTGCAAAAACAATTTGAGAAATTTTACAATCGTTATTAATTTAATATCTTCTCAAAAACCCACATAATGGGTATTAAAGTTAGTAATTACGATACGAACTAATACTACAAGATAAATCTTTGAAAAGCATTACCGCATGCTTAGCGAACTCTAAAGTTACAATATTAAATGGAAAAAGAATACGGTCGCGAGCAGGATTCCTGCGCCTCCCGGATCCTCCCTGGAGTTTTTATCCGGGAGGCTCAGGTTGGAATCCTGCTCGCGACCGTATTCTTTTTCCATTTAATATTGTAACTTTAGAACTAATACTACTTTGAATTAATCATTCCTTTAATTTTACGTACGACCTGTTCAGGAAACAAATCCAACCTTTGCAACTAGTACCAAACTAAGTACATAGTTACTATATTTCAACCAAACTACATCGCCGAAGTTCTATCCGTTGAACATACATTCTTGTCCCTCTGAACTTTGCCCAGCCTGTTTGCACTTGTAAAATATTCCGTGACACGTTCGCCACGGGTTTGATACCCGCTCGTTGAAATAACCCCGAGTTTATTTGCAAATGGCAATGTTTTTGCTGTGTGCGTACGTGAAAAATGGGTGTTTGTCCTTTATTTTTTGCTGTGTCCATATTTCGCTCGAAAGGGAAATAAAATTGTATCGTGCTAATAATTTTTAACCGTTTGTTTTTCATGGATTTATGTGAAAACGGCTTATGTTATAACTGTGAATTCGTTAACGAAATGAACTGGAGTTTTATAGTGATGACGATTGAAATAGTAGGCAATATATGTATTCTATTTTTGTATAATAACTTTCGTGAGACACATTCATATTAGTAATTGTTTAACGGTTATTACTCAGGTGCATTCTTCGGGATTTATGAATTTGTGTTCATACACGACATGGTGTTAAATTACGACATCCACGCGGACGGAGTCGCTGGCACAGCTAGTGATTAATAAAAACTATACAAGCATACAAAAGGTAACTGAAGTATCAGGTTATTGTGCAGAAAAGCCCTAATAGACTTACTAAAGCCTGCCAAATACATATACTGGTATTAACGATTCTCATGCCATGATTCATTAGTTAAGACACCTACATCAATTGTACTTGATTTAATTTTCTGATTAATGTTAACAAGTGTAGTTAGCATTTACCATAGAGAACTCCCAGCGCAAAAAGAGGAGTATAGAAGTTTGGAACATATCCGTATGTTTAGCGTCATAGCTCCCAAACGGATAGACCGATTTTATTCTGACTTTTTTCATAATATTGCCGTTAAACGCAACAAGACAATTGACTAGATGAAAATCTTTAGGAGAAAATAACTTTGAAGATTGAAGATGCATAGATAACCAATCAATAACATAATATAATCATTTATTTTCTCTTCCACAAAGATGCCTTCATAATAACAATAACATTATCTACAACCATTCCACCCTTCCGAAACCGATTCAGGCGAGGTCGCTTCCCATACTCATAACAACTTGCAGACGAGGATCCATCCAGTTACTCTACTAAGTCAAAGCATTTATTTCAATTAGAATATTTACAGGCACCTTTGAATTGTCAAAAAAAACTAATTGCCACGTTCCAAAGTATAGATTCATATGGAGAAGAACGGGAAAGATTATTCTTTTTCATCAAACAATTACAATGTTGTTGGTTACATTGTATTTATAATATAGAAAACATTTATAATATACTAAACAATCAATACTCAATACGTTCCTTTATTGTACCCCACATATATCTTTATAAATGTTATAATCACTACATAGTATAAAACAAAGTCGCTTCCCGCTGTCTGTCTGTCCCTCTGTATGCTTAGATCTTTAAAACTACGCAACGGTTTTAGATACGTTTTTTAATAGATAGAGTGATTCAAGAGGAAGGTTTTAGTATATAATTTGTCAAGTTTTTGTATACATTGACTAAAATACAATGATATTTGTCGGAGGTGTCGGAAAACAATAATCCGTCTGGGATCTTTCAACGAAAACGCTGCCAAAATCCTTTGAGATATAACAAAATGAGGTATGGTAGAATTGTGTATCTTATATAGATCTACAAAAAAGTCTGCGATGGCATATGTCTATCTCTTAAGGATAACATAGTCTGTCCATTTTAATACTTTAAAAAATGGTCAATTATAGAGCGGTAATTGGAAAGCGGGAACGGGATCAAAATTTCATGATTACTTTTGGTCGCTATAACCGATATCCACGCGGGCGAAGTCGCGGGCATCAGCTAGAAAGGAAATAAGAATCATGTGGACCCTGCCGGGCACGGCAAAAGGTAGAAGAGCGAAGGAATGTCTAAATCATCAAATCACTAGGCAATCGATTACAATTAAAGCGAGATAATACAGTAACGATGATTCTGTGTATAATTTTTTTTATATTATCCACTAATAATTAATTAACAAAAACAACGCCTAATACCAAGCTAAATGAGACGCAACACGGCCATCAATTCCAATTATAATTAATTAATATTTTGACTAACACACAGTGTTACTCATACATAAAAGCGTGGACAAAATAATTATGAATCAAATTAAGATTTATGCGAAATAAGTTGATATTTTGGCTTAGTAATTGTTTAAATATTACATGTATGTAATGGGAATAAATATATCTCAAAACAAATAAATATAAACTTGAAAAAAATATTTACGCCACTAAATTGGACGCAGTATTATGTGCGGTAAAACAAGATACGCTAAGTTGACAGTGTGTGGGGTCGACATACTAATACTGTTTACTTGACAACATTATGCACAGGCATGCATGGCATTCACCGTGTTATGTGGTAACAATGATTATGGTAACATGCAAAGAAAAAAACGCCGCCAGTATTTTAATAGAAACAAGGTGCCAATTTTCTACATAAATATAAAATGATCACACCACCTCAATTTACTTTAAAGAAAATTTTATGCATTTCAGCATCTCAAATAATTATCAATATCAGATCGACTCTAGGGAAGAACTCTAGGGGGGAACTACTCACAAGGAGAATTTTTAAAAGTACAACGTCATTCGTCGTTATTTAAAAACTGTTTCTAGGACATTAAATAATTTTGGAATGCATAATAATTATTAAGTATTTGCAAAATGATTATACGCATTATTTTCTACATAATTGTATTGTACTATAATTATGGCTGATATTTTTTATTGTACATCTACAATTAAATTGTATGCCAGTTTCTAGTGGAACATGCAAGACTATTTATAACATACCACCATATTCAGCATGTTTCGTGCATATAAACAATTTCATTTCATGTAAGTACCTATGGGTTTGTTTTTCAGTACGATTCTAAGAGAAGTGATAAGGTAAATCCATTCAATATTTCCATTTCTGAATAAGACCTTCTATAAATAAACAATTTATTTATGCTTAAAGAGACTCTCATTTTCATTTTCAAATTAAGTTGTCATTGAAATGAGCAACAAAAGCGAATGTGTGAATTGACGTGTACATAATTGTGAATTGGAATCCATTCCCGTGAAGCCAACGAAGTGTATCCACTCGTAGAACAAACATATTTAGCTTATTGAAGAGCTTGACAAACATTACATTTAATGTAGGAAAACATAATGAGATTCTGAAACGTCTAAATTCAGTAGCATATTCTCTATATTTGTTTCAAAATTATTTCATAGGTATTTCCAAATTTTACAGGGTAATCCAGGTGGTGAGCCTATTGCCATCTACCAGGCACAATTTCACGCTCCGGGCTGCTACTGAGAATTTCTTAATAGATAAACCCAATAACACTGTGGCCGACCTGGAAATCGAACCCGAGATCTCACGCTCAGCAGTCGCGCTTGGGAACACTAAAACAACAAAGTCGTCAAATAAGAAGAAACAACAATGTCCTAAGCAAACTACTGAAATGTGCCAAAACATAGGTAAATTCGCAGCAAAAATATATTTATTTTACCCTCTAAATTCAATTTTGCCATTACACAAAGCCCAGTGGATCGAGTGCATTCATTGTTGTGGCATATCGCAACATTTTGTCGCCATAGACACGGTGCGACCCTCTGTGCTGTGTCCTAATCGATTTTCCATTTATATTATTTATGACATGTGACTTTTAGGGGAGAAAAATTCCATTTTTTTTTATTTATCAGATTTATTTTGTTTGTGATTGAATATAAATCGAAAAATGTTTGTAAATCTGTGTGTAAAACAGGTGTTATTGCTGCATATTTTAATAGATACGTGTCTAAGATTACTGTTTTTATTCGCTATTATCTTTACCAATGTTGTAATAAATTAGCACAGATTTTAAAGTGATGACTTTGTAATTCAAAATGTTTAGAATAAACCAACTAATATAAAGAAACCAAACAGTAAACGACGGATAATATTTTCCAATAAATAAAAAAAAAAACTGTTATTATATAAACCAAAAATCCACACGTACCTTGAAGGAATTAGTACTGCAGTAGTTTTAGCGGGCGTACCCATCTCGCCACTGGCATATGATTCACAATCAAATACCTTTATAGGTACCTATTACTTGTATGGTCACAATGATAGTACACGATTTTAATCGTGTGTGAAACAATTTTATGTTTGTGTTTAGTTTTTTTTTATGTGTGGTAATACTGTTACGACGAGAGCAATTGTTGCTTTAGTGCAAGTTCTTATGTGCTTGTGTATTACCTCACCCCCCGCCAAAAGTGGCGAGCAAATTGTTCGATATTTAGTCAGAAGCCGTCTCCCGTCTGGTCCTCTAAGACACGTACAGAGTCTAGACCCTGGTTCATTACAATATCAATTGCATAACCCACCCACCATTATGTCCATTTGTTTATACAAACAAAATGCAAACACGTTTTCAGAATTGCATCGAGTTACAATAACACCCACGTTGTTCTAGTGAGGTGTCAAAGCAAAGCAATGTGAGGTGATTGTTATCGTACTACGAAGCGTTAGTTTCAAGTTGTATTGTAAAAAGTATCTGGTTGATGATACTCTTTCTATAGGTACTACACGTTGTATCTGGTAGTAGTTATTTATTTAAAATGTTTTATCTTACTTTTAACACATCTAGAAAGAAAAGTTATTTATTTATTTACAACGAGACACCACATAAAATCGATAAAAAATCTCGCTTGTGTTTACCGAGAAATTTCAAACACATGTATTTTTGCAGACTTTTGTAGGTTGTATTAATTTTAGTGCTAAGAAGGACAGTAGAACTAATATATCGGAATTTATATAAAAATGAACAAGCAAGAAACATAATAATATCCCGATCCGCTTGGGTCTAATGAGTTTGTAATGAGCGCACGCTTAGGCTTATATTAAGCAGTGCCAACAATATTCATACAATATTAACGAGAAACGTATTAGAGTACATTTGGTTCCTTCAGTTATTTTTAATATACTTTGTAATTATATCAAAATATTATTTATTCAAATTAGACTATTTACTTTTTCTACTTAAAATAACGTAAATTAAGAGTCCCCAAAGAAGCTCACCCTTCAATATTAGCTGACTACAATAGCATTCGTTAAAAATAATGCCTCATTCAATATTAAAACGACACATATAACTTCTTCGTTACCCCTTAACAATAAAACAATAACCAGCACAATACTTATTTTGTCCACATCTCTCCACAAGCGGCGCACTATGCATTAATAGAATGCATAAACGTGCACTCTTCCTATCCCACATACATTGAGGGTTCATCTGTATTCTAGTGTTGTCCGTAGTGAACTAATCAAGCGGTGCATCCTACCCTCCCGGGGGCAGTTGTGGGCCTCCGTTGCATATTAACAGGGAAAGGCCATGGCCTAGGACTGCGCGGAAGCGGTCGTAAAATAACTGAATTATTAATACTGTTTGCATAGTCGTAATATTAAAGAGTATTGATTCTGTGTGAGTGTGGCTTACGGGGAAATATATTCTGAAGTTTACAGTATTACGGCAGTATTTATTTTGAATATTTTAGGCCCAAAGATGCCCATAAGACGAGAGATTTAAAAATCTGAGACTATTGACAAAATCTATCTAGGCTTCCAGTTTAACTGGGTGTAGTTCAATATTGCGTGGAGTAATTGCCTATCTAACCTCTACAATCCAGTTACTGGGTAACATGATGTGCCTCGGTAAGACTGGTTGTGAGACTTTCATACATTTGAATACCCGCAACGACTGCCAAAATCTTCATTTGACAACCGGCATTTTAACATTCACGGAAGGGTCTTGATAAAAAATTCTGATTAACCATCTATAGGTCAACCGCGGTAAGCCTAGCACCGCTATCTATAAATTTATCTATCTGGCTGTTACTTTGCCACAACCCGACTTAGGAAAGACTAAAGTTTTAAATCCGAGATACTGTACTAAATATACTGAAATAGAAGTGGAGTATATAAATATTTGACGGTTTAAGTATAAGTTAGTCAATGTTGACTTTTGCAGTCAAGCTTGCGAATGGCAGGAAACGAATGAAAATACCCTTTATTTTTTCATTCGTTTTATAAACATCTATTATACATAGATTCAATGGTTAAAAAAATAGAGTACAATTCTTTAATGTTTAATGATAATAATGTCATCGTCCTCGACTACATTTATATTACAGTTTCTGTTTGATTGAGAATTTAAGATTTTTTGCGAAAAAAAAATACGGGCGTGAGTTGGATTCGAATCTGCGCCTCCCAGATAAATACTCTAGGCGCTGCGCTGTAACCGCTAAGCCATCTCGACCTCTGCTCACTGCCCCGAATTCTTCTTCCACATTTTAATACCTCTATTGGCGTGATTTTAATGCTACACGCATTAATGCCTTTGAAAATTGTATCAGTTCTTATGAATCATTAAAAGTATACCAAATAGGAAAATTGATCATAATGTCATACTAATCTCATAACATTTTTTTTGGGATATAATTGTACGAAATAAAAAGATTGCATACACAGATCTAATTTATAAATTTACAATAAAAAGAAATTGTTTCTAAATACTAACGCTAGCAAAACGTAACATACTTAAATAATGTAAAAAATGGTACCACTAAATGCACCCCGTGGGCATAAGAATCTCTTTCCCGCTACGCTATCGTCCAGGCCATGGCCTTACCCCGCAGGCATCCGCCGTCGGCGCCGGCGACACATGTCGATAATATCTTGTCGCGTCCTTCGCTGGACATTGCTGTAGGAGCATTGTCACAACACTACGAGAATTGTTATTGATTGAATTGATTGGTTAGACGGAAATGTTGTGGACCAGAGGTGGGACTTAACACAATCGGGACACAGTGGGACTTAAAAAAATCATCGTGTGCCGAATACGGAACACTTTACCAGTAAATTATATTAATGCCATTTTTTTATTGATTCTGCACTGTCTTTATAAGGGGCTGCGCTGTCTTTTTATCTTCCTTATAAGGGGGGCTCGTGGCTAAGTAACAGATGCACAGATCGATATCGACATCATTTCATATCAAGACCCCTCCGTGCCAAGGAGAGCACGTTAAGCCGTCCGTCGACCGAATCGTCGAATAGGTACGTAAGTAGGTACTACTACCTCCTTTCACAGAAATTATTCGTCAATCGTTTCGTCTGAAATGTGGGCCAAGGCTCTAATAAAATATTCAGAGTGGAGATGGAATAATGGATGAGATCTCTCAAGGAATAGGTACTTACTTATAGTAGCTATTTGTGTTAGTTGCTACGCAAATAGAAGGCACCTACCTATGTTTTTATCAGGTTAAAGATTCTTTATTCTATTCAAAAAGACCATACATTTGTTCAGTTAGCGAATAAATACAAAGCTTAGAATTAGGTACCGTGCGGTCCAGTAACTACGTGTTGTTTTGTTTTCTTCTTTTTGTGGGTACTTACGAAATGAATACATCATAATTTGTTTAATAACATTTCAAGTTATGGGTTCAGTAACTTTGTGTTGTTAATAAAATACTGCCTGAGTTTTGTTTTAAATATATTATAGGAAGATGTGTTCCTGATATCTGCCGGTATCATTATAAAGTTGCACACCTCCATATTTTATATTTTTTTGCCGTATCACATTAATACTTACCTACTTTGAACTGTATTTTTGTTTGTTATCATTGAAAACAAATGCAATGCAAACAATATTGCTTGTAGCTTGATTTTCTGTTATATCATACTCCAGAAAATCAAGCGCTTTACCACACAGATTTTCAGCACGATATGTTTGTGTACCAGGGATGTTATGGGGAAGGCCTATGTTCAGCAGTGGATATTTATCGGCGGATATGATAATGATGATGATATTATGGAGCTCGGTAACCATAACCGAATCTATCGGATATCCGAAACCGTGTCGGATATAAAAGTTTCGAATAATTTCGGGTAGGGGCGGAGTCTAAATAAGACACGTTATGACTGAGACTTTTTTTCTGTGAGTATAGTACCAAATGATAGCCTGGAAATAAAGTCAAATCATTACAGAAATTAAGGATTTGTAAAAAGAAGATACAAATAAGTATCTTCTTTTTACAAATCCTTAATTTCTGTATCTAAAACTATCCGAAACTATCGGATATTCCGAAATAATTTAATATCCGTAACCGTATCTGAAACCGGTTTAATCATTCTTATTTCTATGGGTATAATATTATTCGTATATATATCCCAATCCATATCCAGATCCTAAATTTCATATCCTTAACAGCAATTTAAAATCAATTCAGCTAGCCTCAAAACTCGGGTGCGCCTATAGTTAATGTCAGTGAACAAATGACACGGCTATCGCCTAACGCCTCCGCTTACCTGTAGTCATAAATAGGAGTTCTACTAATGGGATTATAATCGATTCTATAAATAATCTTGTTTCTAAGAGCTTGATAGGTCCATATTTATGTTTGTGTAAAATATTAAAGTAGGTAATTGTAAAATTTGTTTCATTACTTTTGTGATGCATATTCATTCATTATTGTTCACCGGTTACTACTCACGTGCATTCTTCGGGTTTGCCTGACTAGTTTCGAGCTCGAACAGAGCCCTTAGTCAAGAGCTGGTTCCGCGGCAATGTCGCGCTGCAGCGCGCTGCATGCCGCTTCGGGAGTGTTCGTGTATCCCCGTTATTCGTCGTGTCCGTGGTACCGAAACTAGTCGAAGAATGCACGTTGGTAGTAACCGGTGAACAATAATTAATTTAAAAACTGCGAAGTTATTATATTAAATTACCAATAAGAGAGAGGTCGAGATGGCTTAGATGTCAGAGCGCCTGGAGTATTTATCCAGCGCAGGCGCAGGTTCGAATCCTGCTCACGACCGTATTGTTTTTCCATTTAATGTAATAACTTTAGAGTTCGCTAAGCATGCGATAATGCTTTTCAAAGATTTATCTTTAAAAAAACTGCACTTGTTCTGTTATGGCATAGACTCACGAGCATTTTTTCGGAATTGCCCGACTAGTTTCGAACTAGAACGGCACCCTTACTGTCATGAACTGGGCCCACGTTGATGTCACGTGTCAAACTCGAAAAATTCACGTGAGTAATAACCGGTTCACAATAATTAATATAGGTAACTGCGCTTGTTAAAAATGTCTGTGGTGCTCTCGCCTCGCTCTCGGTATTACGTTTAAGAAATTAACGAGTGAAATGAGCTAGAGAACTAAATATGAGACGGGCGAACTGAAGAAACAAAAGGTGACGACCAATGTGACATTTTTAATGTCTTATTTAATCTAAAACATCACAAATAATTATGGTAAAGGAAAAAATCGTGCGGAAACCTGTACTTATTGGTTTAAAATCGCACACACGCAGTGAGCGTAGTCGTCAATGCTCGTGACTTCTCTGTATGAGAAGAGGCTCTTGCTCTGCAGTGGAAAAGTAATGGGTTGGTATATCAGTCCCAGTTTAGGTGGCATCTCTACTTCTTATCATAATGAAGGACACTTCCCATACCTGGTCTTTAACACAGGAATTCTGAAAGATAATTTGTTTTCTTTACCAGAAACACTTACCTCAAAGTTTCTCATAAAATTATTCGTTTAACTTGAACAAAACTACTTTCGATAATATACGAGCATTACCAGAGCACCCAAGCGATTCCGAGCGCCTTATTGCAATAAAAACAGCAGTATTCCAAGCTTTTATTGCTGCACATAAATTTGCAAAAGCGGACATGAATATAGATCTGATACAGCGGAATCGTTCCGTAAAATACTAGAACTGCAATCGGTACTAGATTCTTTTTCTCGCTGGCCACGTGCATTGATTTGTTACGCTATGCTGCTCGCAAGCACTGTAACGATACCAGCGGAGCCGATTCCACTTCTGTACAGCGTTTTAAGTTCTATTCTGTTTCAATAACGTTGACCAGAAGTCGCGTAGAACAAAGATTTGTAAGACCTTCAAGTTGTTTGGAATCTGGTTGGATGTCGGTATGAGAGATGAAGATTTTAAACACTCACGCCACATCGCCCCAGTACCCAAACATTTCAGTCTGCCACATTTGGTAGGGTGACGGAATCATTTAGGTACAGCACACATTTACAGGTGATGACATACAATTACAAAACAATTTCTCTCACACTATAGCAAACTCGAAACACAAACCACACACGTATATGCATATGACCGTGGAATGGATTATAGGGATATGCCTATTCTTACTGCTTCTTTAGGTATATGGCATGGCTGTTGACTGCCTCGTTGGTCTAGTCGTCGCAAGCGCGGCTGCGAAGCGTGAGGTCCTGGGTTCGATTTCCAGGTAGGGCAGTGTTATTGAGTTTTTCAGTTAGGAAATTATCTAAAGCCGATCGTATCGGACTATAATAGGAAGTGCACCTGTTGTGTGTGTTTGCGCATACTCTTAATCTCTATAATATTTTCTGCGTACTTGGCTAATCTTCGTGAAGATAGGCTGACGTGACCGAAATACGGCCGCGAGGAGCATAAGAATTATTATTAGATACCTATGTAATCTGACATAAAAAGTCATTACCTATAAAATAATTATTTAATTATTATTTTTATTTCTGCGAAGATGTAATGACACTCGTTGTACTCAATGCTCCTAGTCTACTGGCACATTACCAATTCATACCCATTTGGCACACTATTGTTTTAACGATGAATGTGTAGGTTAAACGCGTTTTAATTTGTATAATAGCTTTATGTTATGGTCTTATTCGAAATTCCTGAATGTTTATATGTCTATGAGGCCGAAGGTATTAAGTATTAAGTTAAATTACTTATGGTAGTACCAATACCACAAACACTCAATAAACCGCAATAATTTTTAAGCAAATCGAAGATTTTGAGCGCATTACCTATTTTATAAAAACTACAATACTGTTTTTAATAATTTATTTGAATTCGAAATTCTTTACATATTGGTGGAGCCGGTTACTTGGAGTATTTATCCGGGAGGCGCAGGTTCGAATCCTGCTCGCGAACGTATTATTTTTCCATATTATAACTTTAGAGTTCGCTAAGCATGCGTTTTCAAAGATTTATTTTTAATTGAATTCGTTAAATATTGTCACCATAAATGAATGCAGTATTTTCGGATTTATTAAGAAGGTAAATACAGGCATAACCTCACGCCTTTTTGTAGAAACAGAACTTTATCTGCTATGATCATGTTATTTATATTAAGACGCACAAACAAAAACTACCCCAAAGATTAAAAATCCTATTTATTTTTGTACATTTTTATTAGCTCTGCTACGAGAAAAAAATACCTTAATCAATTCATCTTATCCGTCAAAACAAAAAATATATTTTAATTAAAATTCTTTCATCTTCCTACAACCACAAAATTGTATGGTGCTAGGAATCCTTTTGACTCCGTGAAGAAAAAGTCAACGAATTGTGCCTACTGAATTTTAATCTGTGTCGTAATCTTATCGTCGGTAAGTTCCCCCGGAAATCCCGCATGTGTGTGGGGGGACCCCCCACTTTTAGCAAGTGATAAAAAAAAGAAAGCGGATACAATAGAATTTTGACAGACTGCCTCACTCGTTAGCTTACTATAATGATAATAAATACCGGATTGATAAATTTTATTTAAATTCGATTTAAATATTTTGAAATTTTATATTCGTGACACGCATTATGATTTATGATTAATTCATGTTTTATTAATTCTTGACGACATTGCATGTTGTAATGCCTGAATATAGCTGCTCAAAATGATTTATGTAACAACTATGTATGTACTACCTACCTATATTCGACCTATATCGACTGACCTGTTGGTCTAGTGGTTAGTAGCCCTGACTGCTATGCCGCAGGTCGTGGGTTCGATTCCCACCCAGGACAAATGTTTGTGTGATGAGCACGATCATTTGTTCTGTGTCTGGGTGTAATTTATCTATAATATGTATGCATTTAGAAATATATAAGTATGTTTATCAGTTGTCTAGTACACATAACACAAGCTCTGCTTACTTGAGACTAGACGGCGTTGTGTGATAATTGTGGAATATTATTATTATATTCGCAATAAACGATTGAATATGAATTTGAATTCGTCTAGTGGTCGAAACGTGGGTGCTGAGCGTGAAATCCCGGGTTCGATTTACGGGCCGGGCATAATGTTTTTGGTTTATTTTTTCTTGTGACTTTCTCTTTATCAACTCGACATTTAAAATTGTGTCTGGTTGATAGGCTGACCACCTACATAATGTAATACACAGAATTTAATAACAGCATCGATGAAATGTGGGTACATCTCTGCCCACCCTTCCGAGAAATACAGGCGTGATATTATATTATGTTTAGCAAGGAAATAAACCATTACTTTGGTGAGTGAACAATCTATTTCATAGCGAGAAGCTTAACTCGCCATAACACGAAAATTGCTGCACGATTACTAATGACCGTATGATCATTAAGTACGCAAACCGAATACGCACACTAACAGTTGGGATGAAGCAGCGAAATTGATAATGATCTCTAAAGGCGCATACAGACTATCTGATAGGAGCTTTGTAGGTTTGACATAAGACGTAAATATGGCTGATTGGCCACTTGACACGACACGACAACTTCTTTTTTAATATTCGAAGAATACCTATAACTATATTCATATAATAATTATTATTTATTATGCCTGTCTGCCATCATGCTGTTCATTGCAGGGCAAAGGCCTCCCTTCCCTCCATCCATTTTCTGTCGTTTTTTTGCAATTAGATGCCAATCCTTCTGGTATGAGTCCAACTCATCCCGCCATCTCCTTCTGGGCCCACCGCGATGCTGTCTCCTGGTATCCGGAACCCACTCTCTATACCAAAAAAAGTACAGTCTTAACTGAATCTATCTTCTTTTAGATAAATAAGCAACATATATATGACCAATTTAAAATGAAAAAAGAAGACAAGGGCAGTCGCGGATCTACGATTTTTTCTTATTTTTCTTTTGGATGACTTTGGTAGTGGTTCCCCTCTCTCCAGCGTTTGAGATAAATGACTTAAAAAACTCACAAATAATATATTGGTATTATGAAAGAAGAAAGAAACTGCCGTCCGGGGCGGGTACCCCACCCCCCTCCCCCCTCTTAGATCCGGGGCTGGACACAGGAAGGTTGGAAGGTTTATGGATTAAGTGAAGCAGAAAGTAGGAATCGTGTTGTATTAAGAAATCAAAATGAAAACAGAGGATACAGAGCAATACTCCAACAACAAGAGCTAAGCTCTTAAATTGAAGAAGAAGGAAAAGGCATTAGTACACTCACAAATTAATGAACACAACAAATGAATGTACGATTACTAATGACCGAATGAATAACTACGCCAACCGTAGTAATAATACGCACGCTAACAGCTGGGATGAAGCAGCGAGATTGATTATGATCCCTAAAGCACATACAGAGCAGCGGCGGCGTAACTTTATTGAATAATGTTACATAAGGTTTTTGTAACATAGCATCACGCCTGTATTCCCTGAAGAGGTAGGCAGAAGTGTACACAGCTAGTACACCCACATTTCACCAATGCTTTCATTAAGTGTTATGAAATAGGTGGTGAACCTATTGCCATCTACCTTGCACAAATCAGAATTCAGGGGTGCTATTGTCAATTTTTTAACAGAAAAACCCATCAAGGCTTTGCCCGACTCGGCAATCGAACTCAGGACCTTATGCTCACGTTAGACCAACGAGGCAGTTTTTTTATGTTACAAAATGTAGTATCCTGGTGATACAGTCCTGGTTTTTGAGCAACTGATTCTGATTTGTAACTTGGCATATCGATCCGATCACTGATCGGCTTAGAGGACCAAACAGGAGACGGCTTCTGACAAAATATCGATCAAATTTGCTTGCTACTTTTGGCGGGTGGTGAGGTAACACACAAGCACAAAAGAACTTGCACTAAAGCAACAATAGCTCTCGTCATTACATTAACAGTATAAATAAACACACATAAAAAATTTAAACACGAACATAAAAATGTGTCACACACTATTAAAATCATGTACTATCATTGTAACCATACAGGTATAAGGTATAAAGGTATTTTATTGGGAATCATATTTCAGTGGCGAAAGGGTACGCACGCAAAAACTACTCCAGCACTAATTCCTTCAAGCTGATCTGTAGTACAGACCTTTTCAAACTCAAACTCAAACTCAAAGTCTTTATTTGCTTTACGTACTCACAACAATACGAAAGATTTAAAAAAAAGCGCAGATCAATCCGTCATCGCACGCAGTAGACACATAACCCCCCACGCACTCTGATCAGGAAATTCCATTAACATGCAAAAATAACAAAGGTACCAATTAACCCTCCGCCGCTGCCGTCCCCAGGGCACTTTTAACATGGATACGATCCAACCCGCAAATAGCTAGCTTAATGCTACACGTTTATAAACTTTAAGGCGTATTGTGTATGATTTTATATATTGAGATAATTAATTTTATTAAAAGGATGTGTTGGTTTCTGCTCTAAATAATGGACGCGAGTTGGAATTGCCAATGGGGCCAATAAACAATAGATATGTGCCTCAGTTTTTTGCGACCAATTTACTACACAATAATTAAAACTATTTAAAACTAGATTAATCTCGTATTATGATTTTTGTTTTTCCTGACAGATGAATTACTGGAAATCGCAAATCAATCAATTATTTATACTATAATATCACCCCGAACGAGAAATCTGTAAGGTTATGTGGACACCAAAATCTTCTTTCTCTATTCTTGCTTCTATAAGAGGTCTTCGAGAATAATAATAATATATTTAATATTACTATATCACAGGCAAAGTTTGTGAATGTGTATGTAGGGTTTTTGTTTTTAAAAACGTTGCCCATTACTACGAATTTCTTCCTGTATCGTGAGTGCTTTTACAGACACATAATTTCACATACACACACCCAGACCTGCACCAATTATCTGTAGATCATACAAATGGTTGCTCGACCACGGTCAATCCCAAAGAATGCGCGTGAGTAATAACCGTTAAACAATGATTAATATGAAGGTATTTCTCACTGAGTGCTATAAGCTTAAACATTTCAAACGTGTGTATCACAGTTTTTGCAGAAGGAGTAGTTTGGATAACAAATGTTTTATTATGTACTAAAATATCTCGAGCAGCATACATATCACAATAGGCCCTTGTCCATATACGTCTAAAATTCAAAAGTTTTCTATAAAACCGACGTCCACAGAGATGTTATCGTTAAATATATACTGCACTGGTATAAACATGATACTTTCGTCCTCGATCCTTCGACATGAACCGAGCAATTTCGCGACCGTCATTTATTTTTCAGCCTTGGAACATACAGATGTGGAATAACTCATGGAATAAAATATTCATATCAATCAATCTGCTTAGCCTTTCACCAAAAAAGTTAAACTGTGTCGTGACGTCATTTCGAGATATGAGGCTTGACTATACCCATGTCAAGTTATAATAATATCTGTCAAGCTAAGTCAATTAGCGAAGACAATTTTAATCACGGATAACATTATGAATTCTTGGAACTTCAAAATGATTGTGTGTAGAATTTCCTTGTGAAACGAAAATGTTGCTTCTAAAAACTGTCCAGCCTTTTCCTAACCACTTTGGGGTCGGGTTCCAGTCTCAACGGATGCAGCGTAATCCCGTTTTTGATATGGAGTGACTGTCTATCTGACCTCTACAATCTAACCCAGTTACGGACTAACACTATATCTTGGGGTAAGGCTTTAGGTAGGTTATCTGACTTTCAGGCAAATGATTACCTGTAATAACCTGACCCGATCATAAATCATTGTTTGATCAACCGAAACTGATGGCTGAACGTGCTCTCCGAGACACGTATGCTACATAAAGCTGCTTAAAGCAGTATGATAAACCTTTTAGACCCAATACTATCTATAATATCCACGAAGACTTTTAGTAGGTACTTACTACATACTCAAATTGCTTCGTAAGTTATAAGCACGGCACAATTAATTCTCGCTTACATGTCCAGCACCTTATAATCCAGGACGATAACAATAGCATCAATGTTGGAACCGCTCATCGAATGAGGTAACTCGTAGATAAATTTCATTGGATAAATGCTCTATTATTTAATAAAGATACCTCATATACCTGTGTTTAAAAAAATTGATGTATAACCAATAGGAGATAGGCTTAAAGAATTGTACCTATACCACATTTGCAAAGAACCGTGGTCGTTTTCCTGGCTTTTTTTAGAGGTGGTCGTATTTTAGAGAGGGAAGCCATTATTACAATACCTACAAAATTATCTAAACTAGATTTGTAGATACAGATAAATCTTTGAAAAGCATTAACGCATGCTTAGCGAACCTTAGAGTTATACATTTTTGTGGAAAAATAATACGGTCGCGAACAGGATTCGAACCTGCGCATCCCGGATCAGTACTACTACTACTTCTACTCAGCCAGTCGAGATGGCTTAGTGCTTAGAGTGCCTGGAGTATTTATCCGGGAGCCGCAGGTTTGATTTTTTTGTTTGATTGGTTGGGCTTGTTCGCGACCGTATTCTTTTTCCACAAAAATTGATAACTCTAGATTTTGTAGTATCAAATGTTGATTTTGAAAATAACTTTTTGTTTTGTATGGATTAAAAAAGTCCATTCATCATACATACTCATTCTTTGAGTCTGATGGACTCAAAGAATGAGTATGTATGATGATTAGAGGTTTACCTACTCGTATATTCGCTTTTAAAGTCACCGGAACAACTGTCAGTCACCTGTAACGATCACGTCACCAGTATTAAAATGTGGAACAAGAATTCGGAATAGTGAGCAGAAGTCAGAGCGCATGGAGTAGTTATCCGGGAGGCTCAGGTTAAAATCCAGCTCGTGACAGTATTTTTCTTTCCATGAAAATGTATAAAACTTTGGTGAAACTTTATTGAATCTTATATCTTATTTATAAATAGACCGGAGCGTCAAGCACAGAATTAACACAGGGTGGATGAAGTGGCGGCAGGTCACGGGAACTATTTGTGACCCCCGAATCCCCCTTATACTTAAGGGGAAAATTTATAAAACAATTATTAGACCTGCTCTCTTGTATGGTTCAGAATGTTGCCCCACGAAGGGAATGAATGAAAGACAACTATGTACACTACTACAGTATCTTG
This sequence comes from Xylocampa areola, assembly GCA_935421205.1. Classification (NCBI taxonomy): domain Eukaryota; kingdom Metazoa; phylum Arthropoda; class Insecta; order Lepidoptera; family Noctuidae; genus Xylocampa; species Xylocampa areola. Next base: position 17,930,573 of record OW285204.1, read on the forward strand.
ATTTTTCTTGTGACAAATCAAGTCCCAACCAAACAAAGTCAAGTCACAAGAAAAATCTATCTATCTACTGTGAGCGATTACTGCGTGCATCGGAACACCTTTTAGTTTATATTTCGATAAATATGTAAAATTGTATCTCTAAAATTAAAACGACTGTGACCTCTGAGTTTGTTTCGGTATTTCTTCTCAGGGATAGTCTTAGGAAATACCATCGCGATTTAGTTTTAAATATGTATCAGAGACAAAAATAATTTTATGATTTTATCAATTATAAATGTACGGTAGACTGAAATAATTTTAAATAAACTGTTGAGACACCTGACACCTCAGTCCTCCTGCGACCACGAACGCTGCAAAGTTTTCGAAACGTCAGGAAAAACAAAAAACAATAATACACGCGATTAATCCGGTTAAAAGTTGTTTCATTATAATATTACTTAATGTTTGTGGGAATCATGTAAGTACCAAAAAGCATTAGTTTTTGCGGTTATCTAGTTTTAGTAGTTAGTTTAATCACTAGAAATAATAACACTGATACTTTTGTAGTCCGAGGTATGAGTTCAGCCTCATTCCACAAAACGACAAAGGTAACTATTAAAAGGTAACTATTTGACAGCGCGGTTGGCGCAGTGGTCGAGAGACCGACTGCTGCGCTGCGTGTCGCAGGTTCGATTCCTGCACGGAGCAAATATTTGTACGATCTATGGATAATTGCTCCGGGTCTGGGTGTTTGTGTGCTTGTGAGATTATATGTCTGTAAACGCACCCACGACACAGGAAGAAATTCCTAGTGTGGGGCAAAGTTTTTAAAAAAAGAAAAAGAAAAAAAAAACTAAATAAGGTATGAAAATTAGGTTCCACTAGCTCATAATTTGGCTCTCATATTAAGATTATTAGGCACACTATTCTAAACGAGCAAAATACCAAAATGATCTAATAGTAATATGACCCTTTGGCTATCTACCGCTCACGATACCCAGAATTTTGAAATCTGCGAGGTTTTTGATCTTCGACTGAGATTTTTTTGGTATCTAAGAAAACTAGCGGAATCCCACACTGATTTATAACTGTAACCTCTTTAATACACTAATAATAGATAAATAAAAAATAAAGTTTGCCTTTAATTGTCCCACTGCAGGGCAAGGGCCTCTTCTAATACAGAGAAGGGTTTGCGATTTCAGACTACGATGTTTTCCTTCACCGTATGTCAGTGATGTCTTAGATTAACTAAGAAAGTACATATGACATTGAAAAAGTCACATTGGTACATGCCAGGTTTGAATCCACGAGCTGTGGTTCAGGAGACGGGCCCGTAACCACTCGGCCACCACGACATTATTGATAAATAAAATATGAAGAGCATATGAAAAAAATAATTTACATAGGCCTTAGATAAAGTACCTACACTAAATAAACATGCCTAGTAAACAGGATAAAACATTTTATTAAATACAAATAAATAAAATTTAAGTATCTCTTTGTGGTGTCAAAATATATTTTTTAAGCTCATACAGTTATTTGCACGATACCTATGCCTAAAAATTTGTATTTAAAAATGTTGTCTGTCTGTTCCGGCTAATCTTCAAAACGGCTCGACCGATTCTGATAAGATTTTACTGGCAGTTAGCTGACTAGATGAGGCATAACTTAGACTTATAATTATACGCGGGTGAAACCGCGGGGCACAGCTAGTACCAAAATAGGGCAGCCCGGCCACGCTTCACTCAATCTGTCATTTATTCTAAATAAACTAAACGACCCCTTTGAAAACACTATTCTATTAAAATGCAACATTGTGTAAAAATTTCGAGTCAATCTCAAAATATAGTTGATGCTACATTTCGAGTTTTACGGACACAAATAAACGGAAGCTGAATTGAAGATGCTACCGTCAGCAAACATAATGATTCATTTTCGATACAGGAACTAGTCCTCAGGTAACGAAATAATAGATAAACTTTTTGTGACAATCAAACAAGCTTGTGTATGCACAATCTGGTCAAATTAGTGTGAAACCTGAAATACCAAGTTTGGTCACAAGTTCGTATAAGAAATGAATAATCACGATTCTAACACACCTATTTCGCTTGTCGGCTGGTCGGTTAACATAAAAAGATGTGAATAGAAAAAAAATGAATGAGTGAGTTGGAAATATTAAATTAGTGATTTTACAGATATATCAGCTAATTATTTTATTTTAATAAAATTTCATAAAAAATATATTAACCTCTTTGTGCATACCTACTCGTAGGCTTAGGTTGCACTTGACCTGTCCTTTTTTGAATGACCGTTATTTGGTTGCGATACCTTCACCGTAAAGTCCCGTCAATTTTAATTACATAATAAAGTAGCACACGTTCACATGGGTCAGCAATACGTAACACTAAAATGTAATATATTATATTAGTCAACTGTGCACCGCCCACCCGCAAATTGTTGCACATACCCAAGCGATGAAAAATTGCAACTACCACCACCATCTACTCTAGTGTCCCCCCCCCACGGGTCATCATCAGGCGCTGTTATGCAGATAGTGCAGTGTGCGCCACCGAGCAGACCAGACGCAGCCGTGTGAACAAATCTATTCTGTATCAGTAAAGCAAGACTTCTGCAAATAATCTATAAATAGTACGAGACGTATTGTTACCGGCAAGCCTCGTGATCACTTCGCGACAAATGTCTAGCAATATGTCGTGGAGCTGTCGCGCGACAAGTATACAAATGTCGACATGTCTCCCGCGACACTGCGACACGGCGCCGCATATTTACATTCTTACTAGCGAGTCACGATTGCCGGACGTCGAGCGATGTGAAGCCCGAGATTGATATTACAAGAGCCCAACAACTTACATATAAAGTATTTCCATAGTATGTATCCTCCGAAGGGGTAGGCAGAGGTGTACACAGCTGTACACCCACATTTCACCAATGCTGTTATTAAGTCCCACGTAATAGGTGGTGAGCCTATTGCCATCTACCGGGTATAATTGCAACTCCTTGCTGCTCCTGAGAATTTCCTAACAGAAAATCTCCAGAGCTCGTTTTCCTAAGACTACCCGATGACTAGCGGCTCCGTTCTAGTTTGAAACTAGTCGGGCAATCCTGAAAAATGCACGTGAGTAGTAACCGATGAACCATAATTGACATGATTATAGGCATAAAAACTGACCAGATTGCAAATGTACACATCCTAGTGTGGTACTAAGTAAGTCTATAATGTGATGAAGCGTAAATTTTTTCTGTCTTACTGCCTATCGCTTACAATATAATAGTACTTGGATGACCGAGATAGCTCTGTTTTTTTTTGATAAAACGACGTTTTCTATCAATGAAACCTAGCTAGATCGATTTATCGCCCCCGAAGCCCCTGCATACTAAATTTCATGAAAATCGGTTGGAGCCGTTTCCGAGATTCAAATTATAGACAAGAATTGCTCATTTAAACGTATTAGATGAGTTCTAATGGACGATTTAGAAGCATTTTGTAGGTAGGATTTATAAATTTTTCGGTCGGTATACATTTTTATTCTCTCACTTAGCCAATAATTCCCAACGACTCATCAACAGGCATGAGAACCCACGGAATTATCTAAAAGCTCCCCTGAATGCGTGCCGCGGATACGCAAGTTTTTGTTGGTCCTGTGAAACGAATTATTCCTAAACATGGAATTATCTTCAAGCTATAGCTAATTAAAACTGTGAAGTCATCCGAATAGAGGGGTGCGTTGACGTCGTCATAACTTAATTATATATATAATCAAGTATACGAAAACAGACGCGGCAAAACGCAGAAACCCCATCAACGGTGCAGACAGAGTGTGAAATTGAATCAACGCAATATTTTTAAATAATATGCTACTCTTTTTTATAAGATAGCATGTGACTCGCAACGTCTCCGCGGGCTCAGCTCATGACTAAAGGCTCCGTTCGAGTTCGAAACTAGTCGGACAATCCCGAAATATGCACGTGAGTAATAACCGGTGATATAATAAATAAACTAAACTTTTTTATATATAATTTTGAGATTATGGGAATATAATTGACAAATGCAGCTATTAATAGGTTTTTCTGTGAAATTTGCAGTAGCAGCCCGGAGTTTGGAAATGTGCCCGTGGATGGCGATAGACTCATCATCTAACATCATACATCGGACTTCATAACAGCACCGGTGAAATGTGGGAACACCTCTGCCAACCCCTTCTGAGAATACAGGCGTGATGCTATGTTTTTTAGTTTATGTAGTTGAGTTATATTTCAATAGCCCTTAAAATAATCTCCAAGACTTTATATTATAGAGATAGACTATAGAGCGTATAAAACTAAACAAAAATAATTTCATCTTATTTCCATGCACAGAAATATAATCTTAATCTTCCTTAGAGGCGAATAACAGCCTCCTAATGGTTAAATAATGAGATTTTTTCATACTTCAAAGAAGGACGAGTTTATAAAATGCGGCATTCTAATTAGAAGGTAGTGTGTCGAGATCCTTTTTTTACTTTTTTATGGTTAACAGGAACCACACAGAATTATAACAATAAATATAATATCTTAGAGGAACCATCTGATTTTGACGCCTAGAGTTGTTTTGTTTTTACTTTGTACTTAAACAATTAAGTCAAGCGTAAAAACAAAATTCTGAACATTTAAATTGTACATTTCAATATTTTTAATTTCACAAAGATTTATAACTTTAGATTTTAGTAGAGATGGTGCGTTTGAAAGATTTATCTGTCGGTCACCTGTATACGGACTGAATAGATAGCAATGACGTCACCAAAAGACGTGTTAAAATGTGGAAGAGGAATTCGCGGTAGTGAGCAGAGGTCGAGATGGCTTAGCGGTCAGAGCGTCTGGAGTATTAATCCGGGAGGTACAGGTTCGAATCCTGCTCACGACCGTATTCTTTTTCCACGAAAATTTATAACTTTAGATTTATCTATTATATTTGCAAGTTTTATCTTAATCAGTTGTAAAGACCAAACATTTTGATAATTTGGACCATTTTATTATTACAAAACTCAATCCTGTATTAATTATTATCATAAGTTAAAGTTTTTTTTTTAAGTGGCTTACTTTATTTCTGCTTTACATTCAACTCGCCTACGTCATAAATTGTTGTTAATCCTTTAATTTTTTGGTCATAATAACCCTCGTCTACTCCGGTTAATGGGAGGATAATGCCATAATATGATAAACCGTCTACCGGTCTGCGGTGGTGAGAAACCGTATGATTAGCGCGTTCCCTCATTATTCGTTTATTTTGGAAATACCCATTTTTTCCCTACACCTTCGAAGAAACCCTTTGTATGAGATTAGTGGTATTTTTCTTTATTTTTAATCAACAAACGTGTTGTTCAAGAAAAGGGATGTATTTGGTTTGTATGTATATGTGCGCTTCATTGGTCCATCCTAACTCCCAAACTCGTCATAGGATTTCGACAAATGATACCTTAATTGGGCATGCATGAAAAAAATAAGGTATGTTTTTTTTTTATCTTTTAATATTTATCTTATTATGAGAAAGTAATTTGGTTATTTTATTTTTTAGACTATTATAATTTTTTTTATAGTTTTTTAAAATATTTGTCCAAATTACGTAATTTGTTCAGATTTTTTTAACACACCTAGTTTCTAAACGGACAGCTGTCAGTTTCATGTCAGTTGGTAATGTCAAATGAAGGCCACAAACGTCAAACCGACAAGTGTTGCCAGCAGTATTACAATTTTGATGTTTATTAATATAAAACGCATGTTTTTTAAGTTTTTGGGCATAGATCTATTTTGATATACTTGTAAAAATATACATAGTAATCTTAGTTCAAAAAATAAAATACATTCGTATCATGAAATGCGATTTTAGTTGAAATAGCTTCACTATAAAAATGCCAGAAAACATTTCCTTCTAGTAGTCTAGCATCACTAAAAATGACAAATGACCTTCAGTCCACAGATAATATAAAATATGAACATGTGACGTCACTGCAAGTGACTTAAGGTGAAATGAAGGTTATTAGTTATTTTTGCCTTTTATTTTCTAATCTCTTACTTTTATGAGTGGAAATTAACAAAATATAGCACATAATCAAAAAATCTCCATATGGTTTTTCCGTTAGCACGTCTTACAAAAAATCAGGCATGCCCAATTGTATTGTTTTTTTTTTTAAATAGAAAAGTTTTTTTTTCTATGTTTGTATAGATATCCTTTTTTAGATAATAATTGTTCTTCTAATATAGGTAATATGCCTTTCGAACAGCTGTTATACGTATGTTGAAAAGCATTTGTTGTTTTGGCAGTGTCGAGGTAGCTTATTTGTAGAGCAATTGGATATTTTTTGTTGCGTTGTTTTCTATCCACAAATAAATATAAATTTAGAGTACGAAAGATTTCGATTATATGCCCGAATTCAACATATAGCATCACGCCTATATTCCCCGAAGGGCAGAGGTGTACATTTATTTATTTATTTACATAGTTGTACACCCTCATTTCACCAATGCTGTTATTATGTCCCATGTATGTGGTGAGCCTATTGAATTTATTCCACACTCCGGGCTGCTATCGAGAATTTCCTAATAGAAAAATCCAATAACACTTTGCCCGACCCGGGAATCGAACCCAGAACCTCATGCTCAACAGTCGCACTTGGGACCACTAGACCAACGAGGCAGTTCTGAATTCAACAATAGTCCTTAAATTTGACTGTAATATACTGAGTTTCCTTTTATATTCCAATTCCGAACCCATAGTACAAATCTAAAATAATTACAATTTAAGCCTTAATTTGTTATTATTGTTTATTTCCAAGCTGTTTTTTATATAATACGAGCTATGCCCCGCAAACGTTATTCTGCCAAATAAATTTTCTGGATGAAGCCACACTTATCACCTAGAGGTGTAACAAAAAGCCTACCACCTATTCTAGGACCAACAATATATACACAAAAAAAAAACATAAAAATCGGTGAAGCTGTTTCGGAGGAATTCGATAACAAACACGACTTTTTTATATATTAGATTTATTCCGAAAGAAAAAATAATACATAAAATAAACTCAACAAACTCTACATACATAACACAAGCCATTTAATAGCCATGTCGTAAACTTTCTTGACCTCTGGCTAAATTTGCCTACAAAATCTAGTAGCTATCCAAAATTACGTCACCGAAAATAGTGGTGTGTATATACGAAACTTGCTGATAGAAGCGAGATGGGGCAGCCAAAACAGAGTACTACGCATGCGCGAAGCCTCCCCTAGTCTGTCTGTTCGTTAACCTCACGTGTAGGGTTGCTACTTGCTTGCTAATCATGAGAATATTAATTACAGGATTTTTTGGGACGTTTTGGTTCAAGTAGGGTCGTATTTTTTTTTGATTTCTTCATTGATTTCTCATAAGGATTTGAATTCGTATCAGTTTTGTATATAAGCAGTTATAGCCTAATGTTATGACTGTTGGACTGGCAAGTCCAAGACCGCAGGTTCGAATCGAAGGCAAATACAAATAGGTCATAGATCGATGAACTGTAATACGCAATTTCGATAATGTTTATTTATGTTATACAAAGTAATCTAGATCACTCAGTTCTAATTGAAAATAAATCTAATCGCTTAATTAATTATAGTGTTCAGACAAAGCTTAATAGACAAGATATTTACCATAAACATCTCTCAGCTCACCTATTTACAAAATTAAACAAATAGCATCGGTAATTTTTAAAAAATTCAAATAAAAAAAATTGTTTTCTAAAAACTCAGAAGTTAATCTAAAATATTTTAATATTAAGTCCAAATCGCCTATTCTGTTAATTTATATTAGGCACTAAGCCAAGTAAGAGGCCTACTAGACTTGAGAAGACGGAAAAGAATATTATTATCAATTTCAAACTACAGTACAATTACATAAAATCTTGAATTTCTAAATAAAAAAATGATTTAAAAAAAAACTGTACACGTTTGTAGTATTTAAAAATGTCTACAAATTAATGTAAATCTTCTTAAAAACGCTAACAGACGAAGATTTAATGATGATAAGATTTCTATATCTTTATGATCACAACCAATTTTTTTTACCGCTTCTAAACGAAAAAAAATAAAACGATTAAAATATGTGCACGAAGATATCACATATATTTTTTATTTCTCGTTTTAATGTATTTGAATGCGTTTGAAAACGGGTTAAATGACCCCTTACGTAATCATTTTCTTATAAATACATGTAGGCACGGTATCGGTGTATCTCAATACATAATAGGTTTATTGCACTCCAAAAGTATTATTAAAGTACCGATCTATATTTTTTTTTTAATAAAAAAAAATGTTGATGGAAAAAAAACAAAAAGAGCAGTAAAAGCTGATGAAATTAATATTTTGATAACACTTTTTTCCGATTCAAACCAAGGAAATAAAAACTAGCATTTAAAAAGCAGGAAACAAAAATAGGCATAAGATAAAAATATTTTTTCATACCTAATAAATACATTGACTCATATAGACTAACCGATCATAAGTTACTTAGTTTGTGCAGTAAGTCTGGGGCCTAATTCTGCTAATTTGCCAATGCTTCAGTTGAGTGTCGATAGTGTGTCGATGGAATGATTTTAGTTAATTGGTAGTCTGCTAGCTTAATAAGACCACCGGTCTAACTAAAATCATTCCATCGACACACTATCGACACCCAACTGAAGCATTGGTAAATTAGCAGAATTAGGCCCCTGAGTTTTTTTGACACTTTGACAACCCTACATGGGGATGTAGGTATGCAGTAGCGAGGAAACGTATTTGTCTCGAGCACGGCAAGGTCGGTGAAAAGTAGGAACGCGCGCAACGTCGCGGCGTCGGAGGGTTGACCCGCCATTTTTCTTTACAATTTACGTCACCGAATTGGGTAGAATTATTGTAGGTGCTTAGTATTTAACGGTGGCGCCATTTAGGGTAGAATGTTTTGTTTGATTTTGTACTTAATTTTATTATTGTTACTGAAGAAGGTATTATGCCCTTTTAAGTTCTTGTAGATTATTTGAATACACAATACGTAGTATTTTTCTTTTATTAAAAGCTTTTAATCTGCAGATGAATGGAATCGACATAATAAAAATGCAGAAACATATTAATTAATTATACTCATGTGCTTAAAGTTAGTAATTTATATTATCTTCAAAATGATATTAAATCAGATTATAAATCCATAAATTAAACAGTTTTAGGTATAGGTTAGTAGACTACACAACTGCTAGCATGGGCTAATGTGTGTGTTCCTGGGTTCGATTTCAAGGGTTGGGCAGTGTGATTGGTTTTTTCTGTTAGGAAATCTAACGTGTTATTGGGAATTTCCTAACAGGAAATATTAGGAAATTCTCAGTAACAGCCCGCCGTTTCAATAATGCCCAGAGGTAGTAATAGGCTGACAACCTTTTACATGGGACTTTAATAGCATGACCAACCTCAGACATGCACAGTTATATGACAACAACTGTGACATATGCTTTGGCATAGCTATAGGTGGGGCTGATTTGCCCGCATATGTAGGAGTGCCTTACTTACCCTTAAAGTGAAATCCCTACACGTGGCCCCTGGGTGGTGCAAAATAGGCAAAACAACTCGGTGGGAGGCTTCGGCCGCGGCTGGTTGCCACTGGTTGGGCAGTTGCATCAACTCCCGAACTATCATTCTCCCCAAATCTATCCACTCTACTTGGAGCGAATAAATTTCTTCTGGACCTACGTGCTCCATACTCGGCCACACCGTCGTTTACCATCGGCGAGTTGGTGGCCAAATGTAGATCAATTTTTGATAAAAAAAAAACAGTTGTGTGACAATGACAAGAATAATGGTAAGTCAAAACTCGTGCTAAGTACCTAATCTTTATTTATCTTAGCCAAAGAAGCTAATGAACGGAAACCAGATCAATCGTGACGTCACTGTTTACCGAAACACAGCAGCTAAAGCAGTGAGTACACAGGCTGGCATCAAGGGCACGTAGCCTTACAACGTGTTGGGTTAAAGATCACAATTGTGCAAGAGCATTGACAGGTTGATAACCCATCGGCAGTGAACCGTTCAAACACAGTATTGAAGTTTTTGTGGTGATTGGTGATTGTACATTAAAGTGTTCAAAAGAGGATGAAATTATGGAAACATAATATATTAGCATTAATTAATTCTCTCAACTTTTATTAAATATTCACAAAATTTCAACTTTGTGCGTTGAAATCTTTCTTCTCCTCAATCCTGATATAAGCATTAAAATGCTAGCAACTTTTTTTTTATTTTTACAAAATCTGCGGTGGGTTTTACAACTAAATTTAAATAAGAAGATGGTTGGGTGACCTGTGCTCCTCAATTCCGATATTGTACTATCTCTGTCTCTTTTTTTTTCACGGGTTGGTTGCACCTGACGACGGGATATGTCGGACTCCTACCCACTAAAACCACACGGCCATTTTAGTACATAAAGAACACCATTAACTCGAGTAGATCAAACCAGTGCCCCTTCTGTGCTATGCCTTTGGCTCCTCCGGGGAAACAGAACATTTTCCCAAAAACCCTCACAGTGTACGACTGCATGTGAGCATGCACACTACAAGGTCGCTGAGACACAGCGCCCGCGACACGAATTGTCCCCTACCACTTATGGTGGCGAGTGCCAGTGACCAAATAATATTTTACGGCCATTTAAAATTGGGAAGGAGTTCAGGTTTTTGGACGTTAGCACTTAAGAGTCATTTTCATAATTATACGACGGCTGTGTATGTTGGCTTTTCACTAAAGATGATTGCAAGACTGTAATAAAAATGTAAGTCATTCTGCAGAGTGCAGACTTTTTATCAGCTAACTGTTGGTTGCTTCTTTTTATTGTAAGGTTGATGAACAACCCAGTATTAGAGTTTAAACTGTAGACATCATCAAGAACGCCTTCCTCAGGTTTCATCGCTCTTTCTTTCGCCATTTTAAGCAAGTGATGATTAATTTATAATATGCATTATAATAAAACAACTTTTAACCGGATTAATCGCGTGTATTATTGGTTTTTTGTTTTTCCTGACGTTTCGAACACTTTGCAGCGTTCGTGGTCGCAGGAGGACAGGAGTCCTAAAAAAAAGTTAGAAATCCTTAAACAGGGCTGACAGTCAATAACCATAAGTATTACATCCAAATATATCTGTCCTTTGTAAACATTACACTGGAAAGGCTTTCGCTGACACGGAAAAGGAGGCACGGTCTCGACTTTCAACAACCAAGGGTCAACCCTAATTAGAGATACGGTCCACTGGAGCTTGCTTTTGTTTTATTCCTTATCTAAGGGTCAAAGGAAATATAGGCTTTTGGCACAGTTTACGAGTACAAATGACTAATGCAGACACTGTATGGGTAATATTTAAGTATGAATGTGGATATGCGTAGAGGAAGACAGAGGAAACGATGGATGGATAGAGCCAAAGATGATATGGCTAGAAAAGAATTGACTATCGAGATGACGGCTAACATAGATGTATGGAAGAAAAGGACTTGCTGCGCCGACCCCAATTAAATTGGGATAGTGGCTGGACGATGATGATGAGTGTAGCTAATATTTCTCAACATTTAGTCATTCATAATAGTTTAGGATCAGAGTAAAGTTGGTGATATGACAAGGAAGTTTGAGTAATGTGGATGGCTATAAGAGTAGAGAAAGACAGGGCAAACGATGGATTGTGTTGTGAATTACATTGAGGTCGGCTTCCAATCAAACCAGATGCAGCTCAATACCAGTATTTTACATCGAGCGACTGCCTATCTGACCTCCACAACCCAGTAACTGGGTAACACGATATCTCGTGGTATGACTGGTTGTCAGACTTTCAGGCCTCTCACTACCCGTAACGGCTGTCATAGATCTTAATTTGACAACCGGGACCGACGGCTTAACGTGCTCATCAAGTCACGGAGAAGTCTCGGTACGAAATGATGGTCTTCCATCCACAGACCAACCGCGGTAAGCGCAGCTTAACAACCTGGAACGGTTGATCTGTGCGGCTGTTACTTAGCCACGAGCCCTTCCATGTTCACACTTATAAACGAACTAAATTCCTAGCTACGGCCGTGAGGTGAAATATGGGTGTAAAACTGTGTACCTACACTTCTGTCTAACCCCACGAAAAATACAGGCATGATGCTTTGAAGTTAAATAAAAGCTTATGTTCTTCCTACAGCTAGATAGCGCGAATCAATGAGATTCATGGAGTAACTGTAAAGTTCGCCTTACACGTTCTTTCCGTCGTCACGACTTCCAAATCATGTGATAGAGTGCTACGTGTAGCGTTGCCAGGCGTTCGGATAAAGCCGGACACAGTCAGGCTTTTTGGTTGCGTGTCCGGCCAAATTAGGCGCGTCGTCAGCATGTTCTTTTTTAACTTTGACCATTTTTATTTACATTAAGAAGATTTTGTGTTAAATTATAAAGAACTTTGTTTTACTTACAAACAATGATATCATGTTATACCATAACATAACAACATAACATAGCATCACGCCTGTATTCCCCGAAGGGGTAGGCAGAGGTGTACACAATTGTACACCCACATTTCACCAATGCTGTTATTAAGTCCCATGTAATAGGTGGTGAGCCTATTGCCATCAACCGGGCACATTTCCAAACTCCGGGCAGCTACTGAGAATTTCCTAACAGAAAAACTCAATAACACTTTGCCCGACCCGGGAATCGAACCCGAGACCTCCTGCTCAGCAGTCGCGCTACGGACCAAAAAAGTGTAAATAAATAAAAAAAAGGGGAAAAGGCCGGACACCCTGTCCGGCCTTTTCACCCAAATGTCCGCTTCACGAGTTGGTCTGTCCGACTTTTCGGTTGTATGACCTGGCAACCCTAGCTACGTGTATCGCTAACAATACGATGCCTGACCACGTACAAGGATTTAATTATATTATAATGGGTACATTTAAAAGATAAAAAAGAATGCTTAATGTGAGTCCTCCTGCGATCACGAACGCTGCAAAGTGTTCGAAACCTCAGGAAAAACAAAAAACCAATAATACACGCGATTAATCCGGTTAAAAGTTGTTTTATTATAAGAATGCTCAACTAAAAAAGCATTAAGAAAAGTTTTAAGTTTAATTTTTTGCCATTTACAGGTTTTGTCAAGATGTAACTCGCAGTCTTTCGATATATTTCTTTAAGTTCAGAATAGGTCAACACGTTTTAATTTTAAAATTATTTAGTCCTAGACTATTCCAGGTTCAGTCACCTGTATAGGGACCGAATAGATAGCAATAACGTCACCAGAACCAATATTATAATGTGGAAGATTTCGGAGTAGTAAGCAGAGCTCGAAATGGCTTAGTGGTCAGAGTGCCGGGAGGCGCAGGTTCCAATCCTGCTCAAGATCGTATTTTTCTTTCCACAAAAATTTATAACTTTAGAGTTCGATACGCATGCGTTAATGCGTTTGTATCATTTATTTACCAGAGTCATCAAAATATCATCTTCTAACTACCTAATCTATATAATAATACATACCAAACCTACTATCATAAAATTGTACTATTTCTGTACAATCAATATTTTTCCAAAATTTTTATTACCGTATATATATAGTATCTATGAGTTTATGGGAGGCAACACAATTTTTGGAAACGTCGTCTTTCTGTCCGTTCGAACGCTTATAACTTAAGAACCAGTTGACCGATTTTGATGGGGTTTTCACTGTAGCGTAGCTTAATGGCTTAAGCAATATCATTAATTTGTTTTATCGCGTTATCACTTTTAATAGCTGAGCAGTGCCACATATCTTTGTACATTACTATATACTAACAGGAATTAACGCGCAATAAATACCTTCGATTCGCTTGACGTTTCGTCCAGGTTGCACTGATCGTGGTCACAAGCAGACTGATCTGCTGGAATCGAAGGTATTTATTGCGCGTTAATTCCTGTTAGTATATAGTAATATCATGCAACGCGATAGTTTAAAAGTTAATATCTTTGTACATTTCAATAGATTAAATGTACAGTTGGAAAATGTACCAATTTAATTAAGACTTTCACAGCAACAAATACATATGGTTAAACTAGAATATCAGTTAATATCATAAATTACAAACACTACCACCTGTTCGTCGTAGCAATCCCGAAAATTCGTACGCAACGATTTGGATCCACGTTTATTATACGAACTCCCCAATCTTCCGTGTTTCCTAAGAAATACAAGCCCTAGAATGAAGCTCACTGCCGCTTACGTCTTTCGTGACAAATATAATCTAGACTGCCTCGTTGGTCTTGAGTTCGATTCCCAGGTTAGGCAGTGTTATTGGGTTTTTCTGTTAGAAAATTCTCAGTAGCAGCCCGGAGTTTGGTATTGTGCCTGGTAGATGGCAATAGGCTCAACATCTATTACATGGACTTAATAACAATGGTGAAATGTGGGTGTACAACTGTGTACAGTTCTGCCTACACCTTTGGGGAATACAGGCGTGATATTTTGTATGTGAAAATCTGGGCATATTCAAGGCTAGAGTGAATAGATTTCTTCTGGATCTATGTGCTCTATCCACGGCCACACCGTCGCTTACAATCAGGCGAGATGGTGGCCAAACGTAGATCCATGTTTAAGAAAAAAAAAAACATTTGCAGTAACTGAACAACAAATAAACAATCCTAATTACTTTCTACATAATTGATCGACTAGTTTTTTTTACAAAATCGAGTCAAGCTAATGTGCGCACGAGTCATACATCGCCACAGTTCAGCAATAGAACTAAACTATGTTACAACAGCTAAGATACATATATGCAACTCCTAATAGGTGTAAGTCACGCCTGCGCCCGCGCTCGTGACATCTGACGTTCTCGAATCGTATTAACAATGACCTTAGGAAATGCAATGCCGTTGTCAATGAAGGTTCAATGACCTACAGATAAATGTTTCAACATTACCGCATACGTAGAGCATTCTAAATTTTAAATTTGGAGTCATTGTATAGATGAAGATGACGTCATCATTTGAAGTATTAAATGTGAAATAAGAATAAATAATAGTGAGCAGAGGTCGGGATAGTTTGTTGCAGGTTCAAATCCTGCGCATGACCGTATTTTTTTTTCCACTAACATTTATAACTTTTGAGTTGGCTACAGATGCGATGATGCATGTGAAAGGTTGATCTGAAATTGTTAAGGTGATTGTACCTGTACAACATTGTATTAACTGCAAAGTTAGTCGTGTCAGTTCAATCAGTTGTATAGGCACTGAATAGATAGCAATTACGTCACCATAAGACGTTACCAAAGTGGAAGAAGAATTCAATTCGGAGTAGTGAGCAGAGGTCTGAATGGCTTAGTTGACAGAGGGCCCGGAGTATTTATCCTGGAAGCGCAAGTTCTAATCCTGCTCAATCCCTGCTCCTGCGGCCGTATTTTTCTTGCCAGAAAAATTTATCCCGTCATCATATGTCATATGATGCTGTTGGTCAGTGACCCTTCACTGCTTATGTAATTTAATATAAGCAATTTTATTTGCCTTTGTACTGTATTGTGAGATGTCAAGCTGTGTTCCTATTCATCAAGAATTATGGTCATTGCTTAAGCTTCAATATGCCGCATCAATCATTTGCAAGAGCTCGATCGACTGACGAAGATGACATACGATGCGTTGTGCGGCATTGCGTTGTGCGGCATTGCGTTGCATAGATTGGTTGTTTTATACAAATATACTGTCGTCATTATACATCAAACCTATGGTAAAATCATCATCATCATCACCATGCCTTATCATAATCTAATTGGGGTGCGCATGTCTTTACTTCCATTCAGCTCCGTCAGCCATCATCTCGGGAGTCACTCATTTTCTATAAAAGCCATATCATCCTGCGCCGGAAGGCGCTTAACTATCTCCGGTCACCGTGAGCTGCAGGCGGCGGACATGCGTGGTTCGCTGCCCGATCAGCCCCATGCCCGAGACGGCCACGCATCGCGCTTCAGCACGTGCGCCACACTGAAGTTTATGAGCAGACTAACTGTGGCCAGCATGTACAAATCCCGGAGTGTCTGTTAACCGTACTGCTGCGAACCCGGGATTTCAGTAAAGATGACAGTAGAAGTGTGTGATTTTTAGGTGGTAAGAGTGCGGCACAGCGTCTATGACGGAATTTCGATCCATCGTGTCCTCGGTCTTCCTCTACTTGTGTCG
The DNA here is from genome assembly GCA_935421205.1 of Xylocampa areola. Lineage (NCBI taxonomy): Eukaryota > Metazoa > Arthropoda > Insecta > Lepidoptera > Noctuidae > Xylocampa > Xylocampa areola. The sequence goes on from OW285204.1 coordinate 17,946,750, forward strand.
TGATATTCAAAAGATTCCCCGTCACATGATCCTCATTACTCCGCATAATTTTGCATTGGCAAATTTCGACGGAATAGAACGCTACCGACCGTGTGAAGTCGCCTTCAAACGTAAAACAGTAATGAACTCCATAAGATCCGTTGCAAACTGTGGTCGGTAATCAATCGTTAAGATCAAGCAACGCCTGGCGAGGACACTCTAGATGGGTAACTCTCAACTCGGAATCCCATTCCCGAAGTCCCAGACAGGAAATGTAATATAATATTAACTTTTAAACTATCGCGTTGCATGATATTACTATATACTAACAGATCTAAGGTCTAAGTAATTGCACTATCAGTGCAATGGTCGAAACGTCAAGCGAATCGAAGGTATTTATTGCGCGTTAATTCCTGTTAGTATATAGTAATGTAATATAATGTTAACATTTATTTGCATACGTGAATTTTTTTACCCATGACCCCCCCCCCACACACAAATTCCCGAAGTTAGAGCCCACCAAAACCATTTCCTGACCACGGCGTTGGTTTAAAACACACGAAGATCTCTGACTTAATTTCTAATATCCACATTACTTCGAAAAGTCAGTAGTGCATGCCTGGTGTTCGAACTTGTGACCTTTGACTTGCCAGTCCAAAGGTACTACTAGGCTATCACTGCTCGAACTCTGGTTAGTAGATATATTATTAATATTAATGGAATAATAGCAATGCCTTTACTTACAAGCAGTCGTATGTAAATTTATTCATATTTATGACGTAGAACGAAAGACAAACTCAGCATACCCTCACGTCATACATAAACTCACGCTTTTCTTCCATGGGGGTAGGCAGAATCTACAGAACGCCATCTACTACGATCCTTACATACTCCTATTGCTTCGTCCACGTTCATACATCTGACACTATACTAGGCAGATTTTCTGCTAGTAACATACCTTCATCAAATAAGATATACTACAATGCTTTTTAATAATTTTCCAATAAGGAAAAATACGCGAACTCCGTTCATCGGTACACTCCGCAGCATCCCTTAACGTATTGATCGAGAAACCTTAGAAAATACTTTTATTTTGTCACGCAATTCATAGCAGATAGTTATTTTATAAGTGTATATAAAAATATGCTAATTACAAGATTTTAATTAAATATTTTCTTTTATGAAAAATTGCAACGAAGCGTAAACGTATTCACGGCGATTTTTATCCCATATATATATACAGGAGAAAACTCCGTTGTATATATCAGTAAATATAATATTAAAAATACTAATAAAAACGTTCAAGACATCATAACATTTACTGCAGTTACTTAAATAAGAATTAAAACCATTAGCACGTGAAACTTATTAAAATAAGTACCAAACACTTAGAACAAACACACGCAATAATCATACGCAGTAATTAAATCAGGTACGCGACACTAGACCTTAAGAGCATATCTGTTTATCTGCAAAACAAGACTTACCTTAGTAAAGAAAAATTCTGATGAACTAATTCAGCTAACAATCCAACATGACAATACACAACTCACTAACTAGCATGTTCACAACACTAACTCGAGGTCCACAATAGGGGTTTATTTTTATTTTCGTTTCGATATCGACGGCGATAGCGAAGCGAACGCTCTCGGCTCTGTCTCGCGACTGGCCGGTATCGAGCGGGCGACCGGCGACTCCCCGCACCGCTCTAAACCAATTTATAATACATACAGAGGCGCAGCATCCCCTGAAACCTGTACAACCGAAACCCTACTTTACACCCTCGATAATAAAGCCAGTTTTCGTCCGTATTCAAGATGCCGCAGAGGCAAAAACGTCGCCAGTCCTCGCAGAAAAGCCAAGGGTGCGAATTGTGTACGTTTCCTTCGTTTATAATTGAAATCAACGTACAAGGAAGGACTTTCGGCTTGAATATTCATAACATGGGCCAAATTAATTGTCATTGAAGTTTTGCGTGACCTGACAAGTTTTAGTAGTGTATCTTTGAGATTTAAAGTCCTAGACGATATTAATAAAGCACTTAAGGGTACTTTTCACGGAGTACTTGTTTTGCATAATTTTGGCTCACACGTCAGTCTGGCGTCACTTAGAGGGAGGTGCAAAATTGATGATACCATATTTATCGTGTTTAGGGAAGAGCCTTTGTTGGTACGAAATATTTCTGACACGGATCACTTTCAACTGTTATAAAAACACCGCAATTCTTCATGCGAGGGTTATTGTGAGTGATAAATGAACTTAATTATTTACTTACTCAGTAAGTTGTTTATAAACTTAACTTATCATAATACACATAAGTGTATCACCGGAAAAACCTCGGTCTCTAAATCTAAACATGTCAAGGATGTATGTGCAATGTGGGTAGCTTCGAAAGTAATTTTCGAAACTAGTCTTTAAAACAGACATGGAATCTATATTGGTCTAATGGTCGCCAATGGCTGCTGAGCGTGAGGTCCTGGGTTCGATTTTCAGGTCGGGCAAAGAGTTATCCTCTATAAACTAGTGCTGTGAAAATCAATTTGTGAAAGGTTGTAATTAGCAAAATGTTGAATCAAGTTATTACGCCATGATTGTGATTTAGCTGTAAGCTTTACTAAAATAAATAAACAATGATACACGAAGTTCTTGGACACCGCATCATCTGCAAAAAATCCGCCTTTCGCTTCCGGGGGAGGGGGGATTAACATTCTTCTCCACTCATGGCAAGGGGCCAAAAGATCCTGACTCCTTACTCGGTACATTTGAACTATCCTTTATTGCGTCACTCAGAAACTAAAAACGCATAGACGAAAAATTCGGCTTAACGCGCAGATGTAGATGGCTTAGAGGCATAGCATATGACAGTACTCATTTCACATATTGAGATTTTGTAAGTTAGCCCTATGAATTGTTGATGGATAAATACTTTTGAGATAATACACACATCAACACGGTCTTGGGATATTTCATACTCAATTAAATAACTAGAAAAGTACTGGCCGCATTGGAATCTTTTATACACCGATTTGTTTGTAATTTATGTCAGACTAATTCCAAATTCAAATTTTTGAAAATTCTTTTGTTTCGGTGGCCTAAAAATGTCTTGATGTGTAGGAGAGGGAATTTTCATTTGTGCGAAATTTAGAAAACAATACGAATTACATTTAGTTTCAGTATTTTTTTAATTTTTAAACGAAATATAAAGTTAAAATTGAGGTATTGTAGCCATGCAACGCTAACATTTTACGAGGGCGGAGATGTTACGAGCTGTGGGAATGCTGGAAGCTGGGTCTGTTCAGCGTAATGTTGCTGAGGCCATAGGGACCCACCAAAATGTAATTTCAAGATTGTGGATACGCTATCGTGCCACAGGTGAAGTAGCGGAGAGGCACCGGGGGCCAAGTCGCATCACTACCCCCAGACAAGACCGATTTTTGCAAATTACTGCGCGAGCTCAACCAAATGCAACGGCGACTCAATTGGTCCAAAGGCTGCGAGTGGAACACCAAGTGCTTGTGAGTGACCAAACTGTAAGAAGGCGACTGCATGAAAGCAATCTACGCTCTCGTAGACCACTCCGGGTCCCACCTTTACGGAGAGGCAATCGTGGACGACGATTAGAATGGGTTCGGAACCACGTGGACTGGGGCCGTGAACAATGGTCCAATGTGCTGTTCACGGATGAATCCAGGTTCGGCTTCCATCCAGATTCACGAAGGACGCGTGTTTGGCGAGTTCCTGGACGATGGAGCCGTCTTCAGAACCCTCAGGAAGTTCACCCATACCAAGGAGGAACAATTATGGTTTGGGCAGGAATTCGTCTTGGAGGACGGACGGATCTCGTTTGGGTGCGGGGCAATATGACGGCAGAACGATACGTCCAACAGGTGCTGGGGCCCGTAATCTTGCCCCACAGAACACAAATGGGGCAAGATTTCCTGCTCATGCACGAGAATGCCCGGGCACACACGGCGAGAACGGTAGCAGCTTGGTTACATACACACAATGTTAGGGCCTTAGACTGGGCTGCTCAATCGCCAGATCTAAATCCCATTGAGCATGCGTGGGATATGCTGCAAAGAAGAGCTCTGAAGGAAGTTCCTGAAAATCTGGCTACAGAAGATCAACTTTTTGCGCACCTCAGAAGGACATGGGACAATATTCCGCAGCAAGACATTGATAACCTTGTTCTGAGCATGCCGAATCGTTGCCGATGTGTTATGAACATCATGGGCGCTTTCTCAGACTACTAACTTCAAGTTTATAAACACAAATTAAATTATTTTTAATTTTTTTTCAGTTTTTACTCAATAATTGAAAGTTAATTCATATACGGTTTCCGTCTATGCTTCATTTTTTTTCCATAAAATCCTGAAATTTTAATCGAAGGACCTTAACCATTACTAGAAAATGGTAGAATATTAAATAACGTATCTTTTAAATATATACATGTCATATAAATAATTAACATATTGATAGTAATTCGCTTTTTTAAAAATATCTGACCGTGTTGATGTGTTTATAATTTTGAAATCTTGAATCGATGAGCTTGTAGTATTGTGGTTTTAATAATTGATATTGTGACTACTGATCTCAAGTATCATACAGGGTATTTAGTGTATCGTTTGCCAAATTGAACTGGCTGAAAGGAGGGGCGATTAGCTATTTCCTCAGCCAACGTCCGATGGGACGACAATCCGACACGACCGTCCAGAAATCAGGCGTAGGACCGACGGCTTTACATGGTTTCCGAAGCACGGGGGTGTTACACTTCTAACTCCGGGCTGCTAGCTAACAGATAAAACCCAATAACACTGTGCCCGACCCGAGAATCGAACCCACGATCTCATGCAAAGCAGCCGCGCTTGCGGCCCCCAGAAAAATGAGGCCATTATAGCCCAGATTATACCTAAATGGAAAAGGCAGAGAGCTGACCCCAGATAGTGGAACTTAAGCGAAGAAAAGAAGGAGTAGAGTTTACCGGTTTGAACCTCAGCATATCTGTATATAATTTCTCAGCTGCTATTGAAACGATGGTCACTGTGCAGTACATAGCATCGTATTTTTAAAATTATTTATTTCATAATAAACCAGCTATATTATACGACGCAATTTACTACTAACTGTTAAGATGTCAAAGTGGTTAATGAAATGTGATAGTAGGATAACATCAGAACCTGGCGCATAGATAACATTTTGTATGACATAGCTAAATAGAAGGAGACCGTATCGGTGGCGGTTACCACGAACAACAGCATTCCCAATGAGGGTTGACGTCAGGCAGGCGGCCGGTCATAAAAATTAACCAAAACTTTAGCAGCACTACAAGTAGACAGTATATATGGAAAATTAGGAAAAGAGCAGGGGGACGATGATGATGTCGAGATGTCAAAGTCTGCTGGGAGTACAGCATAACGTAGATGCTAGTCGCTCCACGTCGCACCGGAAAATTTCCATTATATGGATGGAGAATCTGATTGTAACGGATGCAGGACTACCTTTCTTTAGCGACATTTTCCTCAAGAACGGAGCTGTATCCATATTGTGGAAATATTGTAAGTCATCATTTTAGTTTGAGGACTTACAGTCGACGAAATGGAATCATAACTCTCCTATTAAATATTTCTTTATAAAAGTTCAATGATTATTATCTATGCAAAGTCAGTTCGAATGGATAACCCGGGCATACCTGGGCGGTAAACCATTCCACACCAATCTAATCTCAGAATATCGATAACATCCAGTAATTGGATTGCGGAGGTCGGATAGCCTTTGCTCTGTATAAATAATAATATAATAAAGCTGAAGAGTTTTTATTGTTACACGACTGCCCAAACAAAGTGTGTTATGTTTTTAGGACGAATCCTATAAACCAAACACTAATTTTTTGGGCATGTATTTTAGTATGTATTAAGTATGTTTGTAAGTTTCTTTAGTCCACCATAACTTCCAAACGCTTGAACTGATTTAGATGTATGGGGTATCGATAGAATCCTTACATTATCCAGGGTAATAGGCTAGTAAGATCAAAAAATAGTAGGTAATATAGTTGCTATAGTACCTAAAAAAGTGTGAAATAACAAGATATAATCCACACATGACAGGCGTGTTTGTAATTTTGTTACCAATTTATATCATCTTGTTTCTTGGTTTGTTTAAACGCGCTAATCTCTGGAACTACTTGTCGAATTCTAAAAAATATTTTATCATCACGAAACGACCCTTAGGCGCCGAGCAAAAAGACAAAAGCAGGCGAAATCGCGTCATCCCCTTTGTGTTTAAGTTTTTTCTGACCTTACAGACACAAAAATAGTCGTCGACCCAGCCACAGAAAGTAAAATTTATTTTACTTGAGTGGTGACTGTCTATTTAACATATCTATACAATAAATAAATCTGTCCGACTGTAGATATGTAATAACATACTACATTACGTTTAAACATAAACGCTGTTCAGCTGGCCAGCAGTTTTATAAAACAGACCTGTTTTGTAATACAGCTTGCATTTTTATAAAACAGCGGAGTCTACAATCCATCTGCGACATATTACGTACACCGTTAAATATTATTATCGTAAAAATTTCAAAAAAGATACTGAGTAGTAATTGAAACAAAACCATTAAATTACATTTTTTTTTATTAGAAATAAAAAAAAAAATATTTGAATATTCTTCACTACGCTCAACCCGGGGTTTGAACCCACCCACACTCACGACAACCACTAAACCAAAGACTCATTGGTCATAACAATAGTAATAATTATCTTGATAATTCTGAAGCCTGCCAATGAGGCAGTTAACTCACATACGGGAGAGAATACACAATTTACTCAGAAACACGTACGCACTGAAACATTAACCGACGTAATCTTATTAAGGAAGTTATTTCAGAGTCATGGCTCCCAACAGCACCTTAAGCTCACCATAATGAGGGAAGTTCCACAGGAAATGAATGATGAGGTGGAAATTTGTTTATTTTTCATCTAAATAACCGAGAAGGAGAATTACGGACAGCAAAAGTGATAAACAAAGTTGGGAAAGTGATTTGTATGTCAAACTTTTTGGCTGGGAAGATTGGTTTAATGACAAATTCTATCGGATATATCGGATCTAAGCATCTCCGTGCTTCAGAGACCACGATAAATAATCGCGTCGGTCCCGCCTGTTGTTAATTTAATGGAGTCGCTTTGCCGACTCTATCACACCTAGAACCAAGAACCTATCACACCATTGTGTTATTCTTGTACCTCTAAAGTATTACCAACAGCAAAAAATATCCTCAAATAAATGTAATAACGTCGGTGCAATGACACAAATCCCCTGCGGAATCGATTCAATGGTTCTCAAGATTATCCCATATTGATAGACGCGGTACGCCTCTTTATTTCTCACGTTTATTGCAGTTGAAAATAAAATGTTTCAAGTGTATCTTTAATCTTTTATTTACACTGAAGCTTTATGGACTCTCACGGGTTCATTATAGGTAATAGCATTTCATAATTATTGGGGCTGAGTTGCCCGCGTCCGTAGGAGTGCACCTTTAAAATGGAATCCCCACAGCTCAGGTGGGAGGCTTCGGCCGCGGCTGGTTACCACCCACCGGACGAAGCCATGCCGTGAAGCAACCTAGTCGTGTTTCGGGATGTAGTCCGGTGCAACCGTTATGGGAAACGAGTCTGGACAGTTGCATCAACTCCTCAACATTTGGGGAGAACGCTATTCTCCCCAAATCTATCGACTCTACTTAGAGTGAATGGATTTCTTCTGGATCTACGTGCTCCATCCTCGGCCACACCGTCGCTTACCATGTAGGCGAGTTGGTGGCCAAAGGTGAATCCATTGTTGATGAAAAAAAAACATCGTCGGGGACTTTTATCAGATATTCAGCTACAGTTATTACTAAAAGGTTTTCTCTGCGTCAGTTGATTAATTTGATCTGTCACGTCGTCATTACAACTGGCCCCGAAATCCCAGAAAAGGTATATTTGAGTAATGTTTAATTTATTTTTGCCTTTGTTGGTTATGTTTATTGATTGGCCACAAACAATACATAGATTTAGGCTGTGTTATTGAAGTCTAAAGTTAAACTTTTTATAACTTAAGAGTTCACTTTTTATAACTTTAGAGTATTATTAATTTAAATCCGTGTTTTATGATACACTCTTGTAGAAAACAAAATACGGTCGTGAGCAGGATTCGAATTTTTTTTATGACCAGAGTTCGAGATGCCTTAATGGTCAGAGCACCTGGAGTATTTATCCGGGAGGCGCAGGTTCGAATCCTGCTCATGTACGACCGTATTTTTCTTTCTACAAAAACATATAACAATACATGGATTTTTACAAAAATATGTTTCTTTAAACAACTGATTCAACTATCCCTCTTTATATTTTATTCTGTAGCATAAAAAGTTGTCACACCTACAATAAACTCTCGTTCCCTTTACTGAAAAATTAAAACAACCGTAACACTTTGACATAAAGTTCAAATTTGAATTTAAGTATTTCCGTCATCAACTACATAAAAGTTTTCCTGTTAAGTCCCCTTCTTGTTGCCTAATTAAAAATACAATTCGATTTGTTTAGCGATACTTTTTTACTCAACACAAACTCTATAGCATTTCTGAACATTGTTTTATGTTCACAAAGATCATTCAAGTGAAGACAGTCCTTTCTTTCTTCAATATATTTTTATGAACATTATTATTCTCATAATAAAACGTTTTTATTCTCACCTTGTTATCGATAATTAAATATTAACAGATTATTTCTTTAAATTATTTATGTTTCAGATTAACAATAATAAGTTCACGGGGTATGAACGGGTTACCTATTTTCTTTATTGTGTGGAAATTCGTCACGAACGTTGTGCCTACTCAAACCAGTCGATCTTCCACTCCACAATAGTTTGTTCTATATCTCTATCTTCCGCATTCAACCAAATTAATATAGAAATCAGCTTTCTAAAAAGGCCTACAATGACAAATAAAACCAACAAGTAGAGAGGAAGCAGAAAATTGTTACCCACTCATAAAGATAAGTTTGTTTCGTGATAAACAATTAACGTAGTTTATTGTTTCGTCTCTGGCATAAAACTTTGTGGATTGTTGTTTAGAAACTTAATACAGCTATAAGTTTTGAGCATTTTCATCGCTGCGACTTATTTATATTTTTTACTAGCTGTGCCCCGTGGTTTTACCTGAGTATAATAATAATATATATTATAATTAGCTTAAGTTACTCCTTATATCTATAGTCAGCTACCTGCCCGTAAAATCTTATCAGAATCGGTGCAGCAGTTTCGAAGATTAGCCGAAACAATAAACAGACAGACAGACAGACAGATCATATTTTTTTAAACTGATTTCTAGACATTGGTGTCGTGCAAATAACAGTATGAGCTAAAAAAAAACTATTATTTTGACATTACAAACAGACACTTCAATTTTATTTATTCATACTGTCGAACGTTGGGCATGAAGCAAATAATACCTCAAAAACATTATTGTGTGGTAAATGAACAACCTAGTGTCCGATTTTAAACCGGCCGTAAGTCTCTGATATTGTTTGACATACCTTGCGAAGTTTTCCTTTATCGTAAATTAATTCATGATACGCACATGATTTCTAAAAGTCAGGGGTGCACGGCCTGGATCGAATCTTCGACTTTAAACTTGCCAGTCCAAAGATCATATCATTAAGCTAATATACGAGATATATATTCTGAATCGGTTACAAAATAATCATGGCAATTTTCATAGGTAGAACTCGTTCAGGTCAATTCTGTTCTGTGCACAGTACATAATCTCTGTCCTTATCAGAGTGCTAATATCATTCAGAGTCCCGGCGGCGCTTCAAGGTGCAAACACATGACTAACACAATTAGTGATAGGCATAATACGTTCGTCTCAATTCCGGTCTGCGCTGCATAATCTCTGGCCGTATCAGAGTGCTATCATCAGTGCGCGTCCTCGCGCTTCAATGTTCAAACACATGAATAATTGAGGCGGTGCAATGGAGCCTCGCGGTGTGATTACGTACAACTGCTTCTTTATTGTATTACCTAGCTTATGTGCTTAGTGTTTACGATAAACTTAATGTTTTATTGAGTAAGAATACGACAGACTATTTTGAAGGACTTTTCTTTATTTTAAATAGAGAAATTATGCAAGCCGTTGATCTGTGCCCGTGCCATATTTATACAACAAATTGTAAATAATAACAAGTTGAAATGATAAAAAAAAAAATTAATATCTCTTTCTTCCTTTCTCTCTAAAATTTCAAGTCTCAATAGCCTATGTTACCCGGGATAATGTTAGAATTCTAACGATACTCCATACATCGAAATCGGTTCAGGTAATTAAAAGTCATGGTAAAATAAAAAAATCTCATAAACACACATGAACCCTACAAAAAAAAACACTTATTATTCGGGCAGCCGTGTAAAAAATATGCTTAATCATATAAAATTACTTTAAAAATAGCATATTTTTAGCGGTTTTTAACCTTTCGGCTCAGTAACGTACAGATCTGTACGTTGTAACAATAAAAATCTATTGTGTCTGCTAATGACTGACGCAACAGGATCAAATTTTCACTTCGGAACATTAGCGAGTTTATCAGAATAAACGCCGAACGGCTCGAACAGTAAGTCGATGACATTGTCAAAAGTTTCCTATGCCAATTCCTTTTTTTTAATGTTTTTTTTTTTTAAGTCATGTTTAGTGTCAGCTATTAGTCACCTCCTCAAATATAGTGCAGATTAACAGCAGGACGAGAAGGTTTTGAAATTAAGCGCATAAATGGCTAGACCTGGAATTGGATTTTAGGGGAAAAAATTGAAAGCCATTAAAATTGGAAAATTAGAGAAAAACTGGAAGTGCTTTTTTGTATGGGATTTTGGAGATGTCCTGATTTTCAGCTCCCTTAAAAGCTCCCCGTCGGCACTCTAAGCGGGACGCCAAAATACCGCTTTTTTCATCTAGCCAGCCTTTGAAAAACTAAACGCACGACGCAAGTGAGTGAAAAAAATATAATGATTAGAATCATAAAGACTGTAAATTTATTAATGTGCATTTGTCTGCGTCCCGACTTTTTCACCCCAGTCCCGCTTTTTTCCCGCTTAAATCCCGGCATTTAGAAAAACAAATCTGACAGCACTACCTAGTACCCAGAGAAAGTGAAATGTTTGAAAATTTATTTATACAATCCCTCGAAAGATACTTGTAACAAAAATATATCGTCTTTCACAATAGTACGAGTATAGAATAGTCTTGCGTGTCTCGAGGATCGATATAATTTTTATTTATAACTCGATTGTTTTCTGAATACAAACTAGGCGTCGGTTGCGTGCGATGTTGTTGATAAGCTGCGGCGACCTTTGCGGACATACCGACGCGTTGTCTGATGTTTGTTTTCATCGTTTTTGGTCGAAAACTTTTTACACGACTGCCCAAAATAAGGAGTGTTATGTTTTTAGGGTTCATGTATGTATCTATGTTTGTGAGTTTCTTTATTTTACCATAACTTCTAAATGCCTGAGCCGATTTAGATATATTATGGCATATCGTTACAATCCTTGCATTTTCCCGGGTAACATAAGCCAGCTAAGATTTAAAAAATACCTATAGTAGCTATGGTACACAAAAAAAAGAAGAAAATGATTAATCTTTGAAAAGCATTAACGCATGCTTAGCGAACTCTAAAGTTATTATATTAAATGGATTATTCTTTTTTCCATTTAATATAATAACTTTAGAGTTCGCTAAGCATGCGTTAATGCTTTTCAAAGATTTATCTTGAATTATTAAGGTAATTGCATTCTTTACGGCATTGTATTAACTGCAAAGTTAGTCGTGTCGGTTCGGTCACCAGTATAGGGACTGAATTGATTGCAATGACGTCGCCATAAGACGTGTTAAAATATGGAAGAAGAATTCGCGGTGGTGAGCAGAGGTCGAGATGGCTTAGTGGTCAGAGCGCCTGGAGTATTCATCCGGGAGGCGCAGGTTCGAATCCTGTTCGCGACCGTATTCTTTTTTCCATTTAATATAATAACTTTTAAGAAAATGATTAATTTGCAATTATTTTCATTGTCTGGGGGTCTCTCTCTACATATAAGAAAATGTTTCACAGTACCTACTGTCCCCCGACTGCGATGAAAATTCTTCACATACCTTGTTTTTCACATTTTAGTCCTAATGTCTTACTAGTAAAAGTAGTAACATAATACCTACTAGTAAAAATAGTAATATAGTTCTAGTAAAAGTAGTAATATAATACTAGTAAAAGTAGTAATCGGTTTTTTAACAAACCACATATTTTCAGGCTTAACGTCATATAGACATGTTGTTTAAGTAACGCCTTCTTAAACATCTTTACATAAATACTATTCAAAGACACGTTCCAACGCTTTTAGGTAAGGTTGAGTACCGACATATTTACCTAGTGATTGCTCAAATCCTCACAACATTAACATAATACTGGTCTATAAATTCTCTACATACAAAGATCAACGTCTGAACGCGTCTCCATAAACCCACGCTTGTTATTCAATCAATGGAATTCTGTGAAACAGATTATTCAGTAGTTACTACTAAGCTTTCGAAACAGATTATATCAAAACTCAGCTCAATACACAATAATTAATACAGTCATATCACTTTAATAGAGATTTAAAAGATAGCATCATAGCCTTATCCATCCAAAGGTTGCCTGGTAGAAAGTGTGATACGGTCGCCTAGCCGCCTGGCCGCCCATTATACGTCTATTTTGATTTGAAATATCCTGTGTCCTACCGGTGAAATAATGACCAATATTTAAATATTGTCTTGGGTCTAGTGGTCCCAAGCGCGACTGCGGAGCAAGAGGTCTTGTGTTCGATTCCCAGGTCGGGCAGTGTTATTGACTTTTTCTGTTGATAAATTCTCAGTGGCAGCCCGGAGTTCGTAATTGTGCCCGGTAGATGGCTACAGGCTCACCACCTCTTCCATGGGACTTAATAATAGCATTGGTGAAATGTGGGTGTACATCTGTGTACATATCTGCCTAACCCTTCGGGGAATACATGCGTGATGCTATGTTATGTTATGGTGTTCAGTAGTGTTGGCAATCTTGCGGTTTCAGGGTGTCTCGCATCGTACGCATCGCATCATTTAATCGATCGTATCATTTAAATGACAGAGCTGACTGCCTCATTAGTCTAGTGAACGCAAGTACGGCTACTCAGCATTAGATCCTGGGTTTAATTCCCAGGTCACACACCCTGAAGTTTGGATTCGTGCCCGATGACGGTAATAACATTGGTGAAATATAAATGTAAGTCGGAATTACAGGCGTGGTGATACATTATATTTGTTTATCAAACTACTAACCACAAAAAATACATTCATAGTTAGACAAAAAGAAAATACGATCAAGCTTTCTTTATTTTTATTTTCAACGCACACAATTGTCAATAAAAGGCGCAGCTGATCTATGATATAGTTTTATAATTAAATTTTCAATTAATATAGTTCTACTTCAAATCGTCCCACTCGTACGCCTACACGCGGTTTTCCTATACATAGAACTACCTACCCTCTCCTCTTTGACTTTAACCAAAAGGTAAATAAAAACAATTCACCATAACGTCGATAGTAGTTTTGTGTTTTGCTCGATTAGATTTTCGTAAACACCCCTTGATAATGCCCTTTGTGACGAAATTAATCAGGAAGGACAGCGGAGTCCCCTACTAATACTGCCACACTACATCCAATAGTAAAACTTTTTTAATAGTACTTTTTAGATTACTACCGCTTCTTAAAACTTACTAGCCTATGTTACCCGGGATATCGAAATAGGTTCAAGCATTATAAAGTTAAGGGTAAATAAATTCACAAACAAACATACGTACGTACATGAACCCTAAAACATAACACTCCTTCTTTTGAGCAGTCCTGAAAAAAGTAGAGTCAGCGTATAAAGTGTATTCTAACCAGTGACTAACTACTTACCAGACAGTAAGTAGTTAGTCACTGTTCAAGCTAAATCTGTGAAAAGCATTAACGCATGCTTAGCGAACTCTAAAGTTATTATATTAAATGGAAAAAGAATACGGTCGCGAACAGGATTCGAACCTGCGCCTCCCGGATAAATACTCCAGGCGCTCTGACCACTAAGAGGTCGAGATGGCTTAGTGGTCAGAGCGCCTGGAGTATTTATTCTTTTTCCATTTAATATAATAACTTTAGTTAGTCACTGGTTAGATTATACAAAATAAAGTCAGTTAGTCACTAGGATTTTGTCAAGTAAGTATAGCTCTCTTTTCTCCTACTCTCAATCTACACAACTCTACACCACACACATCTCACTTCACTCACCCCCTCACACACATTGCACTACTCTCACGCAGATACAATTTACATTACATTAGGTACATTAAGTTTGTTGGTTTCAGTTTTAGAATTATTTAACTATCATTAGTGCAGTACCCAAATTGGCATGCATTTAACTACCTTTAAAAACATAATTGTATAACACACCAATTGGACGGTTGGGTGCCCCCCATAACACAGAATTTTCCAGGCATGGGGACATTAATCTATCTGCTTGACCTCTGTTTTTATAAGTGTTATGTCTATGTTTACTTTATTCATGTATGTACTATATAATGACAAGATAAATAATTAATAATAATAATTAAAAAGCTTTTTACATGTCGTTCAAAAATATGTGAAAAAGAAAAAATACAAGGTTATGCCTTTTGAAGTCTCAATGCAATCATAATAAAGAGTTTACACAGCACTAAAAGATCCCTTCCCTTTCCACTTATTTACACTGATGTCAACATAACAAAAATAAGTGTTTAAGGGGAAAATTTCCCTTCAATAATATCGTTGGCTTCGTGACCCTAATTGCATAGAATATTACCATGGACTACAGGAAAACGGCCATGGTAATTCGACCTATATGGTAGACTACCATGTATTATGCATGCTCGTAATTGTTCCTAGAGTGGGGTTGCCACCTTAAATAATGGGGAGTGGGTGAGTGTGTCTTTTCAACCGACTAAAAAAGGAGAAGGCGTCTCAAGTTGACGCGTATATATTTTTTCTTTTTAAGTATGACCATGCCTGACTTTTTGATGAGTTGTCCTATATTGTTGATTCTTTTTTTATTGGATAGAGGATACTTCAAGGTTGGTCGCAAATAAATTTAGAAAAACAAAACAGTTTTACGGGTGGATAATAGCAGAAATACAAACACGAATAATCAAATATTTCGGCCACGTGGTTTGTAACGAACACTCCATGGAACGACTCGTTGTCCAGGGACAAGTGGAGGGCAAGCGGTCACGCGGTCGATCACCTACGCGTTGGACAGACCTTATCAAAGCGTCAACACACACCTCCATAGTTCAGAATTTCCGAAACGCTGAAGACCGGAATAAGTGGAGGAGCATCGCGAGGGCTGCTTTGGCCAATGAAAATGCAGAGTCATCAACCACGACCACTCTGTCAAGAGTGAACGACTAAGGAGGGAGGAATAGCAGAAATAAGGAATGCTACAATTTTTAACTATATACCGCTGCTGTTGAAACTGCATATAGCGTTGCCAGGCGTCCAGATAAAGCCGGACACAGTCAGGCTTTTTAGTTAGGTGTCCGGCCAAATAAGACGGTGTGAGGAATGTCCGGCTTTTGTAAGGCTTTTTAAATTTGACATTTTTTTTTACCGTAATAAGATTTTATGTTAAATAAAAAAAAAATGCCTTGGTTTTCTTAAAAAAAGGATTAACGTGATATACTAAGACTAAAAAATACGAACAGAACTGCCTCGGTAGTCTAGTGGTCCCAAGCGCGACTGCTGAGCATGAGGTCTCGGGTTCGATTTCCGGTCGGGCAAAGTATTATTGAGTTTATCTGTAAGAAAATTCTCAGTAGCAGCCCGGAGTTTGGAATTGTGCCCGGTAGATGGCAATAGGCTCACCACCTATTACATGGGACATAATAACAGCATTGGTGAAATGTGGGTGTACGACTGTGTACACCTCTGCCTACCCCTTCGAGGAATACAGGCGTGATGCTATAATGATGATAAAAAAATACGAGTGTCCAGCCTTTTTACGTAAATGTCCGGGCTTTCGGTTTTAAGACCTGGCAACACTAACTTCATACATACACATGTATGCAGTTAGGGTTGATTTTGATGATACTACAACATAATAGAAGCCTGGAGTTAGTCTGATGATGGAGATGAAAGAAAGTCGAGGAAACTAATCGTAGCAAACTTATACGGCGGTTTTTATTTTTGTTATATAGTTTTTTACTATAAGGCCATCAGCGTCAGAATCTTTTTTGAGACAGTTGATTTTAATTGTGTCTAGAAAAAGGCCTTGGGCGACTCTTGCGCTCAAGGCCTTTTTATATGGGTACTAGCTGTGCCCTGCAAAATTTGTTCTGCCATATACATTTTCTAGATAGGGCCACCCTTAGCACGTATAAAAAATAGCCTACGACCTATTCTCAGACCCACCAAATATACACAAAACATTTCATAAAAATCGGTCATGCCGTTTCGGAGGAGTTCGATAACAAACACTGTGACTCCTTTTTGGGCAGTCCAACCACTTTTAAACCGAAGCGTTCTAATATAATAATTATTATATAACGACCTAGCCTAGTTTGAGGCCAATGGAAATTTAAATATAAAGTATATTTTTCTATTATTTGGATAAAATATATAACTTTATTACTATTTTTAGGGCATAAGAAATAACTTCGTTGTTCCTGTTTGTCAAGACATCATTATTCAGTTACAGATCAATCTTTCAAACTTATAAACGCATACGGAGCGAACTTTAAAGTTATAAATTTATGTGGTTACGGTCGTGAGCAGGTTATGAACCTGCGCCTCCCGGATAAATACTCCAGGCACTCTGACCACTAAGTCGTCTCGACCTCTGGACAGTACCCCGAATTATTATTCAACATTAAATTTTTATATGTTATTCAATCCGACTTTTCTTAGCATTCGAGTAATTCTCGGTTTCATACTTAATAAATTTCTATAATATTAATGGAAACTCCGTGCAAGTTGGACTCGCACTTATCCGCGTGTTATTATAGAATGACTTCGAATGACTTAGAATGAATTGACTGAATTTTCAGTATTTTTTCTCATACACGTCATATGTGTGGCATGCATTCATCGCTTAAATTCCGTTAGGCAGAAATATAGTACGCCCACATTTCACCAATGCCGAAATTAAGTCCATATGACTAATGGTGAGTCTATTACTCTTAACTGGACACATTTACAAACTTCGGGTTGCTAATGCGAAGTTTATAACAAACAAAGAAACAGCAAAATCACTGCCTCACCCGGGAACGAAACTCAGGTTCTCACAATCAACAGCCCCACTTACAGCTACTAGACCAATAAAACAGCAGTAATATATAAATTCATATTTTATACATAACTATTACAAATGACTCCGATTCTTTATATAAACTCAACCTTCCATTAAAGATGGAGGGATGAACTTTATTATCTGTTGCAGCTCAAACATTTGGTAGTGATGGACCAATATTCGTCTCACATTCGGTAATACCGAAATTTGGCTGATTTTCTAGGCACTATTCGGCCGAAGCGAAAGGCACGTGCGAAAACTGATGAACATAATTGAAACTATTTAAACTATCATTGTAAAAACTAAATGCATGTGAGATTATGTGTTTGTAATTGTAAACACACCCACGATACAAGAAGGAGAATAGGCACGATGACAGTATTAAAGAACCAAAGAATAAATGGTTTTAGAGGTATATATAGGCACAAAGGATTCTATAAAATTACCTAGTTTTATTAAAAACATTAAGATTAATAAGATTTTCATTATAATAAAAGTATAAAATATTGCCATCGGCCATGTTGACTGAAACGTCAATCACAGCGAATGACGTCACATCTAAATCAAATGTCAATCATCGCACATTATGGCTTCAACGTATGTCAAATATGCTGAGGCATGACGCCAAAACGGTGCCATGAACCCCAGCAGCGTTTTCGCGGTTAAATCAAATTAGATAGATTAAAATGCAATAATTTCCGTTGAAACTTAGTTTATTGCTGTAATAATGCGTTTTTCGGATATAGAAAACGTGCCTACATTATAAAAGGAGATTCCAAAATCTGTCATCATGCCTATTCCTAGAGTAGGACAAAGTTTTTTTTTTTAATGCGGGCGTACGTCAACCGGTCTTGGTTTTTGGTAAGGTACATATATGAGACGAATTTTCGGCGTATCCCCACTCGGTCCATCACTACTTCCCAGTCCTCCAGGCATTATGACGAAGCTCCCTAAAAATGAGGAACGATGATAACGTGTACATACAAAGGGTGGTGATGCCTGAGGGCGCCTGGGGGTGTTTGGGGTGTCGGGTGTGCGGCAATAATTGGCATCAGAGGGTCTTCAGCCGATTGGAAACTGCGAGGAGATAAGAACATGTCTCGAATCATAATCATATATCAGTACAGTTAATATAAACAAAAAGGTTGAGAAGCGCGAGACATAAAACTGAACTTTAGGGAATTAAAGGAACAGTTAAGTTTAAATCGAGAGTATTTGGAATGGGAGATTAAAATTTATAAAAAAACTCCCAAATTGTATTCAATATAACTCTCATCATTCAATGTGTTTAAACTTCAAACAATTTCTCATAGGTAAGACTTATATAAAAATCAATGAATTTCTAAATAACCGAATTATTGACTATAAAATACATGACTGTTTTAATGTTATTGACATTTGTATGGTAGTTATGACTAAAATTATAATAATGAATTTCAGACAAAAACTATTTGAAATGGGTAATGGCGACCAACTTATGACAGCACTTACAATTTGTTTTATTTTATTTAAGTACATATATAAATATTGTGCACCTCATAGGTATATTACCGCGATACATAAATATTAACTGTAAGAATTGACATTTCACCTGTGACAAACAATAAACGAATTTGAATTTGAAGATAATCTATATATATATATTTATTTATTTATTTACATACAACTATTGTTACAGGTTATAATACCTAATGTAATAGTGTAGTTACAATAATATACAGAACCATAAACTACAATCAGCTCATATTAGTACAGGTACAATACGCAGCTCTTGTGAATTCATTCATAGTACAGTTAAATAAGTCAATCTGTTGTGACATCGTATTGAGCACTATTATTACTATTGAGCACTAGTATTATGTCAGTGTAATTTAAATAAATTACTTCATTGGTTTAGTGGTGGTATGGGCGACTGCCGAGCGTGATGTCCTGGGTTGTCGCAGTCGCATATTCTACGAACATTTCAACAGCTTAACTATTAATTACAGTTCGAAAGAAAGAGCTCTGTGATAGACAGACGGCAGACAGACGGCGTACGCTCAGTGCATAATAGTGTTCAGTTGAGCATCCTTTAAGTACGCAACCATAAAAAACGTCTCATTTATAACATCTTCAAAGCAAAGAAAAATTCCAAGAAAATATTTAAAAGAAGCAAAGAAGGCAAATGTTTTCAAATATTACGCTGCAGGAAAACAAAAAGCTTGAAGCAGCTTGCCCGCCATTTTGTACCACTAACGGTCTTACACAGTAAACACCTACAGTTCGTATCATTTTTATTTTAAACCTCCGACCTGATAGCGACGACCTTCAGTTAAGTGGAAAACACACTTGCCATAGTAAAAGACGCGTCCCACTTATCAGGGATCAGTTGCTCAAATTTAAGATTGTTTTACACAAAAAGAATGTGTGCTGTAACACTGTGCAGGAATTCCAATGTATAAATTAAACCAAATTAAAAGAAGAGTTTAGTAAATCTGTAAAATTATTGCTAAATAAATATCGCCAGGCGTCTCCTTAAGACGAATACAAGGAGACTTGAAATTTAATACACACGAAGAACGACACGGTAGCTCAGTTGGCAGAGTGATGACATGGAATGTCAAGGGTTACGTGTTCAAGCCCCGTTTGAATTTATGTTTCCTTGAAGAATAGTAGGTAAAATATTATAAGTCAACGACCTTCAATCATGTGACTACACTGGATGCCTGATCAATTGATTTGCGTTAAAGTTTGTTGACCTCGATCTTAAAAAAGTATTTTTTGTATAATAACTTTCGTGAGACACATTCATATTAATTATTGTTCAACGGTTTTTACTCACTTGCATTCTTTGGGATTGCCCGACTAGTTTCGAACTCGAACGGAGCCCTTAGTCATGAGCTGAGCCCGCGGCGATGTCGCGAGTCAAACTGGGTGGTCATATGCTATATGTGACCGTCATTTATAATAAGTGCTCGGTCATTTATTGTCACGAAGGTCATATATTTTTTATTTTCTGTCGACAATTACGACATTATTTGATTCAAACACTTATGTTTTTGTAATAATACATGCATAAAAACATAAAGTCACGTTTTATTCCCGTAGAAGTAGACAGAAAATATAGAATGCAACCTACTACCCTCGTTACATACTCAATTTGTTCCAGTTTGCTATATAAACTCACACTTCAGTTAATGTTACACTAAATAATGTTCTGTCATAGAAATAATACTACATAATAACGATTACAACGTTTAAATGCCATTTTTCCGTAATGACAATATTTGACGAATGTGACCGGTCAAGTAGAGAAAATGTCCAATCTGCTCGGTCACTTTACAACTGTAGGCATATCTAATCTAAATGTATAGCCTATAAACTAATCGTTCTACAAACCAAGTATTGTGATAATACTAAAGAAACTTATGACCCGTCATTGTAGATCTTAAAGTCTTTCAAAGCAATTTTTAACAAAAGTTTTATGAGCTGTTATGAGTTTTCCTATTAGGTATGCTCCCTTACAATGAACCAGTACACAAACATCTTGCTTTTCAAGTATGAACGTTAGATTGTGGAAAAAGGGTGTAAAATTGTTTGTTTCATCTAAACGATTGTTGGTTACGTTGTGCTCATGTAATTAGCAATGAAAGCAGCGGTTTATTACTTAAAACAAATGGTGATCACCTTTGGGTGTCTAGATACGATACTACTCTTGTTTTCTCGAATTAATGGATAAATCTAGTTCATGAGTAAGATTGTGTGAGTACTGTGAGTTACCTACTTGATTAACAGTGTGATTAATACTCACATGATTTTTCGTTGCCCGAATAGTTTCGTACTAGAATGGTATTAGATCCATTGACTTGTATTGAGACCTTACAAGAAACGATGTCGCAAGAACTGCACCAACACCTAAATATGTAAAAATTAAGTGAGGGTAGAGCCCAGAAAAACTGAGAGAAATATAGTATCAAAACTTTTTCGTGTGCAAATTGGTTTTGGACTAGCTCCGCCTCCGAATATTGCCTTATATGAGTATTTTTTTAAAAACATCCTTTCTTTTTTATGACTTTACAAATACTATGACAGATGGTAAGTCTCAACTTGGGTACACTATTGGTGAACAGAAAAAGGTAGGCAGTGTCAGCGGCGGGTCATTTTACACAAAAAGCACCCATAAGTAGTTCTAACGCGGCGCTCTCTCTCTCTCATCATGTGGTTGATGAACAACCTAGTGTCAGAGTTGCAACCGCCCGTAGGCCTCCGACATGGCTATACACACCATCGAGAACATCTCTCAGGTGTGCTAGTTTTCTCACGATGATTTTCCTTCGCCGTTTAAGGCAAGTGATCATTAATTTATAATACGCACATGACTTCAAAAAGTCAGTGGTGCCTTGGATAATAACTTGCAACCTTTGGCTTTCCCTTAGACCACCTTACAGAAAATTGTAAGTAGTCAAATAAAACTGCTCTTTTGTAGTGCTGTATTGCTAACAAAGAGCAAGGTCTCTAGTGCTCCTTGAAGTATCGCTGTATTGGCAGTAAGGGGGGGGGGGGATTGCTTTTTGTCCCTTTTGTTGTCGGCACAGCAATTCTGACAGGGTCGGCATTGCTATGGTAACCGCTTACCATCAGCAAGGCCGTATGATTGTTTACCATTATGATATTCAAATAAATATTAAGTACTAGCTGTACCCGTGGCTTTGCTCACGTCAAAGTAATCTTAACGCCAAACTAAGATTTCAATTAAACATACAAACCAACTCACACCTGATTCCCATTCCAGTAGGCAGAAACTATATGTTTTATCTTAAACACATGAAGAATGCATGCTCGACGGTTCAGTTTATTAACCTGCCTTTTTTGAGAAGGTCAGGTACGTTCGTTGAAGTCAGACCCTTCACCCCTTCCTTTTTTGGTAATAATTGTTCCATTATTCTATTTTTGTCTATCCTCATTGACGCAACCCTCATACAGACAGCCGTGACTTTTCAGATACTTGACAGTCCTAGCAACCCAAACTCATACAGATAAATCATAGCAAACTCTTAAGTTATAAATTTTAGTGGAAAAATACGGTCGTGAGCGGGATTCGAACCTGCGCCTCCCGGATAAATGCTCCAGACGCTCTGACCGCTATGCCATCTCGACCTCTGCTCACTACCGCGAATTCTTCTTCGACATTTAATTTAATACGTCTTCTATTTATTTAGTCCCTATACAGGTGCCCGAACCGACACGACTAACTTTGCAGTTAATACAATATCGTACAGATTTTATGCGAATTCGCGGTAGTAAGCAGAGGTCGAAATGGCTTAGCGGTCAGAGCGCCTGTAGTATTTATCCGGATTAGGATTACTTTACAATATAATTAATAAACGATTCTTCATCTTCATGTCGATGGTACAATTTTAATTATTGGGTTGCCTAGATCCACACTTGCTGTGTCCAAAATTGATTTCAGGTAGGTTCTTTTACTTTATGCTTAATTTGTTAGCGGGTGGTGGAAAAGTTCCTAGCCTCAGTTTTGCGGTGAGTCTCGACTGGGCATCCTGACACTGCCTCGGTCAGTTTTAAGTAACTGTGCCTGGCTTGTTAGGTGGTTAGGTGTTGTGCTGGTAACTGGCCGTCATACAGTGGGTGTCTAGGGTCTGACTCCTGCTTGGATTTTTCCACAACACACGTGACATGTCTGTAGATATGTGGGGGCACTGTATCAGCTGTCGGATACAGCTTTTGAAGTGGTGTAGATTATACGATGCACTATTAGGATTCCACTCATTAATTAGATTTCTATGATATTTCGATAATCTCAATGGGCCTGCGTTTGACCGCCAACTCGCCTGATTTTAAGCAATGATGAAATGGACGATGGAACACGCTTGACCACTAAATACCTATTCACTTGAGCCTTGAAAACCACCAGATATATATTTATTGAGAAACACTGATGATGAACGAATTCGGCAGCAGTACAACCAACTGAAAGCTAGATGCGACATAGATGATCTTACATTATTTTCCGTTTCCCAATAGTATTACCGAAAAATTTTATAAGCCGCCGTTACCGATACATTGGAGATATCGGGATGTTTTACCACCTCTTCGTTACCGGGAGTACTCCCGACTGAACGTTCCCGAATGACTGTACCGGCGCCCTATCTCTATGGAGTGCACTCCCTCTTTCTTCACTCACGTATTCCGGTGGGATGGCAATCCGACACGTCCGGAGTGAGATCAGGCGCAGAACTGACGACATGACAATATGTGTTGGCCAAAATGATAATGTCAGGTATCACGTTCATACGTCTGTTAATACACGCGTGCTGGTTGTGAGCACTACTTTTTTGACCTTTTAGTGAGTTTCGGTGGATCAGTTTATATCCATTTAGGGATCTCAGAATTTCCACTAACACCTGCCTCGTCTTTTCAACATGACACTAAGCATAATTTTTTCAGTTTCTGTCACTTTTTCTTCATTTAAAAATGAAAATATTAATGATCATCAATCTTGTGCAGTGTAAAGAGAATCTTAGAAAAACTGACTCATTAGTCTAGTGGTTGCAAGTGAGTATAAGCGTAGGTAAGTCTTGGGTTTGATCACCAGGTCGAAAAAAGTGTTGTTGAGTTCCATAATGGAGTTTTCAGTAGAGCTTGGGTCTGGCTTGTTGTTTATTTTTCCAACATTTAATACCCAATCTATAAAACGAATGCCCAAGATGTAGGTACTGATAGTCTGTTCCAATCTCCGCTTAGTAAACATTCGCTGAGGTTAAGCAATGTTTTACACGGTCTTTCATTGGATATCATCGAGAATGTACTCTCCAACCACCTCAATAGCTGGACAGCCTCTAACAAAATCGTCAGTAATGCTTATTTGATGTTTCGCTATTACCTACTTATGGATTAGGCAATTAAATTAATCCTAAGGCCAGGCTGAGGGAATGTGTAGTTTTGTTACTAAATAGGTATTGGGGGCTGAGTTGCCCGCGTCCGTAGGAGTGCACCCTTAAAATGGAATCCCTACACGTAGCCCCTGGGAGTGCAAAACTGGCAACACAACACTGGTCGGAGGCTTCGACCACAGCTGTTTACCATCCACCGGACGAAGCCGTTGTGGGAGTGGGCAGTTGCATCAACTCCCCAACTATCGTTCTACCAAAATCTATCCACTCTACTTAAGAGTGAATAGATTTATTCTGGACATACGTGCTCCATCCTCGGCCACACCGTCGCTTGCTTTCAGGCGAGTTGATGGCCAAACGTAGATCCATTATATATATATATATATTTATATTATTTATTACAGAGTTAAAAAATGACTTTTCTATGGAAAGAAGTACCATGATAATAATGAGATATGATTGATAAAAAAATTACACAACGCTAACGTTTAACATATTCACTGTGCTTCACCATATTGATATGAGAAAGCAAGAGAAACACATAAAAAGTAGGTTTATATTACAAAAAGACATGGAAAAACTAAAATAACGTTGTTTTTCTGCGAATTAACAGATAAACCTTGTATTATCAAAATTAAAAATAAACAAAAATAATATCCTGCACCGAGATTCGATCGTCATACTTATACTGTGCCAGTCACCTATGTACGGTATGTAACTAATAACTCAGTTGACAATGTTGCTAAAATAGGCATTCACAATCTACTAATCAAAATACAAAACCGGTATATGTTTGGTCCCGTATGATAAAGCGCAATGATACCTTTTGCAGTGCTTATCATTTTTGATAAGCTATACAACATTCCCATTTTTATTGAAATCCGTCCAATTTAGATTCTGAGTGTGAGATGTTTAACATCACTGCTCAGCTCCCTTGAGGAAATGCGCAATTTTGAATAGCCTATAAGTTGACCCGGCTTCTGACGATATTTTTTACAAATTTTCAGATGTTTCTTTTTCTTGGTTTGGACGCCAACCTCGGACATACAAACAGACAAAAATACTCAAATTTTAAAAACAACAGATTTGGCAATGGTATCGATTAAATAACACATTACGAATGAAAAAAAAACCAAAAAGCGAATTTGAAATTTTCGGGCTTTCGAGTTACGATTTTATTATAAGTATAGATATAGATAAAGAAACTATATTTGTATAACAAATAAATTTCGTGAGGCATATTCATATTAATTATTTTTGTTGTTTGCGGTGAACAAAAACATTTATTTGGGGTTTTTCGGGGTTGGGCAATCCCGAATAATACACTACTACTAGTCAGTTTGACTCACGACGTCGCCGCGGACTCATTAAGGGCAAGTAAAAATAAGATAATAAATAAATAAGGGGTAGTAAAAATAATTAGAAAGTGGAAGAAGAATACATGCATCGCCGACCCCAAATAAATTGGAATAAGAACAGGGAGATGATGATGATGATACTTCAGTTGTGTTAGTTAATCTAATTAATTAATAATGTCCCGTCACAGATCACATAATACTACTAGTGGTTCCGTGGCATTCAATTACAACAAATATAAATCAATAGTCGGGCAATCCCGAAGAATGCACGTGAGTAATAACCGTTAAACTATAATTAAAATAAAAAACATCACAAATAACAGTTGAACGCTGCAGTTTGCTTCAGACGCAAGTGCACGCTCGTGTTAGCTCGCTCCGCTCATGCAACTCACACAGCTCATGCACTCGGGACCCGGAAGTGGGCTTGGCTGTCGTGCGCACGTGTCGCTACTCGCTACTTCCTCTCAGCGGAAAGTGAAATATTGTTTATTGTCTGTAGAATGCCTATTACCCGTGCTCTTTAATTGTTTGTTTTGATTTTTTTACATGTTTATGATAACTGATATTTATTTCTGTGAATACATCTGTGAGAGAAAGTTTTTTTAAACCTAGATAGTGTCAGCTTTTCCTATCTTGGACAAAAAATGCCGAAACAAACTCAGAAATCAACGTTTCTTTCTCAGACATATTCCCCTTTTATCCAGACATTATTTGACTTAATGGTATGAGTGTTACCATGTAGGGATAAGTCTAGAAAGACGTTTTGAGAGGTCACAGCAGTTTTGAGCTAACCTGTCCTAACTGATGGCACGTATGCCTCAGTCATCGTTCAGCTCAACCACAATTTAGGGGGCTTAACGACCTGCCGCAAGACTATACCATATCAGCAGGATATTTACGTAGGCCAGAGATATATGAATTAGCTATATAAAGAGTATAGAAGGAGCTGTTGTAGATGAAGAATACTTTTCGAATATTTTTCTGTTTATCAGGTACAAAGATTGATGAAATTACTAGCCATTGACCAGTATCGTTGTCTAGTGGTCCCAAGCAATCGGTACCGTGAAAATAAGATGTATGACAGCCGTTACAGTTAGTCAGAGGCTTTAAGGTCTGACAACCAGTCATACCACGAGATATCGTATTACCCAGTGTCTGGATTGTAGAGGACAGATAGGCAATCCCTCCATGTTAAAATACTGATACAAGAAAAATGTATCTAGAAAAATACAGCACCATTTTTCAATGTTATAAAGAAAAACGCTGCCATCTTGCTACTAATGCATTCTAACTTTCCATAAAATCTCACGGCCGATGATGTAATGCAAAAAAAACATACAGAAACTTGGTCTCAGCGAGCGCCATGATGCTCACTTTGGTTTGAATTTCAAATTAACTTGAAATGGAGTTGGATAAGTCAAATATGGCGGCGGTGTCTTTTGATTCGGAAAAGTTCAATATTATTTGAAGGGACATTGAAACCGTGTTACAAAATATTCATAAGATCGCAATATACCTAATACCTACAGTACTGTAAGAGGGATTATGATTTCAACATAATACGTAGGTAATCTCAGTAGCAGCCCGGAGTTTGGAATTGTGCCCGGTAGATGGCAATAGGCTCACCACCCATTACATGGGACTTAATAACTGCATTGGTGAAATGTAGCTGAACTACTGTGAACACCTCTGTCTACCCCTTCGGGGAATACAGGCGTGATGCTATGTTATGTTTACGTAGATAATGTTCATTGGAATAAACGATATTTAATTATTGCACTTTATTCATTCCAGATTAATTAGGAAACTATCAGATGCCATAAAAAAAATATTTAACCCTCCAAATAGAAGCCCTGTAAATGCTTTCGACCACGACAGACTGTACAACCTGGAAGAAACTTCAAGTACTCGTAATTCAAAGGTATTTCTTCTTCTTCTCTCTATCCTCTGCTTGAATTTTTACCTTTGGATACGAAAGAAAGAAAATAAAAAATGAAAATATTTATTTCCACATAATGCAATAAGGATACATGTACAAAAACAGAGAAAGAAATAATTATACACTGGTAGTAATCCCTACATCGCAGCTGTTCGAAAAATGGTCGCCATACAGCCTAATGCTGATGTGTATCAAAGTCAAAGTCAAATCATTTATTTCAATTAGACCCTTTACAGGCACTTTTGAATTGTCAGAAGCTAGTTGCCACGTTCCAAAGTGTAGATTCCTATGGAGAAGAACGGGCAAGAAATTCCATGGTTACTCTTTTTATAAAATAGTTTTTCACAATAGCAGGTATTGGTTACACTGATTCTGTTGCAAAATATCCTAATGCTGATGGATAATATTCCGGTATAAAGACGTATTTTTTAATTGATTCTAATTAATAAGTGGTGTGTGCTGGTAAAATTCGACATCTAATTTCTTCTTCACGTGTTGTATAAAGCTCAAATGCATTTATTAGGCGTTAACTCCAGTTAGTTTCATACACAGTAAAATTAATTGAATACAAACCAACACAAAATGTGTAAACACAAAAACGCAGAATATTTAATAACAGCTAACCGATCATTTCCCGTTGATGGGACGTCGGGACAAAAACTCGATATTTCAATAACATCAGAAATCAAAGTGGAAAGTTTATCATCTTATATCCGGCGGTGCATTTGGCTGCAATTTCCGTGCGCCCCCCCTCAAGTACCGGGGATGTCGGCAACGTCGCCTTTCGGGAAATTATGTCCATTTCCTTCTTCGGAGACAGTTCAAGTGACTCAGGTGTGTGGCTCATAAAATGAAGTGACCTATGTTGGTAGGTGACTTTATAAATTAAAGGTACAGTATCCACGTAGGCAGAGATGGACTGAGAGATGATTTGTCGTAATCAAATAACAGGATTTTGTTATTTACTTACCTTTGCTTAGCTTCAGTGGTCACTGTTCAGCGAGGGGAGAAAATGAGATGGATGATCAGGATAAGCGGCCGCATGAAGGACTGTTTTTGTCCATTTTAGGGTTGCGTACCTTAAATGGAAAAAAACTTACCTTTATAGGACCACTTGGTTTCCTTATCCTTTATCTAGGGAACGCGTGGAGGTACCGAATTAAAATTAAAACCACATATGTACTCAGCTCTACAGTCCCTTGAAGCTGTGAAAAAATCAAACTTCTATAAGTTAACGTAAAAAAGATACTAACGTTTATGCCGTAAAAAACGTATATTTCAACACTCTCAATGGAATCCAAATTTATAAGATACTTTCCGTTGACCAAGAACAATGAAGTTTGGCAAGTAATATCATCTTATACTACAAGTACAGAGAAAAATCTATAAAATACTGATTTGTAATTAAATCATAAAAGTAGTCTTTATTTAAAGCAACGGAACGATATGAACGATAATTACGTAAGAATAAAAAACAAAACGACTCGATTCCTGAACTATATATAATATGTACCAACAAATTTGTACGGAGCCCTTGGTGGGCGAGTCCGACTCGCACTTGTCCGGTATTTTTTTGTGGTGTGAGTAAGAATTAAGCCATCGAAAGCGGCGGCAATGTGAACAGTGTCTAGGTGGCGGCGGGGGTTTTTACGTTTACGTTATGAATAAAAGAACGAAAGTAGACGTGACGGATGTCTACTGTCTCACTCGGTGCAAGCGTGTCCGCTTGTCTAACCTACACACCTAGCTCTAGACTCTAGCTAGCATGGCTTCTATTATATATCCCATAGCAGCTAAATATTTAATAAATCATTCTTAAAGTTATAAATTATGGTGGAAAGAAAAATACGGTCGTGATCAGGAATTGAATCTGCGCCTCCCGGATAAATATTCCAGGCGCTCTGACCAACTAAGCCTTCTTTCTCAAATTCTTGTTCCACATTTACTACGTGTTTTGATTACGTCATCGCTATCTATTCAGTCTCTATACACTCTCCTTTCCACCGATCTCCACTTTAGTGAATACCGATCTAAAATCAGATATTTGATCATCTGTAGGAATATAAGAACCATAAGAACTTAAAAGAATAGTTTATTATAGTAGTAAATGCCTCATTAGTCGCGTAGCTAGCTCGACGGTTCGATTCCCATGGCGTTTTTTTTTTATTGTAGTTGTCTGTTACTTTATTCTCAATAGAAGTCGGAGCTGTGCGCGGTAGATAGCAATATACTTACTAAACATTACTTACATGTGCGTGAAGAATAGTATCCATAGCTCTGCCTTCGCTTTCGAGGAATACAGGCGTAATGGTATGTTATGTGATTATAGAAAGGACATTTCTTCGAACGTCGTGGTGGCCGTGTGGTTTGTGCCCGCGTCCTGAATTCAGTTGTCGATTCAAACCTGGCATGTACAAATGTGACTTTTTCAATGTCTGAATTATTACTTTCTTAGTTAATCTAAGACACCACAGTTAAGGAAAACATCGAGAGGAAACCTGAACTTTATGGTCTGAAATCGCCAACCCGCAGTGAGCTAGCGTGGTGATCAATGCTGCGTGCTTTTTCTATATGAGAAGAGGACCTTGCCCTTCTTGTTCTTGTGGGACAGTTATGGGCTGGTTATATTATATGTTATGTTTCTCTTTCCTTCTATGTACGAAATAACCAACAAACCACAGTACCTATATGTTACAATTTCCACCATTGCATGCGGATAATAATTTCCCCTGAGAGTGAGGCAGTTAGTTTCTTAATCTTCAGTATAGATAGAATCTGTATTGTACTCTATATTCGAAAATCGTATTTTAGATTTCAACATTGAAATGACTTAACTCAAAAACTTGTCATTATTTCGTTTTGATTCCAAATACACTTTCAATCAACGTTTTACAGACTATAATTTCCTAATGTTTCATTTAAATCGCTCGAATGAAATTCAAATTTCTCGAACATTCTGTGCATTGTTACTCGTTTTTGAAAATTTAAGTTTATTAAAATTTAGGTTATTAAGTAGATTGTTATTGTACTAGAGTACTACAAGTATTTCCACTTATTCACTCCGGCTATTAGCCAGACCAAAATTTATTGCAATTTAAAAATTTTGTACCAACAGCGTACCTACTTTTACGATAGAAATGTTCTCCGAGTTCTTTTAAATTATTTGCAGGTACAGTAGATATATAAACAGTTTTGTAATACAAAGAATAAAGTGATGCAATAGGTAATTAGTACTTGTATTAAACAAACTTATCAACGAATGCAGTTAATTAAATAGGTAATCAAAATTATGTGTTATCAAGAAATTCTCACCCTAATATTATAGTTCAAAGATAACATAACACGGTTTTCTAGTGAATAAACAAATATGTCTAGGAAAAACACCTATTTAATTGATAATTGTCGTCAATTCTGATTTAGCCGAACTATGTTTAGAACATTTTTTTAATCGTTACTATACCGCAAGACATCTACGCACATTATTAGATTATTTTATAGATCGACTAGCTGTGCCCCGCAAACGTTGTTCTAACATACATAGCATCACGCCTGTATACCCCGAAGGGGTAGGCAGAGGTGTACACAGTTCTACACGCACATTTCACCAATGCTGTTATTAAGTCCCATGTAATCGGTGGTGAGCCTATTGCCATTTACCACAACACAGTTCCAAACTCCGGGCTGCTACTGAGAATTTTCTAACAGAAAAACTCAATAACTCCTTTCCCGACCCGGGAATCATACCCGAGACCTCATGCTCAGCCATAAAAAAATCCTGAATAGGGCCACCCTTATCACCTAGGGTTATAAAAATTTGCCTACGACTTATTCGCAGACCTACTTACACAAAAAAAAAACATAAAAATCGGTCAAACCGTTGCGGAGGAGTTCGATAACAAACACTGTGACACGAGAATTTTATATATTTGATTTTGTTTTTCTATAGCATAGACACCTACGTACTTTAGTTTAATTCTTGTTCGATATTTTTTGGTTTGACACACGCTTTTCACATTTGACATTGGCAGGGTAGCCACTAAAATTTTATGGAAATTTTGTGTTGAAATGATTCAATTTGAATTTGTCGTCTCTTAATTTATCCTCTCTCGCTCTTATAGTACTTAATTGTTAATAAAAGACAATAATGCTCTATGTTTGGTTTAGTTAGGCTGCATCAGAATCGACGCCAATATTTACAATAAATTATTACTCAATTGTTATATGCAAATATAAACATTATACTTTTGTAATTGTCCTTCTTGCACAAAAGGTCAAAAACTACACTTGAACATAACATGACATCACGCTTTTATTTGCCGATGGGGTAGACAGAGGTGTATTGTATAACACGCCACATTTCACCGATGGCGATGTTAAATCCCATATAATAGGCCTATTACCATCTACCGGACACAATTACAATTTATCTGCTATTGAAAATTAATATCAGAAAAACACAATAAAACTACCCGACCCATGAATCGCACCTTGGACTTGACGCTCGGTAGCCGCGCATGCTACCACTAGTCTAATGAGATAGTTCTCGGACGGAAAAGCAAATAGCACTAATTATCACGCCTGATTGTGCCGAAGTCCAGGGAAGAGGTGCCCGCATCCGTAGGAGTGCACCCTTAAAATAAAACCCCCACACGTGGCCCCTGGGTGGTGCTGCACAGGCAACACAACGTTGGTGGGAGGCTTCGGCTGATTACCACCCACCGGACGAAGCCATAACGTGAAGCGACCTATTCGTGTTTCGGGATGTAGTCCGGTGCACCCGTTGTGGGAGACGGGTCTGGGCAGTTGCATCAAGTCCCCAATTATTGTTCTCCCAAAATCTATCCACTCTATTTAAGAGTGAATAGATGTCTTCTGGATCTACGTGCTCCATCCTCGGCCATACCATCGCTTACCATCAGGCGAATTGGTGGCCAAACGTAGATCCATTAATGATAAAAAAGTACCTATACAATATAAAAAAGGACCTATACAATATAAAAAAGTACCTATACAATATAAAAAAGCTAAAGATCTTGAACTGCCTCGTTAGTGGCCCCAAGCGCCGCTGCTGAGCCCGGTCCCGGATCCCGGGAAAATGCAAAGATTCTCACGATACCCATATATCTAAATTGGTTCAGGCGTTTAGAAGAAATGGCGGAATAAAGTAACTGACAAACATACATACATACACGAACTCTAAAAACATAACACCTCTTTTTTGGGCAGTCGTGTATAATAAACAAACTGCAATCTGATATAAAACATTTCCTTTCGCCTTCAAGAAACCCGTCAGTCGCTGTACTAACACCTCGAGGCGAGAGTAATATAGATTTAAAGCTTTTCTATATACGAAATACATTTTCCACTCTATCTAACTTAAAAGAGAATTCCATTTGGCAAAGTCAACGAGAACTGCGAGTGAATTCCGAACAGCTACTTTAGTGGCAGCCGATGGTTGGGTCAACTCACTGCACTCACTAAACCGAAGGCAAACTGCTTGAAATATAAGGGTGAAGACAGATATTCGGAAAGTGCGAAATAAGCATGGCGCAATGATATATTAGAAAAATCATTCAAGTAAAATCTTTGAAAAGCATTCACGCATGCTCAGCGAACTCTAAAGTTATTATATTAAATGGTAAAAGGATACGGTCGCGAACAGGATTCGAACCTGCGCCTCACGGATAAATACTCCAAGCGCTCTGATCACTAAGCCATATCGACCTTTGTGTTGTTGAGTGGTCAGAGCGCCTGGAGTATTAATTTATCCGGGAGGCGCAGGTTCGAATCCTGTTCGCGACCGTATTCTTTTCCCATTTAATATAATAACTTTAGAAAAATCATGCCTAGTGAATGTCTTTGGTTTTTAAGTAAGTACCAAATTTTTACACGACTGCCCAATAAAAGGAGTGTTATGTTATTAAGGTTCACATAAACCTTAATAACCTAACATCCTTTGTATGTATGTATGTATGTTTTGACTGCCTCGTTGATCTAGTGGTCGCAAGCGCGGCTGCTGAGCGTGAGGTCAAGGGTTCGATTCCCAGGTCGGGCTAAGCGTTATCGGGGTTTTTCTGTTAGTCAATTTTCAGTAGCAGCCCGGAGTTAGGAAGTTGGTGGTGTGACACCCCCGTGCTTTGGAGAACACGTAAAGACGTCGGTCCTGCGCCTGATCTATCTCCGGTCGCGTCGGATTGCCGTCCCATCGGACTATGAGAGTGAAGGAAGTGTGTGTGCAAATGCAAACACAGGTGCACTCCCTGCACCTGTTTGCACACACACTTGTGCACTATAATATCTCCTGCGCACTTGGCTAATCTCCTAGGAGATAGGCCGCCGTGACCACAATACGGTCTGGAGGAGTATTATTATTATTAGTATGTATGTTTGTGAGTTTCTTTATACCGCCATAACTTCTAAACGACTAAACTGATTTATATGTATGGGGTATTGTTAGAATCCTTATATTGTCGCGGGGAACATAGACCAGTTAGAAAGTAATATAGTGGCTAAGATAAAAATATAGTTGCTATGGTACACAAAGAGGAGTGAAAAAGAAAACAGAAAACACTATTGAAAGGAGTGTTTTTTTTTATTTATTTATTTTTATATCGGGATATCTTCCGCAACTTGGGGGACCAATATTATGATTGACATTAACATTAAAGCTCTCAAAAAATTTCCAACGACAGCTCAGGATCGACAATCCTAGCACAAAAATACACGGAGCAACGTCCTCAAATTAATTGGGATGACCGCAGGAGAATGCGGTATGAACTAATTTATCTTATCAGAAAAAGCACGATCAAGGTACTTAAGCTTTTTAGCTTTTGTTGTTATAGTGGTACTTAACCTTTCGGCTCAGTAACGTACAGATCTGTACGTTGTAACAATAAAAATCTATTGTGTCTGCTAATGACTGACGCAACAGCTTAAGTACTTTTAAAAATACTCATATCCCTTGTTTACCATAACATAAGGATTAAGGATTTCATAAATAAGTATTGTTCGACAAAATATAAAATTCTGTTTATGTACCGTGCTGTGTATTTTGTAAAATATTATTTCCAATCATTACAAACTTCAGGGTTATCCTTGAGGTCAGTTAATAACTTATCAATTGTAATTTTAACAGACCAGAACAATATTTGTAATTCCTCTGTGACTGTGTCTATGAACAAGTCTGTAACTACCTTGAGGTATATTCATCGCGAGAAAACGACTTCTAATCTAATCTACTCTAATTGTATTTAATTTCCGCCGCACCCAAACAAGCATTAAAGCGTGCAACCAAGTCAACACGTAAAACGCCCAACTTTATCTACACCATCACCTCGTTAGATTTCTAAACAATCCACTTCTTGTCCTTAAAAATAGCCTGTTGTCCGCCCACTGTGCGGTTGTCCCGCTAATTCGTTCATTAGCATTGAATGGCGGCTCGGCGCCACTTTCGCCGACAAGCCCGCCTTCGCCGACACGGTACGCCGAACGCCGACAACCCGAGGCACAATGTGACGTATGTCGGCGAAGCTGTCGGCTTCTGAATTATGCCTTCACTATCTGACTGGGTAGCAGTAGGCTCATTCATTATAGATAAAATCAGAATAAGATATTTATGTGGGAATAAATGGGAGGACTTTAAAGGTTATGTAAAGTATATTTATGGTAGCGAACAATAGACGACTATTATGCTACTTTGTCATTAAATTGATACTTAAACGTTTATCCGTTTATGAAATCTTCTCTTGTTCTTAAATTAGAACATTAAACATAGATTTAGAAAATAATGTCATAACCATAGGTCATAACAATTAAATCAATTACCTACTTAATGATTTCCATTATTGTCCTCTACATCTGACACAGCGGTTAGTATTTCTCGTTTTCAAACACCATTTCTGGTAGCTCAATATTGATATGATCATACAAATATTTGTCCCATGCCGGAATCTACCCTGCGACAAGTGGCGCAGCAGCTGCTCACTCGACTACTGTGCCAACCGTGTTAATTTCGTCATCATTTAAACAAAGTAGCTGAGAACCTATAAACTTATTTTCCGTCTCGGGGAAATAAAGCAACTAAAACCTTATTTTAGTATTCACGGCACACTAAACTAACTGAAATAAAGACGATGAAACGTACAATTTCATTTCAAGACACTAAGAAAGTAATTTCACATTGCTTTGTTACTTGGAAGTCCTTACAAATTTATTCTACTTTCAACAATTCACTGAATAACGAATTATTACAAGGACTCACGTACAGGACAGGCAAGTAGAAGGTTTTGAATACCGTGTTTCCTTTGAACTGAAACTGCCTCGTTGGTTTAGTCGTCCGTAGCGCGACTGCTGAGCAGGAGGTCTCGGGTTCGATTCCCGGGTCGGGCAAAGTGTTATTGAGTTTTTCTGTTAGGAAATTCTCAGTAGCAGCCCGGAGTTTGGAAATGTGCCCGGTTGATGGCAATAGGCTCACCACCTATTACATGGGACTTAATAGCAGCATTGGTGAAATGTGGGTGTACAATTGTGTACACCTCTGCCTACCCCTTCGGGAAATACAGGCATGATGCTATGTATGTATGTATGTATGTATGTTTCCTTTGAATACAATTTAACTGTGTCGTGGTTGCCGAGTAGTCTCTGGCCCGTCTCTTAAACTACTAGGTGTGGTTTCAAATATGGCATGTACCAACACGACTTTTTCAATGTCATATGTACTGTTTTTAGTTATTCTCTGACATATGGGGGTTTCGTTGGCCGCGTCCGAGTGCACCCTTTAAATGGAATCCCTACACGTCGTCCTGGGTGGTGCAAAATAGGCAACACAACTCTGGTGACTTCGGCCGCGGCTGGTTACCACCCACCGGACGAAGCCATGCCGTGAAGCGACCTAGTCAACCGTCGTGGAAGACTGGTCTGGGCAGCTGCATCAATTCCCCAACTATCGTTCTCCCCAAATCTATCCACTCTACTTAAGAGTGAATAGATTTATTCTGGATATATATACGTGCTCCATCCCAGGCCACACCGTCGCGTACCATCAGGCGAGTTAGTGGCCAAACGTGGATCCATTTTTGATAAAAAAAAATACATTACAGACATAAAAGGCCCAGGCTGCTACTGAGAATTTCCTGTCAGAAATATCTTTGCTCGACCTGGGAATCAAACCTATAATCCAACTCATGCTCAACAATAGCACTTCGAAACATAAGACCAACGAGGCGTACCCCTCTCGCCACTGGCATATGATTCCCAATCAAACCTATATACCTTTTACCTGTATGGCTACAATGATAGTACACGATTTTAATCGTGTGTCACATAGGTTTATGTTTGTATTTAGTTTTTTTATGTGTGTTAATACTGTTATTAATACAATGACGAGAGCTATTGTTGCTTTAGTGCAACTTCTTTTGTGCTTGTTTATTACCTAACCCCCCGCCAAAAGCAACGAGCAAATTTGTTCGATATTTAGTCAGAAGCCGTCTCCTGTCCGGTCGTCTAAGTTCCAAGTTCCACAAGATCCATGGTAGAGTAATGTTTTCTTTGCCAGCAAAATATGGCAAACATTATAAATTTTCCCCTATTTTTAAATCCAGTAAAAATCTTATAAACCTAGCCTACGCAAGACGTAAATGATTTGCATGCCGATATAACAACGTTGTCGGAAGCACTAAAGGAATTAGTGTTTAATGCAATTACTTGCAGCAAGTAACGGAGTACTTGCAGGCTATCCCACCAACACGTAATGTGTACTATCATGGTATTTATCTTATGTAAGGGATTTGTTTATTTTTTTATTTACAAAGAACTGGAATGAACCACTAGTTTTCCTATGGATATCACAAAAGAGATTATCTAAGTAAACGTTATGTTAATGCACGCAGTTTTTATTCGTGCCATCCTAGATGAAGCGAATCAAAGATGGCGCGGTTGGCGCAGTGGTCGAGATATCGACTGCTGCACCGCGTAATGCGGGTTCGATTCCCGCACGAGATTATTGTTTTCGGGTCTAGTTGTGAGTGCATGTTAGGTATGTTTGTAAACGCACCCAAGATACAACAGTGAAATTCTTTGGTAGCGAATTTATTTTTGTTAAAAAAAAAAAAACGCTTCTGGTCCGGGTTATCGAGTTCCTTCGCCTAGGACTACCACATATATTTATTAATTTACAATATTATTACAACAATATGTAAGGCAATTATAGCAGAAGGAATCTGGCAATTCGAACGATCAATACAATACGAGACTCGGTTATCCAGATCTCAGTTAAACAGAATCGTGATTGACCGGATTTCCAATTACAAAATGTTGTGATTACAGTAATTTTGTATTTTTTTTAGTAAATATGTATATTCTATTGCGGACACTCCCGCCAGACCACTACTAAGTTCATTTTCGCTTGCACAAAAAAAAAAGCACTCTGTCACCCCGCCAAGGTCAAATTAGAACGTTCTTAAAATTCACAAAATGAAGATGACACGTGATGCGTCACTAAGCTGTGCACTGCAGATTGCAACTAATTACGTTCTCGCTTTCCTAATAGGCGAACACTTTAAAGGGGCGTGACATGGTGCCGGCGCAGGATTTACACGAAAACATTTTTACGTGGACAGGCGGAAAAGTCTGCGATAGTACATACGAAACTGTGTCTCTAATACCTTCCTAGAGCTGATAATACAAAAATTCTCTCCTTCATACATACCTGCAAAAGGGTACACGGGACGAAAATGACTTACAAAACTAATTCAGCTTATTCCAGAAAAACTCATTATACCACCTAATAAAAGTGATCATTTATTACTTGAGGTGTAAATTGTGCCGTAAACCAGATTTGGTTTAATTGCACTCAGATTGAGTGATTCGATCGAGTGTCATCGAACCGAAAACCTAATAGTTCAATTTCACACATCTGAGAACGTATTTCATTTAATAGATGCAGTTTAGATCATTTATGGATGATTCTGCAGAGGGTACAGACACGCCCGTGGGCGTCTGACGAAGATTTGATCTACCTTTCGATTTGATATTGGGTTGAATGAATCACAGACCACAAATAAGTATTTATAACTAACTAGTGACCCGCCCCGGCTTCGCACGGGTGCAATGCTGATACTAAATACACTACAGAAAAACTGTGAACGTTGTATATAAAAACATAGCGGCCCGCTCCGGCTTCGCACGGGTATAAAATATATAGCCTATGTGATTAAAATCGATCCAGTAGTTTTGATTTATTCATTACTGCCCGTGGCCCGCACGCGTTAAATTTGGAGTAAAACAATCCCCCTTTCCCTATACCATGAAGATTTCTGACTTTTCTGTAGACCTTTTTTATAACAAACGCTACGTCCCGCAATTTTTAAATCTGTAATATCTTCGAAAATATTCACTTAAATCATACGGTGTAAAGGGCCATATAGATCTATATTAAATGAACAATGTATTCAAGGTATTTAATTGGTTAAGGATTAATGCTGTATTGGTTAAAATCGCTTCGAAAATTAGCCATTATTTGTCGTAAAAAGTAAATGACAAAAAAAAGTTATTGTGCGTTATCCATAAGAGATAGACATATACCATCACGGACTTTTCTGTAGACCTTTTCAATGTGTACAATACTTAGTACATTATTTTGATAAAACTCGTAGGGTTCAGCCTGCGTTTGCAATGTAAGCGGAAAAAATGTAATTATTTACGACATCACATTAGAAACCTCAAAAATAACAGTACTTCTCCACTATTTAATGGATGTTATTATACATATAAACCTTCCTCTTGAATCACTCTATCTATTAAAAAAAACCGCATCAAAATCCGTTGCGTAGTTTCAAAGATTTAAGCATACAAAGGGACATAGGGACAGAGAAAGCGACTTTGTTTTATACTATGTAGTGATATGTCCCTAAACTGCCTCGTTGGTCTAGCGATCCCAAGTGCGACTGCTGAGTTTGAGGAGCTGGGTTCGATTCCCAGATCGGGCAAAGGTTTTTTTAACCGACTTCCAAAAAGAAGGAGGTTATCAATTCGGTTGTATTGTTTTAAACTTTTTTTTATGTTTGTTACCTTAGAAATCCGCCATTTATCCACGGATTTCGATATATTTTAACGCAATTATCTTTTACTTTTAGTGCATTTTTACATAGTAGAAAGATTCTTAGAGTCGGTGTTTTTTGTTAAAAATATTTTTGGTAGCAGCAGTAGCCCGGAGTTTGGAATTGTGCCCGGTAGACGGCATTCTCACCACCTCTTTCATGGGACTTAATAACAGTATTGGTGAAATGTGAGTGTAGGTTTGCAACCCTGCTTACCACTTTGGGGAATATAGGCGTGATATAAATCTTCTTCTAATAGTATGGTTGAAAAACCACCTAATGTACTTAATAGTTAAAAAGCTCATCGAGAACATCTCTCAGGAGTGCTGCTTTCCTCGCGATGTTTTCCTGCACCGTTTTAAGCAGGAAATATACCTTGAGTTTGAACATGCGCCCTTTTCTTGGAATGATAAATCTACTTTGGGTTAGCCATCGAGTAAAATTATAACTCTTGTACGTAAAAAAGTATGTATTTAAACTCGCCACGCAAAATAAACTTATTTATTTGTACCACTGTTTCTCGCGCATGGGTATATAGTCACATTTGGCACACAAAAGACAACATTATATAATAATATCTTAGGTTTTCGCGATTTTATTAATACAACTTTTAACAGCATTCGTGGTCGCGTGTCCTCCTGCGACGTACGCTGCAAAGTGTGCGAAACGTCAGAATAAATAAATAAATAATAATACTCGCTATTAATCCGGTTAAAATTTGTTTTAACAATAAAATGACAAAAAGAAGAGTACCTATAAATTAAAGAAGTACAGATAAAATAACAAAAAATAAGTAAAGTAGAATATTATATACCTATATTTCCTTTCTACCTCAAGTTCTATCTACCCCATAAAGCAACAACAGCTCAAAGAAAAGTAGCTACTTACCTCAACAATGTTCCTGTCGTGTCCTCGATCCATCTCGCTGATCGGAATCGTAACTTTTCTTCGAACAAAACCAACAAAAAACAAATTGGATAAGTTTAGCATTTTGCCGCCCTCACCTCAGAGCGACGCCTGTTCACTGTTACGAGTACCTCTTCACGTACTGTTATGTACAAAAATACTATAATTTACGAACATTCGTCTGTATTACTTGAGGGGGTAGGCAGAGATGTACATTGGTGCACACCAATAGTTGCACTCGCTCTTCACACGTATGTACAAAGCGATACCCCATACATTTAAATCGGTTCAGGTGATTAGAAGTTTTGTAAAAAAAAAGGAATTAATATCTATTACTGTAAAAATTGCTAAATTTCAAGAATAGCGGCGCGTGTATCCCTTGTTTCTATGAGTATGGAATGAGGGCGTGGGCTGAATAGGGATGTTCGATTAAAAGCCAAATAAAAATATACTTTTAAACATCCCACGCAATCGGTTCTTTTATCGTGTATCTGTCGTTTATATTACGAGTATCTCAATAATTATGTGAGTTTAACAAAATATTTATAGCAATATATCAGAACATCATTATAATATAAAGTTATGTTATTGTTATCTTGGTGATCAAAGTGACAATAACAATATTTTTCTTAGTAATAACTTAGGTTTTCGTGATCACTACACATTATAATAAAACAACTTTTAACCGAATTAATCGCGCAGGTCGCTGTAGGACTAGGACAGTCCCCTGCGACCACGAACGCTGCAGTGTTCGCAATGTCAGGAAAAACGAAAAACCTCTCGTTAATCTTCTAACATAGCACAACTACAAGTCCTCGATAAGATTTTCCTTCCACTGCAGTTTTGTAGAGGAGTACCAGCTGTTGTACTCCGATATTTCACCGATACACGCGATTAATTGCGACTAATCCGGTTAAAACAATCTTTATATATATAATATTTTTCTTTGGACAAAGACAAGGGTAATTAAAACTGACAGAAATAAATTGTAACTATATCAACTACAATATTTTTTTTATCGTACGACCGCGAGCTTGGTTTCAACCCGCACCCGCTGGATAGCTACTCCAAGTGTTCAACCACTAAGTTATTATGCCTTATAATACGTCAAATGGTGATTTCATCTATATCTATTCAGACTCTATAATCAATAGACCCGGTTAGTGGAGTGTTACTATCACACAAAGTTTAAAAAAAAAACAAAAATAACTAGTACTTCTTTTTAACCAATATAAAAAAAGAATGTCCTGTATTCGACCCTTATGTATGTATACCTATATGTAGGTAGGTATAAACAGAAAAAAAGATTTAAAAAAACGTGTAAAGAATATACATTTTTTATTATGTGTATAAGAGTACGCGCGTACTCTTGAAACATACTCAAATGCGTATTCTTACACACATTTGCGATTTGCTAATCGAGTGAAGTGCAACGCCATGTATTAGCATCGACCGGAATCGCTCTCGCGGTGGCCACTAGGGGAATTTCTTGCCGATCAAGCTGCCTTATCGTATTTGTTTAAATATTTGTAGTATTATCACAAACATTCTTCCAAAATGCTAAAATTATTCAAGAAAACAGGTAAAAATGTTTAAACTTACGTAATTTTTGTGTTTTTGTATGTTCTTTGTTCTTTTTTGGCACATAACTTCTCACTAGCTTGCACTTCAAAATAACACTGAAGTTAGCCGCGTATCGTAAGCAGCATCATGGCTATTGGCATTGCGTACCCTTATCGGATGCGTACTCCTAGACCAGCCTACCCTATGTTTGTAGCTCCGCGATTTTCTCAATGACTATTATTATTAGATCAGATTTGGATGGGGAAAGATTTTAGAACATGTTTAACATATTAGGATCCGATGGAAGATCCTCGGAGACGGCCAATGGAACTCTTTAATAACTAACAGCAAATGACCCGCGATTGCTGTGATCGTATCTCTTTATTTTCACCATTCCATTGAAGGTGGTTATGGTTGCTTTAAAAAAAAAGATGGAACATCATGTACACTTAGTTGGCAATATAAATATCTTTGCATTTACATTCTCAACCAACCTATACGGAACTGAACCCAAAACTTAGCAAGTTGACTACCTCTGGGCCAATGGAGCGTCAGACGGTCATATTTAATAAGATCTGAGGGTTAGTGTCATAATAGCGTGGTTCCCGATTAGAGGATAACCCCTTCGATCCCCGGGGGTGTCGTAAACTAACTAATGACTTGCAGCTCTATCAGTTAATGGGGACTGGGCAGTAGTGACCACCTGTGAACCTATTAGATTATTGTGTAAGTATTTAAAAGGATATAGTGAAAGGATATATCTTAGATTGTGCCATGAACAAGTACAGACTACAGAAAAATCTTTCAAATGCATTAACGCAGGCAGAGCGAACTTTAAAGTTATACATTTCTGAAAATACCGTGTTAAGGGACTGCATACATAGCAATGACGTCACCTAAAGACGTTTAAAATTTGGAAGAAGAATTCGTAGTAGTGAGAAGAGGTCGCGATGGCTTAGTGGTCAGAGTGCCTGGAGTATTTAACTGGTTCAAATTTGGTGGGTCAAATTGGTTGCTATATTTGATGCTATTTATATATATTATTTATTTATCATTATATTTTTTAATACATGTTGAGGCCATGTAATGTTTATGTATGTACTTGTATAATGTATTTAAGTATTGTCGTTTTTTTTTCTTGTATCTATGAGTAATTTTTCTTATAACGTTTCTTTTAAAGTGCACCTGCTCTCTTTTTTTTTTTGTTTCTGCACCACCCGAAGTTTGACTGGCAGAGAATGCCTAAGGCATTAAGTCCGCCTCTGTACATTTGTGCATAAAGAATAAAATAAAATAAAATAATTAATAAATATTTATGTATTAAAATAATAAGGTTTCATTTTTTTCTTGTACTATTTACCGAGGTGAATTGAGCGGTAAGTTAAAAAAAAATGTGGAAAGAAAAATACGTTCGTGAGCAGGATTCGAACTTGCGCCTCCAGGATAAATGTTTATTTACTTTAGAGTTCACTACGCTTGCATTAATCCATTTGAAAGGTTCATGTTCTTAATGAGCGGTATTTACCATTGCTAGTTAGGTACGCGGTGTTGAATATCACCTGAATAGAGATTGGGAATTGCAATTTACAACGTGTACCAAAAACGAACCAGAATATTGAGAATTGCAATTTACAACCTGTACAATCGCAGCACTTGGAAATCTAAAGTCCCTGCCTACCCCGATGAGAAGCAGGCGTGATTATATGTTAAAAATCTTGCATCAAATATACGTACACTAAAATCTGACACGTCTCCCCTCTACTCAACTAAGTCTAGTGGTGCCCCGTCGTAATAAGCGTATGAATGGGGTGAGTATCGATTGCGTACTGTGCGTTCGTTGCCTAGCAACGTGAGAGCTTCGACAGCGATGATCATGTGGGTGTTGTTGATGTTTTTATTTGTAACGAGATTTTTAATAATAAATTAAATTACCTAGTATCACGCCTGTATTCCCCGAAGCGGTAGGCAGAGGTGTAAACCCATGTGGTGAGCCTATTGCCATCTATAGGGCACAATTATAAACTCCGGGTTCCTATTGAGAATTTCTTAACAGAAAAACTCAATAACAGTTTGCCCGACCGGTGAATCGAACCCGACAGCTCAGCAGTCGAGTTTGGGACCACTAGACCAACAAAGCAGTAAAATTAACTAGCTAGTAGTTAATAACAAATTTCAGGCGGTTTTGAGGTTTTTATATGACCTACGCAAACGTCCTGCTGATCTGGTATCGCCTTGCGACAGGTCGTTGAGCTCCCTATAACATGGTTGAGCTACACGACGACTGATGCATGTGTGCCGTCAGTTAGGACAGGTCAACCCGAAACTACTATGGATCTTTCTTAAATAGGCCATTCCAGATACCCTACATGGTTACGCTCACATAGGGATGTCTGGACTTTAAAAGAGACCTTGACCTTTGAGTTCGTTTCGGCGTTTATTCTCAGAGGTAGTCAGATAGGAAACGCCGACGTCATCTAGATTATAGTGACATGTAAAAGAGTTTTTAAAAGACCTACTTACTGAATAAACAATTTCATTACATTTCATTTCTATGAGAAAAGATTGAGGAAGATAGCAAAAAGTGGATGGAAAAGTCGGGGCAGGCCAACCTCGAATAACGTACCGCAATAAAATTGTGGGCGTACTTAAGAAAGGACAGGTCAAGAGCAACCTAAATTGACGAACTTAATTATTATGGTGAAGCTGTTTTGTCATGTTATGTTACATTAAGAGGTTAATGAACATAGATGAAAGAGGTGTCACAGTTGTAGCAACTGGAAATCGATAGT
Source organism: Xylocampa areola (assembly GCA_935421205.1). Lineage (NCBI taxonomy): Eukaryota > Metazoa > Arthropoda > Insecta > Lepidoptera > Noctuidae > Xylocampa > Xylocampa areola. The sequence continues at coordinate 17,991,657 of OW285204.1, forward strand.
CTCTGCCTACTCCGATAGGAAACAAGCGTGATTTTATATATATTCTATGAACTCGTATTTATAAAATTTAAAATAAAAATAAGTGCTATAATGTAACTATAAAAGGTCATAAAAATGCATCAAATGAATACACGGTCACCGTAATATTGCGCATCAAGCTATCGAAGCTTTGTACAGACAGCAAAGTAAGCCGCACAAAATATCACAAGCGATGTGATGTATGGCGGGCAATCGACGGTACAATCCGTTTGCGGACGGCCTAACGTATGGACTAGCTCTGATATCCTGAATGTGTGGCCCAAGTCATGAACTGAGAGTGAAGACAAAATACTTATTTAAACAATTATTAGGTAGAGTGATTTGTTTTCAGTAGTACTATGGAAACAGAGTAACACTTAAATATAACAATAGTAATTCACTAATACGTAACGCAGCAGGCACTACTCGCAACGCACGCAGGGGGTAACGACCGTGCGGTCGGCTTGGCTGTCTGCGCTGCGCGAAACTCGGTAATCCTATTGGTTCAAGGTCGCTATTGAGTTAAATTTTTCACATTTATTCTGTTTTTTTTTTTTATTCTAATCTATTATATAAAAATGAATCTGCCGAAATGTTTGTACGCACATAACTTCCGAACAACTGCACCAAATTGAATACTTTTTTTTTGTTTCGGTATTGTCAGGACAAGGTTTGTACAAAAGAAAAGAAAAAAAAACGTACCTAAAAAACATTGCGGTACGAAGTTCGCTGGGTCAGCCAGTAAGATATATATTTAATAATCTGTTGTACCTAAAAAACTATTAAATTTTTTTTAGCTCACCGCCTTGTACATGGGACTTAATTACAGCATTGGTGAAATGTGGGTGTACAACTACTAGTGTGTTCACCACTGCCTACCCTATCGAAGAATACAGGTGCGGTGATACCATAAGAAATAAGAAGGAAAGGAAGCATTATTAACCCAAAAGAATAAAATATAATACTATCAGAAACGATTCAGCCACAAGTGGAATTGCACCATTCTCTCATGACTTAAACGAAAAGAGTGTATCTCACCGATTATCCGCTGCAAGTGGTCCCGGGGGCACAGCATATAGCAATTGATGGGCCAATCAGCGGCTAATAACTTGAATTCATAGTGCCTTTGTAATGTTATTTATTATGAACGCCTGTGTATGATTAATGGAAGCTGCGACCGATCGGAATGTGACTTAACGGACGGTTGGACTTATTGTTATATGCAAATAAGATTAAATGTTTCTTAGACATGAGTGGATGCCTGTGTCGTGGGGAACCGTTGGTTTATTGCAGGTCAAAAGTTGTGTGTGGAATATATCTTGAAGTTTATAGAGATAGACACACTTATACACTAAGTAATATAAGAAGCCTACAATAGAGAGAATATGCAGTGTGCGTCGCAATATCAATCACGACATGATGTTCAACCTAAAGCCGCATTGCAGTTAGCGGTACGACGCAGATTTTTAGCGGCACCTCAATGAATATCGAGTATGGGACAGATGTTATAATAATTTGATTAGAATAGGCATACATGTACATTACTAATGATGATTTACAATTATTGTAAACCACCGGATAACACTTTGCCCGACCTAGAATTGAACCCAAGACCTCATGCTCAGCAGTCCCGCTTTGGACCACTAGAATAACGAGAACTATAAGCTTATCGATTATTTCGTTACCTGATGTCCAGTTCCTATATCTAAAATCGATCGGTAGCATCTTCAATTCACCTTCCGTATGCTTGTGTTCGTAATACTCGAAAAGTAGTCGATGAATTGAATCAACATTTTACACAACGTTGAATTCGCTTAATCGTTAATAATTACTTAAAAAATTCTACGGTTATAATAGATCTTTAGCCTTTCACCTCGAAATAATAGCGGGTTTTTCGGAATAGCGCCCTTTTTTGTGTTATTTCAAGGGTTGGTTTTTGTCGCGCGCGGCACCTTTGGCGAACAATTTTTTTTACCAAAAAAATATTTTACAATACAAATGTATTTTTTTGGTATCGATTCGCGTTCAGTATCAACGGTATAGTATAGTTACCTCCCTAAATACGGCACGGGTAGATCCACATCTCACTTTATGTACAGGGTGATTTTTTCAAGTGGGCGTGGATAGCCAAATCCGAATCTAAGTAGGTATAAGGAATTGCGAAAAATACTCAAGGAAGTCTCGGGCACAATTTTGAAGAAAACTAAAACTGCATCATTCTATTTAAAAATATATACTTAGCCAGGAATCGAACCCGGTGTTTTTGATGTTTTATTACACCATCCGATAGTGTCGTTAATACTAATACGAGCTATTGTTTTGAGATGTCGTTAATATGGATCAAATTCTGGGAAGTGATGATATATGGCAAACTAAAGGAAAATTATATATATTTATCCGGGCGGCGCAGGCTTGAATCCTGCTCATGACCGTATTTTTATTTCCATAAACATTTAGGTATATATAACATTTGTATTTTTTTCTCCAAAATCAACGGGTTCGATTCTGGGCTATGAAAATAGATTTTTCAAAAACCCAATGAAGTAGGTTTAGTTTTCATCAAAATCAGCCCGGAGACTCCTTTAGTGTTTTTCACTATTCTTTATAGTTCCGGATTTGGCCATACACGGCCAGTTGAAAAATTCACCCTGAATAGTGTCTATTTCGCGGTCCGGTATAGTTGCTAGTTAAGTATAATAATGTTCCTTTACATCGGATTATTGTAACCGTAAGTTTTCGATGCAAAATTGCGGTACGGGTCAAAGCCTAAGTTAGCGTATTTCAGTTCATATTGGAATCTTAATTCCACAAGATATCGTTACCACACAAAATGACAGCTACCCAGTTGACAGGACAAAGCAATATTACCGCCCCGTATATTCAAGTTCTTGCGTTAAATTTCTATTTCATAACATAAATTTGAAATCGGTATAATATGTATCTACTTAATACACCTTATTAAATGAATATATGTGACATTCATGTAATAGCATGTTAGTACACGATATTAAGCCGTTCTAATTTGAAATTTTAAAAAAGTATGTACGTTTTTTTGGTATCTGGTACCATTGAATCGAAGTCACTTTACAATAAATTTTTTGAATGTTTAAGCTTGTCTATAATGAGAAAAAAATATTACAAACATACGGTGCAATGTACTACAATGCGACCATCTATTGGGTGACAAAATAGCCATCAACAAGTACACTGAGACATCTGCATGAAGGAATGGAATCATAATATAACATCATCTATCCCATTGGTCGTGGTTGCAATGTTGACTGCCGAGCATGAGGGTTCGATTCCCGCGTCGGGCAAAGCAAAGTGATATTGGGTTTTTCAAATTCAAAATCAATTTATTTGTTAACATAGGTAAAGAAATACAGATCTTATGTTTGATAAACAGAGCGCTCTGTTATGCCAGGAGGCGTACAAATATGGTGTGCAAATCTAGTCGAGGTTTACATAACTATTAAAATTTAAAAACAAAAAATGTGTAAAATTTGAGAATCAATTGAATAAAATTTGAGAATCATATTATTTAATATACTAATTATCTCAGAACGAAATGAGGAATAATTAAAATGTTATAGATCTATGTTAAAATAAATAAAATGACAAAATTATTGAATGTCAATAATAATAATTTTACCTAGTTCTAAATTAATTCATCATTTAAGTATTCGTCAATTTTTGTATAATAACTTTCGTGAGACACATTCATATTAATTATTGTCAAACTTTTTTGAGTTTGACTCGCGACATCGCCGCGGGCTCAGCTCATGACTAAGGGCTCCGTTCGAGTTCGAAACTAGTCGGGCGATCCCGAAGAATGGACGTGAGTGATAACCGTTGAACAATAATTAATATTCGTCAATATTATAATAACATTTATGAATTAAGAACAATTTAAGTTTATTCTTAATAGAATAATAGTTTCTGTAAGGAAATTCTCAATCGCAGCCCGGAGTTTAGAATTTTGCCCGATTGATGGCAATACGATCACCACTCATTACATGGGACTTAATAACAGAGTTGGTGAAATGTCGATGTAGACTGGTGTGTACACTTCTGCTTACCCCCGCGAAGACGTGATATGTATGTTATGTTGACACTTTCCTTAATATCGTTATTAAACTGTAGACAGAGAGTTAAATGTTTAAATAGTTATTTTTCTGTACAATAGATACAAATTTTAGTACTTTTTTTTTTGGATTGACACTCTTTTAACATCTGGCATTATAGCAGTGTTGTTAATATCTCCTCACAATTGAATATCGTAAAGAAAAAAATATTTACTTAATACTCTTAATCATATTATTAACCAGCTGTGCCCCGCGGTTTCACCCGTGTATAATTATATTATAATTAGCCTAAGTTACCCCTTACGAAGTCAGCTACCTGCCAGTAAAATCTTATCAGATACGGTCCATCCGTTTCGAAGATTAGCCGGAAGAAACAGAAAGAAAAACAAAAATTTTAAAAACTGTTTTTAGGCTTAGGTATCTTGCTAATAACTGAAAGCTTAAAAAAAACAATTATTTCGAAATTACAAACAGACACTTCAATTTTATTTATTAGTTTTGATGATAGTACATATTATTAAGAGTATTAAATACTATTATTATTTATATTATAGTTATATAAACTAAAATTCTATTAATAGATAACAAATATTATGTTAACTGTATTATGTCAAAGGCGAGGTTTAACATCCACAGTATGAATGGCAACGTTTACTGTATGTAGGGAAGCCAAACTTTTAAATATAATTGTTGGACAAAGAAAAAAATTACATAATTTTTGGACGATAACACAAAGTTTTTATGTTTGGTTGTTTGTATGTGTGTATATGTGTTACTCAATCATACATTTTGATACAGAGATGGACGATGGACGTTGAAGAAGGATGGACGTTGAAGAAGGATGGACGTTGAAGAAAGGACATAGGCTACGTTTTATTTATTTCCCGAGTGGGTAAGCAAAAGTGTACATAATTCTACACCCACATTTCACCAATGTTGTTATTAAGTCCTATGTTACTACATAGGCTCACCACCTGCTGATGGTGAGCCTATGTAGTAAAAAAATATAAAAATATGCTTGTAGGTATAACTATGTACACCTCTCCCACCCCTTCGGAGAATAGAACGGTGATGTGTGTGATGAGGTTTAAGAACTCACACAAAGAAGATGAAGTTATTTAAAAAATCACATGCCACGTGTGATTTTATTTTTAAATATATTTCACACCTTTTTGTGTACCATAGCCACTATATCACATTTTTTTTTATCTTATTAGCCTATATTACTCGTGGTAATGTAAGAATTCTAACGATACCAAATACATCTAAATCGGTTCAGAAAGAAAAAACTCACAACTGATATTACTTATTTTGACATCACATTGATATTCACAATAAATTTAACTAATTAATATTTAATTATTATATTTTTTAAGTAAGGTTTATTGAACATAAACATTGTCATAAATTCAAATTGTTAATATTAATAAGTGTTTGATAGCATATATGCATTGTTTATGAACCTTATTTTTTATATTCTATAAAAAATCGGGTAAATTTGACTGTTGCATGCCCAAAAGAAGAAAGATTATGTACCTATAATATTGTGATATGCTTTAACCATTGTTTCTTAAAAATAAACATTCCTATTTCACATACATGCAATCTATCCATAACACTCCCTTTTTATGAGCAGTCATGTAAAAATCAACCAGTCCTGCTGAAATTGTACATCTGGTCACCCTACGACTTTTATAAACCCACACATTTACGGTGTACACCCACGAGGGTCGCTGCCACCGGTTTTACAATACCCTTAGAGAAATTAACATGATTGGGACTATTTGCTTAATGTATATAAGAAGAAATATGAAAGCAGAATTAATGCAATAGAGATGAGGAGTTTTGGGAAGTGTGTGGAGTAACTTTGAAAGATATAGCGAGGAACACTGTGATAAAAATTGTTGAAGGAAAGGAGATGTAGTGACGAGGATGGACAAAAGTATCGTATGATGATTTGGGTACTTGAAGGAATTAGTACTGGAGTAGTTTTAGCGGGCATACCCCTCTCGCCACTGGCATATGAGTCCTAATCAAACCTTTATACCTTTCCTGTATGATTACAATGATAGTACACGATTTAAATCGTGTGTGGCACAATTTTATGTTAGTGTTTAGATTTATTGTGCGTGTTAATACTATTAATGTAATGACGAGAGCTATTTTTGCTTTAGTGCAAGTTCTTTTGTGCTTATGTGTTACCGCACCCCCCGCCGAAAGTAGCGCGCAAATTTGATTGATAGTTAGTCAGAAGCCGTCTCCAACTGGTCCTCTAAGTATGGGCGTTTAGAAACTTTTTTTTTTTAAGTTTTGCTGGGCATGATTTTAATATTAACTAGCAGCTGCACTGATCGATTTTGACTCGCGACATCGCCGCGGGCTCAGCTCATGACTAAGGGCTCCGTTCGAGTTCGAAACTAGTCGGACAAACCCGAAGAGTGCATGTGAGTAATAACACTTGTTGAACAATAATTAATAGAAAAGTTGAAAAATAAGTCTTACGAAAGTTTATTATAAGTACCTACAAAAATAGTTTTAGTTTTCCTCAAAATCTCGCCACAGAGTAAAAAAAACCCATTTAAGTAATAAAGATAAATCTTTGAAAAGCATTAACGCATGCTTAGCGAACACGAAAGTTATAATATTAAATGGAAAAAGAATACGGTCACGAGCAGGATTCGAACCTGCGCCTCCCGGATAAATTCTCCAGGCGCTCTGACTACTAAGCCATCTCGACCTCTGCTCGCTACCGTGGATTCTTCTTCCACATTTTAACACGTCTTTTGGTGACGCCATTGCTAGCTATTCAGTCCCTATACAGGTGACCGAACTGACACGACTAACTTTGTCGTAAAGATGCAATTACCTTAACAATTCAAGATAAATCTTTGAAAAGCATTAACGCATGCTTAGCGAACTCTAAAGTTATAATAATAAATGAAAAAAGTTTACGGTCGCGAGCAGGATTCGATACTGCGCCTCCCGGATAAATTAATACTCCAGGCGCTCTGACCACTAAGCCATCTCGACCTCTGCTCACTACCCTTTTGGTGACGTCATTGTCATCTATTTGTACCTTTAATTTTTTTATCTATTACTTATAGGTCAGGATTTGGCCATTCACACCCACTTAATAAAATCGGCTACTAGTGATAAAATCATTATTATCGACAACCCAACCCAGTAAATAATTAGCATTCTACAACTATTGTGTACAATGTTCCCTATCACTTAATTATAGCTAAATATTCCACTTCTGTCCGTCTGTCTAGTTAATTAGTTGTCAAACGTGCAGTATAATGAGCGAGGTGTAAGAACCGGGTTCCGATACTAGTGTTGTTGGTGTAACCGGAACAGAATACAGTTAATCTTTGAAAAGCATTAACGCATGCTTAGCGAACATGAAAGTCCTAATTTTTGTGGAACAAGAATACGGTCGTGAGCAGGATTCGAACCTGCGCCTCCCGTATAAATACTCCAGGAGTATTTATCCGTTTTTATTTAGGTACTTATTATAATTTAAATAACGTGGTTATCCTAAATTTAATGTTTTAAATGTACAATTCTAACGTGAACGTTCCCGATCCCACAGTCAAACCGATAACACGGTTTTGTGGGACTTTGTTTTGTTCTATATTGTTGTTTCTGTGTATTGTAAATAAAGAAATAAAAGCGACCAAATAAACTAAATCATAATACTAATTTTAAAAAAAATATACAAATCCTATCTGTGCCCCGCAAACGTTGACCTGCCATATAAATTTTCTGGATAGGGCCACCCTTATCACCTAGGGCTATTAAAAATAGCCTACGACCTATTCTGAGACCTAACAAATTTACACAAAAAAATTCATAAAAATCGGCCACGGCGATTCGGAGGAGTTCGATATAACAAACACTGTGACACGAGATTTTTATATAATTACTAGCTGACCCCGCAAACGTTGTTCTACCATATAAATTTTCTGGATAGGGCCACCCTTATAAAAAATAGCCTATGACCTATTCTCAGACCTACTGAATATGCATATAACATTTGGTAAAAATCAGTAAAGCCGTTTCGGAGGAGTAAGGTAACTAACATTGTGACACGAGAATTTTATATGTAAGATTAGATTTATATCTAATAATAAATATTGATTAAGACATCTGTAAGTTTATTGATGTGCATTTTTTCTGCTTCCCAATTTATTGATAAGTCTCGACCTTTAGAAAACAGATAGATCTATTATTTCAATGATGAATTTAAATATATCTACGTATCACTATTACACAAAAGAGACTCCAAGTCACATTACTAGCTGCACGCTACGTGTATTAGGAGGCTATGCAGTTTCACTCCCAACGTTAAGCCCAAGGCCTACAATGGAAACATCGTGTAGCCTCCTAGCCACGTCAATATGTAGAGCCATTACACAAACTACACAGCCACACAGACATACAATTTATACCTATCTAAGTTAGTTGTCTAAGGTGCTCTATCATCAAAGCACAAATAGGGGTAACTTTGTCTAAATGAGGGTCAATCAAAACATCCGTCATTATCGTCAAGCCAGCTCAATAATTAGGGTTACCCTTGAGTTAGCTTTTCTTACCCTGTTGTTTAGCGCAATGATCTTAGACAAGAGATAAAACACTTGAAGCTACTTATAACGTTTGTGATCGTATGATGTACCGGCGCTCCGGGCTGTGACAGCATGTTAAGTAGTGTAGGGACATGTACCCGGGAACAAATAAACATTATATTGCAAATATAAGAATTATTTTAGGTTTATTTATGAGAAATTTCTACATCAGAGTTAACAAACGAATATAGAGATTTAAAAATCGCTATATTTATGACAATGTGGGTTAGTACTATCGTATATGTTGAAAAACAAATAAGTATTTGAAATGGTGTTTCTTAAAGAAAAGAGAATTAACTCAACCTTTACATTGCTACAATTTTTTGGGACACGTTATTAATTATATCATTAATTACATTGATCAAAGATTTATACCTTAAATACAGCACAATCAAGCGAAACAAAACAAATTTTAAAGAACGTTGAAATATTTTAACGGCTCCCCCAGTCCGCTGCCCCATATTGAAGAAATAAACTCAACGATAACATATCTAAATTACATAATTTATTGACCAAAATGTTCTCATCACACTCCCGTGAAAATCCCCACCAACGTGGGGACACATTGCCCATCCCTTTAGTTCACGAGCACTGAGCACGGGCGCCTGATAAGATCTAGACACGCTTAATTCAATTTTTCACGCTTTATTACAATTAATGACTAGATTTTGCATTCGACGCTACTCGTTTTAAACTCTGTTATATACTAAAAGAAGAAGACTAATGAACCTTTTATAACGCATAAGTGTAGTACTTTTCACTTACGTAAATTTACATTTATGTCAATTAAAAGAGATAAAAAAGGCATTAGAGATATTTTAGTTATAACTATTGAAATGAGTGTATGTCTGGATTCGGGACAGTAATGATAAATGATGTGTTATTTTAATGTGAATCTTGCTATCATCATTGGAATTATTAGTTTATTTTACCCTATAATTCAAATATTATGTCTACCAAAACAAAAAGCAATTTGCGATTATTAGAAAATGTCTTTGTGTTGAGATAAAAAATATATCGAAGGTGAAATAATAATAAAAGTTAAAAAGATACAAAGTTTAAATAACTTAAACAACATTTCACTCCGATTTTTAAGCTTATTGAAATTGTGTAGGCTACCATTACTTACTCAAAAACCATATCAAAATTTACAATCTCATGAAAGTTACAACATTACCTTACACAATTTTCATAATTTTCCGTTAAATATGACACAAACATACTCATCAAACATTGTTATTAGCTTAATACCATACCACAGCAACACTTTACAAGATTATAACAAAGCTTATCATCACATACATCCGAAACTGATCCAATGCTGATATTACCCAGATACGGAAAACCCCATTTCGCTGCACATTGCAAAGGCACGATAGGTCTTATTATACTGGACACTTAATCACCAGTTAAGTTAGGCCCTTGTACTGGTCTGAATATATGGATTTGTAGGTTATGTTATACTAGTTTTTATTATGGCGCTGTTTAAGATATAACGCGGATGTCTCAGTTTCAGTGAACCGTAAAGACGCGTGCCAAAGTTATGTTATTATACTTATTATGCCTATACAGGCGATTGTTTGACCTCCTTGCTTCGTAGTAAGCAGAAATGTAAAAATAAGTCCGGCCAAGGTGCCCGGATAATATCAGCAGCGTATCTGGGTAATATCAGCATTAGATCAGTACTCTTGAAACTAATACTAATTCCAATCCAATTCCAATATTATATAGACGCTTTTAAACAACGCGTAATAATTTTAAGATAAATTTACCTACATTACAGTTGCCTCAATTTTAAAGCATGTTGTCTTCATATTATTCCGAATCTATAAGCATTTTTTAGACATTTTTGCCATTTAAAAGTATGAATCGATCGGAATTATTTTTAAGAGTAAGGCTACTTTACGTATTTCCAATGTCAATCGAGCGGAATTATTTTCAATAGTAAGCCTACTGACTTATTTCCAATGTCAATCGAGCGGAATTATTTTCAATAGTAAGCCTACTGACTTATTTCCAATGTCAATCGAGCGGAATTATTTTCTTGAGTAAGCCCACAGTTTCGGATGTGTGAACTCTGTGTATAGCACCGTATTGTTCCTAATGGAGGTGACCCACAGTGATAACCTAGTGGTATGACCGTTAGACTAGCAAATCAAAGGTCGCAAGTTCGAATCCAAGGCATGCACCACTGACTTTTCGAGTCATGTGCGTATTAGAAATTAATTACCTATCGTTTTCTTCAAACGGTGAAGGAAAAATATTGTGAGGCCACCAGATCAACTGAGAGATGTTTTCGATGGTGTGTAAAGCTATGTCGGAGACTTACGGGTGGTGTAAACTTTGACACTAGGTGGTTTATCAACCACACGATAAGAGAGATATCGCAGAAATATTGAAAATATATTAAATAATTCCTAAATTAGAAATTACACACTTTGAATTATCAACTAATACTAGCTGACTCATACATAGACCACTTTTTTTTTTTTAATATTTAACAAAATATTCATAACATGTTTTGAATATTTTACTTAATAACCCGAATAAAATCTGTTCAGGAGTAACGGAGAAAATCCTACACACACTGGCAGACATAGGCAGCGAAGGAGTATGTTAAAAAGTTTACTGGTGAAAATTATAATTGTTAATTAAAAATTTCCAGTTATCTCATGATATATTATGATAGAGTAGAATATATAATACTACAATTTGGAAACTTGGCCAACTGTTGCCGACCTGCTCAAACGACGGGATCTGTCGACACATTCGACGGATCATAACCTGCCGAGAGGCCGCGGCGATTGCACCCCGGAATCCCGAAAACAGAAAAGAACCGTGTAGTTTTTCGGCAAAATTTAATTTCCAGTCATAAAAAATAACTAAAACAAGATGAAATTTATTAAAAAAAAAAACACGCCTGCCATGTGTCTTTTTTTTATTTCACTCTTTAGCCACTATATTGCATTTATCTATGTTACCTAGGACAATGTAAGGATTCTAACGATACCCCATACGTCTTTATCGGTTCATACGTTTAGAAGTTATCTATACTTATAATAAAATTGTAACTTGAAAGCCCGAAAATTTCAAATTCGCTTTTTGATTTTTTTTTTCTTTCGTAATGTGTTATTTAATCGATACTATTGCGAAATCTGTTGTTTTTAAAATTTGAGTATTTTAGTCTGTTTGTATGTCCGAGGTTGGCGTCCAAACCAAGAAAAAGAAACATCTGAAAATTTGTAAAAAATATCGTCAGAAGCCGGGTCAACTTATAGGCTATTCAAAATTGCGCATTTCCTCAAGGGACAGCTCCCTTGAGCAGTGATGTTAAACATCTCACACTCAGAATCTAAATTGGACGGATTTCAATAAAAATTGCACTGTTGTATAGCTTATCAAAAATGATAAGCACTGCAAAAGGTATCATTGCGCTTTATCACATAGAGACCAAGCACTTACGGTTTTGTATTTTGATTAGTAGATTGTGAATGCCTATTTTAGCAACACTGTCAACTGAGTAATTAGTTGCATACCATACATAGGTGACTGGCACAGTATAAGTGTGACGATCGAATCCATTTTTGTATAGTTTTAATTTTGATAATATAAGGTTTATCTGTTTTTAGTTTTTCCATGTCTTTTTGTCATATAAACCCACTTTTTAGGTGTTTCTCTTGCTATCTCATATCAACATGGTGAAGCACAGTGAAGATGTTAAATGTTAGCGTTATGTAATTTTTTTATCAATCATATCTCATCATTATCATGGTACTTCTTTCCATAGAAAAGTCATTTTTAAACTCTGTAATAAATAATATAAAAAAAAAAAATATATAAAATGGATCTACGTTTGGCCACCAACTCGCCTGATGGCAAGCGACGGTGTGGCCGAGGATGGAGCACGTATATCCAGAATAAATCTATTAACTCTTAAGTAGAGTGGATAGATTTTGGCAGAACGATAGTTGGGGAGTTGATGTAACTGCCCACTCCCACAACAGCTTCGTCCGGTGGATGGTAAACAGCTGTGGTCGAAGCCTCCGACCAGTGTTGTGTTGCCTGTTTTGCACCACCCAGGGGCTACGTGTAGGGATTCCATTTTAAGGGTGCACTCCTACGGACGCGGACAACTCAGCCCCCAATACCTATTTAGTAACAAAACTACACATTCCCTCAGCCTGACCTTAGGATTAATTTAATTGCCTAATCCATAAGTAGGTAATAGCGAAACATCAAATAAGCATTACTGACGATTTTGTTAGAGGCTGTCCTGTCCAGCTATTGAGGTGGTTGGAGAGTACATTCTCGATGATATCCAATGAAATACCGTGTAAAACATTGCTTAACCTCAGTGAATGTTTACTTAGCGGAGATTGGAACAGACTATCAGTACCTGCATCTTGGGCATTCATTTTATAGATCGAGTATTAAATGTTGGAAAAATAAACACCAAGCCAGACCCAAGCTGTACTGAAAACTCCATTATGGAACTCAACAACACTTTTTTCGACCTGGTGATCAAACCCAAGACTTACCTACGCTTATACTCACTTGCAACCACTAGTCTAATGAGTCAGTTTTTCTAAGATTCTTTTTACACTGCACAAGATTGATGATCATTAATATTTTCATTTTTAAATGAAGATGCAATGACAGAAACTGAAAAAATTATGCTTAGAGTCATGTTGAAAAGACGAGGCAGGTGTAAGTGGAAATTCTGAGATCCCTAAATGGATATAAATTGACCCACCGAAACTCACTAAAAGGTCAAAAAAGTAGTGCTCACAACCAGCACGCGTGTATTAACAGACGTATGAACGTGATAGAAGCAAAAAGAGTATGTAAGGATCTTAACAGGTGGCGTTCTATAGCGTCTGCCTACCTGAACCTAGGCCAAAGACGTGAATTTATGTATGTACCTATGTATGTGACATTATCATTTTGGCCAACACGTATTGTCATGTCGTCAGTTCTGCGCCTGATCTCACTCCGGACGTGTCGGATTGCCATCCCACCGGAATACGTGAGTGAAGAAAGAGGGAGTGCACTCCATAGAGATAGGGTACAGTCATTCGGGAACGTTCAGTCGGGAGTACTCCCGGTATCGAAGAGGTGGTAAAACATCCCGGTATCTCCAATGTATCGGTAACGGCGGCTTATCAAATTTTTCGGTTATACTATTGGGAAACGGAAAATAACGTAAGATCATCTATGTCGCATCTAGCTTTCAGCTGGTTGTACTGATGCCGAATACGTTCATCATCCGAGTTTCTCAATAAATATATATCTGGTGGTTTTCAAGGCTCAAGTGAAAAGGTATTTAGTGGTCAAGCGTGTTCCATCGTCAATTACATCATTGCTTAAAATCAGGCGAGTTGGCGGTCAAACCATTGAGATTATGTAAAAATCTAATTAAGCTGTTGCGTCAGTCATTAGCAGACACAATAGATTTTTATTGTTACAACGTACAGATCTGTACGTTACTGAGCCGAAAGGTTAATGAGTGGAATCCTAATATTGCATCGTATAATCTACACCACTTCAAAAGCTGTATCCGACAGCGGATATAGCGCCCCCACATATCTACAGACATGTCACGTGTGCCGTGGAAAAATCCAAGCAGGAGTCAGACCCTAGACACCCACTGTATGACGGCCAGTTACCAGCACAACACCTAACCACCTAACAAGCCAGGCACACTTATTTAAAACTAACCGAGGCAGTGTCAGGATGCCCAGTCGAGACTCACCGCAAAACTGAGGCTAGGAACTTTTCCACCACCCGCTAACAAATTAAGCATAAAGTGAACCTACCTGAAATCAATTTTGGACACAGCAAGTGTGGATCTAGGCAACCAAATAATTAAAATTGTACCATCGACATGAGGATGAAGAATCGTTTATTAATTATATTGTAAAGTAATCCTAATCCGGATAAATACTCCAGGCGCTCTGACCGCTAAGCCATTTCGACCTCTGCTTACTACCGCGAATTCGCATAAAATCTGTACGATATTGTATTAACTGCAAAGTTAGTCGTGTCGATTCGGTCACCTGTATAGGGACTAAATAAATAGAAGACGTATTAAAATGTGGAAGAAGAATTCGCGGTAGTGAGCAGAGGTCGAGATGGCATACCGGTCAGAGCGCCTGGATCATTTATCCAGGAGGCGCAGGTTCGAATCCTGCTCACGACCGTGTTCTTTTTTCCACTAAAATTTATAACTTATGAGTTTGCTATGATTTATCTGTATGAGTTTGGGTTGCTAGGGCAACTGTCAAGTATCCGAAAAGTCACGGCTGTCTGTATGAGGGTGGACAAAAATAGAATAATGCAACAATTATTACCAAAAAAGGTAGGGGTGGAGGGTTTGCCTTCAACGAACGTACCTGACCTTCTCAAAAAAGGCAGGTTAATAAACTGAACCGTCGAGCATGCATTCTTCATGTATTTAAGATAAAATCTATAGTTTCTGCCTACTGGAATGGGAATCAGGTGTGAGTTGGTTTGTATGATTAATTGAAATCTTAGTTTGGTGTTAAGAATTTAAGATTACTTTGACGTGAGCAAAGCCATGGGTACAGCTAGTGGTGAAATAAAGAAACTCACAAACATACCTACTTACATATGTACATACATGAACTTTAAAAACATAACACTCCTTTTTTTGGGCAGTCGTGTAAATACCCCGACTACACTGAAAAGGCTGAAAGAAGATAAACTAATATTCTTATCCAAAAATTACAACATGCAGTCGGAGGCATCTAGAATGTAACGAAAGTCGGCCGTAAAGTATGCCGTATTATATTATCTCTCACTTTTTTATTTGTATACGATATATTTAAATATTGTTATTAGCCTATGTCACTCCTGCGATCGACATACATACATACACTCGAAAAACATAACCCTCCTTCCGGGGCAGTCGCGTAAAAAGGTATCTACGTGTAAAATCAATAATTGCAATGCAAATGGTGAATCATACGTCAGTGATAAAACATGCACAGTTTGTTATAATAAAACAAGAGTAGTTTAACGATTTCCTAACTCGAATAAAACTAATCGAAATTGCTTTAATAAGGTGTCTACTCAAAATTAATCAACAGGAATTGAAATATTTTATAGTTCCTGTATTTCATATCGTAATATCATGGGAAATAATCAAAACCTCAGCAGTCCCGTTGAGAGATTACATAAATTATAAGGTCGTTTCGAAATTGGTAGGTACGTCTGTTTAATGAACAATTTTCATTTATAACTGTACCGGGAAAAGCTTATGATGAGAAAAGCGTCTACACAGGCGTCCGAGCACGGATCTTTGCGACAAACTTGTCGACTCGATAAAAGTTTTATGTATTGAATTTTATCGTTTTATCAACACTATGTCAAATTTGACGTTTAACAAACGTGTCGACAAAAAGAACCATGCTCGCACCACAGATGTGACATTGCCATCCAAAATCGCTACGCCTATAAAATTTGTCGGACTTGTGCGTAAATTCGCATGAGAATTTCTAATATATTTGTTTATTTATTTAATCTTTAGATAGAAAAACCGAAGCCAATGGCACTATTTAGACTTAATAAACGAAATATACAAAACTAAAGCGCAAGGCTTTACTCTCAATAATTACATACATACTTAAGATATAAATGTGAAAGTAACTCTGTTTATAATAAAACAACTTTTAGCCGGATTAATCGCGTGTATTATTGGTTTTTTGTTTTTCCTCACGTTTTGGTATTTCTTCTCAGGGATAGTCTTAGGAAATACGGTAGCGATTTAGTATTAAATATGTATCAGAAAAAATAATAATTTTATGAATTTATCAATTATATGTACGGTAGACTGAAATAATTTTAAATAAACTGTTGAGACACCTGACACCTTAGTCCTCCTACGACCACGAACGCTGAAAGTGTTCGAAACGTCAGGAAAAACAAAAAAACCAATAATACACGCGATTAATCCGGTTAAAAGTTGTTTTATTATAATGTGTAGTGATCGCGCAAACCTAAGATATTACTATGAAACTCTGTAACTATGTCTTTTCACGACTAAACGGCTGAACGGATCGTAATGAAATTTGGCAAGGAAATAGATTGTATCTTGAGGAAGGACATAGGCTAACTTTAGTTGCGCAGACGAAGTAGCGGGCACCAGCTAGTTCATTCATATACTAGGAATAGAACCAAGTGGCGTTCTCTTGTATCGCAGGCTAAGATTAATTTTGGATTACTAAGCTAACAGAGTAACTAAATATATCGAGGTCCTGTCGCGTGTCATGTCGCATCTGTATGACAGAGCTTACTGCTCTGCGTACCCCTTGCGGTATACAGGTGTGAAGCTTATGCTATGTGATAGTCTCTCTCTCTGCCTAGACTTTTCCCAATTACATTAGGGTCGGCTTCCAGTCGAACCGGATGCAGCTTAAAACCAGTATTCTACATGGAGTGACTGCCTATCTGACCTCCACAAGTTACTGGTTAACACGATATCTCGTGGTATGACTGGTTGTCAGATTTTCAGGCCTCTGACTACCCATAACGGCTGTCATAGATCTTAATTTGTCAAATCAATGTTGTGATACTAGCTGAATAAATCAAAGCTTGTAAATAAAAGGTATTAAACGTAAAACACGCAGCAAGGACAATAATACCTACTAACAATGATACCTAATCCCCAACTCAAACAAAGTCGCATCAGCGTACCTTCCAATAAACCCACTACGATCACCTATATGCATTTCAGGTGTCAAGTAACATTCTACATAAACAAAGCCACACGGGACACCTGACCAAGCGTAATGTTATACTGGGACGGGGGCACGTAGGTATCGCTACTGTGACGACAATTACCGACGATACCTAACGGCGATTTAATAAAACGTAAACATAATAGAGCATCACGCTTTTATTCTGCGAATGGGTAGGCAGAGGTGTACACTGTTTTAGGCGATTATTTCACCGATAACGTTGTTATGTCCGATGTTATTTATACCAATAAACAAAATTGAAGTTCTGTCTGTGTTTCAAGAGAAATGTTAAATTTTAAGTGAAAAATGCTATTTACGGAGCCTAATCACAAATTACCGTTTTTAGAATGTTTGTTTGTCTTGCATGGGCTCCGAATCAGTCCAGAGGTTTTAAATGAAAATATTAGGGATTAAACAGGAATTACAACGTTTTTTGTGTATATGTATTTTTGTGTCATTTCGATATTTTGCAGGATTCAAAAGATATGAATATAAATTTTATGTACTTATTAGCCAAATCCGGCGCGACCGAAGTTGCGGCTACATCTATTTAATTTATAAAAAATAAAATATAAATTAGTTATTAAAAGTGATCGGAACGATTACAAAGGGAATTGGATGCATAATAAAGAAAATGTTAAGGGAATTAGAATTTTATTATAATTGCTACAAGTACTTAGCTTGTATTATCTGTTTTAGTCAGCTTCATAATGTGTTTCACCATTCTAAAAGTAATTAATTTTTATATGAATTTTTTATATAAATGTACACAAGATAAAACTAAAGTATTTTTTTACTTTATGCTTTTATGATGCCAAATTACTTATTTAACATAAACAAAAAAATTATTCAGAAACCGTTTTCGAATTTTTTGTAGAATATGAAAACCTTATCTCTAATATATAAAAATCACATGTCACCACATTGTTTGTTATCGAACTTCTCCGAAACGGCTTGACCGATTTTTATGAAATTTTTTGTGTATACATTTTATACCCCTAGGTTATAACGGTGGCCCTATCCAGAAACAAATTATGGCAGACCCACGTATGCGGGGCAAAGCTAGTATATTTATATTATATAATATGTATTGTTAAGATATCAATGCACCTAAACTTCGTATTTTAGAACAAACGAAACACAGCATTCGCAGTGAACTGGCCAGGCAAAAGTTTCATAAACTGTGTATATTAGACTGAAGTAACACACGCCAATATAAAAAAAGGAAAATAAATAATTAACTGATACCTATATGTTTATTTCGACTAAAGCATAAGTAGCGTTTTAAATTGGATTCATAAAAAAACAAACAAACATAAAAAAATGCACAAGGAAAACACAGAAATTCAATAAGTTGACCGCCATCTTATTTTGTTGAATCTTGCTGTAAGCCATCTTGCTTATTCTTCTGAAGTCTGAAGATATCTTGTCATAGTAGGAAAGTCCAGGTCGAGACTTCCACTACGTCACATCACACGTTGTACCGTTATGACCACGTGACTGTGAGGTAATGGCCATTTCAACCCTGAACCTCTTCTTTATTCTTTCTTGGAGTCTTCTGTTCTTGACTGTACAGTCCAGAAAAGCGCAGTTTGAAGGCTTTTCTTGCATACAAGTAGTAAAGAGCGACGAAAATAATTGTTATCTTCGTAAATTGTTCACAAAAAGAATAAAAATAAAGGAAGCGCAATGAATTTCACAAACGAGCACGTGTTGTTAAAAAAACAATTACAATGGAGACACTATTATCCGGACCTTTGTTAAACGGATCCGCGATACTCCCGATTGTCAATAAAAAATATCAAAATAACATGACAATTACAATTACACACATATTTTAGACAAAACTACAATGATTAGTCCAGTTAATCGAGTCTCTACTGTAACAAGCTTACGATTTCACAAATCAAACACAAGCAGTGAGGATATGAACGTGAGGATCTTGTAAGGACCTATAGTTAAAGGTCAGACAGATATTAAATTACTGCAGGAATAAAAAACTCAACGATAACGCGAAGCTATGAAAAGTAGTTGCATTTTTACGCTGTTTTGTACCATAAAATTATCCATAATAAGAGTTTTCGCCTTTGTCTTAACCACAAGTAATGATTAGAAAAAAAGTTAGTTAAAAACTTACGATTCCCGACCAGGACTGCCAACCAGCCACTGCCTACTCCAAACTGTCCATCCGTGATTAACGCCTGAAAAATAAATTTGCAATAACAGAATACATTTTAGAAATTTTTATTCATTGCTTCTTCTACGATACCCTGGAGGGTCTTACAAGAAGGAAAAACAACTGCCAAATTACTTCGCTTAGATTTTAAAGATTATTAATGCTCTACATTACGTATTAATTTGGGGTTTTAAACCAGTTTTAATATCAAGGTCAGCCAATAATTCCTTCCGTTGGTCTCCTAATGAAGTAGTAGGATGTACTTTTCAGATATTCACTTACCATGCACGACGAAATCAAAACTTTACCAACTCTCGCATTAGATAGAAATAGTTCTTCAAGGATTGCTAGTAAAAAACAACTAAGTAAATTAACCAATCATAGAAAACTTGTAAAACAAATTTAATTAGTTAGAAAGTTATTCAAACAAATCATGAACTAAATCATTCAAGCAAGTTCCATATTGAAAAAATATGAAAAGATTTCTATCATATTGTTGGGCCAAGGCATTTAGGAGTTCAGCCTTGTTGAAATTTAAAATTTAGAAATGGTTACTAAATTATTGTTACGCATAAATGTGGTATTTTAGTTCAGAAGTATTATTTGGGATCTGAAAATATCTAAAGCATGTGCAAAAAAGGACCAATTATTTGAATCAGGAATCAAAGAATACAATATAGTCATTCTGCATTGTACTGAGAAGTGCCTCTATTAAATCTCGTATTTATTACTTACATGGTGCGTGGTGGTCGGCGGGCTGCGCAGGAGTGGGCCGAGGCCCCGGGGGCAGGATGCGCGCAGCTACCGACGGATAGCTGACGCAGCAGTCTGGTGCAGGCGACAGGGGCTCTGCACTGCACTCACTATTTACACTTAAACTTTTATGCTTTTTTATAACAGTTTTTTTGTTTTGTATTTTATGAAATTAAATATAACACTGGATCCTTTTTTATTTTCATTTCAGAAGGTAGTTATGGGACTATCTGATTTTCCAAAATGTTAACTACTAAGTTGTTTGCCTTACTTAATAAACGTAGTCAAATTACTTATCTTGAATTCTCAAAACTCAAACTTTTGACCTAAAGTGATTAATTAGGTAGATATTTTTCATTACATAAATCCTATACCATCTACTTTAAAACCAGGGACATACAATTTTTAAAAGATTCAAGGGTTCACTGCATTGCCGCCGAGTCTTATTCACTGTTTTATTAAAAGTGAAAGCCGAGTCTTATTCACTGTTTTATTAAAAGTAATATAAAGAAAAATACGGTCGGTAGTGAACGACATTTCATTCCGTGCCCTCTGGATGAAAACTTCAGGCGCTCTGCCAAGTTAACCACACCTCTCAGTTAGACCAAAAATATAACTTTAGAACCGTAGTACAAATAAAGTTATAAATTGTTGTGGAAAAAGAATAGTCGTGAGTAGGAGTCGAGCACGGATCTTTTCGACAAAAATGTCGACTCGATAAAAGTTTTTATGTATTGAATTTTATCGTTTTATCAACAACGTTATGTCAAATTTGACGTTTAAAATCGACAAAAGTGTCGATACAAATTCATGCCCGCACCGCTGCGCCGGATAAATACTCCAGGCGCTCTCACCACTAAGCCATCTCAACCCAAGAGAGTTAGAGTTCGCTTTGCATGCGTTAATGCTTTTCGAAGATTTTTCTGTGAACCTAGTACAATTTTAACAATATATAGTCAACTTGAATCAGACATTCGGACAAAAAAATGTTTACACTGTAATGTCTAATGCCCATATTTCCGATGCTTCATGTATATGCATTCAGTTAATGCATTTATGTTATGTACGGTTTCGACTGCCTCGTTTGTCTAGTGGCAAGCGCGGGTGCTGAGCGTAAGGTCCTGAGTTCCTTTTCTAAGTCCAGCAGTTTTATTGGGTTTTTCTTTAAGGAAATTCTCAGTAGAAGCCATCCCCTGGTGTGACCCCCCTATGTTTAGTAGGCTGCACATTACTGGTACCAAATTCAGTATAAAGTTATAATAATAAATGGAAAAAGAATACGGTCGTGAGCAGGATTCGAACCTGCGCCTCCCGGATAAATACTCGAGACGCTGACACCACTAAGCCATCTCAAACTCTGCTCACTACCGTGAATTCTTCTTCCACATTTTAACAAGTCTTTTGGTGACGTCATTGCAATCTATTCAGTCCCTACACGTCACCAAAACACGTTAAACTTTAGAGTTCGCTAAGCATGCGTTAATTATTTTCAAGTATTTATCTGTAAATCCAGTTTATGCTAGCCTCGCATACTATAGAAACTATGTACCTCTGAACCATACATAATACAAACGTTAAAACAGCATCAAATAATAAATAGTGGATGATTGAGAATTGAATTGTTACAGTAGTAATTACTAGACCATTCAATATTCAGGAACATGATTGAAACCGCTAATGGATATTTCAAATGAACAATTTAATGAGTGTGATAGTGTTATAGATATTTAGTTGGTACTACTCCTGGGTCTGTAGTCTTATTTGGGTTTTCTGTAAAGAAATTCTTATAAGCACCTCGGAGTTTGGACTTGTGCCAGGTAGAAGGACATAGGCTCATCCCCTATTTACATAAGACGATGAAATGTGGGTGTAGGTACATGTATGTACAAGAGTAGATACTATGATAATGTATGGAATATTATAAACTTGCTACTCAGAGTAATATGTAAATAACTATGGCAGTTGTGAAGACGCAGATGCGTTCTGTTTTGCTAGCAATCTGAAGCTAAGTTGAAAACTTATCAGCTAAGTAACTTAGCTTAACGTGTAAACTTTACATCTGTTAACTTTGCGTCGCTAGACAGAAAGGTTTTGTAGTATTATCGCATTAATTTACATGCAATCTAGTTATACCATAATTGGTATATCAAAACTTAATGAGACTTCATGACCAAAAATGTTTTCTCTGCTAGAACAGGCAAGTGTCTATTGTTGTTAATACTTAAAAATATTTCAGGCTTCAAATATGATTCAAAAAAATCTAAATCCTGCTCGGATTACAGCTGCTCAGGTTTTATGTTAAGGTGTAACTCAAAGATAGCATACCTTTTTGGAGAGAACCCAATTACCTTCAATCCAGCAGGCATCCTAGCATGCGCCCCGGAAACGCCCTAATTCAGCCGAGGTTCAGTCCCACAGAGGGCCCCTGAGTGCTGCTATTACTAATGATGGAGACAGACAAAAGCAATGGTATGTACGTTACGCATGGACCCGTTCGATATACCTACTGCAAGCGGTAGTTGGTATTACATCAAGTTATAATTTTGTTTTGAAAGAAAATGAGCAGACAGTTTTATCCTATGTCCCCGGATCAACATGCCAGTGCCAACAAAGCTGTCCCGACCTGTGCTCACTTTTGGTGGGCTTTAAGACCTTGCAATAGACAGCCACATCTTCATCAAACGGGAACAAATAATGGCTCATATTTAATTGTAATTAAAACAATCACTTGATGATACCTGCCCCAGTGTCGGGTTGCCTTGTGAAACATTTGTCGCCAGCGTTCCCGGGCTCCACAAATACCTTACACAACTTACGTATATGTATTATGATCACGTTAAAACTGTGTAGAAATTAGAAACCCGGTAGGTAGATACTGGGTTGCAGTTTTGCTTTGATGTTGTAAAATGCTGATGAAATAGTTTCCGCACGTGGCGTTTTAGTACCTATTCGTTTGTAGCTTTATAATATTATTTTTAATTTTCAAGGCCGTTTCTTGTTTTGTTGTGAATAGAATATCTAATAATTTATATATATATATATATATAATCTTTTTCCATTTAATATTGTAACTTTAGAGTTCGCTAAGCATGCGTTAATGCTTTTTCAAAGACATATCTTGAATTATTAAGGTAATTGCATTCTTTACGACATTGTATTAACTGCAAAGTTAGTCGTGTCGGTTCGGTCACTTGTATAGGTACTTAATTGATTGCAATGACGTCGCCATAAGACGTGTTAAATATGGAAGAAGAATTCGCGGTGGTGAGCAGAGGTCGAGATGGCTTAGTGGTCAGAGCGCCTGGAGTATCTCTCCGGGAGGCGCAGGTTCGAATCCTGTTCGCGACCGTATTCTTTTTCCATTTAATATTGTAACTTTAGAGTTCGCTAAGCATGCGTTAATGCTTTTTCAAAGACATATCTGGAATATCTAATAACTTTGGTATAAAATAGCTGTTGGTTACCAGTGGCGGTGTAAAGGGGGACGGTGGGGGCGGTCCGCCCCGGGTGCCAATCACCAAGGGGTGACAATTCATTCGCTCAGCTTATTACTTTACATAGTAGGGTAGTACGGTCCGGATAGTTTGGCCTCCGTTTAGAAAGATGTACCATTTAAGTCATGAACTTTCTGAATTAGTCGCATCACAATATTTGTTGTTTTACTTTGAGGATGCTCAATAGAAAACTGCCCCGGGTGCCAACCCATACTACATGTTACAACCTCGATAGCACTTGCATATAATATTATAGAACATTGCGCGGCCTCCTAAGTCTGGCTTGAGGGTCCGATTCTCCGGTCGGGCTGTGTTATTAGTATTATCTGTTACCAAATTCTCAGAAGCTACCCGGAGTTTCGTTTGACATGGAACGGGTATGTGATGCGGAGGGCGGAGGAGCATGTGACGAGAAAGAAATTCGAAAAGAGTTTTGAGTAGGTACCTATGAATATGGATGGCTATAAGAGTTGAGGAAGACCGAAGAAAGTAACGATGGATGGATTAGATGCTATGGCTAGAAAGGCAGTGACTTGGTAGTCACTACCTTTACATATTTTTTTTTAATTTGGCTTTATATATGTATGTAAGTGTTCATTTATGTAAGTATGTCTGCCTCGTTGGTCTAATGGTTTCAAGCGCGGCTGCTGAGTGCGAGGTCTTGGTTTTGATTCCCAGGTCGGGCAAAGTGTTATTGGGGTTTTCTGTTAGGAAATTCTCAGTAGCAGCCCGGAGTCAGGAAGTTGCTTGTGTGACACCCCCGTGCTCCAGAGAGCACGTAAAGCCGTCGGTCCTGCGCCTGATCTCTCTCTGGTCGTGTCGGATTGCCGTCCCATCGGAATATGAGAGTGAAGGAAGAGGAAGTGCACCTGACTTTGCGCATACATTTGTGCACTATACTATCTCCTGCGTATTTGGCTAATCCCTGTAGAGATAGGCCGCCGTGACCGAAATCCGGTCGGAAGGATAATAAGGATATAAGCAACTTTGTAAGTTTCTTTCTTCCACCATAACTAAACGCCTGAACGTGAACCGATTTAGATGTATGGAGTATTGTTAGAATCCTTACATTATCCCGGGTAACAGGCCAGTATGAAATAAAAAAATAAAAAAATCGGACTAGTGCAAATCGGACTCGCCCACCGAGGGTTCCGTACAAATTTGTAGGTACTCTACATATTATAAAAAGTTCAGAAATTGAGTCTCGCAGGTTTTTTCCGAGCTTTTCCCGAAATTCAGTTAACAAAACCTATAAAGACTATATTTCTTATGATTTAATAACAAATGTACAGTTTCAGATTTTTCTCTGTATTTGTAATATAAGACGATATTACTTGCCAAATTTCATAGTTCTAGGTCAACGGCAAGTACACTAAAAATACGCGGCATAAACGGCGGTATTTTTTTTTGCGTTTAAGAAGTTTGATTTTTTCACAGTTTCTCAGGACTGTAGACCTGAGTTTATAGTTTTAATTGCAACTCGATACCTCCACGCGTTCCCGAGATAAAGGCTCTTGACAGACAGACGTAACGGTTCCGTTTTTTTCCTTTTGAGGTACGAAACCCAAAAAAGTGATGTATTGGCTATGGTACACAAAAAGGAATGAAATTAAAAATATAATTCACACATGACAGGTTTTTTATTAATTTCATGTTGTTCATCTCTAACATATTGGTATATGATAGAGATGGACGGAACAAACATAAATGGTAGGAGGATGATGATGTTGATGATGATGATAAGATCGTAATAGGCATACCAATTTACCGCCTATTAGGGGCCATCCACTAATCACGTGATGTTTTTTTTTAGCATTTTTTAACCCCCTTCGTCCCCCTTGGTGATACGTAGTGAGGTTTAAGACTAACCACCCCCCCCCAAATCACGTGTATTTTTAGTACCTACAAAGAATCTAAATTTTTTAGAATATTATGTTTAAATACAGAAAATAAATACACGTGATATCTTACTACACCCCCTCTCCCCCTTGTGATATTTCGTGATTTATGCCAAACCCCCTCCTCCCCCCCTATCAAGCCTCACGTGATTAATGGAGGACGACGTGATTCTATTTGTAAAATGTGGGTGAACAACAGTAGGTACACCTATGCCTACCCTTTCATTATATTGTTTATAAACACAACATGACACAGCATCACGCCTGTATTCCCCGAAGGGGTAGGCAGAGATGAACATAGTTGTACACCCACATTTCACCAATGATGTTATTAAGTCCCACGTAATACGTAGTGAGCCTATTGCCATCAACTGGGAACAATTTCAAACTCCGGGTTGCTACAGAAAATTTCCTAACAGAAAAACTCAATAACACTGCCTAGTCCAGGAATCAAACCTGAAACCCCATGCTCAGCAGACCAATGAGCCAGTGTAAAATTGAAGTGTCTGTTTGTTTTTTTTTTTAAGTTCATGCAGTTATTTGCACGATACCAAGGCCTAAAAATCAGTTTTTTTTCTGTCTCTCCGTCTTTTTATTCCAGCTAATCTTTGAAACGGCTGGACCGATTCTAAAAAGATTTTACTGGCAGGTAGCTGACTATATAAGGAATATCGTATAATACGGTTATACGCGGGTGTAACCGCGGGGCAGAGCTAGTAGATAATGAATGAACTGTTTATTATCCAGGTTTATACTGCTAGTGATGCGACACAGTTATAAGTTTTTGTGGATAGAAAAATACGGTCGTAAGCAAGATTCGAATCTGCACCTCCCGGATAAATACTCCAAGCGCTCTGAAACTAAGCCATCTCGACCTCTGCTCACTATCCACAATTCTTCTTCCACATTTTAATACGTTGATGACTTCGTTCGAATCTTACACAAGACCGTATTTTTCGTCCACAAAAAAATATAACTTTAGAGTTCGCCACGCATGCGTTAATGCGTTTGAAAGATTTGTCAGCGTACGTTAGTAGTTACGTTGATAGTCACTTAGTCGTACATTGCGTCGTACGTTAGTTTGTCTATGATGAACAAAAACATTAAAATCATGCGGCGCAATGTACTACAAAGTGACCATCATTTCGTTGGTAACCAAGTTAGCCAATAGGTACGTTGATCGAACAAAGTTAAAACGATAAGTATTATCGTCCTCTTCTAATATAAATGTCTGAGATGGCAACAATGTTTTACATTATTAGTGTTGCAACACCGAGCGCTACGGGCGGTCGGTGACTAAAGCGAATGGAGGCCTAGAGCAGAGGTCGAGATGGCTCTCTATGCCATCTCGACCTCTGCTCACAACCGCGAATTCTTAATCCACATTTTAACACGTCTTTTGGCGATGTCATTGCTATCCAGATACAGGTGACCGAACCGACACGACTAACTTTGTAGTTAATACAATGTCGTGAAGGTGCAATTACCTTAACAATTAAAGTCGTGACGTCGTAAAAAAATGTGTTAAAATGTGGATAAAGAATTCGCGGTTGTGAGCAAAGGTCGAGATGGCTTAGTGGTCAGAGCGCCTGGAGTATTTATCCGGGAGGCGCAGGTTCGAGTCCAGCTCACGAGCGTATTCTTTTTCCATTTAATATTATAACTTTAATTTCATCTTGTTTATCATTCTGTATTGGTATTCACGATCGCCAAATTCGCTAATATATTTTCACACCCTCATAGATATCATAAAAAGTACTCTATGCATAATACCACAGCCCAGTTTATGATGAAATATTCATACAAAGACAATTAATTAATTTTGCAACCAAATCCTCAATTGAAATCAAAATCATGAAATGTGTGTTATGTAGCTCCATCTGTCGGTACTTCAAAAGTTCCAGCACAAGCTACCAGGGTGAGTTCCTATAATATTTCGTGCCAAATCCGACAACATGCTGACATTATTAATCTATTGTGTACAGTTTGTTGTGTATAATTTTTACAGAATAGTTAATCTTACTTTTTCTTCTTACCGTGTGGTTGATGAACAACCTAGTGTCAATGTTTAAACCAACCGTAGGCCTCTGACATGACTTTACACACCATCGAGAAAATGTCTCCTGGTTTCCTCACGGTGTTTTCCTGTATCGTTTTTACACAAGTGATAAATATTTTTTAGTACGCACTTGATTGCGAAATGTTAGTAGCCACTGCGTGCGCAGGGGTTCGAACCTGCGATCTTTGACTTGCCAGTTTAATGTTCACACCACTAGGCTATCCCTAATTAATAATCTTACTTATCTAATACTCAGGACCATAATGGAATCCTCATTTCAATTTCAATACACATTAATGAACTTGTATTTTCAAGTCTCAAGTCACCATCCCAGGGCCCTTATCCCAATTTAATTGGGGTCGGCGAACTTTGTCGTTTTCTTCCATAGAGCGTCACTATCAGCCGTCATCTCGGTAGTCACTCCTTTTCTAGCCCTATCATCTTTCATCCAATCCATCCATCGGTCTTTCTCTACTCGTGTAGCCACATTCATACTTAAAACTTTCCTCGTCACAGAATCCTCATTCCTCCGGATCACATGTCCATACCAAAAAAAAAATGATTTCCACACAGCTTCTCGGTCACCGGTGTAACTTTCAGTCTCTTACACACTCATTTCTAATTCTATCCATGCGGGTCGCAACTCACATCCCTCTTAACATTCTCATCTCAGCTGAATGCAGTTGCCTTTCACCCCTTTTGTGGGCCATCATAAGTTAGGTTTAAAGAATTGATTCTCAAAAAAGACAATTGTGTTTAAACACATTTCAGATGGTCGTCACACGTAAGACATTCCGAACCATAGAAAACAACAGGTCTGATAACTGTTTTATAGATCTTCCCCTCCTTCCTAAAATAACCTAATACTTAGGAACACATAAAATACATAACTTACGTGTTACCAAGTATTATTTTGATGCACTTTTATGTAGAATGAGGCGACGCCACGTCTTCTTGCGTCGCTCCTCATCTGCGTTATATTATCTTTTGTCCTTAAACAAGCTGACCCTTGCCTTAGTAGTTGTACCCAGCTTCGCAGATAGCCGAGGCATATAGTAGATAGGTACCGATAGATTAGAGCACAGCCGCCATCAAACTTCCGAAAAGTGGCTGGGGCTACATTAAACCATTGTCAGATAGTGTCGTCGTCGTCAGATTTTGACTAGCAAGTTTTCTAGATTTTTCTGTATAATTAGTAGGTACCTATCAAACGTTTATCTCAAGTTAATAAAATTCAGCCTAAATAGCTGATCTTCGATGCTAAGTAGCATCTCAGCTTAAGTTACTTAATTGAATTAAGATGACAAACTGCAGGCAATACTGGTGAACGTGTCTTTGTCTATTTTAACCTTTCATTTGTGTCATACTATAACATTACATAAAAAGGTGGTGGCAGGTGTATCAGTGATGTAATAAAACACATAATTATCAATCATACAATATTAACAGACATGGAACGGGTATGTGATGCGGAGGGCGGAGGAGCATGTGACGAGAAAGAAATTCGAAAAGAGTTTTGAGTAGGTACCTATGAATATGGATGGCTATAAGAGTTGAGGAAGACCGAAGAAAGTAACGATGGATGGATTAGATGCTATGGCTAGAAAGGCAGTGACTTGGTAGTCACTACCTTTACATATTTTTTTTTAATTTGGCTTTATATATGTATGTAAGTGTTCATTTATGTAAGTATGTCTGCCTCGTTGGTCTAATGGTTTCAAGCGCGGCTGCTGAGTGCGAGGTCTTGGTTTTGATTCCCAGGTCGGGCAAAGTGTTATTGGGGTTTTCTGTTAGGAAATTCTCAGTAGCAGCCCGGAGTCAGGAAGTTGCTTGTGTGACACCCCCGTGCTCCAGAGAGCACGTAAAGCCGTCGGTCCTGCGCCTGATCTCTCTCTGGTCGTGTCGGATTGCCGTCCCATCGGAATATGAGAGTGAAGGAAGAGGAAGTGCACCTGACTTTGCGCATACATTTGTGCACTATACTATCTCCTGCGTATTTGGCTAATCCCTGTAGAGATAGGCCGCCGTGACCGAAATCCGGTCGGAAGGATAATAAGGATATAAGCAACTTTGTAAGTTTCTTTCTTCCACCATAACTAAACGCCTGAACGTGAACCGATTTAGATGTATGGAGTATTGTTAGAATCCTTACATTATCCCGGGTAACAGGCCAGTATGAAATAAAAAAATAAAAAAATCGGACTAGTGCAAATCGGACTCGCCCACCGAGGGTTCCGTACAAATTTGTAGGTACTCTACATATTATAAAAAGTTCAGAAATTGAGTCTCGCAGGTTTTTTCCGAGCTTTTCCCGAAATTCAGTTAACAAAACCTATAAAGACTATATTTCTTATGATTTAATAACAAATGTACAGTTTCAGATTTTTCTCTGTATTTGTAATATAAGACGATATTACTTGCCAAATTTCATAGTTCTAGGTCAACGGCAAGTACACTAAAAATACGCGGCATAAACGGCGGTATTTTTTTTTGCGTTTAAGAAGTTTGATTTTTTCACAGTTTCTCAGGACTGTAGACCTGAGTTTATAGTTTTAATTGCAACTCGATACCTCCACGCGTTCCCGAGATAAAGGCTCTTGACAGACAGACGTAACGGTTCCGTTTTTTTCCTTTTGAGGTACGAAACCCAAAAAAGTGATGTATTGGCTATGGTACACAAAAAGGAATGAAATTAAAAATATAATTCACACATGACAGGTTTTTTATTAATTTCATGTTGTTCATCTCTAACATATTGGTATATGATAGAGATGGACGGAACAAACATAAATGGTAGGAGGATGATGATGTTGATGATGATGATAAGATCGTAATAGGCATACCAATTTACCGCCTATTAGGGGCCATCCACTAATCACGTGATGTTTTTTTTTAGCATTTTTTAACCCCCTTCGTCCCCCTTGGTGATACGTAGTGAGGTTTAAGACTAACCACCCCCCCCCAAATCACGTGTATTTTTAGTACCTACAAAGAATCTAAATTTTTTAGAATATTATGTTTAAATACAGAAAATAAATACACGTGATATCTTACTACACCCCCTCTCCCCCTTGTGATATTTCGTGATTTATGCCAAACCCCCTCCTCCCCCCCTATCAAGCCTCACGTGATTAATGGAGGACGACGTGATTCTATTTGTAAAATGTGGGTGAACAACAGTAGGTACACCTATGCCTACCCTTTCATTATATTGTTTATAAACACAACATGACACAGCATCACGCCTGTATTCCCCGAAGGGGTAGGCAGAGATGAACATAGTTGTACACCCACATTTCACCAATGATGTTATTAAGTCCCACGTAATACGTAGTGAGCCTATTGCCATCAACTGGGAACAATTTCAAACTCCGGGTTGCTACAGAAAATTTCCTAACAGAAAAACTCAATAACACTGCCTAGTCCAGGAATCAAACCTGAAACCCCATGCTCAGCAGACCAATGAGCCAGTGTAAAATTGAAGTGTCTGTTTGTTTTTTTTTTTAAGTTCATGCAGTTATTTGCACGATACCAAGGCCTAAAAATCAGTTTTTTTTCTGTCTCTCCGTCTTTTTATTCCAGCTAATCTTTGAAACGGCTGGACCGATTCTAAAAAGATTTTACTGGCAGGTAGCTGACTATATAAGGAATATCGTATAATACGGTTATACGCGGGTGTAACCGCGGGGCAGAGCTAGTAGATAATGAATGAACTGTTTATTATCCAGGTTTATACTGCTAGTGATGCGACACAGTTATAAGTTTTTGTGGATAGAAAAATACGGTCGTAAGCAAGATTCGAATCTGCACCTCCCGGATAAATACTCCAAGCGCTCTGAAACTAAGCCTTCTCGACCTCTGCTCACTATCCACAATTCTTCTTCCACATTTTAATACGTTGATGACTTCGTTCGAATCTTACACAAGACCGTATTTTTCGTCCACAAAAAAATATAACTTTAGAGTTCGCCACGCATGCGTTAATGCGTTTGAAAGATTTGTCAGCGTACGTTAGTAGTTACGTTGATAGTCACTTAGTCGTACATTGCGTCGTACGTTAGTTTGTCTATGATGAACAAAAACATTAAAATCATGCGGCGCAATGTACTACAAAGTGACCATCATTTCGTTGGTAACCAAGTTAGCCAATAGGTACGTTGATCGAACAAAGTTAAAACGATAAGTATTATCGTCCTCTTCTAATATAAATGTCTGAGATGGCAACAATGTTTTACATTATTAGTGTTGCAACACCGAGCGCTACGGGCGGTCGGTGACTAAAGCGAATGGAGGCCTAGAGCAGAGGTCGAGATGGCTCTCTATGCCATCTCGACCTCTGCTCACAACCGCGAATTCTTAATCCACATTTTAACACGTCTTTTGGCGATGTCATTGCTATCCAGATACAGGTGACCGAACCGACACGACTAACTTTGTAGTTAATACAATGTCGTGAAGGTGCAATTACCTTAACAATTAAAGTCGTGACGTCGTAAAAAAATGTGTTAAAATGTGGATAAAGAATTCGCGGTTGTGAGCAAAGGTCGAGATGGCTTAGTGGTCAGAGCGCCTGGAGTATTTATCCGGGAGGCGCAGGTTCGAGTCCAGCTCACGAGCGTATTCTTTTTCCATTTAATATTATAACTTTAATTTCATCTTGTTTATCATTCTGTATTGGTATTCACGATCGCCAAATTCGCTAATATATTTTCACACCCTCATAGATATCATAAAAAGTACTCTATGCATAATACCACAGCCCAGTTTATGATGAAATATTCATACAAAGACAATTAATTAATTTTGCAACCAAATCCTCAATTGAAATCAAAATCATGAAATGTGTGTTATGTAGCTCCATCTGTCGGTACTTCAAAAGTTCCAGCACAAGCTACCAGGGTGAGTTCCTATAATATTTCGTGCCAAATCCGACAACATGCTGACATTATTAATCTATTGTGTACAGTTTGTTGTGTATAATTTTTACAGAATAGTTAATCTTACTTTTTCTTCTTACCGTGTGGTTGATGAACAACCTAGTGTCAATGTTTAAACCAACCGTAGGCCTCTGACATGACTTTACACACCATCGAGAAAATGTCTCCTGGTTTCCTCACGGTGTTTTCCTGTATCGTTTTTACACAAGTGATAAATATTTTTTAGTACGCACTTGATTGCGAAATGTTAGTAGCCACTGCGTGCGCAGGGGTTCGAACCTGCGATCTTTGACTTGCCAGTTTAATGTTCACACCACTAGGCTATCCCTAATTAATAATCTTACTTATCTAATACTCAGGACCATAATGGAATCCTCATTTCAATTTCAATACACATTAATGAACTTGTATTTTCAAGTCTCAAGTCACCATCCCAGGGCCCTTATCCCAATTTAATTGGGGTCGGCGAACTTTGTCGTTTTCTTCCATAGAGCGTCACTATCAGCCGTCACCTCGGTAGTCACTCCTTTTCTAGCCCTATCATCTTTCATCCAATCCATCCATCGGTCTTTCTCTACTCGTGTAGCCACATTCATACTTAAAACTTTCCTCGTCACAGAATCCTCATTCCTCCGGATCACATGTCCATACCAAAAAAAAAATGATTTCCACACAGCTTCTCGGTCACCGGTGTAACTTTCAGTCTCTTACACACTCATTTCTAATTCTATCCATGCGGGTCGCAACTCACATCCCTCTTAACATTCTCATCTCAGCTGAATGCAGTTGCCTTTCACCCCTTTTGTGGGCCATCATAAGTTAGGTTTAAAGAATTGATTCTCAAAAAAGACAATTGTGTTTAAACACATTTCAGATGGTCGTCACACGTAAGACATTCCGAACCATAGAAAACAACAGGTCTGATAACTGTTTTATAGATCTTCCCCTCCTTCCTAAAATAACCTAATACTTAGGAACACATAAAATACATAACTTACGTGTTACCAAGTATTATTTTGATGCACTTTTATGTAGAATGAGGCGACGCCACGTCTTCTTGCGTCGCTCCTCATCTGCGTTATATTATCTTTTGTCCTTAAACAAGCTGACCCTTGCCTTAGTAGTTGTACCCAGCTTCGCAGATAGCCGAGGCATATAGTAGATAGGTACCGATAGATTAGAGCACAGCCGCCATCAAACTTCCGAAAAGTGGCTGGGGCTACATTAAACCATTGTCAGATAGTGTCGTCGTCGTCAGATTTTGACTAGCAAGTTTTCTAGATTTTTCTGTATAATTAGTAGGTACCTATCAAACGTTTATCTCAAGTTAATAAAATTCAGCCTAAATAGCTGATCTTCGATGCTAAGTAGCATCTCAGCTTAAGTTACTTAATTGAATTAAGATGACAAACTGCAGGCAATACTGGTGAACGTGTCTTTGTCTATTTTAACCTTTCATTTGTGTCATACTATAACATTACATAAAAAGGTGGTGGCAGGTGTATCAGTGATGTAATAAAACACATAATTATCAATCATACAATATGTATTTAATATAAGATACAGTACTTGTGACAGGTGGACAAACCATTTAAATTGAAAAAATCCTTAATAATCACTACATTGAACAAATTTAAAATTTAAATTAACTTTCACTATTATTATGCCCAAATGTGTGATAAATTAATTGAGGTAGATTACCCACCAGCTTGTGGGTTCAAAATTATAATTAATTTCACCGATTTCACCATAGGGTATAAGCAAATAAGACAACGCATTAAACATTATACTATATATAATTAAATATCTACAAATTGAATAAGTAGTGCACACTATTGGAATACACAGGCTCCACATAGTTACTATTGTATTCAAACATTTACAATAAAGGAGAACATTCATATAATAAACGCATAATATAGGAAACGTGTTTGAAAGACAACTCGCGAACATTACCACTAGACTAACCCGCGGCACTGCCCGGAGCAGTGACGTCACTCCAGGTCCAATCCCAAGCAGTGACGTCACTGGGACGGGCGCGCCGCTCTCGCTTCTCCTAAAGCCCAACCAGGCGCGAAGCAAATTACAGTACTATGCAGAATAATACTTAATAATAAATACTTAACTATTTACATTCCTTGACTTTCTGTCTAAGTGCGATCAGGGAAATAAAATCACCATAGGCACTGTGTAATTGAAAACAGTGTTTTCATTTTCCCAGTCGCTGTTACTTTACATCGACGTTCAAGCGCGTCTGCATCACGGCTGTAATGTGTTTCACGCCTTCACATAACATCAGTGGACACACCGCAGAGGAGATAATGCTGATCAAACTATAGGGCTTAAATAAAATTGGCAGTGACTACCATTGTTCCCCGTTGTATACTCTGTCACGTAAAAAAAGATTTTGCATGCGAGTGAGCTCGCGGTAAATTAAAATTACAATATATTCGCTGAGCAACGTTTGGCGGATGATTGCCCCACAGACATGCAAAACCAAACTTAATTCTCACATCGACACGACATCTATGACTATTGTGGCAGTGATAAAAATATATTGTATTTTTGTCGAGCTTACCAATTATGTATATCAATGTATTCGTCGATATAATTTCATCACCTCGTCCGAAGAGGTTCGTCTTCACAAAATATCATCTCTTGACTAACATTTTGAACAACTAACGCTAATCTAATGTTAATTAAATTTTAGTCCGATTATTTGCCAAACACTAAACATTTTATCCGAGTCATAAATATAGCGAAACGAAATTTGTACTCAAGCATTTTGATAGGCCAAAATGTATGTGTTTATATGTGTCAAACTTTGTTCTCGTAAGTAAAATTAATTTAAATTGAGCGACACTTAACATGTTCATTAAGAAAGTAACACTCACGGATCGCAACGAGCAGGATCCTCTCATGCATTCTCATCATAAATCTGTTACACTGCCGATTTCTGAGATCAAATATTCAAGTCCATATTGTTACACGGATAGAACAAAAAACTAATTTAGTCTTTCTGATTTTGGTGTCGAATTTACCTATAAAAATAATTTATTAAAAAGCGAGCCAATAAAATATGGCACTACGTTCAGTGCTGAAAATAATTACTCTAAATTTTTAAATTTATTAAAAAAATAATCAGTACGTTGGAAATGCTCCAAAGGAAGTCTAAACTGTATAATATGTTAGCATACGATCCCCTAAAACACGCGAACAATCAGGCACCAACTTGACTACTAGAGAAATTTTCCTAAACACTTCTTTGGGTCCATGCCTACTACGAATGCGTTCAAAACTATATCGAGCGATACAATTTCGAACTAACTCAAGTCTCATTCCCTACAATAGACACAATAGTGATCTCTGACTTAACATTACCGCGCCGCATGCGCCGCCCGCACGTAGTTCCCGCCCGGACTGCGCGTGCGCACGCAATCCACGCCTAAGGCTCCCTTTATAGTAGAATATACACATTCAATTTTCACATTATTAGTCTAGGGGGCGATTTAAACTACTAAATGAATCTAATAAAATCTCCATTCCAGTTTACGATAAGCGATAGTTTGAAAAATACGTTATGGTGTTTTTACAATTAAGATTACACCACGTTCACACAATTCGTCCTAACTTAACGCTATAGGCACTAACTAAAAAATACTAGCGAGATCGTGTGAGCACAGAACACAATTTTATATTCACTTGTATAATCCCTTATGGCTAAAAGGCATTATTAATCTGACAACTTCTGTATAGGGGTATCCAAAAAGTTTGTTTACATCTAAACTGTGTGTACTAACTGAGCTATTGACGTTATAACATTGGCATGTATTTACTGTATGAACTGAGCTATTTTAACTGTATATCGTCCGGAGTCCTCTCATAGAACCTGCCTTTATAAATGCGCTTAGATCATTGGAAACCAAGTATTCAGTTGCGATCTTAACATTAATTTGGTGTTTCATTTACACAGATCGCTTAACTCGACATTCGTATATTAAATATTATTTAGAACACGCAACATTGCTTTTCTATTGGTTATAGAGACATAACCATAACTTACGATAAATTATTAATATTGAACAATTCAAGGCGTCTTACATTTCAATGATCTAAAAACATTCGCCACTACAAAAAATTATTACTTTCACAATAGCATCACTAAATCCTCTATACCGTACATTTTGTTTATACATCACGAGTATTCGATTCAACTGGTAAAACATTTTGAAACATTAATTATATTGTAGTTGTAAGCTCTCATCTATCAGCAACAAACTCTCGCTTAAATGACGTAATTCATGACGGCTACCCCTGTGTAGAACTGCGAGGATCCAATTGATGTTCTTGACTCCTTAATTAATTAAGAAGTCAAGAAAATACTTTTGTATCATCTGTTTTTCTATAACGTTGTCAAATTTTAACGTCAACTGCACAATGCCATAGATATTGACAAAATGTAACACGGTAGATTATATTGTGTCCAACGATTTCAGTTATTCGAACCCATCTTATTAGTAAGAGGACTATTCCTTGTTTTTGTAGACTTTATTGCTGGTAAACGTGCGCCTACGCTCATAGCTAAAAAAACAAAACATTAATAAAAAATCTTGACATTCGAACACTAGTTTTGTATAAACAAAAATGTCCATCCAACAAATCTACATTTCATAAATTGAATTAGAAATTTACTCTATATCTTTATAAACCACGGCTACACTATTGTTAATGTGTATTTATGTATCACACAAAAATACGGCTAATCTTGTGCGTGAAACGAACGAACATCGGTTATCAATATAATGTTATCACAAAACGTTTATTGCTAACAGTATCGTCGAGGCTAACAAGTTGTACACTTAAATGGCAGTGACGTATGAACATAGACTACAGACAGCTGTTGATTCCTCAGAGTCACCAGACGTGAAAACACAACAAGGAGAATAAAACATCGAATATCAAAATTGTTCGTCCTACGCTACGAGTAAACTGCGAGTTTAGTTTGATATGACTAACGCACGGTATATCGTGATATCTAGTGAACACTAGCTTGGTAATGTGTCCTGTCCGCCCGAAGCGTGTCGGAGCGAAGTTACACGACACGAGGGACTCGTTACAACTAAAAGCGAAATCATCGAATACTATAAGCTAGAGCGGATACGTTCCTACTATGTACAAGTTGGCAGTGATGCGCATCGCTGGTCGTCCTTACTCCTAACTTACGCTACTGAGACTAACGTCCGCAGCTCTACGTCGCCTATGTTACATCGAATACGAACTCGTTACTACTTTACACTTCCAACTAGCTATGTACACGTTTTGTTCGCGCCTCGTTCTCTACGCCGATAAACGGACGCGTTAAGGCTCGATATTTCGACCGTTCAATATCATTATAAAAAAGCATCAGTCTTGTGAATAAATTTAACTTTCTGCTGTATAAGCAGTCTAAACCGCGTCGCGGCTCCTCAACAATCTTTGGCGAGAATTTTCCTAAGTCGGATATCGTCGGCCATCAGCCTGTCATCGAATCAACATCTGTCTCGCTCGGTGTCACACCAACTGTACGCACTAAAAACATTTACACCTATCGATCACAATACTCTATTCAAATGAGAAATCATAAAGTTCAAATTCATTTATTTAACATTGATTTGCGGACCGACGGTGACATTGGAAACTGGATACCTTCCATAAACATTGATAAAAAGTGGAATAAATCGCACACAATCATCTTCATTCGCATTAGTTGAATTAAACATAATTTACCTAGGTCGACGCATTAAAATGTTTCCTAATCCAGGGCCGCCGTCGGCCCGCATTGACAAATAAAAACATCGATAGGGTACTCAGCGCGTAGTGTGACACCGAGCCCGGGAACACAAAATTATCGTCCGCACGGCCAGAAGGCGTCTCCCCCGTAGCGGCGGCCCATCTTGCGTTTCTTGGCGCCCGTGGGCCGGTCGGTGGTGTCCAGTTCGCGGTAGGGCAGCGGCTCCATGCGGCAGTCGGGCTCGGGCCGGCGGCGCGCGCCGGCGGGCCCGGCGCGGCGCGTTGCCCGGCGCGGGGCGGGCGCGGCGGTGGCGGCCGGCGCCGGCGCACAGCGGTACGACGCGCACATCTGCGAGTACAGCGCCACCTTGGTGCTGGCCGGCAGCGACGCTATCTCCACTCGCTTGAGCCGCTTCACATCCTTCTCGGGCACCCACTCGTCCTCCAGCCTGTAAGAATACCGGTCGGTTATCATCACCGCTCTACTGTCGTGCCACACGGAGGCAGCTGCAAACACAATTATTGCTTCGAAATTTGGTGTAATGTTGATCAGCTTCTGTAATAAAGTTAAATTATCCTTTTTACACAAAACTGATTTAAATTTGTGTTTGCAGCGAGCATGGGCACCAATCCCATTTTGAAAGTACTGAATGATAGAACATGCGCATCTAAAAGCTTTCTTATCTGTTAGACTGTTTTTTCAATTTGAGTGACAGATAGCGACACTTCCTCTACACGATAAAGTTCTAGTAAAATTATTGGATATTAACAACCAAATATATATTATGCAAATCACACTAGTTTTCTGTCTAGCTTTTCTATCACTCACATTGATTGCACCAAAACACTATAAGTGAAACTGGAAAACCTTAATGACAAAACAAAGTAACATTTACAATGCCAAACCCAAAACATGAAGTAGGACTGGCGACCCATTATATTGCTAGCAATAAAAAATTAACATCACTTTACTTTAAATAAAATTAAAGTCAGAAATTTAAGACAATTTTAATGATTTTTTATGACCAATATAGACTAATACAGTAAAACTACATCAATGCTAGCAATTTTGTAATCGTGGTTTAACTCTGTGTGGCACTGGAACGGCGACATCGAACATGCCAAGCCAAGCAATCTGCTTGGGGATCAATTGCATAGTTTGTGCCAATTGTGTAAGCATTCCGTTGCCAGTTAGTGCCAATTGTTTCAAAGTAATGCATATGATCCCCCAATAGGCAGAAAAGTTATAATGCGCTATTAAATGATAGAAAATTATTGTGTTAAATTAAATTAAAAATGTACAGGTTTTGAATAAAATGAAATTTGTTAAATCATAATAATTGAAAAATGGTTACGTACGTTAAATTATTCAGTTCATTGCGGAAATCAAGGATTTAGAATGGGTGCTCAAACTGGCATGGTATTCTTGAAGTAAAATTATAAATAACAACTATTAAATTGATGGAATAAATAAAGCTAATATGATACTGGACAATGACAATTGACAGTGCATTACTGACAAA
The DNA here is from genome assembly GCA_935421205.1 of Xylocampa areola. Classification (NCBI taxonomy): domain Eukaryota; kingdom Metazoa; phylum Arthropoda; class Insecta; order Lepidoptera; family Noctuidae; genus Xylocampa; species Xylocampa areola. Next base: position 18,031,753 of record OW285204.1, read on the forward strand.
GAACTTGACAAATAATGAGTCGCCCTGATAGTGTAATTTTTTTAAACATACACACCATAAAATGATATGATTTCCTTCTTTACTAACCCACCTGTGATTACCTGAATACAATAATCTATTTACACACGATAGTGGACAGCTGTTGACTAGATTGCAAATACTCAAATTAGTATATTATATACTATAGATTCCTAAGTCTATGTTATTATTATAGGGGATCAATGCAATAGTGTAAGTTAAAGTTAACATGATTGAGATTGCATAGTAACCGCCTATACTTTATTTGAAATAAGATAAGACATTTAAATGAACCTTTTTTACTGTCCGTTCGACCGATTTTGACTTCTATTCCGTAAGCATAAGGATGGCATTAAAAGCAAAAAGTGGTTACAATACCAACTGCAGTAAGCAGCTGTAATTTATCATCAATCAGTTAAACGGACTGTAAAACAAGTTTATTTAAATGTCTAATCTTATTCATACGGAGTACAGTTTGCCTGAGTGACGGTGCATACATCTAACTAGACAAGTTTGTGATAGTTAATTAATTTAATAGTTGCAGATTCATAGCAGCTTTTGGTCGATAAACGGTTGTTAAGTGCTACGTGATGAGGGCACTTGAAACAGTCGTTCACGGCTGTTATCAAATTAAAAGCAGTTTGTTAGTCAAGTCAGAATCCTACTGCCTACTGTTAAATTACTCTAACGCAGTTGGCTTTTTTTAGGAACCGTTAAAGAAGATAATCATTGTTCTATGCCTTCTTCTTAATCTTAATATATATAAATCTCGTGTCACAATGTTTGTCCTCAATGGACTCCTAAACCACTTAACCGATTATAATAAAATTCGCACACCATGTGCAGTTCGATCCAACTTGAGAGATAGGATAGTTTAATTCTCAAATTATAGTCGCGTGCGAAGCCGGGACGGACCGCTAGTATAAAATAAATATCACTTGCTTAAAACGGCGAAGGAATACATCGTGAGGAAACCATCACACCCGAGAGATGTTCTCGATGGTGTGTAAGGCCATGTTAAAGATACGGGCGGTTTAAACTCTGACACTAGGTTATTTATCAACCACGTGATGAGATTGTTCTAGGTGAATCGCTTATAGCATGTAAAGTTCTACATGTCATTGACTTTATGCAACTATATAAAACTGCCTCGTTGGTCTAGTGGTTGCAAGCATGGCTGCTGAGTGTGAGATCCTGGGTTCGATTCCCAGGTCGGGCAAAGTATTATTGGGTTATTCTATTATGAAATTCTCAGTAGCGGTCCGGAGTCAGGAAGTTGGTGGTTTGACACCTCCGTGCTTCGGTGAGCATGTAAAGCCGTCGGTCCTGCGCCTAAGCTCTCTCCGGTCGTGTCGGATTGCCGTCCCATCGGAATATGAGAATGAAGGAAGAGGGAGTGCTCCTGTGTTTGCGCATACACTTGTGCACAATAATATCTCCTGCGTACTTGGCTAATCTCCATGGAGATAGGCCGCCGTGACCGAAATACGGTCGGGAAGAGTATACAAGCTGAAGTGATACACAAATTATTTAAAAAAAATTGTATTTTTATATATTAATGCCTGTACACTAAGGACTTCTGAGACACAGGTTCCTCCGTATAGTACGGTAGTTCAGGTGATAGGGTCATTTTTTTTTTATCAATTATGACCACCATATAACAGAGTGTAATGTGTTACATACCTTTTTAATTGCCTACATAAAATGGTAATGTTTATTTCTTAGTGGTGATAAATAAATAAACAAAAATTGAAGCAAACTTGTGTAGTTAGATGCATCGGGGTTTCTCATTCCTCTTATGTTTATGTGACCAATCCCCTTATCCATTACTTATAGCCAGTTCAAAAATGGCCTTAACGAGACAGTCGTTGGGCTAGTAGTCCCAAGCGCGACTGCTGAGCATGAGGTCTCGGGTTCGATTCCCAGTTTGGGCAGTGTTATTGAATTTTTCTGTTAGGAAATTCTCAGTAGCAGCCTGGTGTTGTGCCCGGTTGATGGCAATAGGCTCACCACCTATTACATGGGACTTAATAACAGCATTGGTGAAATGTGGGTGTACAATTGTGTACACCTCTGCCTACCCCTTCGGGGAATACAGGCGTGATGCTATGGTATATTTAAAATAATGGATAAGGTCTGTTTTTGTACAGGCGGCCTTTAAGCTAAATTAGTATCAGAAGTGAGATTCCAACTTAACTAAAGTTATTTTTTATAACGATATCAGCATACCCGACTTGTGAAATACAGGTTTTTCACGGAGAACTGTAACCTAGAGGGTTTTTGCAACGAGCTATCAAATTGCCTTGTAACAATATCAGTACTACCCAAGGTGCATGACGGTGGTATGAAATACTCCAATGCTTACCTGAAAACACCATACATTGTGATATCGAAGAATATAAATTAATCTACAATTAGGTATCTTAACTTTCATAGCAGTTTATATTGAAATTGGTACATTAAATAGAACATTTATATTTTATCAGAAAGTTTGACAATGTCCATGTAAATCCACTCAGCGAAATCCCAAATGCTAACGGCCAAATTCTCAAACGTTTAACAACATCAACATTTTTGATGCTCTAAAAATTTGTGGTGTCACAGTCCCTTCGTCATAGTGCGACAGAGGCAGCACGAGATTTAAGCACAATTTAAAATTTAATAGCGTTTGTGAATTTCACCATAAAGCCCACATTGATATACCGTTCTCAACAAAATCTGATCCCCATCCCCATTACATTGGGGCGGTTTCCAGTCGAACCGGTAACAGGTAATACCAGTATTTTACATGGAGTGACTGCCTATCTAAGCTCCACAACCCAGTTACTGGGTAACACTATATCTCGTATATACCGTTCTCAACATGACATCTAAAAGTATTATGTCAAATTATTTTCATAAAAACAGCATTTCAATAACAAAATACATAAAAGTGAGTTCTTGAACATGAATAGTTTTGGAATCAGGAACTTCAGTAACCCAGAAACTTTATTGGACTTCTTTGATCTTCACAAATATTATTATAAAACTGTTACAACGAAATCGAAAGGGTAAACGATGAGGGTTACTCCGAAGTTAATAGCTATAACATCTAGCTGTACATGGTTGGTGTCCACCAAGTGTAGAATCTATTGTACATACATTCTGATAAAATCATCAAGCCTTCTGATCAAGACAGCAATCATAGTAATTCCTCATTGTTAGAGAGCAAAGATATCATGCACATTATTGACCTCGCCCGATTGTAGCGCAGGTCCAACCATGTCTTAAAGCCGTAGTCCAAAAAATCAGTTTACTTCGCTAAACACCTCCCTCGCAAACTTCACAGAAGACGTCCAAATATTGTGAAAGTACTAACACGTTTGGCGGGAAGTATGTGACGAGCGCTTCACGCGTGCCCTCGGCCGCGTTGTACCGCACGGCGCACAGAGTGGCGTGCAGCGTGAGTGTGTGGCGCCCCGCCGGCTCGCGCAGCGGGCAGCCGCCGCCCAGCCGCCAGCGGGTCGCGCGCACCAGGCGCCACGCCAGACCCTCCATCATGCCCGCGTCGAAGAAGTCGAACATGCGAGCTGCGGGGACATACAGATCACACTGTTATACATACACACACGAATATTTAATTAATCCTTCTTTACATTTGTTCAAAATGTAGTCACGTTAAATTCACCAGGACGGACGTGGTGTTATGACATCGAGTTAAGACTGTAAGCACCGAAACGACATGGACCCATTACAATTTAATATTTTAAACTTTAGACAATCGATGCAGCCTATCGTAGTCCATTGGTACATATAAGCTTCTCCGAAATCTCGCCACAACACCGGGTTCTCCATCTTACGCATCCAGTCCATCCACACCGCGTTTTTTACAAACATCATAATATCCATTTAACTGAGAGGGGAATCTCACACTACACCCTGACTCATCTGCTTTATTTAACAATCAGCGGTCCTTCTGCAGATATCTGCCAACCAGTGTACTGCAGCTGGCTGGTTCTGATTCGTTTCTGGATAATTTCGAGCATAGCCCCCGCTACATGTCTCGTTCCTCACTAGCATGTTGAAATTTGTAAACTAGCTCGATCGAGGGCATAAAATGAATTCATGATCTGTACATCAGGTGGTCTAACAGTAACGACCACCATATTAACAAATTACAATCTTCATGAACATAAAGTGTCAACTCACCAGACCATGGTTGTCGTCTGTACCGCAGCTTCTTGCCGTTTCTCCGAATGAGTTTGACAGATCCTTCGGCGGACTTCTTGCCGGAACTGTTGCTAGATGACACCTCATTGAAGTGGTTGTTAACATGTCGCTCCAATAATATCTGCAATGTAATGGTAATCGTTAGTCGTGAGGAATAATACCTATGGCCAGGGGGTTGTAGACATCTGTAAGATAAACATGTGATAACAGCAGCAGTTCGTATTTCCTCGCAGAATGAGCAATCAAATAGTACATTAGTAAATTATGCAGTTTGTTCATAACTTCAAATATAATGTTAAGTTATAGTGACGCTATAAGCAGTTAGATATTTTAGTAATGCAATTTTTTTATTTGTTTTTTGTGTCGCATAGATATGTCTAATTTAAGTTTTTTCACGATTATCGCTGTAACAAAATATTTTGTTAGTTCTATTTTTCTTTTTGTTATACCGTTATTGTTTGTTATGTTTTGGTATAAATAAGACAAGCATCGGATAGTTATTGTGTATTAGTATTTTAGTTCTATCTACGTTTGTATAACATCGCATATAGTTCGTAAACACTATCCTATAGTCGTTGATGAAAGCGGAAAGTTTATAGTCCTTAAGAACTACTTAATTAAGTCTAACACCATTTCATCTACTATAGTACTTGCTTTTACACTACACAATGTCCGGGGCTCGACGCGTCGTGTAGAAAAAATAAATGATACATATCAAATTAAAAGACTTTAGCACTTCGACTGCTAAAAACGGTCACTACTGTGTCAACGTATCTGAACAATTCTGAGATTATGTTGCATAAAATAAGTCATTTTAGACTCGCCGAACGCGCTATCTTATCATTCGTTTAATAGCGGTCGAAGGGGTAAACCCAAGAAATTTATAGGTCGACAAAAATAAATAAAATCTCAGAAGTGGTTCCAGCCATCGAGGGTTCTCTTTGGCATCGTCTTCGGGTCCTTGGGGAAAGAAAACATACACGTTTATCGTTCGTTATTCTCGTTTAAGGCTACGCCGTATATTAACGTCGATAGCGTCATCACACGACATGCGTTTTGTGATATCAAGGATTTTATTTTCATGAGAACGATATAGACTTCTTTTGCTTTATTTTTCTATTCGTTATATTATAGTATTACTAAATTGATTCGACTGAATTTATATTTAGATCATCTAGTTTTTGTTTATCGATTTTAGTTACCGATTTGTAAACCGACGTTGTAAATTATTCCGTATGTGGGTTACTCTAAGGGAGTTTACGATACAGACATGAGTTATTAGATTTCGTTTTGTTTTTTTACTAGATAATTGTAAGAATTACGTTTTTAAATTGATTTATGATCCTTTTACTCGCTTGGACGTTATTCACGTAATATGAAGACACTACTCGACTATACGTTTTAGATTCATTAGTTGAGTAAATTGGCAATTTCAAAAAGTACATGATTGTTACAACGATGTTAACACGACGATACATTTTGAAAGTGAAGATTTACTGCTGAAAAATCCAAAAGTATTTAAAACTAAAATTTCGACACTTCCACCGCCACACAGGAATTCGTAAAAAAATCTTAAACCAATTTTATCTCGTTATTGTAATTATAAATTTTAAAAAATAAAGTACATAAGAACAATAAAAAAATAAAACGTTGGCGGTGAAGATGTTAGCACATTGAAAAACCCAGTGTATTGCAGCAAGACATTTCGGTATTTCAACACAGCATAAATAACTTATACAATAACAACATTTTTAAAAAGGCGCGTTGCAGGAATAAACTTACTACGAAATTTGATAATAATCATACAAATAATCAATATTATATAAAATGTATGTTTTTATTTCTATACGTTTCACTACACATTGAAGCGCTTTGTATTTTTACTTCTGCAATCGCTTGGGGGAGATAAATAATATTTCTAATATACGCACCAAGAATGCAAATAAAAAAAAACGCAATTCAATGAACATAATTAACCCTACGAAAACAATAAAATTAAGTGACTTTATATAAAAAAGATAAATTCGCCAAAAAGGCCGGATCCATATCAATTAAAATTGCGTTGTGCGCCCTATTTAGCAAAAACTTTTGGGACACCATATCTGCAGTTCAGTGCAATGGGTTTACTTGAATCTTAAATGAGGTAATTGGCAATAAATAAAAAATCTGTTCTAGCTCTCCCAAAAATTCTCTCATTCAACGCAAACGTTTCGCCATGGGTATTTTACAAAAGCCAAATTAATTTGCGCTGCATTATAATTTCAAAGTAGACGCTAGGCTTAACGCTTAAACGGTAGCAAACGCAGATAGCTTTTGATTTTCGCAGAATGCCGCGTTCAACACAACGCATAGTTTTATTGATGTGGACTTGGCTATTGAATTAATGTTTGCATTTTCAGTGCGTGTTCGCGATGCGTACAAATATGCCCGTAATTATACCTGTGTGGAGAAGCGTCTCTCGCAGCCGTCGACGATGCACTTGAAGGGTTTGTTGCCGCCGTGCGACAGCGCGTGTCGTTCCAGCCATAGGCGAGAACACGATGGCTTGCCTCGCACCTTGCACCGCTCCCATAGGCATACGTAGTTCTCTTTGCCGGCTTGCGTTTCTACATGCACGTTCTGAAATTGTGATATTGGGATATTTTCAATATAACAAAGTGAGTTTATATAATTATAACATTTTTGTAAGGTTAATGAATCCCTATCTTACACAGACAAAACTTTCAAACGACTTTTTGCATGTGTAGCGAACTATTAAATGATAAATTTATGTTGAAAGAAAAATACGGTAGTGAGCAAGATTTGAACCTGCACCACCCGGATAAATCGCATCCGTGCGACATTGAATTAGTTGCATAGTTTGGTCGTGTCGGTTCAGTCACCTGTACAAGAACTAAAACCATAGGTATGTTAGAATTTCGATCTTATATATGGTAGGAAAAAGACCTTCCCAACCAATGATAAATTACTTAAAAAAGGGAGTAGCGTTTTATTTGCAATAATAAAAAAAAATACTGCTCATGTCTCTCGAGACAACTTTAGACTTCGAGTAAATTAAATCTGACTCCAAATTATACTATAATAAACATTGCTATCACTAACCTGTAAATGTTCTAGGAGGTCAGGATCTCCGTCGAACTCCCTCTTACAGTTCTCCCACAGACACACAGAGACTGTAGATGTCGTGTCTGTACTCGACTTCCGCTTATCACTTCCTGGCTTCGTCAAACTCTTCGGAGGAAATCGCAGCGTCTTCGGCTGCTTCAGTATCGGACTCTTCTGACTCGGCACGTCCACAGAAGAACACACACTCACACTCAATGATAACGACGAATCTTCATCACATTCTTTACTAGTTTGGGAGTCGCTCGGGGAATCTATGGACTTATCAGTTCCTATCCCCGATTCCGACTCGGTTGTGGTACCACAGAAATTTGCTTCTATCATAGTGTTGTGGACATCAGACGATACGTCCTTGAGAACTGTTATCTGAGTGAAGATTGTCTCCTCCCGCCTGGCAACCGCCTCTATCTTTCGAAGTTCAGTGCTCGTCTCATTCCCTGAATCCTCAAATTTCTCGTCAGCTATATCATATCTTGCCTTCTTAGCAGCTAACTCTTCGAGCCTATCTGATATACTACTAATTTGTGCGAAGGGCCTTGAGTTCTTTTTATTTGGTAGTAATGGAACAATGTTATTGTTAACGGTTTTAGATAGCCAAGGTATATCACACTTGGGAGGCGTCATCTCAATTAACTCGTGTTCCTTCACTGTGCTGCTTGGTGGGTCTGTGCCTTGAATTGGGTTGTCTGGTGGTTTGACTGGCGCAATGGGTATACTACTAGTGTGTAGCGCCTGCCCGGTATAATTTGGTACGATGGGCGGTGGATGGTGAACTAAATGATTTGAATACGTCGTTTGTGAGGACGAAACCGTATTAGTGTTCGTGTAACTCCAAGTTTCTTTCACGTTCATATTTGGCACAGATGTGACAATAAAACCGGGTTGCGGCATAAGAACAGGATGACTAAAGTTGACAGCATAATTCTGTTTCGATTGAACTGTCATGCCGACAGCTTGCATTCCCGCAACGTTTTTATTCATCACTGGAATAGATTGGCTTGTTACCGGCACACTTTTGTTTACGTTGGGATACGTCGATGTCATCGTATTAGCGAGCTTCAAAAGAGTACCGCTTATAAGAATCGATGCTGCTTGTTGGTTTTGTAAATGGTCTTGCCTTTGTGTTGTCAATTGCGAAGTTTGAGGAAGAACAAAATTAGGCATTTTAGTCATTAGATTTGGTATTTGGACAACAGTTCCGTTTAAATTTTGCATAAGCGGAAAAACAAACTGGCCATTTAGTTTTGTCGGACTCGAGACATTGACATTAGGGCGGTTGTAAGCTGTCATGTTATTCTGTTGTGCCAGTGTTTGAGGCGATAAACCGTTTTGGGGTATCCTTAACGACGTAAGCATCATATTTTGTGGCACAGCAACAAATGATGCTAAATTGTTAGGAGTCACAGAACCGTTGCACGGTTGTGGTATGTTAATTTGATGACAATTTTGATAATTCGTAACAGGTACGTTTAGATTTCCGATGTTACCATTCATCATGGAAGCATGACGAACACCATTAGGGATATTCATCTTTGGAGCAGGGGTTGCCTCGCCTGGCATCGTTTTGTTTGAAGAATGCGTTGATAGGTTTGCACAATTTTGTTTCTGAAGCTGCACTTGCTTGAGATTATTAGCTTTAGACCATGTTAGGTTTTTACTATTGGCAATACAAGCTGATGATTTGCGATTCGTTCTTTTCGCGGGTTGTGTAGTTTTCTTCAGCGTCTCCTTTTTAGTAGGTTTTATAGGATTTAAGTTCAAATTATTAGATCCACATGTAACTCCATTCATCCTGCTATCTAGTTTAGTCGTAGAGCTTACTACGCCGTTCATCCTAGACTTATCTGTTTTTATGGTTTTCTTAGGAGATTGACTAATTGTGGTTGCAGTCGCAACTCTCATGCCAATTAGGTCAGTGGATGCAGGTATGGGAACTTTACGCCTACTGAGGTCTGTCGAATGTTTATTAGCTAATATTCCATTGGCGGATGGGTCTGGTGATGCCTTTATTTCTAAGCCCGGTCTCCTACCATCAATCAGCCCTTTCAAAAGACCTCCGGAATTTTTCCCTTTTGTGGAAGTCTCGGTTCCATGCCGCATTTCCAAGAAGCCATTCATGTTAGTATGATTTTTATCTTTTATCTCCTTAGGCCGGCCAAAGTCAGTCATACCATTGAAGTTAGAAATTGACGTCGCTTTGCTGAGATCTGCCGCTTTAGTGGCGTCGATTGCGCCGTTAAAGGTTGTAGTTGTCAATTTTCGGCTAGCGGCTTCGTTTTGCTTTCCGACGTCCATTAATACTTTAGGACTAAGCGTTTGCGACAAATAAGAAATATACTTCTCAAGGTCATGCGTGACCCCATTTTTTGGTAGGCACTTTTTCTTGGTGTCGTCGTTGACCGCGCTGTCGCGCTTAAGGCCGTTCTGCGGCTTCATCTTGTGATTGAAGTACTCGGTGATGCGGCGATGTGCCGGGGGCTGTGAGCGTCGCACGGGCGCAGGTTGCGCCGCGAGGCGTCGCGGTGCCGGCGGCGCCGGGTCGCACGCCCACGGCGGCATGCGCGCGCTCGCGCTCTCCTCAGAGGTGCTACACACCGACTCGGGGCTGCGCGGCGAGCGCGGCTCAGTTATGTCGCTACCGCTGCATCCACCGCTCTCCGTCGGACTCAGCACGGCCACACCACTGGAACAATACGTTACAATAGTTATTATAGCTCCTATTAAACAGTTATTGGTATTATGTGAGACAGGGACCCCACCATGTCGCAATAGTATTACCGATCAGGTTACTAGTCTAATGGCAATCAGCTGTTGAATGGCTAGGATCGATCGCGCAGGGATAGGCGAACGTCGTGAGAGCGGGATGGCGCGAGCGAGCCGTGTCGTGGTCGCGACGGCACAAGGTGCATTGCCCCGGCGGTCCAGTGCAGTGACGCAACGAGACTGCACTAACCGAACGACCGTCCGGACCGAACGCACACATAATTATTTTTGGCCGCGTGACATTCACCGCACGTAGACTTGACGCGACTACACACTGTGACGAATGAACTAACAATTTTACTCATTGTTCACGTATTTGAAAAGGTGTTTTATTATTTAAGTACGCTTTTATATTCAGTGGCGAGACTTCGTCGGTGGTGGGTATCAATCATACGTCTCACGCTGACTGACACTTACGTGACTTACAAAGTGAGATGGCGGCCGCTTATTTATCCACATAACGCCACTCCCGCATCACACGTTAAATATTTATTCTGGGAGCATCCTCCCGCGTAACCCGTTTTAGAATCTTTTGTCGGGCGAAATCCACAGGTAAAATGTCGAATAACACAATTTTGACGCGCAACCTCCTTGTGGTATCGTGTTCGATTATGAGCTCTGTGGTTTTGCGGTTGAGCGTTATTTTACATTGGTAAGCGGTGCGGGGGCGGTACGGTGGTGTGTCGCGGCCTGGAGGGTGCACCCTCGCCCTTTGTGAAGCCACAACGCACACTAATAACTAGGGACGTACGTTCCCCTCCTTTCTCGCACTTCGTGGGGAGCTTTGTTGCTAATTGACCCAATTTTTTAAGAAGTTTTTGCGCTGAAGAAATTCGCCGCAGGTATCTATACATCCGTCTGGAAGGGAGCGGCTCTTAATTTGATACCGAACATCGTTAAGTCTGTCGGACTTTTAATTCGGGGAAAGTTTCATTTCCTCTAATGAGAGGAGGATAAGGTCTATTGACTGTCGGAAAATTTTACGAATTCTGTGACTGCTGTAAAACTTTCTTAGATTGCATTTAATGAGAAATTTGGCTATAAATAATCGATGAGATTTCCAAATGTATTACGAGAAATAATGTCTCTCTCAAAGAACTGAACAATAACAACAGACGTACACCATGTGTACAAGAGGCCTAAATACCTATATACATACCTATAGGGCAAAGCTAGATACGTCACTGACATCTCACGGAACGGAACAAAGATATTCCTTAATATATTTTTTGCGAATGATCGAAAGCAAAAGTGGCTTGTCAGTGTGGCGTATGTAGGTGAAGTGAGACGTCGCAAGGTCGGCCGTGCCGATTTCGGTCATTCACCTACGCTCGACACTACATTGTAATCTCTCTTCGAATATAGAATTCACGCTTTTATCCTATAGCCTATTTTGTAAATTGTTTACTACGATTTTATATAGGTGATTTTTTTGTTAAATTGTATTTGGAATTTATATTATCATAGTGTAAGAAGGCGCGTGTATCTTTGCAAGGCAGGGCCAATATTTTTTTAAATACTTACATTTTATTCCTGTAAATATGTAAAAAACAAGTCTATATAGTCAGTATTTGTACTAATACTTAGGTATTAGTACAAATACTTAAAATAATTTTAGTCGTATCAATTATTTTTCATCGGTTACTACTCACGTAAATTTTTCATGATTGCTTGCAGCAACTTGTTTCGAACTCATACGTAGCCCTTAACCATGAGCTGAAAGGCTCGAAATGTTAAGTAACCGGTGAAGAATAAATGATTGATCTGAATATGTATCACAATAGTGTGTCAGAAATGTTTCATGTTTATGAGAAACTTACAAACAAAAACCGCCCGAAATACTCATAATTAATAAAAAAAAAGATTTTTATGTTCACTTTAACTCTTCTTGAATCAGTTACATAACTTATACGAAAAGTAAAAGTAATTGAGCAAAAAAAAAAGTTTGTCCTGTGGACGCGCCTCCATGTAAATAAACAAACGACTCGACTCTTGATCTGTGTGTGATAATGGTTTCATTATTATTTATGAATCCAGTATGATCGCATAATGCATTGCCATGCATTGATCAAGTAAATACATATGTGTTATCTTATAAACGGAGAAGTACAAAAGTATACTTCATAACAATAATAAATCGATTGTGACTGGTAATTAATGAGCCAACAGAGTAAGACTAGGAAATGCTTATATGAATACCCCCATCATCCTCATGCCCTTATCCCAATTTATTTGGGGTCGGCGCAGCATGTATTCTTCTTCCATACATACTCTCTGGTTCTAGGAAACCAAATAAATAAAATTGTAACACCGACACGAAGAAGAAGAAGAATCTGATAATAATTATACTGTAAAGTAATCCCTTCTAAATATAATATCATCATCCCCCTATCCCAATTTATTTGGTATCGGCGCAGCACGTATCCTTGTATGTACTCTCTATTTGTACTGGAATGATACTAAAGTTTTGGCAATGTATTATGACCGGCCGCCTCGTCAACCCTCATTGGGAATGCTGTTGTTCGTGGTAACCGCCACCGTTACGGTCTCCTTCTATCTAGTTATGTCACACCAAATGTTATCCATGCGCCAGGTTCTGATGTTATCCTACTATCCCACTCCACTAACCGGGCCATTATTCTATTCCACTATATTATAAATGCGAAAGTTATTAGGAGGGATGGATGGATGGATGGATGGATGTTTGTTACTCTTTCACGCAATAACTACCGAACCGATTTGGAGTTTATTTGGCACACAGATAGTTTATAACCTGGATTACTACAAAGGATACCTTTTATCCCAGCCGAAGTCGGGGGCTGAAGTTAGTCAATAAAATACGGGATTAATCGATTTAAAAACTATTTTATGTTGACTGAACCTCGTTGGTCTAGTGGTCGCAAGTGCGGCTGCTGAGCGTGAGGTCCTGGGTTCGATTCTCAGGTCAGGCAAAGTGTCATTGGTTTTTTCTGTTAGGAAATTGTCAGTAGCAGCTCGGAGTCAGGCAGTTGGTGGTGTGACACCCCCGTGCTTCGGAGAGTACGTAAAGCCAAGGTCGTGTCGGATTGCCGTCACATCGGAATATGAGAGTGAATGAAAAGGGAGTGCGCCTGTGTTTGCGCATACACTTGTACACTATAATATCTCCTGCGTACTTGGCTAATTTCCGTGGAGATAGGCCGCCCTGACCGAAATAGTATTATGTTACAAAGCTTCGACAGGCATGTGAACATCAGTGATTAATAACCTAACTTTTGTGTTATTATAGTGTACAGTAATTAATGCTAGTTCGCGAAGGTACAACCTATTTATTATACGAATCACGAATGGTCATACATCGTCATGACATAATTCTTAAACTACTTGACTGCGTCATTGGCATTGTGGGTTCGTTTCCCGTTTGCCCGGGCAGTGTATTCAGATTTTCTCTTAAGCTAGAGTTTGGAACTGTACCCGGCAGATGGCAATAGGCTCACCACCTACCATACCATGAGCCCATCAGAGAAATGTGAGTGTACAACTTAGTACTCACTACACCTCTGTCAAACCCGTTGCGGAATACAAGTACATGTGATGCTATGTTATGTTTTTATCACAGATATAGTTTGAATATATTCTGTACATCTTATGTTAATTTTAAAAAACATAAATGATAATTTAAATTTCAGGGCCTTAATTTTGCTCATTACTTGCTCATTACTAAGATGGATAACACAAGAATCGTCAGAATTAGGAACCCGCTTCATTTGTAATTATTTTAATACAAATTATTAAACTTAATCCGTTCAATTTTAATCATGAATGTCAGTGACCTACGGGTCATTGATACTGCAGTAACACGCAGTTTCATGTGATGCACACCTGTTTAACATTTGAATCCTAAGGCCGTACACAAACTGCGCGACAAGCGGTCGAGCGGTAATCGCGTTGCGTTTTACAAGGCCTACGACGCGATTATTGAGCGTGACACGGGATCGCTCGCTGCGATGTTATCGGCCGTGGCAAGTTAACGAGACGCGACCCGCGCGCCTAGCGTGTCGCCCTCGCGCTGCGTGTGCGCACTCGTGGACGTGTTGGTAAACATACGTAGCAATTAAATTTATCAATGAATTAGATTTTCCTTTAAAAATCCTATCGTTTTTATTCAAACAAAGGAATTGAGTAAACTCTTAGAGTAACATCCAGATTATTAATAATTTTAATATTTTTAATCGAATAAAAACTATCGAGATTTTGACGCACATCACAGTTATAAAAGTTTACGAGTCTACGCACGCAGGCGCCGTAAGAATGCAGGCCCAAGTCCTTTTGTCCTAACCCCTACTACATAAGTATAGGTACCTAAAACACATCACACATCGGGCATTCAAACGGTTGAGTAAGAGGTTATTGTGTGGGTTCTCGGTGTGCGGTCTTGTTCACTAGCTAAGCTCCAGGCTTCACTCGAAGCTTTTGGGATTACGCAAATACCGTTCACCTGTCTTTAGATGTAACATGTTGATAATGTCACGGTATCTGTTGGGTCTATCAAAAATCTTGACCAATTTCATGCCGTATTTTTAAAGTAAATAAGCGAAACAATATGTTATGCTTTACTTCGAGTTCAATTGAAAAAAAATTTTGTGACATTTCCATTCATATAAAATAATAAATTGTTAAAAGTCGCCGGCTATTGTAACCGGTCTTCGTGTCACAAACCCTCATTATTAGCAAACAAAACTTTTTTCATTGTAACTTTGTTTGTAACAAAATTTCGAAAAGTAAATTCCCTTGACGTAGTATTATTGTAATGGGTAGGTACGTCGCGAGATGTCATTTTTCATTTCTTAGAATTATCGCTATGAAATATAATTTTCATAGAAAATACTTTCTTCACGGATTCATCTACTAGTATTTTTGTTATTACCTACTAGTGCCCTGAACATGGTGAGAGTAGCCGAGACTCGAATTCTCAGAAATGTCGCCGACCGTCATACTAATTGTTCGCGGAAATTACTACGCTACGTTAATAGTAACTACGTAACGCGTACTATTAGTTGTGTGGTTAATTACATGTTGTTACTTTTTGTTGTCATACTTTACATTGCAGGTGGTTCAGGGTAGGTTAATTGTTTCGTTGAGTAAACTGTTTAATTAATTTAATTACAATGTACGATGTATTTATGAGAAGTTGTGACAATAATTGGTATTGGCCCTGCATGCAGAATAAATGTTTCCTTATAGACACCAAAATATTGAATGAAATCTACTTATATAAGAAATAAAGTAGGATTGAAAACCTTGGAAGAATGGGTAAAATCTGTTTTTTTCTCAGAGTATTATAAAAGTATATAAATATAAAAACTATTATGAAATTGATTGGCACGACGAGCATCTAAATGTGTGCTTGTGTAATCTTTTGGCTCATTAATCCAGACACAATAGATTTTTATTGTTATAAAATAAAATTGTACTTCTCCGATCAAAAGAGTAGGTATTTATCATTAAATGATGTCCCACGAAGATAAAAGTCTCCAGAATCCCGCTCGCATGAGCTCCAAACGAGGACAAATCCGGGGAGACCCGGACTGATGGCAGCCCTAGCTAAAAATAGCGCATTTATATTTCGCGCACACTGCATTACATTTAGAGGTGAGTAACACATCACTCATCGATAATAATGCACCGATTATCGAATAAACATCGGTTGCACTAAAATGGAGCCGAGCTTGGGCGCGGCGCGGCGTGTGGCGTAAGTAGTGGATGTGCAAAAGCGCAAATGATACATGTCAAACGCACATGGCGCTACCCCCGTGTGAGCAAACGCTTTGATTCAAACGAAACACCCCTGGGATTTGATGTAATAACTTTGCCATATACTTTGATGGAACTGTAACTACATTTTTTTAGGAAGTGATAATGTAATACTTTAATAATTAAGTATTCACTTTCCAAAATTAATTCCGACAGAAACTCCATTATACTTTTTACTAATTAAATATTGTGTTCTGAAACTCTAATAATATACACAAAAGAAAATCAACTTTAGTTTACGTATCATTAAAATCTACTTATCGGATTTTAATCTGCTTCCAATATCAAAGACCTTACACAACTGTAGCCACGGACATGAAAAATTTGTTTATTTGAATTTTCATCTCCAGTGTGCAGGAGTACGGAACGGGTTCAAAAATCGAAAACTGAATAATTATGTGTGTGAAAATGTAATGATTTTATAGTCTTATCGAATGATTTATTAGTTTTGGAACGAAACAAAACCTGCATTTCAGCGTCGTAACGAAATAAACACACATTTTGTATTATATTAAAGCTTTAAAACCCATTAGTATATCAAATCAACAACAAAGACAACTTTAAAACCTATCTAAATTAAGTTTTCTATTCTTTTTGGGGTCTTAAAATGGAATATTATTTCGTTTAGCGTCGGAAATTGATCGTCGTGCATGGGGCAGGCCCTCAGGGGATTTAAGTCCTTGTCAAATTTCATTCGGGGGTTCCAATGTGTTGTTGCGCAACCCCGCTGTGTGCGTATGCGAACCAAAGGACGTGGTTCGATATTACATACGCGATTTGATTGGTTAAAATTCTTATATATTATGTTTTAATCATAAATATTTTAATCATATTCAGATACATGTAAATTAAAATAGTGTGTAAAAAATATTGCATTATTTGTTACTTTTCGTGGGAAGTGTTGAGTCCATCAGTGATTCAGTGTATTATGATAATTCAATATAAATAGCGGAAACTCGTTAAAATCAAGCAGTTAATAAAAGCAAGACAACAGATGCGTGAGAAAATCTAGACTTTAAAGATACCTTGACCCCTCGGATTTTATTGCGTTTGGTCTAAGAGTAGTCTGAAGGAAACGACAACACAGTAGATGTAAAATCATATTGAAAATATTAGATCAAGAAACTCACAAAGCACTTTATGTCACAGCACTACGTAATGTCGCAATAAATGCCAATCACGTCATTTTAATTTCTAACAAGAATATTCATCGGCATTCTTGAAATATCCCCTTTAGTATTTGTTTTTGCCATAAATACGTTGTCAGTAGAAAGAATGATGTTGTACCCATAGCATTAGTTAGATTGCCTTAGCAATATGATAATCTCGCAGCATGCGTCGCGAGCGCATATACGCCAATGTGTGTTTCTCACGCTAGATGACTTGTTTAATGTCTTATTGAGATTAATGTTGCCTTTTGACCAATATTCCGTAGAAGGATGGGCATTTGAATTATGTATGGATAATTAATTTTCTATGTATTCGGTTAACGAGTTCGTATTTCAATTATTATTATAGTTTCCATTGCTGCCATTATAACCATCTCCGCTTCGAAATACAAATCATACTTTTTCTACGCCTTTCAACTCCGTAACGTTAATTAAGGTCCACTTATAATGATTCTCGGAATAGGATAATTATTTCAAGTATGAAATGCAACGTTCCAAGGAATCACTCAACGTAACGAAAGGGAATGTGTTCGTATAAAAACAATAAATAAAAACAAAAACCAATTTCTAGATCGAAAGAATTCCCGGTCAGTCCACTTTCCAACTGCATAACTGTCGCCATACTGGTTTTCAATGTCGTGTTGCAGAGATTATGTCATTGGCGACGTATTTACGTCGTTACCCATTCATTACAACGTTTGAAAGGAAGCGCGCCGCGTGAGAATCGTGTCACTGTAGGGGAGTGCCGCCACCCTCCCTCCCCCTATTCTACTACGAGGGGGGTCGTCGCTCCACCCGCGATTATTATGCTAAGTGTCTGTCTGTATCGGGGTGAGTTTTTCGCGCATCTGCTATTTATTTACGCGTTTTATATTCATAGGATTGCGTAAGTCACTCAGTCGTGGCGAGGCGTCAGGCTTACAGTTCATTACGCCATGTTACAAGGTTATGGTGTACATTTTGATAACCGATTTTGGTTCTTGTGTCGTCGACATATAGTTCCGTTTCTAGGGTGGGTATAAATAGGTTACCAGGCGCACCCACCGTGACGCTCCTGCCAAACGTTGTTCAATTGATTTTGTGACTAAAATGCTTTTCCAACCGTTTTTCGTTTGTGTTAGGAGAGCCAAGCCAGGTCAATAGGAAAGACACAATGTAAAGTTGTGAACTGTACACGGATAGGAACAATTAAGCTTGGTTTTACACAAACTATATTATCAGGTTGTTTAATCTAATCTCTGTAATCACATGAATAAGTAATATTCTGTCATCCTTTTACAAATTAATTCTTCTCGTTAGCGGTTAATACATAATCATCAAGTAATTACATTAATTAATGAAAATTAATTCGTTGCGCCGTCCGTGTATCGTTACACAGCAACAAATCTAATAGATAAGCAACATCGCCTAAAGTTTCACGTAAAGCCTTCAGAAATTCAATTTCCTTCTCAAATCATATCGGGGCCGATAAACGCGATAGTTTCGGCGCGCCTACGGAACCACGCGAACATAGTTATGCCAATCGGTATTTCAAAGCGCTGCCTTATCTTTTTAAACTGTACTAGAGAATCGATACTCTTATGGCAAAAACTAGATTGTAAGGGATTATTATTCTTTTGCGCGTTGTAATAAGATTCAAAGTTGTGTGACAAAGTAATCTAAATGTTTCATTTGACGTTGCATCACACAAAGACGCTGCAGCCTCAGTTTCCGTTAACGTCTGGGCAGGAAATAAGCGGATCCACAGAGACATCTTTGTCTAGTACTTCGGTTAATATCCTTGAAAGTAATGCAGTTTTCGAAATAACGGTGGTGGTTTAAGTTCGTTTTTGCTTTTATCGTTTGTTTTGTGCAAGCATCGTTAAGTGGATTGCAGTTAATGGCCCGAATGTCTCCGTGGGTCAGACGATATTGTGTCGTGGCTGGTATAACGTATTGAGTCATTGTGTAACTGCATACAAAAAGGAATGGACATCATCACACTTGATACTAAAAGAATAGCGAAAGTTTTAAAAATCAAAAGCAACATAATATACATAGCATCACGCCTGTACGCCCTAGGGGTAGGCAAAAGTGCAACTACACAGTTGTACACCCACATTTCGCCAATGACAAAAAAAAAATGTCAGCCTATGCCATCAACTGGCCACAATTCAAACTTCGGACTGCTACCCCAGGCGCTCAGCAGTTGCGGTTGGACCGCTAGACCAACGAGGCAGTTCCTTAAACTCATTTTTTATTGCTTGTATTTGGACTGTGTTACAATTTGCGAATGTATAGTATTGCAGTTCAGTAATTGATCTTCAATTGTCTTAAGTTTAATATGTATAAAGCGGCACATAACAATAACGCAGTGACGTCACTGCGCACATAACAGCACCTAACGATCGATGCGTGCGCAACCGGGCAACGACCAAAAATACGCATAACAAAATATTCACACGTAGACTAAACAAACCGACCGAATGGTATCAAAACCATGTCCCTGAAGACCAAGAAGTGTGATGACTACATAGTGCGACTATTCCACTGAAATTGATGCAATGCGGTTGGATATGATGATGACAGAATATTTCTAAAATGTATAATAGCCAGTCGTTGGTAGGTAGACTGGTCGAGGAGTTTGCATGGCTACGGAGCCAGGATGATTTCGGGTGTTCAACCAGGGGGGCTACGGACAGCATTAACAACTATAACCTAATGATGGACATAAACATAAAATAATGGCGTTAACGAGGCAGTCATTGATCTAGTTGTCGTAGTGCGACTGCTGAACATGAGGTCCTGGGTTCGATTCTCGGGTCGGGCAGTCTTATTGGGGTTTTCCATTAGGAAATTCTTGATAGCAGGCCGCTGTTTGGAATTGTACTCGATAGGCTCACTACTTATTACATGGGACTTAATAACAGCATTGGTCAAATGAGGGTGTACAACTATGTACACCTCTGCCTACCCCTTCGGGGATGTAGGTGTGATGCTATGTTATGTTTATGTTATATCTATATCCTTCCTTCTGGGGACCGTTAACTTAGAAGATACATATATAGATACCGTTTTATGTACAAATAGTGCAGTCAGTAAACACTATAATATCGAAAACACAATATGCATTTTTTTTTTGGCCTGGAACAAAGATAACAAGAACCAGTATTGTAATATCTTAGGTTTTCGCGATCACTATACATTATAATAAAACACTGCAGCGTTCGTGGTCGCAGGAGAGGAGAGTCCGCCTGCGACCACGAACGCTGCAAAGTGTTCGAAACGTCAGGAAAAACAAAAACCAATAATACACGCGATTAATCTGGTTAAAAGTTGTTTTATTATAATAACAAGTATTAATCTTTTTTTTTTCTTCTAAGGCTCGGTAGCACCGACATGACTTTAACCATAACCGACGTGTTACTTTTTTTTTTACAGATGTTTTATGTAAATTCTGTCGAAATGACACAGTATCATGTAGTTGTAGATAAGGTTAAATTGATGCAACTGAGCCTAAGTCTGTCAAAAGAAAACATGAGATAATTTCGGAAACTAGAAGTATAAAGCCTGACTTTCTTTTTCGGAAACTAGAAGTGTAACTTTAGAGTTAACTATGCGTTAATGCTTTTCGAAGATTTATCTAGAAGTGTATAATTTATTGTTGCTAGAACCAAAGCTTAACTCTTTTTAATTTAGTTTTTTTTAACCTGTTGGAATGCTGGATTATTTATAAGTCCATAACATAACAATACTTTAAACTAACACCACGATTATCTACAGAACATTGAATACAAATATCACTAACATTCATATCATGTACATAAAACACATTGCAGTAGTACAAATTAAAGCTTATCTATAGCGCAAACAGTTTACGAAACGAACGGACGTTGCACTGGGCTGCTCTGATAACTTTGTTGTTGCTACATTATTGTATAGGACACGTCGATACTCGATACGCTCTTGTTTGTATTGGATAAACTATCATACATGTTTATATATATATATAATTGTGTGGCATGTATCGACACGCCTATAATCCCCGCACGACGGTTCAAGCGTGCTGCGTAAATGGTTTGCGCATACGTAGTACGCCAAAACAGGATTACGTACTATGTGATAAGGGGCGAACCCAACTATCGACATTTATCGGCCACTGGAATATTGCCCTAGATTTTAACTCTAACTTGACTCATTACATCTTCTTGTGTAGCGTGTAATTGATGAACATACATACATACAATCACGCCTGTTTCCCATAGGGGTAGGCAGAGACTATAGATTTCCATTTGCTACGATTCTGACACACCTCTTTCGCTTCATCTATGCTCATTAACCTCTTCATACATGCTCGCCGATTTAGGTGGCTCCTGACCCGTCCTTTTTTGAGAACGTCCGCAAATTGATTGCGGTACGTTCGTCGAGGTCGGCCTGCCCCGACACTTCCATCCACTCTCGCCTATTGATGAACAACCTAGTTCAAATCCAGGTTCTTGAAATGCATTCACTTTCAAGAATTTAAATGCTGGAATATTTGCCGACTGCTTCACAATGTTTTCCTTCGACGGATTTAATTTATAATACGCGTTCATATACGAGGTTTGAATGTGCGAACCTTTGACGTATCAGTCATACGGCGATAACATACGCTATACATACTGCCGAGTGCTATTAGAGAATATAGATGTTAACGTTGAAATTATAGACTACTATTTATGTGTAGAAATATAACTGCATTTTGCTTGTCCTCGATTCAATAAATGTGCAATACTCAATCAATTTCAAGAATGCAGAACCCTAGAATTATATTTGAACTTTGCATGGATAAGTGCAGGCTACAAAAACCTTTGCGATCGTGACATAATCTAGTCATTACAAGTTCCTAGATGTAATTTCTTTGTGCGGTAAGTATGTCAAGTGCATGAATAACGCATTCATACGTATATGATGCCGAGACCTATGCCTATTTTGCACTCACACACTCAAGTCCCTTACTACTAGTCCGAAAGGATCTCGATGCAAACTCGCGAATTCCTAGCTGTTGTATTGCCAGCTCCGGGTCAGTGCGTACGGTATTTATTTACACGCAACGGGAATACGTTATGTAAATTAATTTAAATTACTATTTTAGATGCGTGAGAACGGATTCGCATCAGAGGCAGACTCGTCTATTTCCGGGAGCACCGAACACGTGGTACTAAACCAAAAGAACTTCTTTGAGTAACAAGTTTTACTATCTAGTAAATATTATTTTATAACTAAACATGTACACATTAACGTACAAACATTGGCCACGTGTGTAGTAGACGACCAAACAAAAATATTCGCCCACACACTGTGATCCAGACGACTAGACGCCCACGCTGAACTTCACCGACATCGACATTCAACCTCCTGCCATAAATACGGGGAAAACACCCTTTTATTTCCTTTTTAGTCTAGTAGAACATTTAATGTCAACAAATTTACATATTCCCGGCTTCCGATAATAGTAAATAAGTAGGAGGGAGCAAGCCTTTCAAAACTGAAAAGTAAATTAGGAGTTATCTAAATCAACTTTGCAAATGGCATTTACGTAGAAAAGACCTCTAGGAAAACCAAATAAATGTTTTGTCTTTGCAGTCATTTCGAATCAAAAGACCAAAAATTACATGTACTCGAACTGAACTGAACTGGTACTTTTTGTTATCGGATTAACATAATTTCAAGCGAATAGTAGTGGTTACGACAAAGGGCATTGCATATGTTCCGTAATTGCGAGTGCAGCGACCTTGTGGTTGATGACAGGCGAGCGACCTCGCTGTTGACGCCTTTGTGTAGAGTCGTGATCATAAAAAACAAAGGATTACCGTAGCGCACGACGTTAATAACTATGCTACACCTATTATTATGCGACAGCTGGAATAAAAAGTGGAAGCTACCGTTGACTCGATCACGTAATAACTTATAAATTATGAAACACGGTAGACTTTTGAATGAATATTTCGCTGCAGTTATTTTGTCCCAATGTTTGGCAATGTTGAGTTTACTATGTATAAATGTCGTTAAATGAGAAGGGCATTGGCCGTTCTGTAGGTATCTTGCCAAAAATAAATCTCCGTAGGTGTTGAAAGACTTGTTAGCATCATTACAGTATTTTACTGTGATCTCGTTTTGCCTGCGAATGCGAGAAATAAACTTCAGGCGTCCTCGGAGAAAAGGACTTTGGTGGTAAATAGGGAAACGCACTACGATTGAGACAAAGAAAGTGAATATGTTTATCTAACCTTGACATCAAAACATTATTTTATTTATATCTCTTCATACGTTCAGTTCGCCAAATTTTATTCATTTATACGCATTTTAACTGATAAGCGGACAAAGAATCCTTTCATTAGCAGTAGACACGGAATCGACGCGATGTATTACGATAATGACATCGCATATTAATCAGGTTTCATAATAATTGCTATAAACGTTTGTTTGCTAAGAATTGATTCCCACGCCATTCTGGTTTGATACGTAAGCTTGTATTATAACGTGTTAGGGTTCTGTGACATCATAACAGAAACGTCGATATAAATTTAATATTTATTTAGTTTTTCAAGAAATGTGGTTTTAAGGAGCATTTTAAACTACTTGCTAAAATAACGAAAGCTTCTTAACAATCCCAATTAATACATTCGAGGAGAATTAAAAGCTTGATATAGAGTACAACTAAAGTAAGTAAAATAGTCGGTAACATAATCTACGCATCTTTATCGGTTGCCAGTTGCTGTTTTGTGTTTTGGAGAATTCGTTAGGATAGAATAACGGACCAAGGATGAATATAGAGGACAATAATTTAACAAAAATAGGACGTATTTTGTTACGTTACAAACGTTGTAGAATGGATGTAATACAAAACACTCGCTCGTTTTGTGACGTCCGTCTTCACTATAGGACTAAGTATTGTCCTCTATTCTTGATTACAAAATAAGGGACAAGGTCTATTTTAAGGGCTGAAAAGGAGAACGTCCTTTAAATTAAAGGACATTTGGCAACCCTAACAGTACCCATCTCACTAAAAGGTTTGACCTAAATCCATTGAACCATTTCATGTAACACCACAATACCATTATTTTTATTTGTTGTTCAGTATAAACTTTGATAAGGTTCAGTCATCAGTCAGGATCCTGCGATCCTTTAAACTTTGCCACAAATCCCCAATAAAAAGTTATAAATATCCTATGCCTATAAAAAGCTACATTTTGGGAGGTTTTAATCGTCGCGCGCAGGCGGAAGTGAAGTTCCGGTGTGGGCTTAATTAATGGATGCGGCGCGGCGCTCCCCCCTTGCGACTGGGAAGAGACAGTATTTGACTATTTGAATTTGAGTGCTTCTATAATTGCTGGAGTCTTGGTAACGTGTGATTAGATATTCTGGGATCGTTCCTCTGTTTACTTGTCCGTATAGTTGACAAACCACCATATGTGAGAGCTTAAACTGTTCGTAGGGTTCTGACACACTATTCAAATGAAATCATGCCGCAGATCTGCTGGTTTCCTAACAATGTTTTCCTTCACCGTTCTAAGCAACTGATAATGGTGGATGCCTTGATTTAAATTCTGCGATCTTTGCATTGCCAATGGAACTGTTCCTGTTCCTGTTAAATCCAACTGTCACTATGCTGTCCCCACTTCCAGCACATGCCGAGTTGGTGACCCTTTCGGCACTGGCATTTTCGACAGCATGAAAAGAAAATAAGGTTATGAACAAGATTGACATGTATGTGACTGAATAGATAACGGTGACGTCACCAAAATACGTATTACAACTATGGGAAAGAAGAATTTGGGGTAGTGAGCAGAGGTCGAGACTTACTTTGTCAGAGCGCCTGAAGTATTTATCCGGGAAACGCAGGTTCGAATCCTTATAATGAAATTTTTTTCTTGACACTTGTTTATATTGTAATCTATAAAGTTGTGCTCGCGCTATATATGACTTTTCTTTTTACTCCATATAAATTATATTTGACGGACAATTAACTATGTCATGATTTGGTTTTAATCGAAATAAACTCAAATCTCTTAAGAAGCCAAAGATTATTCAAGTAATTCAACTTTATCCAAAGGATTTACGTTAATATCATGTTGGAAGGAGATAATCTCTTGTGTTTATTATTAAGTCAACGATAATGATATTACAATTGGCATTTTCTTTATTTGAACCTTTTTTGTTTTAATCACCTCACACACATCTGCCTAGCCTTTTCTCAATTACATTGGGGTCGGCTTCCAGTCAAACCGGATGCAGCTTAATACCAGTATTTTACATGGAGTGACTGCCTAACTGACCTCCACAACCCAGTTACTGGGTAATACGATATCTCGTGGTACGACTGGATGTCAGATTTTCAGGCCTTTGACTACCCGAAACGGCTGCCATAGATATTAATTTGACTACCGGGACCGACGGCTTAATGTGCTCTCCGAA
The DNA here is from genome assembly GCA_935421205.1 of Xylocampa areola. Classification (NCBI taxonomy): domain Eukaryota; kingdom Metazoa; phylum Arthropoda; class Insecta; order Lepidoptera; family Noctuidae; genus Xylocampa; species Xylocampa areola. The sequence goes on from OW285204.1 coordinate 18,057,264, forward strand.
GCACGGAGGGGCGTCGGTGTGAAGTGATAGTCACCCATCCACAGACCGACTGCGGCCAGCACAGCTTAACATCGATCGATCTGTGCGGCTGTTACTTAGCCACGACCCTTAATTGGAATTGAATGTAAGTATTACCCGTTAACTTTCTTACAGCAATATAACATAACATCACACTTATATTCCCCGGAGTGATAAGCAGAAAAGTAGGTAGTGCTGTTCCAAACTCTGGGCTCCTACTACGATAGGTCGTCATAAAATAAGTTTATTCTTATTCTCTCTAGATCGCAAATTGGTGCTTGAGGTATGCCCCACTTCTCCCTGATCTCACCACAAATGTCAAAGTTTGATTTAATAGTCCTTTTGGTAAACAGAACATAAATATATAGATTCTACTGTCTCAACAACTAACAGCGCAATTCACAACACTTGCGTTTAATATATAGATTCTACTGTCTAAAGACCTAACAGCGCTTTCACAACACTTGCGTTTATTTCGCACGTAAAAAGCTGGTATGTATTTACAGAAGGGTACTACTTCTGTAATTTTTTTTTACATATAATAATATTTTTAAATTTTCTTATTTACAGAAGAAGGGTACTCCATAACTCTACAACTTATAATGGTCACATTTCATACATATTACAGCTCTATAATGCCTATATACTTTTGTATTTCAGTAAGGAAAATTAATAAGAAAAAAAAATTGATACGATTGGGGCTTGGACCCACGAGACTTGCCGTACCATACCAACGCTCTAATGCAATAAGTATGACTTACTCACATCTATAGGTCGTATGTATGTATTATCTAGTTAAAGCACACTACAGCGCTAATGATAAACCCTTCCGTGCCCCGACTGATATCGAAATTAATTTATAGGTTCTCGGAGTTACGGTAGTTTCATCTATACCGTTTAAACATCTTACTCGTACGTATAAGTATTGGATAATAATACTTATACATATAATTTACACAAACTTAACTGGATATGCAGCAGCTTCCAATGTAGCCTAATACGACAGAATATAATATACACACGACGCTATTTTCATCATCGTCCTGCTGCCCTTACCCCAATTTTTTGGGTTCTGTGCTGCATTCTACCAACATCTCTAGTAGCTCAGTATTCACGGTATTTTTTGTAATTCAATAAACTTCCGTCGACATTTCGCATTAACTGTGTTGTCATTGCATTTCGGAATATTGTTTCTGTGGATATTTTAGAAGATATATTTCTATTATTCTTAGCTTGTTTGTCTCGAACTATATCTGCAAGTCTGTACTCTGTCGTATCCGGTATCGTACGGAGAAAAGCAAGAAGTACATCGGAGTTATACTTAAGTATAGTATAGTATAGTAAGTTCAGTATAGGTGTGTCGGTTAGTTGCACAGTCGTAACATAAATAATAGCAGTGGGCGAAAGTGAACGCGCTACGGTCCGCGGGCCGATAGGAATGACTTGCGCAATACGATGCGCGCGCGCATTGTTCGGAGCACTGTGCAATGGCACATGTCGTGGGATGCTTGTGGGGTTCGGTTCTCAGGTTCGCGTATAAAACAGGATCAGAATACAAATTGTAATTAAGTTTTATATGTTTGTACCTTGTTGTTACTCTAATATAGTCTAATTTAATTAATTTCATAATTAGCATGCTTCTTAAGTATCCAAACTATAATCTGAAGATGGTCACCTCGCCTGATCAGTGCCTGTCATGTCCGGTTATCCCGTAAGGTTCAGCTAACGCCATAACCATAAAAGATAGTTGGTTATGAAACATTAAACTTATAAAAAGACTTGACGGCTGATATAGATGTAGGGAAGAAAAATAAGTGCTGCTTCGACCCGAAATAAATCAGGATAAAGGCAGAAGAGAATGGTGATGATGTATCAAACTAGATCAACACGAAGAACCGTTCATCACCATTGAAGGCAACGAATTAGTAAGTAATCTGTCCGAATAAAAAAATATGTAACATTAAATTGCCAGCATTCGATAAGCTTCATGACACATGCAAGTCTACACACGATTATTATTTCAATAATCTTTGATGGTATCAGTGAGACGGCGATGGGGGTTATTTGTGGTGGGGCAACGAACCCTGAACCTTGCCCGCATGCCCATTGTCCACGGAACAATGTCCACTTGCGGCTAAACCAGTACCATTTGTTTTGCCTTGAGTTACACTGAACTACTTTGTTGTATGTACTGATTTACGGCGTCGTGAGAAACTATAAAATTTTCAAACGTTCTATAACAAGAAAGTGTGTCGTAAACTGGGCCTCAAGTGAAATACGATGGAGAAAAAGTTATAGTTTGCCAATGATGTTAAAATAATAATGTGGCTACGTTTGTGAAACTGATTATATCCTACTAATATTATAAACGCGAAAGTTTGTATGTATGGATGTTTGTTACTCTTTCACGCAATAATTACTTTACGGATTTGGATGAAATTTGGCACACACATAGTTTATAACCTGGATTAACACAAAGGGTACTTTTTATCCCGGCTGAACCTAATTCTGAAAGTCCACACAGACCAAGTCGCAGGCAGAAGCTAGTGCGATTATAAGTTTTTACTAAGCCTACAAACTCAAACTGATTATTTTATATTTCTAATAGACCATATTACAGGCACTTATGAAAAGTCAAAGCTAGGTGCACAAAATAATAATGTATGTAATCAGTCAAACCCGTACATGATGTTATCATAGTTATACTATTTTCAGACACTGTTATGACTAAACTTCATCAATATTTAACTCTACATTTAGTTTATAATAACAATTTTAATATGCTTGTTTGCTGTGAGTTTTGCTCGATAATGTGTCTATTTGTAATTTTGTACACAAATAAGTATTATTATTTTTGTGATAGGTTATCAAAAATATTCCCAATTAGTCAGATGCGCATAGGAAAATGAATACTGGACTTAACTAATACCTATATGAGTAAACCCTTATGTCCTATATACAATATTTTTCCTTTAATTGATAGTTTTTCCTCAGAATTATAGTCAAAACAGAATCGCGTCATTAATAAAGAGATGAGTCACAATCATATTTATTATGTATTATATTATTAACTTGTTGTAAAATAATTAGATTAAATTGTTTTCTATTTTACATTACAATAATATAATAATAAATTACCTTTGTTTTGGATATCTTATGTCAAGAGCACTTTAAATTATTATTAGCCACTTACACAATATCATGAAAATAATGTTGAAAATATGGAATAATTATTTTAAATATAACTAACAACCATGCGAAGTTAAAACAAAGAAAAAAATTTTATTTATGGCCTTGGTTAATTTACAAGTTCTGTTCATTTAACTGGACATATCACCTGTACTGTAATTTAAACTTAACCACAATATATACCAGCATATAATATGAATATTTAAATTAATTGTTTTATTAACATTTTAAACATATCTAGTAGGAATATTTATTACCCAATGATGACATTAAACAGTGTAAATAAAAGAGCTGCATAATTATTGCATTACTTTGACAGTTTACATTAATGTAGGTAAGTCATACAGAGTGCGGTTTTTGTGGCACGCGATTGTAATTAATTGAAATCGTTAAAACTATCACGTGCCATCAGTGTAATGGGGGACATTATACGGGTAGGTTATGATCATTTTTTCCTAATTAATATGGGTACCGTGTAGGCCGTCGGGGCTACGTGACTTAGCGATACGTGTTTCAAGTTATATCTTCACAGTTCGGCTTCCCTTTGTTACATTGTGGCCTGTAATGTTATGTAAAAGATATACGCAATGATTTGTTGGCTGCCAGACGGTGTTCACTGGAATATGATAAATTATTGAACTCAAATTTACGTAATTCTGCTGGGTCACAAATTTTGGCACTATGTGTAACGCTTGAAGTTTCGCCAGGTGTCTACTACAGAAACGGTTTAACATAAAAACTCTATATGGTGTGGTTGATGAACAACCTAGTGTCAAAGTCCTGTTGACTCGCTAAACCAGACAATAGAAAAATTATTGTTATCAAGTACAATTTTGTACGCTCGAGTGTAAACAGAGGTAGGCCTCTAAAATGGTTTTACGGACCATCGAGAGCATCCGTCAGATGAGCTGATCTCTTCACGATGGTTTCCCTCACCGTTTTTTAGCAAATATAATAATTAATTTCTTATACGTATACCTATGTCTACGAAAAGTTTGTTAGCTTTGGGTTTGAAGCTTAGACTTGGCAGTCCAACAGTCATACCACTTACTTATTTGGATACAGAATTACATATATGATATTAGTTGATCATGTTTAGTAAGTTCAGCAAAGTAATAATAAAAGAAAACTGTAAACATACTTATTAAACAATGATTTGGTAGAGAACTACAGTAATGGTTTCTTCTAACTACAAATAGTAACAAAACTAACAAACTCATTTTAACATCAGTTTATTATCGCGACATATTAACATTAATTTACATTTCCGATGGCTGTAATGAACGTATAAACGTTCATTGTGTGTAGTTTGCCCCTAATAGGCCTGTACGACAATTATTTACTAGACTTAAAGCTCTTTTAATTACCACCCGGGTTTTTTGTAATTATTTCTGTTTATGTTTTTCTATTCAATGTACGGGAAATAATACACATAGCCGTGTAATAAGCGCAGTAAAACTTAATAAAGCTATATTATATAGTACCTACATAAGCACTAATGTGTATTTTCATTATTTTGTCAACTATAGGTACTATTATGTTAACTATTTTATTGTAAAGTTATAAACTTTGTGGAAAAAAAATTCGGTCGCGGGCAGGAATCGAACCTGTGCCTCCCAGATAATTACTCGAGACGCTCTAACCGCTAAGCCATCTCGACTCTCGTTCCACAAAAGTTATTACTTTAGAGTTCACTATGTAGGCGTTAATGCTTTTCGAAGATATATCAGTTTTTTTTTTGGATAGATTATTACATTGAAATTTATAATACTAACTTATTACATAAAATGATTTACAAAGTATAAGCTGTGTAAACATAATAATTTCATGTTTAAATATAATTTATTATTTAATGACATTCATAAAAATACCATATGTTACGAACTTTCGACACATTTTCTACAACTCACAATGAAATCCACATAATAAAGGTCGATGATAAAAGAGAATCCTTGTTTGTATTGATTTCAGTTTATATAAGTTAAATAGTAACTTAGGGTTTTGCGATGACGTCACATACATCGTCATTATAGCAACTTTAACCGAAATTATTAAAATTATTTTCTCTGTCGTGACATTTCAAATACTGCAGCGTTCCTCATCTTACTACCGAAATTTCAATATTCTGTGTGGACTAAATGAGTAACAATAACTCACAATATCTCTATTTACTTCAAGCGCCACTTTACTACATACGCTGTATATCCAATTACCGAAAGTTTATGAACTCGTAAGACAAGTTTGTATCACAAAATGAATGGTCATTGTCCGGACAGCGGGACGCACTATCGATAATAACAATAATAAAACGATCGATACGCGGAGGGTTGAGTTCACGAGGGTTATAACAAAACCACCAAATAAGATGATTCGGTTTCCTTTTGTACATTTATTATTGCGATAATTTTATTTTTTACAGTTATTCTTGAGTCTACAAAAAGAGAATTAAGGACTTATTTTTACACGTCTGGCCAAAAAAAGGAGTGTTACGTTTTTAGGGTTCATGTATGTATGTATGTTTGTGAGTTTCTGTATTCCACCATAACTTCTAAACGCCTGATCCGATTTAAATTTATTAAAAATCAATAGAATCCTTTAATTATCATGGGTAACATAAACACACAAGTGTACTTTTTTATCAATCTCATCTTCTTAGCCTGCACATTAGAGATTAGTGAACTCGCAAGAAGCGGAAGGGGTGTGTCTGTATCGTAGCTCGAGATTTTTTTTTTCTCTTTACACCAATGGAAACTGTATGTTCATCTTTTACTCTACAGTAAAACTAAACCTTATTGACCAGGAAATAGTATTATGACTAGAAATAATTTATTTGTTCTCAATTAGTCTGATTAATTGACAATTGTGGTAATTACCTGATAAGCAAGTGCAGAAAGTACTTAGGTATATACTAAGACATAATAATAATACGTCACTGTCTGTCTGTCTGTCTGTTATTTATTGGCGATTCCAAAGTCCAGTTACCACTTACAATAAGTAATTACTCGTCACCTTATCAATTTGAAATCATTAGATAAATTAGTAACCTTATAGGATTTAAATCGTATTTCTTTTACTCCTCAGTATTTGCGTTATCTGTGGCGATTAACTGGCAATGTATGGCAAGGTTTTCATTACAAACAGACACCACATATGTCAGACATTCGAACACATTAATATCATTTCATCTGAGGCCTAGAACCAATATATCTGAGAAGCTAAAAGGTTTCGAAGCGATTCTCTTTGCATTGCAATTACTGGTGATCGATCAAGTGCTCTCATACTATCCATCGGCACTGAAATAAATCGATACGTGAACTTGACCGATGATCGAGTCGATTCATTCACAGCAAGGACCAGTCTTCAATCGTTCCGTTACGTTGAAATACTATGAATAAAATAATTTTATGAAAACCGGCTCCTTGCCGCACCTCGTGTGATGCATATACGTGTGCCAATGTAAATAAAAGATAATGTTGCCATATAGATTATTATCTAGTTATTACGCCAAAGAAAGAGAAATATAGAAGTGATGACTCAGACAAAATTAGGTGAGTAACATTTGTTCTCCAAAATTCAAAGGTTATTTCGTATTTTCTAAGCGAATAAACTGCAACTGCGTCTGTTGATTGTCCTAAACCGATGACGACAGATTCATAGAACTGTGGTATATGAAAAGTTTACTATTTTAATTAACAGCCGGAATTAAGCCACTTTGCCGTACGATTAATTATGAAGAGATATTTAAAGTTTAAACGTGTAATTAACATAAGATTACTTCGGTTTTCGATTCGTTAAAATTGGATAAGGACGATTAATCTTAACCACTACATAATTTAAGCATAAACGTTTTTATTAAAGGTACTAAACACGCACTCGGTCATCGACACCGTGTGGGATGTGCGCAGGAAACACGCTGAGATTTTTATTTTTATTACGCAACTTCGTAAAAGAAGATTTTCTCATATTAACATACGAATTTATTGTACTATGCCGTATGTACGCCTATTAAATCAAATCCATAAAGGAACGCTCACGCATTAATATTAAATTTTCGATCGTATATACCTAATGAGGAATTAAAACGCATACACTTTATAATAATATCGCTTTTATTTAACATTTAATGTAACCTCAATTAATTCCAATAATGCACTGGATACCTTCTTTTAGGAAGACCAAGAATACGATGGATGGATTGTCTGAAAGATGATATAGCTAAAAACGGAATGACTACTGATAGATGACGATTGTTATCTATAGATGCATGGAAGAAGAAGACATGACGATAAGAGCAGAAGAGTTATGAATGCACTGGATGTATTGCGGCGTTAGTTTACTTTGGGGTTAAAATGTTAAACACCAGGTTGTAAACGACGTTTATGTACTTAAAATACAACACACATGCTCATAAAATGTGCTCATAAAAATGCTTAACAAAGAACGTGCTAAACAACTGCGAACGATTGAAGATGACTGATATATGTACAAATATACGGTTCAGTTCACGTTATTACTCTATCACGCACATTACCTACGCCTCTCATCTAGAATTACCATGTATTACTATGTGCTCTCCGCATACAATTATTACGCTAGTCATGCGTCCCGACGCACATATTTTTACCGAATGTCGTGCGCGTAACGTTCCGACTTAAGCCCAGAATAGACGAACCTTTTGTAGCAAGCTAGCAGTCCGTCGGATGCCGTAAACCGACACACACGATCGATCCAGATATAAAGTTATGTATGTTTCTGATAACATCGCGCTAATATTACGCAATTATATAATCTAAAGCCGTTGTCAAATATAGTAAATTGTTTTTGTTATCGGAATAGATAATCCTGCCATAAAGCGAATGATAAATAACGATGAGCGATTCAAAGCGAATGAACTACATCCGTTGACGAGCAACAAATTACCACCCGACACGCGACCCTATTAAATTCTTTTTCCTTTTTAATTAAGAATATTTCTACAATAAAACTAAAATTTATATGTATCAGTGTGCTGTCAAGTGGACTGCGGGTAGCGGGCAGTGTACCCAGTCCTTATGGCACATGAGGTGAACGCACTGCGTTTATTTCGTTACGTTTGTATTACGAGTCTGAAGCCACTTCTGAAGGACATTTAGTGATACTGTGCAAAAATAATATCACTTCCAAGAAATTGTACTTTTTATAACCCTCTTACACCGCTATTTTGTGACCTAAGAAATTCACTGATTAAGTAGGCTGTATTGGAAATTTTTAATTGATTGCGATGAAATGAACGTAGTTTATACGTTTTTTTTTTATATACTCTAACGGTTTTATTATAGAGTCTAGACGATGTTAGGATGATGAAATTAAATTATTTCCTGTTACGATAATTTACGGCATTGGCTATGTTTCGTTTTAAAATCTGTCTATTGATTTTGGTTAGTATACGTTTTATTGATGGAAATAACGATGTTATTATACAGCACGTCAAAACAGATCAAATAAATTCCTGTTTATTATAATACCTAATTAAGACCCAGACGTTAGTTCTGTAAGTCAGTTGAAGAAAATAATTAGTATTCAATGTCACGGCATTCTTATTATAACTTTTGTAACATTTTCGTTTTTAAACAATTTAGAACTTGCAAGGATTTTTGTAAATAAATAAGGCATTATCAAAAAGCCACGGCATAAGATTTTTTTTTTTGGATAGGAAATAATTACCCCTTTACAACTTATAGTGACGTCACTGTCCAGTGTTTCCAGTCACTACAGAGTGGCTGATCAGACAAGACTTAGATACACCAAGGGATCTTCGATTTGAATCTTCGTCTTCAACTAACACACGATCATTATCACCCTAGCATTGTATAGAACTTAAAATTCAGAGCGACTTGTATTCACACTAACGTTAAATAATTAACGTGAAATTAAAACATTATACAAGGAAGGGAACACAAGAAAAAATTGTGGAATGTTCTTATAACGTATATGGTGAAGCATAGTGTTACCCATATATAGGTAGTTACCTAAGTTCGACAAATAAATTTATTGAATTTAATTTAATATTAATTATGAACCTGTAGACCAGTGGGGTTACTCTTGAAACTAATACCAGTTACAATATTAAATAAACGCCTTAAAACAACACGTAATTTTAAAATAAATTTACCTACATTACAGTTGCCTCAATTTTAAAGCATGTTGTCTTCATGTTATCCCGAATCTATAATTATTTTTAGACATTTTTACAACTGACATGTTTCCAATGTCAATCGAGCGGAATTATTTTCAAGAGTAAGCCCACTGTAAATTCAAACAAGCACACGAATAAACAGTAGTAACTACTCATAAGGGTTCGATATCCATAACCGTTGATATTTTACAACCGATAGAAATAATAATTCACAAACTTATCAATACTTTTTACTGCTGTGCGGTTAACAAGCGCGTATATTGTTTACATGCTGCATAATAAGGGTTAACATTACATTACATTATGCCTTGTTCTCAATAACATTTTTATGAACTACGTTGCTAGGATTATGTTCGAGTGTTTCCTTTTATGACTTCGATATTGTTTAAACAAAAACAAAGTAAAACAAATCAGGAAACTTCACGTTATTATAAATAGAGTCGACATGGAACAAAGAGAAATGTTTATACCGGTACTTAGTTTAATAATGAAAGTTGTTTGGATTGATTGTAAAAGAAACTTAAACAGTGCAATGATATTCACAATATCCCTGATATGTTGAATGTCATGATGATAACAATTACTCTTTAAAATTTGATTTATATTAATTACCCATCAAGTTCAGATGATAAGCGCTCAAAAGCTTAACAAATTGACAGATCGAGGCCAGTGAAATATTGTAAATAGTATGTATTTAATATTATAATAAAACAACTTTTAACCGGATTAATCGCGTGTATTATTGGTTTTTTGTTTTTCCTGACGTTTCGAACACTTTGCAGCGTTCGTGGTCGCAGGAGGACCTTATGTGTTTTATTATAATGTGTAGTGATCGCGCAAACCTAAGATATTACTATGTATTTAATAGTAAAAAATTAACATTAATATAGGAAAGGATGTTTAAAGATTATGACTAATAAAATAATTTTGTTATCCAAACATGCACGCTATAGATTTATTGAAGCAAAATTCACACTCAAGACCGGTTTTCGAACCAACAGACAGATAAATCGAATGTGGATAAAATAAACGTAATGAGAAAGTGATTTTTAGATTAATTCAATTATGCGACCAAGTGCTGAATTCAATATAATTTGTAAAGAATATTAAATTAATATACCACATAAAAGCTAAAAAAAAAGCTACTTTCAATAGACCCACTAATGTAACGAGCAGTCACCACCTGTCAAGCACTAAATATTATCGAGTAAGCATTTCATTCTTTTAATCACGTGAATGGTATACTAAGCTTAAGTCATAAAAAATAACAGATACAAATTAGGAGAAAGTAATAATAAAAAGTTACATGGTATGTACATTAAACACAAACTGAAAACAATTGAAATGAACATTAGGCACTTGCTGCTAACAATTTTTTATGAAAATCAAGCAAGCTATGATTGATTTATATTAATCATATACGGTAGGATCCAAGATAAACCCGAAAATTGCAATATTAATATGCAAATTATTTCACAGGTGAGTTTTATTGTAAGGGGCACTGCTCCGGAGAAGAGAAACCAGTTCACGTTGACCAAAGTTTTATAGTGACTAACAGACTTAGCGATTACACCGAAATGATCTTTCGTTCTGTGAATATCTTTATTCTATTTCTTCTCCGAAAGCTACGCAGATGGAAGATAGCAAGTAACCAGGAGCTCGTTTATGGATGTAATGGCTTGAGAACAACGTAAATGTTTTTAAATAAAGACGTTAATGATGTCATTAATATTATATATGGGCAGAGTAATTATGTGGGCATAAACAACAAGTGTTAAATTATGATTATGGTAAGATTGGATAACCAATTTATTTTACTTGACTTACGGGTTTTATGATTGAAGTTGCAGGAGTATAAAATAATTTAACGAATTATGTAGACAAAATAAAGAGATACCAAATATGAATCAAAAGTATTATAAATCACTAGAAACTAGCGCAAGATATGTTACGAAATCGTTGGATCATTCGACATTTGGTACGGAAATTGAGCGTAAGAGACGACGAGATTGCTTTTAAATCGCATTATGCGCTCGATGCACAGGCGATGCAACCAGCCGTCTATCGAGTGCAGAGAGAACCTGACGGATCACTTGTTAATTATAAAACTCATTTTTCTTCGTTAAATGAACCTTTGACACGCTTCATGTGTAATTGATGTGCGATGTAATATTTATGAGTCAAGCAACAGTTTAAATAAAAACGGATATGAAGAAGATTTTAAAAACCAATCAAAGGGGACTGTTAATACAATGTGAACAAAGGTAAAACCTTCGCAGGGGTAAATAGACCACTAAACAAATAAACAAAGTAGAAAATTAAAATAACAATTCGTGACAACACCGAAACAGGGTTCACAGCAAATAAAATTGCAGTCTCAAAAGGGATCCGTCGTAAAATTCCGGTTGATCGCTAGAATAGGCAAAAAAGACAAACGTTCGCTGCAAGCGATAAAAAATGCCGACAAAAACTTTGCCCTAGTGTGTATTTCGAACACAAAATGAGAATTTGGAAAAAAAACTATCGTACCTTTAATGATCGACGAGGGACGTTAGAAAGTCATAAATGTGTCAGCAATAGCAGTATTATTACACTTCGCTGTTAAAGATGACAAGAAAAAGTTACGTTAAAATAACGAAACCTCTGTAAATGAGTCAAAATATAATAACCGACACATTTGTAGGCGACTCGTAAAAACTACGTTTAGATTTTATAGCGGTAAAACACAAATTCGGACTTATGATCGATGATTGATTAATATACGGATTTGATTGTTGATTTACACATGTATAATTTGATTCGTCATTAATCAAATCGAACAAAAACTCGGAGCGCAGTGTCGACGGGGTCACCTTACCGTGCCATTCGTAACATCTGCTCCTATGCACACTTTGTTATTGCTGAAGTTTCCAACTCGTGATGATGTGTAATAAAATTCAGTTTTATTAAATTATATTATTTATAGATTACAACGTTAATAAGGTCACAGTGATTTTCGAGATCAAACGCATCTAATAATTAGATACTCATTTTTAAAGGAAACGCTGCCCAAAATAACTTAAGGCATTGGGGAATAAAATCTAAAGATAAGCAAAATTCTTTCATCAGATGTAAATGACAATACAAAGGCAAGTAGCGTAAGCATATTCTTTAGATAAACTCATTGATAACATTCAAGAAATAAACAAAGTAGCGAAGTTAATTATGTAAATTGATGTTATTACACTTGGTGCCGATAAAGAAATGTTCAAAGTCAAGGTGAAACATAAATGTAGAAAAGAAGTTAAAAGAAAAAAGGATACTGCAGGCATAAGAAAAAATATTATTCTTGGGATGTTAGAGGTTTATTTTAAAACGGTAAATTTATAATTACAGCTCCACGGGCAGTTGCATAAGTGTTGTTGTGATTAAAACGAGTGTTGCTAATTTCCTGACAGATATAATGAGTTATTCCATCGACACTGAATATAACACTAAGAATCATCGAGAATTTCAATGACTTCCTTACTACGGTTTGTGGCATGTTTTAACATTACTTTGTGACACGGAACGTTTGAATACAATACCTTCTTGCGATGAAACGTTATTGATAAAGCATTGGATTTCAATGATTTTATTTATGGTCGCATTCAGCCTTAGCTTATTATTATTGTTGAATGATTACTGCTTTTTGACAGGAATTCCCAAACTTTTATATAACAACTAGCTGACCCGGCAAACGTTGTTTCGCCATATAAATAAAAAAAATTGGGGTGGACTACCCCTAACATTTAGGGGGATGAAAAATAGATGTTGGCCGATTCTCATAGATACCGGATAAGCACAAAAAATTTCATCAAAATCGGTCAAGCCGTTTCGGAGGAGTATGGCAACGAAAACTGTGACACGAGAATTTTATATATTAGATGAAATAGTAGTTAAAGTTGGACTGGAACTGGATTTACCCCGATTACTACTTTCCGAAACTTCGAAAAATGTTGTCATATTATAACTTAAATTATACAGATATTCAAAGATGTGCTAATACAAGCTCATTCCTTTTAGTATTCTTGTAACAAAGAGTAGCGATCATGGCTAATAGTTATATAAATATAAAACAAAGAACAGATAATATATTCAATGGATAAAGCCGGAAGGCTAAGCACAAGGTGCTAGGCACACACCTGCCTTATACGTAAAGTTTAATGCGACGCTCCTTCTAACCAGAATAGGCTTCTAACACGTTTTTTTCTAAAGGTTCTTTGCTCTAATCCTGGATAATGTAAGCAGACACAATGAAGCGATGAATGTCTTCAGTTTTTTTACCTCATTAGTCGACCCTTCCTAAGCGTTTGATAGTATAGATCTTGAGAGTTGCAACAAAAATAAGGACACCAGAGTTTTTCGATATTCACAGTCTGGTTTCTTAATTATACAAGATGATGGGGAAAATATGGAAAAGGACTGTCATACTTATATATATATCTTGTTCCACCAAGAACTAAATTCAAGATGTAAGGATTGTATTTAAAGAAACATGCGTCGCGCTTAATGATATTGAGAAAATGTTAATGATCCGTAATGTTAAACACATGTAATTGTAGAACGGAGACGATGACAGTATAATTGTAACTGCAAGTGCGTGAACGATAATGAAACCTAAATTATATGTAAATGTAAGTTACATGTCGTCGGGACTTTTATTAGTTTCCATCAGAATTCACTGAGTTAGTGTAAGCGCGGGTGCCAATTAACCAAAGGCCACAAGATTCAGTAAATAACATAATTACATTGAATTAATTAATTGTTTTGAGAGCAGATTTTCTCGTCACTCGAGAGCAGTGCTGTAAACTGTTTCCTTGTTTGTAGTAAGTAAAGTGACGTATTATACATATATGGAAAGTATAATGGTATTTCTCATAAAACAAAGTTAGTCATATACTATTCATTACAAATCATCAGAATTGCAGTAAAATTATAAATGTATGCGTAATGTAATTAAAATAATTAAAAACATCTCTCGTCCGCGTGTTTTATAGAATATTTATAATTTGAACTCGTAAATTGTGATTATTTAATTCATTACTGAAATAGCAACGTGAGATAAAAACATTTCTATTTGGAAAAACGTCTTCGTAAATACGTAGGTCTAGTACCTACACTTTAAACAGTACCGGTTTATTTTATTATTAATGTCTAAAAAGTCGGTAGATACATAAAAAAAGAAAGCGCACCTTCTTCCATACAATGAAACACCCCGAACCAAGGGGAGACATCCATTGTAATATTTACCAAAAAAAAAAAAAACTTATGGGCACCAACGTGGTACTTTTTAGTTAATCCCAAATCCCAGCTTTGCTTACCGAGTATTACGGACTTGACGGAATAAAACACTAAAACCGTCTCGGGACCCGGCGGAACCGTCTCCGTGACGGTGCCGCGCGCATGCATGGTGTTTTTAGGGCCGAGGTCGGGAATAATCACCTCGGTCGATGGCGTAACATAACTTTTCATCTCCCGGCAGCGCCGTGGTCAGCTCCGAGGCGCGGTCCACGCACTGCACATCCTGGACTTGGTCACTCACAACACAACATGATCACTCGTATGGCAGGCAACGGCTCCCGTTGTCACGCACAGCACTGTGTCACTGTCACCGAGTGGGGTCGCGAGCGGGCGGCGTGCGCGGTGCGCTATCAACGCCGTTGCATTGGCAGCGGTGTGCGCGCGGCGCGCGGTCCCGGGCGCGCAACAGCTGACGGGAGGCGCAGGCCCCGCGCCCCGCAACGCGGCTCCCCTCGCGCCCGCGCGCGCAGCCGGTGCGTGCGCCACACCCCTCCCCCGGCCCGCGAACCCTCCCCACCTCTAATCCATTATTTACGGACGGCCGACCGGTTTCAGGCGCGTTCGTTCTGCCCGCCGCTTCACGACGATCGTTCAAATTTAATGCCCTTCCTATGTCCGGCCTCTAATGCGATAAGATTACGGACGGCGAGCTGTGGAAGCCGCTGCTCCGGAGCGGTCTCTGCCGCCTTGGAGATCGCCGACGTCGCACCTGACGATATAATTAAATAGAGGCGCACAATACTCCCAACAACAAAATCACTGCACTGACGTACAGGAGCTCGTTAAGTGCGATACAAACACGTGATTGATATGACAGCGAGAAGGTAAACGAACCTAACTTAAGGCAGGCATCGGCTGGCACTGAAAGTACTAAAACGCCTATAACCCAATGTTATATTCTGTTGTAAGCCACAAATACACTTTTGAGGCAGTAAATCACGTACCGACCATAAAAATGCTGTAAAAATAGAATTGAAAAAGGAATATTGGTAGGTACCAAGTATCTCTTCGCTAACTACTTAAATATTCCCTTATTATTATACTTTTGTACAGCGAGACTGAGAAATTCACTACGAACACTTGTGAGACGCGCTTTACGTCAGAAAAGTTTTCACAGTTGACCCCCTCTTACGGTCTAAGTTTATCTTAGCATTTATCTTATTTCCGTGAAAACAACTTTAAAGTTACTTACTCCTTATCTTTAAATTCTGAGAATATTATTTACTACTCGTTTCGGATAAGGTACTGAACTTTTCAAGTGCGGTGCTGCCATTGCTGTAATGAAATAACCAAAAGCTGTGATGCGACATTCAGCTCTAATTGAATTCTGTTAAAAACTCGTACAGTTAAAAGTATACAGATATTTACTTGATGGGATTTGTCCAATCAAGTGACTATCTGTGACTGAGATCCTTTACTGTGATTGGTAAACAATGATCCAGATTATTTTGATTTCAAGACGTTCAAACTCCAAAGCCAAACATATTATTGCATTCGCATTAGTAAAAACAAAGTTTATGGTCCTGACAGTATAACAGAGAAGGTAATAAAATCGACGCGGGGGTTTTATAAATTTAAAGTCACGTAATTAGAGCGACTAAAACGAAGCGATTCTTGTGAAGGACCACCACGTAGATTTGTCGTCGTCAGTCATCTCATGTTCTAGAATATCTAATGCCAGACATTAGGTACTGTAAAAAGGACAGCACGACACGGATGGGGGTCCGCAGCGCGCCGCAGCCGGAGGGTAGCAGAGTGTTTCATTACACATTTCTCCGTAACATTAGCGCCGGGCGAGTGGCTCTCGAGATACTCCGGGCTCTACTTTCGGCGGACAGCCATAGAAATCACGTAGTTCGCGGAACTTTGTTACCTGTGGTGCGCCGGCAGCGCAGCGCGCCAAGGTGAACGTTCGGGCCAAGGACGGCTCGACGGCGGGAGGGGCCGCCGCCCTCCCGCCGCCCGCTGCTCCCCCGTGCCCGAGTAAAAACGCTCCGAACCTTCGAACGCGGCCGGTCCAATCCAGCAAAAAAGGGCCCGACGGAACAAATAGAAAATGTTCGGGCCCAACAAAAAAAGAATACAAATAACAGGGGTCTCGGGTAACAGAACTAGTTAGGCTCTCCGGGTGGATGTCGAAATAATGTTGAGTTCGCATGTCACCTGCGCCTACGCAGACGGGTCACGCACCGAGAACGCGCGTGTTCCTATGATGTAATAGACGAACGATAAAAAACGGCTAACGGAAGAGGCGCGGAACCGGCCGTATCGCCGACGACGGCCGACTAATCACCTGGCACGATAGTTATTTTATAATTTCACAGCTACAGCGAATCGTCGAGGATATTAATATTCTAGAGATGACCATCTCTTCTTAAATTATTCATGTGTCTCCTTACTTATTCGTGATGCGTAAGCGTTGAACTTTTTCCATGCGAATTAAAGGAAGACTAGGGACGATAAAATGCCAGGACTGCTTCCTAGCAGTTGTGCTCTGACCGGTTCAGCTGCGCATTGTAATAACTTCCCCACAATAAAAACTTGCGCTAGCTACAAAACACGTCCTAAAGAATATTCTTTAACGACTTGCATTAGAAATACCATCATCAGATAACATTTAAGTTCTATACCTATACAAAAAGTTAATGAATTCCTAGCATCTTGATGATGCTACCTGCCACTAGGAAATATTTAGATTTCTGTAAGGGGGCCAATGCAACAAAATATTCTAGAGTTGATCGATCGATCGACTTCCTATTGATTGCCGCGAGACAATAGATGTCTCCGTGTGTGCGGTTATGTGACCGGTCTATTGGTCATATTACATCAGCGTACATAAATAGAATCTCCTGGAGCCGTTCGTACTTGCGTACAGCGCGTGCAAGGAGGCGTAACTCTCTGTACTCCTCTAGCAAACAGCATCGAACGAGAGAGAAAGGGACGCGGCAGTGTTACAGTTAAGCAGGAACTCTATTTATATGCAAATATAACCTCGGAGTCGACACCTGTTTGCGTATTCTCAGCACTCGCCGTGTCGCTTTGTGGCAACACTGTCTCCGTGGTATCCTTTAGATTATGTTAAACAAAATCAACTTTGCGTTCAATCCGTGTCCATCACCATTAAAACATGGACCTTATTACAGAGTATGAGAGTCCATATAGAATCAGGCTTTCTGTCAAAGTAAGTTTGCAATCCAATACCTGTACCTTTGTCGCTCCCCTCTTGTTTTTCTGACCTCTTTTTTAATATCATTGTTTTGGGCTGCATTATGAAATTCGTTAAGTAAAACTAATTACGAATTTCACTCAAAAAACTGTCACGTTGCTTTTATCCGGAGTTTCGCTGCAATGAAATACAAATGCAGTGCAATGAATAACAATGTATAAGAGTAAGTCATCGAGGTAATTTTTTTGAACAGAATTTGTAAGATCAATACCTTATTATGTTCATGGGGTACTTGACATAGCTGTGCATTTGGATAAAACATGACAGTAGCCCCAGAGCGGCATCGCAATCATCTATCACGTCGAATTGCCTGATACACCACTCCGAACGATAAATGGATCCTATTTGAGGTCGAGATTATCGAATCACCGGATCCACTGAATGTTTATTTTGAAGACGTGAGAAAAATTTGAATTGAGTGATGCAGGTTTCTAGAAACCACGCATCTCTATGTGTCACATGATGTCTGTTTAAAACATTGTTTTCATATAAGAGGAATCTAAGAGAGATAAAGGATATTTAATTTTGCAACATCCGCTATATTTATTTCCCTTGCGGTTCTGGTGTCACTTCTTTCCATTACTGTCATATATTTCCCTCCCACACTGGCGGGGTAAAGAGAAGAATTGGAGCGGGTGTACGGGCTGACCATTTATCATACTCGACCGAGCAGTCCCTGAGTGCGTTCCTATGTACGTCTGCAGGCAGAGATACATACTTGCTGGTTGTTTTGTTTACACGTGTTGCGACGTTCGCAACGTCTGCAATGCACATTATGACTGCAGATTCGTATTACAGGTCCTTTCTATTGTAATCCAAAACGGAATGAAATCAATCTGTGTTACCAAGTTTTTGTATCAGAAATTGTTTCTATTTTATTATCGTTTTAAAACTCTTTTTGTTACAGAGTTATGTATTTCCACAGTGACTTTATAGTTTATTCAAAAAAAGAAAACTCTCGTTTACCGTACAATTTGTAAATCAACAATGTCCTTCGTCGTACATTCGCCTCCATTTCACTTATCTTGAAAGCGAAATCTCCGATTCATTCACAAACAATTTCCCCGCGGGTTCTCGAAACGTTTCCCTATGCAAATGTGACACATTGGCACCTGAGCTTACAAGTGCTTCGGTAGTAGTATCGCACGGCTCAATCGCATCGCAAGACATCGGCCGCCGGGTGCGTCGCCCCTAGCGTCCTTCTTTGTCCTTTGGAACAAGCCGTGTATGACAAATTGTCGTACACCGTTTTCATAAAGAGTGACTTGGTACAGAATATTCGTAATTTTCACTGCATGACTTGAAATATTTCGTTAGTGTTACGGTCCAGTGCTGTGTTTGGATAAAGCTGCCCTGAATGTTTTGGCAAACATAGTTTGAGGCCGATTCATTAGCTTACTATGAAATAAATAGTCACATAGAATGAAGTCAGTATTTTACTTTGACATATTAACTGGAAAACTTGCAGTAAGTGTAGAAACAGTTTGCTAACCAGTCGTCTATAAGCTCCATTAAATAACTCGTTGCCCTCAGTTGACTTTTACAACTTAAGCGGGAATATAAACAGCTGATACAATCTGCTTTAGTTAAATTCTCACGCCAACCGTAATATAAACACGTAGGTACACACTTTTATTCGCTATTTCAGTTATAAATAATAATGCTTTCAGTTAATATCTGTTTAGCTCAGTTTAAATCTTAGCATATGTTACCCGGGACAATGTAAGGATTCTAACGATGCCCCATACATCGAAATCGGTTCAGGCGTTTAGAAGTTACGGTGGAATAAAGAAACTCACAAACACTTCACACAACGTTTTAGGGTTCGTCTACATCATAGGTTCCCAACCTTTTAAGGACGACCGCCCCCTATCCAAGAAAAAAAATCCAACGCCCCCTTTACATAATAGTTAATGATACCAATTTTATATGTCTGTTTATTATGTGTAAATAATTACAAATTATGCCCCCCATTTGGGACCTTTGGACCAGCTACCGCCCCCACGAAAAACTCCAGCGCCCACTAGGGGGCGGTATCGCCCCTGTTGGGAACCTATGGTCTACATGAACGCTAAAAACATAATACTCCTTTTATGAGCAGTCGTGTAAGATGGGATAATTTTAATAATTCTGGTATACTACTAAGAACAGAATATTACGACCCGGGAATCAAATCTGAGCTCAAGCTCAAGCTCAGCAGCCGCAAGAGCGTCTACTGAGGAGAAGCCCATGCAAATATTTTTTGTAGACATTATAAACTATACGAGTATCTTCATAACACTTAAAAACTAATCTTGAACATAGACTCAGATAAGAGCGGAAATGTATTTTATAATAGTTTATGGTACCGAGGGCTCTAAGGAGCCATGCGTGTCTGATGTATAGCATTTCTGCGATGCCATTACCAACGCAGAAAAAAAAACGGCTCGTAAATAACTCGTGGAACATTTTACAAAACTCGATCTAACAAATGGCTAACAAACCTATAGGGGAAAAAACATAAACTTATAATTGAATGGTGTATTTGTTTGAAAGTTTAACAAGTTAGTAATTCTGCAGGTGGTCAGATACCAAGTTAATGAAGCTGTGTTCCTTCATGGCTACTTGTGATGGCTAAACATTTAATGTTGAAGGGAGAAAAAATACAGTACACTAAATAACGACGCACGGTTTTTGACACGTACCTAATTAAGTTTTAAACGCGCTATTAGGTACTTAAGTAAAAATGTTTTCAGACCTCTCGACATCAAACTTACAGTGAAGACTCAATAATTTGTGTCGGTGCACAAATTATTCGTGTTATCTTTAATCAAATAGAGACGGTACTCCGCCGAGTTTGTTAAGGAGTGGAAATTTAATCTGTAAACTCCAGTAGTGGAGTGGCACCGAAGCGCTTTTTGCTTCCGTTCGGCCTGTAACGTAATAATAAAATCTTGCACTTTGATGTCTGTAGGCGGGTTCGGGCAGCCACGGTGCGAGAGGGTGGAAAATCACCCGCGGCGCCTTGCCGCCGACGTCGTTCAATTTCAAAGTCAGAGGGAGCATCGCGACGGAAGGCGGCGCTAAACTGGAGTGCGACGCCTCGCCACTCTCTGACCTATAAACGCCATCCGTAAGACGCTTGTCTTCATATCCCCGTAAATATTTTGTTACTCACCCATCCCATATAATATTTATGGGATAGGGACTTCGTAGCGATTAGAATGCCGTTTCTTTGCAATATTGAGAGCTTATTTTCCCCTATTCCATATGGATGTTTGCATAATTTAGGCTGGAAAGTACGTAGTTGCATCAGAAGGGATTTGTGAAGAGGTGGATCATTGGAGTCATGGGTTACGGTCGTGTACTCTGCTTGATGGCGTAAGACGTGTATACGTGCAAATACATCACATCGGAGGATAACAGCCGGTTCGCCCACACACGGCGTAGTGTTAATTAAAACTTCATGAACTCTCAACGTGCGTAGAGCAACTATTTTCATGTTTGATTAACATTATATGGTCAAACTGTCTTATTCGCCAGTTACAGGTAGCTTATGAAATGTGTAACAACATAAAACCCCAAGATTCGTCATTTTCCAAGAATTTTTGATCGCATTTCTTTTTGGAAAGTTTCATAACGATACTTTAACTCATCTCTACCAGGCCACTGAATTAAGCAGTGAAGTGACCAATACGTAGGGTAATAAAATAGCAGTACTAGAACATCAAGTGCTCACGTATATATTAATGGAGATACATTGAAAAGAGCGTCGGCAGGAAGGCGTCAAGCCCGGCCGGGACGACATTGCGGCGTCGGAGACAATTTTCCAATCAATCGGCCACTGTTCCGCCCGTTGTCACTCCAATTCCTATTGGTGATAACTATATCTATATGATAGAATATGAATTCTATCGATAGAATTGAATGGTCCAAATACACTTCAAAGTATCGATATCCCTTTGCGATTACAAAGAAAAGATTACAATGTAAACGACTCATTGTTACAATCATTAAAATACAGCCATTAAAGTATGCATTACTAATGATACAATAAATACTGTGGTTGTATTTAAGTAACACATAACACTTGAACTTTAAATGTGCATTTAACATTTCTAGCCGCTTGGAATAACTTCGTTGCGAGTACATTCATTCGCTTTATTTTACACAGACATGCAATATTAATATATTTAACGTTAAAACGTTAAATATTTATGCGAAGTTATGTTAATTTCGAGATGTTCTCTGTGTCAAGTAGAGAGTCCGACAGCTGAATTAAAAGATTTTCTCCGACTCTAAGGAATATATTTGAACCTTAAAAAGCCATTAAGCACGAAATAGCGACGCAACCAACGAATGAAAACTACGCTCGTTATAATGGCTAAACAAGAATTTTAACTAAAACAAGTAATTAATTGCCATCGTCGTTATGCAAATTACTTTGTGTATGAGAAAAACGTATTATAAGTAAAGAGAAAAAAATATGAACGAGCATAAAATATTAATCTAATTACATAGTACAGCCGTACGCGAGGTAATGACACACACACATTTATATTAATTAGGTGTAACGAGTGACCGGAGAGCTCCGCCTCCGAGGGAAATTTTAATAAATCCTGCTACTTGGTGGAACCTCTACAAAATGAGGCGACAAAAGCTCTGTCGGCCTCGTCACTTTTTATCCCTTTCCCGTTTAGTCAAGAGTGGATAAGCGAATGGTTTCGGGAGCATCCAATCCCATTATTAAATTGCTGGAATATTTCCTTTAGTTCGCGTTCAAATTGAAGAGGAATTAAAATCCGTTATGGACCTTGCTTTTGTTACGGAATGCTTCCATTGTTTTAATATCGTTTAACACCGTTCATAAAAAATGGTAATAAAATTGGAATCTGTGTTATTTTGTCAATGTATGAAGTATTCAGATTTTAACTACATTAATACAACGAGTACATGAAGTACAAATACATAAACCTAGCCTCAAGCTGTGTATCCAATACGCCAGAACCTATAGTATATAAAACATACATATAACAAGTACAGCCGTTAAACTTTCATCAGCGGTAATTGCGTTGCATGAGTACGTGTGGCTGTAGAACCACAGCACAGGGGAGGCAGAAGCTCTGATTCATACAACTCGTGATGAAAATCTGAGCATAGCAAAGCACGCCGAACGAAACAAAAGACCGGCAGTCCCGTGGTTCCAGATATATTGAGTAGATATTGGAACACTAGAATAAAAAAACAGGTTCTCCGAATCGTAACGTGCTTAGTGTAGTGAATAATAAAATATTATCTATCATTTTTACAAAACATTCAAAATCAAGTAACGCTAATGCCAAATGTTTGTCAAGTTACGAGACACTAACATCCAACAAGTTGGTATATTTTTTTTCAAACACTACGTTTATCGAATTTGTATTCTCAAAAAGTTTATATCAAGCATTTCTAGGAATTATACTTCTGTATTTCTCAGTTTTATGTTATAACGGAGACGGCTCCGCCAAAGCTTCGTTCTCCACCATACTCCGGAAGTGTTCTCTCATCCACTGCCCTATTTATAAGCCAAGCTATAGGTACGTTAGCGTTTGTCGGCAAGGGAAATTTCGTGGCGAATACACGTCATTTTCTCGGTATCATTAGGCAACTTTTGCGACCAAAAACGACAGAGAGCTCAACAGTATAAAAAGAAGAAAATAACTTTGCAAAGCACCACTCAGTCCTGTGAAGTCGGATATTATGAAAATCCTACAAACATGGAAGGATGTACCGCATTAAAACAGACATTTATTACTGGAAATATCTATCACTGCCACAGAGTATTAAGATACGATGTGTTTCGGATATTATTGAAATTGGTTAAAGCTGCGGGAGGCGCCCCATAATACTCGTATATCCCTTTAATCCCGTGTTGTAAAAATAGTGACTTATTATAAATTGATTTCGGCGAAAAAAGCCGTAAACCGAGTGTGGTACTCGGTCGATTTGTTTGTTTTGCATCCTCAATATTGCTTTAATTTGAGTCTTAATTAAGATCATGTGCCGAATCAAAAACGGGATGAGTGAAATGGAAATGTGAGCGGAAAAAAGAATAAATGTGGCAGTTTTTTCTTTTTCATACAAAGGAACCCTTTGGAATGATATCCAATTATAAATATTTAAAGTGTGTAAACGCAGTCGGTGGGGTTCTGTAATTCAATTCGTCGGTGTTGAGTTTCTTATTGACGTATCCATTAGGTATTATTCGAGTTCTAGGGTGACTCGCCGGAGTGCGGGCACGGAATGTTTCCACAAGCTCTACTGGAGTCGGGCACGACATTTCGAGAGGAATTTCGAAAGATTAGATGGGAGTAATGAGAGTAGCTAAGGTTCTTTTGTTAGCAAAATAGGCACCAACCATATTACACAGGTAGTCCGAACTCAATTAACATTAACATCAAACAAGTAAGAATTGAATTGAAGATAATCTATTGATTAGTATTTAAAGTTTAACAAATTAATATGTTAACCATTTACTATCCGGCAGAGAAAGTATTTGAACAATGAATGTTGTCGACATTTCCCGAGTCAATTGTCAAAATATTTCGAATTACAATTCACATCTCGAATATCCGTTTCCGTTCAATTTGGCGATATACGGCGAACATGTCTAAACATAATAACACCTTATTACACGGAAATAGAATTGCTAATCCTGCCATATGCCATCCATACAGTTATTCCAAAAGAAAAAACTATAATCTCCTACAGCCATGCTTTGTATAAAACATTTTTATAATGACTTCTAGAAAGTTGGAGGTATAAAGGACGTTTATTTCCAAACATAATTTAGAAACATGGCATCTTGAAACATGCACTAGGTTCAACTGAGGTTAGACAGACGCCACGTAACTTCGTACAACGCACGCATGCCTCCTAAGGGATACAGCTAACAGCGTTGGCGTACTGAAACTACACACATAAATACTGTAGAAACTACGTTATTTAAAGATTTGTCTGAAAGCTTACTTGTTGTTCAAGCAATAGCAAAACTGATTACAGATGTCAACAAAGCGAATGTTTCCAAGAATGTCGATTGAAGTTTTTAATCAAAATTCTTTTGAGGCAATCTTTTGAGTAGGTACTGAATACTCTAGAGAAATTGCTTCGATGGTTCTCGATGTTAACACCGTGGCGAGCCATTGAAAATCCATGACTATTAAAGTTATTTGTAAAGCTTTTTACTTGTGTAATGGTTAAGAGTTTAGAAAATAATTTTGTACGGCATGCGAGTTAGTAAATTGTGTTATTGACATCGGCTTTACCGACATATTTGCCATCGTTTATAGCTGTACGGCTGAGGTAATTCAATATATTGGCATAGCCCTTTGAGTAGTTAACAGTTTCAAAACCAGCTTGTGTACCTATTACCTAACGGTGACGGGCGGGCAAGTTGCACCTTTGATCTCTCAAAATGTAGTCGTTCAATACACATAATATGAACGTATAATATTATTTCACACTTTGAATGTTATCTTGGCAGTTAGGATAACTAGTTTTGTCTTTGTTTGTTAGAAATGTATTCT
This sequence comes from Xylocampa areola, assembly GCA_935421205.1. Taxonomy (NCBI): domain Eukaryota; kingdom Metazoa; phylum Arthropoda; class Insecta; order Lepidoptera; family Noctuidae; genus Xylocampa; species Xylocampa areola. The sequence continues at coordinate 18,082,738 of OW285204.1, forward strand.
GTTGTACTTTGTGTATTTCCGTTAATGTTGAACTAATTTGGCAAGACTGCTTTTGTTTGCTTTTTAAGCCGGACATTGATTTAAATCAATACAAATAATAAAAAAGTAACGGATCGCTGTCTGTACATGGAAGATATATGAGAAAATAAAATATTGGGGCCTTTATCAACGCAAATAGCACCCAAAACAATGATTGTTAGAATTTTTGTCTGTACGTTTGTGCACGCTAATCTCAGAAACGGCATATCCGATTTAGATGTGGGTTTCACTAATATATTGTGGTAAGTTTCATTTAACATTTAGTGTTTGTTTCATGTTAACTGGTTCATAAATAAAAAAGTTATGCCAATTTAAAGAATCACGTCGAACATAACAAATGTTCGACGTGATTCTTTTTCTTTTCTTTTTTTTTCTTCAATTATGAATTTGTGTTCATACACGACATGGTGTTAATTTACGACATCCACGCGGACGGAGTCGCGGACACAGCTAATATACCGTATAAATGAAGTTAAAGTTAACTTAGTTACCAATAGCACCAGTCTGGTAAGGCAGTGTGGTAAAATATTGTGGTTTCACAAATAATACCGCCCTGAATGTAATTTAGAAGAAAGAAAAGGTTTGTTGGGTTGAATTCAATAATGATTAACTTCCCCGCTGGCTCTAGTCTGGTGTAAATAAACAATAGTGCCAAAGCCAAATCCGAACCATAACCCTTCTACAGTAAGAGCAATATAAGCAATATTGGGCCGGTAACCGGTTCTGTAATCCGAACGCGCGGCTGCCAACTTATTGAGGGGGGTTCGTGTTTGAGGAAGCGCCGGATCCAGTCAGATGAGATATTTCGCTGAGACAGACAGCGGCCTCATATTATGACAGCGGGGCAGAAGTAAGACACGCGAGGTATTTGACATTGCATCAGTAAAAGGTTAAAATTAATAAAGTTTATTTGAATATCAAATTGAGTTCATTAGTACCTAAGTTGGTTTCCATAATCAGTTTTGTTTAATGTAACATAGTCTTAACCGGTTTGTTGGCCGTCTGTCTACGGAGACCAGTTATATTTTGGATAACATTAGTTGCAATCATGAGCTCCAAGCCTCCAACGAAAAAGCTTCGGCAAACAATTCGGGGAAATTACCAAAACCAATGTTTCTAAGGACCAATCTCTAACTTACTTCACGCTAATTTAATAATTATATTTCTATTATCTGTGCCCCGCAAACGTTGTTCTGCCATATAAATTTTCTGGATAAGAGCACCCTTATCCCCTAGGGGTATAAAAAATAGCCTACGACCTACCGACCTATTCACAGTCCTACCGATACATACAAAAAAATTCGTAAAAATCGGTCAAGCCGTTTCAGAGGAGTTCGATTACAAACACTGTGACATAAGATCTTTATTATTAGATGAACTATTTGTTGTTTCAGCCTAGGCCAAATACCGATCGCCATATTGCAAAGTTAGCCTTTTAAAAACTGCAACACATACTTTCCGATAATAGACAAAGAGAAAAAAGAGTATTTAACTTCTATCGATGTCTGTGTCAATGCCATCACACTTTTTACATACCCCATTGGAACCAGGGGGCAACCCTTTTGCACTAGTACAACCGGTCATGTAACCAGAGGCCGGTGGCCGGCAGGGTACGTTCGAGGAAGCGGCCGCGTTCCCACGGGGCTCGCGCGCATGCGCCCGTCCACCGCAGACTACCCACTGGACAACGTACCTGCAAACAAAAACGTACATGTTAGCTTATATTACTTTTTACTATGCGGCTGTGTGAACTGTTCGTGCGGGATTGTTTCCCTACCGTGTAAAATTCGGTTAAATTGCAAACAAAGGGACTATAGTTTGCGATTCGATCACCGATGGTAATTAAGCAAACGACACAAGTAGCCTGCTTATTAAATTTTGCCTCTCAGGTTGATACCTAAGTTCTGTGGATACGCAAGCGCTAAGATAGTGAGTGATAGAGCACATGCTTGAGCCATAATAGGTGTTATGATGACATAATAATATTATAAATATGTGAGATATTCGCCATGACACGGTTTCCACAGAGTATTCAAATAATCAGTTCCGATACGAGACAGGTTCCTCTAATGTGTCTACGTCGACTTCCTACCCCGCATATCTGTCAGCATTAGGTGCACATCAAAGGCACCGTTATCGTGGGGCTAAAGAGTTCGCGAATTTCCTCTAAAAAGGATTTCCATAAAGTGTAGGTTGCGTTTTCCTTTTGATTTCATATTTTATTAGAATTTAGAATCTTGTCAAACAAAAAGCCATATTTTTGCATGATTCCAGATAAAAGCTATCATTAATTCATAAGAAAAAGTCACACAAGAAATCGAAGAAAAATTATATTCATATTCGTTTGCATATAAAAATATTTCAGCGTTCTTATTACAAGCCGACATTGGCAGACATTACTCACGTTTCGAAATATGCTAATGTATTTAAACAAAGTCATTGTCAAGAACGCACGGGCACATTGCCATATGTTGTTGTTGATATCTTACTGAACTTGTTCTTTTATTACAATTATTACTTAATCTGCTGAAAACTTAACGTCTCGTCTGCCTATTTTATGACGAATAATAACTTGAAATCAACAAAAATAATAAAACTTGAAATCAACATTAAAACGATCGACACGGGAGTAGTGGTTACAACTTCCTCGTAATAAAATAACTATAAACTACATTAACTATTTCCGCAGGGTACTCCCGAGCTCGATTTCTAGTCTCTCTAATTGGAATTCTTCCAGATAGACATGCGTCTCCGTATAAAAATTGTCGTAGCTCCTATATTAATGGTTATTATAAATTTTTTATTAAAATATTTTTGGTCCTTTGACCCGCGAACTTAGCGGCCGCGAGGCGGCGCGGTGCGCAGGAAGCGAGCGCGTAGGCGGACGTTTAATACGGGCGAGGAAGCGCCGTGTCCGGTGCCGCACGACGTGTATCGGGGTTTGTCGCTTCTATACTTATATGCTCGTCTCAGAGTAACATTTTGGTACTTAGGTGTGGCATACCGTATATTACCGAAAAAACATGAATGTGTTTGGCGATACTACGAAATCGGAGCAGATAAACTTATGAATCATACGAATACTTGATACACTCACGTGTGACAGTGCGGAGCAATGACCTACCCTGCTTGTATTTTGTAGGTCTCGTAAACTTAACAAGGGACCAAGAGATTCTGTTAGATGCAGTAACCGTATCTGAACGAGTGACACTTTTAGTGCAGGAGCAATGACCGTGCAGCAAAGAACAAAGTGAAGCTGCACGACCCTCTTTCCGTGAGTCTTATATGCGGTAATAGAATTCTATTTGGCAAACGTGCAGTTACAGCCAATGTCGCACGAAATCTCTCAATATAAATAGCAACAAAGATGTTTAACAGTTTGCGTCTGATAGCTTACTTATGTCGAGCATTGCCGTCAACTACATTCACAGCCATTTTGGTTCAACTTAAAACGTGACAAGGATCATAACTACTTAATTAGTGAGAATCCCATAAACGCAGCTAGCTGTGGTTATTTATTGTACTTATTTTTTATAGATAAAACAACTGAACAGCAATCCCAGCAAGTCGCAGCACTATTAAAGTTTACTTCCATTTCCGCGAACAAAACAAAAGCGAAATTCATACAAGCACGTGTTCAGCTCATCTGTTATTGTTGTGCATACCGCGAAATACTCTGAAAGGCCCTCCATTGTACCTTTGTTGGATTGTAAATATTGATGCCTTGTTGGCGAGATTGTTGCTATCGCTCGTAATTAAAACCAGTCAAAACATTGCGGTGCGTGGGAGTGATGTAATAAAATCGTAAGTGTTACGTATTTATCGGTAACATTGTTTTTCTATTTACGGATCCGCGTCATTCGACGGCTGCGTACTGTCTGTCTCTACTTGAAACTGGAGCTACGAATTTCGCTGGATATATCGCTTTAAATGTTCGTCTGTGGGAATGTCCGCAAATAAGTACCTAGCTCACAAGTACACTACTTCTATAAACTTTTCTATTTTGCTATATACTGGGGGTCATGGTGCCTTTAATACACGTTTTTCAAAAAACCTACAACAGGCACCAGTGTCTCACAAAGTTAGATATTTGATCACTGCTACATATGTTTAGCTTTTAAGGTAACTTTTGTGAAGAGAGAATAAACGTATTTTTATTATTTCATTTATACTAACAGGAATTAACGCGCAATAAATACCTTTGAATCGCTTGACGTTTCGAGCAGGTTGTACTGATCGTGGTCACAAGCAGACTGATGCAGCGAGTTTACTCCGTCATTGGTGTGGCAGATTTTTTCTTCATCTACCTCCACATTTTCACTATTATTATAAAAGGCCGCGACACACTACAGATGTCAGCGATTCAAAGGTATTTATTGCGCGTTATTTCCTGTTAGTATACATATTAATATCATGCAACGCGACAGTTTAAAAGTTAGTTTTTTCTATTCTGATCGCTTAATGATGATATGGGCCAGTTTATAAATATTACGAACTAACATGGTTTATTCAGTTCAGTAGGTACTGCTAACAGGTTGGCTTTAATCTATTTAAGGGTACTGTGCCCCAAGGGTCCAAACTAAATTACTATGTCAATGTCGGTCGCTCGTCCGTCAGAGTCTCAGATGCTTTCGATTTCGGAACGAAATGAGATTTGATCACTTAACAACGTTACTCCTATGATATAGACCCAAAATCTCATCGTTACTTGCTTTGTCTCTCATTTGCGTATTTCTTCTATATAAGACTGGTCAAACAATCCAGAATGTGTCTCCGAAACCACTTCTATGCAACAAATACGCTGCAGCTAGTTATTTTTGTTTTTTAAGTCGTTGCACACTAGGAATTTCTTCCTGTATCGTGGGTGCGTTTACAGACATATAATCTCACAAGCACACACACACCCAGACCCGGAGCAATCACCTATAGATGCAGGAATCGAACCTGCGACACGCTGCGCAGCAGTCGGTCTCTCGACCACTGCGCCAACCGCGCTGTCTGTATGTAAGTCGGTATACGGTATTAGTTTAGTGGGTTAGTGACATGAAGTTAGTTCGTGGTGGATAAGTCACTACATAGTATAAAACAAAGTCACTTACCGCTGTCTGTCGGTCCCTATGTATGCTTAGATCTTTAAAACTACGCAACGAATTTTGATGCGGTTTTATTAAATAAACAGACTAATTCAAGAGGAAGGTTTAAGTATATAATTTGTCAAGTTTTTTTACACATTGGCTAAAATATACTGATATTTGTTGGAGGTGTCGGAAAAAAATAAACCGTCTGGGAGCTTTCAACAAAAACGCTGCCCTTTCAGATATAACAAAATGATGGATGGTGGAATTATGTATGTTATATAAGTCTACAGAAAAGTCCGCGATGGCATAATTATGTCTATCTCTTAAGGATAACATACTCTATCCAAAGTTATTATCTTCTTTTTCCATTTAATAATTAACTTTAGAGTTCGCTAAGCATGCGTTAATGCTTTTTAAAGATTTATCTTGAATACTATATCCGTTTCAATACTTTAAAAAATGGGCTTTTATAAAGCGGTATTTGGAAAGAGGGAACGGGATCAAAATCTTATGATTACTTTTGGTCGCGATAACCAACATCCACGCGGGCGAAGCCGTGGGCATCAGCTAGTATATTTAATAGAAAATATTTCGAATCAAACCTGCTGGTACTACAAACTTTTGCTTACAAATCTTTTCATATCACAAACCATTTCTAGCCAGCTAACACCAAAACACAACCAAAGCATATCTAAACAAACCCAAAGGCGAAGGGATCCGTAATAAAAAGGCTAGTAATAAAATAAACATGAGAGGCTGCGGCGTTGCCGTTCCGCGTGCGCCTGCGCCGCACAATGGTACGATCTCAACCCACCAGCTGTTTGTACCTGCGCTGTTTACCGACTACACTACCCTTGGGATGGATATGCAGTAATCTAAGAAAGAGTTTATCATGATTTTCTGATACTTGAAGGCATGTGGCTTTCATTGTCAATGAACATTACATTTACGAACTAATTTTTAGGACTTTCGAATTGATATTAATCTTAAAGCAAGCCGTAGTTTCTTTCAATTATTTCCTGAAGTTAAAATTCATAATGTTTAATTTTATATCTAAATGGAATAAAATCTCTTGCAACATTTTACTTTATAGATAAATCTTTGAAAAGCATTACGCATGTATAGCGAACTCTAAAGTAATTCATTTTTGTGGAAATTAAAATAAGTTTCCCGTAAAGGGTCTGAATAGATAGCAAAAACACCACCAAAAGACGTATTAAAATATGGAAGAAGAATTCGTGGTAGTGGGCAGAGGTCGAAATGGCTTAGCGGTCAGAGCGCCTAGAGTATTTATCCGGGAGGCGCAGGTTCCAATCCTGCTCACAGTCATATTTTCTTTCCACAAAAATTTAAATTCATTTTGTTGTTATAAAGTTGTTACATATTCTGTATATGTAAACAACACAACATGCAGAGCAAATAACCGTTGTCCATTAACAACATGAATCCCATCAAACATGGCTACACCATTCAGCTATAAACAGCGTCATTATCATCCGATAACATTCAATAACTCAACAGCAATTATCCTTAATTAACTTAATGGTTAGTTCATTAATGTCCAATGTTTTTCGCCAGCCAAATTGTTGCTGTGGTCACTTATTGCAATAAAAGCAGTAACAAAATGTCCACAAAATGCCACGCGCTGTGCATTAGTCTAATTAAAGACATTTTGTTCGGAACAACAAAGGCACAGTGGATTAATTACAGAAATATGGCTATGCAGACATAAAGTTGATTTTGTTAGTACCTAGTAACCACAGCTTCTCTGCAGTATTGTGTTCTATTGGTCTGTCATAACATGTGGAAGTACATGTTACGCCACTACACCTTTGAATCGCTTGACGTTTCGACCAGGTTGCACTGATCGTGGTCACAAGCAGGTATTTATTGCGCGTTAATTCCTGTTAGTATATAGTAATATCATGCAACGTGATAGTTTAAAAGTTAGTATGTATATTCCAATGTTATAAATTTTGGTGGAAAGCTAAAAATTTCGACCTCTGCTCACTACTCCTCTCTCTTTCCACAAAAAATTATAACTTAAGAGATCGCCACGCATGCGTTATTGCGTTTGAATTATTTTTTCTGTATGTTAGTAAGTACTTCCAATATTTTGCCCATAATATACATGAATGAAAAAAAAATGCCTACAAGCATAATTTTTCAATGTATCGTCCGACAGATGTATCATGAGTTTGAGAAAAAAATACCACACGCAGTTGGAAATATCTGACGATTACGTTAACGACGTGTACATAATATGTACTTATTTATCTGATGATCAGTAAATGACAGGGGACTCGACGATAAAGCTTGGAGACTGGGAAGCAAGTTATCATAATCGTTTTACTTTGATCTGTGGTCGTAATATGAGGAACAGTATCGGAAGGTACTGAACCTTTGAAACACATAACTGTGCTAAGGATTCATAAACTGTGTCACTCTGACAGTCGATCTAATGCACATGTCATTAATGCGTCGATCTTTAAATTACACGTGTTAAATTCATTAAGTTGCAACACTGGTACACATGTGCTGTGCCAAGGACCTTTTTCTCAACGACAAGGAGTAATCGATCCGCGTGAAATTGATCCGCTGGATCCAAGAGAGCGGTCACAAAGCACGCACTGCGCATATACGAAGACAGGGCTACCACCATTCGTTAGGATTTAGTTTGACAGCCATAACATGTTAGTGTAGGGAGTAGGGACTGAGAAGCCGTGATGTGGGGATTTAGAATTAGAAGTGGAATGTATGTGGAAGGTTGTTTCTCTTTAATATAATAAAATTATTATTACGTATTTGAGTTAGTTTTAGACGACTCCATCAATAGTACCACTGGCAGTCTGACCACAAACGACACAATAACCCATATTTCAATCGAGTTTGGTTTGTAAGAGAAAGCGTCATATACACTGAGTGATAACCCTAGCACACAATCGGCGCATGCAGCGCGCCCCTCGCCCCTACTAGGGGACACTTAATCCCCTGTCTATTTCAAACACGTTTCACCTCATTCGTTTCGCGCACAAAAAACTCTCTTATTAGATTTACTAAGTCCCTCGATCGATCCGTTGTTCGTGATTTGACAGGTTTTTCTCCAAGCCTAGAGTATGAAATTACATAAAAAAGTTTTATTCAAAAAAGAATTAGAACGGGCCTATAAAAATGAATAGCAATAATAAAACGTATTTTATTGAAGCCATAACGTTTTTTTTTTAGAAACAATAGGTGTTCAAAAAGATAATTTAATTAAAATATACGCTTTTTCTAATGAAATTATATATGGTATAACAATGTTATTTTGTAAGGCCTAATAAACATGGATGTTTTTTTATCTACGTATAGCGTGTAGAAGAACGACATTTCTGAACTCAATTAGTTACATTAAATTCATAACGATAAAGTTGTGGCTAATTTTGTATGTCAGAATGTTTTTTTCCATACTAATGATGTAAAAAACTACAAGTTTCCATGCGAAGCGACACTTCGTCGGCATCACTGTTTTTAGTTTGAATAAAAGGAGTAGTGTCTCAGCTGCTAACATTCGCGCGACAGTCGTGAGAATCAATTAAGGGAAGTGGCCTCAATGGTACTGTAGTCTCTACACTACAATTCCGCAGTCTTTGAAGTTTAGATTACAGAAGTTTTACTGCATCTGCAATTCTTACTCTAAAATGTATCATTCTTGAAAAATATATAAACGGGTATTTTATGTACGATTTTTTTTTTTTATCTTAGCCTCCGTTATCGGCTAGGAAAGGCCGAACATCTCCGAGTGATAAATGAAAATAGTCGGCGAGGGGGTCGGACTCCCGCGGTGCGTGCACACATGGCCTTATCGACCAGACGATGTGGACTGAAGGAAAAGAGCCAGCGGCGAAGGGTTAACGACGTGAATCTATTTCGAAAAATTTGAGGATTTATGTCTAGGTTATCCTTCGTTGTCTTAAAGGGCAATTAAATTATGGTCATGGTTCAAAATATTAATACGCATTCCTAAACAGAATCTAATGTATATAGAGATCTTTAACAATGCGCATATTCGCACCATAATCCGCTCTCCGCTCGCACATTAAGTTGCTTTGAATCGCTCCGACACACGCTCTCCTCAGCTTACAATAATAATCGAGGACGCACGCGCCACGCGTCGCGTGTGACCGACGACTGCCGAAATAATTGTCCATTAACATCGCATACTTGTGGGGGACTTACAAACATCGGATTAAAGATATGTAGGTATCAATTACTCTAAAAGCTACGTGGAGCGTAGACCTCGGTACAGATCATCTACGAAGAGATACAGAAAAGAGAATATCTGTTCTTATGTTCCGAGGATATAGGATTAAAAATTGTGCCGATTAATGGAAAAATGTGTACGATGAGAAAAATTATATCAAAAATATATAAATTTAATTAGGGAGTAGTAAAATATATCATATTACAGTAGATGAGGACTTCAAAACATGTGGGGTACACAGTAAAGTTAATTTTAAACATAATTTACGTGAAAATTAAGAGATTTAATTATTATTCCCAGCTCTACAAACTCCGTAAATCGTCTATAACGGTCTTTGAGGGAAACATCTAACAAAATTATTAATCTGGTCGTTCTTAATTCACGACGAAAACGTTTTTTACTGCAGTTTCGACTCTTGACATTATTATTGGAGATCGGAACAGGTTTAGACCATCAATCAAACTGTTACAGCTAGGTTATCTGAGTTGCGCAGAACCAGTCGGTGACCTAATATCTCTACAATAGTAAACGTGACGAAACAATAGAAATGTCTTAATTTGAATGAGCAAGTAGCAAACAGAAATAATCTAAACCGAAAACGTTGTCTTTGGATTATTTTGGTCCTTATAACCGCGAGATGACGAAAAAAAATCAATGAAGTAAAAGATAAAATATAGGGCTAATGTAACCGAGACTTGTTAGATAGATAGTTGCTCGGTTGTGCTTAAAACAACATTCCGTTGAAACCACTCAAATATTCTTTTAAGTCCAGAAGATAAAAGCGTGTGTGGTGCTCATCCATACGTTTGCTCTGGAATGTTATCTGGGTTAATTCACAGTTGTGACGATTACGTCACGTCTAGGAAATGTTGGTCAAGATCGAGTTGGTTCGTGTCTCGCGCGATTTATACTGCCACCGTTTGACGGGAACTTTTATAGAACACGCTATGGGGTCGCATTATATCTATAGTTATATGAAATAAGAAGGACACGTGTGTTGAAAATGGCATAAAATATTGAAGTAAAAACAAGATTGATTTATTACATAAACAATCCTCATCATACGTTTAAGATAAAACGTCAAAAGAAACGTTTATGATGATATATTTTCTGTAGCCATTACGAAATGTTCACAAAAAATGGTAAAGTGATAAAGATACCCAATCAAAAGGCATCGTAAAATTCAACACGACATCTATAAGACGTTTACGTGAGACCCATCACACTCGGCCCAGCAGGGATGAAGAACGACACGAACGAGGGACAGGGGAGAAGGGGACTGAACTCGTAAACCTAAAAATAGATGCGACGACACCACGCCTTCGATACACACCAAACAACTTACACATTTCACCCAAACTATCAATCTGTGGACAGGATCCCGTCACTAGGCAGACGAGATAAGAATCAAATTCAGCTGCACATTGATCATGATGAGGTTTACAAAACGCAACGTGAAATTGGTAATGTATATAGCGGACTACCAATAGCAGCATCTGTCAAAACAATACGCACCGGAAACAATAAACAGTTGTTTGACTAGTTAATTTTTAGGGGATTCTGTATTAAACGGAGCATTAATGAAAACATAGGCTATAAATGTTAATTACCGTTCTATAAAGCAGATATTTGTTATACTGGAATATCAATTTGTAAATAAACTGAGCGGTAATGAAGCACCTGCAATCAGAATGGTTTCTGATATAAAGGATGTTTTTTTTTTCTTTTAGATATTCTTCTTAATGGTCTTATATTAGGGGCCAACATTTCTTGTGAAACAATATCTTACCATCAAAAGGATAGGTTTTAATAAGAATACAATAATGTGTCTTAAGGCAACAAATAATCCTCTTAACTCAGAACATCTCAACAATTTACAAACTCAAACCAGAAGCGTACGATTTAGAAGAAAAAATTTGTCAGTATAAATAATGAATATAGTTTCAAAATATCTCTCTAATTAAACAAGTTTGAAGTGCCACTGGTTGCCGTTATGAGCAACTTAATTAAATATTTTGTTTGTAAAAGGGCGCCGATAGTAACTATGTATCATTTCCGAGACGTTAACTTTTATTGGATTAATAATTATCATATATTAAACAAACATCCAAGCTCGCATGTCGAGGAACGCAGATGAATGAATTGTACACGCTAAATCGCTGCGTTTAACTGTGATGAATGAAATATTTTATGCCTTTCACTCAATCTGACCATAAGTACAAGTACTCTTCAAGCAATAAAATGCTCCAGTTATTCAATTAAGCAAAAAACTTTTTCCCTCCATCGAAGTTTGTGGAAGGGTTTAAAAACATTCATATTTTTGTTTTGTTTAATTTTTTTATCAGACTTATATCAAATAATATGTTAAGTAATATTCGTAACAGAAATTTGACCTTTTACGACATTCCAGTTTCAGGGTTAAACAACTTCGCGTTATGAACGAGTAAGAAACCATACGAGTCGTTTTGTTATAACTTAGTCAACTTCTGCTAAGTTCGGTACAAGTTAACGTTACGAAACAGTTACAGACTATCGAGGGGAGAAATTACCTAACACCGCGTCACTCCAAGTGTTACTACGAGTTATAAAAAGTTGTCGGGAAGCTGTGCCATAATACCCGAGCTCCCCCGATGCCCGCTTCGAGGGTGAAACTTTTGTAAGGCTGTTGCCGTGTTACGAGAATTAGGTAATAATTTATTTGGCTTTTTCCCTTTTTTCTGTAAATTACGGTAACAATTTGATAATATTTTATTGGTTTCTATGAAAGTTTGTTTATTTTATTATAATGTGACTCAATTGATATCTATTATAAAGATGATTCCCTACGACATTAATTCTAAAATCTAAATACTGATCATAACCCAATAAAATACATACTACTGACTACCGGCATGTCTCACGGGCATTTTTTGGTTTTGCCCGACTAGTTTCGAACTCAAACGGAACCCTTAGTTATGAGCTAAGTCCGCGGCGATGTCGCGAGTGAACAATAACTAATATATGCCTCAAGAAAGTTATTAAACTAATGTTAAACTATACCTGGATTGTCATGAAAAGGATTTGGTTGTGTATCTCCATTATTTGATGGTTAGATTTAAACAACGAGGACATAAATAGAACAAAGTAGTACAAGAACGAGGAATATTTAAATTCAAATAAAGCAGTATAAATTGCCCAAAAAAAAAACAAGTAGTACAAATTCGGTTAAAAGTCAAGAGGCATACGTTCCAAATAAATCACCAAGAAAAATAACAATAAAAGGCGTCAATCAAATATCGCCACTGCGTTTATATGACATCGATGCGCAAGCGCGTTCCAAATAACGTGGAATGAGTGACAGGTCCCAATCAAACTTTAATCAAAGCGGCCGACAGCTTCAGCGAGCGTCTGCGGAGTAGACGAACCCGGTCGGCGCGGCTAATTGAGCGGAATGGCCCCGGTACATATTGCGGCGGTGATTAAGTCACTGACGTCAGCGTGCGACCCTTCACGAATATTCCTAAGGTCGATTAGTGACGGAACATGTGCGGTGTTCGCCATTTAATTAAAATGCATTTTCATATGTTACTAATTGACCGCGACATTCAAAGGCGACGGTCGTCTCATTAATGTGCAAATACAATTCAAATTGTGTTATCTATTTGTTTGGGAACACTATCTAAATTTAAACAATTTTAAGATCGTCTCTTAACATTTATAAAAAAAGTCCATTTACTAAAACATATTCCACGAATTAATTCCGTCAATAACCATAACTTTAACACATTAGGAGCTTGAGAGAGTGTCAAACGTTGGGCGATCGCTTCAGCTTATCAGTTCAACCCGTCATAAGTGTCATGACATGAGTAAAGGGTGAAATTGGGAAACAGAAAGGGACGGACAACGCGGTACGATATCACGCGCTCATGGAATGCTGGGAATGTTAAGTTTAGGCTCCGTCAAAGGGTTTTAAGTGGCTTTTAAAATGAAAACGACAAACATTGAGGTTCAAAACGTGGTAATTGATTCGTTCAGTTTCGTTTCTCATGAATATGCTATTAATATGTGAAGTTTATGAAATAAGGTGCTTTTGGATATCAAGTTTTCAATAGAACTACCTAAGGGTATAGTGAGGGAAGACCGATGAAAGTGGTACATACAGGTCAACTCCTGCTGTGTGATAGAAATATACAAGGATACTTTGTGGACAAACGTGAATACTGAAATATTTTTATTAAGTGCAAAAAGCTAATATACTTAAATATTGTTAGGTAATGATGTCCTCAGACGGCAACAATGTTTCTTACACGGTAATATACTGAAATTTGAACTTGCACTTATTATTATACATAATATGTGTTTATCACAAACACGTGTAGAAAACCTACACGTGTAACAAATATTTTTAAATGTTTAACTATATTTTAAGATATATAACATTAAATTTGCTTGACATTGCCTACACTGACAGACATGTTTCTCAAATAAATCTACATACATTATAAAATTAATAAAACAAATGGCCCTCTGCAGGACAAGGGCCTCATACAAAAAAGTAGAAGAAAGCACTGATGATAAAGATAATTGTTTTTAAATAAAAATGATATACCTATAGATAAATTATACCAAATGTTGTGTGATATGAACTTATTACATTGTCAATTTGTGGAAACTTTTTTGGTTTAATCATGTACATCAGATTTTATATTGTACAACTGTATTTTTCCCTTGAATAAAAAATACACAAATAAAAAATTAGAATAAAACTTAATCTAGTTTTCAATTGACGCACGACCAATTTTTCCGGAAAGTTATTCAGTTGCATTAGTTGCCATGCAGGACTAGGACAAATTTTAAAGGTAAAATCCACCTTTGGGTTAACGGGTAGCGATAGTCCCATTCAATGCAATCCAATCGTGGTGAAAATAATGGCAGTAATAATAGTTCTTAGAATCTTTTCACGTTTGACGTTGTTATTCAAAAAAAGAAAATGGTAATCCGCTGACATTTGCAGATAGGTGTCATTTTAAATTACAAATCAAACAACATCTGTGGGTTTTTTTTTTTTTTTTATTTATTATTTGTGGCTTTAATGTCACAGGGACCTGAAAAGATCCATTGTGATCGCCACTCTTGCGTTTAAATTAGAGCTCATCCCTAAACCCTGCCGCTATGATGAACTGCAGGATTTTCCTAGGGGTGAGTTCTTTTATTTCATCCGGGCTTAGAATATGTTTCCCTAGATGAGCGTAGCGCTTATGTATTAGCGGTCCACATTCCCCCAAAAGGTGAAGAGGTGTTTCCTCAGCCTCTTCACATCGTCTGCAGGTTTGTGTCTCGCTTAGCCTCAAATTAAACATGTGCTTATTTAAACAGCAGTGTCCAGTTAAGGCTCTTGCCACAACGCGCAAATTGTTCCTACTCAGCTCTCGGACATGGTTTGTGTACCTTTTGTCGTAGGCTTTAATGAGGATTTTGGAGTGAGTCATGCCTGGCGATTCCGTCCAGAGCTGGCTTGCACTGTTAAAACATGAGTCCATGAGGGATTTTTGAGCTAGGCTTTTAGGTATACCACAGAAGGGCTCGGGGCCTTGCTGTGTACCAATTGCTCCTGCTCTTGCTAGCTCATCGGCACGTTCATTTCCAATGATGCACGCATGTCCCGGTACCCACCTCAAAACTACTCTATTCCATTTGCCTAGAGAGTTTAGTCGAGCCATGCAGTCTTCCACTAGTTTTGATGAGACTACGTTTGAATCTAGTGCTAGGAGAGCTGCTTGGCTATCTGTGGGCTTACTCTTGAAAACAATTCCGCTCGATTGACATTGGAAATATGTCAATTCGTACTTTGAAGTGCCAAAATAAAAAAAAAAAAACATTGTAGATTCGGGATAATATGAAGACAACATGCTTTAAAATTGAGGCAACTGTAAATAAAAAATAAGTTACTTTATTTTAAAATTACGCGTTGTTTTAAGGCGTCTATTTAATAATGGAATTGGATTGGAATTGGTATTAGTTTCAAGAGTAACCCCACTGATAAACTACATATATTTTTCCAAGGTTTTTTCTTGCACGTGTCAGTGGGTTGCCAGCCTAGTACCTTCTTTTTAAATTGACCCATGAGGATAAACTGAGTTCAGCGATGATAAATATCATTTTTATGTAATACATAAATTGGTATGTTACGTAATACGCGTGTAGAAAAGAAATAAATCGAGGGAACCTTGAGCAGCGATAGACGACTGTTAGGTATGTGTGGAATGCGAGTCGTAGATCATAGAACCTTGTAGCGATGGAGGGAAGACAAATTACCCTGCTATCCGTATAAAATTTTTCGCTACGTCATCAGCAATACTTATGAAAATTGGTAACATATTTACTCGATAACTGATATGTCAGAGAATTGTTATGATGAAGACTTGAAGTGTCTTATGATGTACAGAATACTAACTAGCGCGTCGTCCAATCAGTTAATATGTTAACGCCGCAATTAATATTCTTAACAGAAAGAAAATTAAACGCTGATTAATATTAGTCGGCACGCAATCATTAAAAACAAATGCTTACTTTTTAAATAAATTGCATCATAAATCATCCCTAAATTAAATTTTTAATTGCATAAACAAACAAAAATTCGTTAATAAAGTTCTATGCTGCGCGTGGGCGGTCGCCAGTCGCAATAAAATTAACCGGACTTTTTTTTTTATCAAAGCAATGTACAGGCTAATGGCCCAAATTACAATTATGCAGTTAAACGTAGTGCACACTGGCGTATCGTGTGGCGTACACCACTGTACCGGGAACTAAACATGCAGCGCTTTCTCCGAAAACTCATTACCTCGCACGCGTCACGTAGGGACCATAACCGGTTTTATTAGGTTTCACTGACGCTCCCTAAGTCGACCGGAGCGCGGCGCGTCTGTACCAGCGTTTATTCTACGCCCACTGACTTCCAAACCAGATGTCTAGTTTTTTGAAGTCAAATATTATATTTTGGAGGTTTAATTAAGTAATCTTCATTCCTTACAACATGTGTTACTTGTTTAGACTCGAGTGCTCGTACGGCAATGTAAATACTGGTGAATATAATACAAAAATACAAACATCCTGTTAGAAACAGGTTGTGTGTCTAGGTTGTATGCCTATCTATTCCTACATCTGTGCGCACCGGGTTTAAAAACTACTGAAAGGAATTTAACGGTACATTCACTTTTACAATTCTAAAGACCTCGGGAGCCGAACGATACGAGCATATCGTTTGGTCATATCTACTTACGGCGGAATGAGTTACAAATATTCTAGTGCCTAAATTCAAAACCACTGAAAATGAGAAGCGAGCTCTAAACTGCAGGGTGAGTGACATAAGAGTCATAATAGCTTGAACGTGGTAAATATTACTACATTTAAGTAGGTTGTACGTGAAGTGGTTTGATTCTGTATAATATCGCAAGCCCTAAGTTTAATTTTTACGACACTGTTAGCGCAGTGAGCGAGAGCTCGGCTTCTGTGCGGCGTCTTGCGGGTTCGATTCTCGCACGAAACTATTTGTATTATCCTGTAGATTATATAATATGTTCCGGGTCCACATGTGAGATTTGTATCTGTAAACGCACCAACGGTACAGGACAAATTCCAAAGGTGGAGGAAAGGTTTCGTTTATAAAAACATGTTTTCCCTATAAAGTTATTATTGTTACTTAGGTATTCAGTAAGTAGCGCTGATGCGGAAGAATATGCTGACAAATGACAAAGGCTGTGTTAGGTCCTAAAGCTTCAGCATTTTATCACGCCTTATTTATATTTTCTTTTTATATAATAACCAGATTAATGCATAATCACTGCGAAAAAGTGTTTTCTTACAGCCATTTTAAATAAATGAATTTTGATTTTGGTTTAATTTTGACTGATGTAGTAAATAACTTAAACATATAGGTACTTAAGGAGTCCACTTCTACAATAAAAAACACCCGATGAATTCCAGACCAGAAAATAAATCCAACCTCGGCAATTCCGACACCACCGATTGGAATAGTTTAAGTTTAATCCCAGTTTGTGAACAACTAATTCATTCCACACAATAAACGCAGGTATCGAACTGTTTGCTAAGACTCGGGTGGTTTGGTCCTTTGGGCCGAATATTAGTTCGTTGTATCCAGGCGGCCGGGGAGCGGTTATCACAACTTCTATTGTCAGCCCACTGGGATATCGATAAGTGTTAGTTTCAGGGTTAGTTTAGGGTTAAATTCATGTGGATAGTTTAATTGCTGAATATGTTTGTGGGGGAATTTGGTTTCAAACTTGAGGTAAAGGGGAAGATGTTAACTTGACTGGCCCAATGATGACTTTACAGTGAAGATGTTACATATAAAATACACATTTTGGTGTTAGGGAAAAATCAACTCAACTCAACTTTGTGTGAGACTTGCGAGTCGTGTTTTTTTAATCGCGTAATTTACGTTGAGTTAGTTTTTATAGAAAAGTCTGGTTTTGACCAAATATTTATACTTAGTTCATAAATAAAGCACAAAATATTTTTTATTAGGTAGGTATCCACTTACGGCGGAATGAGTTACAAATATTCTTGTGCCTAAATTAAATGCCACTGAAACTGAGAAGCGAAATCTGAACTGAGTAAGTGACATAAGAGTCATAATAGCGTGAACTTGGTAAATATTACTACATTACTAGATTTAAAGATATAATATTAAATGGAAAAAGAATACGGTCGCGAGCAGGATTCGAACCTGCGCCTCCCGGATAAATACTCCAGGCGCTCTGAACACTGAGCCTTATTATAACCTTAGAGTTAGCTAAGCATGCATTACTGCTTTTAAAAGATTTATCTTTAATTACTAGATTTGAGACATTGAAATCCTTATAATTTATTTAATCTTAATCGGTGAAAAGATTCGGTGATATTGGTCACTCTACTCTTTACATGAAGCATTCTTTGCTTCATGTAGAGAGTAGCATAGCTTAGTTAATACTGGTAAAATATGCAAAAGGCCTATTTGTTAGAGACATTGAATACTCATTTGATACATCCAAAAATATTTTTATAAGCCCTAAAGACATGATTGCCGGAATCATTATAGATTTTGCCGTTACTAAATAATCAGCATGCAATATTGCTATAACTTATTGTAAAAGCGACACTAAACTGGGGTTGTATAAAGTTATTAGTGACAACTATTGTAAACTAACTCAAGCCACAAATACATAGTATCTAAAATTAATTCTCACACCAATGCAGAGCCGACCGCATGTATTTGTGAATTTTGTGGCATGTTTTTGAAAGCAAAAGTACTAGGTTTGCATAGGAGCGAAGGAGCTTAGCGGTGGCCGCGTAGGCTCGGTGCGTCGCGGGTAGACGGCGCGCGGGGGTGGATCGATACCCGGGCCGCATTGTTGCCCCTGTTCAAAGCCCCTCGTCCCCGCACACCACCCCGCGCCCCGCCCCAGGCTTGCACCCGAAATTCGCCCCATTTGATCCTGAGAGCGCGAATCAATCGCTTTTGTTGCAGTAACTTGATGCATCACTTCGAAGGGCGAGGTTGCCAGTGTCATGTAAAAAGCCCTTTCATTCTATTGTAGTTTCCTTTTCCGTACTAATAAGAATCAAAATCGTGTATTGAATCCTGTTTTTTACAGCCAACAGCTGTTTACGACAAATGTTTAAGCTAGCATTGTTCACGAGGAATCGACGCAAGAGCCAATAATTTTTAACAAAAAAAAGAACCGACTCCAAAAATCTTTCTGTTAGGTAAAATTGCACTAAAAAGTAATAAAATAATTGCATTATTTACTTACTACAATTTATATAAAAATATTTTTTTAATTTTAGAGGATTCTGAATAAAATCAATTTATTAGGACAATAATATACAATTATTATTATTTTTGGAGTCGGTGCCAGACAAACTTTAAAAATATTTAGGAAGTTTCCTAAAATTTACAAAGTATATTTAAAGGTACATTAACCATCATTATTTTTACGATAATGTATTATACCTAATTGAACCTACTTGCAAATGAACACAACAACTGCCTAAAGCGAACGTAATACGCTACTTCATGAATGTACTTACACGTTTATTATCCTTTACTGGCACCGACTCCAAAAATAATATTAATTGTATATTATTGTCCTAATAAATTGATTTTATTCAGAATCCTCTAAAATTAAAAAAATATTTTTATATAAATTGTAGTAAGTAAATAATGCAATTATTTTATTACTTTTTAGTGCAATTTTACCTAACAGAAAGATTTTTGGAGTCGGTTCTTTTTTTTGTTAAAAATTATTTTATTTCTTACTTTTTAGTGAATCTTGCGTACCATAACTGATTTATCGGAAGTGAATATGGATAGACCTACTTAACGCGCTGTCCATATATATCTGTCGCAGATGGATTGTAGAATCCGCTGTTTTACAAAATCTCTAGCTGCTTTACACAACAGTACTATTTTATAAAACAGCTGAACAACGTTCAGCTGGATTGCCATTGCGATACGTTTAACAAAACTGCTACCCACCTTTAGACGTAATGCAGAATGACATATCTACAGTGGGACAGGTTTGTTTTTTGTATAGGTATATTAAATGGATAGTAACCATTCAAGTAAAAAAGCGATACTGTATTCTGATTTGACTTTCCGTGGCTGGGTCGACGGAGCCCCGCTTTGCGGGGCTCCTATTATTGTGTCCGTAAGGTTAGAAAAAACCTAAACACGAAGAGGATGACGGGGGCTGTTCGCTCGCTACGCTCGCTCACGGGCCCCCGTCATCCTCTTCGAACCTAACCTGTCCGTGTCGGGGTACACGAAACTCCCGAGCTCGCTTCGCTCGCTCATGGATCAATTTAATTTATTTTCTTTCATAATCCCGATATATTGTCGACTATTATAGTGGTTTAGTATTTACGTCATTAAAAATTTTCTTATTTTTTTTTTTTGGCTATTGAGAAGTAAAATAAAGTTAGGTTATTATTGTTAGGACATACAGAGCCATGTGTGACAAAATTTCGAACTAAAATCAACAACCTGACAGTTCATTTCACACTGTTTTACATAATCTCTGATCGTTGACCCGCTGCATTGATAAACGCAAAACGTTCATTCAATTCTGCGTGTTATAGTTCAGTAATTATGTAAAACCGCTAAACGTCGTTCAGCTGTTTTTCATAACAGTACTGTTTTGTAAATCAGCTAGCAGTTTTGTAAAACAGCTTATTCTACAGTCCATCTGCGACATATCCATATCAAAGTAGGAAATCTAGATCTGAGGCTATTTCAAAAGAGAGTAATAAACTGCGTAAAACAAGAAGAAACTAATTAAAATAAAAAACTGACTAGCGTATGTTACTGACGGGACAGTGTAAGGATTCTAACGATACCCCATATATCGAAATCAGTTCAGATATTTAGAAGTAATGGTAGAATAGGTAAAGAAACTCACAAACAGACTTACATACATACATACTTATATTCACTCCGTTTTTTGAGCACTCGTGTAAAAAGAGATGTTTGAGAATGCGGTCTTACACTAAAAAGCACTAAATAGCAAAAAAAATATTTTTCCGGTGCTTACCTTCCGGTTTCATCATCATCATCATCATCATCATCTGATGATGAAGCTGGAAAATAGGCAGTTCATTAGAACTATTCTAGAGACCGTAAACACCACCGGAAAGTCACAAGAAAGCAAAATACACCATTTCGTTTACTTCGACGACGTATTATTTTTCAGTTATTTTGATTTAAATACCAAACTACCAAACCAATTTTCATAAAATTTTAATGGGACCAATCTGAAAGTAAAACCTTTCAAATAAAAAAATAATTTTCTAAATCGGTTCATAAATGACGGAGTTCTGAGGTAACAAACATAAAAAAAAAAAAAAAAAAAAAAATACAACCGAATTGATAACCTCCTCCTTTTTGGAAGTGGGTTAATAAAATAAGAAAGCGTAACACAATGTTGTGAGAAGAAAGCTCGCTTGCAAGTTTTACAATAAAACGAAACACCTAATTAGCTGGGCCAGTTATTATTTAACAATATTTCACAGTCGAGCGCACTGCTTAATTAACTGCTGCAACAAAGATAAAGTGTTCCTAGGAAAATATTTTTAAAGAATACCGATCGCTATGAAAAGTAATACAAAAAAAAGTTTTAATTGTAAACCTACCGTATATGGCAATAATATGATATTACCCACCGGTTTTATTGCTTTTTTGAATGTGAATAAATTGGCTTTATGTATAAATAGATAATTAAAATATGTTAATTTCTGTTGTTAATAATTGTTACAATTTATGAAAGAAATCGAAACATTAACATCTTCTGTTTTCTTTGCATAATCCTATTATCTTTATATCCTATTAAACTATATATTTAAGCAAATTAAAGCATTTTCTGATTGCAGTAAACTGTATTATAATTTATGCATTGTTGCATACTCCACATTATTTTTGTATTTTTATTATGTTAAGGCTAAACAAGAAGGGCTCGTGGCTAAGTAACAGCCGTACAGATCGATCGATCGAGGTTAAGCTGAACTTGCCGCGGTCGGTCTATGGATGGGTGCCCATAATTTTATACCGAGATCCCTCCGTGACTCGGAGAGCACATTAGGCCGTCGGTCCTTTTTGTCAAATAAGATCTATGACAGCCGTTACGGGTAGTCAGCGGCCTGAAAGTTCTGACAACCAGTCA
This sequence comes from Xylocampa areola, assembly GCA_935421205.1. Lineage (NCBI taxonomy): Eukaryota > Metazoa > Arthropoda > Insecta > Lepidoptera > Noctuidae > Xylocampa > Xylocampa areola. The sequence continues at coordinate 18,104,793 of OW285204.1, forward strand.
TACCACGAGATATCGTGTTAACCAGTGACTGAGTTGTGGAGGTCAGATATGCATTCGCTCCATGTAAATACTGGTATTAAGCTGCATCTGGTTTGACTGGAAGCCGACCACAAGAAAAGGTATAGGCTAAAAAAAACAATGATCGTGTAAGCATTACATTCTAATATTTTTTAAGTATGTAGACGTTGGTGTTTACCTATCTATAGTCTGTACAGTTAGTTTAAGGACTGGCATATACATATGCTGGGCTGTTAAAGATAAGCCCACACTGGCTAATAAAACTAAATACTGCATCGGCGAACCTCGACTTTCTATGCGAGATTTGTGAATTTACGCTTGTAAGTATTACTGTTAAATGTCTAACACATTAAACAGAACACTAAAGTTATATAATTTATGAATAGAAAAAAACTACCATGAATGTTTGAACCTGCACGCCTTAGATAGGTATTACAGGATTGTGTTTTGGTAGAGAGTTGTAAGAAGTCAGTCATATTTATAAGATTGGAGATTTTAAAAACAGTATAGGTATCCTTATCCCAACTAATATTATAAATGCGAAAGTAAGTGTTTGTTTGTTACCTTTTCACGCCTAAACCACTGAACCGATCATCCTGAAATATTGCATTTATATTGTCAGGTGTACAGAAACGGACATAGGGTAACTTTCATCCCGAAAAAAAAAACGACTGTTCCCGAGGATAGATGGCGCCACGTGTCTTCAGAATCATGACTGAATTTGAAATTTAACTACCTAATACGTTCTGTGAGTCCGGTAGATAGACCGGTGTTTCCCCTCCTAATTTAACACGAGCGAAGATGCGGGCAAAAGCTAGTTTGATATAAAAACTACAAAATTTACGAAAAAATATATATTTTTGTGTGTTAAAAATTTGTTTGTTTTTTTTTTTTTTAAGAATATTACGTCGTAGTTTACACTACCCTTCCAGTACAAAACTTTAACGCCAAATACTTACTCTACACTACATAAAGAGTACCTTAAGTATACCCAAGTTTACTCTTACCTAAGTTAATTTACCTTGTGTAACTTTCGTAAACCTGTAATATTCCATTAGACCTCTGGCCTTTGCTATAAATCAGGCGAATATAGACGTACTAACTAGCAATTAGTGCTATGAATTACATAAAGATGGAAAATTATGCTTTACAGTCCTAATCATTCGCCAAGAGTTATAAATAATTAAGGTTGCCAAATCAGCTTTTTTCGAAGTTCCTGTTTCTCGGAATTGCTTCAAAACTTTGCCTCTTTATTATGTCCATTGCCTAATACCCGCAAAAAAAAAACAAGTAATGTTACTCTCTAAAATGTTGAACAATTTTCCCCCTACTTTTTATTAAAATTGCTTTTAAAGCTTATAGCAAATCCGATGTTAATTTAAATTATACACCCTCCTAGATTAGTGGGCATGGGTAACCCTGGCTACGCTCGCATACGAGTGCTCGACTACTAAAATAGTAACCTGTTACTAATTACGCCTCGACCTTTAACCTTAGACGTTACTGCTGATCTTAGTTTGCAGCATTACCTACCTACTTGTAGTAACATCTTAATTTTTCATACCGTTACCTGTTTCTATAGACCTAAACCATGTCACCCTTTCGACGACTGACTGCACTGTGTTCGGTTAGTCGCAGGATAGCCTCGTTTCTTATTTCTGATGAATACACATGAAATTAAAATTGGACAAAACTAATTGGAGTTGGTTGGAATGATACTTAAAAATACTAATACTGCATAATTGTGTAAACGACAAGCATGCAAGAGGTTACTGAACATAGATAAAGCGAAAAAGGTGTGTCAGAATTGTAGCAAGTGGAAATCGATAGTGTCTGCTTATCCCAATGGGAAACAGGCGTGATTGTATGTATGTAAATATGTGTAATTTCAAGCTGTAAATGATGATGCCCATTAAAAGGACACTGATAGAAACTGGTATTGAAATTATTTCAACAAAGATGCCTAATTCAACACACAATTATTCGTAAAGCTTCATATATATGTATATATCGATTGGAACACACGACAAGAGATAAAGTGCGGGCCAGGCGTGGGGACGCGGCTCACTCGAATCCAGATAGTTGCGCAGTTATCAGCCGCTCCGAACATAAATAAATCACACTCGGAGAGGACGAGATAAAGCGCGGTTTATTGTTTACACTGCGGTGCAAGCGAAGGGTTACTCGCGATGACGCAATAAAATAATTATAAAGACAAGGGCAGAATATATAAAATAACTAGCTGCATGTACCCGAGTTTCGTACATAAACATAACGTCCTAATGATTCTAATGAAAATGAAAATGTTATACAAAAGTATTCGAGTCGAATTCTAAGATGTCAAAGTTGATAACTTTTAAATAATTAAAGATAAATCTTTGAAAAGCATTAGCGCATGCTTAGCTAACTCTAAAGTTATTATATTAAATGGAAAAAGAATACGGTCGCGAACAGGATTTCAGGAAGAAGCTTTTCAAAGATTTATCTTGAATTGTTAAGGTAATTGCATTCTTTACGACATTGTATTAACTGCAAAGTTAGTCGTGTCGGTTCGGTCACTTGTATAGAGACTGAATTAATAGCAATGACGTCGCCATAAGACGTGATAAAATATGGAAGAAGAATTCGCGGTGGTCAGCAGAGGTCGAGATGGCTCAGTGGTCAGAGCGCCTGGAGTATTTATCCGGGAGACGCAGAGTTTCGTCGTTCGAATCCTGTTCGCGACCGTATTCTTTTTCCATTTAATATAATAACTTTCAAGAATAAGTTTTGTTTAGTTAATTTGTAAATATTCTAGAGTGGATGTTTTAAGTTTCACGAAGTCGGTAGGAAAATCAGTGGTCTATCTTCATAGGTCAGTTAGCTAACAACGTCATGCAAAGCCAGGGCGGTGAGCTAGCTATAAATAAATATTGAAACAAAGAAAGAATTGGCCAGTGTATGAACCCATAAACTACTCGTTTAGTACTACTAAAAACAATTTGTCATGTAATTCACACTAATAAAGTATTGACAACCAACGTTTACGATCTCGATGGCAGTGAGCCAAAGTGTGATGGGGAATAAAAAATAGCGCCAATAACATAATATACGATAGTACAAGCTTGTTAGATTACTACCTACTCATTTTGACAGCGAGTTGCTACTTATGTTTCGGTCAGTTTGTCATTTCAGATTTTCAACCTCTAACATTCGGTCATGTTTTATCATAGTTAGTGTTATAATTAATAGGTACTACTAGCGCTGCCAGATCTTTTTTTATAAATGTCGGGACTTAAGTGGAACAATCCGGAACTGGGATGAAAAATCGGAACGCAGAAAAAAAAATATTTATTAATGAGTCAATTCTAATGTATCAAACTAAACTAAAATTAGAACATTTCTGTCTTTTACTAACCGTTATTATAAGAGCGGGACGGGATGACGTCAAATTCAAATTTAATCATGTCAACCTAAAATTTCCATACAGTTTTCGTTTGACAAAAACTGTGCTTACTAAAAACGTTCGGAGATTTTAATTTGACGTGCCTAAGTTCTAATTTGACATCTCTTGATTCTTCCCATCCCCAGTAAAATACAGGAATGTTCTAAATTTAGTTGAGTTACATTAGAATTGACATCAATGTCGCATAAATCGCTACAGCTTGTGACATAACGAAACGTCAGTAAACGCAGAGTGACTGAAGCGTATAATCATCATCGAAATGTCGTACAGATATAAGTGAGTTACAGTTATTATAATAATTATCGTGTGTATTACATGTTACACTTAATCTAAATTATGAGCATATTGGAGTCATCATCATCGGTTAATCAGGGATCAACGCCCACAGTTCTCGGTTTAATATAAATGTGATATAAGTCAAACATTAAATTGGTATTAAAGCCTCAAGCGCATGTATTATCTATCTAATTTTAATGTTCTAAGGGTTTTATTATCTTAAGCAATACTAGTGCTTGTGTAAATAATCTAACCTGTACTAAACCTTCGTGTGTGGGTAGCAGTTTCATTACCGTTTGGCACACCATACACACCTGAAACAAAAGAGGAAAACATTAATACTAATACGGTCGTAAATTTAAATAATTTATTGTATATTGGTTACCCATCCCGCAATTGTTTATCAATCGGATAACCCATTGTGATGTCAACTTTGTTAATCAAACAATCTATTCTCATGTGACATGAAGACCAATGTAAATCCTACTAGAGTCTGCAATAAAACTGGCAATAACATTTTCAGCTTCATACATTCTCATAAAAATAACCTACGTCAAGTAACAGGTACTGAAATAAAATAAAATATCGCTTTCACCATAAAAAATTTCAAACTTTTCCCATGAAAATCCAATCACCTTTGAACCTTCAGCGTGTCAATGCTACGTAACAATTTTCCAATGTCGATAGTTATATCGGATTGGTCGGTCGGCCGGTCCGTCGGCGGGACAATCAACGATTCGCGATGACTGACCTACCACAACACGCCACAACTATTCGCCATTCGCGTCATTCGGCGTAGACTACGTGGATTTAATGTTGCTAGAAAAGATAGTGCTGCTAATATATTTTTGTTACTACTGTTTTATTACGAACAGCGTCGGATACGCTCTCTTTGCGCAGTCGCGGGTGATAATCCCGCATCCGGAACGTGTTTATATGGGCTGCATATATTTGTTTAGAGTTGGAATGTTGGTTCCCTTGATTTGTGTGTGTACTTGCATCGCATTTATATCTAACATTAGGATTCTCTGTAAGTAACATTTCGTGTGAGGAATAAAGCAAACATTAATATAGGTACTTACAAACAATAAATTATAATTTACATACTAAGCTTCAGTGCCAAACCAGCTCGTTGATATCGATTCTGCTGAACAAGTACATAAGTATTTCAAAACACAGCTAACGCCAATTTATTATCGCCGACAATATTCTTTGAGTTTAAGCACAATGAATGGATATCAATCAATATCATATTGCAATACAGACTATTTATTTTGTGGGCTATGCCATGCCATATTTTTGGTAAATAGGTTCAGATAATAATCAAATAATAATCAAAAAATTACCAATAAATAATCCAGTGAATTTTAGCAGTAGACTGTTAATGATACAAAATCACTTCTAGTCAAATTGGTACAAGCTCTTTGTACGAGTGCGAAATTTATTTAAGGTTTCGTCATCGCTCTATTAAGTGTACTTCGTTACTCGTTTTAGGGCCTTGAGTTATAAAAAAGTATGATGGTTGTTTAGATGTAAAAATATATATTAAAGACGTCGTTGACCTATAATCACCTATCGTAGGTTTGACAATTTATGTTCTTTTTATTATATTTAGTTAGTTGGATGTCGCCAAGTCGGTTAACGTTTAAAGTATGTCTATTGATACGTTGTGTTAATTTAAACTTGTTATAATATGTACTTCAGCTTATTGGATATTGGATAAATTATAATAAATCCTAACTCCCACTCAAATATAAAATATGATTAATGGAAATTATTTTGTAAAGGGTCTCGTTTTTTACAAATAAATAACGATGCGAATGATGTATCACGTTATTAAAGACCACAGAGAAATTCCTTATAACATATACAAAAACAAATACGCCATTGTTCATGATCGTTACAAGTACCGCCTTCAAGATCGGCGATGCCCTCCACATGTTCGGAACACGACACCGATTTCCTGTGAGTCGCAGGTCGATGTCGTTGTCGCATACGCGTCATTGTGTTGATCATTTGCATAATTAAATAACATTATGCATTCATTCATTCAGGTCACCCCTACATGAACCGCCAAAACAAAGCGTCATGTCCGCTTCTCTGATATAGATAAAAAATAAAGCGAAAAAAATCACGCCGTAACCGCGTGTCAGTTCATTCCTCAGGCGTTTCGTTGTTTGGCCGCATAAAGGGAAAACTGCTCAGGACGGGACTTAATGCTCGAGAAGTTCTAAATTAATCCCCTTGAGGTGGACGCCCGCATTGGCAGCGCAAAGAGTAAACATTTATCGCGGAGGCTCTTCGTACCCAGTTTTAGTTCGCGGAAAGATCGGGGTGTTTCGCGTAACCGAGCGGTGGGGGGTGGGGTAGTCACCGCCCGAGGAAAGCGAAACCTCCCCACGGTTTCCCCCTCACCGGGGGCTGAGGTCTTTGTCCCCGCGCGACCCAGTTAATGACCGCCCCCGCAGACGCGGCATATAGCCTCGTTCTGATATAAATACGCCTACTACACTTGACCTCCAAAGTTTTTATTGGAAAGCACGTGCCTGTGAGATCGTGTGTTGTAAACAATATAGGTCTGTTGTGTAATTTATGTTGTATCAGTTGTGTAAAGGTTTGTTCACCTTCCATCTTTGAGTACCTACGTACTAACTAGTACGACTTGTACAATCTTAAAGTCCGAACTTCATTATTCGCGGCCGGCGTGCGATATTGTAGCGTTTGTTAGTAAATATATCGCTTGTTTAGTGAAAAGGGTTTGTCTGTCGGTCAGATTGTGCGGTGAACTTAGGAATGGGCGAGGGGAGGAGAAGCAACAGGTCGCGAAACAACGTTTTAATTGTCGGTTGATAAGCATCGACGTCACCGGAGCGCGACACCTACACGCGGTCGAAGCGAGTGTGGCAAGGTGCGATGACCGAGCCCTAAATGCATTCACACCACTCATTCCATGTGAATCTGTTTAAAAATATTGCATAAATTTACAATGTAATCATAAGCCCTGGGGGATTGGAATTTTAGTGGTTTTAAGTTGTAACTAATGGTTCTACGTAAACTTTTTTATATCGACAAACTTCTTGGCTGCCGTAATTGACACTAATTCCAAGCGATTTGTTCAATCATAAGAATTTTGATAGGTTTTAAACCGTGACTGATTGTAGTGTGTGTGGTCAAGTATTATTAAGGGGCTCGATTGAGGTATACCTCTTACATACTTCAAATCGTCTTTACAGTTTTTTTTATATGATCCATCTCGCATAAATCTATCGGAGAAAATGAGACTACGCGAAGTCCAACATCCCAAATCCATGTGTGTCCTATCATGTCTAAAGTCATACTTTAAAGTTTACAGTAAATTAATTTATAGTGTTTATAGTATAGTAGTTATAGAATAAACTAATGCCACTAAACATAACCACAAAAATAAACACTATAAATTATTATAAATTAATTTGGAGAACAACATCAGTTAACGCATTCGCCTTCAGCGGTTCCCATTAAAATAACATATTTAGCACTTCATTCCGCCATAATCGCCAATTCCCAAGTTTGATTAAGTACTGAACTAGTCAATAGACATTACATTTCAATGGCAGCTGAGACACCTTGGCAAGTCAGTTCCAAGATACCGGTTCGACGAGGACCAGTTTTAGGAGAACTTTCGCCTATGAAGGGAATGTGTGTCGATAAAAGGGGAGACGGGTGTCTTCAATGCTGGTTCTTGTACACGGAAACTTATGCCTAGGGCGATAGTTGCATAAAGTGCCGTTTCGCAAACCGCAACAGATGTAAACGTTTCAATTTTCTTTGTTTTGTCCAGCTTGTTCGCAGATGTCTAGTTTGTTCGACGTCCTTAGTAGTCAATTTAAGATAGAATGTTTACAATGTAAATACTATGTTGCATTTCGTACAGAGGATAAATAAATTCAAAGTAAGATTAGAATTCGATGGACAAAATCAAGTTAAAAAATGTTAAATTACCAACCAAATAAAATCTCTCCTCAAGAATTACGTGAAAACAATTCCCTACTAAATAATACATACACCATCATATTTAAAAGTATCGCTCACATAATTCCCTTACATTTGAAAGTTTGAAAGACATTTGAACTCCTTTCATATTATAAACAGGTAGTTTCATAAGCGTCTCGCCCACGCGGCTCCGAAATGCTCGGTCCTCATTGTCCAGAAGGCTTTGTGTCAGCTAAAGCCGTCGTTTGCCCTCCACTTTATATATTTCAAAAGCACAACAAGGCACTGGCCCAGTCTCCCAATATTTGCCTTCGGTTTGTTCTGTTAACGCTATTAATGTTGATTTAGGAACTGAATGGTTCAATGTTCTATGTTAATACTGTGGAGATTGCTCGATATTCTCTGGAATATCAGTGGCAGTAACTTGGAAATTAATTGCGCGATTGATTCAAATTGATTCCAGTGCATTGTTACTAGTATAATTTAACGAGTAAATGTTATTATTATAAAATCAATTGAATCAATCATGCTTTAGTATAACTAGATACTTAATAAAAACAGAAGAAAGTATAATCAAAATTCAGATATTCATGGTACCATTATTAGTATTGTTTACTTTAGCCTACATTCAGTACAAAACAGTAGTGTTTCGAGTGGTTGTGGTTTAATAAGTTTACGAGCTGACTTGTCAACGTATGAACAAAAGCCATGGGAAATGTTATTACTGTATGGTAACATGAGAACGTGGTGCAGGTCATTGGTGCCTCGTAAATACCAATTTGGGGCGATCGTAGGGTTAACGGGATGATAACTTTCAATATTACTTACCACTAGCGGAACTGAAAATTGAATCAGGCCTGAGAATTGACAAAAACAGGACTACAACTACAGACATGGATTTCATATAGTAAAAGAAAAGCTTTGAGGAAATGGTAGACTTCAGACTTTTTACGTTTTACGTTAGAAGCGTAACCGAGAGGCGTAATTAATTTGATGATTCTGTTACTTGCTCACAAAAAGTGGAAGTATTGAAGTACCCTGTGGTACCTATCTAAGAACATAACATCACGGAATCTATAGCTCTACACACCTTGAAGATCTTATCAGTGCAACATCACGCTCCACTCTCATCAAAGAATTTATTGGGTTGAGTGCATTTGATTCTCAATTACTTTAAAATAAAGATTTTTGGAATTTCAGGTTATATGGAATATTTGTATTGTGTGACCCGGCCATGTTTGGCAACCCTATAACCCTGCGCTCCAAACTATGGTTTCTTTAAGTGATATTTATTCTCAAACAAACCATTGTTTGTTTATATTACTACACAAACATGATCGTCGTCGAACATATAGAATTTTAAGTGCCGAATTTAATTAGTACACCTCCCGTCGTGCTAATGACGTAATGCATAAAATAGCAATAAAATTAAAGGTTCTACAATAATAAATAGTGGGAGAGTAAGTCATAAAACATCTGTTTAATGATGTGACGAATAATCGTGGTACTTATAATGTGCAGGTACAATCCTGCACATTATATTTTAATTTAATAGTATATTTATACTTATTTTTTGGAATAATCTTACACTGATTAGATTCATCCATATAATATATAAAAAGACATATACATGCACACGGTACACACATCAAATGACATTTTCCAATCTGTTGAATAAAACAACATGCAAGTTGATAGTCAGCTGCCAGCCTACTACATTATATTATCTTTCACTCTGACACCAGGAAGAAATCAATGCAATGTAATGGTTAAACATCCATTATCTTCTATCCACACTATTGTAAGCAACCTAGGACAATATCTATTCATTGTAAAGCAGCAACCTTTATATACTTAAATCTAACCTCATTCGGCATAGCTAAGTAAAAGACTAGAAGTTGTACATACTTCCATTTAATGGCATCAAAGATTGTATCAAGTAATATTTATACCATATCGAATTGAACACAGATTTAATCTTTCCAGCGGTCTTCAAGCAAGTTTGACGGTTCCACAGGCAATATTTCGCGTATTAGTGGAGCGATAAGCATGCAAATCCGCAAGGGCCAACACAAATCGTCGGGATACCGGTTGTGAACGTAGCTAGCAGTTGCATTAGTGCAGTAACAGCGTTTGTTGCAACAGTATGCAGAGGCCTTGCATTCGCCGAGCCACGGCGTCGGCCATGGACCGAAATACCCGCTTTCACGCACTAAGCCTGTACTCAATACTTGAAGTAGTTTTGTTATATTATATGAATATTGATATTATGTTAAAATACTGGTTTTCCTGTATGTCAATATCAAGATGTCAGTTTCTATGCAAATCTGAGAATGACGGAAAAAATATAATCATCCACCCACGGAAAATATGGGCAGTAGATATTTAGATACAAGTTTTAGAAATGATTACATGCACAGTTACTATTATTACCTTATGAACTCAACAAGCGTGACTGTACACACGCACAATAGAGCTGCATTGATAAAATTCTTCAGACTTCCAAACGCTGCCAACTAACGGTAAGTCGGTTATTCTTCCCAAGTCATTTGGAACTCCCCAACAATTTATAACATCTGACAACGGAATAGTTAACATTGCACGACGTTGTAATATTGAGTGGACAACAGACGAACTGATTACACTGAATGGCCCGTGAATGAATTAGTGTAGTTGTGTCATAGATCATTACAATCGTCGCGCGGACGTGACGGGTTATTCATCAACGTGTTACTACGGTATTAACTAGTTACCTACGTAGTCGGCTCGGTCACCACGGAATGATGCCGAAAGCGCAAACCAAGCTTATTTTAGGACAGTGTTAAAAATATAATGCATCTACACTTTAACAATCTATAGGAAAGCTAGCCGTATAGTTCGTTTTAAGGGTCAAATTATAGTCTTAGGTCAAGATAATTTAATATTATTTAGCACATGGTTCCCGTTTCTATCTTGTAATTGTAGTTTGACAGTTGTGTGACGTTAAAAGTATAATGGTAAGCCGAAACACGTGCTACATAATGTTTATTAATCTTTGCCTTGTTCTTCGATCAATTATAGTACCTACGTCAAAGTAGTTTATTTTCCGGATAAATGTAATATTAGACAGGATCGAGAAGTAAGTTCCAAAGTTCTAATTTATTGGCAAAAACTGAAATGTAAATATGATTCAGAGGACCTAGTTATACGTACTCAACAATCGGTGGACCTAAGAAACTGTAACTTTTTTTTATCACACCCTAGAAGTATCTCCTATATCATGGATGCGTTGACTGACAAATCTCAAAAACATAGAGTTACAACAATGGGAACAAACGCGAAAAGTTTAGTTTATCAATCACTATTGTCTTTCGCAACCCAAAGAACACTAGATATCTCAGTAAACACTATTCGTAGGTACTTAACAACACTATTATTTCTGACTTTACAAGTTAACCTACAAGAGCTGGCACAATGCAAGTAGCCGCACAATTAATACCAGTATTATAGTGATGTTAGGCACGATTGCAAACCACTGGAGAATGTTATTGTACCCGCAAACTGTTTGCATTCAATTGCGTCTGCGAGTACTATCCTTCGTATCGGTTACTTGTCCAGGGATGCTGGCTATTGTAAACAGGGTTGCCAAATATCTTTTGAGTTATTAAAGTGTTTTTGGATTCAAGTGTGATAAATAAAAAATCCGAATTTATGCGTTTTGCTTTTCCGGAATCGTCGTTTTTTTTTTTCAAACTAAAATTTATTTCAGGTTGGATTATATTTCCGTACTTTACTTCTTTGTGAGAGTATAAAGTACACAGACATGAAATAACGTATACAGTATTACACATTTTATATGGCCCACCGATGTAAGTACCTGCGCAATTGACAGAATTTAAATACGTAGGAAATAGTGTCAACCAATCAGAAACAGTGCTTTCTGCATACACTACATCCCTAGCACTATAACTTCTTACCTATCCTAAAGAAACATACTTACGTACATGTAAACACAGACATATTATATACAGCAATTATAAATAAGGTCCTATATTACAGACTAGGTTCTGCCCACGACTTCGTCTACCTCTACGTTTATATCAGAATTGGGTCGAACAGGGATAACAAGTATCCTGTGTTAATCTGGTTATAAACTACCTGTATGCCAATTTCATTTAAATGCTTGGGGGCTGAGTTGCCCGCGTCCATAGGAGTGCACCCTTAAAATAGAATCCCTACACGTGCCCTGGGTGGTGCAAAACAGGCAACACAACTCTGGTGGGAGGCTTCTGCTGCGGCTGGTTACCACCCACCGGACAAAGCCATGTCACCTAGTCGTGTTTCGGGATGTAGTCCCGTGCAACCGTTGTGCTTGTGGGAGACGGGTCTGGGCAGTAGCATCAACTTCCCAACTATCGTTCTCCGAAAATCTATCCACTCTACTTAAGAGTGCATAGATTTATTCTGGATATACGTGCTCCATCCTCGGGCACACCATCGCTTACCATCAGGCGAGTTGGCGGCAAAATTTAGATACATTTTTTAGCAAATTTAAAAAAAAAAATCGCATTTATTACCTAGTAGTATCGTAGAACTGCTTTAACACTTAATTTCGCTGTTACGACACTATCGTAAACTATCATATATTAAACATATAGACATATACACAATATATGAGACAGATACATATGAACACGTATTTTTCAATATGTATACGGTTTGACAACTTAATTTATTGCAATATTTTAGCTCTAAAAAGCTTAAGTTTCAGCATATTTTAAAGGATTAAAACTAGCATTTACTTCGTAATCCTTGTTGTATTACAAATTTAATGCTAGTGTAAGCTAATCTAGGTAGATATCTAATAACTTTGGCGACAGCAGCAATAAATAGTTAATAGATACATACCTACATCCTTAAACTCTTAAAATATATCAGTTTAACTATGTATATATGTTTTTTTGTATAAAAACTTTCGTGAGACATATTCATATCAATTAATGTTCACCGGTTACTACTCACGTGCATTTTTCGGGATTGCCCGACTAGTTTCGAACTCGAACGGAGCCCTTAGTCATGAGCTGAGCCCGCGGCGATGTCGCGAGTCAAAACATATATATGTCAAACTCACTCGTTTGACATATATATGTTTTGTTTTGGATTTAACTGCCTCGTTAGTCTAGAGGTCCCAAGCGCGACTGCTGACCATGAGATCCTGGGTTTAATTCCGGGTCGGGCAGTGTTATCACTAGCCCAACAGAGCAGTTCTGTGTTCTTTTTAGTTCGAAGATTGACGACGCGCCTTATCATTTGTGTCGTACTACTGCACTTAACTATAAAGTACGGTTGGCAACCCTGATTATACTTATAGTAGATACTATGATTAAGTAGCTTTCATTGTTACTGCTTCTGTAGGCCTGAGTCAAGAGCCATGTAATGAACTGGTCAGTTTTATTTTACTTATTTGAATTGACGTATTGTTTCATAACATTATAATGTGATTGAATTTTAGAATTTCATAGTCATATTTAATTTATATGTGTGATTTAATGTTATGTGCGTCAAAATGGCGCGAAAAAAATAGAAACTTTTTCTTTATTTTCATTATATTCTAAACGACGTGAGAATAAAGTTATAATTTTTTGTGGGAAAAATGTTATAAATTTTAGAGCATGCGTTAATGCTTTTCAAAGATATATCTCTATAAGTAAAAATAAGTTTTTTTTATCGTTAATAAGTAGGCACGTCAGTGGCGTTAAATTTCGGTCTCTAGTCATCAAATCACACGATTTCTCACACTAATGTAATAAATTTAGATTAGATAAATCGAGACTTGGACATACCAAACTTCATTACCATATCCATAACACACAACACAAGTTCTTTCTCATAGAAATACCATACGGCCTAAAATAAATCCTTCGTAATCAACTGATCATAATGAATCGTTACACATAAATCCTATAATTTACACATCAAACGAAATGTCAGCTCCAGAAGAAGTGTTTGACGAAATGCACTGCAGAGTACAGGTGGCTTCATTCAATTAAATAATATATTACAGCACAATAGTCACACGTCAGCCGTGTTGTGTCGTTTGAACACGTGTGATCAGCCATGCGCACGCCCACGCGGCGACACCGAGCCCGTTTACACCGAACGACAGAACTGACACACTTTAATTATAGTTCAGTATTAATCTGTTTTAATATTTAGGGTAACTATAAGCTAGTGTAGTAATAATTAAGTTAAAATACGTAATTTGTGGTCCTCTCCAAAGACTAGAGTAAAAGGTCTTTTACCCTTGACGCGTAGCTCTCCGTCGGTGACGCAAAGGGAACCAAAGCATATGTCAATTTATGTTTACACGCTTTATATTAGCTTCACTTGTTTGTTTGTATGTTTGTAACCGACTCCTTAGGTCGCTATTTTGACCCACTTCCCGGTTTCCGATTGAGCTGAAATTTTGCATACACGTCGAGTTTGGATGACAATGCATGGTGAGCTAAGTGACGTCATTCTAAATCCAATATGGCGGACTTCCAAAGATGGCGGACTAGTCATTTTGTATACTTTTTAGGTCGAGTAGTTACAAAAGCGTGTTTTTTAGTTTTTTAAACTATTATTTCCATTGAACCGACTTCAATGGCATGGTGAAAACAATATACGATAGCGCAATCGCGGGTCATTTGCTGTTAGTTATTGAAGAGTTACATTGTCTATCTCCAAAGATGTTCATCAGATCCGAAAATATTATATACTTAAACTTTCCCTGAAAGATTTGTATTTAAGTAACGAAAACCCCATCCAAATCGGATCAGTCGTTTCTGAGAAAATCGCTGAAATACAAATAGAAAAAAGGAGGTTCTGTCAGAACCACCTTTTTTGGTGTTGGTTAAAAAAGAGCAGTGCGGTAGACTGAGTCGTGTGCACTCTCTGCTAAGTAAAATAAGCTGATATATTGTTAGTCAGTCGTGTACCTATTTAATTAAAGTCCATCATTATTAGTGAAGAACCTTATAAGGGTTCAATATATGTATAAGGTTTTACATTATTAGTAAACTTCCTTCTAAGGGATTAATTAATTGAGACCTTCAAATGTCAAACAATGGACACAATAGAAAATTATCTGTTAATTCCATATAGGTAACAACAAATTATTACCAGCAAATAAAAATTGCGCTATAATTTTAATTTATGTCCAATTAAATGAATATAGTCCATGATGAACACTAATCACTGACACAGAGAGGAGTGCCACCAATAAACTAGGAACTTTATATATTTTTATTGAACACGTGTGTTCAGGATATGATGAGCAATGCATCGCCACATTAGTTCCATCCATGTTTCAGTATACCGTGATATACTACATACTATATTTCTGAAAGCTAAGCCAATGCTTCTTATATTATGCACACGTAGCCGTTTTACATAGTTCGACCACGTGTATGTAACCATGTGTCCGCCCACGCGACATCGCGCCGATATATAACACCATGCGATAAGATATGGACAACTAAAATCACAGATGGCATGGTTTTATCAAATCCATCAACTCATACAAATATCTTTTTTGCCAAATTTTGTGAATAATATCTAATCAAAATCTTGGTTGATGATAAATATATAGGTAATCGAATCATCGTCAAAAATATTAATAAATCGTACTAATATTACGAAAGTTTGTATGTATGGATATTTTTTACTCTTTCACGCAAAAACTACTGAACAGATTTAGATGAAATTGGGCTTACATAGATTGGGCTTAGATAGTTTATAGCCTGGACAAATATATAGAATACTTTTTATCTCGGCTGGACCCAATTCTGAAATCCAAGTCGGCGAACTCGCGTCTGAACCTCGGAAAAGGCTCCAACGATTTTCATTAAATTTTGTATGCAGGTGGTTTCGGGGGCGATAAATCGATCTAGCTAGCTTAAAAAAAAGCGGTCATCCAGGTACTAATAATAATAAATGACACAGCACTGATAGTCATTTAGGGGTCACTTGTAATGAATGATGTATTGTCTAAATACAATTCGATATTGTGTTAATAAACTGAGGCTAAACGTCATAACACCTAGTCGTTGACACATGTTGCCCACACGTGTGTTACAGAACCCGAACGACCGGCAACCCACGCGGCCACCACAAGCTTTTAAGGGTTAGTATACACTGTAGAATACTCGCAACGCCGACGACTGTCTTGATCTAATTTTCAATTAATGATATTTACATTGTTCGTTAGTCGTTCATACTAATAAAGTACTGAATTGTTATGTAGTAGCGCAAATACCTTATAGTTGTTTGACTGTTACGGCGTGGCTGTTAACAAATGCTTTTGTTACGTTTTTTATGATACACGAGGAATTATTTTAATGAATATTCATATCGTGATGAAAAATGTCAATGGCATAAATTAATTGTAGTAATTAATAAGGGCCTTTACACAACGTCTTATAAACGTAGTCGACTCACAATAATAATAATTATTAGATTTAATTGCGGCAAGTCTGTCTGTCTACTTTCTGCCACACCCTAATACCACTATAAAACAATATAAAACGATCGTGACGTGTATAACGTACGATACGCTTATCAATCGCATCGTGTGCGCACGACCAAACAATCGTACTAGAGCGCATTGCGTCATCGCTTGTAGTAATCAGCTGATGTCGGCCGAGTAAATTGAAACCGTTTAATACCTACATGTGTAGTAACTGTATTGTATACCTATTGCGGGTTACTACTTACCTATATGTACGTATTTATGTCGTTCATGTTTCAATGTTGTACTCGAAAGAAAATTGTTAGTGCTTTGCTGGTTTGGTTTGCTTATCGAATGCTGTTTTTGCTTTCGCAGTTTCCTATAGATTTAAATAGGTTATCTTTAGTTAGATTGCGTAAAATTAGGTTACCTACCTATGACGCGGATTAAATAAATAAATAAATAATAATAATAAATAATAATAATATTCCACAACTATCACACAACGCCGTCTAGTCTCAAGCTAAGCAGAGCTTGTGTTATGAGTACTAGACAACTGATAAACATACTTATATATTTCTAAATGCATACATATTATAGATAAATTACACCCAGACACAGAACAAATGATCATGCTCATCACACAAACATTTGTTCTGGGTGGGAATCGAACCCACGACCTCCGGCATAGCAGTCAGGGCTACTAACCACTAGACCAACAGGTCAGTCAAACCATTAAACCCTTTTCAGTATGTTTTAAATCTGTATTGCTTTATTATAGGAAAGTACGTGGTTGTTAAAAGTGTTATCTTTGACAGGAAAACCAAATACATTATTTTCCTTTGCAATGACCTTACCAAGCTACACTGTACCAAATGAATTGAATTTAGTATCCTGTAGTAGTTCAGTATTCATTTTGTTTGGGTCCATATATGTTGCTATATTCGCTTCCTACGAGTTAAGTTTTTAACTAAATAAACATAAAAAAATAATTATGTTAAATAGGTAAAACGTGCAACAGAGATCCTCTGTTTAAAGATAAATCTTTGAAAAGCATTAACGCATGCTTAGCGAACTATAATTTATAATATTAAATGGAAAAGAATACGGTCGTGAGCAGCATGCGAACCTGCGCCTCCCGGATATCTTGAGTATCCAGCAGATTCAGAATACGGTCGTGAGCAGGTTCGAATCCTGCTCACGACCGTATTCTTTTTCCATTTAATATCCTCTGTTTAGTTTAACAATCCTTTGAGTTGGTACGAGTAACCCAAAGCTTCCCATCAAATAAGTACAACTTTTAAAAATAACCCAATAGATTACCTAAATCGATGCACAACAATAGAGCCAAGGGCGATAAAGTCAAACTGTTTATTTTACAGCCCAGCAAAATGTTCAACAATACAAATGTCAAGACAAAGCTCCTTAGAAAAACTTTGACGTTGGGAACAAAAGGACGTTTCGTTGAAAGTGGAGACGTAAAGGGGGCGCTGTAAATCAATGCTGGCGAATAATAAAATGCAAATGTACAAAGACTTATTGTTTTAGCTGGAAACGCTGATAGAACTGAGAGCATAGCTAGACAACTACTATGTTAGTCAAGACAAGAAAGTACTTGTGAATGTTATCGCTTCAGATGTTTCCTTAACTAAACTTCTTAGTACAATCAGTGTTCGCAGCTGTACGATAATTGTCGTACCCGCACGATAATACGGACGATGTACGATATTATTACCGTACGCAGATGGTACGATAATTTTCATTATGTTATATTAAGTAATTATAGTGATTATTTTGAAAAGTATAAAGTTAATTTTGCTCCATGTAATTAATTTTAGCATACGCAAAAATATTAATATCACATTTAATACGATTTATTCTGCTCCATGTACGATAATTCTACGGTTCTCGTACGATAGTTGTCTTGCTTCAAGTTGTGAACACTTAGTACAACACGAAATAGGCAACGCCTTGTGAGATAGCAAGGACCAAAGAAGGTGTCGCGATTACAGACTAGACCGGTATGAAGTCATTAATAAAGAAATAACTGCTAAGAATTCAACGAGACATAACTATGTCCTTATTGAGGAAGTAGTTTATTATAAGTAGGTACACAAGATATTTTTAATCATCAGCAATGTTGTTAAAGCAATAAAAATTTGCCAAGTTTTCAGATCGGTATCAAATTAATATTCAGACTTGTTCACACGAGGCCGCCGATGTAATTACTTTAAATATCAGACATGATAATTATCGCTTTCTCGTAAAGATGTTAATGAAATGCAAGCAATCAGTGGGTACTAAGTTGCAGGTTAATGCATGCGGTATCGCGGTGCGTTCAGTGCCACTTTCAGTAACATATACTTCTCGGGTCAGTGGAGCCTTGGTGCATAAAGTACCCACTTTAGTACAGCACGTTCCGACATGCTGTGTTTAAGACAAGTAACCTACATAATAATAACTGTTTCTTGCGCAAGTTATTTTTAATAATTCTCAGTATGTTATAATTTGGAGTTGTAAGTGAAAACAAATGCTTTGTGCCGCTTTTGTTTTATAAAAGGAATAAATAAACGTCGTTCGAAGGACGTACAAACACTTCAAAATTGAAACCCACATCGACATCCCACTGTTAATAGTGCTTCAGGGAAACATTTATTTTGTAAAATAATACAAAACAGCCCACTGCATGAATTCCAATAACTTTTAACCTACAATGTGCAGACAATATATAAACCTAAGTTTTTATTCTTAGCTTTCCGATATGTCCATTCATTTTTTTTACCAGACATTGAAATTGGATCCCTCCACGGTCTACATTGTATGTAGGTAATCATGACGATTACGAGTGGTAATGTTATTGGTTGTTCAGCCGTCCAATAATGCTGCACTAGGAGCCTCAAGGTCGGGCGGCACATGCACCATAAACCCTCGTGTTTATCGCCACTCACCGCCTCGACTTTGTCTTTGACAGTAGAGGGTCGTCTTAAGAAATGAACTGAACACAGATACACTTCTGGGAAGGCAAATTTTATTGTATTCTGTAGTTTTTTTTTAAAAGATGCTAATGAGATGATTTTGCCTAAGGGCTTTTACTTTTATCCTTCGGATGTCTAGTTTAAAATATGATCAAGTATTTATTTATCAATGGCACTTTGAATGTTTTAAGAAGGTATTCATTCTAGTTCTCCATTAATCACGCGTTTGTTATGCATTAATTCAATCCATCACTTTCTAATCCGCTGTCATCTCAATATTTGTGCCAACTAGTGCATACGGAAAGGTGACGACTGTATCAAATAACTGCATCGACCTACAATGATGACCCTGGCGAGTTACCAGTCACCGCTGAAGGTTTATTGCTAACGTAGGTGTACTGTAAGCCCAACTTTGAACTTTATTGCTCCAAACCCACTCACATCAATTGTATCAATACTTTCTTCGATAGGAAACTTGGCTTAGAATTTTATTAAGATTTTTTTTTTCGAATGTCCGAAGTTGTTTTGATCATTGGCGTATTATTTAACATCCTACGCTCCGGGAAAGATTTATACCAACAATTTTCATTCATACAACCCGTTTATTAATAACGGACCAGGCGTATAAAGCTGTTAACTTCTACATTGATAATTGCGAGGCAATTCATCAAGTGTCGTTAGAGCCAATCTAGGAGCTATACATTTCTATGATTAGTTTAGTGTCCTGATACGGCTAGACAGGTTTGAGGTATAAGTTAATGGAAAATTGGAAACGCGACAAGTAGCGCTCGATGAATGATAGTAATTATCTGGTAGTGGCGTCGCCCACCAGAATTCCACGCTCATTCCCATTGTAGCGGAACAGTCGGTACTCCCAGTTGTTTATTCTCTCACACAAACTTATGTTTTGGAGTGCGTGACTTGTCAAACGCCACGTCACTTGGACGCAGCACGCCAGCCTACCCACGGTTCATTATTACTTTGTTATTACTAAATGAGAAATACAGTTCCAGAACAATTTGTATTAAGTGGAATTTTTCAAAAATAACAGAACAGTTATGTAGTCATTGCAGTAGGGAATAAAACAATGCTTTAGGGCTGAATATAAATGGAATGGAATTCTCCAAACCTACAACAAATTGTAATATGCCCTTTTGATCAAACCTAAAATCAATATTAGCGTAAGATTTCGTTAGCTTGCAGCCAACAAACTAACACAGTTGTATCAAAAGCTATATTTATATGGGACCGAATGATGAATCAAAGCATTCAGAGATCCGTATATTAATACAGCTGAGACTAGTGTTTCAACGGAACAGATAAACAAGCAATAATACCGCGGTAGGTGCGGACGGTAAACAAAGCTAGGGTCAACGCCACCGCCATTACACTGCACCCGACGCACGCATATCAAGTTATTTCATTTATATTTTCGTTCTGATACAATTCCGTTTTACCATAGTGTGATCTTAAAAGATTACTATCCATTATGGACGAAGCTTAATAACTGAGGGGAGCAGATTTACTCTGTGATGATTCTAGAAATGTACACATGCATATACAATTTATATCACCCTGAAGGCTTAATTTCTGTTAAACTTAATCTGCATGTGGTTTAAAATGAGGCTTTAGTAAAACGTAGCAAAAGCATACAGAATCAATCGCCTTGTGTTTAAGTCACTTCTAACAGCCAACTTTTAAAGTCAACAATCAACCACCACAAATATTTGATGTAGATTACCAAGACGATGATGGACCCAAGTTTAGTAAAGTTATAAATGTAAATATTAAGAACTACGACTGTAATCTATGTTATATATAGTATTAAGCCTTACTTTCTGTCCTCGTTTAAGATGGGAAAATAAATATATTTTTTGTGTAGTTACCTGAGAAAAATTATTGAATGCGTCACCACAGACAGAACAAAAAGTATCGTGGGTGACTAAGTTGATTTCTTAAAAGTCATCGTCACTCACCAATGTAATGAGTAATGACACAGCAGAAAACTTCCAATCACTCAGTACAATGCGTCGATTTAATCCAGGAATTCCCGGGGATATTAATTTGAAGTATTTCGCGAAACATTGGCCCCTCGCTGGGATATTAAAAATTGCAATCAAACGTCGGCAAAAGATAAACGAGCTATAAACCAAACATAATTGAATTGTAATACATTACAAATCTCAATGTAGGTATACAAAAAGGATCCTTGTACCGTGTATTTAGCACTTTTATGTTTGGTGTAACAATATCAAAGTGCCGAATAAAAAAAACGAAAAGAAAATCAGTCTGCAAATCTTCGGACTTCTGGAGACATCGAGGGAATGAATGAAACTAAACAGCATAAAGAGAAAGCAATGCATACTTTTTTATCAATGCACATCAGTAGTCACGCTCTCTATCGATTTGCTTCCTTATAAGAATGAACGTATGCATTGTTTATTTATGATACTACAAGAAGGCTCAATGGAATCATGGAATTAAAACCTATGAATGACTGAAGCAACGGCAATGACGCTAGACGGTGTGTTATTAAGTAGTGAATTTGCAATGAGACCTACTTTCTAGGGTTACGTGACAACTGTGGTTTTAAGAATGAACAAGTATGAATCAATGGAATAAAAAGCAATGAATGGCCAATGTTACGTTGGCTAGTCGTGAATAGACAATGACTATTTCCGTAAGTGGAGAACACGTAAATTGAACCGTTTTCGCTTTCAAGAATTAACTATACTATAGGTATTACTACTGAATTGACTTGTAAAACATATGTCTAACATAGAAAAGGATAAATTATTAATAGAATATTATAACTGATACCAGATCTTACTAGACGTATTATTATGATTAGAGGAAGACTATTCTCTTTTCGCTTTTAAATCAATGGAATTAATAAGCATAGAGCGATAGACTAAAATTAAGAAAAGGGTAGGATAACAAACGAAAACCTGATGGTAAATGAAACAGTCAATGAAAATCGATGAATGACCGATGCCGATGCGGTAGTGAGTAATCACGAGATGAGAATGACTATTTCCGTTCACTGTGGGAATTTAGGTATCGGTTGTGGGCGCGTTCCAGTTCCGTGACCCGCTTACGGTGTACCCCAAGTGTTGCGATTTGCGACGCTGGGCTCTGCGCCTCTGACGCAACTAATGGTTGGGCTTAAACTGATTCATTGTTCATTCCTAGTGCCGAGTTATCTTGTACACGAGCTTACTTACGTAAAATGTAAACTCTAACTTTAGCTATCCAATGTAAATGTTTGAATGTCGTCATATCGTAGCTGCGCGTAAATTTTAATCTGACACATTGTGTCGTTTCTCGAAGTAATAAACCGAATACTGATTTGTTGTTAACGTCAAATAGGGCATTATCATGTTTTCTTTACAACGTGAACTGTGCAGAGGTCAAGCACCGTTAATAAAAATGTCTGACATTATTATTTTCTATAATTGGCTTAGTATAAGCTAATGTATAAAATGTAGGCATCGTATTTCACGAGGCTGATGGACGGGTGTAGAACTGCAATATGAGAACGGTGTGATATTTAAATACGCCTACATATGAAAAGATTTGTTCCAACTAAACATTCCTACACGGACGTAGTATTGAAATCGGATTTTAAATGTATTAGCATAAATTATGTTATTCGGACTGACGTTACGAAACTCCGGAATATATTGAACGCTATGATAATAAAATGCTATTTCAAGCATCTTTAGTTTCTGTGTTTAGAATCGCCTTCGTTCATTCATTTTCTACCAGAAATCCATAGTTCAAATGTATTGAATTTTCATGTTTATTTGTATTGTAAAGATTTACTAGGTAATATATATAATACATTTACATGGGCATCTCTATAATTTTCTAGGTATTGTCTAAATTATGACAGGAAATTTTAATAAAAAAATATAATATGTATCAAATTATAGAAACAATATTAATATATTAATACAATATTATTTATTAAAAAACTAACAATGTTTATTGATGATTCCTAAAGTCGGGTTGCTGAAAATGCCTAATTGGAGTTGTCAACTCCCCAACTATCGTTCCCCCCAAATTTATCCACTCTACTTGGAGTGAATAGATTTCTTCTGGATCTACGTGCTCCATCCTCGGCCACATCGTCGCTTACCATCAGGCGAGTTGGTGGCCAAACTTAGATCCATTTTTCATAAAAAAACCTACCTTTTTAATCAATTTTTTTTTTCTACAAACATGTGCCTTTTGGAGATCAATATATATTTTTTCATTAAAAATAATAAAAAATATAATAAACAGTTCCGCTGACACAATATAATACATAATTTCAATATATTAATAAAATTAATGGTCATAGGCATTGACATAAGACCTAATCTCGAATAAAATTAAACAAACGATTATTTTGAATAAAAAATCCATTTATAACGATATGGTTTAACTTTATCTACAATATCTATGAATAATTTAGTAGTAATATGCATTTTTTTCCTAGCCTACTCATAGAGGAGTCAGTGCGTCATTCAGGAAATTGACACAACAATTAAGTAAAATGGATAAAAATAATTTTCCCAGTTATCTAAACCACCTTATGTAATATTTATTTCAATTTTATCTTCGTATAAATAATATCGGAAGCCAAAATCAACAGTAATCAATCAATATCATAATCACCTACAAAATATTTTATGTCAACATCAAAAATTGGTTACCCAAGTATCTAAATAATCAATTTCCTAAAAAGAATGACATTAAAACATTAAATTCGGTAGCCCGCGGGGTTAGGCAGGAATGTCGTGGTAAGAAGGCGAGGGAGGGGGGAGGCTGGTACAAAAAACCCCGGTACCTGCGCTGCCGTTGACCTCAGGCGATTAGACCCGGTACGGAATACGGCGCCTAATGTAAAGGCTTTTTGGCTTAGGCCTGTAAATTAATTCTCATTCAGTACATAAGTACTTATTCATGCAAAATTTTTCTCTCAAACACTAATTATCTGTAATATTTGAATCTAACACGTGATCACAAACGAAGAAGGCAACATATTGTAGAATTTTACCCGAACAATAATCCCATAAAGCGTGTTTCGATTCAATAGCTCCATTTACGTGCATTACCTGTAACAAACACAAACACTACATTAGCTTTGTTCACCTCCTCTCAAATAGAATTAGCAAAACAATTCCGTTCATTAGTATCACTGCAAGTATCAATACTGTGGTAATTTGTACTACGCTACGTTCGATCGTTTGTAGTGTGTCATCCTTTTTACTCGCATAGTGGGTTAGTGAGACAGCAAGCATTCGAAGTACGATCGAAAGAAAATTCGTTATCATACCAAGGTTTCAGAAGTTGTAAGAGCTGTTTAATATTCGGTGGACGTACGAAGCCCCCACGTCCCTTCATGGTAACTTCCTGTTTAGTTCTGGATGCCTGGTACCTACTGGGTGCAAGTTTCGATAACATTGGAGATACAACATAGGACTATTTATTTGCAGCGAACCCCACTTTATCAATATGATTCAAACGCATCTATTTAGAAGAACAATGGGAAGTACAATATTTTCTATATAAACATGAAGAAATTAAATCGGACACTATACCAGAGAATGTATCTAAAGAAGACGTTGACCACATCGGAGATGCCGATAACGAGTCAGGTTACAAAATATAATTGAATTAGGTGTTATACAAGCTTTATATATTTCTTCTATTATTTATATGGAATTTTATTTTTATCGAACTCAAGTAATTTATAGTTTATTGCTACATTACGAAAAATATAACTCTTTGCAGAAAATGTATCATCGTCATAATTTTATGTTTAGCACAAATACTACATAATAAACGGAAAGCACATTAACAGGCAAAAAAAACTGAAACTGTTGGTTTTTCACAAATTTTGTTTACTATCAAGCTGATATGTATGACTGTCGCGTACGCCCTGATTGGGGTCAATCAAAGCCGAGAATTTTTTTACCAGCAAAATGCACAGTACAACAATTTTATTTTTTACGAACTCTACAATATTCCCGTGAGGAAGATTCGATAACAAAAAACAATAACGGCCCACAAATAAATAGCACATCGTTGTAATTGAAAAGCTATTTCCACAGATGGTTATAAATGCTCAAACCTAAAAGTAAACTTTAGTAGTAGTATCGAACTGTTTTTTCCCGATGTAAACATTGTGAAAACAAGCGCAAACGGGTTTAAGATCGAGATCTTGCGTCATCTGTACCGAGTTGTTTGGAAAGCCACCAACACAATCGTGTCCCAGTCTCCGATTCTCCCGTTAATCCACTTTATTTTAACCTCCAGTAGTGTCCAGAGCGTGTTCAGATCGTTTCCTGTTGTATTTCCACTCAACAAGCCAGTTAGAACATACCGCAAACTAACACCTCGCATTTGTCTTGTCCGGTGTCTTCGTAGGCAGAAATTTATTGCCTTCCTATTCGTGTTCATGTGATCAAATACCGCGTTCTGCAGCTTGATATATGTCGGTAACAAGTTCATTAGTCGCCGAGCTAATTTTGTCTATCAAAAGGATACGAGGGGAAGTCATTCATTCATCAAAAAAAGTAAAGCCTAAAACTTTCGGTCTACAAAAGAGAATATTTCTGGCATTATTCTTATTATAAACACTTTAATTAGATGGATGTATTATAACAAAGCTTTTGAAACACAAACATTAATGCATCATACATTTTCTATTTTCATATTTAAACGTAAAGGACATAACATACGTTTGATCAAACTCACAACGTTTATGGCACGAGACTAACGATCCCCTGGATTTAAAAGGGTGAATACAAGTTTGGTTTTCTTATAATTTATTGTATCCGGTTTTTGGGGCAGGTGGCCGAAATGTACAGGAGAGGTACTCAGATCAATAAATCATGCCTCTATGAAATTATTAATTGAAATACATTCAGCGATGATATTTTACCTTACACGGACTTAACACTTCGATGCGTCTGCATTTATTACTCGACTTCAACGCAAGCATAATTTGCAAGCGCAATATGGAAATAATAATAATTGCATTGCGGTTTTTAGTAATAACAACTTTTTGCTTAAGTCTTATATTAATGAAACGTGCATCTAGCAAAAAGATTATATATAGATTAGATTAGATATGGGCGGGGCGGGCATTCGTTTATTGTCTACGCAAAAAACTTCTATTTATAGAACAACAAGAAGGAAATCTGAACAAAAAGTTAAAACATAGGCAGCGGATATTAAAAAGAATAATCTTTATTCATGACGATCCCAAGCAATACAATTGGTTGTTTCACAGTTTCACATAAAATACATAATTAAAATGGTAAACGTAAAGAATTCAAATGAAGTGTGACACTTCAAGCCAATAACTTAGGCAATCAGACAGCGTATTGAGCAAAATATACGAAAATAAATGACCCTAATTTTCAATTACCCGTCATTCTGACGAAAGCCATTTTGGGCGCGATGCATTATTTCTATGTTCTAAAATCAAATTACGCCGGCTCCGTTGTGCGCCGGCGCGGTAATTACAGGCGCTCGTGATTAATGAGCAATCAGACCCTTGCCGGATTAGGGTTGGCCTCTTGCTCCTTTTGTACAGAATATTCTAAGGCGTCCAAGTGCCGGGGATATCGTCCGAACCAGTTGTTTTGCTTTCAAACTTTTTGGAGAGTTAAATTAGATTTATTATTTTTAAGGAAACTTCGTAGGTACCTGCCGTGCCCGTAA
Source organism: Xylocampa areola (assembly GCA_935421205.1). Lineage (NCBI taxonomy): Eukaryota > Metazoa > Arthropoda > Insecta > Lepidoptera > Noctuidae > Xylocampa > Xylocampa areola. The sequence goes on from OW285204.1 coordinate 18,131,668, forward strand.
GGTATATTTTTAGATGTGTCAGCTACCTTTTCACAAGTTTAATGATCTGCCTGTTGCATATTATATCACTATTTCTTTAAAAATATTTGCGAATAACTATAAGAAGCCCTTGTGTTTGTGTCTTACCTAAGTCGTTCTAACGCGGGCATGGTTATTTCAATTCGATCAAAACCAAACACAAATCACTACAGTTTTTACTGCCTCAATCTATAAATAGTGTTACAGATACAAAATTTAACTCTTTACTAAATGCAATTGCTAATGAACACGTTTACTTAAAACATTAATCTTAATATACTTTAAAGGAACGCAACGTGCTGTATAAAGACATATTTAACTTAATAATTCATAGAAGTTGACACCCCTGAATCTCGGCTACCGTTTTCTGTTAGGAGAGCTGGGTTTCTTTTGGTAAAGTAATTGAAGCTTTATTCCTTTGTGATAAGGATGAATACAAGGTGTATGTTGGCGTATTGAAGTTTAGGACTGTAAGCCACGGCATGTCACTGTGCCTTAGCTTTTGGACAGCAAAGAGAGCGCTTTGAGATAGTCCCTTCAACACTCAACAGATGAGCCTTGCTGTGATTAATTTCAGTAAGGTTTTAAAAGACTGGTTATTTGGGGAATTTTTAACTATCATAAAATTGGAGTGGTTGTTAAAAACGTATTTCCAAACATAACCTAATTTCTAAATTATATTTCAGAACACTTCACTCCCGGCTGAACTATGTTTTGATAATGAATTAACAATGTTTTTAATTTGGCAATCAACATTTACAATAATCGCCTCTATTGATTTTAGTTCATTGAGAAACACCTTTTTAATAGGACATTTTACCTAACATAATTTTTTTTTATCTATTGAATCAGCAGAATTTCATACCACATACATACAAGGGAACACTAAAATTGCACGCACACATCTTGAAAGGCAATTTATGTATAAAGTCAATGGTTTCAAGTAACCAGAGGTAAACAATGGTTAGTTATTAAAGTAATTGAAGTAGGAAACCTACGTGGTTGTTATTATTGTTATTGTATAGTGTTGGGAATCTCGAGGGGTGTAACTGTGTACTGCGTTCGTAGGGTGCTGTGCTGATGAAACAAAAAGATTTGGCAGTTAATGTAGCTGAGAATTGGCGGTTTAGAAACTACTGATTGGAAGGAGGGGTGTGCTATTAAGGGAACAACATTTGATTTCGAGATTTTAATAATGAGTTTTTAAGAATTGTAACGTTGAAGTGCCGAAACTTCTAATTCATATTGTAAACATGTTTTTTGACTTTATGAATAAATACTACAGACCTGTGTTGAGTAGAATATGTAGCAAGACATCTATCAAATAAACAAGCATAAACACTTTTAAAGAAACGACTAATAATGGAATTAAAATTAATTTATGACCATTACCCTTCAACTTGCATCTGATAAAAATAATTTTATCGAAGGTGTTAAATTCGCATCGTAATTGCCAATTAAACATTAAAATTTTCACTTTAACATTATATTAAGCGATGTCGTTGATTAAAACTATCAATCAATTGCGAAATGACCAATAAAGTATAAAAGTCGATATTATCTGGGCCCCGCCCTTACGCGCCCCTGCGACACTCGGCCCTCGTAACCCAATATGCGCGTACTGGGGGGTGGAATACAGTGATATAAATCTACTAGATGGAATGTTAACAAGTTTTTTACTTAGCTTGTGCGAATTTGGAGTATTATTTAAATTAATTATATGCATTAACATTTATGATGGATAAAAATTATGATAATAAGGAGTTTATTATTGTAGTTATAAATGTTTGTGGTAAAAAATTCTGTAGTGAGCACGATTTGAAACTGAACGAACCTCTCAAATAAATCTCCAGGTAACACATAGCTGTGTTGTATATCTGTACAAATAGGGGTCTTTCAGTAGGGTGTGTGGTCAGCACGACATGAACCGCCGAAGGCTATTTCTCACCAGCTTTCCTGAATATTTTATTACTGAAAGTGACTCTTCGCATATTTAATTTTGGTTACGGAAAATTCTTATTGGATCTAACTTATTAGATTTTATTCCTATGTACTATGTAATAGGGGGGTGAATATATAACTTTAAGGTAGGTAACCTTTTTGTATTTGATCACGTTATCTATCTATACAAATAAAAAAGAATGAAATTCTGTTCGTTAGTAAACGCATCACTTGAGATGCGCTACGTCCAGCCTCGGACCCAATTTGGCTATTTTTTTCAAGATAAATCTTTGAAAAGCATTAACGCATGCTTAGCGAACTCTAAAGTTACAATATTAAATGGAAAAAGAATACGGTCGCGAACAGGATTACTACTAAGCCATCAGAGCGCCTGGAGTATTTATCCGGGAGGCGCAGGTTCGAATCCTGTTCGCGACCGTATTCTTTTTCCATTTAATATTGTAACTTTGGCTATTTTATATTAAAAATGTTCGAAATATTCCGTATTAGGATTTAATGGAAATAAAATTTGTGGTTCCTAATTTTCCTGTGGTTGCTACTTATTCTTATGTACACTAAATAATTCTATCACTATTTTATTTTTCGCGTTGAATGCTACTGTGTTAACAAAGAATGGCTGATATCATGTAAATAAAGAAATTGTCGGTATGGCTTTCCATGAAATTCAGAAAGGGCTAAACATTGAAACGATGTAACTCATCTGATTCAGCACACCCGCATATTTGCCACTCAAAACGAGAACTCTCCAATAAGCACGATCTAAAATATGTTTCTTCTTCAACCCGTGGTCATCCAAAGCTATGTGCGGTCTTCTCCATACCACTGATATAGTATCTTCCATAATTTGGTATGCTTCTTAGTCCAATTTCAATAAAGTTATTGTTTTGAAAACAATAATAGTTTTCTGTGAAAGCATTAATTTCTAAAATCTCCAATCAAACAAACGCGAGTCCAAGTCTCGATCTAAAACATACTCAAATTTGGGAAACTGTTTTGGATAATGAGTCGTTTGCTTTGTATGTATTTTCTTTTATATTGCATCTGTTTGTTTACCAAATAAAAAAAATAAAAAATACAATCGCAAACATAGCGCGCACAATTCGGTCACTATAACTCGATCGATAGTCGCCTTCCCCTCGAGATATTTACCATCAACTCGTCAACATAAAACTGGGAATGAATCAAATCAAACTCATTATATCAGCAGTGTTCACAATGGACGCACTAAAGGGTTGAGCTGCATGAGTCGCGTGCCACACACGTGTGCACATGGATTATGCTAATTTAGTATTCTCTACGGTCCACTGGTTTTACTTTAGTAGACTAGGATGTCTGTGGGCGAATCGACGCGAGAGTGGACAGCTGCTGATAAAATAATTTTAATTTGAAATCTGGGTCGCACTCATACAATTACGACAATGTTTTTAAATGCACGGATGTTTATTTTTGTTTAGGTATATGAAGAACAAAAAACTGTAGGCTTTATCTTGAAAATGTCAGTTCGTACTTTTAAATACCAAAATGTCTAAAAAAATATTATAGAATCGGGATACTAATAATGCAACATGCTTAAAAATTGAGGGTACTGTAATGCAGGTAAATTTATTTTAATATTACACATTGTTCTAGGGCGTCTATTAATATTGTAATTGGATTGAGATTGGTATTAATTTCGAGAGTAACCCCCACTGATTTTATTAACAAAGGTTGGCTTAGAATTTGATTATTATCTATAGCAGCAATTTAATCATGTAACTAACACAGTAATAGCGACAATTTTGATTTAATGTTAACTGTCAAATTCGACACACACAGATACTGCAACAGCTATTAATTTATCTCATTTAGAATTTAATTGTTATGCTTCAGATACCCAATCTATTACTGGTTCAGCAACAGTTTAGTCGACGAAACTTGATTAATAAGCCTTTAGTACGTGAGTTACTACCGCGCGTGGACACGATCAACGCAACGAAATTATCATTTATTCCTAATCTTAACCTACGAACTTAATATTGATAAGTGAGTCATAAAGAATATTTGTTTAAAGGAAAGGTTAGTGCCGGTGTATTCTTCTATGTAGGTTGCAGATTACAACACAGAATAATCTCCATTCTGCAAATTTCATAATTTGGTACAAACAACCATTGATAACTTTTCATATCGATATCGTTTTCACAGTATTTCCTTTTGAAATCTCCAATCAACGCAACAGATGGGGTCCATTCTCGACGGCTTAAGAATTAATAACGAAAACAAATTCGTGAGAACCGCCAAACACAAACAAAACAAGCAACCTACTATTTATTTAGGTAATACGCAAAATGCGTGCGCACGTGCCGACAGCACACCCCCGATCTGCGAACCCTTAAAAATAACATACCACGTAACAAATCATTTAGTTTTCACCCTTATTATTATGAAAATAAGAGTGATGTGTGATGCAGTTGCTAGGGCTGTCAGAGACATCGCGACTTGCCTTTAGTGCAGAATTAAATATCATTGTTAGAGAACCTCATTAATGCAATATTGAACTCACGAGAGACTGAAGGGATGGTTTTATTGTGTGCGAAATTGAGTAAGTAGGTTTTAAATTTTTCTATTGTGATTTTGTGGGGGTGGAAATTTACGAGTTACTTTTGAAAAGCAATCGTACGGTGCAAAGGTAAAAATTTGGATTAAAGTCGTTCATAAGTCGTCGTAACAAATCAAACAAATAAGTGTTGTTATTAAACAATTTTTGTTCGGTTTAAAAGCACACTTATAAAACTTCAAAACCCACGCGTTAAGCATTCGGCGATTTTATTAATTGACGTGTCAAATTGCCCATTACAGTCTCTAATTTACATGATGGATGACATAAAACGTGAACGAAAAAAAAAAACAATGAAAACATCTCAATTATCGATAATAACACGTTGACAAATAAAGACTAGTTTACACTGTGCACGCGATTGTTTAAAGAAGCTTTGCGATTACGAACACGTGTCACCGGTCTATCTTCTTTGTTTATGTAACTTCTGAGAAATGTGTTCGTCGAATCTTGTCGTACATGTATTTGTCTTGACGTGTTCTGTGTGTAATGGATCCCGTGGTTTGAACTGTCAGCTGTTTTAAACTAACACTGTTCAATGTAATTCTCTCTTACGATTTAGTAAATAATTAAATATTGTTTCCTAAGCTCGACGCTGACGTTATTTTTTTTTTACCTTTACTATTACAACATAGAATAGTCACTAATAATATATAGAAAAAAAAGTTGTTATTATCACATCGAAATTATTATTTCTCATCCAAACAAGAACGGTGCAATTTAGTACTCAATCAGTCGCCAACATAAACACACTTAACTACCCACATAAGAAAGGAAATAAACAATCCATATAATGATAATTTACTCGTACTTTTTTGTACGACAATTACAGTACCTACACCAACGCGATCGCGAGAACGAGCCAGATGGTACGGTATCGATCGTCGGCCGAGTGCGCACGGCCGACCGGCCCTATTATTGTTTAATCGTAATCTCGGCGCACGATTAGCATACCCATTGTGCACTACGCACTATACACATGTTGTCGTAATGAATGAGTGACGTCGTTCTGTAAAAAAGCATAGTGTTATTAAAATGTCGCAAAAAACGTAACTGTACTATTACTAAAGATTTCGGTAAAAACCAAAGGTTTAAAAAATATGGCTTCGGTTATTTATTTGCATTTTGTACGAAATATTTTAGACGAAAATAATCTGATCTCCATATTAATGCTGCTCGCGGTTAAGATAACGATTTTAAATACGAAGATATCGAGAAAGCATTTTATTTTTGGACATATTCCTGATCTTCTCTATTTAAAATATTGAGTTAATTTGGAAATACCATTAGCATCAACAATGAGATCTATTGAAGAAAAATAAGTCCTAGACTTGGATTAGTAAATGTTTATATTGTGGATGAAGAAAAAAAAAAAATATAAGATCTTTACGAGTTGGGATTATCGTCTCCAAAGTTGAAGTCTGAAGAAATCAAGAACCAATCACTGCTGAGGAAGATAGATATACTTAATATTAACTAATAAAATCAGTATGTGTAATACCGTATAAGGTTTCATTTTGACCTTAACATTATACGAGCGCGACACAGTAGCTTATTATGTGGCAAGCAATCGTTCAGCGATCAGGGCTCATTATCAATACTGTCTCATTATAAGCAAGGCCATTAGACTAGGCACACCATGCTACCCAGAATTCAGAGACTTTACAGATTTTAAAAACGTCTAATTACGTTCTAGAAACCTGTAAAGCTAAAAGTATTATAAAGCATAATACATTTTGCTATAAAGTTACAATATTAAATGGAAAAAGATCGCTAAGCATGCGTTTATTCTTTTCAAAGATTTATCTTGAAACATTTTGCTATATTTTTGTAGACCGACATAAAATATCTAAGTATAAAAAAAAGTTTACAGACATATTGGGAATATTAGTCTTTCTGAGAAGGATTAGCGAACTGTGGATAAATGTAAAGTGTGCAGCGCTTTTGCTTCTAATCATATATTAGGAAGAAATGGCGATAGATGTTTAACCAGCTCTATACCCGAAAAAAACATTATTGTAAAAGAAAATCGATAACCGCTAATACCTTTCAAAACAGACAAGCTCTTCATGAAATGCATTTCATAAAAGTTCAGAGCACCCGCAAAGTGCACGGATAATCTCATAATCCATCGCTCGGTCCGCAAACAAACGTACTAAAAGGACATAATAAGAAAATAAACGAATTATTACTCGCAGCGCCGTTCCCACGAGGCGACGTTTAGCTTTCCATGTTCCAATTCAGGGGACTCGAACGCTTTTATCTTTTATAGCACAAGTGATAAAACTATCCTAATTGGAACGAGCTTGCAGAGAATTTAGGTCATAACATTTTCCTGCATCCTTGCAATCACCTTCATTGTGTTGTTTTAGCTAATACATCCCTTTCTAATACTATCAACCACCGAAATAAACAGTACGAACTTATAATTTTTTTTCCACACCAGTAAAGCTTTTTGTGTCAAGTGTTCAAAATATTTTTTTAAACCCTTACTGATCAAAGAGGTAAATTATATTTTTCTTTCCTTATTTCTTTCATACACAGATGGGTAAGGAAAGATTCAGTAGCTGTGCAAGTGGCGTTACGCAAAGCCCTTGCCCCGCGGGATACGTTGTTCAAAGTTAAATTGTTTTTACGCGTTCAGTGCCCGTAATAAATGGAAGTTGGAATATGTTGCTGCGGTTTTACTTCGGAACGTACAAGATTTTATAATGCATAAAATCATTACTTATGAAAAGTTTTCAAGGATTTCTGTTGGGGTACAAACTGCGAACGCATCGAATAATATCTTCGTATTAAACTCCCATCAAAAAGGTCAAATAAAATGGTGTCTTAGCTTACAAACGATCTAAGGGCCAGGGCTCACGGTAATCCTCGAAAATTCGGCGAAGGCGAATGACGGCGGACCTCGGCACGACGACTAATTGCGAGTCTCCCGGCTTGATAATCCGTTCACAGCGGGCGGGCCCCAAATTAAAAACCCCCGGTTGTGTCCAGCCTTGGATTACCGCTCCCACGGCACCGTTTCACCCCTAGCGAATTTTTTAGGAGCAGGCCTAGCTTTTTTGTATAAGAAAAGTCGTTCTGTACATCTTGAAGTAAACCTGCCTAAAATACTTAAGCTGATGCCTCGCTCATTAGCAGACACAATAGATTATTATTGTTACAACGTATAATTCTGTACGTTGCTGAGCCGAAAGGTCCTGGCTAAAACATTTCGTAGTAAAGTTCATTAAGAGCACTGCTAAGATTTCGATAACGAATACCTACTATTCGTTTTGTAATACCCTCTGTTGGGTTTATATCCTTCGAACACTACTTACCATTTTTCAATCATACCTACAAACCCCATTAAATCAAAAAGGCATTAAGACTAAAATAACACAAACGTTAAATCTTCCTTGTTAATGTCAGGTAAGATCTTTTAGAAAGCTTTGGATTACGAAATCTACAGTTTTCCGTGTTACTAAGGTTTGAATGCATTGGAGCAAGAACTCTGCTTTCAAACACGAGTCCCAAAAACCGAGGGTGAGAAAATTCAAAAAGTTTTGGCGAGAAATTCCAAATGCCGAGATGAAATAGTAATTTATCAAAGGATTTTGAGTCCCGAGGAGCGGAAGTGAAGTATGGATACATTGAATACCCTTTATCGAGAATTGCAGCAGTGTGCCTTATCGGAAATACCGGGAAAACGGCAAAAAGAACACTTCGGGGCGGGAACACAACCGGAATGTATTTAAATAATTTTCGCTTTGTCTCTATTGGCTTTATATCGCTTCGATCAGGGAAAACACTTTATTTAAAAACCAACAAGCTTTGATTTGAATATCGTATTTTCTCTCCAAGCTTACTTTATTTTTAACTAGTGTTTAATATTGATTACTTTACGTCTAGACTTTCTTGCAGTCATTTAGTTCATTCGTGACCAACTAATTCATGCATTGTGTTGACTAGACCTTTTCTGTTTAGTTAATCGAGTATATTCTTGGAATAACGTATTAGTAATGCATGAAGCAACCACGTAACTGTAAATGCAGACATTACGTATTCGCTAGTATGGACAGATAATGAAGATAATGGTGATTTATTCGTTGTCCTCAAGTCGACTTCACACGTTAGAACGCCTAACACCATTACAAAGTCAGATTATTTATAATCCCATAACGGAGTAATGTATGCATGGTGCGATGTACGCCTAAACGAATACGCCGCTGCGTATTAATATTCAAATGGCCTTTGGGCTAGCAGTGTATGAGATCCCATGGTATTAGTCCCATTAACATTGCGGTGCGTCGGTCAATAATTGTTGTTATGTAAACACAACGAACGTCTGCAGGTTGCCTTTGACTAAATATGTAATTATTAATAAATTCGCACTACCTCTGGTCGCGAACAGCTGCCGACTCGAAACTAATTTCATAGAACAAATTATTTTTATCATAAATAACTATTGAAACAACATGTGTATCGTGGCAATTTAACTTAGGAATAGATTAAGAGTAGCACTCTTCTTATTTTTCATCAGAACGATCGTAGCCATTTCCTTCATAGTATAGAACAGCTGTTGTAAAGGTTACGCCCGTATCCTTGCACCTGCGCTCCCCCCGAGATCTTGCCTCACCCCCTTTCCGCTTAATTACAATCCTATTAACGAAATCGACTCGTCGCCTTTCATAGTCCAATTGACATTTAGGGGTAACGGGCGTCGATTTATATTTGACCGTCCATACTTCCTCTGCATTATTTAGCATATATTCATTAATTATTCATGGCTTAGATGGATTGATAGCATCGAATGATTTTTAAACTTAAGAGCACTGATAGAGCCGTAAGATAACAACACCCCGTCAAATACAATCTACGGGCTCGATATTCGTGTTTGCGATAGGTTAGATTCGTCGGTGCACGTGCGAGGGTACAAATCCACAAAGCGTTCGTTTTTTTCTTTCATAGCGCAAAAAATCCACCGACAATTACGAGATTAGGGATGAAATGGAGGGGGCAAAGTTTTTTTTCCTTTCAATCGGTAACCGTTGGTCTTTTTCTTTCGTTCGTCGTTTCCCAGTTGGAGAATGTTTTAATTAAAAAATCTTGGGTAACCCGGGAGTCGGCCGAGTAACGGTAGTCGCGGTTCGTAATTTGTATGAAGTGAGACTATAAGTCAGTACAATATTAATCAAGGTTGATCATTAACTTGTACTGCTTGATCGCGCAGTACAAATCGACGTTGTGTATTGCGGGACTGGTTTTTAGAACCGAATATTTATTTCTTCAATCGAGAAATAATCCGATCTGATTTAAGGTTTTTGCAACTATCAGCAGGTATTTCAGGGGATATTAATCGCAGCTAGGTCCGGAACAGGCGAACAAAATTGCGGCGTGCATGACAAGGTACGCGAAACAGACTAACGACCGGCTTGTAGATAAGTGCACATAATTTCGCCGCGTCCGCTTAGCTTGCGGCGCACACGCACGCGACGAGCGCGTCAGTCGGGAGCCGAGCGGTTCTACCACAACACCAATGAATATAATAAAAGAAATTAACCTTAAGTCTTGGGAAATAAGAATGAGACATATGAAAAATATAAACTTGCAATAGAATAATGAGGGACAGACGCGAGACGGTCTTCTTTGTGTTCACTAATTTCTGTACCGTTATGTTATGGAAACTGCTTCCGACTTAGGTATTGTCGATATGAGATTGTTATGATATTTGAAAGACAATTAGTTAAGTAGAATTCTTCCACAGTGATGTTCATGTTAGTGCTTTCTAGTCTGGTACCTAGATACTGGTGTCAAAGCACATTTATCTTTTGACATTGTTAAACTGCTACTTTTAATCAACAATCTTTAAACTCGTACTTATGATTAGATTTTGCCGTGTTTATTCGTTTTTTGGGAACTTGACTTTGTTAAGTTCAAACAAATATCCGAGCAAGGCTATAATAAATACGAGTCTACAGTTTTCAGTATTTCGGCCATAAATTGTTAAGGAAACTAAACTACTGCAGTAGGTATCCAGCACAGTAGCGTAGAATTACTGGACACGGCACCAGCCAAAAATTCCTGGGTGCTTTCCCGGATTTCCCGGCCACCTGCCAACCCTAGGTGCAAGAGCTAAAAGATGTTCAAGATAAATCTTTGAAAAGCATTAAGGCATGCTTAGCGAACTCTAAAGTTACAATATTAAATGGAAAAAGAATACGGACGCGAACAGGATTCGAACCTGCGCCTCCCGGATAAATACTCCAGGCGCTCTGACCACTAAGCCATCTCGACCTCTGCTCACCACCGCTAATTCTTCTTCCATATTTTAACACGTCTTATGGCGACGTCATTGCTATCAATTCAGTATCTATACAAGTGACCGAACCGACACGACCAACTTTGCAGTTAATACAATGTCGTAAAGAATGCAATTACCTTAATAATTCAAGATAAATCTTTGAAAAGCATTAACGCATGCTTAGCGAACTCTAAAGTTACAATATTAAATGGAAAAAGAATACGGTCGCGAACAGGATTCGAACCTGCGCCTCCCGGATAAATACTCCAGGCGCTCTGACCACTAAGCCATCTCGACCTCTGCTCACCACCGCGAATCCTTCTTCCATATTTTAACACGTCTTATGGCGATGTCATTGCAATCAATTTAGTACCTATACAAGTGACCGAACTGACACGACCAACTTTGCAGTTAATACTGGAGTATTTATCCGGGAGGCGCAGGTTCGAATCCTGTTCGCGACCGTATTCTTTTTCCATTTAATATTGTAAATAAAAGAATAATATTGTAACTAAAAGAAGTTTAATTACCTGCTTTAAAAAATCTTTGATACTTAAGAACTAGTATTGAATAACCATTTCCAATGTATGTTTTTTATAGTTTTTTTTTTGTACTGGATTTCACTGGCCAATTTACTAATCTGTCTCAGGCTAGATGCGTATCTCAATAGGCTGCGTCAGTCAATCGGAATTGGATTGTCTGCCCAGTGATCACCGGTATTGATCGGCCTACAAAGTGAACTCTAATGTGCCACTGGCCTTAATTTTTTATCGTCCTTTTCGTCCTCCATGTCACCCCGAATTTAAATTACAAAAAAGTTTAATTATAATATTTCATATTAAGAATCGAAGGACATTATTTATAAAAACTTGGTGTCACGATTCCATTGTCGTCATAAATCCTGGAACTATTAACATCGACACTGATGGTAGTAAATTCAACGTTGCGACGCAACTATACTAATGTAATGACACACCAGCTGTAAAGCCGTGTCACTAGACTTCGTCCTCACAAAAGACGAGGCATCGATCGGCGGCCGACGTTCGTGACTATTGTTCGCCGAACGAATGCACCACCACCACCGTACATCTGTTTCGTTCCTTTTTCACTCGCCCTGCATAATGAAACCGACCCATTGTGAGGAAAAACATCCACAAAAGAACACGCACTTTGGCGCTCAGCCTGTATTTTATAAGAAAAAATAACAGAGGGCCTCCAGGCCTAAAAGGTGGGCGTAAACGCTGTCGGAAATGAGAAAGTCGATGCAACTGTTATGACATACGCTGTTCGTTAAGTGTTATTGAAAATAAACAACCAACCGTTCGCGCTTTAACGAAGTACTTCCAGAAAAAAAAAGTTTGTAACGTAATATTTCTCCGTTTTAATTTTGGTGTTTCTTCCACAGGCGAAATTACTACGTAAATATGGGAAGTTCCTATTGTAATAATTGGAGTAACGTATTGCGAAGTTTTATGAATTTTAATAAGCAAAAACCTCAGCATATAAGTCATATTTTGAGAGTTGTGACCGATTCAAACAACAGTTGGAACAATATTGTGTCAATACTGCAAAATTATACTCAATGTCAGACAAACAGAGGTTCGCTTTCTTTTGCAATCATTATATTTTTCTGCTCATAAATATACACAACAAAAACCGCCACTTTTACTTGCATGTAGTTATTATTAAAGATAACATTAGCCTTACACAATTATTATGGCACCATTTGCCTGCTACCAAACAGGTTTTGCTGGAAACTTGACATATTTTCCGCAACACCGTCCCCATTCACTCATCTGAATTTCCTATATCATGAAAATAAAGCAAAAGGCGTGTGCGTGATTCTGTATTAAGTTTAGCTGTATAAGATCCTCAAAATATACACGTAACTGGTAGACCACATTAACGTGCCGCCCGGCGCTGTGGTAAGCACTGGCTAACTGAAATTTAGCAATGAAGGAGTCATCATAAAAAACCGTACATTATAAATGCTGGCTCAAATTGTGTTCCCCCGGGCGGAGCGCCTGCGCCGACGATTAAGTGCACTTAATTCCGTCTAAATGTTGCCCGACGGGGAGTTGCGAAGTTGCTGCCGACTCTCTGACTGTAGGGTATAGTATATAGAAGGAATTCAATCAGAACGTAACTTGTCTGAGGTGATGCGAGGTTGTCACTTCTTAGATGACGTAACATGATGATGACCCATTATCGACAGGTTCCTTGTAGATGCTTGGTAATTACATGATCTATGTCTTCAAGGCTTAACATGCGAGTCTTGACGTATTACAATGCAATCTGTAGTTTTTTTTATATTAAAATAGCAAGTCCGACGTCAATCATTTACATGCTAGCTTTTTGTTTGTAAGCCATTCGCAGCAAAAACTCATCTGTGCTAACGTTTCAAACGAGCGGGAGGGGGCTGAGGCAGCCCTAGGGCTTCGCCAATACGGTGCGGCTCCCTCGCGTGCGTTGCGGATCAAAAACTCCACCATGTCAGCCTAAATCGCTCCTACAAACAACCTGCGGTATTCAGATGCATATCGGAATGAATTACTGGTGCTTAGTTACCGTTTAGCGACGCTTTTTATGGGTTCTCGTTTATTGATAGTTCTTGCTAATAAATGAAATGAGAGCAAAACCTTTTGTGCCGTTATGGAAAATTGAAGCTAAGCGCATGTATCGATTTCTTGCTCCAAGTTCAGCCATGAAATTAGAGACCTTAAGAGAACTTTGAGCATTTCTTAAAGAAGTTTAATTTTTTACGCTAATTAAAAACGATTACAATGGACTATAAAAGTCAATGGACCACAAATAGCTAGCTTCTTTAGCCGCCTTACAATTTAACTCTGCTATGATAGTTTGCGTGCACTGACTTGAGAATAAGTCTCGTACATTTTAAACTGTCTAAGCCGCATCAAATCAACACTTAACTATAATTGTTATTCGGGATAGACAAGATCTGAAACAATAAATCAAAGTGACACAAAAAGCAACGTTGCGTCCACTAATCTTCCCACGGTTTTATTCTGGATCACTTTTTGTGTTACTACGTGAGCTAAGTTGGCAATCGCGTGATAATATGTGACGACTATCCATTTCAATTTCACACTCAAGTCGGTACGAACCGTAACTCTATGTCCCGGTAATAAAGACAGTTGATTGCGTCACTGAGCGTATGAAAGTGACGTTCGCGTGATTCTCAACATCCGATGATACTTCAAATTGCACTGCCTGTTAATTTTCTGATAATTAATCTATACTCATTGGGGAGTACGTGGGATTTTTTGCAGCGGTTGATACCATGTGTATTATCAAGCTATTTTAGGATTTGTATTGAAGGACATACATCACAAAATCGCTCTTGCGGATTTTCGTATATGATTGATTATTATTTCACCGACAAAGCTCACGAGACTGCTTGGATTTGCGGAGCGATACCGTCGAGGGCAGGTGTGAGATGATAATTTTATGTTCGTCGATAATTTAACGATAACTAGTTAAACATACTTTTTACTTGTCAGTTTTTGTATTCCTAGCACTTTTTCCTTTAGTCATAAAATGGATAGCTTTCTAGTTAATCGAGTTTACCGTGTGGAAACCATAACATTATGATAATATGTGTATGTATAGCCCTGGTTTCAAATGCAGCGGCAACGATGCATTAGTGGTAGCGGCGCAGGGGTGGCGAAAGGGCGATGACAGCAGTAATTTTCCACTAATGACAGGGATTTCTAGGTTAAATTATTCACATGCAACCTTATTTTAATCACTGCGACAAAGCTAGATTAATAAATTACTTATATGAATTCCATTAGAATTTTTAAATGCAATTATTGGTCTAACATATCTAATAATAGTTCAGATTTCGGTATTGGAATATTATGCGTTTAACTAATGCTTCGTTACCACTGACCATAACGGTAGTAGGCAGCACGGATGCAGTAGTCATGTGCCGACAAACATGCAAATTCACTTAGATAAGCAACTCTACACATAAGTATTGTACGTCATTCATCTCCACATTTTCTATGCAATATACTTTTATGGGTTTAAATACCGTTTTCTTATAGCCAATAAGGTCGCGTGTTCATTTTATCTTATGAATTAAATAAATGGTTAAATCATGAAAAAATATACGATATTAAAAGCTTATTTACATAAGTATTTTTAATGTTTATGACTACGCTTACTGCCCACATCTTAAGTGTTGTAATAGAGATCAATGATGGCGGCAAGACACCATGGAATCGACATGACTATATTATTAATCAACAGTATTAATCTGTGTGAAAAGGTGAATACTTCGGCTTGTTAAGTATCGGTACCGATACAAAATGTAATTTATTTATTTAATAGTTAACGTACTCGTACATTAAAAATTATTCACGGATATATATAGGTCTTCTTCTTCTTATCGTGTGGTTGATGAACAACCTTGTTTCTGAATACAAACCACTCTTAGGTCTTTGACATGGCTTTACACACCATCGAGAATATCTCTCAGGTGTGCTGGTTTCATCACGATGTAAGTGTTTTAAACAAGTGATAATTAATTTATAATACGCACATGACTTTGGAAAGACAGTGGTGCGTGCCTTGGATTAGAACTTGCGACGGCTTTCACTATCAAGATGTACCTATAGGACAAACGAATGGACTATCTTAGGCTTCTTTAAAATTTCTGAATTAATTAGGTAGTACTACTTCTACTGCTACATGTAGTAACTACTAAACTCCGTTTTCCCAGGCTTGTTGCCAAATCTTATCGAAAGATCTTATAAGAAAGCGTACAAAGTTCTTTAGTCATTGTAGTTTTAAGTTCTTTAAAACTGTATGCAGTCTAGTATCTTAGTTATTGTTCACCGGTTACTACTCACGTGCATATTGGAGATTGCCCGACTAGTTTCAAACTCGAACGGAGCCCTTAGTCATGAGCTGAGTCCGCGGCTATGTCGCGAGTCAGAAGAATGTACGTGAGTAGTAACCGGTGAACAATAACTAATATGAATATGCCTCACGAAAGTTATTATACAAGTCTAGTATCTATCAGTAGGATACATTTTTAAACGTATGTAGATCAAACGGTTAATTTCTTTAACTAATTAAAAAAAAAAAAAACACATTGCCCTTTAAGAAGAACTTTACTGGACGAGAACCTAATAAAAAAGAAAATATACTTTTTTAAGGATTTCTTAAGAAACTCCCTTTCGTTGTTGTCAGTCAATAGTTCGGTTGGCAGAACCACCCACTGCGGCGGGTGCGGGCGGCGCCGCGGGCGAGTCTTGTGATGCCACCAGACGTCTCAAGTGTCGAAGCTACCTGTGTTCTGCTCAGCATCGTTCATAATTAATGGTGAAGGCATTCCTACGATCAACCCCAACGACTTTGTTGTGTAACTATGTATGTATACTGTTAATGGAAATACCGTGTTCGGTTACCATAAGTTGACTTTGAGTGCCGGATTTCGCCTTATCAGTCTTTATGAAATTATGAAACTGTGTCTGAGCTATTTTCTTGAGAGTAATATTGAGTAAAATAAGATTACCTTAAAAAAATACATTTCACACACACTGTTGTTTGTTCAGATAAGATTAATATATATATAGCTGGTTTCCATATTACTAACAATAAGGCAAAAACAATATTGTGATTTCTTGAACAATCAGCACATGTTGATGGACACGTGAGACTTGTGAGTTTGTGACTTACGTCAGCCACTTATCATTAAAGCGACAACAGTGGAATTATGTAGGACATGATTTTCTGTAGCATCTAGCTCTGAAGCTAAGTCCTGTTCAAAAGAGAGTGTATTCGATAACATCGTCTATCTAACGTTTCTTTCTGTACGTGCCGCGAATGTTTCAGACCCTTTTACAGCTTTACAATGAAATTACGTTGCACCTTGACTTTCATTAACCAAATACGTCACGTTCCTCGACGGTATTATCGCACTTGTATCTTAATTTAAGTGACGTATAGACAATGAGACAATTATTCATGGTTTATATTCAACCGTGAGCACCACTGTGGGATTATCACATTATCGTGAACCCAGCGACTCCGGTGAGATAAACAAAGTAATAGTTAAGGGTCCGGAAGAGTCACGCTGTGCTCATAAAATTATAAAGATTTCGAGTACACTCTACAAGTCCTCAACCCGCAGCGCAAACACACAGTTATACCAATAATGCGGGCGTCGACGTGCTCTCATTAGAAAACCGGACTCTCCAGATACGAACGTAGATACGATTTCCATCGTTGCAAACATAACCAAAGAAAAATTAAAGATTCTTGAGGAGTCAGCGACATAACTGTCCAAGTGTAGCCCGAGGCGGTGACAGTAAAAACTTCAAGCCTGCATCGTGAATGCCATCTGCAGAGCTCGTCAGGGCATGAGCGAGCGATAAAAACGATCGCAGAGCGCATGCGAATATCGCGTTACGACGCGGCCATACCAATGGCGACGAGTGTAGCCAACAAGAGGATACTTATTTTACGTCCAGTAAACGTTCGTGCCGATGCTAAATGTGATAATGAACCCTCACAAGGTAATCACTGACGCGTGTTTACGCATGTATATGAAAAGAACACGAGGTTCAATGGCAACTGAGCGGACGCCGAAAAAACATTACATAAGGCTCGCTCGGCAAGGTCAATGTCGCGCGGAACAAAGATCGCGAAAGTGCTCCAATGTTACGTAGGCAGCTCTCGGCTCGCTCGGATAATTGCGATGTAATCGGCGTAATCCATCCACGAGTCTTGTTTCCTTTTACGGCGCGCGCAGCTTGCGGCCGCATAGAAGAAACAGCTGACCGACGGCACGCGCTTCGAATGCATATTAATGTCGCAACCGTCGCAAAAAAACATGTATAAAGTCGAAATGCTACTATGAAATATCGAACCAGTTTGAAGTGCAGGCGCCTCAATTATGCAATCGTCGTATGTGGACACAGGACAACGCATAAATCAGACTACTGCTTCGGAGTCATTGTTATAGTGTAATCGATTTCTGTTTTTAACAACAATTTATACTTTGTTTTTCGCGTCAAGGTGCCTGCAGGGTGTGCTTCCATTTTAAGCATTTGCCATAATTGACCGATGTGGCAGCCTACTTTATCTTCCTTCCTTTCTGTTATGTGACCGGTGAAAACAGAAAATCGTGTCATTACGTTATTTTATACTATTTCAGTTTCAGAATTCTTGTTCTTAATTTATAGGATAAACCTGAGAGCTATTAATAGGACCATAGCTTCATCTTATCGAAATTACTCGGTGAAAAAGCCCGAGTATTTCGTCATCGGGTCTATAACAAGCACGTTTGGCGAGGGCGCCGTTCTTGTCGGAAGAGTAAATAGCAGAATGAGTTCATCGCAGGGATCCTCATTGTCCTGTCCAATGAGTGAAGCCATGACATTTCTCCCCCGCACCGGCATCGCAGCTGCCCATCATTACGATAGGACAATAGAAACTGTTCTATTGGACATTTGAAAGACAATAAACAATTATAAGTTTACACCAAATAATCTTCGATAAGCTCGATGTTTGCAAACACTTTCTTTTGGTGACGTTTCGTTCGTTTTATCGCAAAACAATAATAAAAATTTATAAGCCTATTAGTATTAGGGCAGCTGTACACTGACGGGGCACGTACGCACTACTAATGGACACTAACGCGATAACTTTATATCCGTAGGGGTGAGCAAGGCAACTGCGACGCTGCCTAACAAAAGGACGTTTGAAATTTCTCATTGATGATCGCAGATAATTAAATTGCCTCCCCCTGTGCGAGATTATCAATGTCCTTGAATCGAGTTGTAGAATTTTTTATGAACTATTTTATGACCATCATCGTTTTGATTAACTCTCTCTTTTAAATAGCCCTCATGTTATGAAAAGTTGTGGTGTCAATTATTTACCTCTAGGGTAAATGTAGGAAGTTGTTGGTAAATAAAAATAAACCTATAAAATAATGCATCCAATCGATAAGCGGACAGGACCTCATATAAAATCTCTCTCGCAGGCTGCACCGGGCGCGGCGTCGACGCATTAAATTCTTCACGCCACATTATCTAGACACGTGATATTTCTAGAACCAGCCTGTGTTAAGCAGATGTTCCAGGTCGATGACGTTAGACCTTTCTATGTTGTCGCGTGCCCTGACTTATGCACATGGTGTTGTTATTAATGCGCTGTTAGCGAAGCACCCAGGGCTGTCAGCACTGGCATTTTTTACGAGCTTTGTCTAACAAAAGCTTAAATAAAGCTATTTAAATGGTGTTAGAAAATGGAGTGTGGTGCTTTTGGGAGTAGTGGATATGGTATAGAAATGCTTCTTTTTATTTTCGAGTGAGGGGTAGGTACTGACCTAGTGTAATTCAGTAAGTTCATCGTAAAACTAAAAATAATAAAAAATTCTTTGTTATCAGATTATTCACACAAAAAAACGTTCTAATCATAGCGGTACATAAACATTAGAACATTGACTTTAACCAGATTTCGTCGTGTTTTTAATACAATCAGTATCAAATGCTTACATTCTGGTATCGTTATGATCGTAATTTTCCTAACTTCCGACCACTTAGTGCTGGTGACGTTAATGACGTCATTAAACCTCTCGTAAGTCCACTTTAAGATCACGTTAACGTCACATCACGAAATAAACATACGCACGTAATGGTGTCCTCTCCTTTGTTTCGAAATTTGAATGCCATAAGGTTAATGGAAGCACTTCATAAGATCGTTAAACTATAGTTAATTTGCTATAAAAAATTTAGACGATAGCACACAGCATAAGTTATCTGAAAACACTAAAAAGGACCGTTTTGAACATTAAATTATTCGTGTCAATCCAGTATAGACCAACTAAAGTAAAATGCGAGAATGTTCTGTATCTTTTACTCACTGGGATAAATTAAGATACGTCCAATTTAAATTAATAGACGTCAAACTAAAATGTTCGTACATTTTCGGTCGACATTGGTATTTTAAATTAAAATCGTATGGAAATTTTATTTTAACGTATTTTAATTTTAATTCGACGTCTCTTCATTATTGCCGCCTCGCTAATAAAATATAGCAAAAGCATAATTTTAGTTTAGTTTACCAATATTAGAATCGACGCTAACAAGTCCTATGAACCTTAGTTCCAGTTATATAGCACAAAGATTGTTAGTGGCGGAACAGGTCCCGTAAGTTTCCACGTTAGGTGGTATTCCTAAACCGGCAGTCACACCTGCTTGCAAGGGGACCCGAATTCCTTTTGTAGGGTGCCGGACAATGTTTGTTATGAACTACTATATATCATTATAATGTATTTGGTGACGTTTGTTCCTGCGATAATCACGTTAGGATTATATTAGGTTTATAGTATGTGAATGATTCATCGCAATGTTCATTATTAGATTAGATTATACTGTGTAAAGTGCTCTGGACAGCAACGATTATCAATCTATTTTATTTTCCTTTTGGAATTTGGAACATAGTTTTTAATTATGTAAATTTCTTTAGGTACTCAATTCCGCTGATATTCGAAAAGATAATGAAGGATAATTAATTATTCATACAGCATTTTATTTTTAATAAAACTTTGATTAGCAAATTAAAAATGATTATACACATCATTAAGATTGTATAATTTATGTTTTATTTTATTAATAACTGCATGTCGACAGAACATGTTACATGTTTCACTTCTTTCATAAATGTCGAATAAAACCTCGTTGCCTCGTTGGTCTGGTGCAAAATACATTGCATCACGCCTGTATTCCCCGAAGGGGTAGGCAAAGGTGTACACAGTTTGTGCACCCACATTTCACCAATGCTCTGTCATTAAGTCCCATGAATAGGTGGATACCCTATTGCCATCTACCGGGCACAATTCCAACCTCCGGGCTGCTACTGAGAATTTCTTAACAGAAAAACCCAGAATCACTGCCCGACCTGGGAATCGAACTCAAGACCTCCTTCTCAGCAGTCGCGCTTGGGGCTACTAGATCAACGAGGCAGTTTTCAACAACTTATCTAATACTGTATATCTTCGATAGTAAGATTTATGCAAACTGATGTTTCCGTGAAATAGAACTTTATGTAATTGAGCACTTAAATTTTCCCGCGAGCGTTCGCGTTGGCACCGTTTCATATTCGCGATGATTTACTTTCAATTCAATATGAAATACTTACTTGTGAATTTGTTCAGTAATAGAATCTTCTCAATTTTAAATATGTATTATATTCATAATATAAATCACATTCAATATTATAAATGTACAGATAACAAAATTATTCCTTCAATTCAGAATTACTTAAAATACTTAATAGGGTAAAAATAATCTAATTACAGCTAAAATTCTACCGCTGAAAGAAACTAGAAGTTAATTGCATCGTCAGTTTTTCATATGCGAGATATAAATATTACAAAAGCAGCAAACTCCGTTGATATTGCAGTTTATCAATGGCTACTTTAATTATAAAACGAATAAATAGCACACAAAAAAGCAAGCGGAAACTTTTTCTAGATCATATTTATATAATTTCCATAATAAACCTCCGCAAAAGGAAGACGACTGATGATATCTATGACAAAAACAGTTGGTTAGCGTGGTATGCACAGGTCGGGCGGGAGCTATGCGAAGCGAGAACTTCTCGGTATGCAGCCCCAGCACACCCGTACGACGTCGAGGGGACGACCGGCGAACTCGTAATTATAAACAGGGCGAGGTGAGTCGAGGTGTCGAGATATCGCGATAATATCGAAACGTTTTCGTTTAACGTTGCTGGCGGGTATTTAATCGCGGAATTTAATAAAATGGTCAAACTGGGCGCGGGGAACGCTGATTTATCGTGGCCGATCGCAGCGAATATCGATACGGAATACTCGACCATATCGATTCGAATGGATTTTTTAAGATTATCAATTTAACGTTCTGCGCTTTTTTATAGTGGACCAGGCAAATGTCCAGTCATTTTTTGGTTCGAAACAGACAACATATTCTACTTACGTAGGTAAGGACACATTAAATAGCGGCTTGTCCTAACTATGAACTTGAATAAGCAATTTGAGTCATCATAAAGAATTTAATCGCAGCAACTATCGAAATAACGAGTTCAGATATGAATCTAAACGCTTCTTTTGAAGAACAGTCTACGATTAAACTGTTCTTCAAAATATAAAGAAGACCCGAGTAGGTGTGTAGTCAAATGCTTAGTAGATAGGGAGGTAATGAGTAGGCTAGACGGAACAGATTTTAATGTTATTTTAGCGTTAATGAATCGGGTTTCGTATTGCTTGAAACACCGACAAGTTTTGTTTAACAGTCCTGGAAATTTTCGTACAAAACATGGATTTTCTATCCGTAAATTAAATGAAGAGTAAGCAAAGTACAACCACAGTTGTAGTTTCCTATTTTGTCACTGTCTCAGCGCTATGAGAGGAAAAACAATGGTCATTTTAATTATTTAATAGTAGTCCGTAGCTGGTTAGTCGTATCAATATAGAAATTTGTTTCCACAAGTCTACGTAGGAATAACTAGTGCATAATAATTGAATGTGCCTTTTATTTATTTATACATATCTGCCCTTTATGAAGCATTTTCTTTGGACTCGGCTATTTGAAATTCTATCTTGCTTACATCCGGTAGAATTTTTGCTATCAAACAAAAAAGTTTGTTAAAAAAATCACACTGCTTCTACCTCTAAAGTGGAAAAAACGTATTACAAAAGATAAGCACACGTTTTCACACGGTCCTGTTAACTCACAATGTAAAAAGAATCTTAAATTATTATTTTTTCATAAAATATACCTACTATGTTAGTTTATATAATCCAATATTTATTTGGGCGTTCACTAATTATATGCGAAAACTGTCAGTTCGGTATAGTTACTCTATGTAAAGATATGAGATAAGAAATTAATTTAGTAGTTTCATGTTAACGTCTAACGGTGTTGCGTTTCGAGGTAATTAACAAATACCTTTAGTGGAAGAGAAGGGGGCGAGATGGCAATCGTAAACTTGGAGCGAGTTCGAAACTTCGTCTGCCGACGTGACTGGGTGATAAAGCGAGTGATATTCATGGGCGCCTAAAAAGCACTTGGGTTACGAATTGTCAAGTCAGCCGAACAAATGACAATGAGCGTGAAGAAGCAAAATTAAACAATGATTTGATGTTTGAAAAAAAGAATAGGGTACCGACAGGGGTCCCGACATTCCCCACATCGATAATTTAGTGTAGGTTTGAAAATGTTAATCCACATTTTCAATTTATAGAAATAACTCAATCTTCATCAATCATGCGGATTATTTAATTTATCATTAGGTACTTATTAAGGAATAAATATGGCTACAATTAGATTCAAATAATTTTATTTTAGGGCAAATCCTTATATCTAACATTAACTTTTTTCGCGGTAGGTAATTTCGATCCGCCGACTTTGACCCGAACAATACACTAAGGTTTCTCGTACAATTTGAACGATTCCTTGACAAACAATGAAGTAAAGAAATATATATTAGCCCCAGTGATGTCCATTGAACGATCCCCTTTGCGAACGCCCCCTCTTGGACGATTGCATCGGAAGCAGTAGAAATGCAGTGGGATTATGCAGCAATCTGCCATCAGAGGGCTCCCCCTCCTCCCCTTAAATGTATCATGTTGCCAGGATTAATTGGTGTTTACCCCCGCGCCTGCGGGCAAATATTCTCGTATTATATCACGTGAAATAAGACCGATCTAATGCCAAATTAATAATACACCGCAAGATGGAAACGTACAATTTCGTGGAGTGCTTACGTCGCGTGCCGGGATTTCGGGAAATGGGCACAAAGCTTCTTCAGGGTCGTCGTTAATCCAAATTGGTAATTTGAGAACAAACAAAAAAGCAAGCCAGGGTTGAGATGTGGTTTACTTCGTTATTATTTTACATCAATCAAGACAGTGACAATACAAAATACAAGAAATAAACAAAGAATGTTTCAATTTCTTTAGATAAAGTGTTATGTATATTATATATATGTCGCAGATGGATGGTAGAATCCGCTGTTTTACAAAACTGCTAGCTGATTTACAAAACAGTACTGTTTTATAAAACAGCTGAACGACGTTCAGCTGGATTGCCATTACGATACGTTTAACAAAACAGCTACCCACCTTTAGACGTAATACAGAATGACATATCAACAGTGGGACAGGTTTGTTTATTGTATAGGTATATTAAATGGATAGTCACCATTCAAGTAAAAAAAAGACACTGTATTCTGATTTGACTTTCCGTGGCTGGGTCGACGAAGCCCCGCTTGGCGGGGCTCCTATTTTTATGTCTGTAAGGTTAGAAAAAACCTCTTCGAACCTAACCTATCCATGTCGGGATACACGTAACTCCCGAGCTCGCTTCGCTCGCTCATGGATCAATTTCGTTTATTTTCTTTCATAATCCCGATATATTGTCGACTATTATAGTGGTTTAGTATTTACGTCATTCAAAATTTTCATTTTTTTTTTTTGCTATTATCAAGTAAAATAATGTTATGTTATTATTTTTAAGACATACAGAGCCATATGCGACAAAATTTCGAACTAAAATCAACAATCTGACAGTTATTTCACACTGTTTTACATAATCTCTGATCGTTGACCTGCTGCATTGATAAACGCAAAACGTTTATTCAATTCTGCGTGTTATAGTTCAGTATAATAAAACAACTTTTAACCGGATTAATCGCGTGTATTATTGGTTTTTTGTTTTTCCTGACGTTTCGAACACTTTGCAGCGTTCGTGGTCGCAGGAGGCTGCAAAGTAGTAATACACGCGATTAATCCGGTTAAAACTTGTTTTATTATAATGTGTAGTGATCGCGCAAACCTAAGATATTACTATATAGTTCAGTAATTATGTAAAACCGCTAATTGTCGTTCAGCTGTTTTTCATAACAGTACTGTTATGTAAATCAGGTAGCAGTTTTGTAATACAGCTGATTCTACAATCCATCTGCGACATATATATGACCATAATATTGTAGGTATTTTATTTATATGTTCGGTCCCTTCTGAACCACAATTCGCTGTAGGTACAGATCGCAACGTCTCAATTCAATCATATCCCGTAGTTATCAGATCGTTGACCGCAGAACGAGCTATTTTCTGCCTGTGGTCGATGATGATATATCCGTGGAACATGGAAAGTAAAATAGTCACACAATATTTTGTATGATTAAATGGTTTTGGCACTGATGAATATGCTAATGCATCTTTCTTCCTAATTATGTATATTAGAATTTGTAAGGCGCCGGCTGGCGAGAATTTGTGGCTCACTAAATTCTCTGTCGAAATACGAGGAATGCAATTGGACAATACGACGACGTCCGTTTTGATAGATGGGATCCAATAAATTGTTGACTTAGCTGCCTACATGCGAAGGGCCTTCGAATGCCTTCACGCTCATGCGCATAGATAGCTATGTATAGCAGGTAGGTATAATAGAAAAAGTACCTTTTAAAACGAGATAGCTCTTTATTGCTTCGGATTCCGTGTAAAAAGTTATTTGAAGAAATGAGAAATGCTTAGCTTCGAAATCTCACGGCTTATCCCCATATTTAAATAAAAAACAAGTATTGTTAAACATCAAGATCGAACAAAAAAGGGTCACTATTCAATCGCGAACTGAGGGAAAATTATAAAGTCTTGGCACCTGGCTTCAAGCAGAAAAAGCTGGATTGGAAAAGAAGTCTCTTCACCAGATACAGCGACGTGCAAGGTATTCCTAGATACATTCTCGTTGTTCATAGTCGAAAATCGGATGCAATATCTGACTACCATTTCCCGGCGGGATCCCCCAATGGTATTCGGAAGACGTCTCTCATTGTCTGGCTTTACTGAACATAACAGTAGCTATTAGGAACTTGAAACAATTTCATTGAATATTATCTGGATTTACGAACTAACTGCATAATACCTATTGTGAAGGTCATAGCTTACTATATAATTATGATTAAATTCAAAATTACAGTTAAAAAATTTATGACGTTCTTAAAGCTAATAGTGCATCACAAAAAGTTGTTTCGACTAATTTCACGATTCGCCCTCGTCCGTCCTTCAAATAAAAGCTAGATAAAAACAATCACGATTGCAGTCTAAAAATGCAAGGATGACGTAGCGGCGCACACGTCGCTTCAGGCGTTTGTATTTGGTAGACTAATCGTTCATAATTTAAATAATAACCAAGTGTTACCAACGAATCGTCCGCCCGGATCGCCCAGCCACTCGCTAATTGTAGAACACGTTCAACCTAACCCTAAAATTTCCTAATCGGTATTTAAATTTTTAAACGACCGTAATTGACAAGGATCTGTATTACATACAAATCAAAATTCTATATGTATACGCTTAGTGGGAGTTCTACTGGGAAAGATGGTTATCGTACTCTTTCGAAACAAAGAGATAGTTGACCATTAAAAAGTAGTTCGTGACATGTGTACGAGTCAATTACAGAATGCGTGGGTAGTGAGCAGTTGTGTGTCGTAATAAAGAAGCTACAAAAGTTCTTAAACTTACATTTTAAAAGCTACATATAAGGTATTTATGAGCACAATAAATAATCGGATCGCCATTAAATTTTGTCAAATGTCAAAGGTGAAAGAGACTGCGACAACTGAAGCAGGTGTGTTCCGGCTGCGCAGGGGCAGCTGCACGCTGACGCCTTTATAAGAATACCTCATAAAAATTATAATCATGTATCGATTTTTATGCTATGAAATATATTTATGTAATTGCAGCACTAATAGTAAAAATTAACCAAAGTTTTTAATTGACCTCTCGAAAAAACAAAGGATACATTTTCTGAGAATGCGTGCGAATTGTACCTACGTGGATTCGATGCGGTCAAAAAACTAAGAGAGAATTATAACCCTGCAAGGCAGACCGTCCCAAATCGTTAGCTATTAAATTCTTTAGTACCCAAATCAGAAACAATTGATATTTTTTATCGAATCAACCTACGTTCGAGAACTTTTATATTACTTTATTACGTCAATAGGATAAATAAAATTTTAACAAACTGGAAAGTTCCATGCCACAAAGTATGGAAACCGATCCCGACATTCATGACTATGACGAATTTAGAAAATATTTTAACTGATGATCAACCATCCGGTTGGAAAAACCTCAAAACTGTTAGTTTCCGGTTAAAAGAAATGATTATCAAAAAGGTCACGTGAGATCCTTTATGATATGATTTTTTTTCTCAGAATTCAGAGTTATTATATTTCATAAAAGGTGAATAATAATAATGCCGTGCTTTAGGGACATTAACCATCGTAATGCGAACATCGTCTCCCCAGAACTTTGTGATGCTACACAATTTAGTTTAGTTTAACTTGATTCATTATTCTCGTTGTTCTTGGAGTGTGCCTATAGGAGCCAACCATAACATAAATAAAAGGGTTTTCTCATTTTAACGTTACACGGTTCCGGCAGTGAGTGAAGACTCCTCACGTATCCATTCGGTCACTTAGAGTGGTCCCGACGAACCAACCGATAATTGCATTAGCGAGAAACCAGTTTGTACATCACATGCCCTTTGACTGCACTGATTCCTTATGACGGGTAACATGAGAAATGCTCTATGTGGGCGTAAAAATTAGAACTTGTGGTCGTAGTTTGGTGTTCCAAATTATTAGCAATAGGAGTCTTACTTGTTCACATCTGTGTTTACTTAGACTTTTAGAGTTACTTTATCAACATAGTAACAATGTTTTAATATCATGAACCGTCTATAGGATTAATGTTGTATTTTGCCCCGTTCTAAAGTTATCCAAAGTACCGTATACGTTCCAGTTGGAATTTATATATAGGAAGGATGTGGTTCCCCAGTTTGATAAAGCTCATTAATCACGCAATTAAGTACCATGAAATATGTGCAAATGAGGTTTCTGCTCACGCAGTTCAGACAAAAAGTTGTGATAAAAGTTTACCTGTTCAAAATTATCTTGTTTAACTATTTGTTAGAGCAATTACCAGCATCAGAGTTTTTAGAAGTAGTGTTGCTAGTAAAGAAAATTGCCTCTAGGTTTCTAGTGCCTTATGTGATTTTACAATAGCAACATTCATCAATAGAACGTCACGTCACGCGTCCGTGTAAGTTATAGCCTTACCATGAGTTATACAAAGAGATCTTAGGTCCCAAGTCAGATAAAATTACTGGTTCAGTAAAAAATATTGGTTACCTTGAAGGTACAAGAAGTGCTCGTCAATATTTCAATTCCAAAGTAAACTAACGCAGATAATACCTGATAGGTTAGTATTTTCCAAGGTTATTTACACTGCACGTTCACTAAGCCTAGACTAGTTGGTGTACAAAGACTTCACTTGGAAGTAGAAACCACAGAATAAATGGATTTATATTGTGTAGAAGCTATTTGATTTCTTGTATGCGATTAGCACAGGACCGAAGCAAATGGCATATACCCAACAGTGGGTTTATTGAGAGCTGTGGACGCTGATAAACAGTCAAAAAAGTTAGTTTTGAAAGGAACAAGAGACAGTCGCACAATGTTCGACTGTGGTGGTATTAGGTCAACTAATAAAATTATTTGAATGATAATGACGACACATTAAAATTTTACGTCTAAAGAATTTTTGTATATTCTACATCTTTGATCTAAAGATATCATATATAATTATGTTTTTGTGTAGTAGTGATTTTGTGCTATAATATATGGAGATTATGAATTCGTGAAATGACGCAACTTACAAATTATTACGTTATCTGATAATGAAATTGTCTAGGTATTCCGTCATGATCCATAATAAATTATTTATATAAAGAATTGGTCGTGTGTTTTTAATGTCAATGTCTACCTGCTTATCACCTGATTTATAGAATATCAAATAGAAGGTTATAGGCTTTTTAAGGACAGTCTTATTTTAGCGTTTGGCGTAAAAAAAAACACTATTCTCAATAGTCTAATTTGATTAATTTATGCTTTGATTTGATTTGATAGAGACGAAGATGAGATCCCTCATCGATAAATTGTGTCGTGTACATGGCCAAAATTCACCGTCGGCCATTTTAGGTAGGATTTAGTACATACGCAGGCGTCAAACACAGAACAATAAAAATATAAATAAACAATAATGAAAGTTGAACGACCACGGCGTTGATGACTCAGTTTATACCTGACCGAACCTGTGTCGTTTTGTTAAAAACTTGTCTGTGCCATGATCATCACAAAGACAGGAATTCCGTATCATCTCCGGCAAACATTTTTCTTATTCTTACGATTGCAATTGGACAAACTTTACGAGGTCTAGGTCCTTTGTGTGATATAAGGGTAGGGTAGGATACTTTTGTATACCTCCATTCACTTTCAATATTGAATATTAATAAATGCATGCGTGCTGGTAATAAGGTTATTTTAATATGTTCTGTAGTTAGTATGTTCATGTTGTGTTCTTTCATATTATTTTTCGCTTCCATGTCAAACGTAGAACGTATTACAGCAAATTCCCTTATATTTGTTTCAGATTTGGTTTCATGTAAATTCATCCGATGACCTTAAAATACAATGCAACCTATTCCAACTTATTCCAATAAACATAAATCCTCGTTCAGTTTTTTAAAACACAATTTCCAATTCCAATGCTTTTCTGATCGTTAAGTTTTTACTTGCATTCTACAAGGTCTTAAACTAAAAGGTGGACTGTTCCGAAATTCAAATCAAATCACATCCACCGTTCTCAGCCCATAAGTCGGGGCATGCGCAACGGCTGAGGGCCAATGCGCCCGAGCACGCTTCTAATGACAAGGGGGAGGAACGCGCGCGGGGAGAGACCGACCGGTCGCGCGATGCAACGCGGTAAGTATTTGCCTCAGTTTTGTATCCAGCTGATTTGATAGAAAATAAACAGCTGATTTTATGGATACTAGTGAACATAAGTGAACTCACTTTCACAAATACAGTGAATAGGTACATTGAATGTAATATCACGTATTTTTTTCTTTTTTGCATTTAATACCGCATTGACATATTCTCTAACAGAAATTTATATTTTTTTAATTTACTGTAACTACTTATGTTGTGCATTTTAAAATTGTACAACTTTACTCACAAAAGAAAGCGTCGCATGTGAGGACAGGTGTTAACCTCACTTTCATCGCATTTAAATATTTATATAAGAAAATTTATATTATTGAAGAAACAAGGTCTTAAAATTGCGCCATTGAATACTGGTGTCGTATATAAACAGTAACGTACCATTGCGCGCCCGGGAACCCGTTCGCTGTCCCCCGGCACGCCCGGTTAGAACTCCTAACTTTTTATTTTACAGCTCACCCTTTGTGGCTTAGGCTCGCGTGAATGCCCTACTACCTACCGACCGGCAACAAACTTTGTTCCTTTTCTAAGGTGCTTCCACGTCACTTGTTAAAACTTTCGCACCAGTTCGGTAGTTAAAATAAGGCAAAAATAAGTAGTAACTTATATTGCTGCTTGGGTTTTATGCTATGGTAAGCTATGAGTAGCTATGTACTTTTAGTATACATAGTTTATGAAAGTATCAGTTTGAATTGTTTTTGGCACGATTCCTTGTTTCTATAAAGATTTATTTCTTGAATTATATAGGAGTATTTATAGTAAGTATCTACTACTTCGTTCATTGTTCGCATTGTATTATTTCATCGATAATACTAGAAAATATAATATCAGCATCACAGATTGAAGTTCTATGGTGCCCATTGCCAGAGCATCAGATTTATAATATTATGATTAAAGTTTAAAACAAGAAAATGGTGGATGGATTGTGTTAAAGATGATATAGGCAGGACTAAAGGGAGTGACTACTGACATAATGGCTGATGTATTTATGTATGGAAAAAATAAAGTACCTACTGCACCTACACCAAATAAATTGGATAAGGCCAACAATCACAGTTGCTACGTTAGAATTACAACACAATATCGACCAAATGAGGATGATATGATAAAAAACACCGAACGATTCAAGTGTCCCTTATCGATTGTACTCAACCATCGATAAAGTTTTATACATTGATATCCTAAAATGATAGCGTTACTAAATTCCAACAAAAATAACACGTAGTGTTTGTAGATAAATATCTATGTGATTGATTAACCAGTACTTGCGAGGCTTACGTATTAATAAAAACAATACGTGTAGACTATGACACCAGAGAAGCGACATTAAAATTTTACTAATATGTAGGTGTAGTATAGTTATGCTAAATTTACAATTATCGAATATAATATATACAGTAAGAGACTAGAATAACCGGATTAACTGTTGTCGTAATAAGCAGGGTTAATTAAATGTACAAAGAAAAGGGATTCTTTTATTCTCTGGAAGAACTTGCGTCGTCCGCTATGGGTTATCTGTCATAATGTTAGTGTTTATTCAAAATATCAAAAACCAAATTAAACAGCTTATGTAGTAAAAAGAAAATAAAAATACCAAGTTTAATATAGAAATTGGAGATACATTTTGTGTAAAAAATTTCTTAATCTGTATACTCACGAAAGTATAAAATTGTACTTAATAAGAATAATATTTCTTTTGTCTTTCTGGTAATTGGAGAGTCAACGGATTAAGAATACTGCACTCATAATCATGAAATCCTACTGATATTATAAACGCGAAAGTTTATATGTATGGATGTTTGTTACTCTTTCACGCAAAAACTACTGAACGGATTTGGATAAAATTGGGCAACAGATAGTTTTAATCCCGACTGGACCCAATTCTGAAATCCACGCGGGCGAAGTCGCAGGCGGAAGCTAGTACCTAATAAAATTCACTTAAGACAGTCATGCCAGTTCAATATTATTTAACATATTTAGTCATTATTATAAATGTATAGGTAACTGAAGTCTGGATAATGGAGTCTCCACTGTATAATCATTTATGGAATCGTATTTATATGAGCATAAAAATAATTAATAATCAACATCCGAATGATTTTGATCTTTTTCCGTACCAATTATGGAATTTTCCTGTACTTTCCTAATAAGGAATTTAGAAGCTATTACCTAACAAGGCGACCGGCATTACGCGTCAAAAATTCCGATTGGAAGCGAGGCGAACATGACACGATAAAAGTGTAAACGATACGTAGGTACTATCAACAACAAAATGTTCAAAATAATCAAAAGGTTTATTCGAAATATTAAATGAAAGCAGAATAGCAATGACGTCACCAAAAGACGTGTTAAAATATGGATGAAGAAATCACGGTGGTGGGCAGAGGTCGAGATGACTTAGGGTCAAAGCGCCTGAAGTATTTATCCGGGAGGCGCAGGTTCGAATCCTGCTCACGACCGTATTATTTTTCCATTTAATATAATAACTTTAGAGTTCGCTAAGTATGCGTTAATGCTTTCAAATATTTATCATTGATTTGCTAGAAATCAATTTTATACCAAACTAACTTAACGTGCACTTTTCATTGAAACTGATATTAAGTGGTAAACGATTGAAAAACTACTCTAAATTAATATGTTTTTTTTTATAAAGTGATATTATTTTTCAGTCGACGTAAAAAGGAGGAGGTTACCTGTCGACGCGATTTTGTTTTGTATGTATTATCAGATCACGCATAACTTATTACAGAGTAGTAATAATTTTTTAACGTTTTCAATACTTCTGTCGCTGAATGTACGTAGGTATAATGTATAATAGTATAACGTAATATCTCAATTGGAGTTATCAATAAGCACAATGACACGAGCTGGGTGTTATACAACTAGGTGCATCTCAGTTTACCAACCCCTGATAAGAAGTACGTCAACATAATACAGTTGCGTAGTGATTACAATAATTAAATGTACTCTATACATATAAATAGGAAAGTCTTTGCACAAAAATTTATTACAAAGAGAAAAGTTATATTAGTTTAATTATTTTACTTTTTGAAGCTACCTAAGTTTTCAACCAGTACAGCCCATCTGCTTACTAATCTATCTCAATTTTGTCAGGCGTATACGCAATGCATGTTACTGTTAAATGTTATATATAAAAAGAGAGAAACAACTCTTGAAAATTTTATTAGACTGATAACTTCTTTATTGTAAATGTGAGCACCATGCAGCCATTAACATTATTCTAGTAACGTGACTTGAGGTCTGGTAGTTTGAGATGTCATACTCACATAAATGTCTTACTGTGGTGGCGTATGTGTTGGGTCATTCTGTTCCCTTAAATATGGTTGAGCTGAGCGATGCTGATATATGCGTGATAGTCGTGAACGGATGCCACAAGTTGGGACTGGTCAGCCCTAAACTACCAAGACTTATAACTATTATTAAAATTTTGTATCTTCTATTGTACCTACGTGTAGAACTATATCTGCATCGTTATCACATAATGTCTTTTTATCAATAAATGTACCTAATTTATTGGAACACGACATTTTAAAAGAGTAACTATGGAGTTTCTTGCCCGTTCTTTTCCATAGGAATCAACATTTTGGAACGTGGCATTTCTTGACTTTCATAAGTACGTTTATATGGTCTAATTGGAATAAATGATTTTGATTATGACTTTTCAACGGAAGTACAAATTATTTTAGATAGCCTAAACAAAATGGGTACTTAAATATAAGGATAATTTAATTATGTTATTAGGTTGAAGGCTAGCAACATAGGTATACCTAACTTATTGTCACCTTTAAACTCAAAAATAAACACTAATAAATTTTGTACCTAAATGCTTTTAAATATTTATAACATAAAAAGCAGCTGAAGTGAGACTTTTAAAGTATTTAAATATGTATTAGGCGATAAATAAAATCACAGTATGTATATCGGCACCTTATCTATTAGCTAAGAGTCAGAAGTAATTGGGTGACGTAACGGCACTCGAAGGCACCTGCGACAACCTGTCACTGCTATGGTATTATAAACTTTTGACAAAGTGACATAAGTGGTTCGCGAGTGCCTACTCACAAGACGTTAGGACCGCTTGACAATAAAAGAAGTTCAAGTATGAACTTTTACCACTAGTCCGATAGGTACCGTCTTTCTAAAAATACTTGAAATCATTTTTGCTTCTAATGTTTCAAAATGTCTGCGTAGTTCAGCGTACCTATTCGCTATCTCGGTTGCCAACCGAATTGATGGACACTTTGTAGTACAGTGCGTCGTAAGTTTTTACTATTGCTGCTCATCATAGACAAGCTGTAACACACGACGCAATGTACTACAAAGTGTCCATCAATTCGGTTGGCAACCGAGATAGCGAATAGGTACGCTGTTCTAATTTCAAATAAAAAAAAAAGTAATACCATAGTATTTTAGTAGATCTGTGTGATTGCGGAATAAACATCGCCTGGCGTCTCCTTAAGAAGAATCTAGGAGGATTGAAAATTCAATAGATTTGAACACGACAAGTTAGCTCAGTTGACAGAGTGAGGACACGGAATGTCAAGGGTCGCGGGTTCAAGCTTCGTTCCTGTCTATTATTTTTTCAATGTTTCCTTGGAAAATTGAAATTAATATAGGCATTACATGGCCTCAACATGTAAAAAATATATATCATTATAGATATATATATAATACCATAGACTTAAAATATTTTTGCTTCCTACGTATATGATTAATACAGTTAAAGCTATGGTTGCTTACAGAGTTGCATTTTACATTGCAGTTGTAGTGTTTTTTTAAAGGCTATGAGATTACGCTAAATGGAATGAAAAAAAAACATGTAGAGACAGACTTAATATTCTAACGCAAAGGAGTCCAGAATCATGCTCTGCTTAAAGGAATTAGTACTGGAGAAGCTTTAGCGGGCGTACCTCTCCGCCATTGGCATATGATTTCCAATCAAACCTTTATACCTTTTACCTGTACGGTTACAATGATAGTACACGATTTTAATCGTGTGTGACACAATTTTGTGTTTGTTTAGTTTTTTTATGTGTGTTAACACTGTTAATGTAATGGCCTACCGCAACCCACTACAAGAAATAACTGTATAAAAAGGGATGGTGTATAGGAAAGTGGCTAGGTTTCAGAAAAGAGGGACTAGCTTATTAAGGCAGTTACTGCTTATTTTAACACGAGTGCCCAAAAAAAAGTGTTATGTTTTAGGGTTCATGTGTGTATGTATGTTTGCGAGTTTCTTTATTCCACCATAACTTCTAAACGCCTATACCGATTTAGATGTATGGTATATCGTTAGAATCCTTACATTATCTTGGGTAGAATCGGCTAGAAAGATTAAAAATAGAAACATTAGTAGTAGTCACAAAAGTGTGAAATAAAAACATATAGCAGGCGATTTTTTTTTTTTCAACTTGTTTAGAACACCAACACATGCGTGGCGACCTTTATAATTTTTTTGTGCTAAGAAAAATATGTTTGTGAAGCAGGAGAGAGCGCCTGGAATATTGGTCCAGGTGTTCAAGTTCAACCCTTCCCCACGATCGTATTTTTCTTTCCACAAGAATGTGTAACTTAACCATGCATTGTCAAAAGTAAAACTTCATATTGTCTTACACATGAACGCTAAAACATAACACTCTTTTTTTTGGGCAGTCGTGTAAAAAGTAAAGTATTGCAACACATGCGTGGCACAGTTAAGTAATAATAAAAATAATGCACATCAGGACCACGGATTTGTAAAAAATACGGACGGAACCTTGCCTTGTCAAAAGCGAAGCATAGATTACGTACACACACATAGATTACTCGCAGCGTACTGGCGCCGAGTGGATGAGTTTTAAGTATTTGTATGCGTTTAGCTCGAGTATGACAAGCGAAATTGGATAACTAGGCATGCTTCACATGTCGTACGCAACGCTGCGTCCATATTTTTTTAAGATCCGTGATCAGAACACATTTACTAAACAATCAACGTTACAAAGCAATTACAACTATTCGTTCGTTCGTTGTTTGGCCTGGCCGAGTCCAGCCACACCCAAATTCGTACATGTCGCCAACGTTCGTTATCACAGTAATAGGTGACCCACATATCACCACTTAACTGACGCTATCTAACTGTAGTATCGTACTTTACAACTAGCCTACTAAAACGGTGGTTTGGAGAAATTATATTGCTGTGTATAAGTTTAAGTTTTGGTCTTGAATTGTATTTAATTTAACGTAAGAAATAATTGCCTGGAAGGCAGGTGTTTAAAGGCTCACTCACACAGTAGCGACTATGCGATACAAATTCAATACAACGTCGCGGCGCAACAAGACGGAGCAGACTTCATAATTATAAATTATACCTAGTAGGAATAGATATCGCAAAACTTTGTCACACCAATATCGCGTCACACCTGCGTAGTGTAACCATGCTAGTAACAAACATCATTAAATTAAAATAATAAATAAGTAAAAAGGACAGGTCCAGAGCCATCTAAACCGACGAGCATGCATGAAGAGATTAATGGACATAGATGAAGCAAAAGCAAGTGGAAATCAATAGTATCTGCCTACCTCAATAGGCAACAGGCGTGACTATATGTATGTATGTAAATAAGTTAAAGGTTAAAAACATAATTATAAATAATTATTAACTTCCTAAGTCACTTTAGTTTAGTTATATTATTATTAAAAGGGTTAATTTAATAATAACAGTGTCATATGAAGTGGAATTGATAATTAATGCGCAAAAAAACATTCATAGTAATTCAGAGATACGTCAACCTAGTCTCTTGTATAAGATCATGGCCGTCTAAAGACACACTGGCTTAATAAATCAAAGGTCAATGGACTTGTCTTATGATAATGAGAGACTTGGCGAAGTGAATATTGAGCCAGAAACTATAAAGATTCAAGATAGGTAATATAATTTAGTAACATTATTGAGTTAAAAATAATATTAAAATGGATTTTAAATTATTATTGTTAAACCCATCAACGAGACGGATCTTCCGTCAGCGACACAAAATCAAAATTTTCCTGTTTTATGGCTGTCTCGACAGACTATACACAGCTGTAGTGCGACTTGTCGCGCCAGTCGCATTTATGTAATAGAGCCTTTTATGTTACCAGTAAAAAATATATAAGGTCCTAATTTATTAGGTAATTTCCTTTTAAGGGGTTGATGTGTAAGTCATAAGTATTCAAATGCACAAGGAAATAAATTGCCAAAGCACACTTTAAATTAATAATAATAAAAAATTATAATGTTTGATTACTGCTCTTTACTGATTATGCTGTCCCCGAGCCGCGCGGAGGGAACTACCGCGACATGCCCCCCCCCCCCCCCGCAAGCCCGCGCGCCCCGCCGCCGCCCCGTCTCCTCGTCGCGTCAGCTGTTACTACCTACTTCTCTCATCGTGTGGTTGCTGAACAACATAATGTCAAAGTTTAAACCACCCGTAGGTCACTGACATGGCTTTACACACCGAGCCGCGCGTAGGTAAATTACCTGAAATGCGCGCCGCGCGCCCCGCCGCCCCGCCACAGTATTTTACTACTGAGTACCTACTTATGCACGGCCTTTTCCCGCGTTACAGCCAAGTGACCCAAGTGACCCGGGGCTCTAGAGCTAGAAACTACATTACTAGGAAAGGCCACGAAAAAATTCAGAAAACTTACAGACAATGACGTTGCAACTTTTCTTTACGATACCTTCTCGAATAAAAAAAATGCAAATGTAAAAATTTTACACGAAAGCACCTGTATTTCTAAATTCCCATCACACTCAACCAGGCTTTGGATTAGACTGACAAATAATTTTAACTATTAGGTACTAGAAAGTTGTCAATGATCAATTATTACGTTTAATTGATAGTATGCACTACGTAGGTATTAGCTTGCATTAATGTTATGGTTATAACAATAACTTGGCGTGTTTAACAGTTTGAATCATAAATACATAAGTACAACATACATAGCATCACGCCCGTATTCCCCGAAGGGGTAGGCAGAGGTGTACACATTTGTGCACTCACATTTCACCAATGCTGTTATTAAGTCCCATGTGAGCCTCTTGCCATCTACCGGGAACAATTCTAAGCTGCAAGAATTTTCTAATAGAAAAACCCAATAACACTGCTCGACCTGGGAATCGAACCCGAGACCTCAGCAGTCGCGCTTGGGACCACTAGATCAACGAGGCAGTTTAAGTACAACTATTTTAATTTATTTGTTACCTACTTACCAATAAATTAAATTAAGTATTCACAAAAACTTTGAAAAAACCCTTGTCCTTGAGATCACTTCACTTACGTATTTACTCGAATGTACCTCTCTACGAGACACTTATTTAAACAAACTCAGTAATAACAACACTGTTTGGTTGAAGACTTTAATGGGAATCACTTAGGTATTTTACAACTGTTACGAGATTATTATTTAGATATCACAAAATAGATCTATTGCAACATACTGATTGTTCACCATATTCATCATTTATGTAATCTCCAAATATCGCAATTATTAGATTTTTGAACCTACGATTTTTTATCGATTGTACAAAAGCGTCGCGGTCATTCCGCTGCAACGTCACCCGTCACCGAACCATCGTACATCACCGCACCGCACCATGCAGCTGACTGAAATTACGAAGTAGGTACGGAAGTATTTTTGAACTACTCGGTAGGCAATTAGGCATGGTCTTTCTTATGCTTTGTTTATCGCCGACAGAACAAGCCGATATTCTTTGATGGTATCCGACACAAGCGAAATTAAATACTAATTTTAGTAGGTACGTGACCGTTAAAGAAGCCGACGGTGACAGTTCGCACACATACTTCCCGGAAGGAAGAAAGAGTAAGCGTGTCGTCGATTAATACGAAAGGAAGAGATAGCACAACAGACGCTGACGCCGCGCCGCCGCCACTCCCCGCCGCCCGCCGCCCGCCGCTCGCCACCGCAGCCCGCTGCGAGTGATTGTATGCCTACAAAGTAATTCAGTCGGCGCCGGCGCGTTTGATGATCCGATGACGACAAAGCGTTGCAGCACGGCGCTTTTGTACAATCGAAAAATTCGTAGGTTCAAAAATCTAATAATTGCGCTATTTGGAGAATACTTCTGTGATGATTATAGGGCTCTGCTACGTCACTACGAGCTTAGTGGAAAACAACAAGTACGCCGCAACAGATCTAAGTAGATACCTAAGTGATTCCGTTTTAAAGTCTCCAACCAAACAGTGTTGTTGATACTGATTTCGTGTAAATAAGTGTCTCGTAAAGCAGTAACTTCAAGTGAATACGTAAGTGATGTGATCTCAAGGACAAGAGTTATTTACAAATGTTTGTCAAATCTTATTCTAATTTATTGGTAAGTAATTAAGTATTCAATTAATTAAAGTCGTTGTAGGTACTTATGTGTGGTTCAAACTTTTAAACATGCCAAGTTTCTGTAATGACCTTTGTACATTAATGCAAACCTATGCCTACGTAGTACCTACATGCTATCAATTTAACGTAATTATTGACCATAGCATTACACTAATTTGTCAGTCCAAAGCCCGGTTTATGCGTGATGGGAATTTCGAATCACAGATGTTTTCGTGTAAAATTATAACATTTAATGATCCTGCAACTTTTTTATTAGTTAAGTTGTCATAAAGGATAGGTATACAACGTCACTGTCTGTAGGTTTTCTGAATTTTGTCGTGGCCTTCTTTTACCTAGTATTTACCTACGGTCATGTACCCCGGCTGCCCGGTGCGTTGACTGTTAGCGCGGGAAAAGGTCGTGCCAACTAAGTAGGTAGTGATAGCCTAGATGTATGACCGTTGGATTGAGTCAAAGGTCGCAAGTTCGAATCAACGACCACTACCACTATCTTTTCGAAGTCATGTGCGTATTATAAACTCATTATCACTTGCTTTTAACGGTGAAGGAAAACATGTGAGGAAATCAGCACACCTGAGAGATGTTCTCGATGGTGTGTAAAGCCATGTCAGTAACCTACGGGTGGTTTTAACTCTGAGACTAGGTTGTTCAGCAACCACACGATGAGAGAAGTAGGTAGTAACAGCTGACGCGACGAGGAGACGGGGCGGCGGCGGGGCGCGCGGGCTTGCGGGGGGGGGGGGGGGGGCATGTCGCGGTAGTTCCCTCCGCGCGGCTCGGGGACAGCATAATCAGTAAAGAGCAGTAATCAAACATTATAATTTTTTATTATTATTAATTTAAAGTGTGCTTTGGCAATTTATTTCCTTGTGCATTTGAATACTTATGACTTACACATCAACCCCTTAAAAGGAAATTACCTAATAAATTAGGACCTTATATATATATATATGATTATGTACCCGGGTAAAGTCATGAGCCAATAGCATAATTATTTTATTTATTTGGACAAAGTCAATTAGTTTACTAATTTTGAAATAAAAAATTTGCAAATTATTATTAAAAGAGGTATCAATTAACACAAATTGCCAAAGCACAACACACAATCATAAATTGTACCTACTATGCAAAAAACAAGTGAACATAAAACCTAGCATAGGTAGTTGCTGTTGCACAGTTAATAGTATGCAAAATAAATCAGAAGTTCAACAAGATTTACCTAAAATAGTTAAAGCAACAAAGACTGAAGAAAAGCATTTTATTATTGCATGAAAACACCACAATCAAATAGTACTTGAGCGCAGTTATTAAAATAAGAATATGGAGCAGTCTTTGGGGACTGCCGATAGAAGTGAAAACTTAGTAACTTGTGAATTGTATCACTTCTTTTATCATTGTACACATATATACAAAGTATACATATAGCTCATGGAAAGCGTTCGGTGACGATGACGCGAGTTTTATAATTTTTGTTCACCAAAAAAGTACTCAATGCGCCTAAAGAAGTTTTCACTTCAATAACATTCATCTTCAGTGATGAAAAGCCTAAAATAATATCTACCATTATTGTTAATCATGTTGTAACTCTGCTTTTATTTTAAGAGATATTACAACCTCATTAACTATTGGGGACGATAACAGTGATATAAAACAAATAAAATAATTACAGTAGATATCTCAGAAATGTGGTTATATTTCTCTCATATCCTGTTTAACATTTCTACCCAGCCCCTAAGGAATAAAAGCATATTGTTTGTAGAAGCATGCTACTAGCCTAGCATAATCAAAGTCAGCCAGTCACTAGGTAATTCCACAATCAGATAACGAAATGAACACAAGCACACTTTGATATCATCTAAACTCAAGACAAAGAGATTATACTTTTATTATCATATCTTGTGACAAAATTTACGTCATACCTTGATAATGACCAAATTTTACCTTGATATTGTAATGAATTCAAGTTCAATATAACATTTTGTTTTACATACAATTATTTATTAGACTTTCTATGTCTGAAATTGAAAATGTCTTGCAGTATAGTAGTGTCAAAGTCAACATAAGTTTAAGAACATCATGTTACATGCAAGGAATTTAATTTTAAAAGGCTCCTTCAATAATTAATACCTGTTAAGTGACAGTCACTAAAACTTGAATTAAGTAAATGGTAATCACCTTAGACCCAAGCTCACTAACAATATAAAGATGTTTAAGACAAAATCATCACTATAACATAAACTTTTATTATTATTAAACAGTCATTTTATTTTATATTATTATGTTGTCCCTCAATCTGGCCAAAAAGAATTACTGTTTGTGGAGCATAGGTAAGAGAATAAAGCTTTAGTTTCCTAAGAGCAATTGGTAGATCAAGTTTTTTATGCTAAATAAATAGATATTTTTAGTAGTTGGAACATGCATTAAAACCCA
This sequence comes from Xylocampa areola, assembly GCA_935421205.1. Taxonomy (NCBI): domain Eukaryota; kingdom Metazoa; phylum Arthropoda; class Insecta; order Lepidoptera; family Noctuidae; genus Xylocampa; species Xylocampa areola. Next base: position 18,173,214 of record OW285204.1, read on the forward strand.
CTAGCCAAAGTCCTGAGTCTTCCGTCCTTATTAAGCCTTTGGCTTACCCACATACAAATATGTACTTCATAACAATAAAAATCTATTGTGTCTGCTAATGAGCAAGCCAACAGCTTTAATTATTACATAAGTCAGTCTCCACCATTATTTATATTAAATAGCAAACCCAATAAATTAACTTTACACAAACTTCTGAAATACTACGGTATTATGGATGTTGCATAATCAGAAATTATGTTCAAAAACCTTTACACTTAAATAAAAAAATAACTTGTGACTCATAATAATTTAGCAGTAAAACATTCAAAGCCAACAATGAGAATAAAATTAACAAACAGAAATGTTACAGCAAAAATTAATATAACCAAGAAACTGAAACAAAGTTACCCTTTCAACCATGATTCCAACATGAAAACTCTTTAATACGAAACTCTAGAAAAGTATTAACAAATAAAACTTTTAAATTTTATTATAATAAATGTGTTACATGGTTCCGAGTTTTTATAATAATTATACTACAATGTAACCTATTCTTTATTGTGCATAGGTACTGTGCCTGTAGTTCATTGAGTTTCATTTTAACTACATAAGTAAAAAAAGCTTTTATTTTATGTGTGTAATTGTTATCATATTATAATAAATACAAATAATTAAAAGTCAATTACCTATGTACCCCTTTCGGTTCAGTCATCATCATCCCCCTGCCCTTATCCCAATTTATTTGGGGTCAGCGTAGCAGAACTTATATCTGGTATGTTGTTAAAGTACTTATAAGTATTAGTAGTATTTCCTAAACTGACCCTCTCAACCCATAAGAAGTAAGCTAGCTTCTAAACTTAAGTATAGAGGTAAGTATATGATAAGATCAATGTCTGAAATGTAATAAATGGTTATCATCTACTACTCATTCTAATTTACCAGGCTGTTTACTTATATTTTAGTTTTCTACTTTACAATGAAGGTTGATTGAGGTCAACCTTCATTGCAAGGCTTCATTAAAAGGGTCTTATTAAAATAACTAAGTATGTAAGAGTGTAAACATTTAGGAATATAAAATGTGAGTGAGACCAAGACTTGTGCAATAAGATTAAATCGTAAAGACATTCATATCTCTCAAGAGTTTAGCCGTCACAAAATCTATAGGCTAGACAAGTTTTGTATAGCTTTTACTGTTAGCTAGTCGCTAATTAAAAGTCAAGGTTATTATATTATTTTTGGCAGCTATCAAGCAACGAAGTAGGTATGTTACCATCTAAACGATTTAGTTAATTAGATAACATTGAAATTGATGTTACAAAGAGAGATATTATCTGTAAAGTGTCATGCGTAATACTACAGTTATGAGCTTGAGCATCGAAACACCTTACGAGACCGATTTTTTGTCTGTCTACGATTTGAAATAGTAATAAGTCGCGTCGCGGCTACGCAGCTCAGCATTCTATTCCGAGGGCGTTCATATATATGATTATGTACCCGGGTAAAGTCATGAGCCAATAGCATAATTATTTTATTTATTTGGACAAAGTCAATTAGTTTACTAATTTTGAAATAAAAAATTTGCAAATTATTATTAAAAGAGGTATCAATTAACACAAATTGCCAAAGCACAACACACAATCATAAATTGTACCTACTATGCAAAAAACAAGTGAACATAAAACCTAGCATAGGTAGTTGCTGTTGCACAGTTAATAGTATGCAAAATAAATCAGAAGTTCAACAAGATTTACCTAAAATAGTTAAAGCAACAAAGACTGAAGAAAAGCATTTTATTATTGCATGAAAACACCACAATCAAATAGTACTTGAGCGCAGTTATTAAAATAAGAATATGGAGCAGTCTTTGGGGACTGCCGATAGAAGTGAAAACTTAGTAACTTGTGAATTGTATCACTTCTTTTATCATTGTACACATATATACAAAGTATACATATAGCTCATGGAAAGCGTTCGGTGACGATGACGCGAGTTTTATAATTTTTGTTCACCAAAAAAGTACTCAATGCGCCTAAAGAAGTTTTCACTTCAATAACATTCATCTTCAGTGATGAAAAGCCTAAAATAATATCTACCATTATTGTTAATCATGTTGTAACTCTGCTTTTATTTTAAGAGATATTACAACCTCATTAACTATTGGGGACGATAACAGTGATATAAAACAAATAAAATAATTACAGTAGATATCTCAGAAATGTGGTTATATTTCTCTCATATCCTGTTTAACATTTCTACCCAGCCCCTAAGGAATAAAAGCATATTGTTTGTAGAAGCATGCTACTAGCCTAGCATAATCAAAGTCAGCCAGTCACTAGGTAATTCCACAATCAGATAACGAAATGAACACAAGCACACTTTGATATCATCTAAACTCAAGACAAAGAGATTATACTTTTATTATCATATCTTGTGACAAAATTTACGTCATACCTTGATAATGACCAAATTTTACCTTGATATTGTAATGAATTCAAGTTCAATATAACATTTTGTTTTACATACAATTATTTATTAGACTTTCTATGTCTGAAATTGAAAATGTCTTGCAGTATAGTAGTGTCAAAGTCAACATAAGTTTAAGAACATCATGTTACATGCAAGGAATTTAATTTTAAAAGGCTCCTTCAATAATTAATACCTGTTAAGTGACAGTCACTAAAACTTGAATTAAGTAAATGGTAATCACCTTAGACCCAAGCTCACTAACAATATAAAGATGTTTAAGACAAAATCATCACTATAACATAAACTTTTATTATTATTAAACAGTCATTTTATTTTATATTATTATGTTGTCCCTCAATCTGGCCAAAAAGAATTACTGTTTGTGGAGCATAGGTAAGAGAATAAAGCTTTAGTTTCCTAAGAGCAATTGGTAGATCAAGTTTTTTATGCTAAATAAATAGATATTTTTAGTAGTTGGAACATGCATTAAAACCCACTAGCCAAAGTCCTGAGTCTTCCGTCCTTATTAAGCCTTTGGCTTACCCACATACAAATATGTACTTCATAACAATAAAAATCTATTGTGTCTGCTAATGAGCAAGCCAACAGCTTTAATTATTACATAAGTCAGTCTCCACCATTATTTATATTAAATAGCAAACCCAATAAATTAACTTTACACAAACTTCTGAAATACTACGGTATTATGGATGTTGCATAATCAGAAATTATGTTCAAAAACCTTTACACTTAAATAAAAAAATAACTTGTGACTCATAATAATTTAGCAGTAAAACATTCAAAGCCAACAATGAGAATAAAATTAACAAACAGAAATGTTACAGCAAAAATTAATATAACCAAGAAACTGAAACAAAGTTACCCTTTCAACCATGATTCCAACATGAAAACTCTTTAATACGAAACTCTAGAAAAGTATTAACAAATAAAACTTTTAAATTTTATTATAATAAATGTGTTACATGGTTCCGAGTTTTTATAATAATTATACTACAATGTAACCTATTCTTTATTGTGCATAGGTACTGTGCCTGTAGTTCATTGAGTTTCATTTTAACTACATAAGTAAAAAAAGCTTTTATTTTATGTGTGTAATTGTTATCATATTATAATAAATACAAATAATTAAAAGTCAATTACCTATGTACCCCTTTCGGTTCAGTCATCATCATCCCCCTGCCCTTATCCCAATTTATTTGGGGTCAGCGTAGCAGAACTTATATCTGGTATGTTGTTAAAGTACTTATAAGTATTAGTAGTATTTCCTAAACTGACCCTCTCAACCCATAAGAAGTAAGCTAGCTTCTAAACTTAAGTATAGAGGTAAGTATATGATAAGATCAATGTCTGAAATGTAATAAATGGTTATCATCTACTACTCATTCTAATTTACCAGGCTGTTTACTTATATTTTAGTTTTCTACTTTACAATGAAGGTTGATTGAGGTCAACCTTCATTGCAAGGCTTCATTAAAAGGGTCTTATTAAAATAACTAAGTATGTAAGAGTGTAAACATTTAGGAATATAAAATGTGAGTGAGACCAAGACTTGTGCAATAAGATTAAATCGTAAAGACATTCATATCTCTCAAGAGTTTAGCCGTCACAAAATCTATAGGCTAGACAAGTTTTGTATAGCTTTTACTGTTAGCTAGTCGCTAATTAAAAGTCAAGGTTATTATATTATTTTTGGCAGCTATCAAGCAACGAAGTAGGTATGTTACCATCTAAACGATTTAGTTAATTAGATAACATTGAAATTGATGTTACAAAGAGAGATATTATCTGTAAAGTGTCATGCGTAATACTACAGTTATGAGCTTGAGCATCGAAACACCTTACGAGACCGATTTTTTGTCTGTCTACGATTTGAAATAGTAATAAGTCGCGTCGCGGCTACGCAGCTCAGCATTCTATTCCGAGGGCGTTCATATATATGATTATGTACCCGGGTAAAGTCATGAGCCAATAGCATAATTATTTTATTTATTTGGACAAAGTCAATTAGTTTACTAATTTTGAAATAAAAAATTTGCAAATTATTATTAAAAGAGGTATCAATTAACACAAATTGCCAAAGCACAACACACAATCATAAATTGTACCTACTATGCAAAAAACAAGTGAACATAAAACCTAGCATAGGTAGTTGCTGTTGCACAGTTAATAGTATGCAAAATAAATCAGAAGTTCAACAAGATTTACCTAAAATAGTTAAAGCAACAAAGACTGAAGAAAAGCATTTTATTATTGCATGAAAACACCACAATCAAATAGTACTTGAGCGCAGTTATTAAAATAAGAATATGGAGCAGTCTTTGGGGACTGCCGATAGAAGTGAAAACTTAGTAACTTGTGAATTGTATCACTTCTTTTATCATTGTACACATATATACAAAGTATACATATAGCTCATGGAAAGCGTTCGGTGACGATGACGCGAGTTTTATAATTTTTGTTCACCAAAAAAGTACTCAATGCGCCTAAAGAAGTTTTCACTTCAATAACATTCATCTTCAGTGATGAAAAGCCTAAAATAATATCTACCATTATTGTTAATCATGTTGTAACTCTGCTTTTATTTTAAGAGATATTACAACCTCATTAACTATTGGGGACGATAACAGTGATATAAAACAAATAAAATAATTACAGTAGATATCTCAGAAATGTGGTTATATTTCTCTCATATCCTGTTTAACATTTCTACCCAGCCCCTAAGGAATAAAAGCATATTGTTTGTAGAAGCATGCTACTAGCCTAGCATAATCAAAGTCAGCCAGTCACTAGGTAATTCCACAATCAGATAACGAAATGAACACAAGCACACTTTGATATCATCTAAACTCAAGACAAAGAGATTATACTTTTATTATCATATCTTGTGACAAAATTTACGTCATACCTTGATAATGACCAAATTTTACCTTGATATTGTAATGAATTCAAGTTCAATATAACATTTTGTTTTACATACAATTATTTATTAGACTTTCTATGTCTGAAATTGAAAATGTCTTGCAGTATAGTAGTGTCAAAGTCAACATAAGTTTAAGAACATCATGTTACATGCAAGGAATTTAATTTTAAAAGGCTCCTTCAATAATTAATACCTGTTAAGTGACAGTCACTAAAACTTGAATTAAGTAAATGGTAATCACCTTAGACCCAAGCTCACTAACAATATAAAGATGTTTAAGACAAAATCATCACTATAACATAAACTTTTATTATTATTAAACAGTCATTTTATTTTATATTATTATGTTGTCCCTCAATCTGGCCAAAAAGAATTACTGTTTGTGGAGCATAGGTAAGAGAATAAAGCTTTAGTTTCCTAAGAGCAATTGGTAGATCAAGTTTTTTATGCTAAATAAATAGATATTTTTAGTAGTTGGAACATGCATTAAAACCCACTAGCCAAAGTCCTGAGTCTTCCGTCCTTATTAAGCCTTTGGCTTACCCACATACAAATATGTACTTCATAACAATAAAAATCTATTGTGTCTGCTAATGAGCAAGCCAACAGCTTTAATTATTACATAAGTCAGTCTCCACCATTATTTATATTAAATAGCAAACCCAATAAATTAACTTTACACAAACTTCTGAAATACTACGGTATTATGGATGTTGCATAATCAGAAATTATGTTCAAAAACCTTTACACTTAAATAAAAAAATAACTTGTGACTCATAATAATTTAGCAGTAAAACATTCAAAGCCAACAATGAGAATAAAATTAACAAACAGAAATGTTACAGCAAAAATTAATATAACCAAGAAACTGAAACAAAGTTACCCTTTCAACCATGATTCCAACATGAAAACTCTTTAATACGAAACTCTAGAAAAGTATTAACAAATAAAACTTTTAAATTTTATTATAATAAATGTGTTACATGGTTCCGAGTTTTTATAATAATTATACTACAATGTAACCTATTCTTTATTGTGCATAGGTACTGTGCCTGTAGTTCATTGAGTTTCATTTTAACTACATAAGTAAAAAAAGCTTTTATTTTATGTGTGTAATTGTTATCATATTATAATAAATACAAATAATTAAAAGTCAATTACCTATGTACCCCTTTCGGTTCAGTCATCATCATCCCCCTGCCCTTATCCCAATTTATTTGGGGTCAGCGTAGCAGAACTTATATCTGGTATGTTGTTAAAGTACTTATAAGTATTAGTAGTATTTCCTAAACTGACCCTCTCAACCCATAAGAAGTAAGCTAGCTTCTAAACTTAAGTATAGAGGTAAGTATATGATAAGATCAATGTCTGAAATGTAATAAATGGTTATCATCTACTACTCATTCTAATTTACCAGGCTGTTTACTTATATTTTAGTTTTCTACTTTACAATGAAGGTTGATTGAGGTCAACCTTCATTGCAAGGCTTCATTAAAAGGGTCTTATTAAAATAACTAAGTATGTAAGAGTGTAAACATTTAGGAATATAAAATGTGAGTGAGACCAAGACTTGTGCAATAAGATTAAATCGTAAAGACATTCATATCTCTCAAGAGTTTAGCCGTCACAAAATCTATAGGCTAGACAAGTTTTGTATAGCTTTTACTGTTAGCTAGTCGCTAATTAAAAGTCAAGGTTATTATATTATTTTTGGCAGCTATCAAGCAACGAAGTAGGTATGTTACCATCTAAACGATTTAGTTAATTAGATAACATTGAAATTGATGTTACAAAGAGAGATATTATCTGTAAAGTGTCATGCGTAATACTACAGTTATGAGCTTGAGCATCGAAACACCTTACGAGACCGATTTTTTGTCTGTCTACGATTTGAAATAGTAATAAGTCGCGTCGCGGCTACGCAGCTCAGCATTCTATTCCGAGGGCGTTCAACCGAACTAGAGCCGCTTAGCAACGCCCAAAGTTTTTCACAATGGCCATGACATCGAAATCAAACAGCCTCCGGTCACTGGAGCATTGACTCTCAGAACATCGCGGCCGCAAACAAGCTTACGAAACAGACGCGAGCGCACGTTTTGCTAACATAAATCAACAACAACATACCTGTCAGAAGATTCGGAGCTGTCGTATCTGTCCAGACATCTCTTCTTCCTGTCGTCGCTGTCCGCGGTGCTCGCATCAGACGATTTTCGGGAATACGTAGCGACGACCGCGGCGCGATTAGCAGCCACGCTGCGCGTATCACTTTTCTCACACGATTCACTCGTTTCAAGTTCTCTGTAGAACGATAACTTTACACTATCGTCGTCAAATGTTTCGCCACTGCACTTTTTTGTGTCACCATGTCCTCTAACAGGTGCGGAAAAAGTTAAATCGTTCATTTGTCTCGGGCCGGCGCGGTCCTCGGGCGACCCATCCGCCATCTTTGAGCGCACGAGTGTTTTGTCGTGAGTTTCCGTGCGACGCCGCGGAGAGCATGGGCGCTGTTGTCGCGCGCTAGAGGTGCGGTGCGCAGCGTGAGGGGCAGTGTGACGTCACGGCGGCTGCGCGGCAGCGGGGGCAGAACGCGGTGACGTAACGACTCCGCCCCGTGCATGTGCAGGGGCGCTGTCATTGGCCGCGCGTTACGCAACGCGAGCCTATTCAAATACCCGCGCGAGAAGGGAGCGTAGGATGGCGTAGGACTCGGCAGCGATAGGGACAAGCCCATCCCAGCCCTAACGTTACAAATAATGCAGCATAATGACGGTGCACACACGAGCGCGCACTCTGCCGCGAGCACGCTATTCTACACTAACAAGTGCATCCAAATTAATGACACGTTCCACCCTCTAATTTTTCGTAGGTACCTACCTACATTATCATAATTTCCGATTACACACATAATATAGATGGGACTGATAGTGTTGTGTTTGAAAATATCCATTGTTTACTTTGTATGTTAGTGTCACAGATTATATTTTTCACCTATTATATATTTTTTTATCAATAAAATACCCATTTTTAAACCCTATTTAAAAGATAAAAAACAGATATAACGCGTAGGTTCCTACCTATTTCATACATACCTTCTACATTTTAACCCATTGGGTTGCCAATACCAGACACAATAGTTTTATTAATAAGATGTATTCATGATTTGATTACTTACACCTGATTTTTATAGGTACTAATATGAAATGAACGGATTCCTAAAATATAATTTGGCGGGTAATAAAATATAATTTGTAATTCGGTAGGTACACCTTTTTCATTTAAGTAGTAATGAGGGCTATCAGGTAATAGGATTAAGTCTGTAAGTACTGTCTTGTTCATTGACTCAGAACTTCTGAGCAAGTAGATGTCATATAAGAAAATTAAACTGCTTAGGTAGGCATAACGTTTTCTTAGGTATCACAATGTAAAAACACTATAGGAGCACTTCTTATTTTATTCTAGGTCGGTACACATACCTACTCCTTACAAATAAATTAAAAATCACTTTGTTTTATGAAACCAATTGGTATGATCATCGTTGGATCATCTTGGGAGCTAGCTGGGTTGTCTCTCGACTAGCTAGGTATTTCATTTTACAGTACTTTGTTTGTTTTTGAGGCATTGCAGGTAACTCAAATTTTACCTTTTGATACCTGTAATAAAGGTTAATACTTAGGTTAGTTATAATATACGTAAATATTGTTTTTTTAATGCCATATGGTAGTTACCTATAAAAATTTCAAGTACGTATACATAGTTACTTACCTATATACCGCAATTTATCGAAACAATTTACCTGATTGGCTTGTAATCTTACCTGTTTTGATACAACAACTCATTGCCAACTAAATCTTTACACAGCAGGGACACGGTATATTTTCCCTTGTAATCTATTAGGAGATTGCTACAAATCCACCCCAATGTTGCCATCTCTTTCGCACACTTCGACCGGATCTCCCGCCCAAAAATGCGTGCGAAAGGTAGGTAATGAAAATGTTGGACACCCTACAATACAATCATCGATTCATTACCGCATCATTTCTTTTAAGTACAGTACCTGTTCCATTATCATAGGATTTGTCTTTATAGACACCAAGTTATACACTAGAAAAATCTGTAACTATGAAGTTAATTAAGATATGATACAGAGATATCCTACAATATTAATGCCTAATACTTCTTTTACTAAATAAAATACACCTTATTCAAATTACTATCGGGTTTAAAATTTGTGTCTCTCGCAATAGGAGTTCCGTAGCCTACTCAAATAACTTAGGTACCTACCTTGATTCCAGTTTTGATGCTTAGGTGCCTAAGTATCTTATCTAAGTTGGTTGATATTGCTGATACTTTTTGGTTAAGCGGAGTGGCTAAAAGGGGTTGATTGTAGCGACCCATCAACCGAACTCAACGAAGCGTACCTAAAGAGAAAACTGGTTTCTTGGAAAAGTAATTCATCGAGGTATACCTATAGGTAATAAAATGGGATTTCGTAGTCAGTATACACGACTGCTCACTAAAGGAGTGTTATGTTTTTAGGGTCCACGTCATGTAGGTCTGGCTTGTGTATCTAACTAGATATTTATAAGTGGGTAATTTTTATTTTAAAACAGTTCAATGTTTTATTTTATTTATTTATTTATTTCCCAACAATATCCTTACAGACTACATGTTATTTCAATTTGTAAGTAATAGGTATGCGTTACAATAAAAGTTTTAGTTACAATATTAAATGGAAAAAGACTTTGTAACTTTAGAGTTCGCTAAGCATGCGTTAGTGCTTTTCAAAGATTTATCTTGAATAAAAGTTTTATTTTAAAGTAAACTATTTTTTTTTTTTGGTCGACCGAACAATTATAATAACAATTATTTGCATTTTGTTAATTTAATACAGAGGGAGAAGTAGGTGATGGAAGTATTAGGATGACATATGAGTAGACTATGAGGGTTCCACACGGAAACAAAAGATGCCCCATCGTGGGGTGTTATTAAGAAAAAAGCCTACGCTGTCTGTCTGTCCACAGGGCTGTATCTTTTGAATCGTAATAGCTAGCCAATATTTTACAGATATATCGTGTTACTATGCTCTGCTGTATCAACGCAAATATCAGTAATCAATTTACCGGGTACGGAAACGTAAGTGCGCGTCTCCGGATATCCTTAAGTAGGTTCCACAATACCAACGCACCTACTTACCACACTACATATATCTGTGATATAACTGTTACTGTAAGTTGTTTAATAAATAAATAATTATTTATTATTCAAACAACATTTTTCCACGTAAAAGTAGGTAGCTATAAATCAGACCGCGCAAAGTATACATACTTATTTTTGGTGGGTACCTATAGTATAGGTTCGGGCAGTCATACCATCCAGTCCAGGCTGTTGCATATTTCCAAATGTTATATTGAAAGGTACCTAAAATGCCATCTAGTTTTTTCAACGCAATACAAGTAAAAACACTGACAGGTTTTAATGGCTCACACGTTTGAGGTTGGTTGTACAACTGTTTGTATTTACTTCTTGTATCACTAGATGGCAGTTTAATCAGTTCTTAATTCCAATTATTGTATACGTAATATAACACCACGCCTGTACTCCACAAAGGGGTAAGCAGAGCCATACACACACATTTAACCAATCGCATTAAGATCCATGTAATAGGTACGGAGCCTATTGCCATCACCCGGGCCCCATTCCAAGCACTGCTATCGAGAAGAATCGTACCCAAGACCTCTCAGCTCAGCAGTCGCCCTTGCGATCACTAGGCCAATGAAAGATTTTTACCAGGTACGTAGATAATTATAATTTGTACTACATATTTTGTGATTTAATTCTTGGAAAATTACCGCTGTAAACCTGAGTTCAGAAATTGTGACCGTTTATTAATTCCCGTTACTTGGAACTCACAGTCACATACTTCGTTCGAGAATTAATGTGTTTTAAGGGGAAATGTGATCAATGTAAAGTAATCAAAGCATTTTCATAAAATATTTTTTATTACCACACTCACAAAGGTCCATCACAAACATCGATAAAGTTCTACTTAAAATAAATATTAATAAGATTCAATAATAATTAAAAATCTCTGATATTAACTAAAATTATATTATAAATAGTATTTGCACCATAACAGGAATCATGTATAATCTCAAGCGGATACGTTTAAATTTAAATAATGATTATAAGTTATTATAAAAAATCATATTAAATTAAAACAGCCATAACTCATAGTGGACGAAGCCTCTTTGTAAAATAGTCGCATCTAACATAATTTTGTATTAGTATTGAGTTAAAATTTAATTTAGATTAAGTTTAGTACTTAATCAATGGTTGATTGAGAAGTCGAGTATAGCTTAAATTAGAACATTTCTGTTTTTTCTGTTACTGTAAGAGCGAGGGGGAATTCTTAATTTAGGCACGTCTAACTACAATTTCTGATCACTTTAGTCAGCACATTTTCAGGTGGCTACTGAAATAAGAGACTTCAAACTAAAATTGTATGGAACATGATGCTGCCTTGCCTAACGAATCAGGCTCAGTTGCACTAACATAGCTATAACCATCTAATATCTTTGACTATAACCGTATCCGACGTGTTACTCTATTATTTTGACAGCTTTTTTATGGAAATTCTGTCAAAATGACACAGTAACAAGTCGGAATACTTTTTCTACCATTTAACTCACTAGGAAATTTGTGCTAAGTATCAATAGTAATAAATAATAAGTGATAGTTAGTATAAATTATTTTATTAATTATGATTGTGCGAATCTATCTCAATGTGAATTACTTTTTTTAACTATTATAATCCGGTGGTTATTATTGGAATGTTAAGTCTATTGCAAAGGAATGAGACCGACGTCTTCTCAACAGTCAACTTAACCAGTAGGTGTATGTGTTGCTTAGCATACGGCAGTAACAATATTTTTCCTTAGATAAAATCTAAGGTAGTAGTGAAACGACATTTTGTTGACAATACAAAAAAAAACCATCACGTGATTAATGGATAGCCCCTAACTAACTGAGGCTAGATTTATCAACATCAGATAATGATATCATAGTGGAAAAAACACAAGACGGAAGGAAACTTGAAATTTAATAGATGCGAACATGCGACACGGTCGCTTAGTTTGGAGAGCCATTACATGGACTGTCAAAGGTTGCGGGTTCAAATTCCGATCGTGTCTATAATTTTTCAATGTTTCCTTAGAAAATAATCATAATTTAGCTCGGTTAGTGGAGTGTGATAGTAGGATAACATCAGAACCGGGCGCATGGATAACATTTGGTGTGACATAGCTAGTTAGAAGGAGACCGTATCGGTGGCGGTTACCACCAACAACAGCATTCCCAATGAGGGTTGACGTCAGGCAGGCAGCCGGTCATAAAACAAAGCCAAAACTTTAACAGCTTACCACATATAGGTATGCTGCGCCGACCCCAAATAAATGGGATAAGGGCAGGGGGATGATGCTGAATTTAGGATAGCATTACCATAACATTGATAAAACCTTTTCTTAGTAGCAAAAAGCGTTTTCTGCCAACTTGTTCAAAGGTGGACATAATAAGTACGCTCGTATGAATGCAGACGTATTTAGGTGTGTATAATAATAATTATTATGCGTATTTTATTCATAAGTACTTGATATAAGCAATAGGGACATTATAAGTAGCAAATACTGTACAAGGCAAGTAACAGTAGAATTAATAAGAAGAACACGGAGTGTAGTGTGAAGAAAACAGAATTCTAATTTTCAATCAACATAAGTTCAAGTTCTCACGGAAGGGCTCGTGGCTAAGTAACAGCCGCACAGATCGATCGATCGAGGTTAAGCTGCGATTGCCGTGGTCGGTCTGTGGATGGGTGACCATCGTTTCATACCGAGACCCCTCCGTGCCTCGGAGAGCACGTTAAGCCGGCGGTCCCGGTTGTCAAATTAAGATCTATGACAGCCGTTACGGGTAGTCAGAGGCCTGAAAGTCTGACAACCAGTCATACCACGAGATATCGTGTTACCCAGTTACTGGGTTGTGGAGGTCAGATAGGCAGTCGGTCCATGTAAAATACTGGTATTAACCTGCATCCGGTTTGACTGGAAGATATATTTCATGATAAAAACATTATTATTTGAATCTTACTCTATAGATAATATGTCAATAGAAGTGCCAAAAGTCCGTGTCCTTGTCGGTTAATAACCAAATACAAACAAAAAAGAGGTTCTGTATTCGATCCGTATGTCCAAGATTTTCTCAAAAACTACTGATCCGATTTAGATGGGGTTTTGCGTTATTTAGAATTATGTGGTCGCCATTGATGTGAAAGATACGCAATATGTACAATATGGATTAAAAAACAGTATACAGCCAAAACAATGGCTGAAAATGGGACCGTATATTTAACGAAATTTGCTTTCATTTTGTTCCTTCTTCATGTTAATGAATGGCAAATAAACTTTATCCTGTTTAGAAGTTACTCTGTAGCTCATGGAATTGTAAATGCAACTCTATCAATTTAAGAACTACTATTACAATTATTAGCAATTATTGCACCATACGTTACTAATATTCATTTATATTGCACACATATTTTAACGCTCATTATTCGTTGCGCTAATAAAACTGTAATACTTTTAATGTGGGCTAGTTATTTGATTTTTTCTTATGTTATAAATATTAAGGTACGTAATTACATAGAATCTAGTACAATGCACAAACAAACAACACAAAATTAACTATAAAGATTAAATTCTTAAATTGTATTGACGGAATAAATTAATTACAACGAGTCATTACATCAGAAATACTATACAATGATTCTTAATAAATATTTAATTAAACATAACTAAATTCCTTTATATATTACGGCTAAAAACCATATAGGTAGGATTACTCTTGAAAATAAATTAAATTGGTGACAGACGCTGAATTTCTCTGATACACAGACTTGACTCCAGTTTGATTCGGATACTAAACTTAAAATATCGGCTGCTGATGGCTATTCGATAGTATTTTTTTTATTTTAGATATTGATAGAGTAACTGTAAAAAAAATACCCTTTATCGTTGTTTGATGCTAAAATCAAGCTTAAATCACCAACGATGCAAGCACGGTTCCTTTTATTTCTTCTTTTTATTTATATTTTCGATTTTTATCGTAATATTAAATGATCCGGGAGGCGCAGGTTCGAATCCCGCTCACGACCGTATTCTTTTTCCATTTAATATAACTTAACTTTAGAGTTCGCTAAGCATGCGTTAATGATTTTCAAATAATTATTTTGAATTGTCGATAAAACGATAAAATTCTATACGTTTTAATTTTTGTCGACTCGACCGTGTGTTGACATAGATCCGCCACTTTACTTATGTATATGGCTTTAAGCCGTAATTTACAACGCGAATAAAATCTCTGTTCGAACTGCTATATGCATTTAAGTATTATTATTAACAAGCTAAAATGAGCTTCATATGAACACCTACTTACTAATCACCCGATTAATGATTGTCGGTATGACAACAGTAAGATGTGGACAGGATGTTCCGATTAAGTATAAATTAATATAGATTGGCTAACCATCACAATTATATAAAAAAATATCACCTACATTTGTCGTAATATAACTGTGCATGTCTGAAGGGCTGTGCAGGTACATGTATAGAAAAGTGTTAACGAATAAAAATATTAAAATTTGTTAGAATCAACACGACCGCGACACTTTTATGGCACCGACTGTTCTCGACGTCCGAGCGAGCGAGACAGATGTATTGACGGAATGTAAAGATGAGTGATATGACACGCACTCGCGCGCATACGCCCTGGCGATTTAATTATAAAACTAGCTGTGCCCACGACATCGTTCCCGTGGAAGTTAAAAAATAAAATAATGTCGTAATTTATTATATTGTTGAATTAATATAAGTACTATCATCAATGAAATCCATTAACACCTTACCTGATATAATACTCCGCTCCTATTCGTCGTAGCGCGATGTTATATAGCCTATAAGGCTTCCTCGATAAATGGGCTATCTAACACTTTTTTTTTTATTCAAACCGGTAGTTTCTGAGATAAACGCGTTCAACCAAACAAACTTTTCAGCTTTATAATATTAGTATAAGTATAGATTGACTACCGCGCATACTTGCGTACAACTTCACACATGCACAGTTATAACACGATAACTATATTTATCATTTATGATTCGGACAAGGAGTTTATTACAAGCCGTTTTATAGATACAAGTACATTGCGGACGCTATATTATTATGAATTACGATTACTGATAGTTTAATACGTACACGAAAAAATTTAAAAAAAAAATATATGGAATTATTGTAGAAAACTACTTCAGATCAACAATCACTCACATTCATCACAAATATTATTATGCGTTAATACAATTATTGTAGTTTACGTTCCTAATAAATTATTTATTAGTATATTCAAACTGGACAAACATTTATTTATATTATTTGAAGACATTCCTTACAAACTTAACGTTATTAAGAGGTACGTACTTAGCCTTTTATATTATTATGCAAACATCAAGAAAAACAATGTTTATTTTTGAATAGAAAACACAGAAATAAGAATTCTCTTATCATTATAATATTTGTTTAAAATTGAATACAATATAATAAGAACTGTACGTATGCTAAAAAGAAAGGAATCTAATTTTATTGAATATGAATTATATTTTATGAATTATAAATATTAATGTAGATGTTTTCAGGAACTTAGTTTGAGACCGAATTAATGTTGCAAAAGCAAGGAGCGTTAAGTAGGGACAGCAAGATTATTATTTTTCTCCATCAATTAAAAAATAACTGAATTTTGGTCGTAGACCGGGAGTAAAATACGCCATTAAATGGTTCGATTATGACTTATAGCTCCCGTACAAATAGTAGCGTTCACCAGCTTATGGGAGATCTTTTCTTATTACTCCATCTTCGTTAACAGTAAAATAGTTAAAACCAAAATAAATGCACCACCGAACAAAATTATTACGTCAAACCCGAAATACCGTATTTCTATGGCAACTATTTACAAGAACATTTTAGTCCCTATATCAAGGGGATTAAGTCCAAAGTGCAGTTGGCATCATACCTTCCATGGAGGTATTCCTAGGGGTCAGAGTTTCGTTGCAGAGGAACTCTAGTGGCAAGTCGACTATGTACCCTTGGATGAGGTCAATCTTCCTGTTGGCGAGGGCCGGGTCTGTGTTCCAGAGGTTCTGACAATGTTCCTCTTGGTATTTCTTCAGTTCGGCGAATGAGTGCACGGAGTCTGTTGGTATTGTTTGGAATACCTGAAATTATGGACAAGGATATTATGTGGTATTACTACATAGTATAAAACAAAGTCACTTTCCGCTGTCTGTCTGTCCCTCTGTATGCTTAGATCTTTAAAACTACGCATCAGATTTTGATGCGGGATAGAGTGATTCAAGAGGAAGGTTTTAGTATAAAATGAGCCGTCTGAGAGCTTACAACGAGACCGCTGCCTAAACCCTTTGAGATATAACAAAATGATGTATGGTGGAATTGTATATCTTATATAGGACTACAGAAAAGTCCGCAATGGCATATGTCTATCTCTTAAGGATAACAAACTCTATCCATTTTAATTCTTAAAAAAATGGGCAATCATAAAGCGGTAATTAGAAAGCGGGAACGGGATTTAAATTTCATGATTACTTTTGGTACATAACGGACATCCACGCTGGCGAAGCCGTGGGCATCAGCTACTTTTTAATAAAATACGAGAGTTAGTAAGTCAACGGTCGCAAGTTCGAACCCAACGCACTTTTCGTGGTCATGTGCTTATTAGAAATTAATTATTACTTGATTGGAACGGTAAAAGAAAACGTTAAGAAACCGGCAAGCCTGGGGGAGTTTCATCAACCATACCATAAGAATATGTGACAGTCCATGCAGTGCAACTGACATATGTTTTACACAAATTAGTCGACATTTTTAAAGTTATAAATTTTTGTGGAAAAAGAATACAGTCGCGAGCAGGATTCGAAACCGCGCGTCCCGGACAAATACTCCAGGCGCTCCTACCACTAAGCCATTTCGACCTCTGCTCACCATCGCGAATTCGTCGTTCACATTTTCCACAAAAATGTATAACTTTAAGGTTCGCTAAGCATGCGTTAATGCGTTTCAAAAAGATTTATCTGTATTGGTCGACACTTTGTTTTGTATCTTGCATCCTGTATCAATGAATACTCACATCCTCATAAAGATCCGTGTTCCTCTTGGACGTGGCCTTCCACAGGTTCCTGTAGAACTCGTTACAGCAGGGATCGTCCAGCGACACTCCAAGCTGCTGTAAGTCTTGTCCCATGAGGCCGAGGTGTTCGCGGAACAGTCGCTTGCGCAGCGCCCCCGCTACCTTACCACATGGAAACGCCTCGCCGTTCATTGTTCCGTCTGTAAATTGCTCGTCCTGTGAAGAGGAAGTTTTGTTAGTTCAATGAAATAATATTTTCCTAAAGCGACTCACATCTTGAAATACTAAAATGCATTGAGCTTTCTTGGTTTCAGATTTCTTTTAAGAATCTTTTTCCTGAAAATGGGCTTGAAAAATTAAGTCGGCTTAACACGTTGTAATTCAAGGGAAAATGACATCGTTCGGTTGACAACCAATTCGGTTTTTTACCGTGGGAGAGCCATGCTTCAGCTCGAATGAGCCGGCTCGATCGGAGTGGTACCACGGCCTCACAGAAAACCTGCGTGAAACAACGCTTGCGCTATGTTGCGCCGAGTCAGTGAGGGTACCGGAGGCCCAAACCCTTTAAAAGCCCGGCAACGCACTTGTGTCTCCTCTGGGGTTGTGGATGTCCATGGGCGGCGGTAATCGCTAACCATCAGGCGATCCGTCTGCTCGGTTGCCCACTATCCCATAAAAAAAAAAATCAACCGCTCCCACTCCCTGTCAGACGTCAAAATAATCAAATAATTTTCGAAACATTATTTTTTATGTCAAGATACACACAGACACTAATATTGTAAGGTATCTTACAATATTAGTGTCAACAATATGAAATAATATTAAAAGAGCTTTGCGGTATCCACTTGATTAATATTGTTGGACATTGCCCCAGTTTTGGTTCAGTAATATGTTCACCAGAAGCCTGCAAAAAGCATCACAACTAACCTGCAATAACACGGCTATTTCAGAATCCCTCTTTCCAACCATGGATCTATCGTTGATGTTGGCGCTACCGCATATGATGGTCTTGTCATCCACTATCAGCAGCTTGGAGTGTACGTATACTAGCTCCGTAACGGGCTCGTCACCTAGGACTGAGTGGGTTCGAAGCCCGTGGAAGGTTATGTACTCCGACGGGTCAGGGACTCCAGCTTCGTAGAGACGAGTTATTATGGCTTCGCGACTCCTGAAAATACAAATATATTCAATTTGTTTCAGTTATATATATAGAGGATTGATTAACTACCTCTTTTAATTCCATGACTGCCGTAAAAATACGATTACGACCCATTCTACTAATTTTTATAAATATGTAAGTTTGGATAGTACTTTTTAAACTTTCCCGATTCGAACACATAATGATTGAATTCAAACGGGACTTATTAGGTCTCATCGTTGGAAAGCAAAAACCATTCGCTCTTCCCGACGATGACACCCGCATTCTCCAGTCTACTCGTGACCACAAACAATGCAACTTGATCGAAACGTCGAGGTAAATAAGTATTATTTTTAGTCCCGTTTGAATTGGGATATTTATTTATAAACCACGCTTAAACCACTGAATGGATTAAAATGAAATTTTGTAGTCGGTATTTTAGGTCCTGGAAGAGGAACGAGCATATTTTTATTCTGGGACACAGCAGAGTCCACCTAGTCATAATAATAAAAAATAAACTAACTCAAGAATCGCTTAAATAGCGGCGCCATCATGGAGGTTTTCTTAAGCGCAGGGGGATCACACTATACTGGGACGTTATCATAACTATACTATAGACCAGCCTGAGTTGAACTAACTGACCGGCAGATGCTCTGGTAATTCCAGTGCGTGACGGCGTGTAGTGACGTGCCGGACGGAGCACCCACTTCTCCCTCGAAGCCAGGCAGTAGCGGCATTACTACAATCACTCTGAATGTCTCCTTAGCTCGGAATGCTCGCATTATACGGTTGTATAGAGCTTCGCCTATCTGTGGAAAAAAGTGGTGACCACTTTAGTGAGATTATGTAATTATAATAAATCCATATAAATCGAGGGCTTACTCGTCCGGATGACTCAATAACTAGCAACCCGTTCCGAATTAAAATTTTCCGCCATTTCGATATCATGTGCCCTTCGAAAAAAGTCTTGACCACGTAATTTTTTTATTTAATTCTATTCAAAAGAGCTTGATTTCAACATAAAACATGTTTTGCTCGTGCCTGGAAGTCTGTCAGATTATGCTTTTTGGGAAACACATACGGTAAAGAGTTACAATTTTCGACAGTAACTGTATACATAATGAAGCAAAACTTTAATTTTTATTGCGTTGAGATGAATGTCAACCTTATCTGACACAACGAATAAATGACTAAATCTGACCGCCAATAAAAATAAAAAATATATAAAAAATCTTTTTAAAACTCTAACTTTCTTGTCAAGGGGATCAATTAATCATTTATTATATTCTTTTATTCCTTATATTCTTTATTTCAAAAAGCTTAACAAAAACAATTTAGAGTGATTCTAAAAACTCGTTATCCCCTTGCCCTGATCCCAATTGAATTGGGGTCGGCGCAGCATGTCTTTTTCTTCCGTACATCTCCGTCAACCGTCATCTCGGTAGACCCTTGTTTTCTAGCCCTACCATCTTTCATACAATCCATCGTTTCTTTGGTCTTCCTTTATACAAGGAGCCATTCACATTCATACTCAAAACAGTGATCCTAAAGACTCTCACCTGATTTCTAACTGTAAGGCTTGATCGAGACAGTGTGATGAAGAACTGGTTCTCTATATACACGTAGTGCTGGGCACGAGTGATCGTGTCCACGTAGGCTTCGTGGATGCTTTGTTCTACTGTGTCTGGGTCTAGGAAACCACCTGACCAGCTTGATAAACTTCGCAGGACCTGAATGAAACGTGGACTAATTTAGTTTAATGAATATGGCTTTTTGAAATGTATAATCTATCTATCTATATATATAAAAATCAATTGCTGTTCGTTTGTCTCGTTAAAACTCGAGAACGGCTGGGCCGATTTAGCTGATTTTGGTTTTGAAATGTTTGTCGTAGTCTAGGGAAGGTTTAAACGGTGAGAGAATGTAGAAAAATTGCGAGGAAGATAGTAAAAACAACAATTTCATTTGCCCATATAAACTGTTCTACCTACTTGCCTGTCAAAGATTTGACGTTCGAGGTGATACGAAGTACACCGGGTCATCTAGTATGTAATATAAATAGGAATGGTAGTGTATTTCTATGAGCTATAATAGGTATAGGTAATAAATAGGTTTATAAACGCAAATCTTTATAAACCTATATAGGTTTATAAAGATTTGCGTTTTGCGCCCAAAATTACTAATCATTAGATTACCTGACAAGACACGTTGTTGATATCACATTCAAGAAGTTTGTCCAGATCATGTAGGGGTTTGATGTCAGTGTATGATTTTGGCAGCAAATACGGGTAGTTCGGGTTTTGTCTGAAAATTTTAATATGTACCATATTATATAACTACATATATATATAATTACTGTGCTTTCGTCGGTGCCTGACTTATGTGGGGTTTACAACCAGATACAAAGGCCGGTAACATAACCACAGCACAACGAACATAAGTGACTAACAAGAGGAAAACAATAACCCTCTCCTAGTACAGGCACCGACTCCAAAATTAACAGATTATTATTATATTTATATTGTTCTTTTAAAATTATTTTATTATAAGCAAATTTTGATATTATTTTGAACTTTTTAGTGATTTTTGAAGACGGTTTTTATTTTTTGTTTAAAATTAATTTTATGGATACGAAAATAATTTAACCGATATCACAAATCGGTCGTTATGTAATATCCAGAATGCAGTAGAGCAGTGATTGGTAAGCCCATTTTTCATTGAAAGACATGTAAGATCTGATCCTGATTATTAAACCACCTATTGTGTACCTTGCTTTCTCCAGTTTGATGGCATTCCATCGCTGTATAAAGTGTCTGGCGACGTCTCGAGCGGCGGCTCCTTGAACAATAACACCGACGTCGTGCCACGGCATGCGGGGAGTTGAGTTTCTGTCCACTAAGTCTGTAATACGATCACTGATGGTTAATTACCACCATATCGCTATGGAAATTTCTAAAGCTGTTGCTTAGCTAAAAGCAAGGCAAAATAACTTGAGAACATGGCAGAATTGGCCTGAAATGTTCAGTAACGCATAGTCTAAAACAGATCTCAGTTTCCTGTAAAGGGACTGAATAGATGGCAAAACCAAAAGACATATTAAAATGTGGAAGCAGAATCAGAGAAGCAGAGGTCGAGATGGCTTAGTGGTCAGAGCGCCTGGAGTATTTATCCAGGAGGCAAAGGTTCGAATCCTGCTCGCGATCGTATTCTTTTCCATTTAATATTATAACTTTAGAGTTCGCTAAGCATGCGTTAATGCTTTTCAAATATTTATCTTTAATTGTTAAGGTAATTGCGTCTTTACGACATTGTATTAACTGCCAAGTTAGTCGTGTCGGTTCGGTCACCTGTGTAGGGACTGAATAGATAGCAATGACGTCACCAAAATACGTGTTAAAATGTGTAAGAAGAATTTGCGGTGGTGAGCAGAGGTCGAGATGGATTAGTGGTCAGAGCGCCTGCAGTATTTATCCGGGAGGCGCAGGTTCAAATATTGCTCGAGATCGTTTTTTTTTTCCATTTCATATAATAACTTTAGAGTTCGCTAAGCATACGTTAATGCTTTTCAGAGATTTATCTTTAATCCTGTATATGGGTAATCAAATTGCGGAACCTAACCTTGGACGCTGCCCACTCTTGGTTTCCACGAACACAAGCCATATATTTTATAGGAGCCGGACGCGTCTTCGTGGATTAAACAAACTATAAAATAATGAAATAATATATAACTCACCTACAAAAGGCAGATCTAAATTATTAAAGTCCTTAACAATAAAATTGGTGTAGTCCTTCCCTATCCATAACTTCGAGTTTCCTTCTATATCCTCCAAGGCTTCCTTAGTTTTCTCGGTGATGACCCTTCCTTCCACCACCTGAGCTAACGGGGTAGGCTGACTGACATGCCTGTTCACTTCTATAGGTTTAATACCTAATGCATCAGTGAGTAACACTTGGTCAGTAGATAAAGCGTATTTTTCAGCCTTTTTTCTTTCAGAGTCATCGAATTTCTGTTCATTTCTTTCTTCTTCGTAAGGTGGGTAGAGGATACTGATGATATCTTTCCCTCTATTTGTAATTTTGTTTAGTACGTTTCGTTTTTGGATCTCTGTTGTTTCGTGTTTGTTTAAGTCATGTTGTTGTAGGTTTGAGGCTATGAGGAGATTGTCTCCCGGTACTAAGACCGGGAGGTTTTCTGGAGTGTCTTCCGATTTACTAGGTTCAGGTTCTTCCTCTTTGTCTTTTTGGATGTCGTCTTGTAGGGTGGCGCTGTGAATATAGAATTACACGTTCAATTTTTCGCGTATTATTTCTTTAAATAGATTTTTTTGTTGCAAACACCTTTGATAGTATTTTATACAAGGTGTAAAATGATCTTGCATTAATATTAATTTGTTAGGTTTTTTTTTATTTATATTTAATTTATGTTAGGCTGAGGCTCTTTTATCCTTAGGGACAAATACATATTAAACAAAAAAAGTTATATAAAAAAATACCTAAGACCGTAGTCATACTTTAGGGGGTCAATGTATAAAAACAACTTTTACTGCAGAACCAACCTCAAAAGCGCGAAAGAAATATTTGCTGCTCCTTAGAAATGTCTACATCTATTCGACCAAAATGTTTGATTTGCAATAATTGGTCCCATAGTAAAAGTTGTTATACATAGGTATATTGACCTCCTAAAGTATGACTACGGAGTTATGTTACACGTTGTATATAAAACGTAATTCTAGCAAAAAAAAGTTAAAGTAAACGTAAGTTTTTTGCGTCTTCTTTCTGGACACCTTGCTTGTTGTTTCATATTTATTTTATAAATAATTAAATTACTTACTCATTTAAACTGATGACTAGATCCTTGGAACTCTTGGCGAGCTCCAAGGCAGCTTCGAATCCATTGGCGTGAGGTAGATACAGTCCACCGCCCGGTGAACTTGAGGTTTTTTTCTTCATTCTTATTGAGGATTTTGGTTGAGCTACGTCACCGAGGTCTGTTAATCTAAAAAGTTGAAGTAAATTACGCTTATCATAAATCATAATAATTTAAATTCTTCTGTTTGTGCATGCAAATGAATACAATTTGTAGCTACTTCCACAGTATTGTAGGGTAGTCATGCAACAGGGAAGGCAACTCAACGCAACATATCAGTACCTACGGATGTACCTACTACAACTAATCAAAACATGGTATTTTGACATTAGCAATTATGTCAAAATGGTTATTACCAATGATCTTGCTTTGGTGCAAGCTATAGTGGCGCCATTAGTTTCTCAGTTGCTAACTCCGTTACCTGTGCACCACCCGCCCTCAAAAATGGGGAAAAATCGACTCCACACGTGTACTCCGGGACAAAAAAATTGTTGCGGTGTGTATTTATTATAAAACACCGGGTTATGTTAGGTATCAAACTGCCTCGCTTTAGCTATTGATTATGCAGACAAAACCCCTCTGGGATACTGGGAAGGGCCATGACAAAAAAGAAACATGACACTGTGTTTCGCTGCCGCCTCGTCCACGTTTTAACCCCGTGACGTACTACCTTATGATAGATGGAAGGAAAACATGCTATGAAGCCCATGGCTAGTTGATGATACCTAAATTCTACTTTGAATGTAACGTACGGTAACATACCTATGTTTATAGTCGTCCCATCGTCCATAGCAGAGGTCGATGCCCCCGACAAAGGCGACAGTTTGGTCGACGCACACGATCTTCTCGTGGTGTGCCCAGAACAATACGCCGGCTTTAGCGTGATCTGGGTGTCGAAATATCTGGGAAAGTACATGATTATTTATTTATTTGGGACTAACAAACAGTTACACATTAGATCTTATAGACTAACTTACATAACAAATACATAATACAAATATTCAACTCACACCGTTATCCACAGCATACTAAAAAGATTATTAGGTATCGAGCAAAGTGAATACAAGAAATAAACAATTATTTGCCTAACTGAACAAGTTTACAGAATTTTTATGGTTTAAATCAGGCAGTTACGAAACTTATTAGCCGGCATTGCAAATATGTCCAATTCATTTCATTATTATCCTTATTTTCTTTTAAAATCATGATTTTACATGGAATACTAGAA
The DNA here is from genome assembly GCA_935421205.1 of Xylocampa areola. NCBI lineage: Eukaryota > Metazoa > Arthropoda > Insecta > Lepidoptera > Noctuidae > Xylocampa > Xylocampa areola. Next base: position 18,198,074 of record OW285204.1, read on the forward strand.
TTTGTTCTCATAAACGCGCAGTCCTAAAACATAATTATTATTAGTGAGCTCTGTAACAATTAGTTTACTGCTGAATATTTCACAGTTATTATAACTCAACTACTGCTTTGCGTTACTTTTGCGTCATAATTATAAAGTGTCTTGGGGTTGACGTCAAAGGTCTACGCAGAAAAATGACGAGTAATATTTTTGCCGAATGTGTATCTGAATGTACTTTATTTTGCTGGATATCAAATGAATTATAAAATAGGAGTTTGTTTCTCACCTTAATATATTCGCTAGCTAATCTACTTTTGCTGTAGAAACTGTTGATACCGAGCGCCATTTCGACTTCCTTGTACAGCATTATGAATATTTTTACACCTTGCGCCTGAAACAAAGCGATTAACATAACTTTTATATTAACTAGGCAATCTCAAAAGCTTCATGAGGCTGAAAAAGTCTAAATAATGAATTATTTTTTATTGGTCTATTTCCTAAAATCCCGCAATACTTTTTGCCTTCCTTTTCAAAAGTGTGTCCAGCCTTCAGTAGCTTCTATTCAAGGCATGTCACTTTAGATTATCTCCACACACAACCACTTCCTTAGACAATTTAATGGCAAAGTTAGCTTTTCTTTTCTATAGTGGATCCAGTTAATTATTGTTGTTGAGTTGTGTGTTAACAATAGTATTCTATATATTATATATTGTATACTCACGTGCATTCTTCGGGATTACCCGACTAGTTTCGAACTCGAACGGAAGCGAGACGACGCGACGAGTCAATTTATTGAATTAAATTTGATGAGAATTATTTAGTTACAGTTTCGGTTCGAAACTATTCGGGAAATCCTGAAGAACGCACGTGAGTATAACCGTTGAACAATAAATATGTCTCACGAAAGTTATTATACAAAAATAGTCGAAGCCATGCCGTAATGCGACCTAGTCGTACAACACGACTAGGTCGCATTACGGTAGTTCGGTGCAACCGTTGTGGGAGATGGGTCTGGGCAGTTATATGAACTCCCCAACTATCGTGCTCCCAAAATCTATCCACTCTACTTAAGAGTGAATAGTTTTATTCTGGATCTACATGCTCCATCTTCGGCCACACCGTCGCTTACCATCAGGCGAGTTGGAGGCCAAATGTAGATCTGTTTTGATAAAAAAGAAGTGGACCCAGTCTCCAAAAACTGGCTATCACAGCTATTACAAGCTCTCGTAATGAATTGAATAATTTTACCGTCTTCTTGAAGTGGACCCAGTCTTCAAAAACTGGCAAAACACCGGACTCGGCTATTATAAGCTCTCGTAATTAATTGAATTATTTTTTACCGCCTTCTTCAACAGTGTATAAATAACCTTTGAGCGCTGGTCTCTTCAGATCAGGTCTGATAGATCTACGGCTCAGCCACCAGTCGGCGACGGCGATTTCAACTATTTCTATCGGATCTACCATAGTTGATAAGTACGCTAAGCCACTTATAACAAAAACCACTAACCGCTTTTCTCTTCAACAGAGTGTCCAGTCTCCAATAGCTTCCATTCAAGGCTGGTCTCTTCAGATAGATCTCCGGGCTCAGCCACCAGTCAGCGATGAAGATTTCTTCCTTAGCTAATTCCATGGCATCTGCCACCGCTGATAAGTATGCTGAGCCATCCACTAGAGTACCGACAGGGGTAGCCTGTCGAGGAGGCGCGAATGAATGGTGGACGTTTGGTACTGTGAAGTCTCGAGCTGTGGAATTTTTTTTTTATATGAATCATACTTTGTGAAAATGAAGTTAGGATAATCAAATCAAAATTAGTCTAAACTATTATTAACTATTTATGTATAAAAAAATTCATGAGACATGTTCATATCAATTAATGTTCACCGGTTACTACTCACGTGCATATTTCGGGATTGCCTGACTAGTTTCGAACTTGAACGGAGCCCTTAGTCATGAGCTGAGCCCGCGGCGATCTCGCGAGTCAAATTAGTCGGGCAATCCCGAAAAATGCACGTGAGTAGTAACCGATGAACATTCTTCTTCTTCTTTTCTTTTCGTGTCGACTGACTCGTTTTAAATTTTATCACACCAGTATTGATACTATTTACTACACAGAAGTAATGCATATTATACTGCAACTTTAAACATTATTAAAAGCCGATTTTAGCAACTTAAGGTCAAAAGCGTGTTATAAATTAAAAAACTTGCGAGCTTTTTGTATCCTTACGTTAGTAAAATCCAACTTAAGTTCTACTAAAACTTATTTCATTGCTATTGGCATAACTATTACGAACAGCATTCAATGTGAGCGTAATTATAGTATTCTTACCAGTCTGATTGGCAACAGTTTTGAGGTAGTGCATCCACTCTTTGCTCTTGCGTTTGGTCCAGCACTTGATGACCATCTGTCTGCTCTGGTTCAGTATCTGAAGTCCGTGGTTTAACCCCGTGGAGTACATGCCACTTGATACTTCGAAACTAAGGATAAATGATGCACGTTAACCCAGACAAGCAGACTTATGTATATGCCTTATTAGCCCAGATAGTGGCCGCGAAAACACTACTATTTATTATAAATTACTTTTGTTATGGCATAATATGTCATGTTGTGTAACACCAGCTTGCTGTCAGTATTTATAGCAAGTGTAATCATTACTTTTGATGAGAATTAAGTAAACTAATGTGTTAACGAGTTTAAAAAAAAATGCTACCCCCGACAATTAATAATATAACCCTGAAAAATTTTATATTTAAAAATCATGCAATTGTAACTAAACATCGAATAGACTAGTCTAACATGATAGAACTGTTGCTATGTAGGCTTTTAGTTGTACATCATGGCATTTTCACACTGTTGCAGTGATTTCAATGAGTTAATGAACCATGAAACAGATATTTTACGTTTTTATTTATATATTTTTTATATTATCTGAAATAACATGTTTTTATCGAAACCATGATGATGAAAATGAAAGTGACTTTTTAATAATATGTGAAACTACACGTTTTTTATTCAAATTTGTTTAAACACATTAATGTTAGGTGTAGCTAAAAGGCTCAAGGCAATTTTATCACTAAATGTGTAGGCATTTTCATATAATCCAAGGGACAATATTATTACAATTTTAGCACAAATCACATATACCAAGATATACTCACACATCTTATTGTATGCTGCATGGAATGAAAAATAAGACATTAATTTATTCTGATTTATAAACAACTCACCTAGTGATACTTGACTATACTTTTATTTAACCATATTTTGTATAAAGAAAGTTATATAAGGTTAAAATTAATTATCTTTTGAAATTTTACCAGAATAATCGTTAGAAGTAACGAAATTGTACAAATGCCATTTACAATCGGGGTCAACGCTCTTTCACCCACGTGACGACGCTAGGCCCATTCAGTTATTCACGTCTAATGATTATTCTGCAAAAATTTCGCGAGTTAATTTCATTTGTCCTTAGAGAAAGATCAATAAGAGATTAAATAATAATTATCTAATCCAACTTACCCCTGATCAAACAACATGATAGCCTTGATGACTCCATCTCTCGGTCGTACGTATCCGAAGAAGGTATCCTTCACAAAGAACCATCGTTCCTGCCACTTCGCACACACCAGACCCGTGCAGAAGTAGTTGCACCTGAGACGGGAATGTTGGTCACGTGTAAGCATAGCCTAATACACACTATAAATGCAATCTCTTTAAAGGAATAATAGTACTTAAGTTGACCTATTACACAGTTTAGTCAATTTTAGTTAGGAGGATATTATCGAAAATTATTTCTTATATTGATGTGCAATTTGCGGTTTAATGTTGTAATTTTTCAAATAAGTTTTTATTTTACTAATAACTTTGTAATTTCCTGTTACATAAAGTTAATTCAAAGGCGGAGGACCCGCAACAAAGTTCATGGATACCCAAAACTTAATTAGTGAAATAAAAATGTTGAACCACCCATTACGCTCCCTCTTCTTACAGACTTTTGTGTGGATGTGGATTCTGTCCGAGAAAATCATGTTATATAAGAGATAGTCTATATATATTATTTGCAATGATTTCAAAAGAAAGGATACGCCCATCTAAACATTTTACAGAAAACTTCTTCATACAAGCAAAAGTAGCGCCATCTGTCATAACTCATACGAACTACGTGATGCCGCGTTTCATAGGTCGAAGACTAAACCTTGTACGTGCGTATATGCTTTTTTTTATCACATTTTATTATTGGTCAATATTTTTATACACACATCAATCACGAACTGGACTGAGTTTTTACCCGACTGCGCTAGAAGGCGGGGTTATATGTTTTCGGGTGTATGTATGTATATTTCTTTGGCATGCTCTGTAGCCTACACGGGTTGATGGATGTTAGCTTTAGAAGTGTCGTTAGATTATATTAGTTTTTTATACTATAATTTATTGCAATAATATACATACATACATATATAATACATGTCACAAACAAACGTATGTAAAACAAATTAATATCAGTCAGCTTTATTTGAAATTGTAAACAATATTGTTATAATAATTAAGTATTAACATATTAGGTACTTACTAAAATTACTTACACCAAGTTTTTAAGACAAAAATAAAACAAAAAAAAAATGACGTTCTTTCAACGTTACTTCGCGCGCGGCCGGCCACACAATGGCCGCCATTACGGACTTCGGTAGTAAAATAATTATACCTTTAAAATGTGCTAATTTATTAATTTAATTGGAACAGAAGTAATCTAGGGTTATTTATCGATGATACGATATCCTATGTTCCTTTTTAATCTTTGTATCGTAATTTTTGCAGCCTTTTACCACGCAACTAGGCATATTTATGACAAACAAACACTCGTTCTCTCCTGCAAGCGGTCCACTGTCGACTGAGTTGCGTTGGCCCTAAACTGTCATTTTAGGGCCAACGCGTTGGTGCCATTTAGTTTCGCGGTCGGCCGGGTCCTTACGCTAGTAATATATATGTCAATGATTATTTGCCATAAAATGAACTCTATAGTTTCTGCTACCCCAATGAAAAATGAAATTTTAGTTTAGCGTGTTAATTGAAGTGAGCTAAGTCACGGGTGCACCTGTTACATATAGTTAATACGATATATATATCTACGACAATCTAACCTCACACAAACCATGTTCCCGAGCAGGCCGAAGCAGTTGCAGCCAGCCTGTCCGGGCTGAGTGGAGCCTGTGCGCTTCTGAATCATGCCTTCCTTGCCCTTGCTACCCAGCTCCGATATGAACGACAGGTTCGATACTTCGAGGAATTTCACCTGCAAGGAACAGTCTATATGTAGGTCCATTAGAATGGTAAATTTTTGCTATTATATAGTTACCAAATATAAAACTTAAAAGCAAAAAAAAAACATAAACATAAAACTTTTATTTAAATGCTCCAAAAAGAAGAAAATAAAATTTTATGTCGCAAGGTTTGCGTAAGTACCTATAAGAATTTAATTAAACTGAAATAAAAAATAAAAAAATTGCAGAATAAGTTACCTACTCAATTAAATAGGTACTAGTTTATTTACACAAGTAAATCGCGCGACAAGCTTTTATGATCATATAAATTGTGTATAATGGTTATAAGTTCATGTTAAAATTTTAAAAGTAAATTTTATTTTCTTCTTTTAGAGCATTTAAATAAAAGCTATTATATTTTTTGCTTTTAATTTATTTTTTACTTTTTAGTTATTAATCTGCATTTTTATTCGCAGCGTACCCTTTCATTTAATACCCATATTGTAGAAGTGCAAAAAAAATAACTATTTCGCTATCTTGGATGTTCCGCCATATTGGATTTAGAATGACGTCAGATTATTTTTCGAGTTACTCTCAACAAGCCCTTTCATTTGATACCCATATTGCAGAAGTGCATAAAAAATAACTATTCCGCCATCTTGGATTTAGAATGACGTCGCATTATTTTTCGAGTTACTCTCAACAAGCCCTTTGATTTGACACCCATATTGTAGAAATGCATTAAAAAGAACTATTCCGCCATCTTGGATGGTCCGGCTTATTGGATTTAGAATGACGTCACACAGTTTATCGTGTATTGTCGTCCAAACTAAACGTATACAAAATTTCAGCTCAATCGGTTGAAGATATCTGCTTCAAAATTGAGTAGCTAGATTCCACCAGAACTAACATACATACATACATTGCAAGTTAAATAAAAGCTTTCAATTAAAAAACGTCTGCCTCGTCAGTCTAGTGGCCCCAAGCGCGAGGTTTCGGGATTCAATTCCCGGGTCGGGCAAAGTGTTATTGAGTTTTTCTGTTAGGAAATTTTCAGTAGCAACCCGGTGTTTAGAATAGCGCCCGGTAGATGTGAATAGGCTTAATAACGGTATTGGTGAAATGTGGATGTATCATTGTGTACATCTCTGGCTACCCCTTCAGGGAATACAGGTGTGATGTTATGTTATGTATTCATGTTATAAAATAAAAACTATTGTTAATCTATCAGGAAAAAATATACATATATGAGAACCTCCTTTTTTGAAGTTGGTTAAAAAAGTCATAAGATTTTTTCTTCTTCTTAGAGACACTGAACCTTGATAACTGTGCAATAAGCTTTTTTTCGGCCGTGGGTAGGCGCAGGGTTAGGTGAAAATTTTTTTGCTCTTTGCTTTTTTTAAATAAAACAATAAAATTTTTGCATATTTAATGTTAAAAATCGGGAAAGAACCGTGTCTACCTGCCGGGGTTGTGTATATTCCTAATATAAAAAATAAAAACAACAACAAAGTCCAAAATAAAACAGAAGACAAAAATATAAAATTGAAATAAGAACACTAATTAGAAAATATGGATTCCATCAAGAGTACCATGGCTGACATGATGGAGGCCTTCAACATGCGCATGACAGCCTTTGAAGCAGACCTGCACAAGAATCCAGGTACCTCTTCCAACACTGTAAACCTGGCCGCTGAGTTTGCAACATTCCGCACATTTATTCTTCAAGCTCTTGGCAACCTACAGCAGCAGGTGGAGGTGCTGGCCCATAGTCTTGACCATATGGAGATGCAGGGCCGAAGGAAAATGCTGTTGTTGCATGGTGTGGCTGAAGGTCAGAAGGAGAACACGGAGCAGGCAGTAGCTGATGTTTTGAAGCAGCGACTTAAGCTTGAAAGTTTTACAGTGAACCAAATCAAGCGGTGTCACAGGCTGGGGCAGTCAACATCTTCGAAAAAGCCCCGTCCTATAGTCCTAAAGCTTCGTGATGTGGCACTTCGAGATGAAATTTGGTTTGCAAAAACTAAACTTAAGGGCTCAGGGGTGACATTTTCAGAGTTCTTGACCAAGGCTCGACACAGCGTGTTCATGGCTGCACGGGAGAAGTTTGGCGTCACAAACTGCTGGACTAAAGCAGGTGCAATATATGTCCTCGAAGCTGACGGCACTAGGCATCGTGTAACATCCTCTTCGGAATTGAACAGCATTGGACAGCAGGAAATCCCAGTTGAGCCTCATGATCCACCAACTGTCGCCCCAAAAATCACCATAACGAAGACCAAGCGTGCTGCTGCCACCAAAAAGGCCATGGCGTGATTCATGATTGTGTTGAAGTGAACTCATCGGTTTCGGTGATGTGCACTTTACTTTATTCTATCTTTTTCTGCCTAATACTTGATCAACTGCGAACCAAACGATCTACCCTATTATTTTCTTAAGTTTATCAATTAATAACATTTTCGAAACTTTCATAACTTTCCAACAACAATACTTTACCAATAACACATCTGTCATTTAATAAAGTAAAGTAGGTACCACAGCCTAAAAAATTTAAATGTCATTTTTGTCGAGTATTGCTAGATTATTATAATTTAAAGATGATATTCTCGTTAGTTTTGGTGGTTTGAGGAACAGTCCGCAAAAGCTTTGTATTTTTAATTTGAAAATGTGTTTATCCAAAATTATTATTAAATTTACATTTTTGTCGACTGGGTTCTATTGAGGTTTGTCAATTGTATTATTGTTATTAACTCTATGTTTTTGTTATATTATTAATTAATTTAGGATTGTATGCACAGCCGGCAGGTGGACCAGAAGTTATTCTTTTGAATAATTTTGGTATATATCTATTTATTTTATATTAATATTATATATATTATTAATTTATATTATTTTATATATATGATCAATGCCCGACTCATTTTCAGCTTCAGACAGTGATAGTTTTTATTCTATTAGCAGTGACAATGATAGTTTTGCTAGTGTTCCTTCACTTAATGATACTTTGGTGTCACTTTTTTCTGATGTACCTAAGAACTTTAATGTTATTCATATCAATGCCCAAAGTATTCCGGCACATTTCCCTGATATGCTGGCAAGCTTTGAATGTACGAATCTCCATGCAATTCTGGTTTCCGAATCATGGCTTAAACCCTGTCTTCCTTCTACTTCTTATTCTCTTCCAGGTTTCCAGCTTATTAGAAATGATCGTGCTGTTGGCGGTGGTGGTGGTGTTGCCATCTATCTAAGAACCAATATATCGTACTCCATCATCAGTATGTCTTGTCAACCACCTCCGTCAAATGCAGGCGAGCATCTTTTTCTGGAAGTCGAACTTAATCACACTAAAGTATTTCTCGGTGTCTATTACTCTCCTTCTTTACGTATAAACTATTTTTCTTCTCTTGAAATTATTCTAGAAAATCTTATGCCTTCATACAGCCACTGTGTATTAATGGGTGACTTTAATACCTGTTTAATAAAAAATGATTCGCGCTCTTCCGCACTTCATGCTATCCTAAATTCTAATAACCTATCCATTCTTCCTTTCAATGCAACCCACCATTTCCCAAACTCAGCTCCTTCCCTCTTAGACCTAGCTTTTGTTTCCTCTTCCAATCATGTTGCTAAACATGGCCAATGTGCAGCTGACGCTTTCTCATATCATGATCTCCTTTACCTTTCTTATAAAATTCGCCCACCTAAGGCAAAGTCAAAAATAATGTTGCAGCGTAGTTTTCGTGGAATGAATCTGGATGACCTTTGTAGAGATGCCAGCGAAATTGATTGGTCACTATTAACTGCGTCAAACTCCATTGATGACCAAGTCAACATATTTACGTCGAACCTAGTCAAGCTGTACGATGTCCATGCTCCTGTACGAGCTATGAAGGTAAGGCACCTTCCATCGCCATGGCTTACACAAGAAATTAAGTCACTCTTAACGAAAAAGGCAGCTGCAAAATGTAAATATAAGTACCGGCCCAGTGACTTAAATCGAGATAATTATATTGCTATCCGAAATCACTGCAATAAGGTGTGTAGAAATGCTCAACGCCGACATATTCACAACGCTGTAGAAAATGGTGATCCAGCTAAAGTATGGAAATTTCTCCGAACACTTGGGATTGGCAAATCGCGCCATGATACATCTCCAAAAGACTTAAATATTGATCTTCTTAACCAACACTTCTCATCTTCGTCTAATTTTGAAAAGACTACTAAGTTAAATACTTTGAAAAATCTTTCCACGCTTCCAATCCCAGATTATTCTCCTTTCGTCTTTGATCAATTCACTGCTTGTGATGTTAAGAAGAGTATTTTATCCATTACGTCTAACGCTATTGGCAGTGACTGTATCAGCCGGTATATGATCCTTCCTATCCTTGATCATATCCTTCCAGTTATATGTCACATCCTTAATTATTCCTTATCCAGTGGTGTCTTTCCATCTACCTGGAAAGAGGCACAAGTAACCCCACTACCTAAAAAATCTAATCCATCTTCTTTCTCTGATTATCGTCCCATATCCATACTCCCATTTCTCTCCAAAGTTCTTGAACGCCTTATCCACAATCAGCTCGGCACGTTTCTCTCCAAAAATAATCTCCTCAATCCTCTCCAGTCCGGTTTTCGTCCTGGCCATAGCACCACTACTGCTCTAGTTCATATAACGGACGATATTCGTTCGGGAATGGAAGACGGTAAGTTGTCGATCCTTGCTTTATTAGATTTTAGCAATGCCTTTAACTCTGTCGATTTTGATATCCTCCTGGCAATTATGAGATCTCTTAACATATCTCCAACGGTGATTGATTGGTTTCGTAGTTACCTGTTTGGCCGTCGGCAGCGTATTCAAATAGAACAGACATTTCCTCCTGGTGTCATACATCTGCTGGCGTGCCTCAGGGCGGCGTTTTATCTTCATTACTTTTCGGAATATTTATAAATTCTATATCCAAACAACTTATTTCTTCCTACCACTTTTATGCAGATGATTTGCAAATCTACTACCAAGTTCCCTTTGGAAAGCTAGCGGAGGGTGTTTGCGCCATCAATAGTGACCTCACACGGATATGCCACTGGAGTAAAGCCCATGGACTCAAAGTAAATCCAACGAAGACGCAGGTTATAGTTGTCGGTAGCTCCAGGTTGATCTCGAAAATTAACTGGACGCAACTCCCTCAAGTCACCTTTGATGGCACTAATATTCCCTTCAGTGAAAAGGTCAAGAATCTAGGGATATATGTTGACAGAAACCTCTCCTGGGGACCACAGTTGCAAGAAGTCAGCCGGAAAATTTTTGCGTCGGCAGGGTCTTTGCGTCGACTACGGAACTTTCTTCCTTTTGCCACGAAGACTGCGCTTGCACAATCCCTCCTACTTCCAATCCTTGACTATGCCGATGTCAGCTATCTAGATCTCACTGAAGACCAACTTAATAAACTTGAGCGACTTCAAAATGTTTGCATTAGATTCATATTTGGTTTGCGTAAGTATGATCATGTTTCAGAATTTCGTACTAAACTCAAGTGGTTACCAATACGCCTTCGCCGGAATGCTCATTTACTTTCACTGCTTTACAATGTACTATTCAATCCTTCTTCACCGCCCTATCTTAAAGAACGCTTTGAGTTCCTAAATGATACACATTCAAGGTTCTTAAGGTCATCTGAAAACCTAAAACTAAAAATGCCGATGCATTCCACCAAGTTTCGTGACAAATCATTTTCAGTTCAAGCCGTGCGAATGTGGAATGCTTTGCCGGTTTCAATAAGAAAAGCACAGTCTTTACCTATATTTAAGAATCTTATCCATAAACACTACTTATCATTCTAATTATTCCTTCTTATTCTTCGCATTTCATAATTTCCTCTCTTTCTATATATATCTAGATGGGTATTTATGTATGTATCTATGTATGTATGTGTGTATTTATCTATGTATGTATCTACGTGTGTATGTATGTATTTATGTAAGTGTGTATGTATATATATATATATATATATATATATTTCGTATCCGCTGCACCGCGCGCTGCCCCTTGTGTGTTACAAATCGCTTCTCTCCCTATCATATGGTTGTCTGGAAGAGATCGCTGAAGTGCGATAAGACCGCCAATTGTACTTACCTATTATTATTTTTTAAATGTTCCTGTTATTTTTGTATTTTTGGTGTGCAATAAAGAGGATTTATGTTATGTTATAAGGTAGTTTAAGGCCTGAATTGTGTAGGTTAAAGGTTTATCATGACAGGATGTATATCTTGAACTACTTACTGTTTCATGATGATTTCTGTATATTGAGATGTTAAGTAAATTGTATAAATATTCTTCAAGCTGCTTCATTCTTAGCTGGATACCCTCATAGGTAACCATCACTTCAGGCTTTTTTGGAAACCTGTCAATTAGAGAAAAATAAACGAATTGTAACTTTTCTGAGCTTGCAAATTCATTATTATATATTTTTTCACACACTCCGAAGAAGACTTAATACTTGGTTCGTGACAAACGTAACGGGTTTAACATGACCAACAATTTTCCATGGTTTCATAACATAATAAGCGTCATATCTTAGGTTTGCGCGATCACTACACATTATAATAAAACAACTTTTAACCGGATTAATCGCGTGTATTATTGGTTTTTTGTTTTTCCTGACGTTTCGAACGCTGCAAAGTGTTTTTTGTTTTATTATAATAAGCGTCACCGGAAGATTATTACAATAGATTCAAATAATTACAATCTCTCTAGCAATTCCATACTATTGAGGGCAATAATGCAATGCATGCATTAGTAAAATGAACTAAACGCCTAATAATCTGTTACTTTACCTAGGCAAAGCTCCTTTCCTTTTCCTAGGCCTTGTTGTCCTCTTCGAGTTACTCCTAGGCATGGCTTGCATGGCCACCTTCTCAGCCTTTTCTTCAGTGTCCACAGTATTCTTGAAGCTGGCTCTCCTAGTCTTATGATTCTTGGTGGGGAAGGGAATGTCGAGGGAAGTTCTGTATAGAGTCAGCTGTTGATGTAGGTACAGTATATGTTTGTAGCGTTTCTTAATGGTCCAGTCGAAGTCGCCATGATGGAGGTAGATTGTGTATCTGGAAGTATAAATGTTGGTTGATTAGGGATGCTTGTGGTGGTGACCACAAGCTTCAGTTGCTTGGAAGTTGGAACAAAGTCAGTCTTCTGTGACTTTTTGTTGCGAGAATCCATGGGCGGCGGTAATCGCTTACCATCAGGCGATCCGCCTGCTCGGTTGCCCATCCCATAAAAAAGGGAGTAATGAGGTATTTTTAGAGGCAGTTCTTGCTCATCTAACAATATCTAGTGTATAAATAATTTGTTGTTGTGTCAATGTAATGCCCATATTAAGTTCACTTTATACGGAAACATTGACAAAGAGTAAGCGATAAGGAAAGATAGATGAATACGAGTGATGTGTTCATGCTGGGACCCGATAACGAAATTTATTTTGTGGTACTGGAAGATCTTTAAAAAATAACTGCCATTGTATACACTGCAGTTGCGTTATCGCTATCTGATAGATAGGAAGTGACGACCGCAATATGTTTCTTTGTTTGTTATAAAACAATATTGACATTAATTTTATTGTATTTAGGTATTAATTAATTAAAATTGTCAGGTGTCTTAGGAATAACTATATAAATTGTGAAAGGGATTTATAAATGTATTGTTTCTATTTAATATAGGTATATTTTTTGTAGTATCGGTTTCAATCTTTGATAACTGTAATAGGTCTCAAAGAGTAGTTATTAAAGTAAAATAAATAAATAATTTGCATTATTGTTTGCAAAACTTTTATCAAAATAAATTATCACATTATTGTCAGTCATAAATTCAATAAGGTGAACATTACATTCACAATAGGAAAAAAATATTTATAGGTAGACATAATCTATATTTTGTAACCTTGTAAAATTAACAAGCGTATGCGCAACTCTATAATAATAAAGACGGTATTTTACACTAGTCGCTTAGAGATAATTAACTGAACACTAAGAGGACTATGTTCAAGTGTCGGTGATATCAATTACATCAATGATTCACATTAGTTACTCATGTTGATAATATCTGATTATCTGGTAATAAACATATAGTGGGAATGTAACATACATCCGCAATGCGACAATTTTTTGTTGTTTATGATTTAGTATAACGAAACAAAAATATTTTTATGAATTTTATCAATTATATGTACGGGTAGACTGAAATAATTTTAAATAAACTATTGAGACGCCTGACACCTTAGTCCTCCTGCGACCACGCACGCTGCAGTGTTCGGAACGTCAGGAAAAACAAAAACCAATAATACACGCGATTAATCCGGTTAAAAGTTGTTTTATTATTATGTGTAGGGATCGCGAAAACCCAAGATATTACGAGTATTACGTTGTTTGTTGAATAAATATGCGCACTCATATCGCCATGCTTTACCAAATACGATACAAATCACTATTGAAATACTGTTCGGATGCGGGTGACAGAGCCTTGCATACTACAATACATATTATTATTATTATACTGCAGTAAACACTAATAGTAAGCCTTTTTTTTTATTGAGTAATATACCTATATCTAGTCTCCGTATTTATGCACGACCTGTGAGTGTCATATTGATAGAAATTGCCTTAATTATAGCCATACCTGTAATTTAAATACTTCCATATTTATATTACAAGTATAGAAGCTACAGCTGCTATAGAAGAGATGACAGACATCAAAAGTCGTTAGTGTGCCGCCAAGAAACTACATAAAGACTAGGCGTCTTTATGTAGTTTCTTAGAAAATGAGTATGAAATTAAATAATAGGTTTATTAAACCTGTTCATAAGGTCAATGGTACCATAATGTATGTAGGTATGTCTATTGTCTTTTATTTACAGTGCATATATGCATATCTGTGCACGTTAAATGCACTTATAAATATGTATTAGCGATTAGTGATATGCATCTTTTATAGCTATGCAAATATAGCGTATCTCATAGGTTCCATTATGATAGGTATTTCTTCTCTAAATAACTTGACATGCGTGTGTTACAGCGAGCTGGTGAATATAGCTATGATTCCCTCAACTCTGATATCACGAGGTACGTCGTGCTTTAAGTTGGGGCCTTGGATCTAAAATTATCTTTTGACGCAAGATCATTAGTCGGTGTGGTTAATAAAAAACTAAAATAGGTATTTACAATGCTAAAAAATATCCAGTAATATATTAAACATCGTCATTAACGTTTGTAGATAATTGATTATTCCTAACTAATATATTTTAGTAACAATGCTTGGTACATAAACGTAACCGTATATTTTTATGCGATAAGTTATCTTCAAATACGTATAAAAACTGGAAACAAAGAGACTTTATTTCTACAAATAAATAAAGATCACTAACTTCAGTGATAATATCGAGCGATAACGTTATCTGTATGATTTTTAATTGACGTAGTTAATATTTACCTAGCTTGTTAAACTATTTTATTAATTGAATTAGATAATGCTGCAGATTTCTAAAATCTTATTATTTCCCATTTCAGGGTTAAAGCATTATGTTGCGGACTTGCGGTTAATGCACGCATTATAAATTAATGATCACTTGCATATAACGGTGCAGGAAAACATCGTAAAGAAACCTAACAGATGTTTGGTGTGTAAGGCCATGTTAGAGACCTTCGGGTGGTTTAAACTCTAACACTAGATTGTTCATCAACCACACGATAATAAGAAGATACAACAATAAAAATCGGTATAGCCACCAGTCTTTACTAAGGACAAACATATTTCATTTTTTTTTGTGGGTAGCAACCTAATCGACCCCGTCGAGATGGCTTAGCGGTCAGAGCGCCTGGAGTAATATTTATCCGGCAGGAGCAGGTTTGAATCTTGCTCACAACCGCATTTTTACTTTACACAAAAAAAAAATAGTATTAGAGTTCGCTATGCATTAATTTCGGGGGCTGAGTGCCCGCATCTGTAGGAGTGGATCCATAAAATGGAATCCCTACACGTGGCCTCTGGGTGGTGCAAAACAGGCAACAAAACTCTGGTGGAAGGCTTCGGCCGCGGCTGGTTCCCACCCACCGGACGAAGCCGTGCCGAGAAGCGACCTACTCGTGTATCGGGATTTAGTCCGGTGCAAACGTTGTAGGAGACGGGTCTGGGTAGTTGCATCAACTCTTCAACTATCGTTCTTGAGGATAGAAAGAGTGGATAGATTTATTCTGGATATACGTGCTCCATCCTTCGCCACACCGTCGCTTACCATCAGGCGAGTTGGTGGCGTAGATCCATTGTTGAGAAAAAAAAAACCCGCGTCAATACTTTTCGAAGATTTATCTGTATATTTCAACAAGATAAAAAAACGCTAATAAATATAAATTAAATCTAATAAAATATATATAAATATAATAAATGAAAATCATTAACGCATGCTTAGCGAACTTTTTCCATTTAATATACTAACTTTAAATATAAATTAACTTACAGATTAGGATTGAGCAAGTGTGTTGTGACGCTTCTCTCGTTCTCCACGAATCTGACCTTTATCTCTACTCCCGGTATGAACACTTTCCTGTGCACCGAGCTGAACTTTACAGGCGGATTGTGGACTGCTTTGAATGGCACTGTGGTTTGAGTTGATACTGGAAAAATGTTTAATTTGAGAGATTAGGGGGTATTTTATTAGACCACATCAGACAATTCATAATAGTGAGTGTATTTAATAATTCATTATTATTAATTAATCCTATAATTATTTGTTTCGAAGTTTATTATCATCTGGTAATTGTCTTCAATGAAATAAACATAAAATTACATGGTGGTAGCTGGTGATTGCTATTGGCTTCTTAAGTTTATGGAGGAAGAGTGGTCCCTTGTGGTTCCCGGCAATAATATCTACGATAAAACGACTTCGGTTCGGTTAACAAGCAATTTTCCCTTTCACCATTCATTCGGAGACCCAGTTACAGAAATATGTACCGATTCAGTAGTTATCAGCATGATTCACCAACAGTTTTATAAGATTTATTTTGATTGATAATAGTATATTATCTGTATCTTTTATATGGAATTATTGTTCGGATTTAGATTTAAATTACTACAAATATTTTGTTTGTTGTCCTTTGTTTTTCTTGTCAGGATTAGTTTATATTGTAGGTATGTTAATCAATTATTTCAATAACCAATTTTAAACAAGTAATACGATAATTGGAAATTACTACTTTATCTGATTTCAACCATCTCTTAATTTATAATAGTTTTGGATTGTGTTGTGATATATATTTTTTTCTTATAAAAGAAACGTTGCCCCACACTAGGAATTTCTTCCTGTATCGTGGGTGCGTTTACAGACATATAATCTCACAAGCACAAACACACCCAGACCCAGAGCAATTATCTATAGATCGTACAAATATTTGCTCCGTGCAGGAATCGAACCTGCGACACGAAGCGCAGCAGTCGGTCTCTCGACCACTGCGCCAACCGCGCTGTCTATATTTGAACTATGAAATAAAAAAAACTTGTAACACGTTGTACAGTTATGGAATAAATATATATTCATCTTTAATTGCGATTCTCACAAATATAGACTTTATTCCGATGCAAACACAGTTCAAATAAGAATTTCGACAATTTTGTATAGTTACAAATGGAAACTGACCCTTTGTAGTGGTGGAGTTAAGGTGTGTAAAAAATAAAGCTTTTCTTAATGAATTTAATGTGACCAATGAACAAATTGCTACTTATTATTACTAAAAGGCGATGGGGCGCAACATTCTTGGAATTCAATAATCTAATCGAATCCGAAATACTATGTAGTCCACTGAAATCTGACTGACTTGACTGGTAGAGAATCCTCATAGCATTAAGTCCACCTTGTGTACCATCTTTGTACATGCAGAATAAATAAATAAATAAAAATATTCTCATTTATGGACGTGGGAGAGAATGTTACCACGCTTTAGTGGAACTGGGGTGGTCACATCTGCTGTTTGTCTGATGATTTGTTGGCAAAAATCACCACCAAAATGGGCATGTCGCGTCACCGCGAGATGTCATGACAAATTAGACACAACAATACACGCGATTCATCATCATCCCCCTGCCCTTATCCCAATTTATTTAATAAAAAAAAAAAAAAAAAAAAATGCAACCGAATTGATAACCTCCTCCTTTTTGGAAGTCGGATAATAAAATTAGACGCCTTTATGATATGACCTCACGGGGGATGTCCTTAGCCCTACAAGGGGACAGTTCAGGATCTTAGTAGCAGGAACTTGTGAAGTAATATCATAAAATCTCGCTTAACTTACTCCCGCGAAGTGCCGATTTTTAATCAGTTGCACAACATTAAAACCATGTTAGTAAAAAAAAAAATGTACTGATGATAAAATAACATGCAGTGACTAATACTATCACTAATATTTATGCATTTTTATTATGAATCAGTAGCTATTATCAAAAGATATATATATATATATTCTCTACTAGACCTGAGGGTATGAAGAATAATGGCGAACTCCAACATATGTAAGGGACTTCACCATTTTAAATTTGTAATTGATAAGTATGCAAACTCTGTATAGTCAGCCTTTACTAAGAACCACTCAAACATTTCAAACAAGTTAAAAAAGTCTATAAAAATTTTGGTTGACATATAGTCTTGTGCATATGAAAGTACATTTAATGTAAAGTTATAATATTAAATGGAAAAAGAAGACTTCTAGAGGTCGAGATGGCTTAGTGGTCAGAACGCTCGGAGTATTTTATCCGGGAGGCGCAGGTTCAAATCCTGTTCGCGACCGTATTCTTTTTCCATTTAATATTATAACTTTAGAGTTCGCTAAGCATGCGTTCATGCTTTTCAAAGATTTATCTTTAAACATATTATGTAGTTTAAATCCTTGTTAAAAACAGTTTTGTCTTATAGTTTACTATATAAGGAACTCAGTGATTTAAATTTTTTTTTATCTTAAGAAATTATTTTGTCTTGGTACACCACGAAGTTTTAATTAAATATAGAAAAAAGTAAAGGCCCGAAATGATAAACAGAACATAGCAGATATCTAAAATCAGAAGAAAAATTAATTGGGGAAGTAGATTAGGTAGGTTTTGAATTCTTTGAAAATTGAATGCATATTTGTAAAAAAAAAGTTTTGTATTATTATAATTAAGTGAATTTATCTTCCTGCGCCTACCAATATAGAAAATTATAAGATTTAAATATTTTTACCATTTATTTTTATTTTATTTTTCATTTACTGAACATGTTATAAGAAAACAACTTTTAACCGGATTAATCGCGTATAAAACACTTTGCAGCGGTTGTGGTTGCAGGAGGAACGCTGCAAAGTGTTTGAAAAGTCAGGAAAAACAAATATACCGCGATTAATCCGGTTAAAAGTTTATTTTATTTTAATGCGTAGTGATCGCGAAAATCTTTACAGTAGGTATTTAACAAACAGTGGTGTATATCTGTAATTAAGATATTTGTAGACGTTTAAATAAATCACCAATTATTTCGCCATTGTTCTTTAATCAGAAACTAATCGGTGATTCGTCATTATTCTGTTCCATATTAAAGGTACTTAATTGGTAAGCTGGAGGTCAAGATTAAACTTAGTATTCTATATTCAACCAATAGGTATAAATTGTATATATTGATTTGCGGTTTCACTAATGTATATCTTTTGGGAATGCCCAATACAACTGTTAATCACCCTGTGAGTCAAAATAATTGGAATAGTTCTCACGAAAATTAATATGAATTAATATATTTGTTCCAAATATTTGTATGTTTCCTCTCTTTTATCATCAAAAGGCGCAGGGACACAACTCTACAATTATCATTTTAAAAACAATAACATGTTTATCAATCGAATCGAATGTGACACAACAGATTGAGAGATTGATCAAATAGTTTATCTGAATTGTGCCTCTTATTTGAGTCAAATCATTTTGGAGATAAATGATGATAACTATTTTATATAGAGACCATACAATATCATGGTTTAAATATATGGATCAAAGATTAATAAAGCTTATATGCCAGACAGCAATGTTGCGACTTTGTGTACCTACTGATTGTGTCTTGCGCGTGGCTATGGCCCTTTAATTAGCCGGTCGATTCGATTAGCCATTCGTTCTTTTTGGCTTTGTGTGTGTAAAATTCATCAAGGACGCTGTGCATCATGATGCCGGGTTTGCAGTTGCGTTAACTGCGATTCGATTAGCAGTCCATGCAAGAGCAATTATGTAATTTGTGAAAGCAAAAGCATTTACTCCCTTTAAAAATTAAATGATGTTTGCATTGAGTAAAAGTTATTTTCTACATTTTGAACTACTTCCTCTGCATGTGGGTGCTTTCTCTTTATGGGAGACCCGTTATATGATCGCTATAGCATGCTTCGATTTTTAATAGTTAACACACAAAGTTATGGAGACACTTTTATTTTCTATAATAAACAAGTAAAACAACATACCACCAGAATTATTCCCTTCCTTATTATCAACTTTGTCAGCTTCAATTACAGACAGAGACTCAGGTACTGCGAGGCTTTCATCGAAATCTGAGTCCAGCCCTGGACTCAAGGAATCCATGGTCTGAAAGAATCCAGGCAGGCAGTCCCCGGAGGCGGACGCTGGCGTAGGTGTGTCCATCGCGTAGTTTGTGTACCCGTAAAGTTGTTCATCTGTAAATGAGAAAAAAAAAAACATTATTTTTATAAGATTTTTATTTTATGCTATAATGTTGGAACACTGCATGTAAATCCATTTTAAGAGAAGAAATTATACATTATACTTAGCATTGAATTAGGAATCTAAGGTTGTTAGACAAATAGCCAAGTATCTCACAGATAATACACCTAACAAATACATTCTTCTTCTTATTGTGGGGTTGATGAATGACCTAGTGTCAAAGTTAAAACCACTCGTAGGTCTCTGACATGGCTTTACACACCAATGAGAACATCTCAACAAATACATTGATGATGATGAATTGTGATCAAGTTACAAATTATAAAAACAATAAAATATACAAATCAAAATATCCTTAAATGTTAAATAGAAATGTGAATGTAATATCCAACTAGTACAGAGTACTACAGAGTTAAATAATATGTGGTTGAATGAGTAACTAACACAATTATTTTAAAATTAATACCTAATTAAGATTCTATGTTGGTTTGAGTCAGTGGAAGCCATAGTGGAATATTAAACTATAAATATGTACAATGTATCATGCGGACATACCATGCCATACTTAATTCCTTATGCGGTAACTAGAGCTCTGACCATGATATCATTTCATGAGACAGGATGGAACACTTGAAGCTGACCAATATTAACATTATACTTACAGCACTAATTTAACAGCCACATACTTAAATGGCATTAATTTGGAAGTAGCCCTCAAATATTGTGCTGTCTCTGTTACTACATGGTTAAGTGACAATGACCAGAGTGGCATTTTATATTATAAATGGATTGTATATTACTTATGGTGCTAGAAATGCATGCATATAATTGCTGAATTCACGCATTAACGAATTCCACAACTAATTAATTCTTTACCTACCGCCACCAGAAATATTATCACCAATAAAAACATAAAATATATATTAAAGGCATATTTTCTTTCGGACCTGCAGAACAATAGTTCCGAAAGGAATTATGTTTGACAGAACATTGTTGAACCCATATTTTATTTACTTAATCTTTTCTTTATAAAATACTATACAAGGTCATATTGTAAGTCACAAACCCGAAAGGTTTTGTAAATAAAGTTTACAAATGTTATTCTTGAGTACCACTTAAACCGTTACCAGTTAGATAATAAATAAAAAAAAATGTACTTGACTTGATGGTCAAACTCAATGTTAGATCCCACCAAAAATATTTAATGTAAAATTGGTTGCCAATTCTTCCAAGTTAATAATGCTTTCACTGTAATGAGATCTCTTGTAGAGCCAAACTCATAGCTGAGCTCGGATTTGTATTACGTGTTATAGACTATGGGGCCTATCCAAAGTCCAAAGTATATTGCTTTTTGTTTCATTGGGAAACTGTTTATGAATTTTCCTTTACATTTACTATCATTCTTTTATATTGGCTAACGGAGTACTGTAAACTGTTTAAAATGTGTACTTTTGTATTATGGGATTGGTTAATCTTTAGGATAGTAGATTGGGTATTAGTAATCTTCTTAAGATTTTACAAGTGAGATAACTCTGTTACTAATTACTTAAACACATAAAGTATATTACTTATTCCAATTGTCTATTTTAATAGAATATTAGCAACATTTCTAAAACACAAGGCCATTACAGAATATTTACATTGTGATAAAATTAATATAGTAAGCAGATAATTTTTATGAGGATGATGTTTCCTAATTTTGTGTCAACTCAATCAGCAATGACATGGGATGGCTTATATTTTATCTGGTTATATTAAGTTAGCTTTTAGCAGGAATAACTAATAATGTAACTCATAATATAAATTGTTTTAGTTGACGTCTTATTGATCAACAAGTATTATTTATATTAACAATAAAGTTAAACAAAGCTATATAATATCTTTTATTTCAGGAAAACTAGCATTATTATTGTATTAACACATTATTATGGTTATATTATTAGTACTTTAAAGTACAGTAGTAATTTGTGATAGTGATGAAAAACAATGCAACTGCAGCTGTCATGTATTTAAAGTTTTTCTGAAATTTGAAATGAGTATGGGGCTCTTTTACTGGGAAAGTTGACTTCATAAAGTACCTATATAACAACTCATTTAATATCTCACTTGTAGTAAATCATTCAAATTAGCTTCATTATTCTTGCTTGTTATAATCACCCACTGCAATAAACTGTATAAAATCATATAATTCTGAACTCACCGAGATAAAGTTGCACAAAAAAATAACAAAAGATTAAAAAACCACTGTGTTAAATTCACCATTGACACTTTTTTCATAATTCACTTGATAAAAACACTGGCCACTCACATTAGAGAATTAAAAATCAAATCTAACCCTGTACCTACCTCGTTTGATCAAGTTATGGAAACTCAATGTCAACTCCTTACGTTCCATACGTTTGTTGGTCAAATTATTTTCGTTGAATTCAGTGGTAATCACACGGTACCCATTGGAGTGCTGGTAACTAATGTGTTGTCCATTACACGGCACAAAACCAACACTTGTGTACATAATCTATGCGATAAGATAATAAAATATCACGCTTATCGTAGTACTGTTTTGACGGTTGAGAAAAGAGGTTGTATTTTACAATTACAGTTTTCATGGCAAAAGTTGTGCCGACGACAGTGAATCGTCGTTTACGGCTGAGCGAGCAAGGCCTTTAGAAGTTTTTACATTGGGATAAGTGAAATCTACTTACTAATATTATTGTTTCGTTTAGCAAAAGATGTTCGGTAAAAACATGGTGTAGCGGCAAATAATAAAACAAAGGCTTTTGAAGCCCGGACGGACTAATGGTCGACTCATTCGATTAATAAGTTAATAACTATAACTACTGGTTCAAGGATTCTTCTCGCGTTAAAAAAAAAATGCTCAGTGACGTAATGGTTATCGTTTATCATAGTTTAGTGGTTCCCAACATTTTAAATGTGATTAATTAATTATACCACAAAAAAAAGTATACCACTAATCCTATTTTAATTAATTTATGTAAACTAAAGAGAATGCAATAGGTACCTACACCTATGTAAATTATAAATCCGAGCTATACTTAAATCAGTTTATATTGAGCAATGAGCAACTAGATTACTAGACCTAGATAACTTCTATGTATATAGTTAGTACTAGTAGGTATTATTTGTCCTAAAACCTACAAAAAAGCATAAGAAAGATAGATATTTTAAAATTAATATATATTTTTCATGAATGCAACAATGAACATTATTTCTAAAATATCTGGATTTTTATTTACATAAATTGAAAATTATATGAAGAATTTTTAATCCCTAAAATGTTTGCGATCTCTGGTCCAAGGGTACCCTGACGGTAATCTGACGTCATCCGCAAACGTCAACATCTCAATGAGGATGTTATTTTGACAGAACTAGATTCGTTCAGGAAAATAAACTTTTTTACTTGACACATAATTATTCATTCAAAAACATACCTTTTGTGAATAATGTTATATAAAACAGGTAAACATATTAAATATGTATACTATATGCTATTTTTTATTTTATAGAATTAGATCGTCATAGTTAAGCAGATTATTAAAATATTACATTGTTGACGCCTATAAGAATTGTACATGCTACTCTTATTTTGGCTACTACAATGCTACTAATAAAATATGACCAGGCGCTAATATTAATAATAATATTGTAAAATACAAAGACTTGATTTATAAATTGCTTTTGCAGGCAGGTATACGGCCAACTTTACTTAATGCGAGTATTCGACAGGAGACTGTATTTTACGCATAAAAAATCCACTTTTCGAAAAACTTCATAATTATTGTTTTGTAAAAAAGGCTAAGTATGTTATCATTCCAAAGCAGAATAATAGGTCCCTATTAGTGAAGGCGAAAGAGAATCATTTACTTTTTAATTTTAGTCTCGTCATATCGTACCTTACCTTAATAATATTAATTTCTAATTTATTTTTGCCGTTGTTTG
The DNA here is from genome assembly GCA_935421205.1 of Xylocampa areola. NCBI lineage: Eukaryota > Metazoa > Arthropoda > Insecta > Lepidoptera > Noctuidae > Xylocampa > Xylocampa areola. The sequence goes on from OW285204.1 coordinate 18,221,980, forward strand.
GCAATTATGTACCTACATAATATCTACGTTTAAAACAGATATTTGAGAAGATTTAGGCGCTATATAGCGGAATTTACAAAAATATATTTTTCTTACGTATAAAAAATTTAATTCTTACAATCTATAACCGTGATAAATCTGTTGGTAATCGTCAAGCCTCTATTGTAGGTAGAATTTTATATAGCTCTGAAGTCTAAAATGACCGACAGATGGCGTTACTGTCATCCAAGTTGTGATGTGAGCTCGATAGGCGAGTTTGACTTTAATATAGACGACATAAATATGTTGAGAGCGTGTTCTGTAAAGATTTCTACTGTTATATGGCTATTCTGCATCAGTTTAAATTACATTGAAAGTTGGCGAAGTACCTACCTATATGAGTCACAGTTAGCAGGGATGGTTCATAATGTGAGCCGCTGGTATCAGCTTGCATTAATACTTATATATTTAAAACACGAATCTTCAACAGCCTCGTTGGTCTAGTGGTCCCGAGCGCGACTGCTAAGCATGAGGTTCTGGGTTCGATTCCCAGGTCGGGCATAGGGTTATTGGGTCTTTCTGTAAAGCAATTTTCAGTAGCAGCCCGGATTCCAGAATTATGTAGGTACACCTCTGTCTTGCCTTCGGAGAACACAAGTGTGATACTATGTTATGTGGATCATCAATACATCAATAAAAATAAATTAAATTGAAGTGTCTGTTTGTAATGTCAAAATAATAGTTTATTTTATGCTCATACAGTTATTTGCATGATACATAACCCTCAAAATCTGTTTTTTTTTTTATCCAAAATGGATCTACCTTTGGCCACCAACCCGCCTGATGAAGCGCCGTTGTGGCTGAGGATGGAGCACGTCGATCTAGAATAAATCTATTCACTCTAAGTAGAGCAAATAGATTTGGGGAGAACGACAGATGGGGACTTGATGCAACTGCCCAGACCCATCTCCCACAACGGTTGCACTGGACTACATCCCGAAACACGACTAGGTTGTTTCACGGCATGGCTTCGTCCGGTGGGTGGTAACCAGCCGCGGCAGAAGCCTCCCACCACAGCTGTGTTGCCTGTTTTGCACCACCCGGGGGCCACGTGTAGGGATTCCATTCTAAGGGTGCACTCCTACGCACGCGGGCAACTCAGCCCCCATTTTTTTTTATAATGTTTGTCTGTCTGTTTGTTCCGGCTAATTTACGATACGGCTAGACCGGTTCTGGTAAGATTTTACTGGCAGGTAGCTGACTATATAAGGTCCTAATTTATTAGGTAATTTCCTTTCAAAGGGTTAATATAAAAGTCAAATACATTCAGTTAAGCTAAGAATTAAATGGATATTTTTTTTTTTTGTAATTAACTTAGTATATTAAGAAAACCGTTTTTTTTGTATAATAACTTTCGTGATACACATTCATATTGATTATAGTTTAATGGTTATTAAGCTCATGAATAAGAGCTCCGTTCGAGTTCGAAACTAGTCGGGCAATCCCGAAGTATGCGCGTGAGTACTAACCGTTAAACTATAATTAATCACAAAATTGTTGTAAAAATTTAAATTATGGCTTAAATGAATCCTTATCACTTACACATTGACCATTAAAAGGAAATGACCTAATAAATAAGGACCTTATATAAGGAGTAACTTAGGTTAATTATAATATAACTATACGCTGGTAAAACCGCAGGGCACAGCTAGTTCTCATATAAGAGAGTGATGACACGGAATGTCAAGGGTCGCGGGTTTAAGCCCCGTTCTTGTCTATTATTTTTCAATGATTCCTTGAAAAATAGTAATGAATATAGGCCTTAACATGTATAAAAAAATATGATTTGAAAGTAATAGTTAGCTTGAATTTTGGAAGATACCTATGTCTAGCGTTTATTGAGCATACTGTATAGGTACATACAGATCTGAATAAAAAGTCAGACGGATTCCTAAAATCTGTAAAAGCTGGCCAAAATATAATGAGGGCACGGTTGGCTTAGTTGTCGAGAGATCTTCCTTTACACATCACGAGTACGATTCCCACACATTCCCGATAACATTGTACAGCAGGAGTATTCATAACTGTCAGAAGTTTCCGTATCGAAAAATCATCAGACATCAGATATATAGCAGATATATAGCAGTGATAGTGGTATGACCGTAGGACTGACAAGTCAAAGATCGCAAGGTCGAATCCAAGGCACACACTTCAAGTTCTTTTCGAAGTCATGTACGTATTCTAGATTAATTATCACTTGTTTAAATTGGTGAAGAAAAACATGGTGAGGAAACTAGCACACCTGAGAGATTTTCGCGATGGTGTGTAAAGCCATGTCAGAGACCTACGGGCGGTTGAAACTCTGACACTAGGCTGTTCATCAAACATACGATAAGAAGATCATTCATAAAATTATTAGTATCGTTTTAATCACGTGTGTATGTATACTAACGAAGAAATTGCCGTGTGCGATAAGGCCGCCCATTGTACTATTTCTATATAATAAGATTACTTAATGTATGTTCATGGTGTACAATAAAGAATAAAATAATGATAATAATGTCATCGCTCCGGTGAATCCCTTAGACACATCATCTCCGGTTGTTCTCGTCTTGCTAACGGGGAGTACTTGCACAGGCATAATCTAGTGGCCAAGATTAACCAACAGCAACTTGCTTTGCACTACAACCCTGTGGAGTGTACGGTGCCATACTATAGGTATACACCCGACCCAGTTCTTGAAAATGGTCATATCACATTGTACTGGGATCGATCTATCATCACTCATAGGACTATTGTCGTCAATAAGCCTGATATAGTGGTGATAGATCGATTCGAGCGTCGCATAATGATTGTTGATATTACTATCCCTCATGAAGAGAACCTCATGAAAGCGGAGAAAGATAAACAAATCAAATATATTGATCTGGCGCACGAGGTTGTCGACATGTGGAATGTGGACTCTGCAATCATTGTACCGATAGTTGTTTCCGTTAATGGACTAATAGCGAAGAGCCATGATCAACACCTTAAAAGGCTCTCGCTAGGCGGCTGGATCAAGGGCCTGATACAGAAAGCAGTACTCCTCGATACCGCACGCATTGTGAGGAGGTTTCTTTCTCTGAAGCCCTAACCACCGGCAGCTTGGACCCTGTTCCCGATGCCGGTGGCCTACTATTTTTTATATTTTTAAATTACGTATTTGCATATATATATGTATACTAGCGGTCCGTCCCGGCTTCGCACGCGACTATAATTTGAGATTTAAACTATCCTATCTCTCAAGTTGGATCGAACTGCACATGGTGTGCGAATTTTATTATAATCGGTTAAGTGGTTTAGGAGTCCATTGAGGACAAACATTGTGACACGAGATTTATATATATTAAGATTTTAAAAATCTAATTTTTATGTTAATAAATGGTACTGGAAATAATAGATAATAATATACATAAATTCAGTATCTATTATTATTTACACATTGTAAAAACATTTTTTTTGGGAGGTCTCTGGGCTATGTAACTACCGCACAGATCAATCGATCGAGGTTAAGCTGCGCTTCTCGGAGCCAGTCTGTGGATGGGTAACCCTCATTTCATAATGAAACCCCCCGTGCCTCGGAGAGCACGTAAACTGTCGGCCTCAATTGTCAAATGAAGATATATGACAACCAGTCTTACCACGAGTTATCGTTACCCAGTTACTGGGTTGTGGAGGTCAGATAGGCAGTCGGTCCATGTAAAATACTGGTGTTAAGCTGCCTCCGGTTAGACTGGAAGCTGACCGCAAAGTAGTTAAAAAAAGCTAGGCAGATTGATTGATTTTTTATATTAATGAAATAGTGTATTTTTGTATTTTGTAATAAGTCATAAGTAACTACCTATTTGAATGTTGGTAAGCTGCTTTACCATTTCTAATAAATCTACCTCTAATATTAAAAAATCAATCACGCGGCTAAATAAGTAGGCATATCTTATCTATTATTATTTTGTTACGAATCATTGAAATTGATTATTAATATAGGCATAACATGGCCATATACATGGCTATTAAGATGTTAAAAAAAACATTGCAGGTATACGAGGTAAGTACCTAGTTTGAACAGTACTAAATTAAATTAATTTTCACTCATTAATAAATTTTAATTGTAAAGAACACATAATTTTAAATGAGTGTCTATGGAGTTTCTTGCCGGTTTGTCTCCATAAGACCACCTTCTTGGAACCGTGCACCTAGCTTTGACTTTTCATAACTGCCTGTAACATATTATTATTACATTATTATTAATCAAAACTCAAAAAATAGACCATAGCCTATCTGATATAAAAAAAATGAGTTTTGAGTTTGAGTTTACGCGTACGTAAGTACCTACTTTTCTCTGAATTCTGTTTATGAAATGTTCGCTTTGTCTTTAAAACCTGCATATTTATCCCACGTGTGTTTCAAAATTTTAATATTCAGTATGAAAATACTATCGCAATGTGGTACAGCTACGACATAGAAGAGTTTCGGTGCAACAGTTGTTTTCAAATTTAGGTTAAACCGCGGTTATGTATGAATGCTTTGTCATCTGTTATTCTTAATACATTTCATGCTCAACCATGCTTACCCATTGTTTACGTAACCAAGGATGCGGATAGCATGTCAAATATTTACAAAACAATTATGCCAGCTTTCGTTTTTTGAAACTAGACTGAAAAATCTTGGCTGAAAGCGTGCATTGTGCGAGCGAACTGGCCTATCTCCTTTTAAGACCGACCAATAGTCATTGAGCTGTTTAAGTAAGTACAATGTAAAGCAAAAAGTGAACGGTAGAGGGGTTGTAGTATTGAATGCAACGGCTCAACGTTTATCGGTTAAACTAAATAATATCACGGATTAACATTTACACATGCGGCTAGCGGTGGGCAGAGAGTGTCGCGAGAGCAGCAGTGACCGCAGTCGCTTTTCGCGCACCGTCCGACCTCCGCGCACATTTCCGAACGCACGCTCGCAACGTAACACACGCTTCCCGCCACAAATTCAAATATCGAAAACATTACGTTCGAATAATTGAAATATTTATTATTTTTGTTCATTGCAATCTAAGTGCACTCGCGCGTAAAGTCCGAACTGACGGCGACACTTGCCGCCAGTGTCCGGATTGCGTCGAGGACGTTGACATCTATCAATTGATACGGAAATCGATTTATCGATTTAGAATTTTCGAATAATGTAGAATTTTGGCGGTAAGTGCGTGTTGTGTTAAAGTATTATTTTTTAAACTTAACAGTGAAGGTGGTATCGGTGTTTTCAACAAGTGACATGGAATAATGGTGGATTCCACTTAAATATTAAATCAGTGCTTTTTTCTCTACAACTTAAATTTGAGGACAGATAAATATTACTGAAAGGTGAGTTTCACGTAATATAATTTTGTGTAATTATTTTCATAGTGACTCAATGATAAATCTTTCGCTTTCTAAAGACTCGACCATGAGTGTGGCTGCCTGACTTGGCAGCAGTCACGATTGAGCACTGTCCGAATAGATCTAGATACCTACTTAGTTTAATTTTATTTGTGGATAAATAATGCTACACGGTAACTTTAGGTACACGTCAAATTTTCAAAGTTAACGATATAATTCATAATAATATGTTTCGGCAATATTCTGCAAAAGTGCGGCTTGTGCAAAAACTTGTTTTATGAAAGTAAACGGTGTTGGTACCTTATATCAGTGCTGCGTTGCGACATTTCACTTCTGAGATAATTAAATATTGTTTTTAATCAAAGAGTAATTTGTTATACCTTTCTATTTTCTAAGTTACTTCCTTTTTAAACAACTTAGTGATGAAGTTGGGAAGGAAGTAACACGTAATTCGATCGAACATAGTTAGAACAAATATGAAGTTTTGTCAGAAAAGTTTCGTAAATATTTAATCTACAGGGAATTTAATCTAAGTCAGGTTCCCAAGGGGGGCGGTACCGCCCCCTAGTGGGCGCTGGAGTTTTTCTTGGGGGCGGTAGCGGGTCTAAAGGTCCCAAATCGCGGACATAATTTGTGATTATTAATAGATAATAGACAATCATTTATAAAATTGGTATAATTGTCATGTAAAGGGGGCGTTGGAATTTTTTTTCTTGTAAAGAGGGCTGTTGTCCATAAAAGGTTGGGAACCTATGAATCTAAGTAAATCGTGAAGTTGGTAAATGTAGATATAAGTTAAAGCCATAATATTTACGATAGATACATTACAATGTTATATGTAGCACAGAATGCAATATCATTTATTATCTAGTACGGAATTTATTATACATAAATCTTTGAAAAGTATTTACTCATGCTTAGCGAACTCTAAAGATATAATATTAAATGGAAAAAGAATACGGTTGTGTGCAGGATTCGATCCTGCGACCGAGTCGAGATGGCTAAGTGGTCAGAGCGCCTGGAGTATTTATCCGGCAGGCATAGGTTCGACCGCTCACAACCATATTCTGTTTCCATTTAATATTATAGCTTGCTAAATTACTGACAGCTTAATAGGAAAAGGTTTTGAATTAGGTTATCAATTATCTATCTATTAGCTTCATATTTCATAGTTCAAGAACTTTATAATACTTATCTTATTTTGTTTGGATAGAAAATTTCGATCGCTTGTGGGGTTTTAAAGAGGAATTGTATACCACATAAAACTCAGAGTCTTGCACAGTGCACTTGAATTACTAGCATAACTCAAGTGCTCGCATTATAATATATCACTATTTCCTATATATCCTGTAATCCTCTTTAAAAAAATTGAAGAATAAAGCAAATACCTCTGCTTTAAACTTAACACAATGGCTACTAATTCCCTTTCAATACGTTTAAGGCGCATTCACATTGGTAGAGTAAATGGTCCACGTCAGTCTCTATATCATTTGTAGCTCATTGTAAACACTCCTAGTAAGAAGGTAGTCAAATTTAGAACATTTTGCAAATTATAAAAATAAAAATTTATGAGAAAGTAATATATTTTCAGTAAATACCAATGTTTACATATAAATTATAGTTGCTGTTATTATTATTTTGTTCCCAACCAATAAAGTAAACCCCAATTAAATTAATTTAGATAACTTTAATAATAATAATATAATTTTTGCCATTAATAATAAAATTATTCTTAATGTAGAGTTGCCCTCAGTTACTAATACAATTAAACCGGATCTAAAGCAGCTGTTACTGGACTTTAATGTCGTTGGTCAACAATCAGATCTAATCGGAGTTCCACTGTTAGTGCCGCCATTTGCCGAAATGGAGCAAATGGTAGCACTCGGCAGTACATGGACCTTGCCGGCAATTATAACCAATGCCGAATATTTTCCGTTTTTGAACAAGTAAATGCAAAAATTGCGAAAGCCTTTTGTTTTGATTTTAATCTTGTCTGAAGTCTGAATCAGATAACCTATCTTTTATTTGTTTTAATAGTCGCTAGATATTTTACCTATGTGTGAATCTATTTTTCAGGAAATAATTGCTAAGGAATACGTATTTGTATTTTTAGACTGGATTTGTTATTTTTTTATTATTATGACCTTGAGGTAACTTTGCATAGTTATGTATATAACCATATATAGCATATTATAAGTACCTATTATTATTTATTATACTAGAGGGCAACAATATAATAAAAATATTATTAATCTATGGAAACAAACGCCAAAAAACTGCTTCAGAAACATTAGTTGTATTCAATTTATTTAGTTGCAAGTTTGCAACTAATTACGAAAAACAACAAAAAGCGACATTCCACGTATCGATTTTTAAACCGCTCGATATAGAAAGTGAGTGCGTGAGTGCGGCTACCGACAAACATTTCACTCGAGTGTTTATATTGAGAATCGATTCATATTTTGCATGTTAATCGTTCGTTTGATGATAAATATTTATTATAAGCTTCATTAAAAGTTGTGTTTTATATTGAACTCGATTCGATCCGATTTTGAGTCCAAGAAAGTGACAGAATTAAGTATATAGTAAGCTTAGTTTTTGAACTCACTGTGTGATTTATTTCTTAATTTATTTTAAACACGTTTTTGAGGCCAAGTACCTAACCTATCACGTTGTGTTTCAAATGAGCTTTTGAATACTAAATTATATAATTTTATATTGCTTACAAATATAAAACAAAAGTAATCGCATCGTCTTATTAGTATAACAATATAAAAAATTGGCATCCACGTATGGAATACACAACATATAATCTACATTTATAAAACGTACCAATATATAGGTACGAATCACTTTCGATTTCACAAGGCACTACGTAAAGTAATTTTGACAGCACTCGTACACATTATATTGTTATACATTATTATATATATATGTACACTAACCACCAAGAACTCCATGGTTAAACGTGATGGTATTATCACGTCATGATCGCTACATTTGGTTATTATCGCTACCTCTCACATGCCTCTGACAACTATGTCTGAAAAAATTATAAATGATTTGATCGCGCTTGACCGCCTTTTCGGGCTAATCTCCGAAAGTACTAAACAAATTTTACGCAGTTTTCACCAAAAGAGTATATTATTAAGTCGTTTTAAGTCTAGAGGAAGGTTTAAGAGAATTATGTATGTAGGTAAGGCTGGTCTGCTTCTATTTGTTTGTAGTTGTTTGTGGTAAATAAAATATAACGAATACTAAAAAAAATATAATAAAAATAATCATTAAATTAAAGAACGCATACTTATTCTTAAAAAAATAGTTAACGTATGTGAAGAAATCATTCAAATAGTTTTAATTTTTGTGGATAGATAAATAGTGGTTTATAAATATGGTTTTAATTTGCAAGGATAGCAGCCTTTGAATAGGTTCTCTGAGTGCTCTCACGACTAAGTTATTGCGACCACCGTCCTACCTACCGAACGCGTCTTGTGCTGACATAACCACAATAGATTTTTATTGTTATGAAGTATAATTTTGTACGTGGCTGAGCGGTATGGTAAATATAACACACCTACTACCGTTTCACACATGTACACAAATTTATTAAAGAGATCAAGATCAATGTACCTACAGACAAGTTACTGTTATGTTATCGTAATCAACATCGCTACCTGTCGCGTGCTTCCACGTCGTCAGACAACTATTGAGGATATTAAGTTTTAGAACATATTTTGTAACAATACTGGAAGTGTGCACGAATGTTATGACACGGTTTTAAAGTCTCTGCTTACACCAAAATAAGTGAAAAGATCGAGAAGAGAAAGAGGGTGAAGGCTACTTGGCGCAGTGGTCGAAATATCGAGTGCTGTGTGCCACGTGTCGTAAGTTCTATTCCCGCACGGAGCAAATATTTTTATGGTCTGTGTCTATAGGTTTGAGTGATCATTATTCTGTATCTGGTTGTGTGTATGATTGTGAGATTATGTGTCTGTAAACCCACTCACGATGTAAAACGGTTTAAAAAAGGTAAATATTTATAATGACATTTCTTCTAAGGACACTATCAATATAATAGATGTTTTAAAATGCACACAGCTATTTACTTATAACATAATATAATGTTATATAACCATAAAACATATAAATCTATCGTCATCATCCCCCTGCACTTATCCCAATATATTTGGTTTCGGCGCAGCATGTATTCTTCTTCCATACATACTCTCTACTTGTGCTGGAATGCTGCTAAAGTTTTGGCTATGTTTTATGTCCAACCGCCTGCCTGACATCAACCCTAATTGGGAATGCTGTTGTTGGTGGTAACCGCCACCAATACGGTGTCCTTCTATCTAGCTATGTCACACCAAATGTTATCCATGCACCAGGTTCTGAAGGTATCCTACTATCACACTCCACTAACCGGGCCAAAACTCTATATGTTTCTTTTTATAAAACAACTTATTGTTACGGATACCTAGTGCGGTAGTCTGACTTCTAGTTTACCAGTTTTATTATTTGATTCAAGTACTAGAATCTAAGGTTTATAAAAAACTGCTTGCATTTCTGTCATTGATTGTAAGCCAACCATGTTAGGTATGCTCCATATACAGCTAATATCAATATCACTACTGGAATGATTAAGTATTTTCCATCCACGATACTTCGCAACAGTCATAATTACTGCGTTGCTAATACTCTAAAGGAAGTGAGTTGTTGGGTGTAACTGCTCATTTGCATTTCAAGTGAAAGAAAAAACAGTCATTTCTTTGTTTTAGAGCGTGTGGATTCTAGTTTAAAACTGCTCTGTTTTGCATATGAAATGGTGGAAAAGTAACTTAAAGTATTGATGAAATTATATTTTAATCTTCTTAGTTTACAATTTTTATTAATTAAACCCAAACTAGAAACTGAATTCGAAACTGCAAGTTAGCTTCAAAGATTATCTACAAACATACAGACATAGAGTATCCCACCTATATTAACTAAAGGGCAGACGTATACTGCTGTTCACCCACCGATGTTCCTATTAAGCCACATGTAATAGGTGGTGAGTCTAAAGCCACCAGGCACAGTTCCAAGCTCGCAGTAGCCCTGAAAAAGTTTCAACAAAAAACCCAATAACATTACCCGATCGGAATGGAACCTAAGACCACAACTCATCATTCACGCTTGCATCTACTAGAATAGACCAATGAAACAGTTTAGAAAGAATATTTACATAATCCAAATTTAGACAGTGCAAAGATTTAATCGCGAAACAAAACAAACCGAAAGTAATTAACATTTCCATACTTACATCGAAAAACGTAAGCACTCATCATTATTATAATTGTATTATTATTATGTAACACACGTCACCGGCAGACATGCAGGCAACCGACACAACGCTAAAACAATGCATGCCATTAGACAAGAGAAATTATGAACGCAGAAAGTTCAAAATAAATATTAAATACAATATTAATGGCTTCTTTAGATTCATGGTGTATTGTTTCAGTTTCGGTTTTTGAGCAGGAAATGAAAATGTCAGCAAAAATGGCTGATTGAAATAAAAGTAATAGCTGTCGAATATTATGAAATCTCTCGTTTATCTCAAGTTGTTTGTGAGAATGTTGGAGAATGTTAGCACAGCACAGAGGAAACAGACAACAGAAACCTCTGTTGTCTGTTTCCTCTGTGCTGTGCCAAAAACATCAATGGAGGGGGGACTAGTTAAATCGTCTGGTTTTGATGTTTATTTTTATATTGAAAAATAATTCTGGTTAATTAAAGACTTCACATATGTAGTATCTACCGTGTCAATGCTCTCCTAACTGAACTATCCTGTTGCTTGATCATGTTATTAAATTTAAAGGTCTGTTTATCGTTTTAAAAGAGGCGCCTGTCCTGGCGACTTCTATTAGTAATACAATCACTAACTCTGGAGATCCTCTGGAGTTAACAGTGTCCGTTCTTCGCTGATGCGGTAGTGTCAGGTTTCTGTCGGTAGGAATCCGACATACACCTTTGACGTAAGGTGGGTGGAGTATCTCTTTAATAATTTTCGCATGATAAAAACTGGGTTGTTATAGGAATCACCCACAGTTACAGATACATTTTTCAAACGCACCATTGCATGCGTAGCGAATTCAAAACGAAATAACAATTTATTGTGAAAAAAAAATGTAGTGAGCAGAGGTTTGGATGGTTTAATTGGCAGATCGCGAGGAGTATTTACCCGGAAGATGCAGGTTGACATCCTGCTTACGACCATACTTTTCATTTCACAATAATTTGTACACACAGTTTTCTGTAAATGGAATTATGAGCAGTTTTACCTGAACAACCGCAATCATCAAATAATTTAGTAAACAGTTTCTATTGAACATTATAATAAAACAACTTTTAACCGGATTAATCGCGTGTATATTGGTTTTTGTTTTATAATAATACACGCGATTAATCCGATTATAAGTTGTTTTATTATAATGTGCAGTACGCGAAAAAACCTAAGAAGTTTCTATTGAACATTACCCTTACATTGAAGAATATTACTACTACACTATGCTTAATTGTGTTTGTATTTTGAAACGTAATAACTTTAATCTGTAGCAATCTTAATATATACAGGTGGGAGTTAATAGAGAACGGATACTTTTGATTTGCAAGGTAATAAAGTAGCCGCATTTATTGTGGCTTATTATAATCTTTATGATTGTGTTTGATATCTAAAAGAATAACCGTATTATGCATAACATAGTATCACACCTATATTCTCCGAATTGGTAGGCAGAGTTATATACTCATTCGTGCACCCACATTTCACCAATTTTTTATATTGTTAAAAGTATAATTTTGTACATCTCCGATCATAAGAGTTATTGAGCACCAGTACCATGTAAGAGGTGATGAACCTATTGCCATCTACCACAAATCCAAACTCCGGGCTTCTGCTGAGAAGATACTAACAGAAAATCTCAATAACACTTTCCCGACCTGGGAATCGAACCTAGGACTTCATGCTCAGCTATCGCACTTAAACCAAAAAGGCAGTTTATTCTACGCATTAGGGGAACACATCACACACCTTTCGTAAGAAAGACGTGTTAGCCATGAGAGGACGCTTTTGTCCAGCAGTGGGATAATAAAGACTGACACACAAATACTTTAAGAATGTTTCAAACATATCATCTTCCTGTCCTCATCCAAATTTTTATTTCTCAGCGCAGCATGTATTTTTACGCGACTGCTTAAAAAAGGACTGTTGGGTTTTTAGGGCTCATGTATGAGAGCATGTATGTATGTTAGTGATTTTCTGTATTCCACCATAACTTCTAAATGCCTGAACCGGTTTAGATGTATGGGGTATCGTTAGAAATTTTCTATTTTCCCGGGTAACGTAAGCTAAAATAAAAATAAATATATATAACTGCTTTGGTACACAACAGGTGTCAACTTAAAAAATATAACACATAAATAGCAGGCCTGGTTTTTAATTTTTTAATTGATTTAATCTTTTTTCCATACATCTCTATAAGCCGTCATCTTGGTAGTCACTTCTTTTCTAGTAATATCATCACAACCCATCCATCGCTTTCTAAGTCTTCCTCTACTCTTATAGCCATCCACTTTCATACTCAAAACTTTCTTCGTCACATGATCATCCCTTGCTTCAAATATATATAATTTAAAAATAGTCATAGTAAATATCTGTTGTCGTATTACGAGACACAGAATATATATATATTTTATTTTGCAATCAATTCTTTAATTCATATCTATGACAAGGAATATTCAAAAGTATTTTACGTAACATACTAATCGTGACAAGCATTTCTCTACGAATGCGTGTTATTATGAACAAGCGAATCAATTCCGAATTATCTTTTCTTGTAATAAGCGAATTTGGTTATTATAGTTATATATAACAAAGAACTGTCTGTCACAAACCAGCTGACCATGGACAAAGCGGTTCTCATACCGTAAATGTAAAGTGAATATAAACACACACTGAATGCAAAGCGCGATTGGAAGCTAAAGCGATAATATATTTTTTAATGATTTAATGTTGACCCGGTTAGTGGAGAGTGATAGTAGGATAACATCAGAACCTGGCGCATGAATCACATTTGGTATGACATAGCTAGATAGAAGGAGACCGTATCGGTGGCAGTTACCACCAACAACAGCGTTCCCAATGAGGTTTGACGGCATGGAGGCGGCCGGTCATAAAACATAGCCAAAACTTTAGCAGCATTCCAGTACAAGTAGAGAGTATATATGGAAAAAAAATACATCCTGCGCCGATCCTTAGTAAATTGGGATAAGGGCAGGAGGACAACGACTAATGATTCAATTAATAATTGATGATACAACAATCAAATATAATAACCAAACGCTTCAGTATAGCTTACTGTGTATATGAACATATTTCGTGATATTAGTTAAAGATGAAGAAATAAAGATACAATTCTTTGCTCACAACATGTGTATTAAAAATATATATTAAAGTTAGTTAACTTAGTTCAAATTAAATATTAAATTACAATGGTTCTTATTAAAAAACTTACCACCTACAAGTACCTACAGTTCTCTACGCATGCGTTGATGCGTAATCGTTTTAGAAGAATGTTATCTAATAGTTTATTTTAATATAATATTTTTTATAGTGGCTATTCGCATGTATATTTTTATTCTTCAAAAGCTTTGTATTGTAAAAAAGCAATTAATAATCCATAATCATCTTTCTGCGTATTTTAAGCATATTAATCATCCAGACCAGGAGAAATTTGCTCAATCGCCTCGCTGCGCTGTCAGTACAAGAAGCCCCTAAAATGTCAGTCGGAAACTTAAATAAAAAAAGCCGGCAGTGAAAGTTTGTCTGCATCCTTACTCAGACACACAGTCATCGGAATAGCTGTAAAAGTAGCATTCTTTGCAGTAATGTCTCGTATATCAGTAAACCTCGTATAGACAGGTTTTTGGTAAGGAAGATAAGTAATTAATTATTCGGACTATCTTCAACGAGTTGTCTTTAAATTCTGTGGAGGAAGATTAGAGACAGTATTGTTGGTAACACCAGAGATAAAGATTTCTAATTTTACTTAAAAATAATTAAATAGATGTGTCTTAGTTTCTTTTCTAATTCTTTATGTAAGAATTTTGTATTAATGCGAAAAGTTTTCTTTCAAAGTATTCGTATTTTATTTTGATTCATTACTTATATTTCATAAAATATTACTTAACCTATTTCGAAATAACCTGAATCATACACTTCCATACAATAAATAAAAATACTACTAAATAATCTACTACGCTACGAGGCCACTGGTCCATCTTCCATATAAAAGACATCAACGCGCGCTAATCGCCTTCATCATGTTGTTCGCACTATACATTTTTTGTTCACATTATACATTCGAGTCAAGGTCAGCAGTTTCTCCACTTTCTTCATTTGCATTGCAAATTATATGCATCTATATATAATTCCGTCACATAACTTTTGTAATTAATTCATCGGTGCATTAAAAACAAGCTTAAAAACATTAGATTGATGTCTCTATAATGAAGATTTGTATTTCCTTGTTAGTTTACAGAAGAAACTTAAAAGTCCATTGTTTAGTTTAGCGGTACTATTAACAATTAATTGAAGCAAACAAGTTATGGCATTCGTAGGCGTCGAGCTAACAACCTCTCCCTGCTTTGTGAATTGTAGTCTAGCATTGCTCTAATTGTATGTTTGACATTACCTTGTAATGATATATCACCTAATAGTGCTTATTATATGGAGATATATTATTGTAGTGTCATTATGAAGTACACGGGTGTAACAGATTTCACTATCTATACTTCAAGCAACACTGAAACAGTAATTTTAGACCTTAATTCCTTTAAGTCTTATTTCCTAGCTTATCGGATAGGACAAATTAAGTACATTTAGTGTAACTGTGGCTAGGAAGACTATGTATGTATGAAACGTAAAAGTCAATTTATGAATGTCTTCGAATTATCAATATTGACTCTATATACAGTTGTACAATAAAATTAACTTATTTACATCATTATCAATAATACATACATACAGACAATCACGCCTGTTTCCCATCGGGGTAGGCAGAGACTATGGATTTCGACACACCTCTATCGTTTCATCTATGTTCATTAACCTTTTCATACATGCTCGCCGATTTAGGAGGCTCCTGACCTGTTTTTTTTTATCCATAATCCATTTACATAAATATTTCATTGATGTTAATTTTGTAAACTGTATAACAAAAACAAGGGACGGTGACGTCACGATTGGGTAAACTCAGTCAAGTGGCGTAGTGAAATAAAAAACTGTTTGTACTGGATTTTATTTGACCGAGAGCTACGACAAAGAATGTGATATCAAAATGTTATGTTACCGATATCGAGAACATAAAAAATTGTTTGAAAAACTAAACAACAATTAAAACTTAGTACTTTCAGCTATTTTGTAAAAATAATGTACAGTAATGTACAGTGGGCGCAAAACGAAAATGTCAATAATATGTATTTAAATTTTAACAATACTGAGTTACGATACATTCATTCTCGCATCAACGCTCGCCGCGCACGGACGTGTTACTCCGCGTAATTCGCTCGTGTTGTGTCAGTGATCGTTGTCGCTACGCTCTGCCGTAGCATTCTCCGTAGCTGCTCGCTAGCTACGCCACTACAATTCAAAAGTTGCCTCTTTCGAGGCGGCGGCTGATATCTGTCTTTTTCAAAGTACAGTCAAAACGTGTGTTGTGTAAATTCCCCTTCTGGGAAAATCCACAGTTTCGTGGTTCTCGGTGGAAACCTCACGGTGTCAACGAAACCGAGAGGGTGTGGACCCGATACACCCAGCTGAAGCCCCTTCAGGGTTAAGCTACAAATCGGACGGGAGCTAGAACAACCGGCCTTGGGGGATCTCCTAGTCGACTCTAGCTCTGGTTTCCCTTACAGCAACACACCTAGTGTCGGTCGGGTGTGTCTACACCCTTCGCACTAGACTGGTTCAGGGCCCCGTACGCACATTAAGACTGGCGACGGGTAAAAAGCAAGCTTAGGGCTCACCATTAGGTCACTCACCTCCCTGCCTATACCCGGCGGGGAGGGTTACGCATCCCCGGGCTATCCTCCCGGGGAGTTAGGCCTGTTAGGCATATATTATATTATAAAATAGGTAAATAATTTCTTTTTAATATGGACGCGCTTCTCGCGTTCGTTAAAATCATAGTCAGGGACCCCGACATTCAACGTCGGTACGGTACCCAAATAGCCGACCTGCAGCATGTCAACCCCGCAATAATTTGCGCAGATAGCCCTCTCTCTCCGCCGCCCGCTAAAATAGGTATACCATGCCTCGCATCCTTGCCCATCATCGACCCTCTCGTAGAGGCTCCCTCTACTTCGGCCATCGCGCCTCCTACGACCGCCGTCACTGTCTCGGAAGACATGGACGTGTGCGTCAATCCCTCTCCCTGTCTCTCGGATGCCACTGCCTCCGACTCCGAGACTAGCTCGTCCTCTCCCTCCTCCTCCTCCTCCGAAGACGACTACATCCAGGTCGGCAAAGGAGGCAAGAGGAAGAAGGGGAAAACTTCCGCCCCGGCCAGCAAGGCCAAAAAACCTGTAGCGCCCCCCGCCCCCTCCCCCGCCCCCGCGACTACCGCCACCCCCGCCCCCCCCTCCCCCGCGACTATCGCACCCCTCTCCCCCGCCCCCTCTCAGACCAACCCCCCCCTCAGCCCCTCCGGCACCACTTCGAGCTCTAAGAAGCTTAAATCCCCTCCCCCGCTCTACATTCATGACAAGTCCAAATGGACTGCCATCTCAAAGATGTGTGTTGATCGCAGGATCAACTACACCAGTGCCTGTGCTACTCAGCAAGGCATTAAAGTCAAAGTCCCCTCCACAACCGATTATAGGGAACTCACCAAGGCCCTTAAGGCCAGGGACGTGTCGTTTCACACGTACTCTCTCCCCGAGGAGAAATCTACCAGGGTCGTCATAAGACGCATCCCGAAAGAAATCCCAACAGAGGACATCCTCAGCGACCTTCAGTCGCAGAGAGTCCCAGTATCCCAGGTGCACCGGATGCACCGACCCAGAGGTGGGGCCGCCTACGACATGGTGCTAGTCGTATGCGATCCTACCGAAGGACACCACCCTATCTTCCAGGTCAAAGCGATCTGTAGCCTTTCCGGCATCATTATAGAGAAGCCTTATAAAACAGGCGTAATAGGGCAATGTCACCGTTGCCAATTATACGGTCACGCTCAGACCAACTGTTTCGCCACACCTAGATGCGTCAAGTGTCTAGGTGACCACGGCACCGTAGACTGTCCCCGACCCAAAGATCGCGCACTCTGCACCGACCCTCCCAGTTGTGTGCTCTGCGGCGAAGCCGGTCACCCCGCAAACTATCGCGGCTGCCCTAAGGCACCGAAATCAACCTCGCCCAAGCTCGTGAAGCGGGCCAACGCCCGTCAACAAAGGGAAAGCCCTTCGGTGGCGATCCCCTCTTCTCAACTCCCCGCCCGCCTCAGCCCTCAGAGACCCAGTCCGTGGGCTCCCCTCAACAACCTCCAGCAACAACGAGCTTTCCCAGCTCTCAAAACCACCTCTACGCCCACGATCGCAGCCCTAATGGCCTCGCCCATAGCTGCGCCCCCCTCTCTATCGCCTCCGACTAACGCGTCCGTACCGGCTAACGCCGCCGCCTCTCTACCGGTCGTAAACGACGACCTCGCGTTTGACCCCGCGGTCGTCATTCTCAGCACATTCAGCGTATTCTCTTCGGATAACGCTCACGCTATGGCCAGGGACATCATCGCCTGCAAAGGCGACCCTATGAAGCTACTCATGGTGTACAACACCTTTCCCAAGATTACGCAAGCCCTGCGCAATCTAGCTCACAATAAATAAAATATAAAATCTTTAATGGATAATAGGAACCTATGTAGAACCAAACCGCGCTCCCTAAAAATAGGTTTCTTCAACGCTAACGGCATCACCAAACAACGCGACGAAATAACCACGTTCCTCCGCGACCACCAATTAGACGTTCTCCTCGTACAGGAAACGTTCTTAAAACCTCACCGTCGGGACCCGAATATCGCCAACTACCGTATAGTTAGGAACGATAGAACTAGATGTCACATGGGCGGCACCCTTATTTATTACCGCAAACGCTCCACTGCATCCCGTTAGACCCACCTCCTCTCTCACTTTTCGAGGTATCGATCTGTCGGCTAGCCATGACCGGTCACCAACCCATCACTATCGTCTCTTCCTACATCCCTCCCGCCGCCACCGATGTGGGGGAAAAACGCGAAATCCTATCCCACGACCTTACTGCCCTCCTCGGCTTGAGTGACTCCGTTATCATAGCGGGCGATCTCAATGCCAAACATCCCGCTTGGAACAGTAATACGACGACCGCGAGAGGCAGGCAACTGTTCGGCCTGTGTGCCACTCTCAACTTCGACATTATTGCTCCGATGCATCCCACCCACTATCCGCACAACACCGCGCACCTTCCCGATATTCTCGATGTGGCGCTTCTAAAGAACGTAAACCTTCGTTTACAGTCTATAGAGACGCTACACGAGCTCAACTCCGACCATCGTCCCGTGATCATGGCACTGGCACCTCGCTCGGGGCCCTCTGATCCCTCCCGACCCCCTCCCACCCAAACGATCACGGACTGGAAGAAAGTAAGCGAAAGCCTACAATCGACCAGCTCCCCTCAGTTAGACTCTATTCCCGACGTCATCGCCTCGGTCACTGACACTACGAATGCGATCGATTCGTTCACCGGTCACGTACAATCCGTTTTGAACAGTTGTTCACGGGAAGTTCCATTGATGGACAACCATCACTGGAAACTACCGGCGGACGTACGCGAATTGGTAACGGAAAAGAACGCATCCGTACGTGCCTACAGCGCGTTTCCCTGTGACGCGAACAAAGCTCACATGCGCTATTTGCAGCGTGCTGTAAAGAAACGCATCGATGAGCAGCGTAACGCGCACTGGGATAAGACGCTGAGCGACTTAGAGCCCACTCACCAAGCATTCTGGCAGCTTCAAAGGAGACTCCAATCCGATGGAGTGGCCACCATGCCCCCTCTCATCCGCCCCGATAAGAGCATAGCCTTCGACGACATCGAAAAGGCCGAGTGCCTGGCCGACAGTCTAGAAGCGCAATGCACTCCTAGCACCCAACCGGTCGACCGAGCGCACCTCCTCAAGGTAGACGCAGAAGTAGAACGCAGAGCCTCACTCCCGCCGTTCGAAGACCCCGACGACCCCCTGCCCCCCGTCACTCCCGACGAGGTGCAAGAGGTCATTAAAAATCTCAAACCCCGCAAAGCCCCCGGCATAGACGGCATCACTAATAAAGTAATGAAACTTCTCCCCGCCCCTTTCATTATACTCATGACCGCCATCTTCAATGGCGCCATGAGTCACAACGTCTTCCCTCAATCGTGGAAAGAAGCCACCGTCATAGGTATCCCTAAGCCGGGAAAACCCGCGAACGAACCCACCAGCTACCGACCGATCAGCCTCCTCAACGTACTCTGTAAAATCTACGAGAAGCTTATTTATAAGCGACTCAAGGACTTTGCCGATGCGAAGAGCCTCATCCCCAACGAACAGTTCGGTTTTCGTACCCAACACTCGTGCGTACAACAGGTCCACCGCATCGTCGAGCACATAAGCGCCGGTTTTCAGCGCGGCACGATGACAGGCGCGCTCTTTTTCGACATAGCGAAGGCTTTCGACAAAGTCTGGCACAACGGCTTATTATACAAGCTGTACCAACTCGGCGTGCCCGACCGTCTCGTGCTCATCCTACGGGACTTTCTCTCGAATCGCACTTTCCGCTATCGCATAGAGGGCGCACTATCCGCCCCCCACTCTATCCGCGCCGGTGTCCCCCAGGGCTCCGTGCTCTCGCCCCTCCTGTTCACGCTCTTCACTAGCGACATCCCCAAAAATAGACAGGCAAAGTTAGCTCTCTTCGCAGACGACACTGCCATTTTCTACTCCGGTATCGTGCGCGACCGCATAGCTAGCACTCTCCAAACTTCCGCCAACGTACTAGGCGCTTGGTTCAGGAAATGGAGAATAGAAGTGAACCCCGATAAGAGTCAAGCCGTACTCTTCGCGAAAAAGCGTAGGATCAGACCCCCCGACCCCAAACCGATAACCATGTTCGGCAAGCCGATCCCTTGGGAGAAGCAAGCCAAGTACTTAGGAGTCATCCTAGATAGACACTTGACCTTCGGTGAGCACATAAGGACGGTGCGCTCGCGCGCCGCCTTCGCTCTGGGTAGGCTTCACTTCATCATGAACGCACGCAGCAGATTGTCCCTTAAGTGCAAACTGCGCATTTACACCACGTGCATACGCCCCATCATGACCTACGCCTGCGTAGTGTTCCCACACGCGAAATCGTACCGCCTCCATAAGATGCAGACCCTCCAAAACCGTGCCTTACGTAAGGTCACGGGAGCCCCCCTCTACGTTAGAAACGAAAACCTCCATCTCGACCTCAAGATTCCCACTATCCAACAGTTTATAAAACGCATTTGCAAGCGTTATTTCGAGTCTGCTGAAAAGCACCCCAACCCTCTTATCGCGGCTGCCGCCCGATACACCCCCTCCCAGATAAGTAGAATTCGCCGTCCTAGGCATTCACTATTGTACCCCGATGACGCTATAACCCTGCTCCAAGAGAGCCGTAGGGCCACCAGCACAGTACACAAGCACAGACCGCCGTCATTTAGGCCTCGCCGCCGAGGCCCGTCGCGACGTCCCCGTAATGCACCTAATGCATCACCTCCCCGACCCTTGCTCGTGCCAGCCCGCGTAGCCGCTGAGCCTGTAGCTTTAAATTCCCCTGATAATAATAATTCTTGTTCGATCCAGCCAGTCCCTTGCTGTCCTCCCTCAAGCGACGCCCTAAGCCGAGGCTCGTACCCCGCAGGGGGTGCCCTTAGCGTGGTCGCTTTAGATTTAGTTTAATTCGTAAGCCCCTCGCTGGAGGCCTTAATAATAGTTTATTATTAGGGCATCCACAGGAAAGCCCGGTTAAGCAGCCGACAACCTCCTAGGTTGACCTGCGAGATGCCACTACCAAAAAAAAAAAAAAAAAAAAAAAAAAAAAAAGAGTTACGATAAGAATCACAAATTTTAGTAAGTATCGGTACTTCAAGAATCTCGCGAACACAGTTTAGCATACCCCTTTTGTAGAAACAAGTTATCGTAATCCACTTTCTACCAGATATTGCGGCGATTCAACTTGACCCAGATAATGGATCGAAATTAACATCTGTAATCTATCATAACACTTTAAAATTACTTGAATTGCTACTATTATACTATTAGATTTAATGGTTCATATTATAATGGCTTTATATCAAATATCATGGTTTCTGAACAATTGTGAAAGATTGTTAGAACGTTGGCGCCGTGAAGTAAAACTAAGTCACAGTCATTTAAGTGTTCAATATTGTAGTTGATACAGAGTTGAGCCTCGACAGTGATAATGCAAAAGCTACATTTGGAAAGTGTTATTGATTTTAAAATTGCCTTGTTGATCTAGTGGTCTTCAACGCGGATACTGACAGAGAAATTTTGTGTTGACATGTTTGAAAACTCCGGGCTGCTATTGAGAATTTCCTAAACGAAAACTCAATAAAACTTTGCCCGTCCCAGTAATCGAACCTGAGACCTCATGCTCAGACATCGCGCTTGGGACCACTAGACCATCGAGGCTAATTACATATATATATGTAGGAGAATATTGCCAACACGCTTGGCAGTCACAGAAAGTTTCTCCCGTGGTAAAGCTTAAAGCGACATATAATATTAACACTAACTGTCCGTGCAGATACAATAGTTAAACGATCACCGTGTATTACATGCAAGTACTGGCTAGTCAAAATGTTTAGGTATTATATGGCATTCTATAGAAGAAACCCATATTCGGTACTGGGTGGACAAAACTTAAAGCAGGCGGATGGATATAGTACATTTTCCATTCCATACATCCCTTAGATAAACCTTCTTTGTTGAAGCATTAGCAGTGGACTTAATTGAGCAACATATCGCCTCCTATAAGAAAGTTCCCCTAAGTGAAGTGAGACAATAATTGTATCACTTAACGTAGTTCCTACTATAGTCTTTATTTTAATAATACAAGTGTCAAAATAAGATTTTAGGGATGTCACTTAACGTAAATCGGAAACATGTTTATCGATTATCGTTTTATTTTCAGAAAAAATTAATGAGCTGTAAAGCCTTCTTAAAATGAACAGAATATAGTCGGTATTACGCTTCACTGGGTCAGGTACTTGTTCGACTTTTGCTCTTATCGCGTTGTGATGCAATATGGAACAGTAGGACTATTTTTGATTTAAAGCTTCAACAAATCTAAGATTCAAACTAATATTAGAAATATGTCTTTCATTCGTTAACTATTCTTCCGAAAAAATTCCTTAAATCACTCGCCATAACAACATAATAACGACCGGGAAAAAAATACCCAAACACAATACCGACAGCGTCAGTAAAAAATTGAAGTAACTATGCCGAAAATATTCTCTAGAAAATGAGCATAATGCACCTGACAAACTAGACGAAATATAACGAATAGCCGTGAGAATGTGTAGTTAAAAAAAATGTACGTAATTATTCGTCAGGTTGTCAGTTTCACGTGCAGTAAGTCCAGCATTACGTTACTATTACGTCGGGGAAAGTGTCATTGATATGTTAAAACGGTAAATAAAGAATACGGCGCGCTCCGGTGGTTGAACCACAGAATAGATATAATTATCAGTTGGTTATAAATAAATTATTATGACATGTAAGTGCTGGTTATAAATAATTTCTTATCGAACAATCATTATATTCAGTTTTTTATTTGCCGTATGTAGAAAGTGTTATTAATATCACAACTGATTTTATGTTTGGTTGCTGAATTAGTATTTATCTTTTTTTTCTGTTAACATGTAGATGTCACCATTAATTGTGAGAAAATATTTGTTATATATACTAGCGTAACCAACAAGCCGTGACACTACTTTCTTCCTAGAACTGACGTAATAATTAATTGCTGTAATTATTTAAAATTTGCCACGACTTTAATCTTGACTTGTGCTTGTGATATACTCGTAGCTTCACATAAGTATAATATGAGTAAAGCAGATAAAGAATAACTCAGGTGATCATAGAACTGTCGTCGTCTATACAGATCAGTTTAGCGAAATTATTGTTATTATATTAGTACATAGACAATCGGAATGGCGTTTTGAATGCTAGGATCCCGCTAAGATCCATTATGTACTTAGTATTACGCCTTTCACCCGAATTTCACCAATACAGTATGAAGTCTCATGTAACATCATGGAGAGCCTGTTACCAGCGACCGGGCACACATAAAAACTCCAGGCTACTGAGATCTACTTCACAAAACCTAATAAAAAACATTCAACTCTACAGAAATCGAACCCAGGACCTAGAAGCCAACCTTGCTACCGCTAGACCGTTGAGGTAGTTCAAGGTCATAATAATTCCATTAAATTAATGTTTTTTGAAAAACTTTATATAATAAACCCACTGTTGTTTATAGACTGTGTCACTAACCGGCGCCGCGCTGCTCTGGTTTAGAAAGCGAACTCTTTACGCAGACTTCCTACGGTAACGTTTACGTTACAAGATCCAGCGATACTGATCTGGCTTAGGATTACTCCGCATTCCGTGACGTTAACTGCTATTAATTAAGCGCAAGTGAGAATTTATTAGTTTGGTATTGATCTGAGAACCTAATAAAAGGAACTTTTTATTACTTACAAAATATGTTGTTAAGACATTTATACCTATTTAGAAGTAAAGCATACGTACGCTTTGTTCCAATATATCTATTAAATAAAAATGGAACAATTAAATATAAGTGTTTGTCCAATGCATAAACTAAATTGCAACAATCGGTGTAACGGCTTGAGATTAGCATAATGTCATTGATTGCTGTGGCAATACTTAACTTCAGTAGGCAGCCAGTAACAACTGCGAGAAATCATTACACTTAAAATTTTCGTTACGTACGGACAATTTATATTTAAATGTGTTTAGAATAGTGTTTGCTGTTATTCACACACTATAAATGCAGCGTACACACACTACCATACATATATATATGTTTTAAATTTCAAATTAACACACAAATAAAAACACTAGCATCTAATTCCCAAAGATCCCATCCGGATTCTAAACAATCATAACACTTGTTAGAAAGGTCATAAGTTCTTCCTTCATTGTTACACTGATTGGTCGCCACATTACCATACAAAGCATCGCCTTGTTGCGTCTCGAAGTATAATTGAAGTGTCAAACAGCTTATCATCATTGTATCAGAGGAATTGTTCCAGTCTTCAGAGCTTCACACATCCGTGATAGTCAAGGTCACGATGAGGCTATGCTAAGTCTATTCGTAATTTATTATCAGAGAAGATGACGAAAAAGTATTACAGAATATGAGTAAAAGGATTATATGGGGAGGGTAACCTATCACGATTTGAAATGGAAAGGCATTTCAGAAGGTGGAGCTCTGAACTCTTCACATATTCAGGGGGTGGAGTAGTCTGCAAAATTGCAAGGCTGATGAAAATAAGTGATCGTGGCTGTCGTAAGTTCGGTATTGTCGAAATATTGCTGTTATCTGGGATCACTCATAGAGAAGCCTGTTACAATTACGAGATAACAGTTTTGTGATTGAAACCTTTTGTGAAATACTGTATAGTACTGCTAGCTAATAACTATAATAGTGTGTCTTGAAAGTTCTTTACAAAACATTTCTGTCGATATGACTTCCTTGGATTAATTTTATAGTGAATTTTATTAATACTTTTCTCCCTCATTTGGCAGTTATCTTTCACAATCATAGTAGTAGCTCATACTCAGACAAGCAGTCAACTTGATTGATAATGGGTCTGTCCACCACCAAGGATAGGACTTCGGTTATACACAAAGTGCCTAAACTATTTTAATGCTCCTATTTAAACATCTCAAGTTAAAAGAAACCGTGAATCAGATATGAACTCAAGATACATGTAAATTTTTTAAAACATCTTAATTACACCTGGTTAATCGATAAAATAAAACAAACAATTACCACGTCTAATCTGATCTTGAAAACAATACATATAACACTGATGGCCTGAGATAATCTTAACTGATCTTGTTTTTTTATGAGAGGTCGATCAGCGATGTATAGTACGCGCAAGGTTATAGGATAGTAGCGTCGTAGATGTCGCTACATCTACGTCTATACTATACATTACGTGTATTTTTTATTAAACGTTGTTCAACACTTACTAGTGTCAACACTTCTCCTGTTTCGTGGGGTATACTGACAGACACAAATCAATCAATGCACAAACCCAGTTCGGGAAAATATATTGGATAAAAAATTGTTCCATTAATCAAACCTGTAACCCGCAGCGCAGAAGCCGAATCACATAGAGAGATATGAGGGCAATATCTATCTATTAATCTGGGTTGCTTAGGAAGTATTTTGCATGCTCGGTAATTTCGGCCAAGGTGTGCGAGTAATTTGTTAGGGCTGGGCGGAGATGGTTACTTTGCATAGTTTATTAGTTTATGGTCAGTCACGCTAACAATAAAGTTTTTTATTATTATCATTTACATCTCCATCCTCTTTATATATGTATGTTGATGGAGAGGTATTTTTCATACAAAGCGTAAGAGGTTATTTTGTTAGTGCTGCTTGTTAATATATTTTATTAGCAATCTTGTTTAGGTGAAGCAAAAGAGAAGTATAAAGTTATATTTTCTAAAAATTCTATCCTTAAAAGTAAATTAAATTATTAAAAAACAAAACACCCACATGTGGCTGTAGGGCGTGCTAAAGAAATAAACATATATACCCGAAAAACATAGCCCTCCTTCTGGGGCAGTGGGGTAATTAAGTGTCTTCCGTACTTATAAGGAATAGAAATTTAAATTAAGTTCTCTTCGTTAATAATAGTTTACATTATAATCGCGTTATCAGAATTAGGTGAAATAAAATAGGTTCTCACATACAGCAATTATTTATTGATAACGGTTTTTCTCACGTCCACGATGGACTTTCCACACTAAAAAATAAAATAAAATTTCATGTTTTGATAGTGTAACCGAGAAAGAGCCCGTAACTATACGACAAGGGCCTCTTCTCATGCAGATCATATTAGCTTCCTTCGAGTTGGCAATTCCAACACGTCCAGGTTTCTCCTCAATATTTACCTACACCGTATGTTTGTGATATAAACAAGTACATATGACATTAAAAACATATTTGAAAGTTGCCTCAAAAGGCGGGTCAGTAGCCACTATGCCACCGCGACATAATATTTTGATAACGTACTCAGTAATTAATTGATTTGTCAGTACATTTACATTGTCAGTATTCTTACAACCATGTCAACAGATTTGCTGAAGGCAATAAAATTACCATCGCGTTTCACATGCCGTAAATTACAATAATTGCGAACACTAATTAATTTCACCGTATGGTTATCATGGGGTTTATAATGATGCAATTAATAGTAATGACACTGGACATGGTGTTCCGTGCCGGTAGCGGACATTTATGAATACTAAGACGTGTACATTACCGAAGCGAATCGTGTTAATTGTAGTTTTGAAGAAAGTAATTGAAAAATACATTTTGTACTTATAGGGCTGTAATTTTTTCGAAAAATAAAGTTAATGTTCGGAGAGTGGCACGTAACTTTATTAAGATTACCTTATTTAGATCTCAGTATAAGATTGGATGATTAAAGTAATGATCAAATCGAAGATGAATAATCAATCAAACAAATTAATGAAAGAACGAATAAAAGTATTTTTATTTTTAGTTAATAATCATATGCTTATTTTTTAAGTAAATAATAAGTTTAAGTTAGAATTGTTCTAAACGAAAAGCGGGTGCGAACTTCTAAAAAAATAAATAATAATATTATTATTAAAGTTTCTGCCTACCCTCATGCGAGAAAGTCGTGAGTTTATGTATGTATGTAAAAATCTTATCTAGGTAAAAGGGGAAGGGAAAACATTGTCACCTAAGATAACAATAAAAAAATAAAACTTATATAGATCCCATAACTGACTGACTGCTAGGCCGGAGGTCGTGGGTTCGATTCCCACCCAGGACAAATGTTTGTGTGATGAGCACGATCATTTGTTCTGTGTCTGGGTGTAATTTATCTATACTATGTATGCATTTAGAAATATATAAGTATGTTTATCAGTTGTCTAGTACTCATAACACAAGCTCTGCTTAGCTTGAGACTAGACGGCGTTGTGTGATAGTTGTGGAATATTATTATTATTATTATTATTATAAATAGTAGTAGTGGATAGTTATTTACCTATAACTTCCCACTTTCGCTGGCAGTAAGAGTCTTCATTTGGCAAGCCATTCGATACCCGTTCACTAGCGTCTAAAAGTTCACTTCTTATTATTATTTCAAGTTAGAATACATTCACGAATTTTAGATATGTTGATAGTTGTCTAAAGTTACTTCATCGAATATTTTGAAAATATATATTTATTTGGTTAGGCCCTCTTCTATGCATTGAATAGGCCAGGCGTTACCTTGCAGAAATCCATTACAATGGATGCAATGGATAAATACAATATGTAGTTACTTTTTTATTTTTTTATATTCCTTTCATCCGATTTGAATTTGCGGATGCTGTCAGTCGGGACTTAACTGCTTTGGCAATCATTTTACAAAAGATTATATACCTAATTGCTCTTTTCGGTTTCTTTTATTCTTATTCATATTAACCTGCATTATTCCCACATTAAGTACTTTATATATTGTTTTATCAATTTATTTTAAAGGAGTCTCTATGGGATTTCTTACCGGTTTTTCTCCATAAGATCATCGCTTTGGAAACGTGCACCTCACTTCGCCTTTTAAAACCTTATTATAAAACTTTTAAATTTGAAATCTGAATGAAAATTTGGTGACGTGGAGTGTATGAACCTGCACAAAAATGTATATTTTTTGTTGAAAACCTGTGCAGGCTCATTCATGTATATGTAAATATGTCTGCTTTGCCTTTAAATACTAACATATAAGGAACATGGAAGTCTATAAGAACCTTTAAACTATCATTTGCTGTTTATCGTTTGCGTTTGTCACGTCACATTGTTTACTTGCATACTTTTTAATAACATATTAAGTTCCTATCACGTTGTCCGTGACATTCGAGGCCGTTCCGGTTCCGTTGGGCGGTAGTATTGACGATGTATTGTGTGATCAGTTATTAATGTTAGCACGCTATTGGTTAGGTGGCTTGTTTGTCACTCGGATACGATCAGATACGGCGTAAATTTATGACTTACATTTTCACTTTGGGAGTTGAAATGTCTTAATGTACTGTAGGTAATGTAGTAGTACTCGGTCATTACTCTTTTTTCTGATGATCTATGTGTATATATATATATATATATATAAATACATTTATATGCTGAATTTGAGTGTTGTTGATTTCTCATCTTTAAATATTGTTTTTGCATCTACTGAAATTATTGAGGTGGTTATAATCTTACCAGATTTTTTTTTATACATATAATCTGTTTCTTCGTCCTTTGAGAAAAGTTTACTATAGATATAATCTATATATAATCGGTTATTTGACTACCTCAATGGTTATACGAGGGGCTTCTCAGTGTGATGTCCAGCCAGGGTTCGATTTCTGGGTAGGAAAAAGTGTAACATTCTGTTATAAAAAAATTCAGTACCAGCCAGGCTGGAACTTGTGATTGGGCCTGATTGATGGCAATAAGATCACCACCATGGGATTAAATAACAACAATAGTGAAATGTGTACCCCCTTGGGGAAAATAGGCGTGATTCTATGTGTATTTAGGTAATGTTATTTAGAAAAACACGTTCCTAATTAGAATCTACAAAACAAACATCGTCGTAAGGAAATCCTTAAAATTATTAATCAAATGGATTCTTCGAAAGTGGGCTGATAGAAAAACAAAGCACCACTACTGACCGAAACGATATTTAATGTATATCTGGGACAATGCACATTACTATACATGAATTTTTGCAATACTTTTTACGTAATGCCTTCGATCAGTACGTTTTACTTTTCACACATAACCGAGCGTGTTCCGATTTACGGAAGTAGCTACATTTGTTTCCATCGATTCAGTTTTGACATGCGTTTATTTGTTATAGTTTTGTGTATCTAAGATGGGCCCTATGTATTATATGTAATACAAAAACAATATTTTATTTAAATATATAAATGTACAAAATTCTTATATAAATAAAAGTATTATTCCATTTATAGTCTATACATATACAAATCTATGCTATACCTAATAAATAAGGGCTCTTCGTCGCTCTTCCTGAACTATGCATGTTGCTGTGCCCGACAGGGTCCATAATTGATACCATAATTTTAAGTCCACCACCTGTATACATTATGGAATGCAATAAACGATTGAGTATTAAGCACCTGTTGGTGTTCTTTTGTTA
Organism: Xylocampa areola; assembly: GCA_935421205.1. NCBI lineage: Eukaryota > Metazoa > Arthropoda > Insecta > Lepidoptera > Noctuidae > Xylocampa > Xylocampa areola. The sequence goes on from OW285204.1 coordinate 18,251,938, forward strand.
TCAAATCATACTTGAGAGCGAACTTTATAAATAAAAAAAAACCCAATGATATTTCGCCCGACCCCGAAACCGAACCCAGGACCCTCAGTAGTCAGCAGTAGCTCAGCAGTTACACTTGGGATTACTACACCAACGAGGCAGGCTTGCAAGAATTAAACAGTGTCTAATTTTTTCTAAATTGGCGTGACGTCACATTATACTGAGTCCCAATATTAGCTATTTAAGTTCATATATACCTCAGTATAATTTGCATGAACAAGCCACTACAACTGGAAATAAAAGAGGTGCAGAGGCTCACGTAGGTTCCTATGTATGTAATTTTGCCATCAATACCATCTTGTTAAATTCGCACATGAGTGCCTCTCGTTACTTTTGCGACAACTATCTCTTTCATTTCTCGTCTAATGTACAGTCAATGTCAAAAATAATATATGGGTACGATATTATATAAAACAGATCTTAGTTACGGAAATGTTAAATTGCGCTAATGGTTTACATTAAAAAAAAAAAATGAATTTCACAAATATATTGATTTTTATTTTGAAGTGCTTAGTAATACGTTACACATATAAAATTCGTATTTTTAAATTACTTATCTATTACACAATAACTATAACATGACTATAATTATTTTCTATGGCTTTTCTAACGATTATTAAAAGCAAGTCACCATTTTTATTCAAAGCTTGTTCGGTAACTTATAATAATATAAAATATTTCAGTCTTTTTATTTAGATACAAAATAACTTACCAGATTAATCTCGTGTTCTTCCAAAAACCAAAATCTGTATATATACAGATACACCATACACGCGATTAATCCGGTTAAAAGTTGTTTTACTATAATGTGTAATTACTAAGGTGCCTAATTACTAAAATCTCAGATAAAAATACAGATAAATCTTTGAGAATCATTAACGCATGCATAGCGTACTCAAAAGATATATTTCTATTTACAAAAAAATATGAGCATATATTATTATATTATATTATAATTTATATGAAATAACTATCAGATATAAACTCCATTTTGTTTTGATTCTGACTATACTTTTATTACTAGTCCGAGTGTACTTCTGTGATGACATTGCAGTGAAAGTGTTAAGAAATGTTGTTACCAACAAATGGATATAATTATGGACGCGCCTGATTTTGTTCGATCGCGTCGCCGTCAACGTAATCTTGAATCGGGTTTAAGTAGTAAATAAGTACGCTCGTAAATACGTGGAGTTATTTTGATTATTTCGTAATGTTTTCTTGGTTGGTTATTATCTGGTTTTTGATAACGATTTTATTTTATTATTATTAAATTATCATGGCAGAATTTAATTCAGAACGAGTTATATTGTCGGTTGTGGTGCATCTGATTTATGAAGTCTATTAGAACCTATTTGGTTTTGAAGTGAAATGGGGTGTAAAACTATGTACACCTCTGCAGGCCTTTCGGGGAATACAGGTGTGATGTTATGTTTATGTATAAATTATCGATTTTCTTGTTATGTACCGCAGCGGGCAAATGCGAGTTTTTGGGGTGCTCTTAACATTATCTGCTTTTAAAAAGCGCTTATTTTTTTGTTATTAGCCATCAGCCTCATTAGGTCTAGTGGTCCCTAGCGCAGCTGCTGAGCTTGGGTTCCTCGGGTCGGGTAGTATGTTATTGGTTTGTCTGTCAGAAATTACTCAATAACAGCCAGGATTGTGGCATAGTGTCCGGTTGATGGCAATTCTCACCACACGGGACTCAATGACAGCGTCCGTGAAATGCGGGTGTACAACTGTCTACACCTCTGCTTATCCCCTCGGGGAACAGGCGTGATGCTATGTGGGTTATTAGTCAATTTTCATAATATTGCTTGCACTCGTGACTTTAAAACTCAAAACTTGATTAACCTAACGTAGACTTATTCATAACAACATATCGCATTACTTTGCCTATTTCGAACTTCTTTTGTATAGACATAGCGCTATGGTCGTGCTGTCATACAAGTTTGAAAACGTAACGTTTTTCGTCAATCAGTTTGATCTATGGTTATACATTGTTTACCACATGTTCTAGTATGGTTTACAATGGAACTGCGTACACGATCGTCACGTTCATTTAATCGTCGTGTTTGAACTTTTAACTGCAATTAGTACGGTCTCATTTTATTATTATAGGTAGGTAACAGATGGTGTTTACTATGATTACTTTTTCAACCAACGAAAAAGGAGTAGGGTCTTAAGTCGACGCGTATAAATTTTCTGGATAGTGGCCTATCCAGAAAATTTATATATATATATATTTATATATATATCCCTTATCACCTTGGGGTATAAAAATAGCTTATGACTTATTCTCAGACCTATCAAATATACACAAAAAATTTCATTAAAATCGGTCAAGTCGTTTCGGAGGAGTTCGATAACAAATACTGTGACACGTCCAATTTTTATAAATGACCATCCGTAGTAGAGATGCACTGGTACTGAATAGATGGCAATGACGTCGCCAAAAAGACGTGTTAAAAATATGGATGAAGAATTCGCGGTGGTGAACAGAGGTCGAGATGGCTTAGTGGTCAGAGCGCCTGGAGTATTTATCCGGGAGGCGCAGGCTCGAATTCTGTTCGCGACCGTATTTTTTTCAATTTAATATTGTAACTTAAGAGTTCGCTCAGCATGCGTTAATGCTTTTCAAAGATTTATCTTGAAATAACTGAGTGTTACTAATTTTGAGTCGGCGCCAATTCCATGTTGCATTAAATTTTCCACTCCGCAGAGAGCAAAAAATTTAATTAAAACACTTCCAGTCCTTCTTCTGGTGTGGTTGATGATCAACCTAGTGTCAGAATTTGAACCACCCGTAGGCCTCTGACATGGCTTTAAACACCATCAAGAACATCTCTCAGGTGTGCTGGTTTCCTCACGATGTTTTTCTTCACCGTTTTAAGCAAGTAATAGTTAATTTCTAATACCTACGCACATAACTCGAAAAGTCAGTGGTGCGTGCCTTAGGTTCAAACTTGCGATCTTTGATTTGCCAGTCCAATGTGCATACCACTAGGCTATCACTGCACACTTCCAGTGTCAAGATCAGTACTTTTATGACTGAACCCAGGTCCTTATGCTCAGCAGTCGCATTTAGGACCCCTAGACCAATGAGGCAGTTCATTTCCCGAAACATTAAATTACAGTTGCTTAATATGAACGTGTAAATGCAAATCCCAAGTTTGGCGACAACAGTTTTGCATGTCCATCACATTTTTTCTATCATTCCTACATTGCTATGCAAATGACCAATAATTATGTTAATTAATTAATTTACGTTAGTACATTCCAAGCGTTCCGTTTCAAGTCGCTCGCTTGCCTCGGTAAACGCCCGCATTTGTAAGGGAAAACCCGGAGACTGAATATTACTTGAATGAGTAAGGCTCGTGTGAAAGGCTTCTGCCTTCAAACCGACTTCAAGGTATAAAGGCACGTCACAGACACAAAAATTCCTTGTCTGTGTTTCCCTATAATCTGGTGGTCTTCAAACTTCGAGTGAACAGGTATTTGCAGGGCTAGCGTGTTGATTACACCATCATATTATGTGAGGAGTCTGTTAAACGCCATTAAGGATAAAAAAAATGTTTACCAGCATAATACGAGTATTGACGTCACGTCGGGGAATATAGGCATGATACTCGTATCATGCCTATATTCCCCGACGTGTACCCACCAATAGTTGTATTTCCACACTTTACCGATGCAGTTACTTTAAATAGGTGGTTTGTCATCAACCGGGTTGAATTTAAAATTGTTATTGAGAAGTTCTTATACCTATAACTGAATAACACTTTGCCCGACCCGGTAATTGAACCCAGGATCTCACGATCAGCAGCCGCGCTTGAGTTGCGACCACTAGACTAACGCAGGTCTGATTCCCTACTAACTTAAAAAAAGCATAACGCTTGTATTTCCCGAGGGGATAGGTAGAGGTTACACCGGACTTGTACACCCACATTTCACCAATGCTCCATGTATGATATAATAGGCGGTGAGCCCATTGCCATCAACCTGATCTAATTTCAAAATTCGGGCTGCTACTGAGAAGTAACAAAAAAACTAAATAATACTCGGCCTGATCTGAGAATCGAACCCAAGACCTCACCTTCAGTAGCGGTGATTGCAACCACTAGATGCCTGGACCAACAAGGCAGTTCTTGATGTGTATTGGCTATCTCGGTTGACATCGAATTGATGGTCACTTTGTAGTACATTACGCCGCATGTTTTTAATATTTTTGCTCATTATGGACAAGCTGTACACACGACGCAATTTGCTACAAAGTGACTATCAATTTGATTGGTAACCGAGATAGGCAAAAGGTACGCTGATCCGCTACTTACTTAAAAAACACGTCTAGATTTTTGATAGTTCATTTTTATTTACGAAAAATACTAACTCCACCTAGATAACTAGTAAAAATTAAAACAAAATCTAACTTACATAATTTCGTCGCTCCACATAGCATCTAGGCGCGTGTGGTCATAGAAAGTGTTGCACCGCATACCAGCGCCTGCGCGGGTCAGGCTCTTGATAATTGATCAATCGGTTATTGGTGCGTACAAGTGCGATCAATTGATGCGATTGTTTGCGAAATAATACGATTTTTTTTATTACTTAAACAAGTTTTTTTTACGTTATCAATAACAATTTAAGAAGTTTAAATATTATGTGTAGGTAAAATTATAAAACGACAATTATATGGGCTTTTGGGGTAAAATACAAAAATTAAAACAGAATTAATTTAATCGCGACGGAAACTGAACTATGAACATCAGGGGCGATCTGAGCCATTGCAAGCCACCGGGCGGGTAGATTTTTGCCAGGCCCTTGTCTCTGTGGAATTAGTTGGCCGAGACATAAATAAATAAATTTAGAGTTTTAATATTGTTTAATATAAACAAAAAATCATAAACACAAGGAATACAAATTATTAATTATCATCAAGCCAGAGAGCGCGAGTGGTGTGGCGTGTGTTTTATAATGCGCAACGTAAGGCGCGAATTATAACCATTAGTAACATAACATAGCATCACGACTGTATTCCCCGAAGGGGTAGGCAGAGGTGTACACAATTGTATAACCATTAGTACTATTAGTACCAAATATTTTTCTACTTGGGCTATTGCGCGAGAGTGCGAGGCCCCTGCAAGAGTGAGGCCCCGGGAGGATCCCTGTTTGCCACCCCCTAAGATCGCCCCTGACGTACATTAACAAATACTTCGCAAAATTTAAAAGTTATAGAAGTACTTAAGTGTATTAAAAGTCACGCACAATTAATAGAAAATATAATAATATTTATTTTGGCTTTAGCACCATCATCTCTGCTCAAGGGTCTTGCGGCACCTCCACGAGTTATTACGTAGGCACTCCATCTCCTCTGAATAACCGTAGTACTTTTAAAAGTAGCCGTTTGAAAGTAGCTGTAGGAACTTGCTTGTGTTTTGACATTGTGTTCAATATTTTGCATCAATTGTAGCATCACGCTTATATTTGCCGAAGATGTAAGCAGATGTGTGCACCGTTGTACACCCACATTTCACCAATGCTGTTATTAAGTCCCATGTAATTGGTGGTGAGCCAATTGTCATCTTAGGACACAATTCCAAACTCCGGGCTGCTATTGAGAATTTTCTAACAGGATATCTCATAACGCTTTGCTCGATCTGCGAATCGAACCCATGACCTCATGCACAGCAGTCGCGCTTGGGACCACTAGACAAACCAGGCAGTTCCTCATTATACATTTCTCACAGAAATTTCATTCATAATAAAAATAAAAAACACATTTAACTAGAGCCCATCTGATATTAATTAAATTAGGGTAGTTTCAATTAAAAGTGCACCTTTATTTCAATCGATATACGGTTGATTTTTACCAAATGTGTCGACTATTTTGAATGCCCACGTTCCTTGATGCTGGCTAGTGACCGTACGATAATAGAAGAAAAAACATGATACCGAGTAATTAACATTGCAGTGTAATTAACACATTAGTTTCTAAGTAACATAGTGTAATATAATTACATAACTTAATTGGTCTATTGTTGCATCTTAAATTACTACAGTAGCAAAGAGTAGAGAGAAGTAGTAATGAGCCTTAAGTTAGAATATAATTTGTTCATACAATCTAAACACATATTTCTCAGTAGCAGCCCAGTTTATAGGATAATAGGCTCACCACCTATTATTTGTGATTTACGGATTTACAATAAGGGTATAGTGAAGTGTGGGTACACAAACGGGCGCATTAATGGAGAGTAGAGTGCATATGTTGGGTATGAAAAATCTCATAATACTTTTCGTATATTGGTTGGTTAGAAATGATTCTTCCTTTGACTCCTTAACACAAACTTTTTTTTAAGCAAGTGTTAATAAATCAATCTCGTTTCAGAACTTTATCCTTCCAAAATGGCTCCAACTGAAAACTTCAAAAATGTAAACGTGTTTAAAAGTTTCATATATATATATATATCACTACATAGTATAAAACAAAGTCGCTTTCTCTGTCCCTATGTCCCTTTGTATGCTTAAATCTCTGAAACTACGCAACGGATTTTGATGTGGTTTTTTTTAAAAGATAGAGTAATTCAAGAGGAAGGTTTTAATATATAATTTGTCATGTTTTTCTATACATTGGCTAAAATATAATGATATTTGTTGGAGGTGGCGGAAAAGAAATAACCCCTCTGGGAGCTTTCAACGAAAACGCTGCCTAAACCCTTTGAGATATAACAAAATGATGTATTGTGGAATTATGTATCTTATATAGGTCTACAGAAAAGTCCGCGATGGCATATGTCTATCTCTTAAGGATAACATACTACATCCATTTTAATAATTTAATTGGGAAGCGGGAACGGGATCAAAATTTCATGATTACTTTTGGTCGCAATAACCGACATCCACGCGGGCGAAGCCGCGGGCATCAGCTAGTATTTTAATAAAACGTTGCCCCACACTAGGAATTTCTTCCTGTATCGTGGGTGCGTTTACAGACATATAATCTCACATACACACACACCCAGACCCGGAGCAATTATCTATAGATCGTACAAATATTTGCTCCGTGCAGGAATCGAACCTGCGACACGCAGCGCTGCAGTCGGTCTCTCGCCCACTGCGCCAACCACGCTGTCAAATTTTGATCCTTTCAAGTATTCCAAGTGACATCAATTTGCAACAAGGTCATGAGTGGGATTGGCTTCTTATTTATATCTTTACAGCCATATAATTTTAATTAATACAGCAAAAATTATTATAATATAACGGAGCTTATAAAAAACCTCAATTTAATTATACATATAAGTAATAATTATGCAAATATAACCTCAAGAATTGGCTGTAAACTCTCTAATAAGGCACCAGGGCGTCATACTAGTGTAGTAGTAGTATGAAAACGAAAGCTGTCATTATGTACGACAGCTTTTGACAGTGAAAGTGTTGAGTGGCAGATTTATCGATATAAAGAGACCGATTTTATGACGGTGTTGACATTTGGTTACTGTGTCATCAACTAATCATTGTTAAAGTGTATCATCTTGAGATTATTTTGCCGGGCTTATCTAGATACTATAAAATACAAATAATCTATATTGTACTTAAACAATAAGAGGAAATTAATAAAAAAAATACTCCTGCTATTCTTCAAAGTCTATCAAACAACACCCAATACGTAGAAATCGGTTCAGGCATTTAGAAGTTATGATGGAATAAAGAAACTCATAAAAATACATACTGACATACATACATGAACCCTAAAACATAACACTCCTTTTTTGGGACAGTCGTGTAAAAAATACAAGAAGTGTGTGTAGGTAACTTAACTGCTAACTTAAGGTTAAATGGAATATGTAATATCGAGGGGCGCGTAGCAAAGTAACAACCCACACAGATCAGTCTATCCGGGGTAGGCTATGTTTGCCATGGTTGGATTGTGGATGGGTGGTGGGCCATCATTTCATATAGAGCTCCGTGCCTCGGAGAGCACTGTAGGGCCTGGTTGTTAATACAAGGTCTATGCGAGCCGACACTGTAGTCAAATGATGCCAGATGTCGTCCACGAGATATCTTGTTTTCCAGTAACTGGGTTGTAGAGATCAAATAGGCAGTTGCTTCTTGTAAAACTGGTTCCCAGCGACAAAAGCAACGTAGATATAAATAGGCAAGGCAGATGAATAGAGGGAATACGTACTATCATTTGTGTTTTCATAGGAATAAGTTATTAATAGCTACCGATAACTCAATAAAAACCGCTCCCTTCCATTTCACCAATGAAAATATGTTTTGTTTAAAAAATTCACATGTAAATATAAATATTTGAAGACTGCCTCAGAATTGTTGATTGACAAGTTGTTTTTTCATTTAGCACTTCCATTCAAAATGTATGTACAAACAAACATTGTATTTACTGCATGATTATTTAATTTGTGCGAGAAGACTGTAAGTGTTAAAATTTGATGTATTCTTTGATTAAAGTAATGAGATCTTCTAAATTTATTTATCTACATATATAAACGTTATAATCATTATCATTTTCATCCCCGTCCTTTTATCCCAAATCAATTGGGGTAAACTTAAACATAAACTTTGTAACCAGTATGATAATTTAGGAATATTTAAAGGTGTCGTAATTTATAATTATAATAAGGTGGGGCTCGTGGTAAGTAACAACCGCACAGATCGATTGATCGAGGTTAAGCTGCGCTGGCCGCGGTCGGTCTGTGGATGGGTGACCATCATTTCATACCGAGACCCCTCCGTGCCTCGGAGAGCACGTTAAACCGTCGGTCCCAGTTGCCAAATAAGATCTATGATTGCCGTTACGGGTAGTCAGAGGCCTGAAAGTCTGACAACCAGTCATACCACGAGATATCGTGTTACCCAGTAACTGGGTTGTAGAGGATAGATCGGCAGTCGCTCCATGTATAATACTGGTATTAAGCTGCATTCGATTTGACTGGAAGCCAACCCCAATGTAATTGCGAAAAGGCTAGGCAGATATATAATTTGTAATTATAATAATTATTGTTTAATGTGATGTATATGTATAATAATTTGTGTTTAATGTGTAATTATAATAATTAGTGTAACTGATTTAATTATTAACGCAAATATTATCCAAACACATTAACATCAGGCACAGAGTAAATAATAGGAGCAGAACCTATCAAATGATATTTGCCGTCATAATAACAAAACGGACATAAAAAGTAACATAGAACCTGTGTATTGTTGCAGTGCATGAGGATGCGAGCCGGTGTATGGTGGAGCGTGGCGGCGCTGACGCTGCTCGCCGTCACCAGCGCCCTAAGGACCACTCAGGTGAGTGAAATATTTTATCAATAATACTACAGCGTCCTGCGTATGTCGCGAGAAATGAGCTCTAGTTAGGGTAGCTTTTATTCTTAGTGTAATCCCATTATTTGGGGTCGTCTCTCCTCGCCAGGACAGTCTGTTCTGGGTTCTCTGCTAGATCAATTAGGCTAGCTCCAAGTCCTTTAACACAGTGGACCACCAAGTAGCTGGAGGACGCCCCACTCCTCTTTATATAAGGGTAACATGGTGTTACAATTGTACAATAAGAGCTTTCGTGGAAAGTTTCTATCATACTCAAAATTTAAGATGACATGTCTGTTTGTGTTTAAATAAATTGGAATTTTGATGTATCTGCCTAGCCTTTTCCCAATTACATTGGGGTCGGCTTCCAGCCAAACCGGATGCAGCTTAATACCAGTGTTTTACATGGAGCGACTGCCTATCTGACCTCCACAACCCAGTTACTGGGTAACACGATATCTCGTGGCATGACTGGTTGTCAGACTTTCAGGCCTCTGACTACCCGTAACGGCCGTCCTAGATCTTAATTTGACAAACGGGACCGACGGCTTAACGTGCTCTCCGAGGCACGGAGGGGTCTCGGTATGAAATCATGGTCACCCATCCACAGACCGACCGCGGCAAGCACAGCTTAACCTCGATCGATCGATCTGTGCGGCTGTTACTTAGCCACGAGCCCCTCTTGGATTTTTGATAACGTTATTTTTTATAAAATCTGTAGAGACAGTATTTTTGTTTCTAAATCAATAATGCACACGGTTAGCACAAATTGAGCTTAAAGAACATGCCGTAAAGATCCTTTGATCAATAATTGATAAGTCTTCTACAGGAACTAGTCTTATGAAACTTTGATGACGTGTAAGTAGCAGTAAAAAGTAGATTAACTTATTATTATATATTTTAAAGTTATCATTTATTATCGGTAAGCATGCGTTAATGCTTTTCAAAGATTTATCTGTTTGTATTATATATTTTACTAGTTTTCTGACACTTAACACCGGATGTTTTGAAATAACATATGAGTCAACCAACCTGATTTCAACTGGTTATAAATTACTTGTAGATTTAATACTATCTACGAACCAACAGGGCATTTTTCAACTAAGTTAGACTTATGAAAGGTCACCTTTTTTAGGCTGATGAACATTACAAAAGAGCGACTACATACACTTTAAACTTATGCCTTTCGGTCATAGGGATGGAATAAAACCACAGAAACCTGCTACGATCCTTTAATCTTCGTCACTTTTTGTTATGTTCATGTTTATACATCTGCAAGAGTAGTGGCTACATCGGATTGATGGTCACATTGCCTTTACAGCTTAGCCATTACGAAACTTATTAAAAACAGTTCAGTAAACTAATTATTATTGGGAACTAGTGCACATAAACTCGCCTGCGCACATACATACATACCATACACACCCGAGCTCACACACACACACACACACACACACACACACACACACACACACACTCACACACACACTAATTCTGACTTAATCAAGTTAAAGTGCATTATAAAACTTGTTGATACAATTAAACGGTTGCGCCACGCCTTCGTCTTATAATATAACTGTGTAAGTTATAATATCTACTTGTAGTTAAGTATGAACTGTAACAGTGTCGCGCTCGGTCAACCACCAAGGTTGCTAGATATTGTTACATGTATCATTTATTTGCACTACTGCCCCGCAGATACTTTTTGGATTGACAGTTCTTTTTGTGATATTTAAATGTAGACACCCCTTATTCCAAATTTGGTATATCTGCAGTCCACAGTTTTTTTAATTGAAACTTTATTTCAACTAAAGTGAGATTATAATAAAACAATTTTTAACCGGATTAATCGCGTGTATTATTGGTTTTTGTTTTTCCTGACGTTTCGAACACTTTGCAGCGTTCGTGGTCGTAGGAGGACTCTCAAAAGACCACGAACGCTGCAGTGTTTAAAAAGCTGTAAGTGAGATTCTTAATACAAAATGAGATTTCTTGGTACTATATCAAATTATCTGTACCTGTCAGTCAATAAAGCGTTTATGACAAACATTAAAGCGGTCACCGCATTTATTTATAAAGTGGAGTGTAGATTATAATCATGTCATGAACTTTAATTTGGCATAAATTTTGATCTTTAAAGCGGTCATTGGACTTTTATTTACAATAACTTTCGTGAGACATATTCATATCAACTACCTATTGTTCACCGGTTAGTACTCACGTGGATTTTTCGGGATTGCCCGACTTGTAGTAGTTCATTGGACTGTCCACAGTAGTTTCGGGCTAATATGGCGATTAAATAAAAGACAGGATTCAAGTTGACATGTCAATAAATACTTTATGACATGAATTCCGCAATGTACACCCGCTTAACTCCACTCAACGCAGTCACCAACGGTCCAGTTACTCAGTTAAATGAAATCTTAGGAAAACCAGTTCTGTACGTAACTTTAATAATTATCGGTTCCTTGGATATGATATAGCAAAAACCCAATAACCGTGTTTAAGATCTGCAGTAATGTTCAATATCGTAAACAAATAATATCAATATTCAGCTTAAGCTATAAATTCCATCGATGCATTAGTTCGATTAATTTTGTGTATATCAATGATATATTGTCTAATAGTACCAATGAATAAATATTTGTAATAATAACTTCGTCTGTATGGTTTGAGACCTACATTGACAGTATATTATATTGGTAAACAGTGTTTAAAAATCAAAGAAAAACAATGATAATAAATATTTTTTACTAGCTGTGACCGCGGCTTCGCCCGCGTGTAATTTCAGGTTGATATCTTATTTTACTTCTGGACAAAGTAGCTTGGGGGAAGTATTATGAAATGCGATTAAGTAGTATCAAAATTTATGGATTACTATAAAGAAAATCGGAAGTTTTACCTCTTTCAAATATTTTATTGTATAGATTCAGGCGTCACTTTACATTCATTGTAATTTTTTTTTTTTTATGTAGTGAGAAAATCCTTAATTGAAACAATTATTAGCGTTCATAATAAAAGTAATCTGATTTACCGATCGACATAATAAATGTTGGTATTCACACGCGACTGTACATTTGAAGTTATAAGCAAAATCATAAACAAAATGATTGCCGTAATTTTGAACAGTGAAATCACAGTTTTCACTACAATGACATAATAATATTACTGGGAGTAATATTGATTAGCGTCAGTAAGCGTTAACATTGCGAATGAATTTAGCTAGAGATCGCTCACCTCGCTTTCTAGGCTAGCGAGCGAAGCGACATCTCGCTTCATGTAAATCGCTCCGTAATTAGCTAAATAGGATTATTTAACACGCAATTTTTATGCTCGTGCGATTTTAGGTATTGATTTCATTAATTTTGGGATAGGTCATTGATATAGTTGCAGATACTATCGAACCTATATAGGTACTACGTAACAATTGTGTTATATATTATCGATATTGTTATTTAAGATATGCTAGATAGAAGGAGACTGTATCGGAGGCGGTTACCACCAACAACAGCATTCCCAAAGAGGGTTGACGTCAGGCAGGCGGCCGGTCATAATACATAGCCACAACTTTAGCAGCATGACAGATAGGTATATGCTGCGCCGACCCCAAATAAATTGGGATAAGAGCAAGGGGATGATGATGTTGATTGTTATTTAATAAACAGTGCTACTGTAGGACGTCGGTCTCGGTTGTCAAATTAAGATCTATGACGGCCGTTACGGGTAGTCAGAGGCCTGAAAGTCTGACAACCAGTCATGCCACGAGATATCGTGTTACCCAGTAACTGGGTTGTGGAGGTCAGATAGGCAGTCGCTCCATGTAAAATACTGGTATTAAGCTGCATCCGGTTTGACTGGAAGCCGACCCCAATGTAATTGGGAAAAGGCTAGGCAGATACTATAGTGCTACTGTAGGAATAAATTGCATATGGGCTTTTTAAAAATTTTTTTTGTTTCTATCAGTTAATCAATTAATGTAATTATGTATCTCTATTTAGAAAATTTTAATAGTTAAACAAAAATAAAGAACGTTACGCTCATTAAACATGCATTTGGGAAAGCCAAAGTAGTTTGCATTTGCAAATATTTTCTTGATACGTGTGTTGTAATTTTATCGCGAATTATATAATCATCAACATTAAATAAGCAAAACTCTCTATGATTTATATAAATATCATTTTATATAGACCTAATCCACTTTAATGTTATAATATAAAAAGGTGGTAAAATGTGGAAGAATTTGGGGTAGTGAGCAGAGGTCGAGATGGCTTAGTGGTCAGAGCGCCAGAAATATTTATCCGGGATGCACAGGTGCGAATTCTCCTCACGACTTTATTTTTCCTGCCACCAAAATTTATATAAGTTTTGAGTTCGCTTCGCATGCGTTAATGGGTTTGAAAGACTTAACCGTATAATGCACTTTTTAATGCATTGCAACATATTGGGACTCCATCATCATTCCCCTGTCCTTATTCCAATTTATGTAGTATGTATGTAGTTAAACTAATTACAATAACACACACGAACATAAACCAACTTCATAATACATATGCAGATATGCAAACACATAAATATAGTGAGTGCGTCGGCGCCGGCTCAACGTACGACGTTGGTATGCTACGCACCGCAAGTTGCATGTCACCACTTTCGATAATAGCATGACTTCAACTGTTTCATGACAACTAGAGACGCGGGTAGACTGAGAAGTGTTACTAAAATACTTACATTAATTATGTCCATTTTCTCACTAACATTAAATGATCTACAAAGTTGACCATAGCTGTATGAAAAAAATAAGCTTAAAATCTACAGCTTGACAAAGTTTGGGTGCAAAAACAGGTTCAGGATTGGCTGATTGGGCTTAATTATGCTGAAAGGGAATACCTTTTATCACTCAACTAGGTATTAAAGTATTCATCATCACATACTCACACTCATCACATACATACATACATTTGGTAACCCTTTAGTCCTAAGTTTAATTAAATTATACTGTAACCGTTGCATTTGTTTTATGTATTTTATAATTCATATGATTTGTCGAAAGAGACCGGATCCTGCGACACAGGGTATCCTAGTGCGGGTACCAGTGTCATACCTAAATATTGTAACACTTTATGACAATCTATCTGCCTAGCCTTTTCCCAATTACATTGGGGTCGGCGTCCAGTCAAACCGGATGCAGCTTAATACCAGTATTTTACATGGAGCGACTGCCTATCTGACCTCCACAATCCAGTAACTGGGCAACACGATATCTCGTGGTATGACTGGTTGTCAGACTTTCAGGCCTCTGACTACCCGTAACGGCTGTCATAGGTCTTAATTTGACAACCGGGACCGACGGCTTAACGTGCTCTCCGATGCACGGAGGGGTCTCGTATGAAATTGTGGTCACCCATCTACAGACCGACTGCGGCAAGCGCAGCTTAACTTCTATCAATGGATCTATGCGGCTGTTACTTAGCCACGAGCCCCTCACTTTATGAAACAATAAACTTATTTATTAATTAATTATAAGCTATAAATATTTGTGGGGAAAAAGACGGTCGTGAGCAGAATACTGCGCCTTCTGGATAAATGCTCCAGTTGTAGTAGTGGAGTATTTATCCGGGAGGCGCAGAGTTTCTGCATGCGTTACTGCGATTGAAGATTTATCGGTAAAGATAATTATGTTGGTTTTGTAACTCAATAGATAATGCTGTCGTCATATACCGAGTTCTTCGTCTACCTTTGAAGGAAAGGAAGAAAAAATAATTTTGGCTTCTTCAGGTTAGCAATTGATATACCAGAAAATCTTACTAACATAACATAACCTGAAACTGTCCCACTGCAGGGAAAGGGCCTCTTCTCATACAGAGAAGGCACGAGGATTGATTACCACGCTAACTCCCTGCGGGTTGTCGATTTCAGACCATCAGGTCTATGTTCAAGTTCCTCACGATGTTTTCCTTACTAACAAAAATAAAGATATTAGCAGCCTGTACGATACCGAAAGAGGTCTTTTTAATACATCTTATTGAAAAGCAGATGAAATATTAGGCAAAACGCTAGATCAATCAGCTGATCCCTTGTAGTACAGATCCACGTTGTATAGGTTCAAACCCTGTCCACGATAGTAGTTCATTATCTACAGCCAATCTTTGTGTAAAAACCTTAGTGTAAGCTCCGTAGAAATCTCTTGCAAAGAAAACTTTATGACTAACATTTTCTATTTCATTATTATAAGGTCGTTAACGTACGTTGCCGTCGTTACCTATAATAACATTGAAAACATCGTTTTTGAAACTTTACTATTGCATAGTGTGATAATTAAAAGTTTATACAGGTAAATCTTTCAAACAGATAAGCATTCGGAACTCTAGTAGTGGAAAGAATAATACGGTCGCGAACAGATATTGAAGATTCGCCTTCTGGATAAATACTCCAGGCACACTGCCGCTGAGCTACTCGTATCTTGACCTAATTCTTCTTTCACATTCTAATAAATCTTAATTTAGTTTTTTATTTATTATAATTATTTATTATTATATATATTTATTAATTTAGCCTGCGTGGACTTTATTATTGGGTCTAGTCGGTATAAAACGTATGCTATGTATTTAATCCGGGTTATAAATTATCTGTATGCCTTTTATCCAAATCTGTTCAGAAGTTTTTGCGTGAAAGAATAACAAACACTAATTTATATTAACAAACTTTCGCATTTATAATATTAGTAAGAAAATTAATATTAATTATCTTTCAACGGTTATTACTCGCGCGCATTCTTCGGGATTGCCCAAATGGTTTCGAACTCTAACCAACCCAAAACTAGTCGGGCAATCCCAAAAAATACACGTGAGTAATAACCGTTGAACAATATTTGATATGAATGTGTCTCACGAAAGTTATTATACAAAAGGAAAATACATTTAAATAATATAAATGCTTTTTCCAATATACATAGCCGACCTAGCAATGGACTCATACAAATCATACAATCTCTTTGAGTAACACGCAATTTTAGTTATTTCGTTAAGTGGGATGGCAGAATTATGTCATTAGTTTTAAATGCACTAAGATTGCCCGCTTAGATCGGAGTTGTTTCGTGATTTTTGTAATAATACGATGTTAAAATTATGGCCTGTTAAACGGTTTCGTTTTCGATGGCATACAAGTTAATTACTGTAAACCGAATTGCTGTGTAGTAAAACTAAATTCTTGGTTCGTCGAATGAACCATTATGGGAATAACAATGTATTTATTGTTGTTATTTTTCGTTTAAAGGTTTCGTTTAGTGGTTTCTTTATAAAATAAATATCTTCTATCCATAAAAATATATATACAAACTTATTTAGTTTAATAATATTATTAAAGTTAACCTTATATAGACTGACCTGTTGGTCTAGTGGTTAGTAGCCCTGACTGCTATGCCGGAGGTCGTGGGTTCGATTCCCACCCAGGACAAATGTTTGTGTGATGAGCACGATCATTTGTTCTGTGTCTGGGTGTAATTTATCTATAATATGTATGCATTTAGAAATATATAAGTATGTTTATCAGTTGTCTAGTACTCATAACACAAGCTCTGCTTAGCTTGAGACTAGACGGCGTTGTGTGATAGTTGTGGAATATTAATATTATTATTATATTAATAATAATAAAGCCTTTTATTCGGACAATAGTTATACAATTATGTTTCTTACACTACTGCACTGTTATATGTACCTATTACATAATTAAAATTATTCGCGTATTTGGTGCTTCTTTACTTTCTGTAAGTTCGTTTGCCTGGTGGCAAAGAGTAGCCAGAGAGAGATCAGAATGGAGAAGGTTGGAGGAGGCCTTTGCCACCTGGCAAACGGACTTACCGAAAGTTAACCTAAGCATAATTTAAATTTACCTACGTTCAATCTCTTAATCTGTCTCACTGCTCTAGTGGACGCAAGAGCAGCTGTTGAATGGGGGTTCAATTCGCGGGTCGGGCAAAGTGTAGATGGGTTTCTTCTATGAGGAAATTTTTTGTAGCACCTCGCAGTTTTGAAAATAGGCTCCCTTCCTAGTACCTATATCCAGGAGAAACGAGATGTTTACCTCATATTGTTTCTGCCCTTAATTAACTATTTCGCAAATAGTTCTGCCTTTCTCGGCTGCCACAAGTGTTGATTACTTTTCCTTTGTCTCACAGCATCCCACCTTATCTAGCAGTGCTACAGCGCAAGGTAATATGTCGGCGACATTAAAAATAAATAAAGCAGTTGGAAAAGTTGAAAGGAAATCCGTTACTGTAACCTCATTTCATTTTCTGTATGTTTCGTTCGTTATTTGACGGTGGTTCATTGGTCTAGTGAGGTCAGTAGCAGCCCGGAGTTAGGAAGTTGGCAGTGTGACACCTCGTGCTTCTGAGAGCATGTAAAGCCGTCGGTCCTGCGCCTGATATCTATCCGGTCGAGTCGGATTGCCGTCTCATTGGACTATGAGAGTGAAGGAAGATGGAGTGCACCTGTGTTTGTGTATACACTTGTGCACTATAATATCTCCTGTGAACTTGGCTAATCCCTGTGGAGATAGGCCGCCGTGACCAAAAATTCTGACAGGAGGAGCATATTATTATGTGACAGTGTGTGAGGAGTGAACGTTATTACCTTGATTGATGAGTGGTACTGGTCTGCCTCTTGAGCCACAGGTTCTGATTTCAACCTGGCATGTACATATGTGACTTTTCAATGTCATATGTACTTTCTTTGTACATTCACATATGGTGAGGGAAAACATCGTGAGGAAATCTGGACTTGGTGGTCTGCAGTCGCCAACCCGCAGTGAGCTAGCGTGGTGATCAATGCTAGTGTCTTCTCAGTATGAGAAGAGGCTCTTGCCTTGCAGTGGGGCAGTTATGGGCTGGTTATGTTAACACACTTTTTGAACGAAAGTATAGTCAAACGATTTAAACAGACATTTAATCTTATTAATCACCGTCTTATTACATAAAACAATAAAGCGGTTCGTATTAGTGTCAACAGAGAATTATGTGTTATTATTAACTGTTTAGCACATTTCGCACGCTTCTCCAAGGTCTGTGGTATGGTATGTTTGTCTATTGTGTTTGTAAGCTCACCGTGACCTTAAGGTCGTTGGCAGATCTTACCCATTTTGAGGCGTATGGGACTAATGGCTGCATTGATTTATAGTTTGTCGTAGAAACTAATTACTTTTTTACAAACTCTCAAACTTTAGTAGATCTGTAAATGATTACAGATACATTTTTGAAAAGTATTAACGCATGCTTAGCGAACTCAAAAGTTATAATTTTAAATGGAAAATGTATACGGTCGCGATGGCTTAGCGGTCAGAGAAGTATTTATCCGGGAGGCGCAGTATCAAATCCTGCTTACGACCATATTTTTCTTTGTCTACTAATATTGGTACTGTACAAGATGTAAATAATAATTTAACTTATTCATGACTAGATCTGAAATTTCACAACCAGTTTACAGTACCATAAAATTTCAGAATCTGTACTGTACTAAAATGTAAAATAGTTATGGTCATGTCAAATACCTTCGATCGTAAATTCTAGAGAATTTTGTAATAATAGAACATAAAATCGAGTGATGGTATGTTATGTGAAATCCTGTGGCCTCCATTAAATATGAGTACTTAAAGAAACTGTGGTTTACCTCATAATTACCTGTTAAGAAGAAGCAATCTAGACTTGAGGTATTTTCAAGACTCAATCATAAGTCCATGGAAATTAGAACGATTTTCCAATAAAATGGAGAAAGATATTAAAAATATATATGTAAAAATTCGATAACACATAATTGATAAAGAATCACCGTATATTAATGGAGAAATTGGATAACTTCAAACAAATATTTATGATAAATTGCAGCATAGAAAATATAATATAAAATACCTTTTTTTTACCAAATAACTAATCATCCCCCTGCCCTTACCCCAATTTATTTGGGGTCGGTGCAGCATGTATTCTTATTCCATACATCTTTATTAGATGTCATATCGTCAGTAACTCCTTTTCTAGCTATATCATCTTTAACAAAATCCATCCATCGCTTCCTCGATCTTCCTCTACTCTTATAGCAATCTACATTCATACTCAAAACTTTCCTTGTCACATGACCCTCATCCCTTCGCATCACATACCCATACTATGCTAAACGAGTTCTACACAACTTCTCAGTCACCGGTGCCATTTTCAGACTTCGTCTTATATGTTCATTTCTAATTCTATCCATCCGGGTCACACCACACATATACATTAACATTCTCATCTCAGCTGCATGTAGTTGTCATTCATTCATTCCCTTCCTGGGCCAACATTTTAAACCATACAAGATAGCAGGTCTAATAATTGTTATAGATTTTCCCCTTAAAGGGGAATTCGGGGGTCACAAATAGTTCCCGTGACCTGCCGCCATTTCATCCACCCTGTGTTAATTCTGTGCTTGACGCTCCGGTCTATTTAGCCATCGCATTGTACGATAGAACCTAGATACCGAAATTATTTACCAAATAACTAATAATAACTTGAAAAGCCGTGGGTTGCACAATATTTTCAGAATTTCATCGTTGACGCTATTAAGTCCCATGTGGTTAGTGGCGAGTCTGATTCCAAACTCCGGGTTGCTATTATCCCCTACAGAAAGACACAATAACACTTTACCCGACCCAGGCGTCCCATCTAGGACCTCACACACTGTACTTAACCCAATGAGGCAGACATTGGAAAATTTAACCAACAGTAAATTTTAGAAAACCTCTATTTTTACGTATTTACGGTAACATATAGGTGTATTATGTATGTACAAATGACTGTGTTTACATGTGTTAGTACATAATTTTAACCGAATGTGAGAACTAAGTGGTCTAGGTAAGTATTTTCCGACACAAGGACGTAATATCGGTCCGAGCCTTTCGTTTCGCGAAGGTCAGCCGACGATTAGAAAAATTGCTGACATTTATCTCATGTATTGCATTTCTGCTAGACCTGTGTTCAACATAAATTATAAGGTGTTAAAGGTTTAAGGTATAAAATGATAGGTAAGTACAGCCATGCGCACAGTAGAATGAGCTCCAGCTGCTTAAACTACAGTAAGTATTATTATGCGGAAACCACAACTGAATCTTAGGTTTTTGGTGAATCTTTGTTCATTCCACTTTCTGGTAATGGACTATGACGAGCTTAGTTGACTAATACTTAACTTAGGCACTCTAGTTTGATTTTGCAAAATATATGAATAATACGTGAATGTTCTAAAGAAAATAAAAACATTTGCTGTAGCATTCATTCACGATAAATCTTTGAAAAGCATCAACGCATGCTTAGCGAACTCTAAAGTTATTATATTAAATTGAAAAAGAATACGGTCGCGAACAGGATTCGAACCTGCGCCTCCCGGATAAATACACCAGGCGCTCTGACCACTAAGCCATTTCGACTTCTATGTAGCATTCATTGCAAAAAATCTAAGAATCTAACATAAAGTGTTTTGTAGAAGATAAAAATATTACAACATAGTGAATTATTAATATTAAAGTAATCACGAAAGAGTTAGTAGAACTTACATCTTGAGCAAGAATATTTCCTAATCAATCCTTTATAAAATTATCAACGAACACAAAAATGCAATCTGCAGCTTGCAAGCTGAAATTCAATTGAAAAATAGACATTAATTTAATTTAGTCTACAACAAACTAACGTTACAATATGTCTCAACTATTCAACTTAAGATAGATCAGATATAATTGTTATATTAGTGTTACAATCTGATAACATACTATTAATAATTATGAAGGCCGTTTTAATAATGCTGCGAAAGGTATCTAATATAGAGGCAAGGTGAGTTAAATAGTTCTATTTGGATGTGTTATAGTTTCCTGGTGTGATACTTTGAGACTTCCAGTGACGTAACGGCTGGACCAAATAGGGAGAGACAGATTCGGTTGTTCTTGCTATTCTAGTTGTTAAATTTAGTTAGTACAGTCTTCTTCTTAAAGTGTGGTTGATGAAACACAGGTGTTTCATCAACCACACTTTAAGAAGAAGACTGTTTCAGGGTTTAAACCACTTTATAGGCTTATTACATAGCTTTACAATCACCGAGAACATCTCTCAGGTGTGCTGGTTTCCTCACGATGTTTTCCTTGACCATTATAAGCAAGTGATAATTTATTTTTAATACGCACATCGAAAAGTCAGCACCGTGCTTTGGATTCAAACTTCCGACCTTTGACTTATCAGTCCAACGGTGTTGCATGTTGCAGTGACTGATAGTGACGGGAAGTATTTTGAACAACAGGTTAGGCTCTTAGATGGACGTTGGTGCTTCAATCACGTTATTGTACTTTTATTCACTTGCTTACTGTTAATCTATTAAAAGTCATAGAATATAGAGAAACTTCGCCGTGAAACCCGTTCTTAATTGTCTGAAATTGCCAATACGCAGTAAGCTCGCGTGGTGATCAATGTGCCTGCCTTCTCTACATGAAAGAAATCATCATAATTCTTAGATTAAATAAATATCAGATCTATGTTACATTGTGGAAGTCACATTGTTTTATGGAGAGTTTGGAACCCGCAACGGCCACAACTCTTTAAGAGATGATCTTCTTACTCTTCAAGAGATGGGTATTTATAGTTTACTTTAAGTATACTCCAGGCGCGCTGACCACTAACCCATTTCGACTTCTATGTAGCATTCATTGCAAAAAATCTATGAATCTAACATAAAGTGTTTTGTAGAAGATAAAAATATTACAACATAGAATTATTAAATTTTGATGAAAAAATGAATTATTAATACTAAAGTAATCACGAAAGAGTTAGTAGAACTTACATCTTTAAGAGCATATGAGATAGCCTATAATTATGCAATCCTGGACATAGGTGTTGGAACCACGAAGTTGAGAAAAATACAGTGATAGTTTTTATCCAAAAACATTTAAACACGTAACATAGCATCACGCCTGTATTCCCCGAAGGGGTAGGCAGAGGTGTACACAGTTTTACACCCACATTTCAACAATGCTGTTATTAAGTCCCATGCAATAGGTGGTGAGCCTATTGCCATCTGGTGGGCACAATTCCAAACTATACTGAGAATTTACTAACAGACGAGACGTCATGCTCAGCAGTCGCGCTTGGGACCACTAGACCAACGAGGCAGTCGATTTTCAATTCAAACACAGCCCTAAAAATCAATTGGAAATCATAAAAAAATGCTTCTTTGTATTCAATATTTTTATAGATGGTTCTCTACTTAATATACATCGATGTATTTCAGTATTATTTAGGATTTTTGTTACAAGTTGTATATTCCGGTCTCCGGCAGTTATAATGCAAACTGACAATTTGACCAGTCAGTAACTTCCAAAGGTATGCGCTATTAAAATATCTTACCATTATCTGCTACAATAAATTGCTTATAATTTTATCATTTGTCTTTAAATAATCGGTCGCTAATGTTGACACTGATTCATTAAGATTAGTCTTCGTTAGATTAAACAATCCAGTTGTATTATAGTTAGTGTCTAAATCTTTAGGAGGTATTGTAGTGTTTATAATCTCTTTAGGCATTCCACACCGCGTCTATCTGTGCACAATTTTCTACGTAACGTTTAAACGTATTATTTTCAGATTTTCAGTAATGGATGATGTATGGAAATTTTTGAGTAGATTTATGAAAATATGAGTAATTTTTTATTTATTTATAATCAAAGTCATTGAAAACCAGGCGGATCATCTTGTAAAGACAATACGTTGACAATACGTGGGACATAACACTTATACTGTTTCATGTTGGAATGTCAGTACATTACTTTCAACAAATGTTGAATATCCAAATAAATTAAGCTAAGAATGTCACTGACGTGTTTTTAACTTGTTGAGTAGATATAATAAAAGAAATATATATACAGGGACATTTCAGTACCTACACAAAAGGACAATGTATAGATTCTCATTCGACAAGTTTATGAGAATCATTATTAGGTTAGATAATCAATCAATCGAGTGTTTGACATTAAATGATATAACGAACTCAAATTGCATACGAAGATTCCATAACATAGCAAGATGATGACCGTGTGACAAAATACGATAACTCATGATCATTCAGTAGAAATCATCTGTAAAAATATTGTATGCAGGTAACTAAATTTACAATCAAATTTATTAACAGGTTACGCTTAGGTCGCTGAACAGGGAAAGGATTAACCTTTACTGTACGGCGATTGTTTACCTATTGTGGCAGCTTAATACTCAATATTTTTTGATCATCATATTGATATTACAGTGGTTAATTTTACAATCAATTCGATCATAATGGACCCTGTCAGGCAAAGCAATGTAGGGAAAGGAAGCAGTGGCGTATTTAGGGCTATTTTCTAGAGGAAGGGGACTGCAGGCTCCTGTAATCGATAGCCAAAGAAGCCGGAGCTCAATTATTTTGGATTGATAATATAACGTCCTGGGGCAGACACCACACAATTTTGGAGTGGACCCACCAATCAGAGGAAGTTTGTTTAATTTATGTCTTTTAATTCTATAAAACTATGCTATGTCTAAATAAACTATATTACTTCGCGGACACTGATGGTCGAATATTATTTTGTTATCAAAATATCTTCTGATAGGACATTAGTAGATACTTAGGTAGAATAGGTTGAAACGTCATTTTACACCATGAATCATAAATAATAATTTATTTAACATTTTGCAAACATGGGCAATTAATACCATAGTCATATTTTTATCTCATAGTTCCATCAATAACTCAGAAGAGTGACTTGTGTTATCGTAAACACGTGGTAATACGCTATGTACTTGTTTTAATTAAATCAAATCACTGACACTTTACAGTTTATATTGCATAGTTCATAAACCGGTACAATTTCCTGCATTTGTTTTTTATCAAATATAATATACTTAACTATTAATATTCACTGTATATAATCGGCTATTAAACCAACTCATACTTGAACAGAAATCTCGCGTTACAAGTACGAATATAATTTAGTAATACGGACACCACACCCGTGGATTTCACTGAAGTATTAATTATTTTCCTTATCATGAGCAGTAAGGAGAGGGAAATCGCGATATAAGCTTCTTAGATTACCGTTTTTTAACTTCCTTAAACCATTGGAAACTTAATTGTAATTAAGGTGAAATCTGAATAAAGAGTGTTTTATGCCAGTAGTAATTTTGTATTATAATTATTTAATATACTTATATATTTATTATGATGTTGTATGCCTAAGGAGAAGGTCAATGGCTAACCACTAATACCAACCATCTGCTAAAATAAACAGGTTATAAAAGTAAAGCAAGTTATTCAGAAAGTAGATCAATCTAGTAACAATTTCATATTACTTAGCTTTCTCTAATTAGATGCCTTCAGAAATATTGACATAATCACCACACACAGGCACATTCAAAAATAGGTATCACGAGGAAACCAGCATACCGAATAAACGTTATCGATTTGTGAACACATGTCAATATCCTACGCGTGGTTTGATCATCTAGCTCGTTAAAGTACAAAATTATACTTTATAACAATAAAATTATAGAGGAACAGATAAAAATGTAAGAGTCAACAGATAACTTTGATACTGGGTTGGTCCTTTACGATACGATTTTCCCAACCTTACGATAAAGAGAAGAACTTGGCAACACTTAGCTTGAAAGGAAAGCAAAGGCAGGAGGCGGAACATGAGAGACTACTACATATTAAACTAAGAATTAAAATATAGAATAAAAAATTATCACTTCCATTTAATGTTAATTCATGGTTTACTAAATGAATTCGTAACACTTAAAATAATCAATAGCTGTCCTTGCATAATTATTAATTATATCTTAGTGGCAAATGCATGCTGATAGTGGTGCGAGTAAAAAGAAGCCCAAGAGTGGGAGATATCATAGTTCTCATTCA
Source organism: Xylocampa areola (assembly GCA_935421205.1). NCBI lineage: Eukaryota > Metazoa > Arthropoda > Insecta > Lepidoptera > Noctuidae > Xylocampa > Xylocampa areola. The sequence goes on from OW285204.1 coordinate 18,277,245, forward strand.
TCCTCTCTAATCATCAAATACCCTTTTAATAATCACTGAACAATGCCACTGATTTCATAACTTTTTATATTACATTAGCTAGTTAGTCATTTGACAACACTTTGTGTATCGGGTCAAGGCGACCATTCGAGGGTCACAGATATGGTCATTATCATTATGCTTATTAAATGACAATTGTAATAATGATAGACATCTTAGATTGAAGTAGATATTAGGCAGCTGTATCCGGTTCTGTGGTCATAATAATATTTCTTTGAGAGCGGTGTGTGGTTTTCTCCTGGTCTGTGGAACACCTCAAATCTGTTTCAGTTGACCCATTTTTTATCTTCTTCCGTTTGGACTTCAAGTGAAAGTGATCTCGGATAGGTGGCTGTCTGGTATCTTTAAAGAGTGTTCAAGACCTGGGAGGACCTTAAGAGGGCTACTAAAGACAATGCAAAATGGAGACAAATACTGAGAGCATTATATCCCTGATAATGGGTATCAGGAAATTATGTTTTTTTTTTTATATCACTACTGGTGCACACTAGCGTGGACGTTTGCAGCACCAGGGCTATCACTCGAACGTTGCCGACCCTGTAAAAGGATTCAATGCATTGCACAGCAATAAAGGGGCAAAACGGTCATCTTACTGCCAAAACAGCCTCCGCAAGGAGAACTGATGATGAGCAATTATTATTATTATATTTATAATTCAATATTGATATAATTTGTGATAATTTAAGTACTTAATTAAAGTATTATTTGATGTCATTGACCCACCTTTTTTGACACGCCGAAGGTTACCTCCAGCGTGTCAAAGAAAGGTGTGGGTTATATTGTGGGTCGCAACGGATATCTGACAATGACTATCTACCACTCGTACGTATTCTCTACAAGTCAGAAAAATCTACAGGTGTGTTGCAAACTACTGATGCCCTTAATAATAACCATTTACTTCACCGCAGAAGGGAAAACGGTGATTAAGTATGTAACGCCAAGGAAACCCACAACCATAAGAGACTGGTCACTGGTCACTTACACCAAGCAACAACCTTACGCAATCTCACTTTTAATTAGAAAGTCAATTAATGCATTAATTCTAAAATAAACCACAGTTTAGCGCCACGATTATTGAGATTAACATCTCGTTTTTGTATTGTTTTGTATTATCATTGAAATAATCTTATTATTAATACAACATGCAATGTCTGTCTATATCGCAGATAATGAAATAAATGCACAAGTTTCTAATGAAGATGTGTATGAAATAATTTCAGCATTGTTACGAGAACAAAAAATGTTTTATGAAACCGTTCATGAATTTTTTGTGCTAAGATCTAACAAACTCACAGCGAGATACTCAAAGGTTAATCAATTAAAATTTTCATTTCACATTCTGTCTGTGTTAGGCGAAGTGTACCTAAGTATACTTCAAAGTACGAGATTTGAGGGCTACATAAAATTAAGTAGCATTTGATTAATTGTGCCCTAGAATACAATTTCCCCTAGCCTAGGGGCCAGGGGATTCACACAATTTGTAATATGTTTTCTTGTTTCAATAAATTTATTATTTATTTCATTGGCTATTAGCAATCAGACAGATGTGGGAAAGCACTTAATATAAAAGTAAAATATTGAATTTTTCAAAGGCAAAAGTTAAAACGTTTTAGTAAGAAAAAATCAACAGGGTTACAACAAAAAATATTAAATTAGTCCAAATGCTTTAGATTCATTTTTTTTTCTCACACACTGAAAAGATTAAGAATATCATATTATTATTTTTACATAATGTTTGCGAGACATATAATAATTACGTCACTATTACATCTTTCTAATAAATCTCAACTTCTTGACATACCTAAGTGCCTTTGTGTACCTTTCGTGCGACACATTCATGTTAATACACTACATTTTATGTCATAACGCACAAAATAAAACAAATCTTTTCAAAATCCAGTTAGCACGATTTAGTAACACTTTAAGAACGCGCTCTTCACAGATGGTACTGATATAAGGTTAAAATTGAAAGTAAAAATGTAAAAATAAACAGTAGCTAGTCACGTCACGTTCACTGTGGTAAAATATTTGGCTCTGTTCCTTTTGTTGCACTTAGTTGAGTCGTTTACATGCATACATAATATAACACTTGTTATCTTGATGGGATGTGTAGAGATATTTTGACATTTAGCACTATTGTTTAAGATTTGGGTAAATGGACACCTCTAATCTCGCTGGTGTGCTCCATTTATCATTGCGTTTTATGCTTCAGTTTTTATTGAATCTTATTCAGTATCAGAAAAAAAGTTATAATTTTTCGGGGAAACAACTCTGTTTCCCCCGGGATACCTATGGCATCCCTTGTGTACCTTACAAGGGGCACAGGTTGGATCTACTCGATTTAGTGGTATCCCCTTCTCTATGCTGACTCTGTCATGTGTTTTAAGTAAATAGGTGTCCGACATATCTCTCGCTACCAGGTGGAGGGCATCCATAAAGATTTTCACACGATAACAATAATAATAAAGGATGCATCAACTTGCATGGTTATAATAGTCATATAATCCCGATCCCATTTTCAGCCGTTGGCCGTAACCAGTAATTTATTTTGGGGCAAGAGAACCTCTTCTCTGGCTACGGCCATTACAATGGCCTAACTCTCGAGATTAGCCAATTGCGCAGGAGATATATTATGATAACGCACAAATGTATGTGCAAACGTAGGTGCACTCCCTCTTCTTTGACTCTCATAGTCCGATGGAACGGCAATCCGACACGGCCGGAGATAAATCTGCCGCAGGACCAACAGCTTAACGTACTCTTCATAGCACGGGCCTGTCTGCTACTGAGAATTTCCTTACAGCTAAATCTAATAACTCATTGCCCGACCCGAGAATCAAACCCAGGACCTCACGGTCAGCACCCGCTATTGTGAGCACTAGGCCAATGAGGCAGCTTACATAGTTCTTGATTCAGTGATACTGATGATTTTCTGGGGCCTACAACTAGTGTGGCCTTTATTTCTTGGGGTTCTAAAAATAATAATTGATGATAAAAATCGTTAGCTTAATTAATTACGTTTTCTAATACATATCTACATATATTATACCGCACGTGCAATCTAAACTCTAACTGACCTAATACGATTTCTACAGCATGCTGTCACGTTGGCCCTATCGACGACATAGTGACGTTGATACATGAGCTGTCCTGCATTCATAATTCGTATCTGATTGGCATGGGATTAAGTAATGCGAAAACGAACGGGAATGCTCCTTATATATCAAATGTAGATGACCCAAATAGTGCAAATGAATCGTAGGGTAATACATTTTTGTTTTGGTTTTTGGAAACTGGGTGCTGATAAGAATATAACAAAATTCCTTACATACAAATGTTTTGTTGTATAGCTAAGAAACTGACAAACTGTACATCTAAGACCTTATATATAACTTATATAAATAAACGTGGTTTTAATATTAAAAAACTATAGTCTTTTAAGCCATTTCGGAGGCTTACGGGCGGCTCCATCATTAAGTTGACTCCTCACATAAGAAGAAAAATAAAGACCGCTCCACGAGTTTTTTTAGATGCTAGGACCCAACTTGGACCTCGTAATAGGCCATTTGAGTGAAGCTCTTTGCAATTTCTTTTTATCGTGTGGTTGATGAACAACCTGACACTAGAGTTTAGACCACCCTAGGTTTCTGACATGGCTTTACAGGGAGAACATCTCTCAGGTGTGCGGGTTTCCTCTTGAGCAAGTGATAAATAATTTATATTACACACATGAGTTCGAAAAGTCAGTGGTGCGTGCCTTGGATTCAAACTTGCGACTTTTGACTTGTCAGTCCAACGGTCATAACACTAAGCTATCACTGCCTATCGCGATTATTTGCATGTCTGTCATATGATTTCTGCTGCTGTACTACTCAAGGTTCCCTGTTATCTGCATGCTCCACTTCTTCATAATTCGAGCTATCGTGTTTCGGTTCCAAGTAGTTGCACCAGATCATAATCTAGGTAAATCTAAGTAAGTGGTTGGAAAACTTGACACGGTTGTAGCAAACGATATTTGCAAGTAAATTATTGGATATTTATAAATTGTGGTTAATGTTGCCAGTTAGATACTAATTTGTTTCTCTGTTTGTCGATTGGTTAGCTGGTTTTAGAAGGAAAACTACGGTATTAGTGCCTAAGTTGTAAATAATATTTTAAGTGATAACTTTGAATGTTTTTTGATTAGTTTAGATCTTAGGTTTTGGCGGTCGCTACACATTTTAACCGGATTAATCGCGTGTAATAGGTATTGGTTTGTGTCTTTCTTGACGTTTCGAATACTTTGTAGCGTTCGTGGCCTCATGTCATCCTCCATTCCAATTGACAGACATTGAAATTACTTGTAATTGTTCAAGAATCTATGCAGTTTGTGTATATAGAAATTCTTCTAATAGCGAAGTAGCAACGAACTGCCTCGTTGGTCTAGTGGGCCCAAGCGCGACTGCTGAGCAACTGTGTTATGGAGTTTTTCTATTAGGAAATTCTCAGTAGCAGCTCGGAGTTTGGAACTGTGCCCGGTTGATGGCAATAGGCTCACCACCTATTACATGGGACTTAATAACAGCATTGGTAAAATGTGGGTGTACAACTGGGTATACCTCTGCCTACCCCTTCGGGTAATACAGGCGTGATGCTATGTTATGTTATGTTATGTCTAATAGCGAAGAACTAGGGTGTCTTTTTCCAGCCAACCATCACAGGTAGAGTCAAAGTCAAAGTCAAAGTCAAAGGTTTTTATTTCATATAAACCATACAAAGGCACTTATGAAAAGTCAGAATTTACGTGCACGGTTCCAAAAAGTCGCTTCCTATGGAGAAGAACCGGCAAGAAACTCCATGGTTACTCTTTTAAACTGTATATCTTTTACAATTTCTGTAGATACAATTTTGGGCGGGATGTAAAAACAACGTAATCTTGGATGCAGTCACTAATATAAAAGATAATTACATAAGCCTTATTAAATGAATAGCGCATTTGACAAGTTTACGGCGTTCTCACATTTACAAAATGTTGAAGCTAAAGAAGCTATATAAAACAATGCATATATTAAACATATAGAATATATTAAACACAAACATTCTACTATGTTCTCATATAAAGACTGATAGAGACTTTCACATTAATAGATTAATAAAGAATAACTGTGCCTATACAAAAATGCAATTATCAGATTCAATTATTGAAAACTGTATGTCAAAGTATACCTACCAATTGAATAACTTTCGTGCGACACATTCATGTTAATAATTTTTGCAACTCTTATTACTCACGTACATTTTACCCGGATTTCGTACATATTTCAAGTCGCGACATCGCCGCGGTTTCAACTCATGACTAAGGGCTCCCCGTTCGAGTTCAAAAGTAGTCGGGCAATCCCGAAAAATGAACGTGAGTAGCAACCGTTGAAATAATTAAAACCAGTAGAAATAAATAAAATATCACAAATTCCAACAGATAATTTATTTTAACCTATCTTTTGACCCAATTACGTACAATTAGTTAACATAATTTTTATAAAAAAACATAACACCATCAATTACCGTGCGTGTCGAACTAATGGTCATAGACCCATACTTAACTATAGTTAGCTGAACTTTAAAGGTCGCGTGTAGGCCTCGTGTGGTCAACGAACATTAAGTAACGATGTACCGATTTGAGTTAAAGACTCCATCATTAGCTAAGAGAAGACTGAAGATATTTATTTTAATGTCTTTTAAAAGTGTTTTGTGGTTATATTAAGTTGTGTTTATAGAACAGTAATGTCTATTGCATAATCTGATACTTAATCGTGTCACACTTTAAGTCGCGATATCATCTCGGGTACTGTTTCTTTTTTTGCAATAATCTATGTAGAAGATGACCATTTACAAGTTTTCAATTACACGTAGTAATAATTCAGTGAAAATAAATTTTGGTGTTTGGATTTACAGCGTTAAGTTTATGATAGTTATTTAAGATAAAGTACGACAAAGAGTTTAGCACTAAACAGACAGACATGGAAGTCATGGGGGAGGCCTTTGCCCAGCAGTAGGATGATGCAGGCTGACAGGGAACAGTGAAAGAGTTTCAGAGATAATCCTTTTGAGGAATGCGTGTTGTAGAATATTGTGCTAGCAAAATTGGAGTCCTTTTGCCGTCGACTCGCTCAGAAGAACAAGAAGAGAAAGTCCTAGAAATATGAAGTTACACATCAAAGGTATGAGCAGTTAGGGTGTATTTAAATTTTTGGATAGTAGTAATTTACCAAATAAACCACTTGTGCATGATTAAGAGCTTCGTACGGTACGCAGCATCGTTTAAGGTAACTTATTTGTATTTTTGTTTCATTCACACTAAAACAATAATAATATAATTAAATTATTATATATTTTTTTTGTATATTATAAATAGGTATCTCATTTTGAGGTTAGGAAAGCAGTGTAGATTCTGGTAGCCCATTTTTACACTGGCCAATTGATTGCATTAATCATTGTCTTCGATAAATTTACATAAAAAAACATAAACTATCAAAATTCACTAGTTAGCGATGTTCAAAATGATTAACAAATGTTCAGACGTGACAGATATTTAATCACATTAAATGCCATTTAACACATTCTCGTGATTTATAGACGGACATTACTTATAAGGTTAAGTATGCCCTGAGGTTTATATGTAACTATTGATCTTTATGGTAATTTGAGTCGATATCATTGAAAGTATTTGAAAAAAATATCTCGAATTTTTAGATAGGAGTTTCTTCCTCCTACAGTAATTTATTCTAACCCCGTTTTAAATGTGTATCATAACGACCTTGCTTTTATCGATATTCATATTATAAATGCGAAAATAACTCTGTTACCTTTTTACGACTAAACGGCTGAACGGATCGTAATGAAATTTGGCAAGGAGATAGATTGGACCTTGAAGAAGGATATAGGCTGCCTTTTGTACCGCAGACGAAGTCGCGGGCACCAGCTAGTTTTTACATAAACAAAACAAATATTTGCTGGGACAATTTAAAGTTTGGCATTCATTTTCTTTTGCACTCTTATCTATTATGTCAACATTTTTATTCGTCTTGTTTTTTTATAGCCTCGTTGGTCTAATGGTCCCAAGTGCAACTGCTGAGCAGGAAGTCTCGGATGCGATTCCCGGATCGGGCAAAGTGTTATTGAGTTTTTCTGTTAAGAAATTCTCAGTAGAAGCCCGGAGTTTGAAATTGTGCGCGGTTGATGGCAATAGGCTCATCACCTATTACCTACATGGGACTTCACAACGGTTTGGGGAAATGTGTGTGGACAATTGTGTATACCTCTGCCTACCCCTTCAGGGAACACAGGCGTGATGATATGCTATGTCTTGTATGTTTAGGACTTTGCGATCTCCATACTTACCTCATATAATCACGCCTATATTCGTCTGTGGAGTACACAGAGCAGTATACTCACAATTTACCTATTAAGTCCCGTGTGACATTTACAGGGCATAATCCCAAACCCCGGGCTGCTAAAGAGAATTTCTCAACAGGAAAACCCATTAGCACTTTTCTCGACCCAAAAATCGAACCTAGGACCTACGATTCAGCAGCCACATTGACTAATTGTGTAGTTAAACTGAACTTGATATTAGACTGATACAACATACATTTAAAAATTATTTCAATTCTATTCGCTATTTTATTCACATCGTAATGGAATCGTGACGTCAGATGACGTCAACAACTTACTACTCAGTGAAAGTAAAGCATAACTACTATTTAGATGAGTTGTAATTATAAACAACTCATTCATAACATGCGTTTTTTCAAAAAACACTCTTAACTTAACGTAATAGAGTCTATGTATAGTGAATTGGTTAAGTTTGCCAACAGTTAACTTGTCAGTCTACGATGACGGCGGCGAGGTGTTACATATTATTCAAATTAGGGAAACTTTCTTTGCTCGCCGATGTGTATAAGTGATCTCATTCAGAGCCATTACCGTTTAATGGTATGTTTGCGACAATGCGACTTCATTGCATACAATAAAAATTGAATTAATAATTATTTAAGAGTAAAACTCCCGACATCGCCGCGGGCTCTACTCATGATCAAGGGCTCCGTTCGAGTTTGAAACTGTCGAGAAAATGAACGTGAGTATAATAGCCGTAAAGAATTGCTTACCTTAGAATGTGTCTAACTATCATCATCACCCCCCTGTCCTTATCCCAATTTATTTGGGGTCGGCACAGCAATTAGGATAGATAATAATTTTTTTAAGTCTCGGGTAGGGGCTCGTGGCTAATTAACAACCGCACAGATCGATCGATCAAGGTTAAGCTGCGCTTGCCGGGGTCGATCTGTGGATGGGTGTCGATCATTTCACACCGAGACCTCTCCGTGCCCTAGAGAGCACGTTAAGCCGTCGGTCCCGGTTGTTAAATTAAGATCTATTCTAGCCGTTACGGGTAGGCAGAGCCCTGAAAGTCTGACAACCAGTCGTACCACGAGATATCGTGTTACCCAGTGACTGGGTTCTGGAGGTTAGATAGGCAGTCGTCGTCGGCCATGTGAAATATTGGTATTAAGAACTAAATTATAAATGCTAAATCTACCGACTCTAACGTCTGTCTATTTGTTTGTTACATTTTTACGCCAAAACCGCTAAACCAAATTTAATGAATTTTTGTATAGAGATACATTGGGCCTTGGAGAATAATATAGGCAACTATTTTTCGCGCAGGCGAAGTCGGGAACTCCAGCTAGTTATTCAATTTTATTGATAGAGATTCTGACATTACTAATGTTTTGGTGTCGTCGACTTTGAGTTAATTTGAATTCTCCATAGGCTCAATTTACCATGTGACCAAATAGGTTTTAGCGTAAAAAATCTCGTTGTACAGATTTTCAATCTTTACCGATCTTTTTATATATTTCATTCAAACTGAACTTCTTCACTTGTTAATACAAGTGAAGAAGTAAATATCTAGTTATGATTTATGACATTATCAGTCACCAGCCTTTTCCATGTGCCGGCAAAATTGTATCAGTTTCCTTTTGAATAGACTCAATGCGTTGTATATTAGTCAATCTATCATATTTTGTCTATGTATACTCAGGTATGACACGTGAATGGAGGGTGATACCATGCCACATGTCGTTGTTTTCACTACCGCTGCTCATACAATATAGCCGTACCTCTTTCGCTTCATATAGTAATATGAAGCGAAAGAGGTGTGTCTGTATTGTAGTAAGTGGAAATTGATAGCCTCTGCCTATACTAGTATATATGTATGAAGGGTACCATGGATCGTAGGACAGTGGATTGGTTTTATGGATGTTGTCTGTCTAAGATTGTTTTTGAGATGAACGACCGTTTTCTGGGTAAAGTTTTTGACTTTGGTGAACTCTGTCAGCTCTGATTATGAGCGCGAATTTTGCTAGCGAAACCAAATTTAATATTTGAAGTCCTGTTGCAGGGTTAAGGTAGTTCAACTAACTAATGTTGTAGTCATGTATTACTAAGGTATAAAGTATTCCCTCTATATGAAATGCTTTAAATTTGCCAATAGATATTTCTTGCTATACAAATGGAGAGATGGCAAAAAAGTATGCTTGGTGATGTAACCGTATCGTTTTTTAAATTTGACGGGCTTTGGCAAAGTAATCTCTCAGCCCTGAAGAGTTCAAAATTAATCGGAACCGATTCTCATCTATGCAAAATAACTAAATATCAAAACTTATAATTTAATAGAGAAATAGACTTGTCCCGTACAAATCTAGTTGTCTCCATCTGTTATTTACTTCTCCTTTAGACTTAATGAGACCAATGTGGGCCGTTTTAGTTCACCAAATCTTCGAACATTCCAATTTATAGCGTTTAGTTTGAATCTTCTAGTGATATGGTAAGTAGGTGACATGTACTTTCATTTACTAAAGGTACTTGGCCAAAACTCGATTAAATTGTATGCTGCAAACAAGTTTCCAAATTATTACTTAACGACTAGGCGGCATGAAAGTTCCCTTAGCGTGTTTATTGACATACGGTCTAAAGTTATAAATTTTTGTGAAAAGGAAATTACGGTTGTGAGCTGGATTCGAAACTGTGCCTCCTGGATAAATACTCCAGGCGTTCTGACCAGCCATCTCAACTTCTCCTCACTACTCCGAATTCGTCTACCACATTCTGATACATCATTTGGTGATGTCATTGCTATCTATTCAGCCCCTTTACTGGTGAATGAATCGACACGACTTACTTTGCAGTTAATACGTACAGATGTGATTACCTTAACAAATACAGATAAAACTTCTAACGCGTTTTTTAATGCGTTTAAATTATTATCTGTATACGGTCTATCGAGAATTCTCAGAGCTTGTTTGTAATAGCTTTTGGTTTGGTTTGTAGGAACTAATAACAATGAAAGAGTATCCTTTAAAGTTTAAGTGATAGTGGCGAAAGATCGAAAAAGCTTTCAATTCTTCTGATATTTTACCAAAATGGTACCCAGCTTGACCAGACAGACGCCTACGTTATCTGTCTATCACAGCGTTGTTTCTCTTGAACTGTAACTGAGCTTATTATACTTCAAATATTGTCCAGAATGTGTTATGAAGTTATGACTTTTATTGGCTTATTAAAAAGGAGTGAGGACTTGGTGAGTGAGTTATTTTTATCGTTCTAGAAATATGAGTGGTTTTATTTATTGGTCTAGGAATATAAGTACTTATAATATACTAGCGGTCCGTCCCGACTTCGCACGGGTGAACATTTACACCTTGGGTTACATTATTGAAGTTTTAGTAAGGATCCCTAATATTTTCTAGTAATAAATATAGCCTATGTTCCTCAGGGATAATGTAGCATTCTAATGATGGAAGAATTTTTATAATCGGGTTAGTAGTTTTTGAGTTTATTCGTTACATACAAAAATACAAATCTTTCCTCTTTATAATATTAGTGTAGATGTAGATTTGTGAAGTATGGAAGAAAAAGACATGCATTTACTCGGGTTATGTATTTAATCTCATATTGGGGAATTCCCCTTTAAGGGAATGCCGCCTAAGGCCCAATATGAGATTAAATGAATGAATAAACATGTAATCACTCTTGCATTATTCAGTGACAGTGCACACGTGTGACTGAATGCAATTGTTTAATGTCCGTGCCGTGTTAACGTGCTCTGAATGTCTCCAAGATGAAGGTCACGAGATCAGCTCAATATGAAAGTTTGACATTTACACTTCATACTCACTGCGCATGACAATTCGGCACACCCCTTGATCCTTGGGTTGATGACAAATGGTTTTGATCTAGAACATAGTTAGGCTTTATGAATTAGCATTTTGTTAAAGTAAGGTTGCTAGTTGCTACATTTTTTACACTTAAAAGGTCAGGTGCAGTAAAAAATGGTTTTGATAATGTCAGTTGTCATATTGAACGAATTCTTTTTGGTTTAGTGCCTATTGTACGGTCAGCAACGTACGTAGACATTTGATCATTCTCACGGAATATATTTACTACAAGAAATTATTAGTATCCAAAATGTATTAGAAATATTTGTTACTCTATCAAAATTTGTAACGAAAGAAGCGTTTAGCCATCATACATTTTCGAAACTTTTCAAATGTTAACTGTACTTATTTTACTTTAAGTATTTATTTATTGAGTAATTAATTAAGACATTAAAGTATAATAACTTTTAAAAGGAGACAAATAATAAGTAATAATCGTAAATTATACACAAAAATAAATTTAACGAAGACTAAAGAAAAATAAGTCAAATTTAATTTAAAATATAACCCCGCTGTTTTTTAAAATCTTAGTTTATGTTACCCGGGACAATGTAAGGATTTTAAAGATATCTCATACATCGTAATCGGTCCTGGAAGTTCGAAGTTATAGTGGAAATTAAGAAATTCACAAACATATATGGAGGACACATATAGGAGTCATGTGTGTATGTAACACACATGACTCCTAAAACATAGCACTCCTTTTTTGGGCAGTCGTGTAACAAGCCCGTTTAACTAAAATATAACGAATTCAGTACTTAATCATTTTCTATACATAATATTTTATATCATCATACTGTTAGTTTACGAGTGAGTTAATTAACTTAAGACTAATATGTTCTATATTAATTAGGTATTTTTAATAACATAAAAGCAGTTCTTATACGAGAACTTCCTCCAGGAAATAATAAATTATTACCTCAATAATAACGCCAGCGCAGTGGCAACCTTCTGATGGGAAAGTGGTTGCACAAAAACAAATGTATATAATTATTAATATGAGAAACAGAACAAAAAAAATTAAAGTAATGAATAATATGAGAAACATAGTTAATCTATATGTTGAAAGGAATTGCACTGTGTTAATACAATTATTATTGATTGGCAAATTGGATTCTATTTTCAGTTGCAATACCTACTTAATTTTAAAGATTATTTCTAAGATGGCCACCTAAGTAATGATAATGCATTAAGATCAAAAAACTAGAGCACTCATAGATAATAACTATGTATGTATGTGATCTTCTACTTAACACTTTGTAAGTACTAATGCATTTACTTTGCATAACTACAAAACAGTGACGACATAACAAAAAAATGTAGTGCAATTTTTTTTGAAAGGATGTTTCGACACACTTTTTATTGTTTGGGCTTACTCTTGTCCACAATGTACCACACCCCAAGGGCAAGGATGTGATCGAGGATGGATTGAGCTTACCCAGAAGAAGCCTGTTTACTCGTGACTTGAAAATGTTTGGGTTATATACACTGCAAAATATAGACGCAGGCATAGTTCTCCACTCCTTAGCTGTGTGCTGGGATCATTTGGGGAAGCGCTTGATGCATATGAGTGGTATGTCCAATCGTAAGAAAAGGCGGGATGACTCACTCGACACTCGTTGAACTATAATCTCACCCTAAAGTATTGATTGTATTTAATTGATTTCTAAAGTATAAAATAAAATATGTTAAGATTATTACTGTGTCACTGTGCATGCATTTTCTTTCATAGTACAGTCATTGGTCTCGTCTTTAATATAATTATTTTTATCTTTATGAATAATTGGAAGAAAGCTTATAGGATTACCTTTGTGTTTGCATTTAGCTTTAATAGTTCATTACCAATACGTTAAAAAAGGTAGATTTGTCTATCAATCACCATTTTACATGACAGGTAATATTATTTAGTATTCATGATCTCCTGAGTTTAGATTTTTGTTCCTAATGAATGAATTAAATTAAACAACTAATTTTCTATAACAAATATTTCTGCTATTATAGCCTACTTACACCTCTTTCTATAAATACATCCGCAGACAAAACAAATGCGAGAAAGTGTTAGTAACACATCGATTAGTATTCACGAAGCATGTCTTGAAAATAAACAACGCCGCGCCGCCATCTTTCCTCTGGGCTTTGTGTTCAAATAGTTGGTGCATTAAACTGCTATGGTATTAGAGTAATTGTGTGACAAAGTGACTCTTGTATAGAGTCAACCATTAATGATGTTATGAGAAGAATTTTCATCCCATTAAGATGTTAAAGAAAGTGTAAAGTGGCGCAGTTCCATAAATGATGGAACACTTTTGATACATTATGTCCCGTGTGCCCTATTACATTCCTTTTCACACGACTTAAAAAGGAGTGTGAAAAGTGTGTTTTGTATGTATGTTTGTGAGTTACTTAATTCCACCATAATTTCTAAACGCCTGAACCGATTTAGATAAATGGGGTAACGTTAGAACCCTTACATTATCCCGGGTAACATAAACTAGTAAGACTTGAAAAAATATTTTTTATAATCCGCATAGCAGGCGTTCTTTAATTTTTTTTTATTAATTTCATCTTACGTTTGGAAATCTTCACGGACGGATTATTGGTATTCATTACTGGCTGTATTTTCCGCAATCTTGTGCATTGAAATCATCACTTTAGAGTATCTTTTGGACGCTACTGAGAATGCAATTCTCATAATTAAGTCTTACATGACATAGATAAGATAGTCACAAACGCACTTTTTTTTTTTTTTAAATGGCTTTCGATGTATCTCTAACACCTTTTTGCTGATCTGGCGAATCAATAAGGTCGCGTTGAGTTCCGACGATAATGAATATTTAGGCAGTAATCTGGGGAATTTTCATAACTATCATTGTAGCTTATATTTTTATTGAAAATCAGTAACCAAACGTAAAACTTGAACGTACACGTCGTAACGGTTTTCACCAAGTAACACTGTTTTAGGAGCCATTCCAACAGTCAATATCTCTTAGGTTATGATCAGTACAGTAGCGATCTTTGAAGAAAATTGCTTTTATAGTTTATTGGAATAAAACATTATCATTCACGCATAGCGTAATGCCTGTATTCCCTGAAGGGGTAGGCAGAGGTACACTAATATTTAATCAATAACGTCATAAAGTCCCATGTAGTAGATAGCTGTCATCTACCGGGCAAAATCGTATCTTCAGGCTGTTACTGAGAATTTTCGAACGGAAAATAATTAATTATAAATAATATAATAATAATTATATAAATTAAAATATCGTTTATTCAAATTAGACCATTTGAAATAGTACTTTTTGAATGTCATACATTACAAGATGTCCCCAAAAACGTCCAACCCTACCCGACTCGAGAATCAATCTCACGTTCTGAATGAAGCTCAGCCGCGCTTGCTACCACAAGACTAATGATGTAGTCATCATGTCTTTAATATAATTAACTATTTGACCCGACCGATAATAAATAAATGACTTTAGCTTAAGTTTTTGTACCTATTTGTCATAAAAACCATTTCCAACACCATTATAGCGACTATGATAACATCAATGACAGTTAATAGTCAATTATGTTCTATGGCTTTAGCTGTAGAGGTGGGTACATGGGACATAATGATCATTTAATTTCATGCTTAATCTATGATTATGTGCATAATGGATGAAGAATTAATTTTGTTTATAGATCTAGTCTTGTATACGAGGTACGTCCCACTCTTTGTCTTAGTCTCTAGAAATAATTTTAATCCAGACGCACTCCAGTACTATCTGACTGATGTTTCGAGCAATCCGCAGCTTCCCCTCACTCAAATTATCGGGCGCGTGTTAATAATTGAGAGATGAATTGAGCTATCTCAACGACTTAGACAAAGAGTGGAGCGCGTTTTCATGGATTGAATTATCTGTAACGAATAGCGGCTTAGACAAAGAGTGGAGCGCGTCTTCGTGCACTGAATTATCTGTAGCGACTTAGACAAAGAGTGGGTCGCGTGTTCATGGATTGGACAGTCTATATTTATTATTATATAGTGATAATTTTTAATGCAAGTTTCATAACCATGCACACAAATTTTCTTAAGTTGTTGTATTTGCTATTTTAAAACCCCAATTGTTTAGTGCCAGCAAAGCTGTACTTAATAATTTAATTTAATTGTCATTTAGTACTGCACGTGTTTAATAATATACTTAATCGAACAAGACATTCAAGGATTTGTACCAATTAACATGTCAGGTGTTGAAAGACAGAAGTAGGTATGTACTCTCAGTTTACTTGTTTCTATAAACTTACTATAAACGAAATAGGATCCAGGTAGATTTTAGATCTATGGGTAAAGCATAAAATTTTCTAATCAAAAATCTTGAAGAAACCCCTAATCCTTGCTTAAAGTAAGGGCGCTTACATGAACACGATCCAACTGTAATGTTGAAAACTACACAGATTTTAACAAGTCCTATGAATTAGAAATTACTTTTGATCTTCTACGATAACCTGAAAAACTACTGATCCTTAGAGACGCGAGACGGCTTTTTCATATCCATTGATCACATTAACAATTATTTTTAAGATTTGCAACTACCTACATGTCAAGAACTGACATTTCCGTGAACTTTAAATTGTCACTTCCTTGTATTTACTGATGTATGGGAGAAACCACAGCATAACGGTACCAGAACTTAATGTTATAGAAGTATGTCCAATTTGGTCTTTTGTGCCAATATGAACTTAACACTAATAGTGTGATAAGAATTACCGTTGCATGGATACAATAGCGATGTATCTGGACAATTCATAGTGGATGGCACTGGTAGGTTAAAGATCACAGGTTTGACTGCAAGGGACGGACCATGTATGACACAATCTATCCATCGCTTCCTTGGTCTTCCTCTACTCTTATAGCTATCTACATTCATACTCAAAACTTTTCACGTTGCATGATACTCATCCTTCCGCATCACATGCCCAAACCATGCTAAACCATCTCTACACAACTTCTTAGTCACCGGTGCCACTTTTAGACTTCCTCTTGTATAAGTAGGTACAAATTTCTTCACGACACATCTCTCTTAATTTTATTCATTCCCTTCGTGGGCCAACATATTCAGATTAATAATTACAAAATTGTTATTACGTATTTGAAATTAATTAACAATTGATTAAAACGATGAAGGAAAATATCGGGAGGAAGCCAGCGCACCTGAGAGATATTCTCAGTGCGAAACCATGCCAGAGGCTTACGGGGGGTTTAAACTAAAATTATACATACGAAATCATTTCTCAGTATTGAGCTAGTTTTAACCTACATTATGTAACATCGTATAACGTTAAGCTGTTTCCAAACGCAATTAGTTTCACTGTAGAAAACCTGTTATAATTCTAATGAAGTCACGTACTTTGTTATAGGAAATTTTATAACCATAAGTAACATTAATAAAATTAAAGCAACGGGTTGGTTGATATTTATTCGTTTTTTGGAAGCTCTTCAATACATATTTTGCTGTGTTGTATAATTTATCGTACAGAACTAAAACCTACTTAATATAAAAAAGCATCACGCCTGTATTCCCCGAAGGGGTAGGCAGAGGTGTACATAGTTGTACACCCACATTTCACCAATGCTATTATTAAGTCTCATGTAATATGGTGGTGAGCCTATTGCCATACCAGGCACAATTCCAAACTCCGGGCTGCTACTGAGAATTTACTAACAGAAAAACTCAATAACACTGTCCGACCCGGGAATCGAACCCGAGATCTCATGCTCAGGAGTCGCGCGTGGGACCACTAGACCAACGCGGCAGTCAATCTAAAAAGTATTTTTTTATCGGTACATATGATCAATTTCCTGGACATTAACCGTCTAACTGTAATTACGTTTGTAAATTAGTTTTATCTCCAAAAAGAAGATATATAATGCACTTACATCTAAATATTATCTAATATATGTGCAATGTACAATAGGTTTATTAACAGAGATGATCATAAAGAAACACTTAACCACCGCCTGATGCATTTGTGCAACAACACAACATTGTATTATGCGGTTTACCTGCGGTCATCGCCCACATTGACGAGTAATTTGTCGGGTCAAATAAAACATCCATTACGTAGAAGAGGCATTTCCGTAGATTTTTTCACAACCATCTGTTGATAAAACGCCTCTCGACACACTTTGGAGATTAATAATATAATAATAATATGTTCTACAACGATGTGAATGTACAGCAATGCACTCACTTACATAAGTATGATCTAATAGGTCATAATGTAACTGTATTTGAAGATGACCGTCTGGAATTACTTTGTGAATGTGCTGTTGTCATTATAGATAGCATCTGGCCTCAAGCATCTTCGAATGACTCATCTTTTTAGAAGTCGAAGGGTAATTATGGCTCTGACGGCCAATTACTCTAACAAAGGTCATTTTAAGCGTTAAATCTCGTGCTGTCGCTATCATCCAGATTCATCATCATCCCCCTGCTCTTATTCCAATTTATTTGGGTTTGACGCAGCATGTAATCTTTTTCCATACATCTGTATCAGCCGTCATATTGGCAAGCACTCCTTCTATACTACTTCTTGCCATATCATCCTTTAACACAATCCATCCATCGCTTCCTCGCTCTTATATCCATCTACAATCATACTCAAAATTTTCCTCGTCACATGAGCCTCATCCCTCCGCATCACATACCGGTTCTCAGTCACCGGTGCCAGTGTCACTCGCGTCACACCACACATCTGTCTTAATTTCATTAATTCCCTTCATGGACCAACATATCCTTACAATTACAAAATTGTTAAAATGACAAATTTGCTTTTATTTTTATTTTCTACAATTTTATTTGGTTCTTGTAGTTTTCATCAAAAATTCATTTTTTCGTCTATTCGAAACGATTTATGTTGTACTGTCGGGAAGACCGTGTAGCTGGTGGTTAAATAATCCAATAAGAACGCTACAAATTCTACCATAGGCCTTACATGGGATTTTGAGGGTGGTTGGTGCTGAGCCGCCCTGATGTTGTTTTTGTCTTTTGACGACGAGAGCTCCGAATCAGGCGTAATCGCCAAACTTTCGACCCTCCACAACGTAAAATAATAAGCATGAGACAACCTAAAATATTACATACGCGGGCGACGTAGGTTATCTTTAAGGAGTTGCTAAAACAAACTTCGCTTTTCATCATAAATTCAATTATTCGGATTTTCGATTATCCGAATGACTAACAATAGCAATTGGTCTAATTAATAGAGTGTCCAATGTGCTTCAAACTCAGTAGTGTTTGGCGATTACCTAATCATATTATTTCGAAATCTTATAAGTAATCTAAAGTTTATGCAACGCACGTTATTTTTTTCTATATTTTTTTGGGCTGGTAATTTATTATCTAATTTGGGGTTGTCAGTTTGAGAAGTCTAGCTCTCAGTATTGCGATACGTTAGGCATATAATTTTGCTAATGCAGTCTATGCTTCACTTAGGGCACTAATTGTATAACTGTATTAAGATTAATATCGAGGACATTTGAAGGTATATGCTACTAGATTTTCCAGTTCTTTGACTAAGTGAGCAGTCAAGTTTTTTTGTGTAGCTCCTTAGACTTGATTGATTCTTTGACGTCAGAACCTGATTCTCCAACAAATTAACAATTTTCCTTAATGTTTTCTAATTTCATTCATACTTATGTTACAGCGTTCATAAAGTCATAAAAACATTAAACATAAACATGTGAAAATTACTGTCGTCCGCGGGAATCACATCTGAAAAAAATAAAAATATGGTGCATAGTATTTTAATAGCGTATGGTTTTGGGTATGGGGTCAAGTCACAAGATTCATTGCATATTTTCCCTTTTAAGAGGCATATTTGATGTCAATGGCACGACGTTTAATTGAAATGTTGCCTAACGCAACGTGTGGCACCCTCAGACGTTAAAATCGTGTTTCAAACATAAGTAGATACAAAAAATATGTTATTATCTTATATCACTAATAGCTTCAGACATAACCTCAACTAGTTTATGTAATAACTGTCTACTAATAAAGATTTAAATGCCGAGATATCACAGCTTAATATATCGAATCTAGGTTTGAGACCCCCTACAGCATTGTCAGGTCAAAAATACACTCACACACAGACAACTTAAGTATTAATATGATTATCTAATAGTTATCTGTCAACGGTAAAAAGTTAGACATAATTTCATGACTTGTATGATATCAGATAGGCTGATGTATGTATGACTCGATTGTGACTTATTGGAACTACTTTCGAAAGTAGTCGAAACTCCTGTGTAGCCTTCGTGATTTTTGTGGGCGTGATAATGTTTCGTAATACTTTTTCTCGTATTTTAGTATTATAGCTGGTATATTCATTGTGGAGGCATTCCAATGTAATGATATTATTTTATCAATTTCAGTATTATGGGAAAACTAATTTAATGTGATATTGTAGAGCCATTCAACGCGAACTGGTTATGAGCTTCGCGACTTAGGTTGAATCCTTTCGCAATTTTTTAATTTTGATATTTAAACAAAATCATACTACCTTGCTGCCTTGTTGGTCTAGTGGTCCCAAGCGCGACTGCTGGGCAGGAGGTCTCGGGTTTTCGCTTTCCGGATCGGGCAAACTTTAATTGAGTTTTTCAGTTAGAAATTCTCAGTAGCAGCCCGGAGTTTAATTTTTGTGCCCGGTTGATGGCAATAGGCTCACCACCTATTACATGGAACTTAATAACAGTATTGGTGAAATGTGGGTGTACAATCGTGTACACCTCTGCCTATGCTTTCGGGAAATACAGGCGTGATGCTATGTTATTTTTGTACTCGGCCATTGGAATTGTTAATTTTTGCGAAACAGGTGATACTATATACATATACATCATAATTTTTTGGTCAAAAATAATACCGAAATATTAATGTTATTAATTTGACCGTTAAATGGACTCTGGTTTTTGCGATATTACTGATTGTATTTTTTTAAGCTTGATTTGTTGACCTTTGATTTGATTACAGTTTTAATGTCTGTGTATCTTGAAAATCCGGATAAAATTGGTATATGTAGTAGGTATGGAAAAAATCGTGCACAAACGCGGTACGACTTAGTTTTATATTATTTGATCATGTAGAGAGTCACGAAAGGTATTGCAGGAACATTGAGTGATATAATTCTAAAGCACATTTTCCACTTTTTTTTTTCAAAGGTACCTTCCCACCTTCAATCGAATGGTGAAAACAATATATAGGCATATGATCGCAGTAATCGCGGGTCATTTGCTGTTAGTTATTGAAGTGTTTCATTGTCTATCTCCGAAGATCTTCATCAGATCCCAATATATTAAATATTAAAAACTTCCCTGAAAAAATTATATTTAACTAATGATGCCCCATCCAATTCGGATTAGCAGTTTTTGAGAAAATCGCGGACGTATATACGGTTTGAATACAGAAACTCATTTTATGGAGCCGGTTAAAAATTTAATTAAATATATTGTAACAAACTGTGGAGGTTTCATGTCAGCTGTTATGTACTTACGTACAAATAAAGCAGACCTCTAAGTTATTTGACCTACATATCTAAACCTCTCTAAACATGTTTTTTTAATCCATATGTCAATTTCCACTTACACGTAACCTTTAGCTCAAGGAAGCAATTAGTTTTTAATGCAATTGCATTAGTTTTAATAATCATTATTTATGTAAGCTTATTTTTTATTTTAGCGATTGGTTTTAGTTGTTTAAACATGTAGGCTAATTTAAAAAATGAGTGTGTTACCTAATCGTGAGACTGATCATTTTTTGCATATGATTTTTATGATGGGAAAATATTGCCTTTTTATTTAAAAAGTTGGTCGTAATAGAGTGTTATCGAGGCCGTCAAATTATAGTTCAAGCGGTATTGTTATTGTTTACGTTTAAGATAATTATGTTAACTATGTATGTAGTTAAAATAAAACATCAAACTATGTAAATATAGCTCCGTTCCTGGAACTTCAGTATACCCCGACACGCGGCCATGTTGAATTTCTACGCATGACAAAATATGTACATATAATATCCTGAACGTTGTCTTTTTATTAGAACCCTCTTGACAAACATCATCTTCCTGCCGTGGTCCCAAGTTATTTGTGGTCGGCGCAATATGAGTTGTTTCTCTTCTATTCTGCCCCTCAGCCGTCACTATATCGTTCACTCCCTTTTCATTTATGTCATTGGTCAAACAATCCATCCATCTTTCCTTTGGGTTACCCCTCCTGCTCCATCCATCAACATTCTTATCAGTACTTTCTTAGTTACATGTGTTAAATCTTTCCTCATCACGTGACCAGGACAAACAATTTCCTTTTAATTTTTCTGCCACTGGCGCTTTTTCAGATTTCCTCTAATATACTCATTTTAAAAACACAGTACTGACAGTGTAGTTAAAAATGCATTTGCAACTTTTTCAATCACATCCCATCATTTCATTTTAACATTTAAGAGAAAGTCACTTTTTGTATGTGGGAATTATTCAAGATAACATACATAATACCTTCATTCATTACTAAGATTTTGGAGAGAATTTAATCTAAAATTGTAAATTTTTTTATTCGGCATTTGTTGAACAATGGTTCTATTAGATTGTGTAGATGAAGTTATTTAGTTTATTGCAACATGTTACGATTCTCTACAGTATCAGATATCTTGTACATTTTATAAGTTTTTACTATTTTGGAATTAATTTACTGATATTGGTTACGTCTGTCTGTTCCCGCTGAGGGCTGAGATTGAGGTCCTGAGCAAACTATTTCCTAGTGGGTTCTGTTAGGGACTTATCCGTAACAGCTTAGAGTTTTGAACTTTGATGGTATATGGTACCTAGACCTCCTGTTTACAATAGAACACCTTGATTTAACTTCATGTTATTAGTTGACAACATATATAAAGACATCAAATCTTACAGGTATTGCTATATAGTGTAATAGTAGGTAATTCTTCTTCGTATTCTTCTTACTCTGGATCCAAATTATTAATAATTAACCCCAAATAATTTAATTATTTGGGGTTAATTATCGGGTCGGCGCAATATGTATTTCTCTTCCATTCTCCTTTGTCAGTCGTCACGTTATCGTTCAATCTCTTTTGATTCATATTTCACATAATCTGTCCATCTTTTCTTTGGCAATCCTAGCACATTACTGCATCAAAATTATCAACAATATACTACAGATAAAATTGTTCGTTCAAAATCCAATTTTATCAAATTAAACGGTTTTCTTGGACAAAATTTAACCTATCAAGCCCAAACCCTATTATTATCGAAAATATTAATTCTCCAAATAATTGATCTTAGCTCGGTAAAGATCCTTCATCGGCTACTCGAAATTAGTGAAAGGTAGCATTACAGAAATGTATGAGATTTATAAGATAACAGTATAATAGCGGGTTGCGGAACATAGTATCATTACGTGGTACATTCGGCAGTATTGTTAAAACATAATTGTGGATTTGTGGCGTCTTAAATATTCTCTTAGCGAGTATGTCGAAATAGATTTGTTGCAGGTGTCTGTTAGAATTGTGCGATTGATGTATTGTTTTGAAGTGGGAATATTTGATGCTACTTAATTAGCGATAGACAAGCTTTGTCCATATTCAGACTAAATACTTAATACAAATAAAGAGGATCATAGACCTTGAGGATTGTTATTTGTAGTTAGTATACCAACAGAAAATATTAATTAATCTTAAACTAAACGAAATATAGAAAAAAAACTCTCTCTTCTTCTTATAGATTATAACAAATACAACACAGTTTTTGATTAAAAACAAATTTTATCATAAAAGGAAATAAAAAAGCATTAATTATATTTAGTTACTAGCTGTTCCAGCGACTCCGTTCGCGTGGATGTCGTAAATTAACACCATGTCGTGTATGAACACAAATTCATAAATAACAAATGTTCGACGTGATTCTTTAAATTGGCATAACTTTTTTATTTATGAATCGATTGACATGAACCAATCACTAAATGTTAAGTGAAGCTTACCACAATATGTTAGTCAAAACCACATCTAAATCGGATAATCCGTTTCTGAGATTAGCGTGCACAAACGCACAGATAAACAGATAAATAGGCAAACAGACAAAAATTCTAAAAATCATTGTTCTGGGTGCAATTTGTGTTGATCCTAATAATATTAATTTGTAGGTCCCAATAATATTTTTCTCATATATCTTCCAAGTACAGACAGCGATCCGTTACTTTTTTATTATATGATTGATGATGATGATTTTATTTAGCTTTTGTTTGTAAAGTTTGTTAGTATTCCCATCCATTATAAAGTGTCTGCTAAATCTATTTGCTTATACTTTTTCCAATGATTACACATTAAAACATTTCTATGTAGAGCAATATACGTTATTGTTTGTTTTTGAAGAGCAGTTACGATTTATATGGTTGTTACGTTGCACGCTATTAAATTATACTGTATCTGTTATTGCTTAATTTTAGCACACGAGTTATTGTTAATTGTTTCGACATAATTGACTGTTTTGTACATTACATAATGGTGATTCATTTTAATGTAATACTTACTGAATATCAGTAGCCTTTTTTTTGTAAAAAATAGGTTTATTTAAGATATAAGCTGTAAATTACGTAAAATATTATAATGACCTCAATATTTATTAGATTTTAAAAGATGTAATATTAAATTATCAGAAACAGGCAGTTCAGTTAATAATTATGATAAAGTCATGTCTTTTTTTTAATGAAATTACCATCATAACAATTAATGAGTATTAATTATGTAATGAAGATGAAGTGTGCAAAAAATACACAAATATTTATGGAAAACAAATTACCTATTGGAGTAATGCCAATTCATTTAACATCATAACTCGGTTTTTATGACAAAAATAATTACTGAACCCGAGAAATATATTATGTAATACTTACAAGCGCAAATGAAGAGTGAAGAGTCATACTTATGCTTACGCAAGAAAACAGCTCGTGTAAGTCATGTATGATCTACATTTATTGGGGAAAAACCGGTAACTGGCTCTTTAATTTTATCCACTCTGTACTGGCTGCATAATTAGTATAATTATATATAAACGCATGGTTGGATGGGTGTTTGTTACTCCGCCCCGACCCTTGCTCGAGCCGGCCCGTGCCGAGCTAGTAGCTTTAAATTCGTCCCTTAATAATAAGGAAACTGATATGACCCAGCTAGTCCCTAGTTGTCCCCCCAGCAACACCCTAAGCCGAGGTTCGTGTCTCGCAGGGGACGCCCTTAGCGCTGTTGCTTAGTTTGTAGTATCTTAAAATATGCTCTGGCTGGAGGCATCAAACTGCCTCGCCTTAGATATTGTCCGGTTACGCAGACAAAATCCCTCTGGGTTTCTGCAAGAGGCCATTTAAAAAAAAAAAAAAAAGGGTGTTTGTTACTCTTTCACGCAATAACTACCGAACGATTCGGATGAAGTTTGGCATACAGGTAGGTCTTCTACTTATCGTGTGGTTGATGACCAACCTAGTGTCAGAGTTTAAACCACCCGTAGGTCTCTGACATGGCTTTATACACCATCGAGAACATCTCTCAAGTGTGCTAGTTTCCTCACGATGTTTTCCTTCACCGTTATAAGCAAGTGATAATTCGTTTATAACACGCACATGAAATTGAAAAGACAGTGGTGCGTGGTTTGGATTCGTACTTGCGACCTCTGACTTGTCAGTCCAACGGTCATACTACTAGGCTATCACTGCTTACAGGTAGTTAAAAACCTAGATAACTTAAATGACTTTTTATCCCGGCTGGACCCAATTCAGAAGTCAGACGAAGTCGCGGGAACAAGCTAGTATTAAAAAACATAAGCCGCTGTAACTGTTCCACGGTTTTGATCACCACACTAGCTCACTTAGGGTAGGTTTTTCAATTTAAGATCAAAGTCTAGCAGGGAAGTTGCGGAATTGACTTTCAATTTGACAGTCTGGAAATATACATTTCATCAACCTTATTAGTTCAAAAGGATTATTACTATTTAGAACATACGACGCAATATATGGTGAATTGCACTGCAGGTGTCCAGCAAGATGTTTTCTCCGTGTGGCAATGATGACTCGGATCAACCAAGAATGCACTTATGACATTAAATTAGTCACATTGTGACGTCACAGTGTCAATCTTGATCATGAGTAGAACTGAACTAAAGGAAAGTCCCACTTTTTTGAGATATTAATCTGCTACTACACTTTTTTTCACAGTATTAGCATGCTTCACAATTAAAGTCCATTCACACCTTTTAGAAGTAGCGTAGACTTTTATTTTCTTTTAAATTATCTGTGTACTTGTTAATTGATTAAGGCACGCGATACATTACAGAAAAACACACTTATTACAAAACAAATTTTCTTCTAAATATACTTTAATCACAGATTGTGGGATGATAGGAGTTTTTTGTTCGCACGTCTCATCGCAACGGTCGGTTGGGTTCGGGTATCTTCGGTGGCGCATGCGAAGTCATTAACGATGGTACTCGAGTGCTCTGAATATTCGGTTTTTTTTTGGTTATATTAGTTGTGCTCTAAGTGATTCTGATTTTTAGTTAGGAAAATGGTTCAAAGCAGTGTTTTAAACCCACCAATTTCGTGAAATTTAAATGGTTTTAACGGGTTACATTTGTTAATTCTGTAATGACAACCATAAAAGCATTTAATATTCAAATGCATTAGCATTATTATTTAGGTTTAAAGGAGCGCCTTTAATCAGATATAAAGACAATTGTCTGTAAAAACGGGTTCCCTGCTGTGCCGTCAACGTCAGGCAATGTTGTCATTGAAAATGATGGATCAGTTTATTTAACAATTACATAAAATTTGATGCATTAAGAAAAGTAGAAGGTATTGTTATTTTACGTGCACGCTCGACTTATGAGACGGGCCAGGGTCCAGGGCTTCTGCAATCTTGATTTACTTTCTAGGCCTTCATTTAGAGCAACATGGGCTTCCACAAGTTCGGGTCCTCTATAATATTAAATTTTAAAGTAAAGATAACAAAAAAAAACTTTTTACAACAAGTCCTTAACCCAGCTACATAACGAGAGCCTCCAGGTGTTTTTAATTTGTATTAGGTTTTTGTTATAATTAATTCTGTCAACTGCACTTTCCCAACTGCGTTAAATTACTGCGCCCGGGCAAGCCACGCGTGACAACGCCATATTATTTGATCTACCGCTTGATAGACATTGCGTCACTGCAGTAATTCGTTCATGATTGACGTTTATTGTTTTCTGGATAAGAAAATATCAATGTTATATTAATTTATCACAATGATAGTCTGGGTCCTGTGTTTTTAATAAGAATTTCGTATATAAGCCTTTTTTATTGTGGTAAATTTACCGACGCAAACCACACAGTCCTTCACTCACCTTAACTTGAGTTCCGGGATCGCAGCTGCATTTACCACAACTCCAACAGATATATTGTTAAGGCTTGAGGTGTTTCCTATATATATAGATATCAGATTTTGATATTAATCGGTTTTGGTGGATTTAAGTAGCCATTTGTTCACTTATTGCCGTGTAGTTAAATGTTTTATATTTTTCCAATTCGAATATTAAAGAGGTTATTGACTGGTTATAGAGTAGGTACGAGTATATTGTAAATACATAGGTATTTATTAGCATTTTGTGTAACTTAAGTATGAATTTATTATATTTACTTCTATGTATATAGTATATTTAATTAGGGCTACCTATTCTACTTTCTTATTATGTAATTTTCGTTTACACACTGTCAGCGTCTTTCTTCTATTATACTTTCCAGTCTCAGGTCTGCTGGAAAAATTTCTTTATGAAATAAGCAGTACCTTTGTGCACAATTTTACTTTCATAACTGATTGTATCCAAAAATACAATCAATTATGAATATTAAAATATAATAATATTAAATAATATTATGTATTCGATAAAATGTTCAATAAAGATTAAATAAAAGAATAAAATAAAAAAGTTGAATGTGGAATACATTGTTTCTATTTTATTTTAGAAATATAACTTTTTACAAATAACTACTTAGGTACGTTACCGGGCGTAATTTACGATATCTGCTAACTCAACTTATGTTGCTATGCGGGTTCTAATGACTAAATCTATGAAATTTCTAATTTACCTTTATCGAATAAGCCTACAGTGATTTCGTTCATGGTTTCTCGTTAATTTTTTACGTTTGTTCGATTTGATTGATTTTGTTTCTGATATTAGTGGTTTATAGGACAAAATATATATAATCTATCATAGTTTTAATAAAGTGTCTTTAAAAAAGCTACTTACAAAAAATAACCATTTATTACAACTTTAATACATATTACTCGTAAAATACCGCGAATACCAGAACTGATTATTGTTCAAAATGTTTTTCTAAAATTTCTATGAAATGCAATAAGAGGAAAAGTCTCTGTATTATCTTTCCTCTTGGGTTATCCTAAAATATTTCTAGATCTAGAACATTTTCATGGAAGGCTTATTGTGGGTTTATGTATAGTTCCAAGGGATTTGTGTACTTAGAAAAATTATACGTTTGAGATTATTTACCCCTAACCATCCGAATCCCTTAGTTGTCTCTTCCGCCGACTACAGGCCGTCCCAGATCAACAAAATCCGCCGACCACGTCACGCTCTCCTCCGTCCCGATGATAGGATCACTGTAGCTCAAGAGTCTAACAGACATACAAGCACACTCCGACGCGCTCGGCCGCCTCGCAGACCTCGCCGGCGAGGTCCGCGTCCGTCGCGAAATGTCTCATCATGTCCGCCCCGACCCTTGCTCGAGCCGGTCCGCGCTGAGCCAGTAGCTTTAAACTCGTCCTTTAATAATAAGGTAACCGATATGATCCAGCTAGTCCCTAGTTGTCCCCCCAGCAACGCCCTAAGCCGAGGTTGGTGTCCCGCAGGGGACGCCCTTAGTGCTGTGTTGCTTAGTTTGTAGTAAATAAAAATATGCTCTGGCTGGAGGCATCAAAATGCCTCGCCTTAGCTATTGTCCGGTTAAGCAGATCAAACCCCTATGGGTTAACTGCAAGAGGCCACGCCAAAAAAAAAAAAAAAAAAATGAGATTATTTATTAGATTACAATAATATGAGCATATGACCTTAACGTGCGTCGTAGTGCAGGGTACGGGACAAATAAAGTTTCTAGCGCTATGCGACTCCAAAAACCTGCCTAGCCTTTTCCCAATTACATTAGAGTCAGCCTCCAGCCAAACCAGATACAGTTCAATATGAGTATGTTATATGGAGCGACTGTCTGTATCTAATCTGACCTCCACAACCCAGTTACTGGGTAACACTTTATCCTGTTGTATGACTGGTTGTCAGACTTTCAGGCCTATGACTACCCGTAACGGCTGTCATAGATCTTGATTTGACAAGCAATGCGATTCCAATCTAACTAAAATATGTGCGTTCCTAATAGAGAATTATATTATTTTCAGCCGAAAGACAGCAAGCATCGAGATTCAGATATGTCTATTTATTTATTTTTTATTTAATCCTTTATATACAAAAGATTCGTCTTTATGCCATAGGCATTTTCTGCCAGACAATATCAGGGTGAAGCAGAGATAAAGGAGGCTTAAAAGTGTCACAAAACTATATCACAATAACAAAAAATGACGATGTTATATGCGCTTATGTAAAGCACATAGGCACGTATATAACCACAGTACACAATGTAAAGCAGTGTTAATATTAGACAAGAGACAGGCACCAGTTTGCCTTGTCCTTTGTGACGGAGCTGACGCGTTCGACATTTTGTTATTACTATTTATTTTACTATCCAATAAAAATATACGGCTCTGGGTATTTCTCTTAATTTATGCATTACAATTTAAGCCCTACTTCGGTCTTACTTGCTTCATTTTAAAAGTAATTGGCAGTAGGGGAGAGAGGATGACTTAACCATCAAAGTCCGTTATGAATATTAAAGTATACGGTTCTGTATAAAACATACTTTTAGGTGATAAAATTACTATAAATTATAGATTTTCGTATTTTTTCTTTAGTTGTACTGTGAGACCTGACTTCTTGTCAAAATACATGATTTTACGTCAACGGGCAGTACTCTATAGGTTTTGGTTTATTAGCTAATGTCAAAATATGCGGCATAAATAGTCTTACTTTGTAATTGCGCCGACTTAGAAGTTTGATTTTTTTACAAATTCAAGGGACTATAGATATGTCTTTGATATTAATTTCAACTTGATACCCCCACGCGTTCTTGAGAAAACGGGTCGACAGGCAGACAAATGGTCAACGAAGTGATAATAAGGGTTCCAATTTTCTATAGATTTACGGACCCTAATAAATAAATTTGGTTGTATTTTCGTGGTTAGCGCAGTGGTCACATATTATGGTTTCGATTGTCGCACTGAACAAATATTTGTATGAATCTACAGATGTAGTACTATGTGACAGTGTGTGTACATATTGGACGAGTCTGTAAACACATCAACGGTACAGGAGACATTTTATCGCGGGTTACGTTAGAAATACCTTCTTCGTTCTTGTAAATGTCCCACTGCTAAGGCTCAGTTACACAAAAACATAAAAAAACATTACAAAGCATCACCCCTGTATTCTTCGAAGGTGTAGGCAGAGGTGTACATTGTTGTATACTCACATTTCACCAGTGCCGTTATGAAGTCCCAGCATGTAATAGGTGGTGTACCCATTGTCGTCTACCGGGCACAATTCTAAACTCCGGATTTTCCTAACAGAAATATTCAATTACACTTTGCCGGACCCGGGAATCGAACCCGTGACCTCAGCAGTCACGCTTGGGCCCACTAGGCTAACGAGGCAGTCTTTTATAATCATTAAAAAAATGTGTTTGCATACACCTTAACAGTGGCAAGTTATATAATTTATGATCAACAAAACTAATAATTTTATTTATTTATTTACAGGTAAATAAATTGGACAGACAACTAATTTATTTGGTATGTATAACACAAGCTATTTTGTATTGTTTCATGATACGATTTCTAGTTAATATGTTCTTATTGATGCCGTTTAAGAATTATGGCAGTCGAGGTTCGAAATGCTACTAAATATGCAAAGGACATTATGGCAGTCGAGGTTTATAGGAATTATGAAGAGGTTGCATTAGACATGTAATATTTTAAAGTTTTATTCGTTTGTCTTTAAAAAAAATGTTCCGCCAATTAATTTAGAATTCTTATTGTACATATGTCGGGTAGGCATTAGCAGGTAAATTACTGAAATTATATGTTTTATTGGTAGCCAAATAATAGGATATATTTAGAAACTGTGCCCTAATAGAGTCTATAAATAATAATTAATAAGTTCAAGTTTACCACCCTTGAAGGAATTAGTACTGGAGTAGTTTTAGCGGGTGTACTCCTCTCGCCACTGGCATATGATACAATCATGGAATCATGGATGGCAATCATATAAAGGTACCTTTTACCAGTATGGTTACAATGATAGTACACGATTTTAATCATGTGTAACACAATTTTTTGTTTGTGTTTAGTTTTTTTTTATGTATTTTAATACTGTTAATGTAATGACGAGAGTTATTTTCGCTTTAGTACAAGTCCTTTTGTGCTTGTGTGTTACCTCACCCCCCGCCAAAAGTAGCGAGAAAATTTAGTCAGAAGGCGTCTCCCGTTTGATATTCTAAGTTACCACGTAAATAAATTGATTAACGAATTAGGAGGGATTACGCGAAAAATGTACTGCGTTTCTCTACTCTCTACATTAAAACCAAAATTACGTTTGAATAAAGAAATCGCCTCCTCAATACATTCGATGTCAAACTTCGACAATCTACCACACTCGCTCAACTTCCAGCCAACATGTCATAACACATTATTACTGCTCGGACGAACATCCATATAATTATACCCAGGAAATGAACCTATCGATAATTTATTAGAACATAAACGACAAAGGTCGTATATTTATTAGCTAAATATTTGGCTAAATGAACAAAATATGCATCGTTTGGCACAAATTATTATGCAATTTGTGATTTAATATTGTTCATGAATAAATAAATTTGTGTCTACTTTGCAAATTTTTGAGATTTTGTGCTGTTTGTGTGAGTTATCCGTGTTCTGTACATAATACGAAATGTATTATATAATATGAATAGATCTATTTTATGTTGTTTGATCTAGCGTCTGTAAAATCACTATCTCATTATATTTTATTGGGCTAGAGATTATAGCTTATTTTTTTATATAGTTCCTACAGTATATCTGTGAACTGCACATCTATAATATGTACGTACGGTTAAAAACAATTTTAGCTCCCAGCTATCACAATATTAGATCATGCTGATGAGATTGTTTACTGTTATAAGGGGTGTAAATTGAAACCCTGGTCGCATTTGTATTTTGCCCTCCATATATAAATGCTAACTCTATAAATGATATGATGGGTATGACGACATTAAACGTCTTTGCACAAGAAGTACACGATAAAACCAATACCACCATATAACCACCACTTAACCCCATTAAAACCTTCTATTTAGTCCCGAACATCTAATTAGTTGCCATACGTAGCAATTTCACGACCAATAAGCCTTACACCATAGTCTATGCCCATCTGGTCAATTAGACTGGAACAAAGTATGAAGAATGTCAACATTCAATACATAAATAACAGTCCTATGATGTCAGAAGAGTTTGACAGAGATGTAATTAGGGTTTAGGGCCTTAATAAGCCTCTAAATCTCCTTGAGAAGCCCCTTTCAAAACAGTAATTATTCAGAACTTTGATAATTTTATGCATTTCAACATTTAAAGTATCAATCTGTCTGGTATTAATATGGACTTTATAGTCAGAGTTCAACTCGCCCGAAACCTTTGAAATGGCTTTGCACATTTTCAAGTTTTTTTTTTGCTTTTATTATATCTCTCAGTTGTGCTGGTTTCCATACCATGTTTTCCTTTAATTCTAAGCGAGTGACAATTAATTTATTATATAAAATGTTCAGGATGATGTGAGCTAGAGAGTCTAGCCAATACACACGAATCAGTGATGGTAGAGATCGACTGCTGGGCCACGAGTCATTCGGCTTATATTCTTTTTTCCATAAAAAACCATTGACGCGATAAAGAATGAGGAAGCTATTACGTATGTTGTCACCGCCTTAGCAATAGCCTTAGAGTCTACTTGTATAAAAAGTAAGGTTGTATGGAATTTTTGGTAATAGAATTTGCATAACGAGCATTTTTTTATAAGATATAAGTAAGTGAAACAGGTTTTTTGCAGCAATGGTGGCTGCATAGGGCCATTTTGTCATTGCACAAGCTTGTACTATTTTGTAAGAGAATTTGGTAACAATATAACGTATACATGCAAAAGAGTATAGTTATAATAAAAATCTTGATTTTATTCAAAAGACAATTGCGACTATAGTCTTTTGAATAAAATCAATTTTTTTTTTCATTGTCATCAAATAAATACATTTAGACATATTTAAGCCTAGAGTGAAAAGATTACGTCCTATGTGCTCCATCCTCGGCCACACCGTGATTGATGGCCAAACGTAGATCCAAATTTGATTAAAAAAAAAACACAAATTAAAATTCTTGGAATGCACCTTCCCGCCTGAGTACGAACCTGTATAGTGGTTAAGGAAGCTCATTAAATAATTTAATAAAAAAATTTACATGATAGACATTATAACTGTATATATACATAAAGAAATGTCATCGTTTTAATTTAAATTTTATTAATTATCTGTATCTAATCTAATCTAATACCTTTAAGCGAGCAATTCTAGTATATATATAATTTGAATCTCGGAAACGGCTCCAACGATTTTCATGAAATTTAGTATGCAGGGAATTTCGGGGGCGATAAATCGATCTAGCTAGGTTAAATTTAGAAAACGTCGTTTTACCACAGAAAGAAAACCGGTCATCTAGGTACTTATCTTTAATAGTGTAGCCACTGTCGGTTTAATTCGAATCGATTGCTTGGATGACGTCATTTTAATGTTTTCGCAATGAATTGCAATCAAACGTGCATTCTTTTACTCGTACAACGTTTTGGAAATCTGCCAAAAAAGTAGACTTTAACATTTTATGAAAAGGCCTTGCAGTATATATGCTGTTTGCTACATATGGTCGAAAAAACCAGTTACTTGATATTAACTATGGGGGACATAAAATAGAAGAAGTAGATACAACGACATTTCTGGGAATCATGCTTGACAGGCATTGTAGTTGGAAAGCTCAGGTAGACAAAACGTGTGGTAAGATCAATAAATTCGTGTACGTGCTGTATGAGCTTACTAAAACATCTGCTCTTGCAACTGTAATGTCTGCTTACTATGGATATGTGGATTCGGTACTGCGTTATTGACTTATCCTTTGGGGCAACTCAACAGATGCTCAAAGAGCATTTATTGCGCAGAAAAAATGCCTACGTGCTATATCTGGCATATGTCCCTGGGATTCCTGTAAACCAATATTTAAAAAATATAATATCATGACACTACCTTGCATGTATATCTTTGAATGCGCTAAATTGGTCAAAGAACATCCAGAGATGTTTTATAAAGCCCATGAAAGATACTTAAGGAACACAAGAAATCCTAATAGAATAGTTCTGCCCATAATTCCTAGAACAACTATGTATGGTAAGAATTCCTATGCTATGTGTGGGCGCATATATAACTGTATACCTGACCAAATCAAAGAGTTGCCTTTGCCTAAATTTCGAGTAAAACTGAAGTCATGGCTATTAGAAAATATGTTTTATCATGTAAATGACATCTTTAAGTTTAAGACTAGGCAATTAATAAAATAAATCGGTATGCATATTGTTTTATATAAATCATATTGTAAATAAAATGTAATCAATTAATTTTAATATAGTATCAATTTCAATAACTTCAACAATTATGGAATATTTAGTTGTTACAAATCTATATTTGCATGTCACTACTAATTAATGACTAAACGTTACGGCTCTGTACCTTGTTATTACGATCTAACTAATTGTACCAACATTTAAGGCAAATAAATTTCATTCATTCATTCATTCATATATTGTACAGTTAACATACATACTTGAATAATATTGTATGAAAGTTAAAAAAAAAGAGGAATATCGAGCATGCAGTTCTAATGTTTTGTTTTTGTTAATTTGCCAAAAAGGTAAATTTACCCTATAACATTTTAAGCCCTAACATACACTGTTAGGGCTTAAAAGTAGACAAGTAAAAGGTCCAGTAGTAGTATAATATTTAATTTTTTTGTTAAGGATTTAGGTTAGGACCTTATATAAAGAAAATAATAAATCAAAAAAATAAAACTTTTTTTTAAGCATTCGTGTAAAATGTTTCATCTCTGCATGAGCTATTTACCATGCAATGGGGGTTATAGCGCGTTTTTTATTTAAAGCGTGCGTTTAATACTCAATAATAGTGGTCCTTCTCAAAACTATTTTGTAATATGACTCTGTGTCAACGGTCGGTGTAAAACGAAGTCACTGTCATTGTATGTTTGCGATGTTTGTTACGCGCAGGCTGGGAATGCGCAAATGGCTTCTGCGTCAGTATAAGAGGGCCTTATGATTATTCTCACTCTGATGCGATAAATTTGTAAAGATTTCACGTTCGAGCTTGCGATTTATGAAAGTGCTTTACTATACCAATATGTGAATGTTGCTTACTGATTGAGCATTAGATGTGGCAATACTGAGTACCCTGCCAAGTTATGTAGTAACTATTAAACAACTGCCTCGCTGGACTAGTGGTCGCAAGCACGGCTGCTGAGCGTGAGTTCTTGGATTCGATTCCCGGGTCAGACTAAAGTGTTATTGGGTTTTTGTGTTAGGAAATTCACAGTAGCAGCCCGGTTGAATGGTACCCACGGTCGTTTTGGATTGCCGTCTTATCTGACTATGAGAGTGAAGGGAGAGGGAGTACACGTGTGTTTGCGCATAAAAATGTGCAAGCACACACTATAATATCTCCTGCGCACTTGGCTAATCTCCGTGGAGTGGAGATAAGCCGATGTGGTCGAAATACGATAGGGAGGAGTATTATAAAACGAATAAATATATGCATTTAAATTCTGATCGCATATTTATCAGAATAAGTTTCATAGATTTCGTACATAGACACACAAACTATTAAAAATGTGTATTGGTAGTGTATTTGTTGCGTTTCCACGCTTAAACCGCTGAACCAATTTTGGTTAATTTTTGTTAGAAATAGAGATAGATTGGACCTTGGAAAAGGACATAAGCCATTTAAAGAGCAGACAAAGACGCGGGCACCAGCTAGTGTAATTAAATAAATAAAAGGCATTCAAAGAAACGAAAAGTATCGCTATAATAATAATAATAATAATAATAATATTCCACAACTATCACACAACGCCGTCCAGTCTCAAGCTAAGCAGAGCTTGTGTTATGAGTACTAGACAACTGATAAACATACTTATATATTTCTAAATGCATACATATTATAGATAAATTACACCCAGACACAGGACAAATGATCGTGCTCATCACACAAACGTTTGTCCTGGGTGGGAATCGAACCCACGACCTCCGGCATAGCAGTCAGGGCTACTAACCACTAGACCAACGAGGCAGTCTATAATTTTATGATGCATGATAATAAATATTTACGTTGGATTATCACGCCTGTATTTCTTTAAGGGGAAGGCAGAAGTGTATACAGTTGTACTTCCACATTTCACTAATGCTATTGTTGAGTCCCACGTAATACCTAAATAGGTGGTCAGCCTATTGCCATTTACCGGACACAATTTAAAACTCCGGTCCGGGCCGCTATCGATAATTTCCTGATAGAATAACTCAATAACACTTTACCCGACCCGGGAATCGAACCCAGGACCTCATGCTCAGTAGTCACCCTTGGGAACACTAGACCAACGAGGCCAGAATATGATTGAAAATTTCCTTACAGAAAAATCCAATAACACTATACCCAACCTGGGAATTTCATCGAGGACGTCACGCTTAGCAGCGCTTGCGACCATTAAATAGACAGATTTTATCAGTAATTTGCGTCATATGTGAATACGACATCCACCATAAATCAATTCAATGTTAAGAAACTTGAATTACCTTGCTTGATTAAAACCTTTTTTTTTTTCATAATACATTCCGATCTAGTTTTTAAGCAATAAACTTTAAATGCAAAGTGTAATAAATTATTAAATGTAGACCACATTAAAAAATAATTTATTGACATGTTATAATTTAAATATAAATATTTTCAATGAGGAAATATAATTTAGATAAGTAACCGAACTGCATTTTTTTATTAGCACATTCAAGTAATTATATTTTGTACAATTTTTATTGGGTAAACCGATATTCGAAGATCCTCTAATGGTTAAAGGTTTATATAAAGTCAATGAATTTCGGTAAATTTTACAAACATAACATAACATCACGCCTGTATTCCCCGAAGTGGTAGGCAGAAATGTGCACAGTCAGTCATATACCCACATTTCACCAATGTAAATATTAAGTTTCATCTAAAAATTTGAGTCTATTACTATTTACCGGGCAAAATTCCAAACTCCAGGCTGGCTACTCATAATTTCCTAACATAAAAATTCTATAACAGTTTGCTCGACCCGATATTCGAACCCAGGAACTCAAGCTCAGTAGTCGCAATCACTAGACCGCCAAGGCGGTTAGGTACACTAGGACTTAATACTTAAGTCAAGTTAAAAATATTATTTCCTGAATAACCAGCCAATAAGAAACATCGAGAAACAAATATTTTTAATTAAGGAAAATAACTAATATTGCACAAACTTTCAAATTGAAATTACACTTGAGGCCACACTAAAAAGGCAAGCTAAGGACTCTAATCAACTCATTACTTATCTGTAATAGTACGAAAACAGCCTTGATTAACCGGAACTTTGTAAAAACCGAAGTAAATACTAACTAGTTAACCGGTGATTATTTAACTTGTTTATCTTAAATCTATTTCAAGTGGGGAAGGTAAGGCTGTGCAAAAAGAAGAGTTGTTGTCCTCGCCGTAAATATCACTTGTTCTTGGACTTCCCGTAGTGACATGTGGAGCAATTGAGGCAGTTTTTTTGTCCTACAGTGTACGTGTTGCGATTACTGGCGGTTTGTTGAACAATCTCGATAGTTACACTTTTGGGATGCACCAATGTAATTATAAGTATCATAATTGTACGCATGCATTTAATGTTCATGAAACTAGTATATTAATTGTGTTTTTTTAAATTGCCGTTTGTATCCGGGACGTGCAGGTTCAAATATTGCTCATGTTTTTTTTTTTTTATGAATAACTTTACTTTGAATTTTTTGTTTTAATAGTTGAGGATAATGTGCTTGTTTTCAAATTGTTGATGTGACCCTAATACATCCCATAAATTAATTGCAATATAACAATACATTGTAAAAGTTAATAATGATACAAAGGACATATAACAATATTTCCTTTTTTAAATGTACGTCATTATATGTTTACATTCACATTTAATCAGCTGAATTTGTGATAGCCTAGTGGTATGACTGGCAAGTCAATAGTTGTAGGTTCGAACCCAAGGTACGCCACACTGCCTATTTGAATCAAGTGCGTATTATAAATTAATGACTACTTGCTGAAAGCGGTGAAGAAAACATCGTGAGGAAACCAGCACACCTAAGAGATGTTCTTGATGATAAATAAAGCCATGACAGAGACCTACGGACGTTTAAACTCTGACACTAGGTTGTTCATCAACCAAAAGTACGATAAGAATTTTTACATTATTTCTTAAAAATCATGCCTTAAAATACATTGCATGTCTATTACAGTAGTTACATTTGATTTGTAGATTAATCACTACGTCAATTCTCTGACATCTATACTACTCAATTGATATTTAAGATTTTACATGTATTAATTTTATCATTATATCTAAATAACGATTAAAACATTTAACCTTTAATGCAGTAGTCTTCCAGTGGCTATTTAATTTTCAAGTACGTGTAATAAATATAATAATATAAAAAGCAAAGGTCGACTACTTTTTACAAACCGCAAAACTATTAACCTCATACGATTCATTGCAAAAAAATTGGATTAGATTTTTAGTTGATAATAACATACGAGTTTATGTCTATAAGGAAATAAATTATATTTACCTATCAGTTTTGGTTATAATATGTCAGAATATTAAGTATATATTAAATAATAATAATAATAAGTAATTTTAACGATTATTTCCTGCAATTGATTGACGTTACCAATCCACCTCTCTAAGTGCATGTTTGAGCGTAGCGCAGGAGTTTGCTTTCTTTCGTATATTTTAGGTGAATATCTACAATTATTTCCTTTCAACTAACTATAATGTTTCTTGACATTCGTGCTTCGGAGAGCACGTAAAGCCATCTGTTCTGGTTCTGTGCTTGATATCTCTTCGGTTGTGTCCGATTGCCGTCTAATCCGACTATGAGAGTGAAGGAACAGGGAGTGCACCTGTGTTTGCGCACAAAATTGCACGGCGCGCAGACGTTCCGAACTTGTCACTGGTCGGGCGGCGAACTGTCCAAGTCTGTCACCCGCAGCCCACCGCTTACGGTGGCCGGAGATCGTTAACAGGTTGACTGTCCACGAAGTAGACACAATAGTTAAACAATCGACATGTACCACATGTGGTACCACGTGTGGGACTGTGAACCGGTTAAGCACCCTGCGGCACCTGGCGCGTTTTCTGCGTCAGGGGTGTGTGGAGTTTGCCCCTCTCTCCCTTTCCACCGCCTCCTTCGTAAGCATAACCTCCTCGTAAAAGGTGGTGACAGATACCCATGCGCCCTCGCTCCTGACAATGTAGCTGACATCAGCCGGAAGCGAGAGATCGGCCACCCCAACTGCCCCAATTAGATCATGGCGCTGCCTTGCCCAAGTAGACCATTATGTTTCCTACGTATTTACAGCTAATCTCCGTCGAGATAGGCCGCCGTGACCGAAAATTCTGTCCGGAGTATATTATAATGGTTTTATAATTTTTTTGACAAATATTTTTGGTTATATATAACATTGTAATTATCCAAAAAACTCTTACATGACATATGATACCTACAGATGGCATAAGCGAATTCGAGTCTTACGATATTTCTTCATTCCACCTGGCCTCCACACTGCATTTATAGGCTAAGGACTCAACTTTAATTTAATATCATCACCATTAATGAATGCCATCCAATACTTATTAACCAGGTGCGTTAATTAAATACTCAATGAAAGCCGAAAGGTGATCTTTCCCGTTACGGTCATCTGTAATTTATAATTTAATTGTCCGAGTTATAAAAGCATATCAACTATAATTGGAGTGTCTTATTGAAGTAGTTTGATCTTTCTTCTTGGGTTCCTCTCGATACTTTTCGTCATATAAGCTATGCGGAAATTAAAATGTTTTGATGTGTACCAAATATCAATGACTTTTCCTTATTGTATCGAGAGAACGTCAAGAGAACTTCTTTCGCTTTTTGTTCCATGTCATCTTGTATCGAATGTTCACGACTGCAATGTAGTTATTGAATAACTTACCTACATAAATTTCCAAAATATCCGGAATAATATTTATTCAAGGTGGCGTTTCTGTGCTACATCACCTACGTGCTACAAGAATTTTCGTAGCTGCTACGACGCGTAGCTATATTTTATAGTTCAAAAATCTACAGAAGCATTTATTAACGTTCCGACAAAGCTTACATAATACATAATAGATTAGACATTGGTATACAGTAAGCCGAGCCAGCCAGAGCCTTAATAAATCAAATATTCTAATACAATACGAGAAGTTACGTTTGTCGTCTAGTTTTTAATCAATTCGTAGCAGTAATTGGTTGTTTAGGATTACAATGGAGTGTTATATTTAAATGTCAAGTTTGGCTCAGTAAAGATTGAGTGTTGGACCACTTAATATGCATTGACATAGTGGTTATTATAATAAGGTGTTATAACTGGTATGTTGGTTGCAGATGATAACCATCACGTTTTAACGTAAACTAATAAGCCCAGAATAATAATAGTTTCAGAGATTTTTTATGGTATAGCATGCAGTCCCATTTAAATTTGGTGAAGACCTTCAGTGGAACTCTTTAATAAATTAAAGCATATCACTTGCAACTGTAATCGCATGTTTGTGGAAGGCGGCTTTTATTTTTTCGGAAAAAAAACCCCTTTTAATTACCCGTCTGACTCAGATGGTAGGTTATGTTTTTCAAGTGTATGTACGAAGGTATGTCGATTTTTTTAGCCTTAAACTCTTGATGGGGTTTAACATTCGAGGTGTCATTAGATTTGTCTCAATTACAAAAGTGTCTTATGGTGTAATGAGCGTCCACCGTAGAATATGCCTCTGACTGCATGTTATAATTTTTAGAAAAGGATCTTCGTTTCACAATTTTCATCTTAATTCCGTTTATTTCCCTCTTTTCAGTGCACTTGGGTTTTTGTTTATTAATAACTAGCTGGTGCCCGCGACTTCGTCTGCGTGACAAAAGGTAGACTATGTCCTCTTCCAAGGTCCAATTTATCTCCTTGCCAAATTTCATTACGATCCGTTTAGCCGTTTAGTCGTGAAAAGTTAACAAACAAACAAACAGAGTTGCTTTCACATTTATAATATTAGTAAGGATTTATTTTGTTTCTTGACCTATTTCTCTTGTATCACTACTTATCTTTATCTGTATAACATTTACATTATTTTTTCTTGTCAAAATGTTGTCGTGCTTGACGCAAATGTTAATTTGTGATTAAGTCACTTGTTACGGTGACTTCCTGTTCTCATAAACATTAATATAGATTAACCTTTTCAGTGTGTTACTAAGAATTAGGTACCTATATATACCTATATGGGTTACATTGTATGTAGGTTTTTTTTATACGTTTCTTTAAAGGGCACGGTTGCTGAATGTGTTGTATTAAATGCTGGATTGGATTTTGGATCAGCAGCATTCTTCTTTTTAGTGTGTCGATGACAATTTAAAATGAGTCAGCCCAAAATTGGCGTCGTGTTTGGAACTTTCAGTAGCGTCCATCAGCTCCTTTGATGTGCAAGCAACAGGTCAGGCAGGACACGATATCAAGTGTCCCATCGTTTGTGGGGCAACACCACATTTACACACCAGGGCAGAGCCATCTTTAAAGCAGTATTTATTAACTTGGTTGTCATCGGAATGATAGTCATTTTGTAGTACATTGCGCCGTCTGTTATAGCTGAGCAAACATGTTATAAAATATACGATGCAATCTATTACAAAGTGATCATTATTTCGATGTCAAGCGAGTTAGCAAATACTCCTGCTGGTAGATCTGCAAATAATATATTCTCCCTGTGTGGAAATCTTCATGGACTTCATACCTATCACCAATTCCGCCTAACACCACACAGACCTTCTAAACCTTTACCGAGAATCCAGGATTCATAGCTTTATTTTCCATGTTCCCGGCAGGCCACAGTTCTCCAGAAGTGTCAATGGACCACGTAGCGCTGCGGGTGCCAGCATAGATTTGACATAAAAGTAATCACCCCGTGTTCCTCAAAGGGGTAGGCAGAGGTGTACACAGTTATATACCCACATTTCACCAATGCTGTTATTAAGTTCCATGTAATAGCTGGTCAGCCTATTGCCATCTACCGGGCATATCTTCAAACTCCGGACTGCTACTGAGAAATTCTTTACAGATAAACCCAATAACATTTTGACCTGGGAATCGAACCTAGTACCATGCTCAGCAGTCGCGTTCGTAGTCAAATTATTACAATTGTGAAGAATTTTAATAATTGTATGAAGAGAGTGAAGTTATATTCTTTAAAGGTTAACTTCTCAGTAAAGCTCATTCCGATTAAGTGAAACCCACAATGAATCTTGACTTTATGCACATATTTGGAAAGACAACGGTACATATTATTATTACTTAAAAAATATCGTATTCCGTAAGAGACCTCTTAAGGAGACAAATATTGAACGCATGTCAATTATAAACTGTATCCGTTTAATAATAAAGTTAAAAATGAAATGGCAATCCTTGTAGCAGCACGTCTGTCAATCCATGTAACAATTTGAACGTCTCTCAAAAGTGTTGTGGCTGTTAATTCCCATCGTAAAATGCACTCTTCAGTAATTTAAATAAGATGCAAAATTGCCTGTTGATTCAAGGCCTGTAACAAATTGGTTTACACTGTAGTGCACTGCATGAATACTTTATTTTGTCAGCTGTGTATCATTACTCAATACGTTAAAGGTTCCCAGATGGACGGGTTTGAGTGTCATCTAGTGCCCTTGACTTTATTTCAATGAGAATTATATATATGAAAAGATCATTTATCTTTTCATTGTATAATCCTGTAATCTGTATAAAGATAAACAAGCTATGTAGGTACTCTTGTCCAGAAACCCACACTAAGAGACTGTAATACTGTTTTAATTAATTCAAAATAAATCATTGAAAAGCATTAACGCATGCTTAGCGAACTCTAAAGTTATTATATTAAATGGATAAAGAATACGGTCGCGAACAGGATTCGAATCTGCGT
This sequence comes from Xylocampa areola, assembly GCA_935421205.1. Taxonomy (NCBI): domain Eukaryota; kingdom Metazoa; phylum Arthropoda; class Insecta; order Lepidoptera; family Noctuidae; genus Xylocampa; species Xylocampa areola. Next base: position 18,320,110 of record OW285204.1, read on the forward strand.
CTCCCGGATAAATACTCCAGGCGCTCTGACCACTAAGCCATCTCGACCTTTGCTCATCACCGCGAATTCTTCTTCCAATTTTAACATGCCCGCGGTTGGGCTGTAGATAGGTGACCATTATTAGATACCAAGACCCCTCCGTGCCTCGGAGAGCACGTAACCCGTCGGTCCCAGTTTGTCAAATTTGGATCTATGACAGCCGTTACGGTCAGTCAAAGGCCTGAAAGTCTGACAACCAGTCATACTACGAGATATCGTGTTACCCAGTTAGGTTTTTGGAGGTCAGATAGGCAGCTCCATGTAAAATACTGGTATTAAGCTGCATCCGGTTTGACTGGAAGCCGACCCCAATGTAACGGGAAAAGGCTAGGCAGATTGAGTCATACATACATACTTAAATACAGATATAAGATCAAACTTGTTTTATTTTCCAAGCTGAGGTGAGCGGTTGGGATTGTGTTTTCATTTCCGTGTTAAATGTAGGTACTCGAACATATGCCACCGTGTTAAAAGAAAAAGAATACGATATATATATATATTAAATACGCAGCACATTTCTAAGTGTCCGTATTTTAAGAGCAAAAACTGAACTTATAAGATCTCGTCGTTGTCCGCATGTCTATCCATATCCAAGGGTAAAGGGACTGAATAGGCCAAAACATATTAAAAGGTGGAAGAAGAATTTCCGGTAGTGAGCAGAGGTCGAAATTGTTTAGCGGTCAGAGCGCCTGGAGTATTTATCCGGGAGGCGCAGGTTCGAATCCCGCTCACGACCGTATTCGTTTGCCACAAAAAAAAAATGTTAGAGTGAGCTAAGCATGCGTTAATGCTTTTCAAAGATTGATCTGTATAAATGCTAATATTAATTTGAAGATTATCATGACAGTGTTAATTTTTAGTATTTGCACCCGTTTCATTAGCACTGTGTTAGTGAGACTATCTGTGAATTGTACTAAGTGTCAGATCACTAATTCTTATACCGAGTTGTTAATAACTAAATGTGGTTACATACTACATTCAAATCTAGCGAAGCATTTGAACCTGGGCTTCCCGGATAAATACTCCAGGGACTCTACTTTGTCTGGGAGGCGCAGGTTTAAAATTTTGCTCACGACCGTTATTTTCTTTGTCGTATCGGGGAAAATGTTTCTCCGCAATATAAAAACTGTAGACATAAAGATATAATTTTAAATGAAAAAGAATACGGTCGTGAGCAGGATTCGAACCTGCGCCTCCCGGATAAATACTCCAGGAGCTTTGACCAGACCAGACCACTTTAGAGTTCGCTAAGCATGCGTTAATTAATGCTTTTATTTTTTATCCGTAAATTGTAGGTATATTAGTGCTTTTGGCAGGAGTTTTGAATAACATAAAATGGCATCACGCCTCTATTTACAGAGTAAAACTATTGTGCACCTGCATTTCAACGATGCAGTTATTCATTAATTAGCTTAACTTGACCTTTGGGGCCCTTAATAATAGGGTAAATAATTTTGTCTCATTATTAGCGCTTAGGCGTGCGAAAGGTTAAGTCCCACGTAATAGGTGGTGAGTCCATTGCCGTCAACCGTGCACAAATCCTACCTACGGGCTGGTACCCAGAATTTTTCTAACAAATATTTTATCATGAATGTGTTTATGAACACATACAGCTCTCCATTACTTCGAAGTAACCAACTTACTTAAAAATTGTAGCTTGGCAAAAATTATTTTAATGTGATTTTCACTCATTTTCATTAATTTAAATAAATAAATTTTATCATGTTTCTGTAAAATCATTAATATCATATTTCCAACTCATTCCATTCGTAAGCAAAAAAAATCGTCTCATACACCTCTTTTTTAAGTTAATGAAAGTATTTTTGTCAAGTTAGTTAATCATTGTTTATTTACAATCTGTAATTATTCTATTCCTGTATTGGCTGAAGGTTGGTCCTTAGTCATTGTACGTAATAGTGACAGGATCATTTTAATTATTGTTCAACGGTTATTACTCACTTGCATTTTTCGGGATTGCCCGACTAGTTTAGGCCGCGGCGATGTCGCGAGTCAAACTGGAGTTTGACTCGCGACATCGCCGCGGCCTCAGCTCATGACTAAGGGCTCCGTTCGAGTTCGAAACTAGTCGGGCAATCCCGAAAAATGCAAGTGAGTAATAACCGTTGAACAATAATTAATATGAATGTGTCTCACGAAAGTTATTATACAAAAATAGTGACAGGATCAATTATTTATTTAAATTCGTAACTCACAATGTTATCAATGACTCATGATACTGTTTACAATTATTTGTTGCCTTTTACTGTTCACATTGTTTATTTTCTGTTTCTGTGAATAAACATAATTGTTTATATAAGTGAGTGTTTTACCCGGTTTCTAGTCAAACCGGATGCAGATTAATACTAGTATTTTACATGGGACAACTGCCTATCTGACCTCCACGACGCAGTTACAGGGTAACACGATATTTCGTGGTACCCGTAACGGCTGTCATAAATTTTCGAATATAGATTATAATAGGCTCGAATCCTGCTCACGACAGTATATTTTGTTCCACAAAAATGTATAATTTTAGGAATTACAGCTGTTTACGAAGGTGAAGTAATTCTTGTTTGATTATTAATTACCTGATGTACTTGTTAAGGTTAATTCATGCTATTGCGTAAACCTGACTTTGGCCGCTAAAGTGCTAAAGTAATGTAGTCATAAAATGTGGCTTGATCTAGTTTTTTTTTGGTTCTGTTTACGATTACGTAAAGTATATGATGAGACGACAGGCGTAATTGGCGATGGTTCTAAAAGTTGTTTTTATTTAGGTTATAGTTTATTGAATCATAATTATTAAGTATAGCTAATTTACAGATAAATCTTTAATAACGTATTCACGTATGCGTAGCGTAATGTAAAGTTATATTTTTTTGTGGAAAGATAAATACGGTCGAACGACGAAGCTGCGCTTTTTGGAGTTTCCGGAGGCGCAGTTTCAAATGCCGCTCACGACCGTTTTTTCTTTCCATAAAATTATAACTTAATAGCTAATTTGTATGTTTGTATTTTTGTATATTTTGTAATAGTGAAGGTATATTTCCTTTGCTTAAAGTACTTATTCTCAAATCTAGTACGACCCCTGAAAACCTTTAATTATAAATAAATGAATATTCCATTTAGCTGGGGCTTTATTTTTTGAACGTGGGTGGTACAGTCGGCGTCAGAAGTCGTACCGCCTTAAGGGCTAATTAATGTGTTCTGCGGGCTAATTGCGGAACTGACTCGCAATAACCATACATTTCAATTTGCAATACATTGCGCCGTATCCTATAAAAATTGTAATATTATACCATGTTCTCGAGGTGATCGACGCAATGTAGGACCTATATTGTCAGTTCCACAATTACTCCGCTAATGTAATGACTTTTTACAGTGTTTTTATTTATATGACGATAAGAATTGACATGTTTTCTACAGTAGTCAAAGCTTCGACTTTTTATAAATTTCGATGTGTTCCGCTACTTTTGTCGCTGATCGTACCTTGTCTTATATTCTCCATAAATAAAAATATAATAAACCAAAACAAGATTTTGGTAGTTAAAATAACCAGCCCATAACTGTCCCTCTGCAGGGCAAGGGCCTCTTCTGACACAGAGAAGGCACAAGCTGTACTACCACGCTAGCTCACTGCGGGTTGGCGATTTCAGACTACCAAGTCCTGGTTTCCTCACGATGTTTTACTTCACCGTATGCCAGTGATGTCTTAGATTAGCTAAAAAAGTACATATGACATTGAGAAAGTTACATTGGCACATGCGAGATTTGAACCCACAACCTGTGGCTCAGGAGACGGGCCCATAACCACTCAGCCATCACGACATTTTGACACTTCTAGATATTGTAATTCAGATGTAGATATATACCTACTGTAAGATAGTTGTTACACATATGTAACTATAAAATAAAATAAAATATCATTAAATTTTTAAATTACACAATCTAGATTTAATTAGAGCATGCACGCTTCATGCGATTTATTATCAAACTTAGGTACTATAAAACATCAAAATTTATTTATTACTTTGCATCTTTCGTTAGATTGTGAAACTGCTTAATTATATATATGTATGTGAATTGCAAAACGGTGACATTTTAAACGTGTAGTGATTCAAAAGTTAATTATTATGATATTTATATCGGTATTTCAAGTGTTATTACGATAAGTTAGATCGTAGACTGATAGCTGATATTAAGTGGCAACGTAGTTAAAAATACAAGATTTATCTACGAATTTTATTATTTGAATTTTGATGCAATAAAATCTAGACGTTACTGACACCACGTTAGTACCGCGTTACATAATTATAAGCTATAGATGTAACCGTGGGAAGTCTACCAGCTAGATGGACGACTTGAAGAAAATAGTTGGGTGGAGTTGGGTAATGGACTTTTTTACACGACTGTCCCCAAAAAGGAGTGTTATGTTTTAAGGGTTCTATGCATTTATGTTTGTGAGTTTCTTTATTCAACCACAATTTCTAATATTTAAACGGATTTGAAGTACCTATGGGATATAATTAGAATCCTTACATTTTCCCAGTTAAATAAGTCATAAATATTAAAAAAATATATAGATGCTATGATACACAAAAGGGTATGAAATAAATAAAATAAAAAATGTACCTATTAAAATACAACAAAAAAATATTTCATTATTAATTAAAAAATTAAAAGCACGCTTACCATGTTTCGACTAGAAACTGAAAAAACAAAGTACAGAAGCATTTTCATCTCTGTACTGTGGAAAATTTTCTTATAGATAGGTATAAGAAAATGTTCCACAGTACTGCCCCCGATGAAAATTCTTCAGCACTGTTAAAAAAGCGTGATAAAAATACGACATACTTAACGGCCTTCGTTGAATGTCTCGGAAAGACCTTTAATATTAAGTTTAGAACCGAAAATAATACATATTTTACCACTAATCATAAGTACAAGCTAATCATATATGTCATAATCAGAATTTTGAAGTATCATCACGATAAATAAATATCCATACATAATAATATTATCTTTGATTCCACATAAATTATGCAAATATGTTTGAACTGTTTAAATAAAATATACATCTGTAGATTACATAAAAACAACCTCTCATTCTTCAATACAGGTGCGCTCACATGACCTGACCTTTAAAAAAATATAAGGTTAATCTTACAACAATTACCGTTAAAGACGACAGGTTTCACACGTACAGGTATTTTGGTGAAGAAATAGGTCAAATAAAAAAAGTTGATGTCATTATTAATAATAAAAAGATTTTTAGAATAATAATAAATACCTAAACAGTTGTTATTTCGTTTGATATATACGTCAGTAGGTTTTGAAGCGGTTTCATGTAAAAAGATATTTATTTGTTAATTGATACGAAAAAGCTTCATTAGGCCTTAAGCGTAGCTGCTGAGAGAGAGGTTGTAGATTCGATGCCGAGTGTGTTATTGTTGTTCTCTGTAAGTAAATTCTCAGGGGCAGCTTGAAGTTTTGAATAGAAATGGCAATAGTCTCACTACATATTACATCGACTTAATTACACTCGGTAAAATGTGCGTGTTAGTAATAGTACACTGCTTAACTATTTGGAAAATATAGGCGTGAATTTATATATTATATAGTAATATCTTAGGTTTTCGCGATCACTACACATTATAATAAAACAACTTTAAATAAAATTTAAATATGTATCAGAGACAAAAATAATTTTATGAATTTTATCAATTATATGTACGGAATACTGAAATAATTTTAAATAAACTGTTGAGACGCCTGACACCTTAGTCCTCCTGCGACCACGAACGCTGCAAAGTGTTCGAAACGTCAGGAAAAACAAAAAACCAATAATACACGCGATTAATCCGGTTAAAAGTTATTTTATTATATATTATATATAAGACATATAAGAAATATAATATATCTTATAGATTATAAGAAATGTGTTATGATCCAAAATATGTTAATCAATTTTTTTATAAATACTCGACGTAAACAACAGTATATTGTTTTTATTAATTTATTACAACCTTGTGTATAGGGTGTACCATAAAGAATAATACTCTATCTATCTATAGGAGAATATATAAATAAGTGATTGTATTATATCTCAGTTCTATCAAATAAAGGATATTTTTGGGAAACTTAAGTATAATTAATCTTATAAAATTAGTAAAAACTTTATGCAGTGATAGTGACTAGTCAAAAGTCGCAAGTTCGAATCCAAGGCACGCACCACTGACTTTTCGAAGTCATGTGTGTATTAATTATCCCTTGCTGAAAAACGGCTAAGGAAAACATCGTGAGGAAACCAGCACAACTGAGAGATATTCTCGATGGTGTGTAAAGCCATGTCAGAGACCTACGGTTGGTTTAAACTTTGACACTAGGTTAAGCTTGATAAGAAGAAGTAACAACATTTACACTTTGCTATATTAGCTTTCCTAGTAAATTTTGTACGGAGTGAGGACAAACTACATGTGACTATTGGCCACAGTTGGCCCTAAATGCCCAACTTCGATATTCAGTCATACAAGGCTTAATCATATTAATTATTGTTCACCGGTTACTACTCATCCGTCGTACATTCTTCGGGTTTGCCCGACTAGTTTCGAACTCGAACGGAGTCCTTAGTCATGATATGAATATGCCTCACGAAAGGCTCAATCAATTTCAAATCTATAACTGCAAAAATCCAATGATGAAAACATGACTCGATACACCAACTCATTAAGATAGCTAACAGAAACCGATTTAAAAAAAAACCTACCACGAATGAATACCTACATAAACTTTTAATTATTAAAAATGGAGATCGGTAAACATTAAGTGCTGCAAAACATTTTAAAACCTTAATTGTTCGGCCACGGAGCTATGTAGCCTCGAGCCAATAGAAAGGAACCGGTCATCTCCTCCAAAAGAGTACAAGGACCGATGCATACTGAAAGTGCTACAAAACCGTTAATATAACACATCGTAGCGGCGTGATGTTTGTATTCCCTGAGGGGGTAGGCAGAGGTGTAGGTACAAACATATACTACACCCACATTTCACTCATTCTGTTATTAAATCCCATGTAAGTAGGTGCCGAGCCTATTGTCCTCTCCCGAGCACGATTCCAGACTCCGGACTGCTATTGAGAATTTCCTAACAGATAAACCCGATGCAGGAATCGAATTTTTGCCTGACTAAAGTTAGTTTAATTTGCATTCAATTTTATTTGATTTGTTTTGTATAGCTTCTTTAATTTTAATATTTTGTTAATGTGAGAACTCAATAAACTTGCCAAATTCGTTGTGCTTAAATAGCTAAATATTGCATCTTTACGCTTGCGTCCTTACTTCAGCCTAACCTTCCATGGGTGGATTTATCTCGTCATCAGTGATGTGTCTTCGAATAAGAATTCCTTAGGAAATTATTTCCGGTCAATATTGCTTAATTGATTTTTGAAAGTCATGGAGTACCTAACATTTACTTGTGAGAAGTAATAGTCATCTAATTGAGAACGGTTACATCTTTAACTATTTCAATAACAGGTCACGTGCGGTAACCATCGCACAAGTAACCTAATGTTAGTTAATAATTATAATTAATCTTTTTCTCAAATTAATTTTGGATGCGTTGCATAAATCTTTGAGTGAAGCTAATGATATGTTGTTGGATCAATATTGTGGTTAGGTTAGCAGAATTTTGAGAGGTCATCTTCATGTCATACTACGGACAGAAAGACGTTCAAAATTATTTTTCGTTACCTATTTATCACGTCACGATTATGAAGAATACAGGTCAAGCAGAACTACATGTCATATTGGAATTTGCGTCCATATTATATGTAAAATAATTTTATAATTAGTTTTTTTATTATTATTAAGTAGGTACATACTTTTTTATGTGCCACAGCTACTATACACACACACATATATATATTAATCTTGATACCCAGAAAATGTAAAGATTCTAACGATACCATAATATATCTAAATCGGTTCAGACATTTAAAAGTTATGGTGGAATAAAAAACTTACAAACGTATATAAAAACATGCATGCGTGAACCCTATAAACATAACACTCTAACCACTAAGCCAGATCTGGTCAGAGTGCCTGGAGTATTTATTCGGGAGGCGCAGGTTCGAATCCTGCTCACGGCCGTATTCTTTTTCCATTTAATATTATAACTTTAGAGTTCGCTAAGCATGCGTTAATGCTTTTCAAAGATTTATCTTTAATATATTAAATGTGTTGAAGGCAGCAATTGATTGGGATCTTTGAGTATTATTTTGTTGAAGAATATTATCTCAAATGAAGGAAGACCATAAAAATAATAGCGATTTAGTGAACTGGCGAAAGGCCAGGCGTTTTTCAATATTTTTTGCGAAAATTCACATTGAGTTATCTGGTTTTGTAACGTACCTTAGAGGTACTCTCTCTTAGTGACCTTTCAGAAATGATGCCGTCCTTTTACGAATGAAACGGTAGAAAGCAGCTCTTCATTTAAAGGTATTTCACCACCTACATAATGGAGGTATACTGTATTTATCTCTGCTTGCCTTATTTAGTAAACAGTCTTGGTGCGCTTTTTTATTGCAATTCGTCATTAAAACAAAATATAATTATCATTACGCTTATTTTCTGAAGGGTTAGACGGAGCTCTATCCACTGTAAACCACTGTTTGGGGATACAAGCGTGATGTTTTATTTTGTAAAATGTTAACTACTCGTAAGAAAAATTTGGTATGCTTCTTTAAAAAATCCCTGACCAACATATACAACAGACCTGTGGGGTTACTCTTGAAACCAATACCAATTCCAATCCAATTCCAATAATAAATAGACGCCTTAAAACAACGCGTAATTTTAAAATAAATTGACCTACATTACAGTTGCCTCAATTTTAAAGCATGTTGTCTTCATTATATCATTGTTATCAACTGCCTCGTTGGTTTAGTGGTCCGTAGCGCGACTGCTGAGCAGGAGGTCTCGGGTTCGATTCCCGGGTCGGGCAAAGTGTTATTGAGTTTTTCTGTTAGGAAATTCTCAGTAGCAGCCCGGAGTTTGGAAATGTGCCCGGTTGATGGCAATAGGCTCACCACCTATTACATGGGACTTAATAACAGCATTGGTGCAATGTGGGTGTACAATTGTGTACACCTCTGCCTACCCCTTGGGGGAATACAGGCGTGATGCTATGTTATGTTATGTTATGTCATTATGTCCCGAATCTATAATTATTTTGTAGACATTTTGGCATTTAGAAATATGAACGGACATATTTCCAATGTCAATCGAGTGTAATTATTTTCAAGAGTAAGCTCACTGTTCAGTTAAGACGTGGCTGCATCGTTTGACATGTTAATTTGAGTTCAACCTGTCTTGAAACATGTTTCGCGTCAGCTGTCGTGGTCGGATGCTCGGAGGTCGCCCTCTCACAGAGGTCAGGTTACCTCTTCAGTAACAGCGCGGTCGAGTTGAAATGGTTTTACATTTAAAGTTCAAAAGATGTTTTAAATGATTTTATTTATCTTGATATGGATTATTTATCTTGACTTGTGTATCGTAGATACAATTCCGATTATTAATGTAACGAACTATTAACTTATAAATCGAGAGAGTCGAGTAGTGGTCAGAGCGCCTGGAGTATTTATCTGGGAGGCACGATTATTTCTCTTTCCACATTTTTTTTTTACTTTGTCATTACCTAAGATACTAATTTGATAAAAATTTTCTTATTGGTCCTTGGGTTTGATACGGGTCAGGGAGTGTTATTTAGTTTTTCCGTTCAGAAATTTTCAGCTCGAAGTTTGGAATTGGGCCCAGTCCAGAAGCAAGGGCTTACCAACTATTACCTAGCAGGTACTTAATAACAGCATTAGTTTTCGGTGAATACAGGCGTGGTGTTATATCTTCAAACTCAAACTCAATTTTTTTATTTCAGATGTGCTTATATTACAGGCACTTAAGAAAAGTCAAAGCTAGGTGCACGGTTCCAAGAAGTTGGTCTTTTGGCGAAGAGCCAGCAAGAAACTCCATAGAAACTTGTATATGATGAGCATTTTTTTAGGATTTGCTTTAAATTTTTATGATGATTCTAACTTACGTCATTGGTGAACGTAACTTAGGATCCTTTCACCAGACCTGCGAGCGACAGATGGCATTATGATATACTTTATATCACTTCCGTACAACCTAATATTTCGATGTCCGAATTATTATGAAACAAGAGGTTAAAGGCGAGGCTTAGACGGAAATGAATCCAAGTCGTAGTGTCAATTAGGCGGTATACACACGTCACTCCTTCCGTTGCAGTGAGCAGCGGGTCGGTTTTGTAATTCGATGCGTGGCCCGTGATTACAGCGTGTGCCTCTGCGTCCATTAGCGAGGGAGTGTCAGAATAACCCATGCAGGATTAAGCGGGCGTGCTATAAAAAGGCTCTACAATAAATGGTCATAAATAAATCGCTAATATATATATTTTTTTGTCCTTTGTCCCACATAAAAAGAATTGCCTATTGGCTGGTGATTCAAGTGTCATTTCGTGCATTAAAAAAGATTAACCTTAAAATAACAGCCATTGGTTTGTTTAAAATGTTTAGTTCTCTTTCATGTTCATAGATGGCGCTGTACATTTTTACCATTCAGTTGAGTAGCGGTGTTAAGATTCTCCGCCAATACATCACAACCTTGTAAATATTCATAATAATATTCCTTCGTCGTGACTGGGTGTTTTCTTTGACGTAGCCATAAATACCCTGGGGTTCCTCGGGACCTCTTTGGGAAATGTTCACTTGTTCAGCCATTAGAGACATATTCATATTACACTATAATGTCGCTAGGGCCAAATAGCTTTGAACCGTCGATATCAAACTATAGTAGCTATTTTATCATTTAAATATGGCTGGTTTATATCTAATAAGAAAGTTTCATTGTTACTTTTGTTATACCCATCCACATTTGCACATTATATCAAGACAACAATCACCCGCGCTTCTAAATGTCCTCATGTTAAAACAACATGATCAGTTGGCGGAATCCGGAAGCGAATGTGGGTCGACCGCACTCGGTGACTAGCCCAAGTGACTCTAGTTTACTGTCTAGACACTTGTGTAAGTTGCGAAGATGTACTTATTACTTATTTCATAGATGGCAATTGGTTTGATAATTATGTTTACTTTAATTTAATTAAATAATAAATTTAGGATTTTGTTTGGTGATTAGTGAAATTATATCTTAAATAGCTTCTGCCCGCGACTCAAGAATAGACTTAAGAATTAGGTCCAGCCGGGATAAAAAGTATCCTATATGTTAATACAGGTTATAAACTATCTGTATGCCAAAAATTTCATCAAAATCAGTTCAGTAGTTTTTGCGTGAAAGAGTAACAAACATCCATAATATATACAAACTTTCGTGTTTATAATATTAGTAGGATAACGGTATGACGGGGTTGACATTTCCTTCTTGGATAAAAGCCATTAATAAAATTCAAGATTTTAAAAAAAGATGGCGATTGGAATGTCTAAATATAGTTGAAGGTATTTACACACGTACATTACTTCCTGTCTCCACTGTCCATCTGTGTATATGTTTACTTTGGTTTGCATTTTTGCGTTTTTAATTACTCTTGGAGTGTTAACATACAGTTGAAGGCCTTTATACAATCTTCCTGTCCCCAATTTAAGACTATAAAAAATCGAGTAATAAATGTACCTATTTCATGTGATTTACCGTTTTTATCTAGGTCATATTATAAGATACATCACTCATCAGTCATTTTATAACCTCTAATCAAACATTACATTAAAGTGTACAACATTAAACCAATTTTAATTTCGAGATAAATCGAATAATATCCTCGAAATTAATCGATCTCATTTCGAACGTGCACACTCGGGTTAAATCGTGACCCGTTCGTAGCCGTATGCATAAACTCATGCGCCAGAAAGTGAACGTAAAAATTATTTAATGGGTCCACAAGTAGATGTCGTATTCTATGTATGATGTATGGGTCTGCAGTTATTGACTATTTGATCGATTAATCTTTTATATTGGCTGATGATAATTTAATCGATGTTTTGTTAAAGTTACACATTTTATTTTGTAAGCATTCTTGATGGATTTACTATCATAATAGGAATGTGCTTTTGCCATTTAAAAGTTGTATGTAAGTACGTAAGCGACCGGTCGACGATAGTAGTATTGTATTCCGAGTAACGGGTCCACCATTTAATAAAATTGTAACTTGCAGTCTTAATATTAGTATTTGTAATAAACGATAGCGTCAACAAGTCGTAGTATTTTTTATTTAAACGATATCGTTAACACTTTTAACTACAATATTACTGACTGGAAACAGAACCATATCTGTAAGAGATACACTTTTTGTCTTCTATAAATATACATAGGATATGAAGTAACAACTTTCAAATCTTCACAGACTAACTATAAAATTTTGATTTTCGACGAAAAATAAAATACAAATTACCTCTAAGAAAATAAAAAACGAACTTATGGCAAGTAAATAGACAGGCTTGGCCAAAATTATTTATTAATGTTATATTTGTCCAATGCGGAAGTCGAACTCGTGACCCTGAGGGCAGAAAGCGGATACTTTACTGCGTCATTTGGGCGGTCAAATTACAGTTTTCCCGCTCCATTACCTAGCACGGTCAATTAATGTTGCAATATTGTGAACATTACTTAGTAAGTGATTTTAGTAATGCAGGCAATATCCAGACACTGTTTTATGTATTTAGATTTACCTGATCACTACACATTACAAGCAAAAATTTGTTCAAACACCATGAGAAAAAAAAGAAACAAGTATGATATGCTGTGTATTAATCCGGTAAACGTTACAATATTTGATCGGATTAATGAATTAACTGTTTTATGATTTTGAATCGACTATGGCTCTGCGGTCGTACTGTTTGAGTTGGGAATCGAAAGTTCATGAGTTTGCAACCATCTAATCTTCGGCATTGCCACTTCAAGCTACCAATAAATGTGGAACTAGGTACAACAATAGTTTTCTATTTCACTCTTCATAATGCTGTTAGTATGGCTAAACTTACTGCTGGACTAAGGAGTTTTGGAATACACCGGAAAATAAGTTGACAAAAAACAATTGCACCCTAAAAATGAAATCCCTACACGTGGCCCCTGGGTGGTGCAAAACAGGCAACACAGCTCTAGTGGGAGACTTCGGCCGCGGCTGGTGAGTGGTACTCACCGGATGAAGCCGTGCCGCGAGCTAGTCGCTAGCTACTAGTGCTAGGCGTGTTTCGGGATGTAGTCCGTTGCAACCGTTGTGGGAGACGGGTCTGGGCAGTTGCAAGAACTCCCCAACTATCGTTCTCTCCAAATCTATCTACTCTACTTAAGAGTGAATACATTGCATCTGGATATACGTGCTCCATACCGGCCCACACTGTCGCTTACCATCAGGCGAGTGGACGGCCAAACGGAGATCCATTTCTGATAAAAAAAAAATATATATGAAGACTTACTGGACATATACGATGATACGACGTTATTGTCTCTCTGGCCTCAAGCTGAAAATTCGCAGTGTATACTTGATAAGCTGCTGAGCCATATCTCTAGGCCTTGCCTATTAGAACATTTGCCTGTCACTTTCCATCGTTCCAGTTACTACTATCTTATTGGCTAGTACTCTTGCTTAATGTACCGTAATTATGAATATCTGCTGCAATAACTTTGTGTTTACTTGACACAGTTTAAGTGGATAGTATATAAGAGGTGACTGAGCGATCAGATATTTTAATGGGCTCTGCTCTGCTCTTAAGGAATTAGTACTGGAGTTGTTTTAGCGGGCGTACTCCTCTCGCCGCTGGCAGACGATTCCCTATCAAATATCTTTTTACTGTACAGTTATAATGATAGTACAGGATTTTAATCGTGTGTGACACAAATTTATTATTGATATGTGTTGAATTCGAATCTCTAACAGTATTACAGTGGTCGTTTTTACCAAAATCAGACTTAAATATCTGTTGGAAAGCACTTGAAATCGATTGACTTAATAAGCATCGGGCATGTATTCTCCGAAGGGGTAGGCAGAGGTGTACACAGTTGTACATTCACGAGCACCAATATCATATCATATCATCGAGTGTCATATCGACGATCCCTACGTACAATCCCCGAAGTGGTAGATGCGTGATTTGCATGTTTTGTTACCGTGACCTTTAGGCCACCCTTAACTATAATTTAGTTTAACAAAAATAAGCCTAAGTTGTGAAATTGAACTTTAAATCCGCACACGAAGTTTCACATAACTACAAAATTGACTATAATTTCCAACGTAAAACATCTATAGTGGTAATTCGGTGGGTTTACGTTGGACAGTCCATCGTAACCCCGCGCGCCTCCCCCGCAACTGCCACTTGCGGGACATGCGCTCGCACCGGCCAAAGAGACGGTCATGTTATGTTTTGTCGCGTGAATATCAATCAAATTTTAATAACAAAATATGCCTCGAAAGGTAATTAATACAAATTATCAACACGTGAAACCGCGAAATACAAAAAAAAGTTAATACAAAAATATATGTAAATGTAAAATAGCAGTCATTAAAGGCTGATCAGTGGGGTTACTCCAAAATACCAATTCCAATATTAAATAGACGCCATAAACCAACGCGTAATTTTAAAATAAATATACCTACATTACAGTTGTCTCAATTTTAAAGCATGTTGTCTTCATATTATCCCGAATTTATAATTATTTTTTAGTCATATTGGCATTTAAAAGTACGAACTGACATATTTCCAATGTCAATCGAGCGGAATTATTTTCATAGGTAAGCAGCCCACAGGTAAAATAAATAAATTTATTAGATGTTTTGTTACCGTGACCTTTAGGCCACCCTTAACTATAATTTAGTTTAACAAAAATAAGCCTAAGTTGTGAAATTGAACTTTAAATCCGCACACGAAGTTTCACATAACTACAAAATTGACTATAATTTCCAACGTAAAACATCTATAGTGGTAATTCGGTGGGTTTACGTTGGACAGTCCATCGTAACCCCGCGCGCCTCCCCCGCAACTGCCACTTGCGGGACATGCGCTCGCACCGGCCAAAGAGACGGTCATGTTATGTTTTGTCGCGTGAATATCAATCAAATTTTAATAACAAAATATGCCTCGAAAGGTAATTAATACAAATTATCAACACGTGAAACCGCGAAATACAAAAAAAAGTGTATCGTGTATAAAAAACAAAAGTGATTTCGTTAGAACTCGTACAGGTAAGAGAATTCTAATGCTATTTTATTTAAACGTACCTTTACTTAAGTTTATTAGTTTACTTTATGTTACTGTTTAGTATTTTAAATAAATAATTACATAGATTTTGAGTTTTTGTATGAATCAAATACAATTTTGCAGCACTCCAACGTAATTATCCGTATTTGGTAGTTACGTTGTTTTACATCGGATAATTGTATAGTAAAGTCCAGTAAGTGGTAAATGGGTGATTATACGCCGGAAAATTAAAACGGAATTTATTCATAACTACTTCTTACGAAAGTCTACTTGGGAAATGTTGTTGATTTTCGTAATTTACTAGATACCATTAGTGAATTTCATGTTATTTCAGTTTTTTTTTTTTTTAGCTACTCTTCGGTCGGATTCTACTGACGATGAAAAACATGATCAAAACAAGCAAAATACGATTGAAGTTGTTGCTCAAATGCATACAAAAGAAGCTTCTACAACAGGGTTATCTCATGACGAAATAATTTTTTGCTCCAATATTGCTATCTCCGACTCAAAAGTTATGGAATTATTAGAATCTTCGCAGCCAGAATTAGATTCTATCCATATACAACCCAAGATTATTTCATCTTTATTAGGCTCGCCTCCAGCTCTTCGACCTGAAATAGACGACATGGTTGAGGCTTATCCAGAATCACTTATTCTTTCTGATCTTCCCACATGCCCGCATTTAGCCACTCAAGTTACCGAATCAGACCTGACTCAAAAAAAGATAAATAACAACACTGCTACTCATCCCAATGGCGCTGTTTTTTCAGACCCTGGAATTATAACTGAAGAAATTATTAATTTTAATTCGGAACCAGACCTACTTGCCGGTAGTCATCATTCTCAGGAAGTTATCGTCAGAACGTCGCATGATCCAGAAAAAAACATAATTATTGAAGAAATTAACGTCTTGTCCGATTCTGAGCAACCTTTAGATACAAGTACACCCTTAGGGTCTCCTTCCATATTGACAATAATGCAGAATGTTGATTCAGACCATTCAAGTTCATTTAATATTAACACCCCATCTTCATCTATGTGTGTACCTTTCAATGAAGACATTTATATCCCATCCAGTATTGATGAAACGACGGATAAGGATGATAGTCTTACAGAAGAAACACAAACAAAAAAGAAAAGAAGAGTAAAGAAGAAAACTACCTTAGGAAGAATACGCAAAGTGAATAAATTAGAATGGATAGATAGCAAGAGAAAATGGTTAAAAAATCAGGGCTTAAGCTATATTAGTCGAAATGGAAAGGTACGATCCGAAAAGTCTATACTACCTACTTGCGATGTTGAGTGTCGATTAAAGTGCAAAGAGAAAATAGATGAAGACGTTAGAAAACAGATGTTTAAACATTACTGGTCACTTGGTAATCGTGTGCGACAGTGGGATTTTTTGGTTCAGTGGTGTCAACGAATCGGTAAGAAACGAATTACAACAGAGGGCCCATCAAAAAGATTATATTCTGTCAAGTACTATCTGCCAAAAAATCTAGAAAATGTCAGAAACGAACGAGTTACTGTGTGCAAAAGGATGTTTTTGCACACCTTTGCTATTGGGGAAGGCGTCGTACGAACAGCTTTGAGTAAAATATAATGATGGTGATGGACTCACAGTAGGTTGTGATGAGAGAGGACGTCATCACAATCATCTTAAAGTCAAGAATGACGAAATGATTAAAAGCGTTTGTGACCATGTCAAATCATTTACCCCAGTGGAGTCACATTATGTTCGGAAAGAATCCTCAAAATTATACTTAGATAGTGAATTGACTATGTCTAAGATGTTCAAACTTTACAAAGAGTGGGTTCCAGAGACAGAAAGGAATATGGCTAAAACGTGTAGGCAATACACCGACATTGTAAATGAAAACTTCAACATTGAGTTTCATCGACCCAAAAAAGATCAATGCGACATGTGCATTGCCTATAAAAACCAACCAAAGCCAGTTAATCAAAATGTTCAGGAACTGTTTAATGAACATTTGCAAAATAAGGACATGGCTCGAAGTCTCAAAAATGAAGATAAACTTTCAGCTATCAACTCACCTACCACAATCGTTACTGCGGCATTCGACTTTCAAAAAGTGCACTCCTCTCCTCATGCTGAAACTAGCATATTGTATTATAAAAGAAAACTAAATGTTTTTAATTTTACAATTTTCGAGTTAGGACAGAAGGTTGGAAAATGTTATATGTGGCATGAGGGCATTGCCAAACGAGGCGCAAATGAGGTGGCTAGTTGTGTTTACAATTTTATCAAGGATCAATCTTCAAAAGGCATAAAAACTATAAACTTGTATTCAGATAATTGCGGAGGGCAGAATAGAAATAGAATTGTTTTCATGATGTACTTGATTGCTGCCAAAGAGTTTAACGTAAATATAACACATAGATTTTTTGAGAAAGGTCATACACAGAACGAAAACGACAGCATACATGCTCTAATAGAGCGTTGTTCTAAAAATAAGGAAATCTACACGCCTGATCAATGGTTTGCATTAGTCAGGTGGGCCAAAGAGACTGGAAATCCATATACTGTCAAAGAAGTAGCAAAAGAGGATATTCTGGATTTTAAAAAGTTGCTAATTGGGAAAAACTGGACAAAAGATGACAGAAACCTGAAAGTAATGTGGTCTAGAATCAGAGAAATTAATGTGTCCTCTTCTGAGCCAGATGTGCTCAATTACAAAAATACATTTGATGAAACATACCATCGCATATTTGTCCGAAGAACACAATACAGGAGGCGTCAAAATCAAACAGATCATGAGTTATTACAGGCTTATACTGGACCTTTACCAATCCCTATTGAAAAATTGCTAGATCTCAAATATCTTTGTGAACACAACATAATCCCTAGACAGTACCATGGATTTTATTATTCCCTTGCTTCTGGTGATGTTAATGTCTCAAATTCTGATGAAGAGGAGTAGTATTTCTTAGTTATGTATTTATGTAGCTTAGTAATAGTAAGTATGCTGAAAAAATAATGGTAAGTATATAGATGTTTTAATCATTCGATTGACCTGGAAGTTATTTTGGTTTTATAATGGACGTTCTTTTTTACTACAGAATATTTGACTTATTTTATAAAAGATGATTTTAACTTTGTTATACCGTTTAATTCGTCATTCAACTAAGCAAAATGTGATTTTGTTGCTTTGTTATTGTTAATTTTAAATTTTATTTTGGTATATTTTAGTTCGAGTAATCGTTGACTTTTTGAAGTTTATATAAAATTTTTCGCTTTTAACTACTGCTGAAAATACTTTTGTTCTTTATCTACATAATTAATATGTGGCTATGCAGCATTTCTCTTTTGAAAAGTTATTTTTGTTACTTCTCATGTTCCAACCGATACAACAACCCATGTTTTAATTAATTAAAACAATACTGTGTACGGCCGATTTTGGTTACGTAAAAAGTATCTATATATTATAATTTTTATCATACCTTAAAATAAGAACTTACTTGTTATACTGAAAAAAAGACTGATTGTTTAATAAAAGATTAAAGAATTTTATCATACAGTAAAATTTAAATTTGTGATAGTTTTTTAAGCCGGTTCTGAAATCCCCTTAATGTATTTTTATAATTTTCTTGTAAAGTGTTGTTTTGTGAGTGCGTCAACCACGTAAATACTGCTTAAAACATTTTTCATACCATATACCCCACGTACAATTTCTTAAATGGCAGTTAAAACTCTGATTAATTTAAAGATTACCACGTAAAGGTCACTAAGTACCATTTCAGCAACTTGGTATAGGGACGATTCCGATGTACAAGTAAGTAAGTGACAAATAATGCACTAAAACCCATCTTTATGGCTTATTTTATTTTGTTTTATAATATTTATCATACAATAAACCTTGATACCAAATTTCATGAGTTTACGTTAAGTAGAACTTATTATACACACGTTTGAAACTTTGAAGCGCTCTCCTGTAAAATTTGTAATTGGTAGTTAGGGGTTTATTCGTAGGGACCGTCGATATATTACTAACATAATTAGGTATGTAACACAGATTGAATAACCTTTCCTTCTACATAGAGACATACATTAATACTTTCATATTATTCAGATAACTATTTAAATGAAGTTTGAAAAGTGCTAATGTATACATCTTGGTGCTCGTGACTGTACACCCACTTTTGACCAATGCTGTTATTGAGTCCCATGTAATAGGTGATGAGCTTATTGCTATCTATCGGACCGAATTCCAGACTCCGGGCTGCTACTGAGAATTTCCTAACAGAAAATTCTAATAGCACTGCTCGACCTGGTAATCGAACTAAAGACCTCATGCTCAGCAGTCGCGCTTGGAACCACTAGACCACAAGGCAGTTTAGTTTGGTGGCGAACACTGCACGGCCTAACAGCTCCTGATGATGCCCCGTGTAGAGTAATTGGTGGTAGTTGCAATTTTTCACCGCTTGCGTATGTGCATATATTTGCGGTTTGTATTTATTTGCATCCATTGCAATGGACTTCCGAAAAGTAACGCCTGAATCTATTTTATAATTTAGTTTAGTTTTAAAGTTATTATATTATATGGAAAAAAGAATACGGTCGTGAACAGAATTCGAACCTGCGCCTCCCGGATGAATACTCCAGACTCGGCCTCTAGAGAGTAGAGGTCGACATGGCTTAGTGTTCAGAGCGCCTGGAGTATTCATCCGGGAGGCGCAGGTTCGAATCCTGTTCACGACCGTATTCTTTTTCCATTTAATATAATAAGATTAGAGTTCGCTAAGCATGCGTTAATGCTTTTCAAAGATTTATCTTGAATTAGTTTAGTTTTTACAAGTTTTATATTATAAAACTGATTGTAATAATCTATTAAACATATTACTTTACCTTTCTAGACTATTAGTAACCCAGATACGAATAATTTTATCTGTCCGTACCTACCATCGGTTACCTCACGCCTCTTAATAACGTAAAAAGAAATGTAGTCCGGTCAACGAGTTCCAATAGCTAATTTGATTACGCCTCGTAGTTCGTGACTACTAAGATTTTTGATTATATTGCAGTTCTCTATTAGATTAAGTGCAAAAGATGGATGAAAGTAGGTCATAGTCGTTTGTCATAAAACCTCATTTGTATGTCTTTAGTTTTTTTGTTAACTGCGTGTCTATGGTCGTTTAAATAACATTTTTAACCGAATTTTAATATTAAATGGAAAAAGAATACGGTCGTGAGCAGGATTCGAACCTGCGCCTCCCGGATAAATACTCCAATGTGGTGTGGTTTCTAATCTACAGCCCGATAACATTTATAGATGAATTCTTTTAAACGCTTTAACACATTTTTATTTGTCACCTGTATAGAGATTGAATAGATAGCGATGACGTCATATATTGCTTTTAACATTCCATTGAAGGCGGTTCTTGTTTAAAAAAATGGTTTTTCTCTTCATATTATTATTGAATTACGAAGAAATACTGATATATCATTAATTTAGTAAAAAAAATCGTAATTTTATCGATCGAACTACATCAGAAAAATTTATTGACAGAATATAAAATACTGAATTTATTGTTGTTAATACTATTTCAATTTAGTTGGCGCCTTTGGTATGTGTGAAAATAATTCTGAAGAGCATGATTAAATATGTATAGCAACTAGAGAAACACCTGCAAATACATTAAACATTAAAAAAAAACATTTTTGTCAATACAAAACTAATTCAAGGGCTGGCATACATATTTTAGGGGTTCGGTTTCTATACCTACGCCAAAGGATTGTGTATATGACACCGCATATATCAAAAAATATTATTGAGCACGTCTGTGTTACACGATGTAGGTATCAAGATAAAGGAGACATTTAAAGTGTGAGCTAACATTTTGGTTTAAAAGAAAAAAGACACGATAAAATCATCTAGTCAACATTCCATAAAAGAAAAAGCAAAACTAGTTTAATTATATACGTATTTATATAAATATTACCGTTTAGTTATTGCAAAGTAAAATATAATTCGCAGCCCCGTTGGTCTAGTGGTCCCAAGCGCGACTGCAGAGCATGAGGCCTTGGGTTCAGTTCCTAGGTCGGGGCAAAGTGTTATTGGGATTTTCTGTTAGGAAATTCTCAGTAGCAGCCCGGAGTTCGGAACTGTGCTCGGTTGATGGCAATACTCTCACCTCCTATCATATGGGAATTAATAATAGCATTGGTGAAATGTGGGTAGGTATACAACTGTGTACCTACTCCTCTGCCTACCCCTTCGGGGAATACAGGCGTGATGCTATCTTATGTTATCGTACAATCTTTTAGCCTTCTATCCATTTTTTCATCATGCATATGTTGATTGATATGTTAATTACTCGACCTAATGTTAATATTTATTACGTATTATATTTCACAATGTAATAAATAAAAAAAAGTTGCTTATGTACTTGGTAATAATAATTATAAGAAGGTAATCGACAAGCATATAAATAAAAAAAAATATGTAAGTTATCTATGATGTTGATTATGTGGCATTTAATTAATTCCTAAAACACATTGGTTGACATGAAATGGAATTAATTAATTTGTTGTATATATCTACCTATCAATAACTATGTTTATTAAATACTGCCTCATTCGTCTAGTGGTCGCAAGGGCGACTGCTGAGCGTGAGGTCCTGGGTTCGATTATCTGAGTTTGGAGTATCGGAGTTTGGAATTGTGCCCGGTAGATGGCAAAAACAGCATTAGTGAACTTTGGGTGTACAACTACGTACACCTCTGCCTGTCCCTTCAGGGAATATAGGTGTGCTGCTATGTTATTATGTTATGTTTCTTAAACATGGAACAATATCAGGTTCACATCCTTCACGCTCGCTTTTTTGTTCCACAAAAAATAAAAAATAAAGAAGTATTACTGCTAAGTATTATTTTTTTGTGGAAAGAATCATGCATTCGTGCGTAGGATCCGAAAGTGCGCCTTCGGGAAAAAATTAACTCCTTCCACTCTAAGCCATTTCGACCTCTGCTCGAGCAATAACTTTAATACGTCTTTTGGTGACGTCATCGCTATCTATTCAGTCTCTAAACAGGTGACAAATAAAAATCTGTAAATGTTATCGGGCTGTTTAATATTACAAACTGAGTTTAATTATATAAACATTATGGTATTAAATTCCTGTGCACGAAGGCGTCATGGTCGGACCAGTTTAGTTAACTGTTACATCATATACTTTAATTATCTAGGTGTCTATAGTCTAGTTTAACTTGTTGTCCTAAATGTTATTGATTGATATCTTATTTAACATGGTTAGGTTCTAAATGAATTTAAATACTTTTAACTTACTTCTTTAGGAGGAGTAGGAGTTTGGAATTGTGCCCGGTTGATGTCAATAGGCTCACCACCATGGGACTTAATAACAGCATTGGCGAAATGTGGGTATACAATTGTGTAAACCTCTGCCTACCCCTTTGGGGAATAGAAGCGTGATGCTATGTTATGTTATGTTACTTTTTTAGAATACGAAATGATTTGTGACTGTTGTTGATCGTAGCCGGTAAAATACATAGTCGTGATGGAAAATGGCATATTGCCACAGATATAATATATAGAATACCGCAGTTTAATTGTGTTTACACCTCTGCCTACCCCTTCGGGGAATACAAGCGTGATGATATGTTGTAATTTCATATCCTAAAAAAGTATTTGTAGGCAGAGTGTACAGCCACATTTCACCAATGTTATAAAGTTGTACCCATGTAATAGGTGGTGCGCCTATTGCCATCAACCGGGCACGATTCCAAACTCCGGGCTGCTACTCTAAATTTCCTAACAGAAATTCCCAACATCACTTTGCCTGACCCGGGAATCGAACCCAAGATATCTCATGCTCAGCAGTCGCGCTTAGGACCACTAGACCAACGGGGCAGTCATGGTCAGGATATGAAATGTTAAGCCTTAATCATTTTATCAGTCTCTGAAGCGACTGTCTTTAAACGTAAGCCTCAGGCAGTTATTCAATAGATAGTCGTGAGGGAATATGCCGTAATCACCTACAAAATACATGATTGCCACAGATATAATAAATAGAACTAGATACCGCAGTTTAATTGTATCAAAACTAAGCGTATCAGTGGGCTTAGTCTTGAAAATAATTCTCCCTGATTGACATTGGAAAAATGTCAGTACGTACTTTTAAATGCCAAAAAGTCTAAAACATCATTTAAGATTCGGGATAATATGAAGACAACATGCTTTAAAATTGAGGTAACTGTAATGTAGGTAAATTTATTTGTTATGGCGTCTATTAAATATTGGAATTGGATTGGTATTGGTATTAATTTCAAGAGTAACACCACAGATTTGATGTGCCTTCTTTATATTCAAAATAATAATAAAACATCTTCACACCACAATGTAGATTTTTTTATTTTATGGTGTCGTATTAAGGAAACTGTGGGCAGTCAGTGGTATTGATGGAAGAAATGTAAAAGGTCGATAATTGTACGCAAAGTACGTACCTAGACACACTTGCGCTATCTAGTTTATTTATATCTATCTATGATGATTGCAGTCAACTTAAAAATGATGTGTCGACAATTTTGAAAACACTGCATTAATGCAACCGACTAAAATCTTTTGGAAAATATTGGAAATCGTAAAATCCCAACCGGATTCACAACACACCATAATAAGCGTTGTCTCCTAATGATTATCAAATCAAGCGTTATATGACTCATGAGAGAATGTTTCAAGTCCAAAATTGAATTATAATTTATACTATTTTGTTATTGAATCACCAGTTTGTATAAATATGGGAATTTCTGTGGGAGTTGCTGGCTCCTAAATGTTATGGGATGAAGGTCACATCTTCTTATAAATTAATTTACGGGTCACCTTGGAATATGATTATATTTATAAGTAAATAAGCAGTGTGTGAAGTAATATTGTTAAAACTTCTGCGGCAAATGGAGCTGCGATACCACAGTCCTGGTAAAAATTACTAGAGATCCGTGTGGTTTTAGCCCATATGAGACCGGCACAGCGGCGATGATGAATTTTTCACATATAAAATAAGGATTATAAATGCAGCTGCGATTAAGAGATCCCGGTAGAGGTGGTGTGATAGGTTAATGAAAACATAAATAATGTAAAATAAATATAGTAAAAAAAAAAACAACTATTTAGATTTATACTACTGTTTTATTAAAAGATACTTTTTCATACGCATAGTGAAGCTTTGTTTGCATTTTAAACTGCGGAGAGGTGGTGCAATATCTTTCCAACAGTGTGTGGCCGCAAATTTAAAACTTCCTCTAAAAGCAGTTGACTTGTGTCGAGGTACTGACAATGGGTTCACAGTTGACCGTAGGCTATGCACTGAGTTGTTTTGCCTCCATTCAAGTTTCTTATATAGATAGTCAGGATTCTTTGTGGTTATAACTCCAAACAGCAGACCAGCCAAGTGCTGCTTCCTCCTATCGGCCATTTTTAGCATGTTGTGCTCATTAAAGTAGGGAGTAACATGATGCCTTCTAGGAATGTTGTATCGGGCACAGGAGTTTTGAATGCACTGAACCAGTCTCACTGTTCTAGATAAAATACTCCCGAATTCTATAGAGTATTTTTAATCTGTAGTAGCACCCTTGCATAACCTTTGCCACGTGCGCCTCAAATCGTAATTCAGGATCAATTATAACTCCTAAATTGCAAGCAGTCTGGACATATTCTATTTTAACACCCATCATTAACACTTCCGGTTTTCTAGACTTTATAGCATTAATTTGTTTTTTACTACCAAGCACCATAAACTTGGATTTTAACGGATTCAAAACAAGGGAATTCCGCTTATATTGTATTATGTCTTAGCTTATAGCTTCATTACTGTTCTGTAAAATATGAGCATTATGTGGACATTAATGTTAATCTTTACATTAAATAAGTACACACGCCTATGACCAGGGATTATGAGTTTGTCATGCTCACTTAAATGTCTTGCTGATGGGTGGCGTTGTTTATTGGGTTGTTGAGTTCCCTTCAAAATGGTTGAGTTCAGCGATGCTGATACGCACGTGATACTCGTGAACGGGTGCTGTCTGTTGGGACTGGTCAGAACTTTGGTTATAATTTTGGCTTTTTATTTAATTAAAATCCTGCCTTTTCTATAACATTAACCTGCGTTATTCTCACATTAATAAATTTTAATTGTAAAAAACACATAATTTTAAAAGAGTGTCTATGGAGTTTCTTGCCGGTTCTTCTCCGTAACACCAACTTCTTGGAACCGTGCACCTAACTTTGACTTTTCATAAGTGCCTGTAATAAGGACAATTTGAAAAAAAAAAAAATAGTTTGAGGATGAAAGCGCGAAAAAAGCCTATAAACATTTCTATGGAGCAGCTGATTTATTTTAAGCGCTTTCGAAGTTGAAACCATAGTAAAATTTGTCGTAAACCTTTAAAGTATGAATAAGGCTTCTGATACAAGCTGATTACGTAGATTACCAATCAAATAATGACAAATAACTAAACACTTTACTATCATAGGAATAAGGCATGTCGTGACTAGAAGTATTTACAATAGGTACCGTAAAATTTCTGTATGTATGTACCTACCGGAACATTTGCCTCACGTTTTGCCTCAAACTGTGCAAAAAGATTATATCGTGTCGTAACGTGAAACTGGGCCGTTTGAAAATACACATAAACATCATCACATCTATATTTCCCAAAGGGAAGATGGGTACACAGTTTAAGACCCACATTTCACCAATGCAGGTATTAATCTTATTGTAATACTAGGTGTGCCAGCGAATCCGTCCGCGTGGATGTCGTAAATTAACACATGAGCGAAGCGAGCGGTGCCGCGGCAGCGGCCGACGAGTGCTAGAAAAACGAATCTTTTACAGTCGTAGTGTTTAAGAGGAGGAAAGCATTCTGTCATAATGCGTTTGGAGTCATTTACTTTAATTATACCAAGATATAATATTTTTGGTTATGATTTCACATTACAATGAGTTTTTATTTTGGTGATCATTTACTAAAACAAACATAGGAAACATGCCTTGCCTTTAAAAATCTTGTGTGTCTGTGAAGGCAAATTTTATAAAGGCTTTCCATAGAAGTTTTGAATATTATTACTATAGCTATATCTAGGTTTATTTTTAAGCTTATATGGTATCTTTGACACACGGATTCTTGTAACTTTGACATGTTTGTTTATAACTCTATAATAATTTCCAGAAATGAAATGCTAGACCATGCACTACAAATGTGGCCTTTTTTCCAATAACAGCTAAAAGCCTGAGCCCTGTTGCCATAACCATAAAGCGTTGTTGAATCAACTTGTGATCTTAATTATTAAGGCCCTTTCTAAATAAAATAGAAACGAATACGAAATAATATAGAACTCGTTAATTAGAAGTTTGTCAAGTTATTGCACTAATATTAACTTACAAAATTACTTTCAAGTTTGCTAACAAAACATAACAACAAAGAGCTAAGTTATTCTAAGTTTAGATCATAAAAGTTTTTTAACTTTGTCCATACATTTAAGTATTCACTTCAAATTGCAGTACAGTAATATGACAGTTGTTTCCTCTATTACAAATATTATTGTTAGCCATTTAAACAAAACTTTGTCATTTTAACATTATGACAGTTTAAGTTGTAAATACATTTTAAACTTTTCTTCTTTAAAATACAACGTCTGCATATAAAAAAAAAGATGCAACTCTCAGCTTACTTAATTAATTTTACGATTGCTTAAAATAAGCACTGTGTAACTGCCATTTAGCTTTCTAGACCATAGAACTATTCTGGGTTAATACTCGGCCATCGAACAAAGGGGAGAATTACTGACAGATTTCAGTTGGTAAATACAACAATAAAAAGAACGTGGGTGTTGTTTTAAATGTAACACTAATGTTACACTTGTAACGATGCTGTATCCTACGCATAACATTAGCCCAGTTTTGGTAACAAAAGGATGTGTGATGTAAAGATTTTGGCAGATACTTTGTTTTGAATTATGTGAGATGGTTGCAGATATTAGATGTAAGTGTAGAAATAAGTATTGGCTAAGTGAAATTCAACAGCAATTTTCTTGGAAAGTAGCGAATTTATGATTTATTATCGTGAGCAAAAAGAGAGAGTCTTATAGTTCACAGAATTGTGAATTGTAAAATATTTCATATATTTTAGAAAAGTTGCTTTGGTACTGCGCCAGACTTCTATTTACACCAGAATAAATTTTTTAGCTTACCGTTGTTTTCGCCAATTAGTTTTTTTTAAATACAAAATAAATATTATTCGTAATATTATGTGTCTATAGCATCGTAATGATTAGATTATTTTGAGCGTTAATTATTGCAGTTACATTATTCGATTATATTTTTATTCAAACCTAATAACGAATGACAATCATTATAATATTTTACGGAGCCAAAATGCCAATACCTCAAACCTATCGACAGTTATTATTAAGCTCGCAGATTGCATCTGCATAATAATACACTAGCTAACTAACTCAATAGCAAAGCCAATAGACTTCCGACGCCAATCAAACTTATAAGCAATTTTAAGTTCCATTAAGAATATTTTGCAACCTCTAAGGCTTAGTCCACATTTCGAGAAAATATCGCGCGACTTTTTTAATTATTATTTTTTGTTTTACTGCTGCCGAAAACGTTTATCTTCCGTGTTTCTCTCTGCTCTGCTCACCTGAATATGTATTTAATGGCCAAGCGGGTTTCATCGTCGATCACATCATTGCTTAAAGGCGAGTTAGCGGTCAAACGCAGGCCCATTGAGAATAAATAAAAATCTAATTGATGAGTGGAATCCTAATATTGGATCGTATAATCTACACTACTTCAAAAGCTGTAGCCGACAGCTGATATAGCGCCCCCATATATCTGCAGACGAGTCGCGTGTGCTGTGGAAAAATCCAAGCAGGAGTCCGACCCTAGACACCCACTGTTTGACGGCCAGCTACCAGCACAACATCTTAAAAGCCAGGCACAGTTATTTACAATCGACGGAGGCAGTGTTAGGATGCCCAGTTGAGACTCACCGCAAAACTGTGGCTAGAAAATTTTCCACCACCCGCTAACAAATTAAGAATAAAGCGAACCTACCAGAAAAGAATTTTGGACACACGAAGTGTTGATTTAAGCAACCAAATAATTAAAATTGTACCATCGATACGAAGATGAAGAATCGTTTATTAATTATATTGTAATCCTATATATATAACTAATCCTAATCCGGATAAATTCTCCAGGCGCTCTGACCGCTAAGTCATCTCGACCTCTGCTCACTACCGCGAATTCGCATAAAATCTGTACGACATTGTATTAACTGCAAAGTTAGTCGTGTCGGATTGGTCACCAGTATAGGTTTTTTTTTTTGTTTATGGAATAGGGGGCAACCGAGCAGACGGCTGGCCTGATGGTAAGCGATTACCGCCACCCATGGACACCCGCAACCCCAGAGGAGTCGCAAGTGCGTTGCCGGCCTTTTAAAGGTTTTGGGCCTCCGGTACCCTCACTCACTCGGCGAAACACAACGCAAGCGTTGTTTCACGCCAGTTTTCTGTGAGGCCGTGGTATCAATCCGGTCGAGCCGGCCCATTCGTGCCGAAGCATGGCTCTCCCACGGTAAAAATAGACTCCCACGGACTGAATAGATAGCAATGACGTCACCAAAATACGTATTAAAATGTGGAAGAAGAATTCGCGGTAGTGAGCAGAGGACGAGATGTCTTAGCGGTCAGACCACTTGGAGAATTTATCCGGGAGGCGCAGGTTCGAATCCTGCTCACGACCGTATTCTTTTTTTTCAATTTTTTTATAGTTTAGATTTCGCTTTGCATTCAGTAGAGGGTCTGACATCTACGAAAGGTCCGGACCTTCTCAAAAAAGACAGGTTAACAAACTGAACTGTTGAGCATGCATTCTTCATGTATGCAAGATAAAATCTATAGTTCTGCCTACTGCAATGGGAACCAGGTGTGAGTTTGTACGTATGATTAATTGAAATCTTAGTTTGGCGTCAAGATTACTTTGACGTGAGCAAAGCCACGGTACAGCTAGTAATACATAAAATAATACATCTTTAAAAAAATCTAAGATTAAGATTTTTTGAATGATGTATTATTTTATGTCGCAACTTTGCGACATCACTATCGCCCGATAAAAAGTCGCAGTGCGTTCTAGGCTTAACACATGCCAAATCTAAAAGAACAATAAGGCAACAATATGTATAGATCATCTCATTGTATCTCATACAAAAGGTTTTCGTTGACCCACTTAGACTCAAAATATCTGGGCTGTTGCAAAACTATAGCTAATCGGAATTATGTATGAAAATTGTACTAAGAAAAATGCGTGTTGACGTAATAGTCGTTACTTATTATGATGGGTCAACTCAAAAGGTGTAATGTTTAAAGCAACCTTGATGATTTCAAGGTATACGTTTATGGCAAACTTGACATTCCGTGTATGGATCTCGTTGCGATATATTTTTATGCTCATTTTGACACAAAGAAAAAAAGAGATACTTTGGTTATAGGTTGGTTGGTCTAATTCGAATAAGTACTTCGAAGTATCTTTATCCGGGATTATTTTTTCATCTTGCATCTTGTTCTCGACCTTATTTCTCTCTCCACAATTTATAACATAAGAATTTAGTTCTTAACTAAATTAGTATATATATACTATGGCACGGGACTGTAATGTGGTAAAACTTTCCATATTTAGCCTACCACTGGGCAGGATGTGGAGTATCCTTCTATTTGTGAATTGACATGATGACCGCCTGAATCCGGTCCCTTGGCGCATTAATAAATTATATTTATTTCTTTAAATATACTAGACATCGTTTTAACATTTTATCATATGACGTTAAATATATAGGGATACGACTGCAACGGCCTTTTGAAGAGAGTCAGCAGTTTTGAGCTGAGTTGTCCTTCCTAATCAAACGGCACATATGTATCAGTCATTGTGTAGCTCAACTACAATTTGGGAGCCTATAATAATTTTCACAGATTACTTTTAGCGTATTAATACTTTTATTGGGAGGCCCTTTTATGTCTTATAGAATTAAATTAAAAAGAATGGACTAATTTTAAAGGATGAACGAAAGACAACATTTTCATAAAAACATGGGTCACAACGACAGACGAAATAAGAAAAGGAGCATTCCCATTCAATGGTTACTTGCGGTACGTACCTACCTTGCAATTTAGTTTTTTTTTGTATGTATCTTACAGTGAGGCAAAAAATATTTTACACGGATGCTATAGTTCTGCACTATCTAAATCTACACTAATATTATAAAGAGGAAAGATTTGTATTTTTGTATGTTTGTACCGAATACAAATCTAAAACTACTAGCCCGATTTCAAAAAATCTTTCACCGTTAGAATGCTACATTATCCTTGAGTAACATAGGCTATATTTATTACTAGAAAATATTTAGGATCCCTACTAAAACTTCAATAATGTAACCCAAGTTGTTCAAAAATTTGCCATAAATCGTTTATCCCAAAATGTTAAAAAAATTAATGTCCACCCGTTTATGTTTAATATAAAGGTTCAGTTGAAGTCTTTAATTGATTAGTCTTAGTTATTTATTGTGAAACCTTGCATATACTATGGTAAATGTTACATAGTTATTTTCAAGGAGTCCTACACAATTTACCGACGCGAAATAACTACACAGTTATCTATAACTCGATCGGCTAATTATCAGAAATCATTAGTCTATTAACGCAATAACCGTAGCTTCACGCTTGCAATCCTTTTCAGGACAAGCAAAGAGGGTACTGTACCACAATAATTATAGTTCTAGTTTAGATATTCCTGTGGTTTTGTTCGATTGGTAATCGGTAAACGACATTATTTCGTACCTATTAACTATATTATATCACTTTATCTACGAACCTTTGTATGTGGACAAAAGAAAATAAGTTATTGTACATATATCCCCGTACACAAAGGTACTACTTTCAAGTTTCCAAACAAAACTTAACAATGAGCTAAGTTATTCTAAGTTTAGATCATAACTCTGTTCATATGTTTAAGTATTCTTAAAGTTGCAGTAAAGTTACAGTTATTTCCTCTATTAAAAACATAATTGTTAGCCATTTAAACAAAGCTTTCTAATTTTAACATTATAACAAAAGTTCTAAATACATTTGGAAGTTTTCATCTTAATTAGATTAGATAAATGGAAGGTCTCCGTAATCCTGTTTTTGTTTATGTTATTAATTATAGAAATTACTGATTTGTTTGTGTGGAAAATTTTCTAAGATTACAAACATATAGACAGCAATAAAAAAGAAAAACATTAAATATAATAGTTTATTTCTTACTTATTACTTGTAGGTACCAGATTTTCATACAAATTATTCTATAGATATTTTTTGTTCTGCACGCTTTTAATGTACGTGATACGTTGCTGACTTTGTTTCTATTGTATCTTCATCCCACATGTGAATGAGGGCTCGTCGAGATAATCTCGTTATCGCAAGTACATACAGTCCGTGACTCTACTGATTAACTATCTAACTATGTAGATAGACATCTTAGTAAAAATGTGGAACAAAAAATACTTCTCATTGACGTTTTCGCAAAATATGTCATTTAAAAGTTTTCAAAGACTTCTCTCCATAATTTATGGGCGCAATCATTTATATATAACAGTTTCGTTTTTTCCTCTGTAGGGCTACCTCTCGAGCTATTTAGAGCTCTAGCATAGCTGGTGCACCGACGCAAAGTAGCATGTCTGTCTATTTTCTACTGAAAACATTTCGGTGAGTGTGCGCAAGAGCTTCAAGGCTTTATTCTACCCTCCCCCTTTTACTACAGGACAAGTAGAAGGATGGCACATTATCACCCGATCATCGTAGAAATTCCGAAAATTCGTACACAATGATTTGGAACCACGTTCACAGTGGCGTGCATTGCATATAGGCAAACAAGCAGTGCCTACCTCAAAAGGATTACCTAAATGCAACGTAACTCACAGTATACTCTATATTATACAGATATAGTGAACTGTGTATATTATACAGATATCGTAAATTGTGTATATAGATTGCATTTCCGTAATACTTTTGAGGTAGGCACTGCTTATTTGCCTATATGCAATGCACGCCACTGCACGTTCATGATACGTACTGCCCGTGTATGGAACTCCATGCCGTCTTCCGTGTTCCCTGAGAAATACAATCTAGGCCTATTCAAGGCTTGAGTGAATATATGTCTTTGGGATCTAAGTGCTCTATCCTCGGCCACACCATTGCTTACCAGACGAGTAGGTGGCCAAATTAAAATAGATTTTTCATTAAAAAAAAGCCTTTCTCTTTTACGCTATTATTTTCTGTTTAATTATTGTTCAACGGTTACTCACGTGTATTCTTCGGGTTTCATTGGTTATTATTATTTTCTGTACCAACGACCTCAAATATATTATTGACCTATCTTGCCATCTTCTCCACTAATGTTAATAAATTTAAAGTAACCCTCTACTGTGATCGTTATTTATGTAAGCTATACAATGTATTCTGAATTGTTAGAGGTCATTTACCTGCAAAGATTGATGGAGCAAAAAGTGCTGTGCCTGATTTATATGCACCATAACTAGCTATTTCCTTTTGCTCGCCTTAACAAAGGAAGAAATATATTAATACAATATCGATAACAATTGCTTTGTTTTACATAAATTAACCTGGTTTAGTAGAGCTGAATTAATGAGAAATCCATGTGTTTAAAGTGTTTTTGAGGATTACGCCTGTATTAGTAAACTAGTCTCGTTCAGACACTCTGCTCCCGACTTATATCTCTTTTTATCTGTAATTTGTCTATTCGTTTAATTAAAAAAACTAGTTTTTAAGGTATTTAGTCGGTGCGGCTTGTCCGTCGACTTCACTGAACTCATTGTTCTAATTTCGAAGCAAATTAGTTTTAACAGATTATTTAAATACGGATTGATTAGTGTCTAGACGTTCCATAAACATGTCTTTATCGAGTGGGCGGCGAGGGGGGCGTGTACAGTAGCAAGGTCCTTTCATCAGTTTGTAACAAAACCTTGGACCGACGCTATCCTTTTAAATTGGCCGATAATATTGATTTAATTTGTATTGTGTGACTTGTAATGGTTGGTTAATTGTTAGGTTCGAAATATTGTAGTCAAAGACAGGTATTTTTTTAATTATCATGTTGTTCTATTTTTGACTCATGATCATTGACTAATTCCCTGAATTAATAAAATCAGTACTATTTCTTATAAACTTTATTAAAGTTGGTTTGTAAGGGAAAATTTACACGCAAAATTAATGCATTTTATTTTAGTTTCATATATTCAGTATCGTATATTTTGGACGAGAAATAGAAGACTTTTGTTAAGAGAGGCAAAGAAACACCTCACGTCAAGTTAAAATCTGGTTCAAAATTCGTTCAACCTGCACCACAAAGGTATTGTTAAGACATACTCATAACACGAAGTTAACCGTCAGTATTCAAGTCATTACGTCGCAGTTAACACGCGGTTGCTTTGTCCCGGAAAGTCCGACACCGGCAAGGCTTTTGTCACTTTCGGCAAACTCAACCTTGAACGCTTTAAGGTTGGCGCAAGTGATGGCCTAAAGCGACTTGCATTAAAGGTGTCCTTTTTATGATTAATCAATTTATATTTGTTCTTCTCTCTTAAAATTATCTTTTTTTATGTAGGTACAATGTCTGGGCATCGGTACTTAGCAAGCAGTACTTAGCAATTAAAAGTCTTACCTTTCAAATTTAATAATGTAATTTTATAAGGTCCTAATTTATTAGGTAATTTCCTTTTAAGGGGTCAATGTGTAAGTGATAAGGATTCATTTAAGCCATAATTCAAATAATAACAACAATTTTATTTTTTTCTTAATGTTTACCGCTCAATGGGCAGTTTTCGTCTTGCTAGTACTATGTTAATTACAAATAATTTGTCATTTCCATTTAATTCTAAGCTTAGAGAAGGTATTTGACTTATATATTACCCCTTTCAAAGGAAATTACTTTATAAATGAGGACCTTATATACCTTTACGACCAGATATATAGGTATAATTATATGATTCTGCACCCAATGGATAGGTACTACCTACGTGAAATGTGCTACTCTCTATGTATCTCAAGAAAAGGTCGTTTAAACCCTGCTCGCGGTGGTATTCCCCTATTCACAAAAATCTGTATAGTTGGTTTTCAATAGGTTTTAAAAATATATCAGTAATTGATTAAACTATCTGCCGATCGAATCCTGGAAACTGACCCCAATGTTTAATATTGAGCTATAAATAATGAACCGCTTCTCACCCATCGCTTGCATCTGCAATATTATTACATTATACTGAAGAAAGCCAACTGGTTTAGCTTGAAAGCGATCTCAAACTGGTCGACTTTCGCTCAAATACTGACGAATAAACTCCTGTACACATTCGGATGCTTATAGTATATGCTTTATATGTATTGGAAGCTATAGAACTTAATTATATGATTAAAGACATATTTAGTGTTAACGGAAATTGTGGAAAGTTTTCTATAGAGAAGACTAATAAAGTGTTATAGGCTTTTAATTAAAAAACGAAGGGGATTACAGAATCATATCACTTTGGTGGTGATAGATCTATTCTATTCTACGATTATGTACAATAATACCGTTACGCTATCTTTTTTCAATGTTAGCTTTAAGCCGTGTATTCACTACGGGAAAATGTCCCGCGGCATTTGTTGCCAAAAACATTCCGCGAAGTCCTACGATTTCGCGTAACATGTGCAGTGACGTACTGTTTATAGTTTTTATCCCGCTAAGGCGCGTGATATCGCTTGACACTGGGTGACACGACGTGTTTTTGGGGACATGTTGCGGTGCTGTTTGTCCCTTGATACATGGCTTAAAGCTATCACTAGAAAAGGTTCTAGAAACAGTGTTAATATATGTAATTGTTAAATAAAAACACTTATAATTTGAGAGATTGTTAATAGTAACAAAACAGTAGGTATATGTCACGGACGATGAGTCACTAAGTAAAAGAGGTTGTGGTCATATAAGTGTTTTTTGTAGTTATTTACAGCAGATACATTTCGTAAGTTTAGGCGCTTCGCTTTATGGAAAATCTGATCTTCATTTAAATGGATTAGTCAAATAAGGCTTAGAAATATTAACTTGAACCTGTTTACACGTTTGGCATAGTTTAGAAGATTTATGCTACTTATATAATATCTTGGAGCTGTCTTTGGTCTTAGGATAAACAGAGTACTTACACGATAATATCGTCTTATGAGAGGATAGCATCTATTTTGAGAATATTAGCTCGGGTTTAAGTTATGTTTGGTAATCTGGTTTGGCATGAGATTAAGTACTGCCTTGTCGACCTAGTCGTCGCAACCGCGGCTGCTGAGCGTGAAGCTCTGGGTTTTATTCCCGGGTTGGGAAGTGTTATTGGGTTTTTCTGATCAGAAATTCTCAACATCAGCCCGTAGTTTGGAATTGTGAACGGTTGATGGCAATAATCTCACCATCTTTTAATGTGAAATGAAATGTGAAATGTTCGTGTACAATAATACACCTCTGTCCAACCCTTTGGGGATACAGGCGCGATGCCGTATTATGTTATTAAGTTATTGAAACATTTCTATTACTATAAAACAAAGTTTTTTCTAGCTGGATGCCTATATCTTTGTTATAACATAACATAACATAGCATCACGCCTGTATTCCCCGAAGGGGCAGGCAGAGGTGTACACAATTGTACACCCACATTTCACCAATGCTGTTATTAAGTCCCATGTAATAGGTGGTGAGCCTATTGCCATCAACCGGGCACATTCCCAAACTCCGGGCTGCTACTGAGAATTTCCTAACAGAAAAACTCAATAACACTTTGCCCGACCCGGGAATCGAACCCGAGACCTCCTGCTTAGCAGTCGCGCTACGAACCACTAAACCAACGAGGCAGTTAGTATCTTTGTTATGGCAACCCCAAAGTCCCCCAGGAAGCTTGTGAGTTTGAACAACGGAATATAAATGTAGTTTTGCTATTGTAACTTAATATAGAATATAGAGCAGTTTTCACTATTGTGGCTAATAGTGCCAGTTCCGTCCATTGTTTCATGTATAAGCTTCCTTGTATTATCTAATTTCCGTTTTAATTCGTACCTAAATTAAATTTCCGTTGTACTGTATTGGAACATTGTCGATTAACATTTCATCATTTTTAAAGTAACTTATATTATAAGAAATAGTCGAAAATGATCTACATAATTTTTATAAGTAATTTAAAGAGAAAATATAGAATGTTTTCATTTAAAACCAAGTGTGATACCCTTTTAGGACTTGCTTGGGGAACCTAAGTAAGCAAGTTAAGTAATCTGATCTCATCATGAAGAATCTTTCTTGACACTTAAGTATTAGGTTGTCGATGAGGTTCTAGTACCTAATTAGTAAAATAACATAGGTCATCATTTATCAACTGCCTCGTTGATTATTTTCTATTATTTAAAACGTTGTCCTAAATTAGGAGTTTTTCCTGTGCGATGGATGCTCTAATGGTATTCTGAATGCGTTTAATTTCACATGCACAACACCTGGAGCTGGAACAAATACTTAATCTGTAACTCTGTACGCAATAGCTATTTTAAAGACTAAGAAGGTCTTAAAGATAAATATTTGAAAAGCATTAACGCATGCTTATCTTATAAATAAGAAGGTATTTTTATAAGCAAAAGGAATTGAAACATACTAAGCAAAAAATATTGGAACATACGTAGCAATTACCAGCTTATTTTATTATAACCTTGGTGTGTGTTCACTGTAAATAGTTTTTTAACGACCGATACAATAGTGGCTATCGTCGTTTTTTTGTCGACCGTCACAATACGGTTTTTAAATACTTACAAATAATATTACAAAAGCATATAATTAAAACTTATGTAGATTAAAAAAAAAACCGGAAGCAGGTTTCGAACCTGCATCCTGTGACTCCATACTCCAAGTGCTCTGTCAACTAAAGTTCTTGCTAAACTGATTCTTTACTCCATTTTGAATATAACACCATCATCAGCTTCACCATAAGGTGTACTGCATTTTGTCAATGACTAAACTTGTTTGTGCCCCAGTTAGTGGTAATCTTTGCCTACAAGTTATCGGACTAGAAACATTAGGCACTATATTTTAATTAGGTTAAATGTAATCTAATTGTATCAGTCATACAAATGATTGATTACTCAATAGTATATCGTGTGTTATATTAGAAATAAGTCACGAATTAGAATGTATGTGAAGTGTGGACCAATTCTTTAATGTTATTGAACATCAATGTATTATTATGTTATTGTTGGCAATGAATTTATTACCTACCAATGTTTTTTTAGGTTATTGAAAATTAAATTGTGTAGTTTATGTTGATAACAATATTATTTCTATTGTCTGTTAATTAGCGAGCCAACAGACATGATGATTTATAGAATGATTATGATAAAATAATGGCTTCAATACATAAATGTTCAAGATATATCTTTGAAAAGCATTAACGCATGCTTAGCGAACTCTAAATTTATTATATTAAATGGAAAAAGAACAGAGGTCGAGATGGCTTAGTGGTCAGAGCGCCTGGAGTATTCATCCGGGAGGCGCAGGTTCGAATTCTGTTCGCGACCGTATTCTTTTTCCATTTAATATAATAACTTTACATAAATGTTGTTATCTTTATACAACTGTCTCGTTGGTCTAGTGGCCCCAAGTGCGACTGCTGAGCACGGGGTCTCGGGTTCTGGTTGTCAGACTTTTATGCATCTAATTACCCGTAACGGCTATCATAGATCTTAATTTGACAACCAACACTGACGGCTTAACGTGCTCTCCAAGGCACGGAGCGGTCTCGGCGTGAAATTATAGTCACCCATCCACAGACCAACCGCGACAAGCACAGCTTAAATATACTATTAACATTTTATTCTACAAAGTAATGAATCCAAACGTAGATCTAACTGCTTTATCAAGCAACAAAGTATTGTTGATCTAATTGGATCATGTATTTATTTTCTTAGAGCGTATATCTGCACCCGCGCCGCCCACCGGTCAAGTCCGTGTAGCGTGGTGCGCGTTCTACTTACGAAGTGGTGTAAATCATGAGATCTAGAATTATAATTTATATAGATATTCGAATGATATTGTATGGTATTAGTTGTTTCATTAAGATTTAACATAATATCATGCCTGTACTCCTCGAAGGTATAGACAGTACAATAATACACCCACATTTCATTAATATCTTTTTTAAGTCTTCAGTGAGCCTATTGCCATCAAACGCATACAGTGCCTTTTACTGAAAATGTTATATCAGACAAACCTAATATCACTTGCCCGAGAATAAAATGCAGGGATCAGCCCTAGCGACTACTGAACCAAATGGGAACAATACTTTGCAAAGACCGCTCTGTTCTCAATAGATAAAAAAAAACTTCCCCCCACTCTACGAATTTCTCCTGTGTCAGAGATACACAATTGTGCACCCTTATTTCACCAATGCTGTTATTAAGTCCTATGTAATAGGTGATGAGCCTTTTGCCATCAACTGGGCACACTTTCAAACTTTTAACTTACTTCGGGCTACTACTGAGAATTTCTTTACAGAGAAACCCGATAACACTTTCCTCGATCGGAAACCCAGGACCTGATACTCAGCAGTTGCGCTTGGGACCAGCAGTTGAACCATTTCAGCTGAAGTTAATTAATAGCAGTCATTAAGCCAAGTCAGTGGCCTGCGGGCGGACTGAACAAATCTGATACAAGTTTGGCTCCAACCCACTCGAAATAGGAGTAGGTACCGTCTTACTGTTAGTATATTGGGGGCTGCGTTGCCCGCGTCCATAGGACTGCACCCTTAAAAGGAATCCCTAAACGTGGTTCCTGGGTAGTGCAAAACAGGCAACACAACTCTTGCTGGTTACCGCCGGACGAAGCCATGACGTGACCTAGTCGTGTTTCACGATGATGTGTAGGGAGATGGGTCTAGGCAGTTGCATCAACTCTCCAACTATCGTTCTCCCCAAATCTATCCACTCTACTTAGAGTGAATAGATTTCTTCTGGATCTACGTGCTCCATCCTCGGCCACACCGTCGCTTACCATCAGGCGAGTTGGTGGCCAAACGTAGATCCATATTGGTAAAAAAAAAGTAATGTTTCGGGAGTTATCCGGCAAGTACCTTTATAGAGACACTTTAAATAAAATAAGGCATTTAAATATAAATTCAGCAATAAAACTCAGCCATTAAAATCGTCAATATCTTGTCCCATATTGCACTGTCGCAATACTTGCCCAACGCACTTGTTCACACATGCGCGTGCGACTGAAACTTGTCGTGCTAACAACGAGCTTACAATCTCTTAGAGCTATGACTCAGGGCTTAGCTTTGGTAGGTATTGGGTAAGCAGATATAGAGGTAAATCTGGCTTATACAGGCTATGAGGAAGTAAAGGGCTTTTGGAATGAAACTGTTCTAAGTTAATATTGAGATTTATTAAGCATTGTCGTTAACTAATTATATTTTTAATACCTATTGAAATCCTTACATAACATCACGCCTGTATTCCCCAAACGTGTAGGCAGGGATTTACTTAGTTGTACACCCACATTTTACTAACGCTATAGGTGGTAAGTGTCTTGCCATTTCAAATTTGATTTTGGAATTTCCCTACCAAAAACCTAATCTTGACCGACGTGAATCGAACCCAGAACCACGCTCTCGGCAATCGCCCTTGCAATGATAGTTAAGGAAGGAGGGAAAAGTTAATGAAAGCTGTGATAGGTGCAGTAACTGTGTCACAGGAAGGAAAGTTGATAAGATTATGACTTATGTTTAACTAATTACCAGATATTGTAAAATGTTACATAAAAAACACCGTATACCTTCTGGCAGAAATAGTAAATGATCACCAAAATTAAAACACCATTTTAAAGTGAAATCATTACCAAAATATTTTATTTTGCTATCCAGTTAAAGTAAATTACTTCAAACGAATTATGACAGCATGCTCGCCTCCTCTTAAACACTGCGACTGTAAAAGATTAGTTTTTTCTTGTAGTGTCATAGTTCGGTCATAGTTCTAACATAACTCAACCCATATTAAATAGAGGTTTATTTAGGCAGTAATAGCGCAATAATATTTGGTGATAATCTACTACATTCGGTGTTTGAATACATTTTGAAGTGCAGTCCTCAACAGCTAGACACATTGTAACTTTAGACTGTCTTTTATTGGTACATGTTTAGTTTTTTGGTGTTTAGTATACTTTTTGGTAAGGGAGCTTAGGGTTATAAAGTATTTTTGGTGGTTATTATATTTAATCCCTAAGAAAATTATGTTTCATATTATCTTAGACTACCTATACCACGCGGTATAGGTAGTCTAAGATTTTTTTCAGGTGCTCATTATTGTACCTTATAACTTTCTTCTAAAATAGGCTATAAAATTAAAAATATTTAATTAAAAAAATTTATTTAATATAAATAAAAAAAGATTTTTTCAAATCCAGCTGGTAATGTCAGAGATTAGCACATTCAAACAAAAATAACAAATAAACTATTTGTCTTTATTATATTAACTATAGATATCGTGTTACATAAATAATCTCTAGTTAATATTCTAAGGAGAAGAATTGTCTCTCTTTTTTTCTTCCTGCTTGATATTCTTCTTCGTTCATTCTTACTCATATTTTTGTCAGGCATAGAACTCCATCGCTGACGTTAATAAATTATTTATAGTAGACAGCGCGGTTGGCGCAGTGGTCGAGAGACCGACTGCTGCACTGCGTGTCGCAGGTTCGATTCATGCACGGAGCAAATATTTGTACGATCTTTAGATAATTGCTCCGGGTCTGGGTCGGTGTGTGCATGTGAGATTATATGTCTGTAAACGCACCCACGATACAGGAAGAAATTCCTAGTGTACGGCAACGTTTTTTTTTTTAAAAAAAATACAAAAAAAAACCTATTAATTAGAAACGGTGTTCCAATAACATATACTGGGGATTGGAGATAGTAGTTGTATTTACCACTGCCCCGACTCATACTCATCCCTGGATGAGTGTAGCTCTTAGAATTTAGTTAGCCGTCAGTTAAGTGAACGTATACACAGTCTTAAATGGAACTCCTTTTAGTCTTTCGTGTTTCCTGAGAAATACATTCTAGGCATATTCAAGGCTAGAGTGAGTAGATTTCTTCTTAATCTACGTGCTCTATCCTCGGTCATACCGTCGCTTACCATCTGGTGAGTTAGTAACCACACGTAAACCCATATTTGATAAGAAAGATAAATAAATAAAGTTCTGAATGAATAATGAACACACCTACTTTAAACTTCAAGCCACACTCCATTTCACTTAACCTCCAGTTAAACGAAAGTACATATAAACCACGCCGGCAAGCCACGTTGCTCCCGGCTTTCGTCCATAACTTACAGGCCTTGACACCGGTTGTCAAACAACTTGCACTTAAGTGCAAATTTACTTATTGTATTATATTGGTTGTATTGTGCATGAAGGTGCCGATTCTCTTACGCACTAACTTAACCGAAATTAGATTCAGTTGCACCAACTTAACAGATTCCCTCCGAAGCAGACATAATAGTTGAACAATCGATATATCATCATATGTGATTCATTGAACAGGGAAAGGGCTAACTGTAACCATCACGGACGTATTATTCTAACAGACTTTACATGAAAAAACTGTGAAATTAACAAAGTAATACAACGGTTCCGCTTATAGTTCAGTTGATGTAACTGCGTTTTTTACTAATAGTCAATGTAAGAGAGACTTGACAAATTAAACTGTCAAGCTAGACTAATATAGCTACCTACCTAAGTAAGCAATTACTTTTAAATATATAACGTGCCTTTGTTTCGTCTCGCTATCTCTTTCTTTCTCTCTTATACTCCGTTAGTTGTCTTCTTCTTTCGTGTGTTTAGATGGTGTCAAAATTCAAGCCACTCTTCGGCCGCTGACTTGGTTTTTAACTTATTGACAAAATATTTTTAATATTAGCTGCTGCCTGTGACTTCTTCTGCGTGAAGAAAGGTTGCCTACATTCTTCTCCATGGTCCAATTTCTATACCAAATTTCATCCAAATCCGTTCATCTATTCGCGTATTTGAGTCGTAAACACAATAGTAGGATTAGCAATAGGTATTCAAAGTTTGGTTAAGTCAGCGTGCAAGAGAATCGGCACCAATACCTTAATCTTTATTGCTTAATACTCGGGTTTAACGTCCTGTGAGGGAGACCTCGAAGAGTGGAATTTTATATTAAACTAGATCGAATTGTTGCTAACTTGATTTTTTTTTGGACTGATTTGGATTATTTTAATTGGGCCTTTTCAACTGGTTTTAACTTTTATCTCGGGAATTCGACCGATACTTGGTGGAATTGAAAAGCAATTTCATTAATTAATTAAAATCCATGTTATAGTACATTTTTAAGTTAGTGTGTACCATTAATGTGACCTTATGCCCGAAAACATAAATAGAGGAGATATACATGTATGCAAACACGACTGGTTTCTATTGGCGTTGGCAGAAGCGATTGATTACAAGTTTATACGATTTTGATTACAAGTTTCTACGATTTTTATTACAAGTTTCTACGATTTTAAGACACCAAGATGATATTTAGGTGTAAATTTTCTCCGCTTATTTGAAATTAAAGGCCCAATACATATCGATATTAAGACTACAAAGAAACAGTACGCTGACATAATAAAATGGTAACCCAACCTCGCTCTTGGCTATATATTCAGCCATTCATACATAAAAGAAACAACAAAAACACATTAAACGGTATCAAGACTATTAAGTGACATTACAAGTGTTACACTTACTTCTGATTAATCACTCGTTAGTTAGAACAAAAGCGGCGCGTGCGCATGCGGGAGAGGACGAGGGGGAGAGGGGAAAGGCAAGCAAGGTGATTACGTGAAGTTCAATATTAAGCTTAAGAATCAGGTTTTTAATTTAGTTAGACGTTTGTCGGAACGTTTGTTGAGCGGGGTGCTTTGCAAATAATAATGATTGACTGCCTCGTTGGTCTTGTGATGCGTGAAGCGTGACTGCTGAGCATGAGGTATCCGGTTCGATTCCCAGGTCAGGAAACGTGTTATTGAGTTTTTCTGTTAGGAAATTCTGACAGAAAACCTCAATAACACTTTTCAGGCAGCCCGGAGCATACAATTGCGCCCGGTAGACAGATTACTATCTACCGGGCGCAATTGTATGCTCCGGGCTCATCAT
Organism: Xylocampa areola; assembly: GCA_935421205.1. Lineage (NCBI taxonomy): Eukaryota > Metazoa > Arthropoda > Insecta > Lepidoptera > Noctuidae > Xylocampa > Xylocampa areola. The sequence continues at coordinate 18,363,721 of OW285204.1, forward strand.
TAATACATATCAATACATGGGACTTAACAGCATTTGTGAAATGTGGGGGAATACAGGCGTGATGCTATCTTATAATAGTATGACTCATTTTAGAAATATATAAATCGGTCCTATATTGCACCGGCTGTGGTCTCGGGCAGGGTCTGCCCGTGACCACGGCACGGTGCAATTCGGTCGAAACGTCGGGAAACAAAAAAGGTATCGTAAAAGCCTTCTATATAAAATATCGCGATATAGACCCGATTTATATATTTGTAAAAAGTATGTCTCAATTCAATTTTATTCAAACACAGAATTTCTGTGTAGTTTCGGTTCCGGCTGTACGCGCACTCGCAAGCTTTTGTAACTCAATACTAATAAAAAATGTTGTCATTTAAATACCGAATAAGTTTTGTAACATGATATAGGCACTTTTTATAAGTTATGTAAGTGTAAAAATTTAGTTATATTAAAACTATGCGGGACGTGAGAAGATACAGAAATAAATAAAATTGAAGTGTCTGTTTGTAATGTCAAAATAATAGTATTTTTTTAAGCTCATACAGTTACGACGCCAAGCGTACATCAGTTTTTAAAAATGTTGTCTAAATGTCTGTTTGTTGTGGCTCGTTGGTCTAATGGTCGCAAGCGCGGCTGCTGAGCGTGAGATCCTGGGTTCGATTCCCAGGTCAGGCAAAGTGTTATTGGGTTTTTTCTATTAGGAAATTCTGTGTAGCAGTCCGGAGTTAGGAAGTTGGTGGTGTGACGCCCCCGTGCTTTGGAGAGCACGTAAAGCCGTCAGTCCTGCGCCTGATCTCTCTCCAGTCGTGTCGGATTGCCTTAACAAAATATGGGTGTACATAATTATAGCAGTACTTACATCTCTACCATGAAATTTATATTTCGAGACAGACGGGGGTTTGATCCCCAAAGACCAGGCCTTTTGAAGGTTTCCCCCCGAAAACAAAAAAGGTATATTTAGTCTTCCTACTGAATCATATCTAAGTTAAGCGAGTATCCTTAGCAACGGTTACATGCGATATAATTTACATTAAATCATCATCATCACCCTGCCCTTATTCCAATTTATTTGGGGTCGCCACAGCATATATCTGTTGACTATTATATCTAAATTAACTTACATTAATTATCACTGTAAATAATAAGTCATTTATGTTTAATTAAAGTTAAAATCGTGAGTCAGAAACTTAATACTTCGTTTCGCGTCATAAGTTCTATTCGGTGTCACTTAGTGGCCAGTATTATAACATATTAGTTGTATAATGATCAGTAAGTCTAATTCTAACAAATCAAATACACAGTCACGTCTGTTTACATTACAGTAGACAGAGAATATGATTTCCAACTGCTATTACTACATGTCTTAGGTTTTCGCGATCACTACACATTATAATAAAATAACTTTTAACCGGATTAATCGCGTGACCTTCTGCAACCACGAAAACCAATAATACACGCGATTAATCCGGTTAAAAGTTGTTTTATTATAATGCTTCTACTACACATCATCTATGTTCACTAGTACAGATGAAGCTTAGAAGCGCATGCGTAGCGGACTATTAAGTTATACATTGTTGTGGAAAGAAAAATATGGTTGTGAGCAAGATTCGAATCTTTGTCTCCAGGATAAATTTTCCAGGCCCTCTGACCAATAAGCATTTTGAGCGGAGAGAAGAAAGAGGCGCAGGTTCAAATCTTGCTCAAGACCGTATTTTTATTCCATAATTATTTTTAACTTAATTAACTAAATTGCTCGTGTTGCTCCACACAATTTATATTCAAAGCCATAAGTATACTCGCGAAATTACAAAGTTATATCTGTGCCCAACAACAGAATATTTCTATTGTGTTTAGTATTGGTCAGCTAACAGGATAGCTTTTCTATAAAAACAAAGCAAAGCAACCCAGTTAAAGAGGAAAAATCTGCGGTTGAACATTTCTGGAAGTGCCTGAATAATGTGGAAGTTTGATAAACGAATTTCATTTCTATTAACACATCTTATAAATACATAAACAGTCAACATTTTTGATAATTTTAATACTGTATGAGTTATTTGATTATGAAGCACTTTGCCCATATCACAGATCCTATAATCCATGCCTAGATAGTGCCGTACCATTCGCTTTATTTTGTGATTTTCAATGAGCAAATCAAACGGTCGCCGCCCTTATACGAGTTATTGTTCCATTATAATCAGATCTGAATAGATCTGGTTACAAACAGATATTGACCTTGTTTCGGTTAAGCGGTGTTTACATTTGGTAATTAATAGTTGTATTGTTTCTTGTAGTGACCATTAGATTTATTGCAGCGTAGTGATAGTCTGAAGATGCCTCAATGAAGGTAGGTACCAAAACATCAGAGGATAAAGTCTACTTAGGTAAAATTCGTAGTGTGTAATTGTCTAAATCCAAATGCGAAAATGTTGTACATGTCAAATGCATTTTTTTATTTAAATGGACTAGTTTATATACATTTTTGCAATACCTATACTTGGCGCACGGGTACAAAAACTAGGTCGCTTTTTGGTGGTTTAGAAACCTATTTTGTAGGTCGATTAGTGGCATACTCAGGTAGGTATGTCAATAGTAGCAATTGGATTTTTTTGTACCTTAATAACATACAACATATGTGTTTATATTTATATATTTATTGTTTTTTTTTTGTTCTTTAAATAGCCACTATTATGTAAACCAATCCTAAAATGAACTACTATGTATTGTCATATAGACCTATTGTATCGAGTGGTGTAATGTTAAAGATTTCGTCGTGACCACTGCCTGGCAAGCTCGAAGGCCGTTGATAGAATTTTTTGTGAAAATAACCATATTAGGACATTGTCGTAGAAAAATCAAATTATTAAGCAGGTTATTGGTGTATTTTGATTTCCTATTTAATCCAAGATAGAAGAAGATAATATCCAAGATGGTAATTGATTAAATTACTTATTCTAAAAGATAGGTTTTTGTGAAGTTTTCACTGTAAAGATTATTTCATAACAAAGAGGATTGACAAAAGGGATAGGAGATCTATATCCAGCCATGTATTGATACGGGGTGATGATGAAAACCTTTTATATTATATATATGAATAAAAAAATAATATAATCCATCTATTCAGAGGAGATTATAGATTTATTTCTCCAAGTTTTTTAGCTTTAAACAAGACATCTCAGTTTTTTTTATATATAATAACTTTAGAGTTCGCTAAGCATCCGTTAATGCTTTTCAAAGATTTATCTTTAATTAACAGTGTAAATTGAATTCGATGGCACGATTGGCAAATGGTCGAGAGATCGGCTTATGCGCAGCGGGATATATGTAGTTTGATATAGAGATAAATATTCCGATCCTCAGTGTGTGTGCATGTGAGGAGGAGATATTACAGAATAAATAACAATATAAGTCAAAATATAAAAAAAACAATAAGCTATTTTTGAAATTAATTGAGATATAATATATTATGCCTCTGCTTACACTTTATACAATAAAAGCGTAATTCTTTGCATGTAATTCTGAATTGCGCCGATAGATACAACCCCGATAGTGACACTTGTTACGTAGCACGAACTACCGACACGACTTCGATACAAATCCATTGAGTTCCAAGTCATTATTGTTACTAATTACCTGACTGCCTCGTTGGTCTAATGGTCGCAAGCGCGGCTGCTGAGCATGAAGTCCTGGGTTGGATTCCCAGATTGGGCAAAGTGTTATTGGATTTTCAGTTAGGAAATTCTCAGTAGCAGCCCGGAGTTAGGAAGTTGGCTGTTACGTTTTGTCCGAAGTGAAGAATGGAGGGGTCCATTCTTCACTTCGGACAAAACGTAACGCCGACGGCTCTGCACCTGATCTCTTTCAGGACGTGTCGGATTACCGTTCAATCGGACTATGAGAGTGAAGGAAAAAGAAGAGCGCTGTGTTTACGCATACACTTGTCGACTATAATATCTCTTGCGTACTTGGCTAACATCCGTGGAGATAGGCCGCCGTAACCGAAATACGGTCGTGATGATTATTTAAATTAGATTAGAAAGAGCTAATGCAAGTCATTGACCCTTGGGTAAAACCTAGAGAGAATATGCCATAAAACATTCATGAATTAATTTAATAAAGTACGTATAATTATACTATTCACAAATAATACCTGCATAATTATTAATGACAGCATTAACCTTACCAACTGAACGTTATTAACTAAAGCGATATGTTATTCCACACGTGTGTTCACATGGTCCAAATAGGGCCACGCGGATAGGGCTATATGTACCACCTCTCACTTTAAATACAGGTTGTAGAATTTTCATATGATATTTATCTTTTTGGTCGTGTCTTTATGCCTATCCCTTTGGGGAGACAGGCGTGATGTTATGTTATGTACTAGCTGCTTGAGTAAATTCTGATAATGTTTTTCAAAGTCATAGGTATATACTTTTTATGATACTCTTAGACATCACAAATTACGGTGAAAAAAAAAAAAAATGGGAGTTAAAATTTTTTCAGCATAGTCTTAAATTGCTACTTTATTTGTTTGTTTTTCTTTAGTGAGTAGGATCTTGTTTTTTCTTTAGTAAGTTTTTTTATTTAAATTTTTATTCCTTGGCACCCTATTATGGGACCGAAATAAATATTTTTCTTTCTTTCTTTCTTTAAATCGTCAACCTGTAGTGAGCTTGTGGTGCATTCTCATTGTCACATGAGAAGGACCGCTTGGCCATGTTGTTTATCTAGGGCAAAATAGCCCACAGATTGATTAAGCTGGTATGTTACTAGCACCTGTTTTTTAGTTTTATTGGACTCCATTATTACAGAATCTTTTGTGATTTTAAAGCTTTATAAATACTTGAGGAAAAAGAAATCAAAGCAACAGTTTTTCAGTATGAAAAACATTGTCATATAAAAAAAATCATAACAATTAAAGATAAATTTTTGAAAAGCATGCTTAGCGAACTCTAAAGTTAAGTTAAAGTTAACTCTTAAGTTAAAGTTAGTATATCCGGGAGGCGCAGGTTCGAATCCTGCTCGCGACCGTATTCTCTTTTCTATTTAATATTATAACTTTAAAATCATAAAAAGCATTTAGTTTAACAAAACAGCCTGTATACTGTATATGCTAGTAGCATAGGACACTGATAATGGACGCTAATATGTTATCGCAGATATCTTATCGGGTCGGGCGTTTCTAGTTTGTATTTTGACGCAAATGATCGACTGAACTGTTATATCTAAAATCAACTGCTATTTTGTAGCTAAACTGCAGTAGGTATGTAAATATTAATGTATATATAACTGTCTAATTGGCCTCGTGTAGCATTCGACCAGTGCACGCCGTAATAGCGGCAGCAAGGCCCGTAATGGAAGAGAGGATGGGTAGACGAAATAGCATAATTTTTGTGGAAAGATGTCGCCAACATGTGACGTTTAAAATGTGGGAATAGAGTTCGGAGTAGTGAGCAGAGGTCGGGATGGCTTAGCTGGCAAAGCACTTGGAGTATTTATCCGAGACGCGCAGGTTCAAATTCTGCTCACAACCGTGAGCAGTCTTTCCACAAATAAAATTCGTTAGATGAAACAGCGTCCTCAGAGATATTTTAGTATACAAGTGTATGCGCAAACGGGTGCCTTATCTCTTCCTTCACTCTCATAGTCTGATGGGACGGCAATCCCACACGACCAGAGAGAAATGAGCTGCAATGCTCTCCGAAGCACGGGGATGGCCCACCGCCAACTTCCTAACTCCGGGCTGCTACTGAAAATTTCCTACCAGTAAAACTGCCCGACTCAGTAACCGAACCCAGAACCTCACGCTCAGCAGCCACGCTTGTGGCCAATAGGCAACGAGGCAGTCAGAATGTTATACACGTACACCTTCTTAACTATAACTACGTAATACAATGTTAATAAATGTAGGTACCATTTAAATATCTCATCATCACGACGCTCAGAATTATCCCACTGCGCGTGCGTAGGAGAAAACGACTGGAGATAAATAATGACAGCTATCCATTTTCTCTCGGATGATTCTTTCAAATTGCGCAGTAAAGCGAGCCGCTTTTACAAGTTGTAACGTTTCATTTGTATTTTCATTACATTGTGTACCTACCTAGGTATTTAAAAGATAACAGTGAAGGCTGAGGATAGAGGACATAAGCTTGTCCAATGTTCATAAAAGCAACAAAAAAGTTTCCTGTAGTGAATTATTAATAATAATATTTGAAATTTTAACAATGCCCAAAAAAATAAAAAAAATATTTTTTGTGTTCATATATTATTAAAAAAACATATATAGTGGCTTTAGTACCTACACAAAAATGTGTGAATTAAAAATGAAATGATGTGATGTTTTTTGATATGGCAAAAATTATAAAAGGCACGCCCTTTTATAATTTTTTAATTTATGTAATTTTATTGAGTAGTTGGTGGTAGTCGCAATTTTCATCGCTTGCGTATGTGAATATATTTGCGGGCGGGTGGAGTACAGGGAATGCGTGACTACCCTCAATATTGTGGAAATAGCTAGATGATTTATGTTTTAGGATTCTTGAGATTGTACAACCTTAATGTTGATTCCGCTTTTCTAATAGGTTTGCAAAGGACTTAGCATACCTGAAAATACCTCAACAACCAAATTCTGGCCATAAGCCTTGATTATTACATGAAAAGCAGTCGATTAACGTACTCATAAACTTTATTGGCTCCATTGGTCAAAAGCATGGCATGACATAATTTGTGCCTTAGCCAAAACTCAGCAAGACATTCAGATCTAAAGTCTACCGATCTACAGCATTATATATAACAAACTAACATAACTTCACTGTATTTTATATATGTAAGCAGTGATAGCCTAGTGGTATGACCGTTGTACTGACAAGTCAAATGTCGCAAGTTCTAATCCAAGGCGACCACCACTGTCTTTTCGAAGTCATGTATTATAAACTAATTATCACTTGCTTACAACGGTGAAGGAAAACATCGTGAAGAAACCAGCACACCTGAGATATCTTCTCGATGGTGTGTAAAGCCATGTCCGAGGCCTACGGGTGGTTTAAACTCTGACACTAGGTTGTTCTTCAACTACACGATAAGAAGATGACTGTATTTATAATAGACTAACTGTGCCCCGCGGTTTCACCCACCACGTCAAAAACTTTTCCGAACGATAAAAAAAACTTATGTAAAAACCTTGTCCTGACAGTGACGAACAATTACAAATTATTATACACTTTGGTGCAGTCGTTCTCAAGTTATGGCGTGACCACGGGAAATAGGGATTTATTTTTATATATACAAGCTGTGGTTCTAGACAGTGGCCAAATTGAAGGAGGTGGATCTATAGGTGTAACTGATTAAAAAACAATTAAAAAAAGTATACCTTAGAAAATCTAACTAATTTCGCAGTTTTACTGTTTTTTGCGTTTACGTCGTGTCATAGCCATCGCCACGTCGCGCGCAGTAGGTACAAGGACGGCACCGCGTGCCGACAAAGGCCGTACACGTTGACCTCTTAGCTATTATTGTTTTAATTATTTTTATACAACATATAACTTGTCGCTGTATATGTTCCTACAATATGGCCACTGTTCAAAACCACAGCCTGTATAAGATATGTTTTCACGCAGATATGTTCTTTCTTTAGTGTGGAATATCCATTACGGACTTTGTGCTTCTCCTATCGACTACAAATCTCACGACATATCGATAACCCTTTCCGGAATCCCAAGAACGGAGCTGCAACCACCGCAACATCTTCCCAAATACTTAAATCCAGCATGTCTATTATTAATCAATTCGTGTGTGAAATGTTTCGTTGTTCGTAACGTGTTTGTTATAAAAGAATAATTGATGACCGTGTGAGAACTAGTTGATACAAGTTGTAGGCTTTTAGAACATTAAGACTAGATTATCTGAATCAAGAGTTGAGCATTCAACATGGTTTTAGTCAATTTATTTGTGTTATACTAAACAAAGCGTACCTAATGTGTGTTGTAACTGTAATCACAAAATATGTCATATTGTGGAATACACCATGATCGATGGCGTATGATAGAAACACGTGTTTTAGTAACGATAGTTGTTTACATTATAAAATATTATAAAAACTTATAAATTTGCTTCTCAAATAAATAGAGCATATTTATAGATAGAAGTATTTATCCGGGAGTCAATGTGTATTGTTTCCTTTAGGAATATATTTGCTTCAAGCGTGCATAGATCGTGATATCCATTAAAATGCATCGTTTGTATTGCGTTTGTATCTCTTTTTTTAGTACGAGTCGGTTCATATCGGAATCTAAGTAACCAGTTATGTCACATGAAATAACTGAATCATTCGTTCCGATGACCGGCTCCCAGCCGTCCAGTATTGTTCAAATGCACCGCACTTTCTTTGTGTTCATAGATTCAAGATTTCATAATGCATTGTTACAGATGGCACTTTCCTTTTCAGTGGCACTCATTAAGTGTTACGTGTGTAATTGATAGCCCTACTTTCTCTCGTTATCTTAATGATTTTCTTTTGATGTTTTTGAAGATTATTTTTATAAAATTCGCCGTTGTATTTTGTGTGTTGTTCCTGGAGGATCTAAAAAAGAAAGAAAAACGGATGTAACCTTGCCTTGTCATAAGTGAAGCATAGATTACGCACCCAACCACGCAGCGTACTGGCGCGGAGTGGAAGAGTTTTAAGTATTTGTATGTGTTTAGCTCGTGTATGACAAGCGAAATTGGATGACTATTTTTTCAGGTCCGTGGTTGTACATACGTATTTTTTTAACCATTGTAATTTCTACTGTATTTTAATCTTACAGCGTTAGGTTAAAGTAATTGTAAGAGAATTATCTTATGACATAACCAGCTCATATCTCTCCCACTGCACGGTTAGGGCCTCTTCTCATACAGCGAAGGTATGATTATTGATGAGAAATATGTATTAAAAAACCTTATTTGTAATTTTCAGGTGGAAGGTGCGTCGAGAAGTAGCAGAAGGTTGCCGGTACCATCAGCTCCAGACGGCAATAGTGTAACCAGCTCTGGTCAGTCAGATACCGTGCCGCCTACATTCAGGCCTAGGAGCAGTAGGAGACGAGAAGAAACTCCCCCAAGAGATGTCGTCCGAACCAGGACGAGAACTAGGCCAGAGGTTGTTCCAACCCCTGAACAGCCTCAAACTCCCAGTGCAAACAACGAACGATTCGATTCGAGAAGAACTCGAACGCGCAGTCAACCAGCTAATAATGAATCTAACAAGGATGCTTCACTAACAAGAGAATCTGTCCCGCGAACCAGGTCAAGAGGTAGTAGTAGACATTCTTCATCAACTACTCCATCTACTCAAGCAGACTTTACTTCTCCAACGATAGATGAAAGCAGACTCGATGTAATCAATTCTAACCTAGATGATATAACAAAAATCCCAAAAGAGGACACCGCTACAACGCACTTCAGACGCCGAAGTTCTATAGTTCAAACTACTGAAAGTGTGGCACCAAGGAGACAGCGTGGACGTGTAAATGTTCGTGGCAATGCCAGATCATTAGATCTTGCCGTATCAGGAACAACCAACTCTTTATCTCTAGCCGAAAAAGCGCCTACAACGGCTAGAACTGCCGCTGATTTAAGGGACTCTAAGAAATTGAGATATAAAACGCGGCCCTCAGAAACTGATACTAATTTAACAGGTGAAGGACTCATTACAGCTAATGAAGTCATTAAGTCTAGTCAGAACAAAGAGAGTATTGCTAGTCAAGCAGAAACCCAAACTGTTGCCCCAACCATCGTTGAAACTATTGTCCATCAGAGTACGGAGCCAAACAAAGCGAAGACTACAACGTTAAAAGTAACAAAAGTTGTAAGGCGTCCTGTAGGCAGAGGGAAGTTGAACTTGAGGCCGACAGCGTCTTTGTCAAAACCGCATTTTGCTGATGAAATAGCCGATGATGATAATTATCCAGCAAGTTTCAAGGCTTTAATACAAGCTAAGAATGCATCGGTGAGTAAAGATTTTATGAGCTGAAAGTCAAGCTTGTTAACTATTGTCGAATTAATTGTTAATTACATTATAAATAAAACCAGATCACAAATAGCATATCCTTTGTCGTAAGAATTAAATATGTACTCTGTGATCACTTTACTAATAGACTTGACCTTCCACCATATTGTGACGTTGATAATAATAAAAATTGTTTCAATTAAGTTTAAAACGCATCAAAACTTTGATAAGTTTTGATTGGTTTATTTATATCATAATTTAAACTGTTTAATGTAATTAATAGTACGATTTTGTCAAATAAAGAGGAAAAGAAATTGATAATAAATAATGACTGCCTCGTTGATCTAGTGGTCCAAAACGCGATTGTTGAGCTTGACGTCCCGGGTTCAATTCCCGGGTCGGGCAGTGTTATTGAGTTTTTCTGTTAGGTTAGGTTAAATTCTCAGTAGCAGCCCGGAGTTTGGATTTGCGCTCAGTAGATGCCAATAGGCTCACCACCTATTACATGGGACTTAATAACAACATTGGTGTGGGTGTACAAGTGTATTCCTCTGATTGAATTGAATTAATAATAATTTTCCTTGGAAATCGTATTTTTCAAGTGACAATTGAAAGAGAGAGAGAGTGATAAGACGTTCCTATTTATAACATGACCGCAGTAGGTATATAAAAATATGACGATTGAAGCGCATTTTTTATATATGTCGCAGATCAGAGATTCAGCTGGATTGCCATTGCGAAACGTTTATCAAAACTGTTACCCACGTTTAGACGTAATGCAGAATGACATATCCACAGTGGGACAGATTTGTTTATTATATAGGGTATATTAAATGGATATACACCGCTCAAGCAAAAAAAAAGATACTGTATTCTGATTGTCATTCCGTGGCTGGGACGACGGAGCCCCGCTTGGTGGGGCTCCTACTTTTGTGTCTGTAAGGTCAGAAAAAACCAAAACATGAAGAGGATGACGGGGGTAGTTCGCTCGCTACGCTCGCTCACTAGCCCCTGTTATCCTCTTCGAACCTAACCTGTCCGTGTCAGGGTACACGAAACTCACGAGCTCGCTTCGCTCGCTCATGGATCAATTTAATTTTGTTTTCTTTCATAATCCCGATATATGGTCGACTATTGTAGTGGTTTAGTGTTTACGTCATTCAAAATTTTCATCTTCTTTTTGCTATTGACCTAAAAGTAAAATAAAGATAAGTTATTTTTGTTCAAAGACGTACAGAGCCATATGCGACAAAATTTCAAACTAAAATCAACAATCTGACAGTTCATTTCACACTTTTTTACATAATCTTTGATTGTTATCGCGCTGCATTGATAAACGCAAAACGTTTATACAATTCTGCGTGTTATAGTTTAGTAATTATGTAAAACCCACTAAACATCGTTCAGCTGTCTAACAGTTTTGTATAACAGCGGATTCTACAATCCATCTGCGACATATATACAAACAAATGCGCTTCATTTCGTCATATTTTTTGTTATGCATACATACATAATAATAACTAAGATGAATATATAGGATAAGCTTTATTGTACACCATCAGATTGTCATTTATAAAAAATATATTAATAATTAAGGGTACAACGATTTTGTATCGCTAATGTTATATTTATATGAAAACTTATGTTTTATTCATGTATGTTGTCCATGTACATGAACTCAATAATCATTTTCAGACACAGGCGAGCTCTCCAACCACCGAGAGTTTGTCACTGAAAGCATCACAAAAAGTTTACAAAACTTATTCCGCATCATCACAGTCAACACAAACTGGGCCTGGCACAAATAAAATTTCAAGGGTAAAATACAATTTGGGTACTCAATGGGGAATTTAATATATTGGAATATTTCTGGATATCTAATACCTCTTCATTATATTCATTAAAAATACATTTTTAATAACTAAAAAAAACGCCTTTAAAATTTTTCCACTGTGCAATAAACATACTTACACATCTTGTAATTTTCTTTTATTCTTTCTTGAAACAATCATTTTATTGAACACACATTTGATCTAATAAAAAATGTGCATAGCTAAGTGGTTTTGTAAAATCAAAAAGGAAATAAAATTCACACGTAGTATATAATTTACAGTTGCGGAACAAACAGGCAGTAGACGAGTCAAAAAACGGAGAAAATAATACATCTGTAACAACTGTAGCGCCTGAAACCTCTAAGCCAAGGAATTCAGAGTACAAGCCTCGTGGAACGTATACTGCTAGAACTAGAAAATCCACTTTATCTCCATCTTTAACGCCTAGCACATCTGCAGGTCAGATTACTGAGAAACCGATATTTAAATACAATCGAAAATTTAAAGCATCTACAACTGAATCACCGAAAACTGATATTAAAAGCAAAACAGTTGAAGATAGGGACCCTTTGAAAAAAGCTTTCGTTCGACCCCCAGTCTATACAAGAAAATTTAAAGGAAAGACTACAAGCAGTCCCGAAGTTTCATCTACTGAGAAGGCTAAAAGTGAAATCTCTGAAAATATTCCGCAAAAAACTATGCTACCACGAACCACTTATTATTCAAGATTGAGAAAAAATCTCAAAAATGAAGTCTCGTCTACAGAGTCTCTTACAGAGGTAAACCCTGGAATTGTGACAAAGAAAGCTGAAGAAACAGTGGAAGCCCCACTTATTTTTGCATTACTAAACAATTCTGAGGATGGAGAAGCTGTTAGAATAGATACGCAACCAGAAAATAAAGATAATCATATGTTTATAATATCAGTCACCAGTAAAGAGTCTCTAGAAAATAATACTAATAACGAAGTTACAAATACAGCAGAAGAATCTGAAAATATGCCTGTTGTGAATATGTCTCCAACAATTTCATCTAGAGTAGACTCTGATAAATACAAGTATCATGCAAATTACAAAGATCAAAACTCAACGAATAACATTGAAAAAGAAAACGTGTCTTCAACTGTGATACCACCAGTTAGAAATCTGCAGACAAGGAAGTATAGACGCAATCGCAACAAACCTAAAGATAATAGTTCAGAAGTTTCTGCAACTACTTCTAAGCCGAGAGAAAGGAATGTAAGAAAATTCAGCGATTCGTTTTCTAAGACAACGGAGGCCTTAACCAATGGGGTAAGTATTTGACACGCTTTTTTTCCTATCGATTTCACTGAAAATATGTTTTATAATTTTCATTGTTATGACAAAACTTTACAGATTACGCCTGAACCAGATAAATCTAAGAGTAGGTTCAGTTCTAAATACAGAGCTTCGTATCTTGATAAACCATTTTACAAACCCACTGTACCTACCATTACACCATCAACTGTAAGTAACGTGATGCAATAATTTACATCGTACTATACTACATTACTTATTCAAAATTACAAACCCCATTACTACCGATTAGAAATATACAGACCCATTATTACAGAAACACAAAGCCCCTTTATCAAATTGGCGTTAAGATGTCCAAACCATATTTTATGTTCATCTTTGCACTTGAATAACCAGCATCATCTACTTGTATCATTTTAGAGTTTTTGCCGATTGAATAGATACAAATATAAAATTTATTTGATGTTATCAAACTGTTTTAATTACATACAATTTACATGTAAGTTTAAGTCAGAAAACACAATCAGCAGCAACTCTATCATTAAACTTAAATATTTTTTAGCATCAATTGGTATGAAACTGGTAATTTTATCATTAATGATGAGAAATTTCTTATTGCTAAAGGCTTGGCTGAAATTCTTCGTCACTGACCACCTGTTGACAAAGTCTGTAGAAGAGCCTGATTGGTTCGAAGGAGACATATACACAACCGAGTCGATGTCAAGACTGAACAACACAACGCCATACTTTCACGAATCATCCATTGAACTGGTTAATGGAATCATATAGTTAACAAACATCATTGTCACGACCATTGCTCATCTCATTCACGGTTCACCCTGTTGTAAATGGATTTGATTTAGTTTTAAAGAGATATAGATTTTAAGGGCATTTATATTTTTGGTAATGTTTAGTTGATACTCGTAGTAATAATATTTGCTAATTTTTATTCAGTGAGTCTCTTTAAAGCAAAATTTTACTTACATCTATAAGTTTCTGCGTGAAGGTGTTCTATTTATCGCACAAATCATGATAGCATTTATCTTGACGCATAAACTTAACAAACTAATGTACGTATCTACATGTAGAATAGCATTCACTAACATACTATTAATATAAGACATTAAATATTGTATACATTTATATCTTGTTTTAATAAATAACATCATCTATGGCTAACTTTCATTTAACACTAACTTCTAAACATACTTTACTATTATCTTAATTCCAAAATATATAAAGAGGCTTTGGTCTTTGCACGAGTTTCTACTCGGAATTTCCATTCCATGTAATAATTTCTTTTTAAAAGTCAACATTTTACACGATACCTTCTATTTTTCTGTTTATATGGGTGAGATTACTTCTTATTTCAGGTAGAGGGAGAAGAGATACAATTAGGGCCAGACCTAAATGCTATTTCATTTACTCAGACACGAAGGCCATTGTACTCAGAAAACTTAAAATTGTCTGAGAGTCTGGTAAAGCCATCACAAGTGATGAATGTTGAGGCATCACACCACTCGCCGTCAGTTACAGTATCTATATTCGATGCTTTAGCTGAAATACTCACGTCCACACCCAGACCACGAATCTCGTCAACAACCGAAGTAACGAAAACACAAAACCTTAATTCTGATGTTAAACAAGTACTCAATGGCGTGAGTAGCAACATTAATGTAAATAGTGTCCAAGTCTTAGCGAGTCAGGACACAGTTATATCGACCAATGCCGATGTAAGCACTACTACTAAATCTGTACAGCTCACTGTTCAAGCCACACCAAATGTGATTAACAGTATTTTGGTCGAGGGAACTGTTACACAGTCACTAAACACAGAAGATAGAACTGTAACTCCTGTGAATACACCCAAAACTCCTATTCCTACTCCCACAACTCCCGTTTCCGCAAGGAGACCATTCGCTATAAGAGTATTATACTCTGATACAGAACAGCCAACAGACAAACCTACGACCGCATCTACACCAACTCAGGGATCGACTGACAGCCCGAAAATGGTATATAACACTGTGTCTGATCTTTTGTTGTCCAATAACAATTTAGTATCTTCTGAACTAACTAGCATGTTGTCGAATAACATAATAAATATAATAGAACATATGGATGAGAATAGTAGATCGAAATTGAGGAGTTTAGATATGTCAAAAGTTTTAAGGAATTTGATCCCTAGAGCTTTAGATGGACTTGCGACTGTACTTGACAATGCTGATTCCATCCCGAACACAACACCTTACAGTTTGGAGGATATTAGGGATACTGCAAATATTGTTATCGATGGAATAGAATCTAATAATACCCTCCAAAGTGTAAGCACTAGCAGAAATGTAAATATCACTGTAGATAATAGAAATGTACCCATTCCTGTTACACAGAACCCTGCAAATGTAAATAGCCCTGTTACACCGGAACTTGTAGAGAGCACAAAGTCTGTATCTAATAGTCAGGTGACGACAGCTGCTACGACTCTAACTACAGGTGCAAGTTCAGAACGACCTAGTTCTGCAGCTTTACCTAACGCGACACCTACCATATTGACAGCTACGTCTCCTGTCTCATCAGAAACAGACCCCGTAAATGTAGATAGCAACAAATCAAGTGACTTTACTAACAAAATTGTTCCTTTACCTTTTGTCACAAACTTCCAAAGTAGCGATTCCACTTCGATTGATTCTGATAATTTACAAAATACTTCATCTACAAGAATGTTGAAATCCTTATCCTTAGTAGCCTCCTCAGTATCACCACCGCGTGATATTGATGATATACAAGATCCTAGCCAGATATCGCGATTACAATTATGGGTACTATCAAAAAAAGCTAGAGTATTGAAGATGA
This sequence comes from Xylocampa areola, assembly GCA_935421205.1. Taxonomy (NCBI): domain Eukaryota; kingdom Metazoa; phylum Arthropoda; class Insecta; order Lepidoptera; family Noctuidae; genus Xylocampa; species Xylocampa areola. Next base: position 18,379,671 of record OW285204.1, read on the forward strand.
TTGAAGACATCATACGACAACACAATGACGAGTTAGCAACAGTACCACCACTGACTGATTTTGTAAGCCCGTCTGGCAATATCAACTTGTCTGAACGTTTAACAAACATTATGAATACCATGATTACTTCGACTGAAACTTCGACGACTCGTGACGTTGAACCTACTTCTCCTATGACTACCCAATCCTTTGTTATCAACCCTCTATCCACCAATGTGCTTGAAACTACTATGAGTGAAAATCCTGAAATTGGTCTTACGACAACGACAGCGTCATCTAATACACTCACAACAGGTGGTATATCATCTGTCACTGAGACCATCACAATATCTTCTCGTTTGGGTTCCACCGAAGCAACCAGTGGCACAACGGGTTCGTCTTCTGTCGCCACAACAGTTACTGCTGAATCTAGTGAAACAATAAACGATATCACAAGTACTACTTCCACACCTACTACGGATACTCAAAAAATTGAAGTATTAAGTCGACTTCAAGAAGGTGCATTTACAACCACAATAGCTGCCAATACTGAAACCATGGAGACTACTACAGCAGCAGCTAACACCGAGACAACGACACAACTGAATGTCGAAACGACCACAGTTGACATAGACACAACTACAGCAGCCGATGTTACAAACAGCAACACTACACAAACAACAGTTAGTACTCTGAGTGTCGGCACACCAACAATTCCGAAAAAAGATTACGTTATATTCGGAATATTACCTAATAATACAGTGGTACGTAAAAATCCTAACGAGGATATATTGGAATCATTAACAGAGGCGAGCCCATATATCGTTTACGGTGTACTACCCAATAACACAGTAATACGTAAATTCCCGAATGGGACTAGAGTGCCACGAGTCATGCAACACATTGACATACTACCAATCAGTCCATGGAGTCTAAGAAATCCATACAGCCCCATCCATAATAATCCGGCCATTGTCAGACCGCAGCCTAACCCCATCCGAGAATCCACTAATACTGTGACATCCACAGACACATCAAATAACGGAAAGGAAAGATTAACCAACGACACTGTAAATAACCAACAAACGATGGTATTGACTTTATGTTATTTAGCTTGAACGCTCCGCTTGGTGCTTTGTATCTCACTTGCAGCCGCAATTTCTCTGGAGCGGACGGCGCATGCGGAACAATCTTCGGGTCTCTTCACAAGCTTTGCATGCCTCTAGCAATAACTAACCGCTTAAAATAACTTCGCCAGGCGGTAACATTTTATTTCGTAATTGCAGATTACTTCATCGGCACTTAATATTAAAAGCAGTAACGGTATAACTACCACAATTATGCCAGAAAAAAGCACTGCCTCGCATGTATTGAGTTTACGCACAACAACAATGCTACCTTCTATTGATGAGATTCTGCTTAATAGTTTATCTTCGGCCGCTAAACAGGAGATGGTCATATCGGAAATGACGAGCTCTACTCGCGAACCAAGAATATTAACACTGGATATTGATCCGGAGGTATAATTATATTATTTATATAGACGTTTCCTTATCTATATATTACTCTTTTATAACAATGGTCACTAATATTCACTATAATCGATCACACAATTTCATATGCAAATGTAACACGTGGTCTCGGTATAATAACGTAGTGTGTTGAATTTTTTTTATTCAGTAAGGTAAGTGGTGACGGCTTGCCTGATTAGATATTTTGCAATATATAGAAAATGCTGATGCCATTTTCACTGATATAATATCAAAATATTAACATGAGTAACAACAATTACAGACACAAGAAATAAGAACGGAAAAGCCAGGGGAAGGTGCGGGAGGTGCTGTATTTAAATTTATACCCATTGATGAGGTTACGGTACAACCCCAAAACTCAAACGTATTGAAACTGGCTTCAACAAAAACCCCACCATCAACAAATTCTGTACAATCTGAGATTCAAACAATGTCAACATCGACAGTGACTGAAATGAGTACGCAGACACCACAAATACAAACACAGGAAACAACAGTAAATGATGCTACAACAACAAGTGTAGGTCCCGAAGTGGCGGTGGTTTCGTCTGCCTTCACTAATGCTCCAGTAACTGTACCTGCTACTACAAACATAGCATTGACTGTACCACCTACCACCATTACGCCTGAACCTACCACAACGCCGGCGCCAACAAGTACTACAGTGGCTACAACACTGACAACACAGGCGCCAACGACAACACTAGCAACAACAACAGTACAATCCACAACGCTTAGCCTTGAAGAGGAGTTAAAGAGATACCAAGAAGATGTGCAACTACTCCAAACGTTACTGCAAGCAACGGGCCGTAATCCAAAAACTTTGAATCTTAATCAAAATCCACTATTACTGGGTGATTTGACTACCACTTTTAGACCAACAACTACCACTTTAAGACCATCCACTACGGTATCAACAACTACTCAAACAAATGACCCAGTGAAGTTGTTGCAGGCGTTATTTACAAATCAAAATAACCCAACAACATCATCTATACCAAACATCGGCGGCAACTTAAGAGTAACAACAGGACAACAAGCAACTACAACATCACGGTCTATAGAAGATGACATTAAACAATTTGAGGAAGATACGAAACTATTGCAAGCGCTTTTAAAAGCAACGGGACAAAATCCTGCCACCCTAAACATACCTTCATTAGATAGTCTAACAACTAATAGAGTTCCTACCACAACACAAACCACTACTCTGCCAACGACTACAGCTAGGCCAACAACAACAACAACAATTCCAACAACAACAACAACAATTCCGACAACAACAACAACTTTACCAACAACAACAACAACTTTACCAACAACAACAACTAGACCATCAACAACACAATCAATTGAAGACAATCTCAAACAATTCCAAGAAGATACAAAACTTTTACAGGCTCTGCTACAGGCGACTGGTCAAAACCCAAGCAATTTGAATATCCCAGACATAACCGGTGTGACTTCAAATGTGAGAATAGCTTCTAATCTTCAAACAACATCGTTAGGTTCAAATCCAACCACCCCGTTGAATGTTAGGCCCGTGTATACAACAACTAATGGGCCAGTGTATAAAACCTTTGCTCCTAGAACTCTTTCGACTACGTTACAGCCTGTGACTGATGTTGGGATATCCACGACTTTCATACCTTTCAACCAAGGGAGACAGCCGACCACAACTGCAAGAAGTGCCCCATCTACACTGACTGGTCGTCGTGCTCCGGGTACTGGCATCACTTCAACTACTGAAATGCCCAGTTCTTCTACCTTCTCAGTCGAAGAAGATTTGGCTTTCTTAAATAATTTGGTTAGTATAATAAACATTAAAAAAGTGTACGACAGCTTTTAAATGATTATTTTAGTGTTTAAATAAAACACTTTTATTATTACTGTGTATGTTTGAGAATTATTATTACATTGTTCATCTTCACTTCCAACTTCCCTTTAAAAAAATTGTTGATTTCACGCTATTACGTCCCGTTCCTATAGGTAACGGAATATATGTATGTAATGACTGAACAGCAGAACTATATAAAGTCCCACATTAAACCGAGTAATTTTTAAAATTTCTTATTTAGCCGTTTTGTTGTTAACAATTAAATTCATTAAAATTAAATCAAACTGTTATGAGAGAAAAAGACAGAGAGAGTGTGTTAGAGACGCAAAACTATAACGGCGATAGAATCGTTTCATTATTTCTACAAACCATCTTTACAACCTACAGATTCATTTATGTATATATTTCTTAAAGAACTTTATATATATACATTTTATTTTTGCTGAACCGGTCTATAAAGAGAAAATTATTCACTATATAATAGCAGTGATAGCCTACAGGTAAGAGCGTTCAATGATATGGATCTAAGGCTGACCCCTGACTTTGTGGAATCATGTGCGTCTTATAAATTAGTTATTGTAAGCCTTACTATAAGAAGAAGAAGAATTAATTTGTTAGTTTTGCTAATGTAGTTATGATATTATACAATTTAGCAAAGTTGAAATTTAACCATGACTAATTTCTGTTTTCAGAAAACTGTATTGAAAACAAACCCTAATAAAGAAGATCCTGAGGCAGCTCTCGCAAACCGTATCATAGCGCTAGCTGTCGAAAGGAGTCTCAATGAGATACAAACAGGCACCGGTGAAACTGTTCGCACAGGCAAAAATATAGCTGTCAGTGGCAACGACTTGATACCTTCCACTAATAGACCAGTTACTACAACTGCAACACCGACAACAACAACAAGTACAACAACAACAACACCACGACCAACAACAACAACACCACGACCAACAACAACAACACAAAGACCAACAACAACTGTCCAAGGACTATCCATTGAAGATGATATCAGACAATTCCAAGAAGACACTAAGTTACTTCAAGCGCTTTTGAAAGCTACAGGACAAGATCCATCTAAACTCAATTTACCCACACTACCCAACCTAAATGTGAGTCCCAAACTACCAAACGGTGTCAATGATGACTTGAATCTGCTCGCAAATCTACTAGCTTCGCCATCACCGCTGAACGAACCTTTCGATCCACTAACGCCGAAGCCTTCTGTTAACATTAATGTTAAGGGAGTCAAAAATACTGTACCTACAACAGCTATACCTTTTGGTGCAAAAATAGCTGTTAAGGACAATCTGAAAAGTGATCAGGATAATGAAAAGTTGTTACAAACTCTAATAACATTACAGGGTGCACAGGAGACTACGACGCAAAGAAGTAAACTCACGATTACAGGTAAAGTTTAACTTGTATATTTATTGAGCATAACAATTAATTCATACGATAAATGACGAATGAAGAAAACAAACTTTAAACTCGACATCCAGAAAGCAGTCTTGTAATGATTATTTTATCTGGATTTATTTTGTAACCATCGTTTATAGAAGATAAATAATAATATATATTTTTAATTTCAGTACAAGTTTTAACACCAGGCTAGGTTGGCTATATATAGGCTAGGCTTTTAACCGATTGCTTTTGTATTATATTTGTTACTAATTATTTAATTTAAAAATTTCCAGGACAATCATCAGATGAGGCCTTACAAAAATTGATTCAAAAGACAAAATCGACGGGAATGGTGTCTGAAGCGACGCAAGCGCCTATATCTTTGAGCACTGAGTACGGGAAGAGTAACGACGCGTTGCTGGCAGCTTTACTGAAGGAGCAAGGGTTCGGCCCTACCACGGCAAGTTCATTGGATGAGCAACTTCGACTCTCTGTTAGTCTAACTTTTCTTACCTCACCTAATACACTGGAAGAAAATTAATTTCTTCAAATTCCATTTTACATTTTAAAATTTTAACTTACCTTACTTCACTGATGCATTCAACTCGTAACTTCACTTCGCTTACCGCACCATTATTTCGATATCTGTCATCTATCTCTTCATATTTTTTCATTGCCTTTATTTCAGTATGTATCTATAATCCATTAGGAACTCTAGAATTAACTGTAACCTCGTAGGCTTTACTCAACCAAGTGGTAGTAACGCCGAAGACAAGGCGGACGACGACGCCACCGCCGCCACCGCCACCGCCAGCACAGCGGAGGCCAGTTTTGGACGGATTGGCCTGGCTCTGGCAGCAGTGGAGGGAGACCGCTCCTGGATCTGGAGGAGCATCAAGACCTAATAGAAGGCCTGAGCCCGCGCCATCAGCCAGACCAGCGCCATCAGCCAGGCCAGCACCATCAATGGCATCGTCACCGACGAGCAACAGGGTCAACTGGTTTGGCTCTGGGCCGTTCGTTGGAAACGCTGACGATAGACCAACAAATAGAGTGGGTTTCGCATCGCTTTTACTTAAATTATGTGATTGGGGATGAGGTGTTGGGTACAGACTTATGATTAAATATGCAGATTAATTAAATATGCAGATTAATTAAATATGCAGATTAATTAAACTAAATTTTTGTTTTAACGTTTTGAGATCTTTTTAGTAACTTGTTCCTATTTAATCTAAGTCTGGCGTTGTATAGATTTTGTATAGTATTGGAGATTAGGTGGGATGTACATACTTAGTGAGACATGAATTAAGATAATTATACGTTTCCCTTAGATTTTCTTTTGTAATTTTTATGTTTTCTTTAGTTAAATTATTTATTAAAACATTGGCTTCATTGGCTTGTACATAATAAACATTGTGCCGTTAAGCAGCGCGTTTTTGTATAATAAATGTTTTTAATTTATGTTTGTGTTTGTATGTGTTGTGTTTAGTGTTAATAATATAAATTACCCATCCAAAATTCACCCCATTCATACACCCGTTGTATATAACAAAAACGTAGCGAAAATTGAGTAGACTTTATTATTGTATTATTTTTACGGTTTGGTAAATGTTAATATTTTAAAAGTTCTCCAATATTGATAAATCTTCGAAAAGCATTAACGCATGCATAGCGAATTCAAAGGCTATAAATTTTTGTGGAAAGGAAAAAATGGTCGCAGGCGCAGGTTCGAATCCTGCTAAAGACCGTATTTTCATTTCCACAAAAACACTCCAATACTCTTAAAATACTCGTACTAAAGTCTAGTTCAATTAATTCCTCATCCCTTGGCAACATTTAACATGCCACACCCCAAAAATATTTCCAAGGGATTTGCTAACATCCACAGTATTGAATAATTATTACCCGAAAACCATGTAAAATATTTCCTGTGTAGTGTTAATAATGATAATATAGACAGTTGACTAAAATATACTATACTTCTTGTAGTATTGTGTAGTGTAGATAATTATAATATACATTGGTAGAAAAGTGATATAAATAAGTGTCTGTGCAGTGTAACATTTTCGTTTGGTGAGTAAATCAATAATTGGTTTCGAATTATTTAACAAAATTTAAATTTATCTAAATTGCAATTTCTAATTCTGCTGGATGCTTGCCTAATAAAAGTACTGATGACTTTAATACCTAACTAAAGTAAACTTTCTGTACACTATACCTAATTGTAAAATTGTATATTTCTATAGATATGACGTCATTTTAATAATTTTGTACAGTGTTACATAGATGATAAATCCATACATAGATATTAGATACTCATAGTTGTAATAGTTTTATGTTCAGCATGATTTTGACTAACCTTTCACTTATCTACACCTTTTTAATACTTCCTTTTTGTATATATATATGTATACTCTTGTAATGTGTACCTATATAATATGTTTACATTTATGTACGGTCCTTCACATTTGTCACTTGCACTTCAATAAATCACAATTCGGTTAAAGTTCACTTACAGTTTTGTATAAAGATTATTCGATATTTCAAATTAGTTTCTTACTTTATTAAAATTCGATACAGTAAACATCTACTTTTTCATTGAATTACAAATCTTTATACAAAATTATAACACACTCGCACAGCTCACTGCCTCAGCATTACCATCTATGCGCTCTCATAAATTCATCTACATTCTAATATCTAACATCATTGACTTACGCCTAGATACCTCTGGAGCCTCCAAGGGCTGTGACGTCAGAGCAGGCGCCTGGTCGAGGGCAGCTCGTATCAGCAGCCATTAATGTTACCAGAGCCTTCTCACAGTTCCTAGGAGCTGCGATACAGGTAAAGATTGTTGTGGTTGAAGTAGCATTATTGTATAAGACTTCATACTTTATGTTAAATGAAAATGTATGGTTGAAGTGAGTAAATCGAATGTCGTATTAATTAAGTGTCATGTCGTATCGAATGTGTTGTTGTATTTATGTATTTTTATATTTTTAAGATTATTGTATTTTGAAATCGCTTTTTTGTTATATTTTGTGGAAATTATTTAAACAAATTTTCAGAAAAAGGGATGGTCGTGAAGTGGCTTTAAGTAGTAAGTTAAATGAAACTAACTAAGTAACTATCATAGTATCGTTATAACGACCATAAATTAAACTTCATTTACCTAATATGTAACATAATTCCAACATTATTAAAACTGATCATTTGAACTGATTTTATCATAATCGATTAATTATTAAATTAACGGATTTCCGGAAGGCACCTCCCGGTACTGATATTTTGTGTACACTTTTGTTTCTTAAATCTAAGATATTAAGGAAATAGCTGTATTTTCTTAAAATAGTTTAAAAGCTTTGATCATTAATTTATAAATAATCACAATATCAACGAGTGTGATTTTGTGTGTCTATTAGGTCCATGTTAATAAACAGTTGTAATTTTTACGCCTCAGTGCCATTAAATTTTTATTATTAGATTTGATTATTATCAAGTATATGCGATAAAAATTGTGTTTACATTTTGATATGTCTTGTTAATATTTTGCATTTAGATGACTTGTGCTGCTAATTCTCATTAATTATTTCCTATTTCCAGGGTGCCGCCCAGACCGTCCAGAGCGTGATCCGGGCCGGACAGCGAGCCGCAGGCGACGTCTACGTTAACGGTTCCGGCGGCGGGTCCGGCTAACGGTACCGTGTATAGAGGCCTCCATAGCGATAGACTCAAAACTTTTACGAAAGTGTCATAGTACGCACAATGTGTTGCAAGTGCTCAAATGTAAATAGTCGGTTGTAAAGTGTTAGTTATTTCGTAGTGTTGATTTGAAAATGAAGTTATATTGTTCGATAAAGTCCTCTTATTGTTAGGGATGTTAACATACTGAGTAACTTACTGTCATACGTGTACCTACAGTAATCTGTTGACTTGCTAATTACCAGATATAATAGATTTTTATTGTTATGAAGTATTATAATTCATACTTCTCCTATTCGAAGAGTTAAATTAGAAAATGGTTTAAAAAATGGTTAACTATCAGTTTTTATTATTCATAAACTATTATTTCGTATAAAAACGTTGCAAATTTTTCAATTATTTTTACAAATTTATGGCGCAAGTTACTCATAAATGTTTCCTTAGAACTCAATCCCTTAAAAGTTCCTAAGCAGAGGTATTGAACATTTTCAATCAATGACTATGAATCGAATACATAAGGACTTTTTGTAATATACCTTCATGTAATTTGACAAACTGAGCAAATACATCTCTTAGGTTTGCAACCTAAACGTCTGAATCTAGACTTAGGCAAACAATGTGATGTTAGCACTACCTTAGATTTTATTATTTAATTTTTTAATAATTATCTCTTCTTTTAAATATCCTAATATTTTCACTTTATGAGAAACGAATTTGAAATATAAGGGACCTCAACCATTTATAAGATAAATATGACAGGGTTTTGTTACAAGAGCTTCTTTTTGTCACGTAAATATTGGGAATGATAGTAAAAATCAATGTTAATTTCTATAATATATTACGCTTAGCAGTTATAGGGTTGGAACTTTGGTAGCTTTTCTTCTATGATCCTTAAGTTTTGAATAAAACCTCTTAGGTAACATAATTATATTACTAGATAAATCACAGTGAATTATGTTTTTCGTTTTTATAACGTTATGGAACTTAATAATGTGGTAAATAAAACTTGTATTATAGTTTTTCAATAGGAAAAAAAACATCAAACATATATGTCAATAAGTTACTGTTTATTTTTATGTTATATCAATTTGAAGGACATCACTCACAATAAATATTAAAAAGTGATTCAACGATTCAACGTAAACCATATGTCAAAAAATGGAAATCATTTGTCGTCTAATATGTCAGAGCATTTTCTAAAAATGTTTGTTATCCCGACGAATTTAGTTTTAAGTCTCCCTGTAATCTTAAGCCTAACATGTGCCATTTGCACGTGCTTGAACTCGCTTCTACATTCTTCAGCTAATATTTATTTATTTAAGATAATCTGTGTTTAACATTCGTGTGTGAATGTTACAAAGATTTGGGTTATAGTCAGGTGTATTTAGTAAGTTGGTTGGCATTTTCGAGATAAAGCGTATTTTCGGATTATTTAATATTGACGAATAATAAAATTGTATGTGGAAAAGTTCTTTTCACTGTATTGGTAACAGAAATAAAAAACAATAATATAAGAAAAATTGTATTTTTGTTGTTGTACATAAGCATAATATAACGAAACCGTTTACCCTAACCTGGACTAAAAATTGTATAGATACTAAAACCAAACTTACTAATTGACCTGACTGGGTAAAAACTGGGGATGTTTTAATTTGCGATAACCAAGCCGTTTAGCTTCTCACTGCCTTTAGATGTAATAAATATTAAGTAAGGATCGGGTACCCTTAGAATTAATGCAACAAGTCGATTTTACAATTGATTGAAAGTGAAGATTAACTACGTAATAAAAATATGTATGTATTTGGTAATAAAACAATCGTGATTTTTTTTAAAGATGAATTTACCAAAACCCTTTAATACATAGTATAATTTTTTGGTAGTATCTTCTTTTAAAATTGTCACGATAATATAAAAAATATAAAAATAATTGTCTTCAATGGGTATAAAGAAATGCACAAAAAATACAAGCGTTCTACAATTTTATTGCCGTCTCGTTTTATTTAAACTAAAATGACAAAGACAGGCAAGATTTGTAGAGCGTTTGCGGAAGACATGATTTTAGAAATTACCACCTTATTTTTTCTTTTTGTAATCTTCTGTAGCATCTGACTTTAGTTGCCGAATTAATGTATGTACCAATATTTTTAAGTATAAAATGATCGGTCACTGCCTGTGAAATGACTATTTTGTTTATATTTTACACTTTTGTATTTTAAATTAAATGTATATCATATTAGTAAAATACTTTTGTAACTAATAAATTTATAACTAAAATATATTTTATCTAATACCACGTTTGGCTTTGACGATACTAATTTATTTATTATTTAAAAAAATGCCTTCATGCCATCAACATGGGCTTTTTAATTTCAAATAACTGTATGGTATATATTTGTATATTTATATGCTCGGGAGAATAATAGGAAAATAAATTATTTTGTAAATTAACTAACCTTTTTGATTATCTAATTTTATCTAATCCAAAATTCCAAAATATTCCTAAAGTATTATTATAAAACGTCTAGGCATTCCCAAACTTTACCAGGCCTTTCATTAAAACATCGTTTCAGAATTTTCAGACACAGCCGTTTGTAGTAAAACTTCAGCCACAACACTTCATAATAATTTATTTAAGTTAATACTCGTCATAATACATACAGTGATACAAATTCAAACATTAATACTATTTAAATATTCAAATTCTAAAAGTGGCAATCCGGCTAGTATAGCTGTCCAAACTAGAATGCCCTCCCTCGCCGTCCGGTCGCTTTACATTGTCTTAGAATGATTCCATCGGCCATACCGCCATTGGACTAGAGAATTGAATGACGGTACCATACACTAAAAATGGTAAACCTTACACGTTCAATGCTATTAATATATATGGATTACATCAGAAAAGTGCTAAAAAGAGCGTAACAAACACAAAAATAACAAAACCATACCTTTAAAAATCTTCACAGAACTCACTAGCTTACGATTACATACTCAGAATAATTTAACAGGCGTTTTTTAATTAAATACATACATAAGCGATCCTAATAGGAATTGAATCCTATCAGTCGCTAAACAAAGATTTTTAAATAAGATTTCCAATCACCCATAAACAAGGTAATTTTGTCAAAATTATGGTTTCTCATCTTCTTAGGAAAAATTCTGAATCTATTATGTTAATAATAAAATACAGTACAAGAATCAAAGGTTAGCAAAATAAAATAAATTTATATAATAAGTTTTAACACTTTTGCATAACTTTTCGTATGCAACGTAGACATTCTGTATACTCGCGAAGGTATAAAGTTGTACTTGATAACAATAATATTTCTATTGTGTCTGGTATTGGCGAGTCAACTGGTCCTATACCAAATGCGGTACACTGGAGAGTAGGTAAGTATCTTTTCAATTATAGTATGTAGCTTTAAAATATCGGAACAAGCCCTCACTATATATGTTGTATTAACCAAATTACATATTTCCTTCTAACATTGATTAAAATTGACTGCGTCGTTGCTCTAGTGGTACCGAGCGCGACTGCTTAACATGGGGTCTCGGGTTCGATTCCCGGGTTGGGCAGTGTTAATGAGTTTTTCTGTTATTAAATTCTCATTAACAGCCCGGAATTGATACTGAGCCCGGTAGATGGCAATAGTCTCACCACCTATTACATGGGACTTAATAACAGCATTGGTGCAATGTGGGTGTACAACTGTGTACCGCTGCCTTCTCTTTCGGGGAATACAGGCGTGATGCTATATTATGTTATGTTATGCTTATTAAAATGTAAGAAATAGACAATCTTAGACACTCATAAAACATGAGGGTATGCCAATGATTCGAACAAGTGGTATAAAATTAGTACACGCAGGTACTTTTGATACCTGGCAAGGTCCTTCAAAGAGGCTCTACAAACCGCGCAACGTGACAAGAACACAATCAAATATGTAAAATACCTATAATTCAATTCTTTATATATCGGAGCTAATCAATTCAGTCGTATATTAGATCGCGCAAACAAGCAAAACAAGTTTCTATTATCACGATTAAAATTTAATGTTTTTCAACCTTGACAGGAATGACAGACGACATTATAGTAACTTTTTGTGGACACCTGGCATTTGCACGGGTAAAACTCGGCTATAATTAGCCTTAGCCTGACGGGCTTGGCTTAAAAACATACGGTAAAGGAATGGGCGCGGGCACGAGCGGGCTGAATGCAAATGAATCTAAGATGTTATGATTGGTCATTTGTATGTACAAGAGTTCTTCTAGTTCAGGTATATTATAGCGTAGGAGTAATGAACTGAGTCCAAGGTTGTTTGCTGTGAAGTAGCGAAAATATTAGGCACCACATAGTCTTATGTCGATGCGGTGAACATTGTACATACTAAATACCTATGTAGATTTGAATTTGGTGTGGGGTACGTAGTCTAAAGATTAAACTATTTATATCCAATTTATTATTGCAGTCTTTGATTTTTTGCGTTATTCTAACAGAATATTAATTATTGTTTTCAATGAGAATGCAGTTTATAGTAAGTACTTATACTATGAAGTTAATTAAGAACTTCATGATTTTTTTACGGTTACCTCTCGTCTGTCGAAACAATATAATAAGAAAATAACAGTACTCTTTCTATGATCTCTTTCTGATCTTAATGGAAGAAATTAATAAAATAAGAAAACTGATATACTTTATTGTTTTATGTTATTGGGATTTTTTATTAAGAAATTCTCAGTAGCAGCTTGGAGTTTGGAATTGTGCCCGGTAGATGGCAATAGGCTCATCACTTATTACATTGGACTTAAAAATAGCATTGGTGTACAACTTTGTGCAACTCTGCTTACCCCTTCGGGGAATAAGTTTCTTATTATCTTATCTAATATTTATATTCACTTCAAGATATGTCTTTGAAAAAGCATTAACGCATGCTTAGCGAAATCTAAAGTTACAATATTAAATGGAAAAAAGAATACGGTCGCGAACAGGATTCGAACCTGCGCCTCCCGGATAGATACTCCAGGCGCTCTGACCACTAAGCCATCTCGACCTCTGCTCACCACCGCGAATTCTTCTTCCATATTTTAACACGTCTTATGGCGACGTCATTGCATTCAATTCAGTACCTATACAAGTGACCGAACCGACACGACTAACTTTGCAGTTAATACAATGTCGTAAAGAATGCAATTACCTTAATAATTCAAGATATGTCTTTGAAAAAGCATTAACGCATGCTTAGCGAAATCTAAAGTTACAATATTAAATGGAAAAAGAATACGGTCGCGAACAGGATTCGAACCTGCGCCTCCCGGATAGATACTCCAGGCGCTCTGACCACTAAGCCATCTCGACCTCTGCTCACCACCGCGAATTCTTCTTCCATATTTTAACACGTCTTATGGCGACGTCATTGCATTCAATTCAGTACCTATACAAGTGACCGAACCGACACGACTAACTTTGCAGTTAATACAATGTCGTAAAGAATGCAATTACCTTAATAATTCAAGATATGTCTTTGAAAAAGCATTAACGCATGCTTAGCAAAATCTAAAGTTACAATATTAAATGGAAAAAGAATACGGTCGCGAACAGGATTCGAACCTGGGTGGTGAGCAGAGGTCGAGATGGCTTAGTGGTCAGAGCGCCTGGAGTATCTATCCGGGAGGCGCAGGTTCGAATCCTGTTCGCGACCGTATTCTTTTTCCATTTAATATTGTAACTTTAGATTTCGCTAAGCATGCGTTAATGCTTTTTCAAAGACATATCTTGAATTATTAAGGTAATTGCATTCTTTACGACATTGTATTAACTGCAAAGTTAGTCGTGTCGGTTCGGTCACTTGTATAGGTACTGAATTGAATGCAATGACGACGCCATAAGACGTGTTAAAATATGGAAGAAGAATTCGCGGTGGTGAGCAGAGGTCGAGATGGCTTAGTGGTCAGAGCGCCTGGAGTATCTATCCGGGAGGCGCAGGTTCGAATCCTGTTCGCGACCTTATTCTTTTTCCATTTAATATTGTAACTTTAGATTTCGCTAAGCATGCGTTAATGCTTTTTCAAAGACATATCTTGAATTATTAAGGTAATTGCATTCTTTACGACATTGTATTAACTGCAAAGTTAGTCGTGTCGGTTCGGTCACTTGTATAGGTACTGAATTGAATGCAATGACGTCGCCATAAGACGTGTTAAAATATGGAAGAAGAATTCGCGGTGGTGAGCAGAGGTCGAGATGGCTTAGTGGTCAGAGCGCCTGGAGTATCTATCCGGGAGGCGCAGGTTCGAATCCTGTTCGCGACCGTATTCTTTTTCCATTTAATATTGTAACTTTATATTCACTTTTTTTATTGTGGTAACAGATTTCCTGTTAGTCCCGAAACTTGCACCTTGTATTTTCATTCTCATTGTAAGCAATTAACTCTCGCTATTATATTTAAATTGAATCCTATTTGCAAGAAAGGCTACATTTAAGAGATTTTTTTAGGGTTCCTTACATCAAAAGGAAAAAATAGAACCTCACTTTGTTGTCCATCTGTCTGTCTGTCAAGACCCTTTATCTCGGGAACGCGTGGAGGTATCGAGTTGGAATTAAAACCATATACACAAATTTCCCTTGAAGCTGTGAAAAAATCAAACTTCTAAGTCAACGTAAAAAAAAATACGGCCGTTTATGCCGCAAAAAACGTATATTTCGACACTCTCAAGAGAATAAAAATGTATAGGGTAGGTACTTTCCGCTGCCCTAGAACTATAAATTTTGGCAAGTAATATCGTCTTATACTACAAGTACAGGGAAAAATTTGAAAACTATACATTTGTAATTAAATCATAAAAAATATAGTCTTTATATGTTTTGGAAACTGAATTTCGGGAAAAGCTCGGGAAAAACTGTGAGACTCGATTCCTGAACCATTTACCTATTATATCTACCTACATATTTGTACGGAACCCTCGGTGGGCGAGTCCGACTCGCACTTGCCGGGGTTTTTAGTTGTTTATATCACTATTATTTTTATCTATTATTGTAAGACATAATACCGAACATTTTCGTTATCAGTAAAATATTGGTTAACGCTATATTTTATTTCTTAAAGAAATCTCTTCCAGCAGACTTTTAAGAGGCGGTCAAGAGTACAGTCACGAGCACAAACATGTAAAGACAAAGATTTTGTGGGAAAACAATACGGTCGTGAACGGGATGCGAACCTGCGCCTTCCGGATACATACTCCAAGCGCTCTGATCGCTAAGCCATCTCGATCTCTGCTCGCCACTGCGAATTTTTCTTCCACATTTTAATACATCTTTTACGGACGTCATTGCCATCTCTTCAGTCTCTTTACGGAAAATTGAAAAATAAATCTTTAGTCGCTAAGCATGCGTTAATCATTTTCAAAGATTTATCTATATTTTTTAAGGTAATTGCATCTGTACGACATTGTATTAACTGCAAAACTTGTCATGTCGGTTCAGTTTCCTGTAACCTGAACCTGTGCCTCCCGGATAAATACTTAGTCTCTACTGATTATTTATCCGGAAGGCACAGGTTCGAAACCTGCACACAACCGCATTCTATTCCACAAAAAATTATAACTTTAAATACGGACCTAATTGTCAATCGGTATACCTTTAAAAAAGTACTCAGTGAACAACAGGACAGGGAGCCATATTTTCGACAAAAACATCAGCTTATGCAGAAAGCAGGAACTATATGTTACAGCATAGAACACAGAGATTTGTTTTCCAAAACACACGGCACAGTGCCAAAACCTTTAGAATTGTGTCAAGGTCAAAAGTAAGGAAAATAATACAAGTAATCAGATATTTAAAAAACATGTTTATATACAAGAGTGGGGATGTAGTGGAGTCTAAAAGGAAAATAAACGAGTTGGTCGTTACAATACATTCACTTTTTCCTGCATCGATTCTCGTAATTCGTTTTGGATAACGATTGGGTTTTATTTTATACCATGGTGTAAATGGTGATGGGGGCAGTACGAAAACCGAACTTTGATAATCACGCCTGCGCAGTGTGTTGGTACAGTTGGTGAACTCCATTCAGTTGAAGTTGTTTCTCATTATGTTTTCCTGTACTGTGTCAGGTGTTTCAGATTAACTTAGAAAGTATCTACCTAAATAAAAATACACTCTACAGCAGGATTTGAATATGCACCCCCCGAATGTGCTGGTGCCCTCTCCAGGTGCTCTGCCAACTGAGCTAACCTGACCCACTGCCCAAGCCCCTGCTTACTATTCCGAATTATTCATCCATAAAAAGCCTAAAATGTCCGTCGGGTTGTCGAGTTCCCTACAAAATGGTTGAGCTAAGCGAGGCTGATGTGCGCGTCATGCTCGTGGACGGGGGCTGTCTGTTGCTTTGGCAATCATTTTAAAAGGCTATATAAGTTATTGTGTCTAGCGCTTTCCTTTCTTATTTTGCTTATTAACCTGCATTATTCTCACATTACCTTATTTATTGTAATATCAATTTATTTTAAAAGAGTGTCTATGGAGTTTCCTGCCGGCTCTTCTCCATAAGATCAACGCCTTGGAACCGCGCACCTAGTTTTGACTTTTCATAATATAAGTGCCTGTACTATGGTTTATTTGAAATAAAAATATTTAAATTTGAATAATAAAATGAAACGTTAAACTAAATTTACTTGAATTATCATGTCCCACGAGGCCACTATGATTATGAATGTTAGGGTGACAGGTACAGCAGCCTTGTCTGCAGTCAATGTAACTACGTAATGGATTTCCACAGTTCAAAAAAGGAGTATATAATACTCGTAGATATATCCTTTCTAAGATTGAACCCCGTTAGAGTTATATGTTCAAATAACTCAAACTTGACATTACTAAGAAAGACATTACCATAAACATAACGATTTTATAACCACCAAGATATATTTTCAAAATCGGAAGTTATAAATCTGCCGTCCCCTAAGGGTACGAACTTGAAGAGAATATTGCCCCCAATGATGTGGTCTAGACCACACGTTATTTATGAAGACTATTAGACGATGTGACGCAGTTGACGTTACGTGAAAGAGAATAAGTGGCTGGAGTTGTTAACTGATATTTTTGTATGAGCATTAGTTAACATTATATAATTACGTGAAGCATAAACGTTGTACAATTTTTTACGAGAATATTATTTACGCTTAAAGTTTATATGGAGAAGGAGTGCAGAAAGCTAATATTTTTGTATAATACTAGCTGTGCCCCGCTTACGTTGCCGTATAAATTTTCTGGATAGGGCCACCCTTATCACCTAGGGGTATAAAACTAGTTTACGACCTATTTTCAGAACTACCGAATATACACAATAAATTTCATAAAAATAGGTCAAGCTGTTTCGGAGAAGTTCGATAACAATCACTGTGACACGAGATTTTTTATAAATAAGATGGTGCGCGTTCGTGGACTGAACTGTAATAACTTTAGAAAAAGAGCGGCGTGTCTTTTCGTGGTTTAAATAGTCTATACAGAGATATCTCCCAGAGCCAGCAGTCAGAGGACAGAGTAAGGAGTAAGTGTGTTAAAAGCCCCACAGTCTGACATGCAGATATCTAAAAATGAATAGTGTTGACGGAAAGGGGATAGCTTTGAACCTTTTTACATGTACTTAATTTTATTTTTAAGAATTATATGGATAGATTGAGACTGAATTCTGATGTAACGACAAGTATCACACTACAATTCACTAAGTACTACGATTCAAGATTCTTGAGATTGGCGCAGAGTTTGATGATAATGTTGCATATTCAAAAACCCGACTATAACCGTCGGACCGTGGCCTGCCTCGCAATATCAACCGCGTGGTTGGAGGATCCTCTCTTTTCAATGATGAACGAGGTGTGGTGTTCATACCACACATCGTTCATCTTTACAGAGATGACGGCTAAACAGAGATGTATGAATTCGAACTATATGTGCCGATCCAAAATAAATTGGGATAAGGATACGATACTTACTGATATAACAATGGCGGCAAAAATAATGTCTTTCAAGAATTGTTTAAATAAATAAGTAACTACTTTTAACCGGATTAATCGCGTGTATTATTGGTTTTTGTTTTTGCTGACATTTTGAACGCTTTGCAGCGTTCGTGCTCGCAGGAGGCTGCCAAGTGTTCGAAATGTCAGGATAAACAAAAACCAGAATACACACGATTTATCCGGTTAAAAGTCGTTTTATTGTACCTAATATGTAGTGATCGCGAAATCCTAAGATATTACTAAATAAGAAATACTTTCGGCTTATAATTGACAGCAAAAAAATGTTTTTACCATTTCCCTGGTAACATAAACAGAGAAAAAAAATCATGAAATAATAATATATAAACATGACTTGAAACATAATCCCTGGTGATTAATTAACAACATTGTGGTTCATATTTAAAGACTATCTGTAAAAGTTGTCAGACATGTTCCGACAGTCTAGCTCTTACGATATTATTTACTTTATTTTGTATAGAGCCAGTTTTTTAAGATTTTATCTAATAGCCTATGAATACTAAAAAACTATTTTATAAATTTATTTAATAAAAGATGTGATAAAGATTACACTTGACTAGAATGATGATGTGACTAAGTTTTTTTATATATATATACCTACTTACAGCTATGTGTTTTTTTTTATTGCAGGGTCTCGTAGCTCAGTAAAAGTTAAGCTGCGATTGACATAGTCGGTCTGGGTACTGTCATTTCATATCTAGAAGTAGGAAAAGGGGAGGGTCCGTGCTTCGGAGAGCACGTTAACTGTCGGCCCCGGTTATCAAATGCAGATAAGCGACATTTCTGTTTTTCATTGTCTGACAATCAGTGTTACCACAAGATACGATGACGACATGAGACGTGTTACCCGTTTACTGGGTTGGGCAATCACTCCATGTAACATACAGGTATTAAGCTCTATTCGGTTAGACTGGAAACCGACCCTAACGTAATTGGGAAAAGGCTAGGCAGATTGATTGAGTTATAACTATGTATTAAGCTAGAACACATGACTTAGTCTATCAGCCTTACTTCCGTTCTTCGTGACTTCATGAGAGAATTAATATTACAGATATGTATTATAACATAGCATCACGCCTGTAATCCTCGAAGGGGTAGGCTAGGTGGTACACATAGGTGTACACCGACATTTCACCAAAGCTGTTATTAAGTCACATTTAATAGTTGGTGAGCCTATTGCCATCTACTTTTTACAGTAAACAGAAAACACAATAACACTTTGTCCGACCTGGGAATCGAACTTAAGACCTCATGATCAGTAGTCGCGCTTGGGACCACTAGACCAACGAGACAGTTGTGCGGAATGAGATATGCAGGTTTATTTTAATCATGAACTTTAACAAAAACTTTTTTTGTCAGGCCTAAGTCATCATCATGCCCCTAGCAATATCCCAATTTTATTTGGGGTCGGCGCAGCATATATTCTTCTTGCATACCTACTCTCTACTTACTGGAATGATGCTAAAGTTTTGGCTATGTTTTATGACTGGCCTTGGGAAAGCTGTTGTTGTTGGTAACCGTCACCGATACGGTCTCCTTCTATCTAGTTATGTCACACCAAATGTTATCCATGCGCCAGGTTCTGATGTTATCCTACTATCCCACTCGACTGACCGGGCCACAATATACGAGCTACATAGCACAATTATTCACAACTAGCTGACCCAGCGAACTTCGCACCGCAATTTATTTTCTGTTCATTAAAAAAAAAAAAGTTTTGTACAGGCTTGTCTTGACAATAACGAACACAAAAAAAAGAATTATCCAATTTGGTGCAGTCGTTCGGAAGTTATGCGCGTACATACATTTCGGGTATTCATTTTTATTTATATAGATATCGGTCCTAAGTAAATACCCAATATGTATGTATAAATAGCCCACAAGTGAGGCAAAAAAACTTCAATTGCTTCTTCAAACTAAAATTCAGTAGTCAAACTGCATCATGACAACATTCACACGAAGTTAATGTTTACTCAATCGAAGGGGATTCCCAAACATTATAGAAACTATGCTATTAATAAGTAATCCGCAATAGGGTTGGCAAATAGTTGCTTATACACGGATATGTTCAACTATTTTACACAAACACATTCGGCTTCCGTTTTCCATAATCTTGTTGAAAAGTATTTCAAAGAAAATTTTCTAAAGTTTATAATTTTTTGTGGAAAAAGAATACGGTCGTGAGCAGGATTCGAACTTGCGGCTCCCGGATAAATATTCCAGGCGCTCTGACAGCTAAGCTATCTCGGCCTCTGCTCACTACCACGAATTCTTGTTCCACATTTTAATACGTATTTTCTATCATTCTCACAATCGATATAATTTAAAAAAAACATTCGGTATATCGATATTTCTCGTCGAACTAGTCGTGCTCTGCAGCTCTTGTTTTTGCCAACCCTATGTCTACAAGTTATTCCCTAGATTTCCTAATTAAAGGCTCGTTTTGTTCAGTACGATACTAAAAACGAGTGAACCTTTAGTTGGCATTATCATTGAAATGTACATATTACAATACTTCCATAAAATGGCTTGAAGAACACAGGTCAAGGTAAATAAACATTAATTCTTTTGTGCCTTATCTTTTTTATTTTTTTTAAACTTTGCCCCACAGTAAGAATTTATTCCTATACTGTGTTTATTACTATAATCTCACATGCACACTCACCTAGAGTCGGAACAATTGTTTGTAGATGATACAAATATATATATATATTCCTATCATTTTGAGTTATACATGATAAATGATTTTATTTCTGTAAATAGATCTCTTCAAGACACTTAAACAAGTCATTTTTACAAACTAGATGGCGTCTGTGTTTCCTATCTGACTATCTCTGAGAAGAAACACAGAAACAAACTCAGAGGTCAACGGCTCTTTTAAAGTCCAGATATAATAAATAGTACATACATGTAACTGTGTGATCGTCTGGAATAGCCTTTTGAGGAAAGAGCCATAGCAGCTTTGAGGTGAGCTGCCCTGTCTGACGGCACGTATGTAGCTCAACCATAACTAAGGGAGCTCAACGACCCGTCACAAGACGATACCAGGGGCCTAATTCTGCTAATTTACCAATGCTTCAGTTGAGTGTCGATAGTGTGTCGATGGAATGATTTTAGTTAGACCGGTGGTCTTATTAAGCTAGCAGACTACCAATTAACTAAAATCATTCCATCGACACACTATCGACACTCAACTGAAGCATTGGTAAATTAGCAGAATTAGGCCCCTGGACATTTACGTAAATAATATCTAATATCCACAACAATATTATCTTAGAAACGCCTTGTTTTTAAACTTTGCAACGCCCTAGAAATTTTGTATCATGTTTTCTATCACAGATAAAAATAACCAATATATACCACAGTCCAAACCTATAATATCTATATACGAATATACCGCAAGTCCAGGAATATAAAACACCTACTCAAATGGGTAATATAATACTACGATTCCAACAAAAATAGATTTTTGACTACTAACTTACCCCTTTTGGAGTTATATCCGTTACATTTTTTAGATATTATAACAACCATTTCGCGTAAAAGCAACTGGTATAGGTACAATAAAAGATTTTAAAGGATTATATTGAATGTATATCTGTATTCAATATTAATTGTCTCATGAAGTCACGAGGAACGGAAGTCACAAGATCAAGTGCCAAGATTACTTATTGTTTGCGAAAACATGTGACTCTCCCAAACTCAAGAAGGCAAAGGTTGTCTGGAATGGCCTTTTCAGGAAGGACTAAAGCAGCTTTGAGGTGACCCATCCTATCTAACGGCATGGTTGGAATGTAATAGTTGTTCAATTGACTCAAAGATTAACAACCAGAACAGCTAATTTTAGACACCATACAATGTTGGAGTACCAATCTACTAATATACAATATTTCTAGTTTCTGGTCACGTTCTAAACAGTATGAGTATTGACTAGGCTAGCTACGTGTGTTGCCTTAGATTATGTTGAGAAAGGAAACATTATTATTGTAGAACTTATTTGTCCATCAAGTATAATCTTAGAGAAAATACTACGGAACCGATGCACTAGTAGTTTGACGTGTAAATTTTCGTTATTGTGTGTATGTCGCAGATGGATTGTAGAATCAGCTGTTTTACAAAACTGTTAGCTGATTTACAAAAGAGTACTGTTATGTAAAACAGCTGAACGACGTTTAGCGGCTTTGCATAATTATTGCACTATAACACGCAGAATCATATAAACATTTTGCGTTTATCAGTGCAGCGGGTTTCAGACCAGATCACTGGACCACATCATTCAGGCGGGAATCAGAGGTTATGTAAAACAGAGTGAAATGAAACGTCTGATTGTAGATTTTTGTCCTAAATGTTGTTGCTCCTAGCTTTGTGTGTCTTATCAACAATAATTGATTAATTATATATTATATATTTCAATATATTATATTTTGTAAGTCAGTGGCAAAACAAATAATAACGAAAATTTGGAATGACGTAAATACTAAACTACTATATTGTTAAATACTAAATCGCGATTATGAAAGAAAATAAATTAAGTAAATGAGCGTGAGCGAGCGATTGATTTATATACCTACATTTTCAGCACTTAAACTTGTGTCCCATGATAGATATCTAGAAAATGAGGAAAGAAAACCTATTCTACTTCTCCTTTGGTAGATGAATAAACAATAAAATAAAAAAAACCTAGTGTCGAAGTCTAAACCATCCGTAACTCTCTGACATGTATTACACACCATCGAAAATATCTCTCAGGTGTGCTGGTTTCTTCACGATGTTTTCTTTCACATTTTTAACTCTTCGAATGGGAAAAGTACAAAACTTACTTCATAGCATTAAAAATCTATTGTATCTGGTAATTAGCAAGCCAACAGATTACGCAACCGATAAATTATTTATAATACGCAGATGACTTCGAAAGGTCAGTTATGCGTGCCTTGGATTTGAACGTGCGACTCTGATTTGTCAGTCCACCACTAGTCTATCACTGTTTAGGTATAAGATAGACTAGTGGTGGACTTTATTGTATACATATTTTAACATAAAATAACACAGCAGCACGACTGTATTCCACGAATGGGTAGGCAGAGGTGTAAACAGTTGTACACCCACATTTCACTAATGCTGTTTATTAAGTCCCATGTAATAGGTGGTGAGTCTATTGCCATCTACTAGCTACAATTCCAAAATCCGGGCTGTTACTGAGAATTTCCTAACAGAAAAACCCAATAACACTTTGTCGAACCATATATTACCTAATTAGTCGAACGTGATATGAGCCTATGTCAAAAGTCTGAATTTTTTTTTTGGTAACAATCGAGTTCTCGTAATATAATTGACAAAGAGTAAATTACTATTAATTGTGTAAATAACGTATATAAGTATGGAAGTTAGAAATAAATTAACATTTACGACAATAGCCGTATAAATGTTCAATTAAATTAAGATCCGTATTGTATTGAATGATTATATATATTGGAAAATGCGAGTGTCATTAAAAACGTCGTGTACAAAGGAATGATAAATATTCAATGTGGGCTTTTCCAATGAAGTACATAAGTTTTTTAGTTTCAAGGATTAAATAGCGGATGTTTGAGATTTGATTTGATTTGGTACTGTTGGAACTCAATTGGAATTACGATTAATCTAGTGCCTACCTACTTAATACATTATGTTATGCACATATGTACACAAGGTCCGGTATGTCTAGTTTTAAAATTGGGGACCAATTATCAATTGTGGATGCTAATCCTGCCAATTTTTTTTAATCACTTATATTCTTAGATCACGCCTGTATTCCCCGAAGGTGTAGGCAGAGGTGTACACAGTTGTACACCCACATTTCATCAATGTGGTGAGCCTCTTGCCATCTACCGGGCATAATTCCAAATCTTGCAGAATTAGAATATATTCTATTTCTTGTTCAATTCTTCTGCAATTTAAGCGCTTTGCCCTTGTAAGTGGAGCAACCGTCATTGCTCTATATGCTCTGCTTTCATTTTGACCCTTTGATACGATTCGATTCTTAATTTATTCTTTACTTGTTGTACAAAGTTTCGTCTAGGTCTTCCTCTACTTTTCATATTTCTATTATTCTTATCCTTCTAAAATTTCCTGTTACTCAATCAATCTGTCTAGCTCTTTCCCAATTACATGGGGTTCGGATTCCAGTCAAACCGGATGCAGCTTAATACCAGTATTTTACATGGAGCGACTGCCTATCTGACCTCCACAACCTAGTAACTGGATAACACGATATCTCGTAGTATGACTGGTTGTCAGACTTTCAGGCCTCTGACTACCCGTAACGGCTGTCATAGATATTAATTTGACAACCGGTACCGACGGCTTAACGTGGCACGGAGGGATCTCGGTATAAAATGATGGTCACCCATCCACAGACCGACCGCGGCAAGCGTAGCTTAATTTCGATCGATCGATGTATGCGACTGTTACTACTAGATGATAGAAATAGACTTAAGTTAATTCATAAGTATGTTTGTTCTTAATAAATACTATAGAAAAGCTGTTGATCTATCTTCGTAGGTAATGCCCCGAACGGCTATAAGAATGAGTTGATGACATTGTCAAAGGAAATTCCTATTTTTTTTTTTTGTGGCTTGCATAGTGTGCCCCGGGACAAATTTGTTTATTTACAACTTTTTTTTTGGGGATACAGGTATCGCGGTGTTAAGATTTTCCGCGGAATAATGACCGTCACCCATGTGGGCAAGTAAATTAACATCTTGATAAGTTTTTTGAACCAATATTTCGTGATTGTATATTAATACAATCACGAAAAATTGGTTCAAAAACCTTTATTTACTTTGATACTACATAGTTTAGTTCTCAGTAGCCGCTTTGCATTAGGCTGAGTTAGCTGACTATCAACATTTTTAATTATTATGAATGTGTGTTCATATACTACATGGTGTAAATTTACGAAATCCACGCGGACGGAGTCGCGGGCAGAAGTAGTCACCCATAATGATGACACATCAATACCATTTTACAAACAATTATTTCAATGACATTAAACTAACTTCGACTAATCATAGTAACTTAGTTCCGTCGTTGATATTATCATGATCGATCAGTTTTGACGCAAGGGGTCAGTGACGAATTCATGGAATCAAATTAGTTACGACTCAGATGTTCCGTGAAGTTTGGGCTTTTGACTGCGCGTGCGCAAACAACATGTTTCGAAACTGATTACATGATAATTCTGGCGTCCGAGCACGGATCTTTTCGACAAACTTGTCGACTCTATAAAAGTTTTTATGTATTGTATTTTATCGTTTTATCAA
Organism: Xylocampa areola; assembly: GCA_935421205.1. NCBI lineage: Eukaryota > Metazoa > Arthropoda > Insecta > Lepidoptera > Noctuidae > Xylocampa > Xylocampa areola. The sequence continues at coordinate 18,405,455 of OW285204.1, forward strand.
CACTTTATGTCAAGACGTTGAAAATCGACAAACGTGTCGACAAAAAGAACCGTGGCCGCACCGCTGGTTGGGGTTTCTTTACGTTTTAATTGTTTTTAGTTTAAATGCGGCATCTGTATTGATACTAGGTGGGATTTGGGATCTTAACCATACTTAAAGAAGAAGATGGAGTATGTCTGGAAGATGAACACAGAGTGGAAGATAAAACTGCCTAAAAAAGGAGTGTTATCTTTGTAGGGTTCATGTATGTATGTTTGTAAGTTTCTTTAGCAGCATTCGTTTAAAAAAACCTCAAAAATCAATAACTTAGGTAAGACAACTTTAACCGGATTAATCGCATGTATAATTGGTGCGGAAAAACGAAAACCAATAATACACGCGATTAATCTGGTTAAAAGTTATTTTATTATAATGTGTAGTGATCGCGAAAACCTAGTATATTACTAAGGTAAGCATTGCCAAGAAACTATGCACCCACAATGACTTGACGACAAACGAAACTCGTCGGTATTAGAAATAAAAGAAAGAATGAAATCATTTATTTTTATGTATTAAATGTAACGACCTCTGAGGTCGAGATGGCTTAGTTGGTCAGAGCGCCTGGAGTATCTATCCGGGAGGCGCAGGTTCGAATCCTGTTCGCGACCGTATTCTTTTTCCATTTAATATTGTAACTTTAGAGTTCGCTAAGCATGCGTTAATGCTTTTTCAAAGACATATCTTGTATTAAATGTAGTTGTTGCATTTCTTGCAGCACCTTTGTTCTTTCAATTTTCAACAACGGCAACGTTATCAGCCGTCAGCGTCCATCACTTCTTACCTCAAGAGATTCTTGAGAATAATAACTAATACGTCACTAAACTTGAAGTGTGTTAAAACGAACTATCGTCCTACACAAAACCATAGGCTTTTAAACCTTATTGTTTCAAAGTCATCAGTTATCAGTTCTTGTTTAACAGTTAAAAGCTCGAAGAATGTCTTTCAGTCGTTAATCTAGCGATACAGGCATGTGTTTGCGGAGGTCGGATAGTGCCTCTGTTAAAAAAAAGTCATATATACAAACACCTCTCTTGCTTCATCTATGTTCGCTCGACTGCCTCGTTATAGACCTCACCGGCGAGGTCCGCGCAAAATGTCTCATCATGTCCGCCCCGACCCTTGCTCGAGCCGGCCCGCGCCGAGCCAGTAGCTTTAAAGTCATCCCTCAATAATAAGGAAACTGATATCTGATAACTGACCTAGCTAGTCCCTAGTTTTCCCCCCAGCAACGCCCTAAGCCGAGGCTCGTGTCCCGCAGGAGACGCCCTTAGCACTGTCTTTTTTTTTTATTATTATTATTATTATTTGTGGCTTTTATATCACAGGGACCAGAAAAGATCTATTGTGAACCCTGCCGCTGTGATGAACTGCAGGTTTTTTCTAGGGGTGAGTTCTTTTATTTCATCCGGGCTTAAAATATGTTTCCCTAGATGAGCGTAGCGCTTATGTATTAGCGGTCCACATTCTCCCAAAAGGTGAAGAGGTGTTTCCTCAGCCCCTTTACACCGTCTGCAGGTTTGTGTCTCGCTTAGCCCCAAATTGAACATATGCTTATTTAGCACTGTTGCTTAGTTTGTAGTATTTTAAAATATGCTCTGGCTGGAGGCATTAAACTGCCTCGCCTTAGATATTGTCCGATTACGCAGATAAAACCACTCTGGGTTTCTGGAAGAGACCATTATAAAAACAAAAAACTTCATCTATGTTCAATAACCTCTTCATGGTTTTGTTTTGCAATTTGATTGCGTTATGTTAGTTGACCAGTCCCGACTCTTCCACCCATACTTTTCTCTTAAGGTAGTTTTGTCAATTACCTTTCTAAGTTAAGATTCTGACACACATCTTCTGTTTCATCTTATTTCATTAGCGTATTCGTTCCTAGTCGGCGAATTAGGTTGGTCTTGTAATTTATCATCGCATACTACTGATTAAAGTTTTTTGTCTCTTTAGAAGATAATGAGCTAAGCCAAGTTGAAGTTGCCATTAAGCCTATATTTTGCTCATGATAGAATTTGTATCTATGAAAACAAAACATAAGGTAATAGCACCAACTTTACCTGAGCTTAGCTCGTTTTTCCCTAAATTTAATGATTATTGAAAAAGAATACGGTCGCGAACTGGATTTGAACCTGTGCCTGCCGTATAATTATATATTTAATATATATTTCGGTCACCTGTATAGGTACTGAATAGATAGCAATCACGTTGCCAAAAAGACGTGTTAAAAATATGAACGAAGAATTCGCGGTGGTGAGCAGAGGTCGAGCTGGCTTAGTGGTCAGCTCTTGATAATGAAACATTACATTATTATAGAAGGACCTAATTTATTACACGACTGCCTAAATAAAGGAGTGTTATGTTTTGTGGGTTCATGTATATATATATGTATGTTTGTGAGTTTTTTTATTCCATCAAAACTTCTAAGTGTCTGAACCGATTTAGATGTATCTGGTATCGTTAGAATCCTGACATTGTCCCAGATAACATAGACTAAAATTGGTGTAATAAGAAATATAATTCACAAAATGGCCGGCATGCTCTTTAATTTATGAAATAATTTCATCTTGTTACATAACTTCCTTTTGTAGGGTTTAAATATCATAAGTGTAATACAGTAACATTAGCTAATAAAAAAATATCTGTGATTACACACACTACTACATAGTACTAGAAAGACGAAAACTGCCCCCCTAACCGTAAAATGAAGAAAATAAATAAAATTTTAAAAGATTTAATAATTTACATAACAAAACATAAACATAACATAACATAGCATCACGCCTGTATTCCCCGAAGGGGTAGGCAGAGGTGTACACAATTGTACACCCACATTTCACCAATGCTGTTATTAAGTCCCATGCAATAGGTGGTGAGCCTATTGCCATCAACCGGGCACATTTCCAAACTCCGGGCTGCTACTGAGAATTTCCTAACAGAAAAACTCAATAACACTTTGCCCGACCTGGGAATCGAACCCGAGACCTCCTGCTCAGCAGTCGCGCTACGGACCACTAAACCAACGAGGCAGTAATAATAATAATAAAAATATAATAGTTTAAATTAAACCTTATACAACTGACCTCAACAAATGAAGTTACCCAGTTAATGAAGTCTTATATAATAGAACATTACGCCTACACTCCTCGAAGGGTGAAGCAGAGTAAAATGTCATCAAGGTCGTTAACAAGTCCCATGTATGGTCTGTCCCATGACCATGATTTGGTTGACAGAGATAATATTAATAGCATCCTGCTCTCTTCTAAGTTTCCATGCTCTACAGGGTCCATAATGTACCTTTTGTGATATCGTAACATCGAACATGATTATGGAGTGCAAAAAAGGTATTGAGTATTGATCTGGCGGGCTTACAGCCATGTAATGGACCACAAACTCCAGGATACTGAGAATTTTTAACAGAAAAATAAGCAACGCTTTACCCAACCCAAAAATCACACACACCCTTCACGCTGGTTTGTATCTACTAAAATAACGAGGCAGTTATTTAATTATGTTTATATAATCACATATTTTGTAATACTTCCAACGCTATCGCTGCCCACCTTATATATTTTTCTCGTTTAAAATTATATCTTTTGAAAACTGATTCAAATAAAATCGCCATCACCATGGAACCAGCTAAAACCGGTTAAATATAAAAATAATAAAACATGTCCTAAAATATCTTATCGACCGTGTGACCTCTGACAATTCCACATATCGATACATCGATATTAAAAGGGAAAACTCTACGTTTTTAATAAATTAACGCAAAAAAGTACATAATAACTTTTTGCTACGCTAACCAGACCACCTATGTACACGACAATCACTACATAGGCAGCATTTCATCGGAAAATGCGAAAAAAATCGCCGTTCGACCACAACGTTTCGAAGTAGAACAAAGTAGGTCGGCTAACTTCGTGGTTTGTCGGGCACCTTCGTGCGTCCTCGGAGATTGGCGTCCGCGCATACAGCATCGAGACACCGCCCCGGTCGCAGTCGCGCTCGTGCTTTGTAAAAGTTTTTCCTAATAATTACGTCACGGGATGCAAACTTCCTCCATAAAAGCACAATACGCCGATATGGACTGATAATTATTGACTTAAATATAACGTTTATTTCGAAAACTTTTTCTACGTATTGTATATTTTTTTGTGGTCGTGTTGAACTGTTTATATGAAAAACATGTTGTGGGAGACTGGTTTTATCGAGGAGTCAGATACAGTGAGTTTTATTTTACATTATTTTATTAACATTATTTTAATACCTATAATGTATTATTAATGTTTTAAATTATGAAACCGTGCCCGTTGCACGCAAACACAAGCAGGCACGTACGTACGGCGAGTTGTGTATGTGTGTGTTAACTTTCTAGTTTTCGCTCGACGCTTGAATGTATTTACATAAAACGTGAACAGTTTTTCATAATATAATCCACATGGAAGCATTTAAGGCGTATTTTAGCGTGTAAATATTCATCGTGCACGTCCCAGCTGTGACGGGATTAGGAATAGCTTTGTTTAATGCAAATAAAATGTTGATTTTGACGTTATGCTGCGTGCGGACTAAAATGACGCTTCTAAGAAGTTCTTAGGAGTTATGTAGCGTTTCGGAATGCCACGGCATTTTAGATACCCATTGTTTTACTTTGGTTCCAAATGGTTTGTCACCTAGAAAACGGGCCTACTGAGCCATTATTGTATAGTTGTTTGTTTACGTAATACATAAGTATTATTTCGATAAACACAAAGATAAATGAGAACATGCTATAAAACTATATCACCTTGATGCAAAAGAAAACAGGTTTGGGGTTTGTTATTTTAGATTCCATTTGGGAATCAAAACCCCTTTATACGATAAAGGATTTTTTATTAACATTTTATAGTGCCGTTCAACATTTTAATTAGGCGTCATCTGCGATCAATCGCTTGCCAAATCATGCGCAGTTTTTGTACCTGCCCAGTATCGCGTCATCACGTACCTTAAACACAATACGAAACCTTATATGTTGCCTATGTACCTACACAAAAAGTTGCGTCAACCTTTTAAGGATATATGTATATAATTTTTGTTAACACCTCAGTCAAAATACTAAAGAATACATTTTATGTGAAAAAACGAATTAGAGATGTATTAAACGACGTGCCTCATTATGTAAATAAAAATTTGCAAAAACCGGTCATATAAAGTAATGAATTAATGACTTCTATGACCAGTTTGAAAATGAGGTAAAATTAACATATATATACAATCTCACACACTCACACAAACTAACATGTAGATAGTTAATCTAAAAACTAGTTTAGATAAATTATTTATGTTTTTTTTGTAATATTTATATTCCAGTAATCACGTATTAATTATCTGATTAAGTTAATTTTAATTTAAATAACCGTACAGACAATAATCGTATTTATTGGATTGAAAAAAAAAAGATTTTAGTATAATGGTGAAAACAATTTGGTTTGCAAAAACAAGTTTTCATTTTTAACGCTATCTACAGAAAGAGTAAAAGGGATCGAACTACATGTAATATCTCTGGTAGAAAAGAGATAGAATATCGATTGATTCCCCTTCATTGGCTGTTTTGACTAATTATGAAGCTTTCGATAATCATGATTGATTGGGTAGTACAGATAGTTTTTGAATAATTAATCAATTAAAGGAGTCCTGTGGCATAGTCAGTTAAATGATAAATCAAAAAATGGAAATATTGAATATAGAAAATAACATAATATTAATTAACTTTAGGTAAATTTCAATCTTTACAAGAGATGGAGGAAAAGACTGGTGTCTTATTACTCTAGAATTCTAGATAGAGATAAATGGAAATAAATAATGGGCAGGGCTTTGTCTAAAATGGAACACTTCAGGCTTCTATTAATAAATATACATTTTAGTTTATTGACGAATATACTTTTCAATCAAAATTGCACTGTAACCTGATCAATCTATATAAAATAATGTTTTATCAAACGCTTAAATTGCTGCCATTTTATAATTTATAAAGTATTTGTGTGAATATAAAAACTAAAAAAAGGACCCGTTTATAAATTGGTCCTTTTTTACCTGCCTTTATGGTGCAGACAAAGAGGTTTTCCTTAAATGACGTTTGTACAAAAGGTTTATTTACTTTTTAATGTTTATATAAATATATTTCTCTTTAAAATCTGGCTGTAATTATATCTCCTATCTTCCTCTGCCTACCCTTCGGGGTATACAGATACTATGATATTATCTCTGGCGTACTGGACGCAAGCTGCTGCTGTTCGTGAGGTCCTCGGTCCCAGATTGAATTCCCAGATCGGGGAAAATGGTATTGAGTTTTTCTGTTGGAAAATTCTCAGTAGCAGTCCGGAATTATTGTGGCCTAAGATGGCAATAGGCTCACCACTTGGGACTTTTATCGCATCACATAGGGCATGGGACTTTTAGTCCGGGAAATTCTATATAACCCTTCGGATATACAGGCATGATGCCACTTTGTATATATAACATAAACAGCCCGTAATTGTCTCATTGCAGGGGCCTCTTCTCAGAGAGAAGGCAGCCAATCGCCAACCCGTAGTGAGCTAGAGTGGTGGTCAATGCTCATGACCACCACGCTAGCTCCCTGCGGGTTGGTGATTTCAGACCATTAGGTCCAGGTTTCCTCACGATGTTTTTTCTTCACCGTATGTCTGTGATGTATAAGCTAAGAAAGTACACATGAAATTGACGTCGTAACTAACTTCTGACAATTTAGAAGTGCCTGGTTGAAATAAATGATTTTGATTTGATTTGAAAAAGTCACATTGATATATGTTATAGTCATGTTTTAAATCTCTACATATCTATAGTAATTTAATGAAGCTGAAGAGTTTGTTTGTTTGTGTGAATGTGCTAATCTCTAAACTACATTTTGGATTTGAAAAAAAATATTATTGCGTTTGATAACCCTATTCTTGGGGAACGCTACAACCCTTAGAAGCCGAGTAAAAAGGAAAAAGCGGGTGAAACCGCGGGCCACAGCTAGTTTTCTTAAAATGTAATAAGTTTCAAAAACCCATGACGATACTAATTTATGAAGAAGGCAATAAAATCTAATCATATGAGTTCCTAGTTAATTGAAAATTAATAATTTAATTGAATGTTAATATCAATTTAATTAAGCCTAACGTGGTACTGGCACGTGCCGGGACTTATCGATAAAAATAAGGAAAACAGATCAACCCCAATTATATTCTAATAATGAATTATCAAAATAACACGAACTTCATTTCTTAACGGCCCGACGTCTATTTTTGTACACATACACAACATAGGCTAATAAGATTAATTGAATAGATTCAGGCGTTACTTTGCGGAAGTCCATTACAATGGATGCAAATAAATACAATATCTAGCTACTTCCACAAAATTGAGGGTAGTCATGCATTACCTGTGCACCGCCCGCCCGCCCGCAAATATATGCACATACGCAAGCGGTGAAAATTCCGACTACCACCAACTACTCTACACGTGTTTCGCCCCTCCACGGAGCATCATCAGGAGCTGTTAGACCGTGCAGTGTCCGCCACCGAGAAAAGAAGCACTCGGTGGCGGACACTGCACGGTCTGTGGAAGTAGCTAGATATTGTATTTATTTGCATCCATAATAAGATTAAAAAAAATGGCAGTCTCGTTTTTTAATTAATTTTTTAATTTATTATCACTTGCCTAAAACGGTGAAGAACTTCGTGAGGAAATCGATGGTGAGTAAAGCTATGTCAAAGGCCTACGGGTGGCTTAAACTCTGACACTAGGTTGTTCATCAACCACACGATAAGAAGAAGAAGAAGAAGCGTCACCGACGCGTTTTATGTCTACCTTTTTCAGTTCACCAATAGTAGTAGTATGTCCATGTGGAGACTGACAATTTGTTGTGGAAAATGTAAAGTCAATAAAGAAAAAAAAAACAGGTAAACCGACTTCAAGACTAAACGTACAAACTTAAAATAAAAAGTATTCTTATCAAAACTTTTGTTGAAGGGAACCGCGAAGCAAAACGTCAAACGTCATCTATGTAGGTATATATTTTATGTTATAGTTGATTTTTTCAAAAAGTGCTGGATTAAGTTCGATAATATTTATATCGGACCACCTTTGACCTACCAAACAAAAAAGAATAATAAAAATCAATTCATAATTGGCGGAACAATCGCGTCACAAACATACAAAAAAAAAACATGCACTCCCATTGAGAACCTCCTTCTTTACTCTTTAGAACTTTTTTGAAGTCGGTTAAAAACAAAACAGGCTGTTTCCGATGTTTCATCATCATATTTATCTACAAAACATTGTGTACTCTTCAGTGTAATTATGTACTTCAAAAACCAATTAAATATTAAGTGATGTGCAAATTAGTCACTCAATTAGGGTGCGCGCAGACTGAGCGTCAGTGCGATTATTTGTCGAGAAAGCGTCTAGTTAATTATAAGACTTCACGCTGATGATGCGTAACTAGTGGCTTAAATGGCCTTGTTTATCAAGTCTGGCTTATTTCCAGTCTAAACTCATCAATAATGTTAATAATCACATACATAGCATCAGACAATATCCTTGGAATAACTGCCTCGTTGAACTATTGGCTGCATGCGCGGCTGTTGAGAGTTAGGTCCTGGGTTCCCGGGTCCGGTAAAGTGTTGTCGGGTTTTTCTGTTAGGAAATTCTTATTAGCAGCCTGGAGTTAGGAAGTTGGCGGTGTGACACCCATGTGCTTCGGAGAGCACGTAAGGCTTTTGGACCTGCGCCTGAGCTCTCTCCGGTCGTGATGAAAGTGAAGGAAGAGGGAGTGCATCTGTGCGTGTGCGAGTTGCGCATGCACTTGTGCACTATAATATCTCCTGCGTACTTAGTGGTCGTAAGCGTCTGAAAATTCAGTCGGAAGGAGTTTATTCTTCAAATGGTTAGGCAGAGCTGCTAACAGATGTAGGTACATCAATATTTTGCCAATTGCGTTATTAACTTCCATGTGGGCATTGCCATCTACCGGGCACAACTCCAAACTCGGGCCTACTCAGATTTTACTAATAGAAAAATCAATAATACTGTTCTCAAACCCTAGCTTTGAACCGAAGACTTCACGCTCAGTAATGGCACTTGCGACCATCAGATGATCCGTGCCTAGCCTTTTCCCAACTACGTCGAGATTGGCTTCCAGCGCGTGTCCAAAGTGCGTGATAGCGGTGTTAAATAGCTATAACGAAGAGATTATAACTACCAATAATTCCATTATGGGCTATATCTAAAACCTAAGTTCTTTATCAAAATATTAAACCGTCTATATTATCCACTTTACGTGAAGTGTAGTCTTCCAATGACTTTCCAATAAACCATCATTCAACTGTAGTTTATGGTGAAAAAGTACAGATCTCGATGGAGATGTTACTGAAGTATTTCACTACTAAACCAATTGTAATGGAGTCTCAATGGGGTGGCGCTTGGATGAGAATTGTATGTCATTTTATTAAAATTACAACCAAAAAATATACCGTGGGGGAGCCAAGCTTCGACACGAATGGGCCAGCTCGACCGGAGTGATACCTCACAGTAAACCGGCGTGTGTTTCACCGAGTGAGTGAGGCTACCGGAGGCCCAAACCCTTTAAAAGACCGGCAACGCACTTGCGACTTCTCTAGGGTTGTGGGTGTCTATGGGCGGCTGTAATCGCTTACCATCATTGCCCCCTATCCCATAAAACACATAACAAATACGTGGTACATTTAAGTCAGAGATAAACAGTACACATCGATGACCTTAAAAAGCCTAAGGTCCAAACTTCGGGGCCACAGTGCGCACGATCAATCCAAAATCATTATTGTTATTAGAGGCGAAGTCGGAAGTAATTGATTACATCTAACTAATGTGTAAAAACAAATGTTTATTGTGTTGTCTATAAGTCATGCTGACAGTTGGGTAACTTCTTATAATGAGTCATAATGCCGCGGCATTTACGGTAGGGTATTGGAAAGAGTAAGGTGTATGTGAAATATAATGTACCACTAGGTCTTTCTTATAAAAAAATAAATATACAATTCGGTTATACCATGAAGTCTCATTATCAAAATATAAATATTTTATCTGAAAAATAAAAGAGACTTCTAGCGCTGATAAATTAGATTACGAGCGATTAGAGTACAATTAATATTAATATTTTTTTATGCATTCCTAAAACATCCTATAGCCGATTAAAGAATCAGAACTCCCATCAATTTAAATATAGGTTTACTTGCCTCCTACCTATATAAGAAATTTAGTTTTTTTTTCATAATTAATCCTTTTTGTGATATAGGCGTAACATTAATTAATAAGTACATGTAGGTTTAAATCGATGACGGAAATAATAAAGATTATAATCTCAACGTATAGTTTTGTTTACTGCGCAATGTACACGATAAAGAGGTCGACTGACAGACAAACATATTACATTTATTTGTTTACTGATAGATGCATCTCTTCCTACTTCATTTATCACGAAGTATATTTTAGTAGCTTGTTAACAATGGCATGTTTTGTAAAACGTCGTGATTCTAAAGCTGTGCATGACTTAATGTGTGCATAGTTCGTGCGCAGTGTACGGGTTAATTTTATTTTATTGGTGTATTAAATAAATATATTTAAATGTTACATAGCAACATATCAGTGTATACAGTTATACACCCACATTTCACGTATACCGTTATTAAATTCAAACTCCTGAGACTGAGAATTTCTTAACAGAAAAGTTCAATAACATTTTACCCGACTTATCGAATTGATCGAATTTCGAACCTCACGCTCGGCAGCTACGCTTGCTTTCAGACTAACAAAGCTATGTAAAAATATAATACATTATTAGTTATAAAATTTCTGGTACTGTATTGCTTACCTGTATTGTCCCATTGTTAGGTGAAAACCGCCATTGTTTTAAAATTTCTTCTTGTAAATTCAGTACTTTATCATAAAGAACTAAAATTTACGAAAATAATGATACTCACATGTTGGACCATGGTAATGAAGCCCATACAAATATGCCCATCGTCTTTTTCAATAAATACTTAAACATATATTTTACATATTATATGATCAAGTTTGAATGTGACTTAGTGTCATTTACAAACGAATGACTATAATAAGTAAGATTTAATACGTATTCAAAAGGCTTGTTTGGTCGGTTAATAATATTATGTTAAAGCTTTGATCTTTAAGAACTCGGAAGCAATCCCTACGAAGGTCGTAGAGCGATTATTGTAGAAGAAAATTACCGTTCACACTTCAAGGCAAATTGTACTCTAATCTTATAAGTATACAGCACTATTCACAACACGAACACCGTTTATTTTTTGCATATTTTATTAAATTGTACCAGTTTTCAACTCAGGTGCAAGTCTGATTTTTGTATAACTTCGTCATTGCATTTTAAGCTTTAAACTTCTTTAATAAAGTTTTATTTAATTCAAATATGAGTGGTTGAGAGCACTTGCTATACGTATGTATAATGGATAAACTAGGTATTTTTTTAAAGTACTTTTTGACCTCAAATTTGTTACGATCCTATAATTTAAAATTCATTATGTGAATATAACGATTGCAATTATTTTCATTGGGTGAATTAAGTTGACAATTATAATCGGGCATTTGGGTACTAACGACTTGATGATACACATTAAAGTTCTCGCTTTTGTATCGTTTTTTGTATAAAAAGGCTCGATTGGGTTGATAATTTTTTACAAACCCTATAGTGAAGGTTATATATTTGTAATACTTTGAAAAACATGGTTATGATGAAAATGTACTAGAAGTTATTATATTTACTTACATGATTATAATTATGATATGAAGGTGAAACCTCAAACCTCAGGTGAAATATCATTAGATAAATTAAGTTTTAAAGAATAATGAACGAATTTTATAAGAACCTAATGATATAATAATGGAAAGAATAACAAAAAATCAATAATTGAAGAATAACAAGACTTAAAAAAAGTTGGTATTATTATGATGCTTCCGTTAATTTGAAAACATTGTAATATTTGGGTTTTATAGACCTTATAAATTTTGAAAAATAATTATGTAATAGGTTCTGAAACAGTCAGTGCAGAAGTCGGTACTTCAAAAGAAAATTCACTTTTAGTTTTCACAAAAAACCCTTCATTCTTGCACGTAACAAGAAAATTTCCACACTTGTCACTTAAACTACTTACTCATACATTGGAAAACTCATACATAAATGTAGGCTTTCGAATTTTCCGCGCGTACGTTTGCAATTAACCCCTGAATGACAGAGACAATTTAGATTCCTCGCAAATTGTCGCATAGACGGGCATACTGAGCCACATAGCCATGACTCCATACTTTCTTAAGAGAATTAAGTAGGAAAGACTAACTGTGCTAAAGGAAACGTTTTGTCTACATTGTCGCTTGATTTGCGACGTTTTCTTTGAGAGCAACACCTGAATGGGTCGGAAATATTTTCTTTGCCAATTTAATGAATGCATAGTTCGCTGCTTTGACAAACGAAACAGTCTTATTGGGGTTATGCAGTAATTAAGTTCAGTAAAAACAGCGAGAAAATTAGTAGTGTAGTGCTGTTTTTATATGAAGTGTTTATCTCCAATATCCATTTATATACGCCTCAGTCTTTTACAATTTATGTTAGTAGAAAAACTTAACATTTACTACAATACTGATGACCGCTGATTTAACACATATGACTAATAGCTGCATAACCTATGAATAAGCCATTCGATATGCATGTTTTTAAAATGACATAAACAATATATTTCGTAACTTTGTTCTGTTTCTTTGAAAGTTATTGTCTTCGAAACATTTTAAGTATACAGTTATTGAATAGGGCCTCAATATTAGCTGTACGATTTTCACTTTTGTCTATTTGGGTCGAGGACGCGCCTTCATGACGTCATGTCTTGGCAATGATGCTTGGTGTGAATGCCGTATTCTTGCAATTTAAATAAAAGAAAATATTTGTACGTGCATTCAACAGGTTAATGGAGTAGCTTGAGGGTTTTGTTTTTGTAGTTTACTTTGTTTGATTTCTTAACACGATTTTAATTTACTACTTGCTTGTTGCTCTAGTTAATTTCGTTTTGATTTTTTACAAGATAACAAAAAACTGAATGAACCACTTGAAATAGTTGCCTCAATGAGTTTTGCAATGGCTGTCCGATTCGAGTGCTGGGTTTTCCAACATTATGTAAATATGAAACTGCTGTAAGATGATTCTTATTGCTGATATTATTACGGTTCATATTGGTAGCAATATTGACTAGATGAATCATTATATATAAAATCCGTCTCGCACCCCAGTTTACGCGGTAATTAATTAAAGAAATGTCTTGTTAGTGAGATATGGTTTTAGTGTCTGATATTATGAATGGAGGTGTATCCCGCTAGTCGAGAAATATCGAAGAAAATTTTACGTCATTTTTAGTCATCGTTTTTAATAATAATTCTATCGCATTTTCTTTTATTTTCCATTAGAAATTTGTTTTAAATTATGAAAAGCGGTAATGAAAAAAGTCTAAGGACTTTCTTACTCTGTGTATAAATGTCGTTAGTCTGTTTATCTATAGGTAGGTACACCCGGCTTATAACCACTTAATATAGTTATGTGTTTTTTTTTACAATTTACTGAGTTAGTAGGAAGTGTCGTGCAAGGCTCTGTTGTAATTGTATTGTTGTTTATTTGTATAGTGAAGTACTTAGCTTGCAGATAAGCTAGGCATGTATTAAGATATTCTTTAATAGAAGATAATGATTTTCATATAAAAATATGGTACTATAATGATTATCTGCCCGTTAACAGAACCTGTTGAATATCGGTAATTAGCCGGATAGTTACAACGACGTAATTAAAAAAAAAACAAAAAACTCAGAAGGCCTTTTACACATTGCTCAAGAAATATTGGTAAATAAATATATTATAATATTTTTGCTTAATGTTTTTCATTAGAAGAGCAGTTTTCGTTTTGCTGGTACTATGGTCATAAAAAATAATTTGTTATTTCCATTTCATTCCTATATGTTACCCCTTCAAATTAAGTTACTTAATAAATTAGGAATTGGAATTACCTTTATTCATCTCCAATTCCTTACTCCAAACAAAGATCTGCAAAACTTAAAATTATTTTATTTGCCAAACGACGCCACATTTTCCAAGAATGGTTCGTGTCTCAACAGATCATTGATTCGGATCACGCTTACCTATTCTGATTCACCGCGTTGCGAAAGTCGAAGCAGGAAAATAAGCGTCGAATGTTGCAAACGCGAATTTTGGTGAAGCCATATTGGGATATAAAATGTGAGTCAAGCCGAGATAATTAGTTTGTTTCTTTAGGATTTTTGGGTAATATTTATGTTCATTTCTTAAGAATTGTGATGAAATTGGAAGTAGGAATTTAAGTATGGTTTTAAAGAATTATGCGCATGGATTCTGTTGGACGGATATTGACGAAAATCACATATTAGATGAGACTAAAAAGGAATATAAAATAATTACATTAAATATAACCAAAGCAGTAGTCATTGGTTCAAATATAAACCATTTTAACAAAAAAATTCAAAGCGGGAAAAAGAAAATGGTACATGAAAAATAAAATTGTATCTTAGTGTAACAAATGTTGAGTCGGCAATTATTTTATTCTGATTAATTCTTTAAAGTAATTTAAATGGTCTTCGTTGATTGGTTGTTTGGCGCCGTTTGTATACGCGTTGACTTGCGAACCTCCTCCTTATTTCGTCGGTTATAAAAAATATAATAAATAAATATGCGGTAAAATGGAAGGGTAGAATGAATATAAAAAAATTACACTACTTAACGTAACATTTATTGAAGTGGCCATTATGATTAATATTAGTTTTGATTGATTAATAATAATATGGTGACGACTTGATGAACTGTGAATATGAATTACATATAATAAACAATTAATTAGATATAATAAACAAATATACGTTTTTTAGTATCTATATATTATACCTGAAAGAAGTTAGTTCAGAATCAGTAACAGAAACGAAAGCAATTATTTTTACACCATTTTAAGTATATTTTGTCCAAATAATTAAATTAAATTCGTTATAGAAACAGTACGCGGGCTTCCAGCTGTGCGTGCGTGTACCTTTGTGAGTTTACACAATTTTCAAATTATTGACACAGCTCCTCTGAATATTTGATCCATGTTTCAGGTTTCGTATAAACTAAAAATTATGTTGCACATATATTTTGTTTTAGTTACGCAGTCTCAGTATTGTATGTTTTTATCACCTTTCTACATATAGGAGGGACATAGTAAGGGACATTTTTGGATCCATTAACACTTCGCTTTGTTCGGGACGTTTACGTGATAATTTTTTGAAACGGAAATTTACAGCTTGTGGTAATAGATTTATTGCAAAACAATGTACAATACATACTTAAATATGACACGCTTTAAGCAAATACGATAGGTACTATAGAAAAAGAAAAACCATCAACAATAGGCATGATGACAGTTTTAAAGAACCACAGAATAAACGGTTTTAGAGAAAAATATATGTACAAAGGATTCTAAAATAGACCTAGTCTTATTAAAAACATTCATTAAGGTTAATAAGATTTTTAGTAAAATAAAAGTATAAAATACTGCAATCGGCTATGTTAACTGAAACGCCAATCACAGCGAATGACACCAAGCCTAAGTAAATATTTGTATCAATCACCGCTGTACGTATTGCTTGAACTTTTATGAAATGTTTACCTAGGCATGACGTCACAAGCGGCGCCATGACACCCAGCGTTTTTGCACTTAATTCAAATTAGATTAAAATGCAATAATTTGCGTTAAAACTTAGTTTATTGCTGAAATAATGTATTGTGTTTTGCGGAAATAGTTAATAAACGTGTCACAGTATAAAAGGCGATTTCAAAATCTTTCATCATGCCTATTGCCCATGTTTAGATAGATAAAAATTAAACAGTTCATCGATGAAAAGCATTTCATTGATGCAGTTATTAATTCACGTGTTGAGCCTATTACTAACCGGGCATAATTTCGAATACCGGGGTGTTACTCAGAATTTTCGAAATCACCTATTAATGGTACTTAATAATAGCATTATGTGTCGGAAAAAAATAAGCCGTCTGGGACCTTTCAACGTAAACGCTGCCCAAACCCTTTGAGATATCTCAAAATGATGTATGGTGGAATTATGTATCTTTTAAAGTTCTACAGAAAAGTATGCAATGGCATATGTCTATCTCTTAAGGATAACATACTATATCCATGTTAATACTTCAAAATATGGGCAATAAAAAAAAAAAAGTATATAATTATTATAAATTGGAAAGCGGGAACGGGATCAAAATTTCATGATTATTTGTGGTCGCGATAACCGACATCCACGGGGGCGAACCCGCGGGCATCAGCTAGTATAATATAAACATTACAAACGCACGTTTGTAGCACATGCTACGAGTAAGTAAATAGACAAGTTAATTACTAAGCAAAGAAAAATACGTGACTTGTATAGATTGCTGTCGCCTCGTTGGTCTCTAACACGACTGCTGAGCATGGGGTCTTAAGTTCGATTCCCAGGTTAAGCAAAGTGTTATTGGCTTTGTTGTGTGATTACGGCATTGTATTAACTGCAAAGTTAGTGGTGTCGGTTCGGTCACCAGTATAGGGACTGAATTGATTGCAATGACGTCGCCATAACACGTGTTAAAATATGGAAGAAGAATTTGCGGTGGTGAGCAGAGGTCGAGATGCTTAGTGGTCAGAGCGCCTGGAGTATTCATCCGGGAGGCGCAGGTTCGAATCCTGTTCGCGACCGTATTCTTTTTCCATTTAATATTTAGAGTTAATAGTTTTAATTTTATAGTTCGCTAAGCATGCGTTAATGCTTTTCAAAGATTTATCTTGAAAGTGTTATTGGGTTTTTGTGTTAGGAAAGTCTCAGTAGTTCTCAGTAGCCTGGAGTTTGGTATTGTGTCCAGTAGAAGGCAATAGGTTCACCATCTATTACTTGGGACTTTATAACAGCATTGGTGAAATGTGGGAGTACAATTATTGTGTAAACATCTGCCTACCCCTTCGGGGAATATAGGCGTGATGCTATGTTATGTTGTTTACAATACTTAAATATAAAAATAATAAAATATTATATATATTTCTGAGTGACTAAAACAGTGTTGATGTTCTGGGTTTGCCGCTCCAAAATCCGGGCACATTTCTTGTTCGGTTTAGCAAATTTTAGAGATGGCAATCCTGTACTGAACGGATTTTTATGAGACTTAGCGCACAGGTAGTTTATAACCTGTATTAACTGAACATGTTTGCTATATTATTATTTTATTAAATCCTATAACGTTTAAAGACAAATAAATATTCTTATTCTAACAAAACCTCGTTGCAACCAAAAAGCGTGCACCAAACATGCACAATAAATATAATTTGCATACACAATACAAAACAAAGGGAATCGTGCACAAATCAAATTTATCGTTACGAATAATCGAGTGGGCGGCGTATATCCAATTTATATATCGAATGCGCCTGCGCAGCCCAATCGTGGCGGTGAAAGGGAAACTCGTTTGCGTCACAGGCTGTATAAAGTTACGTTTGTGTGTATATACGACCTTGTTATACAAGTCATTATTACGCATAATTGTAGCTACTGTTTGGTAGGTACCTACATGCCAGTAAGGTTTTCGAATATAGCTGTTATTTAAATATTCAGACAAAATCAATTTGTATTAAGGTAGATATATTGTGGTCAAAGGCTAAGTCATTAAAGCCTTAATGTTTGTAAGAAACTGAGGTATTAAGGACGCTTAAAGGTTATTTGAAGTCCTAAGTGACTACGTAAGCCAGTCGTAGAATATTTTAGTTGACAGTTTGTAAAGATTTGCTAATTTAAAGTCTACTAACGCCATCTATTGTCATTTGATAGAAGTTCTAACAAGCTTCGAAGTTTCAAGCATAGATTTTATTATTCTTAAATAACTTTTGTAAATAATATCAAAGTGTGAAGATCAGCAACAATAATTAAATTAATATAGTCCCTGAAATTCCTCAAAAAACATGTGCTCTTAAACAATTTTTATATGTATTTTAACAAATAATACGATTAGTCTCGCACACGTAATCACGTACAGTCATTTTGTATTTAAAATGTTTTTATATTGCTTAATCGAACCATTGTCTGTGACCAAAAGCTTGCATGTCTAATCACCTCAAATATCTAGGTAACTCGGTGCTTAAAGTCCTTTTGTAGACATTTAATACCTTTAGCCAATTACATGAATATAAAAAGGCTTGGTATTTCGTTGGCTGTGTAATTGCTTGGGCTTTCAATTTGTAGTAAACGACGCATTTATAGCGTTCCGCACTTTTGAGATGTAATTAAATGTTTTAATGTTCTGTGGGGTCTGTTGCGGTCATTAAGAGATTGTCTCTATTACTAAGTATAAAGCCCAAACTGTAAGTATGTAAAATAAATAAAAATAAAGATTTAAAAGAAAAATGTATGAACTTGATAAGTTTAAAAATATAATTTCTAATACTAACTTCATCATTATGTTTTTATTCAAACGACGAAAAGCCATGAGAAAACCCCAAATTAACAAAAAAATAAACTGTAATTTTTATTTATCAAAACCAATTTATAATCCTTTTGTCGCAGCAAAGCTTAAGTCTAAGCCAAAACTTTGTCCAACCTAGCAACAGACAAAACACATGCAATAATCGTAAGAACAAATCCGCCATTTTGTAAGCGGCAGGCGGGAAAACCTGAGACCTTGACAACCGGTTCCTCTCACTGCGCGGGCGCACGACGCCGTACAAACATTTAATACTAGTATACATTTGGACGATTAAATATTTCAGTGTTATTTATATTTTTAGTTGCAATCTCGTTTTCTTTAAGGGTGAACTGCATTCCAATATACCTACTGATGTTTAGGGAAATGAAGTTTTATTTAATGAAAGTAGTTTTATCGCTTTTTTTAATTGAGGGCCATTCACTTTGGAAACGTTGTCGTATAGTAAATGAGTATTGAAAAAATGAGTAAGTTAAGGTCATTCTTGTTTCTCACAATACTTACTTATATACAGATGACTGCCTCGTTGATCTAGTAGTCCCAAGTCGGGCAGTGTTATTGAGTTTTTCTTTTAGAAAATTCTCAGAAGCAGCCCGGAGTTTGGAATTGTGCCCGGTAGATGGCAATAGGCTCACCACCTATTACATGGGACCTAATAACAGCATAGGTAAAATGTGGGTGTACTTACTACAGTGTACACCTCTGCCTACACCTTCGGGGAATACAGGCGTGATGCTATGTTATGTTATGTTATACAGATGACATGATGGGTGGGTGTTTGTCTATTATTATAATAGGAGTGTTTAATTAGATGGAAGGATTCATAATAAACTAATAATACCAAAATTAACAAACAACAAAATTTCATTTCCACTTCAGACCTATAGGCTTATTCTGATCCATTCGAAAACTTTTCCGTATCGGAACGGAGACTTTAACTTAGGTAGAAAATTTAAAAACTAGAAAAAAGTTTTCGAATGGTTCAGAATAAGCCTATAGGTCTGAAGTTGAAATTAAGTTTTGTTGTTCGTTAATTTTGGTATAATTAGTTAATTATGAATCCTTAAAAAAAATATTATTATGATAAATTTACAAATATATATCATGCTTTATCAATTTCATCGTTTTTTAATAGCGCTAGAGGTTCCGATCTACAACTTTCTGCACGGATTCGAA
The DNA here is from genome assembly GCA_935421205.1 of Xylocampa areola. NCBI lineage: Eukaryota > Metazoa > Arthropoda > Insecta > Lepidoptera > Noctuidae > Xylocampa > Xylocampa areola. The sequence goes on from OW285204.1 coordinate 18,425,268, forward strand.
AACGCAAGTTCCCGACGGCTCAGAATCAGGGCCCTTGTCCCAAGATATTTGAGGTTGGCACTAAGTTTTTGACTCGAGGGGAGAATTCTCCTGTCAGTCTTTAGAGCTAACAACAATACTCTGTAGGTACTGTATCTCTATCTCTTAGGATATCATAATATATTCAATGATATGACTTCCGTATCCTCAAGCAATTTTTTCCACTGTAGCTATTCAGAGCTTGGAAAATGAAAGCTAAACTGAAAACTATAACATTCTCTTTTGCATTACACATTCCAAATACAGTTGTAAAAACAAAAGTTGTAATTTATTGATTGATAAATGCCGTTCACAGAAGATACTTGTATGTTTATTTAAGCTAAGTAAGTTTACATAATCTTGTGATTATTACGTTTATTATCCTTACGCTAGGTCTTTTTTCAGAAAAAGAACTGTAGGATAAGTTTTAAGTTGATACTTAATTATTTTTATTTAGTGACCTTTATATACTAGATTCGCCAATTACGCAGGAGATATTATAGTGCACAAATACAGGTGCACTCCCTCTTCCTTCACTCTCATATTCCGATGGGACGGCAATCCGACCCGTCTGGAGAGAGATCAGGCGTAGGACCGACGGCTTTATGTGCTCTCCGAAACACGGGGTTGTCACACCACAAACTTCCAGACTCCGGGCTGCTACTGAGAATTTCCTAACAGAAAAACCCAATAACACTTTGCCCGACCTGGGAATCGAACCCAGAACCTCACGCTCATCAGCCGCGCTTGCGACCACTAGAATAACGAGGTAGTCAACCTTTATGTAGTAGAATATTAAAGTATGCTTACCAATTAGTTAATTGTTTCATATATAAATATGACATAGGTACTTAGTATGTAAAAGTTTTACTGTCTTGCAATCTTTCTTCTTTTAGGTTCTTAGATGCAACAGAATTTAGCATTTTTTGACGAGTACGCAGATTTTCTTTTACAGAGCACATAACTCAATTGTCGTAATGGCCGAGTGGTTATGAGCCAGCTTCTTGAGCCACAAGGTCTGCGTTCAAACCTAGCATGTACCAATGCGAATTTTTCAGTATTTACTCTCTTAGTTTATCTAAAATACAGACAGAGACAGGAAAATTTTGTGAGGATTATATTAAAACAACTTTTAACCGCGTGTAGGTATTATTGGTAACGTCAGGAAAAACAAAAACCAAAAACCGAATACACGTGATTAATCCGGTTAAAAGTTGTTTTATTATAATGTGTGGTGATTGCGAAAACCTAAGATATTACTATATTGTGAGGAACCTAGATTTTTTATTTTATTTGTTATAAAATAAAATAAAAAATCTTTAATTTTAAGATTAATGGCCTGAAATCGTCAACCCGCGGAGAGCTATTGTGGTAATTACCACACCATCTCTTTGTGGGAAGGGACCTTTTTCTGCAGTAGAACAGTTATATGCTGTTAATGTTATGTTATATAAATAATTACTTAATTAACAATTTATCGCTAGCGATTATTTCAATGATTAAGTCATATTGATCAACATTTAGTTTTATGATTTGATAATTCACTATCAACAGTGTATTACTGTGTCAAAGAATTTGTTAAATAATTAGAGGTGTGTACGTGACCTATGCCACTTAGTACAATGGAATGATGACGAAAAATATGACGTCATTTGTCAAGTAAACATTAAGTCAAAAAGTCCAACTTTTGCATTTATTGATGCTAATTAAAACGTGTCAAATAACAATAGTAACAAGGTATTGTTACACGACTGCCCAAAAAAGGAGTGTTACGTTTTTAGGGTTCATGTATGTGCTCTTCTGTTTGTGAGTTTCTTTATTCCATCAAAACTTTTAAATGCCTGAACCAATTTAGATGTATGGGGTGTCGATAGAATCCTTACATTTACCTGGGTAGCGTAGGAAGATTAAAATTAGTAATGTAGTGGCTATGTACACAAAAAGTGTACGTGTGTAAGTGTGTGTGTGTGAAATAAAAAATATAACTAACACATGATAGCCGAGCTTTGTAATTTTTTTATTAATTTCATCTCGTTTTTCTTTTTATAAATGTTCTTTTTTTATATGTGTACATTAGACCTAAATAGTAGTAATAAACATGAGTACCTTTATATCAAATAGAAAACACAAGCAACAAAAAGATTGATTAAAAGTAATAAAAAAACATACAAATCTAATAAAATTGATTTTAAAGTTACAATATTAAATGAAAAAGAGAATACAGTCGCGAACAGGATTCGAACTTGCGCCTCCCGGATAAATACTCCAGGCGCTCTAACCACTAAGGCATCTCGACTTCTGCTCACAACCGCGAAATTGAATTTATCCGCTTTTCAAAAGAGTTTTAGGGCTATGTTTGTAGTTTTTGGTGATAACGATCACTGTAACCCGTCGGATCCATGGCTAAGAGCCATGGCTCTCCCACGTTTAAAACTTAGTAATATACTAGATGAATCGATTAAGGAATAACCATTAGCTTTTTTGATACAAAAACTGACTTTAGAGCTCAAAAAAGGTGTGTTAGAACTATATGCGGTATACAAAGCATGGCTTACAGCTGTGTAAGCCGTTCTATAAGAGTCTTCATCTATTAAAAGGTGTGTTAGAACTATATGCGGTATACAAAGCACGGCTTACAGCTGTGTAAGCCGTTCTATAAGAGTCTTCATCTATTAAAAGGTGTGTTAGAACTATATGCGGTATACAAAGCACGGCTTACAGCTGTGTAAGCCGTTCTATTAGAGTCTTCATCTATTAACAGTCCCTTCTCTGTACATTTATGAGGTAGCTATGTTTATTAAACAAAATTTTCATTTGTTTGAGACCTTAAACAGCACATGACACAGAAATAAAATACGCTTCAGGGAACACAATAAATCAATATTTAATTAAAGTTTCTTAGGAATGGCACCTAAGATTTATAATAAACATGCCAACACCACTATTGGACAGCAACAATATAAAATTATTTAAAACCCAATCTATAAATCTATTGATAAATAAGACATACTATACAATAAATGAGTACTTGACTGATAGCAATATTTAAATTATTATGGAGATCTTATTTTATTCTTTTGACATCTTGGTAAATGCTTTCTCGGTACGATTTATTGTGAAACTAATAATTGTCTTGACATAACTATATTATATTTTAAAGAACATATTTTGCATGCCTAAATTGGTAGAACACAGTGAACTGCGCATTCATCTAACATCTTGCAATGTAACTAATTTGTGTAACATGTGTTCAGCAATAAAGATTTGATTTGATTTGATTTGAAAGTTACTAATGAGTATCATTTGCCAGTTCGTGACATCGCATTTGTCACGTCTTCAGGCGAAAATATTCATACATTTTATATTTCTCTTGTTTCTTTGATTGTGTTGTGAGACCCTTTCTTGCAAACACAAAACTGATTTTAAGCCAACGGGAAATGGGTACCTTAGAGATTTTCATATGAGATTGCGAATATCAATAAATGTATAATATCGTTTGATTTGTTTAACTAAGTTAGACTTATCCACCACAAAGAAACCGTAGAATATAGCTTTAGCAAATAAATTATTATCTTATCTTATTACTACTTTTCAAGCAAGTATTAAGAAGACTTGAAATTTAATACACACGAACAACGACACGGTGGCTCAGTTGGTAGAGTGATGACAGGGGTCGTGGGTTCAAGCCCTGGTCGTGTCTATTATTTTTCAACGTTTCTTTGAAATCTAGTATATTAATAGAGGCATTACATAGCCTTAACATGTATAAAAAATATTAATATATATATGTATCATCTTATCAAGTTTTTGATAACGTATATTAATTTTAACTAATATATACTCAATATTTATTGCATTCCACAATGTGCCTCGTTGGTCTAGCGGTCCCAAGCGCGACTGCTGAACATGAGGTTTCGGGTCTATTATCGGGTCGGGCAGTGTTATTGAATTTTTCTGTTAGGAAGTTCTCAGTAGCAGCCCGGAGTTTGAAATTATGCCCGGTAGACGGCAATAGACTCACCACCTATTACATGAGACTATTACCTATTACTTAATAACAGCATCGGTGAAATGTGGATGTACAACTGTGTACACCTCTGTCTACCCTTCTGGGAATAAAGGCGTGATACTATGTTATGGTATGTCGGGCACGGCTGTGCCCTGCGGCTGTGCCTCTCTCTTATATGGCTATAGGATAGAGGAAGCACATAGTGCTGTCTTTGTGTCTTTAATTGTATAAAACTATATATATCATTTAGAATTTGTTTCATAATATTTTCCAATATGTACCTTATAAGATTTTACAATTACTTGTACTTCTAACAGTTCCTGAGACAAACTGATACTATAAGATTTTCGCTTTTCTCTTTTGAGTTAGTCCCAAAGAACAAGAATTTTCGTTTCTATGCTTGGCTAACAAAATATATCCAGTAGATGGGCACCAGGATCCGTGTCTGAAGGTACATTAATTAATGCCCAGTGGTCGTGCGTTTGTTAATGACTGCACGAATTCCTTTAAGCCAAGCGGATCCTAACCATGGCACGGGAAAACATTAAGTGGTCAAGGTGACAATTATATAACATCACGCTTGAATTCCCCAAAGGCAGTCGAATGCCCACATTTGAACAATGCTGTTTTTGAGGACCTACTCGTCGACTGCCTCGTTGGTCTAGTGATCGCAAGCGTGGCTGCTGAGCGTGAGGTCTTGGGTTCGATTCCCAGGTCGGGCAAAGTGTTATTGGGATTTTCTGTTAGGAAATTCTCAGTAGTAGCCCGCAGTTAGGAAGTTGGTGGTGTGACACCCTCGTGCTTCGGAGAGCACGTAAAGCCGTCGGTCCTGCGCCTGATCTCTCTCCAGTTGTGTCGGATTGTCGTCCCATCGAAATCGAAATATGAGAGTGAAGGAACAGGGAGTGCACTTGTGCACTATAATATCTTCTGCGTACTTGGCTAATCTCCGTGGAGATAGGCCCCCATAACTGAAATACGGTCGGGAGGAGTATTATTATTATTAGGTCCTAGATCATGAGCCTGCTACCGTTAAGGGTTTATTTTGAAAAACCTGCTCATGATTCGAAGTGAATAGATTTTTTTAAGTTTACATGATAAAGCATATTTTTTATTATATTTTACCCTATAAATATGGCACGAGTCCAGAACATTTGTAGGTAAACATATGTATGTTACTATGAAAGAATTACGATTTAACAGTTACGAAGGTATCTTATCACATATGAGTCAATGACTTTGATAGTAAGTATGTACGAAAATTATATCAAGTATATAATTATATTTTTTTATACATGTTAAGGCCATTACATGGCCTATATTAATTACTATTATTCAAGGAAACATTGAATTAATAAATCTGTAAATGATTGCTTAATAAATATCGCCAGGCGACGAATACAAGGCAGCTTGAAATTTTATAGTAACGAACGACGACTAGTAATTTATATGACGCCTAACCATAAATTGTCTTATTATTCTTTATTATACACACAAAATATAGTTAACAAACGAGTATTACAGAAAATTGATGTACAAAGGCAAGCTTAATCCATACATGAGTTTTCAACCACCATACTTTTGAGCGATAGAGATATTAGAAAAAGATGACGACAGTATGAAGTCATTTTTAGGATTCGGATTGTCTTGAATAGATCCAGGCGTTACTTTGCGGAAGTCCATTGCAATGGATGCAAATAAATACAATATCTAGCTACTTCCACAATATTGAGGATAGTCATACGCAAGCAGTGAAAATACCGACTACTTACCACCAACTCGGTGGCGGACAATACACGGTCTAACAGCTCCTGAGGATGCCCCGTGGGACGGAATTTTCACCGCTTGCGTATGTGCATATATTTGCGGGCGGGCGGGCTTTGCACAGATAAGTCATGACTATCCTCAATATTGTGGAAGTAGCTAGATATTGTATTTATTTGCATCTATTCGAATTGTCTGTTGGAAAGTTTGTCCCGAATAAGCTCTGAAACGGTGGAACGGCTTAAATGAAAATTTTAAGAAATTCTAGTGAAATTTTTATGTATGTTCCATATTCATTTCATATTTATATCGTTTATTTCAATAACATAACGTACATAGGATTTCTGGCCCAGTTAATGGAGTGTGGTATTAGGATAACATCAGAACCTGGCGCATGGATAACATTTGGTGTGACACAGCTAGATGAGGAGACCGGAGATCGTATCGGTGGCGGTTATCACCAACAACAGCTTTCCCAATGCGGGGTGACGTTAGACAGGCGGCCGGTCATAAAACATTGTCAAAACTTTAGCAGCATGCAATTTCAAAAACAATTAGATAGTGGAAGATAATTTTATGCTGCGTTGACTCCAAATTAATTGGGATAAGGGCAGGAGGATGATGATGAAAGTACATAGGATTCCGATACCTGTTAATTAAAATAATTAATTTATTAATTAACTTAATACTTAGGTCTACATAAATCGTGTAAAATTTGTATATAGTCATATATACAAATTTATGTATGTTAGTTAACTGTCTGAAGTGCCGAGTTATTAAATGCTAAAACCAATTATGAACAAAATAATTATTAGTTTCCGAAAAACGCATTTAATAGAAAAAGGAATTAAATAGGCCGTTTAAATTTATAAAAAAATATTGTCAAATAACAGCTTTTATTAGAATTAGTTAGATAATAAATCATACAGAATTTAAATTACTGTATATAATTGAAATTCTGTATGGTTTATTATTATTATTACACTGGCCATTTTCATTTTTTTTTCTTAAAAGACAGATTTTTTCTCTACAGAGTAATTTATAAAATGTTTATTCAATAATAAAATTACAAAAAAAAAGACAAATATCGTGGTGCGCAGGATTTGATCCCGCGCCTTCCAAATAGAAGCTACGCATGAGTTAATACGGTTTAAGAATATATTGTCAAATATTGTATTTAACTGTTTCGGAAGAAAAAAAAATCTTAGGTATTATGATGGCATATTGACGTGGCCTGTTACCTAATGTAGAGTTATATGATTAAGTTTTCAATATGATCTTATAGCACTAATAGAATAAAGCTGAAGAGTTTAATTGTTTTGTTTAAACGCGCTAATCTCTGGAACTTCTAGTCGGATTTGAAAAATTCATTCTGCATTTGATAGCCCAGTTCTTGAGGACAGTTAATTTAATATTACGCTAAAAACATAACGAGTCCAGCAAAAAAACAAAAAAAAAACAGGTGAAACTGCGGACTGCAACTAGTAATTAATAGTCTAGTACTTATCTGTACAAGAAATTCCTTTACATTAATCGACGTAATGCGTGCCGTGCACGTGACGATAAAGACAATATATTTATAAACTTGTTTTGCGGTGTTAAACGATTTGTACCATATAATATTTTGACGTGATAATGATATCTCTAATCTATGAGATAAATAACCAATTGAACACCTATGATTCAATTCATATCAGTTTTACAAAATACTGGCATACACTTGCAGGTTTGCATGCGTAGTTGTGTCTTACCAATTTAACCCGAACCTAATTGAAGAAACAACTTACAGAATTGATATCAAATGCCATTCAGTGTGATTTTCCTTTTTTACTTTAATGGAACTCCCGAGAAAACTGAGCAATTTTTCAAAATAAATTGTTCGGGTCATGTTTATGTCCAGTGCAAAATTTAATTGTTTGGGTCGTGTTTATGACCAGTGCCAAAATATATTGAAATCGATTCAATAGTTAAGAAGTATTAAAACATATAGACAGAATTTCAGATTTATAATGTTAGTAAGGATTAATTTGAATGCTATCTATTCAATATAGATACTAAAAATTTCCTTAAAAGGCAACATTACTGTGAAAAAGTTGCACAATCTAATCTTTTATTCGAACTTTGCTCCTTACGATAATATATTGTGATAAAACAATATATTTACCGTACTGTAGAGTGATAACATTTTAAAAAGAATTACGTCTTTTAACGAAGATAGTCGAGAGAGTCACTTCTGTGATCAGTTATTCGATAAATACAATAAATTTGTCGAACAATAATATTCTGAATTAATAATAATAAATGATTTTGTTGCTGTAATAAATATTTCTGAGTTTTCATTAATACACTCTTTTTTTGTTTAAGAAATAATAAGTAAAAAGTGATATCATAAAGTTCAATTAGAACATTTTTATTGAGTGAATAATAAAAATAATAATATTAAACCTCTAGTCTGAATTAAATTATAAATGGACGTTTACGAAAACGTTTTAAAAAGAATGGTGTCTGTTTGGGATTACTACAGGCGATGCTACGAAGGATCATATTTTGTGGCAGAGGATTATCAGGTAAGAAAGAGAAAGAAACAATTACAGCAATAAAATACGTAGAGGAGTCAGTAGGAGTAATATTTGAACAGCAAAAAACGACCTTACTGTTACGACTTAAGGGCTTGTTATCTTGGACTTGTGGTTAAATGTATGCATTTGTGTAAATTTATTTTTAAGCAATGCGTAGTATGAGACCTTATTTACTATAATTATTTTGTTTCCTGGAAATGATTATAATATTATAAAGTCTTGGAAGTTCACACTCATTACAGTTATATTTTAACCTTATTAAAATTACTGTATGCAAGTTATACTGTCACCCTTTCAATTAAAATTTACATCGTATATGACGATGACGCATAATGACGTCATTATATTGGATGATCGCTTATTACGTAATTTAGGCTTTTCCCTCCTTACTTCAGAACATTGTTAATGGCTTTAGCACCTTTTAATGGCCATTATTGATTGCTAGGATTTGAATGAGTATTTAATGTACATGTAGTGTAGCTACATAGGAATGTATTTATTTCTTTCTAGGAATTGTCTAATAGAAACTATATAATCTTTATTAGACAGTTTTTTTTAGGAAGTAGCAATGACTTTTTAAAGTTTGAATATTTAAAAATAATTTGTTAAAGCTAATCAAACCAAATAGAGTCCAAATTTTCATTCACGATGGGGTTATTAATGTGTGAGCACATGGAACATGTCCAAAAGTATCGTAAAAAAAAACAATTATTAAAACTGAGAATTAGCTTTTTTAGAAAGCTTTTTAGGGTCAAATCGCGTTTTTAGTATATAACTGCATTTACGGTTTGGAGAATTTGCTCTTTTTGAATACCAAAAGACAACCCCCAAATAAGACGGGGTGACCCCACCATGTCACGTCTCTACCCTCAGCTCACAATCTCATGGGTGACTATTTAGCTACTTGGATAAACCAGTGATGAAGGATATATTCTAGACAGTAGTAAGCTTCTTTCGTCACCCTCAAGTATGTATGTTTACATACAAAATATTGAATGTTTAATGTTTTGCTCAACGTATTAAGTGTGGGCGGCGTATGAATGGGTTTTCGCAGTGACATAAAACATAACTACGTACTGGCTCGGCATTCCCACTTACATAAACTTCTGATTATAAATAGATTTGACTGCCTCGTTGGTCTGAGTGGTTTCCGGAGTTTAGATTTGTGCCCGGTAGATAGCAATAGGCTCACCACCTATTACATGGGACTTAATAACAGCATTGGTGAAAGGTGAGTACACATCTATAGGCGTCTAATGTAATGTTATGTTTTATAAATAGTTTTGAAAATCATTTACTGATGTCACATTTAAGTAGACGAACTGTTAAATTCCTCAGTTATTCATTGGTTTTTGACAGCAGATAGAGATTTATTTTTATTTTGGAGTAGAATATTTACCCAGAGGTTATCTTAGTTTATTATTTGATGGTTACAAATTCTTAAAAAAACTGTAGGTACGGAAATTGATTTCAATATGATTCAAATGATTTTTGACAGCGTAACTTTATTTTAGGTTAACTCTATAGTACTCGATATGTAGAGATAGGCTAAATAAAGATCATGATAATGTGATGATCATGGCACTCCTACAAATATAGGCGTACACAAAAAAAATAACATAACATCACATCAAAACTGTATGTCGAAGAGTTAGGCAGGTACAGTGTGAGATCTCCCGAACAGGGGTAGGTGTGTAAGGTCAAGTCAGAGGCCTATGGGGAGTTTAAACTTTGACACTAGCTAGGTTGTTTATCAACCACACGATAAGATGAAGATGTTTGTTATTCTCCATCCAACTTTGTGCCTTCCGTTGATGTCTTAAGTACTGCATTTCGTCAGTTTCACATGTTCAGGTAATGATACATTTCTAGGCTTAAGCACAATTACCACGGTACTTAATCATTATTATTAGTATCGGGGAGCCAGAGAAACCTGTTTTGGCTCTTTCTTCAAAACGGCATTCCAGATGTTAGGATGTTTTGCTACATTTTTAAACTCTCATATCTGGATGACCTGATGTCTGGACTTTAAGAGAGACTGAACTCTTGAATTTGTTTCGGCATTGTTTGTTCAGTTTGGAATAGATGATACGTATAGTTTAGAAAATCGCTTGTTTTTTCTGACCTACGTTGTCCCACTGCTGGGCAAAGTTCTCCCCAAAGGCCGCGGTCTATTTGTACCATCTGACTAGTGTGTCCTGCCAAGTCCCACTTTAGTCTAGCGATCAACATCGTAAATTTGTATTTTAAAATATGTGCTTACAGATATAAAATTAATACATAATTATAACATGGTAGATTGCCATAATTGAATTAAGAACGTGAGACAAAAATACATGTATTTTCTCACGTGTAATTACTGACGTACGAGTGCATGTGTGTGTGAGTGTGTACATACAATAGAAGTTCTTTGTCTGCAACGCACTATTATTAGTGAATGAACGAAGTGCGGAAGGCGCGGTGATGTCGTCACTGTCTCGAGCACGACTCACGACTTACATACCCATATTAATCAGGGTGGGTTAACCCTAGCATTATGTAATATGTAAATAAGCCTTAATAGATTGTCACAGTACTGATATTATTTATATACCAAACGCTGCATATATAAATACTCAATTTATTGGGAAAATATTATGTTGGTGTAATTATGTATCGTGGTGACCCTGGGGTATACAGGCTTCTTGGAATGTAGGTTTACAACTAAGCAGTAATAAATACAAGTTAAAGTATCGACTTTTGAAATACATTCCGAGGATAATTGATCAAACAAACTTGGTGACAAAGTTTTTTTTTTCTCAAATTTCTGGTAAATGCCTCGGGAAATTGCAGGCAATAATTATATTTAAGAATCAGAATAATACATTGTTTATAGTAGTCTACGTTCACACCCAGTACGTACTTAAACAGTAGGTAACAGTAGGTACTTAAAGCTTTAAGAAAATGCGCAATAACTGTGAGCCAAACATTGCCAACCCCAAATAATTAAACGATAAGATTAAATAACCAAATAAACAAATTTTGGGTCATAACCAACTCAGATAACATTTAAATACGTTCCAATATTCTTAATAAACAAATTTCTTGCATTATAACGTCAGCGTCGGCCGTTTGTGGACGGAAAAATTTAATAATCGTCAGCCATTTAATTTAAATCAGGTAGAGGATATACGAAGTGTAACACAATGGAAACTAACTGAAACCAAATTACTTTTTAATTTTGTCTTTCATTTCATTTTTCACAAGCGTCATAGAAAAATAATTAAGTGCCGTATGACGTTGGACGCTGTTCCGATGTGAGAAGTATTTGTGATATTAGTTTAGTGGCGTACTTCCCGTAGTGACGTAGCCACTCATTGAGGCAAAGCCTTCGTGCGCGAGCGCCGCGCTCAGTGGCTGTGTGATCTATACGCCGTACACACGCACTCATGTAACCAAAAAAATACCCGAACTATTTTAAAGTTGAATAACAAAATAAAGGAATAAAAAAACAGTGGCGGCAGTATTTGAATTTGGATTCTGATTGGACAAACTTCGCCGGCCGGCTTTATAACCTCAACGCAATGGACGCGGCGCAAGCGCATCCCTGTACGGATAATTGACTTTGTGAGTGCCTTTGTACATTCAGTGAGTGGGGTGTAAGCGTAAGGAAGCAAGTGAGTGCATTTTGCAGCTTAAACCAACACGTGGACTTAGGTAATACAAGTACTTGTATATAAGGGTATTAAAAGGTTTCTTTTGTTATTGTTTTGAAGGGGAATATTATTTATTGTTGTTCTTTAATTCATTGCGAGGAACCGGCGGCATTTGGAGGTTATATTGAGACTAATGGTATCAAACAAAAATTTGAGTTTAGAAACTAAAAGCGGATAACATACCTATCTGCCTCATATCTATATTTTAGTTTTTATCGAAGTTTATCCACTTTATGTACTTAGGTATATAATTATCAAGGATGCATTAAATATAACAAATCTTTGCATATTATCAAGCTAAATTGACGTTAACAGCCTCCGTGTGTGATTAATTTTCATTCAATCATTATTTATTACTAAGAGCAGAGCACTAAACAATAGATATTTAAACTAAGATTATTATGAATAAGGGGATAAAATTTACGATTTGGGTATTGAACGAAGATTTGTTTTCTGGTTCTCAATCTATATGAGTGAATGAATGATTCTCTATTTTAATCTTTTCGTTCTTAATTTTGGTGTCTTCAACTAATGCAATGTTTTGTGGCCGTTTCATTTGAGGTAAATAAATGATACATAGTTGGAAACTACGTAGTATCGTTACAGCTGTATCCCCGAATGAAACATTACATCTCTGCTTAACGCAGAGATGTAATGTTTTATCTACATCCACAATTCATGGATGAAGTTAATAAGTCTAGTGGTGATCCTATTGCCATCAAACGGCTAGAATTCCAAATTCTGCGCTGCCACTGATCATTTCTTACCAGATAAACGTGTCAGCGTCTGACCCGGGAATCAAATCCAGAACTTTACATTCAGCGTTTGCGACTCGTTGCGTTCGAGACTAACAAGGCACTCGATAGTCGGGTCTTTTTAACACTAAATTCAAAACATCCAAAAATTCGATAAACACCAATAAATTTAGCACCTCGACATCCGTTTAATCGTTTGGGAAATACCGGCGACTCTGTCTAGTTCTAAAAAAACTAAACAGTAGATAATTATACCAGACTGACATGTTTTATATGTTCCACAGAGTATAAAATAACGTTCGACTCTTTGGATTCTGTATATAGTTGTGTAGTTGATGGTTATGCTAATTCTGCGTCGTGTTTACTGTTATTTTTTAATCTGTGGAATGCCTTAATGCAATTATTACTAGAAAATTCTCTTTTCTTCTACTCTTAGGAGATAGTGTAGATGGTAATATGGAAAATATAGTATTTGTTAGTGAAGTAAGCTAAGATATGTCATAGTTAACTTTACGAAGCTTATACATAGGATTGGCGCTGTTACAAATGTAGTTTTTTTTTTTTTACTTTATTAAAATCGTTGACCCTCACTTTAGACATTTTTAAAATGGAATAACACTAAATCAGCTCAGTTCTGTAAAACATAGAAATACTTCCTCGGTATGAGAGTCGAACTCGAAACCGGTGCCGACTAATAAAGCATACTGATTCTGGAATAATCGATATTTGAGTCTACATAACTTGATACGGATCTCGTTGTCGTAGCACCTTATAGAGTACTAGCTTCTGCCCGTGACTTCGTCTACGTGGACGTTAGAATAGGGCCAAGCCAGAATAATAGTATGCTATGTGTTGGGCCAGCTTATAAACTATTTATGCGCCAAATTTCAATCAAATCTGTAGCGGTTTACTACTTTCGTAAGACGTATTCTTATCAATCATTGTTCACCAGTTACTGCTCACGTGTATTTTTATGCGTTTGACTCGTGACATCGTCGCGGGCTCAGCTCATGACTAAGGGCTCCGTTCGAGTTTGAAACTAGTCGGGCAATCTCAAATATGCACGTGAGTAATAACCGGTGAACAATAATTGATAATCAAATTGCGTGAAAGAGTAATAAACATCTATCCCTCCATTCATCCTCAAACTTTCGCATTTATAGTATTAGTAAGATTACTAGGATAGTGCCTACCTTGACAAGTAATTTTATTCTTATTTATTGGGTATTACTAGTCATTATCTCCGTGTTACTGATAATTCAATACTTGACATTTATAAGCAATTATCCTGACATGAATGGCGTAACCTAGAATCGTCCATACAACAATAATTTCTTATTAAGTTCAGCCATGCTTCTATTAAGAAAACTATAGTAAACTTTAAATTATATATCACAACAAATTCCTTCATTGGTATAGTGGATCCTAGGTTCGATTTCCGGGTTGGATAAAATATTATTGGGTTTTTGTTTTGGAATGGTGACAGTATTAAACAATCAAAGAATAAATGGTTTTATCGAAATTGTACACAGGATTCTAAAAAAAATACCTAGTTTTAATAAAAACATTAATATTAATAAGATTTTCAATAAAATAAAATTATAAAATACTGTAATCGTCCGATTTGACTGAAACGCCAATTACAGCGAATGACGTCACGCTTTAATTGAATGTCAATCACCGCCGTGGTGTTGCTTGAACTTTTGTCAAATATTATCGAAGCGTGACGTTACAAACCATCATAAGCGGCGCCATGACACCCATGAGCGTTTTCGCGCTTAATTCAACTTAGTTAGTTTAAAATGCACAAATCTGCGTTAAAACTTAGTTTATTGCTGAAATAATATGTTTTTCGGACGTGTACCTATATAGAAGAAGATTTCAAAATCAGTCTTATGCCTATTGTGCCTGTGCCCATACATCTCTGCCTATGCCATCGGAGAATTCAGGCGTGATGCTATGTTAAAACAAATATGAGCTCAGCTTTAAGGGGTGTCCCAACAAAACAGGAGAACCCCAAGGTCCATAATTCAAAGTAATGTGCAATTTTGTCTAATCTCATACAGACATCTGATTCGCAACAAGTTTAGTGTTGTGATGTTATTATATAAACAATCTGTTGAGAATAAAGCCTTATTGTATGACAGTTACATACAGCTACTATATTTGGCTAGATTAAAAAAAGAAACTAATTTAGGACCGTGAGAAAATGTGGTAAGAGTCCCTTCTTACCACATTTTCTCACGGTCCTCTCAGTCATGTAAATTTGTGTAATTAAAAATATTAATTATAGTTGTATTTGAATGAAACATTATGCAGTAATCGCTATATATGAATAGTTTATTATAGACTATTAAATGTTGTGTATGTCCCTATGAGGGAATAGGTAGGTACATAAGGAAATAACTAGGTACAATATATAGCAAAGCTCGCGGCACGCTACGATGGCCGTTTTTACTTAACTGACAGGAACAATCAAAAATCTTTATTGCAAAGATACAGAGCTTAAGAACATATTTATCAATGTTTTTAGTTGTAGGTATTAAACTAAATTAATCTTTGTGCTATGGTAGTTAAGATTGAATTTCATGGTATTGTGCCAATGCAAATAAATCCATCAACCCAAATGTTAGTAGTATTTTCGTTTATACGAGTGGTATTTAAAAATTCTAGGTTTTAATTATATGTTTTAAAAGCCCGAGAAAATGTTTGACTATATTCTTAATAATATATTTTTAAAAAATATTTTTGCCCATTTGTTTGGTAAACAATTAAACTTATAACAAACAATCCAGTTAACGTTATTTAAATAACGTTTTTAACACAAAACGGATTGACAAAATACATTAGAAATTAAAATTAGAAGTTAAAACATTTACCAAGATATATAAGTGTTTATAAACAAGAAGAGTTATGGAGAATAACTGTTTGTTTCGATTAAAAACAACTGCGAGAATAAACTGGAAAAGTTTCATGTATTTCGGTAGTGATCTGTTTTTGAACTACTGAAATTCAATTTCAGTATTGGCTTAGCAACGGTCTTTGGAAAACATCACGTGTATAAAAATAATTTCATTCAAGCTTATTTTAGTAATACGTAAGCTCAGTAATTTGGGTGCGAGAATCTTGTGAATGAATGGGTTTTGATAAAAGATGCATTGCATTACTGTTGAAAATCTTCGTCTAATTTTTGTGGAAGTTATATTGTAAGCATTTTTAACCTTATTTTTATTCTACAACAGTATGTTTCGCTTAAACACAAATAAATAAAAAGAGAATGTGTTTTATAAACGTACTGTAATTGATAGATTAATTAATCTGTAAATGATAGTATGTATGAGTTAAGGTTCTACATATAATATTGTTCTTTAACAAAACTGAAATAACTTTGCTAATAAACATTACATTTTTTTAAATGGTTACACAGTACGTTAAAGCTTGGATACCTAATGCTTATGGTAATAAACTCTCTAGATCTAAATAAAAATATAATCTTTGTTTATTTTGGATCCATTTGTTCTGGGTATATTTGTAGTGTTAATAGTGATACTAAACTATAATTTCATAATTATCGTAACCATTTCGGTTACTATGTTACTCGCAAAACGATGTCATTCAACAAACCATTTAAAATTGTAACAATTTGTATGCAGGAGTATTTTTTACTACCATAAATGGTTGAGCGAACTTTAGTGGAAAACCCAAGGTCTATGCGGCCTGTACCTATCAAGCTCTCGTATAGTCACGCTCGCATTTGGCGCCCGCGCAGTCGACAATGCTGTGACGTCAATGCATATTGTCGGCCGTTTTTTTTTTGAAAACGGAACATTTACTTCCTATAGATTTAGCATTTGATATGAAGCAGGTTGGTATTGTTCATTTTGGGCTAGAAATAAATTTATGAACATGTTTCACATTCAATCAATAAACTATGTATAGTACCTATTTAGGGCAGAAGTAAGTCAAGAAATAGAATATAAAAAAAAAACAATAGAATGAGTTTCGTTTAAAGTGAACCATATGCAAGGGCTGAAATACATTCATCGGTTTCTAAATCTGTATTTAGTACATTGATAGCATTAAAGTAAACAAGATGATATGAACTAAAAAATTTGAAAGCTTACCATGTGTGAATTATATATATTTTTCACACCATTTTGTGTACTTTAGCCACTATACCTGTTACAATTTTATTGAATCTTATTAATCTATATTACGCGGGACAATGTGACAATTCTAACGATAACCCATACATCTGAATCGGTTTAGGCATTTAAAAGTTATGCTGGAATAAAGAAACTCACAAACATACATGAACCCTAAAAACATAACACTCCTTTTTTGGGCAGTCGTGTAATGAATATAAATAATTAACTGTTCCTTAATTTAAAATAAGAAATACAAGTAACGTATGACCTCTTTCAAACATAAGACAAATCATTATTGTAATTAAAAAACTCGGGTCAATAGTTAACTTTTTGAACTTGATATCATTTTTTATTGTAGAGACATTGTTAGGCTATAAATAGACGGTCATTGGCATGATTTACTTCCCGATTTGTATCGCCATAGCAACTATTTGTTACTCTATTTAAGATATTATATGCTTTTATTAAGCACATGTTCAGATATATTATGTTTTTATGCCATAAAAGTCTTGTTAAGTTCTCAAAGAGGTCATTTTTTATCATATTTTTATATGGTATTAAGTAATTTTGTGATCTTGGTAAGCGTTATCTCTATAATTATAGTGTTCACAGATAACTTCACAGTTTGAATAACATGTGTTTATTTATTAGAAAAATCGCATTACATACTTTTAACAATACTCGCTCCCTTGTTTCTCGTGAAAACCGTATCATAATCAACACAGTAGTTTTCAAGATAACCTCGACCATTCATACAGAAGTTGCCGGGTATTTGTGTTATAAAAAGTAGTCACAATAATTCCAGTAGTTATTGAACTAGAAATACTTGATATATACAGTAATTATGACAAATGCTTCACAATAAAATCGAAGCCATGTAAAAACTGTTTATTCCCATATCCGTCTGACTATTTCTTAGAAAACATCGTATCTGTAATAATTTGTGATCTATATTTATTTCGTTAATGTTCAACCGTCAAATCGGATGTCCGGATAGGCAATAAGGGCAACCGGGATATCCTATGACGCATAGCGGTGACTTGCAGTTAGGCATTTTTATTCCTTATAAGTTAACCGATTGATTATTAATGCTTGGCAGATTGTATTG
This sequence comes from Xylocampa areola, assembly GCA_935421205.1. Taxonomy (NCBI): domain Eukaryota; kingdom Metazoa; phylum Arthropoda; class Insecta; order Lepidoptera; family Noctuidae; genus Xylocampa; species Xylocampa areola. Next base: position 18,443,344 of record OW285204.1, read on the forward strand.
AGTTATTAAAAAAAAAGGATACGTCATCTTTATACAATCATAGAAATGAAAGCTTTGGTTGTCGGGTCTTCACGACAGTAGATTTATAAGGCATTTATAGTTATATTGTTTTGGGTGGATTTACAGATACTTTTATAATTTAAATATTCGCGATGTTTTCCATTTTATTTCTGCATAGTATTATCCGAATAATCGAACTCTTAAATAATTTTTTTTTTTTTAATAGGTAGATATATTAACGTAACCATAAAGTTTCTTACCGGTTCCTCTCCAGAAATGAGAAATTTTGAACACTACATCTAAATACCGTTCATAAGTGCCTGTATATGGTCAATAAATATAACAATAGATAGTGCTTCGCATACCCTATTAATTAAAGTTATTAAATGAATCAGTAAAAATTTAAGTACCTAATGCGTTAATTTAATCATTTAAATTTAATCTTAAACTATTAATTTTATTATCAGTAAATACTGATAAAAAATTAATAGTTTAAGATTAAATTAGTTTATTATTAGTAGTCAAAATCGTAATTTATTTTTTATCACACTTGAACCATTTTACTGATTACGTTTCCATCGACGCAATGACGCAATCGGATCTTTGGTAGTCACATTTAAAATTAAATAAGATTGTTCATTGAGTGAAAAAAATACATTTGCATTAGGCATTTACAATATTACCTAAGCTACTAGTGAGAATAGATTTTTAGTAAAATATAATATCTAATTTCCTCCAACATTTGGCTTTCTTCTAAAATTAACTGATGATAAAGAAGCTTAACAAAAATATTTTACATAAAAAGGTTTTACTGATGCTAAAAGTATGTCTATACCATTCTAATAAACACGGCTAAGATTGTAAAGTACCATTGTAAGAGATACCATATACTACCTTAATTAACCTGTAAAAAACGTTACTTAAATAGGTATATAAGCACTCAACCGTATACACAAACAAAATAATTTATGGAAAAATTATAAACAAACAAACTATCATCACAAAGGTCACATATTTCTGATTCGTGTCATGCCATTTATATTTGCGCTGTAGTATTTGACATAATATTATTATAATGAGACGTCTATTAAAACACGAATTCCCAGACACTTCCGGGTGCTTAATAATAACTAGACCTATAAAACATATCTAAGCGCGTGTAATGTATATTTTTGTAATGCAAAAGTTTTTTTTTTTTTTCAATTTAAAATAACTTTATCGTTTCGCGTATGTCTCTATTTTATAACAAAATTCAAATACAATTCGACCACAAAAAAAGCTGTTTCAGCGCTATCTATTTTGATATTTTTAGTTTAATATATCTTTCTGGAAAATAAGCCCTTATATGGGGATAACAGAATACTATATCGTTGATACAACGTTGATAGCTGTAAAGTTGCATCAAAATTCGTCTAAAAGTTTATCCGTGGCTGAGTAACAAACATACATACATCCACCCATCCATAAAAAATGCATTTATCATGTTAGTAGTTAGGATTTGCATTACTTTTAAAACATAATTCTTTAATTAGATTTATATCAAAACTAGCTGTGCCCCACGGCTCCTTAGGGTCGAAGCATGATGTTAAATAGCCTATAAACCCTCCTCAAGAATTGGGCTATGTAATATAAAAATATTTTTTCAAATGCGACTGATAATTTCAAGTATTAGTGTAACAAAAAAACGACTTTAGTTATATATTTTGCTAGTATTCACCTCTGACTTGGATTAACCTCAGGTTAATACAAACTGCTATTAACCCAGTTGATGTCAAAAGTCGACTATCATAAATCATTATTAAATTAAACATTTGTTTTCCCCAAAATGATAATAGAACATATTATAAATTAATGATTTCATATTAAAAAGGTTTTAACACAAAACGAGCCGCCTCTTGTAAAATACCGAAACCATTAAATAATAATTCCTAATCACATCTCACATAGTTGATGACGTCACATAATTCATGTGCATGTAATAAAATCATTAATAGGAGATTGTCATGTCTTATAATAATAAGTGAATATATAAAACAGATTTAGGTTATTTTAAAAGTATGGGTCTCTAATGCTGATGTTTATGCAGAGATAGTAGTCATGCTGCAATTGCAACATTTTGGTGTTCTTTTTGTATGGTGTTTGTAAATAAATTCTCAATTTAAAAAAAAAAACATTGCGAGGTTCAACCAAAACAATAACTGCAGTAAAAAAAGCTAGTTAAATAAGTACTTATTTATATTCTACATCTGGAAAAAAAACTACCCCATCGTGGATGTGTTTGCCGATATATTAAATATCACATGTACCCCCACATGCAAATCTGAAATAATTAAAATTATAAATCATCCGAAAATTGGTTCCATGCGGGACGCAGCCAATCTCGATATCAACCGCCTCGTAATTTCTTTCACGCAAATGCAAGTAGAACTTTTATTTCCACTATATTAAGCAACAATAATTTCTTTATTTAACGAACATCAACCGAGCCAAATAGGTGAAGAAATAACAATTACTTGACTATGTTGATACGTGGGAATTATTTAAATGTACCGGCAATTGTTCGAAATGTAAAAAAGTTGTAAATAAAGATGCCTGTTGATTATCCGGATAGACCGGTTCGGTTCAGAACATTTTCCCAAAGAAAATGTGTTACAACGCAGTTGTGAGTTAGGTGCGCTTACGATGGGATTATCACTGCTTGGTGTAAGTTTCTTTTGTGTTATTAAATGGAAAATAAAGCCTATGACAATTCAAAACAAAAATAGATCAAAGAGGTGACTGTTGTCTTAGGTCCCCAAATGTAAAGAAAAGTGCGGTTGAACTCAAATAAAAAAAAAAAATTAAGATGGCCGTGCGCAAAAGAGGTGACGTCAGTATCAAACCGAACTCTATAGTGTTAATGGCTCATTAATAAGTTTGACTTAATTCTCGGAACTGGCGCGAGATGATAAGCCGATTTGTATTTTTTTGTCAAGTCCATCTTAGCATAGAAACAGCTGTTTAAAATCATATAAAAAAAAAAATTTCCTCTTGCCATCATACACAAATATAGTTCTTATTTTTTGTTTACTTCATAACTCGAGGTTTTAGCAAATAATCTAAATATATTCGCGTTGTTTTTTTCAAACGCGATTTCTCCGAATCAGACTTCGTAATATATTAAAAACATATCGATATTTTAATACAAAATGTTAATATACCGATTGCTTAATATATTTAATCCTCTTTACTTACCTATTATCGGCTAACTAATAACATTCTTTTGATATGTGACTTTCAACTTTGGTTAAGAGTTATTAGTCACTACTTTAAATAGAGTTCTTTGATGTAGAGAATTGATAAACATACTTGGAAAATCATTTTGGACATCTGGCTGTTGTATGGTCGCGGCTGACGTTAAAAAATTATGAACGAAGTATTCAGGACTTTCTGAAACTCCTTAAGATGTCGTCACAGCTATCCCACACACTACTTCGGATCAAAGACCCTAAAACCTAAGTAACATATACATAAAAGCCTACAAAAACATCTGCGGGACAGTACCATTATAAAATTAGCACCTGACCTCGACAAACGCGTGTGAAATCCAAGAAATAACGACCAAAATCGTGACTGGTCAAACAACGCCAATTATAGCTTATAAAACCAATTCAACAAATACAATGGATTTATTTTATCAACATCTAAAGTTTGTTCTCTATTGTTCACAGATGCCACAAACGGTGCCCCGGTCCGGGTGCAGCCCGCCTTCAGCGTCTCAGGGCGAGAGAGCGGTTCCTGGCTCTCCCGCTGATCTTCAGCATCTTCTTCGCCTGCTCGGCGCTGCATCCCCCCCGGAACCGATGCTTCACTCCCCACCTAACCCACACAACAAACCTCCCCCACCCTACCCAGAAGATAACACAAACAACAACTTCCTAGAACGCCTATACGACTTTGAGGGATACCCTACTCCCTCCCCATCATCAGACGAAGGTTCTATCCCAACAGTCGCCCTGCAGCCCGCTTCTCCTTACAGTTCCCTCCAGTACTCGCCACAAGTGTATATTAAGGAAGAACCAAACAGACTTGGCGTGCCTGGCTTCGCCTCTCCGTATCCACTCTCACCTTCAGGATCTTGCGTATCCTACGGAAGTCACAACCAATACTCTTCACCAGTACCACAACACGAAGAATACATAGACATAGAAGAGCTCTTAAAAGAGAATCAGATACTTCAAGACAGTATCCAACAGAGCTACATCACACCTAAAATCGAGGTTGAAGAGCCAAGAGATCACATTTTGCTCAGATCAGCATTAGAAGACACATCTTTCCAGAAAAGGTTAAATCTCAGACCAATTCCCTTGGAGTTGGGAAGTGTGAAAATGGAGGAGAGCAGTGGAGGTGACGAGACTCTAGTCGCACCTGACATCGACCGCGTCCTCAGCATGGCCATTGAACAGACCAAGAGGGACGTAGACAACACTTGTACAGTACTTGGAATCTCACCAGGTGAGTTAAAAACCTCAACGCCATTACTCACTTGTATAGAGTTGTATTACGTGCGAATATATTTATGAACAATCATGTATGATTTACAACAGCATGTCATGGGAATGTTGTACTATGGTTGTACTCGTACGTCTGATATGATAACTATTTGTATAATAAAATGAATAGTGACGTCACTCCGATGCCGAGCCAGTGAAAAAAAAGTTTTTCCACGTACATAATATATTAGCTACCATTTGAGTGTAACGCCATTATAAACATAAATGATTTCTTAGAAGTCGCTCGGAGTAGATTACGTAAGCTGTTTATGTTAGTTCAGCGATGATCTCGTCTTAAATTAGTGACGTCTTCGCTATATACACATTGATTGGGTATGCAAAATAGAACATGCGAAGCTTGGTTCACATTTTCCTAGAACTTCTTTCATAGGGTTGTTAATTAGTAAGTCGTTGATTAAGAAAAAAGTATAATGAGATTACGGTACAATTGACATCACTGAATTAATCGTCAATATAAATGCTTCAGAAATATGTTTTGCCGACCGCGATACAGTATTAATAAGAACGGGTTCATTATCGGTAATATTGGAGAACTAAACGATAATATTGATGAAGAATGAATATTGGCGATTAGAACAGTAGCTAATAATGTATTTGTTTCTAGATCCAATGCTATGGAGCACCGGAGACGTAAAGGCATGGGTAATGTTCACATTGCAACATTACAACCTGCCTATGGTGCCAATAGAAAACTTCGCAGTGGATGGCGCGGCACTAGTAGCACTATCAGAAGAAGAATTCAACCAGAGAGCACCTCAGGTACGAACTACATACATATAAATATTTATGTATGTTAAAGATTATCGTATAACCCTGGGATAGATTGCGGGCGTTGGTCAGGGCAAAGTCTACGAGTATACTGATTCATATAGAACCGATAATACAATGTTTACTTAAGTACTATCAATTAAAACCGTTTGTATATAAGAAAATATCTACAATGCGTGTTATCTTACTTTTATCATATAAATTCTTCTAGACACGTGTCAGTTGAGGTTAAGATATACAGGGTTATCTCTTGCTGTAACGTCGACGTGAGGGGCTCGGGCACTATTATAGTATGTTTATGATCATTCATTACTAGTAAGTCATGCTATTTTCCTTATACTCTTTAATGTATTGAAAGTAGTAGCTATTTCTTAAGGTGGCAAGTGTCATTTATCAAAAAATTCTCAAAGACGTGAACCACTTTATAAATTAAGTACTGGTTTCTCTTCTGTTCTTAAATATTATATTTGAATAGTTGTTTTTTAATTATCACTAATGCTCTCATATCTAAAACTAAAATTACGGTTTAATTTAATAGACTGCTATTTCAAATTTAGTTCCTATATTTTTTTCGGGCATGCTTACATCATGTTTACGTGACTTTTGCACATGCCCGTCGCAGTGCAAATTAATGAGCGCAGATGATTCAACGTTAATCTTGTTTACATGTACTTGACCAAAGTACGAATTAAGATAAATTTTAATTGCAACAGTTTACATTTTATTTCGTTTCTCAGATACATACTTTTAAGTTGTAACATATCGCCTTTTATCACTATCTACTTTCCTAATTCAGTTTTATGATTTGTAAGTGCTTTTAGATCTATTTAAATCGTGTTTAAATTTTTACACTTACAAATCTTAGCTTGTTCAATCCTTGGACAGTGTTGAAGATAGTGTTATCAGTACTTAAGGGAACAGCGACAATGAAACTAGTATTGTTTTAATAATAATGACGCAATAGATGATGATATCTGTTCTATCAATTTTAATGCTTATCCAATGCATAATATTTTATAGTATTAACAGAGTCATCATATTGTGCTGCATTGAGTATATTAAAACAATTATAATGTAATTTACAAATGCCTATTTTCTTGGATGTAAAGAATATACATAACAGCATTTTTTTATGATCAAGAGTCCAAATTGACACTGAAATGGGCGTAAAATTTCAAAAATTGACAAGAGTTATAGTGCTATGCTACTTGTTTTTTGCATTATAAGGAAAAAGCGTGATAAAACACTTACTACAACTGATGTAACATGTGTGGGTCAGTGTTCCGCTTCCTTAATAACCATTACGAAATGTGCAACATTAATTGCATTTACGTCATTTACAAGGACAACGAAAGTAAGGAAATCCGTTAATGTTGACCCATCTTATATAACGTTACTGAAGTCTAGTTCATTTGCGATATTTAGTTTTGTAATAATGGTTGCGTCATCTCTTTTGTTTATATGTGCAATAGCAGCCATGCCTTCATTGAGAAAATAGATTATAGGTACAATTATATAAGACCTCTAAAACTTTGCAGATGCATCTTAATTGGAATTAAATTTAAATTGATACTTATTTTATAGTTATTAATATTTCAGGATGTATATGTTTTTACTGTATACGTGACATTGAGCTTGACAATATTAAAAATATACGATACGCTTGTAATTCGACAGCACGTGGTGCCATTTTTATATATTTACTTAATTAAATTTCATACCTTGTGTGCATTTATGATAACGTGATTAATCTATCAACGATATAATGTAAATGTAATGTAATGTATATGTAGTCATGATCTTTCCCTATGACGGCACAAGGAAAATCTAAAATATTCATTACATATATTAAATTAAATACGCAATCTTTTTAAAGTCACGTACTTGAATGGAAATTGGCTTTTATGACGGCAATGGTGAGCTAACATAACTTATATTATTCCATATTACAAGTTAAGTCAACCTTAGATGTCTTTTTGAATTGTCTTTTGGTCTAGTGGTTTGGAATTGTGTTTAGAAGATAGCAATAGGCTAATCACCTTTGCCATTCCACATAATAACAGCAAATGTGGGTGTACCACTGTGTACACCTCTGCTTACTCCTTCGGGGAATACAAGCGTTATGCTATGTTATGTTATGTTACATTTTAGTCAAATTCTAATTATTTTTGTGAACATATTAGTAAATTGACTCTAACTACGAAAGTAGTTGATATAGCAAACCAAAAAAGTGATTAGCAGATTTTAGATCAAAGACTACTCAATAATGAACTAAAGCCAAAAGCCGCTACAATTACACCAATCATAATGCAAGAAACAAGAATAAATAAAGCTAAATAAGCAGAAAAAAGTGTGTAGCATCGTATCGAGCACGCCAGTTCCAATGGGCAATCTTTGTTATCGCACGCGTCGACGAGCCGACTTTCTCTAAGCGATGAAAGTCAGCACCCTCGGACCCGTCAGCATACAAATTGCATCTGGTTTGCTGTGTGGGAAGATAGGTGTTGAATTAGCGTGGAATCTGAAGATTGGGAGATAAGGAGGAAAAGCGTAGACGATAAACATGTCCGTAATGATGAACGTTTTGATCCTTCACCTATTGGTTCAATATTCTGTTAGAATTTCCCACTTGGAAATAATAATAGATATATGAATGTAATTATAATCAAAGAAAACGTTATTATTATTCAAACAATGTTACAATCTGCAAAAGCAATTACCAAAATCTGCGAGACCACAATCCTATAAATAATTTAACATGCGTTACCATAGATACATTTTGCCAATCTATTTCTAGATTCAACCATCGAAAACCTGTTTCTCATATGAACCGTTAAATACATAAATTCCACGTTGCTCTTGATATACATAACATTAATTGAATCAAAAATTTCTGGTAGATAAACAGCGATAATTATGACTTCAAATGGTGGTTCGTGGAATTTTCACGTAATTTCCGGGTAATATGTGTATTCACCGTTGGTTCTTGTTTGATCAGTGTTTATTATTGTTACAGGCTGGGAGCACACTGTATGCTCAGTTAGAGATCTGGAGAACATCACAGCGGTCTGATCATCAGCAGTTATCCGCATCACCAATTCCAACGCCCGCTGGTTTACCTTCTGCCGACGACATGAGTGATGGTGCGTATCTGAATTGTGTTACTGTTTTCTAGATCCCTTAGTGAATAGTCCATGGAATTATATATGATGCTCTAACTGTGGTCAAATTTGTCGAACGATATAATATTTTTCGAACACTTTACTCTTACCTTATATTATGTTTTTAACATGTATCTTATTGTATAATGCCAATTCCTTTGCAGGGTTGGCAAAGAATCAAGAGTTAGCAACGGATAAGATAGGTACTAAATATTTTATACTATCATAATTTTATACAAATCAGCTATAAGTGGAAGCATGTTTCTTATCAGTTGCTTAACTTAATTTAGCCTGCAATCATTAATTTTGGAATTATCTGCTTTATCATCAATTTCATAAAAGCCATCATCAGTAATCATGACAGATAGAACATTGAACGTAAATGCGTCAATGATAGTCATAAAATTAATTGCCCTAAGATTAATTTTAATTTAATCTAGATATTTAAATTGAAATACCAAACTGACAGCCACGCCTAGTCCAGATTTATGGGACATAAATTAAATAAATAAATTATATTTAAGATTGTATGAAATATGGATGATTTTGAATTTATTTTCTTGCTGATCCGGGAATCAAGGTAAAACATCAATACTCAGCGTCGTCCTTGGCATATAGGTACTTATATGAAATCAAAGAAAATAAGACATGTGCCTAAATGCAAATTAGATCTGCGAAAAATTTTCAAATAAGAGTTCTTACACGGTTAAAATAAATTCCGGGCACGCGCCCGGAATTTATTTTGTTTATGTAAAATTTAATTCTTAGATGCATTCGAAACCATTATTTATATTTCTACCCCTTGACTAGTTACCTAATGAGTTCTCTGCTTCAAGTTTTACCGATCTCACCATGAAGATGCGTGAAACATAGACACATGATTGAAAAGTAGATAGTGCAATACGTGGTCGAATGTAGCACGGCAATGCATCAGTCGCATGCATTGTGCAACGACCGTTACCAACCCACATACGGACTCTGTTAGAGACAAACGAGCTAATGATATATGGCCAACATCGTACGCAGTTGTAAACTAACTTTATGAGGGAATTGAAAGCCGCGATGTATTGGACGTAATGGGGACAGGTGCGGTCTTTATTGGTGATAAACGATTAGCAAATGATAAGATTTGTTGTTGAAGTATTGTTTAATAGTTTACCCTATTAGTTACTTTTTGTTTATAAATCTATGTGAGCAGCAAAATTCACTGGGAATTGCCATAATCATTTAAATAAGAATGTTTATCCATTTTATAGCATATTATAATACCGCATTAATATCAAGATTGTCAAGATTAAAATCATAAAATCTAGTCTTATCACAATTGCATAAAGATAAAAGCTCGATACAGAACAGTGGACGAGACACCCTGTCGCCCTTAATGGGTTGACAGTTAGCTTATAAATAAAAAAAGTGTCAGATAGTAGCACAGGAAATTGCGCTCGACAATTAACTGCGGCTCAGTTGTCAGTCCACACATGCTGTTTGACATAAAGATTTATATCAGAAAGGCTCTGACGGTATACAGTGAACCAAAGAGGTTACTGGGCCAAATAGTGAATTCAAAATTGAATCAGATTCTTTAAATGCAGAAGTTGTACGAACAGAAGAACATTTTAAACATTAACCTGTCATTGTAAGAGTTTAAGTAAAATAACTTTATCCATAGAAAGCATAGATTATCTTACTAGAAAACATGATAAACAGGACAATGTTATTGATGACTTCAAAACATCATGAAGTTTCGAGTAGATTCAAGTTTCGCGTATTTTTGCATATGATTGCAGCTGTGATAACTAAATTGATCATTCCATAAAATACCGGTTGAATAAACATTATTGAAACAATCTTGGAAGCTTAAAGTATTAAATCTTTAAAACGTTGACCGATAAAATGAATTGGATACTAATGTAATATGGAGCCACGCCTAGTTACAGTTAACCCATCAATCAGACGTTTGTCGTTCTATTGCCGTTCTGTCCCTTACATGTCGGCTTCGAAACCATATACGTCAAGTCTTGTTTTTGTGTCGTTTCCCGAAGGCCTAGTTCACGCCACCGGACCCACAAGGTCGTATAAGACCGAGATAAAACTGCCGTCAGCATCGTCAACATTTTCATTGCCACCTTAACATAGGGCATAAAGTACTTCGAAATTTGATTAACCGTAGCCTGTGTCACTTTGTACGTCTCTTTTAGTAACTTTACTCTCATTTGTTTTGCATCTGTAATTTGAGCTTTATCGCGTTGAAGTTAGACGTGAAAATTCCTTGTAGTAATGAAATGCCATAGTTCCCTCAAATCGTCTGCAGCATTCCACCCAGCACTTGGCTTTCTTCTTTAAATAACATGTTGCTATTTAACTGTTTTGAGTGCAGCGTTTTGTTTATATGATTCGTTTGGATGTCAGTCTGTTTACACGTCTAGAACTGAAGGTCAGTTGCTGTTAATTTGGAAAACTGTTTATATTATCAGTTTTAAAATAACGTTTTAGTTTAAACAGTTTTTAACCGACTTCAAAAAAGGAGGAGGTTTCTCAATTCGACCGTATATTTTTTTTTTTTTTTTTTTTTTTTTTTTTTATGTGTGTTCGGGGATAACTTCGTCGTTTATGAACCGATTTTGATAAATCTTTTTTTGTTGGAAAGAAGAAATCTCAACGGTGGTACCATGATAAGGAAACCAGGATCTGATGATGGATCCCCGAGAAATCGAGGGAAACCTTCGAAAATTGTAGGGGCGACAAGTGCATTTGTTAATTTTTTCATTAAGTATTTTAAAGCACTACTATTTAATGAAGGTGTGGAGTCGATCTGATAATGGAGCTGAAAGACAGTCGAGGGAACTCTTTAAAGATTTACAGCAATTACCTGGTGTTTGGGCTGGATTAATTTGTATTGATGAGAACTTTACACCTAGATGGGTTGTGACTGTAATTAGGGGTCTGATGATGAAGACGAAGGACAGTCAAGGGAACTCCTCAACGTTTTACAGTAGCTACCATGTTTTGTTATGTATGTCCGTCGATATCTTTTTTTGAAAGAGTAGTCCCCAGAGGTGGTCCCATTTAAATTTAGTAAAGATCTGATGAAGATCTTCGAAGTTAGACGATGGAACTCTTCAATGAATTATAGCAAATCACTCTCAATTGCTGTAATCGCATGTTCATGTACAGTTCATGCCACTCAATACATGCATAGCATCATGCCTGTATTGCCCGATGGGGTAGGCAGAAGTTACCAATGTTGTACACAAACATTTCACCGATGCAGTAATTAAGTCCTAGCGGCTTTCGAAAGCCTACCCATATTATTAAATTTCTAAATTAACTTATTTATGAAGTATACAAACTTATATATGACCTATACAATATATATATAACACACTTAAAACTAAAAAGACTAAAATAAATTAATTTTAAACAAAAAATGAAAACCGCCTTCAAAAATCTACTACACTAAAAAGTTTAAAATAATATCAAAATTTGCTTATAATAAAATCATTTTAAAAGAACAATATATAATAATAATCTGTTAATTTTGGAGTCGGTGCCTGATGTATATTGGGTTTACAACCAGATACAAAGGCCGGTAACATAACCACAGCACAACGAACATAAGTGACTAACAAGAGGAAAACAATAACCCTCTCCCAGTACAGGCACCGACTCCAAAATTAACAGATTATTATTATATATTGTTCTTTTAAAATGATTTTATTATAAGCAAATTTTGATATTATTTTAAACTTTTTAGTGTAGTAGATTTTTGAAGGCGGTTTTCATTTTTTGTTTAAAATTAATTTATTTAGAGAATCTTCTTTGTTGTGTTACGGGGCTTTTTTAGGTCTTTATTGTATCGCGTAGTTGTAGAAAGGCTGGCATCGAGTAGGCTCATAGTTTCATAGAAACGATGAATTGAGATGATTGGCTTCCTAGAAGCTATGGTGTCGTCGTGTTGGCTGGTTATCTGTCTGCCCTCTTTTCAATAGTAACTTTATGGGCCCTTTGATAGACCTTAATTGTACTATTATGCGCTTATTTATGCATCTAGGTTGCCTCTGACATTCATTTAAGCTCTTATTCTTAGCAAAAACTCGCATTATAAGTATTGTAAAAACATATTAGAGGTAATTATTTTGCGACATGGATTAATAATGTTGTAGGTTTACTGCACTTAAGCAGCAAATTATCCTTTAGACTTTCATAATTTGTATTTATTGTTTTATGGTGTGGTTTTCATAGGATACAACTTTTTTAGTTAATTTGATTTCTAATCTAAAACTCGTATATATTATAAATACACACATCGATATTATCGGTTCTGGGTAATCCATTCAATCTTTCCATTCATTTCAAGATTTAATTCACAAGCATAAGTTCTATCATTTGCTAAAGATCCTCTTCTTCAACAGATGAGGACTCAGAGTCAGCGGGCACGAGTGCTACGGTCGGTGGCGGTAAGGCCAAGACTGGCAGCACTCACATACACCTTTGGCAGTTCCTGAAGGAGCTTCTGGCGTCTCCTCACGTGCACGGTTCGGCGATACGGTGGTTAGACCGAAGTAAGTATCAGAATATTACTTGGATTTTGTATTACAAATGTGGATTAATTGTTTTGTTTTGTTTTTGAGAGACGTTTTGACTAATATGAGCGTTTTAAAGGAAAATTCTGAAAAATAAAGAATATTATGTCTGTGTCCGACGTAGTTGTTGTCGCCAAAACGATAATTATGACGAACATTGGATTTAGAGATACATTTTATTTTACGAAGCTCCTACTTTTTTTTGTTCCAGTTAAATTTCAGTGAAATTATATTAATTATTAGTATTGGAAAAGTTGAAATCGGAAACTGTCTTTTCTAAGCGATATCATATGACAATAACCAGAATAATATTAATTATTGCTACTTTTAAATGTTCAATTTCTTGTTTTTGTAGTGTTTATGTACTATGTTTTTGTTAAATATCATTCAGAAAAAAAAAACAGTGCAAGTGATAGTAAAATAAATAATAATCATCATAACATACATTGTTTACGTTAAACAAGTACTTTTTTATCTAAATACGCAATTGTATCATTTCTATTTTTGACGATTGCGTTGTTATAAAGAATAATAAAATATTGGAAATGTGACACAATTTATCATTATTTTTAATCGAAATAACAATCCGTTGAGGTAATGTTTGTGAAAATATATGGACAAACAGCTTATCCGACAAAATAGATTATGATATGATTAAATAACACAGTACGCTTGAAAACCATACCTTTTTAGAAATCCGAATACCTATTTATGGTGCCCACCATTAGGCAAATCATGAAAAGGGATCATCGAAGAAATACTTCGACTCCGCCCCTAACCATCTCAATCCCTTAGTTAGTTCCTCCGCCAACTACAGGCTGTCTCAAATTCGTAAAGTCCGCCGACCACGCCACGCTCTCCTCCGTCCCGATGATAGGATCACTGTAGCTCACAGCCACACAAGCACACTCCGACGCGCTCGACCACCTCGTTATAGACCTCACCAGCGACGTCCGCGTCCGTCGCGAAATATCTCATCACGTCCGCCCCGACCCTTGCTCGAACCGGCCCGCGCCGAGCCAGTAGCTTTAAATTCGCCCCTTAATAATAAGGAAACTGATGTCATCCAGCTAGTCCCTAATTGTACCCCCAGCAACGCCTTAAGCCGATGCTCGTGTCCCGCAGGGGACGCCCTTAGTGCTGTGTTGCTTAGTTTATAGTAATATAAAATATGCTCTAGCTCAAATTGTCTCGCCATAGCTATTGTTCGGTTACGCAGATCAAACCCCTACGGGTTAAACGCAAGAGGCCACGTCAAAAAAAAGACTAAAAGCAGATCGGAAAAACAACGATAAAAATTATTATTGTTATTACTAGTACTAATTGGTATTGTTAATTAAGGATTATTAGAAAGTAAACATGTTTGTAACTAATATAATTAATAACTAATTGCGCAATTATACGCGTAATTAGTTATTAGTTATACGTATATCTATAAAACCTTATATAAATGGTTCTAACCTTTTATAGTGAATTCCCCAAAATATTTTGTTAGTTGTCAACTAAACAACAAAATTGTTATATATTTACTTGTAATTAATCAGTTATGGCCTTGTTAATTAGTAACAGATAAATCGCAACAACAACGTATAATATTTGTGCATTAATAAATAATTAATATTATGCAGTAATTAATCTCAGGGAAATCTTTATCGTGATATATTGACCTTAAGGGTTTCCCTCTCACGCGACTTTGCGACACGACTTTGTCATATCTATTCGTACTTAGTATCTAGATTTTATAATTGAAGTCGCACGGGATCTTATACACTGCTGCCACAAGTCCTGCTTACAGTCAGTGACAAAAGTTGATGAAAACATACAAATGTATGAAAGATCTGAGCTCTCAATCTATCCATCTAACTATCCAGAGTACAAAAAAATACAATTTAGTCGTCACATAAATACAGAAAATAAATCAAAATGTTATTTTATTATAATATAACACAATACTCAGCAGTACACTCACTACAGTAGTTGCAGTTTCGATGCATGTTAATCGACTTTTGCGACACTCGCGTACAGAACAGTTCTACAGAATTCGTGACTAGGTATGTCGCAAATTCACTATGCGTCGTCGTGTCGCACGTCTGGTCACGCCTGTTGGAGAGAGCCTTTAATCGAGACTTCTTGCAGACGATACTAATAAATGTATCTAAAATATCATTCATTCAACCTCATAGAGGCATTGTAGATGAATGAATAAAAAAAAGACATTCGTACTTAGGTACAAGAGGGACAAAATATAACAAACTTGCAAAAAAAATGCATAGTTTGATGTTGTCTCAGCTGCTTCCTCATTGGCTTAGCGCCAATAAAGAATTACTTTAAAAACACATAGAAAACCTGTTTAGTATAATTCCGTACCACCACGTTCAGTACCAACAATGAGACAAATGTACTAAATGACCCTTTGTTAGAGACCTGTTCTACGTACAATAAATCGTTGATAGCAGTAATAATTGGTTTATACACGGAATCGAGCTGCGCCTTTGTTTTGCTTGCGATAAATTATACTGATTGAAGACTTTAGGGCGGAGTTTATTAATTACCTGTGTACATTATTTAATTGAACGAGTATGCGAGCTCGCGTGTGCAGAAACTGAGGAATATGTAATCTTGTGTGTTTATAGGCCCCCAGCAGGTAATACCTCTCAATTTTCTTCAACAATGGAGGATGCGCTTAGCAAAATAAAAATAAACAAAAATATAATAGTCTGTGGAGATTTTAACATTGACATTATAGTGAACACCACAGATAAAAGAAATCTTTTATCTCTTTTTAGGTCATTTAATTTAAAACATTTGTTTTCTGAGCCAACTAGAGTGACACCTACCTCGGCTACTTGTATAGATAATATTATGACTAATTGTAAAATATTACAAAAAAGCCTTGTTAGTGGTATTCGTTCAGATCATAAGTGTCAGATTGCAAAATTATATCACAAATCAATCGATGGTCCTAAAATTATAAAGTGTAGGACACTCACGAAAAGGAGTCTAGAAAAATTCAGTACAAGCCTAGAATCTCAACTAATTGCATTAAAGCCACGTTATGACGACCCCAATCAAATGTATTGTTCACTATTCAATGTCATAAATAATGAATTTCAAAAAGCTTGCAAGGTGAAATCGATAACCTTAAAGCCTAAATTAATGTTCAGTTCGTGGGCCACCAGCGGTATACGACGAAGTAGGGATGTTCTTTATGAACTTTACGAAAAAAAGTCCTATTCATCTGACAATCATTTTCATAATTATGTTAGACAATATTCAAAAACATTTAAAAAGGTGTGTACACTAGCAAAGGCAGTTTTTATTAGTGAACAAATAAAAAACGCAAGCAATAAAATAAAAACTACTTGGAAGATAATTAACACTGAAACTGGCAATCGTAATTATACCGACAGTTCAATTAACTTAAAAATTGATGACAAATTAGTTTCAGATAAAAGTGTAATTGCTAATTTCTTTGAATCTTTTTTTACAAATATTCCTGTAGAGACTACTAAATGTCTCCCGTCGTCCGCACTAGTAGCTGCGTCCCTCTTAGAGAAAAATTTAGATTTATGTAACGGTAATTTTGAATTTAGTTATGTGTCACATTGTGACATCGTTAAAACATTTAAAAGTATAATTGTTAAAAAAACTGAAGATTTATGGGGATTATCAATCAAAGCCGTTGAACCCATAATTGCTAAAATTGCGCCCTTGTTGGCGTTAATATTTAATACTTGTATCGCAGACGGAGTATTCCCTGATCTAATGAAATATAGTAAAATAGTACCCATTTTTAAGGCAGGTTGCCAAACTGACGCATCTAATTATAGGCCAATATCTGTGCTGCCTGCATTAAGCAAAATATTTGAAAAAATTATATTAAATCAAATGTTAATTTATTTTAATAAAAGCGGTATATTACATGAAAAACAATTCGGATTTACGAAGGGACGTTCTACGGAAGATGCAGCATCCACCCTAATGAAAACAGTATTGGAGGCCTGGGAAGATTCGCAGGATGCTATAGGCGTGTTCTGTGATCTTTCTAAGGCATTTGACTGCGTAGATCACCAAACGCTTTTACTAAAGTTAAAATATTATGGGATTCAAGGTAGATCTTTTGATCTCTTAAATTCATATCTGTCAAATCGTGAACAAAAGGTTTCTATTGGCAATGTCGTTTCTACAGGCGCGCTTGTTAAAATGGGTGTACCACAAGGATCAATCTTGGGCCCATTTCTATTCCTTGTTTATATCAACGATCTTCCTCACATAATTAAGGATACAATGTCAAATATAGTGTTATTTGCTGACGATACATCTCTTATATTCAAAGTTAATAGAAAGGACAGGGATTTGATAGAACCCAATAATACACTTAGTAAAGTATTTAACTGGTTTTCTGTAAACAATCTTCTACTAAATTCAAAAAAGACCAAATGTATTAGATTCTCTATCCCAAATGTAACCCACGTAGGTTCAAATGTGAAACTTGATGATAAAGTATTAGATCTGGTTCCCTCAACTGTCTTCCTAGGCGTTACAGTGGACTCTAAACTGCAATGGGGACCTCATATAGAGGCACTTGCAGGCAAATTGAGCTCTGCTGCATTTGCTGTTAGGAAAATAAGACAGATGACAGATGAAGCTACAGCTAGGCTAGTTTATTTTGCATACTTCCACAGTATTATGTCTTATGGCATTTTACTGTGGGGATCGGCTGCTGATATCGAGACTATATTTATATTACAAAAAAGAGCAGTCCGAGCTATTTATAATATGGGAAGCCGTGAGTCGCTCCGTGAACTA
The DNA here is from genome assembly GCA_935421205.1 of Xylocampa areola. Lineage (NCBI taxonomy): Eukaryota > Metazoa > Arthropoda > Insecta > Lepidoptera > Noctuidae > Xylocampa > Xylocampa areola. The sequence goes on from OW285204.1 coordinate 18,461,218, forward strand.
TTCAAGGAAATAAATATACTTACATTGCCATCGTTGTACATATTTAGCAATATTATGTATATTCGGAAAAATATTGCCCAATTTTATAAAAAGAGTGACCGCCACAATCTAAACACCCGTTACAAAGATAGGCTTCAAGTACCAGGTTTTCGACTTAGTAAGACCAACAAGTCATTTATGGGTAATAGTATTAGGTTCTATAACAAGATTCCTCGTCATATTATTGACTTGCCGGACTTAAAGTTCAAACCGATTGTTAAGCGCGTTTTAATGTCCAGCGCCTATTATAGTATAAATCAGTACATTAATGATACAGATGTATGGCGAACGATTCCTTTCTGCACACTGTGACCCACTGGCACTATTTGACCAGCGCGGACATATACTTACTTTTGTATAATTTCTTTTTTCTTTTTTTAGTCTATTTTCTGACCGAACTGTCTTTTTACAGTTATTTTATATTAATATTTGACATACGTATTTATTACGTTATCATAACTTATTGTTATTATTCTAATTACAGATTGTACTCTATATTCTTATATGAGTCTCTAATTAATAAATAAAATAATTCATTGCTTTTCTGTAAAATGTGAGCATCATGTGGTTAATAATGTTATATATTACATTAATATATACATTCACCTGCCTATTGCCAGGCATTATGAGTTTGTCATGCTCACTAAAATGTCTTGCTGATGGTGGCGTTGTGTATCGGGTCGTTGAGTTCCCTTCAAAATGGTTGAGTTCAGCGACGCTGATGCGCACGTCATACTCGTGAACGGGTGCTGTCTGTCGGGACTGGTCCGCTCGTAATTGCCTTGGTAATCGTTTTGGCTTTATAAACTTTTACTATTTCAATCATTTGCTTTTGTTTTCCTCTTACATTATTCTACATTATTCTCACATACCATCAATACACCATTGTAATTAAAATTTTATTTAAAAAGAGTGTCTATGGAGTTTCTTGCCGGTTCTTCTCCATAAGATCAACTTTTTTGGAACCGTGCACCTAGCTTTGACGTTTTATAAGTGCCTGTAATTTGGTCTATGTGAAATAAAAAAAATTGAATTTGAATTTGAAAAATTGAATTGTAATTGTTTCCCATTGGTAGCTGTCAAGATTATTGAACAGCTATAAAATATGATTGATAGTTCATATATTACCAATCTCCCTCAAACACCTGCAATATTTCATTGAAATTGGTTCAGTAATGAAGGCGTCTAGATGTACCAAACAGTTAGACACGCATGAACTAAAATTAGTACCTATGGATTTGGAGGAAAGTGAATAGGCATGATGAATATTTAATTTAGTTTGTCTGTAAAATATTTACTAGCCGCTAATCTAATACTTTTAAAGATCGCTTTTAAACTTTTACCTTTAAGTTATCTCTAGTAAATAACAAATAATATTCTGTAGTGGACCTCAATTTACCTACTTACCCGATTAGCTAAAATCGTGTGCACTATACCCTCGCATACATATAAAGCAGACCTTAGTATCTTCACAAAAGATTCACAAGAACGTGTACAGAATTTAGTCTAACTTAGTTTGGTCAAAGTTACACATGATATTTAAAAGCTAATATCTTAACGTTTACCTAATCTTTTTATATCTAAACTGAGTATTCTCTATACCGAATCTAATCAGCTCGTTCACGAATCTAATCTAATGCATCAGTTATCGAATCTTACGCATGGAAAATTCAATTGAACGACATTCCATACCCAAGGTGATCTAGCCATTTACCATCTGTTCAATAAAATAATTTTAAATAAAGGTTATCTAGTTTCGTGACTTGTTCAGACGATAGGCAGCCATTGTCTCGATTTATACCATTATAGAATCCTTTTTGGATCACGAATATTGTCAGTACATCTCTGTTGGATTGCATATTTTTGTTCTAGATCACGATTTGTAGTATTTAGTTTTAATTGGTACACTATTTCTAGTAGTATTTAATGACGTTCATTTCGTGTAAAGGTTTCACTGTATAAATAAAATGTATTAATAACTTATTCTCGAAGGCCCATTAATTAACCTTTTCTTCAGTTTACATTATCGCATGACGCAAGTAGATAAGACGTTAATTCAATGTTCATGCCTTTCAGATTAGATTAGTTTAACCCATTTTAATATAAATTCATAAATGCCATATTGATCGTAACATCATTACACAATACCTATAAATTAAATGATAAAATAATTAATTGAAAAGCAATGGTGTCTAAAATGAAACCTGATTCTGAGCGATTGTTTTTATATGGCTTTCTGTTTTCCAAATTCCTTTCACTCATTTTATTTATAAAGCAGAAATCAACGAGACCGTTGTCGAACACAAGTACTGCGTTCGTTGTTTTTATTTTAACGAGTTTTTTAAGTATACTAAGAAAAACGTATTTCTAACGAAAATTTAATTTAAATCTGATTAAATCGGTTCACGATCTCAACGCGCGACAAACCGACGACATAGCGGTTGCATGTGATTAAAATGCATCGTACAAACATTGTAATTTTAAAAATACAACGTAGTATTATTAACATTGTTTTATAATGTGATATTGATTCAAAGACATTTAGAGATCAACGTGTTATATTATTACCAAAGAGTGCATGATATTCATAATATTCCTCCACAGAGTAAAAAAAATATCAAAAAGTTTGTGTCAAACTTCTCTCAAAAATAAAATTCGCGAATCCGTTTTATTGTACAGATGTTTAATTCATGTCATGCTCCACAGGTAGCGGGGTATTTAAGATTGAGGATTCCGTGCGTGTCGCCAGGCTGTGGGGCAAAAGAAAGAACAGGCCCGCCATGAACTATGACAAACTCTCCAGAAGCATCCGACAGTACTACAAGAAGGGAATCATGAAGAAAACTGAGAGGAGTCAAAGGCTCGTCTACCAGTTCTGTCACCCGTACTGCTTATAAATACTCTAAGTTAGATTATAAGCCATGTACATAATTTATTTACGTTGTATATAAGGGTGGGTGAGAGCCGCGGTAATGCGGACGATACGATGATTGTCTTCGTTTTGCGTCACAATCGCAAATCGCAGCGCAGTCGCCGAGTTTGTAGACAGCCGAATTTTCACCGGTCTTTGTATCGACGTGTAAGTCGTGAGGCCGGGAATTAATAGGCGTCTTGTACACTATCCCTCCATATAATTCGGGAAAGGTAATTTTCTCTGGAATTCTATTGGATGGGACTATTTGCTGTGTTATTGTAATAGTTTTTACCAGCGATAAGAGGATCACGATCCGATAGTTTTCGTTTTAACGCAGGATCGTCTTCGTCGAAAGCTGGTAATTTTTATCCCATATATCTATGATATATTTCTAGTACGTTCTATGAACTTTTAGATAATTAAGCGTTCTGTAAATATTAAGAAAAATGTGTCCTTTATTGTTGGTACTCAGAATAGTGATGTAAAAGAGATTATTCTCGTTGTAAGGTTGTAAAACGTGTTGAATATTTTCTTATTGAAATATAAAAGAATCTGTGTAATTTTTATATTAAAAATATTTTTATGACGAGTTACGTCGCATATTGCAATAATTATTATTTTATAAAGAGTTAATTTTAATGACGGCGGTGAATTCGTGCAAAATTTGTTTCGGATTTAAATTTAATTATTGTAATAATTTTGTGCCAAATAGACGATTAGAATTTATTGGGGACAAAATTGTATTGTTCAATATTTTGTAAATTTGGTGTCCCGCCGAGATGTAAATAAAAATCTTGTATAAAATATTTGCAATATTGGTGTTGGGCTAGAATTAAGATTAAAATAATAATAAGGTAACGCAGTTAGCGTTATGAATTTTAATCATAATAATTATTGGACCAAACTAATGTAGATTTTATTAATCAATTTTTATGTCACAATAAAATTAAATGGCCATTTAACTTGATATTTTATTTAGCCTGATACCCATCTGTGGTATTCAGTTCTTATTGATAATATCACTTAGTTTTATCGCCCTGCCTTATAACCTATGGCTATAAAATTCACACTTTTATAGCTACCGTGTGGATCAATAAGAAGCCAACAAAAATAGTTACGAGTATAACCATTTTAATAACGGAACTACAAAATTAAGAATTTAGAAGGCAGTAAACAACACTTGACCCATACCTAACTACCTAAAAACCTATAATGTGATTAAAACATTTTTGATGACATTATTTAATCTAATCAGCTACTTACTATGGTATTCCTATTTTAAAGGTGACTATTTTGACACATCACTAGTACCTACTCAATTGAGCGCAACACTAAAATTGTTTACAAAAGGAAATTTTTAGAAAAAAATTAACGACTACCATCTTCAAGACTATATGTACCAATATTTTTATTTTTGTTGATTTTTTCAAAAAGCGCTGATTCAATTTCGATGAAATGTATGGGCCGAATTTATTTTCCTAACTATGACCTACCAAAAAAAAACATAATTGGCGAAATAATCACGTAACAAACATACAAAAAAAAACACAAATATAGTAAAAATATAGTTTCAAACGACACTTTTTTAAAACAAATAGTATTAATGCGCAAATCTGGACCACATTGCATCAAATTGCGCAAATGTGACGTCACAAAACGCCAACCGCCGAATTCCACGAGTGAAAGTGCCTTTCGCCGTCCTCCAAGAGGGGAGGACGACCTCTAGAGGAGGTGAAGGAGGGGCGGCGAGGAGGGAGTTGTGTAAGATCCACTTGATGTTCGGCTTTTATTAATGTTTGTATTTGTAAATTGGTAAGTAGTTATGTACCTCGCTGACTAAGTGACAAATGTTGAATAATTGCATTGAAAAGTAATAATAGAACTGGATTTTCATTTTGATCCACGAGATTTTTAACAAGTACCTAGTAAATTTTCATAGTAATTCTATAGAAAAAGATTAAATCTATTTCGTTTTTTGTTTACTTAATCTAGTTATCTAAGACTACAAGGCTAGCAGTGGACAGTGTGCTTTTAGGTGATAATAAAGATAATTTGACACAGATTACCTGGCAAAAAAAAAAACAAGAACTGTGATATGGACCAAATAGGATATAGTCATTATTCTAAGCTTGTGAATCAAAATAATGTATGTTCCTACCTATTAATAAAACAATGACCGAAACATGGAATCTGGTATATTTTTCAAACTTATGCGCTCCAGAAATGAATACTCCAGGTCATCTGCCAACCAAGCCATTTCGATCTCTGCGGAATAGTGATCATAGAAAAAATGCCCAATACTTACAACATGTCTTCCAAGACCCTGTTCTGAGAAATCATCTTCCTATCCCATGAGATTCATTACACGTAAAAATCCGACAGAGTCCGAAAAATCTTTATTTAATCGAAGTTTAAGTAGAGTGCCCGGTAGATAACAACAGACTCACCACGTATTACATGGGACTTATACAGAATTGGTGAAATGTGGGTGTACAACTGTTTACACATCTGCCTGCCCTTTCGGGGAACACAGGCGTGTTGTTATGTTATGATAAGTAGATTGGGACCTACAGACTGTTAGTTGGCCAATAGCTTCATCGGTTGCATAAGTACCAAAACAAAGGGAGGAGTGCCAGACTGTCAGTTTAATACCGTGGGAGAGCCATGCTTCGGCATGAACGGGCCGGCTCAATCGGAGTGATACCACGGGCTCACAGAAAACAGGCGTGAAACAATGTGTTTCGCCGAGTTTGTGAGGGTACCGGAGGCCCAAACTCTTTAAAAGGCCGGCACTTGCGACTCATCTGGGGTTGCGGATGTCTATGGGTGGCGGTAATCGCTTACCATCAGGTATCTGTTCGGTTGCCCTCTATCCCATAAAAAAAAACTAGATTTTTCATTAAGAAGGATATAGGCCAACAAGTCTGCGGGGACTCTAATGTACCTAAAGGGGCTATACGTAGGTACAGGATTGAGAATGACATCATCGCACTTTCTCTTGGTATACCTAATCCCTTAGTCATCTTGCGACATGTACAAACAGACTGTCCACTGGTTTACCCAATGCCGCTACCAAACGACAGGATATGTGTATAAATTATATAAAGGTACATTTATTACATATCGTCAAGCTTATATTTTTCGAAGGGTTCGGCAAAAGTGCATTATATAGAACACCTATCGCCATTTCACTGAAGGCATTATTAAGTACAATGTAAAAAAAAAAAAACAAAATACTAGGCACATTTTCAAGCACCGGGCTGCTACTTTGAATTTCCTAACAAAAATCTCCATAACACTGCCTGACGTGGAAATGGAACCCAGGTTTTTATGCTCAATAGCCACGCTCCTCCATTAGACCAATGAAGCAGTTAGCTGATATCTAGTTATATTTAAACGGAGGTAGGCACCTATCATAAAATATTTATAATCTGTGAAGAGCTAAGTCGCCCTGAAATTCTTTCTTCTCGCCACTTTTATTATCGTGTGGTTGATGAACAACCTAGTGACAGAGTAAAACTACCCGTAACTAAGCACGCTCTACGTAAGAATCATAGGTCTATTCTCTATTGTCACTATGGCATTAAGCTTCTATGAGTGTTCTATTTTTGGCAATGATCCAATAATAACTTAACCAAACTTATTTATTTAATGCACCAAAATAGGTTCTATTAATAATAAGTTAAACCATGTCAACAACGTGTTAAAAAAACTCTGTGACAAGATTCAATTTCAATTCCAATATTTTTTGTTTCTTTTTTTATTAGTTGGTACATGAAAATGTTAATGTATAATGTTGAACATGTTTGTTTAGCCGAAAGTGATTATGTACTTACCAATAATTGTATTCACTAACATTGTTTTCCGTCAATATGTGCGCAGCACTTTAAGTAAGTATTTAGATTAGATCCATACATATTAATGAAATTCTGTTAATATGACGCCTGTGAGTAAAGTAAATGAGTAGAGTAGTACAGAGAGAATAGAATGAGAGTTACAAAAGCTACCAAATATAAAACATCGCCTTTTTATTTCAGTATCCCAAATTTCCAATACTTAAATGAAATAATAATTTAATATTATTATTCATTTAATCTAAATAAAATAATTTATCATTTAGGTATCAATTTCCCTTACAAAAAAGGTAACCATAATTATTTAAGCTATTTTATTTTCATATAAATAACGAAGTCCACAAATTTAATTTCACCAATTTATTTGGGGTTGGTCCACTCTCGGATCTAATCAAAACAGAATTATTATTAGTAGGTGCATGTGCAATGTATAAATGTATAATACATGGCATCCGAGTTGAACTGTTGTGCAATTAAATACCTAGTCGATATTAAATTGTAAAAGGATTGGTCCGATACATCGGACACTTTAAGTTTACATTAAAGTTTTGCAACAATACATAACAATAATATTTTTCAACATTTGTTCATGAGTAAAGCACAAATTAGGTGAGTAATAAAATTTGAAGGAGTGCCTTATTCTAGTCGGGAGACAACCGATTTTGACGAAACTCTACAAGGATCAACACAGTTATGTGGGAAAAAATATCAGATCATAATATTCGTTTTAGATTACTTACATTGTAAATTAAAACAACCTTTAATCCGAAGAAGAAACTCCCAAAGTGTTGAATCAGACGAAGATGAGTCAGTGACACTTAGTATGAATTTTAGAACACCGTTAAATTAAATAGTTATAGTGTGAGTTGGCAAGTATGTCATTAAAACGACGTGCTATTTCATTTATAAATATGTAGGCCTTTGTAAAGATTAGGTGTAAGTACTATCAATTGTCCCATGTCTAGTAATAAATAGGTAGTGAGCCTCATAGGCGAAAGGCAAAGGGCTGGGTGAGCCTGGCCCATCCTAGAATCCTTCCGACCTAAGAAATAACAAGATAAATTTCAAGATATGTCTTTGAAAAAGCATTAACGCATGCTTAAATTTGGGAGCTGAGTTGCCCGCGTCCGTAGGAGTGGACCCTTGAAATGGAATCCCTACACGTGGCCTCTGGGTGGTGTAAAACAGGCAACACAATTCTGGTGGGGAGGCTTCGGCCGTGGCTGGTTACCCCCTGCTGGACATGTCGTGAAGCGACCTAGTCGTGGATGAAGTTCGGTCAACCGTTGTGGGAGGACTAGTCTGGGCAGTTGCATCAACTCCGCAACTATCTTTCTCCCCAAATCTATCCACTCTACATAGAGTGAATAAATCCCCCCCCCCCCCCCCCGTCTAGGAAATAATCGCTGCTAAGCTTATGGTGAGCCCTGACCTAGAACAATTCTAAACTGCAGGCTGATATTATGAATTTTCTAATAGGTACAAAAACCCAATAATATTGGTCGATTTAAAAATTAAACCCTTACGGTTAAGAGACAGACGTGCAGTCTCGCATAGATATAGTTACTGTTTTACTACGTTATCTAACCAAAAAACAATAAGATTAAATTAAAAATTAAAAAGCACGCCTCCCATGTGTCAATTAAGTTTTATCTATTATTTCACACCTTTTTGTGTACCATAGCCACTATATTGTTAGGTATTTATTTTAATCTTACTAACCTATGTTACCCGGGACCATGTAAAGATTCTAACAATACCCCATACATCTACATCGGTTCAGGCGTTTAGAAGTTTTGGTGGCATAAAGAAACTCACAAACATACATACATATTGTACCAGTATATGAACCTAAAAACATAACACTACTTTAGGGGCAGTAGTGTAAAAAAGAAATTGGGTGTTTTTTTTTTTTTAAAACATTGCCCACACACTATGAATTTCTTCCTGTGTCGTGGGTGCGTTTACAGACATATAATCTCACAAGCACACACACACACCCAGACCCAGAGCAATTATCTATAGATCGTAAAAATATTTGCTCCGTGCGGGAATCGAACCTGCGACACGCAGCGCAGCAGTCGGTCTCTCGACCACCGCGCCAACCGCGCTGTCGTCTGTCGGATTATTCTTTGCATTTGTAACATGACCACCAAAACGCACGTGTTTGGTCACGCAGGGTTTGCATTATCAATATAATGCTTATAACGTTATGTATAATCCTCATAAATACATAATAATGGCAATAAAGCAAATACAACATGATAATTAGGCTAGGTTGTTAATATTTTTGTTTTTGCTAAGTGAGTAGGACTTTTTATTCTTTCATTGTACCTGCCTGTTAAGAGTATAAATAAATATTTACTTTCTTACTTTCTTCCATAATTATTGTTTTAGGTACAGCTAATTTACTTTGTCAAACTATTATATGTCTTTATGGTTTCTAAAATTTTGGGACGTCTAGTAGGTACCTACAGCTGTACCGGAATCCCAATTTTTTCCCAAAACATTTTTGAGAGGAACTCAGGAGAAATTTCGCCCTTACGTACCTTCTATATAAGAGAAAAGGCCCTTGCCATGCAGTGGAATAGTTATGGGCTATTATGGGTTAAGTATAATGTAAACATGGGGAGCAACAACTCCACTTAATTTTGTCAGTTAAAAAATATTAATAATATAATGATTAAACAAGCTAAACAAATTGGTAAGTAGGTATTAAGTAGTTGGTGCTATTTGTATTCATATTTCGTTTGGAGTAGGTATAGAACGCTAGCTCTATTATTCAATTTGTAGGTCAAAAGTCGCAGTCTCTATTTTGTTACCTATATTTAGTGCCTAGTACCTATTTGAACCTTTAAATAACTACTTAATTAAGGTCATCCAGTCACGAACGCCACCTACCTTAGGTAGCATTGGTGACTGGCTTCCAGACCAGCATTGAAGAAACACTCTCATGATTTACATAATAGTATGCGTAATATTATGTTAATTAAGAAACAGGATTATGATTTTATATTGAGAATGTAAATCATTCAGATCCATAAAATTGTTAATTAATTATTGTTCGATAGGGATAGTAAGTTACTGTGAATATGTTTATCATTTAGTGCTTATTTATTTAACAAAAGTAAAGGAAAAAGGAAAGTCTCGATTTGTTTTTGTTTAATACTTATGCGAGACATTTATTTTGTTTTTAAATCTTCTCGATTAGAGGATACCTTACAAAGTTCTTCAGTGTTTTACTTACTCTCATGATAAACTAACAAGTTAGACACATAAAACTAAGCACTTATATAAAATAATTGTAACGATAAGGAAGATAGTGATGCGGCGATATAAAATAAAAATAAATTAAAGAGCGACCTGCGACCACGAACGCTGCAAAGTGTTCGAAACGTCAGGAAAAATAAAAACCAATAATACACGCGATTAATCCGGTTAAAAGTTGTTTTATTATAAAATAAAGAGACTTGCAATCGGTCATTCCTTACTAGCCATTTCTATCACATATATTGGGCCAACTTTTGACCATTTTTTTTAGAGTTTACAGGTCTTGATGTTGTTGATTACAACTTCGGTATATTTTAGAACTTCAATTCACCAAAATGGTAGAGCAGTAATAAAACAGAGCGTCACTGTACGTAACTGTTTTATGGATGATATTATTAAAATATGTTCTAAGTCAACAGGTGTTCACTCAATCTAATCTTTTACGATAAATTTCTTGTTTCTATAACAAAAGATTAAGATTGACTGTGAATAATTAGCGCGCACAGCCATAGGTCAACCAATTTCGGACAAATTGATCATAAATATAGTTGCTTAATCGCTTGGAACGATAATAAACGCTTGTGTATAGCTGGCGCGATTTGAATAATTTCCTATGTATTTGAATGTTGTCCAAAGGCAAAGCACTAGCGGGAAACTTAACTCTTCGGGAGACATGATGAGACAGAATAGAAGTTTTATTGTTATGATGTTAGACGCCGTTATGTACCTTTTTTTTTCTAAAACCTATCGATTCTGTAAGTCTCAAATAACAATGTTTGGGTTGAATACCTGTATCTTAATTGACGCTAGTAAATTAAAGGTCCTTAAAATAAAACATAACAGGATCACTGCCGTATCCACAAAGGGTAAGGAAGAGGTGTAAATAGTACACTTATATTTTTTAAGTCCCGTAGTGGCTGAGCAGTGCCATGACCTCACCGGGGCAATAGGGGCGGGAGATCTCTATACATGGTCGCCAGTGAGACCGTATGGGGTGCCGTTGCCGCCTTCTGCGAGGAGGTGACGCTCGGGAAGAAAGTGGCGAAAAGGTAGAAGGCCATAGGCACCGGAGTGCACGCGAACTGCGGGCGGCGGACATGGGTGGTTCACCGCCGGACGCTGGACGCACCGCGCCACAGCAAGTGCGTCACGGTGGAGTGTCTGTGCAAGCTAACTGTGGCCAGCCTGTCCAATTCCCAGAATGTCTGTTGACACCCATCAGCGGACCATATCCTGCCAGGGTCGCGGATAATGCTGCTGCGGACCAGAGACCTCGGTAAAGGTTAGAGAAGGACTGTGTAGTTTTTAGTCGGTACGAGTCCGGTACAGCGGCCGTAACGGATTTTCTATACTCAAAATATGGAAGTGCCATGTAATAAGTGGTCCTTCAATAGAGCATAATTCCAAACCTCGGGCTGCTACTGAAAATTGTTTAATAGTTAAACCCAATAACACTTTGCCCGACTTGGGACTCTTATAGCGGAGCTTGATTCCTTGAGCCAACTCTTTGCGATCACATCATACGACAAACTTCTAGCATTTTATTCATTTTGTTATGTGCAGCTCCTCCACCAGTTGTTTCCTGCCCCACTCGAAATATAGAGGAATATCCATTGTGGGACGCAAATGAGTGCAATAAATTTGAATAAATTTCTGATTTAAATAGATTTCACCTTACTGAACATCTTCATATGTAGGTACTTGATATTACAAAAATAAATCGTTAAAAACTACATTAATATTGAACGCTTTTCAAATTACATTCCGTCAACTGCTCAACACTTGTACTTATCATAAGCACATTGTGAAGGTCGGCAACATTCCGAATTTCTGAGTCCAGTCGGGCCGCCTGACGCCTGGTACGGCCGGTACGGCTGCGCGGGCGCTCCTAACTATACACCCTAATGACTAAGTATTGCTTAGGCATATCAATAAAGGAATTTTGGATTGTAGGTACAAAACCTCAATCTAAAAGATCAATCCCTAAATATGCGGTTTTGTTACTAAGGAAGGTAGGTACCTAACTTGTAAGTATTTTGTGGTTGTGTTCGAATAAATTAATGTACTTTAGTCATAATTATTATGATAGCTAGAATTTATAAATCATCAGGAGGCTATTAGACGAAATCAAAAAGAAATAAGACCAGTGGCTCCATCTGTTGTTTGATTATCAGTGCTTGCACAGCAAATATACCTACTGAGATGGACCCGTAGATAGAGAACGGGTGGATCCATTGGTATAAAAATAATGATAATTATTTAATTACTTAATCAAAATAAAAACTAAATTTATTATTAATAAATGTTCCAAACTTCTTTTAGTTAGACTGCTTAGTTTTAACATAAAACAAGGCCATTTGTAAAAAAAATTGAAAATAATCGAATTGCATCTATAAAGTATTTTCACCATTGTTGGCCAGTATTTATAAACATCCCACGCATTTGTTATTGGTCCTACGTGGAACGGAACGGTTCGTGCGTAGGCTCTATGACGTCAGTATGACGTCATTAGTGTTGACATTTGACATTTCGGCAGTAGATCTTTGTTTTTAGTTTTTTAGCGGAATAAATAATATTAGCTAATATTAAACACAAAAATGTGTTAAATATAAACTTAGACATATAGTTAGTGTTGTTTTATTTTATTTTATAGGAGTTGAACATGCATAAGTGCTTCGTTATTCTATAAATAAAATAAACTTCGATCATTCGTATTTTACGTGGGTTCAAAGAAGGGTTTATCGATAATGAAGCCTGGAAAGAGTGTCGACGTGAAGGAGGAGATAGCAGAAGTGCATACGTCTGCCAGGTCACCGTCTCCGAAACAGAAAACGAAGAGATCTCGAAGCCGATCAGGTTCGCGAAAAATGTCTAATGGGCACACTGCACCAGAAGATATTCCAGTTACTGAGGAACCAACAGCGGACAAGTCCAAACGAGACAGCTGGATAAAATCCGAGCATGAATCTCTTGATACAGAATTACCAATCCATGACCAAATAAAACAAGGCATCCTAGGTTTTGTTGAAAAAGAATTCAAAAAGTCAGATAAGAATCCTTCATTTGTATTCTACTCCCATGATCCCAACCATTTAGATGAGAAGTTCATGAAATCAATGTCGAGGCCTTCTAGTGGACATAAGGAAAAAAGAAGCCCATCCTACCGCAAGAAGAAAAGGCATTCATCAAGGCATAGAGACCGGGATTTACATGATTTTGATGTACCAGGATCAAGTCTTAGTGCATTGGAAAAGGTGAGGCTGTTCATTTGAAATTTATTCTGTTTTTAAATAATGTCTAAACTGGGAGATCAAACATTTTGATTAAGGAATGAAGTTCGGTGCAACCGATGTAAGAGACGACCCACAATGGTTGCACCGGACTACATAATTCAAGTAATATTAATAATTTTATTCGATCATGTATTTTTCAAGATTAACTTTGAAAAATGACTGCTAACAATACAAATTAGTGTGTATCTGAAAATTTATTCTTATTTCCAATTATTATGTTACAATAACATAAAAATGTACAATAACATAATATAAAAATAAAGAAACACTCATGTTCATGTGTGTATATTGTTGTCATATTCGTGATAATGTTTTTGTGTGTGTATTATAACTTTCTTTAACAATCCCTGAACAGAAAAATAAATAAAATAGGAAAGAAGTGTCGTTCAAAATCATATATATATATGCTATAGGCCTCTCTTCGTCTACATGTTGTGGGTTCAAATCTGACATATGCACATGTGACTTATTCAATGTCATATACATTCTTAGTTAAAAGCTGGTTATGTTATGTTAATAAATTTAATTTATCCTTTATACAATTATAGGTTGATGACTACCTAAAAGAATACAATAAAGATGAAGTGGTAACTCTAAGTGGTGAACTTGAAATTGAGGCAAATGATGTGGAGAACAATAACGGTATCTCTAAAGAACATCACAAGCCACGAAAAACCAGGCGAAAAGTTAGGGATGAGAGACAGGACAGCAATGCTAATGGAAGAGATGTCAGCCCTAAAGTGTTTAAGAGTGGCAAGTCTAAGTCAGGGTCCAAACCAGGTAAATTTTATACTTATTCTGCGTAAGTCCCTTCATTCTGATGATTTGTTTTAATTTCATATTCTGCCTAGCCTTTTCCCAATTACATTTGGGTCGGAATCTAGTTAAACTGGGTGCAGCGTAATACCAGTATTTTACATGGAGTGACTGCCTATTTGATCTCCAACCCAGTTATTGGGTTACACAATATCTCATGGTATGACTGGTTGTATGACTTTCAGGTCTGTGACTACCTTAAAGGCTGTCATAGATCTTAATTTCGAGCTCTCGGGATAAAATGATGGTCACTTTCCACAACCATTTCATATTTATAAATAACTATAGATATATAATTAGTAAATAAAAGATTACAAATCAACATTTAATTAATTTGGTAGAAGGGTTTACAAATTACAGACAACTTGCTTGCTTCTATAAGGTGCAAAGGAAATTAAATTCAGATCCTAATGATGGTCCAACATTGATTAACCTATGCTTGCTATGGCTGGATTTTATTTTGAAAAATAAAAAAAAACTCATTAGGTTGCAGCCTTGAGTTTGGAATTGTTGATGGGTAAAGCCTGACTATGTTGTTATTTGACTTAATAACGGTATTGAAATGTGGGTTTATAATTCATCTCTGCCTACCTTCTAGGGAAATACAGTGCTACTCTACGCTATTTTTTATCCTAAGAAACGTTTAAAAATGTGAACTTTTATTTTCAGCTCGACCCACAGACCTAACAGCCATGCTAGAGACTCTAGAATCAAGCATGACATATCATGATCAATACATAGACAATCCATTCTCGTCACCATCGCCTCTTACGTCACCAAATGATGACAGACTAGATCCATTTGGATCTCGCAGGCCAGAGAAGATATATCTACAAGGAGGTGGCACTTTTAGAGCTGTTTCGAGGGATAGGATTCTAGAGTCACAGCAATCTAGAGATGGTGATAAATATTTAAGGTAAATTATGATTTTGGTGATATATTTTTTATTATTTACTTTTAAATCTTGATGATTCAGATATCAGATGTTTACAAGAGATGACCTTTCTGTACCAGACACTATGTACGCCAGACTTTTTGTATGTTGAAATGCCACCATGGATCTTGTTCCAAACTCCTAGAAACCACACTTTCTTCAACTAGCTTTTACCAGGATTCCGGAATCCCAGCTGTCTTCATCTCAACCCCAACCCTGGACTGCTAAAGTGTTAAATTATTACCTACATACCTACCTAACCTCGTTGAAAAATTTCTCCAATATTGTAAGTTTAATTAACCATGAACTTCATAATTGATTTTTTTTATTGACCATTCTAGACTTGGTGACCTAACGCCTCTAGATGTGGCCCTTACTCTTCAAAAGGCCTGGCGTTCTTCAGCCCCGGCCTGCCACGGGGTTCTCGGAGGCTTATCGCTGATGCACCTGCTCCTCATCAGCTACTCAGACGGCCTGGATGCAGGCCACCTGTCTTTCCATGCAGTTGTGACGATGCCTTATGTTGCTACGTATTATTTCTTCTGTGTGCTATGTCTGCTTTCTGTTTTGGATAGGTGAGTAAAAAGAAATTGATTTATTTATGACTGTGTTTATACTATTCATTCATCATCTACAAGGCACGATCGGAAAAGTAGTTTGCACTAAGAATTATTAGGTTGGCAATATTTAAACTGAGGAAAATATCTACTGACATATTGTTTTATTTATATCTTAATTTGCGTCAAATATGGTAGCGCACAGACACATTTTGCCATGTAATTTTGGCATGCAAATACTCGCGGATACTAATAGATTACCAATACAACAGATAACTTTTTTTATTCACTTTATCCTTTCCATCCTTCTACTAATAAACATCTGTACCAACATCCAGAAAATACCCGGGATACATAATACCAAGGAGGTAAAGACACAAACAAGTCAACGC
The DNA here is from genome assembly GCA_935421205.1 of Xylocampa areola. Classification (NCBI taxonomy): domain Eukaryota; kingdom Metazoa; phylum Arthropoda; class Insecta; order Lepidoptera; family Noctuidae; genus Xylocampa; species Xylocampa areola. Next base: position 18,477,287 of record OW285204.1, read on the forward strand.
ATTTTTTTAGTAATATAGTAGTATTGCAGCTACATCCAAGCTCGGTTACTAAAAGTGTAAGCAAAAATTTAATATTTGCTGACCTTTGTCAAGAAATTGGGGTGGGCCTCAAAACGTTTTTCTGTTAGGAAATTCTCAGTAGTAGCCCGGAGTTTGGATAAGTGCCTGGTAGATGGCAATAGGCTCAACCTATGGTTAAAATGGCACTTAATAACAGCATTGGTGAGATGTGGGTTTACAACTGCGTACACCCTTCGGGAAATGCAGGCGTGGTGTTATACTATGTAAAGTATCTAGATCTTCAAAAACGGTCCAGTTTTACCGACACACAGACACACACACACGCACGCACACTCATGCATACACACACATGTACACATACAGACAAGAAACTGAACCCCGGTCCCATGTCTTCTTTTGATCTTTTTAATAACAAAATCGTGTCAGACTGCTACAATTCACTTTTAAATTCCAGACTTGACGTCACTAGTCTAGACCTGACTCGAGGTCTCCAGCCATACTTCCAGCCTATAGTCCTGGTGATGTTGTATACGGCGTGCCTACTCGTGTGTACAGCGGCGAGAATGTACGACGAGCTGATGGTGTACCAATATGCACCACTTGTGAACAACATTACTGGGAATATCACCACGGTGAGTACAACCAGTTTACAGCAGAAGTGACCTTGATGTCGAACAAAACTGATCATGGAGGTTAAACAGTACTTCAATAGGTCACCTGGTAGATGGGTGGCTGCTAGTAGCATTTTGAACGGAGCACTTTAGGAAATAGGAATAGGGTTTATTCTAGGGAAGTTCTTTGATTTTAGAGATAAGAAAAAAACTAAATTAAAAGGGAGTCAAAGCAGATCCCAGTTTATTAAAAAAAAGCCTACCTTCCATATTTGAACTACAAGGATAAAAACAAGGGACTGAAGAATTTTCACCGCAGACAGTACTATGGAACATTTTCGTATAGGTCCTCCGACTGCGATGCTGGAAAGTGAAGATTACACGCGATTGATCCAATTAGAAGTTGTTTAAGATAAATCTTTAAAAAGCATTAACGCATGCTTAGCGAACTCTAAAGTTATTATATTAAATGGAAAAAGATACGGTCGCGAACAGGATTCGAACCTGCGCCTCCCGGATGAATACTCCAGGCGCTCTGACCACTAAGCCATCTCGGTCGAGAGTAATAATAATAACTTTAGAAGTTGTTTTATTATTAAAAGGCGTAAAAGTCCGTTTTCCCTCATTTCAGATACAGAAATCAACAGTAAAAAATATTCTAAATGAGTGATCCTATCGATGGATGTAATAAAAATGACTGTTCCCTCGTCTCCCCTCATCTTATTTCCGATATCTCCGCCTCGTGCAATAGTCCTTCATTCATAACTTTTGTGGCCCAGCATTCCGATCCAATGAATGGCGATCCTAGAAAATCTTTGTTGATGCTTTATTCCTTAAAATAATAATATTATTACTTAGGTGTTTTTTATGCCTCTTCTTGGATGTAAGTGATGTATTCTTGTACACAGTCTTCATAACGTATGGTTGATAAACAACCTAGTGTCAGAGTTTAAACCACCTGTCTTCATCACCACATCATCCACCTGTCTTTGTCTGTCAGATGGACACACATGACTTCACACACCATCGAGAATATCTCTCAGGTGTACTGGTATCCGCACGATATATTCCTTCACAATGATGAAGGAAAATATCGTATCGCAATCAAGCAAGTGATAATTAATTTGTAATATGCACATGACTTCGAAAAGTCAGTGGTGTATGCCCTGGATTCGAACTTGCGACCTTTGACTTGTCAGTCCAATGGTCATATCACTAGACTATCACTACTTATAATTAATGCTTGTAGTGAACCCGTCGGAAATCCTGTTGTACTTAAAATAATCAATTTTCTTTCCAGCCAACGATACCAACGTTTTACCACACATGGACACACTTCTCGATATGGAGGGCCGTCTTATCAATACTAGGCCTGGTCTACTTCATCATATCCAACCCACAAGACCTGGTGTTCACAAATCTCAACAAGCTACTACAGTTTAAACACACGCTACAAAGTATTGGATGATTCTCCTTAATATTGTAATTTTAAGGGCTAGTCTTCTCATCGACTAAAAAGGTAGGTATTCTCATATTTAGTGATGGTCGAGGCCTGTTTTAATAAATATTTTCTATTGGGACTTAACTTAAGAACTGCTTCATAACGGTTTTCCAACAGATGTGTGCGAGGGAGATAACCAGTGAAAGGATTAGTGGACAAATAAAAAGTACGATATTTTACGATACGAAGTAGGCAATGCTATCTCGCTCGCATTCCTTGCACACATCTCTCACTCATATTGTATCTAGAAAGTCCTCGCTTTGCTGTCTTTCTTGAACAGATCTAAGAAAATGATGAACCAAATCTGTTGGTAGATATCATCATTCGCTGCTCCGAATTCTGGCTTAGTTCAAGTGATCCTAAACTATTTTAATATGAAGTGATTTTGTTAAGCACAAACATAAATGAAAATTAAATGTATTTTGTATTCTGAAATGTTGGAAAGACATAAATGTACTTTACATTTAGACAATACTGTTTCAGAAGAGATTTATTAATACGGGCCTCATATTTTATACTAAATTATTTGATAGAGTGAGACAGCTATATGGCAGCTAATAGCAATAAGAGTGAAAGAGATAATACATAAGTGCCATCACTAAATAATGTATTATTAGTGAGTCTCGGAATAAATAAAGATTTCAGTTCACTTCCACTATATTGTAGCTGTCATAATATTGAATATTGATGTTTTCATGTGAATCTGTGGACATCTGATGATCAGGAATTTCCCACATTTGGCTACTTGATTTTACCAACTTCAGATAACGTTAGCTGAGAGTAATATTAATTATTTTGACACGTAATGTAACTACAATAAACCTAAAAAAAAATAAGGATCTATAAAAGCTGCCTCGTTGGTGTACTGGCCCCAAGCGCGGCGGAGCGTGTCTCCTGACGAATTCCGAGGTTGGGCAAAGTGTTATTGGGTTTTCCTATTAGGAAGTTCTCAGTAGCAGCTCGGAGTTTGCCGTGATGATGGCAGTAAGCTCATACGAGACTTGATGATGAACAGCATCGGTGAGATATGAGTGAACTATGCAGTATACCTCTGCTTATCTTTCGGGGAACTGGGGGATTGGCGTGATGCTATAATACTATAGAAAAGGCGGAAAGACATTCAAATGTATTTATGTTTTGGATAATATACGTAGCATCACGCCTGTATTCCCCGAGGGGTAGGCAGAGGTGTGCTCAGTTTTTTTAAGGAAACATTGAAAAATAATAGACACGAACGGGGCTTGAACCTGCGACCCTTGACATTCCGTGTCATCACTCTACCAACTAAGCTACTGTGTCGTTGTTCAAATCTATTGAATTTTCAATCCTCCTTGTATTCGTGTTAAGGAGACGCCTGGCGATATTTATTTAGCAATCATTTACAGGTCTTCTAACCTGACTACTGAACTGATTACTAAACTGTGTTCGCAGTTGTACACCCACATTTCACCAACGCTATAATTAAGTCCCATGTAATAGGTGGTGAGCCTATTGCCATCTACCAGGCACAATTCCTAATTCCGGGCTGCTACTAAGAATTTCCTATCAGAAAAACTCAATAACTCTTTGCCCAACCCGGGACCTCATGCTAAGCAGTCGTCTTTGGGACCACTAGACGAACGACGCAGTCTCAGCCTATAACGACATCTGTCATTAGTAAAATCTAGCCTTAACAAACGATTTGTGGATTATTGTATAATAACCACTAATAATAAAGTATATTGTTATATTTTTTGTGTATCAAAGAGACTCAGGTTCAAATCCTGCTCACGACTGTTTTTCTTTTGAAATCTATTGAAACAATAAAACCCACCCAGATACCATTGAAGAGAGAAGTGGTGCCTACATAGGTAATTATTACCTGCACCGATATTGACTTGTTCAAAAATGGTGAGGTTTCCGATGTAGACCAAATAAAATTAGTTATTAGGGTATTTATATCTTTTGCTAACACTCATTATAACAGCGGCACACACATCCAATTTTAATTAAGTGATGTCTAATTTTAGTCAAGAGACGTAAAATTTTAATTATAATAAACATACATACAATTTCGTACATGTTCTCTAATTGTAGTTTAGTTGGGCTACATCAAAATAAAGGCCAAACTATATATATTAAAAAAAATGTCATAGAGAATCTATTAAGAACTTTTATTACTATTCGCCAAATTGATTTATTATTCCAAAGAAAGCCTAAGACAGCCTCGTTTTAAACCAAAGAATAAAAGATATTTAATGACGATAGATATTATAATATTACATAGAATTAGATCTATTTTTCGTTTATTGCTTTAAGCACAAATGTTGGTATTAATATATTATATAAGGTCCTAATTTATAAGGTAATTTCCTTTTAAGGGGTCAATGTGTAAGTGATCAAGGAGTCAAACCATAATTCAAATATTTAAACTATTTCATATTTTTCTTAATGTTCGCCATTCAAGGAGCAGTTTTCGTCTACTATGTTAATTACAAATAATGTTATATCCATTTAATTCTTTGCTTAAGTGAATGTATTTGACATATATATTACCCCTTTCAAAGGAAATTACCTAATAAATTAGGACGTTATATAAGAAACAAAAAAATTAAAAAAAATCGTATGCTTATTAAAAGCTTGCCGTCCTCACACCGCTCTCAAACCAGGCTTTCTGAATTTACTCGTAGATTAGATATCATAAAATGTGTTAATGTGCAACAGAATAGATATTTTTTTAATTATTATCAAGCGAGTCTTTAACCGTAAATGTAAGAGGCGTTATAATCATAGCACGCTCAACAGATAAAGCATGCGCACTGCCGTGTTAATCTCAAAATTCATTAATGCGCAGTGACTTGCGTCCAACTTCAGAGAGGCAAACTTAAAATAAGCGTACTGTACATCATTATTTTTTTACTTAGAGACTGCGTTATTTTAAACTTTATACACGTGTTACGTAGCACGTGTTTTGAATACTAATAAGCATTGCATTTATTTTTAACTATTACATAAGATTATTTTACGTTAATTAAAAGAAGCAGTTCTGTCTAGAAGTGATTATATATTAATTATTTTTCAAAAATATTAATACATTGTTATAACATTAATGAAACTTATTCATTTACTCACGTGCATTTTTTGGAGGTTGCCTATCTCGAAACATGCACCAATTTGCATTAGCAATTTGTCGCAGTACATAAATCTTTGAAACGCATTAACGGTATGCGCATGTGTTAATGCTTTACAAAGATTTATCTGTATTAGTTAAAAGCAACTTTTACAATAAATATATGCCAAATATCCAAAAGAAAAAAGAAAATAGTTACCTATATTTTTTTAAATGAACAAAATAAGTGTAATTCCCTTATGAAATAACACAACTTTGTAACACACACTAGAGTATTTGAATTTATTGTAGTTACAGATCTGTTTTTTTTTGTACAGCTCTCCATCATTCATATCGTCTGTCAGTTAATAACAAAATTAAGATTCAGCAATTTTATTCATTTTCCTTGCAAATGTATTGAAAAACGTATGGGAATCTTGAGCATTGGTCAGACAACGTCTCGGTACCATTGCAACCCTCGCCTGTAGCCCAGGTTGCAATCTTGCCTCGAGTGTAATGACGAACCTAGCACAAGTGAGCAATATATACTATTTTTAAGCGATTTTTTTTTGTTTTGCTTTCTTTAATTTGTTTGGTCTCATTAGTTAGTATTAGTGCCTTGTAGAGCACGTTAAGCCGTCGGTACCGGTTTGTCAAATTAAGATCTATGACAGCCGTTCCGGGTAGTCAGAGACCTGAAAGTCTGACAACCAGTCATATCACGTGTTACCCAGTTATTGGGTTGTGGAGCGACTGCCTATCTGACGATAGGCAGTCGCGCCATGTAAAATACTGGTATTAAGCTGCATCCAGTTTGACTGGAAACCAACCCCAATGTTATTGGGAAAAGGCTAGGCAGATACTATTAGTTGGTCTTTTACACGCACACAAAGACGTCATGCACAAACGAGCTCTAACCGTACAAATTCACAATAATAAATTACTATGGAGGGGCGTACTATATACATTTAAGACACTTTGTAAACCCAAATAAAAAAATCGCTTACGTTGTTATGAAAATATCACAATAATGTACTTAAACACGTTTATATTATTATTGTATGTAAGTAATAGCAGTATTCATATAAATTGTACCGTCGATATCGCTCGAAAATTCTCTTTAGCTTTTGACCGCTTTTGATACTCGTTCTTGCCACTAAATAATGTATCCATGTAATATCTCTCTTTAATATAGACTTGGCACTGAGGGCACGAGCATTTTGACAAGGCCGTGGCGTTTAAATGGTTAAGGACATACAAGACGATCTCAATTTTATTGAAATTCTTACTTATTAATGGCAAAAAACAATGTAGTCATAGAGTCATGTAAAAACAGATTTAATGAAAGATTGGGAAATGTAAGTGTAGGATATTAAAAGACAAAAATGTATCAAGGAGGTCTATTCAATCTATAAAAACGCGCCCCACTCATTGTCTAAGTCATTACAGATAGTTCAGTCATGAACAAGGGCCCTATATTTTTCGTGAAGGGAATTACGTACTGCTAAAGACAAGCCCGTCGTGGAAAGTCCGCCAGAAAATGAATTGAGGTGGGTCTCGGTAGAAAACTCTATAGTGATTTAGACAAAGAGTGGGGCGCGTCTCTGCGGATTGAAGACACTAAATTGATGTTAGATAAAATAAGTTTAATTAAAAACAAAAATATTATCTAGTCGTTATTTTAAGGGACCATTGCTAATCTAAATTATTTGCGGTAGCTACTCGAATTATACTAAAATGAATATATAAATTAGATGCTTTCAAAATTCTTAATATGTACAACTAATGCCTATTTAGAGAGAAATATAATTAATGTTATAAAAATATGGAATTGGGAAAAAGGCTTGATAAATACAAAATAGTAAATAAAAATAAATATTTATCTATTTAAGGCAACATGAACATAATGTTTATTTATCGACCTTAATACATTAAAATATGAGCTATTTATTATTAGTTTATTTGTAAAGAAATTAATATATTACGTGTCACTAATAGCCTCTACACGTGCCACTTTCGAACCACACCACGGCGACACAAAAGTTGGCGGGCACAAAAACACTTGAAATAATAATATATTCTCACAGTAAGGCTTTATGTATTTTTAATTACTTAATTTCATCACTAAAGATATTTTTTGTTATACACTGGTATAAAGCTATTTATTCCATTTAATAGTGTTTTTGAGACATAAGAAAGTTATGAGACGAGACATTTATTTGTGGATGTTCGAAAGACTGTTTTATTAATATGCAAATACACTGGTGACTGGTGAACTGAAAGATTCCACTAACGTACAAGGTTTGTCGTTCGATTTTATTTCAACAATAGTTCGATACTCATCGTCGTTTTTACATCGGATACATCCGTCGTAACATTTATTACAAGTGTAGTTTACAAGTTCTGCTATCCCAGTCGCACGTGTAAGTCACATTACTAATTATATTGAAGTTAAATCGAACGACAAATGTTGTACATTATTGAAACTGTCCTCCCTTCAACAACTAGTCATTATGCTGATTCAGACGGGCTACTGCTCAGACACTTTTTTGTGGTCGTAGTATGGGACGAATGCGAAGTGTCAGTAAATACCTATAAAAGACATTTAAATGGTAAAGTATGTATAGCATAAGTACTGAAAATACAGGCATTTTTCATGATAACATCTCTGTCATGCTTAAAATACTGTATGGTATTGTTTTTTTTTTTGTAAAATAACTTTCTTGAGACACATTCATATTAATTATTGTTCAACGGTTATTACTCACTTGCATTCTTCGGGATTGCCCGACTAGTTTCGAACTTGAACGGAGCCCTTAGTCATGAGCTGAGGCCGCGGCGATGTCGCGAGTCAAACTCAAAATCTCGGGCAATCCCGAAGAATGCAAGTGAGTAATAACCGTTGAACAATAATTAATATTGGTATTGTTTTAGTTTATTTTTATTAAAAATCTATCTACGTTTTGCCACCAACTCGCCTGGTTAGGATAGAGCACGTAGATCCAGAAATCCCTCCATTATTACCAGTATTTCCGTTATGACAGAATTTGATAGCTAAATGCTTTAAAAAAGCGTGTCCCAATTGACGTGATAAAAATATCTAATCTAATACCGAGGAATATCCTGTATTTCTATAAAAGAAAACTATTGTTGGAAAGTATAAGAATCATATCTTAATAAAATGTAAACGCTATTTTGAATTCAAATTATTATTGTTCTAGTCATGTTAAGAATATGTATACCTTTAGGTACGTCAAAATGTCGCTGGCGATATATCCTAAGGTTATATAATATTTAGGTCTTGTGTTGACACATTATGTCGGATCGTGGTAGTGACTGAGCCATTTAATGTCGTGCGTATTTTAAAATATAAATTGGAAGGTACCTCAATACAAACAAAATCGATTTCAATCTGTAAATATCACGGCAGAGGAGTCAAGTTGCCAGCCATTTAAAATTAACCTAAATAGTCTCAGATGAATTAAGAAAAATCTCAATAGTACAACGTGACTATCTACTATATATCCCATGATTTTATGAATGGTTGACCTTTATTTGCTATGCCTTGTTGCTTGTTATTGCCTGTTAAGTACTTCAACTTACATAAAATATAATTATGTTATCTTATTTTGTAGTATCATATAGAATGCAGTATAAATATAAACGTTATAATATCCAAGATTTTTTTTTAATCATGCACTTATCACCTCGATCCGATAAATGTGGCATTACAACCTAGTTTACCTAGTTAAGTAAAAATATATCAAAATAGTAAAGTGACTAAAATAAATGTTATAGTAGGTATATGATCCATTCTTGTATTTAAACGTCTAATATGTAAAAGTAAAATAAATACTATAATATTGACTGTTGACAGATGTAATTCAATTATAACAATTGATTGTGATAAATTACGAAGTTTGTTTTATTACATTTATCCCAGCACACTCTTTCCAGAAACCTTATGCCGTCTTTAAACATGTATTTGTATTTATACCTATCGTTAGATGGAAATACCTATCTAAATAGGTAATAACAGCATTATGTTTTTACATCCATACTACTATTATATATGCGAAAGTATTTTGGGACCTGGGTGGTGCAAAACAGCCAACACAACTCTGGTGGGAGGCTTCCGCCGCGGCTGGTTACCACCCACCTGACGAAGACATGCCGTGAAGCAACCTAGTCGTGTTTCGGGATGTAGTCTGGTGCGACCGTCGTGAGAGACGGGTTTGGGCAGTTGCATCAACTCCCCAACTATCGTTATCCCCAAATTTATCCACTCTACTTGGAGTGAATAGATTTCTTCTAGACCTACGTGCTCCATCCTCGGCCACAATATCGCTTACCATCGGGCGAGTTGGAGGCCAAAGGTAGATCCATTATTCATAAAAAAAATAACTTTGATTGTTTGTTACTTTTTCATGACTAAACGGCTTAACGGATCGTAATCAAATTTGGCAAGGAGATAGATGCCCATTGATGGACCTTTGAGAAGGACATAGGCTACCTTTTGGTACGCAGACGCAGTCGCGAGCACCAGCTAGTTTAATATAATAATAGAAAACAATTGAATATCTTCACAACGTTTACGCGTGAACCGCTATGGTTAGAAATGAATCAAGTAGCTTTATTTATTACAATATCCTATCCACGGACATAAAAAAAACACGGACGGAGCGTTGCGTAGGACATGTGAGAAGCATGCCTAATCATCCAATTTCACTTGTCATACACTAGCTAAACGCATACAAATAGGTACTTAAAAACTCAGCCATAAAAGCCGTGGTGTACGCTACGCTTATGGCGAGGCAATGTTACATCGGTAATTTTTCAGATTCGTGATCTTATGCTTGAAATATTATTTATTCTAAGTATGTCAAGTAGTCCGGGGACCAATGACGCCACGGAGAACCATAGACTAGAACTGCTGCCTTTAGATAAACTATCTGTCTTCTATTTTCCGCCTTACACTAGATATTTTTTCTAAAATGTTTTTGTACATATTGACATGTAGGGTAGGTATACCTATAAATTAAAATATTTTTTCAAAAAATATCAATCTCCTATCTCTGCATTAATTGTACCTAGGTATAAATATCTTCAATTCTATTGAGTCCTTTTGTGTTATTTTATTGTTGCCCAATGGTAGTTGAAATATGTCATAAAATTCTGTTACATTTCTAGAAAGTTCATTAGCACTGCTGAGAGGTAGGATGACCGCAAAAAGTGCTAGACAATATATTTTTTGGTTCTCGTGTTCTTACAAAGGTCTTTTTTTTCTTAACGTACCTTTCAGAGGTTGTTTGTTGGACATACCCACACATTAGGTAACCTTTGTTATGATTGTTTTATTTTATTATGGCTTTTAAACCTTTGTTAATAAAATAACTTTCCCACAATCTACACACAGTTCATTATCTTATTTCAAAGGTGACATTATGTGTTTATTAAATCAAGAAAATATTCTACGTCTATGGTTTAAATAGATATTTCTTTTTCAGTGTCGCTGACAGTTGTGTCTTTTTTTGTACCTATACTGAGTGTGTGGTTGGCGAATATTTACTGCAAAATTAACCGTAATTAATTAATTTCTCTCTATAAACCCCACATAAAGTTATTTAGGTTAGTTTATTTTATATTTAGTACCTAGGTACCTACCTACTTACAAATAGACAGTAAGGTTACATAACCAGCCCATCACTGTCCCACTGCAGAGCAAGGGCCTCTTCTCATACTGAGTATGCACTAATGATTATGTATTTTTATATTTTTAAGACCATTTATGTACATTATGGAACGCAATAAATGATTGATTGATTGAACTTTAATTAAGATCGTTTCAAATAACCAAGTGATAATATACGACTGCTCAAAAAATAAGTGTTATAATTTTAGCGTTCATGTATGCATGTACCTATGTATGTTTTTGAGTTATTATTGTTATTTATTCAACCATAACTTCTAAACGTCTGAACCGATTTAGATGTATTTTTATATAGTTTTTTATATCGCTACAATACCTAACTTATAGGTACTTTCCCGGATTATACAAAGGCTATTAAAAGTTAAGCAATACCTATAGTAGCTATGGTACCCAAAACGGCATGACATAAAAAAATGAAACACCCTGTTATATGTGAATTAAAAAGTGAAAAACATGGTAGGTACGTACTGAAGAATTTCCGTCGCAACTTTATGAAAATGTTACACAGTACCTGTCCCCATCTAGGTCACACATGGCAGACGTGTGCCATTATTTTTTATTTTATCTTCTTTTATATCTGCCTAATTACCACGTTTTAAAGGTGGCAAGGAATTCTACCTACTTTAGAACTTTGTGATCACCTCCAAGCTAACCTATAATCATTATCCCCCTGCCCTTATCCCAATTTCACATACCTATCTGGCATGCTGCTAAACTTTTGGCAATGTTTTATGACCGGCCGCCTGCCTGACGTCAACCCTCATTGGGAATGCTGTTGTTGGTGGTAACCGCCACTGATACGGTCTGCTTCTATCTAGCTATATCACACCGAATGTTATCCATGCGCCAGGTTCTGATGTTATCTTTCTATCACACATGCTAAAGCAAAGAAAAGCCTGTGTATATGTACCAACGGGGTTTATATTACATAAGTTCCGGCTCTTTTCGGTTACTGCACTCGCCTGTGGCAGTCTTCGTGTTAACTCGACAGCAGGAAATTAATATAATACCGGCTCCATGTTGCCGCCGAAACAACGGAAATTAAATGTAAGTTTTTTTTTTTACAATTAATGTCATGCCTGTATTCCCGATTTCGGAATGAAAATTTCGGACAGAAAAAGCAATTTTAAATCGAAACCAAGGTTGTCATGGCCGACAATTATTATTAATGTGATTTGACCGGTAGATATTACTTAGAATAAAATAAAGAAAAAATACGATTTTTTGTAAAAAAAAAATGCTGTTTATGGTTTTCCGGAATATATATAAAAAGTACCTACCTACACCTATACTTTTGAAGCACCATATTATGGCTCCAAAACTATCACCGTTGTGACTGTTTTTTAACCGACGAAAAAGGAAGAGGTTCTCCATTTGACGCGTAGGTATACCTACATTTTTTTTTTACAATTTATAACCAAGCATCGCTTTTTACAGATTAGTGATTTTGGTTATTTTTTTATTGGATACAGGATACTTCCAAGTTGGTTCCATATAAATTTCACCCCTAAGGGTGGATAACAGGAAAAGATTGGGAATTATTGATTGTTCACATGTCAACCGATTCTGTTGAAACTTCTGTTTACATAAAAAGTACATAAATTTAACAACAAAAACAGCTGCCCTGCACGTCTCTGTGTTAACATTTTGAATTATTACAAATTTGTGCCCCTAAAGTATCGCCTGGTGACGAGTCTTTGAATATGTGTCGACCACATATCCACCCCCTAATAACTGAGCTACACGATGACTGACGTACGTATGCGTAGTACCGTTAGTTCAGAGAGGTCCACTTGAAACTACTATGGCTCTTTCTTTTCTTTTTTCTTTCGAGAAGACAGTTCTTCTACACGATTGCGCTCATATACATAGAACCTACCTTTTTGGAAGATATCTGGACTTTAATGTGTGTATCTCGCGAATGTACCTCCAAATTGTATTTTCAAATGATTATTTTAACATGTTAAGGCCATGCAATGCCTAGGTATATTAATTATTATTTTCTAAGGAAACGTTGAAAAATAATAGACACGAGCAGGACTCGAATCCGCGACCCTTGACGTATTGTGTCATGTACAAAATTGTACTTGAAAACAACAATATTTCTATTGTTTCTGGTAATTAGCGAGTCAACAGATTAAAAGATACCTTGACCTCTGAGTTTGTTTCGGTATTTTTTCTCAGGGTAGTCAGGCAGGAAATACCGGCGTCATATTTTTTTATTGACATATCATTATTAAGCTAGTCAGCTTATTAAATGATGTGTCAAAGAATTTTTTATTAGGCCAATTTACAGAATAAACGATTTCAATTTGATGTCAGTTTCCGACATCCGCGCGGACGGAGTCGCGGGCTAGGTAGCTGATAAAACTTATAATAGTAGTTGCCATGACGACCTTATTATTTCATTTTTGTACACGGAATCTGGGGCAATACCTCTAGGATAACACGACAGGATTATCAATATTAATATCGTGTCCTGAAAAGCAATTCCCATGGAACCTATAATGTAATAATTAATCAAGTCTCCGCCTCAGAGAATACCTATGTAGGTAGGTACTACATTGATACTGTGATTAGAGATTGAAGAATATGTCTATGTACGATGATGATATTAGTGTCTGCATCCAAGATTTCGTTGTTCTTACATCCCGCCCAAAATTGTATTTACAGAAATTGTAAAAGATATAAAGTTTAAAAGAGTAACCATTTAGTTTCTAGCTGGTTCTTCTCCATGGGAAACGACTTTTTGGAACCGTGCACCTAAATTCAGACTTTTCATAAGTGCATTTGTATGGTTTATATGAAATAAAAACCTTTGACTTTGATGTAATTACATAATATATCTAAGTCTTAATTGATTCAAGATAAATCTTTGAAAAGCATTAACGCATGCTTAATATTCATTGATTTTTTTGCCGTTTATATGTTATTTTTTATTAAAATGTTTTATAAAACACCCGGAGTGAGTATGTGCTATTTATATTCAGGCTATCCTGTAAATATGTAGTACCTACAACATACTGTGGGGGTGTGATAGCTTGGGTCAATTTCTAGGAACGAAAATAGCATCACAAAACACTTTATTTTTCTTTAAAATGTTGCTCATACTACGAATTTCTTTAATTATATAGATAAATCTTTGAAAAGCATTAATGCATACATAGCGAACCCTAAAGTTGCATTATATATAATAGAAAAAAATAATGTTCGCGAGCAGGATTTGAATTTGCGTCTCCCGGATAAATACTCCAGGATTCCTAGAGTTTGATTGCCTAGAGTACCTACTTACTTAACAGGGAGGCGTAGGTACAAATCCTTCTCACGATCGTATTTTTCTTTCCGCAAAAATTTATAACGTAATCTATATATCGCAGATGGATTGTAGAATCCGCTGTTTAACAAAACTGCTAGCTGATTTACAAAACAGTACTGTTATGAAAAACAGCTGAACGACGTTTAGCGGATTTACATAATTACTCAACTATAACACGCAAAATTGAATGAACGTTTTGCGTTTATCAATACAGCGGGTTGACGATCAGAGATTATGTAAAACAGTGTGTAATGAACTGTCAGATTGTTGATTTTAGTTCGAAATTTTGTCGCATATGGCTCTGTTTGTCTTTTATCAACAATAACCTAAATTTGTTTTGCTTTTAAGTCAGTAGCAAAAAAAAAAGATGAAAATTTAGAATGACGTAAATACTGAACCACTATAATAGTCGACAATATATCGGGATTTTGAAAGAAAATAAACGAAATTGATCCATGAGCAAGCAAAGCGAGCTCGGGAGTTTCGTGTATCCCGACACGGACAGGTCAGGTTTTTTCTAACCTTACAGACACAAAAATAGGAGCCCCGCTAAGCGGAGCTCCGTCGACCTAGCCATGGAAAGTCAAATCAGAATACAGTATCTTTTTTTTACTGGAGTGGTGATTATCCATATAATATACCTATACAATAAATAAACCTGTCGTACAGTAGATATGTCATTTTGCATTACGTCTAAAGGTGGGCAGCAGTTTTGTTAAACGTATCACAATGGCAATCCAGCTGAACGTCGTTCAGCTGTTTTATAAAACAGTACTGTTTTGTAAATCAGCTAGCAGTTTTGTAAAACAGCGGATTCTACAATCCATCTGCGACATATGTATCGTACAGTAATCAGTTCCGTGCGGGAATAGAATCCGTGACAAGCAGTGTAGCTGCCGAAATAGAACTCTGTGTAACTACGTCATTATGTTAAATTAAGATCAATAACTTATTCAGTACTTAACATTATTACAATCAGATTTTAAGTTAAAGTTGAAGTAAGTAAGCAAAAGGTTCATTGAGGTTTTGCTAATTCTGAAGAAAGTTGTCGAAGTACCAAAGCAAGTCCTTTTTTATTATTGTCTCAACTTCAATAAAACCTTTGTGACGACTTAAACCGCATCTCTAAGAAATAATTTAATTTTTGTTTCACTTTGATGAAAACTGGGGAGACTTTTTGGGGTTTTAAATACGATTATAAAGCTCCTGTTTCTCTTGACAATTTAAAATACTCCTTGGATAGTTCTGAACTGGTCATTTTTCAAAGAATTAGATACAAATATAGCAAAATCTTTAAATGCATAAACGCACGTGTAGGGAACTTTAAAATAAAAAAATAATTAGAAAGTATTTATCCGTGAGACGCAGGTTCGAAGCCAGCCTACGACCGTATTATTCTTTACACAAAAAATTATAATTAGATACAATAACCTCTCTTTAACATAACATAGTCATCCCGTAACTACCCTACTGCATGGCAAGGGCTTCTTCTCATACAGAGAAGGCACCAGCAACGCTAGGTCACTGGTTTTTCTTACCGTATATTACCGTGCCTTAGATTAACCAAAAAGGAAAAGAAAAATATATTGACATTAAAAAATTCACAGAGAACATGCTACGTTCGAACCCACAACCTGTTGCACAAGAAGGGCCCGTACCCACCCAGCTACCACGACAATCATTTTCTATGTACTAATCCATTAGCAAGGGTTTCATTCGATGAAAGGTCACGTACTTACTTTTATTGCGATTTATTATTTCTATAACTCACAATGTTTTGGAAACAAAGTATAATCCTTTTAGCGGGCCCAATAGTAATTAGTAAGGTCATTCAGTAATGACGTTAGGCCAACTGTGGTCGACCTGTACGAAGAGACGGAGTTCGTCGACACCTTCGACGGACCATAACATGCTGGGGTTACAGCAAGTGCAGCTGTAATCATCTTTCATGCCTTCGGCGAAACGGCTATGGTCAACTTTGCCGAGCATTTGGAACAGAAGCCACTTAACCAGGTATGCCACATTTCCAGACATAATTAAAATTCCATTGTCTTTCGTGTGGATCCACGTTCTGGCAGACTAGAGGATAAGCACTGTGTATTTTTTCCTCCTTGACGGCGGACTTGCAGGTCTGCAAGATGCTGACTCGTCCATGACTTGTCCATGTAATCGAATGCATGCCAACTACTTTTTCGCTATGAGTGGTTATGAATTCCTACCTATAAAAACCGAGCAGTGGCTACAGCCGCAGAAATCGAGAATAAAATAGAAGCGGAAACGTGACTGTACTAGACCGCGCATTGCACTGCACTAACTATAATGCACAGGTCTTCCACTTGACTAACCTTTACCGGGGTCCTGGGGTCGCAGCTGCGTTCTATGCGACTCTTGGTATACCTTTTTTCTGTGTGGAAATTCCATCATGGAGCCTGTGCCGGACATTTACCGAATAAAAACTACACGGTCCTACGCAAACCTTTACTGGGTTTCCGAGATTGCAGTTGTTAAGACTCCTAGTTAGTATACATAAGTTTGTGGAGAACTGTGTGGCTTTAGTAAGTTAAGTCCGGCACGACTTCCTTTGTGACAAAATGTGTTTCTTTTGAAACCAAATACGAACTTGAAGTTGACGGTATAGGTTTAAGGAGGACTTCGCCACATGATGATACAATAAAGCATTACTTGTGTAACCCTGTGAAGAAAACTAACTTACTTATATATGACTTATGTAGTTGTGAAAAACTAAATCTGAAACTGCCTCGTTGGTCTAGTGGTCCCAAGCGCGACTGCTGAGCTTGAGATCTTGGGTTAAATTCTCGGATCGGGTAGAGTGCTATAAAGTTTTTCTGTTAGGAAATTCTCAGTAGCAGCCCGGAGTTTGGAATTGTGCCCGGTAGATGGCAATAGGCTCACCACCTATTACAATGGGACTTAATAACAGTATCGGTGGAATGTGGGTGTACAACTGTGTACACCTCTGCCTACCCTTCAGGGAATACAGGTGTGATGTTATGTTTATATGATTAAATAAACTTAATTGGCTGAGTGATCACGTTTAGCACAGATCCTACTTTTTATATTATAAATAGGAAAGTTTGTGAAGATTGATGGATGCTTGTTACTCTTTCACGCTATTTAATAACTAGTAAACGAATTTAGATCAAAGGACAATGACCAAAAGTGGTACCAAGAAGTCTCATGCATCAAGATCAAAATTCTATAGTAATTATTTTCATAATTGTTTACGACATTAAGGATCATGGATTTGATTTTTGAACAGGGAATTTAATTTAAAGTATAAAAATATGATTATTGTTTTACTCCCTTTACATGACGTTCACTCAGCCGGTCACAGGGATGTGGAATGCAATAGAATTGCATGAACTATTTATGAAGAATCGATTAACTAGTCATTCCAATTGTTAAAGTTACAATATTAAATGGAAAAAGAATACGGACCTCTCGAGGTCGAGATGGCTTAGTGGTCAGAGCGCCTGGAGTATCTATCCGGGAGGCGCAGGTTCGAATCTTGTTCGCGACCGTATTCTTTTTCCATTTAATATTGTAACTTTAGAGTTCGCTAAGCATGCGTTAATGCTTTTTCAAAGACATATCTTGAATTCCAATTGTTTCTTTTGTTTATCAAATATTTTTAACGTTTGCTTTAAAAACATTTCACGAATGATGTGTATTAGCTTTGCTTTCTTGTCATGCAAGTGATTATTCTGACTTTTTGAGAATAGAGTATTTAAACCTAAACCCTTAATTTTGACTACCGCCTACTTCTAGATACATTATTTGTAGGTACTTATGATAGCTACTTGAATGTACTACAATAGACAGTAATCAGGTCCCACGTAGGTGGTAAATACATTCACATCACCCGTACACAATTCTAACTCTGAAATCCTACTGACAATTTCCTATCTTACTAGACCAATAACACTTTTCCCGAGGTCGAGAATCCGCGCTCGGGACCACTTGACTAACGAGGCAGTAAATCTGAAATAGTATTGCAATAAATCACAACACCACATACTTTTATAACAATATATTATAGAAATAATACCCTTACACAATACAGTATACTAAATAACCCTACTTTTCTAACTAAACTTCGATACGATCTCGCTAACGGCCGCGTAACACCCAGATATTAAAACAATGAGATAGAATATTATCAGAAGGCCGTTCTTCCAAAGAATGTAGGAGTATTTGCCCAGTCCTCGATCCCACTGGTGGACTGTTTGGACCAACACTGGGATTAGAAGGCCGAGGGTTGAGAAGAAGATGGCTCCAACAAGGCCGATGAGCAGTTCTAGGTCTGGTACTGCTACAGCTAAGACAACTGAAACAAATATTAATAAAAACATGTAATTTTATTAAAAAAATATTCTTTATTATCCGAAAACGGGTGTATAATTTTTCTATCTAATATATTGTCAACTAGCTAAACTGGGACAAATAGCACTTTATACTTATATTCATATCTTCTGAACCCAGAAAAGTATCGAATTGGAACATACAAAAAAAAATAAGTTATAATTCCTGTTTTAACACCTATTATTTTATAATAAAACAACTTTTAACCGGATTAATCGCGTGTATTACTGGTTTTTTGTTTTTCCTGACGTTTCGAACACTTTGCAGTGTTCGTGGTCGCAGGAGGACTAAGGTATCAGGTATCTCAACAGTTTATTTAAAATTATTTCAGTATAATTTTATGAATTTTATCAATTAAGTGTACGGTAGCGTACACATAATTGATAAAATTCATAAAATTATTTTTGTCTCTGATACATATTTAAAACTAAATCGCGACGGTATTTCCTAAGACTATCCCTGAGAAGAAATACCGAAACAAACTCAGAGGTCACAGTCGTTTTAAATTTAGAGATACAATTTTACTATTTTATCGAATTATAAACTAAAAGGTGTTCCGATTAGTTTATAATTCGATAAGTAGTTTTAAATATGTATCAGAGACAAAAATAATTTTATGAATTTTATCAATTATGTGTACGGTAGACTGAAATAATTTTAAATAAACTGTTGAGACACCTGCAACCACGAACGCTGCAAAATGTTCGAAACGTCAGGAAAAATAAAAAAACAATAATACACGCGATTAATCCGGTTAAAAGTTGTTTTATTATAATGTGTAGTGATCGCGCAAACCTAAGATATTACCTATTATTTTCATTGAAATCTGTTGAGCCGTTTCAGAGCCTATTCGAGGCAAACTTTACGACAGACAAACAATTTTTTTTTGTCTTGTTGCCATGGTGTATTGGTTAAGCTAACGTATTTAAATATATTTTTTTAAGTTTTTCGTAGTTTACATCTGTGGTGTTTTTTATGATTTTTTTTTGTCATTTGGCGTAAATTAATTAGGTACTTTTAGTTAATAAGAATGCATTAAATTTTTCTGTGACTAAATTTTTTGTTCAAAAGTTTATTGGAGGAAAAAGTTTGATCATAAATAATGTATTGTTTACCTTCAACCTATTATATAAGAAGCCAAGAAGAGCTCTTGCTTATGACGACAGAGATATGGTCTTGCGTTACTAGGTTCATGATATGTAATCAAATCCTTTATTTTGTTGTCTGAACACCTGTCTGTCATTAAGACGTGTGGCTTTTTAGTTTTAGAGGCCAGACAAAACAAAAAAAAAAACACTATAATAGAAATGAAAGCGTTTTAACAGTGGTGAACAGTAATCAAACATCACTTAGTCGATTCAAAACTGTAATCGAGCAAATGGCTATTAATGATAAAACCTTAAAATTGAAATACAAACTCGATTCAGAACTATACTAATGGACAATTGATTATGCATTTAAAAAATAAAATTTGTTTCTCGCCAGCAATAGAAAGTACAATGGATGAATTGTGTGAAAAAAAAAAAACTATTCATTATTTGTAATGGATTACTCTGAAATTTTTATATGTTGCTAACTTTACAATTATTAATAGATAAGAATTAAGTAGGAGACGTTAAAACTGAGTTTTTGTCTTGCATTTTAGGACACCTATAATCATCTATTAGGTTTGTAGCAAAACATTTGGTGATGATGCGCAGGCACGTATGTTTGTTAGTTTAATATTGATCCACGATTACCATAAATAATATTTGCATTAACATTCATAATACCAACCAGATTACCTATATATCCTCCTTCTAAATTATGGTAGATTTCTATGACAAAAGGCCTTACTCCAATCTTATCATCAATACAAATAAATAAAATTGAAGTGTCACGTGATACAGTTATTTGCACGTTAACTAAGCAAAAAAAAAACTGTTTTTATAGTTTTTGTCTGTTTGTTTGTGCCGGCTAATCTTCGAAACGGTTGGAGTGATTGTAATAAGATTTACTGGCAGGTAGTTGATATATAACTTAGGCTAATCTAATATATAAAATTCTCGTGTCACAGTTTTCGTTGCCATACTCCTCCGAAACGGCTTGACCGATTTTGATGAAATTTTTTGTGCTTATCCGGTATCTATGAGAATCGGCCAACATCTATTTTTCATCCCCCTAAATGTTAGGGGTAGTCCACCCCTAAATTTTTTATTTATATGGCAAAACAACGTTTGCCGGGTCAGCTAGTTATAATCTAATTGTACGCGGGTGAAACCGCGGGGCACAGCAGTCAACGTATAAGTTTCCAAGTTATTTATGGAAATCGTACCGGACTCACTCTTTTATAAACCACACGGTTCTGGCCGTTACCAGGGTTCTGGAAACACAGCTGCTTCGCCGCAACCCCAGAAGGCTCCTAGGCACGTAGAACGTGACACAGAAAGGATTTTGTCAAACTTGATATATATAATTTTTACACTTGATAGAAGACATATTTGACTAAAAGCTTGTCTCAAAAATCCATTGTTTCATGTTAACGAAGTTGCTGATAAGTTAGTCTACGATATGAAGAGTTTATTTGGTTGAAACGAAAATATTGGACCTTTCATCTATTTAGGAACTCACCAGTCAAAATTACACTGAGTGTCCTGAGCGTGATTTGGGTGATATTATAGTAGTTCTGCTTGACCCTGTACTTGACCCGGGTCCATATGATGTCCATCGGTGCATACATCTGCAGGCAGTACGTGAAGAACACGGCTATTGCCACCAGAATCTTTGCTGTTAATGCCAAACTGTGGACAAAAATATCGAAAATTAGATATTAGTTAGTTATTCAAGATAAATCTTTGAAAAGCATTAACGCATGCTTAGCGAACTCTAAAGTTATTATACTAAATGGAAAAAGAATACGGTCGCGAACAGGATTCGAACCTGCGCCTCCCGGATAACTATTTATTTTTTATTTGTCGAGATGGCTTAGCGGTCAGAGCGCCTGGAGTATTTATCCGGGAGGCGCAGGTTCGAATCCTGTTCGCGACCGTATTCTTTTTCCATTTAATATAATAACTTTATTAGTTAGTTCTTTGGGGTTACTCTTGAAACTAATATAAATTCTAATCCAATTCCAATATGAAATAAATAAACCTACATTATAGTTGCCTCAATTTTAAAGCATATTGTCTTCATAATAACCCGAACCTATAATTATTTTTTTGACTTTTTGGCTTTTAAAAGTACGAACTGATATATTTCCAATGTCAATCAAGTGGAATTATTTTCAAGAGTAAGCCCACAGGTCGCGTTAAAGTGTATATGTATTGGTTGGTCTGTGAATGACAGATTGGATCATTTCATGTCGTGATCTCCTCCGTGCCTAGAAGAGGACATTAAACCGTCAGTCCCGGTTGTCAAATGAAGACAGTCGTTACGGGTATCCAGATGACTGAAAGTCAGACAGCCAGTCTTACCTAGAGACATCGTGTTATCCAGTATCTGCAATGTGGATATCAGAGAGGTTTTCACATCATGTAAAATACTACTATGAAGCTGCATCTGGTCTTCGATTCCAAAGGAATTGGATAGGTACATTATAGATTTGCAGTTTTTTTATTTCCTGACTGAAAAACCCAATAATAATTTTGCCGACCCCAGAATCGAAACTAAGACCTCAACAGCCGTGCTTACGACCACTAGACCAACGAGGCAGTCACTAATGATATACGTTGTTTATTATCGACTTTTCAGTACAAAAACGCGTGTTGGTGAACATCATTAGTATCTAATGGTACATACGAGCATCAATCTTCGGTTACAAAAGGCTAATTAATCTTCATTGCATTTGTCTAATTACTGCAATTGGCGGCCTATGCTTACTCATCAGTAAAATATATTGAGAGCTTTCAAATTAATATTAATTATTATATTATATGGAAAAAGAATACGGTTGCGAACAGGATTCGAACCTGCGCCTCCCGGATGAATACTCCAGGCGCTCTGACCACTAAGCCATCTCGACCTCTGCTCACCATCGCGAATTCTTCTTCCATATTTTAACACGTCTTATGGCGACGTTATTCCAATCATTTCATTCCATTTAATATAATAACTTTAGAGTTCGCTAAGCATGCGTTAATGCTTTTCAAAGATTTATCTTGTAATATTAATTACATTTTCAATTCAATTTACTAATAATGTGTTGAACTATTTAATTTAATCGTAGTGATCTTCTGGTAATGGTCACGGATCTTAAGTACTAAGTTATTACCACCCCCACGTTTACGTACGAGATAACCTATTAGTGCAATCTAGGCATCAGTAAAACACAATAAATCGAAAGAGAAACAGATACGATCATGATTGTTTTTAATAGTACGTTTCGTTTGCAAAACACGTGTGATCCAATAAAAGTTTTTTTTTTTTTTTTTTTTAAAGAAGCTCGAATCGCCTTGAAACTAGAATGGTGAAAACAATACACAGAAATACGATCGCAGCAATCGCGTGTTATTTGCTGTTAGTGTAGTTCCATTGTCTATATCCGAAGATATTCATCAGATAAAAATATATGATATATAAAAACCTTCCCTGAAAAATATGTATTTAAATAACGAAAACTCCATACAAATCGGATCATTACTTTTTGAGAAAATCGCGGATATACATACAAAGGCACATATATATCTGCCCAGCCTTTTCCCAATAACATTGGGGTCGGCTTCCAGCCAAACCGGATGCAGCTTAATACCAGTGTTTTACATGGAGCGACTACCTATCTGACCTCCACAACCCAGTAACTGGGTAACACGATATCTCGTGGTATGACTGGTTGTCAGTTTTTCAGGCCTCTGACTACCTGTAACGGCTGTCATGGATCTTAATTTGACAACCGGGACCGACGGCTTAACGTGCTCTCCGAGGCACATACGGGTCTAATAAAGAACCTCCTTTTTTGGTGTCAGCTAAAAAGACATTTGTTCATTGTTCCCATAATCATTAATTTTGAGTAGTGTCACTTTAATTTTAATCGATATATCTATCACTTAAGTCAGCGGTGTATATTCGTGATGTCATAAACAATTGCACAAACGACGACATATGTTTACAAACGTGAGCTAGACATTTGTTTACAAATGAAGGCAAATTGTAATATAATAATCTTATTTTTGGATGCTACTTAATCACCGCTGTCGTAATGGTAGGCGGAAAAAGGTTTTTCACGGTTTTACTAAAGTCTATGCTTCAGAATTGTCCTAGTAGTTCCGGACTCGTACCGGTCTCTTAATTATGAATTGATTACGTGG
Organism: Xylocampa areola; assembly: GCA_935421205.1. Lineage (NCBI taxonomy): Eukaryota > Metazoa > Arthropoda > Insecta > Lepidoptera > Noctuidae > Xylocampa > Xylocampa areola. Next base: position 18,501,202 of record OW285204.1, read on the forward strand.
TGAGATATTCAATTCGCTTTGAGGCTTCGCTTCGGGATTGTATCGTGATTTGATTTGGTGCTAAGAGGCAGCTGGGAGAGCATACGATCGATTAATGAGATTGGATCTCACAAATTTTGTATTGTTATGCACAAGCTGTTGACTTGACTTGGTCAAAAATAAGCTAATCATGTAAAATTACTTTATAAATTCTTAACTGCCTCGTTGGTTTAGTGGTCCGTAGCGCGACTGCTGAGCAGGAGGTCTCGGGTTCGATTCCCGGGTCGGGCAAAGTGTTATTGAGTTTTTCTGTTAGGAAATTCTCAGTAGCAGCCCGGAGTTTGGAAATGTGCCCGGTAGATGGCAATAGGCTCACCACCTTTTACATCGGACTTAATAACAGCATTGGTGAAATGTGGGTGTACAATTGTGTACACCTCTGCCTACCCGGCAGACTACTTCGGGGAATACAGGCGTGATGCTATGTTATGTTTAAATTCTACGGTTATTCTGTAGGTAGCTAAATTTTCACTTCGAAACATTAGTGGGTTATTAGTTTTTGATGGCATTGTTTGGCATTCATTCGAAATGCAAAAATTTTCAGAATTAATCAAAAGAAAAAGAAATTGGTAGTTGGCATTGTCAAAGGACGACACATTTTTATGCTTATTTTTGGCAGGTTTTACACAAGTAAGGTCAGCGGTATAGCCACCTTCTAAAATATGGTGCGGGTAGAGATATACCTTTTATAATTGGTGGAAGATGTTTACAATTACTACACAAACAAAAAGAAAAACGGGAATGGACGAAAAGCGTCATAAAAAACAACATCATACATACATACATAATCTTAAGGTTAAGTGACAATTTACTGCGCGCGTTTGTCATGGGAAAGAGACGGCCGAGAGCGAAGGCCGCGCGGTCGCGTACCATTTTAATGTGTGGTCGGAAGGACAGTTTGTGATCTAGAATCACAGTCAGCCCAAGGGATTGGCTTGCCGAACATTGTAATAGGTCGAAGCTGGGGAAGAAATTCCCTAACACCCAGTCTAGAAAAGAGAACGGTGGCGCTCTTGTCTGGATTGACCTCGATCCTCCATCTCCGGAACCAAGCACCTAAGGCATTGGCTGAGGTCTGGAGATATCGGGTAATGCAGTCAAGACTCCTACCGGTGTAATAGATGGCCGTGTCGTCGGCGAAAAGTGCTTACTTGGCTTTGCCACTTTTGGGAATATCGCTGGTGTACAGCGCGAAGACGAGAGGCTATAGCACAGAGCCTTGAGGGACTCCGGCTTGGTCCGATGAAAGGTAATAAAAACGCTAATTGTTTATTATTATAGTTAATGTTCACATTACGTCAAACCACCCTAACGAACTGAACAATTCCCTTTCTAACTAAACATTATTCACAATTCATAGTTAGAGATTTCTGCCTATAAATCTAAATCAAATTACATTGTTTTCGTATCTGTTGGCTGGAATAAAACACAATGAAATAAAAAATAACTTTATGAAATAACAAAAATAAATAGACTTCAGTGTTTCTATTCCAAATTCTGATAAATAAAATATTCACTCAGTGTCTACGACATTGGGTGTGTTCGGAAATATTTATGTTTTCTTTTGCCTATTTCATTTTATTTGTTCTTGTTATTACGCTCAATTGTACAAAGTTTTAGTAGATAGATACCTATTAAGTTTTATAATATTAGTTTGCGTGATAAAAATATACAAATGGCTTTAGGTATGTTTTTAGTTACACAGCTGTACCTACAGCTTTTTACTTGTAGGTACTCTTCGAATGGGAGAAGTATAAAATTATATTTCATAACAATAAAAATCTATTGTGTCTGCTAATTAGCGAGCCAACAGATTATGGTACCTAACCTTTTGAATTAAAAAATACTGTAACTGATCTTTACTTATTATACGTATTAAGTACAATTATAATTGGGAGGATTGCCGCCTCGAAGGAGATCGTACAGTACCTGAGCAGCCTACCAGCCATTGTGCGGTGTGGTTTTACCAGAAGTAATTCCCTCTTAAAGAAGACCGCTTTAAAGTCAAGCTGGTATAAGAGCATAACGTGAATAGAGGTCCAAATATATTTCAAGTAAACCCTAATTAACTTCAAGAGAGTTCTAAGATGGTACCAAGTTAGAATATTATTGTAATAATTCTAAGTCTTAGGCCGCCATCTTAAATTAGCAAAACTATAGGTAAATTTGAATTTTCTGTTGAACGGTAACTAAGTTTCCGAATACTGTTCTCAGCAGAAGGTAAGTGACAACATAATTGTACTTTATTTTACCCATTATTATTTTATACACCATTAATCTAGATCTAGATTGAATTTATGTTCCGATCCTAATTAAAGAACAAAATATATTAGTTATGTTTATTTCCATTAACATTCATGAATTTACCTTTAATTTGGTAAGGTAAATTTAACGTAAACATCTAGGGTAACTTTTGCCTAAATAAACTTAAATACCTTCACACTATTATTGACACTGTACGAATTAGAATACTAATATGTTAGACTATTCATTTATTACGTGTTACATAATTTTAACCACTTTCTGGATCATCTACTCCTCTCCCCTATGTAGGCAGTTTATGTAAAACAATTAAGCTACCCATTTTAATTTTACGTTAGGAATGCATCGAAAGTACAAATAAATAGGGTAGGAAAAATATAAATCATACGTTGGTTTGTGTTACATATAGAAAAGTACCTAGACTAAGACATAAAAGACATGGTCTACAAACAAGTTATTTTTATTCTCTTAATTAAATAACCCTAAATATTTAACGTAGGATGGTAACAGGTATTGTTGTATAGTTTCTACCTTCCCCCGTGGCAAAAAAACGTGAGTTTATGTATTTATATAATTTTTATGATCTTTAAATACTTAATACAACTTTGAGAATATTACTGAAAATTTACCAATATATTGCATGAGTCTATAAGTATCAATAAATAAAAATAATGTGTCTGTGATCTCTTAATAAATGCCAATATTTTTGTGAAAAACGCTATTGTAATGCTTAATGCTGAGATGATTAATCATAAATGATGGTTATTAGAATTTTAGTCTCTTTGTCTGTTAGTTTGTCTAGAATAGGCTTCGAAACGGCTGAACAGATTGAAATAAAACATGTTACGGATAAAAACAGTAATTTTAATTTACGTATCATGTTCCATTTAAATATCTTGCTGGGTTCAAAATAATTGAATATAAATATAAAAAGCTATTTGTCCACGTCCCACGCGAACGTAATCACAGGAATCGTAGTATTCGTAAATTAATTCGTGTCATTGTAAGTAGATTCGCTTTCTAAAACTAGGTAAGTGTTGCTTTATTTTTATATTACCTATTCCTATGTATGCTTGCGTTTTAACTTTAACTTTATAGCAGTTCCCTGTCGTACACATATCACATTTAAATTTCACTCCACAGCACGTGGAAGTAATTTCCGGAGGGTTTTCATTTAAAAAGCATTACAGAAAGGATGTATTACATCGCAAATTGAAAAGTAACTACAGAATTTTCATTTTGGAAAATGTAACTTTGCATGGTTACAATCTGGTTTTTGAAATGCAATATATTTTTTTTACTTCCGTCAGTTTTGTTTTTCTATCTTTTCGTTACAAGCTTTTATGTGACATCATATATGTTTAGGGTTTAGGGTAAGAGGGTTTAGGACGGACGTTCCCAAAAAAGGACACAATAAGAGTAACTTAAACTGATGAGCATGCATGAGGGAGTTATTCAACGTAGATGAAGCCAAAGAGGAGTGTCCGAATCGGAGCAGGTGGAAAACGATAGCCTCTGCCTACCCCAGTGCGAATGCATGCAGGTATCTATGTTTAGCACAAATCTCTAAACTGATTTTTGAAGTTTGGCCCACTTCCTCTCAACCGATTGAACTGTTTTGCGTTTCATTTTGATCAAAAATGCTTCTACGTTTGGTCACCAACTGGCCTGATGGTAAGCGACAGTGTGGCCGAGGATGGGGCACCATCCAGAAGAAATCTATTCACTCTGTTATACTCTGCTTACAAGGGACTTAATAACAGCATCGGTGAAATGTGGGTGTACTACTGCATACATCTCTGCCTACCCCTTCAGGAAATACAGGCGGGATGCTATGTATGATGCTATGTTCCTCTCACAACGCTCCTTCTATAGTGAAAACCTGAATTTAATTCGTTTTATATCATAACTGCCTAGTCTTTTCCAACTACGTTGTGGTCCACTTCCAGTTTAACCGGATGCAGCTTAATACCAGTATTATTTGGAGTGACTGCCTCTTTGAACCCACAACTCAGTCATTGGATAACACGATATATCGTGGTAAAACTGGTTGTTGAATGACACACTCGCACGCACGCACGCACACACACACGCACACAAACACACACACACACACGCACACGCACAAGCACACACACACACGCACACGCACACACACACACACACACACACACACACACACACGTACTCACACACGCGGACACACACACACATACATACGAGATGTAGGAAGGGATTTTTTTATAAAGTTTGAGGGAAATATTATATCTTATGGCAATATTGTGTAACAAAAATATAAATCGCTTAGGGTCTGTTTGGGGTCTCGTCAACGGCTGGTCGAAATTGTATTAGTTTTACGATGACATATGAAAAAGAAAGTTTGTAGACAGTTCCGAAAGGAACCGCTTAGGCAGTTGTGATATGTGAATCCGAGAGATTGCGTAATAGTAGTAACATGACGGATTTTATGTTACATAGATATTTTAATATAAAAAGTGAATGGAGAGTAACACGCAGAATTTTTATTATCGAAGCATTAACTAAGTTCATTTTATGGAAAAGTGAAATTAGTCACATGTACAAGTAAGTCAAGCTGGGATAAAAAGTATCCTATATGTTAGTTCAGGTTATAAACTAACTAACTAACTGCCTCGTTGGTTTAGTGGTCCGTAGCGCGACTGCTGAGCAGGAGGTCTCGGGTTCGATTCCCGGGTCGGGCAAAGTGTTATTGAGTTTTTCTGTTAGGAAATTCTCAGTAGCAGCCCGGAGTTTGGAACTGTGCCCGGTTGATGGCAATAGGCTCACCACCTATTACATGGGACTTAATAACAGCATTGGTGAAATGTGGGTGTACAATTGTGTACATCTCTGCCTACCCCTTCGGGGAATACAGGCGTGATGCTATGTTATGTTATAAACTATCTGTGTACAAAATTTCATCCAAATCCGTTAAGTAGTTATTGCGTAATTCTCACAAACTTTCGCGTTTATAATATTAGTGGGATTTATGGTTTCGTACTTGTATGGTTATGTGAAATAGAAAGAAAAAGAAGAGACATTTATTAGACCAGCACAAAACCACACATGCATAGAAACACACACTTCCTGAACCAAAGGTTGTGAGTTCAAACCAGGCAAAGAAGGTTCTCTTTACTTTGACAATCTTCAAGTTATAAGATCGGCAGAAGTTGGGACGATGATTTTTTTACAGCAGTGGTGACCACAGCTGTTGTACACCCACATTTCATCACTGCCATTATTAAGTCCCATGTAACTATGTAAGTGGTGACCCTATTGCCATCTACCGGACAAAATTGTAAAGTCTAAGCTGCTACTAAAAACTGCCTAAAACGAAATAAAAAGTTTATCGACCTGGGAATCGAATTTAAGACCTCTCCAAGCTCAGCAGTCGGATCACTAGACCAACGAGGGAGTTTTTAATATATTAGATATAATAGAATATAAATTAATTTACTCTATAAACGCTATAGGAACATACCTACAGAGAAAATATCCAATCTACTTAAAATTTATAAGCCAGTTATAGCGTGGGTACTGTCTTACCAAAGTCCCGTTTCCTTGAAACAGAATTTTTCCGCACTGTCAGTGTCACACTCCTTTATAGGCACCTAGGAGGTTCTAACGACACCAAACGAGATAGCTTTCAGTTTCGAAACGATATCCAATATTATTATGTCCTACAGGTGTGAACAAAGATCATTTTGTTGTAGGTGCTTCTCGGAAATTGAATTTTTGAACACCTATCGAAAGCCTCCGTTGTTATACAATTGTGGGGCAGAGGGACATATGAGAGATAGATAAAAGAATTTTCAGCTGAATTTTTGGGCGAGTAAAAGCTAACGCTATTTTTGCACGACTGCATCGATAAAAAACATGTCTGCCGTGTGTTTTTTTTTACAACATACCTATTTGAGTATTTTTTTAAACTACTACGTGCTGGACTATGTCACCCCATAAATCTAACCGGTTCAGGCATTTAGAAGTTATGGTGGAATAATGAACGTAACAAACATAAAATATATAATTGATTTAAAACTTTCGCGATTATTACACATTTTAGAAATATATAAATCGTGTTTAGATATTTTAGTATAAAAGGCTTTTACGGCACTTTTTTGATTCCTGACTTTTCGATCGAATTGCATCGGCCGTAGTCAGGGGCAGATCGTGATACCGCGATCTAGACCCGATTTATATATTTCTAAAATAAAATCTGTAGCAGCAGTGGTGCACAAAAAAATAAAATAAAAAAATAATTATTTACCGGTCTTAGATTTACAGTTTGCCGTTCACTGTCAGCCATCAGTGAACGCTGAATAATATTTTTAATTGAAGCGTTCGTACGCGTACGGGTAGTTTAATTGCATCGGTGGTCTATTGGTCGCAAGCGCGGCTGCTGAGCGTGAGGTCCTGGATTCGATTCCCTGGTCGGTCCTGCACCTGATCTCTCTCCAGTCGTGACACGACTGGAGATGAAGGAATGAGAGTGAAGGAAGAGGGAGTACACCTGTGCTTGCGCATACTCTCGGCTAATCTTCGTGGCGACAGGCCGCGGTGACCGAAATACGGTCGGGAGGAGTATTATTATGGGTAGTTTGAACTCTAAAACTATATTTCAATAACCATACAATAAAAATAAAAAGACGACGTATACAAAGTAATATGTGACAGTACATAGTTTGCGGCTGAGCGCTCGCTGATTTATTCAGTCAGTGGCTAATTTACGGCCGCGATGCATGTGTAGCATTACAGATTGCTTAGATAAGAATTAGACGCTCATTTTTTTACGCACTGTGTTGATAACTTGCCGATTTACGGCTCCAAGTTGGCCGACAAATAAGAGCGCTGGCTTAAGCCAGAGTAAGTGAATTTTGGAAAATTATGATAAAAAGATAATGATATTAGGAAAACAACTTTTAACCGGATTAATCGCGTGATCGCAGGAGGACCTTCTGCGACCACGCGATTAATCCTGATTGTGTAGTGATCGCGCAAACCTAAGATATTACGATATTAGGAAAGTTTACCCTTGTAAATTGTATTTTTCAAGTGACTTATATTTAGCCTAATAAGGAACCGTGATAGCCTGGTGGTATATATGACCGTTGGACTAACAAGTCAAAGATCGCAATTTCGAATTCAAGGCGCGCACCACTGACTTTCCGGGTCATGTGCGTATTAGAAATTACCTATTACTTGCTTAAAACCGTGAAGGAAAACATCGTGGGTAAACCAGCACGCTTGAAAGATATTCTCGATGTTTAAACTCTGACACCAGGATCTTGTTTAATAAAGCCGAGATTGTGACAAATGAAATGAAATGACTTGACTGTCTTGATTGTGGAATTAGGCTGGTGCGGTATAGGCGACAAATATGTCTACAATCTGATATTTAAGTCAATTTTTGACAAATTTGTCGCCAGTTTGGCTTTATTAAACAGGGCCCAGGTTGTTCATCAACCACACGTTGAGAGAGTGACTGTTGACAGAAAGATCTCATCGCCGTTCCTAGTCTTATCAAGGAGTGCACCTTTAAAATGTAATGACACGTGGTCCCTGGGTGGTGCAAAATAGGCAACAACTCTGGTGGGAGTCTTTGGCTCCGGCTAGTTACCACCCACCGGACGAAGTGGACGGGATGTAGTCCGGTACAACCGTTGTGGGAGACGGGTCGGGGTAGTTGCATCAACTCCCAACTATCGTTCTCCCCAAATCTATCCATTTTACTTAAGAGTGAATAGATTTCTTCTGGATCTACGTGCTTCATCCTCTGCCACACCGTCGCTTAACATCAGGCGAGTGGGTGGCCAAACGTAGATGCGTTTTTGTTTAACATAATAGTTTTAAAAAAAAATTACCGCCTACAACAACAAAATATTTGTTCGTCATTAATTATTCTGATAAAAATATATATATATCACTAAGAAAGCTCACGATCTCATATTTTATTGTTACTCTTATTGACTCCTTTAGTTCAATGACCAGTTGACGACGTCTGCACACTATTACAGTCAAAGTCATATGCCTTTCACTTGGATAGGCACATACTAAAGATACATAAAATATGGAGTATTTATAAAAGTTTTTCAATAATAATTATATACGTATGATTTTATTGAATCTTTATTGACAGAAAGATTGTAAACGAGACATGTTTATTTGAATAGGATTTTAATGAAATTTTACTTTGGCAAATGATTAATTTTATTGTAGAGTTAAGTATATCAAAATAAATCTTTATTGAATAACCAGTTATAAAATGTAACTTTAGTATATTTTCAAATAAATCATGAACGCATGCGTACCGAACTTTAAGCTTATACATTTTTGTGGAAAGAATAATACACAAGGTGCTCTGCCTACCGAGCTATCCCACCCTCATAATACCGAATTATTCTTTTACATTTGAATACGTCTTGTGGTGACGTCATCGCTATCACATTTTTTTTCTGTTAATTATATTTTGTTGTTGAACGACTTTCCATCCAGCCGGCCCTATGTAGGTGTGACAGTATGTTCATTCTTTCGTTAAACTATGGTTCATAGTGCTTGTATATACGATGTTTGAATCGTATCTACGATGAGCGCTAAGCCAAACACTAAGCTATTGTCGTGTGGTTGATGAAAAACCTAGTGTCAGAGTCTGACACTAAGTAGACTCACCTGATTCTGATATGGCTGGCTGGCTAGCTGGTTTCCTCACTTTCTTTTTCTCCGCCGTTTTAAGAAAATTATTATCAACACGATGACTGCTGCATGCGTGCCGTTAGTTAAAACGGGTCAACTTGTGTTACAATGATTGCCTTCAGATTCACTACTACATCACTGACAAGCGGCGACTGCGTACTTCAACCTATTTTGTTAACTAAGCTTATTATGTTTTATCTGTGGCGGATTGTTTATATCATAATATCTATAGAAATTGTCTAAGTTGATTGTTCGAATTTTGGCCGCCAAGATAACATAACATAACATAGCATCACGCCTGTATTCCCCGAAGGGGTAGGCAGAGGTGTACACAGTTGTACACCCACATTTCACCAATGCTGTTATTAAGTCCCATGTAATAGGTGGTGAGCCTATTGCCATCAACCGGGCACAGTTCCAAACTCCGGGCTGCTACTGAGAATTTCCTAACAGAAAAACTCAATAACACTTTGCCCGACCCGGGGATCGAACCCGAGACCTCCTGTTCAGCAGTCGCGCTTGGGATCACTAGACCAACGAGGCCGCCAAGATAGTTGTTGTAATTCTTACGAGGAACATAAAACTTTGTTTGCTATCCATATAATTTTATTTACTGCGACCAACATAATTAAATCAAAGTAATCGAAACTGCGTTCAATGTCTGCACTTCGTCACACTTGAAACTGCAATGCCTCTTCAAAAAGCGCATTTTTTTAGTAGACCTACATGGTTACTTCTTCTCAGATAATGTATATATGAGATAAGAAATGCCCCTTCTAGAGTTCCAAAAGCCTATGTAGAGAATAAATTATTTGAATTTAATGAACTATAAGACATAATACTGATTCGACATATTTCGACATGTTGGTATTACCTTTGAACTAAAAGTGAAATAATAGTTAATTAAATCAAAGAGCATAAAAGCCTTGATGATCGCATAACTAGTTCATGTAATTGGTATGACCTTCCGATGAATAGTTGACTTGGTTTGTATAAAAGCGGTAAATTGGAATAATAGGGGTAAATTGGAACCCAGACCGCAAAACCTTATAATTAATTGAGGCAATAGATCATGTACGTCAACGCCTGTATTAATCTTTATTTAGATATATTGCTCTAATATATTTTTTAATAATGTATCTACGTTTGGCCATACGGTCGTGAGCAGTAGTCGAACCTGCGCCTCCCGGATAAATACTCCAGGCGCTCTGACCACTAAGCCATCTCGAGCTTTGCACATTTGTAATACGTCTTTTGGTGATGTCATTGCTATCTATTCAGTCCCTATACAGGTGACCGAAGGCGCAGGCTCGAATCCTTATTAATTATTACTTAATATTCTTTTTCCACAAAATTTTATAACTTAAGAGTTCGCTATGCATGCGTCAATGTTTTTCGAAGATTATCTGTAAATCTATTCACTCTGAGTACAGTGGATAGATTTGGGGTGAACGATAGTTGGGAGTTGATGGAACTGCCCAGACCCGTCACCCACAACGGTTACACCGGACTACATCCCGAAACACGACTAGGTAGCTTCACGGTATGGCTTCGTCCGGTGGGTGGTAAGCTGCCGCGGCCGCAGCCTCCCACCAGAATTCTGTTGCCAAATTGGAGTTTATCAGTTTGAACCTAGTGTAATTAATCTTGTGGTTACATTTTCGTTAGTATATTCATATATTTAGCAAGGTTTATTGACAGCCATTTGGTAAAGTTTTTTTTTTATTAAAAATGTTTCTACCTCTGGCCAGCAACTCGCATGATGGTAAGCTACGGCGTGGCCAAGGATTAGTACATAGATCCAGAAGAAATCTATTCACCCTAACCTTGAATATGTTAGTTTGTATTCCACAGTTTCCTTTGTTTTTTTATACTGGTTTCATTTTGATAAAACAAATGTAGTGTTTATTTACAATGATTTTTTTTATTTTTTATTTACTACTCTCATATCTTTAATAGACACGCAACTTAGCATCACGTCGGTATTCCCCAAAGAACATATAGGTAAAGGAGTACTGTATTACATATAAATTGCACCGAAGCCGTAATTAAGTTTCATATAATAGAAAGTGAGCCTATTACCATTGATCGGTAGGTAACTGAAAATTCCAGACTGATGATCAGAACTTTTACAGTAGAGAAACCCATTAATGACAAATTATATTTTTTTGTGGAAAACAAAATACTGTTGTGATCAGGTCTCCAGCCTGCGCTACCCGGATAAATACTCCAGTCGCTCTGATTAACTAAGTCATCTCGACCTCGCTACCCTTCTTTCACATTTTAGTGCGTCTTTAGTGATATCATCACTATTTATTCAGTCCCTATACAGGTGACTGAACCGACATGACTAACTTTGCAGTTAATACAGTGTACAGATGCGATTACCTTAACAAATACAGAAAAATATTTGCAGACTTGAGATTTATCTGCACCCATTAATAATTTGCTTGCGTCATAAATCGAACTCCTAAATAGTAGCCAGGGCCATAGATCTGCAGGCCGGAAAAAGATTCCTTAAATATATTTAATATCATATACTCACATTTCACCCTCAGGGAGATTCAGTGTGATGCTTCCTAGAACCGCTTCTCCATACTTCATATATCCAAAAATTCCGACCACACCATACAATAGAGCGACGAAGACCATGGTCACGTTCAGCACACTGGGGCAGCCCAGGAAATGCTGTGGCTTGGCCATCTCGTTCTCCACCGGCATGACCACGTTAATTCCTTCCATTGCGAATATTGCTGTACTGGAACAGAGTGAAGAAATACGTATGATTAGGGCGTTACCTTGTAGAAGTCCATTACAATGAATGCAAATAAATACAACATCTAGCTACTACCACAATATTGAGGGTAGGCATGCAACCTGTGCCTACCACCAAGTGGCTCGGTGATGGACACTGCAGTAGTTGGTGGTAGCTCAATTAATCAGTGCTCGTGTATGTGCATATATATTTGCACAAGTTATTGCATGACTGTCTTATTCGCATCCAAAGAAATTCGATTTATAACAGTCATGAAATTAGGCGAAACTAAAGATACATATACGGGGAAACCTTTCTACTTGCGACCAATACCATGACAGTTGATTAAGTCACTTAACTACTAGTCAGCGGTGCACTGAGCTAGAAAGTCACAGGATCTTACGTGCAACAGAAAGTGTGCTTATTCTTGCTCGCAGTAGAAGTAAATCTGTTACTAATTTTCTTTCTATTCTTAACGAGCCTTCGTTCGACTTTATTAGATGCTATTTCATTAATTTAGAGATTTTTTATGTTATAGGGGGCAAACGAGCAGACGGATCGCCTGATGGTAAGCGATTACCGCCGCCCGTGGACACCCGCAACACCAGCGGAGTCACAAGTGGGTTGCCGGCCTTTTAATACGGTAATTTTGTCGCCTGTTACAATTTGGGACGTGGGGTCCGAGTGCACGACTACTACACAAACTAATTTCGCGAAAACTGGTCGACACTTCGCGTAACCAAAGGGCTGGTAAGCCAGCCCTTTGGTTACGCGAAGTGTCGGAATACGGAATACGGAATACGGAAATGCTAATTTTCTGACCGAGATTTAAGAATCTCGGTCAGAAAATTAGCATTTCCGTATAACGGGGCAATACTGCCAGTCTTCTGGGCACTTTTCCAGAAGACAGCGGGGTGGAGGAATACTTTGACGCCTTAGTAAATTTTCTTATTTTAATTTTAGTTTTAGGATAGTATTTATTTTATAGGTATATTGTTTAGTTTGTATTTAATTATTTTTGTATATATTTCTTCACGCAATAAATCAGTTATATTAATAAAGTTGATTTGATGTATTAATTAGATGGTCATATATTTGTAAGTATAAGAAAAATAAATTTCTTTGTCAAAATACTATATATAGTGGTCACGTGATAGGACAGCACTAGAACCTAGGGGCTAGGCAACGCTCTCTATTAACCTTTGCTTCAAATCTCCTAGTTATACATTCATGTTAAATCGACTTTTGCGTGCCTTGGAATTGTCAATAGACCTAAAGCTTATCCAATATTACTCAACGGCTAGACAAAAAGGCTATAAACCTGTCGAACTAAACACAGTGCGGAGTATTTTATCAATTATTTTCTCCAATTGGTCACGCAATTGATGTCTTACACCGTCTGACCCAATGTCGTTGCCACCGAATTTTGTACTTTGTTTTATAGGAACCCTTAAAAGGAAAAGAACGGAACCCTTATAGGACTTTGTTGTTTGTCCATCTGTCTATCCTTCTGTCGAGTTGATATTAATATAAAGTCCCTACGAGTTAACGGTCCCTCGACCTTGATACAAGGGTCAACTTCTAAGTCAACGCGAACAATAGATACGGCCATTTATGTGACATGAGTAATACTCGCAAAATGATTTGTCAATATTTAAAGAGAACTTCCCGTTGATATAGAATCATGTAATTGCACAAGTGTAGGAACAAGACAGAAAATTTGTGATTTGTAATAATTATATCCCATTTTTATCATTCCGACTGCCGACTGCCTCGTTTGTCTAGTGGTCGCAAGCGCGGCTGCTGAGCGTGAGGTCCTGGGTTCGATTCCTAGGTCGGGCAAAGTGTTATTGAATTTTTCTGTTAGGAGATTCTCAGTAGCAGCCCGAAGTCAGGAAATTGGTGTGACAACCCCGTGCTACGGAGGGCACGTAAAGCCGTCGGTCCTGCGCCTGATTTCTCTCTGGTCGTGTCGGATTGCCGTCCCATCGGAATATGAGAGCGAAGGAAGAGGGGGTGGACCTGTGTTTGCGCATACAATTGTGCACTATAATATCTCCTGCGTCAAGTACTAATCTGCGTGGGCCGCCGTGACCGAAATACGGTCGTATATATACGAAACCTTCAGATCGCAAGTCTCTACTCATTTGGGCGTATTTTTCTCTGGAGTAGTGTATCTTTTAAGTTATGTTCAGTTAGTGTAGTGTTTTGTTCAGTATGTATTTTGTCGGATTTATGTACCATCTAAGTGTCTTGTTCACATAGGTATCTACCGTGGGTCAAAATACAGTTTAAGACCATCGAAATGGGAAGAAAACTCGAACGGTCGCTATGTCGCTGTATCCGAACTCCATTTAGTGTTATTTTGACAAATCTTAAGATTATGAAGCGATCATTATGCGCTTTGGGCTCGGTTGCACCAACATGACTTTTACCATAACCGACTTAATTATTTTTTTGACAGATTTTTTATGTAAATTCTGTCAAAATTACACAGTAATTGAGCCAAAATTGAGGCTAAGGTAAGGAAATAAACATTAGTTAGGAAGTGCTTTATCATTCCTGTCACTGCCTGGCTACCTAGTTATTAAAATTATAAGTATAAAGCGAAATTTAGCTCAAACAATTTTTCGTTTTTAATAAAGTTACACGTGTCTGAACAGAAATGTCACAGTTTCCTGTTGGGCGTATCCAAATCTGGAGTTGTGTACGAATTTTGAACTAAAAGGGTCTGTACTGTTGTGTGTTTTAGCGAAGCATATTTACACGCTCTTTGAGAGCAAGCAGAAAAAGAACAGACACAGAAAATGGCCTCAGCTCGTTTATTTTGTTGACTAGTGCTTGCTTTCTATGTCAGTTTTTATTTGCGTTTGGAACTGTGATGTTTTCTAAAGCAAAATACAAAATGTTTTCGTTTGAGACTTTATTTTACGAATAAGTGTCAACAAGGACGTACTTAAGCTTTACTATGATATAATAATATTGGGTAGATGTTTTCCTTCGCCTGTAGTTTTCTTTCGAATTCAGTGCCTATCTCTTCTTATCTACGCGTTGTATAACGTTGATCGGGACTACGTTTTAGGTGTTAATTCTACTAAAATTAACTACTACAATAGGTCCTAAATTAATCATTCACTTCCATTTAGTATCTATAATTCGAAATTATATTCGTATTTTCATTTAATAAACAAAATGTTCGCCGTTTGAGTAGCAGTTTTCATTTTGCTGATAGTTTACTATGATATTTACAAATATTAATTTAATTTAATACTTATTAAACTTGTTTAACTCACATATTAACATCATAAAGGGAAGTTCATAACTGATAAAGTAGGAACATACCAGAAGAATCCAAAACTATTCATTCATCTCAAATAAAGCTTCACTGGTGCACGCGAATATTTACACACAAACAAGTTCCGGAATTTAATATAATGCCTAACAATGGATCTGAAATGGAATCAGATTCGGATTCGGTTCGTGTATTGTGAGTCCTTTTGTATGAGAATCGACGTATTCTTGTAAACTTACTTCTGAACACTGGAAGTACAGATAAGACCTTTATACTGGCGTAAGGGAAATCCGAGTTTTGTGACGAGATTTTAGTGTAAGGAATGATAAGACTGACTGTCGCTGAGTTAGTACGTAAACATATTATAAATTCAGATGGTTTCAAATGGTTTTATACTAGCTGTGCCTCGCAGTTTCACCTGCGTATAATTATCTACTTAGTACTAACCAACAAATAAAAAATATTAACAGTTTGTCTCTTCTCGCCAGTACTTAGTCCTCATCGGGCGGCTAGGCTTATGCCGTTATGCGTCACACGGCTCGTTCGCGCGGGTCTTGAAATATTTTCATTTTACATTAGCTCCTAAACTATGCGTCTAAATAACACGCTATAAAGAGTAAAGTTTATCTTCATATAATTGTATTAATGATGAAGTACTTTCGTTCGTATCGATTAATATGCAATGCCTAATAATAATGCTCATAAATCACTTTAATAATAATTTTCAGTAATTTTTTGGCACGATATACCTTATTGTGGCTTATGTATAAGAGATAAGCATATGGCATACCGATCATTTTTATAGATGAACTAAATACCGTCATTTTTGTAGAACATTATATTAGTGTATTATCCATTACGCCAGCGCACGCGCATATGGGGTGCACGCGCATATGGGGTGCACGCGCTTTTCCTTCCGACTTAAGAGGTGTAGCCGAATGTTAGATATTACTATTCACAAACTTGGCTATCATATCTATACAACACGAATTATTCTAATCCGACATGTAGTTCCAGAGATTAGCGCGAAAAATTCTACCGCTTTATAATATTAGTATAGATAACTAGTCAGAAACTTTATAGTTTGTATTTTTAACTAAAATAATTTAATTCAGAGCTACCTCTCTGCAAGAATAATGTGGGTTATTTTTGTGAAATATAGTAATACCAAAGAAATTAATTGAATGATACGAATCTAAGAACGGGTAAAATTATTAAATTCGATAAAAAACTATTCAAATGATAGGGGTTATCAAGAAGTTAAATCAGTTATCATAAAAGTGTGTCTTAAAACTGTCAATCTGTTGAAATAAGGGCCAAAAATAATGGAATTTATTTTTTACTTGTCTGAATTTTACAGATGGTTACTACTGTAATAATTTTATTCAGGTCACGTCACGTCGGGACACTCCATGCGTTACTTCAAAGTCAAAGGGGGTCTTGACCGCTTTGAAAAACGGGACCAATCTAACACAATAGTAAACGATATAATAAAATATTTTTATTTTACTCGCATTAAAACGAATTTCAAGCAACAAAAAGCGCTGGTATATATTTAATGATCACAGTGTTTAAATTACGGGCACGGTTAGTTGCGGAAAATGTAGCTGCAATCCAAGAAGGATTGCAGCTACATTTTCCGCAACTAACCTGTCGATTGTCGAGGGTCTGATTCGCGCACATTAACAAATATTTGGGTGATCTATAGATAACCCATGAACAGCCGTGACTTTTCAGACACTTGCCAGTTGCCTATTATTATTGTTCACCGGTTACTGCACCGTGCACTCTTCAGGTTTGCCCGACTAGTTTCGAGCTCGACCAGAGCCCTAAGTCATGAGTCATAACTGGTGGACAATAATTAACTTTAACATTTTTTCGGATCGTAGGTGTCGGAAAAGTAGAACATAATAATAAATTAACTACTTATGTTTGTGTATTTACCTTAAAAACAGCGGCCACTTCTCGACACTCGCTACCATTTCAATATTCTCCATCGGTGGCAGGTCAGTAAATGTATAGTAACATGTTATACCAAACGTTAACACTAGACATAAGTTGGCCAGCATTGAAAATGGTACGAGGAACTTTAAGTGCCGGATCTGAGTGATCAGGATTAAAGGGAGAAGAAGTATTCCGCAGTAGACCTCGACTTCGTACTTGTGGGTTGGTGCGACATGGTCGAAAATCTGGAAACAAAATACAGCGATTAATATGGAAAATGTGGAAGAAGAATTTAGAGTAGTGATCAGAAGTTGAGATGGTTTAGTGGTCAGAGAGCCTGGAGTAATTATCTGGGAGGTGCAGCTTTAAATCCTGCTCACGACCGTATTTTTCTTTTGCGATTAATATCTTTGCATTAATGGAACTCGTTGGTCTAGTGGCTGCTAAACGTGTAGTCCTGGGTTCGGCTCCCGAGTAGAGCAAATTATTATTGGGTTTTAGGAAATTCTCAGTAGCAGCTCGGAGCTTGGAATTGTGTTCGGTAGATGGCAATAGGGTCACCACTTACGTAGTTGGTGGCTCTACAACAGTACTTCTCTGCTTTTTCTCTGAAGGGTTAACCCTTCAGAGAAAAAGGCTTGATGCTGTTATTTTGTGTTCATGGATCTACCAAAGGAAATGGGTTTCTTGTTTTAAAGGATTCCTAATAAATAACTGCGTTAAAATGTCCACAGTTTAACCCGTTTCGACTAACTTGGTATAATGTTCAACTTTTTCAGTCCATTTAGAACCGGGATTAATAAAGTTGGATCCTATAGGCCCCCTTTAATTAGTGGCATTGGTTGAACCGTAGTACCCTCATTAGCAAACGTACGATTAACTGGTGTCCATTAATTCAGGGGACAAAATCAATCACCGGCTGCTTTCGATTAAGGCTTATACAATACGTAGGTATATAGGAATATCCAACCAAACATATGTTAGATGGATTTGGTAACACTACTAAAGTGAACAAATTACCGCGCTCCGTGCCTTGGAGAGCACGACAAACCATCGGTCCCGGATGTCAAATAAAAATCTATGACAGCCGTTACGGGTAGTCTGACAACCAGTCTTACCACGAGATATCGAGTTGCCCAGTAACTGGGATGTGGCAACTCAGATAGGCAGTCGCTCCATGTAAAATACTGGTATTTAGATGCATCCGGTTAGTCTGGATGTCGACCCCAACGTAGTTAGGAAAAAAGCTAGGGAGATTTAATAAAGTGAACAAAATTGTATCGCAGGCAAACCGAAATTTGCTTTTTTTGTGGGTCATTATAAAGCAATTTTCATCTAGCTTATTTTCTTGATTTGTTATTCCTGTCGTTTTACATTATTGTGGAAAGAAAAATGGAGTTGTGAGCAGGATTCGAACCGGTGCCTCCCGGATAAATATAATACGTTAATGAATTTGAAAGATTTATCTGTATTTGTAATTTCTATTTTGTTTTTAGTTGAGACTTATAGATAAACCTTTCAAATGACCTTGACTAATTAAGTAGGCCGCAGACACTCAATCTGATTGATTCATTTAGAGATCATAATCATCATTGATAAATTTTAATGAGAAACATATACCAAAGTGCACAACTTTTATATTAGATGTTGTTGGTGACCATATATTGATTTACAAGGATATCTCGATATTTTTCTCTCTTATGGCGATGAAATTCCCCTCACTTTCCCCCATTTTGCTCTATCTTTGACATAAAACCGATGTAAATGAAATCCTAGTAAATAATAAAAAAGGTATATTACCGCGGAAGATTTTTACAGCCCTTAAGGAAGGTGCAGTCATAAAGATCATGAAAAAAGTTTTGAGTATAAATGTAGATGTGTGACCTGACCGAGGAAGCGACGGATGGATTGTCTTAAAGATGATATGGCAAGAAAAGGAGTGACAGCCGATATGACGGCTGATAGAGATGTATGGAAGAAGAATACATGTTGCGTCGACTTCCAATAAATTGGGATAAGGGCAGGCGGATGATGATGAGGAAGAAAGGTGCAGCCAATTAGTAAGAAACAATTAATATTATCAAAAATAAAGAAATATACTTATAGTATTTTATATTCAAATCACTCTTATTACACGAATGTAGGTGTACTAGTTGAGTTTTACGTAGGAATAATAGTGTAATAAAAAAGAGGCTTAACTTTAAAAAATGCGTTTCAGTTACTTTATTTTATTTTATATTAATTATATTTTTCTCGTAAGATTTCATAAACACGTAGTTGTTAATAGTTACATTTTATTTACTTATTAAACTGAAAGCAAACATTATTTATTGATATTAGACTTACGTATTAGACAACGTACCTAACCTAATAAAAAGCTTACTTCTAATAATAATACGTCAGCGCTAGAAAATTGAACTTAAGAATTTAACAATATAATTTAAGAGAGTAATTCTTAAGAAGAACCAGTAAAAAATGATAATTGTTTATAAAAAATATCATATTATACACTACCATATATTGTCTTGTAAATAGTAATCAATTATATCGAACTCTTGGAACATAAAAGCCTAGGGCTGCTTGCGTGTTCCGTAATATTGTCATTGAATATGTAGTATGTTTAAGTAAAAGCGATAATAGTCGAAGAATCTCTACGGTCATACCAGGAGACTAAAGAAATATTAAATCCAACGCTTTGTACTTTAAAACTTAGGGAACACAAACAGCAGGATAATAATTCGGAGTTGGATATTCTCAGAAATATTAGACATCGTAAGAATTCATCTCAACTGCCCAGATAGTTGTTGAAGATAAAAATTGAAATTTTATACACAAAGACTTTTTTGTAAAATTCAATATTGTTATGATGTAGAAAAAGAAGATAAATGAAGTAAAAACTTTTTTTGGAAAATCGGTATAATGAAAATCATTAAGAATGTTATAGACAACATAATTTTTGTAATATTATTTTTCGTAGAAATAATGTTATGTATTTCAGCTGACGGTTTCAATTCTATCAAGTACCTCTATTGATTGATGTGCGTGAATATAGGTATCCTTAAGAATATTAAATAGAAACTAATAGGGGTCAAAGTTGAAGTACTAATTTAATATTCAAAGGCAAGGCTTATTTAACTAAGTGAATAGATAAAAAACGCAATCAATTGAGTAAAATTGAAGTCTTATGCCCAGTTTCCCAGTCGCTTAACATAGGCATATAGGAATGAAAAATGTTGTCATTTTTGCGTACGTTTGAGCCGCTTATCACGGTCTTGACTACAAGTCTGAATACTATAAAACGTTACTTCTTGGGCCAAGTTAGGACAGCGCATTAGCTAACAAATAAAATTATACAATAAGAAATTTGAGCCACTTATCATGGACTTGACTGCAAGTCTGAATACTATGAAAAATTACTTCTTGGGCCAAGTTAGGACAGCGCATTAGCTAACAAATAAAATTCTACAATAATGATGAAGAAGGCTTCACTAAAGTCGAAAAGAAGAAGAAAAAGCTTGTCGCAATCAGTGTGGTACTGCACTGACTGGACCGACGATGTTACTGAGTCCAGCTATTCCGACGACGCAGCTATACGTGTCCCGACTGCATCACACCACGATGGTAGAGGAGATTGTGGAATATATAAGAGTGAAGACCAAGTTCACGTTGAGGGTAGAAAAGTTGGAGGCGCGCCACAAAGTTAATTTTAAATCTTTTGTGGTGCGGGTCCCAACTCAACATCTGGAGACCTTTATGAAAGAGGAATTTTGGCCGAAGGGTGTTGTGTATCGGCGTTTTCGCGGCAGGCTACATGACACCACGACACAGCGCAATACGTCGCCGACCTTACGTAGTCATTAGTTTTAAAATACATCTTTCTTTTTTATGTATTAGTATATAAGATATTATTGTTTTTATATGTTTATAATTTCTATGGGTCTTAGTCACCTGAAAATAATGAATTTATTATTATTATTATATAAGAAATTTGAGCCGCTTAACATGGACTTGACTGCAAGTCGAATACTATAAAGCATTACTTCTTGGGCCAAGTTAGGACAGCGCATTAGCTAACAAATAAAATTCTACAATAAGAAATTTGAGCCGCTTATCATGGACTTGACTGCAAGTCTGAATACCATAAAACATTACTTCTTGGGCCAAGTTAGGACAGCGCATTAGCTAACAAATAAAATTCCACAATAAGAAACTTAATCTTTTCTACTAAAAAAGGGTTTCCACAAGGATCTATTTTAGTCCCGGGCTGAAATATTACTTTACCTTTGTTATCGACGCGACGGGTTTTAACATCACAATAATTTTAGCAATTCTCGCTTTCGTTGGTTGAAAATCGTCAGAATTAAATGTAAGCAGATTCCAATTACAATGTGATCATTGTTACAAACGTAATTTTGGTTATAATTAAATACTCGACATGTTACGTTTAAATTCATTTTAAGTAAGAAAGTTTTTACCACAGTGAGATTTGAAGAGTGTGTCATATATTCTAAGTGTTCTAGATTATATATGGTAGATTATAAATTAAGATTATACCGTAAGGTGTTAATTTGTAGTGCAAGAATAATACCTAATGAGATTTAAAATTCGTAAAATAAAAGACCCCAATGTTCAAAATCAACATCTTTTATTGTGAATTCTTCTTATAATATAAATACGAAATTTCCGGTATGTATGGATAATATTGGATGTTTGTTACACACTCACGCAAATACAACAGAATGGATTTTGATAACATTTTAGTGTGAGTAGCTAAACCAGAAGACGACGAAGTCCTTACTCAGACTAAATAAGTCAACAGGATTTAACAAAGCAATAAATAAAATTTTACAATAAACTATTTTAGGTTCATTGAATGATTCATCATCACCCCCCTGCCCTTATCCCAATTTATTTGGGGTCGGCGCAGCATGTATTCTTATTCCATACATCTTTCTTAGCTGTCATATCGTCAGTCACTCCTTTTCTAGCCATATCATCTTTAACACAATCCACCCATCGCTTCCTCGGTCTTCCTCTACTTTTATAGCCATCTACATTCATACACAAAACTTTCCTTGTCACATGACCCTCATCCCTCCGCATCACATGCCCATACCATGCTAAACGATTTCTACACAACTTCTCAGTCACCGGTGCCACTTTCAGACTTCCTCTTATATATTAATTTCTAATTCTATCCATCCGC
The DNA here is from genome assembly GCA_935421205.1 of Xylocampa areola. Classification (NCBI taxonomy): domain Eukaryota; kingdom Metazoa; phylum Arthropoda; class Insecta; order Lepidoptera; family Noctuidae; genus Xylocampa; species Xylocampa areola. Next base: position 18,523,408 of record OW285204.1, read on the forward strand.
GTCACATTGAATGATTATGAAAGAAAATTAAATTAATTGCCACACGGTACCGGTGTTTCATCACGTGGCCGTTTTCCCATGAGTTTGGCGGATTCATTCAACTTGTTTAATAAAAATCCAGGTTTTTTATTATTCACCCGTAAAGATGCTCTTTAAAATAAACTCAATGCTTACAACAGAGAATCTAAATAATGAAGGTAATTTAAGGCTCTATCATTACCATAATATTTCCAAAGAGACATTTAAAGCGGCTTGGCAGCTACTGAATTGATCAAAATATACGAATGATTATTATTTGATTCACAACGTCCTTCCTGAAAGTTTAATTACTTAGCACAATGGTAATTTGAATATAGCTATTCAAACATTATGCGCTCGACTGTGTTTGGTTTCCCTTCTAAATACCCGCGACTGCTGAGCACGAAGTTCCGGTTCCGATTTTGAGAGCAAAACAATAATTAATGGAAGCACTAATGATTTCAAAATGATACAAACATACATAAACTATTGCCTTTTCCTAGATAGAAACTATAGAATGCCACCAATTACGATCAAAATGATGCCAGTAAATAATCCTACATAACATAACATAGCATCACACCTGTATTCCCCGAAAGTGTAGGTAGAAGTGTACATAGTTGTACACTCACATTTCACTAATGCTGTTATTAAGTCCCACGTAATAGGTGGTGAGTGTATTGCCATCTACCGGGCACAATTCCAAACTCCGGGCTGCTATCGAGAATTTCCTAATAGAATATCCCAATAACACTTTGCCCGACCTGGGATTCGAACCCAGCCTCAGCCTCACGCTCAGCAGCCGCGCTTTTCTTTTCCATTCTCCTCTGTAAGTCGTTACGTTATCGTTCAATCCCTTTATCCATGTGTCATCTGACTTATCCATCTTTTCTCAATTACGCAAAAACTACAGAACGGATTTTTATTAAACTTTATGAACCATAATTGGACATGGGCTTTATTTATTGCAATTATCGATACCTATGTAGGTGGAGTTGAGGACAAAAACTAGTTTTTTATGTTACTAACCTACTGCGTGGTTCTGGAGAGCAATTAATAGGTCTGTCCGTGTCCATCAATATGTGTCGAAATACGAGGATTAGGGTTTTTTTTTCCAAACGGAATAGAAAGTAGCGCCATCCTTTTTGTTCCTTACTGTCCAGGTTTATAAATATAAATTTACTCTGTCTGCGTCATACCGCTTAACAATGCAGGTTATTAGGAGATTTTTGTTCAGGGGTCTGAGTTGATATGGACGAAACGAACATGGTGATATCATACGAATGTTTTCGCACTACTAAGGAACATAAAGAATGACGAGAGAATATGATTAGACATAAGTATATGTACATTGTAAATAAGCTTTCGATAAAAAGCTATGCTTTTTGAAAGGCATAATAATAATAATATGAAGGCTGGGTCAAAGGCCTGCTACAGTAGCAGTTCTCGACACGACACGCATTGTGAGGAGGTTCCTTTCTCTAGAGCCCTAACCATTGGTGTCTTGGACCCTGTTCCCGATGCCGATGGCTAGCTATTTTTTATATATTTGTTATAATTTTTTAGGGTTATATATTTCAAAATATAATAGGTATGCATAAAAAAAACCGTCATAATATATTAAAAGACCAAACTACCATTAATTATGGAATAAGGGCAGGAGAATAATGAATAAGACCAATTTTTTGGATCAAATGGATTAATATACAACGTTGGTATAAACGTTAGAAGTTGTCTGGTTCAGGTAGATTGCGTAAATTGATGAGACTAAACGACAGAAAATAAATCTTGTCTGAGACTCGTTTACGACGTAAAAAAAAATATATGCCGCATTGTATCGGAGTTAAAATAGATGGTCTAGGTGATCTTGTTACAACAGGTACTATTTGTAGTGTATCTTTAACAATATAAATAGTAGCTATACTACATGGGGAGCTATTGATGATTCTTGAAGGAATTAGTACTGGAGTAGGTTTAACGGACGTACCCGTCTCGCCACTGGCATATAATTCTCAATCAAATACCTTTATACCTTTTACCTGTATGGTTACAATGATAGTACACGATTTTAATCGTGTGTCACATAGGTTTATGTTTGTGTTTAGTTTTGTTATGTGTGTTAATACTGTTAATGTAATGACGAGAGCTATTGTTGCTTTGGTGCAAGTTCTTTTCTGCTTGTGTGTTACCTCACCCCCCGCCAAAAGTGGCGAGCAAATTTGTTCGATATTTAGTCAGAAACAGAACCAAATATACTTAATGATATTGCATAAAGAGTAATACTTAAAACTAACTTGCCTTTTTCAGGCTCAATTAATTATTTAATTGTTGGATAATAATCAATATCATGAAAAGATTTGGAAAAAGCGGGATTAAACCGACTTCTATGCAAGCATGATATCTTGGTTTACGAGCTATCTTAAAGTTTATTAGTAGACCACAATGCTTTGCTAGTATGATTATAATAGCTCTATGTCTTTTGGAAGTTCAGGAAAATTTTACTGTTGCATGTACTTAACAGGCGAAACATGACGCACCTTTGATTAATTATGCATGCGTGTGCTTACACGGACATTTAGCGATCTACAGGGTGCAGGTTTGATCCAAATTCTAAGTAACACTGTAAATATTAGACACGAACGGGACTTGAAACTGCGCCTGTAGTCACATACCTAGTTTTCCCAACTGATGTCGTCGTCTCGATCTCGTGTCGCTTGTTACGAGTATCTATTAAATTGCAAGCACCCCGCTTTCTACTTAAAAAAATATATTTAAACTAATATATTTTCCATCTATTTGTCACATATTTTTGGGTTATCACTGTAGGTGTGATAAATAGTTGAATAGATGACGGTGATGTGACCATAAGACGTATTGTGGGAAAACATTTTGATTAGCGGGCAGAGATCGCGATATAGTAGTTGGCATCGGAGATCAGTCACCTGTACATAGCGATGACGTCACCAAAAGATGTATTAAAATGTGGCAGAAGAATTCGGAGTGAGCAGAGGATGGCTTAATTGACAGAGCGCCTGGTGTATTATCCGGGAGATGCGGATTCAAATCCTGCTCACGACCTTATTTTTCTTTCCAACAAATGTTTTAACTTCATCGTTCACTACAGAAAGATATGTCTGTGTTAAGTTGTTAGAATATTTGACATATAAATGAACCAGTGACACAAATTACTCGCGTTCTAGATAGTGATGTCATTGACCTATCTGTCCCTTGATAACGAGACCTTGAGTAAACAGCTGACATGTTGTATGGTTCTCCGTAAAACTATTTTGTACTAGTTTTCTTTACAATCTTATTATCTATGAATTAAAATACATTATTTTAAATATCATAAAAAAATTTCTTAGATATATTTGTGATACAAATAAATCATTCAAACGTACTAACACATGCGTAGGGAACTATAAAGATATTATTTTTTGTGAAAAGAAAAAATATGGTCGTGAACAGGATTCGAACATGCGCCTCCCGGATACATACTGCAGGTGCTCTGACCACTGAGCCATCTCCTATATATATCGACCTCTGCTCAGTACTCCGAATTCTTTTTCAAAATTTTTCAAACCTTTTTTTTTCTTCCCACAAAAAAATTATAGATTTTTAATAATATCTGTGATTTTTTAAAGTATTCTTATCCTACGTAATTCTACTTAAAATCCGTAAAAGAAAGAAGCATCATTTTGTTTCTAAATTCCCCAATAAAAGATAATTTTGGTGGCCATTCTATTCATTCGCAACAAAAACTCCCGCAGTAAACGACCGCGAACTGCTAGGAAACGAGACAGCACTACTTCTTTCTCTTTCGGCCTCATCAGTCATTCGGGAGTCTATATTTGGAGGCCATCGATATTAGCCGTGTGAACATTCAAATTAGAAGTTTTTGTTATAATGTACGTATAATTTTAACTCATTTTTTTTTACTACAAGGTCGTTTTGTATGAAAATCTATTCTACACAGTCGATTGATTTCTAAGCGACTTTTATTTTCATCATTAATCTATTTAGTTGATCTAACCACGCGATATTCTGACGTCATTACAGCTCGGAGTATTGGTATTGTTGTTTATTTAGGAATTAGTGACTCGCCCCGGGTTCGAACGGGTGGTTATTTTAAGTCAACATTAAAAGCGGCACTTGTATTTTTTTTTATAACGCATATTGGGAACTGTTTCGCCATATATTATTTTCGTGTAACTCAGAAGAGATGTTATTTTTTCGATTTTATTCACAAAAATCATTATACCGGTAGCCCGTGCCGGTAGTTTATTTTCACAAAATGTTCAAAATAATATCTTTTTCTATTTGTGAAAATCGACTAAACATCGGTACAGCCGTTTCTGAGATAAAAACACAAACTCAGCGCAGCGGGGGACTTTTTAAAATCATTATGTGGTAATGATGATGTAGGTACCTACTAGCGATAGTGATTTTGTACTATGACCAAAGTTACGTGACCGACTTTATCGTCGCGACAAAATACGTATGATATTAAATAGTTTTATTTTTTATTTTTATTTTTTATTATTTTTTATTGTTATCAGCATCCTTGGTCTAGTAATTCCAAACGCGACTGCTGAGCACGAGTTCTTTGGTTCGATTTCCCCACTAACAGGGTATGTTTAATTAACGGGGTGCCCAAAGGTATAGAACTTATTCAGCACTATTAGCCTAGCTGTTACTTCCACCGTATTTGCGGTCGGGTACAATGGAATTTCCCAGGCAAACCTAGCAATTTGTTTAACTGTATAAAACTAGCTGGTGCCCGCGACTTCGTCTGCGTGACAAAAGATATCCTTTATTTAGTCCTTCTCCAAAATCCTATCTATATCCTTGCCAAATTTAATTACTATCCGATCAGCCGTTTAGCCGTGAAAGGGTAACAAACAAACAGAGTTACTTTCGCATTTATAATGTTAGTATAGATAGTACTTAGTATCTTTGAAGGTTCTTCCGGAGTTGTATTTGTTATTGTAATAATAATATATTGGTTGTTATTGTAATATATTGGTACAAACTAAGTTTTACTTCTCCAACTTAGTTTTTCTTACTGTTCGAATTTACTAACACAAGTTGGTAAATGTAAGGACTTTTTATAAAATGACACGACTACGTTCACCATTTAGGTACTTACTTAGGTAACCAGGATGGGCAGTCAAGCTGTGGATTGAAGTCAAACATAAAAGGCGTTCTTCACGATTCCAGGGCTCTTCATTCCGGTACCTACCTGCGTTCATCGTGGGGCTTTGTGCGACACTTAAAGCCACCCACGACAGACTCTTCTGCGAGTCTTCGACTCCTTTAGAGTCTACCTACCGCCTAACTACAATTGCGTCGTCGACTGATCTGCAGACGGCTATTAAAGGACAGTGGTTCTGATTGTAGTGACTGTACTACGTTCCCACACCCCTGTTGGACCGCAACCTTTGTTTATTTTTATTACATTGTAGCATATTATCTTTTAAATAGTTTTACTTATACCCTCAGACAAAAGTCACATTAGCGCTTTCAGTCAAAACTGAAGACTGTTACTACCTAAATGTTGGTTTTGGAAATAAAGTTATGAGTATTTTATTAGGGTTCCGGAAAAACGGAACCCTTATAGGATCAGTTTGTTGTCCGTCTGTCTGTCACGACCCTTTATCTCGGTAAGGCGTGTAGGTATCAAGTTGAAATTAAAACCATATACTCAAGTCTATAGTTCCTTGAAGCTGCGAAAAAACCAAATTTTTAAGTTAACCTAAAAAAAACGGCCGTTTATGCCGCAATAAACGTACATTTCGACGCTCGCAAGGAAATCAAAATTAATGATGAACCTCTATGAAATTTGGCAAGTAATATCATCTTATACTGAAAGTACAGGGAAAAATCTGAAAACTTTACATTTGTAATATATTCATTAAAAAATATCGTCTTTATTTAAAGTACGTAATCAATCATCGAGGTTAAGCAACGGTATGTACGATGATTGATTATGAACGAAAAAAAATCAGAACGAGTCGATTAAACTACTTATAATTTATGTGCACTGACTTCTAAGATACAGGTTTTTCCTAGTTTAGAAGTCAGGATCTTTATGCTCTGGCCCACATAGCCATGATCCTAAAAATGTAAAAATTGTGATCTTTTTGGTAATAATAAAGTTTTATTTATTTATTTATTTATTTATTTATGTTCTTAAAAATTTGTACGGAACCCTCGGTGAGCGAGTCCGACTCAAACTTGTTCTATTTTTATTTAATAATGTATTGTAATTATTATTATCAATCAAAAGAGTAATTGAGAAGCGAGGTGAGCGAACAACCGCTGCGTGAAATAAATTTCTTATGTAAAGTAAACATGTTCGCGGCATAGGGGTGGCAGCCAACCGCACCACCTACTATTACAGTGTAGACGTTCTAATAACTTTTTTTTTTATTTTTTTTTATTTATTATTTGTGGCTTTAATGTCACAGGGACCAGAAAAGATCTATTGTGATCGCCACTCTAATAACTATTAGACGAATATATAATATGCCTTATAACTATAAGCGAATCAAAATCATAAATCTTAATTTGACAACCGGGACCGACGGCTTAACGTGCTCTCCGAGGCACGGAGGGGTATCGGTATGAAACGATGGTCACCCATCGACAGACCGACCGCGGTAACCGCAGCTTAACCTCGATTGATCGATCTTTGCGGCTGCTACTTAGTCTTGAGCTCCTCCGAGTAAATGAAGATGAAAGTTCGAAATTATCGATGATAGCAGAACAGACTTTAACCATAAAAAGTTAGTAAATCTTAGGGTTTACTGGAACGTCTTAGGTTTTACCGTAGCGTACCGCTTTTACGCGAACTCTAACACACTCACATTTCACTGCTGCAGTTATAAAGTCACCATATACCATGTCCATAAACTAGTGAGTTTATGGACATGGTATGTTGGTTAAAATAAATGATATGTTGATAGTGACCAACATATAATTAATTTTCTATCAACCGAGCACAATTCCAAACTCCACGCGGCTACTGACAGTTTGCTAATAAAAAGACTCTATAACAATTTATCTGACCCGGGAATCGGAAGAACTCAGGACCTCACGCTCTGCAGCCACCTTCGCGACCACTAGACGAACAGAGCAGTTTAGTTTAATAATTCCATCAATTTCAGAAAGCTATGTAGGGGTTATTAAAATCTGCACGAAAAGGCAATTCGATTATCGATATTGGCTACCTTATTGGCTTCGAGGTTAATTTGTTTTATCATGTTATAATATTTATTGGAAAGTATATAATGTTTATTATAATAGATCTGTAAATGATCGCTAAATAAATATCGCCAGGCGTCTCCTTAGGACGTATACAGGAACACTTGAAATTTAATACACACGGACAACGGCGCGGTAGCACAGTTGGTAGAGTGATGACACGGAATGTCAAGGGTCGCGGGTTCAAGCCCCGTTCGTGTCTATTATTTTTTAATGTTTCCTTGAAATACAGTAATTTATATAATGCTTGCATATTTTTTAACTGACCTCAAAAAAGGAGGTTCTGTATTCAACCCGTATGTATGTACGTATGTAGGTTTGTATTTCCGCGATTTTCTCAAAAACTACTGTCTCGTTTTACAAATAGGTTCGATATTGTTTTCTAATTATAAATTCGGATACTTTATTTAAAACAATGATAAAGTGCCATATCTCGGTAAGACTGAATACCGATCGCGGCAATATCGGGAAATTGCAGGCGCAAGATTAATTAATTATTAGAAATGTTATGATCTGGATGTTTTAAATACGTGCCGGAAAATTCAACTTTCAAGGGACCTCCTCGCCGATCTTCTCGTTATTGTAGTGTATGGTTGATGTACAACCTAGTGTCAGAGTTTAAACTGCCCGTAAGTCAACCTCCTAGCCGATGAAAGGTGTATATGTGAAAATTCAGCCTGTATTAGCTAATTTCTCTTCATTATAGAGATACTTATGTATGTTAGCTCCGTTGCCAATCTTGCTTTCTGCCTAATCTTCTTATTATTTAACAAAAGCTATTTCCTTTATGAAAAGTATGACAGACAAGAGACGACTACACACATATTTTTCTTTATAACTTTGCCCCACATACCCCGGTACCAGAATAATTATTTTTGTAGATTATATTTATATCAATTAATGTTCACCGGTTACTACTCACATGCATTTTTCGGGATTGCCCGACTAGTTTCGAACTCGAACGGAGCCCTTAGTCATGAGCTGAACCCGCGGCGATGTCGCAAACTGGAGCTGCATCGCGCCGCGTAGCGTTTCGCACGCGCCGATGATGTACTCGGTGTCGGAAGTACTCGTGTGTTTCCGCCACTCGTCGTGTCCGAGATATTGTCTTTACTATTCATGCCGGTGCATACAGCGCTGACTGTGTCACACTCCAGGCTTAACTCACTTTCATATGACGTGGACTTCAGAGCTGGTTTCCAAGCAGGGGGCAACGTCCAACCACTGTCTTTGTTGAAGTTCGGGCGACGGCTTATTTCTGCTTTAGTAGAAGAAGAAAATAATGGGTGTCTGCCATTCTTGGATGTTCTCGTCATCCGTGGACCTAGCGGTCATGTGTCCCACACTGTCTTCAGGAAACCAACACATACTGACCGGTACCTACGAGCAGACTCTCATCACCATCCTTCACACCTATTTTCCGTACCCAGAACACTGATAGACCGGGCGGTCAGTTTATGCGATCCTCAGTACGTGGACGCAGAACTTTGTCATTTACAAGAGGTACTGGAGCGCAACGGGTATCAGTGGCGTCGGTGTATCCGTAGTTTGAATACGGTGGACAGGGGTCGTGGACGACGGGCGGGCGCGGAACGTACTCCAGCATTTTTACCGTTCGTTCGAGGAGTTACGGACAAGATAGGCCATATACTCAGACGTAAATATAGTATTAAGACGGTCTACCGCCCACCCGGACAGCTACGACAACTGCTACGTTCACCGAAAGACAAAGATCCATTAGGCGTCCCCGGCGTTTACATAATACCGTGCGACTGTGGTTTGAGTTACATCGGAGAAACTCATCGCAATATCCCTATCATTTTTGCAACAAGACGTAACCTTGCAAATACGTCATAGATAATTAGGTTAAGTTTTTGGAACTATTTATTAGTATGTTTTTTTTTAGTTTTACAGCTGATTGGTACACCGTAATTAGAAAAATGTTAACACGCTAGTTAGAAATATTTGTTCATGTGTTATTTTATATATGACGTTGCTACAATGTTCAGTCGCATTGTAGTTGTCACTTTTGTTGACATCTGCCCTTCTAATCATGCTATATTTTACGGACTGTAGGCTATCACTGCGTAGAGTAAGAGAGTTACTCTTATTACAATACAAGATCGATCTATATATTATGTTCACAGATTTTTATTTTTCAGATTTACTACTTTAAACTTTATTCCGACTGTGATAAGAGTCTTGGTACAAAATACATATCACGACTTAGTAACACCACTTAAATCTGTTTTTGCATTATGAATCTAATCACAATCAGAATAAAGTTCTTGATACTATACTTTACTAGAAGGAAAGTTGGGTAGCTTCCAAAAAAGGACGTGAGTTATATTCGAAAACAATTATGAATGAATGATTTGATGTTTCAATAATCTTCAAAAATTTATCTCAATCTGTATTTTAATTGCACAGAGAAATACCGCGCTCTACAATATGCAAATGCAACGTCTGCAATTAATTCGGAATGTCTGTCTGTAGTATGAAACAACATGCAATTATAGAAATGCAATAGGAATAGTAAAATGAGAATTTGAATTTAATTGCATAAAATTTGTGGCTATTTGGGCGTGGATGGCCAAATCCGAAACTATAAGGAAAAGCGAAAAATACTTAAAGAAGCCTAGGGCCCAATTTTAATGAAAACGAAAACTGGATAATTACAATGAAAATTCTAGATTTTTAGCATAGAATCGAACCCATGGATTTTGATAAAAAAACGCATAGATAGTACTGTATTAATACACGATTCGATAGTGTTGCTTAAAAGGATTAAATTCTGGGAAGACAAATTAAAAAAGCTGCCACAAATTAACAAAGTCTTCCAAGACTGCTCGTGTGATAGAACCAGCAGTCAGGGCAGACAGCAGTATTTAATAGACTTCCAAAAAACGTAAAAGATCAACTTCAATCACGATCTTTACACGTATACTATAGTCATGGCTCATCGAAAAATAATTTTACGATTTTGACGAGTTTATGAGCTTACCAATGTTATAAATATAAACGTTTCAATTTTAATGTATACAATGTTTCCTTAACATTTTTTTTCTTATTTACTTAATTTATTAAATAACTGATTATAATTCAATTGTAATTAAATTGTGTAATACAAATTCCTAATCAAGTAATGTAATGATGTGATGAATTTGTGAGGATTGTCGTGTAAAATTATTTACCTATAAATACCGTTGACATCAAAAATTTAATAATGCAGTTTTAGTTTACATCATAATTGGGCCCGTGACTTCTTTCAGTATTTTTCAATAAATATTCCTTAAAGTTTCGGATCTGGCCAACCACGCCCTCTTCAAAAATTCATTCTGTATCACTCATGACTAATGTATACCCACATGTAATACTGTCAAGATTACATCTCAAATCCAGGATTTCACCAACGTTTAACCTTTTGGGGAATAGGTACAGGCGTGATGCTATACATACATATAAATGTATGTTAATTTAATAAATAGGCACCGTAAGATTCACCGACAGAGGTGACCGGTGAAGTCATGGTCACACCGTCGACTTGAAGGTAGAATTCATTACAATCCAAGTTCCAGTACAAGTTGCTTGGCATAATTATAATAAAAGGATCGGGGGCTGAGTTGCCCACGTCCGTAGGAGTGCACCTTTAAAATGGAATCCCTACACGTGGCCCCTGGGACGTGCAAAACAGGCATAATAACTCTGGTGGGAGGGTTCGGCCGCGGCTGGTTACCACCCACCGGGCGAAGCCATGCCGTGAAGCAACCTAGTCGTGTTTCGGGATGTAGTCCGGTGTAAACGCTGTGGGAAACAGGTCTGGGCAGTTGCATCAACTCCACAACTATCGGTCTACCCAAATCTATCCAATCTACTTAACGAGTGAATAGGTTTATTCTGGATCTACGTACTCCATCCTCGGCCACACCGTCGCTTACGATCAGGCGAGTTGGTTGGCATTTTTGATAAAAAAAAGGCATGTCATAATTAACTCTCCCAATCTCCAATGGTATTTAACCATACAAAAAAAATATAAAAGCTAATACTACACATATCGGTTAATACCTAAATATCCGTTTTACTATCTATTACAGATAAAATACTTACGTCCTTAAGGGAGGACGCGATAAATATCACGTAGACGCTCGTTCCCCCCAGACACACGCCGGCCATAGCTGCGTCCACGAAGTGCCTGAAAATGTAAGTACACTTAAGCCCTGTTCAAAAGTAATATTTCTAGGCTTAAACAGTACAGTCAGCAACATAACTAGTTTAACATTTCATAATTTTCAAATTATACTGTTAAAAATAGATACTCTTAACTAAGTTATATTTTTTATTGAAAGCAATTAAGGTCTTTAGCAGGATTTGAAGTTACTCCTCCCGGATAAATACTTATGTGAAGCTTACTTTCTTTTTTCGTTTTTTTTTTTATGCTAGCCACTTTTATTTACTGGCTGTATCCAGGTTTTGGCGCAGAAAATTGTACTAAGCTACAGTTAATAGAATATAACATAGGTTAGCGGTTTTTTTTCGAATAAGTACCTAATCTAAGGACTTAAGGTAGGTATAGGTATTATGCTTTGACGGTGCCTTGACTATATTTGTTTTGATGTTTCATTGTGTATGTTTACAGTATTTTTATCCTCAGCTATTGGTAAGGTTACTTTAGTTAATTGACTTCATATTAAAGTGCATATGTTGCATGGAAAAGATTCTACTAGCTCTGATACTAAATTACGATCGTCATACACCTTACTGTCAGCCCCATTACCGACCTTGCCAACTATATGATCCTTTTCATCATTGCATCATGTGAAGATAAATTAATCTGGGTAAATAGAGAAAAATTACACGAATCTACCGTCATGTTTGTATAGCTATGAACTAAACACATCAACACGGTATAGGGATATTTTTAAAAAAGCGAATTACTATCAATATATTAATTATTTATATGACATGTATATATTTAAAAGATACGTTATTTAATATTCTACCATTTTCTAGTAATGGTTAAGGTACTTCGATTAAAATTTCAGGATTTTATGGAAAAAAAATGAAGCATAGACGGAAACCGTATATGAATTAACTTTTAATTTATGAGTAAAAACTGAAAAAAATAGAAAAATCATTTAATTTGTGTTTATAAACTTGAAGTTAGTAGTCTGAGAAAGCGCCCATGATGTTCATAACACATCGGCAACGATTCGGCATGCTCAGAACAAGGTTGTCAATGTCTTGCTGCGGAATATTGTCCCATGTCCTTCTGAGGTGCGCAAAAAGTTGATCTTCTGTAGCCAGATTTTCAGGAACTTCCTTCAGAGCTCTTCTTTGCAGCATATCCCACGCATGCTCAATGGGATTTAGATCTGGCGATTGAGCAGGCCAGTCTAAGGCCCTAACATTGTGTGTATGTAACCAAGCTGCTACCGTTCTCGCCGTGTGTGCCCGGGCATTGTCGTGCATGAGCAGGAAATCTTGCCCCATTTGTGTTCTGTGGGGCAAGATTACGGGCCCCAGCACTTGTTGGACGTATCGTTCTGCCGTCATATAGCCCCGCACCCAAACGAGATCCGTCCGTCCTCCAATACGAATTCCTGCCCAAACCATAATTGTTCCTCCTTGGTATGGGTGAACTTCCTGAGGGTTCTGAAGACGGCTCCATCATCCAGGAACTCGCCAAACACGCGTCCTTCGTGACTCTGGATGGAAGCCGAACCTGGAATCATCCGTGAACAGCACATTGGACCATTGTTCACGGCCCCAGTCCACGTGGTTCCGAACCCATTCTAATCGTCGTCCACGATTGCCTCTCCGTAAAGGTGGGACCCGGAGTGGTCTACGAGAGCGTAGATTGCTTTCATGCAGTCGCCTTCTTACAGTTTGGTCACTCACAAGCACTTGGTGTTCCACTCGCAGCCTTTGGACCAATTGAGTCGCCGTTGCATTTGGTTGAGCTCGCGCAGTAATTTGCAAAAATCGGTCTTGTCTGGGGGTAGTGATACGACTTGGCCCCCGGTGCCTCTCCGCTACTTCACCTGTGGCACGATAGCGTGTCCACAATCTTGAAATTACATTTTGGTGGGTCCCTATGGCCTCAGTAACATTACGCTGAACAGACCCAGCTTCCAGCATTCCCACAGCTCGTAACATCTCCGCCCTCGTCAAATGTTGGCGTTGCATGGCTACAATACCTCAATTTTAACTTTATCTTTCGTTTAAAAATGAAAAAAAACTGTAACTAAATGTAATTCGTATTGTTTTCTAAATTTCGCACAAATGAAAATTCCCTCTCCTACACATCAAGACATTTTTATGCCACCGAAACAAAAGAATTTTCAAAAATTTGAATTTGGAATTAGTCTGAGATAAATTACAAACAAATCGGTGTATAAAAGATTCCAATGCGGCCAGTACTTTTCGAGTTATTTAATTGAGTATGAAATATCCCTAGACCGTGTTGATGTGTGTATAAATACTTGGGCAAAAAAGCCTACAATTTTAATATTTATGCCATATAAAATACCCACCGAATAGACAATACCTACATATTGTCATTTATTTTCAACAAATATTCAGTGAACTGTTACTTGGGAAGAGAGTGTAATCTACTCTGAAGCACTTCTTAGAAACCACTTTTGCTACGCCGTAGCGAGCTATAGTGAAAATAACTTCCGAGAAGGTCATAAAAAATGTCAGTGTCGCCTTTAATAGGCAATAGGGTCATTCTTCGAGTTAGTACCATTGCGTCATTTTCCTCGCTTTAATATTTTTATGAAACTAACATCGAAATAATAAAGTTTTCATTAATACAAGCTAATTGTACATCCATGAACTTATATTAATGAAAATTATAACATGATATTATTTGCGCGACGAAAATGACGCAAGGAATTTAACTTGAAGAATTACCCAATACCGAACCAGCACTTTTTTGATCTACTTTCAGAGTACACTTTTCAACTGCGTTGACCACATGAAACCAATTGAGAATACTTGGAGGCGAAATGGCTCTTTCATAGAAAAATACGGTTGTGAGCAGGATTCGAACCTGACCCTTCCAGAAAATACTCCAGGCGCTCTAACTACCAACTCATCTCGACATCTGTTTACTACCCCTAATTCTTCCACACCTTTTGGTGACGTCCTTACTATCTATACAGGTGACTGATCCAATTCAGACTGAGCAATTTAGAGTTCGCCACGCATGTGTTGATGGGTTTCAAAGATGTATTGTATCCTTTAATTGATTTTACCTGCCTGTAATGCCTAACCCATCTGTACAAAGGCGTTATACTATTAGTAACATTACTAGCTTTATTCCTCCTCTAACAACTCACCCTACCTAGCGATCTGCCGGTGACAACAGTGTTAGTGCAAGCCCACGTGTATAATTGAACAGATTTATGGAAACACTAGCTTCTGCCCGCGACTTGGTCTGTGTGGACTTCAGAAGTGGGTCCAGTCAGGATAACAGTATGTATCCTGTGTGTTAATCTAGGTTATAAGCTGTCAGTGTGCGAAATTTAATCTAAATCCGTTCAGTAGTTATTGCGTGAAAGAGAGAAACATTCATCCATCCATCCTAACAAACTTTTGCATTTATAATATTAGTGGGAAAAGTAAGATTATTTAGGCTAAGATATATATTACTTACTTAGTAAGTGCTTGTCGCTGTCTCACAACTGTCAAATTACAACTGTACGATAGAGACCGACATAGGTAAGTAAAAACACGCGCGTAGTAATGTTCATTTACGCCATGAGCATAAGATTGTCCGAACGTTTTTTTAGTAAGACGATGACGAATTTACTTGTTGGAACGTTTATCGAAATCTAGTTATCAATTTTTGTGGAAAGAAAAATATGGGCGTAAGCGGGTTGAACCTGCGCCTCCCGGATAAACACATGCGTTAATTCATTTAAAAGATTTATCTGTATTTGTCTTTTCATAAACTCAAACTCGAAATTTTTATTTCTAATAGACCAGATTACAGGTACTTATGAAAAGTCAAAGCTAGGTGCATGGTTCCAAGAAGTTGGTCTTATGGAGAAGAACCGGCAAGAAACTCCATAGACACTCTTTTAAAATTATGTGTTCGTTACAATTAACATTTATATAATGTGAGAATAATGCAGGTTAATGTTATAGAGGAGAAAAGAAGAAATTTTAATAATTTAAATATCCAAAATTACGAGCTGACCAGTCCCAACAGACAGCACCCGTTCACGAGTACGACGTCATGTTAAACAATTTACTTTTCGGGTCATTAATATTGTCCTGGAAATACAGAATTCCCTACGTAGATGATACATAAGTTATGATCTTATAAAAACTGTATTTTACACATCCACTATACTAGTTATTCTGTAGAATGATGCCGTTAAAACCGCAGTATTTCTTGGGTACGTACGACCGCCGAGCGCCGTTATTCTCCGATACATTTTTATTATTTAACATTTTTGTATTTCTTAAGGTAATTGCATCTGTTCGACATTGTATTAACTGCACAGTTGGTCGGGTCAGTTCAGC
Source organism: Xylocampa areola (assembly GCA_935421205.1). Classification (NCBI taxonomy): domain Eukaryota; kingdom Metazoa; phylum Arthropoda; class Insecta; order Lepidoptera; family Noctuidae; genus Xylocampa; species Xylocampa areola. The sequence goes on from OW285204.1 coordinate 18,539,227, forward strand.
CACTTGTATAGGGACTGAATAGATAGCAATGACTTCATTGAAAGATGTATTCAAAATGTAGAAGCAGAATTCGTGGTTGTGAGCAGAGGTCGGAAAGGCTTAGAGGTCAGAGCACCTGGAGTACTTCTGTCTGGGAGGCGCAGATTTACATCCTGCTCACAACCGCGTTCTTTTTCCAAAAAAAAAAATATAACTTTTACTTATTGACTTAGTTCATTTGTTGCTACTCAGATGCGGTGTCGTACCTACCTATTCCACGTACTTTCTAGGAAGTTTTTTTTTTATTTTTAACTTTATTAATCATCAAATACAATTGCCTTATTACATGGGATACTGATACCCGAACTAGAATTGTTTATAGTGTCTCATTTGATACTTTTCAACTTGGCTAATGTCCGATATTACTTGTTCAGGGTTTGAGAGTGCCGTAGTTTCTAGCCCAAACTGCCGTAGTTCGAACGAGACAACTTGGATAATATCAATACTTATTTGTAAGTTTTTGGCATTTTGGAATCCTCACAGTAGTACAATAATTACAAACTTCACAGACGCTGGTACTGTGTACAAAGTTTTAAATTGTACTTTTGTCGATAAACTGAGCAATAGGCATAGATATTACAACTAAGAAAATCATAGTCACTATTGTATAGAAAACAGTTATTATTAAGTTGCAGTTGACACAAAATACATTGCGCATTTTGTGTCACTAACGTTCTTAGTTATTGTTTTTGTAGATTGCAATAAAAATTTAATAAACTGAAGAGTTAGTCAAAGAGCCTATGCAGTAACAATATTTCAAAAACCCTCCATATGTAACCATCCGCATGTAGCAGGTGATTTTAACTTTGGTGTAAGGTTTTTCATCAAATAAACGAAAGGAAAAGGTTCACATAATGATAGGAAAACTGTTAATGTTTCCAGGAATATAGTATTCAAAGTCAAAGTCAAAGCATTTATTTCAATTAGATCATTTACAGGCAATTTTGAATTGCCACGTTCCAAAGCGTAGAGTCCTATGGAGAAGAACGGGCCAAGAAACTCCACGGTTACTCTTTTTTATCAAACAGTTACAATATTGAATATTGCTTAATATACCTTTAAGTATAATAATTATTTCATTGGAGAAACCAAGCTTATTGCAAATGATGTCACCTATACGCGTCATCTTTATACTCGCCTCTTTTCTCGCTTATTTTATTTCGAACGTAAACATAATATTTTCTTGATTGCACTCAAGAATGGGCTCTTGATTTTTTCATTATTACACAAGGCTAGACATTATCTTTAATTAAATCCTCAGTGGCCTTGGCTCACAAAAAAATAGAACGTGACTTTTATGTGATACAACTTTCTATATCATCATCATTTCAACTCGGAGTCCTCCATAGCTGATCTCCTTATATTTTTTTTTGTGTAAGCATCATTGCCCCATATTTCTCCTATGGCGTAAGTGTGTTGCATGTTATGTTGTCAACCAACCACGCATCAGGCAATTCAGATATTTTCACCCAGATATGGACACCATTGAGACAAATATTTACAGTAATAGTTTGTGTAATCGGAGGCTTGCCTTGTTTGAGGAAACAGTGCTGCTTCCCCCAGGATGGCAAAGGGTATAGCGTAGGAAGTTATTGGTAGAGAAAGCTAGATACAAGACTATAGAGTTCACGACGCCCCTTTCCATAAAAAAATAACATAAAAAGCACGCCAGCCTTCGGTGTTTTTTTTTATTTCACTCCTTTTTATATATATAGCCAATATATTACATTTTTCGCCTATGTTATCCGGGACAATGTAAGGATTCTAATGATACCCCATCCATCTAAATCGGTCCAGGCGTTTAGAAGTTATGGTGGCACAAAGAAACTCACAAACATACATACATACACACATACATGAACCCTAAAACACTCCGTTTTTTAGCCTGTCATGTAAAAAGTGTGATATATCCCTGTGATATAACCGTCAAGTGGAGAACATACATGAAGATATGCGCACAATAAATAAAAAAGAGGTGGTACACCTACACCTATTGCATTTTCGGTGGCAAGGTTCAGGTTTCCATGGAGCAGGAATATGGGCACTTGGGACATTGGTGGAGTCGGTACATACCTGACATGTTTAGAGTATTGTTTCAATTTCTTCGGACCTCGCTTGAAGACTTCTTCACAAGTATCCGTGTAGCTTAGTGAAGGGACTCGACTTTCTTTGCAGACTTCACGTGAGGTAGATACCTGGAACCAAATAAATATTTGATCCAAATATTTTAACTCCACTTGCTTTCGTCCTGGATGGTAAACAGCTAGGATAAGATAGAACTGGATGGAAGGCAAAGAGCAGTATGTCTTAACTCAACTTTGTGGAAACTTATGGCCAGTATTATGTCTACTTAATGGAAGAGAGGTTGGGAGAACAAGCTTTAATTATTAAATAAAAAATGATCTTTTGAAACATATGGATTTGCTGGATAAAAAGTTAAGGACTGTAGTCATAATAAGACAAGACTGTAGAAAATGGTACCTACATGGTGGATGGCAATTAGGCGGACTGAAACTGCCGGAGCCGTTTTCCAGTACCGGGTAACGGTTTTGGAGGTGGTGTATTAATGTACATTTCATCAATGAAATTATTTAGTCCCGTATAATAGGCGCTGAGCCGGCACAGTTCCAAACTCCATGATGTAAAATCTAATAAAATTGTTCGACATGGAAATCAAGCCTGGGACATCACGCTCAGAACTTGCGTCTTCTAGACAAAAGTGAGCATAGTACTAGAATGTAAAATAATGTTTTTAACAATTACCAAAATACATAATGTTTACTACGCCTCAAAAAATAATGAGATAATGCATGCATCGTAACTTATCATTACCTAGGTGTGAAAATAGACTAACCCTGCATTTACGAAGTTTCGTTGTATATAATTGTTGACAGAATCCAGCGCTGTATTTTCACCTGTGCTACTTTATACTTCGAGTACTGACCTGTCCATTAGTGACTTTTTCCGAAACTCGCATTAACTATATAACTCTAGGTCAAAAACTTATATTTTTATCTGTAGCCGTGTTGGATTCCGAAGAGTTTCTTGGTACATAAGAAAATTTCTTTTAAAAAAGCTCTCATACCACCATATTGGTTTCGCTACAAAAAGGTATCTGTTGGAAATATTATTTATATAAATATATATTTAAGTGTATTGTAATGATATATAGGAGGATATTTTTTTGTAAACAATGTAATACTACTTGGCATTTGGTTAAGAAGAAAATTGAAATTTGAAAATATACGGCCAAGTGCGAGTCGTATTCGCGCTGAGAGTTTCGAATAAAATATACTTTGTATGTGCTAAGCTCTGTATTAAAGTAACGGTATTTTTTATTTTCTCCTTTACCGCCCCGACCCTTGCTCGAGCCGGCCTGCGCAGAGCCAGTAGCTTTAAATTCATCCCTTAATAATAAGGAAACTGATATGATCCAGCTAGTGCCTAGTTGTCCCCCCAGCAACGCCCTAAGCTGAGGCTCGTGCCCCGCTATTGCCTAGTTTTTAGTACTTTAAAATATGCTCTGGCTGGAGGCATCAAACTGCCTCGCCTTAGATATTGTCCGGTTATGCAGACAAAACCCCTCTGGGTTTTTCCAAGAGGCCATTTCATAAAAATAAAAAAAAAACACTCCTTTACATCTGCTATGAGACCTTGTTATTGCTTTTTATCTTTCATGATTTGACGTCAACGGGAAGAACTCAAGAAACTCCAAGGTTTTAATATATATGCCGTATAAATGGCCGTTTTTTATTGCGTTTATCTAACACGTTCCCTGTCCACGGAGCAGATACAATAGTTAAACAATCGCCGTGTACCACATGTGGGTCATTGGTCAGTGAAAGCTTGATTTTTTATAGGTCCAAGGAACCATACTGATCTAAGTATTTGATATTAATTTCAACTTAATACCTCCACGCGTTCTTGGGAAAAAGGTTTTGACAGACAGACAAATGAACTGTGATTGTGTGGGTGTTTTTTCTTTACAAGTATGAATCCCTAAAAATAAAGGTAATATTTTAGTAGCTTAGTGCGTGGGTGTTACGATTGTGCTCAATGTATTCATAATCTTAGGATCTGCATTAGATATTCTCATAGCAGATTCTTTATACAACCTACGGAAGAACATTAAAGGAACCCTCCCCGTTCCTTCCACAATATTTTCTCAGTTATTGTTCTTATTACCAAAATTTTAAATAACTGCTAATATAGGGCAATGTTGTGAGCAATTTTCAGAGTGTAATCGTAACAAGGTACCTTACAACGTAAATACGGGACATAATCTTATTTTCTTCTTACTAAACATCTAATGCAGGATGTTTTTTTTTCTAGTTTAGTTGTAGTTTTTTTTTTGTGTTTTAGTTAAGAATAACAAAACAAAACAATATTTTCAACATACCCGCATAATAACATAAACATAACATAGCATTACAAGATGGCAAATAATTCTATGTTTTCAAGATGGCGGATAATCAAGGCGATTTTGTATCCATGGAAAATTAAGTTTTAATTACCACATTACTCAATCTGCTGAATTGCGCCCTATCAACCCGAAATGTGATCATAAATGTGTCATTCCAACTTTACCATAATTTAATTTCGAATTAAAGAATCTCTATACACAATTTTCCTCACAAGAATTACCCTAACATGATATAATATTAATTTATAAAGTGTATGACAAGGAATTTTTCGCTTCAAGTACTTTGCTTAAGAGGGATAAAACACTGGGAGTTAGCAAATGAAAGTATCTACGTATGTCTTCTTCTGTGAGTGATCAAAGGTGTAGATTAAAGAGCTTGTATCAAGAGTTCTTAGAGGACAGTATTTATCGTTTGTAAAGTCGAGTGAACAAAACTCGTGTTATGAAAATTGTGTTCTTTAATAAGATACGCAATAGCCTTATTCGTTATAATAATTAACAATGATATGCTGGGATAACTAATGCTCTTAAGAGCAATCTACAAATAATAAATTAACTGCAAAGTTAGTCGTTTTTTTTTTTTTTTTTGATAGTGGCATCTCGCAGGTCAACCTAGGAGGTTGTCGGCTGCTTAACCGGGCTTTCCTGTGGATGCCCTAATAATAAACTATTATTAAGGCCTCCAGCCAGGGGCTTACGAATTAAACTAAATCTAAAGCGACCACGCTAAGGGCACCGCCTGCGGGGTACGAGCCTCGGCTTAGGGCGTCGCTTGAGGGAGGACCGAGAGGGACTGGCTGGATCGAACAAGAATTATTATTATCAGGGGAATTTAAAGCTACAGGCTCAGCGGCTACGCGGGCTGGCACGAGCAAGGGTCGGGGAGGTGATGCATTAGGTGCATTACGGGGACGTCGCGACGGGCCTCGGCGGCGAGGCCTAAATGACGGCGGTCTGTGTTTGTGTACTGTGCTGGTGGCCCTACGGCTCTCTTGGAGCAGGGTTATAGCGTCATCGGGGTACAAAAGTGAATGCCTAGGACGGCGAATTCTACTTATCTGGGAGGGGGTGTATCGGGCGGCAGCCGCGATAAGAGGGTTGGGGTGCTTTTCAGCAGACTCGAAATAACGCTTGCAAATGCGTTTTATAAACTGTTGGATAGTGGGAATCTTGAGGTCGAGATGGAGGTTTTCGTTTCTAACGTAGAGGGGGGCTCCCGTGACCTTACGTAAGGCACGGTTTTGGAGGGTCTGCATCTTATGGAGGCGGTACGATTTCGCGTGTGGGAACACTACGCAGGCGTAGGTCATGATGGGGCGTATGCACGTGGTGTAAATGCGCAGTTTGCACTTAAGGGACAATCTGCTGCGTGCGTTCATGATGAAGTGAAGCCTACCCAGAGCGAAGGCGGCGCGCGAGTGCACCGTCCTTATGTGCTCACCGAAGGTCAAGTGTCTATCTAGGATGACTCCTAAGTACTTGGCTTGCTTCTCCCAAGGGATCGGCTTGCCGAACATGGTAAGTTAGTCGTGTCGGTTCGGTCACCTATATAGGGACTGAATAGACAGCAATGACGTCACAAAAAGACGTGTTAAAATTTGGAAGAAGAATTCACGGTACAGAGCAGAGGTCAAGATGGCTTAGTGGTCAGAGCGCCTGGAGTATTTATCCTAGGTTTGAATCCTGCTCGCAACCGTATTCTTTTTCAATTTAAAATTATAACCTTAGAGTTCGCTAAGCATGCGTTAATGCTTTTCAAAGATTTATTTGTAATCTACAAATACTTGTTATTATTAAATTTCTCTACACACAATAAAACAAAATCGCGTTTATATGTGCACGATATTTTTGCATTACTACAAGTGAACGTATTTTATTAGGTACTTTAACTGCCTCGTCTATTGGTCCCAAATAAACATGAGCATGGTTCAGGGTCCGCTTCCCAGGTCGGGCGAAGTGTTATTGAGTTTTCTGTTTGTAAATTCTCAGTAGGCAATAGGCTCACCACTTATTATCATCACCGTCTATTATGGATGAAATTTGGGTGTACAACTGTGTCTTTTTTTTTCTTATGAGTAGTTATTTTAAGAGGAAGGAGGAGGAGGAGGTTTTAGTATATAGTTTGGATCAGTATTCGAGTAGATTTCTAGGTTAAACAACTTTTATAAAGTTGGCAAAAAGGCAATTGTGTATCTATACAGACAACACGTCGTGCTCAGAAATAGTTATATATCTATATTTCTGAACAAGTCGTGAGTAGTCGGGGTGGATGCATTTTTTTTAAGTAAAATAATTATATTAGATAATCTGTGATTTCTAGAAAATAAAAAAATGTCTCTCAAATAACTATACTGCTGTCTGAGATCAAGAAATAAAATCAAATAACAGGCAGTTTTGTTAATTGTGAAATGAGTATTTTTGTAGGATATAGATGCATTATGTTAATTTCATTGTAATAATCGAATACACGCATAATGTTCATTATAGGGCCTTAACTGTTTGTTATGAACGAACGCAATAAAATTTCAATTAATGAGAGAGTATTTCGGATTTCCTAAAGCAGCTTAAAAAATATTGCGTAAACAATAAACCAAACCATTTGCTTTGACTGTAGAAATCCTTATTAACATAACCATGTTAAACATAAAGCAGAATTTTAATTCAGAAGGAAAAAGCTGCTAGTATATCTTTAATTTGATATTTTCTTTATTTGTGACGTCAAGGGTCTTCATCACCAATAACTATCTAAACATTACATAGCATCGCGCCTGTACTCTCAAAGGGATAGGAGTAATTTTGTAAGTCCTCATTTCACTGATGCCTAGTGGTATGACCGTTGGACTGACAAGTCAAAGGTCGCAGTTCGAATCCATGACCACTGACATGTCGAAGTCATGTTCGTATAATAAATTAATTATCACTTGCTACGGGGAAGGAAACCAGCACACCTGAGTGATATTCTCAATGGTGTATTAAACCATTTCAGAGACCTACGGGTGGTTTAAACTCTGACACTAGGTTGTTCATCAACCACACGTTAAGAAGAAGAAGAATACTGGTGCCTTTAAGTCTCAGATATCAAATTCATGGTTGTTATTGAGAATTTCCTAACAGAAAAACACGACAGCACTTTCCCGGTCCGGGGAATCGATTCCAAGACCTCACGTTCTGCACAAATGAGGCAATAATACTGGGCTGAAGTTACTAGTGCATGTTATCGGCCTGTCCAACTGGTTTCGAATTTGATTGAAGTTAATCGTGAGCCCATCACTCGGAGTCAAAATCGATTGAACACTGTCCAATTCGGAATCAAACGGAGTTTATTATAAGCTCATTACGTATCGAGCTCGTGAGTTTACCATTAAATATTAACGAATATAATTCCGAATGATACCAATTGAAGCGGTAAATGGCAAATTACGAAGATTATGTTTCATTATAACAGCCTGAAATTATCCAACTAAATGACGAAAGCCATTGGGACACGTTTTCTCAGTGCTTGTTTTGATGATTTTAAAGATACTAATTAACAGCAGGGTTACTGAAAATAAATTCATTTTAATGACATTGAATTATGTCACTTAGTACCTACTTACTTATGACTATCAAATTGACTTGGTTGAGCAAAAAGGAGATGATTGTGATTTAGGGGAATACATCATCATTCCCCTGCCCTTAACCAAATTTATTTGAGATCGGCGCAGCATGTATTCTTCCATACATTCTTTCTACTTGTACTGGAATGTTGCTAAAGTTTTGGCTATGTTTTATGATCGGCCGCCTTCTTGATATCAGCCCTCATTCAGAATACTGTTGTTGGTGGTAACCGCCACCGATACGGTCTCCTTCTATCTAGCTATGTTATACCAAATGTTATCCATGCGCCAGGTTCTGACATTCTGATTTAGGGGAATTATTCAATGTTAAAATTAATAGATATATTTTATATAACACACTCATCGCATGATTTTTTAAATGTTGATATGTCCATATACGGGTATTAAACTGCATCCGCGTAGACTTAATTCCAGTTACACTGGCGTTAAGCGGTTTCCGGTTAGGCTGATAGCCGACTTCAATCTAGTTGTGTAATGGCTAGGCAGAGAGTTAAATCAAAATAGTGTGCTTGACTTACCAAAATATGCACACAGTGCGTAGCTATGACTCCAACGATGACCGTGCCGATACAACCAGGTATAAGCCCAGTGTTCTTGAAGGCAGCCGGCATTGCAAGCAAACCTGACCCTAATGATGACTTGAGTAGGTGGAAAAATGCGCCTAAAGTCCTGTGAACAATATAAAACATGCTTTATACTATTGTGCAGTAGCCCCGAAGTATACTATTGTCCAGTTAACTATTGAATACTTGATGACCCAGGAACCTAGAACCATTCTTCAGATAAAGTATTAATAGGGGACAGCACGAATGGACAGATAGAGTTTCGCCGAAAGCGAGTAAAATATTTTCTTTAACGAAAAGGCTGACTAATGTTTTGCTGGAATTAGCAATGGGCTCATCTGTTGTGAAATTACTTGGATATTTTTCAGCATTCAAATAACATAAAATTTTATGTGCTCATAGTAAACGGTGCGGACGTCTTTTCTAAAGCTTTTGAATATTCTAGATGAGTATTTTTGTTGCCTAGTTAAGTATTAATAATTAGAATATATTTTCTTTATCTTTTTCAAGGGAAACGAGGTAAAAACACTTGTGTATTGAACTTTGCTCATTATAGAGTATTACATCTTGTTCTTGAAAATGATTTGAAATATAATACATTAGATGCGAAAAAGTGACACGATAACTCAGTTGGGAGACCGACGTCACGACTGACAAAAGTCGCAGGTTCGAATCTTTTTCGTGTCTATAAATTTTTCAATGTTTCATTAGAAAGCTTAAAATTTGTTGTTTTTTTTTTTTTTTTACAATCCAACATGTTAATATAATTATGTTTGTTTACTTTATTGACACACATTTTAATCATCCCGCCCTTAACCTATTTTATTTGGCGTCGGTACAGCATGTAATTTTCTTCAATAGATATAATTATTATCTGTTAAATATTTATTATTAATTGTTAATAATTTAATTTAATTATTAATAATTCAATAATTTATTATTGATTGTTACTTACGAAGTAGGATGAACGACATCTCTATGTTGAAACGGATAGTATTCATCATCCTTATCCTCTCTTCTATCAAGTGTGATCGTAGATTGTGTTGTCGACGGTACATTTTCAGTGCTGCTTCGTGCGCTGTAATTAAAAACATATTTATGTAAACTCAGTCTAGAAGGCCAAAAACAAAAACTGCCTAGGCTTTTCCCTAATACGTGGTTGGATTCCAATCTTACCAGATGCAGCTAAATACCAATATTTTACCTGAAGCAACTGTAAGACTTTCGAGCATATGACTACCCGTAACGAATGTCATAGTTAATTTAGAATGGTTTACAATCCACTTACACTAACATAAAGTTACAAGTTATCTAGGAAATATAATATTAGAATAACTATAATACAAATTTAAGTGTATAACTTCGCTAAAACTAAGACAGGACGACATAATACACTGCCATTTATCTGCAAATAGATCATAGTCCGGGTTGGTTTCCATGAGGCTGTTGAACATAACTAACGATATTCTTATGACAAACGGGACCTTTTTTTTCGTGTGGTAATTCTCATGTATGCCCTCTAATGAATGAGAATGAGGTCTCGGGTTCGATTCCCGGGTCGGGCAAAGTGGTATTGGGTTTATCTGTTAGAAATCCTCAGTAGCAGCCCAGAGTTTGGAATGTGCCCGGTAAATGACAATAGGATCACCACCTATTACATGAAACTTAATAACAGCATTGGTGATATGTGGATGAACAACTGTATCCACCTCTGTTTACTCCTTCGGGGAATACAAGCGTAATGCTAAGTTATGTTATTATGTTTGCGGCTTTAGCAATAAAATCTTGTCCTATTATGATGGTGTACACAATATCATAGATATCTTTGTATTGTATTGTTTGCGAAATTACAAGAAAAGATTTATTTTTGAGAAAAATAAGGTTGATAAAAATATCGAGGTTATTTATAGAACTGAGTTCGGAGAAATTCCGTTCCGATATTAGATTATTTGGGAGAAAAGAAAATTAATATTTACTGAGCATTTACAAGGTATTGTACCTTAATTAATTTTGAATGAGGTACTTGCTGGAGACAGCTGTAATTGAACAATAAACTTGTCGTATTATAACTGTGCATGTCTGAAGTTGTACACAAGCAATTACACAATTAAATCAGCATGGCGCATGCGCGATCTAGTGGGAGCGCAGAAACAGCGTGCTGTGTCATTCCCTCCCTTTAATTCCGGCAATACATCTGTTTCGCTTGCTCAAGGCCGAGAACAGTCGGTGCCATATATGTTTGGCGGTCTTGTTTATTTTCTTAACAAATTAAAATATTTTAGCACGTTAACAGTTTTCCATACAACTGTACCTGCGCGACCGTTTGGCAAGCCTTCTATATATATATAAGCCAATTATATTTCGACAACTGTAAAGTGTTACTCTATTAACAAAAATTATAATTGTCATAGCCTTGTTAAGACTTCTTTCGTGGTCTTAAGAGGATGGAAGAAGGAAGTGTACTTTTGGCCACCTTCATTTGACTAATGAAAGAAAGAAAGAAAAAGACATTGATTAGACCAGCCCAAAACCACACATACATAGAAAGACACACTAAAGAAAACAATATACAAATAAAACATCTTAAATTATAAAAACGACATAAAATAATTGTAACTTAAGTTCTACCTACTTTGAGTAAACACACACGGGAAAGAAGACGCACACGCAGACAGGTACACATAAATGGTATCATGGCAAAACACATGAAATAGATGTATGTAAGTTTATAGGTAAATACTAAATACAGAATGCAGTTAATAAGTCTCACGCGATAGTTGATGATATTGCTATTATCTATCAGACATAGGTCCAAACTCCCGGGTGCTGCTATTGTCCCCGTCGCACCTGATGACCCGTAACGATATCCAGGCCACGCGGTGGACTACGGGTGATAGACTTGAGCAGTTCGCCGTTCGACTAGTGACAGGTCCGAGACGACGTCGCGCTCCGCTTCAGCACGCGCTTCTCTGGAGTGCTTGTGCTGGCCAACTGTGGCAGATCTGCACGAATTTTGAGGTTCATGGATACCTTAGACAGACCATAACCTGTCGGAGCTCCGGCGAATGTTTCAGTGATCCCGGGATCACGGTAAAGGTCCGTCCGACCCCTAGCGACTAAAAACCGTGTGGTTTTTAGTCGCTAGGGGTCCGGCACAGCGTCCGTGACGGATTTTCCAAACATAAAAAAGCTAAGGTGCTGCATTATTTTGTGCCCTATGTGCAGACTGACCCTATGTGACGAATTAACGGCATCAGTACAATGTATTGTCGGGGAATTTTATGTATACCTTACACAATTTTTTTTTTTTTTTTTAAATAATTCACATAACCGTAGTTAATTAAAATTTGCGGAAAGAAAAATAACAGCCTCGTATCTAGGGCAAACCTGGACGTTTGCCTCAGGCGGCAATTTCATAGGACACCAAATTCATGCTAGGAAAAATAAATGTTTCACAAAGCACTTATCCTCCAGCACACGTTGTTTTATCGTATATTTTTCCGTTTGATTTTTAAACGCGTTTCGGTTGATTTCTGAACTCTTCCTTAATGTGGGTTAGACATTACGGAAGAGTTAATCATAAATTTATTTAAAGGTTTATCTTTGGTTGTTAGTCTCTCGGTCACAAAAATCATAATCAGTACATTTGGGAGATTTTCTTAAACATAGATCCGGGGCTGAAAAATAATGTCGTGCCCATAAAAACGTATTAATGTGGAAGAATAATTCAGAATGGTGCGCAAAAGTCGAAAAAGCTAAGTAAGGGGAACGCCTGGCGTGATCATGCGGGGGATCCGGGTTCAAATCTTGCGCACGACAGTACCTATCACTTCTGCTGTAGGGGGTAACCAACGGAACGAATGATCCAATTCTAAAAAATATTTTACCAATGGGAAGCTAGATTATACCCTACCTTCCTTACCTTACCGGGGATACCTATACCTTTAGGTAATATATGTATGTATGTATAGTATTGTTTAGACGAACGAAGTCGTAGGCACACCTAGTCGTTTTAAACAAAAAATAAAATCTATTGGCGCAAGTATAAAATATCATCACACGAGAACAGTTCGACCGATTCAGCTGCTGATTGCTTTTTGTTTTTGTAAACGTCATTAAAGTATGCAAGATTTTTTTATAGAATCCTCCGGCAATCTCCGAAATTTTGTTTATATGTTTGTATAAATTGCACCCGTGCGAAGCCGGGGTAGATTGTTATATTTATTTATTTATTTAAGGCTAACCAACTAAATACACACATGATACATGTCATTCACAAGTACAATAGCGTTACATGCATCTAAATTAAAGGTAAGCACAGCGATTTATTTAGATCTCACTATACAATAATAATTATTATAAAATGGATAACAATTTCATTAGGCTTAAAATCAATGTCAATCATCTTAAACTTAGACATTACATATATTGAATTAAATTAAATAAGACTGATTTAAAAACACAATATAAAAAGGACACACACCAATAAAATAAAAACATTATTTAGCATTAATTACATTATTATTATTGAGCACAGCTCTTTTGAATTTAGTGATGCTGCCTGAAAATTGGTCCAAGTCACAATCATATTTTTTTTTCAATTTTGGACGTGGAATATTGCAGTTAACTAGGGGTTTGATCTGCGTAACCGAACAATAGCTATGGTGAGACAATTTGATGTCTCCAGTCAGAGCATATAAGTCACAATCATGAAAACAAACCAATATACGTATATATAATAACGAACCTCTATACAAACACACATATCTTACTCGGCATACAATAGTAGAGTCTTTGACCGATTACGTGCGTTCTCTTCACGCTACTCGGGTTCAGTTTTGCTAAGTGATTCATTATTTGCTGTTCCGTGATTTGTACTTGTAGGTAACATAAAAGTCAAGTAAACAAGTATGTTTATAATTGACTTTTATGTCTTTCGAAATTCCATTTTTAATCTATTATTATCAGATATGTTTCAGTCTGACTCGCGACATTGCCGCGGACTCAGCTCATGACTAAGGTCTCCGTTCGAGTTCGAAACTAGTCGGGCAAACCCGAAGAATGTACGACGGATGAGTAGTAACCGGTGAACAATAATTAATATGAATATGCCTCACGAAAGTTATTATACAAATATAGATATTTTTTTATTGTGGAAAATATATCATGAACGCTGTGCCAGCCTTCTACCAATTAAAAACCAAGCGGTCCTACTCTATCCTTAATGGGGTTCGTAGCAGCATTCACCCTGGCCTGACCCTGGCTGGTTATCGTTCGTTGAAGGGTTGCAATAGACACTCCAGGATTCGTGCAGGCTGGCCGTTAGCCTGCACACTATTTGTCAGTCCTTCTGCTGTTGAGAGAGTTGGCCCACAAAAAGCATGAATAGAAGGCAACACATACACATTCTTGGTACAAAGGCGGTCTTAATGCCATAGGCTTTTTCTGGCAGAAAACCTTAGGGTGATGCACAAACACACAGATATAAATCTCGTGGTAAATCGCCTAACGTTGGTCTCACCAGATTAAGCCAATTGAACCCTAATAGTTTTACCGATCCAGGAATTCAACCAAAGACCTCATGACAGCCACGCTTACCGTCAGAAGATTAATGAGTTAGTGATGTATCTAAATGCGAATCGCAAGAGATAGATCCATGGTAAGGCTGGTTGTCGGACTTGCAGGCCAGATGACTATCCGTAGCAACTGCCATAGATCTTCATTTGACAGCCGGAACTGACGATTTAAAGTGCTCACCGCGGCACGGACACCAGTGCTACTGATGGCTTAGTGGTATAACAATCGGACTATCAAGTATATAAAGCCTTTGTTACCCGGGACAATGTAAGGATTCTAACGATACCATACATCTAAATCGGTTCAGGTGTTTAGAAGTTATGGTGGAATAAAGAATCTCTCATACATACACACCTACACACATGCACACATGCATGCATGAATCCTTAAAACATAACACTCCCATTTATGGGTAGTAATGTAAAAAGACAGTGGCGCATACTGACTTAAACGACCTATTAAAAATTAATTATTACTTAATTATTAAGGAAAACATCGTGAAGAAACCGCCTGAGAGATATGCTCCTGTGCCAAGTCTAGAGGTAGTTAAACTCAGGTATAGGTTGTTCATCAATCACAGGACTTAAATGACGTAGATTTAATTCATTTTAAAATAACTATTTAAACTGTTTGACGTTTAAAAAGTAAGTACGTGATAAAAAAGAATTAATATTCGCGTCGTACACTCGCAAACAAAACAAGTTATTAGATCTGCCAAGTTTAATAAGTTACGAGGTCCTAGCATGCAACAAGTTAGTTTTCCGTACCGTATCTATAGCCGGTAACAGGGAGGGAGCTCGTGGCTAAATAACAGCCACACAGATCGGTCGATCGAGGTCGCATTTGCCGGGGTCGGTCTGTGGTTGAGTGGCCATAATTTCATACCAAGAGGCACCCCTCCGTGCCTCTCGGTATGAAATTATGGTAACAAGATATCTCGTGGTAAGACCGGATATCAGACTTTCAGGCATCTGACTAATCGTACCGATTGCCATAGATCTGCATTTGACGACTGGAACCGACAGTTTAACGTGCTCTCCGAGGCATGGAGAGATCTCGATATCAAATTATGGTCACCCATCCATAGACCAACTGCGGAATGCGCAGCTTAACCGATCGACTGATCTTTGCGGTTGTTACTTAGCTACGAGCCTTTCCAGTCTTTTGCCACTAACCAGTTACAATTTTAACTTATGACGGAGGATCACTGGAATTCTTCTTATCATGTGGTTGCTGAACAACCTTATGTCAGAGTTCATACCGCCTCTGACATGGGCGTTACATACCATCAAGAACATCTTTTAGGTGTGCTGGTTTCCTCACGATGTTTTCCTTTACCGTTTTAAGCAAGTCATAATTAATTATTATTTTCAAAGAAAACATTGAAAAATAATAGACTCGAACCCGTGACCCTTGACGTACCGTGTCATGGCTCTCACACTGAGCTATCGTGTCATGCTAGCATTCATTAAATTTCTTGTTCCCTTTCCGACTTATGGAAACGCCTGGCGATTTCTATTTAGCAATAATTTCAGTTTTTTTTTTTTATTGATTAATGTTTTTCTTCGTAAATAATAATTACATGGACTTAACGTGTATATTGGATTCGAACCTGCGACCTTTCACTTACCAGCCAAGCGGTCATACCACAAGGCTATGACTTCTCCTCTGCTCCACACACCACTAGACTACTAAGCCATCTCAAAATGGGACTCATAATTCTCAAGACTGACGGAAAGATAATAATTATAGTGACATACAAACACACTTAAACATAAATGCCACTCACGAAAATTATTCTTTAAGTATCTGTGATTACGTTTAAGTACACTTACAATGTTAAAAGGCACAGTTATCTTAATCTGTCTGTATTTTATCTCGTTAAACTCACAAACGTCGAGTATATCATTGAAACCATTGTCAATATTACTGAGACAGGTTGAAGTTATAAAAGTATTATGTTTTAATACCATACAAAGTCGTTAGTGGTTTCCATTTTATCTTAATTTTATCATGAACATTATTTTCTGTAGGTTTCGTGATATTGAAAAAATACGCTTTTGAGCGGAATTTAGGACATGCGCTCTCGGTTTAATACTCTAGGCGCCCTGTTGTTCCGAATTATTTCACATTCACACGTTTTCTGGTGACGTCATACGCCTGTTACAACCTTAACTAGGTGTAGAGGCACTGAGATAAGAAGATACCTTCAGTTTAAAATATGAAATGGAAATTTAGAGAATTTGTACGCAACGATTTGGATGTTCATGATACCTACGTACTGCCCGTAAATTTAGAGAATTTGTACGCAACGATTTGGATGTTCATGATACCTACGTACTGCCCGTAAAAACTCCCTTCAGGCTTTCTCGTTTCTTAAGAAATACAATCTACAACATAGCATCACGCCTGTATTCCCCGAACGGGTAGGTAGAGGGGTACACAGTTGTACACCCACATTTCACCAATGCTTTTATTAAGTCCTATGTAATAGGTGGTGAGGCTATTGTTAACTACCGGGCACAATTTCAAACTCCGGGCTGCTACTGAGACTTTTCAAACAGAAAAACGCAATAACACTTTGCCCGACCCGGGAATCAGTCGCGCTAGTCGCTAGACATATTTAAGGCTAGAGTGAACAGATTTCTTCCGAATCTACGTGCTCTATCTTTGGCCACACCGTCGCTTACCATCAGACGGACTTGGTGGCAAAATGTACATAAATATTGATAAAAAACCCACACAATGATATCGTTATTAGGTAATTTTTTACTTTTAAACACCATACGTATTATTAGAAGTGTCCTCTCTTTTATGGATCCATGATTGTCAATTAAGATCCTGATTCTGATGTTGATAGAATAAACGTATTGTTCACTTTGTGACAGGTCTGAGTGTGTGCGCATGTACGACACGTGTTTGTAAACGCTCCACTATCGGTCACGGTGTAGGGACTGAATAGATACTGATGACGTCACTATGACATGTATTAAAATGTTTAAGAAGAATTATGTATAGTGAGCAGTGGTCGGAATAGCTCAGTTGGCAGAGAGCTCCGGGAGGCGCAGGTTCGAATCCTGTTCACGGTCGTATTTTTCTTTACACAAAAATTGACTTTTCATGTCCAACAATCTTTTCTTCGGGTCATTAATATGGTCCTGGAAATACAGAATTCCCAACGGAGATGATACATAAGTTATGATCTTATAAAAACCATATTTTTCCATCCATTAAAGTAGTTGTTTTGTATAATGATGCTGCTAAAACTGCAGTATCTCTTCGGTATGTAAGACAGCTTATTATTGGATACAAAGACGTGTACACGCTACATTTTTTGTATTTTTTTTACGAGCGTTTTACTGTTTAGCCTTGCCAAGTGTGTAAAGAGTTGGGACTGGACTGCATTCTGCCGGTACCTACATAATTACTATAACTAGTTTTATACAAAACTGGTTTTGTCAGTCACGTTGTACCTCTGACAAAATAGGTTGATATACCTAACTACATTCACCATTTATATAGAGGTGCGCAATGTGCATTAACAAAATGTTTATGCAATAAATTCGGTCGTCGGATCATGGACATAACAAGTTGTGTTACGAAATTAATTTTAGATTTTAATAAAAGTTGAAGCTTTTTTATTAATTATTGTTCGCTGGTTATTATTTACGTCAATTTTTCGGGGATTCTCGCCTAGTTTCAACCTCGAATGGAGCCCTTAGTCATAAGTTGAGCCTGCGCCAATGTTGACAGTCGAACTCAAGCTTTTGTATAAAAGTGGGGCACAGATTAGGCTACAAAAAACTAAATATCATCGTCTACTCCCGCTGGACTATGTGGGAATCTATTAACTATAAAGGCTCAATTGCACCGACTTAACTTTAACCGTCTAAACCGTTTAAACTGCCTCGATGGTCTAGTGGTCCCAAGGGCGACTGCTGAGCGTGAGGTCCTGGGTTCGATTGGGTCGGGCAAAGTGTAATTGGTTTTTCTATTAGGACATTCTTGATAGCAACCCGGAGTTGGGAATTGTGCCCGGTAGCTAGCAATAGGCTCATCACCTATTACATGCGACTTAATAACAGCATTGGTGAAATGTGGGTGTACAACTGTGTAGGTACACTATGTATGTATGAAACTTTATCCGTAACCAATATGTTACTGTGTCATTTTGACAGAATTTACGTAAAAAAGCTATCAAAATAATAAAGTAACACGTCGGTTATGGTTACAATATTTTAGCCTAAAAGAAGAAAGAAAGATATATTTATTCCCACACCGTGCAATATTGGTACAGAAAAAACAGAGTAAACAGTGAAACTTAGTCTAAACTATAACTAAAACACATACATAAACAACAATTACACTAAGTACATACATAATAATAATATAAATAATAATAATTTTTTGTTAAAGAGTAATTCTGTACATTGCAACTGTGCAAAAAATGGTCGCCACTCCGCCTAATGCTGATGTGTCGTATAAGAAATGCAACCCACAAGCCAAGTGCGTTGATATTCTGTGGTAACCTCTCGTCGACGTATGGCGTCTTCCGGTATAAAAAAACCTGGAGAATCGACTTATTTGAATTAAGAGTTACAATATTTAAAATATAAATTGTAAATGACCTTTAATACACGCGGATCTCTAACACAGCCTTTAAATAACTATAGTTGAAGGATATGACGGTTGTACTGGGAAGTCCAAGGTCGCATGTTCGAAACCAAGTTACGTACGACTAACTTTTCGTAGTCATGTGCGTATGATAATATTAAATTAGTGAATAGTTCACTACTATTAACTAAAAACACGTGAACAAAGTGACTTCGCCTTAAGACATTCTTAGAAATAATATTATTAGAAGTTAAATTAATATAAAATAAGTTATCGATGGTGTGTAAAAACCTGTCAGAGCCTGACTGTTCTGACGATAATGTTCATCAACCATATTTTTAATTGGAAGAGAGAAGAAATAACTGCTACTGCTATGAATAGTTAAAATGCATTACTGGAACGGGCGTATCTACTTCTGGAATTCGTTCGCTAAACAAACAATCAACAAAGATCATTAAATTACTAGCATAAATATGCAACATGGAATTCGCGTTGACTCAAAACACACACAACAATTAAATATTTATTTAAGAAGACTAAGATGACATTTTACTTTTTAATTTCCTTTTTCGGTGTTTAATTTTGTTGTTAGAACAGTTTTTATATATTTTTCACTAGTGATCCGCTTGTACGGGTGCAACTTATTTAAATATTTATATATGACTTATAAGATGGATTTTCCTAAATAGGTCGAGCCTTTCTCAAGCGATGTTCATATATGCGGCAATTGTGTTTTATTTATTTAAATAAATAAATTTTATTGTATTTAAACGGTTACCTAATAAGGAAACATTTTTGAAAAGCATTAACGTATGCTTAGCGAAACTTAAAGTTTTTTTTTTTGTTTTGGGGACTTTGGATATATTGACGAAGAATTCGCGGAATTGAGCAGAGGTCGAGATGGCTTGTGGTCAGAGCGCCTGGAGTATTCATCCGGGAGGCGCACGTTCGAATCCTGCTTGCGACAGTATTATTTTTCGACAGCAAAAATTATAACATTATGGTTACCTAATGTTTAATATAAAACATACGGACATTCTAGATAATTGTAGATGGTAACAATTCATACCAATCTATCGTCAATTGACAAAAATATTATACAATAAATAGCTCTATAACTATAATTAACGTTGTTTTGCAAACTGTACATTTTATCGTTTGCATAATGTTGCTCTAGTTGGTTTTTATGAATACTAATCAAGTATCACAACGTAACTGGAATTTTGTGACTTTTTTAGTCCATGGTTTACTAATGCTTAACTAGTGGCGTAGTATATGCTACTAATATTATAAACGCGAAAGTTTGTAAGTATGGGATGGATGGATCGATGAACTACTGAATGGATTTTAATGAAACTTTACATAATATAGCAACATCAGAATAACACGTAGGCTACAATTTATAAAGATATTGTGTGAATTGTCTAAAATATGACGATAAGTGTCAAGTAAGTATAAAAAAATCTACCATCTGCGAGCTATTCTGGCGTGCGCTGCCTAAACCCTTTGAGATATAACAAAATAATGTATGGTGGAATTGTGTATCTTATATAGGTCTACAGAAAAATCCGCGATGTCATATGTCTATCTCTTAAGTATAACAAACTACATCCATTTTAATACTTAAAAAAATGGGCAATTATGAAGCGGTAATTGGAAAGCGGGACCGGGATCAAAATTTAATGATTACTTTTGGTCGCGATAACATCCACGCGGCCGAAGACGCGGGCATCAGCTAGTTTTATATACATCTATCCATAATCCATCTTGAGGTGAAATGAGGGAAACCAAACCTACAGGGATTTTAATACTGTGGGGAAATCCACATTGATGCCTTCTGCAAGTTTTTACACGACAGCCCAAAAAAGGAGCGTTAAGTTTTTAGTTGTATTTATGAGGTATCGATAGAATTCTTACATTATCCCGGGTAACATAGGCTAGAAATATTAAAACAAATAGTAATGTAGTGGCTAAAGTACACAAAAAGGTGTGTAATAAAAAAAAAAACACACATGGCGGACGTCCTTTTTTTAATTAACTTTATATTGTTTTCTCGTGTAGACAATCCGATATGGACACTGTACTGGACCCCTACCGACTAAAACCTTATACACACAAAGGGCAAACAATTGGGAATTGCACAGTAATTTATTTTTATTAGAATATTAGGACGACTCTGGGAATCTCATGTAGACGTACGTGACGTACCGGTGCTTTTCCTTGACATGTTCGGAAAACAATATCATTACTCCAACTTCCTCATGGTACACGGTAATATGTGAACATATCGTTCCAACTTCCTCAGATCAGTGGGGTTAGGTACTCTTGAAATTAATACCAATTCCAATATTAAATAGACGCCTTATAACAATGCGTAATATTAAAATAAAATAGACGCCTTATAACAATGCGTAATATTAAAATAAATTTAACGAAATTGCAGTTGACTCAATTTTAAAGCATGTCACAATGCGTAATATTAAAATATATATATTTTATATGGGTTTGTTCTTGACTCTAGTCTAGGTAAGAGGTGACAGAGACAAAGTCGGCGATAAATTTACCGATGTTATTGCAGTTGACTCCATTTTAAAGCATATTGCCTTATTAGTATCCCAATTCTATATTTTTTTTGTCATTTTGGCACTTAAAAGTACGAACGGACATATTTCCAATGTCAATTGAGCGGAATTATTTTCAAGAGTAAGGCTACATGTAGTGGCGTGTACAGTCGGTTTGGCTGTTAAATGTTATAGACAAATCACTCACTTATATTTTGCTAATAATTTTTAATTTGGGCGCAGGGCTAGACCGTCGGTGGATAAACCTTGCCAGAGGATATAAGGTGACGATTCCATCGCTTAACAGAAGATTAGAAAAACATTATGACTGTGCGCATTAACATAATTTTGATGACGCATAAAAACCCCAGTTATGTAAATTATTGAAGCCACTGATTGATCATTCTACCTGCTTTATGTACGTTTTGTGAGAAACTTTATACAAAAACATAAGGCATAAAATAAAACAATCGAAACGTAAATCATCTACGTATCCGGTACTTTAGAGCTAATTAGGTACAACAAGGAAAAAAATAACTCTAACAGTATATAGACATATATATACACGTATTTACATTACCAATAAACTATTCAGATCACTGCAATCCTTAACACAAACGATTTCTATCAAACACTAGATTTTACCTTCCATTTTCCATGTTCATTTTGGTAACTACACAATTACAAATGTATCACTGTCGGTATAGAGTTTATTTTCGTATGTCACTTGTTTACATTTTCTATGCGCGGACGCAGACGTTCGACGAGCGGTATAGCTGTTATCTTAAGCAATAGTAAAGTAAGGTTTTCCTAACAGTAGGTTGTTGGGAGTGGGGGAGACATAGTGGCGAGTATACAGATGAAGATTTTATAGTCTTGATTATACAACCTCGCGTCGTCTTCAATGATCTATCAAGGGTATTTAAGTGTAATAAGTACGATATATTCATGTGAGATACACGTAGCTAGGGGGAAGTTCACTAGCTAAACTGGTCTAAAAAACTTTTACCGGGGTTCTGGGATTGCAATGCAACTAAATTCAACCCCGGACGCTCGCTCACTGCGAAATGGCGAGGCAATAAGTTTATGTTTCCTCATTTTGTCCAAGATTATCTGTAGTATTGCATAATATTGCGTAAATATTTATGAGCCACTCTCGCCTCTTGATTTCTGTCTTCTGTATTTGCAACTCTATCCTAGCTAACGTCTTTAAATGATTAGTGATCAAACAGCCAATGCTTTGATTAAATACACGTTCAGTCAAAGGAACAACATTTCAATTTCGGTTAGGCTAACTCAATTTAGTCAGGCAATCCTCAGGTGGACATGCAAGAGATGTTATGATGAGGGCAAATAAGATTCTTCTTCTTATCTGAACAACCTAGTGTCAGAGTTTAAACTACCCGTAGGTTTCTGACATGGCTTTACACACCATCGAGAACATCTCTCAGGTGTGCTAGTTTCCTCAAGATGTTTTCTTCACCGTTATAAGTGAGAAAAGACAGTGGTGCGTGCCTTGGATTCGAATTTGCGACCTTTGACTTGTCAGTCCAATGGTCATACCACTATCTGGATAAGAAGATGACAAGAAAGAAGAAGAAGAAGCAGGAAGACTCGGATTGGTCAAAGAAACCAAGAATCAGCTTAAGTTTTGAAAGAACTTGAGTATTGTAATTAGGGAGTTAACGATATCCCAATTAGTAATATCTTAGGTTTGCGCGATCACTACACATTATAATAAAACAACTTTTAACCGGATTAACCGCGTGTATTATTGTTTTTTTGTTTTTCCTGACGTTTCGAACATTTTGCAGCGTTATCATAATCGTGGTCGCAGGAGGACTCCTCCTGCGACCACGATTATGATAACGATTATGATATCCCAATTGGTATCACAAATAATAAATTATCAAATTGTGTTTCAATATGTTTGTGTGGCGCGTATGAAGTCGCATTTTGTCTGTATACATAGTTATCGATGGATTTCTGACGGCATCCTTGAGTTTAGTTTAACATATAATTAGTTAAAAAAAAACACTAGTTTCGGAGAGCTAGGTTGAACTATATATACTCAAATTAAGAGAAATGTGAGTATAAATCAATGACCTTAGTGTAGGAACTACTGGATGGTATATATTGCCCTTTTTACCCACGAGTTTCACCATAACTTACGAGATTATTTTGAGGAAGGTTCATGTAATTTAATGCAACCGAGCAAAGCCGGGTCGCCAGTAAAATATAAAGTTTGGTGAATGGTAAGCAGTATAGCTAATAATATATTCTACGATGTGTTTATTATATTATTTAGTACTCTCAGTTCATTTGGTAACAGCTTCTTATATTCCTATTGTCTTAAAGTCCTAATAAACCTACCCAACTGAATTTTTTTTATTCATCGCTCGTTTACTAGATGCACCTTTAACATACTTAATATGGTTCTTACTATGTTTTTTACTGATATAAAATTATATTTAATCTGTAAGTATAGATAAAACCGACTGCAAAAGTTTTTTTAGGCCGTACATTGCGTTTCTGTCTCATAAAATTAACTTTAAAATCGGCTGTACGTTTGAAATGTGGTTATTACAATACATGGTACAGTTCGTTTATTATTATAGTAGCATAAAAAATATTATTTTAAATATTATCTTTATTGAAGTAGAATAAATAAGCAATGATGTACGGTAAAAGAAATGGAATTAAGACACAATATGTTATGTACCTATATCCGATGGACAGTGTCAAAAGATTTAAAATTCATATCAGTGTTTAGTAGCTGCACTATACATTTTTTAAGAGGAGTTACCGCTATGCTAACGTTATAACGGTGGAGGCGTTAAGTAAACTTCGACTATCATTCTCTATTGAAATATGCCCGAATATGGATTCGACTTTAAAGGATTAGAATGCTAAATGCAAATCAGAGTTAAAGTAGGTCATGAATCCATATCATCGGCTATATCTTACAATGGCATGACTAATATGATCTAGTCGTTAGCCTCGTTCGAGCAGATAAGCACCAAATGAGGCCAATTTCGGAAAAGGTCTCGCATTTCACAATTCGGAAAAAAGGTGTCGACTTGACAGATGAGCTAGCAAAGTTACAAATAATGAATCTTAACTTATTATGCTAGCATAGATGTAGTATTTTGGTCCTGTGGGGTTACTCTTGAAAGTAATACCACTTCCAATTCAATTCCAATATTAAATAGACGCCTTAAAACAACGCGTAACTTTAAAATAAATTTACCTACATTACAGTTGCGTCAATTTTAAAGCATGTTGTCTTCATATTATCCCGAATTTATAATTGTTTTTTAGACATTTTGGCATTTAAAAGTACGAACTGACATATTTCCAATGTTAATCGAGTGGAATTATTTATTTTCAACAGTATATCCTACTGGTCTTGTCACGATGAGAAAGTGTGTTTGTTACGATCAGCTTTATAGCTAACTAAAGCTAGACTTAATTTATGCTCATTTTTGAATGGTGGGTTATGTAGATGATTAAAATAGTTTTTATATAAGGTAAGCGTATGTAGCTCATAAGAAGACTTAGGAGATTATCATTTTGTTATTATAGTATTAAATAACTATAATTACTGCCTCGTTGGTCTAGTGGTCCCAAGCGCAACTGCTGAGCATGAGGTCTTGGGTTCGATTCCCAGGTCGGGCAAAGTGTTATTGGGTTTTTCTGTTAGGAAATTCTCAGTAGCAGCCCGGAGTTTGGAATTGTGCCCGGTAGGTGGCAATAGGCTCACCACCTATTTACATGAGAGTTAATTGGTGAAATGTTGGTGTACAATTGTGTACACCTCTGCCTACCCTTTCTGGGAATACAGGCGTGATGCTATGTTATTTTATGTTAATATTAAATACTGCTTCGTTGGTGTAGTGGTCCCAAGCGCGAATGCTGAGCATGAGGTCCTTTTTTCTGTTAGGGAATTCTAGATAGCAATAGGCTCACCACCAACATGGGACTTAATAACAGCATAACTCGACCTCTGCTCACCACCGCGAATTCTTCTTCCATATTTTAACACGTCTTATGGCGACGTCATTACTATCAATTCAGACCCTATACGGGTGACCGAACCGACAGGACTAACTTTGCAGTTGATACAATGTCGTAAAGAATGCAATTACCTTAACAATTCAAGATAAATCTTTGAGAAGCATTAACGCTTTCTTAGCGAACTCTAAAGTTATTATATTAAATGGAAAAAGAACGTTAGTTCGGTCAGCCGTATAGAGACTGAATTCATAGCAATGACGTCGCCATAAGACGTGTTAAAATATGGTAGAAGAATTCGCGGTGGTGAGCAGAGGTCGAGATGGCTTAGTGGTCAGAGCGCCTTGAGTATTTATCCGGGAGGCGCAAGTTCGCATCCTGCTCACAACCGTATTCTTTTTCCATTTAATATAATAACTTTAGAGTTCGCTAAGCATGCCTTAATGCTTTTCAAAGATTTATCTTGAATACTATAGAGCCTTTGGAAATAATTTTATAAAATAATTATGTATCGATTAATAAACAATACTAATACTTGTATACAATTCTGAACATGTCGTCCTGTTAAGTTTGGTGAGCAATGGAATACCAACTTTAAGAATGTACAAACTAAGTAAATTTTAAAACAATCAATTAAAACAAAACGTTAGTTAAAGTTAATAGTTCCATAGCCCAAAACACGCAAAATTTTAATTTGTTTTAGTAAGTTGGGATACAGTTTATTGTATAGAACATAATTTTCTATTTCAGATACAATGTGTCAAAAGTTGAATCCAGGGAAATGTTATAACCCACAATATATTTAAATATATGCCGCCGTGGCGAATAGATCTCTACACCCTGACTTATCTAGACCTCTGATTTCTGATATTTGAATACCTACATTGTACATTGTAATATGAAGTGACTCACTACTAATCACTAACTCAAAGTAAATGTGCTCTCAGTGGCGGAGAGCCTTAATATTGGTTTTATTGACGATTACCTTTGAAATCTTGACAGACAGAGACCTCTGATTCTAGTCTTCAAACCATTCTCCGTCATATATATATGAAAACCCTTGCGCCACACTAGGAGCTTCTTCCTGTTTCATGTGTGCGTTTACAAACACATAATCTCACGTGCACACACATCTAGACCCGGAACAATTATCTGTAGATCATGCAAATATTTGCTACGGGCAGAAATCGAATCCGCAGCCGATCTATCGACCACAACAATCGCGCTGTCTTGTTAATTTGGACCTTTGGCATCGGTCCGAAATATTATTTTATACCAAGGAATTGCTATATAGAAATTTGCCAGAGCACGCCTTTTATGATGAGGATAAGTTTCTAATACGATACAAAATCATACCAACGAATAGATTGGGTCATTGAACTATAATTTGCACTGAATGTAAGACATTTGCAACAACCAGTTCTTCCACACCAATGATATCAGTATAACATATACATTAAAAAAGATAACAGTCCAATTTGAGTTATATTTCAGCATTCATAGAAGTCACTTTTGTTTGCTCAATATTTTCTAAGGGTGAGGTTTGAAAATACACGAAAGCGGAAAAAATAATTTATGACCTTTAATTAAGTTAGCTTCTAATGTTTATTTTTCCTTACACTTTTCCTTTTTATTTAAACTTTCTATAATAGCGGCGCGTATTATAGAAATGAATGCCATATTTTACAGGCACTGCTGTGTCAATTTATGTCTCCAAATTTGATAAAGTCACGATATTAAAATTGTTTCCTTTTATAATCTTGGTGGTAAAGTTTTTTTATCTCATGAAAGCGTGTGATGTAACTTCTGTTGCCTGTGAAATAAAGTTCAAATTGTAAGGATTCATGAATGTATATCTCTAAATCGGTAAAATGGAACCGTTTATATTATTTTTATTAAAACTGTAAGTATTCTTTTAATAGACAGACAGATAGACATACATAGACTGGGATATTATTATATTACATAACGTAAACAACATCTAATATATAAAAATCTTGTGTCACAATGATTGTTATCGATCTCCTCTGAAACGACATGACCGATTCTTATGAAATTTTCTGTGTATATTTGGTAGGTCTGAGAATAGGTCGCAGGCTATGTTTTATACCCCTAGGTGATAAGGGTGGCCCTATCCAGAAACAGTATATGGCAGAACAACGTTTGCGGGGCACAGCTAGTTATTATATAACTCTCTATCAAAGATCATAGCATCGCTGATCGCACACAATATAACCGGTTAGCGGTACATAACGGTATTTTTTGCGAATAGTTTTTTATACGGAAATTCGTTTGGCAAGACGCATACTCTGCATGGTATTTTGATGCTGTTTTGAGCTCAATCGGATAAGTTTGAAGTTCCGTGGATATTGTTATGTTTATTTAGTATGCATCTATAATTTTATTCGGTTTTAGTAGGTATTGTAGATTAGTAGTATTGTTTGTATTCGGTTTTAGTAGGTAACGTAACAATTCTTTTGGTTTTTTCCTCATAATGGTTGTATGTTCGTTGTGTTTTATGTTTTTTGCGCGTTTATGGGGGATTATGAGGGAGCAGTGCTATCGTTTGGTGAAATTTGTGTGTTTTGGTTTTTCTTCTAAGTCATGTACTGTTTTGGAGGAGTGTCGTGTGGTACCTAGTGTTTTAAGGTAAGTAGTTTTTTTTTATTAATACAGCATTCATCACTACAACTTTAAGGTTATTATAAATACCAGTTAATAAAATGAATATTTAAACCTGTTAGGAGAGATATTAAAAAAAAAGATGTTCTGACGTGCAAAAAAAAAAGTTATTCTGATTTATTCATTGAATACTTTCGATTTTTTCTTTTGACTTTGGAATTATATTTTAAATACAAGATGCAAAGAATAATATTTTAATAAAAATACTAAAATAATAATTGCTTTCTGTTTTAAATCACGTTATTGCGTCACCGATGATATTGATTCTAAAGTTACCTTATTTGTTTCGCATCGGAAATTCATATCCACTCTACAAAAACTGTCATAATAATTAAGTTGCCGTTTATGAACGACGTTTTACCATTATAATAAAACAACTTTTAACCGGATTAATCGCGAGTATTATTGGTTTTTGTTTTTCCTGACGTTTCGAACACTTTGCAGCATTCGAGGTCGCAGGAGGACGTCAGGAAAAAAAAACAATAATACGCGCGATTAATCCGGTTAAAAGTTGTTTTATTATAAAGAGTAGTGATCGCAAAAACCTAAGATATTACGATGGTTTATCTAAGTATCACGTTTATAATTCCCGAAGGGCTAGGCAGAGATGCAATAAACGGCAAAAAGGGGCACCCAAAATTTAACCGCCGCCGTTATAATCTCTCATTTGTTGAGGCTAAGTATAGCAATCAACCGGGAGCATTTCCAACCGCTGAGTAGTTATTGAGAATTTCCGAACAGAAAAACTCAATAATATTTCACCCTATCCGGGAATTCAACCCAGGATCTTAGTCAGCCGTTCTTGATTTTACTAAAACAATTAGGCACAAAAAGGCACGCAAAATTATCATAAAATTGCTCTATGCGGTAATCGAATACGTGACCTGAAAAAGAACCAAAATAAATAAATAGCAGAAAAACATGTCCACGTGATTATAATTCAATGATTTATTCTGAAATCAGAGTGGACTCGTAAATTGTCGTGACGTTCTCCGTAGCTATTTGCTATAACCACGACAAATTAATTTTATACGCCGGGATCCAGAACTAACAAAAACATATTATTGAAATTTATGTACCTACTTCAAATAATGTAGATACAAATATGAAATAAATTATAAATATAAAAAATGTTTACAAAATTTACTATTATTATTATTTGAAAACAGTGGGTAATGTTAAAATTAATTTACCTGTATCATAGTTATATCAATTTTGAAGCTATAGTTCTAATTTAATATAAAAAAAAACAAACAAATTAAATTACTTAACTATGTACAAGAAAATGATAATAAAAGTAAAATATATAACATAAAAACCAAGCGTTGTTTAGGCGTCGAAGTATTCTTCCGCATCGCTGTCGTCCGGTAATGTGCCCAGAAGACTGGCAGCATTGCCACGTTGAATGGCAATGCTAATTCTCTGACCAAGAAACAGGCCAGCCATCTGGTCACGCGAAGCGTCGACCAATCTGCCAGTAATTTAATTTGTTTGTTATTTTTTACAATATTGAAATAAATATATAAATACTCGATGAAACCCATAATTAATTATTATTCAGTAGGATATATTTAATGTTTTATCAAAGAGAATAAACATAAATAATAATGTTAAGAGAATACGAGTAGATATAAAATTATTGTATTTTTTCCTTATTTATAATAAAATCTGTTCTATATTCTATCTATATCTATATCTACTTATCTATATCTATACATATAATAAAACAGTAAAAAAACTGTGTCTGTACATTGAATATATATAAAAAAAAACAATTGAGGGGGGTTTAGAAACAATAATAGAGCACGAATCCAAAAAATATATTCTGTCTGTTTGTCTGTGTGTCTGTTTGTCTGTTTGTTTGTACACGCTAATCTTCGGAACTACTGGACGGATCTAAATGTTTTTTTTTGTTGTATAGATATTAAGTCTGGGCAACATATAGGCTATAATTTATCTTGGAAACTTGAACACCTGATGCAGAACCGCAACAGACCAGCTAAACTATAAGAGATACAAAAATGGTACCATAGCAAAAATTGTTCCACGTGATGAGCATTTTCTGCTGAGAGAATAAATTTGAAGATCTGGAACACCTGATGTGGAACTTCAAGAGCCCAGCTACACTATAACATATATAGGAATGACGTTTTAGCAAAAGTTGTTCAATCTGATGAGCACTCGTTGTTGACTTATAAAAATCGAAGATCTGGAACACCTGTTGTGGAACTCCAAAGCCCAGCTACACTATAACATATTATATTAATGACGTCTTAGCAAAAGTTGTTTAGTTTGATGGGCATTCCCTGTTGACTTACAAAAATTAAAGATCTGGAACGTCTCGAATCGTATTGCGCATCCCGTTGTTTTCCCGTCCCCGGGCTCTTAGTATTAGACATCAGACGTTTCATATCTTCGATTTTGACGACCCCGTTGTCGCTGGCATAAGCAACAGGATCCGCGTACGAAGTCGCGGGCAGAAGCTAGTAATAAAATAAGCTTAAACAGATAAATTTCACAAACGCGAACACGCATGCGCAGGGAACTTCTTCCCACAAAAAATATTACTTTTCACTCCAGCAACAACCGTGGGTACCTGACAGCACGTAAAACAATAATCAACATAAACCATAATTAAGATAAATCTTTGAAAAGCATTAACGCATGCTTAGCGAACTCTAATATAAAATAAGCCATAATACATCTATATACTTATAATAAAATCGTAACTCGAAAGCCCGAAAATTTCAAATTCGCTTTTTGGATTTTTTTTTCTTTCGTAATGTGTTATTCAATCGATTCTACTGCCAAATGTGTTGTTTTTAAAATTTGAGTATTTTTGTCTGTTTGTATGTCCGAGGTTGGCGTCCAAACCAAGAAAAAGAAACAACTGAAAATTTGTAAAAAATATCGTCAAAAGCCGGGTCAACTTATAGGCTATTCAAAATTGCACATTTCGTCAAGGGAGCAGTGATGTTAAACATCTGACACTCAGAACCTAAATTAGACGGATTTCAATAAAAATAGCACTGTTGTATAGCTTAGTAAAAATGATAAGCACTGCAAAAGGTATCATTGCGCTTTATCACATGGGGACCAAGCATTTACCGGTTTTGCATTTTGATTAGTAGATTGTGAATGCCTATTTTAGCAATTTTGTCAACTGAGTAATTAGTAGTTACATACCGTACATAGGTGACTGGCACAGTATAAGTATGACGATCGAATCCCGGTACAGGATATTACTTTTGCATATTTTTAATTTTGATATTACAAGGTTTATCTGTTATTTCGCAGAAAAACAACGTTATTTTAGTTTTTCGTGTCCTTTTGTAATATAAACCCACTTTTTATGTGTTTCTCTTGCTGTCTCATATTAATATGGTGAAGCACAGTGAAGATGTTACACGTTAGCGTTATGTAAATTTTTTATCAATCAGATCTCATCATTAATCATACTACTTATTTCCATAGAAAAGTCATTTTTAAACTCTGTCATAAATTATATAAAAAAAAAATATATAAAATGGATCTACGTTTGGCCACCAACTCGCATGATGGCAAGCGACGGTGTGGCCGAGGATGGAGCACGTATATCCAGAATAAATCTATTCACTCTTAAGTAGAGTGGATAGATTTTGGGAGAACGATAGTTGGGGAGTTGATGCAACTGCCCATTACAACAACGGCTTCGTCCGGTGGATGGTAAACAGCCGTGGTCGAAGCCTCCAACCAGAGTTGTGTTGCCTGTTTTGCACCACCCAGGGGTTACGTGTAGGGATTCCATTTTAAGGGTGCACTCCTACGGACGCGGGAAACTCAGCCCCCAATACCTATTTAGTAACAAAACTACACATTCCCTCAGCCTGGCCTTAGGATTAATTTAATTGCCTAATCCATAAGTAGGTAATAGCGAAGTATCAAATAAGCATTACTGTCAATTTTGTTAGAGGCTTTCTAGCTATTGAGGTGGTTGAAGAGTTTATTCTCGATGATATTTTGAATTATTTATTTTATCATCCTTTGTGAATTCGATTAAAATTTAAAACCAAGGGTAATAACTAAGAACGTTGTGCTCACCCTAACAATTATGGTACTAAAATTTCTTTTGAACTGAAGCTTCAACAAAAATAAAAGTCCTACAAGAGCTATGGCGTGTTGTATACTTGGCATCAAAAATTTATCTTTTACGATGTTCTAGAAGCTTCAACAGTTGAAGTCGATCGATGTCTATTGTCAACAAATGGGACTGAAAAATTAATGGGCCATCCGATGCACGAAAAGGTTTAATGAAAATGCTGCAGTTAGCGTCATTATTATCCTATCCAATAAAATACCGTGTACAACATTGCTTAACCTCAACGAATGTTTACTAAGTGAGTGGAGATTGGAACAGACTATCAGTATCTTGAGCATTCATTTTATAGATCGGGTTATAAATGTTGGAAAAATAAACAACAAGCCAGACCCAAGCTCTACTGAAAACTCCATTATGGAACTCAACAACACTTTTTTAGACCTGGTGATCAAACCCAAGACTTACCGACGCTTATACTCACTTGCAACCACTAGACTAATAAGTCAGTTTTTCTAAGATTCTCTTTACACTGCACAAGATTGATGACCATTAATATTTTCATTTTTAAATGAAGATGCTGTGACAGAAACTGAAAATAGTATGCTTAGAGTCATGTTGAAAAGACGAGGCAGGTGTAAGTGGAAATTCTGAGATCCCTAAATGGATATAAACTGACCCACCGAAACTCACTAAAAGGTCAAAAAAAGTAGTGCTCACAACCAGCATGCGTGTATTAACAGACGTATGAACGTGATAGAAGCAAAAAGAGTATGTAAGGATCTTAGCAGGTGGCGTTCTATAGTGTCTGCCTACCTGAAGCCTAGGCCAAAGATGTGAATTTATGTTTGTACCTATGCATATGACATTATCATTTTAGCCAACACATATTATCATGCCGTCAGTTCTGCGCCTGATCTCACTCCGGACGTGTCGGATTGCCGTCCCACCGGAATACGTGAGTGAAGAAAGAGGGAGTGCACTCCATAGAGATAGGCCGCCGGTACAGTCATTCGGGAACATTTGTAACGACAGCTTATCAAATTTCGTTAATACTATTGGGAAACAGAAAATAACGTAAGATCATCTATGTCGCATCTAGCTTTCAGCTGACCTCTGTGGTAGTAAACCGCGAATTCGCATAAAATCTGTACGACATTGTATTAACTGCAACGTTAGTCATGTCGGTTCGGTCACCTATATAGGGACTGAATAGATAGCGATGACGTCATCAAAAGACATTAAAATGTGGAATAAGAATTCGCAGTAGTGGAGATGGCATAGCGGTCAGAGCGCCTGGAGCATTTATCCGAGAGCCGCAGGTTCTAATCCTGCTGACGACCGTATACCTTTTTGCACTAAAACTAAGTTCTCTATGCATGCATTAATGCTTTTCGAAGATTTATCTGTATGAGTTTGGGTTGCTAGGGCAGCTGGCAAGTATCTGAAAAGTCATGGCTGTCTGTATAAGGGTGGCGTCAAAGAGGATTGACAATAAAAGAATAATGCAACAATTATTACCAAAAAAGGAAGAGGTGGAGGGTCTGACATCAACCAACGTACTGGATCTTCTCAAAAAAGGCAGGTTAATAAACTAAGCCATCGAGCATGAATGTAAGATAAAATTTATAGTTTCTGCCTACCTCAATGGGAATCAGGTTTGATTTTGTATGTATGATTAATTGAAATCTTAGTTTGGCGTCAAGATTACTTTGACGTGAGCAAGGCCACGGGTACAGCTAGTTTATAAATAAGAATATAATTTTTCTATGGAATATTGAAAAATTTGAGACTCGAACCGGACTCCAATCCGCGGCCCTGACTGACTGAGCTCTAGTCTAATATTTTTCAATACTCTTTAGAAAAATAAAAACATCATGGCCTTAAGTATGTATAAAATCAATATGTAAGACAAAATACGCTATAAGTACAAACTGTGTGTGTACTGGTATGCATTTGGAATATTTTTGTGTATGTAGATATGCATGTGTGACAGTTTTTTTTTTAAAGCTCTGTCTTCAGATAATCTGTGCAACTAAAAACATACAATTCTGAATACACATCCTTTCGAATAAGACAAATATCAGACTGATTGTTATGAACCATGTTAAGGGCGCGTGTCCACTAACTCTTGCCGTCTTATTGTCGTTGGGCGACTGTTCGATATAATTCGTGGAGGGGCTCGTGGCTAAGTAATAGCTGCACAGATCGAAGGATCGAGGTTAAGCTGCGCTTGCCGCGGTCGCTGTATTAGCTGTTGTGATTGCTGTATTAGATCTGTCAAGTTTAATAAGTTACAAAGTACTAAGTAGCATGCAACAAGGTACTTTTCTGTACAGTATCTAAATCGGTAGTAGGGAGGGGCCTCGTGGCTAAGTAACAGCCGCATAGATCGATCGATCGAGGTTAAGCTGTGCTTGCCGTGGTCGGTCTGTTGATGTGTGAGCATCATTACATACCAACCCTTCCGTGCCTCGGAGAGCACGTTAAACTATCGGTCCAAGTAGTCTAAAAATATCTATGACAGCCCTTTAGGGTAGTCGGAAGCCTGAAAATTTGCCAACCAGTTTTACCACGAGATATCGTGTTACCCAGTAACTGGGTAGTGTAGGTCAGCTAGGCAGTCGCTTCATGTGTACTGCTGGTATTATCTGCATCTGGTTAGACTGGAAGCTGGCCTTAACATTAATTTTCGGAAAAGGCTAAGCAGATTGATTGACTTTAACTGTTCCTATAGGGTCTCGACAGCAGTTTAACTAGAAATCATAAATTTAACAGTAAAATAATCGAGGACGACAGTTTATCGTGCCGAAATGAATAAAATTGTAATATAATAAAATCTGAAAGTGATATCGAACCCTATCATCCTTGTTAGGTATGTGTCGAATTGATAGTTAAACTAAATTCAGTTCAACAGTTAGTTTACACTGAAGTTCAGCTTCGAAAGTAACGAGTTGAAGTTTAACTTGTTAAAAGTTAGTTCGGTGTTTGCAACTTGGTAATACACTTAAATTGCCAATAGTTATTTTATAATAAAACATGAAAAGAAGTGCAAATAATAATACTTCTAAAAATAATAATACCTCTGAAAGCGGTGACCGCTTCCTCTTTAATAATTATATCCTTTTAATAATTAATTATGTTACGCTTTAATATGAAGAGACCTTTATGAGAAAATTCTTAGCTGTGACTAAACGATTATTTTTGTGAAGCTATGTGAGTATTCATTCTTTTAGTGTATAATAAAGTTTAATTATAATTAAAATACTAGTAATATTCATTATAAGTTTTTGTAGTCCTGCTAAGTTACAAATATTCTCAGAGCTCCAACATAAAATAGCATTAATTTAGTACACAAGTTATTTCTTCAAGAATGTGTCTAACTTTGATGTTCTTGATTAAATTTAAATTGACTTTTCTTAGGGATAAATTTTGCTTTTCTCATTACTGTCTCAATTAAAACAAGAAGAGTAACGTTATTCCATCTTGCTCTCATAGAGGTTCAAATACAATAAATATTTTGTTCTATATTTATGGAGGTGACTATGTCGCTGATACTGAACTTAAATCAAAAACAAAAATAAGTAATTTGTTTTACAATTATTTTTTTTAAGTTATTATATTAAATGGAAAAAGAATACGGTCGCGAACAGGATTCGAACCTGCGCCTCGCGGATAAATACTCCAGGCGCTCTGACCACTAAGCCATCTCGATCTCTGCTCACCACCGCGAATTCTTCTTACATATTTTAACACGTCTTATGGCGACGTCATTGCAATCAATTCAGTCCCTATACAAGTGACCGAACCGATAGATATAATAAGTTTAAAGTTCGCTAAGCATGGGTTAATGATTTTCAAAGATTTATCTTGTATTGTTTTTTTTTTTTTTCAAATTAACTTTAATTTGTCTCACGAAAGTTATTATACAAAGATAATAATAACAGCTTGTATTTCTGTAGATATGGAAGGAAAAGGAAATAAAAAGACACAGTGCTATGTATACGAATATAGTACATACCATAAAAAAAAAACAAAACGATACGTTTCCAGCTACCATGCAGTATTTTTTCCCCCACTTTTTGCGCCTAGTAAATTCGTGATGAACCTAAACGTAACAGAATCTGTCACACATAACTGAGATGGATTAGTTCTGAGATAGTATTATTAAGTAAATAAGTAAGAATAATTTCACGGTCTGAATAAAAGAGATATATTGTTTTGAAGTGTAGGTTGTGGTTTGACTGCGAGCGGTGGCGCTGCAATGTAGTTGGATAGGAGTCGATTGAAAGACAAGTTCCTCTAATATCCGTATAAAAATGTGTCAATTTACTGACTACTTTAATATAGGAAGGAGGCCAGCAACGATCCACGAATGCCTATGTTAGCAAGTTTGTTCAGAATCATTATATCAGGTGGTGAATACTGCACGGTCTAACAGCTTCTGATGATGCCCCGTGAGAAGGGTGAACAAATCAAACGATTTTACTAAATTTGGCCCAGAGTATAAACACGATTTATAGACCTGCGATATTTTTTTCCCGAATAATTGCGGTTAAGATAAATAATACGTTGATACATAAATTATAATAATAATATACTCCCAACCGTATTTCGGTCACGGCGGCCTATCTCCATGGAGATTAGCCAAATACGCAGGAGATATTATAGTACACAAGTGTGTACATTAGTGTGCCTTCCTTGACTCACATAGTCCGATGGGACGGAAATCCGACACGACGGGAGAGAGATCAGGCGCAGGACCGACAGTTTTCCGTGCTCTCCGAAGCACGGGGGTGTCACACCACAAACTTCCTAACTCTGGGCTGTTATTGAGAATTTACTAACAGAAAAACCCAATAACACTTTACCCGACCTGGGAATCGAACCCAGGACCTCGCGCTCGACAGCCACGCTTGCGACCACTAGACCAACGAGGCAGTCATTACATAAATTACGAAATACTCAAATGCTATTGAATTTTAAGTCTCAAACCTCGTGCTGCCAAGCACTATACCCATACCTTTATATAAATCTGGTAATAAAAGTGATATTGGTAACTTTAGGCCTATTTCTATATTACCAGCATTTAGTAAAATATTTGAAAAGTTAATTTTGAAGCAACTCTTGAGACATTTTAATTTGAAAAACCTTCTTCATAATAATCAATATGGCTTCACGAAAGGACGTTCAACAACAGATGCGGGTGTTGCTCTTCTGAAACACATTTTCAGTGCATGGGAGAAATTTTAAAGGCAATGCATTACCGCTGTTATCATACCTCACTATCGTATGATATTTTACTTGATAAGTATAAAATGCCTGATTTGAAATCTAGGCGCACTCTCCTGGAGACTGTATTTCTGTTCGATCTGTGTAGCAATGTATATGATTGTATTGATATTCGCAATAGAATAAGCTACATAGTGCCTAGAACTACAGTATTGCGTGGAGTGCGCGCGCAACCTCTGTTCGCCGTAACCTCCTGTCGAACAAACGCGGGGATGCGAGCGCCTCTGCGTAGACTTACAAGGAACTACAATAAGTCCTTCCACCATATTGACATGTTTGTTCTTTCTGCTGGGACATTCAAAAAACATATATTAAAAACAATTTGTGAGAATTCAAATTAAACAAGTAAGTTTGCATGATTTGATGAGTTTATCCGTTATGTTATCAAGTGTATCTCAATGTAATACTTTTACTTTTTAAAAATTTATCTCTTAAAAATGTTTGTAGATTGTTGGTGTACAAAAAAAAAATCGCATGATGTTTATAGAGTATTCCTAGATTTATATACTGTGGAAAATGCTGTTGGTTGCACATTTACTCATATTTTTTATCTATATAACTATCGTGTAAAACATAATGTGTCACTGTTTGTTTTCCCAAATAAATAAATAAAATAAAAAAATAAAATCGCAGAATGCAATTGGAGTGTTCTGTGATCTTTCGAAAGCGTTCGATTGCGTCGATCATAGTACTCTTCTACGTAAACTGAAACATTATGGTGTGCAAAATTTAGCTTCTAGTGTTATTAAATCATATTTAAGTCAAAGG
Organism: Xylocampa areola; assembly: GCA_935421205.1. Taxonomy (NCBI): domain Eukaryota; kingdom Metazoa; phylum Arthropoda; class Insecta; order Lepidoptera; family Noctuidae; genus Xylocampa; species Xylocampa areola. The sequence goes on from OW285204.1 coordinate 18,577,452, forward strand.
AATCAGTGTGTTGATATTAATGGCACTAAGTAATGCGGACTTTCAGTTCAATTAGGCGTGCCTCAAGGCTCAATTCTGGGTCCTTTTTTATTTTTGATTTATATAAACGATTTACCATACTATTTAGAGGGAATTTGCGATGTTGTACTGTTTGCAGATGATACGTCTTTGATTTTTAAAGTAGATAGAAATAGAGAACTTTTTGACGATGTGAACAGTGCGCTCACACAGGTTACGCACTGGTTTACGACAAATAACCTTGTACTCAATGCCAAGAAAACAAAATGCATTAAATTTACTATGCCCAATGTAAAAAATCTCGGACCAAACATTGTTATTAATAGAGAGGTACTTCAGGCAGTAGAATCCACAGTGTTTTTAGGTTTGACGGTTGACACCAAACTTCAGTGGGGTTCTCATATATCCAGTCTCGCGGGAAAGCTCAGTTCTGCAGCTTACGCTGTCAAAAAAGTCAGGCAATTAACTGATGTTGATACAGCTCGGTTAGTCTATTTCAGTTATTTTCACAGCGTTATGTCCTATGGCATTCTGTTATGGGGCAAAGCTGCAGATATTGAAAGTATATTTGTTTTACAAAAAAGAGCAGTTCGATCCATATATCAGCTAGGAGCTAGAGATTCACTTAGACATCATTTTAAAAACATTAGTATCCTTACTGTTGCTTCGCAATTTATTTTTGCCAACATTATTCACATTAGGCAAAATATTAATTTATTTGTTAAAAAGAGTGATGTCCACAACATCAACACAAGGAACAAGCACAAACTTTGCGCACCTATTCATAGACTTCACAAGGTGCATGAATCATTTGTGGGGCTCGGTATTCGCTTTTATAATAAACTACCTCTCTGTATATTATAAATGCCATTCAATGCATTTAAATTAACAGTTAAATACAATCTTTCCCAAAGGGCATACTATACAATTAATGACTATTTAAATGATAAGAGTAGTTGGTCGCTGTGTTGAATGCAAGACAATCATATAATTTTTTAATTTTCCATTGTTTATTTTGGTTTATATTGACAACATTATTTTTGAGTTGTTTAACTTCATGACATAATCGATGATAATAATTTTATTGTAATATCTCTAATGACAATGATATGTTAAAAACACATTGCCGTTAACTGGTGACCTGGGCTATTTAGTAATGGTTTTATTTTTGTTCATCTGAGAGGCAGCGAGTTCGTCATGCTCCCCTTGACGTCATTGCTTGCGGTAGCGTCATGGATCGGGTCGCCACCTTCCCTCTAAAATGGCGAGGGAGGCGATGGCTGATCTTTGCGTTATGCTCGTGAACGGGTGCTGCTTGTGGTGACTGGTCGTCTTGCTGATCGTAGTTCCTAATTTATTAAAATGCATTTATTGAATTAGCCAAGCTGGTCCTAGTTAATGTGCAGTTTCTATCTCTTGGCATGTGTAAGTGGGTACGACCTTCATCCGAAATAGTTTTAGACTGGACGCTTTCGGTAATTTTACATTGTTTCTCGATTCATTTAATATTTTTATGCATTGGCATGCATATTACATAGGCTCGTGCTAGCTAACTGTGCCCAAGATATTTTATCTCACTAGATATAATTATTTCTATATAAATTAAATTTTAGATTTGTATAGAATCTATAAATAATTTTGATACAGACAGACGTGTTGCTGGGAAGTTTGTTGCGCCGCTTCTTCTTTCCAGCTAAAACACTAGGAAGCGGTGAAGGGTGGGCTTTTTTGGGGGCTGTCTTAATGTTTGACGTTCAAAAAGCGCTAATTTTTAGCCTAATTTGAATAAAGAAATTTTGATTTTGATTTTGATTTTGACTAAAGCGACAGCTTTGAACAAACACAAGCAGTACGCGATTCGAAGCCTACAAATAAGAAAACTGATCAACGTCAGAATTTTTAATGGTAAAAATTTCAATATGAACGACGCGAGTGAAATCTAGTATTAAAACAATCCAAAATCGTTGTCACTAGCACCGCACATCTCGTGATTCATAAGCTAACGTCTCATTTCCACTTGGCGTGTTCACGTTAAACTAGAATTAACGAATGAATTGATCTGTTCGCTTATTCTGCATTCAAGTATAACAAATTGACTCAACATTTGCATTTTAAGATAAAGAAGACAGAATTTTCATTTGATGCTGAAATAGGAGCAGTGCCGTAAATAAGTTAATGTTTCTAAAATGTTAATGTTAACTTTCTAGGAAATAACGTCACTAAAGGCTGGTAATATTTTTGTTTTTTGTTGCAAGCATCGATGTTGAGCCTTATATTCTGGGTTCGATTACCAAGTCGAGCAGTGTTACTAGGTTTTTCTAATAAAAAAATATTTATAGAAGTTTGGAGTTCTGAATTGTGTGTGGTTGTTGACAATAGATTTATCATGTGACGTAACCCTTCAGGTATACAGGCGTGATGCTATGTTATGTAATTATTTTTAACACAGAATAAAATACTAAGTACCTAAAACGTCTCTATAATTTTTGATTGGCTCATTGCAGTTTTATTTCAGACATAAAATATTTTAATAAGGATACAGTATAATATATATACAAACATTTTCAAACGCATTAACGTATTCGTAACGAATTCTAAAAAAAAAAAACCATCCAAATAAATTCTCCAGGCACTCAGATCAGTAAGCTATCTCGCCTCTGCTCAGTACTCCGAATTCTTCTTCCACATTTTAATACGTGTTTTGGTGGCGTCACCGCTATCTATTCAGTCTAACCATGATTGAATTAGGCATACAGTGTTATATTGGGCGTGTTCCAAGGGTTTGTTTTATTCGTATACGTTGGTTTATCCGGTGGTGACAAAAATGTATGAAAAGTGTAAAACAAACAGTTAAACGCGCTGGTAATTTAAACAAGTTTGCTATATATCCGTTCGACATGCTTAGGTCTACTGCGCACCGCCGTAAAAATGTATGCCGTTTATTTTGCAAAACTTGTGTTGCAGCAAAAGCGTGCACTGTGAGAAAATAAGCGCATGAAGATTCCCTACCTATTTCAGAAAATTTGCGGCTAAAAACTGATCGTAAAATCGCAAGTCGCCGCACCGCAATGCGTGCTATCCTTTAGGCAAAGTCTACACTGCGAATAATTTCGTGCAAAATTTTCTTAGCTACTCCATTTAATTATTCTCATGTGTAATTTAAATTGCAAATGTATGCATGCATAATTCCCTGTGTAGTTATATTTTGCGATATCTAAATATCTCGCGGCATTTTTATGCAGTGAAATCTTGGCTTTAGACCCATACTAATTTCATATAACTCTTGAGAGAAGAATTCCAAGTAGACAAAGACTTGACATGTGTTGTTCATATGAAAAAATTACAACCCCTCGTGTTTCTTGTTGAACTTAAAATATTAAGAATATTAATGTAGTTTTTATTTCGGTAGTTCATTAGAGATTTTGCTGCAGTATTTCACTTAGCGCACCAATTTGAACAGCACCGATCGAATCGCACCTTTTCATAACCGTAACTGTACCGTGCGGTTCGTGGACAATTTAATATAAATATTAATATTCTATTCCACAAAGGGCACATATAGTTTTTAAAACACTTAAGCCTTTTTAATATATAACAATAACATTTATATTTATTTCAAGAGTTATCGAAACAACAGCAATTTATTCATACGTCACGTCTTGTTTGAAAAGTGGTAAGGAAATACAAAATACATTAAAATTCATGTTCATTTTATTTTATTATAAACTTCAAATAAGAACGGTTAACATCGAGTTTATCTGACAATCCAGCTTTAGTTAACAATGGTGATTAAAACAGTCATATTATTATGCATTTACAATAATTTATTATTACCTTTAACATTTATATCTTGGAAGTAATAAAAGAGTTTGCAAAATGTTGTTCAAATCGGAACGGTATCCGCAACCGGTACCGGTAGCGATATCCCAATGAGTACACGCGGTGTTTGCTATTTCGTAGCTTAATCGTTTAGATACCGTCATTGCTGTTTACCAAGGCAGTATCCGTTTCGTGACAGCTGGGATATCGGCTCTACCGGAACCGGTAGCAGATAACGTAGGCCATTATAATCTCTGTAATGTGGTTCTAGCCAGGTTACACATGCAAAATTATCAGCTCAATTGCGTACAGTAAAATTGAAGCGGCAACAATGAAAAAAGTAAAAAAAAGTAATTTTTATGTAACTAACAGCATAATGTTCACTTAGTTGGCAAAGTAAATATCTGTGTCTTTCATAAAAAATATATACACAGAGTGAATTCTTCAAGTGGACGTGGATGGCCAAATCCGAAAATAAATAATAGCGAAAAATACATAAAGGTACGGGCCCGATTTTGATTAAAACTAAAAGTGCATAATTTTATTTAATAAATCATGTGTTTTTTTTTCCAAAATCAGTGTGTTCCATTCCTGGATGGGAATATAGACAATTATGTAGTTTTACTGTTTTAGTTTTCATAAAAATCGGGCCCGAGACTCCGTTAAGTATTTTTAGCTATTCCACAAAGTTTCGGATTTGGCTAAGTATACCACTTGAGAATTTCACCTGTATATACCTACTTAGTCAGCAATGTGTAACCAGCTTAGGTAAAATTATATCCGTTAAAAAATATATTAATATAAAACATTAGGTAAAATTATTCCGTATAACTTACTTCCGTTGTTTTTATTTACATGTATTTGGGGAAACGGTGGGGTTTATAGGGCACCAACAACAGGCCATAATTTTAATATTGATGAATTATTTATAATAAAGAGCAGTCTTCAAAAATGTAATAGCATATTTCAAAATCCTTCATGAAATTGAATATTGTATAAGAAAACAGTAATTGGTAGTTTTTATTAAAAAAAAAAGTACTTTGAATAACAAAAATACGCAAACATGAATAAAACGGAGTAAGGTATCACACATTTTCAATAACTTATTCTATATTTATAGTCATAGCTTTGATTAAGTTACCTAATAATTAAAATGTATTAGTTTTATCACACCCTTTTGGACTTATCAACCATTTTATTCACATCACAATAAATATTCTTATTTACGTAAGATTCCATAAAAAATAAACAGCAATTTGGTCACGAATTCAGATAAAACTTTATAAAATAAGTTATTTTCTTTGATTTTATACAGTAAAGAAATAAACCCACTATTTTTATATATATTTAGTTAATTAACCATCAGTTATTTCAGGATAGTTATTGATTAAACATCTATTATAACGCTGGTCAAATAACTATGTGTTTTTTTAAATAATTTCCCTATGTGACCGCCTACCAAAACTTACTAGCAACATAACAATGTTTGAATACTGATTGCCCAGTATACTTTGGGAGGCGTGCGAACATTGAACAAAAAGTTATGACGTTTACATCACAAGCACTATTTAAAAAGATAAATTTTAAAAGATAATGAGAAGTAAGACGATTTCTACGGGAATCCAGTCTCTAATAATAATATTATTCATTGTTCTGGATCGTCTTCTGTCAGCAAACTCCTTAACTATTGTTACAAATACAATTACTGGCCATTTTAAATAAGTATTGGTTCTTGCCTAACCATTACTAACTGCAAGTGCTAGCTGCATTTGCATAGCAACACGAACAAGACAAACCTATTGTATTTGCGGCAAAACGCCTTAAAAAAACCATAACCAGAATTAAACTCTTAAACATTTTAATACCTACATTAAGAAAAAACAGAGATAACATACTATTCAATTCAGAAATAGCAGTACCATTTCTGTTAACCACCTCCCTGTCCAAAGCTAAACTAGAACGAAACAACAAAATTAACCATAACTATAAGTTTAATTATAATACAACATTATATACAAAATCTAGTTAAAGCACGTTAGAAATGTCACATCTTAGCGAGAACACTAGTCACAACACACGACAAGTTACGCTTGCTTTACACTCTCCGAACTTTTATTATTCGGATTATTTAATTATTTTTTGGTCACGGTTTATGTAGCTCGATGATAACTAAAAATAAAATTTGCTAACTATTACGGTCAAATTAAAAGACGTCAAACTAAATGCCTGAAGATTTTTATTTAACAAACAGTTGGTCACTAAAATTGTATACTTAGATTGAAAATTTAAGCTTAATTTATTTTAGATAGAATTTGATGAACCTTAATTTGTAGATAAATTACCTAATTTTAGTTTATTACAGAGTCGACGTGTTCATATATTATAGTTCACGTAAGGAGGTTTTTGTTTTAGTTAAGTCTGATGATCATCTGCATACGCGCGTCCACATGGCGCTTGCGTGGCTTCCACGCTGCGCTTAGCTTGGACAACGTTGATGATTGCCATATGCTAGTACAAAAATGTCTCTACAGTTTCAATAAAGTATCTGATATTAGGACGATAGTTCAGAATGTACACAAGAAACTACGTTGTCAATAAAAAACTTTTACTTAGTTTATAGTTTCCGAAAACTAGGGAGCAAAGCACTGCAGTTGAAAGGTCATCACTACACTGTCACTCACAATTCAAATTCAACCGTGTGCGAAAGATTTAAACTGCACAATCGTATATCACTGATACTTCAACAATGTCTTTTACTCATAAAGTGGCTGAATTGGTCCATTCAACTTTGACAGACCCGTTCTCGCCCACGTGATGCGATACAGAAACTGGCTTCCTTCTTCTCCTGTTTCGATGACCTGAGAAGAGAAGAAATGATTAAGTCTTATTTGATATGAACAATGATCTAGCGGTTGCAAGCGTGACTATTGGCTGTCCGGTTTTAGTTATGATTCACAGTCGAGCCAAGCGGAAAATTGGGTTTTACTGTTAGGATTTTTTCAGTAGTAGCTCTGTGTTTGGAATTAGTAGTTAAATAAAGTTATTTTAGTTTTTCTTCTTCAAGTTAAAAACAAATTTGTGTCAAAGTTTAAACTGCCCTGTGACGTATACACACCATCGAGAAGGCCTCTGAGGTACCTATATTAGTTTCCTCGTGATATTTTCCTTCACCGTTTTAAGCAAGTGTTTTTTTTCTTAAATGCACCAAGTGTATATGTGGTACCTTGGGTTTAAACCTGTAACATTTCATCTGTCAGTCTAATGGTTATATCATCGTACTAGGCTATCACTGATTTTAGGGTTTCCTTACTCAAATTCACGGTAACTGATTAAGTGTTTAGTCTCACCTAATTTTTGATGACGAATAACTTTTGTGAGGCATTCGTATTCGTTTTAATGAATATTCATCGGTTACTACTCACGTGCATTCTTCGGGTTTTCCCGGCTAGTTTCCAATCAGACCCAGCTCATAACTAGGGCTCCCTTCCAGCTCGAAACTAGTCGGGCAAACCCGAAGAATGCACGTGAGTAGTAACCGATGAACATTAATTAAAACTGATTATTATGCCTTGATAAAAAAAAAAATGTATTCAAAATTATTTATTTAACAATCTTAGTCATACTAGCTCACGTACTTAGACAAGCCTGAAAGAATCACTTGTGTATCATATTATTTCAGACCTGTTAAAAACATTGAAATTCCTAATTAATTAACTTTAGATACGGATTCCTAAGCCTATTAACTTATTTTGAGAATATTGGTATTCATTATTTCAGCTTATTAAAGTTAACATAGGCCTTCGGGGTTAAGACCGGGGAAAGTAGAATTCCTGTCTTATTAAAACCATACTAATGGTTACCATCAGCTCATGCAGGGGGCACTGGGTCCTCGCAAGACCGATAATTACCGACCGGTAATTAATTCAAGACTGGTAACTGAAGTAACTTAACAGAGCCAGAATCAAGTAAATCAATACAAGAACAGAGTTGGGCTTATTCTGTACATGCACTCTACAGCTACACAAAAACAAGAATATAATTGAATAGTCTCATCGAGCGCACCACCTCGTCAAAAGCGATTTTATTCCTGTAAAATGACTCGATCATTTTACCGACATTACATTTTATGTAAATTCCAGCTATCGGAAATACGTTGACATTATTTATACCAGTTCTATGGTCTAGTGGTCACAAGCGTGATTGTTGAGTATGAGGTCCTGAGTTCAATTTCCGGGTCGTCGGGCAGGGTTATTGAGATTTTTTGTTAAAAAATCTTAATAGCTGCCCGGAGTTTGAAATTGTGCCTAGTAGATGACAATTTGCAAAGCCTTCTTAAAGCATTTGAAATTTAAGAAATAGTGAAGCTAAATAAATCGTGACACCTAACTCTTGAATCAGCTATGACTTTACTAGTAATATTTATAAGGTTGAATTGAAAGGAATCAGGTACACTGTGTAGGAATAACCTTATACCTAAGTTAGTAAAGGTCGCTTTAAATTTCATTCTTGGAATATATTTTTACTTTATGGAGCAATTTAATGGAGAAATTATTTTCTCTGACTTGTAGGTATAAGTCGCAAATATTTTGACTAAGACGAGTGGTGCCGAGGGCTGCACTACTCGCTTTACTCAAAATATTTGCCGAAGGGCAATGCACGAATAAGTACATCTTCGAATTGGATGCCCATAGCATACTATAATACATCTTGGGCCTTCCTCGGTATAACAATTTAGTGAATATATCTGGAAAAGAAGACATGTTATGATTGGTTTACCTGTGTGATGGGTCGTGCGACTACCGGCGCGGGTAGCGCGGGGTGCGCGCCGCTTCCCAAAGCAGTGCTTTGTGAACCGCTGCTAAACACAATCCTCACCTTCCAGTCCATCCAGCTCTAAAACAAAATATCTCAGTTACGAAACATATAAAGTTGCAACGAATCTTCGGTTCATTTCGATTATTACAGTCTTAGGCAGTCTCTCCAATCGTGTGGTTGATGAACAACCTCGTGTCAGAGGTAAAGCTGCCCGTAGGCCTCTCAGATGCCTTAATATTCATCTCTCAGGTATGCTAGTTTCCTCAAGATGTTTTCCTTCACCGTTTTAACCGAGTGATAATGATAAATATATTAAATCGGGTCTAGAAAACGAAAAACAAACAAAAACTCAGTCGTACGTGCCTTTGTTCTAACTTGCGACCTAAAACTTGCCAGTCCAACGGACATATTACTAGGCTATCACTGCTTTTATAGGTAGTTTTCCGGGGTAAAGGTGAACTGAATAGGACAGCATACTTATCCAAGATAAGCAGACTCGTGATTGTATAGCCAGTCCTATCGTAACGGTCTCTTCTTATCGCATGGTTGATGAACAGTTTAATATCAGAGCTTGCATCGTCCGGAGATTGCTGATATGGGTGCCTGCCGTTACACGCTAAACTACTCCCAAATGTACTCTTAGGAAAAACTAAACATAAATATATCATTTCTCAGACCATCTTGTCACAACAATTCATTAGGAAAAGAATGAATTTTTAAATATATAGCTTCGCTAAAAAAATTACGTAAACCTATTAATTTATCAAAAACATGATATATTTAATTTTTATAAATTTACATACATAGTATAACATCACGCTTATATACACCGAAGGGGTAGGCAGAGGTGTACATACAGTTGTACACCCACGTTTCAATAATGCTGCTATAAGTCCGACGTACCTTTTAGGTGGTGAGCCTACTGCCATCCACCAAGCACAATTCCAAACACCGGGCTACTTCTGAGAATTTCTTAACAAAAAACTCAACAACACTTTGCCCGACGCCAGAAATCGAACCCAGGATCTCATTCTCGGCAGTCACGCTTGTGACCACGCGACCAACGAGGCAGTTTACATAGTTGTCGCGTTAAAAAAAGAAAAGATGAAATGAAACAAAGAAAATACTTTTACCTTAGCGTTACTTTGACCCACGTTTCAAAATAGACTCGGCATTTACCCGCGAAATCAAATTACCAATTACAGCTTTCTGTTATTGTTTCAAGTTAGGTTTCAAAAACATTTGCTAGAAGTTCTCACCCAGTAAGACTTTAACTTAATGGGATTGCGACTTGCGGCCAAATGGTCCCTGGCAAGCATCCAACGACCGATTTATGTAACCACTACCTCCCTAACTTTATGTGCAACATTCAATGTAAAGCTTACTTATTAGCAAGTTGTTTCAACTGTGAAATTAATATGTAACAGATGTAAACGACCTGAATAGTAAAATTATAGACTGAAATAAGTCCGAGCTTGAAAATTGTATTGCCACATCAACGCATGCGTAATTGAGCGCAAATTTCAGCAATCCTACAATTATTAATAACAATGTGAAAGTTATTGTTTTTTTGTTTTTCTTTAATCACCAATGCTTTTATTAAGTCCCATGTAATAGGTGGTCAGCCCATTGCCATCTAACGGGCACAATTCTACCCTCCGGGCTGCTACTGAGAATTTCCTAACAGAAAAACTCAATAATACTTTGCCCGACCTCGCAATCGAACCCGAGAACTCATGCTCAGCAGTCGCGCTTGGGACTAGACTAACGAGGCAGTATCAATCGATGCCAACTTGCTAAATCTACAAACTATGTTGTCAACTATCGACCATACTGCCAAAATGGTCGATGTTCTGAACCCTGTGGAGGGCACTTAAGCAGTCGCTCCATGAAAAATGCCGAACAACCGACCTCAACGTACCTAAGTAGTTGGAAAAGTATCATTCAATTATTATGAAAGCAAAAAAAAGCTCACCTAAGTGCAATAAAGTCATATTATCGCGCAGTTGTTGGTACGAGTACGTATATTTGCTGTAAATTTAATTTTCCGTGAAAATGTAAATGTTGAAGTTGAATTGGACCGGTGTCGTTTCGTCAGTTGGTTCATTGAAGTGTCAAAAAGGGTAAACGAGACATATTACAGACTAGCTGTGCCTGCGACTCCGTTCGCGTGGATGTCGTAAATTAACATCATGTCGTGTATGAACACAAATTCATAATTAACAAATGTTCGACGTGATTCTTTAAATTGGCATAACTTTTTTATTTATGAACCCATTGACATGAAACAAACACTAAATGTTAAGTGAAGCGTACTATAGTATATTAGTGAAAACCACATCTAAATCGGATAAGCCGTTTCTGGGATTAGCGTGCACAAACACACAGACTAATAGACACAAATTCTAACAATAATTGTTTTGGGTGCTATTTGCGTTGATAAAGGTCCCAATAATATTTTATCTCATATATTTTCCAGGTACAGACGGATTACGGTTACGGATCGCTATCCGTAACATTTTTATTATATGTAGTGATTAACTCGATGAATTCAATATTGAAAAAACTGCTGGCACACAACGGTACGCTGAAATACGAACACAATATATTTTTGCTCCAATAAAGGTTGTTTTTAAAATATTTTTTTGCCAATATTTTATTGGAGTACACACGCAATGCACTAATGCCCGTCTATATTGCCATTTCGACATTATTGCCAACTTATTGGCTTTTATCAGAAACAAATTTTATGAGATTTCAACAAAACTTCTGCAGCTTTCACCTAAATTTTGAAAGTCACTGTAAGTTTTAACTTTACTGCTAATTCCGCAGCTCATCGGCGGTCAGCGTTTTTTAGCTTTTCTCTGATGATTTGAAACACGTGTAGGTATGTGTTACTTGTTTCAGTTTAATGGGTCGGATTAGGCCTTGGCGCGTATGTTATATGAAAGAAATCAATAAGTATGTATATATTATATTACACCCTTATATTACACCGGTTCCTATTCAAAGGATAAGCTTTCATGGAAGTTTAATTAATCAAAGCAGTTAATAGGAATGACTGATTCCTAATCCACAGTCTAATAAGACTCAATATTGCCATCTCTCATCATATTCTAGGAATTTGCGAAATATCTCCAGATCTAACTCGACTTTTGATATAAATCAGTAAGATACTTTAACATATTTTATGGCATGTACATTAACTTATGCATCATCGTTTTTATTTGGTTTTTATGATATCAATATTTCAAAGATTCTTCATAAAAAATATATTGACATTACCTAAAGGCTGTTGACTGGCAATAGTGCTATCGAAAGTTCAATACAATAACCAATTGTTATTTTCAATAACTACCCTTGAATACGTAAATAGACTGCCAAAAACTGAAAGAGATTTTTTGGATTTTTGTGTTTTCAGTACTGGCTAGGCGTGAACGTTATTTAACGTCGCTATTTACAAAAAAAAGCTACAGGGCATGTAGCCGATTAACTAGTTTCGAGTCGGACGGTAAACCTTTTTTGGGGGCTGTGTTGCCCACGTCGGTAGGAGTGCACCCTTAAAATGGAAACCCTACACGACACTGGTGGGAGGCATCGGTCGCGGCTGGTTCTCAGCCACTGGACGAAGCCATGCCGTAAAGCGACCTAGTCGTGTTTCAGGTTGTAGTCCGTCTCTGATAATGGTAGCACCGTTGTCGGAGACGGGTCTGGGCAGTTGCATCAACTTCCCAACTATCGTTCTCTCAAAATCTATCCACTCTACTTAAGAATGAATACATTTATTCTGGATATACGTGCTCCATCCTGGGCCACACCTCGCTTACCATCAGACGAGATGATGGCCAAACGTAGACACAATATAGAAAAAAAAAAACTATTGATTTTCGTCAACACGTGATTTACGTAAGCAGTTAAAAAACATTGATCGAATGTTGTTTATTTCTCGTTCGAGTCTGAAATAATTGGTACAATTTCGATGTAACTTAATGTAGCTTTACTTGTAAGATTTAGTAAAATTGTTTAATACGATTAATTGTACATACAAAACTTATTCCTTTGAAAATTTGTGATAAGTAATGTACTGACTCTAAATTGTTGTAGTAACTAAGTATAATTCCTCGGTAGAATAGAATCACTTTGATTAGATATCGTTATTCAATGTACCAGTATTTGAAAAAGAAACAGCAGCATTACCATTCAACGCGGTAATGCTGCCAGCCTTCTGGGCACTTTATCGGATGACAGCGATGCGAAGGAATACTTCGACACCTAAACCATATTTTTTTTGCATTATATGTTTTATTTATATTACCTTTTTCTTGTACATAATTAAAAAGTCATTATATTTAGGTTTATTTATGAACTAATGATTCTATTAGTCATAATGTTTTATAAATAATATATAAACACTTTTGCTGTGCCCTAACAGGGTCCATGATTGTACCTAACTTTAAGCCTTGTAACGTCCTTTATAGCATTGTGGAATGCAAATAAAAATATGAATATGAATATTTGTGTATATAGTATTAACTTAAACAGGAATACATATCATTAAATTAGCATCTTTCAACACAAATTAAGGTTCATAAATCAACTAGTTACTATAATCAATAGTTTTGGAAACAGGTAACGTGGTTATGTTATGTTATAGGAAAACATCGAAACGGCCCACGCCTAGTACTAGCCATTGTTTGGAATTGAGCCCGGTAGGCAACAAGTTTGCCGTATTAGGTACATGGGACTTAATAACGACATCTGGGTGAAATGTGGGTGTACTTACAACAATACACCTCTGTCAAAACTTTCGGATAATATAGACGTGATGGTATACATTCACTTTATTGTACACCAAGATACATATATTACACCAAGATATGTTATTTAATTAAAAGAATAACGTGAAAAACTATTTTATTTTTGACGTACTGTACTGAGTTACCGTCTCTTATACAATCGTACTGATTGGATTAGGCTAAAACTTTAGGCTTACTCTTAATAAATCCGCTCGACTGACCTCGGAAATATTTTAGTTTAGAGTAGTTGGTGGTAGTCTGAATTTTCACCGCTTGCGTATGTGCATATATTTGCGGGCGGGCGGGCGGTGCACAGGTAATGCATGACTACCCTCAATATTGTGGAAGTAGCTAGATATTGTATTTATTTGCAACCATATCTTAGTTCGTACTTTTAAATGCAAAAGTCTTAAAAAATCGGAATACTAATAACCCAACATACAAGTACGTTTAAATTATGATGCAGGTAATTTTTATTTTATCATTACACGTTGTTGGACGCCTGAAGCGTTGATTTAATATTGGAATTGGTGTTAATTTCAAGAGTAAGCCCTCTGACTCCATAATTCAAAACATCACAAACTAATAACAAAGATTGCGTTGCACTAAAACAGTCACATAAAATAGTAAATACTGCAAACGTGCTGAGAATTTAATATAACTTTTCTTATAAAATCTAAGTCTAAAATATCAAATTTTCTGCATAAATTGATAAGACTTTATCGCCACATTTTATCACCAGTAAATATATAAAAACTTAATAATACTGTGCACTATCTTTAAATTAATATCATATCTTTTAAAATTGGAAATATCCAAAAACATTCATCGCAAAACACAAATTTAATGTCAAAATGTGTTTAATATTATTGTGTATGATATAGATTTAGTAAAATCGAAACGCTAGAAGAATTTTTTCCTTACAGCCTTTTCTTTACCATCGAGTACTAGGATACTACTTAAAATGAATTACATACCTACGTATTTCCACAAAACAACATTCGATTTAGTTGGTAGGAGTCGTACGATCGTATCGTACCTGGCGGACTTTTCATGCATAAAATAATAGTTTAAAAAACTAAAAAACACGCTTTTGCAACTAGTCGAACTAAAAAGTAAAAAATAATTTTCTATAAATGCAAAAACAAAATAGTGATTATGAAAAAAAAAAACATAAAAAAGCGTTGTCTTTTGGATCGACAATTACGTTTTCTTTTTCCAATGTTTCAAGTACATAGGTCTTACATAACTTGTTTTTAGCAAATCATATTTTCAATATCTTTATTCATTGATGTACTCGGTCTTAATTGATATTCCCCTTTGCTCATGTGCCTTCCGTGAAAGCACGATTTTATCTTTTATTTGAAGTTGATAAACTATATCCCTAGAGGAAACCTGCCCTCGCGTTGAGCACTTCATCATATCTTCGCTTTTCTCGATACACGGCTGAAATACATTACCGTTCTATCTAAGAATTCGTAGCGCACCCACCGATGGGATCAATTTTTGGCTTTATAATATTGCTGTGTGAAGTGGCATTCGGAGTGAAGTGTTTATATACTTCATTTGACATTTGAATAAACTGTTTTTTTTTTTTTGGCTTCTATTGCGTGGGTTCTACCGACGACATGAAAAACAAAATTATTTAAATTTATTGTCATGTCACCGAAACAATACATCGATGAGCAATGTGTACAGAGGGTTTGTTCAACAATTATGTAATGTAAAGGTCAAGTGCGTAATACTCGCAACCGACGCGCATGTATGAACATTTCTTTCTTTAAAATTTTTGCCCACCCCCATTGGAAAAACTGTGAGCTTTTAAAGTATGTATAGAAAAATAATGGTGTGTGGGGTAATCTCGTAGGTGTTCCGGACGATACAATGACAAGGAGCCGGTCGTCTCATTACTTTGCAGATTAGATTAGAGATTAAACGCGTCCTTTTTTAGGTCAAAAAATGTTTGGCTCAGGTCAAAGTGTCAGTCCCTATTTGGTTGAATTTAAAAAGAGTAACTTTAGTACCAAGGCCGAGGGCGCTAGATTACGATTCTAACTAGTTACAGAGTCGCAATCGTCTTAAATTAGATTTATTTAAAAGTTACTTTTCAAGTAGAGTTATTCTAAACATTATTAAGATTGCTAAAGAAAGACGAATGAAAGTCTTTAACATAATAAAACAAGTATATTTGATATAGTAATATCTTAGGTTTTCGCGATCACTACACGTTATAATAAGCGACCACGAATGCTGCAGTGTTCAAAACGTCAGGAAAAACAAAAACCAATAATACACGCGATTAATCCGGTTAAAGGTTGTTTTATTATATTTGATATACCTACTTTAAAATAATGAAATACCTAAATAAAATTCTTTGCGAATAGTAATGATTATTAATCTAGGTATTTTATTAAAACGTTTCCCACAAAAATTAATATAATAAACACAAATTTATAGACACATACAAATACAATTATAAATAATTATTTGCTCCGTGGGGGAATTAAACCCGCGACACGCGCCACAGCAGCGGATCTCTCGACCATCGCGGCAAACATTACATTACTTCTCTATGTTGTCTCTATTACGTTTACAATAGCTTAACATAAATAATAGCATCACGCCTCGTATCCGCGAAAAGTTAGGTAGAAGTCTAAACAATACGGTTGTATACGTATATTTACATTCCACCAATACCTCTATCAAGTCCCATGGTTCGGGGGCCCATTGTTATTTACCGGGCACACCTCTGAATTACAACCTGCTACAAAAATTTTCCCAACATAAAAAATAACCACACTACCCAATCCGAAAATTGAACCCAGAACCTCAAGATCCAGTAGCAGCCATTCCCGGACACACCTCCGAATTCCGGTCTAGCAGTCTAAAGTTTTCTCAACAGAAAAAATAACCACACTACCCAATCCGAAAATTGAACCCAGAACCTCAAGATCCAGCAGCAGCCATTCCCGGACACACCTCCGAATTCCGGTCTAGCAGTCTAAAGTTTTCTCAACAGAAAACATAACCACACTACCCAATCCGAAAATTGAACCGCGAACCACACGATCCAGCAGCAGCCATAGACTTATAACGCACTTTGCATTATAATTTCCAACGATATGAAAAAAAAAAAACGTAATCGAATTACTACTATTTTACTGTACCTATCTTAAATTATACTTTGTATTTTTGTAATTGTATCTTGTATTGCTCTAAATAAACACATTATCTATGTATGTATGTGTATATAAGATAAAATAACATAACCAGCCCATAACTGTCTCACTGCAGGGTGATGAAGGCCACTGATCACTTCGCTAGCTCACTGCGGGTTGGCGATTTCAGACCGTACATCTGTGATGTCTCAGATTAACTAAGAAAGCATACCACAAAGAAAAAGTCACATTGGCACATGCCAGATTTGAACCCACAACCTGTGGCTCAAGAGGCGGGCCTATAACCACTCGGCCACCGCAACCACCCATCTATCAAATTTGTAGTCAAAATGTCAAGCACCTTCATAGGAAATATTCCGGTTTTCAAAGGAGGTTCATATAAGAAAAAAATCCCTCCCGAGCAATTTATCAGGAAGTAGACGGCAAGCCACGCCGATCAGCTACAAAGCATTTTAAAAATAAATGTTGTTGTAAATTCTGATGTAGACTCTTTGTACATAAACTGAACTTAAATTAGAGAATCTTTTGAAATATATAACAAACGTTAAATTCAAATTGAGAAACGTCAAACTTACTTTATTTAAATTCCGGTGTGTTCGTAGTTCTCAATTAATTGCAATCAAAATTCAAAAATAATAAAAATCTGCTGACCAAAATTATTGGAAATTTTGATGTCCTGTCTCGCTTTTCTTTTATATGTAACCTTAGTAAAAGATAGCGTAAATGCAATGTAATTATTTTACTTTAGCTGTATTAGTCTAGTAGACCCCAACGCGGCTGTTAAGCTTGAAGTTCGATATTCGATCAGTTGTATTTGATTTTTCTATTAGTAAATTATCAGTAGTAGATCGCAGTTTAGAAATGTGCACGGTAGATGCCAATAGGACCCAACAAATATTAAAATTTTAAAACAAGACCCCAATATATATATATTTATAAGCAACCCTTAGAGCCCCAGGGGGTGAAGGAAAACATCGTGAGGAAACCAGCACACCTGAGAGGTTCTCGATGGTTTGTAAAGTCATGTCAGACGGGTGGTTTAAACACTGACACTAGGTTGTTCATTAACACGATAAGAAGAAGAATTCTTAGAGCCGTTTGGGGTTTATTCTGAAAAAGCCTATGTAATATCTGCTAATGTTTCGAAATGAAAATTTGAAACAAATTTTACTTGATTAAGCATATTTCTCATCATTTGTTTTATAAACATGGTAAGGCTACAGATAAAACTAATTCGAGAATTATTTTAGAGGTAACGGAGCAAATTAACTTACTCAACTAATCCATCTTGATCGGCCATTAGTAAACAATGTTTAACATAATGTTTGCTCAATAGAATTAATGTTCATTTACACATGATTCTGAATAATTTATAGATCAAACAAGTGGTTGATACATATGTAATCGGGAACTTGCTGTCATAACAACTAAGTTACTATAATTATGAATATTTGTCACACAATATTTGATGTCAATTTTGATAAAGAATAGTACGCCACAATCAATTACAAAAGTTATTTCTTCATTTCCAACCTAAGGTTGCCTGGAAGAGATCCCGGAAAGTGATAAGGTCACTTATTGTACATTAATATTAAATGTTTTCTATGTATTTTACTTAGTGAATAGTAAAGAATATAAATAAATAAATAAGAATCGAAAAAAAATACTTATATTATTTAGTTTTATCAATATTAACCACCTACGGAAACAGAGGGAACCCCCTCTGTTTAAGTTTAAAGTGGTGTACTTTTATTGCATTGGCTGTGTGTTCAAAATATTTTTACTACTTGTGAACATTAATTGCGAAACATAAACTATCTGCAATTTGGTACCTACTTATCTAGTTCAGCAAGTTCCATATTTTCAAACGCATGTATTAATTTGGGATGTACGTTTCTGTAAATGAAAGCCTCGCGAAAGACCTCATTGCATGTAAGTAAGCAATGTGAGTTCTTTAAAAAGCAAGTGAATAAATAATAAATATTTTTAATCTAGAAGCTCTTATGCGAGTTTTAATGACTGATAAAAAACGTTGTTTTCTATCTTCCAAATAAATTGCGCGTGCAGCACCATGGAAGATAATAATAATATTTGTTGGAGGTGTCGGAATAAAATAGCCGTCTGGGAGCTTTCAACGAAAACGCTGCCTAAACTCTTTGAGATATAACAAAATGATGTATGGTGGAATTGTGTATCTTATATAGGTCTACAGAAAAGTCCGCGATGGCAAATGACTATCTCTTAAGGATAACATACTCTATTCACATTAATACTTAAAAAAATGGGCAATTATAAAGTGGGAAAGGGATCAAAATAAATATCACCGTTTACGCAAAAATCATGTATGACAAATCCAAATTCGTAACCTTGCTGGTCATGCTTGTAGGATTGAAATTGTTAAACTTCTTAACACATTAAATTATGATGACACCGAAAAAATATTAAAGATCACTACATAATAAACCACCAAACATACAACACGCACGCATTCATTCACACACACGCATGCACACACTCACACGCACGCACTCACTGGCACACACATTCTGACACAACCACAAAACACTTTGTACTTCTTATAATATTATTACCTCCTATTAAAATTAAAGCTCTTACAATTTTTTATTCAAACCATCATATCATTAGAATCAATACTGAATATCAAAACAATAGTAAAAGGTAAACCTATATTATCACATATTATAATATTTAGCTGTAATATAGTTTAGTTCTTTGACGAGTTTTATACTAACATTTAGACTTCTCAGGGCATAGGTACCTACTCATATCGTCTGTTTATCTATAAACCGTACGTATACTATAAAAAAATTATAATTCTACCCACATGTTTATTAAGAATCGCGCCCACTGTTTATTAGTTTACCTCCACATTGTATTGTATTTGAAAACAATTCTTAAATTTTGAATTGTATATGGTAAAATTGGCTACGTAACTTAGTGTTAAATTATATTGTGCTGTGTAACTAATGGTGATTAACAAGGATGAGGAAGACTATCTTGCCGTGATACAGTGTTTACTAGTACGGAGGATAGTGCCATGCAACCTTAAACAATCTATAACAAATCTAATAGTTCACACAAATCTACGTGTTAACCATCAAATATAAGTACATAATAAAATCCTAAATTGTTCCCCATTAAAATTAAAAAAAAAAACACCGCATCAAATGTCTGTCTTTAAAGGTTGATTCACTATAAACCTTTTTTATGGTTATCAAATAAGTTCTAAAATAATGCATTATTTGCGAAGATGTTTTTATAAACATGATATTAATTCTTAAACTAATAAATACGTCATTCATCACAATTATTTAATTTTGAACAAAATTGCCCTTGACTTCATTTGATTTCAATGAATATCTTAGGAGATATCATAGTTTTAAAATAACTCGGCAACAAAATAATGATCAAGTACCACGCTCGCATTTATAACTTATCATAACATAGCATCACGCCTGTATTCCCCGAAGGGGTAGGCAGAGGTGTACACAATTGTACACCCACATTTCACCTATGCTGTAATTAAATCCCATGTGATAGGTAGTGAACCTAGGTAGCTATCAACCGGGTACAATCCCTAACTACATGCTGCTACTGAGAATTTACAAAAAAAAACTCTATAATACTTTGCCCCACCCGGGAATCGAACCCGAGACCTCCTGCTCAGCAGTCGCGCTTGGGACCATTAGACCAACGAGGCAGTTAAGTTAGTTTATCAGTCTAGTTATCCGTAAAAGTTACAAAATCATCACGCCAGCGTTTCCTGGGCCTTCCACGGCGGCGACGCCCACTTTGAGGCACCTTTAAGATAATTTAATTAAACGTTATCTTGATTATATCAACATTTTGTGTAAACATGCCATTAATGTAAACAATTTGATGAGGAACACAGACCGCTAACCACACCTGTCTCTCCCAGTCAAGCATTTATGGTGTTGTTATGTAAACTTGTCAAGGAAATCAACTTAGTAGGCGAAATACTGAGGTCGGAAGACATACGTTCAATATAATTAATAAAACGTGTAATATCTTAATACGAACAGCTTTTGTAAACAAGGACAAATTATTATGTGAAGATGGAAATATTTAAACATCACACAATATTATATATTCGTAAGGAAACATTGATAAATAAAATATACGAAAGGGATTCATACCCGCGACATTTGCCAGTCTGACAAAGGTTTTCTTCGACATAAGATAACCAGCTTATAGCTGTCCCACTGCAGGGCAAGTGCCTCTTCTCATACAAAGAAGGCACGAGCACTGATCACCATGCTAGCTCACTGTGGGTTGGCGATTTCAGACCATATCTAGGTTTCTTCACGATGTTTTCCTTCATCCTAGATATGTCTGTGATAAAAAAAAATACATATGACATCGAAAAAGCTATATTCGTATATGCCAAGTTTGAACCCACAATATGTGGCTCTAGAGGCGGGCCCGTAACCACTCGGCCACCACGACAACATTACCACGAGTTACCTTAAAAAAAAAAAAATAGATGTATAGATTTATGTAGCAGTGATAGCTTAGTTGTATGATCGTTGGACTGACAAGTCAAAGGTCGCAAGTTCGAATCCAAGGTCCACCAACCACTATCTTTTCGAAGTCATGTGCGTATTATAAATTAATTATAGCTTGCTTAAAACGGTAAAGGAAAACATCGTGAGGAAACCATAAGTTCTCGATGGTGCGTAAAGCCATGTCAGTGACCTACGTCCGGTTTAAAACTCTGACACTAGGTTGTTCATCAACCACACGATAAGAAGAAGAATTTAAATACGGTTTTGATTTAATAATGTTTTGTTGGTAAATTATAGGAAGTTAGTTGTAGTCCGTCCCCACTAAAGGTTTTGCTTCGAGAACATTCTCTTGTCCGGAAACAATTTATTAGCTTGAAGTTTGTTTGTCCATTGTTGGTAAGAGATAACTTAAGACCAGAAGGCGGTGATGTCACAGTTACGTAATTATAAAATCACGATATGATTCAAGCGCCCGTGGTTAGAGGAATTTAACAGGGCAGGGTAGTCAGGCATTCCACAAAAGTCTGAAGTTATCACGGGTAATATCTATATTAATACGTGAAACAAAAACTTTTTACCCATTTTTACGAAAATTACGCGGATAGACGAGTATGAATTTTGACGCAGTTAAAGTTTATATGGAGAAGGAGTGCAGAACTCTAATATTTTTTATATAATATGCATTAGAAATACATTCATTATTCATCATTATTCAATTGATAAAAAAAAATATACACACTACCATATGATTGACACACACACCCACATATGTCTTTAACAACCTAAATAACGATCA
The DNA here is from genome assembly GCA_935421205.1 of Xylocampa areola. Classification (NCBI taxonomy): domain Eukaryota; kingdom Metazoa; phylum Arthropoda; class Insecta; order Lepidoptera; family Noctuidae; genus Xylocampa; species Xylocampa areola. The sequence goes on from OW285204.1 coordinate 18,599,422, forward strand.
AATTTAGACTTTAAATGAGTTATGGTCGAATTGGACGACCACTAGTACATCAAATAATAATACCTACATAATATACGACCCATAGAGTTTTAGGTCACGGTGGCCTATCTCCTCGGAGATTAGCTAAGTTTGCAGGAGATATTATAGTGCACAAGTGTATGTGCTAACACAGGTGCATTCCGTCTTCCTGCACTTTCATAGTCCGTTAGTGGACAGAAAAATCCAATAACACTTTGCCAGACCCGGGAATCGAATCCGAAAAGGTAGCACATAAAGTACATACAAAAGCTACTCTTCTCAAAGCTATTTCAAAACATGAACCAATTAGGTCAAAGGTCAACCAGCTCATACATACTCATATAATGTATGGTCATATAGGTACCTAAGTACCTATCTTATTTTATGAATTGGAACAAAAACTTTATTAATTTTCTGTTTGTAAAGGTTATCGTGGAAATATGGTGAGTTTATAGCGAAAACATGTGTACCTAAACCAAGTTTTTCTCAGGAAATAGGTTACTATCTAAATGTATTGAAATAACATGAAAGTAAATTCTGGGAGATTTTTCCCACATCATGCTCTATAAGTATTTGCTGGTATTCTGATTAGTTTTGCATATTTTTCTATTTGAAGTTATTACTAAAGCTTATAATGCCTGCTTGCTTAGTACATCCGAGGAAAAGATTATTTAGTTTCAATGTAGAATACTTGGAATTAAAGTTAAAATCCACTCTGTACTCTAAAGAGTGTGTACTCTAAAGAGTACATTTTTAATTCCACAAGAAGGGTTCAATCCTAAAAGTACAGTGAGCATCAAAACTGCTGCCTGCTGTTTTTCGAAGAACACATTTTTATTCTCATTTAAATATTTACCATAGACATAAAACATTTGCTGTACCAATGCTTAATAACACCCACAGGTAATTACGTCAAGGCTAAGAAATATATTTTTGAAATAACACCAAGTAACAATTTCTCTTGCTACTGGTGGCTTACGGTCAAATCCAAGATTCAAGTCCTCCTCCTAGAAGTGTCTTGTATTTTGACTAATTATCTACTTAATTAGATTTCTTGTAGGTTTATGTTTGACACTGATATATTTTTTAATTCTATTAACGCATGCGCAGCAAGCTCTAAAGTTATCTTTTTAAGTAGATAGAAATATTTAACCCCCTGAATTGGTCCTGGAGTACATATCCAGGGAGCGTGGGTTAAACCTTACTCACGTGTTTTTTTGACACTTCCATAAACATATCTAATTCAAATATTAAATACCTGTGCGTCCAGTGTGGCTTCCCCTAATCACGCAGGCGGTAGCATCCTGGCTGGAGCTTACTGGCGGAGGAATAGCCTGCTTGCACTCCGACTTCTCCGAGAAACAGGCCCTGAAATATCCATTAACATTAATATATTGCTGGCGATAAAATGTAATGGGTCGTTAAGTACCTTCAGAAGAATAGGTAATAATTTGTAAATGGCAATTTTTATGCAAGAAATGGTTATGGAGGCTAATCTTTTGGCAAGAATATTGCTTATTACCAACAGGTAAATTGTATTATAAAGAGGTTTCCTAGTTACTGTTTGGAGAGCATCTGCTAAAATTATAATTAAATCCGGGGATCTACGTAGGCACACACTTCATATACTCCATATTGCTATCACACTTTAGTATTACAGATTTTAATTAAGTGGTAGTATAGCTATAGTATACCTAGTATTGATGTTATCAAAGATGTAGAAGAAGTTACAGGTTACCAATTAAAAATAGATAGACCCTCCGTCAATAACATCTTTTAAATTCAAAAGAGAACTCAATTCAGGCAGTCGAAAAATCTCCAAGAGAATTCGATTTAAAAACTTATCAGTTGTATTACCACTGGAAATGAAATAAATCACTTCATTAAGGTTTAAAGCAGTTATTTTAAGTATTAAACTAGTTCGAGTTACATTGACAAATCAAACAGATCGACTCATTTAATTGGGAATGGGCACAAAATTTCTACCAATCTTTCGTACTCTGTCAGCTCTAATGGCCCTTTCGAAGAATTCGAATTTGAATGGAAAATAATTTCAAATTTCACTTTGAGGAGATTATTGACACAGACTTATGGATTCCTTTTAGAATAGGTATAAAAGGAAATTTATTTCCTTTTATCCGCGTTATTAATTTAGTCAAAAAAGTCGAAATGATGAATGAACCTGTTGTAGGTCGCAATGAACGTAGAAGAGAAAAGCATTGTGAAAATTATTTCAACCGTATGAAGTTGAATTGAAATATGAAACAACTTGCAATAAAGTGGAGCGCTATAGACTGGTGAGGTACAAATGCATTTGATGTCATTTTAAAATTATATAATACTGATGTGACAGTTTAAGAGAAATGTATTGTGACAAATAATTCAACCGTATGACGTTTAATTAAGGAATAGGGAAGGGAGGAAATAAATAAACCATCTAGGTGCTTCCACAATATTGAGATCCATGTCTCGGAGAGTACGTTAAACTGTCGATCCCGGTAATAGATTTTTCTACGGTGACATGACTTTTTATAATAACCTACCGATCTCTCCTTACTTATCTATAAAAGTTTCAGATTTGTCCACACAAACTTCAAAGTCAGAGTCACCCTATAGATTCCTCACACCGTTTTTTTAAACGGATTTAGAGAAAATCTATACTACAACAATTTAAATGTTTATTTTTTGACAAAAATGGATCTGTTTTTGGCCACATACTCGCGACGGTGTAGCCGAGGATGGAACACAGATCTAGAATAAATCTATTCACTCTAAGTAGAGTGGATAGATTTTGGGAGAACGATAGTTGGGGAGTTTATGCAACTGCCCAGACCCGTCTCCCACAACGGTTGCAGCTTACTACATCTCGAAATACGACTAGGTCGCTTCACATGGTTTCGTCCGGTGGATGGTAACCAGCCGCAGCCGAAACCTCCCACCAAAGTTGTTTTGTCTGTTTTGCACCACCCAGTGGCCACGAGTAGGGATTCCATTTTACAGGGTGCACTCCTAGGGATGCGGGCAACTCAGCCCCCAAAATATCATCAAAAAACCTGCTGATCACAAAGTCGATCAACAGATAATAATATTCAAAATAAATTGCGTAATTTCCACTCTATCGACGATTGAATTGTATGAATGGCATTGATCCATGAATTCTAAGCACTCGCAATTTTCTAAGATCAAAATGGAATTTTATAAAATTCCATTTTTATAAAATGTCATGTTTAGATAGATATCCACTAAGCTAATGTTTGGGTTTATCGTTGAAGTTTAAATTGAATCTTTGGTAAAACGTGCTTTGGGATCAGAAACTGGCTTATTTAGGCTCGATGACTTAACTGACGTTGAGCTGAGCATTTGTTTATTTGGTGTACTACTTAGGGGTGGTTTTGGTTACGAAGTGTAGTCTATATGTGAAATTGCATGTTCAACAATCTGATAAATTTCTAACATAGTTACGAAACACATTAACGCATGCAAAGTGACCACTGAAGTTATAACTAGATTCGTTTCTGTTCAGTCTATGAGCCTCGCTGTGTTTATGTTATTTAGGTTTCATAAATGGGTTCCGTAATCACCAAGAATAATGGTAACGTTCTGCTAAATGGTGAATCAGAGGAACGACACAAAAATACTTTAAACATGGATCTGTATTTTAAATATTAACCAATATTGCAGATGGTACATGACTGCACCCTTATTCCTTTTATTATTAAGCTCTACCTTGAAGGAATTAGTACCTACTGGAGTAGTTTTAACGGGCGGACCCCTCTTCCTATATGATTCCCAATCAAACACCTTTAGTTCGCTATGCATGCATTAATGCTTTTCGAAGATTTATCTGTACTTTTATATCTTTTATCTGTATAGTTACAATGATCGTACACGATTTTAATCGTTTGTGACACAATTTTGTTTGTGTTTAATTTTTTTATGTGTTTTAATACTGTTAATGTAATGACGAGAGCTATTGTTGCTTTAGTGCACGTTCTTTTGTGCTTGTGTGTTACCTCACCCACCGCCAAAAGCGGCGAGCAAATTTGTTCGATATTTTGATAGAAGCCATCTCCCGTCTGGTTTGTTCACACGTTTACAGTGTTATTGTTTGTCGTCCACGAGCTGTAAACCCACGGATGCTATGCAAATCGGGGTCAGTGTTTGTTTGTGGAACCAAACGAAGTTAGGCAACCTAATAGGTACCTAATTACTTGATTAAAAGCTTATCTATACTTAAAATAAAATCATAACTCGAAAGCACGAAAATTTCAAATTAGCTTTTTTGATTTTTTTTCTTACGTAATGTATTATTAATCGATACTACTGCCAAATCCGTTGTTTTTAAAATTTGAGTATTTTTGTCTGTTTGTATGTCCGAGGTTGGCATCCAAACCAAACGACAGAAACAACTGAAAATTTGTAAAAAATATCGTCAAAAGCCGGGTCAACTTATAGGCTATTCCAAATTGCGCATTTTCTCAAGGGAGCTGAACAGTGATATTAAAAATCTAACACTCAGAATCTAAGTCGGACGGATTTAAAAAAATATACGCTTTATCATAGGGGGACCATGCATTTACCGGTTTTGTATTTTGATTAGTAGATTGCGAATGCCTATTTTAGCGACATTGTCAACTGAGTAATTAGTTGCATACCGTACATAGGTGACTGGCACAATGTAAGTATGACGATCGAATCCCGGTAAAGGATTTATTATTAATGCATATTTTTAATTTTGACAATACAAGACTTATTTATCTGTTATTTCGCAGAAAAACAAGATTATTTTAGTTTTTCGTGTCCTTTTGTAACATAAACACATTTTTTATGTGTTTCGCTTGCTGTGTCATATCAGTATGGTGAAGCACAGTGAAGATGTTACACGTTAGCGTTATGTAAATTTTGTATCAATCAGATCTCATCTATTATCATGGTACTTCTTTCCATAGAAAAATGCTTTTGAACTCTAGCTTCACCAAAAATATAAGTCCTACAAGAGCGTTGGCGTGTTCTATACTTGGTATCAAAATTTATTTCTCTTTCACGAGGTTCTAGAAGCTTCAGCAGTTGAAAGCGAACGATATCTATTGTCAACAAATGGGACTGAAAATATATGGGCCATCCAATGCACGACGACGGTTTAATGAAAATGCTGGAGTTCGCGTCATCATTACCCTATCCAAAAAAAGATCGTGAAAAACATTGCGTAAACTCAACGAATATTTACTAGAGGAGATTGCAACAGGCTATCAGTACCTGCATCTTGGGCATTCGTTTTGTAGATCGGGTATTAAATGTTAGAAAAATAAACAACGAGCCAGATCCAAGCTCTACTAAAAACTCCATTATAGAACTCAACAACTCTTTTTTCGACCTGGTGATCAAACCCAAGACTTACGCTTATACTCACGTGCACTAGACTATAGAGTCAGTTTTTCTAAGATTCTCTTTACATTGAAAAATATTGATGACCATTAATATTTTCTTTTTTAAATGAAGACGTAATGACAGACACTGAAAATAGCATGCTTAGACCAAACGGTCATGTTGAAAAGACGATAAGACAGGTGTAAGTGGAAATTCTGAGATCCCTAAATGGATATAAACTCACCTACCGAAACTCACTAAAAGGTCAATAAGTAGTGCTCACAACCAGCATGTGTGTATGAACGTGAAAGAAGCAAAAAGAGTATGTAAATATATTAGCAGATGGCGTTCTATAGTGTCTGCCTAGGCCAAAGACGTTAATTTATGTATGTGTACCTATGTGACATTATCATTTTGGCCAACACATATTGTCATGCCGTCATATTAATTGTATCTTTTTACTAGTATATATGTCGCAGATGGATTGTAGAATCCGCTGTTTTACAAAATCTCTAGCTGTTTTACAAAACAGTACTGTTATGAAAAACAGCTGAACGACGTTTAGCGGTTTTACATAATTACTGAACTATAACACGCAGAATGGAATGAACGTTTTGCGTTTATCAATGCAGCGGGTCAACGATCAGAGATTATGTAAAACAGTGTGAAATGAATGATCTGTTAAGGTAATCGCATCTGTACAACATTGTATTAACTGCAAAGTTTGTCGTGTCGGTTCAGTTACCTGTATAGGGACTGAATAGATAGCAATAACGTCACCAAAAGGTGTATTAAAATGTGGAAGAAGCATTCGGAGTAGTGAGCAGTGGTCGAAATGGCTTAGTGGTCATAGCGTCTGGAGTATTTATCCGGGAGGCACAGGGTTCAAATCCGGCTCGCGACCCTATTTTTCTTTCCACAAGAAATTATAACTTCAGTTTGAAAATACTTAAACAAAAAAATGATTTTATTATTCAAATGGCATGGACGTACGTAGGCATAAATAATAAAAGTGCTGACGTAGCGTTTTTAATTCATAATCACTTTGAAAAGAATGAAATATAATAAAGGAATATCCTTAAACATTACCTTGAAGTGACAAGGAAAGTCATTAAAATAAGTTAACGCTCTTTTGCGCCATTTCTTACGGTAAATTAATTTCAAATAATTTGACTTTCAATACTTTAAAGCAAGCAAGTCGTTAGCCTACTGATAAAAATTAATGCACCACGCTTTCCGGTAAAGTCGACTACTAGATTTCTGTAATCTTTATAGGTAATAGTTAACGTAATCCATCTTACTATAATATTTAATATTCTGTATACCTATATATAAATGCGAAACTTAGTCCTCACTAACTTTGTGATAGTGTATCTCTGAACGGACATTTGTTACTTAATATCGTGAAAACAACTGAACGGATTTTGATGATACTTCTCTGTGTAAAAGCTAGAAGAAGTAATATAATACTTATTTTCAATTATCTTAGTTTTCCGGGGGAGCTGTAGAAGTAAAGAAAATATTACACTAGGTAGCGCTGTTATCAATTTGGTGTAGGTAAAGGTTTTTAAAGACGGCCGGATTTTTGAAATGAGAGCGAATAAAGGTGGACACTAGTTAGTACAAAGTAGTTAGGAAAGGGATTTGTACTTACGTGTCAATGTTTAGACACTATTTGGGAATTAATAGTTTTAGATAAATCTTTCAAATTCATTAACGTATGCGTAGTGAACTCTTAAGTTATAAATTTATGTGAAAAGAAAGTAACGGTCATGCGCAGGATTCAACCTGCGCCTTCTGGATAAATAGTCCAGGCGTAGGTGGCCTGAATATGCGCACAGCCAAAAAGTGGATCTTTTTGTGCATTTTGTGTAGGTACGTATTTCCCAGTGCTTATAACCCAAATCTTTTGAATTAGAATAGTTTGAGAAGCACCCAAAGAAGTAGAAGAAGAAAAACAATGAAGTAATTTATGAATATTATAATGTCGCAACAGACAACGTGTTTTCGACAATTACTACGGCTAAAATTCCGAATTAATAATGAATTATTTTATTTGAATAAAATAATAATACAATAAAAAGCTACAGATACGGAAATGATGAAATTTAGTATGCAGGGGGTTTCCGGGGGCGATACATCGATCTAGCTAGGGTTCATATAAAAAAAAAAAACAAAAAAAAAAAACGGTGATCCAGGTACTTATGTGTTAACCTTTTGACTGCCGGAACGTGAGATACAATGCAATTTTTATTGTGTCTGGAAATACGACATACGAGGGGTTAAAGGGATGCAGCGTTTTTGTCTCAAGTTATGTCGTTTCTACTGACGGGCTTACATAACGATAAAAAAGGTATGTGCTACAAAGGGCGAGGACAAGAGGTCTAAAAAGAGGGTAACACATTTGCCAATTACTGATATGTGGACACAAATCCACCCAACCCTATCACCACCATTATTTTCTATTAAAATATTCCATTTACAGGCCATGTAATGCCTATCTTAATTACAATTGTTTAAAGAAACATTGAAAAAATAATAGACAAGAACGGGGCTTGAACCCGCGACCTGAGAATTCATTAGGTTTGAACACGACAAGGTAGCCCAGGGTAGAGTGATGACACGGAACGTCAAAGTTCACGGGCTCAAGCCCCGTTCTTGTCTATTATTTTTTCAATGTTACTTTAAAAAATAGCATTAAATTATGTTGAGAGAAAAAAAAAGATAACCGATGTTACAATAAAATAAAACATTTATCAAATGATTATCAAAAAACGATAAACCTGACAGCACTGAGAAGAGGGAAACAAGATTAAAAAAGAGAAACAAATATCCTTTTCCAAAACTTATAACATGCAGTCAGAGGCATATAGGATGTAATAAACGTCGGCCGTAAAATATGCGTCCAAATAAATGTCAAAGGTTTAAATATTATCGTTCTGAATAACTTATTTAACAATTATAATAAAACAACTATTAATCGGATTAATCGCGTGTATTATTAATCCGGTTAAAAGTTGTTTTATTATATTTAACGTGTAGTGATCGCAAAAACCAAAATAAATATTTTCGTTCTGAATAACTTATTTAACAATATTATTAAACCAGAGCAGACAGAAAAAATTATGCCCCGTATTTTTCTCAGAACTATCCCAAGACAGTTAGTTACCTATCTTGAGGTCTATATAAATCTATGTGAGAGTTTTATAATCCCTTAGGGAACAAAGTCTGCTAAAAGTGTAGGCACACGTTTGAAGGTGTCAACTAAACCCTCCTGACAGTACTATGAACTATCTTCACGTATAAGTATTTTGATCCCAAAATATGTCGGAATTTTTTGTGCTTAATTCCCTTGATAAGGAATGGTAAGGATTTGTTGACTTACATTTTTTATGATAGGCTGTCGGGTCTTTCTGTTAATAATTCAAGACGAAAAGAGTTACACTGAGTCTGAATGTCATTTAAAATTTAGATATAGTCGCCGCGCGTATGAAAATCGTTGATTTATTTTTTGTAATCTGTTTTTGATGCTATTTTATACTATATCTCAAGACACACGCGCCTATTAAAACCCGTTTTCTAATAATATATTTAGTTATAAAGATAGTAAAATAAATCAATAGAGAACTTATATTGGAGATGTAGTATAAAATAGCATCAAAAACTGATTAAAAATGTCGATATGTAAACTAAAGTAAAATAATAAGAATAATTTATTTATCCAAAAATATGTTACGAAAGGTTGTGCTTGTGTCTTCATAATACTTTACAGAGTAAAAAGGTTTGAATTTATCTAGTAACATTTTACGATTCTAGAGTAGTCCAAGTTATTTAAATAGCAGCAACTTTATACGAAGATAAGATATGAAACTACCAACTTTTTACTAAATTATGAAACTATCACACAATTTTATATTGATGATTATAATTTTAGTGGGCACTTTTAGTTTGAGATCTCTAAATTTGAATTTGACGACTGTTCATTCCGTCTCGCTCTTATATCGAGTGTTAGTGACAGACAGCAATTCTCTAAATGTGGTTATGGTATACTTTTATTAGAATTAACAATATCTGTATTTAATATCGTCATATTTTCTGTCTTACTACAAATACCAGTCAATATCATTAAATAGCTGTGTCAGAATTATGAACCATCACAGTGTCTTTTTCAACCTTGACACTGGCGAAATCATCGACTAACGATGGAGCCATAAACACAAAAAAAAATATTGAATTTAAGTTTTTCTACATCATGACGTCATTATCTGTAAGCACCAATCCACAAGACTAATTTTAGTTTAACATCTCAGTTTACTTTCGGACGAGGCTCTGGTTTCGAATTTTTGATTTATGGTGAATATTACCACTATCGAATGACTGGGCTATGCCTATATCTTATAGTAAAGATTTTATATCATATTTTATGTTACTTATTTTTTGGCTGCCTCAATCTGCCTCGTTGGTCGAGTGGTCCCAACCGCGACTGCTGAGCATGAGGTCTCGGGTTCGATTTCTGGGTCCGGTAATTGTTATTGTGTTTGTAATTGTGCTCGGTTGATAGCAATATGTTCACCACCTATTACATAAGACTTAATAACAGTATTGGTGAAATGTGGGTGTACAACTATGTACCTCTGCGGAGTAGGCAGAGTAGGGGTTCCGGGAATACAGGCGTGATGATATGAAGCTATCTTTTTTATTTAAAAAAAAATCAATAACATGGAAAGCTATGTGATAATTATATTTAGTTATGTTAATTTCATAAAATAAATTAGTATAATAAGTTAAAGTATTGTTTAAAATATAGCGTAAGTGAAACGAAACGAGGGTATTTTTTCAAACACGTTAGTATATTTAGAAGTAAATCTACGACCAGTGGGCTTACTCTTGAAAATAATTCCGCTCGATTGGCATTGGAAATATGTCAGTTCATACCGTCAAATGCCAAAATGTCAAAAAAAAAATTGTGAATAAATGATTCGGGATAATTTGAAGACAACATGCTTTAAAATTGAGGCAACTGTAATGTAGGTAAATCTATTTTAAAATTACGCGTTGTTTTAAGGCGTCTATTTAATATTAGAATTGGTATTAGTTTCAAGAGTAGCCCCAGAGATAATGGCATTAACTGGGATTTTTTGACAAAAAAACGTAATACAGATTTTGCCCGACCAGGGAACAAGTCCAGAATCATCCACGGTCAGCAGCCATGTTTGTATTTTTGGGTTTTATGTGATGAGTTGTTGGTAAAAAAATATCGGCCAATTGCGAGTACGGCTCGCGCACAGATAATTCCGTATGACTACAAATTAACGATTTTCGGATTTATACCTTTAAAGTACCAATATTAAATGGAAAAAGAATACGGTCGCGAACAGGATTCGAACCTGCTCCTCCCGGATAATATTGTACGGAACCCTAAAAGGACATATTTATTTTTATGAACAACAGCTATTATTTTGAGGTTAAGTATTAATTTCTGTTGATGATGATATATCAGTAAATTTGGGTCATCGTCAAAATTGGAATAAATGTTTCCTTTGTATTGGAATCCATTTGAATAACTAGATTGAAGTACACATTGGTGATAGGCTTAAAATTAATAACACTATTGATAAGTACACACATATGAACATCATTTTCATTCGTGCGTACATAAATACAAAGGATTAATCTAAGCTGAGTCAAAGGCAATACCATTTCATTTGAACTCGTGAATCAAAAGAATTCTCCGAAAATGACAGTTATTACCCTAATGATCTGGGCGTTCCATTGTCTTCTTTAAAGATTCAAATGTCGTACAAGGGGATTTTCATGCTACCAGTTTTTTTTTGTACTAGCATGTTTTTAAATGTCTTTCTGCAGCGATGTCCCCTTCTCTCAAAAAATTAATATATTTTCATATTTAGCCTATAACTCAGAAATTATGGTTCTATTACGTAATCGCACGAAACCAATATCTATGTGGCTTACATGTTATTGCCCTTTGTTTCCTGTTTATAATAATACAGTTTGCTTTGTGCCAATAACTTGAAGTAACGTGACGCTGAATTCCTACAAATCGATTAATTTTGCAAGCACAATACCAACATAATCGATTAATTTAGAAGCCACATATTCATTGAAGGTAATCACTAGTTACAGAACACAAAATCATTCACTAGTAGGCACATATGTTTGAGGTGAAAGCGATTCATTAGGCTTTGAAAGCTAGTCATTGATTTGCTTGATTAAATATAACATATTATGTCACCGAATCTTAAACAGCCTCCTATATAGGTTGCTGCTGCAATGGCGACAGTTCTTTAATACATAAGTTAAATTGATGTCGCTAATAATAGTCAATGGCATGGCTAATGATCAATTATTTATTTATTTATTAATAAATATATAAATAAATAAATATTATGAAAACTAAATAAAATAAAAATAACTTATTTTTTTCAACAACTCTTTCCTGTAATTTTCATATCATACGTCTCTCTATCAAATAGTAATTCATTTTCATTCATGACTCCGGTCGATGGAATCTGCGCTTCGGTTGTTTACAGGTTACTCAAAAATAGTAAATTTTAGAACCTTTTGTATATTCTAACGTCAATTAAAATTAAAATATCTCCTAAATCTGAAAACACGAAACCGGATAACCAGTGTTAAAGCGTCAGCTTTACAATTATAATAATTTGAAAACGATATTACATCCAAATTATTAATTGAATAAATAATATCCAATTAAATCGACAACACAATTTATTATAGCCTCCAAAAAGTACTCAATTTTTTGGGATCGGATGTCAAAAGAAATTATTCGTTGATTTAAATCGAACAAAAATATTTAATGAAATTTTCTGTTGAGGGCTTTTTGGTTAAGACAGGAAGTACGACAAAGGTATCGTTGTAAAAAGTGAACGCTTCTAAATATTAATTTATAATAGCACGGAGGTGAAAATAAAATAACAGTAATATTCGCGTCTTTGGCAGTTTTGAAATAGATTAACGAATGAAGGTGGATTGCGTAGTGGGCTGGATATTTGCGCAACTTTATTCTATTTATGGACCTTTGTGTTATCTGTTGTTCAAGCCGCTCTAAGCTCTGACGTCTCTTAAAGACTTATGAATTACGTTGTAACCATTATTTGTTGGTAAAAAACATATTTCTTATTTTCATCATATACGTACACAAAGAATCTAATCCCCCCATAAACCACATATCCCATGAATGTATAGTATAGTATGTTAGTGTTACTCTATTAGTTATTTTTACACGCTTTATATTAGCTTCACTTGTATGTATGATTGTTTGTTTGTATGTTTGTAACCGACTCCTTAGGTCGCTATTTTGACCCACTTCCCGGTTTCCGATTGAACTGAAATTTTGCGTACACGTTTAGTTTGGATGACAATGCATGGTGAGCTAAGTGACGTCATTCTAAATCCAATATGGCGGACTCCCAAACATGGCGGACTAGTAACCTTTTTATGCACTCCCGCGATATGGGTATCAATTAAAAGGGTTTGCTGAGAAGAATACGAAAAATGAAATGACGTTACTCTAAATCCAACATGGCGGACATCCAAAGATTGCGGACAAGTCATTTTTTATGCACTCCCGCGATATGGGTATCAAATGAAAGGGTTTGCTGAGAATAATACAAAAAATAAAATGACGTATTCTTTAGTAATAGCCGTATTCTTTTTACATTTAATATTGTAGCTTTAGAGTTCGCTAAGCATGGTGTTAATGCTTTTCAAAGATTTATCTTTTTAATTATTGTCTATATTCACAAGTAAATATTTGCAAAAGACTAATAATCATAAATAAATATTTTTCCATTACAAGTTTTCATTTGTAGAACTGACACCGGTAGTATTGTACCCAAAGAATCAGTAGGTATACAATATATAGTAGATTCTATTTACTGATATTGTTAAAATATCCCCAACACTGCTAACAGAAACATTCGTTCGAGAAGCTAAAAAGTAATATGCCAGCCAATTTGCGCGCCAACCCAATTCCACTTGAACAAAACGCTAAACATTACCAAAATAGAAATCTAATCTCGCTGTTTGAAATTACGTGTGAATTGGCATAAATACACGCGCTGTTAAATCGAATGGATTATACGTTCTAGTTTCATCTCATTAAAAATTTAAATGTATATAGGTATATAACTTTCGATTTAGCTGTGACGTTTGATCGACTAAAACAGTCGATAGGTGTCCGATGTACCCCTTGTTATCACGCAAAGGTCATCCATGAGGACTTCCACAATTTAATAAAAAAGGAGTAGCACCGAAAAAGACAGAAAGAAAGAGTAATTATGAATATGATCCCTCACCTGAATACTCTGCAAGTTTTGAACAAGCTGATGAATGCCTGCCTAAACTTCCTGTTCATGAAGCAGTAGGTGATAGGATTGCAGCAGGAGGAGCAGTAAGCCAGAAGCTGTAGAGAGACCACGCCTTTAGGTCCTATGTACTGGTACAGCTCTTCTGGGTAGAACAGGTAAATCTGGAAAGAAGGTTACTATTAAAAAGTCAGCTTTGACCTAGAACATTTCGCAATCAATCACGAATTAAGTACCTTTTATATGCCTTCTTGAAAAAATCGTGTTTAATAAAGTAAAGGTCAAGGAAAAGTTAACGCAAGCGCGGATGATAAGCGTGAGGTCCTGGGTTCGATTCCCAGGTTGGGCAAAGCGTTATTGGGTTTTTTCTGTTAGGAAATTCTCAGTAGCAGCCCGGAGTTAGGAAGTTGGTGGTGTGACACCCCCGTGCTTCGGAGAGCACTTAAAACCGGTCCTGCGCCTAATCATTCTGCGGTCGTGTCGGGTTGCCATCCCATAAGACTATGAGAGTGAACATTTTCAAAAGACACGACACTTTCTTACTGAACGAGACAACAGAAGGATTATGGTTTTGACGTCTATAGACGTGTGTCAATTATTTTGGATGCAAATAAATACAATATAATAAATATAATATTGTGGAAGTAGCTACTTCCATAATATTGAGGGCAGTCATGCATTTCCTGTGCACCGCCCGGCCGCAAATATGTGTACATACGCAAGCGGTGACAATTGCGACTACTACCAACTACTAGTGTTTCGCCCCCCACGGGGCATCATCAAGAGCTGTTAGACACTGCACGGTTTCTTTGCATCCATTGTAATGGACTTCCGCAAAGTAACGCCTGAATCTATTCAATATTTATAAATCATCTTGTTTATACTAATTCTCCATTAATTTATTTATGAAGCGTGTGCCAACACGATATCTACAGGGTGAAACTGACTTCAATTGCAATAGTCACAGATTATTAATATAAGTACGAGTATCTTACGCAATAGTTCCCGTTTTATTGAATCGCGATATTGAAATAGTATTTATAGTCTTTGCAATTTAGTTGCGCAATTACCCAGCTGCTCGCGGAAGGTTCCCTAAAAAAAATTAAATTTATAAATCTTTTTTTCTTTTTAATTTATTATTAAATTACAATATTAAAAACTAGCTGACCCAGCGAACTTCGTACAGCAATTTTTACTTTTATACGAACCTTGTACTGACAACAAAGAACACAAAAAAAAATACAACCGAATTGATAACCGCCTCCTTCTTGGAAGTCGGTTAAAAAAATAATTATCCAGTTTGGTGCAGTCGTCCAGAAGTTATGCGCGTATATACCTTTCGGCGATTTTCATTTTTATTTATATAGATAAAAAGTAAAAGTAATTAGTTCGATATCAAAACAGATAAGATAAGATAAAGATAAAGATTTATTTATTGCATAACTGTTTGATGAGGTACAGATGGGGTTTGATGAGGAACAGATTGTTTGATGAGGCACAGATGGGGTTTGATGAGGAACAGATTGTTTAATGAGGCGGCAAAATAATTCGGGGAGGTAATTTTCATTATGTTTGGTACGTTGGCCACCGGCAAAGTACATAGGTACTTGGACCTTTGATCTAAAGTTTTAATTGTCAAGTACCACTTTGGCTCATTTTTGGTTACATTAAACATTAATTAATATCCGCAATGCTAAAGGCTAATGATTAAACATAAATTAATATCCGTCATGATAAGGGCTAATGTTTTGTCCACTAATACAGGAGTATATTAGTATAAATTATCGAGCATGCAATTACTCACGTGTGTCGGGATAGTAGTACGTAGAAATCTATAGTGTATGCATAAATACTAAAATACTCATTCCGACCGTATTTCGGTCATGGCGGCCTATCTCCACTGATATTATCCAAGTACGCAGGAGATATTATAGTGCACAAGTGTATGCGCAAACACAGGTGCACTCCCTCTTCCTTGACTCTCATATTCCGATGGGACGGAAATCCGACACGACCAGAGAGAGATCAGGCGCAGGACCGACGGCTTTACGTGCTCTCCGAAGCACGGGGGTGTCACACCACCAACTTCCTGACTCCGGGCTGCTACTGAGAATTTCCTAACAGAAAAATTCAATAACACTTTGCCCGACCTGGGAATCGAACCCAAGACCTCACGCTCAGCAGCCGCGCTTGCGACCGCTAGACCAACGAAGCAGTCAAAGTGTATGCATACTTCAGTAGGAATCAGGCGTGATCTCTCCCTCATCGTGTGGTCGATGAACAACCTGGTGTCAGAGTTTAAACCGCCCGGAGGCCTCCAACATGGCTTTACACACCATCGAAAACATCTCTTAGGTGTGCTGGTTTCCTCACGATGTCTTCCTTTACCGTTTTAGGCAAGTGATAATTAATTTTGAATACGCACATGAATCGAAAAGCTAGTGGTGCGTGCCTTGGATTCGAACTTGCGACCTTTGACTTGTCAGTCCAACGGTCATACCACTAGACTATCAAATATAGGCATGATGAAAGATATGTATTATTGAAATATTTGTTCGAAGTTCCCATTGTCGTTTGCATTGGAGGTAAATGGGCAAACGTATCGCCTGATGTTAAGCGATTACCATCGCCCATAGACACCCGTAACCCGCAGAGGAGTCACAAGTGCGTTGCCGGCCTTTGACTGCCTTTGTTATATATTTCAGAAATGTAAGTTCCTCGATTTTAGTTTAAGCGACATCTAATATTTATATTACCTTTTTAAAGGTCTTTTTTATTTTTATTCTCAAAAGTTTAATACGCATTCTAAAGATAAACTTTTATGTAGTAAGAATGGATGGGCGAAGTGCTTTTTGATTTTCCTTTAAACTCGTATCACAAAGGATTCTCTTTTGTTTGTTTTCCATTCAAAGTTTGTGAACATACCAGTTAAAGTTATGACTTTAACTGGCACGTTCCTACGAAGTAGTGTGCTCCATACTTTACCAAGTTCACTGACTGTATTCATGTCGTTCACTACTTCGAAGATTTTAATTATCAGAAATATGTCATACAAACATACATCCTAATTTATCAGAAAACTTCCTTTATAGTGGTTAATATCAAATTCATTCACTTAACGCAAGAATTAAATGAAAATTAAAATGTTTTGTCATTATATAGTACACATAAAGTTAGCAAATAATAAATAAGTACCTTGCACATTTTTATTAGGGATTGCACTAGTTATCATGAACGTGGGAATTTTCATGTCTCAGCTTACTAATTGCTAATGCTAAATTCATATTACTTTGTTAAATAAACACAATAATTGATAATATGTATTTTGATTTAATATGAGAATTAAAATCATGTTTATATCGTGTTCATTTCACTTGCCTGCTCCTCGAAAACGAGATCACATGATAAATTTAGCATTACCAAGTTAGTGTTTCCGTGGATGCGAAGGAGAGTGCATATCGCATGCTGGAGCGATGCATTAACGTACAAAGTGCGAAACGATAAATGCTTTTACATTTCGCAGAATTTTGCAACTACATTTTATTTCCTAAATGATAAATGAGAATTCACATGCTAAAAATGTATGCGCATCTAAATTATCCAACACTAGATTGCACTCAAGTAATAGAATCATTTAAGTGCCTTTTTCGCAAGAAGTGACCTATTACTTTCAATACCGATAGTTAAATGTCAGTTATGTACTGACATTTAAGTATCGGTATTGAAAGTAATATATATAATTTAAATGGCTGGAAGTCCCTCAAACAACAGTTCTATTTATTGACTGAAGTTGAAGGATATACTTAACATTTTAATGTAATAAATCGATTTTCACGAAGGCGGTACTCTATGTGCAGTTTATTTCAAACATTCCTCATCACCTTCATGGGACTATGAATGCTGTACGCAATTACTTATTACTTTCATGCAGGGGACTTAATTACGGCATCGAAGAAATGTAAGTAGACTATAGTATATCAACTTTTGCTTAGCCTTTCGAGAAATACACTCCAATGCCCATTAATTTCCGCTAAACTGATATCTAGAATGTGCGCGTCAGAATTAATATACTATTATTAAATGATCGTGCTGAGAAACCTAAGGCTCATTTCCTGTGCTATTAAGATTTTCTGTTGATTAATTCTCAGCATATCTCGTTGGTCTAGTGGTCCCAAGCGCGACTGCTCAGCATGGCGTTTTGATTCGATTCCCAAGTCAGGCAAAGGGTTATTGAGTTTTTTATTAAGAAATTCTAAATAGCAGCCTGAAGTCTGGAATTGTGCCCGTCAAATGGCAATAGGTTCCCCACCTATTATATGAAACTTAATAACAGCATTGGTGAAATGTGGGTGTACAACTGTGTAGACCTCTGCCTACCCCTTAGGGAAATACAGGAATGATGATATGCTATGTGTTGACATAATCATCGCGAATGAAGAGTAAGTATATAAAGAATATGTACTAACTATATAAAGTTATATGAGCGATAAATGTTTCAACAGCATTAAGTAGTGAAATAAAGTTAAACAATTTTATAGAAAGAAAGATACGGTCCGGGGTAGGATTAGAACCGCCTCCCGGATACATACCAGAGGTCAGGATAGTTCAGTTGGTAGAGCGCCTGGAGTATTTATCCAGGAGACGGAGTACTTAAATAACGATCGTATCTTATGAAAATAATAATTGAATTTCACATTATTCCCAGAAATTGAGCGGTTCAAGCTGATAAATAGCACCATTCAAATCTAACTAAAATAAAACTGTGAAGTAGTTTTGAAAACTTCGACTACTCTCTACAAACAGCTTCAGGGTTATATAATGTAGTAGAAATTCTGTCGGATTTTCAATTAATTTCCATATTTACCAGCCATTCGATTAAATTTACCACTATCAGTTTATGTATATTTATTTTATAGTAACAAGTAATTACTGAAAACAGATAAATCTTCAGAAACCATTAACGCATGCATGCATAGCGAACTCTAATTACACTTTCCACAAAAAAAAAAATGGAAACCTTTACTGTACATTAAGATATTGGTAAAGTAATTAATTATATATTAAGTTGTTTGTATAAAAACTTTCGTAACGCCTCACGAAAGTTTTATTAATGTAGATTATTGTTCACCGGTTACTGCTCACGTGCATATCTCGGGTTTGCCCCAAACCCGAATGAGTAGTAACCGGTGAACGATAATAATTATTAAGTTATTTGGCAAGAAAAATTACAACTGAAATTCTCTCTTAATGAAAATTTCCAATAATTACAATATGAAAATTGCAAACTTTGCTTGTAATTTCCAGTTTATAATTAAAATGTTCTAAACAATGTTGTTGACCGCAAACGAGCTACCAGTGTTGTAGGTAAATATATTTTTTATTAAGTTTTTAATTCTTTACAAAACTTAAATTGTTATGAAATTTACGTAAAATTAATTATTATTAAGGTGTAATTAGATCGAGATTGACATTATTCGTTCAAATCGATTCAGTATGGTGCATGGTAGATGGTTATAGTTCGATCGATATCGACTGTTGTTGTTCGAAGTCAATTGATGTTATTCAGCTATTCATTTGTCGATGGTAAGTCATTCATCGATCGATCGTCAGTCGATATTTGTTAAATATCTCTATAATATTTTTTAAGAGTACGTTTTATAAAATAAAAAGGTATGTAGCAACTAAAAAATGCGAACAAGGGAGCTGAAACGATAAAGATAAAATTTATGATACCAGTTTTTATAGAATTCATATAATGCCAAAAGTTATGAAAATTGAATAAAAGTATTTAATCAAAATATCAGTAATCTCGATAGCCATGAAATTTAAGCGATTCTTTTATGTTCTTTCTATAGTTCAATTAATATTTTTTTACGGCCTACAAATAACTGTTTAAATAACCTCTAATTATGCATTTAAGAGATTTCTCGATAAATTGATCTAGAGAGCAAAAAACAATTTTACAAAAATGGGTAAAAAATATAGTAAAAATCTTAGTTCACACTGAGTTTTAGCAGCAAGTTTCTAATTCGATAAACTAATGTATGAGTACTTATCTAGATTTTAAGTTGATGTTTCTCAAACCAACACCTCTCGATTTTACGACCGTTCTATAAATAAATCGGTCAGTAATACTCGTAATTGTACGTTCGGTAGCAGCTTTCATATTTTTCTCTAGATTCTATTAGTATTCGTAATTGTGGATGGTAATTTAGTTAGTTCTTAAATAATTAAGGTAAATTAATTTTTCAGACCAGCTTAATAATATAATATGTATAATGTTGTTCAAATAGAATCAGAATACAGAATCATTCTATAAATAAATCTAATAAAAAAGGTTACGCGACAGCAGGGTGGAGTTTTCATATTTTTTACTAATGTTTTTTCTAAACATTAGTCACTGTGGAATTAAATCTAGGTACTTAATTTATTCAAATTTTCTTATATATTTTATAAGAAAATTTGAATAAAATATCTTATATATTTTAAGAAATCATAACAAAAATATGTTATTTAATATAACATATTTTTGTTATGATTTCTTATCATTAAAAACTCAATTTTCAGTCAATCATACGAGTAGTATTAATTTTTTTTATGTATGTATTGTAACGTACACAAAACGAGACACAAAAATCTTAATAAATGTAAAATGGGCGGGCCTTAATACCTCATTGCTTTCCACGATCGCCCTCGGCAACTTAAGAGTGGAAACGATAGCTTGGAACGTTATGTGTACACAAAGAAGGTAATTGAAAATGTTTGCCAGTTACGTAAGTTATTCAGTTTTATTTAGGGTTGTCATCTTTAAAATCTGCCAACCAGTACAAGAAGTGACAACCCGGATTTTGGGGCTTTAAACGCGGACACAACAGTGTTTTTTTTAT
Source organism: Xylocampa areola (assembly GCA_935421205.1). Lineage (NCBI taxonomy): Eukaryota > Metazoa > Arthropoda > Insecta > Lepidoptera > Noctuidae > Xylocampa > Xylocampa areola. The sequence goes on from OW285204.1 coordinate 18,620,042, forward strand.
ATTGTTATAATAATTATTATTATTTTTGTTTTATTAATTTTCATAAGATTTTAAACTAAATTTAGTAAGAAAATTTTAACAAGCAATTAGCTGTCCTGTATTTTAGATATAATTTCGAATGCGTAATTTCGATAGATTTGGTAGCAGCCTGTGACTACAAATGCAACCCCGCCCGGATGCTCCCCAGACGCTCTCTAAACTAGTACAAATCCGGGTAAACCTGAACGGATGGCTTCTTAGATTTACTGCACATATTTTACACATTATCCGAGATATAGGTTAAAAGAAAACTTCATAAAATATTCTATAGCACAAACTTTTGCAAGTAGCCTAATCATCATCATCAATCATCAAACATCAAGCATCAATCAATACATATAATAAAAATCTAACGGATCGCTGTCTGTACATGAAAGATATAAGAGAAAAAATATTATTGGGACCTCTATCAACACAAATAACACCCGAAACAAAGATTGTTTGAATTTTTGTCTGCTCGGCTGTTTATCTGTTTGTCTGTACGTTTGTGCACGCTAATCTCAGAAACGGCTTATCCGATTTAGATGTGGTTTTAACTAATATATTGTGGTAAGCTTCATTTAACATTTAGTGTTTGTTTCATGTCAATCGGTTCATAAATAAAAAAGTGATGCCAATTTAAAGAAACACGTCGAAAATTTGTGAATTATGAATTTGTGTTCATACACGACATGGTGTTAATTTACAAAATCCACGCGGACGGAGTCGCTGGCACAGCTAGTAAATAATAAATTTAATAAATCGTTCCTCGTGGAAATTCAGTTTTTTTTAATGCAGCGATCCTAGCTGTCTGCCGTGTTTCTTGAGAAATCTAGGCATATTAAAGGTTTGAGTTAATAGATTTCTTCTGGATCTACGTGTTCCACCCTCGGCCACTCCGTCTAGTCGTACCACCGTAGTAGATCCAGTTTATATAGAAAAACTGTCTTTTATCTTTTACAAAGTAAGGTTTCATTAAAACTTTTGTAACCGAGTAGAAAGTTCTGGACTATCTATCATCATTAATGTCATAACTGCCTCATTGGTCTAGGTAATAATGGCGACTGCTGAGAGTGAGGTTGTGGATTCAACTCGCGGGTCGGGCAAGGTGTTTTTAGGTTTTTCTGTTTGGAAATTCTGAGTAGGTAACAACCGGGATCTGGAATTGTGCCCGGTTGATGGCAATAGGCTCACCAAAAAGTAATAGGTATTACTTGAGACTTAATAACAGCATTGGTGATATGTAGGTCCATTACTGTGAACACCTATGCCTGTCGTCGGGGAGTACAGGCGTAATGCTATGCTATGTTATTAATTAGTAGTATTTAACCGGGAGGCGCAGGTTCGAATCCTGCTCACGACCATATTTTTATTTTCACAAAAAAAAATATGTTTTTTAAAATTCGCTCTGCATGCGTTAATGCTTTTCAAAGATTTATGTGTAAGAGCTAAGCTCTTAAATGAAGAAGAAGAAGAATGGTCATAATACCCGTTAAATGGCAGTAGTAAAAACTTTTCAAAAATTTATATTCAATCTTATGAATCCTGCAAGAATACAATAATAATACATATTTACGAAATTTTTTAATTCCTGTTAAAGTATCTTTTTTTTAAACCGTTCTAGAGACAAACTTTTAGACAAATCTCAAAAAATAAAAACTAAAATAGTTGTTATGATTAGGCATCGACCGTATAAATAGCAGATTTCCTTAAAATATTTGCATTTCTTTTGAAATCCACAGACAGACATCTCAATTTCATTTATTGGTATGGATCAGTCCACAAATACTAACTTATGTATTGATAAGTAGGTACCAACTAAAGTTATTACATTAAATGGAAAAAGGATACGGTCGCGAACACGATTCGAACCTGCGCTTCCCGGATAAATACTCCAGGCGCTCTGACCTCTTTGCTCACCACCGCGAATTCTTCTTCCATATTTTAACACTCCTTAAGGCGACGTCATTGCTATCAATCCAGTCCCTATACACTTAATTTAAAGGTACCAACTAGATTGACAAGTAAAAAAGTTTTACTTGTCAATCAAGTTGGTACCTAGCAACGAAAATATAAAGAATATGTATTACCTTATATGTACAGATTAAAATTCATGCTCGACTGGTTTGAAAGAGAAAATTTTAACGATTGAATCGTTTTACCAGGTAAACGGTAATATCATTTCAGTACGAAACAGGGCTCAGAAATGTATAGATGATAAATGTATGAATTTTCTGTTAAGTCTTTGGAATATATATTTTAATAGTAATGAGTTTGAAGTGAAATAATATATTCAAATAGCTGTAAAAGGAATTTATTTTCATATTACATCATCAAATTATCAATTAATTTACTCGATCGAACCTTGACTTTAATTGCTTTGGCATAAGGCTCCAATTGTCTAATTCAGTCTACTGATCGCAAAAAAACTACTGCTGTGACTAAGGTCCTTGTGTGTATTTGATTTTATTTATTTATTTATGTACCTCCACCGACATATCACAATGTGGGTCTGACTCCTAAACTAAGGTGACCTGTATGTCAGGAGCCAGTCCCTCCTTTGCACGGAGTACAGGTTTGGCGAGTGTTTATTAACCTATGTAATAAAAAAAAGAAGAATTATACTACTAGTGAAACTCAGATCCACCCAGCAAGCGCGCGCACGGCGTGTGTGTGTGTGTGTGTGTGTGTGTAAGTGACTGGGGGGTGGGTGAATATGTGTGTGTGTGTGTGTGTGTGTGTCCGTATATTTTCTTAATTAGGCGCTGTTCAGCTTTATAATTTTTTCCGCTGCATCGTAATCCAAGCAATCGCGCCAGATTTTAAGAATTTTCTTAATATGGTAATTATTATAATTCATTATTTGTTTTCTTTATCTATTTAATTATATATTATAGGTGCAAGGTAATTATAGTGCCGACTTGCAACTTCGTATTTCATATTTGGAACTGGTCAATTAATTATTCTTTTTCCGGTCTTTGAAAGTTTATTAAGACACTCGCAGTAGCAGCCTGATGCTTGAAATTGTGCCCGGTAGATTTCAACTGGCTTACAAGTGCCACACATTGTGTCGAAAAACATAAACTTAATAAGTGTATCAGCATAACTGTATGTGCGTAAACAGTACACCACCACCTTATTCTTCAAGGAATATATTGTAGGTACTAGTAGTGGCAGAGGGTGAAATTTTTTTTAAAGTTAACACTATGCAAAAGATCATGTAAGTACTGAATGACCAAATGATAACCATGTGCAAAATCCTTCATAGTAAAATCGATACCCCGATATTTGTCTCCGATAACTACAGAGATTATTTGATGTGCTCCCGTGTCGCACCGTCTCGCGAGCTCAGTCACCCGTTCCTCGCACACTCTCTGCACTCAATGGCCTCTTGGAAGCCAAGCCTGAATGCGAGGTGTTTGCAGACGAATGGAAGAGGCTAATTTTGGTATGCTTAGAGTAATGTGAGATGAGCGTATGAATGAAATGTATTTAATTAATGTAATAAAAAAGTCCCTCTGGCCGTTTTAATTAATTACATATCTATACTAATATTATAAAGCTGTAGAGTTTGTTTGTTTGTTTGTATGGTTGAACGCGCTAATCTCAGGAGCTACTGGTTCGAGTTGAAAAAAACGGTTTTTGTTGGATGGTCCATTTATCGAGGAAGACTATAGGCTATATAACATCACGCTACGACCAATAGGAGCGAAGCATCAATAAAAAATGTTACAAAATCGGAAAAAAAAAACATTTTTCGAGCTTCCGTAGCTTGCGCTGCGTACGGTTAACATTACTCAAAAACCATGTAGGACAGAATTTTTCCTCTTTAAAAGTTCTAAAAAATATTTGCAACAGCATATGTCTATCTTTTGAGGTTGACTCACTATAACCTTTTTTATGGTTATCAAATTTGTTCTAAAATAATTAATTATTTCCGAAGGTGTTTTCATAAACATGATATTAATCCTTATCCAAATAAATACGTTATTCATCACAAGTATTTAATTTTGAACAAAATTGCCCTTGACACCATTTGATTTCAATTAATAACTTCGGAGATATCGTAGTTTTAAAATAACTCGGCAACAAAATAATGATCAAGCAAGAAGTCAAGGAAGTAAGCACGCGCGCATTTAAAACATAACATAACATTGCATAGCATCACGCCTGTATTCCCCGAAGGGGTAGGCAGAAGTGTACACAGCGGTACACCCACATTTCGCCAATGCTGTTATTAAGTCCCATGTAATAGGTGGTGAGCCTATTGCCATCTACCGGGCACGATTCCAAACTCCGAGCCGGTACTAAGAATTTTCTAACAGAAAAACTGAATAACACTGCCCGACCCGGGAATCGAACACGAGACCTCATGCTCAGCAGTCGCGCTTGGGACTACTAGGCCAACGAGGCAAGCGCATTTATGATGTGCTAGACGCGGTCATGAGGGGGCAGGGTGGTGGTGGCGCTGGTGAAATATATTTTAGTATGTATTTTTCCACTAATTAAGGCGGTTGAATCTGCGGGGCACAGCTATAAACAATAATCACTTTGCTTTGGTAAACCCATGTTAAACCGAAAACTTTTCTTTGCTTAATATTTTGACGGTTTACTCATTACTCGCTAGATGGCGTTGTGCATATGACGTCACTTTCTGATCGCGGTGTTAAGATTTTCCGCGGAAAATTGACGCTCGCCCATGTGGGCAAGTAATATCTCTGTCTGTCTTGATATATATGTCGCAGATGGATTGTAGAATCAGTTGTTTTACAAAACTGCTAGCTGATTTACAAAACAGTACTGTTATGAAAAACAGCTGAACGACGTTTAGCGGTTTTACATAATTACTGAACTATAATACGCAGAATTGAATGAACGTTTTGCGTTTATCAATGCAGCGGGTCAACGATCAGAGATTATGTAAAACAGTGTGAAATGAACTGTCAGATTGTTGATTTTAGTTCGAAATTTTGTCGCATATGGCTCTGTATGTCTTAACAATAATAACCTAACTTTAATTTACTTGTCAATAGCAAAAAGAAGATGAAAATTTTGAATGACGTAAATACTAAACCACTATAATAGTCGACAATATATCGGGATTATGAAAGAAAATAAACGAAATTGATCCATGAGCGAGCGAAGCGAGCTCGGGAGTTTCGTGTTTCCCGGACAGGTTAGGTTCAACAAACAAACAAAAAACAAACCTGTCCCACAGTAGATATGTCATTCTGCATTACGTCTAAAGGTAGGTAGCTATTTGTTAAACGTATCGCAATGGCAATCCAGCTGAACGCCGTTCAGCTGTTTTATAAAACAGTACTGTTTTCTAAATCAGCTAGCAGTTTTGTAAAACAGCGGATGCTACAATCCATCTGTGACATATCAAAGTCAAAGTCAAAAGGTTTTTATTTCAAATAGGCAAATTACATGCACTTAAGAAACGTCAAATGATTCTAGTTGCTCGGTTCCAAAAAGTTGATCATATGGAGAAGAGCCGGCAAGAAACTCCATAGACACTCATTTTAAATAAATAATAAGTACAGTCTTGCTTTGTTACATTTTTGTGTTCAGAAATATCCGAGAGCAATGTAGGTTAATGCGTGAAATAATATTAAATATTATTTATTATATTATATATATTTATTATATACATTATACAATCACGAAAAATTGATTCAAAAGTGTTTTATATCCTTTAAAACTACACAGCTGCTTTGTATTGTGCTGAGTTAGCTGAGTATCAACATTTTTAATTATTATGAATTTGTGTTCACACACGACATGTTGTAAATTTACGACATCCACGCGGACGGAGTCGCGGGCACAGCTAGTAAATAAATAAATGGGACGCAGCAGTCATTCCAAATTGGAATTACTATAATTGCCCCTTTACTTTCTAAATGTTCATAGTAAAGGCGTTGTCTTAATATAAAAATGAATTATATGAATCATATATTATAGTATTACACTTTTTCTCCGAGCACTTAAGCAGTGTTGTAGGATGTTTTAAAGATACATCCATATTTTATAGTTCCATTTAATAGGCGGTAAACCTATTGGAAACTACGGGGCACAAATCCAAACTCCAAGCTGTTACTAAACATTTCCTAATAGTAAAATTCAATAACACTATGTATAATAAACAGTATATTCAATGATCTAGTAAACACATCATCTAATTTCAAGCAAACTTTGTTCTTTCCAACTTGTTTGTGAAGAAAACATATATGCACGAACAAGTTCTAAATCGTCGAGGCCATTCAAGTTAGGAAACAATAATTGGTACTTAGCAGAATATTGGGTACTTGACATATTTCGCCCCTCGTTTGTTTACGCCAATATTGTATTCCCTTGTGAATGAGGAAAATGAAATGCTCCCGACAACCCTTTCATATGCAAGGCATGGAGATATTGTCTATAAGGCTATGGCCTCAACGATGGCGGGATGAGGTGGAATTGGCGGCGGAATCTTAGTGACAAAATAGAACATAAAGAAAGGAAAAGTTTTTTTTTTTTGACTTATTTAGTAAGACATAACATGACATAGCATCACGCCTGTATTCTGCGTAGAGGTAGGCAGACGTGTAAATAGTTGTATACCCACCAATGCTGTTAAGAAGTCCTATTGCCACCTACCACGGGGCACAATTCTAAACTTCGAGAAACTCTAAGAATTTCCTATCAAAAAAACTCAATAGCACTTTGCCCGACCTGGTAATCGAACCTAAGACCTCATGCTTAGCAGCCGGCTCAGGACCACTAGACGAACCATCCAATGGGGCCCTCTAATCTCCACCTAGCCGTTCTCGCTTCCACTGAGGCCGCAGCCTTAAGTTATGATGAGGGAGATATGTAACTTTCTTGACACAATCACGCCCTGGTTTCTTTTGAGACAATAAGGCTAAGGAAATTCGAAACAGGACGATTATCATTTTTTTATTTGTATGATATTATAGATAATGCGAATGAACAGTGCCTAGTGGTATGACCGTTAGACTGACAAGAAAAAGGTCGCAAGTTCGAATCCAAGGCACGCACCACTATCTTTTCGAAGTCCTGTGCGTATTATAAATCAATTATCACTTTGTAATGTCTTAGGTTTTCGCCGTAAAGACTTAAACTTAATCAAAATCGGTTCATCCGTCAGTCCTCAAATTTTGAGGACCGCAAAGTGGGTTTATTTGTATAATTGTGGAAATGCATTCACAATGGCATAAAGCTTTCCAAACCATCACAAAAGTTATCGGATTTAATCATATTTAAAATTTAAGCCATTTTCGAGTTCGCTTTTGAAGTCACTGAAACTGACATGAAGCAGTATTTTAATATAGTTAATATTTATTAAGCAAAACAGATTTCTGTTTTGGTAAGCAGTGGCTCAAAATTACCAGTAATCGTAGAGTCACAGTGTCGCGCCAGTCTCCAAAGAAAATGGCATTAGCCGGACTTTGATTCAAAGTAGTGCACATTCTTTCCAGACCGAAAGTTATGGATATTATATGGTGATGTAATCCATACCCTAGCAATAATGGATTACATCATGTCTGACTTCTACCGACTAAAACTATATGGATATCGGGATTCTGGGATCGCAGCTGAATTTGTTATGGTCTGTCGAAAGTATTCACGTACAAGCACACGCCAGAAAGCGCCCAATGTGTGCTAGATGAAACAAAACAAAAGAGGAACAAAGCGCAATATCGAAGCCTAAAGCTTGTTGGAATTCAATAGACCTATACAAAAGCAATTTAAGCCATTATCACACTTGTTTGCTAAAGTTTGAATTGGAAACGTGAGAACTAGTAAAATCTAACTGAAATTCTAGGATTTGAGATTTCAATCAAATACAACAATCGAATCAAAATTGTTGCTTTTTGTTTTTATCTAAAATGTTAGATACATGTGTTTGGCCACCAACTCGCCTGATGGTCAGCGACGGTGTGGCCGAGGATGGAGCACGGAAATCCAGAAGAAATCTATTCACTCTAAGTAGATAGATTTGGGGAGAACGATAGTTGGGGAGTTGATGCAACTGCCCAGACCCGTCTCCCACAACGGTTGCACTGGACTACATCCTAGAACACGACTAGGTCGCTTCACGGCACGGCTTGGTCCGGTAGGTTGTAATCGGTCGCGGCCGAAGCCTCCCACCAGAGTTGTGTTGCCTGTTTTGCACCAACCAGGAGCCACGCGTAAGGATTACATTTTAAGGGTGCACTCCTATGGACGTAGGCAACCCAGCCCCCATAATAAAACGTCAACGGTTCCTGTATTTAATAAAGATCACACAATATCTTTACATTTATGTTAAACTAGCCTTGATCTCATATTACAGTATCAAATATACTAGACGATAACCTAAGATTTCAATCATACGTCCTATCGCTCCGATTTCGATCCTAACACACCTCTTTTGCGTCATTTACGTTCATTATTAAACCATGATGAATGTTCGAGACTATTTATGCCTTTGTTTTCGTCATCGCGGGTTTTGTACCGGATTCTTACCAACTCAGCCCTTTTTTAATCGACTTCAAAAAAGGAGGAGAATTTAAATTTGGTGAAGATTGGATAAAAATCTTCATAGATAGACAATGGAACTATTCAATGAATTACAGCAAACCACTTGCAATTAGTACAAAGCCTGTGAAGCCGCCTTCAGTAAACTATACACAATCATGTTTGTGTATAGTTTATAGAAGGAGAATTTACGATATAAAAAAAAAAAAAACGTTTTTTATTTAATTGCGGTAGCACTTTTCCCAATTTGAACACCATTCGTGTCCATATGATTTGTGTATAAAACAATCCCACGCTATACATTTGTGTTAAATGACTTTACTTGCTCTGTTAAACATGGAAGGGTGGTCCATGACTGAATGAACAGTCAAAGGAAATTGCCAAATCAGCACGCTCAGTTGCTCGGCACATATATTGGTGATCGCAATTTGTTATTAATGGCATAAAGGGCGTTACGTACCATTAATAGTTTTATTTAATACTCGGAGTGGTGAAATAGTAAAATCGAATAAATAGTAGTATGTAATAAATGGTTTTATTTCATCTTTATTAAGACTATTGTACTGGTCCTCCTCGACCCTTGCTAGTACAAGCCCGCGCTGAGCTTAGCTTTAAGATATTCCCGTAATAATAAAGAATCTGATCTGATCTGATCCAGCTAGTCCCTAGTTGTTCCCCCAGCAGCGCCCTAAGCCGACGCTCGTGTCCCGCAGAGGACGCCCTTAGTGCTTCGTTTACTGCAGGCATTAAACTGCCTCGCCTTGGTATAGTTTGGTTGGGCAGATCAAACCTCTATTGAATTTTATTGGACGTGGCCTCTTGAAGTTAATGCAAGAGGCCACTATAAAAAAAACTTTTTCAGTACTGAACTACATGACGTTGGTATTTCTGAAACTAATCCTTCATAGAGACTTAACGCCGAAACAAACTCAGATATCAACGCCTCAGTTAACTTTCAAACATCAGTATCAGTTGGTTATTGGAGGGGATCTAAGAAGTATTGTACAAAGATAAAGAAACTCTAGTATACAGATAAATGTTTGAAAAGCATTGACGCTTGCTTAGCGAACTCTGTATTTGTTAAGGTAATTGCATCTGTACGACATTTTATAAACTACAAAGTTAGTCGTGTTTGTTCGTTCACCTGTATAGGGACTGAATAGATAGCAATGATATCACCAAAAGTCGTGTTAGAATGTGGAAGAAGAATTCACGGTAGAGAGCAGAGTGCTCAGACTTAGTGGTCAGAGTGCCTGGAGTATTTATCCGGAAGGCGCAGGTTCAAATCCTGCTCACGAACGTATTCTTTTTCCATTTAAAATTATAACTTTAATACTATAGTGTCTTAGTATATAAAAATGTCTGTTTAATATTTGGTTCACTTGGATTTCGTTTGGGTACTTAAAAGTCGTTTTGGAGTCACTTCAAGGTGTACGTGTAAGTAGTATGCGCTTACACACATTAGGAACAGCCTGACCGGTCATTCACAAGAAAAAAATATTGCAGCACGAGACTCAATTGGTTGTCATTATGATCATCGTAGCATCACGCCTGTATTCCCGAAGGGGTAGCAGAGGTGTACTCCCACAAATTTTCATAAATGCTGTTATTAAGTCACATATAACATGTGGTGCGCCTATTGCCATCAAACGGGCACACTTCAAAACTCCGAGCTTCTATTGCGAATTTCCTAACAGAAATCCCGATCACACTGCACGGGAATCGAACCTAGGAACTCATGCTCAGCAGTCGCGTTTGGGACCACTAGACCAACGAGGCAGTCAATCTACTGTCACTCTTAACAAATATACATACTAAGTCCGATGTACATCCAACTACATTAACTTATTTAACTTTAAGAGCGTGCGATAGTGCACTTTAATATGTCCCTTTCGTAAAAGCAACAATGAATATTGCAAAACCCGCCCACATGACATCTTATTTTATATTAAATGGAAAAAGAATACGGTCGCGAACAGGAGGCGCAGGTTCGAATCCAGTTCGCGACCGTATTCTTTTTTGAATTTAATATAATAAAAAAAAAAAAAAAAAAAACGTTTATTGTCCAAAGTAATGTTTTACAGGCTTGTATAAAATAAACTATGACACATTTAATATATAAGAAGTGTACAATAGTAGAAACTGTGAGCCCCAAACTAGACAGTGAGTCTGTATCTCAGGGCTCAGGGTCTAGTATCATTTTTACAATCAGACATAAAATAAGTCCGTACGTGAGCATTTAAAAGAATTGTAATAAGAGATGTAAAATCAAGAATATATAAAAGATAATATAAAAGATAAAAGAAAACATGAGACCGGGGTTCAGATTATTGTCTCTGCATGTGAATGTGTGTGTGTGTGTATGTGTGTGTATATGTGTGTGTGTGGTGTGTGTGTGTGTGTGTGCGTGCGTGCGTGTGCGTGTGTGCAATAGTATGACTGCGTGTGTGGTTATCAGACCAGTTGTTCTGTTTCTTCGTATCCAATATTTAGTAACATAGTTTTGACTTTCGTTTTAGTTTTAAAAGTTGAGCAGTCTTTGATATCGCATCGTTTGCTGACTTTATTATAAGTATTTACAAGTGAGTAAGCTGGTGAGCGTCTGGCAAGCAAGGATGTGACCTCCGGAGTTAGTATAATATAAATCCTCTTTTTAATTAATTTTCTATAGTCAACTCTGTTCTTAACTGTTCTGTGTGTTTTGATAGAAGCTGATAATATAAATAGTTGTCTAACTCTAAGTACTTGGAATTGGTTATACAGCGGATCTGTTGAAAATCTGAAAGGTTTTTTGAGCGTTACCTTTATTAATGCTCTCTGTGCTCTTTCAGCTTCAATCATATAAATTTTTCCCGCACTGCCCCAGATACTGATGCAGTATTGTATGAGTGATTGGCAGAGTGCTAGATAGACTTGCTGTAAAATATCTATGGATAAACTATCTCGTAATTTGCGCATAATGTGTATTAATTTCCTAACTCTACCTGATATAAATGAGATGTGTTGTTTATATGTCAAGTGTTCGTCAATTAGGATGCCGAGGTACTTGACTGTGGTAGTGCGGTCGAGTGAAGGGCAAGTACAGGGAGAATAAAGTGCTTTGCAACAGCTTTGGTGTATCCTAATCTTCAAATTTTCTGGAAGTTTTGTAACAGCAGTCTTTGAGAAAATGATGTATTTTGTTTTGCTAGCGTTGAGGGTGAAAAGGTTTCGGTTAAGACTATCTGCTACAATCGTCATTCCTTCCTCTGCTAGACAGTGGACTTGCTCCCACGTTTTTCCATAAAATATTAAAGCCGTGTCATCAGCGTAAGTAACTATATCAGCGTTTTTGATAGAGATGTTTAAAATGTCATTTATATAAATAATGAATAGCGTGGGGCCAAATACACTGCCCTGAGGCACTCCGAAATCTATAGGAAGATGATCACTACTAAAAGAACCAACTTTAGTGTATTGTTTTCGATTTGTCATGTAACTTTTAAACCAGTCATAGCAGTCACCTCTAACACCCATCGCATCTAGTTTTTTGAGAAGTAGACTAACCGAGACCGTGTCAAACGCTTTTGCGAGGTCAAGAAATATGGCAGCGCATTTTTCACCATTGTCTATGTGGGCAGAGATACTATTGACAAGGAGGGCTGCAGCATCCTCAGTTGACCTATTCCGTCGGAAGCCAAACTGTCTATCGGATATAAGGTGATTTTTCTCAATATAGGAAATAAGCCGCGAGTTGACAATTCTCTCTAGGATTTTTGACACTGAGCTGAGTAGCGCAATAGGTCTATAGTTATCTGGAAGGTGTTTCCAGCAATCAGGAAAAGTACCAGTATCAAGACTTAAGTTGAAAATATGTGTGAGTGGAATAACCAGAGTTTTAATAGCTTTTTTAATTAGAATAACTGAAATAGAGTCAGGACCTGGAGCACTATCATCTTTGAGGTTTGCTGTAATATGTATTATCGCAACTGGATCGGTTGGATGGAGAAGGAGGGAGTGTGGGTATGATGTGTTGGACTTGTGTGAATTCACTAATTGTTCATGAGATACATTCAATTTATGTAGTATTTTGTCAGCTAAACGGGAGCCTACTGATGCAAAGTGTGAGTTGCATGAATTAAGTGTTGCTTTTTCATTGTTAGTACTTAGTAATTCCAGACTATCATTGCCTTTGGTTGATACATGTCCGATTGATTTAATAGCTTTCCATAAGCTTTTAGCGTTATTTTTACTGTCAGCAATTAATATAATAACTTTAGAGTTTGCTAAGCATACGTTAATTCTTTTCAAAGATTTATCTTGAATGTTGAAAAATATTTTGTACATAAAATTTTGTTCGTTCTAGCTACGTTCAAATTGCTTACGTTTAACACATACATGACGGTGTTGCGTTTTTAAGGTCGTTGCACTCCACTATCGATCCATGTATGCTCTTCGTTGGTCTAGTAGAGTCTTAGGTACAATTTTTGGGTCAATAAGTTAGATAGGTGCAATTTTCAACCAACGAAAAAAGGAAAATTTTACATGGAATTGGCGCTGACTCAAAATTACACAAAATGTCTTCAAATTTCTTCTAATTCAATTCATGTATTTGCGGAATATGGGTGCATGAGTTCTTAATAATAGTAAATAAAGTCCATCACATTTAACCATTTATGGTATGCAAATTCATTATTTTCAATGTATAAAAATTTAATAATACTAGTAAGGGAGCATTACTTGTCGCTGTAATGCTTCTTTTATCCAGCTCTGATTTTTGTTTTTTATTTTTGTTATTGTTGTATATTGCTTATTTGGTTTATACAAATTCATTTTTAATATATATGTATTTATAATATATATTGTATATATATGTGTGCATTTATTTATTATATACTATATTTATAGTATTTATATATTATATGAATGTAGGTACCTACGCCAAAAACTACCCCAAAAACTATTTCTGTTTGCCTCTATTCCATCCTAAGGTTGCCTGTAAGAGATCGCGGAATGCGATAAGGCCGCCCATTGTGCATTTACTATGTCAATTTAATTTTTTCCTTGTATGTTAATTTTAATTTTGGTGTATGTACTTGTACAATAAAGAATAAAAATAAATAAATAAATAATATAATAAAGTAACAAATGAATTAAATAAAAAATTATTTGCACTACATGCATAACGCCAAAACTACTCCTGGATATATATATATATATATATAAACACTTTTTTATATATATATATATATATAAACACTTTTCTGTTTCCTGTTACAGCGAAATATTTTTGTTATAAAGTTTTTAGTCCCTCAGCAAATTCTCAGTAGATAAAATAAAAAAAAAAAAAACAATTACATCTTCAAAGGGCAGTATTTACCACACAAACATATTCCTGTTTAGTTAAAGAGCCTTTTGTAGTGCATATCAAAATATGCATTCCAAAAGAAATCAATATCGGCATAGTTTTTGATATAATGTCTCAAGCAAAACTTTTACTTATGTGAAATAGTTAGACCATACACTGTTATAACAACATAACATAGCATCACGCCTGTATTCCCCGAAGGGGTAGGCAGAGGTGTACACAATTGTACACCCACATTTCACCAATGCTGTTATTAAGTCCCATGTAATAGGTGGTGAGCCTATTGCCATCAACCGGGCACATTTCCAGACTCTGGGCTGCTACTGAGAATTTCCTAACAGAAAAACTCAATAACACTTTGCCCGACCCGGGAATCGAACCCGAGACCTCCTGCTCAGCAGTCGCGCTACGGACCACAAAACCAACGAGGCAGTCTGTTATAACCATCTAATGCATACCAAATTATTGTTTCCAACAACAAAGATGGAATATTAAATTAATTAGAATGAAGTACCTATTAAACTCGAAGTATTCATTAAAGTGAAGAGAGCAGATTCTGTGCTTAAATAAAATGGTTCATTTCATTCCGAAGTGCCCCAAATTCGTTCCCCACTCAATCATTAGTCTAATTGGCATCAAATAATTATTTAAGATATAAAAACGATATTTCTGGTCAGTAAGCCAGACTTTTGACGTCAAGTTGACAAGTTTTGATAGACAATTTGATTATTTTTTTGTATAATAACTTTCGTGAGACACATTCATATTAATTATAGTTTAATGGTTATTACTCACGCGCATATTTTTGACTCGCGACATCGCCGTTCGAGTTCGAAACTGACTAGTTTTGACTTTTTGCCCGACTGGGCAATCCCGAAGTATGCGCGTGAGTAATAACCGTTAAACTATAATTAATTTGATTATGGAGACAATATGTTCATAACATAACATTTATAATTATAAGTATGAATAATTATGTTAGAGCGCATTTATCGCATTGGGTTAGCCTGTAATGGTAAGTGTATGAAGATAAATAAATAAATAAAAAACATAACATAACATAGCATCACGCCTGTATTCCCCGAAGGGGTAGGCAGAGGTGTACACCCACATTTCACCAATGCTGTTATTAAGTCCCATGTAATAGGTGGTGAGCCTATTGCCATCAACCGGGCACATTTCCAAACTCCGGGCTGCTACTAAAAATTTCCTAACAGAAAAACTCAATAACACTTTGCCCGACCCGGGAATCGAACCCGAGACCTCCTGCTAAGCAGTCGCGCTACGGACCTCTAAACCAACGAGTCAGTTGTATATTTCACAATATGTTCATATATTTGGTATTATAGTCACTTTAATGATGAAGACATAACGTTATTATGATGTACAATTAAAAACGTCCCCTTAATAAAGACCCGGTGTAATATGAATCCTCCTTTACGTAAAACATGACAAAACAGAAAATATCATGAATTAATCGTGTTTTCTAGATACTTTGTGTAAAGTTTTATTGATTTTACTAAAACTACGACGATTTAAAAGGATAGCACTGCCCACACTGGCAACAGAAATATGTATTTTAATAAATTCAGGGGATTTAATTGTGGGTACTGGCAACACTGGTGGAGTGGCGGGTTACGGTCACTCGGACGGAGCGGGCACTTTTTGATGGGAGTTGGCGTTGGGCGGTCGTGGAACATCTAAAATTGTGTTTTAATGTTCCCGTATTAGAATAAATAAGTTTAGATATTATAATCAATAAGAGTTCTAGAAGGAAATAAATAAGTTTTGAAAGTTAACGACGGTTATTTCTGAGATATCCTATATTTGTAACAATAGAAATTATTCGAACCTGCGCCTCCCGGATAGATACTCCAGGCGCTCTGACCAACTAAGCCATCTCGACCTCTGCTCACCACCGCGAATTCTTCTTCCATATTTTAACACGTCTTATGGCGACGTCATTGCAATCAATTCAGTACCTATACAAGTGACTGAACCGACACGACTAACTTTGCAGTTAATACAAATGAAAAAGCATCAGAAAGAGTATCTATCCGGGAGGCGCAGGTTCGAATCCTGTTCGCGACCGTATTCTTTTTCCATTTAATATTGTAACTTTAGAGTTCGCTAAGCATGCGTTAATGCTTTTTCAAAGACATATCTTGAATTATTAAGGTAATTGCATTCTTTACGACATTGTATTAACTGCAAAGTTAGTCGTGTCGGTTCAGTCACTTGTATAGGTACTGAATTGATTGCAATGACGTCGCCATAAGACGTGTTAAAATATGGAAGAAGAATTCGCGGTGGTGAGCAGAGGTCGAGATGGCTTAGTTGGTCAGAGCGCCTGGAGTATCTATCCGGGAGGCGCAGGTTCGAATCCTGTTCGCGACCGTATTCTTTTTCCATTTAATATTGTAACTTTAGAGTTCGCTAAGCATGCGTTAATGCTTTTTCAAAGACATATCTTGAATTAGAAATTATTCATCTCATCTGTAGAGAGTTTTAAGCTGGTTTTCAAATTAATTGCCAGCTCTTGTTAATTCCACCTAATTACGCTGAATGTGCTCACGTGTTCTGAAACAAGCGCTTTTATTGAAGCGGTGGGTAGAACTAAAGCGGTTTTACGCTGCATCAGCACAATGGGATGAGTTTGCGGAAAACATTCTCTGTTTTGATATTACCCCAGTTTTTAGTTCTATATAATATTTTAACACTAACATAACATAGCATTCATTCAGCCTTTATTTACCCAAGTTTCAACGATACCGTAATTAGTTATATGTAATAAATAATAAGACTATTGTCGTCAACCAGGTTGAAAATTGTAAACTCCGGGTTGGTAATATGGATTTTTTTAAAGGAAAGTTTAATAACACTGCCAGCAATAGGACCGGAGCAACAATGAAAAATATTGCAAAAACGGGAAAAAATATTCCTTTTAAGAGCTTCCGTTGCGTGTGCGCGTTCGCGACAACATATGTCTATCTTTTAAGGTTGACTCACAATAACCTTTTTTATGGTTATCAAATTGGTTGGTGTTATAAAGAGGTAGAGGTTTTTATAATCATGAAATTAATCCTTATCCAAATAAATACGTTATTCATCACAAGTATTTAATTTTGAACTAAGTTGCCCTTGAGATCATTTGATTTCAATTAATATCTTAGGAGATATCATTGTTTTAAAATAACTCCGCAACAAAATAATGATCAAGTACCACGCGCGGATATATAAATTAACATAACACAGCATCACGCCTGTATTCCCAAATTGAAGGGGTGTGTAAAGTTTTTCTGTTTCATTCCTATTTTCTATACATACAAACCTACATCGTTTTGCTAACACGCGTTGCGTCCGCCCATGTATAAAACTACTAACTATCGTGATGCATCAATTGTTTTCGAGTTTTACATTTGTTTGGAACACGACACAGAACAAAAAGGAACTGTTTTACGAGCCACAAATATCATTTATCACATCGCGCACAATTCCATGAACAGAAATAATACGAGCTTGTGTGTGATTTCACCGTGTGTTTGTGATTAGTATAGCTACTAAAAACCTATTTATGTGATTAAAAAGTTAGTTTGGTATAATAATAATACTCCTTCGACCGTATTTCGGCGGCCTGTCTCCACAAGATTAGCCAAATACGCAGGAGATATTATAGTGCACAAGTGTCTGCGCAAACACAGGTGCACTCCCTCTTCCTTCACTCTCATATTCCGATGGGATGGCATTCGACACGATCGTAGAGAGATCAGGCGCAGGCCCGACGGCTTTACGTGCTCTCCGAAGCACGGGGGTGTCACACCACCAACTTCCTGACTCCGGGCTGCTACTCACAGTTTTCTAACAGAAAAAATCCAATAACACTTTGCCCGATCTGGAAATCGAACCCAGAACCTCACGCTCGGCAGTCGGGCTTGCGACCTACCAACGAGGTAGTCATCTTTGGTATAGGCGAATTTTGAATCTAGAACATGTGTATCAAGAGGCGAGCCCGTAACCAATTGGCTAACACGACATTGATTATATATATTTCATGTATGTCAAATCATATATTTATAAACATAACATAGCATCACGCCTGTATTACCTGAAGGGGTAGGCAGATGTGTACATAGTTATACACCCACATTTCGCCAATTGCTGTTTATTAACTCTTATGTAATAGATTACCCACCCTGAAAATGTCAGCATTATCCAGACTAACGCTATGAGAGTCCAAAAATATTTATTTATTTATTTCTTTACATACAACTATTGTTACAGGTTATAATACCTAATGTAATAGTGTAGTTACAATAATATACAGAACCATAAACTACAGTCAGCTCATATTAGTACAGGTACCATACGCAGCTCTTGTGAATTCATTCATAGTACAGTTAAATAAGTCAATCTGTTGTGACATCGTATTGAGCACTCGCAGTGCACGCGTCAGGGGCGCGCGCTGTAACAGGTTGGTGCGCGCGCTCGGCACCGCCAGCAAGGCGACGAAGCGCTTCCATAAAACGTAACCTAGTGCTCCGCTTCCCTCGGCTCCACTTGACCTCGGCTCTACCTATTGCCATCTACCGAGCACAATACCAAACTTATGTTCAGCAGTCACGCTTGGGACCATTATACCAACGAGGCAGTTTTTATATTCATAGTATTATTTTAGGTTTCGCGACCATTACACGTTCCAATATTTTTCTTATTAAATGGTTGATGAATAGAATCAGAGTTAAAAACCACCCGTAGGCCCCTGACATGGTTTACACACCGTTAAGTACACTTCTGTCAGCTGTGCTGATTTCCTCACGATGTTTTCCTTCACCGTATTACATTACCATAAATGTCGACAACTCATAACTCGATTAATCGCGTATTTGATTGTTGTTTTACCTTGAAAACAACTTTTAACCGGATTAATCGTAACGGGAACGCCGTTACGATTAATCCGGTTAAAAGTAATTTTATTGTTGCATCTAATTAATACTTTTCAAATGTATTTTTACGAGAGCAAAGTCGCGGGTAGCGCTAGTCGTGAATAAGCTTCTTCTCAGTACTTTATACCTTTTTACAGGCGAATCAGTTCAAGAAAAGTAGGCATTTTAATGAGTTTTATATCTTTTGTTCTATTAACGGTGTCGATGAATGGGATTTTTAGAATTTCGGCATAAATTGTGAAGATTCTCTCATTCTTTATCACTAGCGGCATAGTAACTACAGAAAAAATAATTAAAGCGTCTGGTCATAGATCTTTTCCTTTCCGTACGTTGAAAACTTTAACCCTTCAGTGAGACAGTGTGTGAAGGATAGTATCAATATGCAAATAGAGTAATTTTCTACTCAAACTTTGAGCGTGAACAAATGGCATCCTAGATCTAACTTTATAAAACAATGCCTCATGCTGACGTCATTGTGGAAGTTCCAACGACCATTTCAAAGCTGGATTCTAGAAATTATGCCAGTCAATATGGAAAAGTATTAAATAACCATAGGCTTACTCTTCATTTTTTCGATGATGGAAAAATACTACAGCAAAGGGGCTCGGCAAATAGGTTTTAAATTTTTTTGGACCCTAACTTAAAAATATATAACTTTAGAATTCGCTTCTCACACGTTAATACGTTTTAAAAAAATACAGATAATATTCAGATTCTTATATTTTCTAAAAAGTTTTAATAATAATTTTTCGTTGTATAAGTTTAATTGATAAATAATGAAAATTAATTCAAGATATGTCTTTGAAATATTAAATGGAAAAAGAATACGGTCGCGAACAGGATTCGAACCTGCGCCTCCCGGATAGATACTCCAGGCGCTCTGACCAACTAAGCCATCTCGACCTCTGCTCACCACCGCGAATTCTTCTTCCATATTTTAACACGTCTTATGGCGACGTCATTGCAATCAATTCAGTACTTACAAGTGACCGAACCGACACGACTAACTTTGCAGTTAATACAATGTCGTAAAGAATGCAATTACCTTAATAATTCAAGATATGTCTTTGAAAAAGCATTAACGCATGCTTAGCGAACTCTAAAGTTACAATATTAAATGGAAAAAGAATACGGTCGCGAACAGGATTCGAACCTGCGCCTCCCGGATAGATACTCCAGGCGCTCTGACCAACTAAGCCATCTCGACCTCTGCTCACCACCGCGAATTCTTCTTCCATATTTTAACACGTCTTATGGCGACGTCATTGCAATCAATTCAGTACTTACAAGTGACCGAACCGACACGACTAACTTTGCAGTTAATACAATGTCGTAAAGAATGCAATTACCTTAATAATTCAAGATATGTCTTTGAAAAAGCATTAACGCATGCTTAGCGAACTCTAAAGTTACAATATTAAATGGAAAAAGAATACGGTCGCGAACAGGATTCGAACCTGCGCCTCCCGGATAGATACTCCAGGCGCTCTGACCAACTAAGCCATCTCGACCTCTGCTCACCACCGCGAATTCTTCTTCCATATTTTAACACGTCTTATGGCGACGTCATTGCAATCAATTCAGTACTTACAAGTGACCGAACCGACACGACTAACTTTGCAGTTAATACAATGTCGTAAAGAATGCAATTACCTTAATAATTCAAGATATGTCTTTGAAAAAGCATTAACGCATGCTTAGCGAACTCTAAAGTTACAATATTAAATGGAAAAAGAATACGGTCGCGAACAGGATTCGAACCTGCGCCTCCCGGATAGATACTCCAGGCGCTCTGACCAACTAAGCCATCTCGACCTCTACTCACCACCGCGAATTCTTCTTCCATATTTTAACACGTCTTATGGCGACGTCATTGCAATCAATTCAGTACTTACAAGTGACCGAACCGACACGACTAACTTTGCAGTTAATACAATGTCGTAAAGAATGCAATTACCTTAATAATTCAAGATATGTCTTTGAAAAAGCATTAACGCATGCTTAGCGAACTCTAAAGTTACAATATTAAATGGAAAAAGAATACGGTCGCGAACAGGATTCGAACCTGCGCCTCCCGGATAGATACTCCAGGCGCTCTGACCAACTAAGCCATCTCGACCTCTGCTCACCACCGCGAATTCTTCTTCCATATTTTAACACGTCTTATGGCGACGTCATTGCAATCAATTCAGTACTTACAAGTGACCGAAGTGACAAATTGACGAAAAATTATTTTCAATATAATGCTAAGTGTATACAATATCATTCTACACGAGTGTTTACTGCTGTCATTGGCTTCGAGAAATATTGCCAACAAGGTAAGTATGTTCCCCTCTCGAGATTAAAGCAATCTCGAAACTAGGTGAGCTGGGTCGAAGCCAAGTCAGGTATACAATGATTTACGTAACACTTGATTGACTTTCCCAAACAACGCAGTAAAAGAAACAATCTAGCATATATGGAAACTGTTGAGATTACATAACATACCATCGTGCCTACATACCCCAAAAGCGGTAGGCAGAGGTGTACACAATGTACCCCCATATTTCACCAATGCTGTTATTAAGTCTTATGTAATAGCTGGTCAGCCTATTGCCATCTACCGGGCACAATTATAAACTCTGAGCTGCTACTAAGAATTTCCTAATAGAAAAACTCAATAACATTTTGCCCGACCCGTAAATTGAACCCAACGCCTCAAGCGCAGCAGTCGCGCTTGAGACCACTAGACTAACGAGGCGGTTTGTAAATTTTTCGTTATTTTCCATTCACATCTTTCTATGTAGCGTATTGCCAATTTTAGACGTTGTTCCAATGAAAGTCTGCGAGTTGCGATCTTAATATCTACCCAGAAGTACTACCCAGAGAGCAATGTAGAGAATATATTAAGTAAAAATAGGATAAAGAGTCTCATAAAGAAACCAACTTATATTAAAACTAAAATAAATAAACTCGATTTGAAAGAGTCGATAAAACTAAACGAGAGATAAAATAAAGTTGGAAAGTTCAACTAAAGTAATCGAGTTATTTTAAACAAGTTTGAACTAAACTATATACTTTATTTAGTTAAAGATTAATTAATTAGCATATTGACTAGATATTACATTATTCATAAGTAAAACTACGTATTTATTTATATCTTTAGGAAAACGATTACCTAGCTTTGCCACAAAGATTATAAGATTAATAATCATAATAAAAAAATAAAATAAGTGTCATAAAGCCAATTACAGGTTTTCACGAATAATAAAAATATTATAATACCAAGCACTCAAGAACACTCAAGCATTATAGCTTCAAATAAGATTAATTTACAGAATACAATAGATTGTTGAGATTAACAAACAAGATGAGATTAATAAAAAATAAATAAAAGAATTATTGCCATTTTTAAATCATGACTATGTTACCCAGGTAATGTAAGGATTTTAACGATACCCGAAACATCGAAATCAGTTCAGGAATTTGGAAGTTATGGTGGAATAAAAAAACTCCCAAACATTACACTCCTTTTTTGGGCAGTCCTGTAATAAAGCATGCTTCTTGCTGTGTTATAACTAGCACATGGATCAAGTAAAATTTTGCATAATTAAGATAACTAACTTCTGATAATAAAAAGTACTTAGCTCTAGCGAGCGCCAACAAAGCTAGGGTTTCACAAAAGCCTTTTTATTCATATCACTTTTGCCTTCTCATTGTATTAAGACTTCAGTTGGCAGTGATTTCTGCCCTATGTCCTTTTTACCTTAATGCCACTTACTCTTGCCAGCCTGCACTCATTTTGGCTGTGTGCTATGTTGGATTAATTTAGCTAATTTAACTCCTAAAATACTGCACTCCATCGCCATTTAGCAAATCTAGATTTTGTACATTTGAATGTTCATCTGGTTTTTCATATGACTCACAGACTTGAGCTTTGATGAAAACATTACCCCACGTAAAAAAAAAAACACGGAAGAAAGAACCGTAATTCCAATTGCAAATGAGCCAATTTTCAACATCGACAAGATCCCCGAAGAGGGGTGATTTAAGAAAATTGTTTTTACCTCTGATTTTTCCCGTAAAAGTTTCACCTTAACAACTAATGGGTACTTTTTATGGTAATACAAAAAAGAAGCAGAAGTAAGTTGTAATCGCTTAATCTGAATAAGTTCTCAAAGTGTTCGGGATAAATTATGTTTTGGGTATGAATTTATTCAAAATGGCGATTGGAAACGGTTCAGTAACGTATTCTATGAAAATATCTATACACATTATGAAACGAATCATTTAGTTCTTTCCTTCTAGTCCTAGTTTACGTGCGTTCAACATCTTGGAAATCAAAACCTGCTAATGAGATGTCATTTGTAGGAAATTTATTTAGGCATAGATTATTTTAATGGCACGCTCACATGAAGAAGCGCGAATAAGTGATTAAAAGTGGAAAATTTTAAAATATTGTTAATCATTAACTAATATCTGGACATTATCCTTTATGTAAGGTAATGCAGTTAACAATTAGGTACCATTTTCTTTAACAAAAGTCGGTTTCCTTAACGTACAAATCTTATTTTCCATAATATAAAAATATTGTATCTTAATTCGAAACCCATAAGAGTAACTGTCACGACTTTAGTCTGATCTTTGATATCCAAGACAGCGCCTCAAAACGCACGTTTAAAACGTCTAGCACGTAAAGACGTCCGTCCAGCGCTTGATATCTCTCCGGTCGTGTTAGATAATCGTCCCATCGAGTTACGAGAGTGAAGGAAGAGGAATTGTACCTATGTTTACGCGTACACTTGTGCACTATAATATCTCCTGAGTATTTGGCTAGTCTCCATGGAGATAGGCCACCGTGACCGAAAGTTCGGTCGGGAGAAGTATAAAATGATTACCGATACTTAATACTCATTGAGCGCACTTTTAGACACGCGCTGCAAATAATCTCATGTGTATTTGTAAGACTTTTAACGTCTAATGCACATTAAACAAATTCAGCGCATTTTTAACAACCACCGCAAAGCGCGAGTTGCATACAGCCCAATGTGTTCTTACTGTTTACAAACACGTGTCTAGATTGAGCACTTCTTTAACGAGGAATATAAAACCCCTATTTACTCATTCTCTTTTTACGATCGTAAAGTACTTAATGTGAGAACCGCAGATGCTAGGAAGTTAAAAAGTTAAGTAAACTCAACTTGCTTTCTGTTTGTGAAGAAGTCTTCTAATGGAATGAGATTCTATTGCGGACTTCAAGAAAAACTTCTGATCCTAACAATAATTTATGAGCAAAGCTATGAATATAATTTTTTGATTACGGTAACTTGGATAGCAAGTGCGAGGATAAAAATAACTTTAACAATTGTGTATTGCTCTTCAATATATTATATTCATTCTTCACGTGGCAATCCCATGCAAAACTTACCGGTAAAGCTATAAAAGATATTGCACATTAAAAAAGGCAAAAAAAATATATATATAAGCCATCTATCCAGATCTACAGATCTCTAATGTGCGTGTGTCTGGCCATAATTGTATAAACTTGGACGAAACAAAAAGCATCAATGTAAGGACAGTAGCAGGTGGCGTTCTGTAGTTTCTGCCTAACCCCATTGCAGTCTATGGTCTATGTACCTATATCTTTAATATTGTTTTGCATTGTAATGTACTGGAGTGAATTATAAACGGAATATCGACTTGGTGCTTAAAGCAAGTACCTAACCTAAGTAAACAAAAAAACACCATTCAGGTGCTGATTATGAAAAAAAAAGTTTCTATTTTTGGAATGAATTATTTCGTCAAATCAAGTGTATTTTTTACGAAGGTAAAGACGTATTATAACTTTCGTGAGGCATATTCATATTAATTATTGTTCACCGGTAACTACTCATGTGCATTCTTCGGGTTTGTCCGACTAGTTTCGAGCTCGAACGGAGCTTTCTGTCATGAGCTGAGTCCGCGGCGATGTCGCGACTCAGACTGACCGAGGAATGCACGTGAGTAGTAATCGGTGAACAATAATAAATAGGTAAAGACGTATTACGTACTTGAATTAATATCGACATTAGATTAAAATTTGAATAAGAATATTGAGATGTCCTTATTAATTACTAGTAAATACTGAAATTACGAAATGTTATTCCAGTTATTTCTGCATATCTAATATCTCTATCTTTCTCGATACCTATCAAGCGTAAACAGACAAACACAACTCACTATAATGTAATTAAATTATTCACACCCAGTAAAGCGAACGCCTCCACGAAAGTTAAAATATTGCCAGCCTTAATATTTTGACTGTCCTTTAAGATCATTAAATATTATATTAATGTAATTTTAATCTCTAAAATTGTTGCGCCCTTTCAGGATTTCTTGATGTAATCTCTCTCATTGTGTGGTTGATGATCAATCTTGTGTCAGAGCTTAAACCACCCGAAGGTCTTTGACATGGCTTTACACACCATCGAGAACAACCCTCAGCGTACCTGTTCGCTATCTCAGTTGACAACCGACTTGATGGACACTTTGTAGTATATTGCGTCGTGTGTAACAGCTTGTCTAAGATGAGCAACAATAGTAAAAACTTACGAAGCAATGTATTGCAAAGTGTCCATCAATTCGGTTGGAAACCGAGATAGCGAATAGGTACGCTGGTGTGCTGGTTTCCTCATGATGTTTTCCTTCACCGTTTTAGCAAGTGATAATTAATTTATAATATCTACGCACATGACTTCGAAGAGTCAGTAGTGCGTGTGTTGGGGTTCAAAACTTTGATCTTTGATCAACCAGTCTCAAGATATCACTACTTACCGAGGGGTATAGAGCGGCATTGTTACAAAGAGATTCAGGCTATTTGCAATCCGAACTTGCGACATTTAACTTGTCAGTCGACATACCACTAAGCTATCAATGCCTTTGCTATCGTGATGTTATGAATCATATTTACTATAACAATCTATATAAAGATGAATTCAATTTTTTTTAAAGTTTTAGGTATAAAGACTTGCATATTACCTATTTACATAGTTACATGCACATTTCTCAGAAGAGTTTAAATCATAATTTGTTTTTTTTTTTTAATCAGACGCAGTTTTCGTCATACAGGTACTACTTATGCTTTACAAAAAAATTGTTATCCATTAAATTCTTGGCTTATGTGAATGTATTTGACTTATTTACATTTCTAAAGAAGTTACTTCGATAAAGAACAATCACCCAGAAAAAAAAAAACAACATATCGGGAAACATACGAACATAGAGTACAAATTACTTTGTAAACTGTAATAAAAAACAAAATACATAATGCATGGCACCCATAATAACCACATGTTTCCCCATACCCGTCTTTTTTGCGTGTGGTTAGAGGCAAATGGGTATTGGCTTTCAATACTCATAAAACGTGGGGATCGTCATACGTTTTTGATTATGATAATATAATAATATACCATGATGTATGGTAATAGCATGTTATAGCTGGCTCATATTAAGGCGGACCGCATCGCAACATATTGCAAAAACATTCCTACATAAATTTCGTAGATTTTATATGAAGATTCGAGTAAAACAGGCAGGCAGCATTGTCTTTTAATCGGTTGGCTCGCTAATTAGCAGACACAATAGATTTTTATTGTTATGAAGTACGTATTTGTACGTGGCTGAGCCAAAGGGTTGTGCTTTGACGCAGTTTTGCAAAACAGCCTGATGGGGCTGAAATTTGTTATTTGCGGCTGTTGTGTGTGCTAATAATGATTATGGTATAGATTTATTATCTATTCTATTCTTGTTTTATTATCTGTATGTGTTTGAAGTTATAAGCACGTTAAGCCGTCGCTCCTGGTTGTCAAATTAAGATCTATGACAGCCGTTACGGGTAGTCAGAGGCCTAAAAGTCTGACAACCAGTCATACCACAAGATATCGTGTTACCCGGTAATTGGGTTGTGGAGGTCTGATAGGCAGTCGCTCCATGTAAAATACTGGTATTAAGCTGCATCCGGTTTGACTGGAAGCCGACCCCAATGTTATTGGGAAAAGGCTGTTAGATTGATTGATCTGTTTAAAATTATAATTTTTTGTGGGAAATAAAGCACATGCATGCGTTAATGGTTTGTTTTATTATTTTGTTCTTATATTTAATTGCAGCATGTTTTGTTATTAGTTGTAAGTTTACGTTGAAACACATCCACACTATCTATACTAATATTATAAATGCGAAAGTAACTCTGTTTGTCTGTTACCTTTTCACGCTCAAACAGCTGAACGGATCGTAATGAAATTTGGCAAGGAGATACATTGTATCTTGGGGAAGTACATAGGCTAACTTTAGTCGCGCAGACGAAGTCGCGGGCACCAGCTAGTTTTAAATAAACAATTCTCAGTACAGATTCATTGTACCAAAAACCTAGTCATTAATTAGTTAATTTGGGTGAATTAACTTGTGTTCCTCACTGTACCATTACCTTAGGTCCTTCGACCATTAGTAATTTAACAATTAACAATGGTTTGTCTCCTATCAACCACACTAATTGGTATATCGAGTTGTTTTCTGAGCAAATAATATGTCCGTGTTAGTGATAATACAAATATTATTCGTGAACTCATGCTTGGAAATTCTGTTTCCGTGTTATTTTAGGTCACCATATCGCAAAGTTCGGGTTCCTATCTTACGGCATGATCGTGAAATTACAATTTAATATAATAGCTTTAAACACGTTGTAGATCTATATCTATACCTATACTAGTGCTTTATTTAAAGAGAAAATGATAATAATGTGTAATCATGTAGATAAAATTACTTTACAATTTCTACGGTTATTTAATAGGCGTTTCACTTCTAAACAAACTATCGGATTTTTCAGAATAAACCCCGAACGGCTCTAAGAATCAGATGTTGGCATAAAAAAAAGTTATAAGTATAAGTGAAAGAAGTTAAAGAGTCTGTTTCAAAAAATGAATCAACGCCACAAGTATATATACGTTAAACTAAATAAAACCTGTGAATGTTTTTGCATGCGATGGTTATGTACGGGTCGTTTTTTGTCCAGCGCAGTAGATACACGGGCGCATTTGTTGATCTTCTAAAATTATAATAATCGTCAGCGTTATATTTACCTCTCTAAATATGACACGGGTACAGATCAACAGTTTGTATGTTAAATGTAAATTTATTTATTTATTTTTGACTTTAAATAGAACAGTTATAAAATAATACCATTTACACTACATAAAGTCAATCATACAATAAAAAAAAAAACAAATAACACAGTTATACATTTAAAAGAGAACACATATATTGTTAAAACACATTAAAATAAATTTGAATGGAGAGCACTTTCATACATTCACGCATTCTTCTCACAAAATTTCAAACGTTCCGTTAAAATCGTCTTCCAGGCATCCGCTAATAAGTCAAAGTTTGCGTTCAAATCCAAGAGAACGTTAAGCGCTGTCAATATCTTAATAAGAGACTTGGAGTGCGCAAAAGTACGGCATGAAGGGACTGATAATAATGTACCTATGCGACTTGCTGCAATGGTAATCAATCTTCCTTTTTACGAATTTGCAGCTAACGAGCATTTGGACACATGTCCGCCGTACTTCCAAGGAATTTAACCTAAGCAACCCTAAAGGAATTCCGTAGGATATCATATAGTTGTTTATAAAGGGTCCTAAGATTTTTTTTGATACTTTTTCTAGTACCAATATAAATATTTTTTAGTACTACTGACTAGTGCAGTAAATAGAAGTTTAATTGCATGAGTACTACGGAAATCACGGCAATTCCTAAACACAAAGTCCAGGCGCCTGTAAGAGTCTTTAGCTATTGATGATAAGTGAGTGTGAAAAGTAAGCTTATGATCAAAATAATGCAACACCCAAGTCCTTCATGGAATCTCTTCTAACAACAGTGCTATTGTTTAGATGATAGTTGAATTTTATAGGGTGTCGTATTAGACTAAAACTCATCTCATAGCACTTCTAGGTGTTGAACGCCATCTTGTTGTCTAAACTCCATCGATGCACTTCATTCACATCAGATTGCAATGTTAAACAATCAGCCTGAGACCTTATTTCATAGTATAGCTTTAGGTCATCCGCGTATAAGAGCCATTCAGCATTTTTGCCGAATGTAGGGAGATCGTTGATCATCAATATGAAAAGAAGTGCTCTTAGCAGGGACCCCACACTGATGCTTAAACGTGTGTGATAGGTTTGTGACTCGTAAAGTCCCAGCCTAACAAACTGCTGCCGATTCCGCAAGTAATCAGCAAGAAGCCGTAGACGACTCGGAGCAAAGCTGGTTGTACTTAGCTTTGATTGTAGAATGTCATTGTTGACATTATTAATGTAAAGAGAAGGTATATGCACTGCACTGGAGTTTTATCCAGATGATGATGATGTAAATTACTTCATCTTGAATGCGCACTGACAATTCTTGGATACATACACTTTTTTGAGCAAATAAAATATTATCTTATCTGTCTAATTTTCTTATCTTTCTCATTTTATCTTACTAAAACTGAAGAATAAAACAAAATTAAAAACTAAGTGTACCTAATTTTGCGTTGGCACCAAACAAAAGAATCGACGAATATAATTAATTAAAGAAATTATCAAATGCAAAATGCAGCTATGGCTACGTATTGGTTCATATTTATGAAATTGTTCTGAGTGACAAAAACACCTTAAAATACCTTATATATTATTAACATAATAATCTTTACTGCTTACCGTATTTATCACGTGCAGTGGTGTCCAACACACGAAGAACTCTAGTATAATCACGAACAGCATCCTTATTACCTGGAAACAAAAAACAACTAAAACATCTGAAATATACATAATTTTTTAAGGTAAGTTTACTTATTGCCTCGTTGGTCTAGTGGTCCCGAGATAGGCTGCCGTGGTGACCGATAATTCGGTCGGGAGTATACGATAACGTTTAAAAAAGAAATTAAACGCTAATGCCTATACTTAAGTTGCCGAATTTAGAACAAATAATTGGATTTTTGTATCCAAGTTATTACAATTCATTAAGAATACCATCAGTATTATTTCATTGTTTTTATTATCTCACAATGTTAGTTACACTATGTTTTGATTGTAGACAATGGAGTGTGGTTAGAGGATTGAATATGAACTGCCGATCCATTTATTTTTAACTGTTATGTTATTATGGACTGAATAATAGCTTTCCGGATTAATGTAATGTAAGCCATAGGGAGTTTCCGATCGATTTGCTGTCATATTAGTTTTCACTACTTACGGCTCAGAAAATTGTAGACCAAACGTATTGTCGGGATAACAAAACATTTTCTTAAAAATATGATGTGATAATATACAATATTTTTCCCTTCTAACTAACTCCTCTGGCTCAGCGACCCAAAATGAGTTCTCCGAAACGAGAATTATCCACTTGGCATGATCTTGCGCAGATCAGCCTGCACCATATCACACCAGCGGTATCTGGATTGACCCAGATATGCTCTCTTGACTCCTTATTCCTCCCCCATACGTTCGACATGTCCGAGCCAGCGCAGTCGATGTGATTTGATCGCGCCAATTATATTGGGCTCGTCCATGAGTTTTTCGATTTCGGCATTTTTTCGGACTTTCCAACTACCATCCTGTCTTTATGTTGGACCTAAGATCTTACGGAGAACTTTTCTTTCTGGACCAATAGTTTGTTTTCCTCCTTGAGTGTTAGTGTCCAAGCCTCACAGCCTTACATAATATAGGTCTGATTACGGTTTTGTAGATACGAAGTTTTGATTTTCTACTAAGATACTTGGACACCACCACCTTGTGAAGGGCTGCACTGCATCGCAAGGTGTATTGGAGGCGAATTTGAATTTGGTTCCTACGACCGATTACATTTTATATGAGATTATATGTCTGTGAACGCACTCACAATACAGGAAGAAATTCTTAGAGTGGGGCAACGTTTTAAAAAAAGAAACAATGTTTTAAATATCACATTAAATGTACCCGGGATTTCACTTCTAGACATCGTATAAACTTTATACCGGTCGTTTTAAACTTTAAAGAGACCCAAAGCCCTAGCTGTTCCTGGTGACCTTGATTTTCTTTTTTAATACTGATTACAGAAGCGTACTGCTTCATTTACTAGATACCTATACCATACCATATCTACTGAGAGGTTTCGATTCCCGGGCAAGGAAAAGTATTATTGCGTTTTACTGTAAGGAAATACTCAGTATAGATAAATCTTTGAAAAGCATTAATGCATGCATAGAGAACTCTAACGTTATGATTTTTTGTGGAAAGAAAATTATGGTCATGAGCAGGATTCGAACCTGCGCCTGCTGGATAAATATTGCAGGCGCTCTGACTACTAAGCCATCTCGACCTCTGCTCACTACCACAAATTCGTCTTTCACATTTTAATACGTGTTTTGGCGACGTCATTGCCATCAAAAAACTAATATTCAGTAGGCTGGAGTTTCGTGCCGTGTTCAGATAAAGATGAAAATAGATCCCCCCACCAAATAGGTACACAAAAAGGTGCGAAATAAAAATAAACACATGGCAGGTGTGCTTTTTACACGACTGCCCGAATAAAGGAGTGTTATGTGTTTAGGGTTCATGTATGTATGTATGTATGATTCGTGAGTTTCTTTATTCCACCGTAACTTCTAAATGCCTGAACCGATTTAGATGGAATAGTATCGTTAGAATTCTTACATTTTCCCGGGTAATATAAGCAAAAAATATATGGCAGCTGTGATAAACAAAAAAGTTAAATATAGTAAAATATAACAATATTGTACAATATAAGTTATTCGTTAAAAAATACTTAACACAACATAACATTACATAACAAAAAATTCTAATATAAATAAAACAACATTGTAAACAATCGAAATAAAATACACAGTTGTTAAAAATTTGCTCTTTGCTTTGGTTTGCCATATACCTATCATTAGTTCCCAGAAATGGATCCCTATTTCAATAATTATCAATATCAGCTGTTGTAATAATAGTGTTTTTATTTTTTCAAAATCATCGAGTTCGATTCTTGGCTACGAATTTTGTTTTTTCAAAAATCCAATGACGCAGTTTCAGTTTTCATCAAAATCGGGCCCGAGACTCCTTTGACGGGTTTTCCACTATTCCTAATAGATCCGGTCGACGCCCACTTAAGAATTTCACTCTGTGTATATGTCGTAGATGGATTGTAGAATCAGCTGTTTTACAAAACTCCTAGCTGATTTACAAAACAGTGCTGTTATGTGAAACAGCTGAATGACGTTTAGTGGTTTTACATAATTACTGATCTATAACACGCAGAATTTTATAAACGTTTTGCTTTTATCAATGCAGCGCTTGACCCGCTCGATCAGATGTTATGTAAAACAGCGTGAAATGAAAAATCAAATTGTAGATATAGGTTCAAATTTTTTTTTGCTCATGGCTCTTCGTGTCTTATCAACGATAATTTAGCTTTATTATACTTAGTAAATAAGTAGCAAAAAAAAAATTAGAGGCATCGTTTTTATTTCCAAAGAATTTTTGGTTGTGGCTTAAGCATATATCTTTATATATTTAACCCCTTCCGGGAAAGTAATTTAATCAATCAGGAACTTATAAAAAGCCATAGCATCATAACAAAGTTAAGGTGGATTATCTCAAAAGTATAATTCTATTGAAAGTCCCCATTTAATTATATTTGTCGTTCAATAGCTGAAAATGTGGCCGTCCGAAAATTGTAAGAAACTAATTGAATGTCAAGTTGCCAAGCAAACACTTTTTGGATCATTTCTGTGAGAAAGGTTTTCTAATATTTTTGGGACATTAATAAATTAACATTCAACAAATAGTATCGATCGACTTTAGAAGTTACAAAATTAATTTTATCACTTTTTTTTAGGTTTTTATCCACATGGATTCAACACATCGGAATTGTATCTACTCGCAAGTTGAGTCGCAAGTGTGTCAAAAAACGGAACAAGTCTTAAAAAACCGTTTATTTGTCCATTTATCTATGTAGATACTGGAATTGGTATTAATTGAGAATATCAGATTTCGTCAGTTTTGGCAAATAACTAATTGATATTATTCTGGTTACGCAAGGTGACGCTTACAATCTATAATTTTGATATAGGGAAATGATTTATAAAATTTAATTTAATTAGAATAGGTAAAGGCTATAAAACCTATATACGATTTACACCAAATCAGTTCACGGTATGGATTATTTTTAAACCTATTTGTACCTTATACTCCATTTAAACATTAGATATAAGATAAAAAAGGTTATTTTCAAGGCATATTTTGTAAATTAAATTAAATTAAATTAAAAGTATTTTTATCGTTTCTCAAACATTAAATTCATACAGAATTGAGATAGTCCCAGTAAGTTAATTAATACTCGTGTTGGGACTACTGAAAATACCGTGACCGTAAATACAATAAACTTAATACAGTTACTACTAATACTAATTTATTATAATTGATTGATACCAGCTGTGATTTATATACCTACCAGCTGTGACACGTGATTATAATCCTTTTAACTAATTATCATTTCATTTAGATATATTATTACGCTACTATTTAAAATTCCAGTGTCAAAACCATAAAGAAGTATGGTGGACATTGGACAATATCACGAACGTTTTTAATTTCACTATAATTCTACTGTTAGCAGGGTTTTTTTAAATATAGATAAATATTTTAAACGCAATAACGCATGCGTGGTGAACTCTAAAGTTATACATTATTAGAGTCTCTAGAGACTTTATCCGGGAGACGGAGCTTCGAATCCTGCTCACAAATGTCCGTATTATTATTCTTTGTACAAAAATTTATAACTTTTGGGTTTTTAAATTTGGACGGTTTATAATGTCTTTGTCAAATTGGGTGATAAACAATAAATAACTTGTGCCGTAATATTTTACGTTCCTGCTTCTATGAGCATCTATTTTCTAATGCTTTCATAAATTGCGTCTTAGTTCATATGAGAACATTTCAAGTCATGAAATTCTACATATAAATCCCATATATAAGTTAACCTTCAAGTTACTAGGCTTGCATACTATATTACATTATAAATCACAACACCGTTGCTAAACTCTTCGGGTATTACAACCGTGGTGTTATGGTTAACCAGCTGTCAATTATTCTAGACGGGAAAAAAGGTGTGCAATTTCGTTCAACAGCAAAAAAATTATCCTCGTTTTTTTCATCACTACCATCTTGGATAGTTTTTGCGACACATCGCTTCCCGCCACGAAAAGTACTTATATGAGATAAAGTGTCAATTCCCAGATCTCAATTTATATTTCTTGCCAATATCAAATCGTTTTTCTTTTTGAAATATTATATTAGCTATATTCGAATTTACTGATTCAGTTTTTTATATCCTGCTTTATTTTTTTGACTATTCTGGTTATGTTGATAGGATTAACCGCGTCTATTATTGGGTTCGTGGTTGCGATTAATCCGGTTAAAATCTGTTTTATTATAATGTGTAGTGATCAAAAATCTTAAATATAACTATGTGATAAAGGTTGAAATACGTATGTAAATTTACAATGTTTTTCTACACAGAATGTTTTCGCTTATAATGGAAAATACCGTTAAACAAACAAGGGTGTCTACATAATGTTTCGGCGGATATTTACCCTCGGTTCACTTCCTATTTGCTTGTTTTGCTTCCTTTGTTTTTCTTTAGCAGGTACTGTGAGTGTATGACGTCATGCGTTTAAAGCGCTTTACAGTGTTATTATTGCTAAGTAACATTTCATGTAATTTGGTAGAACTGTTATCGTGTTCGCAGATTTGTATGTGAGGAACAAGATTTGTGTTGTTTCGGAGTTACAAATTTTAGAGTAAATAATTTTTGAAGCTATTGCTTACTTAAAAAGCACTTATGTAATCATAATATGTTTTCTTATATTCGTTATTGGAAACGGTATAAGCGTGTATAAAAATGGCGACGCTATAATAAAAATCTAACAATTGTTGTGGCAAGAAAAATGCGGTCGAGCGCAGGATTTGAACCTGACCCCGTGAATAGGTTCTACAGTCATTCTCAAATTATACATATGGGGAAAAACAGACAGGCAAAAAATTCCATTCCTTACCGGTGCGCTTTACAAAACTATTAGCGAAACGCTTCCTACGTAATGGTGGAATGTCTACCGTAAAATGGTGTTTTTTTTTTTACACCACTGCCCGTAGAAACGAGTGTTATGTTTTTCGGGTTCATGTATGTATGTAAGTATGTGTTTGTGAGTTTCTTCATTCCACCGTAACTTCTAAATGCCTGAATTGATTTCTTGTATGGGGTATTGTCCCGGGTAACATAGGTTAGTAAGATTTTAAAATGGCTTGCTTTTTAATTTTATAATTAATTTCATCTTGTTTAACAAAACGTTGCCCCACAACAGGATTTTTCCTGTATCGTGGGTGCGTTTACAGACATATAATCTCACAAGCACACATACACCCAGACCCGGAAAAATTATCTTTAGATCATACAGATAAAAATATCTGTATGATATGAAAAAATATCTTAATAAATATCTTGTGCTGCGACACGCGGCATAGCAGTCGGTCTGTCGACCACAGCGCCAATCGCGCCGTATTGTTAGAAATACAAGCACATTATCAACTGCCTCGTTGGTCTAGTGGTCCAAAGCGCGACCTCTGAGCAGGAGGTCTCGGGTTCGATTCCGGGGTCGGGAAAAGTGTTATTGAATTTTTCTGTTAGGAAATTCTCATATATAGAATAGTGCCCGGCAAAACAATAGGCTCACCACCTATTACATGGGACTTAATAACAGCATTGGTGAAATGTGGGTGTACAACTGTGTAGGTGTGCAGAGGTGTCTGCGTACCCCTTCGGGGAATACAGGCGTGATGCTATGTTATGTTATCAAAAATACAGATTAAAAACCCACTTACTTTTCTCTTAGCTTCAATGCTCTTATCGATGTGTGTGGATCTGACAACATGTCTGAACTCCAGGTCGACTGTGTGCATACAATACGACTGACTACTATTGTTGTCCATATCCAATCTTTGATCCGAATCGTCCTGTGAACAAAAGATAAATGTTTTAGTACAAGGGGTTGTTCTTGATACAAGAATAGATTGTCCTGTGAAATGTTGATGGGGTTACGAACAACTGAAGGGTGAAATTAAGATCTTTTATCACGGTATATGTTATTTGATAGAGAATGGAAAGTGTTTTACGTTTCAATTAAAGAATGTATGTGATGACTTCCGTGCAATCTTCATACACGTAAAGGTTTCGGATGTAGTTCATTAATTCAAGCTACACCATTATTCAAGATAAATCTTTGAAAAGCATTAACGTATGCTTAGCGAACTCTAAAGTTATTGTATTAAATGGAAAAAGAATACGGTCTGTTTCCATTTAATATAATAAATTTAGAGTTCGCTAAGCATGCGTTAATGCTTTTCCTTTGAAAAGCATTAACGCATGCTTAGCGAACTCTTATTTTAATTTACCTTGAATTGTTAAGGTAATTGCATCTTTACGACATTGTATTAACTGCAAAGTCAGTCGTGTCGGTTCGGTCACCGGACTGAATAGAAAGCAATTACGTCGCCCAAAGACGTGTTAAAATATGGATGAAGAATTCGCGGTGTTGAGCAGAGGTCGAGATGGCATAGTGATCAGAGCGCCTGGAGTATTTATCCGGGAGGCGCAGGTTCGAATCCTGTTTGCGACCGTATTCTTTTTCCATTTAATATAATAACTTTACACCATAATTATATTTTCGTGACCAGTACTTTAAGAAGATAGTCACTTAGAGTGAATTGAACATTATGAAACGTTTCCGACTGCACTACTAAGTGTAGATATTTGGTAGACGTGCTATTGTTTTGTCTCTGATCAATAATCTAGTAATTTCTCTTTCTTATTGAATATTCTCTTAAATAATAGGTTTACAGAATGCTGCCCAAATAGGCTCACGTAAAAATAGTAAACAGCCGTTGTTTTTATATTATTAAGCAGGTCATGTTATTCATATAGATGGTCTTTAATAGACAGATTAATAAAATTATGACTGAGTTTATTTTTAGAAAGACTAAAAAAACTTAGAACTATTTATTTCCTCTAAACAAATTATAATTCTTCAAAACACAAAAACAAAACAAGTAAAGGATTGCTTTAGATGCACAAAAAGACGACACTAAAGGAATTATCGTTGGCCATCATAAAATTAAGCTAAAGATTAAATGTTAAGTTTAAGTAAAAACTTTTTTTTTTTAATGAAAGTGGAATAATGTTATGGTAATATATTATTTCAGTATTTTTTGCAAAAATGGTGTCGAGTGATTTATGGCAACCTCGTTGTTCGAATATGATCGTACTTAGAATATGAAATTGAGTATTTTAGATTTCGGTTCCAAAAAATTACTGTAATTTAGTCATTTTGCCAGAACCGAAATATTTTAAAAGATTAGCTTTATGGTTCACCGAGCATTGATCTGAATTGTGAAGAAAAAAATGAATATATCCTTAAGCTGTTTTTAAAAGACAACACTATCCAGCCTGGGAATCGAACCTACGGCCGTGTGCTCCGCAGTCGCGCTTGAGCCTGCTTAAGCGACGAAGCAGTCAATTAAACACAAACTAAATATTTGTGGAAAAAATATACTGTCATGAAAAAATTTGGACTTGCGCTTCCCAGATAAATATTCTAGCTCAAATAAGCCATCTGGATGTTTTCAAAGATGAGAAATAAGATAACATAATATTTTTATATTTCAAAAAAACGTTACACGGCTATAAGAAAAAAACAATACGACCGTTACTGAAATTTGTGCAGCATGTTGTGGTTATGGCGGCTTCCCTAACGAGCATTTGCGTATTGTCGTTTATTAATGGCGTATTCCTTTAATTTACTATTGATCCATTACCGGATAGTTTGCTTTCGAAACTAATTATACATTCGCAAAATATTGATCTTGAGTTGTTCTTTTGCATAAATGCTTGATACTGGATGAGCGTTTCAGCCTGTTTGTATAGAATATATCCTTTTTGGTACACGCTGTAGTTTTTCGTAATATATATACAGGGCTATTCATAGTATATACAAAACCATAATATTTATCCGGGATGAGCAGATTCGAATCCTGCTCGCCAACGTATTCTTTTTACACAAAAATGCATAACTTTAGAGTTCGCTATGTATGTGTTAATGCTTTTCGAAGATTTATCAGTATCTGAAACTAGTTTGTTGAGAATCAGTAATAGAATCGATTGTAATAATGTTTACACCATATATGTTATATTTTGACCTAAATAATATTTCAAAAATCCTATAAGTTGGACACAGTAGGTACGTGGACCAGCTGATTGAGTACCTAGCGCCATGTTGGCGTAGCTGCAGTGCATTAACCCACACTGGCCTCGCGCTGGCCCCACGCAGACCTCGCGCCATACTGCCTCAGTCGCCCGGAAGCTTGATATCGATGCGAACGAGTTGCTTGAGCCCACGTTCCCATATCGTGTCGTGTGTTAATAGTGCTCATGTAAATAATAATAATGATGCCACTGTGATGAAGGTTTTTTGTTCGGACGTGGCCTCTTGCAGTTAACCCGTAGGGGATTGATCTGCATAATCGGACAATAGCTAAGGCGAGGCAGTTTGATGCCTCCAGTCAGAGCATATTTTTATAAACTACAAACTAAGCAACACAGCACTAAGGGCGTCTCCTGCGGGACACGACCCTCGGCTTAGGGCGTTGGAGAGACTAGCTGGATCATATCAGTTTCCTAAATATTAAGGGATGAGTTTAAAGCTACTGGCTTCACGCGGGCCGGCTTGAGCAAGGATCGGGGCGGACCAGAGATGAAAAGAAAAAAATATATGTAAATAGTGTTGATAGCCATTTTTAAGTACGCTGAGATGCGTGGACTACGAAATCGTTCGTATTGTGTATATAGCTTCTTAACGTTCTTAGCATCAGACAGCCCTATTAACAAAAGCAAAAAAAAAGAGGTGTTTATAGGACAATCGAGGCAGCCGTACCGTAAGCGTATCTACTGCACTGCGCTACGAGTCCGGCCATAGCACATGATATTTTTTGTGTCAGGCATCTCGCAGGTCAACCTAGGAGGTTGTCGGCTGCTTAACCGGACTTTCCTGTGGTTGTCTTAAGAAAATTAAGGCCCCCAGCCAAGGCATTCAATTGACAAACTAAGTGACAACACCCCCTTCAGTGTACGGGCTTCGGCTTAGGGCGTCGCTGGTGAGAGGACAGCAAGGGACTGGCTAGATCAGATTTAGATTATTAATATTTAGGGCCGAATTTAAAGCTGCAGGCTGTGTTGTGGGCTGGCACGAGCAAGGGCCGGGATGGACAATTACGGAAACATCGCGAAGGGTCTCGGCAGCGAAGACGGAATGACGATGATATGTGTTTGTGTACTGTGCTGGATTTACAGCGCAGGAATGAATCAATTGTATCTATTTATTTCGATTCATGCTGACTTTAGACCCACTCACTGCACTACCTTTACTAGTCTTGCGCGGTATGTATTGTATACTTGAATGAGTTTCCGTTTACTGATAGATGCCGTTAATAGTACGTGTGCGGCTAGTTTAAGACTGTAACACATCTATATAGAAGTACTGTAAACAAACATTAAGATTCAGTATATTTCAATTTATTGCAGTGTCATTAATAAGTTTTTTTTTACATTGAAAATGTCGAATTTCGTGCCTACAAAACAGCATATGCGGGAGCTCTTACTCCATTATTATTTTTTAAAGAAAACCGCTGCTGAATGTCATCGTTTACTTGTGGAAACTTATAGTGATAACACTCTATCTGAAAGAACTTGTAGAGAATGATTTCAGCGGTTTAAAGACGGTGACTATAGTGTGAAAGACAAAGACCGCTCTGGCGCCCCAAAAAAATTTGAAGATGAAGAGTTAGAAATATTATTGAGTGAAGATTCACATCAGACACTTAAGGAATTGTCAACATCATTAAATGTTGATGAATCAACTATTAGTAAACGTTTAAAAGCAATAGGATTTATTCGTAAGCAAGACTACTGGGTGCCACATGTGTTGACAGATAGAGACACTGAAAGACGGTTAACTATTTGCAAATTACTGCTTCAAAGACAGAAGAGGAAGTCGTTTTTACATCGGATTGTCACCGGTGATGAAAAATGGATTTACTACGATAATCCAAAAAGAAAGAAATCGTGGGTAAAGACTGGTCAACCATCAACATCGATAGCAAAACGGAATATGTATGGGAGTAAGGTTATGTTGAGTATTTGGTGGGATCAAAAAAACCAAATGAAACCATCACTGCTGATCGATATCGAGAACAAATAGTCCATCTGAGTCGGGAATTGAAGAAAATACGCCCAGAATATGCCAAAAGGCATGACAAAATCGTTTTTCAACATGACAATGCTCGACCACAAATTGCAAAATCGGTCAAAGAAGCTTTAGAAGTACTTGGATGGGATGTGTTACCCCACCCGCCATATTCACCAGACCTAGCGCCGCCGGACTATTATTTATTCATAATGAAGAACAAGTGAGGGTTGATGAAAAATCCCTCACTAAATTAAGATGATGTTCTGTCGCTGCCAGTCTGCCCGTGACCACGGCCGGTGCAATTCGGTCGAAACGTCAGAAACAAAAAGGTATTATAAAAACCTTTTATACAAAATATCGCGATCTAGACTAGATTCATATATTTCTAAAACGGATAATTATGAAAATCAAACAAAACAAAACATATTTAGTAGGCACGATATCCCTCCTCCTTAAACGCCAAACGTGAACTTATAACGATAAGCGAAAACTTTTTTCTTTGCCTACAAACTTAGTAATTAGACATTCACGAATCTCCTTAATTCATTTGTTCCGTGTCTGAAACTACGCAGTGAAATACAACCAATCATTAAAAGTTTCTCAGCTAATGTTTATATACCTTTATTACTAACATAACATAGCATCACGCTTGTATTCCCCGAAAGGGTAGGCAGAGGTGTACACAGTTCACCCAAACTTCACCAATGATGTTATTAAGTCCCATGTGGTGAGGCTATCGCCATCAACCGGGGCACAATTCCATACTCCGGACTACTACTGAGAATTTCCTAACAGAAAAACTCAATAACACTTTGCCTGACCCGGGAATCGAACCCGAGGCCTCCTGCTCAGCAGTCGCTCTTGGGACCACTTAACCAATTAGGCAGTTGGTTGTTTATTAGTGCCACCGGAAAATTGTTGCTTATATAATATTATTATCCATACTACCCTTTACGGAAAATAGGCGTGATGCCATTCTCCTATTTGTAATCAAATAGGAACGCCATAAAGCCAATAGAGAATACGCATGCGATTCAAATTTAGGTCAAAAAAATTTATTCGTAATATTTATTGCTCTAGAACCTATTCATTTCTTTTATAATTAATCGTGTTTTAACTATTAAATATTAAAGTTGAACAGTGAGAATCATGCGAAGGAAATTTAAAATGTCAAAACGCACCCTATTGGTTGGAGTGAAACGTGACGTTATTCTGCGCGATGACAATATCTCGAGTATGTTATTACTGGGTGTTTATCATGCTTTGTGGTTCTTTTTGAGTTATAACGTTATTATATAAAAAACCCCTCAATAAAATGTATAATTCGTTATTTAAACACTCCTTTCTATACAAGATATCTTTTAACATGTGTAATCTGATGTCAGAGAAAGCGCGCCGAGTTGGCGGCGTTTCAATCGCCCGAAAGTGATTGCATAATTTTAATACTCAATAATCATATGTTTACAATGTTATATTTTTCACGGTGATGTACCAATGTCTACAATCTAATAAAATAAAAGTACATGCATAATTATATCCTATTAAACTGACATGGAAAAGATAACAAAATAGGTTTAATGCACATTGGGATTAATTTCAAACGATTACCTATTCCAATCGAATTCAAATTACAAATCAATACCTAACAGCAATACAATAATAATTATTTCAATTTTGAAACAAGTTAGCAAGTTGTCGTATTATTTATCCCGATGTCTTGACATATTTCCAACGTCAATAGAGCAGATTTATTTTCAAGAGTAGATATCCCTACAGCACTGTGTAAAAAGTAATGTAAAATCATAAAAAGATAACATTGAAACAAAGCCACTTTGTTTCAAACAAGTTTCACTTGGTCTTCTCGCAATACGCCAAACATTGCAACAACCTTCCATTCATCAGCAAATAAATCCAGCTCAGGATTGGTTGTCAGGCAAGTATTGAGGGCTTTCAGCTTTCGCAATCTGGGTGACATACTTCGTGCAACCGTGTGAAAATGCCGCTCTACAGCTCTGTTTTGCTATGTAGCTATGTTAAAATGAGACTTTTGCTTCAAATGCAATCTAGATTTTGTAAAATTTAGGTTTTTTCTCATCAACTGCCTTATTAGTCTAGTGGCCGCATGGGCGACTACCGTGAGGCCCTGGCTTCAATTCCTGGGCCGGGTCGGTTAATTGGTTTATTGGTAAGGAAATTTTCAGTAGCCGCCCGGAGTTTGAAATTGTGCCTTGTTGATTGCAAAAGGCTCGCCACCTATTTTATGTGGCTAAAGAACACCATTGGTGAAATGTGTGTGTTCAACTATGTACACCTCTGCCTACCCCCTCGGGGATTACAGACGTAATGCTATGTGAATATTACAGATAAATCTTAGAACACATTAGGTAACGCATGCTTACTGAACTTTAAAGTTATGGAGTATTTATCCAGGATTACTGATGCATTTATACGGGTGGCGTAGGTTTGAATCCTGCTCACGATCGTATTCAGTAGTTTTATTTTTTCATATAATATTTTTTACACTTTAACAAAAGCCTGTATTATCTCAGTAACACAGTTCTGAGTTTTACTGCGTCAAAGGGCTGGTAAAATATATTTTTGTTACTGTGGGATAAAGATACCACGAAGTTTATTAATCGTAAATCACGGTTATCATGAAACAATTCAACGTAATTACATGGTAACAACATTTTGCTAAAGTAAAAAATAACAGTACGCTAGTGTTTTGAACAATGTCTTTTTTATAATTCCTAGTAAACCGGCCTATGCCGGCCGCATCTTCTTTCTGTCCATTTATCTGTTTGCCCAGGGGCAGATCTATATAAAGGCTTTTTGGGCTACAGCCCAGGGCCCCGCGGATATTAAAGGCCCCCATTAAAGACCATGAAGAATATTATTAATTAACTGTGTGGTTTTTAGTCGGTGTGAGTTCGGCTCAACGTATATGATGGGTTTCCCACACATAAAAAGGCAGGCCCCCAAGTAGTATTAGCCCAGGGCCTCAAAAACTCACGGTCCGCCCCTGTGTTTGCCACAGAACTGTACCTGGGTAACCATTTGAAATGTTTATAGAAAACGTGGTTTTTTAGCTTCTATTTAGTTTTACTGCCTCGTTGGTGTGTCCCAAGCGCGACTGCTGAGTGTCTCGGGTTCGATGCCCGGGTCGGACAAAGTGCTATTGAGTTTTTCTATTAGAAAATTCTCAGTATCAGTTTGGAGTTTGTAATTGTACCCGGTATATGGCAATAGGCTCACCACCTATTACATGGGACTTAATAACAGCATTGGTGAAATGTGGGTGTACAACTGTGTACACCTCTGCTTACCCCATCGGGGAATACAGGTGTGATGCTATGTTATGTTATGTTATAGCCTCTATACAAACAAAAAAGACACCTCAAGTTAAAAAGGAAACTCGAAAAACGCATATCATAACTTTAATTATTAAACGGTAATACATGAAATTAAAAAAAAAACATTGTAGTGCATCCATACTAATATTATAAATGCGAAAATAACTGTTAATTTGTTTGTTTGTTACCTTCTCACGACTAAACTGAACGGATCGTAATGAAATTTGGCAAGGAGATAGATTGTATCTTGGGCCTAGACATAAGCTACCTTTAGTCTCGCAGACGAAGTCGCGGGCACCAAATAGTAGTCTTTAAAGAACCTTTATTTAATGAACCTTTTATTAAAGGTACCAATTTATTAGATAACTTATTTTTAAGATAATCTTACATAACCATGTGTAAGTGCTACTAAAGAATACGGTCGTGAACAGGATTCGAACCTGCGCCTCCCGGATAAATACTCCAGGCGCTCTGACCACTAAGCCATCTCGACCTCTAAAAGAAAAGAATTTATAAGTATATAATAATAAAAGTATTTATCCGGGAGGCGCAGGTTCGAATCCTGATCGCGACCGTATTCTTTTTCCATTTAATATTGTAACTTTAGAGTTTGCTAAGCATGCGTTAATGCTTTTCAAAGATTTATCTTGAATCATGTGTAAGTGATCATTATTAATTTAAAATTCTACTTATAAATTTTTATTTTTGTAACTTTTACCGTTACAGGAGTAGCAAAGTTCGTCTTGCTGGTATTATGGTAATCAGTACAAATAAATAAAATTGGTTTGTAACGCCAAATAATAGTTATTTTTTTAAGCTCGTACAGTTATTTGCACGACACCTATGCCTAAACA
This sequence comes from Xylocampa areola, assembly GCA_935421205.1. NCBI lineage: Eukaryota > Metazoa > Arthropoda > Insecta > Lepidoptera > Noctuidae > Xylocampa > Xylocampa areola. Next base: position 18,664,408 of record OW285204.1, read on the forward strand.
TCTGTTTTTTTTTACTTTCTGTTTGTTTATTGCGGCAAATTTTCTAAACGGCTGGATCGATTCTGATAAGATCTTGTTGTAGCTGACCTTAGAAGGAGTTACTTAGGCTATTTATAATTTAATTACACGCGGGTGAAACCGCGGCGCACAGCTATTTTACGAATAATTTGTCATTTTCATTTAAGTCTTGGCTTAACTGAATGCATTTGACGTATACACTGACCCCTTAAAAGGAAGTTATGTACATCAAATAGGCTCTTATCAACGGGCATAAATACTGAATGCAGAGTACCTACGTATAAAAGGCTTCATGTGTACTGAAACTACCATTACTTGCGATCTGTAGACATTATATTCCTATTACTCGTCGTGCTCAGAAACTTAAACCTAGTCTACAATGTGTTGCCCGATCGTTCGCTTTAATATCATGTCGACGCAATTACATTTGAGAGGAGCCTCGTGATAGCAATATCCTGTTATTAGTTCGAGAGCGTATATCCCATCCTTATAACTCGATAGATTTATTTATATGTTTTATTATTCGTTTAGATGGGACCAGCGTACCTATTGGCTATACCGGTTACCATCGAATTTATATAAAATTTTCTCATTCACGTGCATTTTCCGGGATTGCCCGACTAGTTTCGGACTCGAACGGAGTCCTTAGTCATGAGCTGAGCCCGCGGCGATGTCATGAGTCAAACTGGAGCTGCATCGCCCAGTGCCGGAAGTACATCAAATTGATAGTCACTTTGTGGTACAATGCGTCGTATATTACAGCTGTCTATGATGAGCAAAAATATTAAAAGCGTACGGCGCAATGTACTACAAAGTGACTATCAATACGTTAGTAACCAAGTTAGCTAACAGGCAGGAAGATAGTGCCTTACATAATATAAGTCACAACAATTGTTCAGACTTAAATGCAGTGAAAAAATAATAATTATATCAGTACAGTTACTGTCTCATTGGTTTGATGCTGCAAGCATGACTGCTGAGCGTGTTCTATTGAATTTTTCTGTTAAAAAATTCTCAGTAGCAGCCCGGAGTTAGGAAGTTGGTGGTGTGACCGTACTTCGGAGACGTAAAGCTTTCGATCCTGCGCCTGATCTCTCTCCGATCGTGTCAGATTGCCGTCCCATCGGACTATGAGAGTGACGGAAGAGGGAGTGCACCTGTGTTTACGCGTATACTTGTGCACTATAATATCTCCTGCGTACTTGGCTAATCTCCGTAGCGATAGACCGCCGTGATCGAAAATTCGGTCGGGAGTATATACTCCAGCCAAAATATATTTTAAATTACTACAAACTAAGCAACAGCGCTAAGGGCGGTCCCTGCAAAACACGAGCCTTGACATAGGGTGTTGCAGGGGGAAAACTAGGGAGTAACTGGATCAGATTAATTTCCTTATTATTTAAGGGACAATAATGTAGACGATCGCAGCGATCGCAAGACATTTGCTGTTAGTTATTGAAGACTTCCTTAGTCTATCTCCGAAGATTTTCATCAGTTCCTCATATATGAGATATAATAATATAGGTATCTACTAAGCCTTCCCTGAAAAATATGTATTAAAATAACGAAAACCCCATCCAAATCGGATTAGTAGTTTTTTAGGCAATCGTGGCCTTACAAACATACATATATACATACATGTCCAAAACAGAACCTCCTTTTTTCAAGTCGGTTAAAATGTGGTTTTACAACAATGTATACCTCTGGCTACCCATTCGGGCAATACAGGAGTGACGCCATGTTATGTTAATAAAAAAAATAACAGCATTGGCGAAATGTGGGTCTGCCTACCCCTACGGGGAATACTTTTATTGATTTGATATGATAGCAGGATTTGAATTGGCGCCCCCGGATGCTTCAGGCACTCTGGAGACAAGGGTTCAAATGCTGACACCATATTAATTTTAGCACAAAAATTTGTAACTGTAGAGTACGTGTTTATTTCTAACTCACCTTTTGTGGTTTCTTCGGATACCATTTCTTGCAGCATAACTCGGATGAATTGCTTTTTATGATCGGTGTTGACGGTATTAGATGGTTACTCTTACAGCTGGCCTGTCCGGTCACTGTGGACAAAAGACGAACCGAATCAGAAAGAAAATTCTAATCAATTCATTTATTCATTTGCGAATGCGGGTACAAAAAAGTTTTTACAAATTATAATAGTACATTATATCCTACCACACGGCATGCAAACTACGACAATGATATAAAATAAATGTAAGACTAACTGATTATATTAATCGTAACTCTTACCTATTGGTAGTAGATTAATGATTAATTTTTCCAAAGTTTTATCATCAAGACAAATAAATAAAATTGAAGTGTTTGTTTGTATGGTCGCACAGATATTTGGACGAGTCCTATCCCTCAAAATCAGTTTCAAAATTATTGTCGGTCTGTTTGTTTGTTCCGGATAATCTTCGAAACGGCTGGACCGATTCTGATAAGATTTTACTGGCAAGTAGCTGACTATATAATGAGTAACTTAGACTAAATATAATAAAATTACACGCGGGTGAAACCGCTGGGCCAAGCTAGTAGTAATTAATAATAGTATTGGGTTGTGCTTTGTTTAGTGGTAGCAAACTGCTGAGCGTTAGGTCCTCGGTTCGATACCCAGGTCGGGCAGTATTACTGGATTTTACACGGGGGTAGGCAGAAACTATGGAACACAATCTGCTTCGATCCTTCCATACTCTTTAGGGTGATCCTGGTGGTTCTTTTTAGTATCAGCTCTGAGTTTGAAATTGTGCCCGGGTAATGGCAATAGGCCTTTAATATGGAACTTAATAACCGTACCCGTCAAATATGTCTGTTAGGCTTGCCAACTATCATCATCATCATCCCCCTGCCCTTATCCCAATCTATATGGGGTCGGCGCAGCATATACCTATCTGGCATGCTGCTAAAGTTTTGGCTATGTTTTATGACCGGCCGACCGCCTGACGTCAACCCGCTTTGTGAATGCTGTTGTTGGTGGTAACCGCCACCGATACGGTCTTTTTCTGTCTAGCTATGTCATACCAAATGTTATCCATGCGCCAGATTGTGATGTTATCCTTCTATCACACTCCACTAACCGGGCTTGCCAACTATATGAGACACAGCAAATTACACACCTGTCGTACCTTTCGGGAAAGTAACCGTTACGCAATAACATTATTGTTCCGATATTTGTGTCAGATAGAGGTTTCCGCTGAACGCTGTAATAGAGACTGATTTGGAAGACAAAAGTCTACTACATGTCATAAATATTTATAAGACTCCTTACTCTAGACCATTGCCCGTTTAGATATTACTAACTAGCTACAACTGGAGTCCTGTAATTGGCCCATAATGCTGAATAAACAATTTATTAAAGAAAATTCCCTTACAACTTTGCGTGAGTAAAATGAATATACAGGTATAAATAAATAATATATAAAACAATAAGTAAAACGAGCGAACTGCCCTCGTTATCCTTTTCGTGTTTAAGTTTTCAGATTTGTACTCGAACCGACAAGTCCGACCTATCCTTCGAAATGTGGTTCTTCTAAAGCTCAGAATGCGTCATGGATTTACGTCATTTCCAAAACGCGGTGTGTTCGAATAACATGATTGTCGTGAAACGAATTTCGCGTTGTGGATGTTTTTAAAAAATTATCACTACGCGTTGTGAGCTATTGTTCGTTTTCGTTCTGAGACTTTAGTAAGGACAGTCAGGATTATTCTCAACCTAGGCAACAACTTATAATATACATAATAAACAATACCTATGAATAATTCCATCGAAATTTTCCGTAACCACGGATCCGTATTCCGTATTTCATATCTAATGCAAGAATCTTCATTATCCCCAAAATAATTACATTAATAAGCATAATTACAGTATTAAAAAACCAAAGAATAAATGGTTTTAGAGGTAAATATAGGCAAAAAGGATTCTAAAAAATTACCTAGTTTTTTTAACAATAAAGTATAAAATGCTGCAATCACAGCGAATGACGTCAAGCCTCAGTCAAATGTCAATCATCGCCGTACATTATGGCTTCAATTTATGTCAAATATGCTGAGGCATGACGTCAAAATGGCGCCATGACACCCAGCAGCGTTTTTAAATTAAATTGGATAGATTAGAATGTAAAAATTTGCGTTGAAACTTAGTTTATTGCTGAAATAATTTGTTTTTGGATATAGTAGACGTGTACCTACAATATCAAAGGAGATTTCAAAATATGTCATCATGCCTATTCAAACTTAAAAAGAACACCCACAATTTGTTACGACCTTTACAGGAAAATTCATTTCAAAGACTACCATCCGAACATGTGTGTGTCACAAAAACACTTTGCCCGACCTGGGAACCGAACACAGGACCTCACGCTCAACAGCCGCGCTGGCGACCGCTAGGCCAACAAGGCAGTCATTTCACATAATAACGTACACAAAAGCTGAATTTAATAAAACTTATTCTATTGTTTGGTGTGCCATGATAGACGTCATGTCACGATTCTCTTTATGTTCATAACAAAGCGAATCATGTAATATTTGCAGTATCAAGTCCTTTCCGAACAAATATTACATTACAATCTTTATTTGCTTATCCAATAACCTTTCATGTATGCAAATATTCCGTACGTGTTACTCAGAGGTAAATATTTAAACATGTATTTATTATTATGATATACGTCGTGGTGTCAAAGTGGTTATGGGCCCTTTGAGGCGCAGGTTATGGATTTAAATCTGGCTTGTAGCAATGTGACATTTTCAATGTCATATGCATATTTGTTTTTTTCATAGCTCACTCTCTATCGTTGCCTCTTTTCTTGGTTGGTTTACATATAAGTCTTCACAGACACACGGTGAAGGAAAACATCGTGAGGAAACCTGGATTTAATGGTCTGAAATCGCCAACCCGCAGTGAGCTAGCGTGGTGATCGATGCTCGTGCCTTCTCCGTATGAGAAGAGGCATTTGCCCTACAGTGGGGTAGTTATGGTTTGGTTACGTTCCTGATATGTTGGAGATTGGCGTTTTTGATGCGGCAACACTGAGCTGTGACACAGGAGCCCAGTGGAGGGACCTTCCTTTTGTTACGAGTTGTGGTGGACAGATTTTTGAGTTACTAACGTAGCTTGCTCTGTTATTTTATCAAAATCTACCCTAATATATTTATAATAAGTTAATATCTCATAGTGGCCTAGTGTTTACAGATCCATATTTTGATCAGGCGGTGTTCAAATCTAGTTTGTACAAGTATAACATATTCAAAAAAAAAGCCACAGGGTCTTAGACATTATGGGAAATAAACAAGATGAAGAAAATTTGAGGACTGAGTTGCCCACGTCCGTAGGTGTGCACCCTTAAAATGGAAACCCTACACGTGGCCCCTGGGTGGTGTAAAACAGGCAACACAACTCTGGTGGGAGGTTTCGGCCGCAGTTGGTTACCACCCATTGAACGAAGCTATGCCGTGAAGCGACCTAGTCGTATTTCGGGATGTAGTCTGGTGCGACCGTTGTGGGAGACGGGTCTGGGCAGCACCAACTCTGTTAGAGAAGGATGAAATCTATCCACTCTATTTAAAAGTGTTATTTTTTTTTCTGGATATACGTGCTTCATCCTCGGTCACACCGTCGAGTTATCGGTTACCACCAGGCGAGTTGGTGGCCAAACGTAGATCAATTTTAGATAAAAAGAAAAAAAAAGAAAAAAACACCTTTGGTTATACACGCGCGCTAGGTACTAACCTTTTTGGTGGAAATCCAACCAGTAAACGAGTGGATATCCTCCTGGGGCGCCCCCTTCCGGCCGTGTGTAAACAGTGCATTGAAAATCTATTCACGTCAAAACCCGAGGCGATTTTTAAATGCGAAATCTACTCAAAGCCGGATGCAAATTTATGTGCATCAACGGATTTTAAAAGCGAAACGTTCCCAATTAGGTTCGTTGCATTTATTTGTTGAATCGACATTTTAATTATACTCTTAGTGTCCAAACTTTTGAGTAGCAGAATTTATATATTTATAAAAGTTTTAAATTTGCTAATATTATATTACTTGTAAATACTCTCCTAAAGGCTCCTGGAAAAAGAACAGAAAAACCCAACCATACTTTGTCAAACCCAGAAATCAAACCCAGGGCATCGCGTTCTGCAACACACACGTTAAAAAAATATCATAATTTTCATTGCGGACATAATATTATATTATATTAACGTAAAGTTTAAAAATTCAAATAAAGCTATTTCCTTTAATAGTATTATATGTATTTATTTTTCTTTTATGGATTTCGGGTTGGTAAAGTTAAACATTTCATGCAATTGTTCATAATAGTTTGATCCGATTCTTATACAAAAATAAAGCATATCAAATTAATCGGGCCAGTTCGCTCTCATTTTATCATATAAATGTTTAAAATATCAGTAACTTTTTAATACAAAACTGTGTACAAAACCAACAGAAATACAAGGTTTATTACTTTAAAATGGGGTTTCCTCACTTCCTTCCACAAGAAGAATTCCTGTTGACTCCATTTTGAGAAATGAAAAGCTATCTCGTTTCTTTGAAATAAGTACTCAAAGCACACAAGAAAATAAACTCACGACAAATTAGTTTACAGTTGTGGATGCAGTTCACACAGCTTTGTGTTTCGTGCTGCAGAAGATCAACAAATCAGGCTTACGTATTCTGAAGTTCACCCTAATTGGAGTCCCAAGTCTGAGAGACATGAAAGCATTCGTTAAAAACATTTTGCTTTCTGCAATTTGTGCGAGTAAAGTAATTTAGAAAATTTTGGCTTGATTGTACAATGTACAAAGGTAGGTGTATTTGTTGGAAGTATTTGAATAGAAATGCTAACTAATGTGAAAGTAAATCTCTGTGCTGTCTCAAAAATTACAATAGTATAATGAAAAAGAAAAAGAATGCTGGGTATCGCACATGCATAGATTTATGGTCCTTTTGAAATTTGAGGAAAGTAATATAAACTGCCTCATTGGTCTAGTGGTCCCAAGCTGACTGCTGAGCATGGGGTCCTGGATTCGATTCTCCGGTCGAAGCAAAATGTTATTGAGTTTTTCTGTAAAACTCTCAGTACCAGCTCGGACTTTTTTTTGTTTAATAAGTCGTGCGGTAGTGCTCCGTTCATGGCTAAGGGTTCCGATCGAGTTTGAAACTAGGCAATCCCAAATGTACGTGAATAATATCCATGATTGATAATAATTATCATTAAAGTCGTATTTCATTGATTTATTTGGCATTTAAATATTTAATTCATATTACAAAACTATTATTGATTGAAGCTTTCATTACACAAAAAGGAAGTTCTTATCATTTGAGATAATACAAATGTTGCATCTTTCTCCGGCTAATTAAGGTCTAGATCCAGAGAATTCCTTTGGCTATTTTATTTAGCGCGCAGGATAAGGGTCTATTTTATCACTTTACAAATACCAATAATAGAAATGTATTGATATTTTTATTGAATAGTCGTATATGTGTCGTAGATGGATGGTAGAATAGAATCCGCTGTTTTGTAAAACTGCTTGTCGTATTAAAAAACAGAACCGTTTTATAAAACAGCTGAACAAGGTTCAAGCTGGATTGCCATTGCGATACGTTTAACAAAACTGCTACCCACGTTTAGAAGTAATGCAGAATGACCATATCTTCTGTGGGACAGGTTTATTTATGGTATAGGTATATTATATGGATAGTCACCACTCAAGTAAAAGAAAATATATTGTATTCTAATTTGTCTTTCCGTGGCTCGGGCAACGGCCAACACAAAAATAGGAGCCCTATTTTTGTGTCTGTAAGGTCAAAAAAACCTAAGTACACGGACAGGTTAGGTTCGAAGAGGATGAGGGGGGTGGGGGTGAGCAGTGAGCGAGCGTAGCGAACTACCCCGCTTTTCGAAGATTTATCTGTAAATGTATATGTTGTCACAATTAATTAAATTACATTTCTTATGAATATGTCGCAGATGGATTGTAGAATCAGCTGTTTTACAAAACTGCTAGCTGTTATTCATAACAGTACTGTTTTGTAAATCAGCTAGCATCTTTGTTATAATTTTTGTGGAAAAAGAATACGGTCGTGAGCAGGATTTGAAACTACGCCTCCCGGATAAATAGTGAATGTAAATGTGAGTACGATGTGGGCCAGAAATTCATTCATACATGAATCTCATAGACTGTCTTGCGGTTTTTAGTTGATTTATGTGACCTACGCAAATATCCTCCTGATCTGGTATCGTCTTGTGACGGGTCGTTGAGCTCCCTTAGTTATAGTTGAGCTACACGATGACTGATGCATACGTGCCGTCAGGACAGGTCACCTCGAAGCTGATATGGCTCTTTCCTCAAAAGGCCATTCCAGACGATCACTGCATCGTTACACTCACATAGATATGTACATACTATTATGTCTGGACTTTAAAAGAGACGTTGACCTCTGAGTTTGTTTCGGCGTTTCTTCTAGAGAGTCAGAACGCCTGGAGTACTTATTCAGGAGGCGCGAATCCTGCTCACGACCGTATTCTTTTTCCACAAAAATTATAATTTTAGCCACATTATTTATCCATGTGAACTTCGTTTGGTAAACGCGATCAAAATGTAGCTGGTAAAATCAGTTTGACGTTAACTGATATCAAAATCAACATTTTAACTGGATTACGTAAAACTAAGTTCTGGTAAACTCGGTTTTTAATGTCAGCGGAGAAGTCGGCTCTAAGTCTATAATTGGCCTTTGTAAACAATTAACTTGTAAGATAATAATGTTACAATACAAATGAATCCATAGTAAATTTATAAATGTGTGTGGAAAGAAACCTTTACCTAAATGTTCACCGTTTTCTAAAAAAAACTAGGCCTTAAACTGGTACAAACTCTTCGAGATTTCCATCACATTTCCAGCTTTCAATTTGCATAATCATGTAAGAAAATTTATCCTACCCACGCAGATCTCGGTTCCTAGAATAATTTTCCCGTCGGTTGGTCTATCATGTGAAGCGTTCAATGTGCCATTTTTAGGGTTCCGTCCCAAATGGTGCCAACGGGACCCTGTCTAAGTCCGTGGAGATAGGATGCCTTGACCGAAATACAGTCTAAGCTACGGTATAAGCTAGGCCTGACTGACTATTGAAACTCCCTACTACGATAGGCCTGCTCAAGTTCAAAGTGTTAACAAGGACGTACGCCCTACTGTACCTTGTTTGTTTGTCTGCCACAAGTCATGTATGTATTTAACCCATAAAGGTGAAAATTCCAAAATGTTCACAGAATACAAGTGTTAAAAAAATGTACAAAGTCCAAGCTAAAGATATTTCTGAAACCTAGAAAGAATAGCGCCTTAATTTATTCCTGCTGTTTTAAAATTAGTAAAACATAAAAACAAACAAAATTTACAAGTTTTGTTTGATTATTAATAAGATATGCGTAAGTATAAGTGTTCTAAACAACATTTTAGGAAGATATATTTTAGTTATTTATTTATTTATTATAGTGAATATTTTATTCTATTCTATATAAAGATAAAAAACAAAATAAAACCTGGAATAGTTTCTGTACCTAGTACGGAACTCTAAGAGGGCGAGTTTTACTCTCACTTGGCCTATTTTGTACAGATTTCATAGAATGACGGATCGGTGATCGCATTTTGTTTTTATGAAAGTTAGAAAGACGATTCTGGAAACTTCTTTGGCAAAATCTCTCAATCGCCTTTTACTTCAGCCGTGCTTTGGTTAAAGCTTTCGTCGACATACAAGTAAGTCACAAATTCATTTCGTGACGGATTTCTTAACAATTTATGCCCAGGAATAACTATCAAAATGGCCTTTTTAATGCGCTAAATATAAACCTTTAATCAATCACAGAATCACACGCTAACATTGTGTAATGTGAACATAAAACCATCTTTATTTAAACAAGTATTTTTACAGTCACTCACTTACTTACTTATACTGGCAAACACACACGATGGCAAACACACATGCTAGCAAACACACACGCTGGAAAACACACACGCTGGCAAACACACTTGCTGGCAACAGAGTAGACACAGACTCACTATCATACACACACACGAACGACATATATAAAGCTAATGTGTTTATACACTCAGATCCGAATCAATTCAAAAACGGGGATAAATTATAAGCCTAAAATGTAACCCGCCCCGATTAACAGCTCTGTTATGCAGATTAATAGCTTCTGCACTAAATTCTGTTAATTATCTGCACGAACCTATTTGTATGCTTAAATATATTATTATAAAATATAAATTAAATATTATAAACATTAAATTAAATTAATATGATATTCTCAGTTCCTGAGCGTGTTCCCGAGTGGTAGATTTTTGGGTCAAGCATAGTATTATTGAGTTTTTCTGCTAAGAAATTCTCAGTAACAGCTCGGTGTTAGAAATTGTACCTTAGTTGGCAATAGGCTCACCACCAGGGTAAGGTACTTATTTCTCTGCCCTACACTATGGTGATAAAAGTGTAATGTGATATTATTATGATTAGGAAAACAGATGCGAATACCATGCATGATGGATGGATTGTGTGAAAAATTATATGGCTAGAAACGGCTGACAGGGATGTATGGAGGAAGAAGACATCCTGCGCTGACCCTGAATAAATTGGGTTAAGGGAAGGGGGATGGCGAAATTAAATCACCAAATCACAAAACTAAAAAGATAAACTCAAAAGTTACAATATTAAATGGAAAAAGAATACGGTCGCGAACAGGATTCGAACCTGCGCCTCCCGGATAGATACTCCAGGCGCTCTGACCAACTAAGCCATCTCGACCTCTGCTCACCACCGCGAATTCTTCTTCCATATTTTAACACGTCTTATGGCGACGTCATTGCAATCAATTCAGTACTTACAAGTGACCGAACCGACACGACTAACTTTGCAGTTAATACAATGTCGTAAAGAATGCAATTACCTTAATAATTCAAGATATGTCTTTGAAAAAGCATTAACGCATGCTTAGCGAACTCTAAAGTTACAATATTAAATGGAAAAAGAATACGGTCGCGAACAGGATTCTTTTTCCATTTAATATTCTCTAAATCTCAAAAGGGTTCCTTTTTTTACCTTATGAGGTACGGAACCCTAAAAAAATTCATTCATTTATGTATAAAAAATATCAACTGAAACTTAAACCTATTTCCTGTTAAAGTTCCACTATTCAGCAAAATTAACAAAAAAAAAAAATTAAAAATAAGTTAAAATTTATTAAAAATATATATAAAAATATTATATTCTGCTCATTAGTAATTTCGTTTAATTGCTTGTTGTTAGTTATTTTTTAAGTTTTATTTATAATTTGTAATAAGTAGAGTAAGAGTCCTTAAGTTGCAGCGTTTGAAAAAGGCACTAAGTCATGACCTAAAATAATATAAGACCTTTGGGGTTACTCTTGAAACTAATACCAATTCCAATTTTAAATAAATGCCTTTAAACAATGCGTAATTTTAAAATAAATTTACCTACATTACAGTTGCCTCAATTTTAAAGCATGTTGTATTCATATTATCCCGAATCAATAATTATTTTTTAGACATTTTGTCACATAAGTACGAACTGACATATTTCCAATGTCAATCGAGCTGTATTATTTTCTAGAGTAAGCCCACTGGTATGTACACTTAGTTTGCAAATAAACGTTTCACTTTGACTTTGGCTTCAATAATTGAATGATGAAAAGCATAAGTTGACACTACAATAAATATCGCCTTCTATATATCACGTCATATGGTTCTTCGTATCTGATAGTCATATTAGCAAAATTTACAGCTTAAATAAATAAATAAGAAAAGTTGTCATGTATATTCATACCAATCCAAAAATAAATCGAAAACCAAAACATGCGAAGCCTTATTTACTCTCAAATTTATAATATTCAGAGAATATTTTCTCTGGCACGAAAATGCGAGAGATTTAGATGTTAAAATATGAGGCAATCCATCCGAATTTGTTAACATTGCTCATAAGTGTGGAAAGGGATGATAGAAACTGTTTCTAGGGTTTCTGAATCCATACAGAATCACTTTGTTCTCTATATTAAAACAAAATACTGGTGGTAGCAGGTTTACATTAATAATTTTATTTTTTTAATTTGATGTCAAGGGCAAAATTTAGTACTTGTGATGATTAACGTATTTAAATGGATAAGGATTATAATCTAAATATAAAAATACCTTAGCAAATAATACATTATTTTAGAACAACATCGATTAATATCTTAAAAGATAGACATATGCTATTGTGGACTTTATTTAAGAACTTTTAAAGAGGATAAATTCCGTCATACATATATATGTAACTTTAACCGTTTACACAGCACAAGCAACGGAAAGCAAACTCCAAAAAGAAAAAAAAACAGTTTTTGCAACAGTTTCCATTGATCTCCTATTGGTTGTAGCGTCAGTTTGCATTGTGCTTCTCCATAAGACCAACTTCTTGAAACCGTGAACCTAGCTTTGACTTTTTATAAGTACCTGGTATCTGGTCTGTCTGAAATTTAACGCGGAACCGGCCGTATAAAAAAATTGTTTGACTTTAACGGCTAAGCAACCAACCGCTATGTAACAATGATAAAGTGTTTGTTGGATTCGAACTGAATACCGCTTAATTACGATCGTGGTTCGATAGGACTACGACCGTGATTGATAGGTATCGAGTTTCAATCCAGCAAACGCTTAATTTTTTTGTAGATATATGATTTCTAGTTTTGTTTTAATTATTACGACGACGTTGTGTTCATATAATACTCTTTATCTGGGTCCTATTTTGGTGACGGCGGCCTATTTCCATGGACGTTAGCCAAGTACGCAGAAGATATTATAGTGCACAAGTGTATGCGCAAACACAGGTGCACTCTCATATTCCAATCGGACGGCAAAGGAACGACTGGAGAGAGATCAGGCGCAGAACCGATGGCTTTACGTGCTCTCCGATGCACAAGGGTGTCACACCACCAACTTCCTGTCTTCGGGCTGCTACTGAGAATTTCCTTACAGAAAAATCCAATAACACTGCCCGACCTGGGAATCGAACCCAGGACCTCAAGCTCAGCAGCTACGTTTGCGACCGCTACTCCAACGAGGCAGTCAGTTGTGTTCATATAGGCACGATAAGATATTATTTTCCACGCGGACAGAGTCGCAGGCATAGCTAAGTCCACAATAAAACAAGACCCGTTCAGAATTCTCTCAAATTGTTCCCAAATTGTTCTCAAATTGTTTCAAACGTGTAACAATTCGTGGAGATGTATGATTTTATTACCCATTTGCGGTCCGTTAAAATAATGTTCCTACCCGCAGCTACTAGGGTGGCATACATTAAAGGATTAATACGTCGGCTTGCTACATATTCGTCAAACAAATTTTATATGAATATGTATAATATGAATTATAACTAATCTGATATTCAAGTCGGTTTTAAAATGAAAAGTGTGAAAAAGAATACGGTCGCGAACAGGATTCGAACCTGCGCCTCCCAGATAAATACTCCAGGCGCTCTGACCACGAAGCCATCTCGACCTCTGCTCACCGCCGCGAATTCTTCTTCCATATTTTAACACGTCTTATGGCGACGTCATTGCAATCAATTCAGTACCTATACAGGTGACTGAACCGACACGACCAACTTTGCAGCTAATACAATGTCGTAAAGAATGCAATTACCTTAATAATTCAAGATTAATCTTTGAAAAGCATTAACGCATGCTTAGCGAACTCTAAAGTTACAATAATAAGAGGTCGAGATGGCTTAGTGGTCAGAGCGCCTGGAGTATTTATCCGGGAGGCGCAGGTTCGAATCCTGTTTGCGACCGTATTCTTTTTCCATTTAATATTGTAACTTTAGAGTTCGCTAAGCATGCGTTAATGCTTTTCAAAGATTTATCTTGGAAAGTGTGAAGTTCTTTTTTCCGAATCTGTCCATGTTTTGAGTTTTGTTTGTGAGTGAAATAGGAATGGAATTATAAAACGTAAATGATGTTCAGTTTCAGCTTCCAATGAAAAAAATTTAGCCGTTTTGTTGGCTGTCGCACAATATACCTACAGTTAAGTTATTTGTGAAGTTTTTATTTCTACGTGGATAAATGGAAGGGAAAATCCGGTAGGCAGACGTTATCTTGTCATGTTTTCTGTATCTTAATAACAGTGCCATCGTCCCACGAACTATTAGAACCATTCAGGTGACTCCATAAGTACAAAAAATCACCGAAATCGGTCGAACAGATTATAAAGAGAAGAATTACGAACACACGCACATCGGAATTTTATATATAACTAAGCTCATTGCTAAGTCAGACCACGCTTCACCGAGGCTCAGTTTGAACCTAGCAAAACGCTTGGAATTTCGCATGAGAACTTTGCTTTAAAATGTATATTAAAACACTCTTGTAGAATGCCACGTTTAGTAAAAATTACAATTCTATTTCTACTTTCGATTTTTGTGGACACAAACATGTGGAAGCTGATTTATATTAAAGAAGATAAACAAAAACATGTTCAACAAACAAGTATTTTAAACAGAAGATTCTGTAATAGTAACTTTAAAAAAACAATTCAATGATTTATATTTTTTTTTATTGATGAGAGAGAAAAATAAATCACAAAAACAGAGTCTATTACATGATCTTATGACATATTATCATCATTAAGGCTAAAAGATTTGAGTAAGAAGACTAATTTCTACTAGGCATTAATTAATTATTACTGAGCTCGGAGAAATATCAGGGTCACTAGAAACGTAATATAGCATATGATCAATGATAACGCTTACCTGTGTCCTTAGACACGATGCCTCTAGGTCATCTAATTCTGGGATGTGAGGTAAGTTCATATGAAGGGTAAACACACCTTTGGGTAACTATTGTCTCTTTTTCGTCTGTTGATATAAAATATATTGATATAAATAACCTTTAAGTTAAAAAAAATTGACATAAGGTAGATTGAACCGTTCATGATCGTCCGGCCCTTTTCTCGCTAAGTCGCTTTTATGCAAGTTGTTTGGCTTATGGACCAACACAATTTTTTCAGGGATTTGGGGGGTCTTTGGCTAAATTTTACACATACAGCCTACGACTCAAGTGTCACGGTTGTTTAAGGCAACTTCATTATTTTTAATGACACAAATTTTTTTCGTTTGTGGGTTTACAACAAAATTTATTTGGTGAGGGAGGGAGGAAGAATACAAAAAAAAAAATTTTTGTGCTCTCAACCACAAAATAAATTTTGTTGTATTGTCCAATGTCTTTTTATAACCTAAATAAATTATAATCTTATAAAATTGGTTACAAGATATAAAAGTCTTAAAAATATTTAAATGTGTGTTAAATATTTCATTAATCTATACAAATAAATAAACTTTAAGTGCCTGTTTGTAATGTCAATTTAATAGTTTTTTTAAGCTCCTATAGTTATTTGGTCGACACCTATGCCTAAAAGCCAGTTTTTTAAGATTTTTGTCTGTCTGTCTGTTCGTTCTGGCTAATCTTAGAAACGGCTAGACCGATTCTGATAAGAATTTACAGGCAACTAAGGAGTAACTTAGGCTAATTATAATATAATTATGCGCGGGTGATACCGCGGGGCACAGCTAGTTTTTATTATATTAAAAAGTTCTCAAACTTATACCCTTTCTAAAGGTATACGACGTGTCATTAAAAACAATTTACTATGTAGTCAATAAAACTGTTAGAAGAGTCAGGGTTATGGAAATTGTTATCACGGTAATTATGTTTTTATTGAACTAAAATTATACATTTTGTTCAAATTGACTTACTTTTCTTATGCAAGCACGACATCTATTTCTCATTTCACCGGTAGTTGTACGTAGTCACATTTCTGCTTTCATTGTTTCAAATGCGTCGGTTTACTTTCAAATACGTTCAAAGAACTTTCCAAGCCCATGTGAGCACCCCAGTTTCGTAGCGGACGTGCAAACGAATGGGCGTTTGCACGTCCCCAGACTTAGAACTTCGAAGGCGTGACTTCTCATAAGGGCCGATGAATAAGCCCGCCTCTACCAATCCATGAGTTTGAAAAGCCATCATTTTGAAATACTATCGGCACATCTTCCAAAACTGGCATAACGAGTGCGGGTCCTATCTGAAAACCAGCGCTGGAATAGTGACATAAGCTGCCAAAGTGATTACTATTGCAGCTTATGCTGAAATAGGACCCTTTTTGGCCTTGTACTGGTTTTTTAATTCTACTCATTTTTGTCAAATTTGTTTTTGTCTGTGCAATTCTAAAAAAATAAACTTGCTTGTTCATTAGGCCGTGTTAATTTTTTGATAGATAAGTATTGTTATGGTGAGGAAACCTTTTTGAGGAAACCTTTCTGCGGGTTGGCGATTTGAGACTTGGTAGTCACAAATCGCCAACCCGCAGTGAGCTAGCGTGGTTATTAAGCTCGTGCCTTCTCTGTATGAGAAGAGGCCCTTGCCCTGCAGTGGGACAGTTATGGTCTGTTTTTTTTATTATTTTTCCGTGAAATTGGAAGTATAATCACACGGTAAATTAAAAGTTTTCCCGATGTGAACAGAACGAAGCGAACTTTGCTTTCTAACAAAAAGTTACTCCGATTTTTGTCATACCAAACCGAAGTAGGATCCTGATTTTTTTATGCGTTTTGTTTTTTATGCAACAGTGTACCATACTTTTGCAATGGAACATAAAAAGGCGAAGATAAAAAGTTATTATAGGCCACACTTTCTCTTCCACAGTTTCTTTTTCTTTTCACAAAGTTAAAAAATGTGATGACTGAATGGTTTCAAAGTGTTTCTTGTGCGT
Source organism: Xylocampa areola (assembly GCA_935421205.1). Classification (NCBI taxonomy): domain Eukaryota; kingdom Metazoa; phylum Arthropoda; class Insecta; order Lepidoptera; family Noctuidae; genus Xylocampa; species Xylocampa areola. The sequence continues at coordinate 18,681,230 of OW285204.1, forward strand.
TCATGAGCGATGTCGCTTGTGAGTTGTGAGTTTAATCTAGCGTATACTACTGTAGAAGTTTACATTATAGATGTAAGTTGAAGGATAACATCTCAAGGAAACCTTGACCTAATGGTCTGAAATCACCGACCCGCAGTGAGCTAGCGTGATGAGTAAAAATCTAAATATGTAAAAATAGGCCCTTGCTCTGTAGTTACGGGCTGGTTAGGTTGTGTACAATAACAAGAAATAGAGTAGTTCTGACGTGGTTAGAGAGAGGTATGTAAGGATAGCTTGGGCATGTAGAAAGGATGGATGGAAGGCGATTGAAAAATCTATTATATGGGAATGTGGACGGCAGAGTCGAACCGAATGAACTCGACCAACGTGCTCAAATTGAAATCTTAAAAACAACGGGCATGTCAGGAGCAACTTAAATCGAAGAGCATGCATGAAGACATTAATTAATGAACATAGATTTGGGGGCTGAGTTGCCCGCGTCCGTAGGAGTGCACCCTTAAAATGGAATACTAGTCGTGTTTCGGGATGTAGTCCGGTCCAACCGTTGTAAGAGACGGGTCTGGGCAGTTGCATCAACTCCCAAACTATCGTTCTCCCCAAATCTATTCACTCTACTTAACGAGTGAATAGGTTTATTCTGGATCTACGTGCTCCATCTTCGGCCACACCGTTGCTTACCATCAGGCGAGTTGGTGCCCAAAGGTATACCAATATTGGATTAAAAAAAAATTGATAAAGCGAAAAAGGTGTGTCAGAATTGTAACAAGAAGAAATTGATAGTTTCTGCCTACTTTTGTGTGTATGAAAAATAATAGCTAAGTTCTACTCACAATGTCTCTGCCACTTAAAGTTGTGCTGTATCTCGTGCCTCATCCCCCTCCATAACTTGGTGACGATCAGGGAGTACGCGAACGACATGATGAAGAAGGGTATCAGCAAAAGTCCAGCATCCAGGCCCAGGTTGAATGCTCTCTCCAGTTCTAGATTCGTCCAGACTTCTCGGCACTTGAAAGCTGCGAAAGGAAATTTTAGTATAAAGTTTCGGACAACTAAACAGTGCCAAAATCGTCTATTTTTGTAAGTTTTAGTCAAAGTGGGCTAGCAGAAAATATCCAAGTTATGAAGTCCGTACACTTTCACTCAGTGGCTGGCAATGAATGGTCTATAAGCTTCTGATTGTCAAATATACGTGCACGAGTAGTTGGTGGCTGTGACTTTTCATTTTAATTGCTGCATATTTTATTTGCGGTAAAGTGTGTGGTACACATGTAATAAAATAACTTCCCCTCACTTGTGTGGAAGTAGCTAGATATTTTATTTAATTGCATTTATTCGAACTGCGAGAGTGGTTCTTTTTATAGACACAGTTGTCGATTTTAAACATCAAATTTGACATAAGTTGTTGATAAAACGATAAAATTCAATATATTTATTATTTTATCGACAAACGATCTGTGCTCGGAGGGCCAGTTTCGAAAGATGACCGTATTAAGACACGTGCTGAAGTATTTAGACTTCAGCATTAAATATATAACATAAAACGTGGAGTCTTTTCGCACTAAATCTTATTTACCTATGTCGAATGGACTTTTTATTTCCAAAAGTTTCGAGCAAGTCATCCCGATAGACGACGTCGTAAAACCGGTTGCGTTTAAAATAAAGAGACATATTGGCTATTAAGTTGGTGTTAAAATGAACTTTTTTTCTTATTGATGCCGGTCGGTTACTGGGTCAGGAGACAATGGCAGACGTCGTCAAATTTTTATTGGATATTTTATTGACCTAGGGACAGAAAATGGCGCTAGGTGTATCGCCTGTGAAGTGTGAGATTGAATGGCCAGATTTTTGTTAGGGTAAGTTTTGAAGGCAATGTTGAAATGAAATCGAGAAGGTTCAGTACTTATTCATCTAGGCTTGCAAAAAAAACAGAATTCGGGAAGCGATCGAATACACTTTACAACATAAAAAAGTTTTAACCGGATTAATGGCATGTATTATTTACATCAGGAGTCATCCATGAACGCTGCAATTCGGACGTCAATAATAAACGTACGCAATAATCCGGTTAACAGTAGTTTAAATATAATACTAGCTTCTGCCCGTGACTTTGTCTGCGTTAACTTCAGAATTGGATCCAGACGGGATAAATTGTATCTATTGTGTTAATCCAGATTATAAACTATCTTTGTGCCAAATTTCATCCAAATCCGTGCAGTAGTTATTGCGTGAAAAAGTAACAAACATCCCATCCTTACATACTTTCGCATTTATAATATATGTACCTACCTAGAATGTAGTGATCGCAAAAACCAATTATTACTATCGATAATAATTTATTTATTTGGATTGTTGGGTATATTTCTGTGCCTTAACAAATGAATAGAAAATTAAATTAGGTAAATTGTGTCTTCGTCAGTTGAGACTCTTAAATTAAATTCTCAGTTTTCCTGGTTGAACAGCGCCCCACATTTCATGTCTGATAGCTAAAATCTTTTCACAGGAGAAAAGCTATGCCCGCAGCCACTTATTACACTAGCGAACAATGTTTTTGAGTAAGAGGAGGTCATCTGAAACTGAAAACATAATGGAAGTGCGCTCGCCAAGTTCGGCAAAAAATGAGCAGCCGAGCGCTTCGTCTCTAAATCATATCTACACCATTTCAGGCACTATTTTCACAAGCGCGGTAGAATTTCGTGCGGTAATTTTAACACTGGCGAAAACCACTTGGAACGAGGAAACTTAAATTGTGGATGCGGTATTTTGAGTTTATATTAAGTAATTATAAAATATATTTCCAGCAAAACGTCAGTTCCTTTTCATTGAAGCAAATATTGGAATATGGTTTAATTTAAATATTTAGTGTAAATTTTTGATGTAGGTATTACGACTTTTTATGCATGTTAATAAAGTGCTATGTTTTATTACACTACTGCCCCAAACAATTTTATGTTTAAAGTTATTATATTAAATGGAAAAAGAATACGCTCGTGTGCAAGATTCGACCCTGCGCCTCCCGGATAAATACTCCAGGCGCTCTCACCACTAAGCCATCTCGACCTTTCCTGCTCACGACCGTATTTTTCCATTTAATATTATAACTTTAGAGTTCGCTAAGCACGTATTAATGCTTTTCAAAGATCTTTAATTTTATGTCTTTTATTTATATATGTTTGTTAGTTTCTTTATTCCACCATTACTTCTAAACACCTGAACCGATTTAGATGCATGGGGTATCGTTAGAATCCTTACCTTGTTCCGGGTAACATAGGCTAGTAAGATTTAAAAATAGTGGCTATGGTACACAAAAAGTTGTGAAAAAAATAATTCACATGGCAAGCGTGTTTTTTTTTTTAATTCATTTGTTCCTTGTCGTTTTGCGGATATATATTTTTTTAATTCGAAGGACACTGCTGCGAGAGCGCTAACTTCCATAAAAATATCATTTATTGTGGGTTTATTAATGAAAATATATATTAATTTTCTACTCTTTAGAACTCTGGTGCGGCAAAACACAAAACTTTTATACGGCTATTTAATTCTTACTAAAGGTGTAAACTTTAATATTGCGAGCACTATATTTCTAGGTTATGATCTTTAAAGTTTTGGCACTCCATTATAACAAGACGTTTTACGTCAGCAAAATGAAATGTGGAACTTGGCTACAAAAAAAACTTGACGACACCAAAGTCCGGGCTGATGCTGAGAATTTTCTATCACAAAATCTGAATATTAATCTCGACCAGGGAATCAAACCAAGGTAATTTAGGTATGAATAACCCGTGAAATAACCGTAACGACTGTTCAATTTTCATTAGACAATCGTAATCGAATTTTAAACGTGCTTTCCTAGACACACAATTTATAGTTAGTACAGAGTGGAAGGAGAGTATTGATCACGTAGTTTCGTTTTTGGAAGTTTTTGAAAGCATAGTGTTACCAGGTATCACGATTTGCGTTTTTTGCACAAGCAATCTTTAATTAAGTAGAAAATCATTTTAAGTTGGTTAAAAAATTCGAAATGATGTCCCGATTTAAAACCGTAAATCCCGATATTTTGGACCTCCTGTCCCGAAATTTGGCATAGGCAACCAGGCAACACTAACATAAACAGAACTATGAAAGAGAAAAATAGTAGGAAGTGATAATGAAATTCTTTTCCGCATTCCAATAAATACTCGGTTACCATTGTTGGCTTGCAGGAATCAAGGCACAACACTAGTGGTATTTTTATATTAAATCGCTTCGTTTCATTTGTACATAGAACGGCTAAGAAGTGCTACAATCTTTTCTAGGTATTGTTTGCAACTAAATATTGCACGCAGCTGAGATGAGAATGTTAAGAGGGATGTGTGCTGTGGATGCGCGGATGCATAGAATTAGAAATGAGTATGTAAGAGGTCTTAAAGTTATTCCGGTGAATTTGTATGAAAATCGTTCAGCATGGTATGGACATGTTATGCGGAGCAATGAGGATCCTATGACCAGGTAAATTTTGAGTATGAATATGGTAACACAAGTAGAAGAAGACCGAAGTAACGATGGATGGATTGTGTGAAAGATGATATGGCTAGAAAAAGGAGTGACTCCAAAGCACTGTCTTTTCGAAGTCACGTGCATATTATACTATCTATATTAACTGATTATCACTTGCCTAAAACGGTGAAGGAAAACACCGTGAGGCAACCAGCACACCTGAGAAAATTTCACGGTGGTGTGTAAAGCCATGTCAGAGACGGGTGGTTTGAACTCCGACACTAGGTTGTTCATCAACCACGTGATATGAAAAAGAAGGAGTGACTACCAGGATGACGGCTAACAGAGATTTATGAAAGAAAATGATGCTGCGCTGACCACAATTAAATTAGGATAAGTTCAGGGGGATGGTGATGATGACTCTCTTCAAACATGAAATATTTATTTGAAAATGAAGTGTACTTATCTATATTTATAATTTTTTTTAGGAATTAATTAGTACTCCACCCGTTACGATCCTTACATACTCCTATTGATTCTTCTTCCACGTTCATACTATTCTGGTCATACACGCGCGTCGATTTTCAATATTACTCACCTGACCTCTTTAAAGACATCAGCTATAAGTGTATATTCTTCTAGGGTGCCCCTCCCTGCCCCTCCCATTTTCACAGGAGACGTTCTATACTTTTATACCTATACCCATGGGTAAAAGGTGTGAGTTACTGTTATAGTTAATGTTTGTATGGGAATAAATTAGAATTTTGGCATCATTTCGACACAAATCTAAAAAGTCAAATTTAGTAACATAATAATATTTTTTTACCCTACTTTATCAATAACAGCTACATACCTTACTTGGAAACAATTATTGAAACGTCATGATATGTTCATCTGTTCGGTTTGGGACGTCACCAGATCACAAGGTCGTGGTAACGTGGATTCGGTTAAGTTCAAAATTATACAAATTACTTAACACTAAAATACCAAACGAGAGACGACATTCTTATTATTATGATGAATGATTACAATATTCGGGACGAATCTATGTATCATGTTTAATATTGTATTGAATTACATACAGAGTACTAGACAGAGAGATAGAGAATACTAAACATAGTTGATATAGTTACGAGTATGATTAGTGATGTCGAATGAGGCCGAAAATGCGGTTTAATAATGTCGGCACATATTTTAATTCCGAAATTTCGTTTAATTTTTCACGTTTTGAGACGGTTATAGTTATAATGTTTGTCAGTTTGTTAATGTGACCCGCTTGGTATCCCAGCCTCCTCGTGGCATCTATCTAGTCAAATTAGGCGAGTTAAGTCTTACAACGTAAAGAAAAATCATTAGGCATGTTTTACATTTAATGAAATAAAAAATATTTTCTATTATTAACACTGGCCGGGAGTTCAGATAGTAGAAGATATGTACTTATCTATTATTATAGGCTACTATAAGTGTGAACATTCAATGTTTTTTTAAATTGCTACTGTAGCGAACTTCGGTCGTATCCCGAATTTTTGGTAAATTAGCCGAAGTTCAGTATATCTGCCTAGCCTTTTCCCAATTAAATTGGAGTCGGCTTCCACTCAAACCGGATGCAGCTTAATTTAATATAGCTTAATACTAGTAGTTTACATGGAGCGACTGCTTATCTAACCTCCACAACCCAGTTACTAGGAAACACGATATCTCGTGGTATGACTGGTTGTCAGACTTTCAGGCCTCTGACTACCCGTAACGGCTGTCATAGATCTTAATTTGACAACCGGGACCGATGGCTTATCGTGCTCTACGAGGCACTGAGGGGTCTCAGTTATTAAATGATGGTCACCCATCCACAGACCGACCGCGGCAAGCGCAGCTTAACCTCGATTGATCTTTCTGTGCGGCTGTTACTTAGCCACGAGCCCCTCAAGTTGAATTTCAGTATATGAAACGTAAATTTCGGTCCCTCATTATTAAATTAATATCCGAAACCTGTCGCGCACTAAAATATACATAAAGGTATATTATAACAACTTAAATGATTATATTCATTATACGATAATTATTAACAGTTATAAATAAATAAAGTAAACCACATCTCAATAAAGAAATAGGTCGGTGTTTCTCATATCAACCACTGAAGTTTGACAAGGCGCTACGTGGGTGCACATCAATGTTTAGTTACACCTACTCACGCGCCATTAAGCTCAGTAGTTTGTATTTTATATACAAACAGAGTAGAATAGGTTTTTTCCCAGCCTTGTACCTACTTATATAATCAATTCAGCCTAAAGGGTCAAAGGCTCTATCAAAATGTTGCGACATGACACACAATACTACACGATATTTCTTCAAATTAATTTTGAAAACTTGAAACAATATCACCCTTTTCTGTTCATTATTGAAGTTAACAAGACAAATAAAGGTTAATAAACATTATAAGTGCCCATAATCATCTTATTGTTGGTATCTAGATGAATTAGATATTTCGGGTGTTTGGCGTAAATTCAGTAATAAATTCTATGGAAACTCCGATTACCCTATTACGAATTGTAATGTGATTATGCGGAGCTCAAATATATCAATTCGTAATAATAGTAATTCAGAACTTTTGATGGCAGGAAAATCTCGACGGAATAAGGCTGAAATGGTAAATAATGGCTTTTAATATTCACAGCTACAATAGGTTTCGTAATTACACATTTTATTCCCATGGTATAAATTAAATTATTTCAGGAAAATTGTTAGATAATTCCGCAAAATTTCTATTTTATAAGATTAACGGTTTATTTACCTTATTCTTATCCTTGATCCACAGTACTGAAAAATTAACTAGGAATATACTAGCTTCTACACTAGTTAATTTTGAGGTACCTTGTTTGGCTGAGGCTATGAATGCCTGGAAAATCGCCTGCCCAAATACGGAACTGGCCGTCAACCTATTCTCCCAAAGACAATGGGACGAGCCGCTCTGCAGAGTGACACGGAATGAACTTATTAATACGTCAATCACTACTGCTGAGCGCGCACGTTTACTGGCTGGGTGTGAATGGGAGTCGGGTTTGTGGATTCATGCACTTCCATCGTCTAATATAAGCACTATGTTAGATGACACTTCTTTCTGCCTCGCTACGTGCCTACGTTTGGGAGCTCCTTGCTGTACTCTGCATCGCTGTCACTGCGGCGAAGCTGTCGACAGCATCGGACACCACGGCCTGTCCTGAGCAGGAGTGCAGGACGCAAATCACGGAACGCCAATATTAATGAAACCACTATTCGACGTGCTCTTACTTCTGCCGGCATTCCAGCCATATCAGAACCAAATGACTTGGCACGTGACGATGGTAAGAGGTCAGACGGAATTTCGTTACTGCCGTGGAAGATGGGTAGGCTTCTGGTATGGGACGCAACATGTGTTGATACCCTTGCGCCATCCCATATATCCAGCTCGGCGGGCTATGTTGGTGCTGCTGCTACAACTGCGGAGACGCTCAAGCGGCGAAAATATAATATTTTTATTAGTAATTATATTTTTGAGCCGTTTGGGGTTGAAACACTCGGGTCGCGGGGTCCGAGCGCTCGCATTCTCTATAAAGAGATCGCAAGGCAATTGGTCGACACTTCACGTGACCCAAGGGCTGGTCTCTATTTCGCACAAAGAATAAGTATTGCCATTCAACGTGGCAATGCTGCCAGCCTTTTGGGTACACTCCCAGTTGATAGCGACGCGGATGAAATTTTCGATGCCCTCATCTAGTTATAATTTAGTTTTAATTTTTATTGTATTAGTTTTAGATCTTTACTCTGTAAATTGTTCATATTAGTTTTTAGTTATGATATTCTTATGTTGCTCTTTGTTATTGCTTAAAATTAATTTAGAATTGAATCATATTTTTAACCGACTTCCAAAAAGGAGGAGGTTATCAATTCGGTTGTATTTTTTTTTTTTTTTTTCGTTCGCGTAGGTAAAATCAGTAAATTTAATTCTAAATACTCTAAGTAAATTTATTTCAAATGTAAGAAAGAGAAGGCTTTTTCCCCACCTCGAATGTGGACAAGTACATGAACTTCGTGTGAATTTGACTCATTTTTTATTTATTTCTGTTTAATTGTTTTGAGGCAAGTTACGGGTTACCTACGGTGTACTAACATTTTAAACACATCTGCGTATTGCAAAGCTTCTTTTGTTTGACAACTAAATAAACCATTTCACCGTGTATACGTTACATAAACATAAAGCTAAGGGGACCCTCAATTCATTAAATATTCCTCGTAATGTGGCTAAAGTATGTACTTCATAAGGAAGAAATAAATTCCATCATGTCATAGTAATATCTTAGGTTTGCGCGATCACTACACATTATAATAAAACAACTTTTAACCGGATTAATTGCGATTAATCCGGTTAAAAGTTGTTCCATCGTGTCATATTTTGGTTTGTCCCTCCGTAACGGTCATATACCTTTGGGACGAGGATTTCGACGAAAAGTTTGTATAGACAATTCAAAACTTTCAACCAAAGCGAAAAGTGTTTAAGGTAAAGGAATATTCGAGACATTTTTTTCTGCCGTTAAAGTATTTTGTGCGGATTTCATCTGGAACTATTATAACAGACTAAAAAGGAATAGTTCACATTCAATTTTAAATTGCTCTAAATTAACCTTAAAAACAGCCTTTAGAACAAAATTCATACCTCTCAAAAAAACTTTGCAAACCAAATAGTCCTACAACAACTGCCCACGATTTATGGTCAAACTTTCGTGTTACTGTTACCCGACTGCCCCAGAAGAAGGGTTAAGTTTTTCTTAGGTCTGGAAATTCCCAGTAGCAGGCCCAAAAAAAATACAATAAGTTGTTCATCGGCATGACCACATTCAACATGTATTAATGCTTACCCCTTCAGACAATAAAGGCGAGAGGTGCTATATGATAGTAGATTATAATAAAACAACTTTTAACCGGATTAATCGCGTGTATTTTAGTTTTTCCTGACGTTTCGAACACTGCAGCAAGAGATCGCAGGAGGAATGCGACCACGAACGCTATTGCGATTAATCCGATTAAAAATTGTTTTATTATAATGTATAGTGATCGCGAAATCTAAGATATTACTAATATAGTAGATGTTATTCAGTTAAATCATTATCATGTCAGGTGGGGTGGTACAGGTGATGTAGATATATAGCAAAATTGTTGATTTATTGAAAAAGAGTATTCACTAAGCCATTATTTGTATAAGTTTTACAATAACCCGTGACGTCTTCGTATTTTCAGCTTAATGTGGAAAGAGGTATTGCTTATTCGCCTATTAAATAACACGAATGCTTTAACAACTGTATTAAATTGATTATTTGAACTATTACGCAATCGGCTGGTAGTTTGACAAATTTTAATTATTATAATACTATTAAGTGTAGTGTTCCTACGGTCTCGTTGGTCTAGTGATCATAAGCGCGACATAAGCATGAGGTCCTGGGTGCCATTCCTGGCTCATATTCCCGGGTTGGGGGTATTATTTAGCTTTTATTAGGAACTTCTTCTAAACAGAAAGTCGGAGTTTGGAATTGTGCCCGGTAGATGGCAATAGACTCACCATCACATAAGATACAAGATAACCAGCCCATAACTGTTCCACTGCAGGGCAAGGGCCTCTTCTCATACGGAGAAGGCACGAGCTTTATCACGACGCTAGCTCACTGCGGGTTGGCGATTTCAGACTGTTAAGTCCAGGTTTTCTCACGATGTTTTCTTCACCGTATGTCTGTGATGTCTTAGATTACTTAAGAAAGTACATATGACAATGAAAAAGTCAAATTGGCACATGCCAGATTTGAACCGACAACCTGTGGCTCAGGAAGCGGGCCCGTAACCACTCGGCCATTACCACAGATCGACGACCATCTACTTATTAAGTGGGACTTAATAACCGAATTCATTTGGGTTCACATATTCACTGCTGTATTTTTCTTACCACTTAAATTTATAAAATTATCTCGTTCTGGAATTAAAAGAGAGTTATTATATTACTCTATTTATATACTCCTAGATTTACTCCTTAAAGTTTAGGCAATAAATATATAATTATAAGGTATATCTACTCTACCTATTCCGAACTGCTATGGTTATAAGATACTTGGGTGTGTTGGTAAACGGTTGAATCACAGTTGCAATGCACATGAATGATTGAGAAACTAGAGCCGTCGATATTTCAAAATCGGAGTCGGTTCGAGTAACTGACGGCACTATTTATGTGTCGATATGTCGGTTTCGATGACGCAACCCGTCGTGTTGATTCGCATTCGATACATTAATAGAATATTTTTTTTGTGCCAATCTTTTTAATGTCTGGCCTGGATTTTGTTGTATTCTAAATCGCCACTGGTCGGTGGTCTAGCGGTCTTAAGCATGACTACTTTGCATGAGATCCTGGGTTCAATTCCCGGGACAGGCAAAGTGTTATTAGCTTTTTCTATTAGGAAATTCCCGATAATAGCCCGGTGTTTGAAATTGTGCCCGGTAGATGGCAATAGGCTAAACACCTATTACATGGGACTTAATAATATCATTGGTGAGAACACCTCTGTACTCGCTCTCACATATTCGCCAAACGGGTAGGCCGTTTGGCGAATATGTGATTCTGTTTATGTTATGTCTAAATATATATATAAATCCCTATGTATTATTATTACTTTGCACTTATTTTAACGAGATTGTCATTTTTATCGACTTTTACGTTTTATTAGTAAGTTTTACCGTTACGTTTTATTTGTAGTTAGTACACAATATTATTAGATAATACTTTAGAAAATTTTGAAATTTATAAATGCTCTACAAAAGCTATCTCGACCTCTGCTCAGTAACTACCCCGATTTTTTCTTCCACATACGTCTAAAGCTAAACATTGTTGTGGAAAGAGATAAGGTCAAAATTACGGGTAGTGAGCAGAGGTCGAGATGGCTTAGTGGTCAGAGCGCCTGGAGTATTTAACTGGGAGGTGCAGCTATGTTCATAAATTTACGGTTATTAAAAATAGTGATGAATTTCATTACATCGTAATAAGATTGTCGTGTCTTTACTTTACTACTGTAATTGTTTAGATGTACATGCAATTACGCGCGTAAACGCGGCGGTAGTGACTTGTTTAGGCGACCATTATCTATACCTCAATGTGCGATTCAGTTGTAAAGTGTCAAGTTACATAAATGTTAATGACTATTGGTGTGTCTCTTTTAGTTTCAATGCCTATTACATATTATAGAATAGAAGGCAGCCTATAGAATGTAGATAGGAGGTGGTGGATCCTTATCTAGTTTATGGTTTGTATAAGCTCCATGGAATAGAAGACAGTCTCTAGAATGTGGAGAAGATGTGTTTGATCTTATTTTGTTAATGATATTTATAAAAGAATAATCCGTCATTTTAAAATAAATTTAGAATAATAGACAGCCCCCAGAATGTAGAGAAGAGGTGCTCGATCCTTGTCTAGTTAATGGTAGTTTTATAAGCTCTATAAAATAGAAGACAGCCTCTAGAATGAGAGGAAAGGTGTTTCATCCTTGTCTAGTTAATGGTAGTTTTTAAGCTCCATTGAATAGAAGACAGTCTTTAGAATGTAGGGAAGAGGTGTTTGATCTTATTTGATTAATGATGTTTATATAGGAACAATACGTAATTTTAAAATAAATTTATGTAATTATTTTTGAATAATTTTTGCATTCAAATGTACGAACTGACCGACGACCAAGTGATATTCCTAATGTCAATCGAGTTGATACATTTTCAAGAGTAACCTACAGCTTATCGGAACCATTATTGACATTCTAGCGTGTGTGCCTGTAATTTTAGAAGCTAGTCTTTTTTTAACACCTCATTTTGACGTCACTTCCCGTCCTGCAGCAGAGCTGTTACTTCAAGCCTGATCTGATCATACGGGAGGGTTTTAAAATTGGTAGAGCTTTAACTGCTTCATTCTAGACAAGGATCTGATATTTGATAATTTATTACATTTCTTAATTAATAGAAATAATCCCTTATATAGTCAACTTAACTTCTCGAAGCCCTATTGCCTCAAGAGGTAACTTATCATATCAACTTTTGATATAATTATTTCCCTTTAGGTAGGAAGACCCCACACTGTAAAAATACAACAAAACGCTGTTCTATTTTTGGGATCCAAAAGAAAAAGAATGAAAGCAAGGTCGTACCGTACCGTTCACATAAAGTAAGGGTAAACCAATAAAATGTTTTCCTGAATAGCTGCCATGTACGCGAAGCGCTTTGACCGTGGTTCTACAAATCGCGTGATCCTCAACATCGATAATGTACGGTAGCATTAGTACAAAGGAAATAACACTAAATCTCAAAGAAATACGTACGAAATTGGGAATTTATTATTCATCGGGACTTATTGAACTATTTCCGAATCGGTTATGTTGCTTCAGTTACATGTTAAGTGGGCTAAGTTACGGTGGGATCACTATTCCAGTACTTACATCATGTATTTTGTTGGCAAAATTATGCCACAAACTAATATTCCACGGGTAAGTGCGGCTATTGACGACATTGTAAGTAGGGTATTCTATTTTCTTCCTGCCTTTAACACAAATGCCATTGCAATTTATATGGTGTCCCTGCAACATGACTCTTCTTCCATAAATCTCTAATAGCCGTCATCTCAGTGTTTATTTCCTTCTCATGTCATCAATCACACAATTCATCCATCATTTTCTTTGTCCTCTTCTATTTTTCTCTGTCTATTTTGACTGTCCTGTTGGTCTAGTGGTTAGTAGCCCTGATTGCTATGCCGGAGGTCGTGGGTTCGATTCCCACCCAGGACAAATGTTTATGTGATGAGCACGATCATTTGTTCTGTGTCTGGGTGTAATTTATCTATAATATGTATGCATTTAGAAATATATAAGTATGTTTATCAGTTGTCTAGTACTCATAACACAAGCTCTGCTTAGCTTGAGACTAGACGGCGTTGTGTGATAGTTGTGGAATATTATTATTATTATTATTTTTGTTTCTCTTTTATCTCGGGATTAAACCCGGTCCTTTGGAGGGCTTGCCTGGAGACACAGGTCTAACACACAGAGGCCCCTGTGAGAGTTTTAATCTAAATTGAGTTAGGACACCAACCGGAGACTCTCCGTGATTGTGCTATAGAAATACAGCCATGGAGAGTTCCCGATAGGTGCAGAACTATTGAGATAGGTAAAATTAAATTGTTTTTTAAATTGGTCTATTGCTGTGTTGTGCTACTTGGACTATTTAAAATTCGGTTGCCGGAATTAAAAACGGCGTCTGCCTTTCAACTCTTAAAATATTGAAATGTATTGGCAGACGGTGACTCGCCAACTCACTGCATGGGCCCCTGAAACGCCGCCTTGATACAGGCAGAAGGGGCAAACATGGGTGTGAGCGGCTAGGGGTGTCGAGAGGAGCGGCCCTAGTTTCACCATCGCGGGTCTCGAAGACCCGGAGCGGGTTTCCCCGTTGTTACGCCATTACTTACATGACACTTCCACCCCCGAGCATATAGCTCTGGCTACCCCTCTCTGGCCGGCCAATTAAGGCAAGACAGAGTTGAGAGTCCTGCGGGCACTCTTGGGTTCCACTCCAGCTACCCAATAAAGGCAAACTGAAGGCGAGGCCCTGACCGACTCTCTGGGGTACTCAGGAACGCAGTGTCGCCACTCACCAACAGCTCGCCACAAGCTGCCCTGCGTTTTGTATGCTTCTCGTAGACTTTATGACACTTATTTTTTGTTTTAGTATCATTGGTCTTAAAAAGCTAATTTAATGTTCCCTCCGGTTTAACGTTAGTCTCATGAGATGAGATCGAACTGATCCAGAGGGGATTTATTATTATTATTATTATTATTTATATATACTCAGAAAAATAAACATGTTTACAAGAAAGGAGGATATATAGTAAGTCCAGGATTTCAACGGACCTTAATCTGCTTATTTTTTATTTTTATTTGTTGGATGTGGCTATAGTGTCACTTAGACCATAAAAGGTCTATTGTGATCGCCACTGCGTTTAAATTATGGTTCATCCCTAAACCCTGCCGCTGTGATGAACTGCAGGATTTTTTAGGGGTGAGCTCTTTTATTTCATCCGGGCTTAAAATATATTTCCCTAGATGAGCGTAGCGCTTATGTGTTAGCGGTCCACATTCCCCCAAAAGGTGAAGAGGTGTTTCCTCAGCCTCTTCACACCGTCTGCAGGTTTGTGTCTCGCTTAGACTCAAATTGAACATGTGCTTATTTAAGCAGCAGTGTCCAGTTAAGGCTCTTGCCACAACGCGTTAAGTCTACTTAACCTAAAAACATAATTTGATGGTTTTCCAAGAGTATTTATCCAATATCTAATGATTAATAATAGGCTTTACCAACATAAAGATAACGCCATCTAATATTGACAGTTTCTTTTACCTATCCAGAAATCATAATCCCTAGTATAGCTCTTTGTTTATTATGAACAATCAGAAGCACGTGACGTCACGGGCTCATTCTAGTTCTTGCGTCTCTGTCTAACCTTAATCTAAATAATAATCGGGTTAAGATCCAACCCGATTATCCTAAAGACATAATTTATTGGTTTACTTACTAGATAAATATCTTCCTTTATTTATTTATTTATTTATTTAGGGTAACTTCACAGCTTACATGGAGATTTACATTTATAAATATCTTAACATTACGCCAATAATGAAGTACACAATAAAATACATATTAAGATTTGCAGTTATGTTGAGCATCGCTGCATAGTTGACATTAAATTGTTTTTTATGTTATGTTCGAATGTTGTGTGTGTGTGTGCGTGTGTGCGTGTGTGCGTGTGTGTGTGAGTGTGTGTGTGTTTGTGTGTGTATAAATGGTAAGCAGTGACATAATATACGATGTGTTAATATGGAATTAAGAATTATCTTGGGACAAGATTTCAATAATGCCCTTTCTCCAAGCATTTCTTGAAGAATTAAAGGGGTCTAGTGATGCGAATTTTCTATTGAACAGGGCTGGAATGCGTATGAATGGTGACATTTTCAGATAATTAGTAGACGCCGAAGGTACAACTAATAAAGGAGTGTTTCTGGTGCGTTTGAGTGGTACATTAAACTGTATTCTGCTCAGAAGGTTTGGACAGTCAAACTTATTGCTGAAAATGTCATACAGCAATAACAGATCATTGAGTATGCGTCTCTCCTCAAGAGTATTTATTTTGTAATATTTACAACAGTCAGTGTAATTTGGAAAAATATTTTTGGTCTTATAGTTTAGGTATTTGAAGAATTTACGTTGAATTATTTCAATTCTGTCGATATATTTTTTATAGAAAGGACGCCAAATTACACTTGCGAATTCCAGGATGCTTCGGACGTAACAGAAATAAAGTACTTTAAAACACTGGGGATCATTGAACTGTTTGGTAATTATAAGTAATTCTTTTGTGTTTCCTGGTGAATGTTATTGTTTGGCATTTTTTTGTATTGACGCTAATTTTATTTTTATAGTAGTAATCACTTAATCTGTCTAAATCAGATTGAAGCAATTGACAGTCGTTCAAATTGGTTATTTTCCTATATATTTTTTTATCATCGGCGTACATAAGCTGTTCCGAATGAAGGAAACATTGAGTGATGTCAAATAAATATACGTTATAGAGGAGAGGTGATAAAAGCGAGCCCTGAGGTACACCAGATGTAACATTTACAAAGTCAGATCTATGACTGCCGATAACAACCGCTTGACTCCGATTTCTCAGGTAAGAATCTATCCATCTGAGCAGATTACCCTTTATACCTACAGCTTTTAATTTACTGACTAAAATACCATAATCTACGCGATCGAAAGCTTTTTCGAAATCAGTGTAAATTACATTTACTTGTGCTCCATCATTCATACATGCAACTAAGTAGTCGGGTAACTGGAGAAGGTTTGAATTTACCGTACGAGATTTCACAAAACCGTGCTGGGATGTAGGTATACAGTGCTCTGTTGCGGTATAGATGTGACTGTAAACAATTTTTTCCAGCATTTTGCCGAAGTTATTTAATAGTGATATTCCTCTGTAATTGGTAATATCAATTTTAGTGCCCTTTTTATGGATAGGCACTATTCGAGCTGCTTTCCATTGTCTCGGGAATATACCTTCGTCTAATGATCTCTGGAAAATAATCCTTAGGGGTGTAAATAACCCTATTTCACATTTTTTTATTAATATTACTGGTATTTCGTCTAAACCAGCCCCTTTCTTAATGTCAAGCTTCTTGAATACTTTTTTTAGAGATTCACGATCAATGACGATCGAGTGAGTATTATTTAAATGAGGAGTGTCATCGTAACAAATTAAATTGTCTTTACCAGGTAAGTTAAAAACGCTATGAAAAAATCTGTTAAAGGCATTGCAAATATCCCCCCCGCTTGAATAAGTAACACATTGATAGACCATATTACAGGGATAACCCGACGATTTTCTTTTAATGTTTATAAAATTCCAAAAGTCCTTTGGAGATTTTATTATATTGTTCTCGCACCTAGTAATATATTTAGAAAAGTAATCTGCCTGTAGACTTTTGACCCTAGTCCTTAATAAAGCGAATTCGGCATAATCTGATAGATTTTTGAATTTTTTCCACTTTTTGTGAGCCAAATATTTTTCCTTAATGGCATTTATCAATGATGGAGGGTACCATTTAGGATAGCGGTATCGTCCTGATACTTTGACCGTGGGAACATGTGAATCTATAAGTGATCGTAAAATTTGGTAAAATTTGTCAACTGCTTCATCTAAAGGACATCGCTGGATACATTCGCTCCAGTTCACTCTGAGAAGTTCCGTATTAATCTTATTATAATCCGCCTTGAAAAACTTTTTAATAACCCTCGGTTGCGCCCGGATTGGCTTATAATGGTGATTTTCAATACAAACTTGTAATGGGGCGTGATACTTGTCTATGTTTACAAGTGATACTTCGCTAAGGGAGCAACTCAGGGATATATTCGAAATCACAAGATCTAGGACATTATTACAGTAGTTGGGTGTTAGATTATGTTGTGACATATTCATATAGTCTAAAGCGTCAACAAATTCAGTGGCGGCTATAAACAACTCGGAGTTGGATTTTGACTTCCAGCTGTGTCCCTCCGACGACCATGTTATAAATGGCAGATTAAAATCACCGATTACCAAATATGAATCCGTACTGTTTAAATTATAAAGGTTGAGGAATGAGTTTTTAAAATCGTTAAGTTTAGATGAACTGTTGTTGTTGGGAGGTATGTAAACTACGGCTATATGTAAATCATTACATTTTCGCGTCGACTTAGGAAATACCTTATCGTGTATTGTTATCCAGAGAAATTCCGCACAGCCGGTTATTATATCTGGCCGTGCAATTGCAGCTAAACAACGCTTTACACAAATCACGACACCACCGCCTTTTTTTCCATTGGGGCGATCAAATCTAAAAACATCATAACGAGCATCACACAATTCGGTATCCAATATTCCGTCACACAACCAACTTTCCGTAATAATTATGATGTCAAAGTCGCTCGACTGAATGTTTTGATAAAATATCGGTAGTTTAGTTCGAAGTCCGCGTGTATTTTGATAATATATACTTAAGTTTTTATACATGTTATTCTACACGGTAAAGAAAGATAAATAAAAAAATAAAAAGTTTAAGTTCGCTATACAATAATAAATAATTACTATTTTTCAAAGAAACATTGAAAAAATAATGGACAAGAACGGGGTTTGAACCCGCGACCTTTGACGTTCCGGGTCATCACTCTACCAACTGAGCTACCTTGTCTCGCTATTCCCCATTGAAATTTTCAACCTTCTTTGTATTCGTCTTAAGGAGACGCCTGGCGATATTTATCTAGCAATCATTTTCAGATCTACTAAACTCAGCGTTACCACTTTACAGTTGTAAATCGCCGAACAACATCCCAATCCTTTATAAATCATATATAATTATATTTTTTAATACATGTTGAGGCCATGTAATGCCTATATTAATTACTATTTTTCAAAGAAACATTGAAAAAATAATGGACAAGAACGGGGTTTGAACCCGCGACCTTTGACGTTCCGGGTCATCACTCTACCAACTGAGCTACCTTGTCTCGCTATTCCCCATTGAAATTTTCAACCTTCTTTGTATTCGTCTTAAGGAGACGCCTGGCGATATTTATCTAGCAATCATTTTCAATTTAGTAGATCTGAAAATGATTGCTAGATAAATATCGCCAGGCGTCTCCTTAAGACGAATACAAAGAAGGTTGAAAATTTCAATGGGGAATAGCGAGACAAGGTAGCTCAGTTGGTAGAGTGATGACCCGGAACGTCAAAGGTCGCGGGTTCAAACCCCGTTCTTGTCCATTATTTTTTCAATGTTTCTTTGAAAAATAGTAATTAATATAGGCATTACATGGCCTCAACATGTATTAAAAAATATAATTATATACAATAATAAATAATTATACGCGGGTACTAAGAAAAAAATTATCAAAATCTTAGAACGTTTTAATGAGCTGACAACGACGCCGAGTGAATAGTTCGTCGGGCAGTGGTTCGCAACTTGCGGGTCGCTAAGAGTGCCGATTTTGTATGATATGTTTGTTTATGGACGTGACTATGTGCTTTTGTGTTTGTTATGTATGTGAAGAGTAGATTACTATTTGTGTAAATGGTTGTGTGTGTAAAATTAGGCAAAACAAGAACATATACAATAAAATAATAAAGAAGAAGATACAAAATTAAGAGCATACGAGTTATTTCGATGTATATTATGTGTGTATGTTATGTGTGGTGGATTTCGATTATAAATAATGAGTTCCTCTTATTACAAGAGTCTCAGCACATTTTCTCGGCAAAATTGCATTTTCTTAAGACAAATTAGATCAACTTTAGCTCCACATAATACGCAACGTTAACTTAAGCTGGCTAAGTTAGAACTTGACACGTCTTTGTAGTAGTTTCATGAGAGGAAATTGGCTCTTTTACTTAAGTAAGGAAAAAAAGAGAGATTTAATGTTATTTGTTTTCTTTTTTTTGGTCACTTTAGCTTGTTTATATCACCGTCATATGGATTAAACAATCATATCGAAATCTTCAAAATATTTGACAACTTAATTATTAGTAAATTTTCAAAAACATTAGATTATCTTCTAATATTTAAAAAATCTCGTGTCACAGTATTGTTATCGAACTTCTCTGAAATGGCTTGACGGATTTTTATGATTTCTTTTGTGTATATGTGGTAGGTCTGGAAATAGGTTATAGGCTATTTTTTATACCTCTAGGTAAAAAAGGTGGGCCTATCCAGAAAATTTATATGGCAGAACACCGTTTGTGGCACAGCTAGTTAATATATTGATGCGTGAAAGGCTATTTGGTTCAAGAGTAATAACTGTGCTTTAAAAAATAAACTTTAAAACCACAGCCTTTAGAGAAATTTTCATATTTCATTAAAATGTTGCTTAAGCCCAAACAGCCTTTCACCCATAGATATGTAAATAGGTTTGAAATTCAAGATATGTCTTTGAATAAGCATTAACGCATGCTTAGCGAACTCTAAAGTTACAATATTAAATGGAAAAAGAATACGGTCGCGAACAGGATTCGAACCTGCGCCTCCCGGATAGATACTCCAGGCGCTCTGACCAACTAAGCCATCTCGACCTCTGCTCACCACCGCGAATTCTTCTTCCATGTTTTAACACGTCTTATGGCGACGTCATTGCAATCAATTCAATACTTACAAGTGACCGAACCGACACGACTAACTTTGCAGTTAATACAATTTTTATTTTTTTTATTTTATTTATTAGGGACAAAAAACAGTCATATGTTACAGGTTAACAACAACAAGTATATCTTAAATTAACATTAAAAAACATATAACCCACACCATTGTCCACGAATTAGACATAAGGTTAAACAGAGTAAAAGAGACAGAATATTAAGAGTCGAAGTATTGACCCGTTTAAAAGAAATATAAATGCAACTGTTTATTTTAACTGCGGCTAAGCAGATAAGAGCTCTATGGCCTTTTTTTTGAACTGTGGGTTAGATAAAGAAAATATATCAAGCTCCATAAAATGTTTGTTATAAGTCTCAACGAGGCGACGAAGAGGTGCACGTGCCCCGGCGTTAGTCTTGCATATGTCTGTGTGAAAAAGTCGAGGCACGCGCACCCCTCGTCGGATAACAATTCTGGGTACTGTATAGCATAATTTATTTGTTAAGTCAGTGCAATCAAATCTATTATTGCATAAGCCATGCAGCATCATGACGACTAGGACCAAACGCCTAGACTCCAAACTGAGAATTTTGTATCGTTTTAATGATTGTGTGTACGGAAGCTTAGAATGATAACATCTATAATTCATTGAACGTAGAAACTTATTCTGTACCATCTCAATTCTATAGCTGTACTTGTCATAAAAAGGATTCCAAATCGAGACAGCATATTCAAGCTGAGATCTTATTAAAGTCTTGTATAATAATAAGAATGTAGAGGGTCGCACAAAGTCACTAGATGATCTCATGACGAAACCATACATTTGAAAGGCCTTGTTTACAACATTGTCAACGTGTTTATCTAAGTGTAAACAGGAGTCCAGAATAACACCTAAATCACGGACTGCGTTCACATTTTCAAGGCGCACGCTGTTAAAAGAATAATTAAAATTGATTTTATTTTTATTCTTCGTAAATGTGATGGTGTGACATTTGGGAAGACTAAGAAAGAGTTTGTTTTCAGTGCAGTATGTCTGAAGTCTATCTAGGTCATTTTGGAGGAGTAAGCAGTCTTGTAAATTTTTGCAGGAATTGTAAATTTTAATGTCATCAGCATACATCAAAAAGTTTGAATTAATAAAACAGTGTTTAATGTCATTGATGAATATGATGAAAAGAAGAGGGCCCAGTATGGAACCCTGCGGAACCCCAGACTTAACAATTATAGACTCAGACTCATAACCATTGACAACAACCCTCTGAGTCCTATTAAAAATATATGAAACAAACCAACGCAGCAAATTACCTCGTATCCCATTGAAAGCAATTTTCTCCATAAGAAGTGTGTGATCCACCTTGTCAAATGCCTTCTGAAAGTCCGTATACACAGCGTCAACTTGAACTTGCTTATCCATATTCTCAAATAAATAATTAGTGAATGTCATGAGATTGGTCGTGGTGGAACGACGTTTGACAAAACCATGTTGTTCCGGTATGATGAGTTGATGGATATGAGGATACAGCGCACCGTGCACTAAACCCTCAAAAACCTTGGACAAGGTGGAGAGAATGGAGATGGGGCGGTAATTCTCTACATTGCCTCTGTCACCACTTTTATATACAGGAGTAATAAACGCACGTTTCCAAATAGTGGGAAAAATACCCTCACGTAAACATTTATTAAAGATAATATGTAATGCAATGCATAAGTTATCAGATGTTTTTATAAAAATGTGGGGGGGTAAACCATCAGGCCCAGCTCCTTTTGAAGCATCTAAGGATTTTAATGCGGTACGTATAGCTTCTGTGGACAAGTAAATATCGGATAGGTATGAGGAATTCTCTGTATAATAATTAGACGGTTGCCATTTGTTGGGGTCAAAGGTGGATGGTTCATAAACGGAACAGAAGAAAGATGAGAAAAAATTGCAAATATCTGTGCCATCATTGGAAGAAATATTTCCAAAATACATACTGGCAGGAAAGTTGGCTTTACTCTTTCTAGCTGCAATGTAAGACCAGAAGTACTTAATATTTTTAGGAATACTATCTTCAACTGAATCAATATATTTCCGATAACATTTAATGGATTCACTATGAAATAACCTGCGATAGTTGGAAAACTTTGTATAATCAGAAACATTGTTGTACTTCTTCCATTTAAGCCAGGCGCGTTCCTTACTTTTAAAAATTCTTATTAAGGATGGTGAAAACCAAACAGGGAAGTTTGAATTTTTGGTTCTAGTTAACGGAACGTGAGATCTGATAATTCCGTATAATGTCTCATAAAATATGTTGACGGCCCGTTCCGAGGAAAGATGGGACAGTGCCTTGTCCCAGTTGACTTCACCAAGTTCGTAAATTATGTCCTCATAACTAGCTTTATGAAAATTATACCTAAGTTTAGAGCGGCATTTCATGGGAGTGAATTGCATATTCATACAAGTTATTGTGGCAAAAGGTGGATGGTGAGTATCGGGATCCAGTAGAGCATTACATGACACCGTTTGGCAGTCCACATTGGAGACAAACAAATCTAGTATTCGACCTATACCGTTTCTAGTTGTGTTATATTGTAAACCATTTATAGAACCAATGAAGTTTGTTAAAGTTCGTCCGGTAGAGTTTGTAGCTTGCGGAATTGCATAATTTCCTTGATCAGTCCAGTCTATGTCAGGCAAATTAAAATCTCCGACAATAAAACACGACTCGCTGGAAGCACTGTTGGTAAAGTCTTGCAGTATATCTAAGTAATGTGAATATATTTCATCCCGTGTTCGTGGAGGTATGTACGCGGCACAAATGATATGGCGTGTATTATGACAGGATCCAGGTAGTTGTACCATAACTTGTTCAACTTCGGCGTGGACCGATTGTGTCGTCATTTTAGAAGGCCGCAGCCCACGAAGTACTGCCACTAGAACACCCCCTCCATCACGTTTTTTGGTTACAAAACGGTCGCGATCATGTCTGAATACTATATAACGATTATCAATAAACTCGTTGTCATTAATATTAGGAATAAGCCAAGTTTCAGTCAGTATGATAACGTCATACGAATAAGACATTATATTCATATAGAGTGTATGCAACTTTGTACGGATCCCTCTACAATTCTGGTAATACATCACAATATTATTAGTAGCCATTTGTAGACAATATACAACAATAAATTAATATATAATGACATTTTATGGCATTCTAACAGCAATCTCGAGTAGACAATCCAGTAAGTAAATAAGAGAGCACATAACTTTAAAGAGATACAGTTGATAGATATTTGCATATATAATTTATATACGTTAGGAAGACAAGACATTACATGACAAAGCCATTGCACGACTGAGACATATTTACAATATTGAAAGAGTTTTATCATTGGCATCAGTTGCATAAAGCATATAAGTAAGCTAGTAGGACAAAGAAACATTATCGAGCAGGCGCTGATACTTTTGATTCCTATATATGGAGACATCGGGTATAAGCTGAACTTAGCGTAAAAAACCACAGTTAGTTTCAAGTAATCAAATTGTGTTTTCGGTAAGGGCCTTCTCGGTACTAGTACTGGCAACAATTTTATTGAAGTCTTCATCAGAACGAATCGCAAATGCCTGAGTTCCGTCGCGCTCACGCACGAGAACCGTAGCGTTTTTGATCCACACATATTTAAATCCATTCTTGCTAGCGACTTTTCTAGTTTCACGAAATAAAGCTTTATTTTTAAGCGTTAGATGTTCATTAATATAAACAGATACTGGAGCGCCTGAAATTCCTATTTGGTCAGACTTTATGCTCTTCGTTTTTCGATAGGCGCTGATCAAGTTGTCGCGAATAATCCGCGATTTGAATTTTACAATAACATTCTTCGGTTTGCTATCTTTTTGTTGGGCATGCGGCACTCTATGGATTGATATAATGTCATTATGAGACACAGGCATATTAACAGCTTTGCTAACCGACTCCATAATCGTCAGCAGGTTTTCACTGCGTTTTTCGGGCAGATTACAGATTTCAATGTTGGAATGGCGTGCCTGTTGCTCCATTGAATCAATTTTCGCTTCGAGTTTGGCCACCAACTGATTACTGCCGCCGCAGGCCGCCTGATCTAAGCGTTTCACAAACTCTTTATGTTCACACTCTAAAGTATCCAGGCGGGTCTTCATCTCCTCATAGTTCTTATTGAAAAATTGAATAGATTTTTCTATTTCCGAATTAGATTGTTGAATATTGAGATTCTGTTGTTTTAACTCAGAAACCTCCAAAACCAATTTATTAAGGATAATATCCTGATCGGCTTTCCATGACCGCAGCATGTTTTTCAATTCCTCGAATCTATCTTGTTCTATACAGCTATCTTCACTACGAAAGCGTTTGTTACCCGGTCTTGTTGTAATATTAGCCAATTGTAAGTCGTAGATGTTAGTATCGGGAACCGAGGTGGTAGGAGATAGATCAGGCTCCGACCGAGTTTCCAGCAGCGGACGGATGCTTGGGGAGCTTTGCGGAGGTGAGCGCATCGTTCGAGGCATATTCTTAAAATATTGAAGTATTAATATTATTAGAAAAAATAAACAGCAGCAATAAGTGACAAAGCAGCCAGACACCTAAGCAGTTGATATAGCTTAGCGTTTTCGAGCACTTCCACAGATGTTGAGTTGGCTCAGCGCTCACGGTGGCCGCGTCCGATGCACAGGGGCGTAGGTTCGCTACCGGTACGATGCAAATTATTTTTTAAATGTTTTTAGCGTGTTTTTAAACTCCTAATTGAAGTGTAAGCTAGCAAAAATGTTCCGTCCCGCTCAAACTCCTCCCAGTGGGCGTAGATCACACGTAACAACACTGCAGGAGTAACAAGGAATTGAAATAAAGAGTAACAACCAATCACAGCACTAGAAGGTATACACTTGTTAAAATACACAGCGCGAAGCGTAACACGTCTGTCCGCTACTAGGTATGAGAACTGACTCAATGTCGTAAAGAATGCAATTACCTTAATAATTCAAGATATGTCTTTGAAAAAGCATTAACGCATGCTTAGCGAACTCTAAAGTTACAATATTAAATGGAAAAAGAATACGGTCGCGAACAGAATTCGAACCTGCGCCTCCCGGATAGATACTCCAGGCGCTCTGACCAACTAAGCCATCTCGACCTCTGCTCACCACCGCGAATTCTTCTTCCATATTTTAACACGTCTTATATCATTTACCTGCATTATTCTCACATTAATAAATTTTAATTTTAAAGAACACATAATTTTAAAATAGTGTCTATGGAGTTTCTTGCCGGCTCTTCTCCATAAGACCAACTTCTTGGAACCGTGCACCTAGCTTTGCCTTTCCTTAGTGCCTGTAATAGTACCTATTTGAAATAAATAAAAAATGAGTTTTAGTTAATCAATTCTTGGCGCGGTCTATTTGTAGATTTGGGACGGTTAGGAGAAATTTAATTTGAGGGAAAACATTAAATCCCAGCTATTGTTAATTTTAAGCAGTGGTTAAGCCAAATTAATTACACCAAAGAAGACCAATAGGTACCTTCTTGGATCACAAAATATTTAACTACTAGCTTCTTCTTCTTCTTCTTATCGTGTGGTTGATGAACAACCTAGTGTCAGAGTTTAAACCACCCGTAGGTCTCTGACATGGCTTTACATACCATCGAGAACGTCTCTCAGGTGTGCTGGTTTCCTCACGATGTTTTCCTACACCGTTTTAAGCAAGTAATCATTAATTTATAATACACTGTATGTGTACATAACTTCGAAAAGACACTGGTGCGTCTTGGATTCGAACTTGCGACCTTTGACTTGTCATTCCAACGGTCATACCACTACGCTATCACTACTATACTACTAACTGTGCCCCGCAGTTACACCAGCGTATAATTATATTTTTATTACCTACTTAGTACAAACCAACAAATAGAAAATAATTCACAGTTCGGCTCTTCTCGGTAATGGTTATGATTTTTTATTTATTAATTTATTCACACTATTTATTCACTACAACTAACAATTATGCGTCACACGGCTCGTTCGCGAGTCCCGTGTCGATTGTTGAATTATTTTAATTTTACATTATCTCGTAAAATAAGCATCCAAATAACATGCTATAAAGGGAAAACTTTTTCTTCATAAAATTGTCTTAATGATGCACTAATTTTATAATGTAAAATATTTTTTAAACCCAGTGCTTTTAAACAAACAAACAAAAAACTCTTCCGCTTTATAATATTAGTATAGATTCGCGATTTTACTGTACGAGCAACGGCTAATGCCGTGTTTGCTTGGAGTTTAAAATACAGCTTTAACTGATACAGTTAAAGTAAAAAAAATGTCGACAAAGAATACGGTCATCAGCAATTACCTTAATAAATACAGATAAATCTTTGAAAAGCAATAACGCATGCATAGCGAAATCTAGTTGAAATAGAATACGGTCATGAGCAGGATTCGAACTTATATATCCGGGAGGCGCAGGTTCGAATCCTGCTCACGACCGTATCCTTTTATATAGAGCGGCTGGAATTTTTTAAATTTACCTTGGTAACACTGCTTCAAATCCTGCTCACGACCGTGTTTTTATTTCTACAAAAACTTATAACTTTAGCCTTTAAATCTTTCCTAGCCTAGTCACCTACATCTGATGTAGGTGACTAGGCTAGGAAAGATTTAAAGGCAAATAAAATAATTACTATTCTAAAAACAAATCTAAATAAAAAAAAATAGAAGTTATTATTATGAAAAATATTATAAAATATAGAATATTTTTTTATAATAATTATTAATCCATACCCTCTATATAATTCTCTTCACCCTATATCAATGTATTTTGTTAAATTATGCCCAAAATTAAGAAAATAATATCTTAAACCATACGTTGATAAATTTGGTATAAATCATAATATACTTAAAAAAATTCTTAAATTATATCTTATAATAAAGGACAATGCCAATATTCGCCTAATGTGATAAAAGCATCGGACATACACGATAATTATTAGTTCAATTTATTATATTAGTTGCAATTAACAGTTTAACACGGACTAGTTGCATGCCGTAATGAAAATTATAGGTATTTTTTATGACTAATTGCACATTCGCCGCCATCTTTGCCAAGCATCAATAACCAATGTCATTTTGTGTCAAAGTAGGGTTGGGATGCCCAATCGATTCTAGTCGATATATTGATTTATTAATGCACTGTCACATATTTTTTAATATCTCGCAAGAAAAGCAAGCGTAACATTATTATGGAAAATTGCATTCGATTATCATTATTTCCAATGAAACAATGGTCATAAGCGGGTAATAGAGAGTGGTGGAATCTGAATCGTACGTCTCATAATTTTTATTTTTGTATTATTTTGAACATGATAGACTACCGTGGGAATTCCATGCTTCGGCACGAATGGGGCGGCTCGACCGGAGTGATACCACGGCCTCACAGAAAACCGGCGTGAAACAACGCTTGCGTTGTGTGTCGCCGAGTGAGTGAGGGTACCGGAGGCCCAAACCTTTTAAAGAGTTGGCAACGCACTTGTGACTCCTCTGGGGTTGCGGGTGTCCATGAGCGGCGCTAATCGTTTACCATCAGGCGTTCCGTCAGCTACTTTGCCCCTGCCCCATAAAAAAAAGATCCTGTTTTTCGGGTATTATTGTTTATAAAAAATAAAATATTGGTCTTTCTTTCATTTTCAGAATAAATATTATAATTATTATTTATATACAAAAAATAAGTCTACTGTTTAATAAGCCGTTAGAGGTCCCTAATTAGCAGACACAATAGAGTTTTATTGTTACGACGTATAATTCTATACGTGGCTGAGCGTAAGTTATTATGCCAAAATAATGTCATCAAAATAGTGAATATGTACTTTTTCTAATCCATTGCGTACGGTAATTGTAAGATATATCGATACACGCCACTGCACTGTGTAAGCATCAACACTATCTGTATAATTTATATAATCTATGGATAACATCATAACACTCACGAATCTAGTTTACTGTTGATTGTGTCTGTTAGTTTTGCGGATTTTAAGTTATATTTGCGGAATATATAATGAAACAGTTGTCTTTTTGCAAAACTATTGCTAAGAAAGTACCTAGGTTTTTCATTTTTTATATTCCAGGTATTTTTTATATTCTAGTCTTTGGGACAAAAACAGCTTAAATATCTATTAATATCTTAGGTTTTCGCGATCACTACACATTACAATAAAACAATTTTTATCCGGATTAATCGCGTGTATTATTGGTTTTTGTTTTTCGTGACGTGTCGAACACTAGTTCGTGGTCGCAGGAGGACTAAGAAGTCGCGCGTCTCAACAATTTATTTACAATTATTTCAGTCCACCGTACATATAATTAATAAAATATCTACTTAAAAGGCAATATAATATGTATATAATAGTCTTCAGTACTACTACTACTACCTTAAACACCACACAGTTCTACCATTCACTATTCGATTATAACCTCAAAATCTGTAACATATTTTATAATATTACGATTCTCCAGCTAGTCCGCTATAAAATCAAGATTAAATGGGCGAATATACGCATATTTCAAAGCAATACATATTTTTTCCTTTATTATTGGTTCTAGGCGAACAATGTATGGACGCAGAACAATGTTCTTTATTAACTGAATAAATACTTATATTACTAATTAAATAACCTATCCCCCCACAAATTAATCTAACAGAAATAACAGATATTTAAACCAGATTCTTGTATATTTGTTGAAATATTATAAATTCTCCATACGAACTAGGTCGATACAGATTGAAAAAATTGACTATTATAACGCAAAAAAAATGAGTATTTGCATAAGACATAACATGACAAAACATCACGCTTGTATTATCCGAAGGGGTAGACAGAGGTGTACACAGTTGTACACAAAAATTTCACCAATTATGTTATTAAGTCCCATTGTCGCCAACTACCGGGCACAATTCCAAACTGTAAAAAACAAACAATTCCAAATTCCGGGCTGCTACTCAGAATTTTCTTACAGAAAAACTCAATAACACTCACACCCGGGACGCGAACCAGAGACTTCATGGTCAGCAGTCGCGCTTGGGACCATTAGACCACCGAGACAGTCTTCGCATAATTGACTAATAACCTCAAACTCATATAAACAAAGAGACGATTAACTATAATTTTACTTTGTATGTAACTTTAAGAGTAATAAGCATTTATTTCTCGAACAAATTAAATTATATGATATTGAATACATATTCAAAAGGTCGGTTTACTTTGGGCCGCCTTTTATTCCAACAATCCTAAATTCACTTAAAAGGGAAATCCTACACAGTTCTGACGGACCTTTTAGGGTTGGATTTGGGCCCAGATTACACACAAAGGTAGTAAAATGATTTAAGCATCTTAGAGTACATTTGAAGGACCTCGGTTTCGATTTTATTAAATCCAATCGAAAAAAAGAAATTTTAAACGTCTTCTACTGTCAAATTTTATAAGAATTACCTACTCATTGGTCTACTAAATCCAAGCGCGGCTGACGAGTGTGAGTTACTTGGTTCAATTCTCGGGTCGGGCAAAGTGTTTTTGTGTTAGGAAATCCTCAGTAGCAGCCCAGAGTTAGGCAGTTGGTTGTGTGACACCCCGCGCTTCGGAGAGTATGTAAAGCCGTCGGTCCTGCGCCTGATCTCTCTCCGGTCATGTCGGATTGCCATCCCATCGGAATATGAGAGTGAAGGAAGAGGGTGTGCACCTGTGTCTGCGCATACACTTTTCACAATAATATCTCCTGCGTACTTGGCTAATCTCCGTGGAGAGAGGCGGCCGTGACCGGAAAATTGTCGGGAGGAGTATATGCATGCGACATAATAAGGGTGTCTGTGAAATATGGGTATACATTTTGAACAACAGCATACATTACCAACCCATAACTGTCCCACTGCAAGGCAAATGTCTCTTCACATACAGAGAAGACACGAGCATTGATCACTACGCTAGCTTACTGTGGGTCGGCGATTTCAGACTATCAAGTCTTGGTTTCCTCACGATGTTTTCGTTCACGATATGTCTGTAATGTTTTAAATTAATAAAATAATAAACAGCACGCTTACGTGAATTATACTTTGTTCGAACCTTTTTTAAATCTTAACCTATGTTACTCACGACAAGGATAAAGATTCTAACGACACCGTAGATCTAAATCGTTTTAGGCATTTAGAAGTTATTTTTGTATAATAGCTTTCGTGAGACACATTCATATTAATTATTGTTTAACGGTTATTACTCACGCGCACTCTCTGGGATTGCCCGACTAGTTTCGAACTCGAACGGAGCCTTTATTCATGAGCTGAGCCCGCGGCGATGTCGCGAGTTAAACTAATAGTCGGTTCTAATCGGTACTAATCGGGCAATCCCGGAGAATGCGCTTTAGTAATAACCGTTAAACAATTATTAATTTAGAAGTTATGGTGGAACAAAGAAAGTCACAAACGTACATATCATAAGAAAATACACACATGAACCCTAAAAATATAACACTACTTTTTGGGCAGTCGTGTAGCTAATAAGTGTACACCTCTGCTTTTATGATTTTAAGCTTGTTTTATTTATTATATTCTCTAGTTTAAGAATACATAAAATTATCATAGGTCTTCTAGAAAATATTTTTTACAATAACGCCCCAAACTTTTGGTCTGTGACACCGTACGCGAGTATATGCGTTACAAATTTTGGTGCGGGTATAGGAAGGTACAGCAGCATGGAGTTAGGAGGTTGTAGGTGTGATACCCCCCGTTCTGCGCCTGATCTCTCTCCGTCCGGAGATAGATCAGGCGGATTGCCGTCCCATCCGACAATGACTGTGAAGGAAGAGGGAGAGCACCTGTTTGTGCAAACACATGTGCACTACAGGAGATAATATCTTCTTCGTACCTACTTGGCCAGTCTCTGTGAAGATAGGCCGCCGTAACCAAAAATTTTATAGGGAGTATATTATTATTGTTTACTAGCTGATACCCGCGACTTCGTCCGCGTTGAATTATATATAGAAAATAACCTTTTTTTTGCTGGAATCTCTATATACTTTAGGCTAGAAAATTAGCCCAAGTTACTCTTTATGTAGTCAGTCACCTGCCAATAAAATATTATCAGAATTGGTTTATCCGTTCCTAACAGACACACGGACAAACATTTTAAAAACTGATTTTTAGTTAGTGGTATCGTGCAAATAACTGTCTGACCTTAAAAAAAGCTATTATTTTGTCATATTTGATATGTATTTTCATTATTGTATCACTGTTAATTCGAACACGCAGTGCATAAGCGCCTTAATAAACGGCGATAATTAATTTCCAAAATTCCTAAGAGACTTAATATTAATTGAACGTTTATTTTAAGATACACGTGTATTAATTCATGAATCACGCGTGAACTGCTTAAAGTACCATAAATATTTAATTAAATTGAACTGAGATAACTTTGAAGTGATGAGCTTTCATGAGATATCTTTTATTGAAGAGCCTTACACGTGTAACGCGATAAGTCTTGTCTAAAATAAGATATAGCTAATGTATTTTTTAACCGACTAAACAAAAGAGGAGATTCTCATTTCCCCTTATGTATGTTTTCTCCAGAAGCGGTCACATTTAAAATCAGTGAAGATTGATGAATATCTTCGTAAATTAACATTGGAACTCTAAAAATGAATAACTACTAAATACTATAATAAATGTAAAACTACACATGCGTTGATGCATGAAAGATTTATCTATATCATTTCATAGCCCAATTCCTGAAGAAAAATATAGGCTATATAACATCGCGCTTCGACCATTGGGAGCCGAGCTAAAAAATAAACCAGCGTAACCGCGGAGCACAGCTAGTTATAAGGCGTAGTCACTATCGATCAATCAAATCAGTTTACGCAGTTCGCCTTTGTATAAATGTGTTCTAATATCCGGGAATGTTCCATAACATTCGTAAATGCTTTATATGGTATTTCTATTGGTTATTCCCATGTTGTACCGAATTATTAAAAAAAAAAAAAAAAAATGACATTTAGCGTAAAAGTATACAGATAATTTGAACAAAAACGATTCTCTTGGACACTAAATTAGGCGCCGTCTTCGTGGTGGACGGACATCTACCGGGACCCTTGCGTCCAAGCCCGCGCCGCTGAGCCCGTAGCTTTAAATTCGTCCCTAAATTATAATAATTTGAATCCGATCCAGCCAGTCCTTTGCTGTCCTCCCATCAGCGACGCTCGGAGCCAAGGCCCGTATCCCGCAGGAGGTGCCCTTAGCTTGTGGTCTCTTAGTATATAAGTTGAGTGCCCTGGCTGGGGGCCTTAAATTTCTTAATGCAACCACAGGAAAGCGAAGCGAAGCGAGATGCCCTACAAAAAAAGGAGGGACATCTACAACTTGACTTAGCTTGTCCTCTGATTTTATAATATTGTTGTATCTAAATTGTAATTGCTGTGTAATGTGAGTTGCTACTAATCCCTTACTCAAAGTAAAGGTGCTATCGTCGGCAGAAAGCCTTAAATGTTGGTTTAATTTGCTATGACCGCTAAAATCCTGACAGACAGATGTGAGTTTTACACAAATATGCGGGTAGAAAATCTCGCCTCTTGCTGTTATTTAATACTAATATAAGCTTTGTTCATTTTAATGTTGAAAAATGAACCTCGTTTCTTTTTTGTCTGCACTAATGAATGATTTTGAATGATTGAATGATAACAAATTAAAGAAATGTTTATGTTGACTACGAAAATGTTCGTATTCTGTAGATAATGTCATATCGATCTTAGCATCTGATAGTACTGTTAGCAAAAAAAAATCGGCTTGTTCTAGGTGTGAAGTGCACCACGATAGGAGACAGATTGTGTCGACGCGATGCCGATGTAAGAACGGTAACTCTATACTGCTTGCTGACTGTATACAATTTGCATCGCGTCGCCACAATACTATGTTTCACATAGAATGACTGCATATCTGACCACCCAACCCAGTTACTGGGTAACGTAATAATTTGAAGCCTTAGTAAATATAATTTAAAATTTATTTTAATCTTTAACACAAAGAGTGTATACAGAAATCCGAATTTCGCATGACAATTTAATAACATAAAAGCTGTAACCAAATTAAATTAATAAATAAACCAACAATATTTTCCTTAAACATCTTTAATAAAAAGCACTTAGCTTCTACTCCTTTATATTTGAACATTTTTTTCAGAATATAATCCCTTCCGCCTTCCCTTACTTCTGAGATGGTAAAAATATTTTCTTCACGAACCAAAACACCGTAAAATGTCACTTATACTTACTTACGCATAGGCTAATGTGCGTGAAATATCTTGCAATAAAGTACAAATACGTGGAGGATATACAAGAGTTGTATAAGGAAATGGTTACCCAGGAACCAGGAAAATAATTGTTCACGTGAGCTTTAATGGGGTTTCAGACCAATAACAATATGTCTCCAAACCGAAAAGAAAACATATCGAGAATACCATAAAAATATCGGTAAGCAGTTCCTTAATATTTAAGTTTTAATATCCGGTTGCAAAGATTGTTTCTATAAACAATATCTTCAACCGGATATTAGAATACGAACAATACCTACCTTTATTCAATTCAACTACTATTTTTGTATAATGTTTGATTCGCGACATCGCCGTGGGCTCAGCTCAGGCCTAAGGGCTCCGTTCGAGATCGTAGTCGAGTAACTAGGCGGGCGAACAACCCCGAAAAAAATGCATGTAAGTATAACCGGTGAAAATAATTGACCATTCAACTACTGACAAAAAAGGAGAAGATTCTGCAGTCGACGGGTAATAATATATATATATATATGTATGAATAAATATTATTTTTCATTCTATTTTTCAAAGAAACATTGAAAAAATAATAGACAAGAACGGAGCTTGAACCCGCGACCTTTGACGTTCCGTGTCATCACTCTACCAACTGAGCTACCTTGTCGTGTTCAAACCTATTGAATTTTCAATCCTCTTTGTATACGTCTTAAAGAGACGCCTGGTGATATTTATCTAGTAATCATTTACAGATTTACTAAACTCAGCGTTACCACTTTGCAGTTGTAAATCGCCGAACAACATCCCAATCCTTTATAAATCATATATAATTATATTTTTTTAATACATGTTGAGGCCATGTAATGCCTATATTAATTATATTATTTATACGGAAAGCCGTCTAACTATCTCACAACTGACATTTTTTGAGTTCCATAGGGTAGGTAGTTCTCAATTTACACTTAAGAATGTCAACCAAGGAGAAATACAAAAGATTCTAAAGAGCCTGTCGTCAAATGCAAGGGGGGTGGATGGAATCAGTTTGGATATGCTCACACTCATGTTGCCATCTTCTTTGGAAACTATCACATCTATAGTAAACCAATCAATAGACACCCATACTTTCCCTGAAGCATGGAAGTGTGCAATTGTCCGTCCTATACAAAAAATCAACAACCCTAGCACAGTCAAGGACCTTCGACCTGTGAGTATATTACCATGCTTGTCGAAAGTCCTGGAGAGGGTTGTACACACCCAGATGTCTGAGTATTTGGAAGAAAATAATATGCTTCCTGATTTCCAGTCAGGGTTTAGAAAAGGGCATGGAACAGCAACTGCCCTTTCTGATGTGATAGGTAATATCCTTGAAGCACGTGACCTGGGAGAGGGCTCATTAATGGTTCTTCTTGATTTCTCGCGGGCATTTGACGCAATTAACACCTCTCTATTACTTTCCAAGCTGGCATACTATGGTTTCGCAGTGGAGACAATAGAGTGGTTTGAAAGCTACTTAAATGGCAGGACACAATATGTTGAGATCCAGAGGGAGGACGGATGGGCCTTGTCATCCCCTCCACGACAGCTATCGCGTGGAGTGCCCCAAGGATCAATTTTGGGTCCCCTCTTATATATTCTATATAGTGCTGACATTACTAAGTCATTCAATTACTGTAAGTATCATATGTACGCAGATGACATTCAATTATACATATCGTGTAAACCAACTGATACTATTGAAGCAGTACGGAAAATTAATGAAGATCTACAAAGAGTTGTCACCTGGTCTGAACAAAACTCATTAGTATTAAACCCAACTAAATCAAAATTTATGGTACTAGGCAGTAGGAAGATGATCAGCACAATACTGTCAGGTAAACCAGAAGTCATAGTCATGGGAGAAATCATTGATAGAGTGGAAACAGCATCTAATCTGGGTTTACTGATTGATTCAGAGCTACGCTTTGAGAAGCATATCAGCAACTCCATGAGAAACTGTTTTTATAGATTAAAGATATTATATTCCATTAGAGACTACTTAAGTGTTCCGTTGCGCAAACAATTAGTGGATAGCCTAATTCTGTCCAAACTCAATTATTGTGACACTGTATATGGACCATGTCTACTATCAAGAACAGATAGGCTGATTCAACGTATACAAAATGCATGTATACGGTTTTGTGTGAATGTTCCAAAAAGATCCCATGTCACTCCATTTGCCAATGCACACAGCATTCTGAGAATGGCGGCAAGGAGGAAGCTTCATATGGCTGGTTTGCTCTTTGGTGTTATATCTACACAAAAGCCCCAATATTTATTTACAAAACTTATGTGGAGACAAAGTCAATATAAATATCACATACGTTACACAACAAATCCTCTTTCCATTCCCAAACACAGATCTATGGCCTTCAGGGGCAGCTTTAGGTATGCTGCTACTCACTGTTGGAATGATCTCCCACCACCAGTACGAGGCCTGAAATTAAAGCATACTTTTATGATACATTTAAAAAAACACTATATGCTTAAACAACAAAATTTATAATTGGTATTATAAATAAATATATATGTATTTAATGAAGTACCTATATATATATATATTAACACAAAATTATTTTTTCTCTAATTATATCTTTAAATATATGTATAGAACTATCCTCTCACCTCAAGGGTCTTGGCTCTCTGGCTATGGGTTTATGAGTTCTCCAACAGTGAGATCAACTCCTCTTCTCTATCCCTTCTTTGCCTTGATCAGTATAAATATGTGGGGCAACTTGGGTGGTTAAGTATTATTTTTAAGTCCTTTGTCCTAAAATAGATAATATATGTAGAGGAAACCAAATCTAAAAGGACCTTTTCATCTTGTAGCCTTACAGAAAAAAACATGATTGGTCACACCTCAACACTATCCATTCACCTACTCATAGAACACACATTACACAAACTTTAACAATGCTGTATCAATAATTAGGATTACACTGAACAGAGTACTATTCATGTATGTAATAGGTAATAACCATGAAGTAATTATAATTGGTAATAACCGACGCCGACGCATCGTCGCTGGGCTGCTTCTCGGAATAGTGGGAATGCGCTTATGCAACATGGCGACTGGCTTACATAATACTTTTATTAATATTATTTTATTTTATTTTTTATTTTTATTCTCTTTTTGTCAATGTTATTTGGGGATTTACTGTTGGACAGGTTTCCGGTAATTTATCACTCTGTACGGTTTCTGGTAATTTATCGATAGCCAAACTATGTACGTATTACTTACCGCTTGAATTTGTTTGTTATTGTTGTTCTTCAATGGAATTCCATGACGTCACTCTAAGGTTTTTGCTGAAAATCAGCGCTTTTGGCATTAGGTTAACCTAACGTCAGAGCATTATGCTGAGCAAACGACCTTTGTTTTTGCGCACATGCGACGCACAAATCAAACATGATAAATAATGCATTCTTATTTTGTTTTCTTGGAACTTAATTCTAACACAGGCAAGTATACGTTAAATGCTGTTCGTATGACCCATCACACCACTAATTGATAACGAATACTTAATATTGTATCCAAAATAGCTTTTAAATGTGTATTTGCAAATTGTTTTCAGTTAATTTAATATTATTTTGTAATTTTTGTTTTGATGCCCGAATACCATAGATTATATAGACACTAATACTCACAGGAGTCGTAGAACACTTTAATGAAGGTAACAATAATCATAGATAATTATACATTTAGATTGCACCATAGTTTAGATATTAGTCATTTGAGTTCCTTTGAAAGCGGAATTTAATCTGTGTTGTAAATTGTACACCTATTTGTGTTTCGCCACTACCGTGCGTCGGATGGCGTGTAAAAATAAAAATCTTTTTCTTTCTTTCTTTCTTTCTTTCATATTTTGAAAAATAGAATATAGAAAAAAACTATCTTGAATTATTAAGGTAATTGCATTCTTTACGACATTGTATTAGCTGCAAAGTTGGTCGTGTCGGTTCGGTCACCTGTATAGGTACTGAATTGATTGCAATGACGTCGCCATAAGACGTGTTAAAAATATGGAAGAAGAATTCGCGGTCGTGAGCAGAGGTCGAGATGGCTTAGTGGTCAGAGCGCCTGGAGTATTCATCCGGGAGGCGCAGGTTCGAATCCTGTTCGCGACCGTATTCTTTTTCCATTTAATATTGTAACTTTAGAGTTCGCTAAGCATGCGTTAATGCTTTTCAAAGAATTATCTTGAATTATTAAGGTAATTGCATTCTTTACGACATTGTATTAGCTGCAAAGTTGGTCGTGTCGGTTCGGTCACCTGTATAGGTACTGAATTGATTGCAATGACGTCGCCATAAGACGTGTTAAAAATATGGAAGAAGAATTCGCGGTCGTGAGCAGAGGTCGAGATGGCTTAGTGGTCAGAGCGCCTGAAGTATTCATCCGGGAGGCGCAGGTTCGAATCCTGTTCGCGACCGTATTCTTTTTCCATTTAATATTGTAACTTTAGAGTTCGCTAAGCATGCGTTAATGCTTTTCAAAGATTTATCTTGAACAGATAAGTGTTTCAAAGGCATTCAAATTCAATTTTTTTTTTACATAGACCAGATTACAGGCACTTATGAAACGTTAAAGCTTGGTGCACGGTTCCAAAAAAGTTGATCTTATGGAGAAGAACCGGCAAGAAAGTCCATACAATTTTTTTTTTATAAATTTTTATTTACAATCGTATATTGATGGTATGTGAAAATAATGTAGAATAATGTAAGAGGAAAACAAAAGCAAATGATTGAAATAGTAGAAGTTTGTAAAGCCAAAACGATTACCAAGGCAATTACGAGCTGACCAGTCCCGACTGACAGCACCCGTTCACGAGTATGACGTGCGCATCAGCATCGCTGAACTCAACCATTTTGAAGGGAACTCAACGACACGATACACAACGCCACCATCAGTTAAGCCATTTTTAGTGAGCATGAAAAGCTCATAATGCCTGGCAATAGGCAGGTGAATGTATGTATTGATGTAATATTTAACATTATTAACTATCAACGCATGCGTGAAGAACTCTAAAATTATAGACTTTTATAGAAAGAAAAATACGAGTAATAGTGAGTAGGAATCGAACCAGCGCCTTCCGTATATCAACTACAGGTGCTCTGACCGCTTAGTCATCTCGACCTCTGCTCACTACCCCTTATTACTTTATCTTTCCACAACAATTTATAACTTTAGAGTTCTCATCATTCGAAAGAATTATCTGTATCAGGAGGCGCAGGTTCGAATCCTGCTTACGACTTGTCTATTTCCAAAGCCCTTCATCAGATCCTAAGGTATAATACATAACCTCTGTTTTTGAATTCGGTTAACAATTACTTACTTTTACACGACTGGCCAAAAAATTAATTTTATTTGGATAAACGTGTATATTACAGTGATATATCATTAAATATATAAGGATATTTTGTTTTGTGTGCTGAGAACACGATAGAGAGTTGATTAGTGGTATTGATCTGCAGTGGGTAACATAGTAGCTCTAATATACACGTGGGCAGGCCAAGATATGAACGACTCCTTTTTTTTTTAAATGGCCTCTTTCCGTTGCCCGGAGGGGTTTTGTCTGCATAACCGGACAATATCTAAGGCGAGGCAGTTTGATGCCTCCAGCCAGACAATATTATAAACACTACAAACTAAGCAACAGCGCTAAAAGCGTCCCCTGCGGAACACGAGCCTCGGCTTAGGGCGTTGCTGGGGGGATTACTAGGGACTAGCTGGATCATATCAGTTTCCTTATTATTAAGGGCTAGGCGCGGGCCGGCTCGAGCAAGGGTCGGGGCGCAGATGATAAGACATTTCGCGACGGACGCGGATCTCACCGGTGAGGTCTATAACCAGGCGGTCAAGTGCGTAGGAGTGTGCTTGTGAATTTGTTGGATTCTTGAGCTACAGCGATCCTATCATCGGGTAAACAAAATGATCAAATAACCTAGCTGTTTATACGCCTACACTTTAGTATTTGGTGTACTTTGGTGAAAGACAGGAGACAAATTGCAGAAGGTGAAAAAAAAAGGATACTTATTATCTGGTTTTTGCCTATACTGCGTCAGCGTGTAATCAGACACCGCGATGCAAGTGTATCGCCAATAGCGCAATGTGTTATGCCTATGCATAGTACATGAAATTTTCTGAGATAAAAAGTGGCAAATGGTTCGATATGAAAAGAGCACATGCATACTAGTTTTATTTTATTGTCTTTATTTTTATGTCATTTTTAACATATTAGCTAAAAATGTGTCAATGTGTTTAAAAAATTTGTTTGCATTTGTAAAGGTACTCGCATCCGTACGACACTGAATTAGGCAGCCACGCACAGCAGTACCCAGATTTTTATTTATACTTTATTTCTGATAATGCCCGCCCACGACCGATTATCGAGGACCGAGTTTGTGCTTTGCACTATTGCAATCAGTACGTTCTATTTTTCTCCTACAAAAAATCGGTCCCCAATTATCGGACGTGGGAAAATTCAATCACTGTATATCGACTGAATACATAGCGATGATGACATCTTATAGACGTAATGTGGAAAAATAATTCGGTATAGTGCGCAGATAACAAGATTCTTATGGATGAGTACCTGAAGTAATTATACGAAAGGCGCATGATCGTATCATAACTATAGTTATCTTTCTACAATAAAAAAAATAAGTTAGCGTTTGTTAATGCGTTTGAAAGATTTACCTATATTTGTTCCACTAAAGTTTTATAAAATATAGCTATGCTTGCGGCTTCGCCCGCGTAAATTTTCAGACTGAAATATTATTATCACTGAAATAAAATACAGCCTAATGTTACCCAGTGTATAATGCAGAATCCTACTGGTGATTTTTTTTTAAATC
The DNA here is from genome assembly GCA_935421205.1 of Xylocampa areola. Classification (NCBI taxonomy): domain Eukaryota; kingdom Metazoa; phylum Arthropoda; class Insecta; order Lepidoptera; family Noctuidae; genus Xylocampa; species Xylocampa areola. The sequence goes on from OW285204.1 coordinate 18,721,662, forward strand.
GTTTTGTGTAGTTTTTAATTTAATACATTACAAACAAACAAACAAAAAAAACAAATCTATCCGCTTTATAATATTGGTATAGATACTAGTATAGATATAGATATTTAAATCCATAGCTTATATATTCGTAGCCCTAGACACTCGCAAAAAAATCATTCGATATTCAAAAAACAAGTAATTAAATTCTTTACTCGCCCGACTCTGTAATCTCGTGGTGTCTCCATTTGGAATTCAACCAACACAACGCAGGAATAATATATTGATACTGGTTCTCAGATTCTAATATAAGTGTAGATTGGATTAGTTTACACCTACGACACAATAAAGAAAACACGTGTAGACCGAGTATGTCTTGGTGCTGTTGATCTTACAACATTTTTCAATCAATTTAAACTAGATCCAGAGAGATACTTAATCGGTTTTAGATCGCGTTATTTTAGTATAAAAAAGGCTTTACTAAAATAACACGATCTAGACCCGATTAAATATATTTCTAAAAGAGATCCAGGGAGGTTTTCGAGGCGTCTTTTGTTTAACATTTTGCAAAATGAATGTGGCCTTCTTCTTATAGTGTGGTTAATGAAAAACCTAGGTGTTAGAGTTTAAGCCACCCGTAGGCTCCTGACTTGTCTTTATACACCATTGAGAACATCTCTCAGGCATGCTGAGTTTCCTCACGATATTTTCCTTTAACTTTATAAGCAAGGGATAAATAATTTCTATTGCGCACAGACCTTCGAATAATCAGTGGTGCGTGTTTTGGGTTTAAACTTGTCAGTCTAGTGGTCATATCACTATGCTTATAAATGTGGTCAATGAAGACCATGCTATCTTTGGGAAGGGCGCTTCAACAACTGAAATATTTCCGATTTCAAAGCCTAAACTAATACTTTAAAGTTTATACGATATTACCAATATGGATCTTTGTTTATTGATCGATCGATAGATTAAATTTGGTATATTTAGAGTAACTTTTGGTCATGATAATAGGACATAGGAAATATAAAGTTTCAGCGGGGATGGAGGAAATCCGCGAAAGAAACTGCAGGGCGGCGCTATTTCGTAATAAAATTTAGAAATATTTTTTAATGCAATGGCGTCTACGGCTATAGTTACAATTTAATAAATATACAAAGAATTGATTGAATCATAGCAGCGGCTATTTCTCCAATAAATAGGGGCATACGTAATCGATTGTTTTTGCGAAAAATATGAAATATTCTATGCTTACTTCGAATTGAAGCTAAAACACAACGCACGAGCTTCTTATCGGGTCACGCAAATCTGATGTCTTTCGGAATTATACCAGTGACTTTGCACGCTTATTAAAATGACTCATTTTTTATTATTCTTCATACTGACGACATAATACATGTATAATTATACAGAACAATTTGACCCTGTCAACAGTATGTGTTAAGTTGTATGAAGACAAACTGACACACAAGGAGGAGGGTTTAACATATTATGTTTACAGATAAAAGTTTTAAGTACTTTCGCCCATGTTTCAGCTGATCGGCTGTCTAGTGCCGTCACATATGTGTGAGTTTGTTGACCTTGATCATAAAATAAATTGATAGTAATAGCGCTATGTTACCTTATTTCATGTGTGGAAATCCACCATGAACGGAACTTCTATCGATTACCTACCTTTTATGATTATTAAGGAAAAGTTCTGTAAGCCAATTTGATTAAACCTGTGTGTGATTAATTCTTAATACTGACGACATAATACATGTATAATTATACACAACAATTGGACCCTGTCAACAGTATGTGTTAAGTTGTATGAAGACAAACTGACACACAAGGAGGAGGGTTTAACATATTATGTTTATAGATAAAAGTTTTAAGTACTTTCGCCCATGTTTCAGCTGATCGGCTGTCTAGTGCCGTCACATATGTGTGAGTTTGTTGACCTTGATCATAAAATAAATTGATAGAAATAGCGCTATGTTACCTTATTTCATGTGTGGAAATCCACCATGAACGGAACTTCTATCGATTACCTACCTTTTATGATTATTAAGGAAAAGTTCTGTAAGCCAATTTGATTAAACCTTTTAAGCTGTTGGTTTATTCATTAGCATACACAATAGATTTTTATTGTTATGAAGTACGTATTTGTACGTGGGTGAGCCAAAGGGTCTAATGTCCTTTTTTATTAGTGGAAATTATGAAATTATTTGGCATCACACTCATCACCATACGAGTATATCAAGTGCAAAATAATAATAATTAATTAATAATTTTAAGTAATACCTTTTAATGGGAATTAATTTGTTCTTCTGAATTAACGTAGGAATAAAATCTATTCTATTCTTATGTACAAACTTGTCTTCTTACTTCTTGTACAGGTAAGGTGCCCAGAAGACTGGCAGTATTGCCACATTCAATGGCAATGCGAATTCTCTGACCAAGAAACAAGCCAGCCCTCTGGCCACGCGAAGGGTCAAATTATTCCTTAAATTTACCTACATTACCGACCTCTTAAAATAACCTTCCCTAATAAATAAGGTAAATAATATAACCAGTAGTCCTTATACAAAAATATCTCAGTATTTGTATCATGTAGCGTAATCGTAATTTTTTATTGCGCAGCTTTCATGTAATCAAGAACTGTAATAAGTAGAACATACTATAATCATTTCTAAGTACGGTATTAGGATTCAGGACACACAAATATTGCTCAATGATGTGGGTTTTCGTCTAGGTCAAGGTAATATACATTTCTGTTATGAGTCCAAAATAGGAACTTTCTATTTTGGTTTCATATCAGAATAGGTCGGGTTTTCTTTGAAAATTTGTGAGGCACCAAAAGCCCTGATCAAGAGGGTTGACTTCTTTAAAAGTTTCTTATAAACGTGCTTGAAATATTTGATGAAAATAATATTATGTAAGTTTTTAAATGATTAATTGTATTATTATCATCTAGTGGCACTTTTTATACCTATAACTTAATTAATATGCGGATAATGTAGTGGGCTACAATACCTTAAGACTTATTTTTCCATATGTTTACATGTTCTGTTGTAACTGTTTATTGACACATAATAAATAAATAAAATGTTAGAATAATAAATAATAAGTAATATTTTTTATTTTTAAAAGCGATTCTTTCATGTTTCAAGGTTCAAATTATACGCCCTACAAGTTACCCACTGATGCATGTAATTTCATACATATTGTTAGGTAAATGGTTCGTTTCCCTAACTTAATAGAACTCAACAACGCTGTCGGGAACTCATGCATGCAAATCTCAATCTTGTACAGTGCCCCAGGAACAGAACGCTTTAAAAATGAAAAGCCCTGGTAAAGTTAAAAACGTTTGAACGCTAACCAAGTTTGAACACTAAAACGAAACCTGGAAAACGGTTCGGTTCGACTGCTCGCCCCTTTTTACACGACTGCCCAAAAAAGGAGTGTTATGTTTTTAGATAATAACCTCCCAAACATACATACTTTTATACATACATGACCCATTTATGTATGTAACTGTGTATGTGTGTGAGTTTTTTTATTCCACGATATCTTCTAAACGCCTGAACTGATTTAGATATATGGGGTATTGCTAAAATCCTTACAGTATCCCGGGTAACATAGGTTAGTAAGAAATATAAAAAAATCATAATATGGTAGCTTATACATACTCATACTTATGTTATAAATGCGAAATTAACTCTGTTTGTTAATTCTTTTTTTGTTTGTTTGTTATCTTTTCACGACTAAACGGCTGAACGGATCGTAACGAAATTTGGCAAGGAGATAGTTTGTATCTTGGGGAAGGACATAGGCTACCTTTAGTCGCGCAAAAGAAGTCGCGGGCACCAGCTAGTATAACATAAAACAGCAGCAAAATCCTATTCTTTATTAAAAAAGTCTACAACCCCACCATTCTATTTGAATAAACTTGAGCCGGTACGTAGAGTTATTCGCTTAAGAGTTGTCATTATATGGCTAAAAGTAAAAGGATTTATTTGTTAAGTAACGGTAAAACCCTGACGTTATACAAACATATTCAGAAAATATAATACGGTTAATATTTTCTTTGGAAACAATTATTTTTTTGGGATTGACCTCAGTCACATTATTTAAAGACCCAAATTCTACATAGATTTCAAATTAAAATCATAAAGCTGCATATTTTCAGAAAATATTTTCTGCCTGTAGTATATTTTCAATTGATATATTTTCATAGGACCTTAAAAATTAGGCGTAGGTCATCCCCATATTGACTTGATTTTAAATGAATTGGTTCGACACATTTTATTGCAATTTTGTTGAAAACTGCCATAAAATAGATACAACCGACAGCGCCGTTGGCGCAGTGGTCGAGAGACCGGCTGCTGCGCTGCGTGTCACAGGTTCGATTCCTGTACGTAGCAAATATTTGTACGATCTATAGATAATTGCTCCGGATCTGGGTGTGTGTGTGCTTGTGAGATTATATGTCTGTAAACGCACCCACGACACAGGAAGAAATTCCTAGAGTGCGGCAACGTTTTTTTAAAGAAAAAAAAAACCATATTCTAATCCCAAGCATTGTGAGTGTTTTTTTTTTTTTCAGTAGATGGTACTTCATCTGTTGATCGTTTTAAGATATAGTTTGCAATCACCTTAATTTTAAACTTTCGCGATTTGTATACAATATTACACGAGTTTGGTGGATTTTTCCCAGAGGATATCGTATCTTATAAGATTTAATTATCATCGGAAGCAATGATATCCTAGTGGTATGACCGTTGGACTGACAAGTCAAAGGTCGCAAGTTCGAATCCAAGGCACGCACCACTGTCTTTTCGAAGTCATGTGCGTGTTATAAATTAATTATCACTTGCTTAAAATGGTGAAGGAAAACATCGTGAGGAAACCAGCACACCTAAGAGATGTTCTCGATGGTGTGTAAAGCAATGTCAGCGAGCTACGGATGGCTTAAACTGTGACACTAGGTTTTTCATCAACCAGGCGATTAGAAGATGAAGATTTAATTATGATCTAAACTGAAATATATCCTCTTACTATGTGCTAAAAATATACGGTGGTAGTAATGATTCGAGTATTTACTGGTAGGTTTTGAATTTCATCTCTACTGTCTTTTGCTCTTTCACCACATACTTTGGTTACGATTCGAGGACTTAGGAAGGATCCTCGACTGTACATTTCAAAACCAAAGTCAGAAGTTTGGGTACTTAAATTAGTAAAAATAGTGTAGACCTAAGTTTAAAAAACCTTGATCATTATAATATTGACAAAACCCAGAGATTGCACTGTTCACTTGCTTAAAACGGCGAAGGAAATCATCGTGAGGAAACCAGTACATCTGAGAATGTTGTCGATGGCGGGTAAAACCATGTCAGAGGCCTCCGAGCGGTTTCAACTCGGGCACCAGGTAGTTGGTAGTTCATCAGCCACACGATATGAAGATGAATATCTCTTTTTTTTTACATCAAGATAAATAATAAAGTACAGTAATAAGTCCTATATCAGCTTTACAAACCATCGAGAACATCTCTCAGGTGTGCTGTTTCCTCACAATGATTTCCTTCACCGTTTTATGCAAGTGATAAAGCTGTTGCGTCAGTCATTAGCAGACACAATAGATTTTTATTGTTACAACGTACAGATCTGTACGTTACTGAGCCGAAAGGTTAATTTATAATACGCACATGACTTCGAAAATACTGTGTTGCGTTCCTTGGATTCGAACATGCGAACTTTGACTTGTCTGTCCAAAGGTCATAACACTAGGCTACCACTGCTTCGTAAGATTGTATTATAATTATCAAGTTTACACAACTTGCGTTTTACGAAACATCCTCATAAAAATTCTATCCGAAAACCATACAATGTCCTACACACCATTAAGCAATGGTAAAGTCATTTTAACTGTCAGTCCAAAGGGACAAGGGTTCCAGTTAAAGCCCATCGTAATTTATTTTTGACCCCTTAGACTGCTTTGATTTCATCCGATAATACGTCATACGCATTAACGTACAACTAAACTAGTGTGGATACGGTCACCGACAAAAGTAGTGAAACTCATCGAAATTTATTGCATTTAAGCAATTACAGTGAAGAAAAAAACGAATATTAAAAAACACACACCCCAAGTCTTCATAAGAAAATGCTCCACAGTTCTGTGGTGGTTTTTTTTTTTCCATGGATCTCACACCCGACTTTGATAAAAATTCTTCAGTTCCCGTTCAACATGCCTTTTTTACCCGACTGCCAAAAAAAGGAGTGTTATGTGTGTTAGGGTTCATGTTTTTATTATATTTGTGAGTTTCTTTATTCCACCATAACTTCTAAACGCCTGGTCCAATTTCGATGTATGGTGTATCGTCGGAATCACTACATATACCCAGAATAAAAAAAAAAAAAATTGTCTACAGAAAAAGGTATTAAAAAGGTTTATATTTTTTCAGATGTGGAAATACGGGCCGTATTTCCATCATTAACGTTATCATTTATTATAGTAATTGTTATTTCAATATTATGAGTATAATTTTAACTCATATTCAATTCTAACATCCTTAATTAAACATTTAATCATGTATTATACATGTAAGTACTTATTCGCTTACTTTTTTTAGTTATAAGTATATTGTTTAGGTAATTTGTATATATTGATATTTATTTCTTAGTTAAGTGTTTTTGCGATTAAATACTTACGTACATAATTAAACTGCTAAATCAAAAAAAAAGTTAATACATATATGCTGTGTTGGGATTTAAAATAACCTTTCATTTATCTAACTCTGCCTCATGGCCTAGTGGTTGCAAGCACGGCTGCTAGGTGTGAGGTCCTAGTTCGATTCAAGTCGGGCAGTGTTACTGGGTTCTTGTTAGGAAATTCTCGTAGCAGCCCAAAGTTTTGGATTGTGGCCGGTAGATGGCAATAAGCTCCGCACCTATTTTAGGGGACCTAACACCAGCATTGGTAAAATGTGGATGTGCATGTCATAGATGGCATCACTGTTTTACATTATTGGTGTTGCAACACTGAGCGCTACGGGCGGTCGGCGACTACGGCGAGTGGAGGCAGGATGCCAGTTTCTTGCAAACCGCCGTGGTGGACGAACCTCTGCACCCTGACTTACCTAGACCTCTGATTTTATGATATTTTAATATCCACATTGTAATATAAAGTGACTCAATACTAATCACTAACTCAAAGTAAACGTGCTCTCAATGGCGCAGAGCCTGAAAGTTGGTTTATATATTATTACTTCTAAAATCCTGCCAGACATAGAGACCGCCGATCCTAATCAACAACCTTTTTCTGAAATGCATGTGCAACAGCATGTCTTGGCCTACCTTTACGAAAAAAAAAAAAACAAAAGTCACATAAATTTCTTTCATATTTTTTATTATTCTGAGGAAATTGATATCACTGTAACACAAAGAAAGTACAATCAAATTGAGTTCACTTAACCTGTTGTTGTATAAGAAGTAAGCTACTGGCACATCTATAAGTGGATCAAAGTGATCCGTGTTATCCTCCAGTGATCCAAGAAATATTCAATAAAATACGTTAGTATACCCAAAGAGATTCGGAGCAGTTCCGATTTTATCATGAGTGAATACTCTTCTGAATAGTCTTCGAGATACGGTACAAAATTACCTTCTATCTAACTTTATTATAGTAGCTGTAATGTATTGACATCGATTCTATGTTGTTATTTTTACTGACAGCAAGCGGAGATAAGATCGAGACGTAACGAATAAGGAGACATCAAATTCAAATTAAGAAAAATTAAACATAATTTGAAACGTTTGACTAAAGTAATTTAATGGAATGGGCAGGGGATGATGAAACTAAAATATTTCGTTTTTAAATAATAATTATGAAAAAATAGTATCGCTATATACATTGTCCCCTTTTTTGGGTTCCGTATCTAAAGGTAAAACGGAACCCTTATCGGATCATTTTGTTGTCTGTCAGTCTGCCAAGACTATTTTTCTCAAGAACGCTTCAAGGTATCGAGTTGAAATTAATATCAGATGTTTAGGCCAGCAGTCCCCTGGAGCTGTAAATTAATAAAGCTTTCTCAATTTCAATTTCATTTTTTTTTTTATTTCACATAGACCAAATTACAGGCACTTATAAAACGTCAAAGCTAGGTGCACTAAATGTTTTGTGTCAATAATTCTACCTACTTATAACTAATTTTAACACGTATAGACTCGAAATCAATTGGCAACCGCTCTTTCAATATTGACATAATTATATGACTGGAATGAGAAGGTATGTAGGTGCCTATTATTATACAATATTTTTCTATAATAGGTATTCTGAGAAGAAGATTTTTTTTTTGTATTTATAGTGTACAACGTAAATAGTACAATTAGTTCGGGGGATGCCTACCAAAATAACACATTTGTCCCGCTTAATGTTTAGATTTTTTAAATATATTGAATATTTCAAATCATGAAAATAATTTTAAGAGTTTTAAATATGTAGATTAAATGAGTATAGTAACTATTCACTAACAACCTGATGTCAACACCTATAAAATAAAAACTATAAGTACATATCTATGAAATAAATTTTACAAAAATTTGTAAAATTTTACCAATTATTAATATCAATATTTTCAACTATACACTAACTAACACGACTAATTTTAAAAAACAAACGGTCCTTACCTATTTGTATTAATGTTCTAACCTTCTAATAAGTTCTTTAAGTTTAATGATAAGTAGAAGTAAAAAAAAAAACCGCCTAGAATCTATTACAACGACAAAAAAATTGAATTGCAAAGAGTGTGCCAAAGAGCTTATAACGGTCTATAATTAAAACTATTTTAATAGGTCCCAACATAAAAATATACATGTTTTTTCAACCAAAATGTTTACTGTAGTAAAAGTAACGTTAAAAATTCAAAATTAAATTCCTCAAAACCTTTCGTTTAACTACGTCCACGTTTTAAAGAACCATTGTTGAAAATAGAAATCCCAATTCATTTTACACATACTTCGTAGTTGACACATCAATATCATTCTAATTTCAAATTAATCCATTAAATTCCCTTCGTATCATTTATTTAAATTGACGGAAATTCGTACGTTGCAATTATTTATGAAGTTTCACAAAACCTAAATGCGCAGGTATTTCAAACAGAAATTACTAGAACTAAAAGTAAAATAAAAATAAAACTCTGAATGCAAGAGAAATTTTAATTTCCATCTACTCGTAAAGGCAAAGAATATACTTTTCTAGCTATTTTTATTTTTGCTCACGCTTTCAGGCTTCTAAGATAAGCAAATATATTCTGAATTTAAAACATGAATTAATGTTTAAAAAATATAGGAGTATATCAACGCCCTCCTGACTGTCAACCCTGAATGTGATGTGTTTGCCGATGGATGAAGAGATATTATGCGAGTGTGTCTGATGTTCTGCGAGAGAGTGTCTTCTATTCCGTGTTAATTTTGTAATGGTTTATAACTAATGTATTATTATTCAATTGATGTAATGTTTTATAATGTATTATTTGATTTTATGTTAATTAATGTAATTGGTTTATAGCAACCGTTGAACTATGAATAAATAAATAAATAAAAATATTCGATAAAATTTCTTTTGAAAACAAAGTCACATTCATAAAAATGTTAGTTGTAATAAGGTACCTTCGTATTTTTTTTTATAACTTATCTGATCTTGCAGGTAATGGCAAAATATAATAATATTTGTCTATGGAAAGAGTAATTTAAAATACATTTAATATAAAATATATTTTGAACACGATTATAATATGAATTATCCGCACTGGATAGCTTTTAAATTTGAATTTTCAAGCATTATTCAAAAAGTCTAAGCACTCGTATAATTTAATTTATTACCGAATTACTAAATTAAATATCATTTAATTATACAACCGTACCTAAATGTTGTCAATATTATACGTAGTAAAAATAAGGTCCGGGAAATTATATTCTCTCAAAGGCGTCTAGAGGACTAAATATTTATAATAGTTATAAAAAACGGTACTGGAATGGACTTAAAAACTGTCTGATATTAAAACCTGCTTTGGATTAATAGCACGTCACTTAATGTTCTAAAAGACAGGGGAAATATAGGTATAAATAATTGTTTTTCAGGATTTAGACGGACAGTTAACGCATTTTCGATTTCTAACGGTGTATCGGATATTGTTAACTGAATAAAAAAAAACGTCATTTTTGGAATAAAAAAGTTCGCGAACTGACTTTATATTGTTATAAATAAAGCACAATTTTAAATTCGACTCCAAATTTTCCCATCAGTACAGCCTAAAAACAATATGATCGACTCGGGAATTTAATCCAGGATCTCATGTTCTGTACCTGCGCTTAGGACCACTAGCCAGTCATGCAACCATAAAAATTTGATAAATGAAGTTACTCGTTTCCTATCAATTACGGGTTTAGCCGGTTGTCAGTCTATGTATGGGTCAGTAACACCCCGTTTCGTATATTTCAATCACGAATTGACAGACAGAAAAAAAAACAAATCAAGCTTTCACTGTAGGAACACGAAGAGTAATTTTCTACGATAAATTACATTTGAAACAAATTCTTCCGTGTGTTTTATGGAATGTAAGTACTGCACATCATTTTAAATGTATCTCGGAGATAATAATAATAATAATATAATATTCCACAACTATCACACAACGCCGTCTAGTCTCAAGCTAAGCAGAGCTTGTGTTATGAGTACTAGACAACTGATAAACATACTTATATATTTCTAAATACATACATATTATAGATAAATTACACCCAGACACAGAACAAATGATCGTGCTCATCACACAAACATTTGTCCTGGGTGGGAATCGAACCCACGACCTCCGGCATAGCAGTCAGGGCTACTAACCACTAGACCAACAGATACATTTGAATTATGTGCCTCACATTATAAACGTAAATAATTTCATGTAATCCAGGTAAAATGTATGTGTCCATTCCGCATCTGATGAAGTACTGATTCATTACCGTAATCTCTGGAAAATGATAACAGATGGCATTACCAGTCATTCCTTAATGTGCTGGGTTTATGGCTTGCATGATTTATTTAAATAAATTACTGTCTTTAAAATGGACACAAAGTTAAGTTTATTGGTTTTCACAGAATTTTGGCGTATGTTATAATACGGCAAAGTAAGTTTTACACCTAAGGCGAGGGTATCTGGATAACGTCGTTTTCAGATGTGCTTTATTTGTAGGTATCACGAAAAAAAAAATTGACACTTTTTGACCTAGATATTTCGGCTGTTCCGATACACGATTTCTGACATTTTACTGCATCCAATAAAATCGCAAAGACAAGCCTAATTACGATTTATAATTCATTTAATTTGGATTATATTAGGCTTTGAACTATATAACTAAACTTATACCAAAATTAAGATTGCAAAAATGTGGTAAACAACGGCCGTCATATTATATATCATAAAAACTCATCACTGATTAAAAAACTTGTTTTCTATCTCACGATGCACTTGCCACGCCATTCAGTCCCTACGCCTACGGCACAGCTGCGCTCAGAGAACCTCGCCTTACTGATTAGATTAAAATAATTAATTTAAATATTTCCACATAATACGATTACATCCTACAAAAGAGAATAATGAAAAACAACAATATGCAACTTAGATGAGAATGTTAACTGGGATATGTGGTGTAACGCGGATGGATAGAATTAGAAATGAGTATGTAAGAGGAAGACTGAAAGTGGCACCAGTGCCAGAGAAGTTGTTGTGAAAATAGTTTGTCATAGAATGGACATTTGATGACGCGGGACGAGAAAAGTTTTGAGTATGAATGTGGGTAAACGATGGATGTATTGTGGATCTAGATAGGGCGTGTCTACCAAGATGACGGCTGATAGAGATGTTTCTAAATAAAATAAGATGCGACGCCAACCTCAAATAAATTAGAATAAGGTCAGACGGATGATGATGATAATGAAATAAAACGCATTAACGTATGATGGTGTGAATACTAAAGTTAAAATACTATGTTGCGTGTTGTTGTTACCGTGGTAGGTTTGTTGGCAAGAGTGCCTGTATGCTGCAACGCACCAACAATTTTCTGAATCCAAAAATATTACAACATTAAAAATAATTAAATTGTTTCGGCACACGAGTTTATAGCTGTTGCGTCAGTCATTAGCAGACACAATAGATTTTTATTGTTACAACGTACAGATCTGTACGTTACTGAGCCGAAAGGTTATAGAGGCGCCTTACAATAAAAAAAAATTGCAGGCTTCTATTTATTTTAGTAGATGGCGTCACCATCACATTATTTACCATCAAACAGATATTCAAGGTTTACCCTGACCCAGGGTAACTTGCTACTTAACAAACTTTAAGAAGTTCATTTCCTATTTCCTCTGGTAATAAGAAACTTGTGGTTCTTGGAAAAGTTAGACTCATTTATTAGAGTAGACGCCTCTTAGAGCTCCTATAGTTAGCTGTCATTATGGAAGTAAGAACTTGGTACTACCCATGCCTCTATTTAACAAAATTTCTTCTAGGATGTTTCGGCTACAACTCACGAGGTCAGGAGAATATATGATCAGCTCACAACTTATTGAAAAACCCTTCGCGGAATTATAGTGCATCTGCCTAATGAACTATCTCGATTCTTAGTCTTAGATAACTATTATAAATAAATGGTATTTCTGAAGTATTGTGAAAGGGATTTATAAAACGTATTGATGTATTAATTTTTATTTTGTAAAGTAAATAAAAATAAAAAATGGTAATATTTAGAGTAGAACATAAAGGTAAAAAGAAGAACAACTGACATTGTTTGTGGATTCATAGATTCTCTAGCACAGGCAACAAAGGATGATACATGGTCGATATTTTTTTTGAAATATCGTTACTTAGTATGTACGTTCCTATCACTATATGCAATTAAATATAGAACAACTGGTTAGGAGTATAGCTTACAAATATTTATTTATACAATGGGATACGAGTATCCCGAACAGATATTGTATTTATTTGCATCCATTGTAATAGACTTCCGCTAAGTAATGCCTGAATCAATTCAATATTTGAGCATTTCCCTATTTGATATGTTAATTAAACAATCAACGCTGGTGTATTAGCCTTTAGAGTACCAAAATTCATGCCGGGATCATTTTAATGTATGCCGGGACACGTTAGTTCCCCTTCAAATCAATAGGATTAATGAAGCTACTTTAAAGCGTCAACCTCCATCAAAACGTATACCCTTTCCTTTTTTCTAATAGTAGAACTTTTACTGAACATAAATATACACTTTTATAAAAGTAGATTTAATACTGTACTTTGATAAAAGGAGTTATATTACCTAAATACGTACATAAATTGGTAAAAAATTCTTCTGAAATTTGCTTGTAGATCACATTTCATTTTGGTATTGATTTCTTGGGCCTGCATTTTATGGATTATGGAATAATCCATTTGATCGATATGTTGTGTCAGTCATAGTTTAGCCACTCATATTTTTAGACTAGCCGTTTTTGCGGCCCATAGCAAAAAAGTACAAGCTTAGATCCCCGCAGACCACAGACTTTCTATCAGCTGATAGTTTAGTCTTGGTCCTGTCTTTCGGCCGTCAATTTAGTTTGATGGAATACCCAACTGTCTTTAAACTTATCCATCGGTAAACTGTCGGCCAACTGCTAAATCAATATGGCGCACTTCCACTTGCGCGCACTAGCAGATTGTTTAGTCGCCGGAATCGTCTGCTTCGGCACCTTGGAACGGTATAGACGTGTGCTCGTGCGAATTTCAGATAATCTAGTAATTCGGAATGCATCATGTAACATTGTCCGTGTTAGTATATTGCGACAACTTCTCCATACTTTAAAAATCGTTTCATGTTCCTTGGTGACAGACACACGAGATTCCTTCGGTCATCAGAAAATCTCAAGTTAAAATTGCCTATCCACTCAACAACCTTCTTCGACAGATCTTTTACCGTGCAAACTGCCCGACTATTTAATGCGTTGCCGGTAGAAATTAGACGTGCTCAGTCATTGACAATATTAAAAAAAAAAATGGTTAAGGATTATGCTAGGCTATTTGACACTGTAATTTAATATTTATACAGTCCTTAATTATTCTACGTCCGTTCATTTGGTTATTGTATTATTAATTTACGTAATATTTATTCATACGTAATAGAATATTTGTTGTATATATTCATATATATTAAATGTTTATGTTGTATTTATAATATGTATGTTTATAAGTAGTTCGCCACAACCTACCTCAACAATAATTTTTTCTTCTCCATCCTAACGTTACCCGGAAGAGATCGCGGTAAGCGATACGGCCGCCCATTGTACATTAATATTAAGTTAAAGGAAACTCCTTTTTTTATTTATTTGGTGTACAATAAAGAATATATAAATGAAATATTGTAATATATTAATAAATAAATATATTATTGAGTAACAGTATATTACTAAATATGGGATGCACCCAATACCCTTGGTTTTTCTCCTTGATCTTTCTCTTCTGTTGTATAGGTAAATGCAATAATATTTCTAGGCAATGTTGTAGTAACCTTCATAATGCGACCGCTCTCATCAAAGACTGTCATTTAACTAATCATTCTACAGCAACTGCTTGTCTGGTCTGCGCTGACATCACCAACCCAACTGTTCAGTCGGGCCAATGTGCTTGCTTAACAACCCAAGCCGATGAATCTATCGGCCGATAGAATGTCTGTGGTCTGCGAGGGCTCTTAAACATTTTGTCAGCACTTCATGCGAAATTCAAACCGGGAATGCATATATAAAAACCTGAATAACGTATAAGTTTATTTCTGTTAGATATAAAAGAGTTTAGATATCCTAATTTCACACTCTATCTACATGAAAGGTCCTGAAGACGGTTTCATAACGCGGTTGGTTGCTTCGACCCTTTTTATATTAACCATCCAGTATACTGAGTGGAACGAAACTAAAGTACGAAAATAACGCAAAAGATAATAGACCGCTTTATTTTCTCTTAAGAAAGAATATTGCCAATAAACTATAGATTTTTTTGAGATTTTATTGTTTATTGAAACAAATTTATAGAAAAAATTGCATTGATGCTCAATAGAGTATGGAGTGATTGTTTTCGCATCAACACAAGTGGTCTGTCATTTTATAAGTGAGTATCGAAACACAAATAGCTTGTGAGTATTATAATACATTCAGTATATAGAAAAAGCTTATATCTCGTTGCAAGTTTAGTAGGTTTTGTTAGATGGTAATATCTAAACTGGTTTTTAATATAGTTACATTAATTCAAGTATTACGTTTACGCGCGAACCGCTATTGTCAGAATGAACCAAGTAGTGCCGGGACCAACGTCGCCACGGAGAAACATACTAAAGCTGCTGCCGTTACAATCGACTATGACTTCATTTTCCGCCTTACAGTACATTGAGCGTCATCTGCGCACACAATATTTTCTTGTATTATTTTACATTCTTATATAATTTGATGACAAAATGGCCGATTTAATTTTTATTTATAATAATTTACCAAACTGCGTGATATCTAATATATAAAATTCTCGTGTCACAGTTTTCGTTGCCATACTCCTCCGAAACGGCTTGACCGATTTTGATGAAATTTTTTGTGCTTATCCGGTATCTATGAGAATCGGCCAACATCTATTTTTCATCCCCCTAAATGTTAGGGGTAGTCCACCCCAACATTTTTTATTATATGGTAAAACAACGTTTGCGGGGCACAGCTAGTAGAATATATAATTCTAAGTACTATCTTCAACCTGTGACAAACAATAAACGAATTTGAATATCTATAATAATGAATGACTTACCGTTGCCTCTCATAGGCTGAAGCGAAGACACGATTAAAATTGGAGAGTTTAGCATGATGGACAGGATCCAGACCATGGCTATCATTTTGTAAGCGTGGCATTGGGTCTGCCACTTCCTGGACTTGAGGGGTCGGCAAATTGCGAAGTACCTCTCCAACGATATCGCAACCAAGGTCCACACGTCTACTGACACGGAGACCGCTGTGGAAGAAAGACGACTATTAGCCATTGTACCTATATAAACTTACTGATCTACCTAGGCTTTTTTTTAATTAAGTCATAGTAATAATACAAAATAATACACAATAGTACAAAATTTTGTGTTTAAAATTAAATATCTAGAACGTGTGTCACAACAGACAATTACTCTGCTTGTATTCGGTTGAGTGTGAAGGTTAGTTTAGGCAGAATAAACAGGTATTAACTTACGCACCGCGTCTGTAATTCGTAATATAATGTTTGATATCGGGTAAGTGCGCAGGGGTGCGGGGTGCGACGTTTGGTTTTAACCTATGCCCGCCCAGATTCTGAAATGTATTTAAATCTCTAATAGGTAATAAGTTGCAGTCGGCACCCAGTTTAATCAGATGCATACAGTTATACCAATATTTTACAATAACTCTACAATCTGCATGATTCCAGTTACTGAGTAAAATTATATTTTTGAGAAATAATACCTATTTAATACATAAAGTCGCTATGCGAAAATACGCATGCAATAAAAAAAAACATATTGAAGTGTGAGTGATGGAACTTGTTAATTTTGTATGAATGAAAACAATCTTGTTGTTGCGATAATTAATTAATTATTTTTGATAATATGAATGTGATTCCCAAAAGTTATTATAAAAAACCAGTAACGGGAGCAAACAAAGTGATAAATTATGATTAGCTGACCCGCGTTCTGTCATATTAACGAGAAAGAGAGAGAGATAGAGAGAACCCCCATTGGGTATATAATTTTACATTCAATTAAATTAACATCAATTTTACACTCGTATAAAATAACATGAATTTTTGGGTGAACATGAGGGTGAATTTTTGGGTTCGATTTCAAGGTCAGGCGAAGGGTTATCGAGTTTTCCCGTAAGAAAATTCTCAGCATCCGGAGTTAGGAATTGTGGTCGGGATAAGGCGATAGGCTTGGGACTTAATAACGGCATTGGTGAAATTTCGCTTTAGGTATAACTGTGTAGAAATCTGCTTACCCTTTGGGGAATAAAGGCGTGATTCTATTCTATAAAAGTTAATTTATAAGTTAACTTGTTTCGAAAGTATGACCATAACATTCAGAATGCATGTTAACAAGGTTTTTGTTTTTAATTATTACAATAAATTAACTTTTTTTAAATTAATTTCATTATAAATAAATTACTTTGATGTTTTACGTTTCTGAAAATTAACTCACTCAATTTATGGCAACTAAATAATTCAGCAAAGCAATAATAACTTCATAATTAGCCATTAATGTATTGTAATTTTTTTAGCAATTAACCGTTGAACAATAATTAAGGGAGGCCTTTGCCCTGCAGTAGGACAAAAACGGCTGAATAAAAAAAAATATAAGAATGTGTATCACCCTGTTATGGAAATAGAAAAAATAAATTTTACTTATAAAATATTATAATACTAATGTATGTAACTACTATGTTTGTATGCGAGACTATTCACTATAATATATTTTGACAAGCAATATTTCTTAAAATTACGAATATTGGGGAAAGTTTTTTTATTATCCGTAGATAGATATGAGGATCATTGCCTTAATATATTTAATATATGTTTTATTTCGGCTTACTTCCTTTTTTTCGATTTACCTTGTATAATTTATTTTCATACTAGATAAATCCCAAAAGCTGTTTTTTTCCGAGGTGCAGGGAAAATAAATCTTTACTTATCTTTTCACATAAATTTTCATAGTCAAAGCAATTCATATGGTAAAAATATGGTATTGGCTGCATAAAATGTTTTTTATGCTTTTTTTACCGAGATGGTATTGAAAATACCGATTTGTATACCGCGAACGTACAGCGAAACTAGATTTAGATCTGCCCCAAATTTTTTCTCTGTTTTATGATTTCCAGACTAGGTCTGAACTTATATTCTATACCCTCAATTAACTGAAAAGTATTCATAAGATAATCGTAATAACGTAATCATAATACGTAGGTATTAAGACCATAATTGTACTACTTCTTCTTGTCATACCTACAGTTTTTTATACATTTAATTTAATTGGATGAATTAGCACAGTATAGGTAAATTAAAATTTATCGTGTGCACACTCTATGAAAATAAATTACGAAATAGATTGAACTCATTTAGTTTTGTTTCGACAGAAATGAAATGATATTTCATGTTTGTGCAAACTTAAGATGTTTGTTTGATAGTATTTCATTTCGAGAGAAGAGTAAAGAATGCTATTAATATTTTTTTGTGCTTACCACGACTGTTCTTTGGATGGGTGACCATCATTCTATAACGAAATTCTTCCGTATTTCGGATAGCCCGTTAAATCGTCGGTCTCGGTTGTCGAAATAAGATCTATAACAGCCTATATACATAGATCCCTGTTAGTCTGACAACCAGTCTCATCACGAGATATTGTGTAACCCAGTTACTGGGTCAGATAGGCAGTCGCTCCATGTATAATACCGGTATTAAGCTGCATTCGTTTATACTGGAAGCCGATCCTAACGCAATTGGAAAAAGTATAGATAGTTATCAATATACCTTCGCAACACGTCATACGAGGGCAGTTTGATAAGTCAGTGACTTTAAGTCAATAGACTACTACCCAAATTTGAGTCAGCTGAGTCATTGCGTTTGTGTATGACAGCCATTGAGAGCAGACAACCTCGTAAATTTGAACGAAAATTGTGAATTGCGTATGCTGATTAATCTGTTGGCTCGCTCACTAGCAGACACAATAGATTTTATTGTTATGAAGTACTATTTGTACGTGGGTGAGCCAAAGGGTATAAAACTATCACCGAAACCAAGAAAAGGCTTGATAAATATTATAGGAGACTCTGCACGATCAAAGACTTTGCAAACTGCTAATTGCTGTAGTTTTTTTTTCTAACATTGTTATATGTTAGCTTTGACTGCCTCGTTGATCAAGTGGATTGGGTAACTTTTGAGCATGAGGTCTTGGGTTCGATTCCTGTATCGGGCAAAGTGTTATTGAGTTTTTCTGGTAAGAAATTATCAGTAGCAGCCCGGAGTTAGGAAGTTGGTAGTGTGATACCTCCGTACTTCGGAGAGCACTTAAAGCCGTTGGTCCTGCGCCTGACCTCTCTTCGGTGGTGTCAGATTGCCGTCCCATCGGGCTATTCGAATGCAGGAAGAGGACGTCCACATGTTTTTGCGTTTACTTGTGCACCATCGGTCTGGAGGAGTGATAAGATGACTAGCTTCTGCCCACAACTTTATCTGCGTGGACTTTAGGATTGGATCAGCAAAGATAAAATCCTATGTGTTAATTAATTAATTTATTTATTTATTCTTCTTGCACAATAAATATACAAAGGTGGACTTAATGCCTTTTATTGCCAGTCAACCATAGGGTGGTGGAGAAACAGAAACGTGGTAGGTGCAATATAATATTACTTTTAATAGTTTCTTTAAACTATACAAAGCGATATACCTAATTACCTATACATAAATAAAATCATACTCAATAATACTTAAATATATTTAATACACATATCTTAATATATATAAATCTCGTGTCACAATGTTTGTCTTCAATGGACTCCTAAACCACTTAACCGATTATAATAAAATTCGCACACCATGTGCAGTTCGATCCAACTTGAGAGATAGGATAGTTTAAATCTCAAATTATAGTCGCGTGCGAAGCCGGGACGGACCGCTAGTATATATATATATATATATATATATATATATATTAAAAAAAAACATCAAATAAATAGTGCATGTAAATAATATCATAGGTTAATGGTGAGAAGATTCTGCCAGTTTTTTGTAAATATGTTCCCGTACTTACAGTTTAAATGAATACCGCGTGTGTGGCCATCAATCCAGGTATAATAAACTATCTATGTGCGAAATTTCATCCAAATCCGTCGAGTAGTTATTGCGTGAAAGAGTAACAAACATCCATCATCACAAACTTTCGCTTTTATAATATTATAAGTAGGACAGGATAGAGTATTACACACTTACCTTGTAAGAACGGTATCAGCTTGCAGAGCAGAGCACCAAACAGGAACCTTCTGTAGATCTGTCCCACCAATGTGAATGGTAGACAGAAGACTCCCAGCAAGAAATCAGATATAGCCTGTGAAAGAAAGAAAATATTACCAACTATAAGATTGATGAGACAATTTAGTTTAGGTAGGGCACATCAGAACTGACGCCACTTGAAGCCACTGTAATTGACAGTATAGAGCAGGGGTTATCAAATGGCGCAACGTGGTCTGGATCCGGACCGCCGAACTATTTTATGCGGACCTTGGTTGCTAGTAATCGTCTACGAAATGGACCGCGACAGTCATTTTTGTAATGGACCTCCAGTTAAACAATGGTGATGCCAGGTATACAAGTTACATGCCCGCTTCTTGACAACTGGCTGGGTAATGGTGGAACCGACTTTTTGCAGTCGCTTCTATAGTCTGACAAAGAGCATTGGTAAATTGTGGGTGTACAAGTCTGCAGAATACAGTAATACATATATGTCAGTGAACCAACCAAAAACGTGTTATTTTATGTTATGTTATGATCCACAGCCTCACAGGTCACATTATGTTGTTATTGTCATCCGGGAGGCTGGTGTGTCCCACTGTGATTATATCTCCAAGGGGCTTTATAATGTCAAGGTTGGGAAGGCAGTCTTAATCTTTGCTGGAAATTATACCGAATAATCCACTTGAAGTTAAGTCAAAGCCTGCTAAGCCATTGTTAATAGGCCTTTCAATCTGGTCCGAATTAAATGGTCTAACTTTGTAATTTCTAGGGATCTTGCAATCGCAGCGCTTTATAATGAAACAGTTTTCAGCATTCTGTTGCTTGCGATGGACAAATACGAATGCTGCGACGGGAGATTATAAATGCTGCAGTGTTTCAAGCGTAAAGTCAAAGTTACAGCATTTATTTCAATAAGAACATTTACAGGTACTTTTGCATTATTAAAAAACTAATTTCCACGTTCCAAAGTGTAGATTCCTACGGAGAAGTTCGGGCTAGAAACTCCCCTCCACTCTTACTCTTTTTTATCAAACAGTTAAAATATTGTTGGTTACATTGTATTTACATTATAAAAAAACATATATGCATATATACCATGCAATGTGAAGTATATATTAAGTCATATTGTAGGGAATCCAATGACCCAACACAAACGCCATCATCAGCGGGGCATTAGAGTGAGTATGACATACCTACTCTAGCTGCCAGACAATAATCAAATAAATATATTCAAGTAAAACGTTACACTTTACTCACATGTACAGTACAACTATAAAAAAAAACCTAAACCATTAAACAAATGTATTTCAAATTTATAAATATAATTTTATTATATTAGGTTCAACTGTGCAGAAAAAAAATTACAAATGTAAAGAAAAGTAATCCAATGAATTGTTGAAAACATTGGCAGTAATGGATTGAGGACTGCCTAGTTTCTATAGTAGTCTCAAGCGCGACTACTGTGCATGAGGTCCCGTCGGGCAAAGTATTATTCATTTCTTTTCGGTTAAGAAATTCTTTCAAGATTTCCCGTTAAATTCTCAGTAACAGCCCGGAGTTTGCATTGTGCCCGGTAGAAGGCAATAGGCTTAGCACCTATTACATGGGCCTTTATACAAATATGTCCACCTATGCCTACCCCTTCGGGGAATACAGGCGTGATTCTATGTATGTATGACGCTATGTCAAAATGAAAGCTTTAGCACTAAAAAGTAAGCATCTGCGAAAATTATGTTTGAAAAGTGTATTAAAACTCAATATCTTTAAGCCACCAATATGTCTAATGAGTATCTTATGTAAAATATTGCTAATTCTGATATAGATAACTGTGCTAGTGTGAGTGAGATCGATCATATAGGTATTCAAATTATAGTTTTGTTTGTCAGCACTAGGATAATATTTGACACCATTAAATTCAAATTAAGAGACGACAAACAAAAATTACATAATGTTTTAATTTAAATTAAATTACATAATCTTTCTTAATTGATCCCGTCCCGCTATTATAGAAGCTGTCAGTAAATATAGCAATTCTCTAATTAGTTTACTAGGACTTCTTCAAAATCAACACCAATACCTCCAAGCCCTTCAAATCGATATCGTATCCTTGTACCGATTATTCTGTATATATTTTAGTGAGCTATTAAACCCATACGATTGGGCATAAAAGAAATAATCGTAGGTATACCTGACTGTATCCTCATAAATACTTTTATACGGGTATTTTCTCCGACTAGATTATTGCTTAGTTATATAACTTCTATTCACTCGTATCAAATAACATGTAAGAAATGTCTTCACTTTGGGAGTTATAAAAAATAACTATAGTGGTAAAGGGATTTACTCGTATTTTACGATACGAATGTTAACCCGGGACGTCGAAGATTCTTAGGCATTATTCTCGAAGTTATAAAAAGTTTCGTAACTGTTTACAATACACGTGTTCATGAGAATATCTTAAGGATAAAGTAGATATAACAAGCATTTTTTTTTTATCCAAAATGGATCCATTGAGGAGAATTATAGTTGCGGATTTGATGCAATTGCGCAGACCTGTCTACCACAACGGTTGCACGGGACTACATCCCGAAACACGACTAGGTCGCTTCATGGCATGGCTTCGTCTAGTGGGTGGTAACCAGCCGCGGTAAACCTCCCACCAGAGTTGTGTTGCCTGCTTTGTACCACCCAGGGGCCACGTGTAGGGATCCTACGGACGCAGGCAACTCAGCCCCCTAAATATAAACTCTTGATTTTTCAAATTGGGGTAACTAGAAACTATAGGAAGAACGCCACTAGCTAATAAAGATACTTATTCCTTTTGCGAAGCAACCACGTTCATAAATATGTAGGTACATCTGATCATATACGGGCGCTGGTAACGATTGATACTGTATCTAATAAATAAAGTACCTTGAAGTGGTTTCTCTTGCAACGAGGTTATCGATATGTACGATATTGACCTTTTAGTAATTGGTTAGATAACCAAGACCGGCTAGGTTTGTGCAGAAACGAGTCTTCCTGGAGCCCGAATGATTTTAGTTATTTCGTATTCTGCTAGTTAATTAAGACCTGTAATTTTCTATTGACTTATTTCAATAAACCCCCAACTGTCATTAAGCTATTTGCTATTCTGTATTACGACAGTGTTTTTATTTTATTTTTTAAAACGTTGCCCCTCACTAGGAATTTCTTCCTGTATCGTGGGTGCGTTTACAGACATATAATCTCACAAGCACACACACACCCAGACCCGGAGCAATAATCTATAGATCGTACAAATATTTGCTCCGTGCAGGAATCGAACCTGCGACACGACAGCAGTCGGTCTCTCGACCACTGCGCCAACCGCGCTGTCCAAGCTGTATTAGTGTAATCGTTAAGATTATATTAGTGGTAGTATACTTGTTATTATACATTTGTGACGATGATCTTTCAATGACTTCTTTGCATCGAACTACAATTACAAAACTCAATTGTCCAAACAATACTACCTAATTTGGCAGGATAATGGAATCTCAATGGTGTGCCAGTAGTTCGGTTAGTGGACTGTTACCGTAGGATAACATCAGAACATGGCGCTTGGATAACATTCGGTATGATATAGCTAGATAGATTGAGACCTTATCGGTGGCGGGTACAACCTACAACAGCGTTCCTAAAGAGGGTTGACGCCAGGCAGGCGGCCGGTCATAAAACATAGCCAAAACTTCAGCAGCATGCCAGATATATGCTGCGCCGACCCCAAATAAATTGGGATAACGGCAGGAGGATGATGATAAATGGTGTGGCAGTAAGATGGCAATACCAAGTAATTTTATTACAATTAGTAGACTTGGGCCCCTGGACACGACGAGGTTTTTCTCTCTAGATTTCGAAGCTATGATAGCTTAAACATTCTTTCTAATGCTAATGGTAGATTAATATAAATAAAAATAATAAAATTGTACACATACGCATTTAAGTTTTGAGGGGTTCGTGGCTTAGTAACAGCTGCACAGATCGATCGATCGAGGTTAAGCTGCGCTTGCCGCGGTCGGTCTGTGGATGGGTGACCATCATTTCATACCGAGACCCCTCCGTGCCTCGGAGAGCACGTTAAGCCGTCGGTCCTGGTTGTCAAATTAAGATCTATGACAGCCGTAACCGGTAGGACAATCAGAGGCCTGAAAGTCTGACGACCAGTCATACCACGAGATATCGTGTTACCCAGTTACTGGGTTGTGGAGGTCAGATAGGCAGTCGCTCCATGTAAAATACTGGTATTAAGCTGCATCCGGTTTGACCGGAAGCCAACCCCAATGTAATTGAGAAAAAGGGTAGGCAGGGTTTACACATACGCATTTAAATGTAACCACGAATTTTAATTAAATACTTAAAACTCATCCACTCGGCGCCTGTAGGTACTCTGCGTGTAATCTATGTGTGTGTGTAATCTATGCTTCACTTTTGACAAGGCAAGGTTCCATCCGTAACTTTTTCAAATCCGTTAAACCTAAATAATTAAAAACAAAAAAAAATGTGGGTAGTTAAAAAGAGACTTGTCTTTTATTTCATTGTTTGTAACGTATTGTATTTCTATTTTTATAATTTTATGAATTTAAACCTGTAAACCATACATTATTAAAAGTAGCTATATTAACAACCAAATTGGCCAGTCGCATAATTTGTCAATAAAATATGTTTATTTTGTGAAATAAATAAAATAAATAGTTAGGTATGTATAATATCAAATAAGAGAATAATCCTATGTCATTTTCTGAAAATAAAATTGTTGCATTTCTATATGTATTTGTTATACAAAATTGATAAATAAAGTTTTCAATTCGAGTAATAAGTTTGCTTTGTAGTATTTTACAAATTGGTTGCACATGACGAAACGTTAATTTAGTTACGTAGATGCAAATTTTTTCTAAGGCATCATAATTATATACGAAGGTAAAACATATGACTATCAAAGTAAACGAACTCATTATCTGCAAACATACAGGAATTGTTTAAAAAAAAACATAGAAGACGCATTTATTTTGCTAAGTATGTATGTTTTGTACCTAACATAACAAAAACTTTAAATTATTGCTAAATAGACATCTCCAGGCTTCTTCTTAAGACAAGAAGAAGGGAACTTGAAATTTAATCGATACGAGCATTTGACACGGTAGCCCAGTTGCGAGAGCTATGATACAGTATGTCAAAGGTCACTGTTTCGAGTCCCATTCGTCTCTATTATTTCAATCAAAATAAATATTTCATCATGACATGTTTTGTGCGTTTGTTTTTTTTTTATTATATGAAAAATCAAAAATGTGTTTCTTCAACATATCACAGCAAATTGTAATCACATTCTAGTGTCCAGTAACAGATAAAACCTTTCAGTGATATGTGTTTTACCCACTAAGGCTATATTTTAACAACGTCAAATTATGCTGTCAATTTTTGACAGCTGTATATAGTCTACACATGACTTGTCAAAAAATCAAATATATCAAATATTTGATTTTTTTAAAGTAATGTGTAGACGTATGTGACTTATGTAAAGTCCAGCTTACGGTTTAATTGCACCAACTTAACTTTAATCGTAGCCGTCGTCTTACTTTGTCATTTTGACAGACTTTACTTAATAAAGCAGTAATAGATAAATTTAAATTTTTCAATTACACCAACTCAACTTTAACCGTAACCAACATGTTACTGTGTAATTTTGACAGAAATTACATAGAAAAGCTATCAAAATAATAAAGTAACACGATGATTATGGTTATATTTATGTTGGTCCAACCGAGCCTAAGTTAAGTTCATTTCTAACTTTAACCGTAACCGACGTATTATTTTGATAGATTTTTTGTGTAAATTCTGTCAAAATTACACAGTAACACACAGTTAAATTGTCGCAACTAAGCCTAAGAAGAGCAAATAAAATCACAAAACTAATATCAAATACGGAAGCCACAGCTGAACAATATTGTATTAGAAATCTTTAATATTAAGCTTTCGTAACTGATGTTCTACATATATAGCAATCTTAATAAAAAAATATCTGACAGGTATTTTTCTCACCTGGGGCCATTTCGATAGGAAAAAAAAAACAGAAAATTATGTATTGTCGTACTCCCAAATTTTACCAATTATGTCTCACGTAGGTGGTGAGCCTATTGCACACAATATTGATTGAGAAAATTTTAAGCTCACTATGAATCTAAGTTTGGGCGAAAATGGATTTTGAAAAGCTAACTGAATAGAAATTTGTGTGCAAGTTTTAACCTAGCAGTACCTACCGTAAACATTCTCGTGGTTTGGAGAACTAAACAAGAAAACACGAGTATTCTAGCTACTGTAAAACTCATACGCCATCAACACGGTACAAGCAATTTCTTTGTTTAAGTTATTACTAGGTTATTTACAACACATCAAAAGTATTATTAATTATTTAAATGAAAATATTTTTTTATGTTTCTTACCCAAATTGGCAAAATATGCATAAAATTTTATGTCACATACCTACGAATCGTGATATTTAACTTTTAAATTGAAAGAATGCTGGCACCTTTGCATATATATGGAACTAAATGTCGGGTGTGGTAAATGGGACATGGAAGTAGAATAAATGATGTAGAAATGCGTTCCCTTACGAAGTATTTGTGGTGTACTATGAATGATAACTTGAGGAATGATATGACAAGACAAAAAGCCAAATTTTTGAAAGAATATACTTAGATGGTTTGATTATGTTGAGAAGAAGAATGAAAGACGAGGTATTTACAAGGCAAGTTAAGTGAAAGGGACGCCGTAGAAAGATACACTCGTAGACACAAGCACACTGACCTTATTGGTTATGTCTCCAAAAAGGTCAGGTGCGTAATAATCGTATCTGGCGCGCGTGTATGAACAACCAGATATGAATGTGAACGATAAAAGGCAAATAGCGTAGCAATACAATACAATATTATTACTCTTTATTGCACACAAATTATAAGGACACTATGAAACAAAATATATAAACAGAAATGTACAATGGGCGGTCTTATCGCTCTAGGCGATCTCTGCCAGACAACCTTAGGATGGACAAAACTGTAAATAAAATAGAAGGGTAGTTTGGTATGTAACGATAAATTAACTGTAAAAGGAAATCAAACTAAACATACATATCGATAACTAAATCAAATACATATATATACATAAATAAATACATATATAAATATATACTATACATGTGCCTGAAGAGGGGCGGCGTCACCGTGGTAGACCTAGAAAACGCTGGCAAGATGACCTAGATGCATTTGTCGGGACCTGACCTGCTATTGCCACACAGAGAGAGGTGTGGAAGAATATGAGGGAGACCTTTGCCCAGCAGTGGGACACAAGAGGTTAAAAAAAAAAAAAATTGCTGGTGGCGTTCTGTTGTTTCTGCCTACCCCCATGGAAAAAGGCCCGAGTTTATATTATGTTAAATCGAATTAAAACTTATAAAAACATTCGATTACGAATTCAAAGCAACTGTGAGATCGATTCAAAACTTTGCAAACATAATGTATCTGCTAATAACAAAACAAATTTATGCGTCGAACTATAGTCGAAGTCACGTCGAACTTGGCAGATTTGGAAAATCTGTGTAATATCTATTTTAAAACTCTTGCAACAACAATAAAGATTTGATTCTTGAAGACGTTTCAGAAGTTTTTTAAAACAAATAATAAAAGAAACAGTCATTACTTTATGGTTTATTTCGATAAGTGTACGGATCCGAACCCAATGAATAAAATTTAAGTGTCGGTCTGCGTTTTCAACTAAATTCCATAATTTTAGTCAATACTTCTATTTATCTTAAATTGTTATTTTATGGATTTATGTCTGTCTGTCTAAAAGTTTGTCTTGAATAGACGCCAAAACGGCTCAACGGTTTTGAATAAAAAAAAATGGATTCTTATTTATTTTCTTGGGTTCGATTCCCAAGTCATGAAAAGTGTTATTGGGATTTTCTGTGATAAAATTCTCAGTAGCAGCCCGGAGTCTGGAATTGTGCGCGGTTGATGGCAATAGAGTCACAACCTGTTATATGGGCCTTCTTAACAGCATGGGTGAAATGTGGGTGTAGGCACAACTGTGTACACCTCTGCCTACCCAGAGATGACCAGCCCCAACTGATGGCGCCTGTTCAAGAACATGACGCAAGGGTCACTATATTGTAGGGAATGTAATGACTCAACACAAACGCCACCATCAGTGGGACATTTGAGTGAGCATGACATACTCTAACTGCCAGACAACAGTAATAAAATATTTATAATTCATCTAAAATGTGTAAATGCCTACATGGTGGTACAATACGATAAAAAAAAGCTAAAAAATTAAACAAATGCATTACAAATATGTATTTTATATTAATATAAACTTAAAACATACACGCGTTTAAAAAAATAGGGTTTTGACAGACATACAGACGGAAAACAAAGTAATCATTATAAGGGAGGAACCCTTATATGATTACTTCGTTGTCCGTCTATTTTCCTCTTGAGGAACGAAATCATAAAAATAACAGTAGTTGGAGCTGATACGGAAAGACATAAACTACTTGAGCTACGCGAGCGCAAGCCACTAGCGGTGGGCAAAGATCCCTGGTATATTTGCATCTAGATCACTGAACTGTTCCGAAACACAGATATGATTTGGAACATCAACTCACAGGATATAAAATACCAAATGTTATGTACTTTTGTTAGCCCCGACCCTTGCTCGTGCCAGCCCGCGCCGCTGAGCCTGTAGCTTTAAATACGTCCCATAATAATAATTATGATTCTGTTTCGATCCAGCCAGTCCCTTGCTGTCCTCCACTTGGGACCAGCGACGCCTTAAGCCGAGGCTCGTACCCCGCAGGAGGTGCCCTTAGCGTGTTGTCGCTTAGTTTATAAGTCGAATGCCTTGGCTGGGGGCCATAATAATAATTTATTATTAAGGCATCTACAGGAAAGTCCGGTTAAACAGTCGATAACCTCCAAGGCTGACCTGCGAGATACCATACAAAAAAAAAATACGTTTGTTATGTCACGTCGCTGGAAAACTACGGAGGTATGAGTGTGACATATTATATTAGTACGTGAGGCGAAAACTTTGTACCCCTCTTTACGAAAATTATGCGGACGGAGGGGTATTAAATTTGGCACAGTTAAAGTTTATATAGAGGATTGCAGAAAGCTAATATTTTTATATTATAGGCGTTATAAATACAATAAATTATTAAAAATATTATACACACTACCATGCGTTTAACACAGACATACACATAATTATTATATCTTTGACAATAGAAATCTTTGAGGATAGAACCTTAATAACGTTATAAGTGAATTATGGTCGAATTTCGGCCAGTTGTACCAGTAAAGAGTTATTATACCTATACATATGCCTATAAGCTACTATTATTATATAATACTAACACTAGTTTACCGCAGTTGTCCTATTTCTAAGTTTCATTTATTCTGAAGGCGCGGTTGTTTTAACGTTCCAACTTATGAGTCTCCACTGAGCAATATTTTCTCTTCGTGTTATTGCATTTTTAATTCAAATGGCTTTCATTTTACGGCTACCGAGAATCGTGGACTAAAGTTATTTTCTAGTATTTATAAAGTGAGAAACTTTATAAATACTATACCGATACCCGACTGCGGTGAAACCCAAAAGGTTTCCTTAATGTTTCTTAATATTATGTAAGAATTCTGTAACTATATAGGTAAATCAGTTTACTTAATTAAAAACAGTGCGAACGAATTAATATTAAATTAAATAAAAAAAAAGTATTACAGTATGCAAAGCTAACTCCAAAGTTACTAATTTATGTGGTAAGAAAATATGAACGTGAGCAGGATGTGAACCTGCGTCCCCCCGTGAATACTTCACGATTTTAACAAATAAAGTATCGTTAGATTCGTATTGACTTTGCTAGTGACACGGGCAATATGGATGAAAAATAACCTGAAAAGTGCGAGTTGCGCACCGAGGGTCCCGTACAAAGTTGTGGTTAAAGCATGTAGATAGCCGTTCATCACGGGCATCGAGCTCTGAATTTATTTGGCCGTTTTTTGCCGAATATATTTAAAGTTTTCCTCCTAAATCAGTTCCCGAAACGTATAACTACAACTCAATAACGAAAAGTTAAGTAAAAGTCGGGTTGAAGAACTAAGTTTTCAGTTGAAAAAATGTTATCCCAAACTTTAGATATATTAGAATGTCACCGGACCGGAATCACTGCAAATGTATGTTTGTAATCGCATTTTTTTTGTTTCTTCTTCGTGTGAAGTCGACCTACAAACTATCTCCCACCTACTGCCTTACTCTTTGTGCCCTAAAACTTGCACATTGAGTGACCTCTGCACTGCCACTAATAACTCAATCGACGTGACAATATTTTGGGCACACCAAGTGTGAATCTAGGGAACCAAAAAATTGTACCATCGACATGCAGTAGAGTATACCTTGACGGTTAAGAATAGTATAATAAATTGTGATTATGGTCCATCAAACCTAGAGAATGAAAGTCAAATTAGTTTATACGGTGTCTTAGAAATTCCAGTCTTCGTATAATTATTTTACTGTGAAAGCCATTAATAAACATAAACCGAAAGACCTCACTTAAAAATAGTGATAGAAAAAAATATATCGTATGAAACACAATAGTAAACACAATAGTAAAACCTGCTTCTGAAGATTGATCCTACTCGATTGGTTTCATTCCAACTTCTCGTTAAATTAAAAAGGTTTTATTAAGTCTTTTTATCACAGTTTGGATAAGCACTTAAGCGAGTTCAGAAACTGTTAATTTTACGCTTCAGTAAAATACTTCTTTTTATTGTTTTTTTTTTTTTCAAAAATGCCTTTTACTTTACTTCAAGTTAAATTGTGAAATGGGTGCTAATAAGATATCCAATTTTATGATTAACTAGATGACCCGGTGTACTTCGTATCACCTCGAACGTCAAATGTTTGACAGGAAAGTAGGTAGAACCGTTTATATGGGTAAATGAAATTGTTGTTTTTACTATCTTCCTCGCAATTTTTCTACATTTTCTCACAGTTTAAACATTCTCTGGACTACGAAAAACATTTCAAATCCAAAATCAGCTAAATCGGCCCAGCCGGTCTCGAGTTTTAGCGAGACAAACGAACAGCAATTGATTTTTATATATATATAGATATAGATAAAGGTGACAACGGGGTTGCAGTGAATGCAGCTGCGATCACGGGTCCACACGGTCTTTCTCTAAAAGACAAAGATCGTGTGGTTTTTAGTCGTAGGAGTCAGACACAGCGTCCGATTTTCCACACCAGAAAAAATTTAGGGTGAAAACAGATGTTAAACCATGAGCTTTACACACACTTAGGCACACCAAACTCAGTACATTAGATTAGAACCTTCATTGGAACCCATAAATTTTATATAGTGAGTAGTTGTTTTACATTTATTTACATCCACGCCAGGCGGCGCAACGTACGCGGTGCCAAAACATTTTCAACCATAATGCCTCTCGCAGAGAGTATAATTATTTTCGGCCTAATGTAACTCTAGTTTAAGTCACACTGCTTTATGTCATATAATTTGCAACTGTGTTCCAATTCAATGTAAAACATTGACTTGATTGGTTATCATCTGCAAATAATTATTTGGGTATCTTGTGGCATCAAGTTCTCTCTTCTTCGTATCGTGTGGTTGATGAACAACCTAGCGTCAGAGTTTAAACCACCCGTAGGTCTCTAACATGGCTTTACACTCCATCGAGCTTATATCTTAGGTGTGCTGGTTTCCTCACGATGTTTTCCTTCACCATTTTAAGCAAGTGATAATTAATTTATATTACGCACATGACTTACATAAAAGACTGGTGCGTGCATTGGATTCGAACTTGCGACCTTTGACTTGTTACTCCAACGATCATACCACTAGGCTATCATAGGCAGAGGCAGAAGTCATAGTTGTACACCTATATTTCACCAATGCTGTGCACATGGGACAACATGTGTGGTAAGTCTACTGACATGTCGATCCTTCATCATCATCTGATCATGATGTTTTCCTTCACCGATGATTTATTAATTTATAATACGCACATGATTTTGGAAAGTCAGTGGTGCGTGGCTTGGATTCGAATTAAGGACCTTTTTTTTTTTTATGGCATGGGGGGCAACCGTGCGGACGGCTCGCCTGATGGTAAGCGATTACCGCCGCCCATGGACACCCGCAACCCCAAAGGAGTAACAAGTGCGTTGCCGGCCTTTTAAAGTGTTTGGGCCTCCGGTACCCTCACTGACTCGGCGAAACACAACGCAAGCTGCAAGTTGTTTCACGCCGGTTTTCTGTGAGGCCGTGGTATCACTCCGGTCGAGCCGGCCCATTCGTGCCGAAGCATGGCTCTCCCACGGTAAAGTCACACTTGTCAATCCAACGGTCATACCACTAGGCTATCACTGCTTAAGTCTACTGAATCGGATACTAAAAGCAGTAATGGCTGTTAAGGTTCTAATTCAAGAAATTACACGAGTATACACTACATGTTTTATAATCAAATATTTATATCTGGCAGAAGAATGGAATTCTGAACAGTAAACACTACTTTATTTATACACAAGATGCACCTATTTTCTTACAATTTATTTTATTATGTACTAAACCTAGTCACAACCTTGTACGAAAAGTAATCTTAGGAATAAACCGAAATACCAAAGCTGTAAGACACTTTGTAACTGAATACTTTGTAATACGACTGGTTACACGAAGCTTATTATGTAACAACTTGTTTGTAACCGAGGTTGTGTGCCAGCTAAGTGCACTTTATGGCTTTAGAGATACAACAGACCGTAAATGTAGAAGAATATTATCTTAAGATATTTAAATATATATTTATACACCACTACAGAATTACTGGACCGATGACATCACAAAGGTCGCAGGCAGACGGTGGATAGAGTGGGCTCAAGACCGTCAATTTTGGAAATCTAAGGGGGAGGCCTAGCTAGCCCAGCAGTGGACGGCTATCGGCTGATATGACAGAACTACTGAAATTAAAAAAAAATTTGAGCAGTACCCTTAATAATATTTTATTTCCTTTGAAAATGTCCACTATAATGGATAATATACCTACGTATCACGAAATAACTGGATCTTTTCAGTTTTGATTCGATTAGCTTTGTTCTGTGGAACTGCAACCATTCCACGTGCTATCAGCAAATAATCCTCCTGTACCTGCTATTAGCCAATTTATAATAATATATTTTGTGAATTTTTTACAAATTAGTTCTAATTATTTTTTTATACAAACTTTCGCTTTCAGTAAGATACAGAATCCTTATTTCTTTAACAATAATTTAAAAACTAATTTATTTAGCATAATTTATTGTTTTAATAATGGTATTATTCTCCCTATTTTTTACAAATTTGAACCTTATTCTCCATAACCTCCCATGTTTTTCAACAGTTTTTTCTACCTATAAAAATCGTACCTCGTGCTGACCATTTGAGTTGGCAGACACTATCAATTTCCACTTGCTACAATTCTGACTCATTTCGCTTCATCTATGTTCATTCGTCGGTTAAGGTTGTTCCTTTTTGAGAACGTCGGCAATTTGATTGCGGTACTTATTTCAATGATTATATTTTTTTTGTTATATTAATCAAACAAATATAAGCGCATGTCCCGTCTAATGGTTCTCGGTAGTTTTGCGTGCAATACCAAGGGTATCAATCGCGCGTTACCGACTGTGTAAGATGACTAACTATACCGGAAGTTGATATTTTTTTTTTGATCTTCCCTCTTTCTACCAATATAACGCTTCCTCAGGGAGCATTACTATTTTGCTCACCGTTTGGAATACAAAACAACAAAATAGCTGTGTTATTTAATTACGGTTTTTTGCAAGGTATCTCAAGGTACCTCTGCTGTGTCTGTTAACTCTAGATGGACTGCTCCAGTCACCCAGCTGAGTCAAATCCGACATCACCGCGGTGCCTATAGCCTTTAAGCTGTTGCGTCAGTCATTAGCACACAATAGATTTTTATTGTTACAACGTACAGATCTGTACGTTACTGAGCCGAAAGGTTAAAAATAACTAAACTATCAATCTCCCAGGACAGGTTGATCTTGGAAAAACTGGAGCTACCACCTACAGGCACCGTGATGACGTCGTGAGACTAACCCGACATCACCACGAGCTCAGGACTAAGGGCTTCGTTCGAGTTCGAAACTAGTCGGGAAAACCCAAAAATTTACCTGTCTATTAACCGGTGAACAATTATTAATATGTATGCGTCACAAAAGGTTTTTTTAAGTAAATATTACGTCAGTATTCCTTGATAAGTTAAGGGCAATGCAAAATTACAAAGTAAATTAATTCCTAGAAGTGAGCACTCAGTTCTAGAAAACGGTTAACTAACGTAAACGTTAGCGTAGCGCGGATGTTGGTTATCAAAAGTAGCGACCAAAAGTAATCATGAAATTTTGATCCCGTCACCGCTTTCCAATTACCGCTTTATAATTGCCCATTTTTTTAAGTATTAAAATAGATAGAGTATGTTATCCTTATGAGATAAATATATGCCATCGCGGGCTTTTCTGTAGACAAAATTACAGAGATAAGATACACAATTCCACCATACATCATTTTGTTATATCTCAAAGGGTTTAGGCAGCGTTTTCGTTGAAAGCTTAGACGGCTTATTTTATCCGATACCTCCAACAAATATCATTATATTTTAGCCAATGTATAATAATAACTTGACAAATCTTAATATATATAAATCTCGTGTCACAATGTTTGTCCTCAATGGACTCCTAAACCACATAACCGATTATAATAAAATTCGCACACCATGTGCAGTTCGATCCAACTTGAGAGATAGGATAGTTTAAATCTCAAATTATAGTCGCGTGCGAAGCCGGGACGGACCGCTAGTTATATACTAAAACCTTCCTATTGAATCACACCAACTATTAAAAAAAATGCATCGAAACCCGTTGCGTAGTTTTAGACATCTAAGCATACATAGGGAAAGACAGAGGGAAGCGACTTTGTTTTATACAATGAAGTGATACACCAAGATCTGTATATAAAAAACTGCTAACCATGATATCTCGGGTTCGATTCCCAGGTCGGGCCTATGCCCAAATATAATTGGGATTTTCTATTAGGAAATTCTCAGTAGCAGCCTGAAGTTTGGAACTGTGCCCGGTTGCTGGCAATAGTCTCCCCACCAATTACATGGGAATTAATAACAGCAATAGTGAAATGTGGGTGTACAACTGTGTACTTAACCTCTGCGTACCCCTTCTGAGAATACAGGCGTGTTGCAATATTATGTTTCTTTACGATTGCCAATGTTAATGTGCCAATTTCGGATAATTTAAGTGATGTCTGTGTGAAACTTTTAAATAAATTAAATACCAAGATCTGAAAAAAATTAAGAAAAAATAAAATAGTAGCAACGTAAAATTGTAGTGTTTGATTGTTCTTTCATTTTACCCATTGAGCATTCCGAATGGGCTAAATTTTTTTATTTTTTTGTATTTGTGTTTAGTTCAAAAAAATCCTAAGCATTGGTAAACAATCGCAGTAATTAACATTCATTAGTTATATAAAGGATTAACAAAGCCTCTTTACTTCAGTTATTTGATTTTGTACAACAAAGGGAATACTTAATAGGAAATCCATTAGTGCTTCCCGGCCCCGCTTTGAACTAACTAGTGCAGCAGATTGGTAGCAAGTTGAGTAATTGTTGAATCGTTTGTTTTTATGCAATACTACATTTCCGTTTGCTACAATTTGCAGTAACATTTTTAAAGGTAAAGTAAAATCCCCACACTAGAAATTTCTTCCTGTATCGTAGGTGCGTTTACAGACATATAATCTCACATGCACACACACCCAGACCCGGAATAATTAACTGTAGATCATACAAATATTTGCTCCGTGCAGAAATCGAACTTGGGACACGCGACGCAGCAGCCGATCTCGACTACTGCGCCAACCACGCCGATATTGTTTTCGTAATTGGCTTAGTTTTGTAACAGTATTTACAAAACTATATTATGTAATTTTAAAATACTTAAGCAGTGTTATGCCTACACCTTGAGAATGCAGGCGTCGTGGAGTGATTCGGATCCTAGTTCCTCTAGTTATTCAAACCATCCATAGGCCTTTTACTTGACTCATTCTATTTTCCGACTACCGGAGACTTACTCAAAAACATCGTCATGCATTCGATCTATAATATTCTCGATCACAGTATATTTTGTGGAATTAATCTCTTCATTACTGGTCTTGCTAATCTGAACCAAACAGTTGTATTTGTTAAACAATAATAAATTAATAATGAATACCTAGTAAACGGATAAACGAATTTCATGAGTCTATTATAATGTCACGTTTCACGGTCACGTTTTGTATTCTATTGATAATATTGTCCGGATAGTTTTAGTTGTGAGAGATAAGTATTTGCCTGATATAACTGCCTACTAAATAATAATTATACAATACTATCTCCCTATAGTTGTCGTAGAGGTCGATAAGGGGTATTCTAGACTTAACTGGATGAGCTTGGGTTGGCTTCGAGTAGCCCGATACGGCTGTTTAATTACACGCGGTTATTACATTACAGCATAGATTAATGGGTAAACCAACGCTGTAATATCGATGTCTTAACATCAATATTATTGAGAAATACCGAAACAACGATACTGGATTTTATTACTTTTTGTAAAGACTAGAAGGTATATACCTTAGAAAAGTGGTAATATTTCAAAACTACTTCGGATTCTTCTTGTTTCTTTGGTAAACATTACGTTTAATATAAAAAGTAGATATATTTATTTTTTCAAATTTACTGTTGAAATATTTGTGGAAAGAAAAATAAGGTCGAAAGCAGGACCGAAACTGCGCCTTCCGTATAAATACAGGAGGCAACCTCCGCTCCTGTTTGAAAAAATTATGTGTATTTATTTTTATTGATTTATTATCCGTTTCAATAAAGTTATGAAGAGGTTAATGAACATAGATGAAGTTTGACTAGTGTGTCAGAATTGTAGCACGTGGAGATCGATACATACATACTATCCACAGGTATATGTGTGTATGCACGTATGTATGTATATACTGTAATTCTCTAATTTAAGTATTTTGTATTGTAAATTTATAAAACTATGCACTTCATAGCGTGAGGCACAGGTTCAACCTAGTTCAGGCAAATATGCAATGTCTGCTTTATTTTAATTATAAGAAATTTGTAAAATGTACTGCACTTTTTCTGAATAAACAATAATAATTATTATATACACCTCTAGAGGCAACTCCTTTCATTTGATGACTGTCTACATTCAATCCAATCCACCGGTCTTTCTTAAGAGTCCATCAATTTATTTGTATAATAACTTTCGTAAAGCATATTCATATTAATTATTGTTCACCGGTTACTACTCACATGCATACCTGGGGTTTGCGTGCATTATTTTCGAGTCATGAGCTAAGTCCACGGCAATGTCGCGACTAAGGTCTCCGTTCGAGCTCGAAACTAGTCGGGCAACCCGAGGAATGCACGTGAGTAGTAACCGGTGAACAATAATTATTATCATCAATTTATATTTGCGTAGTGCCTTCTCTGGAGGCTATATGAGCCATATAGCCTCCTAGGTTGTTTATGAGTTAACTATTTATTCAACCTTAATTAAAACTATGGACTGCGGAGCCATATTAATTAATTTATGTGCAAAATGACTCTGATAAAGAATATGTGGAGGCAAATATTATATTAAATGTTTGTACAGTATGTGTAATTAGCAACAAAAGTGAGTTAAATAACATTTTAAAAGTTTTTAATATTATGGTTTAGGTATTAATCAGACCTTTTTACTTTGCTGTCGTAACTACTTATGGTAAAATTAAACTTAAGCATGGCATTATGTAATATTTTTAATAACCGTACACCGATGTTGGAGGCCGGACGTAGATCCATTCCTGATAAAATAAAAACCTACCTACCACCAGGGCACATTAATATTACACACAGCAGGACCAGGTCCGGTTCGGATATAGACTCATTAATATGAAACTCGTGCGTCCGGATATTAGAAAGGGAACTTCGGGTCTCCGGTCCAGTCTAATTAGTGATGCGATTTTTGATAAAACTGTTGATGATACTCTGACCTATAAATCTAATTGTATTTATTAACTAACTGACATATTTCCAATGTCAATAGATCAGAATTATTTTCAAGAAAAAAGAAGTAAAATTTTGCCTCACATTAAGTTCACAGTCTCTACGTTTCAAAAGACTCCTCCAAAGACTGCTCAAAAATAGTTACATTTATAATAAATTGTTCCAAAAACGCATAACAGAAACACTCACCAAATTCAACAGATAGACATTTGTGATTGTCCTCATTCTTCTGTTGCTCGTCAAGGTTGCTATAACGAGGCAATTGCCTGATATAGATAGCAGAAATATCAAGAAGTACGGCGGCAGTATGAACCGCCACTCATACGCGTTGCTTGCAACTTTGCCTGCAACGCTGGTGTTCCGAACTGCAACGAACGTGGAGACAGTGGAAGTTTCTCGCATTCGGAGTAGGGATGAGTTGAGGATTGTACTGATTTCCTCCATTTTGAGTACCTGAAATTAAAAAGCTGTGTTTATTAACATGAAAATTGTTAATGTTCTGAATGTGTGAAGGGTAGGAAATATTATTATGAGGTTAATTCGCTGATGAAAATTTGACTACTGAATAATATATTAAGTGGGTAACTTTATCTAGGTGTAATTTATTTTATCAATTTAATGTTCATAAAATACTCAGAAAATAAATTTTTGAGAATTATTGTGATCGTAGCTGCACAGAACCGATTAAAATAAGTCCATATTTGCGTAGCACTAAATTTATAATTATGGTATAAACCTGATAACATGTTTCCCGTCGTTATTTAAATTCGTTTCATCAATAACTCCTTTAAGTTAAATATTTCGTTATGGGCTTTCTTAATCATCGATTTTATAACATTCGTGTTACTGTTTTGAGACAAATAAACATTTTCATTTTCATAACAAAACGCGTCCGGAGGTTTTTTGATTAAACACTAAAGAGTTTTAAACAGCATTTTCCTCTTTTAGATGCTAATAATATCATAATATATAGAGAGCAACGATAAGTTTATGGTAAGTATTTTTCCAGGCGATATGGAAAAGGTCTCATACATTCAAAATATTTGATGTCGTGGTCTTTTTCTTATTAATGAAGGGTGACCCTTCTGCCTACATTCTATTAATATTTATGCCTTAGGATAATAGTACTTAACTTCCAAGCTCTTGGAGCGTTATACACCGTGTTAGGAAAAATATGACTAAGATAATTTTCACTAGAGTAGGCAAGCCTTTTCTTTATCTTTTTATGATCATGTGGAAATGTTTATGGATACGCTCCGCTTGTCGGTGAAGGGTTAAGTCGGATTTCTACTGACTAACACATACGACGGTGTTCTCTTCATATTATGCCTGTTACAGCATATAAGAAAGAGGACTACGTTATCGCTCATCCTGTGTTTTGCTTTTTGCTCGTCCCAGAGACAACAGAATAGTTTTTCCAAACAACATCGAGGTAGGCGATAGCACTTCTGACACATTGACTTTCCGCACTTATCTATCGCTACTGAATTGAATAGTTGCCTCCTTGGGATGAATGGTGACGAAAAATGTGTATGCTGCCGTACAAATGGTTCATCGTCCCCGATATAATTATTTTTCGAAGATATCTTGTGCCAAACTATAATAATTATGTTAGTGAAGTCAGTACTAGAAAATAATTACACGCAAGTTTATGAAGCATTCTCGTAAATCTGATATGGAAAATTTACTAGCATAATACTTATATGTAATATGTTATAATATCCATAACAATATAATATAACTAGTTAAGATGTTGTCGATTGGGACGCTTGACTAACTTCAGACTAAGTTCTGTCATAAATATAATATGCCATGAAGTTAGGCAGTAGATCATTTCTATCGTAGGCATGACTAATTAACTAAACTCTGAGATGATGAGTTTGCTGTTTCGCAAAACTGATACATACTACACCAATTTTGTTAAACGTCGATTTCTGGGTATGAGTATGTGATGCGGAGGAATGAGGATTATGTTACGAGGAAAGTTTTGGGTGTAAATGAGGATAATAAACAAAGAAAATAAGAAGACCAAAGAAACGATGGATGGACTGTGTTAAATGAGATGTGAACAATATGATTAGAAACGGATATTGAATGACGGCTGATAGAGATATATAGGAGAAAAAAATATACTGCGTTGAAAACAATTCAATTGGAACAGTCAATTGGCCAGAGGAAAGATAATGGTGATTTTAATTTAAAAGTCAGGTCTTAATTTACACCACTACTCAAAAAAAGGAGTGTTATGTTTTTAGGGTTCATGTTTATTTATTCCACCATAACTTCTAACTGCCTGAACTGATTTCGATGTATGAGGTATCGTTAGAATCCTTACATTGTCCCGAGTAACATTTTTAAAACTGGCAGTCGTGCTTTTTATTTTTTTTATAATTTTCATCTTGTTAGAAAAACTTTTACCCTTTTCACGCAGACGAAAATTAAAAAGGTTTTTAGACGACAATAAATCTTTTGTTGTGTGTAAATCTAATGGCTGGCAGCCTGAGGTTCAGAAAATAAATAGTGTCCATTCTAGAAATGAGCAAATTTTTTAGTCTTTTTGAAACCAACAAATGATGTGTCAAAAGTTTGAAAAATTTTGTATTTGTCGAGGATGAGGTCGTATAATAGGATAGGTGGTGAAGTATTTTAGTGGAACGTTTTGTCGATGTCATTTGGATTTTAGCTGTTATAATAAAAACTACATTATTTTTTTCAAATCGATTTTATACATTTATTTATTTATTTTAGTGGTTAGGAGCTAGTCAAACCCTTTACAATTATGTAAGTACGAATAATATTACAAAATATAGAACATGTAACATAAGTCCGTAGGCATACTTTAGGGGGTTAATGTACCCAAACTGAAATGTGTATACGAACATAATAAAAGTTGTTTATATACATGGGTACAATAAACTCCTAAAGTATGGCTATGGACTTATTTTACAAGTTGCAGAGAACAAGCCCTACGTCAGTAAGTCAAACGTCTACCTAGTAATAAAAGGGACGTCTTCTCTTCACAAGCACATCGCGTTGAACTTGGTACTGCCACATCAAAAATATCAAGCTGGGTAGCCAGTTCCAACTATTTAATAAAACAATTTTTAACCGGAATAATCGCGAGTATTATTGGTTACGTTTCGAACTCTTTGCAGCGGTCGTGGAAGACTAAGGTGTCAGGCGTCTCAATAGTTTATTTAAAATTATTTCAGTCTACCGTACAAATAATTGATAAAATTCATACAATTATTTTTGTTGTATGAATTTTATCAATTATATGTAATAGGTACACGCGAATAATCCGGTTAAAAGTTGTTTTATTATAATGTGTAGTGATCGCGAAAACCTAAGATATTACCATATTTATTTATAAGTTCAATTAATTTTACTTCTTAACCGTTTGTGTATTCAAAACTGGTCTTATTCACTTCCTTAATTAAGCTAAGAAATCACAGATATATTACGGTGAAGGAAAATATCTTGAGGAAACCTGGACTTGTCAGTCTGAAATTTCAATTCCGCAGTGAGTTGGCATGGAGATCAATGCTCGTACCTTCGAGGAGGCACTTGCTTTGCCTTTGATATTAAGGACTGGTTATTATTTATAAAAAAAAAAACAACATTCAAATAAGAAAACATAACTGGTACTCGTAATATCATATGTACGTATATAATTTAAAAAAAAAAAAGTCTTGAGAAACAGCACATTTAAAAAAATCAACCCAAATAAAAAGCAATCGTCCAGAATAAAAACTATTTACAAGTTTAATAAGGGTCGTTCTACGGCTGAATGCTCTCCCACCTCTGAAAAGTTAGTTACTCTGTGATTTACAATAACCCAACTTTTATTACCGTATTGGTTTAGGAAATTGTATGAACTATTAATAAGAATTTTTGACTATCATAAAAGAACAGAAAACCGTTGATTTACAGCTATATAACATAAAAAGTTAAGTATATTTTATACAAAATCCTTAGGGCGCGAGTCCAAATCGTACTTGGCTGTATATTTAATTAAACAAGAACAAAACCACGCCCGCCATGTG
Source organism: Xylocampa areola (assembly GCA_935421205.1). NCBI lineage: Eukaryota > Metazoa > Arthropoda > Insecta > Lepidoptera > Noctuidae > Xylocampa > Xylocampa areola. Next base: position 18,763,938 of record OW285204.1, read on the forward strand.
TGTTTTTTTTGTATCCCACGTTTTGTGTCCACTTTTTCTTTTCGCGCAGGTAAACCTAGAAGGTTGTCGGCTGCTTAACCGGAGTTTCCTGTGGTTACCTTTATAATTTTAAGGCCCCCAGCCAGGGCATTCAAATTATAAACTAAGCAACAACACGCTCGGGGTACGAGCCTCGGCTTAGGGCGTCGCTGCTGGGAGTACAGCAAAGGACTGGCTGGATCGGATACAAATGGTTAGATAAAATTATGGTGAAATAAAGATACTCACAAAAATACATAGGTACATACTGCATGACCCTAATAACATAACACTCCTTTTTTGCGCAGTCGTGTAATAAAAGGATTCGTATGAAAAAGTTGAACGCCAAAATATATTATGTAGCTAACCGAAAAAGTTTAGTAATACTCGATTGATTTCGGTTCGCCAAATGTTACCTAAATCTTCATCAGAAATTGGCTCTTTCAAACGTATTCAGATATACGTTAAAAGAGGGAACTAAAATCAGGTAATCGAATCTGCATAGCTTTTACATAAGGCGGTCGACCGAAGCACATAATACAAATATATCTAAGTGAATGTCGCATTGTCTAAAATATATATTGACAGTTACGTTACACCTAATGTCAGAAACAAGCAGATTGTCATATTTCTTACAAAGCGTATCTAACTGCTTCGTTGGTCTAATTGGTCCCAAGCGCGACTGCTGAGTATGTGGTCTCTATTATAAAATTCTCAGTGGCAGCCCGGAGTTTGAAACTGTTCCCGGTAGATGGCAATAGGCTCACCACCTATTACATGGGACTTAACAACAGCATTAGTGAAATATGGGTGTACAACTGTGTACACCCCTGCCCAGCCCTTCGGGGAATACAAGCCTGATGCTATATGATGCTACGTACTGACAATTCACGTAACTGAAGTTCTGTGGGCAACCAAAAAATGGGACGACTCAGAAGCCATATAAAAAAATTAAGGTTCATTCAATGTTACTTCTTCATAGAACACTCTGGACTATTATAAAAATCAATCAGTCTGCCTCACCCATTCGCAACTAAGTGGCAATTGCCTTCCATTCTAAGCGAATGCAGCCAAATGTCACGTTGAACGACAGTCATTGATCTTTCGGGTCGGGTGAGACGGATTAAAGTGCTCTTCGAGGCAAGGAGGTATCTTGATGTGAAATTAAGGCCATCCATAGAATAACCGTGGACAACGGAGCTTAACCCTAATCGGTCCATCCGTCTTTTAGTAGGCATGAACCCTTTAGGCATATGAGAAATAATATAAAAAGTTAATGGATAAAAGAGCAATACATCGTCAATTTATTACATTACCACAATGCCTAGAAATGGAGACTAGAATAGACTTTCGTATGCCATATATTTGTGACACAAAATCGTAAATTGGTAAAATATAAATCAGGACATAAACAGAGACAGTAATAGTATTGTATAATAACTTTCGTGATACATATTCACAAAAAAAAATTGTTCACCGGTTACTACTCACGTGCATTTTTGCGGGATTGCCCGACAATTTCAAACTCGAACGGAGCGCTTAGTCATGAGCTCAGCCTGCGGCGATGTCGCGAGTCAAACTGCTTAACTAATTGCACATGAGTATTAACCGGTGAACAATATTATTGATAGTAATCGTATTCAATATAATTCTTCAGGTAACTTTAATTATCAACCGCATTACATTTAGAGCTGACTTAACAATCGTCAAAAAAAAACAGTGGTATAGATTTTAATATTCACAGCTTTCCCTTATATAATTTTTCATAATTCAGATAAAACTGACCTGACAATTGAAAAATCTGTCCGTAAACAGATTATTTATAAGCCTACGTAATTCATAATGACGTCATTTTACCCACTCTGTTAATGTCTGATTTGTATAATCTTATTGACAACTCGTCAAAACCTACTCGTGTACAAATAATGAGTGTTTATGAAGACTAGATATTTCTCAATAGTTCATTCCATTAGAGCTCAAAATACCCACTGTTTTTCTATTATTAGCCATAGTACTATGAATGTGGGTTTAAAATCTTAAGACAGTGACATAATTCGGTATAACTGACATAATTTGGTAATAACAATGAATTCGTATACGAAACCAATCAGTACAGATTGCAGCGTTTAATTAAATTCTCTCTTTCATGCAAATTCCACCGCGTCTATCTCTAAAGCATATACCTACCTACACACTGTAAATTCACGGTCTCGGCTTACAACACGAACAGCCATTAAAGGTACTCGATAGCTGAACAATGATTAATATCGAAAGCCAGTTGTGAATCGATCACCATCCTGAAAACCATACAATGCCTACGTTCGTGATAAAATGCTGTCTATATTCACGCGTGTATTTCCCATAACAAATGGTGGGAGCGGTGTTAAATAAAGTGCCAAGTTCATCTCTCAACCCTATTATATAAAATACCACCCTCTATAGTATTTATATTTGTGTACTAGCTGTACCCGTGGCTTTGCTCACGTCAAAGTAGTCTTAACGCCAAACTAAGATTTCAATTAATCATACAAACCAACTCACACCTGATACCCATTCCAGTAGGCAGAAACTATAGATTTTATCTTACATACATGAAAATTGCATGCTCGACGATTCAGTTTATTAACCTGCCTTTTTGAGAAGGTCAGGTACGTTCGTTGAAGTCAGACCCTCCACTTCTTCCTTTTTTGGTAATAATTGTTGCATTATTCTATTTTTGTCTATCCTCATTGACGCCACCCTTATACAGACAGCCGTGACTTTTCAGATACTTGACAGTTGCCCTAGCAACCCAAACTCATACAGATAAATCTTCAAAAAGCATTAATGCATGCATAGCAAACACTTAAGTTATAAATTGTAGTGGAAAAAAGAATACGGTCATGAGGAGGATTCGAACCTGCGCCTCCTGGATAAATGCTCCAGGCGCTCTGACCGCTATGCCATCTCGACCTCTGCTCACTACCGCGAATTCTTCTTCCACATTTTAATTCCTCTTCTATCTATTCAGTCAGGTGACCGAACCGATAAACCTAACTTTGCAGTTAATACAATATCTCACAGATATTAAGCGAATTCGCGGTAGTAAGCAGAGGTCGAAATGGCTTAGCGGTCAGAGCGCCTGGAGTATTTATCCCGATTAGGATTACTTTACAATATAATTAATAAACGATTCTTCATCTTCATGTCGATGGTACAATTTTAATTATTCGGTTGCCTAGATCCACACTTGGTGTGTCCAAAATTGTTTTCAGGTAGGTTCACTTTATGCTTAATTTGTTAGCGGGTGGTGGAAAAGTTTCTAGCCTCAGTTTTGCGGTGAGTCTCGACTGGGCATCCTGACACTGCCTCGATCGATTTTAAATAACTGTGCTGGGCTTCTGAGTAGTCGGACATTGGAAGCCGACAATAGCCACAAGGAGAAAAAAAAAAAAAACTGTGCTGGGCTTGTTAGGTGGTTAGGTGTTGTGCTGGTAACTGGCCGTCAAACAGTGGGTGTCTAGGGTCTGAGTCCTGCTTTGATTTTTCCACAGCACACGCGATTGTCTGCAGATATATGGGGGCGCTATATCAGCTGTCGCTTACAGCTTTTAAAGTGGTGTAGATTATACGATGCAATATTAAGATTCCACTCATCAATTAGATTTTTATTTATTCTCAATGGGCCTGCGTTTCACCGCCAACTCACCTGATTTTAAGCAATCAACACGCTTGACCACTAAATACCTATTCACTTGAGCCTTGAAAACCAACAGATATAAATTTATTGAGAAACACGGATGATGAACGAATTCGGCAGCAGTACAACCAGCTGAAAGCTAGATGCGACATAGATGATCTTACGTCATTTTCTGTTTCCCAATAGGATTACCGAAAAATTTGATAAGCCGCCGTTATCGATACATTCATTTTCATTAAACACTTTCGTGCATTGGATGGCCCATTAAGTTTTCAGTCCCATGTGTTGATAATAGACATCGATCGACTTCAACTGTTGAAGCTTCTAGAACATCAAAAAGAGAAAATTTTGATGCCAAGTATAGAACACGCCATGGACCTTGTAGGACTTTTATTTTTGGTGAAGCTTCAGTTCAAAAGAAATTTTAGTACGCACAACGTTCTTAATTATTACCTATGGTCTTAAAACTTAAAATTTTAATCGAATTCACAAAGGATGATAAAATAATTCAAAATATCATCGAGAATGTACTCTCCACATTCTCGATGATATTTTGAATTATTTAACCACCTCAATAGCTGGACAGCCTCTAACAAAATTGTCAGTAATGCTTATTTGGTATTTCGCTTACCTATGGATCAGGCAATTAAATTAATCCTAAGGCCAGGCTGAGGGAATGTATAGTTTTGTTACTAAATAGGTGTTGGGGGCTGAGTTGTCCGCGTCCGTAGGAGTGCACCCTTAAAATGGAATCCCTACACACAAAACAGGCAACAAACTCAGGTCGGAGGCTTCGACCACGGCTGTTTACTATCTACCGGACGAAGCCGTTGTGGGAGTGGGCAGTTGCATCAACTCCCCAACTATCGTTCTCCCAAAATCTATCCAGTCTACTTAAGAGTGAATAGATTTCTTCTGGATATACTTGCTCTATCCTCGGCCACACCGTCGCTTGCCATCAGGTGAGTTGATGGCCAAACGTAGATCCATTTTTTATATATATTTTTCTTTTCTATAATTTATGACGGAGTTTAAAAATGACTTTTCTATGGAAAGAAGTACCATGATTAATGAATAAATCTGATTGATAAAAATTGTACATAACGCTAACGTGTAACATCTTCACTGTGCTTCACCATATTGATAATATATAAGACAGCAAGCGAAACACAGACAGCAAGCGAAACACTTAAAATGTTTTTCTGCGAATGAACTGAAATCTTGAATAAAAAAATTGCAAAAAGAATCTCTTGTACCGGGATTCGATCTTCATACTTAGACTGTGCCAGTCACCTGTGTACGGTATGGAACTAATTACTCAGTTGACAATATTGCTAAAATAGGCATTCACAATCTACCAATCAAAATACTAAACCGGTAAATGCTTGGTCCCCATGTGATAAAGCGCAATGATACCTTTTGCAGTGCTTATCATTTTTGATAAGCTATACAACAGTGCCATTTTTATTGAAATCCGTCCAATTTAGATTCTGAGTGTGAGATATTTAACATCACTGCTCAGCTCCCTTTAGGAAATGCGCAATTTTGAATAGCCTATAAGTTGACCCGGCTTTTGACGATATTTTTTACAAATTTCCTGTTGTTTCTTTTTCTTGGTTTGGACGCCAACCTCGGACATACAAACAGACAAAAACACTCAAATTTTAAAAACAGCAGATCTGGCAGTTGTATCGATTAAATAACACATTGCGAAAGAAAAAAAAAAGAAAAAGCGAATTTGAAATTTTCGGGCTTTCGAGTTACGATTTTATTATAAGTACTAGCTGTACCCGTGGCCTTGCTCACGTCAAAGTAATCTTGACGCCAATTTAATAATAATTTCAATTAATTATACGTACAAACTCACACCTGATTCCCATTGAGGTAGGCAGAAACTATAGATTTTATCTTACATTCATGAAGAATGCATGCGCGATGGCTTAGTTTATTAACTTGCCCTTTTTGAGAAGGTCCGGTACGTTGGTTGATGTCAGACCCTTCACCCCTTCCTTTTTTGGTAATAGTTGTTGCATTATTCTATTATTGTCTATCCTCTTTGACGCCACCCTTATACAGACAGCCGTGACTGTTCAGATACTTGACAGCTGCCCTAGCAACCCAAACTCATATAGATACATCTTCGAAAAACATTAATGCATGCATAGCGAATTCTTAAGTTATAAATTTTAGTGGAAAAAAGTATACGGTCGTGAGCAAGATTAGAACCAGCGGTCCCGGATGTCCCGAATGCTCCAGGCGCTCTGACCGCTATGCCATCTCGACCTCTGCTCACTACTGCGAATTCTTATTCCACATTTTAATATGTCTTTTGATGACGTCATCGCTATCTATTCAGTCCCTATATAGGTGACCGAACCGACACGACTAACGTTGCAGTTAATATAATGTCGTACAGATTTTATGCGAATTCGCGGTTTACTACCGCAGAGGTCAGCTGAAAGCTAGATGCGACTTAGATGATCTTACGTTATTTTCTGTTTCCCAATAGTATTACCGAAAATTTGATAAGCCACCGTTCCCGAATTCGGCGGCCTATCACTATGGAAAGCACTCCCTCATTCTTCACTCACGTATTCCAGTGGGACGGCAATCCAAGACGTCCGGGGTGAGATCAGGTGCAGAACTGACGGCATGACAATATGTGTTGGCCATACATACATAGGTACAAACATGAATTCACGTCTCTGGCCTAGGCTTCAGGTAGACAGACACTATAGAACGCCACCTGCTATGATCCTTACATACTCTTTTTGCTTCTATCACGTTCATACGGCTGTTCATACACGCGTGCTGGTTGTGAGCACTACTTTTTTGACCTTTTAGTGAGTTTCGGTTGGTCAGTTTATATCTATTTAGGGATCTCAGAATTTCCACTTACACCTGCCTCGTCTTTTCAACTTTTCAACATGACATGGCATACTATTTTAATTTTTAAATGAAGATGTAGTGACAGCACTACATCTTCATTTAAAAATTAAAATATTAATGGTCATCAATCTTGTGCAGTGTAAAGAGAATCTAAGAAAAACTGACTTATTAGTCTAGTGTTTGCAAGTGAGTATAAGCGTCGGTAAGTCTTGGGTTTGATCACCAGGTCGAAAAAAGTGTTGTTGAGTTCCATAATGGAGTTTATAGTAGAGCTTGGATCGGGCTTGTTGTTTATTTTTTCAACATTTACTACCCGATCTATAAAACGAATGCCCAAGATGCAGGTACTGATAGTCTGTTCCAATCTCCGCTTAGTAAACATTCGTTGAGGTTAAGCAATGTTTTACACGGTGTTTTATTGGATAGGGTAATGATGACGCTAACTGCAGCATTTTCATTAAATCCTTTCGTGCATCGGATGGCGCATTAAGTTTTCAGTCCTATTTGTTGATAATAGACATCGATCGACTTCAACTGTTGAAGCTTCTAGAACATCGTAAAAGAGAAATTTGATGCCAAGTATAAAACACGCCATGGCTTTTGTAGGACTTTTATTTTTGGTGAAGCTTCAGTTCAAAAGAAATTTTCGTACCATAATTGTTAGGGTGAGCACTACTGCACAACGTTCTTAGTTATTACCCTTGGTTTTAAAACTTTAAATTTTAATCGAATTCACAAAGGATGATAAAATAAATAATTCAAAATATCATCGAGAATGTACTCTCCAACCACCTCAATAGCTGGAAAGCTTCTAACAAAATCGTCAGTAATGCTTATTTGATATTTTACTATTAACTACTTAAGGATGAGGCAATTAAATTAATCCTAAGGCCAGGTTGAGGGAATGTGTACGTAGTTTTGTTACTAAATAGGTATTGGAGCCCCCAATACCTATTTAGTAACAAAGTTGTCCGCGTCCGTAGGAGTGCACCCTTAAAATGGAATCCCTACACGTAGCCCCTGGGTGGTGCAAAACAGGCAACACACCTCTGGTTGGAGTCTTCGACCACGGCTGTTTACCATCCACCGGACGAAGCCGTTGTGGGAGTGGGTAGTTGCATCAACACCCCAACTATCGTTCTTCCAAAATCTATCCACTCTACATATGAGTGAATAGATTTATTCTGGATATACGTGCTCTATCCTCAGCCACACCGTCGCTTGCCATCAGGCGAGTTGGTGGCCAAACGTAGATCCATGTGATCATATTTTTTTATATAATTTATGACAGATTTTACAAATGATTTTTCTATGGAAAGAAGTACCATGATTAATGATGAGATCTGATTGATAAAAAATTTACATAACGCTAACGTGTAACATGTTCACTGTGCTTCACCATATTGATATGAGACAGCAAGAGAAGAACATAAAAAGTGGGTTTATAGTACAAAAGGACACGAAAAACTAAAATAACGTTGTTTTTCTGCGAAATAACAGATAAACTTGTATTATCAAAATTAAAAATATGCAAAAATAATATCTTGTACCGGGATTCGATCTTAATACTTATACCGTGCCAGTCACCTATGTATGATATCTAACTATTTACTTATATATTGAAGACATTTTTTTTTATTTAATTTTTTTTTAATGTTAAAGTACTATTTATTTTTATTTACTTAGTTGACAATATTGCTAAAATAGTCATTCACAATCTACTAATCAAAATACAAAACCGGTAAATGCTTGGTCCCCATGTGATAAAGCGCAATGATACCTTTTGCAGTGCTTATCATTTTTGATTAGCTATAACACAGTGCCATTTTTATTGAAATCCGTCCAATTTAAATTCTGAGTGTCAGATGTTTAACATCACTGCTCAGCTCCCTTGAAGAAATGCGCAATTTTGAATAGCCTATAAGTTGACCCGGCTTTTGATGATATTTTTTACAAATTTTCAGTTGTTTCTTTTTCTTGGTTTTGACGCCAACCCCGGACATACAAACAGACAAAAATACTCAAATTTTAAAAACAACAGATTTGACAGTAGAATCGATTGAATAACACAATACGAAAGAAAAAAAATCCAAAAAACGAATTTGAAATTTTCGGGCTTTCGAGTTACGATTTTATTATAAGTAATAATAGATATAGATTATTTATGACAGAGTTTAAAAATAACGCATTTTTCTATGGATAGAAGTACCGTGATTAATTATGAGATCTGATTGATAAAAATTGTACATAGCGATAACGTGTAACATCTTCACTGTGCTTCACCATATTGATATGAGACAGCAAGCGAAACACATAAAAAGTGGGTTTAAATTACAAAAGGACACGAAAAACTAAAATAACGTTGTTTTTCTGCGAAATAACAGATCAACCTTGTATTAGCAAAAATTAAAAATATACAAAAATAATATACTGTACTGGGATTCGATCGTCATACTTACACTGTACCAGTCACCTATGTACGGTATGTAACTGATTACTTAGTTGACAATGTTGCTAAAATAGGCATTCCCAATCTACTAATCAAAATACAAAACCGATAAGTGCTTGGTCCCCATTTGATAAAGCGCAATGATACCTTTTGCAGTGCTTATCATTTTTGATAAGCTATACAACAGTGCAATTTTTTTTGAAATCCGTCCAACTTAGATTCTGAGTGCTAGATGTTTAACATCACTGCTCAGCTCCCTTGAGGAAATGCGCAATTTTGAATAGCCTATAAGTTGACCCGGCTTTTGACGTTATTTTTTACAAATTTTCAGTTGTTTCTTTTTCTTGGTTTGGACGCCAACCTCGGACATACAAACAGACAAAAATACTCAAATTTTAAAAACAACAGATTTGGCAATAGTATAGATTAAATAACACATTACGAAAGAAAAAAAATACAAAAAGACAATTTGAAATTTTTGGGCTTTCGTGTTACGATTTTATTATAAGTATAGATATACATGATTAATGGAGATGGGCCAGTTTCATCATAATAAATGTAGTATAACTATTGCAGTAAACAATAGAAAAAAGTACTTTTTTAACACACTTACTCGCAAAGTAGCTCTAATTGCGCCGCTTTTAGGTTCATAATGTGACTTATTAAGTACTAGCTGTGCCCGCGGCTTTGCCTGCGAGCAGGCAGGATTGAATATGGTAGAATAAACAAAATAAATACTTAAATAAGTATGTTCTATTATATTTTTTATTATTTCATATAGACAGAAATATAATAATAATGTAAATCTGAAAAAATTACCAATGAAAACTCACAAAGTTTCACGGACACGCAGTTGAAGCCTGCGTACTTTTTCGAACTCCAACTATATTTGTTTAAACCTTATTTGTTCAAAATGGTCTTAACATTATTAAAATCGATTCGGCTACTGGTTCTGAACAAACTACTTTCAGGTTTAGTATATTCTTAAAATACTGTTTTACACACCCTGTGACGTTGAACATTGTAATTAAATATTCCATAGAAAACATTCTATTTCAAGAGTTGCAACGCTTCAAGCCCAAAAGTAAGATTTCCAAAGGGAAAATAAAATACGTATTTACAGAACTTCTCTATATACTATATTCAAAGCTTTGCATTCAGCAGCCAAAATATATAGTGAGTCAGGGTTACTGATGCGAGAGCAAGCGACGTACAGCTGACCATGTGAAAAGCAGCTGGTCCTGAGATCGACCCCTGCAGCTTTCAGTGTTTGTCCCTGCGACTTGTTTATCGTCATTGCAAAGCATACGGTCACAGGTAATTGTATTCGCTTAAATTGAAAAGGGTAATTGTGGGGAATTAGCGGTATGCGTGGTATAAATACTGACTCACCTGCGCCGCATCCAGTTAGTATTTCTGCTTCTATAAGATTCCTCTGCAAGGACATGACTTTAAGCCGGGTTCCATTACAGAGTTACGGTGGAAAAATATTCCTTAAAAGCATTATTGGAATACCAACTTTTAGTTTAATTGTATGCGCAGGAAGACCACTTGCACTCAGAGAATTTAAAAACTCTGTAGGGTAATATGTGGCTTCGTCTTGGTCAACGACGGTGTTTATAGACGTATACACGACTTCAGTCCCTTCAATTTCCGAGAGAATGCTTTCGTTGATAGTCGCAGCAGTGTCATTCTTTGGCGTCAGGATGGCGCGTTCGCAAAGCCAACAATTCTCCCGATGTTGTATTTGTATACCAAACAAATTAGCTCCTCTATCGTAGAAACGACTCTACCTAGTGTGATTGGTAGGTTCACCAAGCCGTCCTCTTCTGGAAGAGTTCCTTCGCCAACTTCCAGAAGGACATCGGAGAACTATTGAGCGCGCAAATTCCCGCCAAGCTGCGCTCTCATATTAACTGTTAAACGTAATCTATGTACCTGCGAACAAAGAGTTGATCGTTTTAGCGAAGCATTCACTTCATCAGCCCTAGTTCCTCTCGTTACTACAGGCAAGGTCTGTCTAAAGTCACCGGAAAACACCACTGTGATACCACCCATAACATCGTGGTTCTTACGAATATCTTGTAGGGTTCGATCAACGGCCTCGACCGCTTTCCGGTTAGCCATCGTGCATTCATCCCACACAATAAATTCACAATCCCTAAGCACGCGAGCTTTATCACTGTTTCGAGACAAATAACAGACAGGCGTTTCATTACTTTGTAAATCTATCGGAATTCTGAACATTGTATGGGCTGTTTTGCCACCAGGGAGTAATGTAGCGGCGATCCCCGACGATGCTACAGCGAGAGCAATTTTTCCTTGCCGCCTGATCTCTGCGAGAAGACCTGTAGTAAGGAAAGTTTTCCCTGTTCCACCAGGAGCATCTAAGAAAAATATTTTACCTTGATTATGGGTAACGCTCTGTAAAATTATGTTAAATATTTGCCTTTGCTCCGAGGTAAACTTCTCGATGTGATCATTTACGATAGCGGTCATTGCGCCCGGATTGTAGTTTGTTTCAGCATCGTATTCTCGACTCACGTGATGTTCATGAGCCACAGGTTGAGGAGTAGGTAATCCGTATTCAGCCAATGGATTGCCACCAATTGAAATGACTACATGTTCAAGGGAACAAAGACAGCTATTCAGAACATATTCGTCGTTTCCATCATTGGTGTTACCGAATCTGCTCCTAAAAGCTCGCAAAAAGTCTTCAGACAGGTGACGCTTATATTTGTCCCACAACAGGAGTGGTTCTGAAATTCCACAGAAAACCAAAATTATGGCAAATAAATGTCGCAGGCGATTGGGACTGTCACTGACACTGGCCTCCTGGAGAGTGCTGTCCCAGTGTTGGTCACCGTCAAGGAGGTGGCGTGCTGCGCAGGCTGCACGGTATGTGGGATATTCTATATTATCGACTATTTTCAGGAACGAAAATGAAGTTGGGCCGCGAATAATGTGCAGCAACAGCCGCAAAAAATAGCACTCGCTATTATTGGGATGTACAGTGTACACTCTGCCTAACGCTTCGTCTCTAAAAACTCCAGTGAAACCATCTACCTGACGCCCACGCAGACGACGTTTAAATATACCATTACGTTTATCGTACGTATAATACGAAGGCACTTCATCATACGTAAGCGATTTGGCGAACTGATCCCCTTCACATAATTTGAAAAATGCCAAGAGCGTCGTTTTTCGTGGATCTTCTATCCACTCTGCTACATTTTCTGGATTGAAATAAATGCGTTGGCCATTCTCCAAATGGACGTCCAAATGCATGACGGTTGGATGCCGATCATGTATTGAAAAAGCCAGTATACGCCAAACCGGTTCGGATGTACTGATATAGCGACCAGACTGGTACTTAGTCACTTCATCGCGGTCTGTATTCTGTAGGGCAAACGTTGCTTGATCACTACCTTTATTAACGTACTTACATATATATTTGATCGACTCAACGCTGGTGCAAGATTCAACGTTGATGTGAGTTGCGAATGTTCGGGAAAGTACGGGTGAGTAAGGAACTACCCATCTATTGTCAACCTGTATCGAATGACCTCGCACTTTGAAGTCAGTGCGACATCCACCTTCTTCTGGAGATCGACGACGGTATGATGGATATCCATTCTCACCTGTTATAGTTTCGCTAGTAAATGGTTTTGGGAATCTTTTCGAGCAGCGTCCGTCCTTCATGCAAGGTGCATTTGTATTTATTGCACCACAGGGTCCATGTATCATGTGACTCTTTACTATCTGATGCAGGACAGGGTCGACTTCCGGATCCGGTAACTCGGCGCTTATCAATTGATCGATCTCGTTGGGTCTGATTTTTTCCTCCAACCACAAAAGCAAATGTGCATGAGGTAAGCCGCGTTTTTGCCATTCGACTGAATACATGAAGCATCGGGCTGCCCCAAACACCTTTGCTTTTGTGAGGAGGTCCATGAGGCATTTCAATTTTAAATGGAACACTCGAGAGATCAGATCATGTCTATCATACGACGCCTGTCCTGCAAAGAGCTCATCAGTAATTTCAGGCCACTTAGGATTAGTGGTGATGGTAATAAACAAATCCGGGCGGCCGTATTTTCGCACATAGCAACATGCGTCTTGAGTTCGCTCATGCATGTAACGCGGACTGCCTGTGAAAGTAGAAGGAAGAATCACCATCCTACCAACGTTTTCCACATCCGAGTCTAGCCGTAAGGCGTCTCTTAGGTGAACATAATTTTCAGACCTTAGTTGTCGCTGGTTCGCCCTTATAAATATTAAACGCTCTGTCTCAATTTTTGCATATTGATCAACCAGAAACTGACTGAATAGTGAACGGAAATGGTGTATGTATGTACAGTTATTTAACCGGATTTGAATTACATAACTATAAAACTGTAAAGCAGATGTCTTCTTTCTGTAATTTTCAGCACCTGTCTGGGGATCGACATTATAAACGGCGAAATTGTAACCATCCTCTCCGCGACAAAACATCAGTGGATACTGAAGGGTATCGTAAGCTCGGTGGGTCTCACTGATCCTCTGAAGGCGATCGCCACGCGTGCGCAACACGATATCCCTTTTGTCGCATTCCTGATTGACTAAGAGAACGGCTACCTCATTCGTCGTTGGTGCGTTGTACCGCCCATGATGAGCTGTAGTTGGTCTTTTGTCTGCGCTTATTACGAATTTATAGTTATTGCGATCGTTATCAGGTACCGACTCCAATGCAGTTTTAAAGTTAGAAATGTACGGATTTACATTATGTAACATGCTTTGTAATCCCCTTATAAGAGTGGAATCTATGTTTGGAATGTGTCGGCTCCGTAAGTTGGCTTGCTCGGTATAGTCAGCAACGAAATATATTTGCAAAAATTTTGGTACATCCGTTAGTAAAATAGAACCGATTAAATGATAAACTTGTCCTTGTACCTTGAATGTTGGCATAAAAAGCCCTTCATTAATCTGGTGTGCTCCAAAAGATGTCATCTGAAAGGCACTGTTATAGGGTCGTATATTTTGAAGAAAATGGTGGGATTTGGGATGTTCTCCATTGAGAAGGAGTTTAAGCAGTTCTGGTGGATCTTGGGTTGAATTTAAGCGAACCTTCCCTGATGCACAACACAGTCCCTTTGGTTCTCTTTTCCATTTTCGCGCTTGGCAGTGAATGCAAACTTCAGTCATGTGTCCAATGTTTCCGTAGTCTGAATAATTAATAAGTATGTTGTAAGCGAATCCGCTTCTTTCTTTATTCGACCACGGTTGTTCCTCGGCATCGTAAACCACGGATTCGGCATTAAAACTCATACGGTCAAGATCTGTTTGGGCCGCGTGCTGTTCTTCCATCTGTGTATGATGCCGGTCAGTGCTGTGACGCGCCTCCCGCTCTTGTGGATTTTCCGAAACTCGAGAAGTAGCAGTGCGCATGTGCAAAGAGCTCAGTCGCAACCCGCGCTGCGTGTACGTTTCTGAAGAGCGAGACTCAGCATGGTGTTCCCGATCATTTGCTAGGCGCGCCTCACGCTCCTTGTTGCTCTGTAGTGATCGTGTGCTATCAGTACGGATAAGCTGAGAATCTAACCGCGCTCGGCGCTGCGTATTCGTTTCCAAAGCTATAGTTTGCGCAATGCGATCACGATTAACAGCCAGTCGGGCCTCATGCTCTGCAGGTGTTTCAAGAGATCTAGCTAACCTTTTTATCTTGGAAACCTTAGAATATTGAGAGAGACTTGTTTTCTTCCTAAAAGGCATATTTAAAAAAAACTATCCTTTTAGATATTTGCTGATATCAACAACTAAATCAATGGACTCGTAATAAGTCCGAACTCGTATCGTAACGTATTTTCATGTATAAAATACAGAAATTGTATAAAATAATCGGAGACAGCAAACACAGATACAGCTATGATAGAAGAAGGCCCATAGAGTATAGTAATATTAAGGGATTAAAAAGTTCTCATGTGCATTATCAGTCTGTCGTATCAACTTATACGCTTAGCGCCCTCTGGATTTCTAAACATAAAGGTATCTTACGATCTTACGTTATTTTCTGTTCCCCATTAATGCTCCCGACTGAATAATACAGTCACGGCGGCTTTTTTCTACTGTTGTTCCCCGTTCATATATCTGTTCATACACGCGTGTCGTTTGTGATCACTACGTATTTGATCTTTATGTAAGTTTCTGTAGGTCACTTAATCAATTCCTTAATTTATTAACCGCCGCTCATCCAAACTGTTTCGTTTTAATTCTCTAACGAAGGATAATAACATTATTAATGCAAATATCGGTACGAAAACCATTAAAAAAATATACAGAGTTTTAAAAATTGCGCATATTTTTGTGGATAGAAGTAGATAGTATGATAAGTGAAGAGATCGATAAAAAAAACATGTAAGTAACGCTAACGTTTAACATATTCACTGTGCTTCACCACATTGATATGAGACAGCAATTGAAACACATAAAAATGGGTCAATATTAAAACAGACACGCAAATCTAAAATAAAGATTGATTTTCTGCGAATTAACAGTTAAGCCTTGTACAAAAAATATATAAAAATATACAAAAATAATTTCGTTTACACGGGTTCGATCGTCATACTTACAGTGTGCCAGTCACTTGTGTACGGTATGGAACTAATTACTCAGTTGACAATATTGCTAAAATAGGCATTCACAATCTACTAATCAAAATACAAAACCGGTAAGTGCTTGGTCCCCATGTGATAAAGCGCAATGATACCTTTTGCAGTGCTTATCATTTTTGATAAGCTATACAACAGTGCCATTTTTATTGAAATCCGTCCAATTTAGATTCTGAGTGTGACATATTTAACATCACTGCTCAGCTCCCTTGAGGAAATGCGCAATTTTGAATAGCCTATAAGTTGACCCGGCTTTTGACGATATTTTTTACAAATTTTCAGTTGTTTCTTTTTCTTGGTTTGGACGCCAACCTCGGACATACAAACAGACAAAAATACTCAAATTTTAAAATCAACAGATTTGGCAATAGTATCGATTAAATAACACATTACGAAAGAAAAAAAATATGTTTTGACCTTTTATGGTGAATAGGATTGGCCGACAACTTATGGGCTGACTGATTGTCATTAAATATATGAATTGGATAAGTTTCATTAGTTAATTCAAACAACAAGTTTCGCAAGTACACAGCCTCTTTGCAACTCTCCGAAATACCCATATATTCGGCCTCTGTACTGGACAATGCTACAGTAATCTGCTTCTTGGTTTCCCAAGAGATTGCACAGTTTGACAGCCTAAAAAAATATCCAGTATAGGATCTCCGATCAATCACATTACTAGCCCAGTCTGCATCTACAAAAGCTTCTAACTGACTATTACCACTAGCTAAAAACTTTAAACAGAAAGATTTAGTTTTCTTTAAGTACTTTAGAACTCTCTTTGCATACGCCCAATAATCTTCATTGTAACAATTATTGAACTGGCTCAAGAAATTCACAGAAAATACAATATCGGGACGTGTAAGCACAGCTACATACATAAGAGAACCTATCAGTTTCTGATAAGGTAACTTTTTGTCACATTTCTCACTTTTAGTTAAATTTAGTCTAGGTTCAATTGGTGTCTCTGCAGACTTACAATCAGAAATATTGAATCTTAACAGCAATTCTTCAATATAGCTTTCTTGGTCTAAAGTTATAGTACCATTCTCTTTATCTACAACCACTCTCATGCCTAAACAATTTTTAATACATCCTAAATCTTTGATTTTAAATTTTGATGACAAGGTTTCTTTTAACAATCTAGTTTCTTCCTCATTATTCGAAAAAACAAAGAAATCGTCGACATACAAGGCGATTATGACCTTTACATCTTTATAAATTTTTGTAAACAGACACATGGTTCTAGTTCAGATTTTTTATAACCCATGGATTGCAACAATTCATCAACTCGTTGGTACCATGCCCTTGATGACTGTTTCAATCCATAAATAGCACGTTTCAAACGCAAAACCTTGTTTACATCATCATTGCTACCCTGAAAACCTGGCGGTTTCATCATGTATACATTTTCATTCAAGAAACCATTCAAAAAAGCAGTGTTAACATCTAAATGACAAATATCCAAATGAAGCTGAACTGCTAAAGCAAATAACAATCTCAAAGTGGAATGCCTGACAACAGGTGAAAAACATTCATCAAAATCAATGCCCGGCTTTTGGGTGAAGCCCTTAGCAACTAACCTTGCTCTGTACCTGACTTTATTATCATTATCAAGTTTCCGCTTAAAAACCCATTTACATTGTACAATTGTACCACTGGGTGGAACATCAACTAATTCCCAAGCATCATTATCTTCAAATGATTTCAATTCACTTTGTATGGCTAATTTCCACTGTTCACTTTCTGATCCATTCAACGCTTCATCTAGTGATATTTCACTAGCACTTGTTTCAGTGGTTTGACCTACACACACACTACCAACACCGTACCAATCAGGCTGCTTGCGGATACGCTTAGTAGGCTTCTCCACAGTGAACTCGGCGGGAAGCCCTGGCTGAGACATGTGATCTCGCACAGGCTCTGCAGGTTCAGTCTCCAGCATATCGATGGAGTCCTTAAAGTCCTTTTCGTCAGTACCAGAACTTTCTCCTTTGGGGCTCAGTACTTCTTTCTGCTCCTGATCTTCTAATGTTCTTATGTGCCTCATGTCCCCCACTTCTTGGGTATATTCTTCTCTTTCTTCCTTCATTTGAAAGATATCATCAGAGCCCTCACTAATGTCAAAGTGCATCACATCTTGCTTCTGTTCAATCCCCTCCTCAATCACAACAATATCTCTTGCTATAGTTATACTGTTATTGTTGGGATTGTAAACTCGGTAACCTTTTACATTGTTTGAGTACCCAACAAGAATACACTGAGTCGCTTTTCTGTCCAATTTCAATCTCTTTTCTTTTGGTATGTGTACCATGGCCTTACTTCCAAAAATATGTAGATTACTTACATCTGGTTTAGCTCCGGTCCAGATCTCCATAGGCGTTTTGTTGTTTAAACCTGATGCAATTGACCTATTTCGCAAATAAACTGCAGTGTTCACTGCTTCTGCCCAAAATCGCTTAGGCAATCCTGCATCGAATAACAAACATCTTGCTTTCTCTATCACTGTACGATTAAACCGCTCGCAGAGACCATTCTGTTCCGGTGTGTATGGACAAGTTTTTTGATGGACAATTCCAGCAAACTGCAAGAATTTTTCAAATTCCTTACTGCAGAATTCCATACCATTGTCTGTCCTAAACACTTTTAACTTCCTGCCTGTTTGATTTTCCACTAATGTCTTGAACGCCTTGAAATGTGAGAATACTTCATCTTTCGTCTTCAAGAAATATACGAATGCCATCCGACTGTAGTCATCGACGAATAACAAGAAGTATTTCTTTCCTCCGATCGATCTGGCTTCCATAGGCCCACAAACATCTGCGTGTACAACTTCTAGAGGTTCCTTGCTTCTGTTGCCACCATGAGTGAATGGCAACCTGGTCTGCTTTCCCTCGCAGCACACAATGCAGTTTGTTTTACTGACCTGAGCCTTGTCCGAGTATGACATTCCTTTTACAGCACCATCTCTCATCACATTAAGGTCTTTGCTGTTCAGATGACCAAATCTTCTATGCCACACACTTCCAGACACTGAAGTCAACAAACAATCTACTTTCTTGATTCTCAACTTATATACACCTCCTACCAAATCTGCAGTTGCTACAAGTTCACTCTTTTGGTTATAAATATAACAGTGCTTCTCATCAAATGTCACTGTGTTTCCTTTGCTAATTAACTGGCTCACAGATAACAAGTTCGTAGCCAAGTTTGGCAAATATAACACCCCCATCACTGTGTTCTCGTGTTCAGTATCTCCAACAACTGTAGTTATTTGCACATTTCCACAGCCTTCAACAGAAATTTTCGTCTTATCAGCGATGATAAATTCTTGCACTTGGTGTTGATTTGTTGTGTTCAACAACCAGTCTTTTTTAGACGTTAAATGGCAGCTAGCACCGCTATCGACGTACCAATCCGTTTGATTGAAGTTACCGCTGAGAAATACTGCACTGAATGCATTAGATTCCTTGCTTTTTGGGGTATTTTCACATTTATACATGAAATGCCCAAATTGTTTACATTTGAAACACCTGACATTTGTTTTGACGTTTTGCGATGACGTTTGTTTATGTGCTTGCGTTTGGTTTCTTTTTTTGTGTTGCCAACCTTTTGTCACAAACGCATTCTGCGTAGAACTCGTACCAACCTCACTTCCGTCCTCCATATCCAGTAACTTTGATTTAATGGCGTCAGCTGTCAACTCAATACCTGAATGTTCCACCGCCATGATCATTGGCTCAAATTTCTCAGGTAATCCTGCTAACAATAAGGAGCCAACCCATTCATCACTAATCTTGAATCCTGTATTGTTCAATCGCTGACTTGTTTCTAACAGTGAAATCACATATTTAGACATTGATTCACAATTTTCTCGACGCATTGATATGAGGTTCCGAAGCAATCCGATGCGCCGCGTATAGCCATTATCATCAAATAGCTTTTTCAGCTTCTGCCACAGTCCCTTTGCAGTTGATTCACTCTTGATGTGCACGAATAAACTGGGATCTATAGTTAAAACTATCTTGGCTTTTGCTTTTGCGTCATTTGGGTCGCCGCCGGTCGTGATGCACTGTTGCATGCCTTCTAATACGAGATAGTTCTCCACAGCAAACGCCCAATCTTCATAATTTTCTCTGCCTCTTAGCTTTGCAATACTTGCAATAAGATTTGTCGACATTTTTGCACTATATTTCCACCAAAATTGCTATAACTCGCGTGATAAGCCCATAACCTATAATGAAACGCAATATGGCTGGACACCGACTGAATGTCTTTATTAAAAAAACGGTACTAAAAAACTGTTCACATTTTGTTATTCATTCTAACATTAAGCACGCGCGGTTTTCACTTTACCGCATTTGTACAGTAATCTCAAAAAGCTACGTAGGTCTTTTACGTTAATATTAAATTTCAGCAAATAGTTTTGCTGTCTAAAATCTCTTAGCTCAGATTTAATATTTGTGATTGTGTGATTTAATACATTGTGTCAGTTAAACATGACAAATAAACATTTCAACTCACAATATTATTTATTTTTGTCGCCAAGTTAACGTTAATTTGTGTTATATATAGAATAATATTAATTAATATTAGGTTATTTGCCAACTTCAGTACCTCTCCTTCCACATACGTCTCGGCTATGGCTCGGCTAGCAATTCAACCTCGACTGTAATGACCAATTGTGTTAAAATATTTGGTCATAATGTACTATTAAAAACATTTCGATGATGTTTTTATGTTCTCTAAAAATTTCATAAGATTTAGTCCCTACACAAAAATAAAGTCAGTTCCTTGTAATGTGTTGGGTAAACCCAAATATTTATACTGGAAGAATATTTTCTTTTGGCCACAGAAAAAGAATGAGAGTAATTTATTTATTTCACTACGATCTCCAATAAAATAAAAATGTTTTTATTATAACTTATACATTGTCATGAATTACATAAATTGAGACAGCCCGAGTAAGTAATTAGTATACTTGTGTTGGGGATGCCTCGCAACTTCCTAATTTTCACTTAAACAATGTTAGACCTAATAAACTGTTTACTTATTATATATATATATATTATATATGTAACATAAAAATTTAAAAAATATATTGTATAAAATGAAATTAATTTGGATTAAATGTTGACATTTTAGAGTCTATACGCAGCTCCTTAAGAGTATATTTATTTGTATAATATATGTGCGCATACGCGTGAGTGTATGTGTATGTGTGCGTGCACGTGTGTGTATGTGTCTGTTTGTGGGTGTTATATTACATTTAAGCTAATTCTTTCAAGGATAAATTCAGTTACCTTAAGCCACTCTGATAGTGTTTTTTTACGGTGATATAGTAACATAGGACATCCAATACACCGTAACATATAATGAACCTAAGTTTCAGTCAAATACCTATTTGTAAAATATTCCGACCTAGAGTCCGCCTTGGAAAAGGCGTAACACTAAATAAGCCACTAAAAATATGCCAGTAATAAATATTAAGGAACTCAAGCGGTTACGCTATTTGGACGACTAAATTCTTAATAAGCAATATTATTATGATTATAGTCTTGTAATAAAGCTTATTAAGGGGCTATAATTCCTTTTTATGATACCCTGTGACAATGAAATGAAGTTAGACGGTCTTAAACAAGACGTTGCGTACAGATGTTACCTAACACTTTTCATAAGCAAAACAGTAGGATTATGATAATTAAAATACATGGATTTCATAATAATGTTCCCTAAATGTCTATTAAAGAGCGTCCCAGAAATTTAAAATGACGATAACAGCCTGGTTTTAGTAATGGTAATAAATTAAAAATAAATATATACCACCTTGCATGAGAAATTTTAATTATTATTAAGTACAGCAATACTTTAAAATAATTTATTTTAATTATTATTAAGTACAGCAATGCTTTAAAATAATTTATTTTAATTATTATTAAGTACAGCAATACTTTAAAATAATTTATTTTAATTATTATTAAGTACAGCAATACTTTAAAATAATTTATTTGCTGAATCCAATTTACAGTTTTTACGTTAATTTTTAGGGGTGTTCGTCTACTTTCGATCTCGAAAGATATCACAAGTTTAAATCCTGAAAAATTTACGTTAGAAATAGTCAAAGTCAAAATCATTTATTCCAATTAGACCATATGAAGGTACTTTTGAAAGTCAAGAAATGCCTTGATGATTATTACCATTTTTTTTTTTTTTTTTTTTTTTCGTTTGCCCCCTAACCGAGCAGACGGCTCGCCTGATGGTAAGCGATTACCGCCGCCCATGGACACCCGCAACCCCAGAGGAGTCGCGAATGCGTTGCCGGCCTTTTAAAGGGTTTGGGCCTCCGGTACCCTCACTCACTCGGCGAAACACAACGCAAGCGTTGTTTCACGCCGGTTTTCTGTGAGGCCGTAGTATCAATCCGGTCGAGCCGGCCAATTCGTGCCGAAGCGTGGCTCTCCCACGGTGAACAATATAAGCTCTTAAGTTTACTGTGTTCGCGTGAATGAAATGTATAATTTGCTAATTTGCCATCTTAAAGTGGCAAATTAGCATATTTCGAATCCAGCAAACTCTTAAACAAAAAATTTTAGTCTATGGACAAAATAAAGTTGAAACAATAATGTTTTAACTTTATTTTATCCATACACTTAAATTTTTTGACCTACTCAGCCCCTATAATCATAATGAAATATGCCTAAGATGTTGCCTCGTCTACTAAGCTACAGTGAAAACCGACGTAAAAACTTAATTTAATTACTTTACATTTTTTTTTTCAGTATAAGGAATAAAGTTCTACGTAAAGTGTTTCTTATATAATTAGCCTAAAATTCTCAAATTTCTTCTTAAAATATTGCCTGTCCAAAAATAACTAAAATTTTGCAGTCAAATGTCTCAAGTTCTCAAAACCTACGTCATCTATGTCTGGAATGCCGAAAAGCACTCTCGTCTTTCAGGCGCCCGTCTTTAAGTTTAACAACTAGTTCGACATGTAGGTACTTGCCTTTCAGGGATTTTGTAGCCTTTGTGTGGATATTTAAGTAAAACATTGAAAATATCGTGAGGGAATCGGCACATCTGAAAGATGTCCTCCATATCAAAAAAAGCTATATCAGAGAATTACGATTGGTTCATAAATCATACGAAGGATAAAAAGTTAATATTAGGTACCGATAGTGGGATGCGTGTGGTTTCTTCAAATTATACTTGCAACAGATCTCAGAGATACATGAAAATAACTCATTACACCGTAGATTGAGAGCACTAAGTGTCTAAATAACCAAGTTACTTCACATTAATTGAATTTATACAGTTAATCAGTTCTATAAAAGCTTTAGAGAACAATTAAAATATAACTTCCAAGTATGTATATTAAGGAGACTCTATCGGATAAGATTTATTAATGTAACTTTGTACAAGTTGATATAGAAGTTTTACTTTAGTATAATATAAACGACATTTTAATGTTACCGCTCAATAAAGATGATTATAACTGGCTCAGTTTCAGTTTTTTTTTTATTGCATGATTTATATTCAATTTGTGAAATTGAATACTTTTATTTTATAGGTTTTTAGCTTTTTTATAGGTTGTCAGAAATCTATTACAGAGCCTATAAAATTGTAAACATAAGCTTTCGAATAACTGCAAAAATAATTTTTAATATGACTTAAAAGAGACCGTAAGTTTGATGTCAACCGAGATTACCAATACAGGTGTATAGCAGACTACGTTATACTATTCAGCTATATTTAAATTACCTATAAAAAATTAAGGGCTTATACTTAACCTTCTAGCTATCATATTGAGTGAAATCAGAAACGACACAAGAAATAATTTACTGTGATAAACGCTTTAGATATTTTTTTTTTAAATCCGATGTTGATGTTAATTGTTGAATTTGATGATACATAGCATTAAATGAGTGTATTCTTTTCACTAGACTGTTAATTTACTTCGGAACTACAGCCATTCCACATATTATCAGTGAATGAGACTTTTTGCCAATTTGGCCTTTTGAAAGTTTTAAACAACGTAACTTGAATATTTTTTTCAATAGAAATGTTCTCTTAAGCAAAAATTACTTTTTTGACTGCCTCGTTGGTATAGTGGTTAGTAGCCCTGACTGCTATGCCGGAGGTCGTGGGTTCGATTCCCACCCAGGACAAATGTTTGTGTGATGAGCACGATCATTTGTTCTGTGTCTGGGTGTAATTTATCTATAATATGTATGCATTTAGAAATATTTAAGTATGTTTATCAGTTGCCTAGTACTCGTAACACAAGCTCTGCTTAGATTGAGACTAGACGGCGTTGTGTGGTAGTTGTAGAATATTATTATTATTCGTTTATTTTTCAAATTTACATATAAATTACATTTTTAACTATATATCATAAAAAACCAATATACATTTAAAAATATAAAAAATAGTAGGCCACCGGCATCGGGAACAGGATCCAAGGCACCGGTGGTTAGGGCTCCAGAGAAAGGAACCTCCTCACAATGCGTGCCGTATCGAGGAGTACTGCTTTCTGTATCAGGCCCTTGATCCAGCCGCCTAGCGTAAGCCTTTTAAGATGTTGATCAAGGCTTTTCGCTATTAGTCCGTTAGCCGAAACGACTATCGGTACAATGATTGCAGAGTCCACGCCCCACATGTCGACAACCTCGTGCGCCAGATCAAGATATTTGATTTGTTTATCTTTCTCTGCTTTCACGAGGTTCTCGTCATGAGGGATAGTGATATCCACAATCATTGTGCGGCGCTATTATTATTATTATTATTAAAATATGTTGGTGTTTTATAGTCTATATTACGTCATAAACCTTGGCGACATAAGTGTACTGATGGGTATCGCAAATGGTCACATTGACTGTCCCGAACTCGTTGCTAATTTATCATTACGCTCGAATCTCATGGGACGGAATCCCATCAACAGCCATTGTTAAGTGTACCTTTCACATTGACTAATTATAGGCGGTTTTTTTTTTCAATAAGAATTGCACTAAGCATTAATAGACTGCCTAGGGACCTTGAAGTCGACTTGTTCTCCACCAGTGTGGCGACCGTTAGACGACTCTTAGCAAAGTTTTTTTTTTATTATAACTTACTACATTGTATGTACATTCTTTTTTTTCCTTCTTTTCTTTTCTTTTATCGACTTGTCTCTTATAAGTAGATGTTAGTTTTTATATTATAGCCTTTTTAAATTTTGTTATTAGTATATAAGCCTTCTTTAAAATAAATAAAAATCCCGACTAGAAAAATTCTTTTTTCGTGTTCCTTAGAAGGACCGGATCTGACATGCCTCATTCTATTCTGATCCGGTCCAGATCATGCATGATCAGGTTAAGCCTAACTTTTTTTCTAGTCGGGATATTGCATACAATTTAAATATCTGTAGTTACAGACAGACAGTTGACCAAAATCTCACTTGCGGGTAGGGGTAGGCGAGACGTGCGATGTAGCTCTGAAAATCGTTCAAGATAATAGCTTATAGCAAATCAACAAAGAAATTTCACTTCTCTCCTTGTAGTAGCACTTTTAATTCACAGTAAATGCAGCTACGTCTAAACTCTACACGAATAATCTTGAGTCTGGGAATAGTTTGAATAATATAGGTAAGTATCTAACTTACTCTAATGGTTGAACTAGCGTTTATCCGTGTAATATATCTTCATATCAGATGATGTATTGTACATTGTCTCATTCGCCCAAGTGGTGGAGTGCATTTTCAAGGAATACACATTTATTTTGTAAGCCATGCATCTAGCTCCTATTTTCTAGCTCCAGCGCAGAAAGCCGGACTTTTAGCTTTTCGTACATTTTCATCAAAACCGTTTTATAATATTTCACTGTAATTCTTACCTATTTGTCAAGATTTCTTTGGCATCTACTGAGAATTTCTTAACAAAAATCCCGATAAAACTTTGACTGAGCCGAGAATCCAGCCGAGGACTGAACGCCCAGCAGCAGCGTTTGCTTCCAAAGATGAAACATATCAACATGTAAATGTTGGACTTATAACTTAAGGGTTACAAGTTCCAAGGCACGCACCACTGACTTTTTGAGTCACGCATGCGTATTGTAACTTCATCACTTACTTAAAACACGGCGTAGGAATACATCGTGAGGAAACCAGCACACCTGAGAGATGTTCTCGATGGTGTGTAAAGCCATGTCAGATTTTATCTCTGACACCAGGTTGTTCATCAACCACACGATAAGAAGATGAAAAAAATGTTGCACTGTAGGAATTATGATTACTAACCGTCGACGCAAAAAAAGGTGTGTAAAAAGTTTAACGTGTGTATCTGTATGCCTGTCTGTTGGAATCGTAGCTCCCGAACCGATAAACCGGTTTTAATTTAGTTTATTTGACAGAAACGTTATCTGATTGAGAATATTCTTTGAGATGATTTAAGAAAAGTCTGTTCAGCCGTTCAAATCAAATGGCTGAACATTTTTAAATTTGGTAATATCCTGTTACCTTAATCATCATCACTATCATCCCCCTGCCCTTATCGCAATTTATTTGGGGTCGGCGCAGCATTTATTCTTCTTCCATACATACTCTCTACTTGTACTGACATGCTGCTAAAGTTTTGGCTATGTTTAATGACCGGCCGCCTGCCTGACGTCAACCCTCATTGGGAATGCTGTTGTTGGTGGTAACCGCCACCAATATAGTCTCCGTCTATCTAGCTATGTGACACCAAATGTTATCCATGCGCCACTGATGTTATCCTAGTACCACACTGCACTAACCGGGCCAATCCTGTTACTTAAATGATATTACAAAAACATGGTAACCTTGACCTGATGGAATCTGCAGAATAACCTACTCCTTTAATTCCTAACTTAAATAAAACGACCAATACCAGGGCGAGCTCGTCAAAAGAACTCCTAGATGTATTATTTTACGAATTAATGATTTCCTGATTACATAATAAGAAAAAAATACAGACGAATTGATAACCTCCTCTTTTTTGAAGTCGGTTATAAAGTCGTCTAAGCCAATCACATAATTACAATGTCGTCATCCCTATCCTCCTTTTAACACAATTACCACAGAGCACTTCCTTTAAAATGACCTGAACTAGTAATAAAACAGCTTATTTACGACCATGCAACCTTCCACGGTTTTACAAAACAAACATAGTAAGGACCCATTTCGTAATTGAGAGTCTCAAGCTTGTATACAATATCTTAATTAACTCCGGCTTAGAGCACAAGCTGTATGCAGTTTAATCACGTTTGTAAATAACAACTATATTCACATCAATTATTGTTCGCCGGTTACTACTCACGTGCATTTTTCGGGATTGCCTGACTAGTTTCGAACTCGAACGGAGCCCTTAGTTATGAGCTGAGCACAGTGATGTCAAACTGTTTGACTCGCAACATCACCGCGATAAATAATTAAAAAGTTTAATTATAAAGCACGCCTGCTTAATGTGAAGTTTTTATTTTGATTTCAAACCTATTACGTACCATTACTACAATATTTTAATTTTTTAAATCTTACAAATACAGGCTGTGGCCATATTGTAGGAACATATACAGCAACAAGTTATATGTTGTATAAAAATAATTAAAACAATAATAGCCAAGAGGTCAACGTCCTATTCGTCTCGTAACAGCTAACGCTTCTCTGTGAAATTTTCGTATACGGCCTTTGTCGGCGCGCGGTGCCGTCCTTGTACCTACTGCGCGCGACGCGGCGCACAGTGGGTCGAAACTATGATTTTAGTGACTTAGGGCTCAACTTTGCTTTTTCACTTTTTTTTTATGCGGATGGGTAGAGCTCATTAACCTCAATAATAATTGTTCTGATGTATTTTTTCCTAAACTTTATACTTTGGGTAGAAAAATGTGTTTTGTTATTTTTTTGTATGGAGCGGATCAAATAACCTTAAATTCCTGCTAAGTAGCGTGTGATCCCGCGTTGAAACTTTATTTTTCATATACCTTGTCTAGTCTATTATCATTTGATGCTATTAACGTGTGCATAAAGTTGCAACTCTGCCAAATAAATGGATCGAAAAAAATGAAAAAATATATCGAATAAAAAGCTACATTTTTTACTTTCGTAAGTTCTTTTAAGTTAAATTTGATATGGAATAGTAAGTAAAAGCACGTAATAATACACATAGTTACTTAACAACTAACAACAATACATTTAAAAGGTCCCTAATTAGCTTAAATTTACTAATATATGTAGTATTAGTAAATTTGTAAATTTAAGCTAATCACACTAATCATAATACATTTAAAAGGTCCCTAATTAGCTCAAATTTACTAATATATGTAGTAAAGCTAATCACACTAATCATAATACATTTAAAAGGTCCCTAATTAGCTTAAATTTACTAATATATGTAGTAGTAGTAAATTTAAGCTAATTAGGGATCTATGAATTTCAATTTCTTTGTTTTAATGACTTTAACATGTTTATGAAATGTTATTTTAAGTTAGATTTAATACTGAATAGTAAGTAAAGATAGGTACATAATAATACAAATTAGTAAAGGTAAACTAACATTACTACAACTAACACAAGCAAACTAAAAACTAACTATAAACAACATCAAACATTACTATTTCCTTTCAATTATGAGTTTGACATTTATAAACTAATAAAAAAAACTTTTGATTAAATGAAAAAAATGATTTAGTAAATGGTTCATAATTTTTCCTACATCCTCATTTCCGGTGTTTCTTAAACTAGCAATTGTAGTAGCTTTAAGTTCATCCGGGGATAACGAAAGCGATTGGTTAATTTGATCAACGCGTCTTCGTTTTTGCCTGGAGCCCAATTCCTCGAAAGGTTTTCGAGGTGTAAATGTAGATGTCGAAGCTTCTGTAGTAGATGGTGGTAGATTTTCGACATCTTCAGTATTACAAATCTCGAGCCTTTCCTGTTCAGTGTTCACAGCTTCAGGTATCATTCCTTCGGGCCAGTTTATTGCACGTTCCAACCAATCACCATTTTTTCTTACAAACTGTGCTAACGTGCGACTACTTCGTTCCCATCTTGCACTTATATTTGAACAAAAGCGCGTACAGAATTTTTGGAGCTCAACACTGTTCTCTTCGGTCACGTTTATTTTATGTTGTAGGAATTGAAAGAATTTTTGACTATCCGACAGTGACTTGACCTGCTCTCTTAAAATCATAAATAAATCTAAATTGTTAACTAAATTATCCATTATAACGAAAAAGGGACGATCAGAATCACGAGATGTTAGTAGTAGTACGAATAAACGAACACTAGTTAGTATATAATAAATTATGGTCATTTTATACTTCCAGAATCCAGTGACAAACAATGTTTACTAATTTTTCTACTACCCTCATTAACTAATTATCCTAATTAATATTACAGTAATGACTAAAAGTGAAAAACATTGTTTTTTTATAAGGTAAAAGGTTAAGCTAATTACAGTAATTAAACACACAAATAGAAATTAATTGATTTCATATCCACATTTTTAAATAAAGGTCCCTAATTAGCTTAAATTTACTAATATATGTAGTATTAGTAAATTTAAGCTAATTAGGGACCTTTTAAATGTATTGTTGTTAGTTGCTAAGTAATTATGTGTATTATTACGTGCTTTTACTTACTATTCCATATCAAATTTAACTTAAAATAACTAACGAAAGTAAAAAATGAAGCTTTTTATTCTATGTATTTTTTCATTTTTTTCGATCCATTTATTTGGCAGAGTTGCAACTTTATGCATTTGTTTATAGCATCAAATGATAATAGACCAGACAAGGTATATGAAAAATAAAGTTTCAACGCGGGATCACACGCTACTTAGCAGGAATTTAAGTTTATTTGAGCCGCTCCATACAAAAAAATAACAAAACACATTTTTCTACCCAAAGTATAAAGTTTAGGAAAAAATACATCAGAACAATTATTATTGAGGTTAATGAGCTCTACCCATCCGCATAAAAAAAAAGTGAAACAGCAAAGTTGAGCCCTAAGTCACTAAAATCATAGTTTCGACCCACTGTGCGGCGATGGCTATGACACGACGTATACGCAAAAAACAGTAAAACTGCGAAATTAATTAGATTTTCTAAGGTATCGTTTTTTAATTGTTTTGTAATCAGTTACACCTATAGATCCACCTCCTTCAATTTGGCCACTGTCTAGAACCACAGCTTGTATATGTTACCCGGGAGAATATAAGGATTCTAACGATACCCCATATATCTAAATCGGTTCAGGCTTTTACAAGTTATGGTGGAATAAAGAAACTCACACACATACATTTATATACCCTTGTAACCCTTTTTTTGGCAGTTGTGTAAAAATAAACTGATTTACTGATAAAAACAACGGAACAGGGAGAGTATTGAGTAGAAAGAAGTACAAAACGCTATACTAAGAAAAACATCTGTAGCATAATATATTCGTATTACTATGCATTTAAGTCAGTAGACAGTACGGAATACTACACACCAAGATGACCAAGTTATGTATTTTATTATATTTATAATAACAATAAATAAAAATAAAAATTATGTCTCCTTACAAAATATACTAAGATTAATATATAGATCAAATCAGGAGTATAAGTAAAAACTTATTTTTGTTAAAAACTAGTGATATATTATTATGTGAAGAGCTGGTGTCTTAAGTATATTTAGCCATGTATTCCAGATCACCCCCCACCCCACAGAATTTTACACATTTGTATACAAGTTCAATTTTTAAATTTGGTTTTTTTAAAATTGGTAAGTGTTTATGCGTGTGTTATTTATATTGTTCTGAAAAGATTGTGCAGAAATGAGTGGTTTATGAGAAAATAATAAATTTAAAATTTAAACCGTGTGTTCGAAGATGAGTGTGATTTTGTTTGTTGTAAATTATGTATTTCTTGTACATAAGTTTGTAGCCTAATATTTTATTGGGTTTTA
Organism: Xylocampa areola; assembly: GCA_935421205.1. Taxonomy (NCBI): domain Eukaryota; kingdom Metazoa; phylum Arthropoda; class Insecta; order Lepidoptera; family Noctuidae; genus Xylocampa; species Xylocampa areola. The sequence continues at coordinate 18,794,557 of OW285204.1, forward strand.
TTTGTCTATATAACATTAATATAGACCACTGATATTATTTTACCATTATTAAAATTCGATCATAAATTGAACCAGGACCAATGGAAGAACACCAAATCTAATTCCTCCCATCTTCTTCACACACTTCAGTAACATTTCCCGTTTTTCATACAAATTGTATAGTCCGTTAATTATTCCGTGTTCTACTTAATCTGAAAATTACATAATCCATCTCTGTAGGATTGTAGCAGAGCTAGACAAATCACTTTCGAAACCAGGGTCTCTACTTAATTGTATCGTATATATCGCCGTAACTTATTATATGTGTGCACAGGTGTTTGGTTTGATGATAAAGGTATTAATTCCTATATTATTTAACTCAATTACTTCAAGTTATTGTTAAAGGAAGGAATACTGCTTCATTGATTGTGGGTTCGATAACTGGGTCTGTTATCAACCTCAGTCGCATCTTGGAGTTTGGTATTAATTAACATCCATACTTTCATACCTAAATTTATAAATGCGAAAGTAGTGTATGTGACCTTTTTACGGCTCAACGGATCGTAATGAAATTTGGCAAGGAGATAGATTGTACCTTGGGGAAGGACATATGATAACTTTAGTCGCGCAGTCGAAGTCGCGGACGACAGTTAGTATAACATAAGATAACATAGCATCACGCTTATATTCCCCGAAGGGTTAGGCAGAGGCGTACACAGTTGTACACTCATATTTTACAAATGTTGTCCCATATGGTTTATATTGTCATCAACCAGGCACGTTTCTGGCAGGCAGCTGAATCTGCTGATATGGTCCAAGAAGAGAATTTCAGGTTTAAATTAGGGATTGATAGTCGGAATTTTGCGTTGGTTAGTTCGAGGACGTAGCCCATCTCCCCTGCAGACGGTAAAAAAGATCAACGTTTCCGTGTATCATCTTACTAATGGTTATTATAAATGCGGAAGTTTGTAATTGCAGGGTTACTTAAAGTTGAAGAAACTTCTGAACAAATTCTGGTGAAATTTAACAGTATTATCGCTTCTGTACCAGATTACTTTATTCCGAATAACATCTCAGTTTTCAGTCAATAAACTAAACAGATTATCAAGATGACGCTGATATTAATTTAGTAAGTAAAGTTAAGGCTTTTAGTGGCGGTCGGGTTAAATATAGATAGACTCAAACTACTTGGGCGGAAACTATAAACTATATACAAACCAAATTATGTAAATAGATAGAGGCTCGTGGTTAAGTAGCAGCCGCACAGATCGATCGATGGAGGTTAAGCTGCGCTTCCCACGGTCGGTCTGTAGATGGGATGATGCCTTGGAGAGCATGTTAAGCCGTCGGTCCCGGTTGACAAATTAAGATCTATAACAGCCATCACGGGTAGTCAAAGGCCTGAAAGTCTGACCACCATACCGGGAAATATCGTGTTACCCAGTTACTGGGTTGTGGAGCTCAGATAGGCAGTCCGTGTAAAATATTGGTATTAAGCTGCATCCGGTTTGAATGGAAGGCGACCCCAGTGTAATTGGGAAAAGGCTAGTCAGAGAGAGAGAGAGACAGGTGACAAATTTCGGTACGATATATTTTATTAAAATTATATGGTGATAATATTATTGACATTCACGTTTATGCTTATTACTTAGGAGTTCAACTCGTGACCTCACCCCATCTGATCTGTTCAAAAGAATAGTCTAAAGATGTTTTTACACCGGTAAAGCGAGACAAAACAAGACGAGAGTATAAATTTTATACTCTCGTCTTGTTTTGTCTCGCTTATGGCAAAAATTCAATTCTCTTCCTTGAAAATGGTTTCGATTCGCAAGGATGTGCAAGACAAGAATTAGCAGGCAATCCAAGCACGTGAATGAAATAGTGATCAATCATAAACTTGTGAAGTGATATATTGTTAGCTTAGTCCCTCGTGAGGAAGAAGTTGATATGTCATTCTGTTGTTACAAAGCTTTGCCGACTTACGTAGATTGATGAGATACTGTTGTATATGTGATTCAACCTTTTTACATCAGAACATTTCTTTTTTTGTGTTGGGCATCTCGCAGGTCAACTTAGGAGGTAATCGACTGCTTAACTGGGCTTTCCAATGGTTACCTTAAGAAATTTAACTGTAGATATGGGCGTTTTTGGTATTTTCTGTAAACGTTACATATCCGATATGAAGTTTTCATATCGATATGAAAAACCGTTTTTAGATATCGATATGGAGAGTTTTTAGATATCTACAACAAACGCTGAACGATATTCGCTTCGTCTCGTTTTCACACCCGGTAACGTCATCAGTTGGACAGAGAGACGGCGAATATCTAACCACGAGATAGATATGAATATGAGAAGTTGAGTAAGCTACGTAAACGGATATTGATAGTTCGTTTTTCGTTTAGTTCGATATGATTTGATCGATATTGTAAAAACGGTTTTCTGTGTGTGGCATATCGATACGATATGATATATGTGTGTATCAGTTTTTAGTTACGTTATGATATATCGGACTCATGTCTAAATTTAAGGCCCCCCGCATTCAACTTATAACTAAGCGACAATACGCTAAGGTCACCCCCTGCAGGGTACGAGCAGTGGCGGAATCGGATTCAATAAGTACATATATTAGTATATCTTTCTTATATAGTAGGTATAGAATCCCGACCTCGTATGTTAGTTTTATTTTATAATTTACTCCGCCGTAACTACTAAATAAATTTGATTCGATTAGCACATATTTTCTAATGCAAACAATGTTTCAATAGCAACATTTATGATTATAATTTAAGGTTTGAGCAAATTTGTGGATATTCATTTTTTTATTTTTTATTATCGCAATAAAGCAAGTCATATAAAAATGTCGCGGTTGCTGTGAGAAACAGGGGTGGGTCAGCTAAATTTGATAAATATTTGCATTAAAAGATATTAGTGTCAACATAAAGAACTGCATTTTTTTCTATTTTAGGTTTTGTTGTAGTGTGTGTGTTACTAGGTTTATATCACGGATCTAAAACAAATACGGATGTAACCTTGCCTTGTCGTAAGCGAAGCATAGATTACGCACACACCCACGCAGCGTACTGGCGCCGAGTGGATGAGTTTTAAGTATTTGTATGCGTTTAGCTCGTGTATGACAAGTGAAATTGGATGACTAGGTGTGCTTCTCACATGTTGTACGCAACGCTACGTCCGTATTTTTTTAAGATCCGTGGTTTATAAATATTTCATATTTTTATAGAAATATACAGAATATAAATATATATTTTATTATAAGTTGCTAGTATGTGTCACGCTATCAATATTAATTAATATTTCTTTTTTTATATTATGTAATATTAAATAATATATATTATTTAAATAATAAAAAATATATATTTCTCATATTGTAATACGGAAATGGCACGAAAAATTAAAGTTGTTATCATAATGGTAGGTTACAATTTGACCTCAAAACTTTTAATAACTTAGCGTACATTTAAGCCATTAATTCGTAAACCTTATTGAACAAAACTTTCTGTTAACGAATCACAAAATTGCGTGTTAAAATTACTTTCGATCTTGTTTAACTTCGTCTGTATTTTAAACCGTTGCTGACTTGCAAAGTTCATCGCTTGTCCAATCGGTATTTAAGGGTTAAGCTATTTATGTAGGAAGTGATTAATTACGTAAAGCCCTTAGATTTTGTGTAACTTTATTATGACATTAGGACATTTTGGAATTTTGGGAGCGTTTTATGATGGCTTCTTTCAACAACGTCATGGTGAAATGCTGTTCTGACTTGATGACTTTAACTTTTTGAAATAATTTGGATTTTGGAATTTGAAAGTACCTACTTACTACTTTGTATTTTATATTAACCAGGAAGTGCCAAAAAGCGGTAGTCTTAAATAATACATTTCTTAAGCTTAAGATTACCAATCAATCAAATGATTTATTATCATCATGGAACGTAATATTTTCGCATAATCTGCGAGCTAATACATAACTATTATGGTGTCCAATGCATTATAAATTTATTGTTACTATGTTTTTATATTTAAAGAAAATAATTGTAATTATGATTTGAGAACAGTTTCGTTTACTTTGCTGGCAACTGACTGACCTTAGCGGAAATCCGAATTATTTTGGATTACAACTTAAAAAAAAACTTTATTATTAATGCACTGTTTTAATTTAATAATTTAGTAGATACATTTTATAATAAAAGTTTCATCCTAGTCAGCTTCAACGAATTTAATAATAAACTTATTAACTTACTTTAGAAACTCAATCCTCAAAATTTGCACTTATTAAGTCCAAACGTGTTTCCAAATCCATATTCACTTAAACATTTACTACTTAAAACACATAAAATACCTCACAGCAACCACCTCAAATCACTACATATTCAAGTTAGTCAAAACACCATAAACAGTAACACCACTAATCACAAGAGACACCATTTTCACCACTTTTGGAAAAGTTGAAAACTTACGATAACTTTTGGTTGAAAGGGGGCAAGTGGTTGCCGCCACAGCTTTCTGATGACTGGAGTTTGATGGAGAACAGACTGGTATTTTGTACGCATGCGCGGTACGGAAGGTGCTGTAGGTGGAATGCACCGTTGTTCAGTGTTCTGTCGGGTTGTTTTGCGTTTTCAGCAACTTCATGCAGTGAATTTGCCGGTATAGCCGGAGTGCTTAATCGTTTAGTTTTGCGATTGTGCTTGTCATGAGCTGTAAGCTTTTCTTGATGAACAAGTTGCTGTGAATATTCCTTTATGCTGTTGGCTCGCTCATTAGCAGACACAATATATGTTTATTGTTATGAAGTACGTATTTGTACGTGGGTGAGCCAAAGGGTTTGTGAGTTCTTTTTTGTTGATAAAATGATTAATTGAAAAATTATAAGAAATTAAAATTAAAGATAAATCTTTGAAAGGCATTAACGCATGCTTAGCGAACTCTAAAGTTATAATATTAAATGGAAAAAGAATACGGTCGCGAGCAGCAGCAAGAGCCTCTCCAGAGGTCCTGGTCAAGGTCTCTAGATGTGTCGACCGTTAGATGTTGAGCTAGAGGTTTAGTGGTCAGAGCACCTGGAGTATTTATCCGGGAGGCGCAGGTTGGAATCCTGCTCGCGAACGTATTCTTTTTTCCATATAATATTATAACTTAAGATATTAAAAAATAGTTATTTTTTACCTGTTTATTTTCAACAACCTCATCGGTCTAATGAAGTCTTGAGTTCAATTCCCGGGCATGATGGGCAAAATGATTTTTAATTTTTTTTATAGTCCTTAGCAGCCCGGAGTTTTGACTGTACCCGTTTGATGGCATAATGGCTCACCACCTATTACATGGGACTTAATAACATTGGTAAAGTGTGGCATAACTGTGTACACCTCCACCTACCCCTTTAATACCTACAGGAGAAATTTATGCTATGTTATGTATTTTTATGATACCGTATTGATTTTATTACACATATTCAGCTCATGATTAATTTTAATTAAAAAATTAATAGGAATGTATCTCACAAAATTCATTCATACCTGTCATTTTTTGCTCTTGGTAGTGTAGAAGGGATAGGATTTGAACTTTGCTAAAGCGCCTTCACGCTATTACACCACCGGTATTGGCAGAGAGAATAATTGGCCTATAGTAATTAAGCGCTATTAAACGGAATAAATTAAGGTCGCATGTTGGGTTGAAATTTGATTTCTTTTTAATGCGGTTAGGTATATTTAACTGCCTCGTTGGTCTAGTGGTCCCAAGCGCGACTGCTGAGCATGAGGTCTTCGGTTCGATTCTCAGCTCGGGCAGATATATTGATTTTTTCTGTTAGGAAATTTTTAGTAGTTGCTCGAAATGATAGTCAGATGATGATGATGATGACGGATCGAGATGGCAATAGATTTACCACACACGTTGTCCCATGTGTACTCTAACAGCATTGGTGAAATATAGGTGTACAACTGTGACCTTGCCTCCCCTTTCGAGGAATACAGGTGTGATGCTATGTGTTATGTTATGAGTTAAAGGAAAGGGTCTCCAACGATGCTATAAAAAGTTCTAATAAATACAATAATTCCCTCCAGGAAGTTCATGGTGTACCTTTAGCTTTTACGCCCCGTAAAAATACCTACCCTAATACCTTAAAATGAAATGGCAAATGGCCTGATTACGTGATGTATTAGACGGAACTCCGTCGTGGGATGGTTATGGTCAAAATAGTCGTTAAAAGTAATATTCCGCTGCCGCTTTTAATCTTCCCGGTCCGCCGACTATGTGACGTGTACTTTACAGTTTTATTAAATTGTTAGCAAGCAAATATTACGTAACATAGGATCACACCTATGGAAGAACGAGGTGTGGTGTTCCTACAATGAAGAGGGTGTCTCCAACCAGGCGGGTAATATTACCTAGCGGGCCATGGACCGACTGTAGTGTCGGGCGTTCGTATATAACGTCGCTGCGCGTGTAAAAATCGCTATGTATTAATTTTTTAATTTATTTGGTTATGAAGATAGTAAAATATATGAATAGAGAATGGATTTCACAGTCGCATGTGTCTTGAGATATAGTATAAAATAGCATCAAAAACAGATAACAGAAAACAAATACATGGCGATATTTACACGCGCAGCGACGATATGTAAGTTTGTCGCAGTTTTGTGCAGGATTCCTGACGTTATCTGTCGCTACACACCTTCATTACCTCGAAGGGGTAAGGTAGAGGTATACTATTATAAAGAGATTTATCTCCGATACGAAAATATGAATTCCCATGTTTTAAATATACCATATGTATACCATATAGATGGAGAGCCCATGAACGGAATTCTTTAAGCGCAGCAGCTTGTATTGTGAAATTGTGTCCGGTATATACCGAACACTCAGGTTGCCGAAAATTTCTTAATAAGATAATCGAATTACACATTGAATAGATTCCGGCGTTACCTTGCGGAAGTTAATTACAATGGATGTACATAAATACAATATCTACTCGTAGCTTCTTCCACAATATTGAGAGTAGTCATGCAATTACCTGTTCACCGCTCGCCCGCCCGCAAATATATGCACATACCTAAGCGATGAAACATTGCAAGTACCACCAACTACTTGACACGTGAACCGATAGCGGATACCTACTGCACGACATCCATATTTACACATTGTTGGACAGGTCAACAGTAGCCGCAATTGCATCAACGATGATCTATAACTTACTTAAAATTTGCTAGCCCACTGCAGGGAAAGGGTCTCTTTTCACACAGAGAAGACTCGTGCATTAATCACCACGCTAACTCACTGTCGATTGGCTATTTCAGACCATCAAGTCCAGGTTTCATCACGATATCTCTCCTCACTGTATGTCCGTGTGACATACATTTTTTTTTCTTTTTTACTACTCAATGGCATGGTAGGTATAGTACCAAAATTGCCAATGGTATGGCATGGCATGATACCAATATAATGTTTTTATAATATTATATTGGTACATGCCAAGGGGCTCGTGGCTAAATAACAGCCGCACAGGTCGATCGCCCGAGCTGCGCTTGCCGCGGTCTGTATGTGGATGGGTGACCATCGTTTCATACCGAGACCCCTTCGTGCCTCGGAGAGTACGTTAAGCCGTCGGTCCCGGTTGTCAAATTAAGATAGTCAGTCGTAGTCAGAGGCCTGAAAGTCTGACGACTATTCATACCACGAGATATCGTGTTACCCAGTTACTGGGTTGTGGATGTCAGATAGACAGTAGCTCCATTTAAAATACTGATATTCAGATGGATTAGGTTTAACTGAAAGCCGACCCCAATGTTATTGGGAAAAGGCTAGGCAGATAAATATTGGTACATGCCAAATTTGTACTTGTGACACAAGAGGCGGGACCGTAACGAAGAATAAATTAGTCCAAACAATCCAATTACGTGACTAACCCCAAACCCATCGTGGGATAATTGCGGTCAAAATAGTGTTTACAAGTCGTATTCCGCTATCGCTCTTGACCTTTCCGCTCTTTCTATTGTCTGACGTTTACTTTACTATCATATCATATTGTTAGCAGGCACGCACAATATTATTACGTCAGCTGGAAAACGTATACCTATTATTCTGCTTTTATTCAAAGGTAAGTGAGGTTATTTATTGTTCACTGATTGCCTGTGTAGTTTTGAACTCGGGGCCCTTAGTTATGAGCTGAGCCTGCGGCAGTTAGACTTATTGACTTCTTCAAGTTCAAATTTCGAAAGCTCCAACAGATTTTTTAGTCGGAGGCCTGGAGTTTTTAACAACAAAACTCGTTGGGCAAAAACAAAAGGATAATATCTTAGGTTTTCGCGATCACTACATACTATAATAAAACAACTTTAACCGGATTAAGGTTACTTTCAACATGATAATATACTGCTCCTTCCGAATGTTTTTCGGTCACGGCGGCCTATCTCCACGGAGATTAGCCAAGTACGCAGGAGATATTATAGTGCACAAGTGTATGCGCAAATACAGGTGCATTCCCTCTTCCTTCACTCTCATATTCCGATGGGACGGAAATCCGACACGACCAGAGAGAGATCAGGCGCACCTGCTGATAAGCACCTGTTGTAAAAGCTTTTCGGAAAAGTATTAAGCTAGGAGAAAAAGTAGTTTTTAAGCCAAAAATAAAGTATATTGATATATATAAATATATTTGACACACATTGGCGTCCGTGTGACACGAAACATCCCAATTCGGTATTATGAAGAAACATGACACAGTTCGTATTAGAACCAAAAAAAAGGTATTACCAAAATAATAATATTACTGTCAGGAATACTTTAGTGTGAAGCACGAACTAGAAAAAAAAAACACTTATACTAATACATATGATAGTTATAACGTTGTACAATTAATTTAATCGTTCCATAATTCTGTATTTTATGACATTATAGTCATTTAAAAACCTATTTAAAATTAAGTTCACTTAAAATTATATAAAATTTAACTTACTTAAGTTAAACGAAATCAATACGTCATGTCACTGTAATAGGGTTCCAATTCGTTCGCATGACTCCGATTAGTGTTTGTCACCCAATTCGCTCACGTTGTTGAAAACGTGACCATTCCCCACTCGATAGAATGTTCCATGCGCCAGCGCAGCACCTCGGCGGCTGCTACGACGGCGGCAGCCGGCAGCGCGGTCGCCAGTCCGATATTGTCCTTGCTTGAGGCGCACGTACACTCGCTCCCTGATAGCACCCTAATTGCTAAGCGTTTGTCGTCTATCGTGTCGTTTCATATTTTATACATATCGGATAATCATTTCTATTGTTTCTTTCTCTTCTAAATAATACATTTTTAATACAGTGTAACCCCGTATTGGGTAAGTGTTGACAAATTCATATTTTTGCTAATCATGCTGAGTGTGGCAACGTGGCTAATGACATGACCTTAAGTCACCTTCATATTTTCATCACGTCATTGTGACCTTCGTCATACTTTATTTTTCACTTTCTTTTTTTTGCTTAACATATTTTAAGCATAATTACAAATTTTATGTTAAATATTATGTAGTGCTTTACACTTCTCTTATTCTTCTGTAAACTCCGATTCTGACTGTGACGTTGCACACACTCGCCCTTAAGCGCTGTAGTACCATCCGCTTTACGCTGCTACGCCGCGGTCACAGTCAGGAGAGGATTAAGCAGATGACTTTTATTTACATAGTGGACATCAATTCCAGGGTCCAAAGCTCTGGGTACATATCCCGGTTAGCACTTTCCACCACCAGTGGCCATCTACTGCTGGACATCACTACCATCATCTAGTCCCTGCGTGTCATTCACCTGCCGGCGCCACATCCTCGGCCTCCGCGAGCGTCTTCACAGCGTTGAAGCCAGGACAGTACTATTGTGCGCCTACCTTCATAAAACATAGATAAAAGAAATTGTGACGGGCCTTACGACCGACGACCCTTATAATAAATTTATGTTACGTGAGTAGTGTTGTGTTTTCTTTATCATAAGTTTATAGAACACACATCACCCGTATCATAGTAATGAAATATAATAATGAAGCTTCCATACTTCTCACGGCGCTTGGTTCGGGAAATGGAGAATAGAAGTCAACCCCGATAAGTCAAGCCGTTGTCTTCTCAAAACGGCGTAGAATCAAGCCCCCTGACCCCAGATCGATTTCCATGTTCGGCAAGCCGATTCTTTGGAAGGAGCATGCCAATTACCTAGGTATCAATCTAGACACACATGTTACCTTCGGTGAGCACATAAGGACGGTAAGTTCGCGCGCCGCTTTTGCTCTATGTAGGCTTCATTTTATCCTGAACGCACGCAGCATATTGTCCCTCAAGTGCAAATTGCGCATTTACACCACGTGCATTCGCCTGCGTCGTGTTTTCACACGCAAAATCATACTGTCTCCATAGGATGCAGACCCTTCAGAACCGTTTCTTACGAAAGGCCACGGGAGCCTCGTTCTTTGTTTGCAACGGGAATCTCCACCTCGACCTCAACATCCAACAGTTCATTAAACGCATCTCTAAGCGTTATTTCGACTCTGCTGAAAGCACCCCAATCCTCTAGTCGTGGCAGCCGCCCGGTATACCTCCTCACAGATCAGTAGAATTTGCTGTCCTAGGCATTCACTCTCTTATCCCGACGACGCTATAACTCTCCTCCAAGGAAGCAGTAGGGCCACCAGCACAGTACACAAAAGCAGACCGCCGTCATCTGGGCCTTGCCGCCGAGGCCCGTCGCTACGTCTCCGTAATTTGCCACACCGACCCTTGCTCGTGCCAGCCCGCGCCGCTGAGCCTGTAGCTTTAAAGTCGTCCCTTAATAATAATGATTTGAATCCGATCCAGCCAGTCCCTTGCTGTCCTTCCAACAGCGACGCCCTAAGCCGAGGCTCGTACCCCGCAGGCCCTTAGCGTGTTGTCGCTTAGTTTATAAGTTGAATATCCTGGCTGGTGGCCTTAAAATTATTAAGGCAACCACAGGAAAGCCCGATTAAGCAGTCGACAACCACCTAGGTTGACCTGCGAAATGCCACACACAAACAAACCTGGGAATTGAACCCAGGACCTTACGCTCTATAGCCGCGTTGCAACCACTAGACCAACGGAATATATTTGTATGTACTCACAACTTTTTCGATTAACTTCGATGTGAACGAAAGTCGTACAGAAAGATAAAAACCTAATTCCGACACAAGGCTTTCTCTAACGAGAGGAAAGCAGTAAAAGATTAATGCGGTAGAAAACCGATGTGAGTCTCAACTGGGCTGTTATCGGTCAGTTTGCCTTATTTGATCGTGGGCATGTATGCGTGTGTAGATCAAAGTTTTAACGTATTTACGGTTTAAGAAATTTATTTCACTCAAAAAGAATACAATTATTCACTCCTATAAGGAAAAACATTAATTAGCATAAGCGACAGTTTCGCTTGGTAATAAACAAAAATTAAGTTATAAAAACGGTAAAAAGTTACAATTCATACATTAATTATTCAGGTGGTGCTTAAATAGCCTTTTAAAAGTTGGAAGTGATATCGATTCCTTAGTTACTTTAGGTATAGAGTTCTAGAGTTCAGCCCCTTCATATACGATAGCCTTCTACCGTAGTTTGTCCTCGGTGCTCTTAAAATTATATGGTTAGCCTTCCTCGTCATGAGCTTTTGAAAGTGCATTCTTTTTGTAAATGTTATTTGTGTGTTATGTCTCTATTATATTAATTATATGTAGTTATGGCCGTCTACAACTAGTCGGGCAATCCCGAAGAATGCACGTGAGTAATAACCATTAAACTACATATAATTAATATGAATGTGTCTCACGAAATTTATTATACAAAAATGTATCTATTAATTATTTTACGTACAAGTATGCAGGAGTTATTTTTATAAATTTGATCAATTTTCATTAATTTGGTTTTGATTTCTATAGAAGAACTGTAAATTTTAATTCACAAATGATGTTTAGTATTTTTGCGGTATATTATTGTTTTAATAATTATTGACCAATGTGTTTAATTTATTATACCATATCATACTGTTGATGAATCATAAATTTTATTCATGCCAAAATTTTAATTATGACTGTACTTTTTTTTTTTTTTGTAAAGTCATTATTACTGTTTTATTATAAGAATACTCTAATATTGAGTAAAGTCAAATACAAATTATTGATAATGAATAAGTCATTTATTCATGACTATGACTATAGACATTGTTAGTCGTATATTTTTTTATCCATATCTTCCTCTGAGCACAGATTCTAAAACTTATTTCACCTACCGAGTACTCTGGGCAATATAAAGTTCTGAGAGCCCCCATTTTTTACACGTCTGCCCAAAAAAGTAGTGTTATGTTTTTAAGGTGGATGTATGTACCGGTTTCTGAGATTTATTTATTCCACCATAACTCCTAAATGCCTGAACCGATTGAGACATAACTCCTAATTGCCTGAACCGATTTAGGTATGTGGGGTATTGTTTGAATCCTTGCATGGTCCTGAGTAATATAGGCTAGTAAGATCAAAAAAATAAGGAACAAAAAGTAGGAAATAAATGGATAATAACAAAAATAATATATTTAAAGCACGCCTACCCACACTCCGACGCGCTCGACCGCCTCGTTATAGACATCACCGGGGCGTTCGCGTCCGTCGTGAAATATCTCATCATGTCCGCCCCGACCAGCGCTCGAGCCAGCCCGCGCCGAGCTTCAATTTCGTCCCTTAATAATAAGGAAACTGATCTGATCCAGCTAGTCCCTAGTTGCCCCCCGAGCAACGCCCTAAGCCGAGGCTCGTGTCCAGGGGACGCCCTTAGGGCTGTGTTGCTTAGTTTGTAGTAATATATAATATGCTTTAGCTGGAGGCATCAAATTGTCTCGCCATAGCTATTGTTCGATTACGCAGATCAAACCCCTATGGGTAACTGCAAGAGGCCACGTCCAAAATAAAGCACGCCTACCATGTGTGAATTAAAAAGGGAAAAACAAGATATATGAAGAATTTTAATTTTTCATCGCAGTCGCTATAACAAAATGTTTCGCAGTACTGCCGACATCTTTAAAACTAAAAATATTAAAAAGAAAAACATTTATAAAAAAACCCCGACGACACTGAAAAAAGAAAAACGAATATGTTTTCCAAAAATTATAACAACAGCTGGTGCCCGCGACTTCGTCTGCGCTATAAAGGTAGCCTATATCCTTCTCCAAGAGACAATTTGAACTTGCCAAATTTCATCACGATCCGTCCAGCCGTTTAGTCGTGAAAAGGTTACAAACAAACAAACAGAGTTACTTTCGCAATTATAGTATTAGTATGGATTATTATGAATGGTCGGTAGCATCTCCAGTATAACAAACATCGGCCGCAAAATACACTTCTGCGATTAACAGGAATGTAATGACACCTAATCTCAATTGCACCAACTTAAATTTAACCGTAACTAACTTCTTACTGTCATAGTAAGAAGTTAGTTTTGACAGAATTTACATAGAAAAGCTGTCAAAATAATAAAGTGACATCAGTTATGGTTAAAGTAATGATAGTACAACTTACCTGATGGAGCCTTAGTATGTTAAAATTTATCAAGCCGTTTAGACTACAGAGCGTGCCAAAGAGATAGACATACATACACACGAAAAACTTAACTCTCCTTCTAGGGCAACCGGGTAAAAACGCAACTACTTTTTCTTAAACCTGTATGCACGTTGGCCTGCTGCGAAATATGATAAATACAGAATATTTTTTTATCTAAAATATTACTATACCCCCGCAAAAACCGATAAAATTAAGCTTCAGATCTAACCATGTACTTTCTGGCGTGGGCAGTGTAGAGGGTGAAAGGGTAATCCTTATTGTGTGAAGGTACCCACGCTTCACAAGTTATAGTGTTTTACAAGCCAATGTATTCGAAAAAATAATTATTAAAAACACGCCTGGCATGTTTGAACTTAAACGTGATAAACAAAAAACAAGTGGTATTAGTGTCGAGTGAGATCAAGGCACTGAAGAATTTCCAGCTAAGTCGGGGGACTTTTAAGAAAATGTTCCTCAGTACTGTACATATTTACGTCTAAAGTAAAAGCATTTATTTAAATTACATAACATAAAAACATAGCATCACGCCTGTATTCCCCAAGGGATAGGCAGAGGTGTACACAATTGTACACCCACATTTCGCCAATACTGTTATTAAGTCCCATGTAATAGGTGGTGAGCCTATTACCATCTACCGGGCACAATTCCACTACTTCACAAACTCCGAGCTGCTACTGAGAATTTCCTAACAGAAAAACTCAATAACACTTTGCCCAACCTGGGAATCGAACGCGAGACCTCCTGCTCAGCAGTCACGCAGCCAATATAAATAATTATTAAAATTATTATTTAAATTAAAATTATTAAACTTTTTGATTGGAAGTCAAATATACTAAATATATTATATAAATAATTAATTTCCTCAACAATAAATTGAAATATAAAGGAATAATCAAACCACGTCTACAAAATGTCAATATCATGCAGCAGCTTTAAATCCGAAGTGATGGTTTCTTGAAAAGTGATTATTTTAATGACGAATTAAGCAAACTAATAAAAAAATTGTTCCGTTAATTTCATGAAATCATGGAATCCTGTTGCTATGAAAAATTTTGACCCATAAATGACATCAATTCCATTGATACTATCGCACGATCTTTGCATCTTTTATAACTTTACTTTGGCATTGGGTAACATTACGAGAAATGTTGAACCTATTAAACTGAAGTACCCTATCAACTAGAAACTTTTCCTTCAGGCTATTCGAAGAAACCTGTTCGCATAAATAACAAATTTATAGCTAAAAGCCAAAGTTTTACCTTGGTGGTGCTTTTGATTGCCACATGCTTAATACTTTTTTACGTTTGAATAGTTAAAAGCTAAGGCTTGGAAAACCAACACAACAATAACCGAAGTTTTACTAATTTGACTGTTTTTCTGTGTAAATTCTGTCACAATGACATATCATTGATAAATTGGTGCAGCTGGGCGTAAATCTAGTGTTAATGTTGTAATATCTTAGGTTTTCGCGATCACTACACATTATAATAAAACAACTATTGAAGGGATTAACCGCGTGTATTATTGGTTTTTGTTTTTCCTGACGTTTCGAACCCTTTCCAGCATTCGTGGTCGCTGAACGTCCTCCTGCGACCACGAACGCTGCAAAGTAGTAAAAATACACGCAATTAATCCGGTTAAAAGTTGTTTCATTATAGTGTTAATGTTGTATTTTTTTGTGTATTAACAGTTTACTGGTCAGCAATCTGTTGGGATTTTGTCGAAAAACAACGATTTTCAGTTTTCTTTCTATATTATGTTATTGTGATTTACGGTACAAAATATCAAAGTCAAAGTCAAAAGATTTTATTTCACATAAACTAATTTAAAAAGCACTTATGAAACATCAGAATATAGTTGCATTGAGATGCAACCTAATATAAATTATATGTATCACAATATGTTAAGAATTTAAAAATAAGTTAGTAACGTGGAGAATGCAGGTGGAGGTTGGCAAGAGTACGGTACAGCGTCCACCACGGAATTTCCACACATAAAAAAAAGGTGTGCGTTAAGGAGTACCTACCCGGCCATACCCTGACACCGTCTTTTTACGTTTGGCTCGTGACATCGCCGTGGGCTCAGCTCATGACTAAGAGCTTCGTTCGAGTTCAAAACTCGTCCGACTGGACTCTCGATTAGTACTGATATAAAGTAAGCTGCACATTAGAACTTTATTTATACTGTTTTTGTTTAAATCATGTGGGTACCGTGACTGACCTTTTCTTTTTATGGCTCTATACAAAAATCGTTCATTGCCATATCAAAAATCCAGCTCACACGATCAGTGAGCTTGTTACCACGGGCTCATAAATTGGATCTAATAGACGGACGTCACTGCTTGTTCGCAAATGCACGCACAGCCAACGTAATTAGTTGAATTAAATACCTTCGTTTTCATAATTAGTTTTAAGATTTGAACAAATTCCTATTAATATCGTGATTCTTGTCACGCACGCTAGTCAAAAAGCGAGTGCTGAAAAGCGCTGTAGTGTACCGAAAATACCAACGAACTATTTGCGAATCGTTGAAAAATCATGAACATAGCTAACTATTTCATACCATTATGCCTTTGCTTTATTAAAAGACATGTATGTACAGTCTACAAAAGAGATAAGTGTCCAGGGTTGACAGTTTTTATTTTTTTATTTTGTACCTATGGATGTCTTCGATTGAAACTTAATTTAATTAAAGAACTGTTTATTATCTACTTTTTAAATTTAAATTACATTTGAATACATCCATCGGTTTTTAAGAAAGTTTCAACTATATCTGACGACCCTGGATACTTATCTCTTTTGTAGACTGTACCTATAGTCTTATCACTTTTATAAGAATATTCTATGTTACGACTTTTCTTAACAATATTCCAGCATTATCTTGATCTTGCCTTATTGAAAAATTCTTCGGTAGGTACTTTCCAAGCATGGACTCTAGAATTATGTTAATGGTGGAATCCAACGCAGATACTGTAAATTGTATGTTTTTATGTATTTCTTAAGTCTATAAACATGTTCAACGTGTTACTATATATATTTATGTACTACACCTATATAGTAGGTACTATGTTGGACTTGTGTCGTGCTCTGTCGTATTTTTACAGGATTGCCCAAAAAAGGAGTGTTATGTTTATAGGGTTCATGTATGTTTGTGAGTTTTTTATTCCACCATAACTTCTAAACTTCTGAACCGGTTTAGCATATCTATAGGGTATTGTTAGAATCCTTACATTGGGAAAATGTGGTTGTGCAGCAGGAAAACTAATATCACTTTGCCCGACTCGGAAATCAGACCCAGGACCCGACGCTCAGCAGTTGTGCTTGCGGCCAGTGGTCTAATGAATCAGTAGCCAATTAAAACTTCTGAGTATTTGTTAAATAAAACGCCGAAGCATTCTCAAGTTTCATCCTCAATTTTCACAAACCTATTTACTTCTACGAAGATAATCTAAATCATTTCTTCATACCTTGTTTGTCACAAGAAACAATGAGATAATTAAATTTCCATACATTCCATATTACTATGTACTTTGTAAATACGCCATTGAAGTAATTCCAATTGTGAAAGAATGTTCGTGACTACCTATTTGTAGTAGACATATTTCTAAGAACTAAACTAACGTTTTCGATGGCCATTGTCTAAGGTATATTATATAGGATTTTCACGTCTATAGAGAATAATAGTTTTAGTTGTTTGTTCTGTCAGTTTTCAATTCCTTTTCTTAACGAATGGTTGAATAACTGGGATAGAGATTAAGATTTAAGACATCGTCACAAACATTACCTCACGTGTGCTGAATCATGAGGTAACCGATTCACTGTTTTAAGCAATAAAACTGCTATAATTCGCATATGGTTATTGAAATCAGTGGTCGTGGGTTTTAATCTGTGGACGAGCGATCCTCTTGCTTTCGGCTGTGATTAGATACATTTTCGGGTGGCGGACATTGGTTGTTCGTCTCTTCACCGCACGAGCAGCGTCAGGCCCGAGATGGCCGCGCACCGCGATTCAGCACCTAAGCCACACTAAAGTGTCTGTGCAGGCGAATTATGCCCAACTTGAACAAATCGTGGACTTTCTTTTGACATCGATCCATAACCTAAAGGGGTCGCCGTGAAGGTAACTCTGAAACCAGGACCGCAGTTTGTGGTCAGTAAAGTCCATGATGGTATTGAATAGATTCAGGCGTTACTTTGCGGAAGTCCATTACAATGGATGCAAATAAATACAATATCTAGCTACTTCCAAAAAATTGAGGGTAGTCATGCATTACCTGTGCACCGCCCGCCCGCAAATATATGCACATACGCAAGCGGTGAAAATTCCGACTACCACCAACTACACTAAGTCCATGATGGATTTTGCACATCCAAAAAAGAGATCAAATCTGTAAAATTTGACTTATAAGTACAATCACACTATTGCTTTTCTACTAAGAAGACAAGCTATTTAGAAGGAAGATTGGCTATTTAAAGGAAAATGAAACCTGTATACTTTATGTATAGGTACAATGCCGAATAAGCATTTTGTGAAACTGAACAAAATATCTATGAAATAGACAAAGGTAGAACTTTTATAAATGGAGGTTGTATAAAATGAGAAACTTCAGGAAACGAAGGGTCTGGTCACGTACCGACTACATCCCTTTCAGTTGATTAAATGCCATTACAACGCACTTTTGCGAAGTCAAGTCGAAGTAGGATGACATTTGAATTTTACCTAGGTCAAGTGTTAGATTCCCAGACGCATAAACTGTTTATAGATTTTATGTCTTTGTTTAGGCCCAGGTGGAATTAAAGCAAGTGGACTGTATTATAAAAAGGTTTATTAGGTGGTTAACAATTATAGCAATGTAAGTACTCAAAAAGTATATCCGAGCGTGGTCGTGTCGGACGATGTAATGCCGCGACGCTGTTGCGTTCCCTCTCTCTGCGCCGTGCCGCGTCGCTCGTTAACTACGTCGTAGTGTGTTAGTTGGATTTGGATGTATGTGTGTGAACAGTTTTTTTATCGTATAGTGTGCAAACCCTACAGTATTATGAGCGAACTAGCACGGTTGTCACCTATGACGTCAGGGATGTCAAATATGCATAACGTGATCTATGTTTACATTAAAAGTTAATATACCGTTTTTAATATAATTATGGTAAGTAATCAACGCCCTCCATAAACAGACGCATCTCCAGATATATCCTTGATGTATTGCCGACCTTTTAAAATGAAATTTGCTAAGACTTCGCTGAGAAGCAAAAAACAAACTTCAATCGATCCGCAAAAAAATCAAAGTCTGGCTTCAAGTTAAGGAAAGCGTGAAGCTCAGTCAGAGAACGTGGGATTGAATTTGAGCCCGCAACAGTACCGCACGTGTAAGTGCAAGATAGAGAATGGGAACATAGCTAAGCAAAGGCACGTGCTCAAATAATGTTTATTTATGACCTGACCTTAGAGTATTGCAACGGTATGTGACACAGGGCAAATTCACGCACAGTCTATTATTTTCCAACGGGCGCATTTTTTTTTAAATGGTAATATTTCTTAATTTTTTATTTTATTTATATTTCCCGGTTCTATTACTACGTAGTTTATTTTAATCACAACAACAATATGTACAATTTAAAATTAATTATTTATGTTATGTACATACAAAATAATTACAGGATTCGGAGTATTTATCCGGAAGGCGCAGGTTCGAATCCTGCTCATGACCATATTTTTCTTTCCACAAAAATTTATAACTTTAGAGTTCGCTACGCATGCGTTAATGCTTTTGAAAGATTTATCTGTACTAGAATTAAGAATTATAATGATCTTTTATTTTATATCAAAACTTAAAAGTTTCCTGTATTGTGAGTATTCATCAAACTTACATTCCTCAACTGAAGTAAAAATAGATACAATAATTAAATGTAGGGAAACTAAACTAATATCCTTCTAAGCTTCAAATTGTATTATCAAAACTTGTTACATCAAAGCGTTCCTTAATAAAGCCCTAATTGACGTATTTAATTTCTATTAAGCAATGGATTCTAGAGAGATTCCTGTGTATCTTGGTTAGGGCGCAGTTTCATTGTACGTTTTTTTTTTATCCAAAATGGATCTACATTTGGCCTCCAACTCGCCTGATGTTAAAGTGACGGAGTGGCCGAGGATAGAGCACGTTAATCCAGAAATGTAGAGTGGATCAATCTAATTTTGAATCAACGATTTAACGATACCTTAATAATATGTTTAATTTCTAACTCTTTGAAAAAGCCTTTTATTCTTTTTTAATGTTTTTTTTCGACACAGTAACAGCCGTTTTTAACTTACTTTTCATCCACTTAACATCCTTAGCCTCTGCGTGTACTTCCTACGCAGCAATGGGAATGCGCCTTCATGTCACCTGTGGCTTGTTATCTGAGACTCACATGGAATAATGCACACACCGAGTCATAAAACTGCATATCAGCTTATTAACATATATACGAGTATTATGTAGGTAAAAGTTGAAAGGGCTCGTGGCTAAATAACAGCCGCACAGATCGATCGATCGAGGTTAAGCTGCGCTTGCCGCGGTCGGTCTGTGGATGGGTGACCATCATTTCATACCGAGACCCCTCCGTGCCTCGGAGAGCACGTTAAGCCGTCGGTCCCGGTTGTCAAATTAAGATCCATGACAGCCGTTACAGGTAGTCAGAGGCCTGAAAATCTGACAACCAGTCATACCACGAGATATCGTGTTACCCAGTTACTGGGTTGTGGAGGTCAGATAGGCAGTCGCTCCATGTAAAGCACTGGTATTAAGCTGCATCCGGTTTGGCTGGAAGCCGACCCCAATGTAATTGGGAAAAGGCTAGGCAGATATATGTAGGTAAAAGTTCTCCTTGGGACATCGTTCATGTGGGTTTTATGAATTTATTTGGTGTTTGCAAACCAAATGTAAATGGCAATTTAAGCCATACATAAACTAACTTTGACCGTTATTATAGTTATTAACTAATTTAAATGTTGGTTCAGGATTGCTACATTAGTTTCCACTTCCGTTTGGTAATAATTTGTTATTCCTATATGCCTCAAACGTGTGCAAAGCCGAGTGCAGCGAACATAATAATTGAAAAAAAAAACCGGTCACTCTATTCACCGGTCAATACCAACGTACAATGAAGAGTTCTGAACCAAACTTAAAGAAAAAAGAAGTGACTACCACGGCAAGTTTTTAAAGGCAGTCAAAATCAAAAGATTTTATTTCAAATTGTAAAATTTTATACAGTTGCACCAACACAACTTTTAACTACGAGTATAACCGACGTGTTATTTTATTATTTTGACAACTTGTCTATGTATATTCTGTCAAAATGACACAGTAACATGTTGGTTTCGATTAATGTTAGGTTGGTACGATTGAGCCTTAAAGACATCAAATGGTTCTAGTTGCTCGGTTCCAAAAACTTGCTCTTATGGAGAAACACTGTCAAGAAACTCCATAGACACCCTCTCAGTACTTTAGAAGTACAAATTGTACAAACATGTTCTCACAACTGGAAACTCATTAGCCATAGCATGTCACCTCGTGTATACTCGTAGATACAACAAGTCTTGCCTTTATTGCTATTGTTAGTAGTGTACTTAAGCTTAATTTGGATGGAGCAAGTCACAAAATCCGATTACATTTAGGGCCGATTTCACCGCTCACATTAAAAACCGAGTTTAACAAAACTTGGTTCTGCGTAAATGAGTTCAAATGTTGAATTTGATCTTGGTTTTCTCCATACTGATTTCTAAACGTTTCCGAAAATTAATATAATTAAAAAGTAAGAGGAACTAATAAAATAAAATTGAACTTCTCAAGTTCTCAAAAACTTAAATGAAATATTTAAATGTATTAAGAATTGCCTTAGTAATCAAATAAATAGGAGGTTTAAATTTGTCAGTAAGATTTTATTTTTAACATTCTGTGTTTTAAACGGAAAAAGTTATGTTTAAAAATTGCTTCTAAAAAAATACAGCATATCAAAGGTTTTATCTGACAGACGACTTTTACCCTGCGGCCGAAAATCCTCGTTCTACCTCTATATTCGTAGTAACCACAGACTTATAGGCTTTTAAAATCAGAAAGAGTTCGATGTAAGCCCTTTGGCTTACATTACAAGTTCATACAAATCAAGCAATCTCGCGAGATCTCGTACTAAAATTGTTCGAGACCCAGTCTCGATTGAAATTTTATGTCCTAATACAGATAAATCATTGATTCAAACACATTATCACATGCGTAGCAAACTCTAAAGTTGTACATACATTTATCCGTATTATCCGGGAGGTGCTTTGTTCGTACTCATGATCGTATTTGTCTTTCAACAAAAATGTATAACTTAGTATTTATATCATTATAATAAAATAACTTTTAATCTGATTAATCACCTGTATTATTGGTTTTTGTTTTTCCTGACGATTTGGACATGTCCGTCATAAGAATTTGTTAGTTTTTTTTGTGACTGCCTCGATTGTCGCAAGCGTTACTGCTGAGCATGAGGCAAGACCTCAGGTTCGATTCCCAGGTCGAGCAAAGTGTTATTAAGATTTTCTGTTAGGAAATTATCAGTAGCAGCCCGGAGTTTGTAGTTGTATCCGGTTGATTGCAATAGGCTCACCACCTATTTTAAGGGTCTTAATAACAGCATTGGTGAAATGTGGGTGTACAACTCTACACACCTCTGCCTACCCCTTCAGGGAATACAGGCGTGATGCTATGTTACGTTATATTTTTATTTTTGTTCTGATACATGTTTAAAACATCAGGAATAACGAAATCCACATAAAACGAAATACACGCCATTAATCTGCTATTTTTTTTAATAAAACTTTAATACAGGTAATATTTACCTATCTGTCTATCAAGTCTCATCATTTAGAAAGGATTCAACCCATTTTCTAAATAGAAGAATCTTTAATCTTATCTAAATGAATATCAAGGCCTAACTATTCAATATGCGAGCTCATTTCGTATTTTGTTTAAAATGAAATTAAATTCATACATTATTTTCGTATTTAGATGTTTGTGTTTGATGGTATGGGTATGTGACATAATAAATCAGTTAATTAGACTTGATTTTCTTGTAAAGTTCTCCTTCCAGGAATCCTGGAATCTAACACGGCTTTCATACGGAATCCAATAAAACGTATGAAATTATTATTAGTTACGTTGGTTAGGGCTTCAGAGAGAGTAAACTCCTTCATTATAGATTAGAATAGAATAGATTTTTCAATCCAACACTGTTGCTTACATATTCTACATTTATTAACTGGTCTATAAACATTTTTGCGAAAAGTAAAATACGGTTGTGTCGTTTATCCGGGAGGCGCAGGTTCAAATCCTGCGAACGACCGTATTTTTCTTACCACAAAAATGTATAACTTGAGAGTTCGCTATGCATGCGTTAATGCTTTTCAAAGATTGTTCTGTTGTCTATGTACGTATATCTGTATTGTTCTATATTTAGTAGTATTTTAACTAGTCAAATAAAAAGGTTGTAATGGTGTATAAAATGAAATATGTAGAGAATATTATCATTTTACAAGCACTTCCGGTAGTATAATGTGTAAGTAGTAAGTACGATCAGGAACATAAGAAAGATATATAAAAAAACTAAAAAGATACGCTTTTCTGACTAGCCGAACTAAAAAGTAGAAAATAATTTTCGATAAATTAAAAAAAAAAAACTGCGTGATCAAGAAAAAAATAATTTTGTCGTAAAAAAACGTGGGGTGCTAAATGTCAATAGGCATGATGACAAATTTTGAAATCTCCTTTCATAATGTAGGTACACGACTACTATATCCTAAAAACACATTATTTCAGCAATAACAAATTATTTCATTTTAATCTATCTAATTTGATTTAACCGCGAAAACGCTGCTGGGTGTCATGGCACCGTTTTGACGTCATGCCTCAGCATATTTGACATAAGTTGAAGCCATAATGTACGGCGATGATTGACATTTGACTGAGGCGTGACGTCATTCGTTGTGATTGACGTTTCAGTTAACAGGGCCCATTGCAGCATTTTATACTTTTATTTTATTGAAAATCTCATTCATCTTAAAGTTTTTAGTAAAACTAGGTATTTTTTTAGAATCCTTTGTGCCTATATTTACCTCTAAAACCATTTATTATTTGGTTCTTTAATACTGTCATCATGCCGATTGTTGTAAATATTTGATTGACAGATATTGGTAAAATTAAAGTCATTTTAAAATATCTTAGAAAGCACCTCACGCTTTTTAATTTTGATATAATTATGTTTTTCTTAATAACTCCATCATTTTGAACTTTCAGAAAATTATTTTATACTTTTTAGTTCACCTAGTTACAAAAGCGTGTTTTTATTATTTTAAACTAAAACCAACTTAAGAGATGGTTAGTACAGAAAAGTTTCTATGCCATCAAAGACATGTTTGTAACTAGAGTAAGTTAACCCTTTTCAAACTCGACCGGAGCCCTTAGTCATGAGCTGAGCCCGCTAACTAATAGGGCAATCCCGAAAAAATCACGTGAGTAGTAACCTACTTATGTAGTTAACTGTACAATGAATTTTGCATATAATACTGCAATTTGAAACACGGTTTGTGTTGTATTTAATTGCCCGTCGAGTGGTGACGTCATAGTACAATAGTTAACGATCACTATCTGTACGTATTATCTTTACTTCACATGTGAAACACTTACATGAATAATTATTTGGGTAATACTACACTGCAAGATAAGCTACGTCTAAGGTCGCTTACCTTTGTATAAATTATCGTTTATTGTGTGTGACGTTATTCGCGGCCAATTTACGCTCGTAAATAAATCCAAAAAACTTTTAAAACCAGGAAGATGTGGAGAAAAGCTAATAACTATATTTTATGCAATATAAAAGTGTGTCTTATCAATCACACAATGAATAATGAATCATTGGCTCGCATTACATTTCTTTAATAACAGGTTTTGAGCAATTTGCACTTTTGATACCGAGCATATGAATCGCCTGATGGTAAGTGTAGGAGTGGCAAGGTACCCTTACTCACTTGACGAAACACAACGCAAGCGTTGGTTTACGCCGGTTTTCTGTCAGGTCGTGGTATCACTCCGGTCGAGCCGGCCCATTCGTGCCGAAGCATGGTTCTCGGTAAAATCATCTAAACATTCATAAGCATTTTCATAAGAGAAAAAGTGCTCGCTAAGTAGTTTAAGAATAAGGTATTTTCCAAATCTGCGCTTCGCCTAGCAATCGCTAAAAACGAGCCAAAGAAACAATTTTTTTTTTTAAACTCGGGATTATGAGATATTTTCCTACATAAAGTCGTCAAAATTAAGGTTTTGTAAGCTTCTGTATCGTCCTACTGCATGGACGCCGGACGTCTCTTTGTAATATTAAAATTATAGAACATTAATTTTTCAGAGATTAATTATAAAATTTCCTTTGGAATAAAAAACTTGATATCTAAAGTTATGACCACTGGTCAGAGCGCCTGGAGTATTTATCCGGGAGGCGCAGGTTCGAATCCTGCTCGCGACCGTATTCCTTTTCCACAAAAAACTATAACTTTAAAGTTCGCTAAGCATGCGTTTATGCTATTCAAAGATTTATCTGAACTTGATATCTACTTATCATAAAAAATGCATTACTATCAATATTCAAAACGAAATTCCGGAAACGTATTTCCCGATTTGAACCTTAAAAGCAAAGCGTGTTCTTGTCGTTTAAAAATATTTTTAAACGGTGAGAACTTCCACCTGCTTTTCTCTTAAAGATGAATGTTATCCGTGCTCTTGTAACTAATTGCTCATAACTTGAGGTGGTGCCCTCAGACTGAGTGTAAAGTCCTTAAAGTGGAAGTCCTACTTCACGTCACGTCTTAGTGCTCGGTTTAGAGCACTAAGACCTGACTATTATTATATATATATATATTATTATACATATATTATTACCAGCTATTTATTACTGAAGATAATTGCCTCATTGTCAAGTGGTATCTCAGGTATACCTTATTACTCTCATAAGAATTAGATAACTTCTTATTAAAAAAATTAAGTAAAATTTAACGTCAATCAACTAATAGTTCAAGTTTCTGTCTTAAAATAAATTTATTAATTCCGAAGTAGTAAAGTTTAATTATCTATTTGTTCTTTGGTGACATGGTAATGCAAACGTATTTTATTTTCTTGCAATAAAAAAATAGGACAATGAACTACTATATTGATTAGATAAATGACGTCTTCATGGTTTATACCATAAATTAAACGAAAATGCCTTATTTAATTCAACACTATAAACAACTTTCATTTTGCTTTACACGGAATACTTTTTTCATTTTGCAGCCATTTTCCCTAAACACTTTTTTAGCAAACCATTTATAAAAACACATAATACTTATTTTAGTAAATAGATAAGCTACGGTGAAATTTTAATTTTATGGTGAAAAATGTATAAAGCTTTGTATATAATTAGTGGCTACACAAATCATCGTTTTTGTTTACGTCTGAAATTATAGAGTTGGAAGATTTTGTATTAGAAGTATTTACAACTAGATACTAGCTTTGAGTTACGGAAACTCCTGTTGCAGGGCCAAATCCTATTAGCAATTATATTTATTTCCACAGAAATTATTACTTCCTACCTAGCTGGTGCCCGCGACTTCGTCTGCGCGACTAAAGGTAGCCTACCTTTTCCAAGATACAACCTATCTCGTTGACAAATTTCATTACGATCCGTTCACCCGTTTAGTCATTTAACTTTAGAAAACAAGGAGGAGTTATTAAACATTGGGATCTCTTATCTATACATCTATACTAATATTATAAAGCTGAAGAGTTAGTTTGTTTGTTTGGTTGTGCGCGCTAATTTCAGGTACTGCGGGTTCGAATTGAAAATTATTTTTTGTGAAAATTAATTTTGACATTCTAAATATTACAGCAATTGTGAATGTGAGCATCATGTAGGTATAAGTATTTTATTTATTGTTATACAGATTTGTAATCTGTCGGTTTTGAGGTTTTTATATGGCCTACGCAAATGTCCTGCTGATCTGGTATCGCCTTGCGACAGGTCGTTGAGCTCCCTATAACATGGTTGAGCTACACGATGACTGATGCATGTGTGCCGGCAGTTAGGACAGGTCAACTCGAAACTGATATGGCTCTTTCTTAAATAGGCCATTCCAGATACCCTACATGGTTACGCTCACATAGGGATGTTTAATGATGTCTGGACTTTAAAAGAGACCTTGACCTTTGAGTTTGTTTCGGCGTTTCTTCTCAGAAGTAGTCAGATAGGATACGCCGACGCCATCTAGGTCATAGTGGCATGTAAAAGAGTTTTTATAAGACTTACTTTCAGAATAAACAAATTTCATTTCATTGTGTTGGATAGTCCATTTATCGAGGAAGGCTAAAAGCGGAGCATCAAAGAAAATTGTTGTAAAAACAGAATAAAATAATCCTTTTGAAAGCTATCGTTGCGTGCGCTGCGTAAACTGTTAAAGTTACGCAAAAATCATGTATAGCGGAATTGTTTTCCTTTTAGAGTTCAAAAAAGCTCTGCGACAGCATATGTCTATCTTTAAACGTTGACTCACTATAACCTTTTTTAAGGTAATCAAGTTTGTTCTAAAGTAATGCATTATTTGCGAAGGTGTGTTTATAAACATGATATTAATCCTTATCCAAATAAATACGTTATTCATTACATGCCCATTCATTTCATCATTTGATTTCAATAAATGTCTTAGGAGATATCATAGTTCTAAAATAATTCCGCAACAAAATCAAGTACCCCGCGCACATTATGATGTACAAGGCCCTGAGTGGGGAGGGCACTGGTGGAATATATTTTAGTTGGTTTTTGCCTCAAATTAACGCGGGTGAAACCGCGAGGCATAGCTAGTAATGTTAATATTATTAAAAGGAATTATATCTGTTACTGGAAAACAATCTGAAAACGTTTATTGAGTCCTCCTAGTAAGTTTAATGATTCACTCCTAACGAAGCATACATGATGTAAAATTATTTATGTACCGGCCAAACCAGATTTTAGGACAACCTAGTTTTGCCTAGGCCAAATTAGTGTAGGAGTACCCCGAACTCGTGTTAAGCACGCGCCAGGCGGCTCCTGCAGCACTGCTTGCTTTGCTCGCTCGGCTCGTACGTTGTGTAAACGGTCTTACTTAACCGACTTGGCCAAGTTTCTTGATCTAATTTTGTCTAGGCAAAATAAGGCTGCCCTAAATCCGAGTAGACCAGTAACATAAATACACAAGAAAGTATGTCTTATATAGATACATTTTGCTACGTTAGGTCCAGACAATGTCTAAACAGCAAGTAACGTTTGCGTCATTGAGAATTTTAGAATATATCTCATCATGGTTACCGGTCAGCATATTTTGTTATGATAGGGATGAGCCAATGAAATAAGAAATAAATATTAGATTTTTCTTTATTTTTACACAAATTCAGAAGTTTAATTTTAACATAGAATTGCAATTAAGAAACATAAAATTATGCAAAAGTATTTATTGTATATTAGATAAAGTAGGTATTGCCATTCGGTAGTAAACCTAAGTCTTGACTTTAGGAGCTAATATATAGGTAGATACCTAATATATAAATAGATATTTATCTACATCTTAATAACTAGGTAAGTGGTGGAATTGACCTTTATAAATCGGCCTGAAATCCTTCTGGATAGCGCCTGAGTAAACACTTGAGTCAGCGCCAAGGATCGAAATGAAATCAATCCCCAGTTAAAAGCATTAACACTTAAATCCCGATAGGTTCAAATAATAATTAAAAAACGTTACTGACAGATCATTGTCTATTTTAAGACAAGATAAGAGTTATTTATTCGTAAAACACTTGCATGTATACACACAAAAGCATGCAAGTGTTTTTATTATTATTATTTTATGTTTGAATTCCATCATGCAACCAGTTAATTAAATAATTATTTTTCCGGAAGTCCTTATATGATTTTAATTATTAAATACTTTTGACTTGCCAATCCAACGGTCATACCGCTAGGCTATCACTCCTTACTTGAGTGAGTGAGTTCTACTACATGAGTTTAGTAGAAAAAAAAAACACCTCCCATGTGTGGACTAAAACGTGAAAAATATTCGTGTTAAATTGGAATAAGGAAGGTAGAGATCGTCTAAACTGAAATGACGCGCCCTACTACTAAATTAGTTAATTTAGATGTGTGGTGAGTGCAAATATTAATAACGACCCTTTTTCTGTGTGGGAGCGTCGATTGTTCAGTGAACTACGATCTGTATGTGTACAAGACGAGTCGGGTGATAAATCCGACAATGCTTGCTCTATGGAGCAGCGCTGTCACATTGTATGAAACAAGACGTCCTCTCCTCTCGCGCGTTAGGATCAAACTAAACTAGTTGGATAACAAAACCGAGAACAGCGTTTCTTAGCAAGTACGGTCTACAAAGAAATTCTAAATACGCAAAATAATTTATTTACGTATTTTTATGTAATGCTTAATAGGTTTTGAATTCATGGTAATACACAATAATTATTAAGTGATTTATGAGTTTCAGTTTACATTAAAAAAAAACTATCAATTTTTGAATTGTTTATTTTACAATTAAATATAATTACAGTTATGATACTAGTCAAATAATTATTAGTACAGTCATTAGGTTTTGTCTGCAGAAAAATTCCTAGTTAGCTGAATTTTTGTATACACCACCTTTTATTACGGCGTTGTAATGAAGATGTGAAAAATCAACATTGATAATTGCCGGCTAAAAAAGTTAAAAATGTCAAAAGATCACGAATATTGGTTTTTCACAAATATTTTGAGACCTATGGAGGAACGAGGTGTGGTGTTCCTCCATAGAAAAGGGAGGATCCTCCAACCAGGCGGGTGATATTGCCTGGCGGGCCACGGCCCAACGGTTAATGTCGGGAGGTGGTATATATACGAACTCGTCGTCAAACTTTGATTGTGCGATGCAGGGTGTTGTGCACGTAATTTCCATGTAGCGAGATAGATGTCGCTACAGACCTATTGCTCGGAGGTCAATACAATTTTTTTTTGTCGTAAAATTATCTACCTACAATAAATGCCTCTTGCATTTTTCTGTAAAATTAACCGTTTTATCCTAAAATGACTGGACTATATGTTTATGTTCTTAAAAATATCACTATTCACTCATCTCAAAAGAGTCGCTTTCGTCTGAATCAGAGTGA
The DNA here is from genome assembly GCA_935421205.1 of Xylocampa areola. Lineage (NCBI taxonomy): Eukaryota > Metazoa > Arthropoda > Insecta > Lepidoptera > Noctuidae > Xylocampa > Xylocampa areola. The sequence continues at coordinate 18,824,345 of OW285204.1, forward strand.
TTAACATGAATAATAAATTCTTTATCCATATCAAAGTGTTGTGTATATTGTTTTTCTATGTCTTCCACATGCCGACATGTATTTGCCCACATTGTACGGTCAATCATTTCAAGTCGTTCATTTATTAGTGCCATAATGGATGTTAAATTTTGTGCAATGTTTTTACTAGCCACGTAGTTTTTTAATATCCCCCATATTTTTTCAATGGAATTGAATTCCGGGTGGTAAGGGGGTAATCGTAAAATTTCAAACCCTTTTGATTGTATCAGTTCGTCGATAGCAAATCTTTTAAATCTTTCTTTATATTTTTTAATTAAATCGTACAACTCAATTTTTTTCATCATTTCATCATATGGAATATTTTTTTCAGCGAGCCATGTTTGCATGTCTTTCTTATTTGAGTTGGAGTTAGGAGCTTTTTCTTTTAAAGCATTATGGTAAGAAGCGTTATCCACAACAATGACAGAGTTTTCTGGGAGGTTGGGCAGCAATTGTGTGCTAAGCCACTTTTTATAATTACTAAGATTCATATTATCGTGATAATCTCCACTTGTTGAGTTTGCTTTATACACTAAGCTAGCATTTGGAACAAATCCTTCACACCTACCAGCGTGAACAGTAGTGATCCGCATACTTTTTTTTGTACTGATGATACTCCTTTTTCTAGTTTCCAGCACATGTTTTGAATGTGTGTTGTGTGAACGTAACTTTCATCTGTGAAAACGATATATCGGCCCTCATCACGGTATTTTTTTTAATTGCCTCAAATATTGGAACCGCAGCATTTCTATGTCGTGCTTTTCAACTAGAGCTTTACGGTTGTCATCTATTTTCGACCACTCGTAGCCTGATTGTTTTAAAATAGTACGCAGTGTTTCTATACAGCCAGTAAAACCAATTATTTCTATCAATATCTGTTTAAGCTTTCTTAATGTTGGTACTTCATTAAACTCTGTATGGAATGAAGCTGTCGTTCTTCGAAGCACACCCATATCAAAATCTTTTAGGCTGGACTTAGGACGGGCCTTTTTTCGTTTTGAGGGAGATTAAAAAAAAAACTGCTATGTATCCCTTGACAGACTAGCTTCTTTTTCTTCTTTAAAAATTCGCGTAATCGTGGATTCACTAACACGAACAGCTTGGGCAGTTCGCCACCTAGCATCAGTAAGTTTTTCAACTCCATTTTCCGCTTCATATATCATTCGGTGGTATACTTTTGCAATCATTTCTTTTGCCTGAAAAAAAATTCAAAGGCATTTACTGTAAGTCATCATATATAACATATATAATTTGGTGAAACAAATTAAAAATTTAAACGTATCTTTACAGGATAAAAATAAGTTGTTATTTATAAGAAATATTTTATTTACCTGGCTCCGAAGATGCTTTTTTGTTGACATGTTGACGGTACTTTTGAAATCAAACGATGCGTGCTCCCACGTTTCAGTCTAACCAGCAACTGAACGACCAATTACAATTGCATGTTTATGTGTATTGCGTCCATATTTGAAGTTTCCTTGTGTGCATAAATACGGAGGTGGGGCGCGTCATTTCAGCTTAGACGATCTCTACTAAAGAATATTCATCGAATCATCATAATCGTCAGAAAATTGCACAGAACCGACTGACATCAACACTTATAACTTATTTATCCTGCCCTAGTCATTTGGGGTCAGCGCAATATATTTTTCTTTCCCATTTTCCTGTGTCAGTCATGAGGTTTATGGTTTACTACCTTTTTATTCGTATCATTCCTCACACTAACACAACATATTTCTTTATTATTATATTTTTTCCGGTCGTAAAAGTAAATCAATCACAAGCTAGGCTCTCCATTTCTAAAATTTGCTAATAGAGTGAAATTCACTCTAATTACGTGAAGTCATTGTAGTTCCCCACATTGCAGTGGGGGGTGGTTTTTATTTAGTGAAAAGAAAAAACGATATATTCAGTTAAGTCAAAATTTTGAAAAACAAAAGTAATATGATAATAATAATGATTAATTGAATCTTCGTTTCTGTAGGCTTACTCCTGAAAATAATTCCGCTCGATTGACATTGGAGATATGTCAGTTCGTACTTCTAAATGCAAAAATTTCTAAAAAATTATTATAGAATCGAGATACTAATAAAGCAACACGCTTTAAAATTGAGGCAACTTTAATGTAGGTAAATTTATTTTAAAATTACGCGTTGTTTTAACGCGTCTATTTAATATTGGAATTGGATTGGGATTGGTATTAATTTCAAGAGTAACCCCACTGATTTGACTTAATATACTCCATGTAAAAGGTTTCGTATTGCGCCCTAGCTGGGGGTCTTAATACAAATTATTATTTTAAGGCAACCACAGGAAAGTCCGGTTAAGCATTCGACAACCTCCGAGGTTGACCTGCGAGATGCCATACACAAAAAAAAAGTTTCGTATGGCCATATAGCGCGATTAAGTCCCGTTTGAATTCAATAATTACATAACCAATGTTTTTCGATTGTAAAATTTTTGTGGTGTTACCTATTATTAGACAAGACTTGCACAATATCAGCTGTTGTCGGAAATAAATATTTAAAACAAATTTAAAGACGTAAATTCCTATTTAAAATGACATTAATCCACGATAGCAATTTAAATTAGTACCTCCTACAAGAAACCTATTACCAAACTAAAAGATATTGCAGTTCTAGTATAAGAAATAGAATTGCATCAACATGAGTATTAGACGTTAACTATTAAGGTCACTTTGAAATGAAAAAGATATTGAGTATAAACATGTGTATAACACCTATAATAAAGGGGTAGGCAGAGGTGTACACAGTTGTACATCCACATTTCGCCAATGCTATTATTAAGTCCAATGATGGTGATGAGTCTATTGCCATCTACCGGGTACAATTCTGAATTTCAGTTCAAATTTTATGAAAAAGTTTTTATTTAGTTGGTTATATAATATGGTTCTGGCTTAGAAAATTATGCAAGAATCTATTTACATAGACGTGCTTATGTAAATTGATAACACATCTGTAGCCGTGCATTAGTATCGCAGTAACTAGAAAATGGCGCGACGGATTTTGATAAAATGTTTTCTTTGTGTTTGAGTGGCTCTCGATGGCTTAGATTCAGAATTGGACACGGTAGGAGGCACTGCTGGTTCAAGGCAGGACGACGTCTGCAGTGCCCGCTAGTGTACAATAAAAATGATATTATATTCCTAATAATTATTTCATTCGTTCAATAAACAGATTTTAAAGGTGAATATGAACGGCTCACTTATTAGCAGAATAACCAGCGATTGAGGTTTGCATTACTCGTTGCGTGTTTTCCTGCACGGAAAAAAATGGCCTTCACAGATTATTTCTAGGTCAGTAACGTTGACCTTGAATTAAATTTGCATCAGGCTCAAGGTTTGTAAACAGGTTTTAATATCTAGAGACGCATTCACAATACAAAATTAGTATTAGTTAAAAGTTTTTATGAAGAAGAGAAATTTGAGATGTATCCTTAATCGTATGGGTAACAAACACTATGGTTATTTTTTTTTTCTGGAATGGAAAATATGTTATTGAGCAGGATTTAAACATGTACCTGCCAACTAAGCCATCCCCTGTAATGTAAAAAGTCTATAGGGAATGAATAGATGGCGACGACGTTACTAAAAGACGTATTAAAATTATGAAAAAGAATTCGGGGTTGTGAGCAGAGCTCGGGATAGCATATGGCGTTCAAATCCTGCTCTTAACAATTTTTTTTAAATAAAAATAAATCAATTAAAAGATTTATTTTTTCTTTAGTTATCATTGCGAGTTTAATCGATGACTTTCTCGTTATTTTATAAAGTTTAGTCCCCAAAGCTTAGTTTTAAAACAGTTTTACATTAATTATTGGCTTTCGCCCGCGTGGATGTCGGCTATCGCGACCAAAAGTTATCATGAAATTTTGATCCCGTTCCCGCTTTATAATTGCCCCTTTTTTTAAGTATTAAAATGTGTAGAGTATGTTATCCTTAAGAGATATACATATGCCATTACGAACTTTTCTGTAGACCTGTATAAGATACACATTTCCACCATACATCATTTTGTTATATCTCAAAGGGTTTAGGCAGCGTTTTCGTTGAAAGCTCCCAGGCGGCTTATCTTTTTCCAACACCTCCAACAAATATCATTATATTTTAGCCAATGTATACAAAAACTTGACAAGTTATATACTTAAACCATCCTCTTAAATTACTCTACTACTCTTTATCTATTCAAAAAAAAGCATCAAAATCCATTGCGTAATTTTAAAGATCTAAGCATACATAGGGAAAGACAGCGGGAAGCGACTTTGTTTTATACTATGTAGTGATGGAGCGGCAGTTAGATGGGCACTTCCAATTTATTGTCCATTATCCTGTTATCAGAAATTTTATTTATAACATCAAAACTTTAAACACCAATAAAACAGAATATATTATTATAGAATATAAGTACAATGGGTGTCCTGAACGCATCCGGTGAATTCTTCAAGGATTTAAATTGATATGTATGACATGGACCAAATATGAAGCGCATTGTTGTGTACAAAATACATTTTAAAATTAAATATTCGAAATATGTACTGTAAGAAATATTAAACATAACATAACATAGCATCATGCCTGTATTCCCCGAAGGGGTAGGCATAGTCGTACACCCACATTTCACCAATGCTGTTATTAAGTCCCATGTAATAGGTGGTGAGCCTATTGCCATCAACCGGGCACAATTCCAAACTCCGGACTGCTACTGAGAATTTCCTAACAGAAAAACTCAATAACACTTTGTCCGACCCGGGAATCGAACCCAAGACCTCATGCTCAGCAGTCGCCCTTGGGACCACTAGACCAACGAGGCAGTTATAGAATATATTATATATATATTAATACATACTACTTATTATTATATAAGTAGGTAGGTAGTCTAATCCTACTTACAAAAGCTACATGTTTCATGAAAATTTATGTAAAAATAAAACAAAGTAGTACACTCCGTAAATGCACAAGTCATGTCCTCTTCGTTAATCCCATTGATACTGTTCTGTTGAAGTAATCACGATAGCAGTACTGGCTTGTATCTTAAAACTTCCGTAATTAATGCCCTACGTTTATATTTTATACCTATTGTGGGAAAAGATAATTATTATACAATTCGATACCCGACCACGGCAATAGAAAAAAAAAAATGTTATGCAGTTTTTTTTTAAACCTCATTTCAAACTGAAGCTATTTTTAAATAGATTATATTTGCAAGAAAGCCGCTTAATGCTTAATGTTTCAATAAAAATTTTGAAGTAAGTAGGTACTAAATTTATAACATGAAAAAAATACACATGAAGTAAATGCGGACATAATAATAATGATCAAGATGTGTGTATTAATAATAAGTCAATTTAATTCAGCAAAGGCTTTTTTGGGACAACTTAAATAAATAAAAAAATTGGTTGTCTTTATCAAAATATTAATTAGGTATAGGTATTTATATATAAATACAAAATTAATTTTATAAACCCCTAGTACCGATAGCCAATCGCTTCACTTGTCTATCCTTTCATATCGATGACTTTCAAAAAATTGTCGATAGCACTGTCTTAATTTTAACGAAGCGTAGATCTTAAGCTTCAACAAACAAGTCGGACAATCTATGCATAAAGACCACAAATATATAAAAATAGCAAGCTTGGGGACCGACAAATGTTTCTATGACAATGACAACAATAATTTCTTTAAGTTTCGACGTAGTTGTACAAGACACGAAATAATGCGTAACTCTATATATAAGTGGAAGCGGTAATTAACTATTCAGTCCGCTCAGTGAGCGCGTCTGTTCAACTAGACGCGCACAATGTTCGCTCCTACAACAAAGTTTTTGCTAATAACCTTGTTTTGTTACAGGTGCTCGGCAGGAGAAGTCAATGTACGCTATAAGCCGATATTTCACGTCGCTCCGAAACACGGATGGATGAACGATCCCAACGGTTTCTGCATATTTAAGGATGAATACCATCTGTTCTATCAATATGACCCTGCTAGCAGCCAGAAACCAGGAATACCGCACTGGGGACACGTGAAGAGTTCGGATCTGTTCCATTGGGAACACTTGCATATCGCAATGTACCCCGACCAAGTGTATGACAAAGATGGAGTGTTCTCGGGAAGTGCTGTAGTCGAAAACAACACAATATATGCACTGTTCACTGGTAATATAAATAAACCTGGAGAAGATCCTGATCACGAGCAGCGCCAAGCTTTGGCTATAAGTACTGATGGAGTTAACTTCACAAAATATAAGGGGAATCCTGTTATCGAAGCAGAAGAACATCAGCCAAATATCAGAGATCCGAAAGTGTGGAAGCACGGTAATACTTTTTACATGGTGTTGGGAAATTCTTTCAATAATGATTCTCTCGGAAGAGCATTACTATATTCATCGCAGAATTTGATAAATTGGAAACAGGTGTCTATTTTGGATGAATCTGATGGATCTTTGGGTTATATGTGGGAATGTCCAGATTTTTTCGAATTAGGGGGTAAATTTGTGCTTTTATTTTCTCCGCAAGGTATTCAACCCCAGGGTGATAAATACAGGAACCTATACCAAACTGGTTATATAGTGGGCAATTTCGATTACAAAACTCATTTGTTTACGGCAATCACCGAATTTAGAGAATTGGATCACGGACATGATTTTTACGCTACACAAACAATTATAGACAAATCTGGACATAGGGTTGTGATAGCTTGGTTTGATATGTGGGAGAATGTTTATCCAGAGCGCGACGATGGTTGGACTGGTCAGATGACAGTCGCAAGAACATTAACCCTTACACCAGACTATAGACTCCTTCAAAAACCTTGTAAGGAACTTTCTGCTGCCCGCGGCCGCAAATTATACTCCGGGAAGGCGCGTTCTGGTTTCTCAGTGCAATTAGAAGATAAGGCTGGTGAAATAAAAATAAGAGCGGCAAAATTACAAGATTTTGAAATTAAAATAGAATCTGAAAATGTAACTGTAACAATTAGTTATGATTATAAAAGAGGTAAAGTGACCCTAGATCGTGGTGGTAAAGATGGTATACGCAGAACAAAATGGAGGCCTGACGGCAAGCTTTTCTGGCATATTCTTATAGACTCGAGTTCTATTGAGTTATTCTGCGGTGACGGTGAAGTTACTTTCTCCAGTCGATACTTTCCTACTGGTGATGTGAATGTCAGATTAGGAGATAATACACAAGCTGAAGAATTAACGGTATATTCAATGAAGTGTACTGTCTGCTGCACATAAGGAGTGGTAAATATACTTATGTAAATATTATGTTCATCCTGGTTGAAAGTCACGGAACAAACTAATACGATATAAAAGTATTGTAAAAACTATTTCACTGGTTTTGATGATTTGTAATTCGTGTTTTCCGGATGTTATTATCTATAATGTTATCTTTAGTGTTATTGCATCTAGTGTTGCTTAGTGCTTAAATTTGATTTTTATTATTATTAATTTGCTTTTACAAGTATAAGTAAATTTAAAACTTCAATAAGTATGAATTTTATTTATATTTAGATCGTTGAATAAATAAAATCTGTGGCTGTGAATAAAAATTATAGGCTACCTTCTCAAGATAATTATCAAGTCATTGTGTTGACTATTGTATTTTTTGCTGTTAGAAATCACGGGAACGTTTTTAATTCAATTTATGATTAATTTACTTCATTATGTAATTGTTACCAAAAAATTGAGGCTACTGTTGTATACCAAAACTATAATGAGAGTAATAATAATGATATATCACAAAAATATAGAATTTTTATTGATCTTCTTTACGTTTATACCTTCTTCTTTCATATGGTTAGACTAAGAGGCAACATTTAAACCCGAACGAAGGTAGAATTATTACTCACATGCATTCTTCGGGATTGCCCGACTTTCTTACAGTTAGAGTTTGACTCGCGACATCGCCGCGGACTCAGCTCATGATCACGATCTCTCGGAATCACGTGGGTCCCGGCCACCTGGTAACCATAGTCTATAGCGATCTGTGCTTAAATATCATAAAAAAAAAACTTTTTACAATCGATTCTGAACAAACTACTTCCAGGTTTAGTATAAACTAAAACTAATGTTGTATTAGGCCTGCCTCAATGATCTAGTGGCTGCAAGAGCGGCTGCTGAGCGTGAGGTCCTGGGTTCGATTCCTGGGTTGCGTAAAATATAATTGGTTTTTTCTTTTAGGAAATTCTCAGCCTGGACTTAGGAAGTTGGCGGCGTGACACCTTGTTCTTCGGAGAGTACGTAAATAGTGTCGGTCCTGCGCCTAATCTCTCTCCGGTCGTGTCGGGTTGCCGTCTCATCGGTCTATAAGAGTGAAGGAAGAGTCATCCTTTGCTTGCGCATACACTGCGCACTATTATATCTCCTGCGTACTTGGCTAAGCGCCGTGACCGAAAATTCGGTCGGGAGTAGGTATATTTAATAGGGCCATATATACATGGCTCAACATACGACTTAATAATTACATATTTTTAATGTGGGTAAGCAGTACTAGAAGAGTCACGGCTATATTTGTGAGACACATTCATATTAATTATTGTGCATGGGTTATTACTCACGTGCTCAGTCAAACTGCTGAGTTTGACTCACAACATCGTCTCGGGCTCAATTCATGAATAAGGGCTATGTTCGAGATCGAAAATAGTCGGGTAATCCCGAAGAATTTACGTGAATAATAACCGTTGAACATTAATTAAAATGTCTAAAAGGTATTTGTTGCACAATTTGGCCCGGTTAGTGGAGTGAGATAGTAGGAGTTATCCTACTATGTTAATCAGAACCTGGCGCATGGATAACATTTGTTATGAAATAGCTAGATAGAAGGAGACCGTATTGGTGGTGGTTACCACCAACAACAGCATTCCTAATGATGGTTGCCGTCAGGCAGACGGCCGATCATAAACCATTACTACTATTACTGCCAAAACTTTAGCAACATTCCAGTACAAGTAGAGAGTATGTATGGAAGAAGAATACAAGCTTTGCCGATCCCAAATAAATTGGGATAAGGGATGATATGATAATGATTTGTTGCACAAAAAATGTATTCACATTTTCAGACCAAATAGCCAAGTAAAACAAAAATAAATAAAGATACATCGACTTTCATTGTCTTGATGTCACGTGTTTCATTGCAATGTTTGTAACGAACAATTATATAAAGATTAAGCTAACAATCACCTTCCCAAGGTCATCGGTTCGCCATATTTTAATAACTGCAAAAACGTGCTCTACGTGTGATGACGTCATCGGAGTAACTGCAAGATTGCGTGCGTCTTCAGGAAGGAAAATGAAGAAAATTAATGGAAGAAATTTCATCAAGATATTGTGCAGTACATAATTAGAGTTGGAACATACAAGAGATTCAATGGATAACGATGTTTACTTCTGAGAATTATTCATAATAAATTTATTATTTTATTTTTAACTAACTGTACCCGTAGCCTTGCTCACGTCAAAGTAATCTTGACGCCAAACTAAGATTTCAATTAATCATACATACAAACTCAAACCTGATTCCCATTGAGGTAGGCAGAAACTATAGATTTTATCTTACATTCATGAAGAATGCATGCTCGATGGCTTAGTATATTAGCCTGCCTTTTTTGAAAAGGTCCGGTAAGTTGGTTGATGTCAGACCCTCCACCCCTTCCTTTTTTGGTAATAATTGTTGCAATATTCTATTATTGTCTATCCTCTTTGATGCCACCCTTATACAGACAGCCGTGACTTTTCAGATACTTGACAGCTGCCCTAGAAACCCAAACTCATACAGATAAATCTTCGAAAAGCATTAATGCATATATAGAGAACTTAGTTTTAGTGGAAAAAGTATACGGTCGTGAGCAGGATTAGAACCTGCGGCTCCCGGATAAATGCTCCAGGCGCTCTGACCGCTATGCCATCTCGACCTCTGCTCACTACTGCGAATTCTTATTCCACATTTTTATCTATTCAGTCACTATATAGGTGACCGAACGGACATGACTCACGTTGCAGGTAATACAATGTCGTACATATTTTATGCGAATTCGCGGTTTACTACCGCAGAGGTCAGCTGAAAGCTAGATGCAACATAGATGATCTTACGTTATTTTCTGTTTCCCAATAGTATTAACGAAATTTGATAAGCCGCCATTACCGAGTTGAATGTTCCCGAATGACTGTACCGGCGGCCTATCTCTATGGAGTGCACTCCCTCTTTCTTCACTCACGTATTCCGGTGGGACGACAATCCGACACGTCCGGAGTGAGATCAGGCGCAGAACTGACGGCATGACAATATGTGTTGGGCAAAATGATAATGTCACATACATAGGTACAAACATAAATTCACGTCTTTGGCCTAGGCTTCAGATAGGCAGGCACTATAGGACGCCACCTGCTAAGATCCTTACATACTCTTTTTGCTTCTATCACGTTCATACGTCTGTTCACACAAGCGTGCTGGTTGTGAGCACTACTTTTTTTACCTTTTAGTGAGTTTCGGTGGGTCAGTTTATATCCATTTAGGGATCTCAGAATTTCCACTTACACCTGCTTCGTCTTTTCAACATGACTCCAAGCATACTATTTTCAGTTTCTGTCACTGTATCTTCATTTAAAAATTAAAATATTAATGGTCATTAATCTTGTGCAGTGTAAAGAGAATCTTAGAAAAACTGACTTATTAGTCTAGTGGTTGCAAGTAAGTATAAGCGTCGGTAAGTCTTGGGTTTGATCATCAGGGCGAAAAAAGTGTTGTTGAGTTCCATAATGGAGTTTTTAGTAGAGCTTGGATCTGGCTTGTTGTTTATTTTTCCAACATTTAATACCCGATCTATAAAACGAATGCCCAAGATGCAGGTACTGATAGTCTGTTCCAATCTCCGCTTAGTAAACATTCGTTGAGGTTAAGCAATGTTTTACACGGTATTTTATTGGATAGGGTAATGGTGACGCTAACTGCATTATTTTCATTAAACCCTTTCGTGTATGATGGCTGGGATGGCCCATTAATTTTTCAGTCCCATTTGTTGACAATAGACAACGATCGACTTCAACTGTTGAAGCTTCTTGAACATCGTAAAAGAGAAATTTTTGATGCCAAGTATAGAACGCCATGGCTCTTGTAGGACTTTTATTTTTGGAGAAGCTTCAGTTCAAAAAAAAATTTTGTACCATAATTTAACAATTATGGGGTGAGCACAACGTTCTTAGTTTTAAAACTTTAAATTTTAATCGAATTCATAAAGGATGATAAAATAAATAATTCAAAATATCATCGTGAATGTACTCTCCAACCACCTCAATAGCTGGAAAACCTCTGACAAAATCGTCAGTAACGCTTATTTGATATTTCGCTATTACCTACTTATGGATTAGGCAATTAAATTAATCCTAAGGCCAGGCTGAGGGAATGTGTAGTTTTGTTACTAAAAAGGTATTGGGGGCTGAGTTGTCCGTGTCCGTAGGAGTGCACCCTTAAAATGGAATCCCTACACGTAGCCCCTGGGTGGTGCAACTCTGGTCGGAGGCTTCGACCACGGCTGTTTACCATCCACCGGACGAAGCCGTTGTGGGAGTGGGCAGTTGCATCAACTCCTCAACTATCGTTCTCCCAAAATCTATCTACTCTACTTAAGAGGGAATAGATTTATTCTGGACTAGCTGTACCCGTGGCTTTGCTCACGTCAAAGTAATCTTGACGGCAAAGTATGATTTAAAGAAAAAGAAAGAAGAAAGAAAATGTGTTTTATTACGTGATGGAGACGCATACATAAACAACAAATGAAAAAAATTACAAAAACTTTTGAGACATAAGGGGGTAGTATGCGTCACAAACACGCAATACGGCCCTCGCTCAGCTTAATGCTGCGACCCTATGCCAGACAAAGCCCCAGCGCTGATTTTCAGCGATAGCCGAAAACTGACGTGATGACGTCACACCGGCGATGCAAATAAATATAACATAAATAAATATAATAATATGTAAATATTAATATGTGCACAGAGAGAACTGACTTTTAATACATTTTTTTTTTTTTTTTTTTTTTTTCAATTAATCATACGTACAAATTTACATCTGATTCCCTTTGAGAACCCGGAAACTAAAAAAATTATCGTACATACATGAAGAATTAATGCTCGGCGGTTCACTTTGCTAAATTGTCGTTTTTTGAGAAGGTCCAGTATGTTCGTTGATGTCAGATCCTCCACCCCTTCCATTTTTGGTATTAATTGTTGCATTATTCTAGTTTTGCCTATCCTCATTGACGCCACCCTTATACAGACAGCCGTGACTTTTCAAATACTTGACAGTTGCCCTAGCAACCCAAACTCATACAGATAAATCATAGCAAACTCTTATGTTATCAATTTTAGTGGAAAAAATAATACGCTCGTGAGCAGGATTCGAACCTGCGCCTCCCGGATAAATGCTCCAGGCGCTCTAAACACTATGTTATGACCTCTGCTCACTACCACGAATTCTTCTTCCATATTTTGACACGTCTTATGGCGACGTTATTGACGTTATGTGCCCGGTAGATGGCAAAAGGCTCACCACCTATTACATGGGATTTAATAAGAGGTTCGGTGAAATGTGGGTGCACAACTGCGTACACCTCTGCCTATCCCTTCGGGGAATACAGGCGTGATGCTATGTCATATTATAACGAACTCACTCATTTCTGGCTGATGGTTGGCCTTGTCTCCAGCAGCCCGTGAGTTAAAGAATATAAGTACAATGGGTGTGTTGACGCGCCTACGCGTACCTGCATAGCAGCAAGTGTCGCGCGATCTTTATTAAGGCGTTTTAGTTTTTTTGCCTTTAACTTTTGTCAAGTACCTACACAAATCTGAATATTTTTATTGTAATAACGTTTCGTCATTCAGTGCAATAAAACTATGTAAAAAATCACTTCTGAATCGAAATACAAGTAGAAAAATACATCTGAGGGTTTCATTTATGTTCAATCGAGACATAAAAATTGGCGACCGTGACACGACATCCTGCAAAACGGAAAATTACCAAGCATCAGACGAAGCCCGGTTAGCTTGAACAATTGAGTTTACCGACTGCTGTCTTCAAGAATATTAAGTTGGAGAATATTTTGGAGAATTTGGAGCATCAGCCATTGCAGCCTATACCTGGTGTACGATCTAGACATCAATCAATTAAAGCGAAATCCACCGAAGTCGTCGTGCAGCAGCCCGGCCAATGCAGCTAAGTGACCTTTGATCCTTGTTACCTACTCCTTTCTATCTTCCTAGTAATAAATATTCCCCTCAGTTTACATGTGCTTATTTTAATACAGATACCTAAATAAATTATAAGTAGTGATTAATATCCACATAATACGAAAGAAACTTATAGTTGCAAAAATTTAAAGGCATTGACCTACCTACATTGTCATTGACCTACTTATTTTATGTGTTTTACACTATATCCTTAATACTACAAATACTTATACACCAATAGACAACTAAATAACATTCCAAGTATTAAATTATCTGCATAGGTACCCTAAATTCAAGTTTAAAAGTATATATTTTTTGCAAGTCATTTATATTAGTTCGCCGAACATTCCAGGCATTGTTTTCGTGACTGCGACGGCCTACAAACAGTAAAGCCCTATCCACGGAGTACTGCAGAGTTCAGCACCGGCACTTTCAAACCACAGGTGACACCGGGAGAGGGACGTAAGATCAAATATTTAAATAATAATTAGTGCATTGTGTTTCGCATAGTGTCTGCCATTATAGTCCTTGTTGAAGTGTATAGTACCTGTTATTTATTTTTAACCGTAACAAATGGGCAAGGACAAGGATTTTGGTGGTGAAGGCTCTGCGAGGGACGTGCAAGAATTGCAAGATCTTATTGTTAGGCGTAGTTCGATAAAAGGCCAAATTACTAAGTTTAAGAATTATTTAGCGAGTTTATTATCAAAGGATTCTGTTACGCGTTTAGAATTAGCTGAGTTGTCACTTAAGCTTAGTAAATTTGAGTCACTTTCTAGTAGGTTCGATGACTTGCAGAATCAAATTGAGATTTTAAACTCATCTCATTTGCCTGATGAGATTGATGAAAGAGATGACATCGAACAATTATTTATTACCAACATTGCAAACGCTCAGAGTTTTATTCAGAGTCATCAGAGTAATCGCCATGATGAGTCTGGAAATATACTCAACTCTAGTCATGATACAACAGCGCCTTTTAATATTGATAATCATGAAGCAGGGTTTAAACTGCCACGGATACAGGTTGCAAAGTTTAACGGGACATACTTCCGTTGGCTTGAGTTCCGTGACACTTTCAAAACAGTTATACACAATAATGATAGGATTGCACCAATAAATAAGTTTCATTATCTTTTATCTTATTTGGAAGGAGATGCAGCTAGAATAGTTAGTAATTTAGAGGTTTCTAATTCCAATTATAGCACCGCTTGGACATTATTATGTGACAGGTATGATAATAAGAGACAGTTAATAAATCACCACTTGAATTCTTTGTTAAATATAAATCAATTAACTCGCGAGTCCGACAAGTCACTTCGGTTTCTGGTAGACCACGTCACCAAGAACTTAAGAGCGCTATCAAGCTTAGGGCAACCTACTCATAAATGGGATATTTTAATAATACACATCCTGAGTTCTAAACTGGATAACCGTACTCTTACTAAATGGGAAGAGTGGCGTGGCACTTTGGATGATGTCCCCAACTTACAACAATTTAATAAATTTCTTATTGATCGAGCAAATGTCCTCGAGTCTCTCAACCACTCTCCGTTAAACAGTACAAATAAATCATCGTGTTCTGCGTCATCGAAAGGTATGAATAATAATAAGACCGAACGTAATAATAATAAATCAGTTACTTGCCAGTCCATTTGTCAATCTGCTGTTCAAAATAATTCATCTTCTTCGTGTTGTGTTGTTTGTCAGGGCGAGCATAAAATCTACGATTGCCCTTCCTTTAAGGCTAAGAGTGTTGAAGATCGCATAGCTGAAGTGCAAAAATTAAATCTTTGTGCAAACTGCTTAAGGCTAGGGCACATTACACGAAATTGCTACCTCAGACCATGTCGCGAGTGCAAGAAGAAGCATAACTCACTTCTACATGTTCCGATTGCAAACGAAACTGCAGCAATAGCTACCACATCATCATGTGGTTCGGTAGCCAGTCTTACATCACTAGGTTCTTCTATGCATATACTTTTATCTACTGCCTTGGTTGAAGTGTCTAACCCTACCACAAATAAAACTGAACGAGTACGAGTTTTGTTAGACTGCGGCAGTCAATTTTCATTTATCAAACAGAGTCTTAAAGAAAAATTATCTCTATCAGGTTCTTCGTTTAACGATTGTATTAACATTGTCGGAATTGGCAACAGCATCACTAGCAAGGTCACACAGAGTTGTGTGGCGCAACTAAAATCTTTAAATAAACCATTCAATATAACAACTTCTTTTCTAATATTACCGGAATTGACAAGTCATATTCCCAGGTTTACTATAAACACTCAGCAACTGCAAATACCTACCGAGGTACACCTTGCTGACCCTAGTTTCAATCAATCCTCTGCTATTGATATACTCATCGGAGCAGATTTGTTTTGGGATATTCTTGGCTGCGAGCAACGTTCCTTAGGCCCTAATAATCCCATATTAAGAAGTTCTCAGTTTGGTTGGCTAGTTTCGGGTCCAATCAAAATGAAGAATTTAAATAAAACATCTTACATCCAATGTCATCATTCTTCGACGTCAAAGAATGATGATGACCTAAATACACTAATGTCTAAATTTTGGGAGCTTGAAGAAGTTCCATCAAAATTACAATTAAGTCATGAAGAAAAGTTGTGTGAAAAACATTTTTTAACTTACACTACACGATTAGATATGGGCAGATTTTCTGTTCGGTTACCACTCATAGATTCACCCAATTGTCTAGGTGAATCTTACTCATTAGCAAAAAAACGTTTTATTAATTTAGAAAAAAGATTTCGAAAGCACCCACAACTTAAATCACAATATGTTAACTTTATAAAGGAATATACGCAGTTGGGTCATCTTTCACAGTCTGATATTTTAAAACCGGATCTATCATATTTTTTATGTCATCACGCGGTTTTTAAGGATACCAGTGAATCTACGAAAATACGAGTCGTTTTTGATGGTTCAGCTCCTACTTCATCTGGCTTGTCAGTTAATGATATTCTTATGATAGGTCAAAACATGCAGGATTCACTTTTCTCCATTCTAGTACGGGCAAGACAACACAAATACCTCCTCACCGGCGATGTAGAAAAAATGTATCGCCAGGTGCAAATAAGTGAGGAGGACCGTAATCTTCAGCTAATATTGTGGAGAGAAGATGAGTCCATACCTATCAAAACCCTTAAGCTAAATACTGTAACTTACGGCATGGCAAGTTCCAGTTATTTAAGCACACGCTGCCTTTGGCAGCTTGGGGAAGAATATCCAGATGAAACCATAAAAAATGTCATCCAACATGATTTCTACGTCGATGACATGATAACCACGTGTGACAGTGAGCACACTTTAAGGCATATTCTTCAAGGTGTTATCGAAGCACTCAGATTAGGTTGTTTTAATTTAAGGAAACTTAAAACTAACTTACCTAGTATTTTTGACTCATCTTCTTTAAATGTTGATGAGAAGTTAACACTGAGCGAGTCTTCTAGTACCCTAGGTCTTGGTTGGGATCCATCAACAGATACATTACATTTCCCAATACAACTTCCACTGTCATTCAATAACAATCACCCAACTAAACGATCGATATTGTCTAATTTATTCAAAATTTTCGACCCATTGGGCTTACTCAGTCCATGTGTAATACAAACTAAAATTATTTTACAACAACTATGGTTGGAGAAATTAGGCTGGGATGATCCGATCCCCGAAAGGATCTCCATGGCCTGGACTGAATTTACCGATTCTTTGTCCGCTCTAGTTACTATAAAAATCCCAAGACACGTGCTTTGTGATGAGCCTACTTTTGTAGAACTTCATTGTTTCTGTGACGCTTCCCAAAGTGCGTATGGAGCGTGTATTTATGCACGATCAGTTAACTCTGCCAATGAGATAACTGTAAAATTATTGTGCGCCAAATCTAAGGTTGCACCAACCAAACCTACAACCATTCCGCGCTTGGAGCTCTGTGCTGCGCTTCTAGCAGCTAGATTAAGTACATCTGTTAGAGATTCCTTGCGATATAAGGTGAATAATGAGGTTTATTGGAGTGATTCTAGTATTGTGTTAGCATGGCTTCACTCAAGTTTTAAAAATCTTAAAACTTTTGTCGCGAATAGGGTTGCCGAAATTTGTGAACTAACGGATGTGCGTTCATGGCGTCACGTTCCGACATCAGTCAACCCAGCTGACTTAATATCAAGAGGTATCAGCCCAAATCATTTAAAGGACAATATATTGTGGTGGTCAGGGCCACCATATTTAATACAGGTTGAAGACACATGGCCTATTTTAAATAATAATGAAATTAATTTAAATAACTTACCTGAAACCAAACAGAATTCTACAATTGTCAATTTAGGAACACTAACAGAATCTGTAATAAACTTCCAACATTATCAAAGTTACGATGTTTTAAGACGACAATTTGCACATGCGTTAAGATATATTAAAATTAAAATCTTGTAATAAAACTATAACATTAGGTCCTTTAACAATAAATGAGTTACAGAATTCACTTCTTAAATTATGTCGTTTAGCACAGCAACAATCGTTTCCACACGAATATGAAACATTAGCCAAAGGCAATTCTTTAAGCTCAAAATCCAAATTTTTATCACTGTCTCCTTTTTTTAATCCACAAGACAAGTTAATTCGAGTAGGTGGTCGGATTGATTCCTCGGATTACGCCTTTGACAAGAAACATCCTATTTTACTAGATGCATCTCACCATTTTACTAAATTGATATTTAAATATGAACATATTCGTAATTTGCATGCTGGGCCACAGTTGTTACTAGGCATAATAAGAGATTATATTTGGCCAATCAATGGCAGACGCATAGCTCGGCAAACAGTTCGTTATTGTGTTAAATGTCGGAGATTTCAAGCAAAGCCATTAGAACCCATAATGGGTAATTTACCTTCCCAAAGAGTCACGCCAAGTTTCCCATTTACCTCGGTCGGTATAGACTTCGCCGGTCCATTTTTAATTTTAAATCGGAAAGGACGTGGCGCGAAATTAGTTAAAGGTTATCTTTGCCTTTTCGTTTGTTTAACCTACAAATGTCTGCACCTTGAGGCTGTGAGTGATTTGACAAAGGACGCATTCATTCATACTTTTAGACGGTTCGTGTCACGGCGTGGACGGCCAATGGAGGTATTTTGTGATAACGGCCGCAATTTTGTATCCGGGGCTAAGGAGCTTAATCATTTTTTTAAAATTAACGCGGATTCTCTTTCTGATTTTGCAAGTGGGGAAGGGATACATTTTATTTTTTCACCATCCTACGCCCCTCATTTTGGTGGAATTTGGGAGGCCGGTGTGAAGTCGGCAAAGTACCATATTAAACGTGTAATGGGCAATTCTCATCTTACCTTTGAGGAGTTGTCTACCCTTTTCGCACAAGTAGAATCTGTCCTTAACAGTCGTCCACTTTGCCCTCTATCTTCCTCGCCCGATGATCTTCTTTGCCTAACCCCTGGTCATTTCCTCATTGGTCGGGCCCTCACAGCTCTTCCGTCACCTGACTTAGAAGACCGCAACTCTAACAATTTACAACGCTACCAACGACTACAGCAAATACATCAACACTTCTGGCGTCGGTGGCAGCGTGAATATATCGCTGACCTACAGCAGCGTACCAAATGGAAAACCAACCAGTCAAGCCTGAACATCGATGATTTAGTTCTTCTCAAAGAAGACAACACACCGCCTCTGTGTTGGAGACTTGGAAGAGTACAAAAATTGTTTCCTGGATCAGATGGGGTCTCCAGAGTTGCCGACGTAAAGACTCAGCGTGGAGTGGTGCGACGTCCTTTGGTTCGTCTGTGTCCGTTGCCTACCCCAAATGAACTGAAGATTTGAAACAGAAGATTTCAACGGCGGGAGGATGTTGACGCGCCTACGCGTACCTGCATAGCAGCAAGTGTCGCGCGATCTTTATTAAGGCGTTTTAGTTTTTTTGCCTTTAACTTTTGTCAAGTACCTACACAAATCTGAATATTTTTATTGTAATAACGTTTCGTCATTCAGTGCAATAAAACTATGTAAAAAATCACTTCTGAATCGAAATACAAGTAGAAAAATACATCTGAGGGTTTCATTTATGTTCAATCGAGACAGGTGTAATGAACGCATCCGGTGAATTCTTCAAGGTATTAAATTGATAAGTGTGACATGGACCAAATATGAAGCGCTTTGTTGTGTACAAAATACATATTAAAATGAGTTATTCGAAATATGTACGGTAAGAAATACGACAGAGGCTCGTGGCTATGTAACAGCCGCACAGATCGATCGATTGAGATTAAGCTGCGCTTGCTGCAGTCTGTGGATGGGTAACCATCAGTTCATACCGAGAACCCTCCGTGCCTCGGAGAGCATGTGAAGCCGTCGGCCCCGGTTGTCAAATTAAGATCTATGACCGCCGTTACGCCGCGCGTTGTCTGACAACCAGTCATACCACAAGATATCGTATTACCCAGTATTAATTGGATTGTGGAGGTCAGAAAGGCAGTCGCTCCATGTAAAATACTGGTATTAAGCTCCATCCGGTCTGACTGGAAGCCGACCCCAATGCAATTGGGAAAAGGCTAGGAAGATTGTACTGTAAAAAATACTATACATGCACTGGCCTGCAAAACTAAGTACCACACGTTTAAAAATGAAATAACTTTTTAAGTTCACAAGATATACTTTCAAGATTTCGAGAGGCAACAATATGCATTAGAATGCATATTGTTGCCGTAATTTTTGCTTTAGCCAGATTTCTTTTTAAATTATTAGATTAAAGCCAGTCAGTTACATTAGTTAAAAACGTATGAATTTCCACATTAATGTTAGAACATTAATGTGGAAATTCATACGTTTTTAACTAATGTATTTAAAAAGAAATCTGTCTAAAGCAAAAATTATGAAATTTACACAAAGTTTTCAACCATTGACAACCTTAAACATATCATTCCAAGATATAAATATTGAAGAAATAGAAGAAATTTGGTTTTTGGGGCTACATATTGATAGAAGACTAAACTGGAAAAACCATAATTATAGATTATGTCTGTAAGCGTTTGAATCAACAGTCATATGCCCTATATAAATTAAGTAAAATTGCAGATAAATCTGCTGTTCTTAGTGCTTACCAATACCAATTCAACCAACAAAGACCTAGCTTTTAAGGCTCAAAAGCGGTGTATCCGATCAATTGTAAACATTGAATGAACCGACTCTTGCGTTCCACATTTTAAGAAGCTAAATATACTGCCACTTCCTTGTATGTTTATTTATGAATGCGCCATCTTCGCTAAATTAAGCATTCACCTATTTAAATTCAGTAATAGAGTTAGACGTAACGACAAAATGACATGTGAACCCCACAAAACTGCTCTATTCCACAAAAGTGTTTTTACCTTATTCCAGACATATATATTAAATTACCAAAGACAATTAGAGATTTAGATTTGAATAATTGTAAAAAGACATTATTTCGATCTTTAATAGACAAATGTTATTATAGTTTAAAAGATTATCATAATGATGTTATACAGGATTAATTCCTGAATCCTGACATAGTTATTGTTATTTGAATTTATAATTGATTGTGACTTTATATTTTTATGCCCCCTGTTTTATAGTATTACGTAAAAACTATTGTATGCCACCATGGCGGGTCATAGCTGTGTACTATTTCGAAAATATGTAACATCTTAATAATTACCTATGTACCACAATAAAGACTATTTGTATTTTAGATAAAAAGGACTCGAAAAAGAGTTTAATTTTGTATATAAAACTTTCATAGTCGAGAACCTTCTTTTAAGAAATGGCTCAAAATAGCATTAAAAACAAAAATAATTAAATTAAAAATGTACATAGTTTTGCAGGACAGTGTATATTAATCCATACTCCATATTATTTAATTGATTTAATTAAATAAATAACTTAGATTTGAACACGACAAGGTAGCTCTGTTGGTGGTAGAGTAATGACACGGAATGTCAAGTCTATTATTTTTTCAATGTTTCCTTGAAAAATAGTAATTAATAGAGGCATTAAATGGCTTCAACATGTATAAATTTTTTTTTTTTTTGTTTTTGTTATTATTTTAATTTTACTACTTAAAGTTGCCTATTTTATAAGTAAAACTAAATGGCACCAACGCGTTGGCCCTAAAATGACAGTTTAGGGCCAACGCAACTCAGTCGGCAGTGGACCGCACGCAGGAGAGAGCGAGTATTTGTTTGTCATAAATATGCCTAGTTGCGTGATAAATGGTTGCGAAAATTACGATACAATAATTGAAAAGGAACATGGGATATCGTACCATCGGTAAATAACCCTATATTTCTTCTGTTCCAATTAAATTATTAAATTAACACATTTTAAAGGTATAATTATTTTACTACCGAAGTCCGTAATAGCGGCCATTGTGTGGCTGGCAGCGCGCGCGAAGTAACGTTGAACGAACGTTATTTTTTATTTGTTTTATTTTTGTCTTAAGAACTCAGTGTAAGTTATTTTAGTAAGTACCTAATATGTTAATACTTAATTATTATAACAATATTGTTTACAATTTCAAATAAAGCTGATTGATATTAATTTGTTTTACATACGTTTTTGTGACATGTATTAATATCGCAATAAATTATGATTTAATGAACTAATATAATCACGACACCTCTCAAGCTAACATCCATCAACCCGTTTAGGCTACAGAGTGTGCCAAAGAAATATACATACATACACCCGAAAAACATATAACCCTCCTTCTAGCGCAGTCGGATAAAAACTCAGTTCAGTTCGTGACTGATGTGTGTATAAAAATATTGACCATTAATAAAATGTGATAAAATAAAAACATGTACGCACGTACAAAGTTTAGTCTTTGACCTATGAAACGCAGCACTCATGTAGTTCGTATGAGTTATGACAGATGGCGCTACTTTTGCTTGTATGATGAAGTTTTCTGTAAAATTTTTAGATGGGCGTATCCTTTCTTTTGAAATCATTGCTTACATGATACAAATTACATTAATATACACACTACAGAACACCTCACATATACTATTAAAACAAAATACTATACACACAAATACATAGTAAATACATTCGTTCATTACCAATTACACAAAGAACGGCCGAAACCAATTACACTATTTAAACATATAATTAATTTAACACAGTCATGCATTCTTCTCACAAAAATTCAAACATTCTGACAGTATCATCTTCCATTCATTCGCAAACATATCGAGATCTGTGTTTGAATTCAGGAGAGCGTTAATAGCGGCTAATGTCCGAGGAATAGGTGACTTAGAGTGTGCAACAGTACGGCAAGTTGGAACAGCCAGTAAGCGGTGTTTTCTGTTACGACAGTAATTGTCTGGGACAAATAGATTGCACATTTCATTATGCATATCGGGATCATCAATAATTCCCCTAAGAATTTTAAATATTACAATCATCTGATCGCGCGACCGCCTAACTTCAAGGGAATTTAAATTTAAGCAACCCAACAGGAATTTAGTGGGATACAAGAAAGGATAATACCCGTACAAGTGCTTGTAAAGGTATCTAAGGAATGCTTTTTGAACTTTTTCCAAAGCTAACGCGTACTGCTTCTCAAAGGGATTCCATACGCAAGCACTAGACTCAAGTTTGCTACGGACTAATGCCCCAAAAACAAGCTTGATAACGTGGGGGTTGTGGAAGTCTCGACAGTTCCTTAGAACAAAGCCAAGGCGCCTGAAGGACTCCTTAGCAGTGGATGCGATGTGGTCGTGAAAAGTAAGCTTACGGTCGAATATGACTCCCAGGTCTTTCATGGAATCAGTTCTTGTAATTGTATCTCCATTCAGTTTGTATAGAAAGTTGACTGGGTGCCGCATTCGACCGAAAGACATCACGTAGCATTTTGATTTATTAAATTCCATTTTATTTTCTAAGTTCCACTTATTTACTGAGTCAATGTCTGATTGCAGAGCCTGGCAATCGAGCTCTGATTTTATTTCATAAAATAGTTTTAAGTCATCAGCATATAAGAGGGATCTGGCATTCGCAACCACATCAGGGAGGTCATTAATCATCAAAATGAAAAGGAGAGGGCCGACTACCGAACCTTGATTCACGCCTGAGCGAGTGTGGTATGGGAGTGACTCGTACAAACCTAATCTGACGAACTGTTGTCGGTAAAAATATACCTACCAAACTATTTTCTTCCCGATATTACCTAATGTTCAAAAATTTTTTTTTATTACTGGCATGGCACATTATTTATAGCTAGTGTCAAGTATTCAAGTATTGTATATCTACTATTTTAAACATAACTCCAATCAAGAACTTATACGTCACAAAGTCGTTATTGTAACTTTAATATTATGTGTTTTTCTCTGATTTAAATTCGATCGCAATTAAAACTCTATTGAAACTGAGATGGATACTACTGAGAAACAGGTAAACTGTATGCTTCTAAGTGAGACGAAATTATGTTTACAAATAATTAATCATGTTAAAAACGACAAAAGATCGCTGTCCATTTTAACCTTAAATATTAGAAGTATTCACTGCAACTTCGACCTATTCTTAGCGTTTGTATCAGCACTGCAATTTCCAATAGACTTATTTGTTCTTACTGAGTGTTGGACGTGTGAGACTTATCCACCACCATATATCAGCAATACATGTTTTGGTCAAAAAATATCAGCAACAAAAATTGTTTATGTATAATATGTATAGTTGTTTAAGTGAGAGAGGAAATTGGGGCATTGTCATGAGAACTGATGTTCCTGCTTAGTTTTAAATATATCTTCCGAATATACTGTGGTATTTTGCTACCAACCGCCATGCTTCAAAAATGTCTCAAAATATCTGGACTCACTTGATCAAGTTCTCTGTAACATACATACAAAAAACATCGTGTTCACGGGAGATATTGATATAAATACTCTCGATGACACAAGTGTACCGGCACAGACCTACCTAGATTTAATGACAATGTATGGGCTGAAATAAGGGACAACTAAACCTATCAGGTTCAACAATTGTTTGGACCACTTCATGGTAAAATTAAATACTTTATTCAGAACAATAGTATTTGAACAACAGCTTACTGATTATTCTCCTATTTTACTCTATATCAATAATGCATCAGTTAAGAGAGCTAACTTCGCAGAAATAACAACCGCACTGCTTATAGACCATGGCACGATTTATACAACATAAGTGAAGCCAACATTGCTGCTGAAATAATAACAAACACACTGGTATTAATAATCGCTAAAAATACACACACCAATTTGACACCAAAAAGATACAAACCTTTAAAATCTTAAAAATCTCTTAAATGAAACAGACTACATGCCACAAAAAAACACCTATATATACTTAAACAAAAATACGTGAATTACAGAAATACTTGCAACAAACTTGTTAAAAGTCTTCAAAGATTGTACTACCGCGATAACTTAGCAACTAATATGAATATTAAGGAAACTTGGAAAACCATAAAGGAGGTGTGTAACCTTAGCACAAAAAAATAAACACCCTACGATATTTTATATACTAAAAATACACCAGTGAATTCCCTTAACAGAATTAATACATATTTTACCACGGTTGGGGGTACCTTAGCGAGTAGTTTGCTAGCTAACGCTAACTGCTAAGCTAAGCTAAACAAAACTGACAATGGCTAAAACGAAGAATACACCGCTAAACTCCATGTCCTTCCTTCCACGAAGAAGCCAAAATTGTGCTTTTCCTAATTCAATTACCAATGACCCATTTCACTATTGTCGACACTGTCTAAATTAGTAGAAAAGTTTATTAATAAACCAGTAGTATCTTTTTTGAAAAATCATAAACATATTAATGATAATCAGTTTGGTTTTAGGGAAGGAATGTCTACCGACGATGCCGTTCTCAAGCTGACGAACTCTTTGACAACGTATATGGATAAAGGAGACGGATGTGTTGGAATCTTTCTGGATCTCCGGAAAGCTTACGACACAGTTTCTACAAAAATCCTTTTAGTAAGGCTTGAGAATGGAACTTGGAATGGTTTAGAGACTATTTGTCAAAAAGAATTCAAAGTGTTAGGGTCGAAGATCATGAGAGTGACAGTGCCTCATGCACATTCGGAGTTCCACAGGGTAGCACAAAAGTGCTTCCCTGTGGATATATATTAGGAAAATTTTTCCTAATATATATTAACGATCTATTTAACATAGCCCTGTACACTGTGGAGCTCCTCATGTTTTCGGACGATACTGTTCTGGTGTTACACGCAAAAATTGGGATAAAGTGCGCCACGAGACTGAGAATGGTCTTGCTAAAATACCAGAATGGCTTGAAAATAGTCTCTTTGCACTCAACACTACCAAAATTAAGTTCGTTTGTTTCAGCAAGTCCCATATAATAAAACCAGGCCAATACTTCACACTCAAAATATATATGTTTCTATGAAATCGTACCAGCAATAGGAACAATTGCAGCTGCGGCTCGCTATCTCAAACGCTTACCATTTACCTCGGTATAATGATAGACATAAGGTTTGACTGGAGCACTCATATAATTACATTGGCAGCAAGGATTAGAAAACTAATATATATCTTTAATTAAGAGTCTGCGCAGTGTGACAGACTTCAAATTTCTAATTCAAACATACCGTGCCTTGTGTGAGTTTCTAATTAGATATTGCATCTGCGCCTGGGGAAGTGCATCGAAAAATCACCTTATTTTAGTTGAAAGGCCGCAACAAGCTATTTTAAAGGTTATAATGCATTTACCCTATAGACACCCAAAAGAAAACATAGCCAATCACTCCACTTGTCTATACTTTCATATCGATGACTTTCATAAAATTGACAATAGCACTACCTTACTTTTAACGAAGCGTAGATCTCAAGTCGTGCGCTCTATGCACAAAGACTACAAATATAATACTACATCAGTATCTTAGATGTAAACAACAAGACTGTGGAACGACAAATGTTTCTATGACAATGACAACAATAATTTCTATAAGTTCCGACGTAGTTGTACAAGACACGAAATAATGCGTAACTCTATATATAAGTGGAAGCGGAAATTGACTATTTACTCTGCTCAGTGAGCGCGTCTGTTCAACTAGACGTGCACCATGTTCGCTCCTACAAAAAAGTTTTTGCTAATAACCTTGTTTTGTTACAGGTGCTCGGCAGAAGTCAATGTACGCTATAAGCCAATATTTCACGTCGCTCCGGCACACGGATGGATGAACGATCCCAACGGTTTCTGTATATTTAAGAATGAATACCATCTGTTCTACCAATATAACCCTGCAAGCAGCCAGGAACCAGGAATAGCGCACTGGGCACACGCAGTTAGTTCGGATCTGTTCCAGTGGGATAACTTGCCTATCGCAATGTACCCCGACCAAGTGTATGACCAAGGTGGAGTGTTCTCGGGAAGTGCTGTAGTTGAAAACAATACAATATATGCACTGTTCACTGGAAATATAAATAAACCTGGACAAAATCCTGATCACGAGCAGCGCCAAGCTTTGGCTATAAGTACTGATGGAGTTCACTTCACAAAATATACGGGGAATCCTGTTATCGAAGCAGAAGAACATCAGCCAAATATCAGAGATCCGAAAGTGTGGAAGCACGGTAATACTTTTTACATGGTGTTGGGAAATTCTTTCAATAATGATTCTCTCGGAAGAGCATTACTATATTCATCGCAGAATTTGATAAATTGGAAACAGGTGTCTATTTTGGATGAATCTGATGGATCTTTGGGTTATATGTGGGAATGTCCAGATTTTTTCGAATTAGGGGGTAAATTTGTGCTTTTATTTTCTCCGCAAGGTATTCAACCCCAGGGTGATAAATACAGGAACCTATACCAAACTGGTTATATAGTGGGCACTTTCGATTACAAAACTCATTTGTTTACGGCAATCACCGAATTTAGAGAATTGGATCACGGACATGATTTTTACGCTACACAAACAATTATAGACAAATCCGGACATAGGGTTGTGATAGCTTGGTTTGATATGTGGGAGAATGTTTATCCAGAGCGCGACGATGGTTGGACTGGTCAGATGACAGTCGCAAGAACATTAACCCTTACACCAGACTATAGACTCCTTCAAAAACCTTGTAAGGAACTTTCTGCTGCCCGTGGCCACAAATTATACTCCGGGAAGGCACGTTCTGGTTTCTCAATTCAATTAGAAGATAAGGCTGGTGAAATAAAAATAAGAGCGGCAAAATTACAAGATTTTGAAATTATAATAGAATCTGGAAACGTAACTGTCTCAATTAGTTATGATTATAAAAGAGGTAAAGTGACCCTAGATCGTGGTGGTAAAGATGGTATACGCAGAACAAAGTGGAGGCCTGACGGCAAGCTTTTCTGGCATATTCTTATAGACTTGAGTTCTATTGAGTTATTCTGCGGAGATGGTGAAGTTACTTTCTCCAGTCGATACTTTCCTACTGGTGATGTGAATGTCAGACTAGGAGATAATACACACGCTGAAGAATTAACGGTATATTCAATGAAGTGTACTGTCTGCTGCACATAAGGAGTGGTAAATATAATTATGTAAATATTATGTACATCCTGGTTGAAAGTCACGGAACAAACTAATACGATATAAACGTTTTGTAAAAACTATTCCACTGGTTTTGATGATTTGTAATTCGTGTTTTCCGGATGTAATTATCTCTATTGTTATCTTTAGTGTTATTGTATCTAGTTTGCTTAGTGCTGAATTTCTTTTTTATTATTATTAATTTGCTTTTACAAGTATAAGTAAATTTAAAACTTCAATAAGTATGAATTTTATTTATATTTTAGATCGTTGAATAAACATAATCTGTAGCTGTGAATAAAAAAACTAGGCTACCTTCTTAAGATAATTATCAAGTCATTGTGTTGACTATTGTATTTTTTGCTGTTAGAAATCACGGGAACGTTTTTAATTCAATTTATGATTAATTTACTTCATTATGTAATTGTTACCAAAAAATTGAGGCTACTGTTGTATACCAAAACTATAATGAGAGTAATAATAATGATATATCACAAAAATATAGAATTTTTATTGATCTTCTTTACGTTAATACCTTCTTCTTTCATATGGTTAGATTAAGAGGCAACATTTAAACCCGAACGAAGGTAGAATTATTACTCACATGCATTCTTCGGGATTGCCCGACTTTCTTACAGTTAGAGTTTGACTCGCGACATCGCCGCGGACTCAGCTCATGATCACGATCTCTCGGAATCACGTGGGTCCCGGCCACCTGGTAACCATAGTCTATAGCGATCTGTGCTTAAATATCATAAAAAAAACTTTTTACAATCGATTCTGAACAAACTACTTCCAGGTTTAGTATATACTAAAACTAATGTTGTTTTAGGCCTGCCTCAATGATCTAGTGGCTGCAAGAGCGGCTGCTGAGCGTGAGGTCCTGGGTTTGATTCCTGGGTTGCGTAAAGTATAATTGGTTTTTTCTTTTAGGAAATTCTCAGCCTGGACTTAGGAAGTTGGCGGCGTGACATACGCCTACACTATTATATCTCCTGCGTACTTGGCTAAGCGCCGTGACCGAAAATTCGGTCGGGAGTAGGTATATTTAATAGGGCCATATATACATGGCTCAACATACGACTTAATAATTACATATTTTTAATGTGGGTAAGCAGTACTAGAAGAGTCACGGCTATATTTGTGAGACACATTCATATTAATTATTGTTCATGGGTTATTACTCACGTGCTCAGTCAAACTGCTGAGTTTGACTCACAACATCATCTCGGGCTCAACTCATGAATAAGGGCTATGTTCGAGATCGAAAATACTCGGGTAATCCCGAAGAATTTACGTGAATAATAACCGTTGAACATTAATTAAAATGTCTAATAGGTTGTTGCACGATTTGGCCCGGATAGTGGAGTGAGATAGTAGGATAACATCAGAACCTGGCGCATGGATAACATTTGTTATGAAATAGCTAGATAGAAGGAGACCGTATTGGTGGTGGTTACCACCAACAACAGCATTCCTAATGATGGTTTCCGTCAGAAAGACGGCCGATCATAAACCATTACTACTATTACTGCCAAAACTTTAGCAACATGCCAGTACAAGTAGAGAGTATGTATGGAAGAAGAATACAAGCTTTGCCGATCCCAAATAAATTGGGATAAGGGATGATGATCATAATGATTTGTTGCACAAAAAATGTATTCACATTTTCAGACCAAATAGCCAAGTAAAACAAAAATAAATAAAGATACATCGACTTTCATTGTCTTGATGTCACGTGTTTCATTGCAATGTTTGTAACTAACAATTATATAAAGATTAAGCTAACAATCACCTTCCCAAGGTCATCGGTTCGCCATATTTTAATAACTGCAAAAACGTGCTCTACGTGTGATGACGTCATCGGAGTAACTGCAAGATTGCGTGCGTCTTAAGGAAGGAAAATGAAGAAAATTAATGGAAGAAATTTCATCAAGATATTGTGCAGTACATAATTAGAGTTGGAACATACAAGAGATTCAATGGATAACGATGTTTACTTCTGAGAATTAATCATAATAAATTTATTATTTTATTTTTATCTAACTGTACCCGTAGCCTTGCTCACGTCAAAGTAATCTTGACGCCAAACTAAGATTTCAATTAATCATACATACAAACTCAAACCTGATTCCCATTGAGGTAGGCAGAAACTATAGATTTTATCTTACATTCATGAAGAATGCATGCTCGATGGCTTAGTATATTAGCCTGCCTTTTTTGAAAAGGTCCGGTAAGTTGGTTGATGTCAGACCCTCCACCCCTTCCTTTTTTGGTAATAATTGTTGCAATATTCTATTATTGTCTATCCTCTTTGATGCCACCCTTATACAGACAGCCGTGACTTTTCAGATACTTGACAGCTGCCCTAGAAACCCAAACTCATACAGATAAATCTTCGAAAAGCATTAATGCATATATAGAGAACTTAGTTTTAGTGGAAAAAGTATACGGTCGTGAGCAGGATTAGAACCTGCGGCTCCCGGATAAATGCTCCAGGCGCTCTGACCGCTATGCCATCTCGACCTCTGCTCACTACTGCGAATTCTTATTCCACATTTTTATCTATTCAGTCACTATATAGGTGACCGAACGGACATGACTCACGTTGCAGGTAATACAATGTCGTACATATTTTATGCGAATTCGCGGTTTACTACCGCAGAGGTCAGCTGAAAGCTAGATGCAACATAGATGATCTTACGTTATTTTCTGTTTCCCAATAGTATTAACGAAATTTGATAAGCCGCCATTACCGAGTTGAATGTTCCCGAATGACTGTACCGGCGGCCTATCTCTATGGAGTGCACTCCCTCTTTCTTCACTCACGTATTCCGGTGGGACGACAATCCGACACGTCCGGAGTGAGATCAGGCGCAGAACTGACGGCATGACAATATGTGTTGGGCAAAATGATAATGTCACATACATAGGTACAAACATAAATTCACGTCTTTGGCCTAGGCTTCAGATAGGCAGGCACTATAGGACGCCACCTGCTAAGATCCTTACATACTCTTTTTGCTTCTATCACGTTCATACGTCTGTTCACACAAGCGTGCTGGTTGTGAGCACTACTTTTTTTACCTTTTAGTGAGTTTCGGTGGGTCAGTTTATATCCATTTAGGGATCTCAGAATTTCCACTTACACCTGCTTCGTCTTTTCAACATGACTCCAAGCATACTATTTTCAGTTTCTGTCACTGTATCTTCATTTAAAAATTAAAATATTAATAGTCATTAATCTTGTGCAGTGTAAAGAGAATCTTAGAAAAACTGACTTATTAGTCTAGTGGTTGCAAGTAAGTATAAGCGTCGGTAAGTCTTGGGTTTGATCATCAGGGCGAAAAAAGTGTTGTTGAGTTCCATAATGGAGTTTTTAGTAGAGCTTGGATCTGGCTTGTTGTTTATTTTTCCAACATTTAATACCCGATCTATAAAACGAATGCCCAAGATGCAGGTACTGATAGTCTGTTCCAATCTCCGCTTAGTAAACATTCGTTGAGGTTAAGCAATGTTTTACACGGTATTTTATTGGATAGGGTAATGGTGACGCTAACTGCATTATTTTCATTAAACCCTTTCGTGTATGATGGCTGGGATGGCCCATTAATTTTTCAGTCCCATTTGTTGACAATAGACAACGATCGACTTCAACTGTTGAAGCTTCTTGAACATCGTAAAAGAGAAATTTTTGATGCCAAGTATAGAACGCCATGGCTCTTGTAGGACTTTTATTTTTGGAGAAGCTTCAGTTCAAAAAAAAATTTTGTACCATAATTTAACAATTATGGGGTGAGCACAACGTTCTTAGTTTTAAAACTTTAAATTTTAATCGAATTCATAAAGGATGATAAAATAAATAATTCAAAATATCATCGTGAATGTACTCTCCAACCACCTCAATAGCTGGAAAACCTCTGACAAAATCGTCAGTAACGCTTATTTGATATTTCGCTATTACCTACTTATGGATTAGGCAATTAAATTAATCCTAAGGCCAGGCTGAGGGAATGTGTAGTTTTGTTACTAAAAAGGTATTGGGGGCTGAGTTGTCCGTGTCCGTAGGAGTGCACCCTTAAAATGGAATCCCTACACGTAGCCCCTGGGTGGTGCAACTCTGGTCGGAGGCTTCGACCACGGCTGTTTACCATCCACCGGACGAAGCCGTTGTGGGAGTGGGCAGTTGCATCAACTCCTCAACTATCGTCCTCCCAAAATCTATCTACTCTACTTAAGAGGGAATAGATTTATTCTGGACTAGCTGTACCCGTGGCTTTGCTCACGTCAAAGTAATCTTGACGGCAAAGTATGATTTCAATTAATCATACGTACAAATTTACATCTGATTCCCTTTGAGATCCCGAAAACTAAAAAAATTATCGTACATACATGAAGAATTAATGCTCGGCGGTTCACTTTGCTAAATTGTCGTTTTTTGAGAAGGTCCAGTATGTTCGTTGATGTCAGACCCTCCACCCCTTCCATTTTTGGTATTAATTGTTGCATTATTCTATTTTTGCCTATCCTCTTTGATGCCACCCTTATACAGACAGCCGTGACTTTTCAGATACTTGACAGCAGTGGCGTGCCTAGGGTTTCAAAATAAGGCAAGCCCAATAAAATTTTAACCGATTTCAAAAAAAGAAATTTCACTTTTGGACTGAGTATGTAGGTACCTACGTATGTATCATCGCAATTTTCTCATACCCTACTGGTTAGGTACAATAAATTAAAAGTGAATTCATCCGTCTTCTTCTCGGCCCCGGTTTGTCACTTTCCTGATGCTGCATATGCTTTTCTAAAACGACATCGTATTTTGAAATTAACGAGACCAGTTCGAAAAATTGCCTTTATTTAATGAAGTTTTGGACTCATCATGTCGTCTTAAAGGAAGTTCCTGTTGTGCTAAATGACAAACAATATCGACTAATCATTATAACCAGAAGTATTCGGAATCTTCATTCAAAAAAAAAATGCAGCACCAGCAATACAACTTATTAGTGTGCGAACAGCCAACAATCAAACTAGTTATATACACTGATCTATTAAATTTTCGTTTATGCGATTTACTAGTCTGAGAAATACACAGATTAGGCGTCGGTTTTAATGAAGAAATTAACTGTTTTTTCTGCGCAAAGTTTAAAGATTTTACCTTATCTTCGCCAATCAAAACTTGAACGCATTTTAAATCCTCACAAGGTACAATTACCTCAATTGTAAGTCACCAAAACAATTGTATCACTGAGAAAATCTAAGAAAACACACAAAAAACTTTAACAACAAAACTTTTCCCACTCAAGCAAATGAAACTGAAGTGAGTTGCACTCGGGTGTCAGGAACTATTTACGCAGAGTTGCAGTGTTGTCATTTAGGCAAAAAAAGTCGCCAGGTATATGAAAAATCTAGCTAAATGTCGCAATAGGGTATTTTACACTGATGGAAATAAAATATGAAACTTAGCTATAATGATAGAATGTATTTTATTTGACTCTTTGGTATTTTTGAAAATAATATTAATAACTCGTAAATACATTTAATTCGATAAACAAATTCATAATTTTTAATCTATGTGTCACGTGACTCGAAACTATTAATTATTTTAAAAAGTCGCTAGGTTTTATTGTTGCTAAATCTTAAAAAAAGTCTCCAAACTCGTTAAAAATCTCCAAGATCTCACAACGTCGCTAAAACGGCAACACTGCAGAGTTGGCAGGTGTGCATACGCGTGCAACTTCATAGGCATGCACGGCTTAAATCTTCCATACTGATCGATTTGTAGACGCACAAGGTATATACTCGTTATACGGCACATCGCTATAAGTGCGAAAGAGACAGAGATAGTATTTGAAAGCCCCGTAAAAGCCCGTACGTGTAAGCGAGATAGCTATATGTAGATGCTGCAACTGCGAAACTCGAACAATCGCGATGTGTAGTAGTGTGGCATAGGTAGATACTTTGTGTTATTTTGATAAGAATTAAGCGCGCGAACTTTTAAATTGTTCGGGTTTGATATTGATTCTCTATCGAGCATTTTAGTAAGGCAAGCCGGGCTTTTGGGCTTATATGAAGGTACCGCCACTGCTTGACAGCTGCCCTAGAAACCCAAACTCATACAGATAAATCTTCGAAAAGCATTAATGCATGCATAGCTAACTCTTAAGTTATAAATTTTAGTGGAAAAAATAATACGCTCGTGAGCAGGATTCGAACCTGCGCCTCCCGGATAAATGCTCCAGGCGCTCTAAACACTATGTTATGACCTCTGCTCACTACCACGAATTCTTCTTCCATATTTTGACACGTCTTATGGCGACGTTATTGACGTTATGTGCCCGGTAGATGGCAAAAGGCTCACCACCTATTACATGGGATTTAATAAGAGGTTCGGTGAAATGTGGGTGCACAACTGCGTACACCTCTGCCTATCCCTTCGGGGAATACAGGCGTGATGCTATGTCATATTATAACGAACTCACTCATTTCTGGCTGATGGTTGGCCTTGTCTCCAGCAGCCCGTGAGTTAAAGAATATAAGTACAATGGGTGTAATGAACGCATCCGGTGAATTCTTCAAGGTATTAAATTGATAAGTGTGACATGGACCAAATATGAAGCGCTTTGTTGTGTACAAAATACATATTAAAATGAGTTATTCGAAATATGTACGGTAAGAAATACGACAGAGGCTCGTGGCTATGTAACAGCCGCACAGATCGATCGATTGAGATTAAGCTGCGCTTGCTGCAGTCTGTGGATGGGTAACCATCAGTTCATACCGAGAACCCTCCGTGCCTCGGAGAGCATGTGAAGCCGTCGGCCCCGGTTGTCAAATTAAGATCTATGACCGCCGTTACGCCGCGCGTTGTCTGACAACCAGTCATACCACAAGATATCGTATTACCCAGTATTAATTGGATTGTGGAGGTCAGAAAGGCAGTCGCTCCATGTAAAATACTGGTATTAAGCTCCATCCGGTCTGACTGGAAGCCGACCCCAATGCAATTGGGAAAAGGCTAGGAAGATTGTACTGTAAAAAATACTATACATGCACTGGCCTGCAAAACTAAGTATCACACTTTTAAAATTGAAATAACTTTTTAAATTCACAAGATATACTTTCAAGATTTCGAGAGGCAACAATATGCATTCTAACATTAATGTGGAAATTGATACGTTTTTAACTAATGTAACTGACTGGCTTTCATCTAATAATTTAAAAAGAAATCTGGCTAAAGCAAAAATTATGAAATTTACACAAAGTTTTAAACCATTGACAACCTTTAAACATATCATTCCAAGATATAAATATTGAAGAAATAGAAGAAATTTGGTTTTTGGGGCTACATATTGATAGAAGACTAAACTGGAAAAACCATAATTATAGATTATGTCTGTAAGCGTTTGAATCAACAGTCATATGCCCTATATAAATTAAGTAAAATTGCAGATAAATCTGCTGTTCTTAGTGCTTACCATGGCCATGTATCTTCTATTTTGAGGTACGGTCTGATTTTCTGGGATAATTCAACCAACAAAGACCTAGTTTTTAAGGCTCAAAAGCGGTGTATCAGATCAATTGTAAACATTGAATGAACCGACTCTTGCGTTCCACATTTTAAGAAGCTAAATATACTGCCACTTCCTTGTATGTTTATTTATGAATGCGCCATCTTCGCTAAATTAAGCATTCACCTATTTAAATTCAGTAATAGAGTTAGACGTAACGACAAAATGACACGTGAACCCCACAAAACTGCTCTATTCCACAAAAGTGTTTTTACCTTATTCCAGACATATATATTAAATTACCAAAGACAATTAGAGATTTAGATTTGAATAATTGTAAAAAGACATTATTTCGATCTTTAATAGACAAATGTTATTATAGTTTAAAAGATTATCATAATGATGTTATACAGGATTAATTCCTGAATCCTGACATAGTTATTGTTATTTGAATTTATAATTGATTGTGACTTTATATTTTTATGCCCACTGTTTTATAGTATTACGTAAAAACTATTGTATGCCACCATGGCGGGTCATAGCTGTGTACTATTTCGAAAATATGTAACATCTTAATAATTACCTATGTACCACAATAAAGACTATTTGTATTTTAGATAAAAAGGACTCGAAAAAGAGTTTAATTTTGTATATAAAACTTTCATAGTCGAGAACCTTCTTTTAAGAAATGGCTCAAAATAGCATTAAAAACAAAAATAATTAAATTAAAAATGTACATAGTTTTGCAGGACAGTGTATATTAATCCATACTTCATATTATTAAATTGATTTAATTAAATATATAACTTAGATTTGAACACGACAAGGTAGCTCTGTTGGTGGTAGAGTAATGACACGGAATGTCAAGTCTATTATTTTTTCAATGTTTCCTTGAAAAATAGTAATTAATAGAGGCATTAAATGGCTTCAACATGTATAAAAAAATTTTTTTTTTGCTTTTGTTATTATTTTAATTTTACTACTTAAAGTTGCCTATTTTATAAGTAAAACTAAATGGCACCAACGCGTTGGCCCTAAAATGACAGTTTAGGGCCAACGCAACTCAGTCGGTAGTGGACCGCACGCAGGAGAGAGCGAGTATTTGTTTGTCATAAATATGCCTAGTTGCGTGATAAACGGTTGCGAAAATTACGATACAATAATTGAAAAGGAACATGGGATATCGTACCATCGGTAAATAACCCTATATTTCTTCTGTTCCAATTAAATTATTAAATTAACACATTTTAAAGGTATAATTATTTTACTACCGAAGTCCGTAATAGCGGCCATTGTGTGGCTGGCAGCGCGCGCGAAGTAACGTTGAACGAACGTTATTTTTTATTTGTTTTATTTTTGTCTTAAGAACTCAGTGTAAGTTATTTTAGTAAGTACCTAATATGTTAATACTTAATTATTATAACAATATTGTTTACAATTTCAAATAAAGCTGATTGATATTAATTTGTTTTACATACGTTTTTGTGACATGTATTAATATCGCAATAAATTATGGTTTAATGAACTAATATAATCTAACGACACCTCTCAAGCTAACATCCATCAACCCGTTTAGGCTACAGAGTGTGCCAAAGAAATATACATACATACACCCGAAAAACATATAACCCTCCTTCTAGCGCAGTCGGATAAAAACTCAGTTCAGTTCGTGACTGATGTGTGTTAAAAATATTGACCAATAATAAAATGTGATAATTAAAAACATGTACGCACGTACAAGGTTTAGTCTTTGACCTATGGAACGCAGCACTCATGTAGTTCGTATGAGTTATGACAGATGGCGCTACTTTTGCTTGTATGAAGAAGTTTTCTGTAAAATGTTTAGATGGGCGTATCCTTTCTTTTGAAATCATTGCTTACATGATACAAATTACATCAATATACACACTACGGAACACCTCACATATACTATTAAAACAAAATACTATACACACAAATACATAGTACATTCGTTCATTACCAATTACACAAATGCAAAATATACCTACCAAACTATTTTCTTCCATATATTACATAATGTTCAAAAAAATTTTTTTATTACTGGCATAGCACATTACTTATAGCTAGTGTCAACTATTCAAGTATTGTATATCTACTATTTTAAACATAACTGCAATCAAGAACTTATACGTCACAAAGTCGTTATTGTAACTTTAATATTATGTGTTTTTCTCTGATTTAAATTCGATCGCAATAAAAACTCTATTGAAACTGAGATAGATACTACTGAGAAACAGGTAAACTGTATGCTTCTAAGTGAGACGAAATTATGTTTACAAATAATTAATCATGTTAAAAACGACAAAAGATCGCTGTCCATTTTAACCTTAAATATTAGAAGTATTCACTGCAACTTCGACCTATTCTTAGCGTTTGTATCAGCACTGCAATTTCCAATAGACTTATTTGTTCTTACTGAGTGTTGGACGTGTGAGACTTATCCACCACCATATATCAGCAATACGACATGTTTTGGTCAAAAAATATCAGCAACAAAAATTGTTTATGTATAATATGTATAGTTGTTTAAGTGAGAGAGGAAATTGGGGCATTGTCATGAGAACTGATGTTCCTGCTTAGTTTTAAATATATCTTCCGAATATACTGTGGTATTTTGCTACCAACCGCCATGCTTCAAAAATGTCTCAAAATATCTGGACTCACTTGATCAAGTTCTCTGTAACATACATACAAAAAACATCGTGTTCACGGGAGATATTGATATAAATACTCTCGATGACACAAGTGTACCGGCACAGACCTACCTAGATTTAATGACAATGTATGGGCTGAAATAAGGGACAACTAAACCTATCAGGTTCAACAATTGTTTGGACCACTTCATGGTAAAATTAAATACTTTATTCAGAACAATAGTATTTGAACAACAGCTTACTGATTATTCTCCTATTTTACTCTATATCAATAATGCATCAGTTAAGAGAGCTAACTTCGCAGAAATAACAACCGCACTGCTTATAGACCATGGCACGATTTATACAACATAAGTGAAGCCAACATTGCTGCTGAAATAATAACAAACACACTGGTATTAATAATCGCTAAAAATACACACACCAATTTGACACCAAAAAGATACAAACCTTTAAAATCTTAAAAATCTCTTAAATGAAACAGACTACATGCCACAAAAAAACACCTATTGATAATATACTTAAACAAAAATACGTGAATTACAGAAATACTTGCAACAAACTTGTTAAAAGTCTTCAAAGATTGTACTACCGCGATAACTTAGCAACTAATATGAATATTAAGGAAACTTGGAAAACCATAAAGGAGGTGTGTAACCTTAGCACAAAAAAATAAACACCCTACGATATTTTATATACTAAAAATACACCAGTGAATTCCCTTAACAGAATTAATACATATTTTACCACGGTTGGGGGTACCTTAGCGAGTAGTTTGCTAGCTAACGCTAACTGCTAAGCTAAGCTAAACAAAACTGACAATGGCTAAAACGAAGAATACACCGCTAAATTCCATGTCCTTCCTTCCACGAAGAAGCCAAAATTGTGCTTTTCCTAATTCAATTACCAATGACCCATTTCACTATTGTCGACACACTGTCTAAATTAGTAGAAAAGTTTATTAATAAACCAGTAGTATCTTTTTTGAAAAATCATAAACATATTAATGATAATCAGTTTGGTTTTAGGGAAGGAATGTCTACCGACGATGCCGTTCTCAAGCTGACGAACTCTTTGACAACGTATATGGATAAAGGAGACGGATGTGTTGGAATCTTTCTGGATCTCCGGAAAGCTTACGACACAGTTTCTACAAAAATCCTTTTAGTAAGGCTTGAGAATGGAACTTGGAATGGTTTAGAGACTATTTGTCAAAAAGAATTCAAAGTGTTAGGGTCGAAGATCATGAGAGTGACAGTGCCTCATGCACATTCGGAGTTCCACAGGGTAGCACAAAAGTGCTTCCCTGTGGATATATATTAGGAAATTTTTTCCTAATATATATTAACGATCTATTTAACATAGCCCTGTACACTGTGGAGCTCCTCATGTTTTCGGACGATACTGTTCTGGTGTTACACGCAAAAATTGGGATAAAGTGCGCCACGAGACTGAGAATGGTCTTGCTAAAATACCAGAATGGCTTGAAAATAGTCTCTTTGCACTCAACACTACCAAAATTAAGTTCGTTTGTTTCAGCAAGTCCCATATAATAAAACCAGGCCAATACTTCACACTCAAAATATATATGTTTCTATGAAATCGTACCAGCAATAGGAACAATTGCAGCTGCGGCTCGCTATCTCAAACGCTTACCATTTACCTCGGTATAATGATAGACATAAGGTTTGACTGGAGCACTCATATAATTACATTGGCAGCAAGGATTAGAAAACTAATATATATCTTTAATTAAGAGTCTGCGCAGTGTGACAGACTTCAAATTTCTAATTCAAACATACCGTGCCTTGTGTGAGTTTCTAATTAGATATTGCATCTGCGCCTGGGGAAGTGCATCGAAAAATCACCTTATTTTAGTTGAAAGGCCGCAACAAGCTATTTTAAAGGTTATAATGCATTTACCCTATAGACACCCAAAAGAAAACATAGCCAATCACTCCACTTGTCTATACTTTCATATCGATGACTTTCATAAAATTGACAATAGCACTACCTTACTTTTAACGAAGCGTAGATCTCAAGTCGTGCGCTCTATGCACAAAGACTACAAATATAATACTACATCAGTATCTTAGATGTAAACAACAAGACTGTGGAACGACAAATGTTTCTATGACAATGACAACAATAATTTCTATAAGTTCCGACGTAGTTGTACAAGACACGAAATAATGCGTAACTCTATATATAAGTGGAAGCGGAAATTGACTATTTACTCTGCTCAGTGAGCGCGTCTGTTCAACTAGACGTGCACCATGTTCGCTCCTACAAAAAAGTTTTTGCTAATAACCTTGTTTTGTTACAGGTGCTCGGCAGAAGTCAATGTACGCTATAAGCCAATATTTCACGTCGCTCCGGCACACGGATGGATGAACGATCCCAACGGTTTCTGTATATTTAAGAATGAATACCATCTGTTCTACCAATATAACCCTGCAAGCAGCCAGGAACCAGGAATAGCGCACTGGGCACACGCAGTTAGTTCGGATCTGTTCCAGTGGGATAACTTGCCTATCGCAATGTACCCCGACCAAGTGTATGACCAAGGTGGAGTGTTCTCGGGAAGTGCTGTAGTTGAAAACAATACAATATATGCACTGTTCACTGGAAATATAAATAAACCTGGACAAAATCCTGATCACGAGCAGCGCCAAGCTTTGGCTATAAGTACTGATGGAGTTCACTTCACAAAATATACGGGGAATCCTGTTATCGAAGCAGAGGAACATCAGCCAAATATCAGAGATCCGAAAGTGTGGAAGCACGGTAATACTTTTTACATGGTGTTGGGAAATTCTTTCAATAATGATTCTCTCGGAAGAGCATTACTATATTCATCGCAGAATTTGATAAATTGGAAACAGGTGTCTATTTTGGATGAATCTGATGGATCTTTGGGTTATATGTGGGAATGTCCAGATTTTTTCGAATTAGGGGGTAAATTTGTGCTTTTATTTTCTCCGCAAGGTATTCAACCCCAGGGTGATAAATACAGGAACCTATACCAAACTGGTTATATAGTGGGCACTTTCGATTACAAAACTCATTTGTTTACGGCAATCACCGAATTTAGAGAATTGGATCACGGACATGATTTTTACGCTACACAAACAATTATAGACAAATCCGGACATAGGGTTGTGATAGCTTGGTTTGATATGTGGGAGAATGTTTATCCAGAGCGCGACGATGGTTGGACTGGTCAGATGACAGTCGCAAGAACATTAACCCTTACACCAGACTATAGACTCCTTCAAAAACCTTGTAAGGAACTTTCTGCTGCCCGTGGCCACAAATTATACTCCGGGAAGGCACGTTCTGGTTTCTCAATTCAATTAGAAGATAAGGCTGGTGAAATAAAAATAAGAGCGGCAAAATTACAAGATTTTGAAATTAAAATAGAATCTGAAAACGTAACTGTCTCAATTAGTTATGATTATAAAAGAGGTAAAGTGACCCTAGATCGTGGTGGTAAAGATGGTATACGCAGAACAAAATGGAGGCCTGACGGCAAGCTTTTCTGGCATATTCTTATAGACTCGAGTTCTATTGAGTTATTCTGCGGTGACGGTGAAGTTACTTTCTCCAGTCGATACTTTCCTACTGGTGATGTGAATGTCAGATTAGGAGATAATACACACGCTGAAGAATTAACGGTATATTCAATGAAGTGTACTGTCTGCTACACATAAGGAGTGGTAAATATAATTATATAACTATTATGTACATCCATGTTGAAAGTTACAGAAGAAACTAATACGATATAAACGTTTTGTAAAAACTATTCCATATGATTTTGATGATTTGTAATTCGTGTTTTCCGGGCGTTATTATCTCTTTGCTTAGTGCTATATTTGTTTCTTATTATTATTAATTATGATTTTACGAGTTTATGTAAATTTAAAACATCAATGAGTATGAATTTTATTTATATTTAGATCGTTGAATAAACAAAATAAGTGACTGTGAATAAAAAATTTAGGCTACCTTCTCAAGATAATTATTAAGTTATTGTGTTGACTATTGTATTTTTGCTGTTAGAAATCACGGGAACGTTTTTAATTCAAATTTATGATCAATGTACTTCATTACGTAATTGTTACCAAAAAATTGAGGCTTTTGTTGTATACCAAAACTATAATGAGAGTAATAATAATGATTTATCCCCAAAATATAGAATTTTCATTGATCTTCTTTACGTTAATACCTTCTTCTTTAATTTAGTTAGACTATGAGACAGCATTTAAACCCGAAGGAAAGTAGATTAAATATATTTTGGCATGATTTTGCTAATAATCAGTTTATTTAACTACAACTATAATTTGTATGACTATATTGAAACTGCTAATGGATTATCACATAGGTGTGAAAAAGTAAAATTCAAGTTAAACTTATCTATATTTTTACTGGACTATTTTAAGCTGCATCAATTTAGGTTTAGTTGCAGCAATGGTTGATCTTCAGCAATTGTCAAATGATATCGATGAGTTTGCCGTTTCAGAGTCTTACGAGTGTGAAGTGGATAACTGCATGAAAATATATCCAGCACAATCGTCCCTGTCAGTTATTACACAAAATGTTCGTAGCCTCAACCGTAATTTTTTGGGTTTTCAAGTTTTGGTGACAAGATTGGGGATTGATTGTGACATATTGATTCTTACTGAATGCTGGCTAACATGTGTATCTTCAGTTCCCACAATTAGTGGTTACTGTTCATTTGGGATTACCCGTAATTCCATTCAGAATGATGGTGTTGTCGTGTATATAAAGAATGAACTTAGCTTTCATGTTGAAGAACCTAATATACAAAATTGCAATTGCCTACTCATTAGGATAGGAAATTATGATACGGCGATATTAGCTATGTACAGGTCTCCCTCATATGGTAGCATTGACCCCTTCTTAACTTCACTTGACAATTGTTTAGCGAATCTTTATTTTTTTTTTTAATGTATCGTTAATGGGAGGTCTTAACATAGATATATTCTTATCCAAGAAAATATAATTAGTTAAATAATATAGATTTTAACCCAATATACGAAACTCACGATTGTAATTTTGCAATGAACTATGTAATCGGTGAATTAAAAACCACCTTAAGTAATAATTCTAAAACCCTTATACTTCCACGTCGCAAAAGGATATTGAAACCTTGGATAACACAAGGCTTGTTGCGCTGTATGCGAAATAGGGACAAATTACACAAAAAGTCGTGACAGGGAGGAAAGGTGGTGACAGGGACCGTATCGAAAATTATAGACG
This sequence comes from Xylocampa areola, assembly GCA_935421205.1. Taxonomy (NCBI): domain Eukaryota; kingdom Metazoa; phylum Arthropoda; class Insecta; order Lepidoptera; family Noctuidae; genus Xylocampa; species Xylocampa areola. The sequence goes on from OW285204.1 coordinate 18,867,655, forward strand.
ATTTCATTAACAGAACAATGTGTAGTGTCTGATAACGATAATAATTACTTAGGATAATTTACATCTTTAGACGTATTCATGATATTTTTAATTGTATCCCTCAACTTTTTACTATTTTTACCGGCTTTTTGAATAAGATTTCTTTCATAGGTACGTTTGACTTTTTTAAGAATAGAACTGCAAAAATTTCTCTAACGAATATAGGTGGTTTTTAGTATTAAGTTATCTGGGCATGATTTCGACTTTTTTTGAGACAACATTTAAACCCGAATGAAATTAGATTAAACATATTTTGGCATGATTTTGCTAATAATCTGTAATTTGCTAGTTATCAGACACAATAGAATTATTATTGTTATCAAACACAATTTGGACTTTCGCGAGTATACAGAATAAATAACTCCCCTTAGTGGTCAACCGCCGTCCGACTTAATAATTACATATGTTCAATGTGGGTAAGCAGTACTCTCCTACCTAAGCTTTCGGAAATATAAACATTGGTATAAATATATAAACAACGGTGCTATATTTGTGAGACATATTACACATTCACGAAACCCCGTCCGTAAAACCAGTATAGAACAATAAAATTATTAAATAAGTGATTGATAAAATTATTTGCCAATCAGTCGTAATAATTGGTGGAAATCACGAACATATAAATTAAAGTCTAAATCATTAACTGCCAAACACCCTTTGACCTCACCATAAGGGCGTTGACATCATTTCATAGGCGGTCACATTTGTGTTGAGTCTGTTTAATGCACTACGACAAACTCCACTGCAAACTGCTTTGTTGGTCTAGTGGTCCAAAGCGCTACTGCTGAACATGAGGTCTCGGGTTTGATTCCCAGGTCGGGCAAAGTATTATTGAGTTTTTCTGTAGTAGCCCGAGGTTTGGGATTGTGCCCGGTAGATGGCAAAAGGCTCATCACATTATATATGGGATTTAATAAGAGCTTTGGTGAAATGTCGGTGTACAACTGCCTTCTCTCCAGCAGCCTGTGGGTTCCCTTCCCCTAAAATATAAGGTGAGTATTTGTGGACTATTTATTTGGCTGAAAAAAGTATATTTTAGAATTAAAATATACTTTTGACCCCTCCGTGCCATGGAGAGCACGTTAAGCCGTCGGTCCCAGTTGTCAAATTATGATCTATGACAGCCGTTACATGTATACCACGAGATATCGTGTTACCCAATAACTGGGTTGTGGAGTTCAGATAGGCAGTCGTTCCATGTAATATAATGGTATTAAGCTGCATCCAGTTTGACTGGAAGCCGACCCCAATGTAATTGGGAAAAGGTTAGGCAGATATATATATAAAGATCAAAAGATATTATTTGATAACGATGCAGATATAAACTATTAGATCGCAGATCGTGTACTAACACGTAGGTACAATAGATTATATAAAATTATAATAATAGTTACAAGTCTTGGTACAACCATACTTTAGGGAACAGAATGACCCAACACATACGCCACCACTGAAAGACATTTATCTGAGTATGACATCTCAAGCTATCAGTCAAGTTAATAGAATAATGTTAATGGCTGCACGGTGCTCATATTTACAATTTACAATAAAGAAGTTATTCTTCCACATTTTCAATTAAATCGTGAAGCCTTTTTAGGTTATCACGAACGTGTCACTGTTAATAAACTCTTATTTTCTATGTCATGTGTTTTAGCTGGACATGTTCAAGGCTAGAGTGAATAGATTTCTTCTGGATCTATGTGCTCCATCCTCGGGCACACCGTTAGGTACTTACTATCAGGCGAGTTAGTGGCCAAACGAAGATCCATTTTTGATAAAAAGTAAAGACTTATTAGGCCCACATTAAAGAAAGAAAGAAAGAAAGTATTTATTTTACCTCGTAAGCAGGTTAGGCATACAGAAAATACACAAATCATAAAACTAAAATTGAGAATACTAAGGACCTGCACGAGACCAAAAAAGGCCCCATTAAGAAGCTCCACTGCATTTTAAATGGCACCTATTCAGAATATGAAAGTCATATTTTCAGAATTGCAAGTCATCTAATATATAAAAATCTCGTGTCACAGGGTTTGTTATCCCCATGATAAATGCGCGCAGTAAACTGTCTCTTACCCTTAAAATCAAACTCTATGTTATGTGCATTGGACCCATTATGACTTATGCTAGCGTCGTGTTCGCACACGTTAAGTACTACAACATCGATAGAATGCAAACCCTGCAAAATCGATTCCTTCGCAAAGCGACAGGCGCCCCATGGTTCATTAGGAACCTTTAATTACACCTCAAACTCAGAATGCCCACCATCAGGCAATTCATGAAAAGGGCATCGAAGAAATACTTGGACTCCGCCCGTAACCATCCGAATCCCTTAGTTGTTTCTTCCACCGACTACAGGCCATCTCAGATTAGTAAAGTCCGCCGACCATGTCATGCTGTCCTCCGTCCGATGATAGGATCACTGTAGCTCAAAAGTCTAACAGACACACAAGCACACTCCGACGCGCTCGATCGCTCCGTTATAGACCTCACCAGCGAGGTCCCTGTCCGTCGCGAAATATCTCATCATTTCAAAAAGTCTACTACAAGCTTTTTTATATTTTATGACAATTAGAATCTAAACATAAACAAAATATAAAACATAGCATCACGCCTGTTTTCCCGGAAGTGGTAGACAGAGGTGTACACGGCTGTACACCCAAATTTCACCAATGCAGTTATTAAGTCCCATGTAATAGGTGGTGAGCTTATTAAACACTTTTGCCCGACCGAACGAACCCGATCGACCCGAATCGAACCGAAGACCTAATGCTCAGCAGTCGCGTTTGAGACCACTTGACGAGCGAACGACCACTAGATGTTCACTGCCATCTCTTTTTATTATTTCCCTTTTTCTCCTACCTCCCCTACACCTACCTTACTTTTAGATAGTAACCTCAAGAAATATAGATAGACCTATATGATAACGCAGCCATCTTTAAATTTATAATTTTTTGTGGAAAGAACGACCATATTTTTAGTTTCACAATAATTTTCAATATTACTTAGAGTTCGCCATGCGTGCATCGATGCATTTGAAAAATTTACCTGATAATGCTTATGTGATTCGTGTATAGATAAGTTTCGTTAGCATACAATAGGAGTAATTAATAAATATAAAAAAAAGAAGAAGAAAAATCGGAGTAGTGAGCAGAGGTGGAGATGACTTAGTTGGTCAGAGCGCCTGAAGTATTTAACCGGGAGACGCAGGGTCGAATCTTGCTTATGACCGTATCTTTATTTATCCACATTAATTTATAAAAAGTGTACACCTAGCATGCCTTAATGCGATTGAAAGGTTCATCTGTAAGTTACTGAAGAATTTTCATCGCAATCGGAGAATACAAACACACATGTCAGGGACATGTCCTTTTAAGTCCCCCTTTCCTATAGGTTCAGTACCGATTCAACACTAAAATAGCTTGTCTTTCACATTACTATTTTATTAAGGAAACATTGAAAATTAATAGATGTTTTTAGTACATCTGTAAATGATTGCTAAATAAATATCGCCAGGCGTCTCCTTAAGACTAATACAAGGAACCTTGAAATTTAAAGTATCGAACAATGGCGGTTGCTCAGTTGGGAGAGTGATGACACGAACCGTCACGGGTCGCAGGTTTAAGTCCCGTTCGTGTCTATTATTTTTCAATATTTCCTTAGAAAAGTAGTTATTATTATAGGCATTTGATGGCCTTAACATGTATAAAATATATTATTATATTTGATGGTCTTTCACATTTATGTGCATATTAAATGGAATGCCTACATGGTTATTTAATTTATTAATTACTAGCTGTACCCGTGGCTTTGCTCACGTCAAAGTAGTCTTAACGCCAAACTAAGATTTCAATTAATCATACAAACCAACTCACACCTGATTCCCATTCCAGTAGGCAGAAACTATAGATTTTATCTTACAGACATGAAGAATGTATGCTCTACGGTTCAGTTTATTAACCTGCCTTTTTTGAGAAGGTCAGGTACGTTCGTTGAAGTCAGACCCTCCACCCCTTCCTTTTTTGGTAATAATTGTTGCATTATTCTATTTTTGTCTATCCTCATTGACGCCACCCATATACAGACAGCCGTGACTTGTCAGATACTTGACAGTTGCCCTAGCAACCCAAACTCATACAGATAAATCATAGCAAACTCTTAAGCTATCAATTTTAGTGGAAAAAAGAATACGGTCGTGAGCAGGATTCGAACCTGCGCCTCCTGGATAAATGCTCCAGGCGCTCTGACCGCTATGCCATCTCGACCTCTGTTCACTACCGCGAATTCTTCTTCCACATTTTAATACGTCTTCTATCTATTTAGTCACTATACAGGTGACCTAACCGACTCGACTAACTTTGCAGTTAATACAATATCGTACAGATTTTATGCGAATTCGCGGTAGTAAGCAGAGGTCGAAATGGCTTAGCGGTCAGAGCGCCTGGAGTATTTATCCGGATTAGGATTACTTTACTAAACGATTCTTCATCTTCATGTCGATGGTACAATTTTAATTATTTGGTTGCCTAGATCCACACTTGCCGTGTCCAAAATTGTGTTCAGGTAGGTTCACTTTATGCTTAATTTGTTAGCGGGTGGTGGAAAAGTTCCTAGCCTCAGTTTTGTGGTGAGTCTCGACTGGGCATCCTGACACTACCTCGGTCAGTTTTTAATAACTGTGCCTGGCTTGTTAGGTGGTTAGGTGTTATACTGGTAACTGGCCGTCATACAGTGGGTCTCTAGGGTCTGACTCCTGCTTGGATTTTTCCACAGCACACGCGACTTGTCTGTAGATATGTGGGGGCGCTATATCAGCTGTCGGATACAACTTTTGAAGTGGTGTAGATTATACGATGTAATATTAGGATTCCACTCATGAATTAGATTTTTACATAATCTCAATGGGCCTGCGTTTGACTGCCAACTCGCCTGATTTTAAGCAATGATGTAATTGACGATGGAACACACTTGACCACTTAATACCTATTCATTTGAGCCTTGAAAACCAACAGATATATATTTATTGAGAAACACGGATGATGAACGAATTCGGCAGCAGGCCAATCAGCTGAAAGCTAGGTGCGACATAGATGATCTTACGTTATTTTCCGTTTCCCAATAGTATTACCGAAAAATTTGATAAGCCGCCGTTACCGATACATTCGAGATACCAGGATGTTGCACCACCTCTTCGATACCGGGAGTACTCCCGACTGAACGTTCCCGAATGACTGTACCGGCGCCCTATCTCTATGGAGTGCACTCCCTCTTTCTTCACTCACGTATTCCGGTGGGACGGCAATCCGACACGTCCGGAGTGAGATCAGGCGCAGAACTGACGGCATGACAATACGTGTTGGCCAAAATGATAATGTCACATACATAGGTACATACATAAATTCACGTCTTTGGCCTAGGCTTCAGGTAGGCAGACACTATAGAACGCCACCTGCTAAGATCCTTACATACTCTTTTTGCTTCTATCACGTTCATACGTCTGTTAATACACGCGTGCTGGTTGTGAGCACTACTTTTTTGACTTTTTAGTGAGTTTCGGTGGGTCAATTTATATCCATTTAGGGATCCCAGAATTTCCACTTACACCTGCCTCGTCTTATCAACATGACTCTAAGCATAATTGTTTCAGTTTCTGTCACTGCATCTTCATTTAAAAATAAAAATATTAATGATCATCAATCTTGTGCAGTGTAAAGAGAATCTTAGAAAAACTGAGTTATTAGTCTAGTAGTTGCAAGTGAGTATAAGCGTAGGTAAGGCTTGAGTTTGATCACCAGGTCAAAAAAAGTGTTGTTGAGTTCCATAATTGAGTTTTCAGTAGAGCTTGGGTCGGGCTTGTTATTTATTTTTCCAACATTTAATACCCGATCTATAAAACGAATGCCCTAGATGCAGGTACTGATAGTCTGTTCCAATCTCCGCTTAGTAAACATTCGCTGAGGTGAGGCAATGTTTTACACGGTATTTTATTGGATATCATCGAATGTACTCTCCAACCACCTCATTAGCTGGACAGCCTCTAACAAAATCGTCAGTAATGCTTATTTGATGTTTCGCTATTACCTACTTATGGATTAGGCAATTAAATTAATCCTAAGGCCAGGATGAGGGAATGTGTAGTTTTGTTACTAAATAGGTATTGGGGGCTGAGTTGCCCGCGTCCGTAGGAGTGCACCCTTAAAATGGAATCCCTACACGTAGCCCCAGGGTGGTGCAAAACAGGCAACACAACACTGGTCGGAGGCTTCGACCACGGCTGTTTACCCTCCACCGGACAAAGCCGTTGTGGGAGTGGAGTTGCATCAACTCCCCAACTATCGTTCTGCCAAAATCTATCCCCTCTACTTAAGAGTGAATAGATTTATTCTGGATATACGTGCTCCATCCTCGGCCACACCGTCGCTTGCCATCAGGCGAGTTGGTGGCCAAACGTAGATCCATTTTATATATATATTTTTTTTATATAATTTATGACACAGTTTAAAAATGACTTTTCTATGGAAAGAAGTACCATGATAACGATATTTTTTTTTTTTTTATCAGTCAGATCCCATCGGTCTGATTGATAAAAAAATTACATAACGCTAACGTGTAACATCTTCACTGTGCTTCACCATATTGATATGAGACAGCAAGAGAAACACATAAAAAGTGGGTTTATATTACAAAAAGACACGTAAAACTAAAATAACGTTGCTTTTCTGCGAAATAACAGATAAACCTTGTATTATCAAAAATTAAAAATATACAAAAATAATATCCTGTACCGGGATTCGATCGACATACTTATTCTGTGCCAGTCACCTATGTATCGTATGCAACTAATTACTCAGTTGACAATACTGCTAAAATAGGCATTCACAATCTACTAATCGAAATACAAAACCGGTAAGTGCTTGTTCCCTATGTGATAAAGCGCAATGATACCTTTTGAAGTGCTTAACATTTTTGATAAGCTATACAACAGTACAATTTTTATTGAAATCCGACCAATTTTAATTCTGAGCGTGAGATGTTTAACATCACAGCTCAGCTCCCTTGAGGAAATGCGCAATTTTGAATAGCCTATAAGTTGACCCGGCTTCTGACGATATTTTTTTTAAATTTTCAGTTGTTTCTTTTTCTTGGTTTGGACGCCAACCTCGGACATACAAACAGACAAAAATACTCAAATTTTAAAAACAACAGATTTGGCAATGGTATCGATTAAATAACACATTAGGAAAGAAAAAAAATCCAAAAAGCGAAATTGAAATTTTCGGGCTTTCGAGTTACGATTTTATTATAAGTATAGATATTTTTTTTATTACATATATTTTAAGGCTGCTAAGTAAAATATGATTTCGGTATTCAAAAAAACGTTTGTACCATTTCGTCTCAATAGATACCGTTGTGTGTATCGGAAATACCGCTATTCACTCCATATTATTAAAAATACTATAGTCTACTTACAAAAGACACATGATTCATGAAATTTATCTATACTTATAATAAAATCGTAACTCGAAAGCCCGAAAATTTCAAATTCGTTTTTTGGATTTTTTTTCTTTCGTATTGTGTTATTCAATCGATTCTACTGTCAAATCTGTTGTTTTTAAAATTTGAGTATTTTTGTCTGTTTGTATGTCCGGGGTTGGCGTCAAAACCAAGAAAAAGAAACAACTGAAAATTTGTAAAAAATATCATCAAAAGCCGGGTCAACTTATAGGCTATTCAAAATTGCGCATTTCTTCAAGGGAGCTGAGCAGTGATGTTAAACATCTGACACTCAGAATTTAAATTGGACGGATTTCAATAAAAATGGCACTGTTGTATAGCTAATCAAAAATGATAAGCACTGCAAAAGGTATCATTGCGCTTTATCACATGGGGACCAAGCATTTACCGGTTTTGTATTTTGATTAGTAGATTGTGAATGCCTATTTTAGCAATATTGTCAACTAAGTAAATAGTTAGATATCATACATAGGTGACTGGCACGGTATAAGTATTAAGATCGAATCCCGGTACAAGATATTATTTTTGCATATTTTTAATTTTGATAATACAAGTTTATCTGTTATTTCGCAGAAAAACAACGTTATTTTAGTTTTTCGTGTCCTTTTGTACTATAAACCCACTTTTTATGTTCTTCTCTTGCTGTCTCATATCAATATGGTGAAGCACAGTGAACATGTTACACGTTAGCGTTATGTAAATTTTTTATCAATCAGATCTCATCATTAATCATGGTACTTCTTTCCATAGAAAAATCATTTTTAAAATCTGTCATAAATTATATAAAAAAATATGATCACATGGATCTACGTTTGGCCACCAACTCGCCTGATGGCAAGCGACGGTGTGGCTGAGGATAGAGCACGTATATCCAGAATAAATCTATTCACTCATATGTAGAGTGGATAGATTTTGGAAGAACGATAGTTGGGGTGTTGATGCAACTACCCACTCCCACAACGGCTTCGTCCGGTGGATGGTAAACAGCCGTGGTCGAAGACTCCAACCAGAGGTGTGTTGCCTGTTTTGCACCACCCAGGGGCTACGTGTAGGGATTCCATTTTAAGGGTGCACTCCTACGGACGCGGACAACTTTGTTACTAAATAGGTATTGGGGGCTCCAATACCTATTTAGTAACAAAACTACGTACACATTCCCTCAACCTGGCCTTAGGATTAATTTAATTGCCTCATCCTTAAGTAGTTAATAGTAAAATATCAAATAAGCATTACTGACGATTTTGTTAGAAGCTTTCCAGCTATTGAGGTGGTTGGAGAGTACATTCTCGATGATATTTTGAATTATTTATTTTATCATCCTTTGTGAATTCGATTAAAATTTAAAGTTTTAAAACCAAGGGTAATAACTAAGAACGTTGTGCAGTTGTGCTCACCCTAACAATTATGGTACGAAAATTTCTTTTGAACTGAAGCTTCACCAAAAATAAAAGTCCTACAAAAGCCATGGCGTGTTTTATACTTGGCATCAAATTTCTCTTTTACGATGTTCTAGAAGCTTCAACAGTTGAAGTCGATCGATGTCTATTATCAACAAATAGGACTGAAAACTTAATGCGCCATCCGATGCACGAAAGGATTTAATGAAAATGCTGCAGTTAGCGTCATCATTACCCTATCCAATAAAACACCGTGTAAAACATTGCTTAACCTCAACGAATGTTTACTAAGCGGAGATAGGAACAGACTATCAGTACCTGCATCTTGGGCATTCGTTTTATAGATCGGGTAGTAAATGTTGAAAAAATAAACAACAAGCCAGATCCAAGCTCTACTATAAACTCCATTATGGAACTCAACAACACTTTTTTCGACCTGGTGATCAAACCCAAGACTTACCGACGCTTATACTCACTTGCAAACACTAGACTAATAAGTCCGTTTTTCTTAGATTCTCTTTACACTGCACAAGATTGATGACCATTAATATTTTAATTTTTAAATGAAGATGTAGTGACAGACACTGAAAATAGTATGCCATGTCATGTTGAAAAGTTGAAAAGACGAGGCAGGTGTAAGTGGAAATTCTGAGATCCCTAAATAGATATAAACTGACCCACCGAAACTCACTAAAAGGTCAAAAAAGTAGTGCTCACAACCAGCACGCGTGTATGAACAGCCGTATGAACGTGATAGAAGCAAAAAGAGTATGTAAGGATCTTAGCAGGTGGCGTTCTATAGTGTCTGTCTACCTGAAGCCTAGGCCAGAGACGTGAATTTATGTTTGTACCTATGTATGTATGGCCAACACATATTGTCATGCCGTCAGTTCTGCACCTGATCTCACCCCGGACGTCTTGGATTGCCGTCCCACTGGAATACGTGAGTGAAGAATGAGGGAGTGCTTTCCATAGTGATAGGCCGCCGAATTCGGGAACGATGGCTTATCAAATTTTCGGTAATACTATTGGGAAACAGAAAATAACGTAAGATCATCTAAGTCGCATCTAGCTTTCAGCTGACCTCTGCGGTAGTAAACCGCGAATTCGCATAAAATCTGTACGACATTATATTAACTGCAACGTTAGTCGTGTCGGTTCGGTCACCTATATAGGGACTGAATAGATAGCGATGACGTCATCAAAAGACATATTAAAATGTGGAATAAGAATTCGCAGTAGTGAGCAGAGGTCGAGATGGCATAGCGGTCAGAGCGCCTGGAGCATTCGGGACATCCGGGACCGCTGGTTCTAATCTTGCTCACGACCGTATACTTTTTTCCACTAAAATTTATAACTTAAGAATTCGCTATGCATGCATTAATGTTTTTCGAAGATGTATCTATATGAGTTTGGGTTGCTAGGGCAGCTGTCAAGTATCTGAACAGTCACGGCTGTCTGTATAAGGGTGGCGTCAAAGAGGATAGACAATAATAGAATAATGCAACAACTATTACCAAAAAAGGAAGGGGTGAAGGGTCTGACATCAACCAACGTACCGGACCTTCTCAAAAAGGGCAAGTTAATAAACTAAGCCATCGCGCATGCATTCTTCATGAATGTAAGATAAAATCTATAGTTTCTGCCTACCTCAATGGGAATCAGGTGTGAGTTTGTACGTATAATTAATTGAAATTATTATTAAATTGGCGTCAAGATTACTTTGACGTGAGCAAGGCCACGGGTACAGCTAGTTTTTTAAATAAAACTAGGTGTATTGTATTAATTACTCCTTAAATTCGCAAGTTGTATTCACTTCGTTAGTAATCGCATTGATTACATTGTCTGTCTATAGGTATCTGTTCACAGCTGGTGAAATAATCACGATAGTAGTACTGTTTTGTATATTTGAACTCTCGTAACGAATAAAATATATTAATTAAATATGTTGTTATAAATTCAAGATTAATTTTACGACTTTCATATCGATGACTTTCATAAATTATTGATTGTACTTTTAAAGAAACGTACAACTTAATCTAGTCGAAAGTCGAAATTGTAGAGTGAAATATACGTACAAAGAATACAATTAAAATACTACAACAGTACCCATCTTATAGTTTAACAACAAGACTGTGGACCGACGTACATATATTTCTGTTCCTACGTAGCGGATGTAGTTACGAGACACCAAATAATGCGTCACTCTATATAAGAGCTCGACGGTGGAAATTAACTGTACAGACTGCTCAGTGAGCGCACCTGTTCACTCACAAGATGTTCGCTCTTATTACGAAGTTTTTGCTAATAATACTGTTTTATTATAGTTCCTCGGCAGAAAATGTCAATGGAAGCTATATGCCACGTTTTCACGTTGCTCCGCAACGCGGATGGATGAACGATCCCAACGGTTTCTGTATATTTAAGGATGAATACCATCTGTTCTATCAATATAACCCTGCAAGCAGCCAGGAACCAGGAATAGCGCACTGGGCACACGTGAAGAGTTCAGATCTGTTCCATTGGGTACACTTGCCTATCGCAATGTACCCCGACCAAGTGTATGACCAAGATGGAGTGTTCTCGGGAAGTGCTATAGTTGAAAACAATACAATATATGCACTGTTCACTGGTAACAGAAAAAAACTTGGAGATGTTCCTGATCACGAGCAGCACCAAGCTTTGGCTTTAAGTACTGATGGAGTTCACTTCACAAAATATACAGGAAATCCTGTGATGGACGCGGAGCAAGGTGAACCAAATATCAGGGATCCAAAAGTGTGGAAAAACGGTAATACATTTTACATGGTGTTGGGTAATTCATTCAATAATAATTCTCTAGGAAGAGCGTTACTTTATTCGTCGGAAAATATGATTAATTGGAAGCAGGTGTCCATTTTAGATGAATCCGATGGTTCTTTGGGTTACATGTGGGAATGTCCAGATTTTTTCCAATTAGGGAGCAAATTTGTACTTTTATTTTCTCCGCAAGGTATTCAACCTCAGGGTGATAAATACAGGAACCTTTACCAAACTGGTTATATAGTGGGCAATTTCGATTACAAAACTCATTTGTTTACGGCCATCACCGAATTTAGAGAATTGGATCATGGACATGATTTTTACGCTACACAAACAATTATAGACAAATGCGGACAGAGGATTGTAATTGCTTGGTTTGATATGTGGAAGAATGTTTATCCAGAGCGCGACGATGGTTGGACTGGTCACATGACAGTCGCAAGAGTATTAACCCTTACCCCAGAAAATAGACTTCTTCAAAAACCTTGCAAGGAACTTTCTGCTGCTCGCGGCCGAAAATTATACTCCGGGGAGGCTCGTTCTGGTTTCTCAATGCAATTAAAGGATAAGGCTGGTGAAGTAAGAATAAGAGCGGCGAAATTACAAGATTTTGAAATTATTATAGAATCTGGAAACGTAACTGTCTCAATTAGTTATGATTATAAAAAAGGTAAAGTGACCCTAGATCGTGGTGGTAAAGATGGTATACGCAGAACAAAGTGGAGGCCTGACGGCAATCTTTTCTGGCATATTCTTATAGACTCGAGTTCTATAGAGTTATTCTGCGGAGACGGTGAAGTTACTTTCTCCAGTCGATACTTTCCCACTGGTGATGTGAATGTCAGACTAGGAGGTAATGCTCAAGCTAAAGAATTTACGGTATATGAAATGCAGTGCACTGTCTGCGTACCTGATGAGTGATAAATTATTTAGTGACTATTTAATTCATCCTAGTTGAAACTCACGTAACACGATCTACGATATAAAAAAACGTATAAACAGTTTCTAAGCTTCCATTACTTGTACTTAGTGTGTTCCAAATTTTGTTATCTTTATTGTTATCTTTTACATACAAAGTTCTTTTTATCTTGTAGTATTTTTAATACAAAATTTGTTACATTATTTTATATCATACATGCTTGTATGAGGAGACGTTTAACTTCATTGAGTATTTATTTGATTTATATTTAGATGTTTTGAATGTACAACATATGTGATTATAATCATTTATTCCCAATTTATAGAGCTTTCATTTGTTATTTAAGCATTGATCTTCTTCACATTTATGCCTTCTTCTTTCTTGTTTCGTGACTATGAAACAACGTTCACATCGATCGAACAGACAAAAATATTTTTGCAATATTTATTTTACTTTTATTGAGCGAATATTATTATAAGTGAATTAAAAATGCAAAACTGGTAAAATACTATGTGCCAGCGTGTCATGACGTTCAGTTATTCAAATTGGCATGAACATTAATTTAAATTATATTTCAGAAATTATATAGTAAATTGTTTTATCTGTTTGTACAGGTTTTATCAACTAAAAATCTTTTTACCAGCTAACTTAGTTGAAGAATACAATTACTTAGGTTTTCATTATTATTTCGAATTTACGCTTGATTGCTTACGTTAAGATGCTACGGTGGAAGCAGCTGTGATCCCGGGATGGTAAAAGAAAGTGGAGGACCGTGTGTCTATGTGTGTCGATATTACGTGGCATGACAATTTAAAAAAGTAACATCGATAAGGCCCTTGTTGGATATCTCACGTTCATTATAATCCATATTTGTAAAACTGTAGAATATCCGCAGATTCTTATTAAATTTGATTCTGATTTACATAAATCATAATTGTTTATGACTAACTACATGCACTACCTTTTGACAAGTTTTTCACTTGATTTTTATTTTTAATTTTGGACACACTGATCTTTTTTTACACACAACATAAAAACATACAAGTAAACATATTCGGCACAACGTCTATGGTGAATATTTCACACTCAGTAAAAAAAGGGATAAAAAATAGTTTATTGAGAATATTTTCGATCCCCTCAGCTCTCTTTTCAGCAAAGCCCTTTGATACGATCCCTATTTCTGGCCTTATAAAGAAGCTAGAAAAAAATTAAGTTCACAATTTAAGGTTTTTGAAAGTTACGTGTCTGGACGCTATTTGCTATTTTCACAATTTACTGCTGCTGTAGTTACCTGCTTGCTGTGTGCAAGAAGGTAACCACAGCAGCAGTAAACTTCTTGTACCATATGGAGTCCCATAGGGCAGCATCCTTGGTCCAACCTTATTTCTTGTATATGTTATCGGCAATCTGTGTAATCTAAATTCTACAGAACATTTTTTCTTCCGGTATTCTATAGAATATGTGTAAAATATAATTTATTCCATACTTTTTCTATGCATTCTATTCAATACCGAATCATCACATAGCAAATATTAATCTCCTAAAGCAAAACTAAATACATATATATCATTAAATAAAACTGCAAGGTCCCAGAATAATAATCCAAAAAGAAAATAAGAGTTATGTTTATTTGCAAAACTTATAGGAAGATTATTTATATTTATAGCTACATTTGTGTATAATAAAAAAAATCAAATATTTAACATTTTGACACCACACTTCACGGTGGGCTCTGGTCATGACTAAGGACTCTGATCGGGCCCACGTATATGTACCCATGTCTATTGGAAATTAAGTTACCTACTCAACTCTTCCAAAAAAATACAATTCCACACCTAGTTACTTACCCATTAAGTTAAAAAAGAACAGCATTTTATCATAATAATGTCTAATAAGCATCTTCGAGTTCATTTCTAAAAGATCGTCCTGGCGATTTGTTTGAATATTTAGAAAAATCTAAAATGGTGTTTGTAACTACAAATAGGTAACTGGAAAAGACGTTACAGAAACTCATAGCGGGAATCCTTTCACATAATTATCCTGAAACGTTCTTTCCTTTTGAAAATTTGCATGTATTTTTAACCGACTTCCAAAAAGGAGGAGGTTATCAATTCGGTTGTATTTTTTTTTTATGTTTGTTACCTCAGAACTCCGTCATTTATAAACCGATTTGGAAAATTATTTTTTATTTGAAAGGATTTACTTTCAGATTGGTCCCATTTAAATTTTATGAAAATTGATTTAGTAGTTTGGTATTTTCAAAAGTCTGAGTTAATAGTTAGCAAGGAAAAGTTAAAGAAACTAGCATCAGTTTGTAAGGAAAGATGCAGGGGTTGCCAAAGTTTCATGATTATCTATTAATGTTGGCGATCAATGCTATTCGAACTATACCATCTAAAGAAATAATCATTTATAGGATGGCATAAAAAGATTCTATTGGGTGTGTTTTCGTTACACATTCGCAATTGATATCAAGTGATAAAAAAAGGATTATTAGTGTATTATTTAACTGCTTCAGTGGTTTAGTGTCCGTAAGCTGCTAAGTGTAGTATCAGAAGAGTGTTACTGTAAAATTCTCAATAGCAGCCCATAGTTAGGAAGTTGACGGTGGGATACCCTCGAGTAAATTAATAGAAAATATAAAATCACTCAATAGCAGCCTGGAATTTGGAATTGTGCTCCATGGATTGCAATAGGCTCATCAACTATTACATGGGACTTAATAACAGCGTTGGTGAAATGTGGGTGAACAACTGTGTACACCTTTGCCTACCTCTTATGGGAATACACGTATGATGCTACGTTATATTAAGATGCCATTTACTTAAACAAAAACTTTAAACAATACCACTATTCGTAGGCGTAGATACAATTTGTTATTGTATTGAAAACGTAGGTATTTCCTGTATTGTGGATTAACATTGACTAATAAATATGATTCTTTTAAATCAATTTTTGCCATATAATCTCCCGGAGAGAGTAAAGCTACTGCAGTCCTATAGTCTTCCATTTTGAAATGGGATGCGTATAGGGTTGTAATTCTTAAAAAAATCTTTGGCTGAAAATAATTAGTTATCAAATTTTTATTTTTTCTCTCTTCCCTATAGGTTCAGTACCGATTCAACACTAAAATAGCTTGTCTTTCACATTACTATTTTATTAAGGAAACATTGAAAATTAATAGATGTTTTTAGTACATCTGTAAATGATTGCTAAATAAATATCGCCAGGCGTCTCCTTAAGACTAATACAAGGAACCTTGAAATTTAAAGTATCGAACAATGGCGGTTGCTCAGTTGGGAGAGTGATGACACGAACCGTCACGGGTCGCAGGTTTAAGTCCCGTTCGTGTCTATTATTTTTCAATATTTCCTTAGAAAAGTAGTTATTATTATAGGCATTTGATGGCCTTAACATGTATAAAATATATTATTATATTTGATGGTCTTTCACATTTATGTGCATATTAAATGGAATGCCTACATGGTTTTTTAATTTATTAATTATATTTTTTTTATTACATATATTTTAAGGCTGCCAAGTAAAATATGATTTCGGTATTCAAAAAAACGTTTGTACCATTTCGTCTCAATAGATACCGTTGTGTGTATCGGAAATACCGCTATTCACTCCATATTATTAAAAATACTATAGTCTACTTACAAAAGACACATGATTCATGAAATTTATTTTTTAAATAAAACTAGGTGTATTGTATTAATTACTCCTTAAATTCGCAAGTTGTATTCACTTCGTTAGTAATCGCATTGATTACATAGTCTGTCTATAGGTATCTGTTCACAGCTGGTGAAATAATCACGATAGTAGTACTGTTTTGTATATTTGAACTCTCGTAACGAATAAAATATATTAATTAAATATGTTGTTATAAATTCAAGATTAATTTTACGACTTTCATATCGATGACTTTCATAAATTATTGATTGTACTTTTAAAGAAACGTACAACTTAATCTAGTCGAAAGTCGAAATTGTAGAGTGAAATAATAAAATACGTACAAAGAATACAATTAAAATACTACAACAGTACCCATCTTATAGTTTAACAACAAGACTGTGGACCGACGTACATAAATTTCTGTTCCTACGTAGCTGTAGTTACGAGACACCAAATAATGCGTCACTCTATATAAGAGCTCGACGGTGGAAATTAACTGTTCAGACTGCTCAGTGAGCGCATCTGTTCACTCACAAGATGTTCGCTCTTATTACGAAGTTTTTGCTAATAACACTGTTTTATTATAGTTCCTCGGCAGAAAATGTCAATGGAAGCTATATGCCACGGTTTCACGTTGCTCCGCAACGCGGATGGATGAACGATCCCAACGGTTTCTGTATATTTAAGGATGAATACCATCTGTTCTATCAATATAACCCTGCAAGCAGCCGGGAACCAGGAATAGCGCACTGGGCACACGTGAAGAGTTCAGATCTGTTCCATTGGGAACACTTGCCTATCGCAATGTACCCCGACCAAGTATATGACCAAGGTGGCGTGTTCTCGGGAAGTGCTGTAGTTGAAAACAACACAATATATGCACTATTCACTGGAAATATAAATAAACCTGGAGAATATCCTGATCACGAGCAGCACCAAGCTTTGGCTATAAGTACTGATGGAGTTAACTTCACAAAATATACAGGAAATCCTGTGATGGACGCGGAGGAAGGTAAGCCAAATATCAGGGATCCAAAAGTGTGGAAAAACGGCAATACATTTTACATGGTGTTGGGAAATTCTGTCAATAATGATTCTCTCGGAAGAGCATTACTTTATTCGTCGCAGAATTTGATAAATTGGAAGCAGGTGTCCATTTTGGATGAATCCGATGGATCTTTGGGTTATATGTGGGAATGTCCAGATTTTTTCGAATTAGGGGGCAAATTTGTACTATTATTTTCTCCGCAAGGTATTCAACCTCAGGGTGATAAATACAGGAACCTATACCAAACTGGTTATATAGTGGGCAATTTCGATTACAAAACTCATTTGTTTACGGCCCTCACCGAATTTAGAGAATTGGATCACGGTCATGATTTTTACGCTACACAAACAATTATAGACAAATCTGGACAGAGGATTGTAATTGCTTGGTTTAATATGTGGGAGAATGTTTATCCAGAGCGCGACCATGGTTGGACTGGCCAGATGACAGTCCCAAGAGTATTGACCCTTACACCAGATTATAGACTTCTTCAAAAACCTTGCAAGGAACTTTCTGCTGCTCGCGGCCGAAAATTGTACTCCGGGGAGGCTCGTTCTGGTTTCTCAATGCAATTAAAGGATAAGGCTGGTGAAGTAAGAATAAGAGCGGCGAAATTACAAGATTTTGAAATTATTATAGAATCTGGAAACGTAACTGTCTCAATTAGTTATGATTATAAAAAAGGTAAAGTGACCCTAGATCGTGGTGGTATAGATGGTATACGCAGAACAAAGTGGAGGCCTGACGGCAATCTTTTCTGGCATATTCTTATAGACTCGAGTTCTATAGAGTTATTCTGCGGAGACGGTGAAGTTACTTTCTCCAGTCGATACTTTCCCACTGGTGATGTGAATGTCAGACTAGGAGGTAATGCTCAAGCTAAAGAATTTACGGTATATGAAATGCAGTGCACTGTCTGCGTACCTGATGAGTGATAAATTATTTAGTGACTATTTAATCTACGATATAAAAAAACGTATAAACAGTTTCTAAGCTTCCATTACTTGTACTTTGTGTGTTCCAAATTTTGTTATCTTTATTGTTATCTTTTACATACAAAGTTCTTTTTATCTTGTAGTATTTTTAAAACTAAATTTGTTACATTATGTTATATTATACATGCTTGTATGAGGAGACGTTTAACTTCATTGAGTATTTATTTGATTTATATTTAGATGTTTTGAATGTACAATATATGTGATTATAATCATTTATTCCCAATTTATAGAGCTTTCATTTGATAATTAAGCATTGATCTTCTTCAAATTTATGCCTTCTTCTTTCTTGTGGTTAGACTACGAAACAACGTACACATCGATCGAAGCAGAGAAAAATATTTAGGCTATATTTATTTTACTTTTATTGAGCGAATATTATTATAATTGAATTAAAAATGCAAAACTTGTAAAATACTATGTGCCAGCGTGTCATGACGTTCAGTTATTCAAATTGGCATGAACATTAATTTAAATTATATTTCAGAAATTAAATAGTAAATTGTTTTATCTGTTTGTACAGGTTTTATCAACAAAAAATATATTTTTACCAAATAACTTAGGTCAAGAATACAATTACTTAGGTTTTCATTATAATTTCGAATTTAAGCTTGATTGCTTACGTTAAGATGGATACGGTGGAAGCAGCTGTGATCTCGGGATGGTAAAAGAAAGTAGAGGAACTTGTGTCTATATTACGTGGCATGACAATTTAAAAAAGGAACATTGATAAGGCTTTTGTTGGATATCTCACGTCCATTATAATCCATATGTGTAAAACTGTAGAATATCCGCAGATTCTTATTAAATCTGATTCTCATTTACATAAATCATAATTGTTTATGGCTAACTACATGCACTACCTTTTTACAAGTTTTTCACTTGTATTCTTAGTTTTAATTTTGGACACTGATCCTTTTTGACACACAACATAAAAACATACAGGTAAACATATTCGGCACAATGTCTATGGTGAATATTTCACACTCAGTAAGAAAAGGGATAAAAAATTGGGTATTGAGAATATTCTCGATTCCCTCAGCTCTCTTCTCAGCAAAGCCCTTTGATACGATCCCTATTTCTGGCCTTATAAAGAAGTTAGAAAAAATTGGCATACGGGGTTCACACACCGGCACCGGGGTTATAACAGCGTTGGTGAAATGTGGCTGTACAACTGTGTACACCTTTGCCTACCTTTTAGGGGAATACACGTATGATGCTACGTTATATTAAGATGCCATTTACTTAAACAAAAACTTTAAACAATACCACTATTCGTAAAGGGTTGTAATTCTTAAAAAAATCTTTGGCTGAAAATAATTAGGTATCTAATTTTTTCAGCCCCATGAGACGTGGCAACTTTATTCTAACAATTTAAACTATCCGTCCACACTCTCTGACGTATTTGTACTCAAGTTTTCAACAAACTGCTCCACATTTAGAGTAATTGCACACAGAAGTTGTACGGAGTTTGATACATTTCTCGTTTAACTGGAACATCTGCACGCTTAATTTAATATAACTAGGTACTATTGCAATTTGCAATGCCAAAACAGGAAGATGGTTGTCAGTCTAAATGCCACGCGAGAGATCAGTTATTTTTCTTTTTCTGTATGGTCACTACCCTTTGTACACTTTTAGATAGTAAATAACCTATCATAGCATCACGCCCTGTATTCCTCAAAAGGCTAGGCAGAGGTGCAGTTTTACCTCCAAATTTATCGATGCCTTTATTTAGTTCCATCTAATAAGATGGTGAGTCTATTGCCAGCCCTCAGCAATTCCAAACTCAGGGCTATTACTGAGAATTTTCTAACAGAAAACCGAATAACGTTGCCTAATTTTAAATATTTGTTGGATTAACTTCTTCAGTTACTTGTCAACCTATGTTATCAACCTATCTGTAAATATAAAATAATAATAATAATAATTAAATACCTTGGAAAAAAATAACTTAAAAATACTTTGTTGTAAGATCTTCAATTTGCATATAATAGTTATTAAATTATTATTTATTATATTGCATTAAAGAATATGAATATGAATTAACTAGAATAAAGTTTTGAAAATTAATAAGCCGATCTTTATATTACAACTTACTACCAATCTATGCTGAATAAATTCATTATTCAATGTACAATTTTTTATTATTTATGATAGCTGAATATTGGAAAGCATGATATGGTTTAAATAAATAAAATACTTTTGGCTTTAGTTTTACTTTTAGGCAAGGCATTTATTATTATAATAACGTGACAAAGTACGAAATTGATTTCGTACTTGGTCACGTTATAAACCTAGTATAATAAATTACTACATACAGATTTTAGAGGACAATTAACTTTTACTAATAAAAATAAATTTGAACAGTTTATTTAATAAACATACTTCTCACAATGCAAACTTTTTGCATATCCCAAACAGAGGTGTTGGGCAAATATTTTTTAATAATGAACTTTCTGTGAAAATAGGATTATACGAGTTTGCGAGTCCGCACATCAGGGCCTTTTTCATTATAGGTATTAACCAGTTTCCAGGCTACGGAAAATCCTTTTGGTCTAATGTTATTAACAATATTATAATAAAACCCCTAGGGATAGAGCGTTGATATGCGGATTTCGTGCATATTTGCATAATAACAGATGTTTATCAACTGAGCATACAGTAAATGGGGTTAGTGAAATTAGGCTTCCGAATTGAAATTGTCAAGATAAATACAGATTTTGAATGAAAATAGGGACCCTGGGGTAGGGGCATCATCAGCAATATCATATCTGACTGTTACTTGCTGATAGCGAACTCTGCTAAATACTGACTGACTGGGTAAGTAACTTACAAGTCCTGAACTCGATATTCCTTAATATGATAATCCAAATACAGTTTGATAGGATAATCGAAACTTTCTAAAGATATTTAGCCTTATCCTTTTTGTACGGAAATCACTCCTTGACAAATCATCACCAAAGTTCCTAGAGGAACTTTGGTGATGATTTGTCAAGAGTTGAGTTGAGTGATCTTGGAGTTCGCGTCTCGTGCTTGTCTCGTGTGCACGCTCGCACTTACTACCTCTCGCTTTTAACCAACTCAGATTAGTGATTCCAAGGTTCGGTAAATCGTTGTCGATAAAATATGTTCCGACTATAGTCCCTGGTACTAATGGAAAGATACCTGCATAGATCGGACTCCAGCGGTAGTCTCAACTCTAAGAGACCAGCGACTGAAAATGTGGATGATTGGCGTACGCCAAAGCGACCAGCTGTCGCAAAATACTCAAAGTTCGATAGCGCCCGGGATATTCCAACACACAACCATTTTCAAGAACTTCCCGTAGATGGAGTCGCCAAGACTTCTGGCAATGAATTTTACGTTAAAGCGACCGCCAAAGTCAAGAAGACCGGTCACATTCCTCCTATTATCCTGGATATGAAGACCGACTGGACCCATGAGGACTTAAAAGATAAAATTTCTGAGCTTTCGAACAAATATCACCTTCAATACAGAAATGGAGGCAAAGTTGCCATTTTATGCCACACTGCGGACGGCCACCAGGCCATTAAGGATGGTCTTCGTCGTCTAGATGCCTCCTTTGTTACCTTCACTCGGAAGGATGAAAAAGTGCCCAAATCAGTGATTCGTGGACTTCCGGCCTATGTCGAACATGAACTGCCTGAAATCTATTCTGATCCAACCGACGTTACAACCAACAATAAATTCAAATCAGAGATCTTGGCCGACTGTAGGAACCCGCGACACGGCAACGTTGAAATCTCAGGTTCCCATAAACCACCTTACGACTGACACCAACGATGAAACTACAAAGGAGATGTTTGAAATTTTAACAGCATTAAAACACATAAAATCACAATTTGCTGCTTGCACGTCTTGGTTGGACAAGGTCATGCTAGTACTCTCCCATCTTGGTAAATATGTTTGATTCTGCAGAACTCCGCCTGCTATCCTGGAACTCCGATGGAGTACGTTTAAAGATTCTTGAGTTACTCGATTTGGCGGTAAGCGTTTTAGATGTTGATATTATTGGTATTTGTGAAACCAGAGTAACCCCTAATTCAACGTTAGTAACACCTGGCTTTACCTGTTATCGCCAAGATAAACATCTTACTGGCCGTGGGCAAGGAGTTGCTGTTCTTGTAAGGAATAACCTTAATCATTCGGCCTTAATTCTTCCTAACACCATAAATATTGAAGTTGTCGGTATTACAGTCAAAATATCAGGAATTAATCACATTGTGACATTGTGTTACCCATTTACCAGTCACCCAATCTGCCATTGCTTTGTAGTGACCTTGAGTTATTGTTTAGCTTGGGCTCCCATGTTGTTATCATGGGAGACTTTAATGCAAACCACTCACACTGGCTCAGTAGCTATACTAATACACGAGGCAGAACTCTTTTTAAACACATGCTTCAATCCGACTACGTTATACACCGTCCTAGTCTACCTACCCAAGTGAACTATTGCCCCAATCGCAAACCAACGCGTCCGGATCTGGTGTTGTCTTTAAATGTAGGCTGCATCAGTGATGTCGAAACGATTATAGCACTGTCATCGAACCATTACCCTATATTCTTTAGTATTGGTGGTTCCCTGGATCGCAAGGCAAAAACCCAGTACTTTAAATTTAAATGTGCCAATTGGAGTGCATATCGTTCTCATCTCAATAAAAACATCACACTTAGCTCTAAGACGTTTAACACAAACGAAGAGATTGATAGTGCCATAGCTCATTTGCAAAAAACTATCATTGATGCTAGGGACTCCTCCATACCGTCCACGACTGCTGTGTTTCGCGATACTCCTACCAAACTACCCCGGTATGTAAAAAGTTTAATTCGCTACAAAAACTACTTGCGTCGTATTGAACAGAAACTGCCCAGTGGTTACCTTAAAAGGCTCAACCGTAGGCATATAAACACTCTACAAACTCACATAAACACAAATATCCATTACCACCTTGATAACGTCTGGAACGCTAAGCTGGCTAAAGTCGATAACCCCAGTCAAGATATCTGGCGTGTGACTAAATCTCTAAAACCTAGATCTATGAACATACCTCCTCTTAAACTTTCAGATGGGCCTCTGACGGCTACCACGGCTGAACAATGCAACACGTTGGCTAAAGCCTTTTATGACAATATGACCCTTACCATGGACTGGGCTTGTGACTCTAAACTCAAGGCTGAGATATCAAAATCCATTTCGGTCATTAATGGATTTAACTTTGCTTCTCATTTCATAAAGCCGGTTAGGCCTTCAGAGATCCGTTAAACGCTGAATAGGCTTAAATCCCGTAAATCTGCAAGTCCACAGAAAACGATAGTTAATATCACAAAGATAATTAATGGCTGCTTTGTCTTAGGCTATTTCCCAAAGATCTGGAAAAATGCTAAAATAATACCACTTAAAAAACCTGGAAAAGACAGTACATTACCTTTAAATTATAGCCCTATAAGTCTGCTACCTTCTATTGGTAAGCTTTTTGAGTCCGTAATTTGTTCAAGACTATTACGTGCCACTGGACAATTTCTGATCCATGAGCAATTTGGGTTTCGTGCCACTCACTCAACTACTCAACAACTGGCTAGGGTGTGCGAACACATCTCCCATCACCTAAATCTCAAGCAGTCCACGGGTATGTTTCTGCTGGATATCGAAAAAGGGTGAAAATCATTTAAAATTACCATTTTGATAGCAAAATTTGTCTTCACGTGATATTTTATGATAAAATTATGTTCAGTATGTTAAAAAGTACTTATTATAGTACTCTGATATATTGTCTAGCTACATTATACAGATTTATATATTTATTTCCAATAATAAACAAGTAGTATTCCTTTTTTTTTCATCAAACCCGGATAATCTCCATACTAAATAATTTGTCCTCTGCACGAGCTGCGTCACAAAAATCATCTGAATAAATATATTAGCTTACAGTATTTAATTATTGGTGAACTTTTTGCCACGTAGTTGTTAATTGCCATTGATATTGATAAAATTTATTTTATGTTAATTATTTTAAATAATAAAATTTTGGGTTGAAAATAATGTCCATTATTTTGTTCATTTTAGTTATTCATTTTTGTAACAGTAAAATGTGGTATTCATTGGTAATTGTAAAATGGCAACACTCAGACAATATCGAGCCAATCACATGCCAGAATCGAATATGAATCGGCCATTTTGTCCTGGAGTGAAAAAAGTGAATGACGTGTGTTTTTTTGTCGGCGAGCAAAATTCCAATTTTAATTTGTCAGTTTTGTATTGTTTCAAAAAACGCAGGTAAGTGAGTACTTATACTATTTAAGAGATTAATTAAATAGGTTATTGCTGAGGTTTATTGAAATGCAAGGTGGTTAGAACTCATTCAGATTTCTGTTTGGCTTAACATATTTGAAGTTAATCAAAGTATGGCGGATTATCATTTTTGTTATGATTTGTTACAATTTTTAGTTCCGTTACAAAAATGAAATAACTTAAACGAACTAAAGTCGCAATCACATTGCTGATGAAATATTTTAGAGAGTATAAATATTTTAGAGCGTGATTATAATATTGTATGTTTGAGTGTATTCTTGTATATACTATGGGTCCGTTTGTCTTTCTATTTGTTACCTTCACTGCCATTTGTTTGCCCATGTTTATTACATATTATTAGTACACAAATATTTGTATTTCCGTTTTAGAAGCGTCCTAGTGCAACTAAAAGTGGCTTTGGTGACTGATGATTTGACAATTATTGGTGCGGCATATCTATAGGTCAGTTTCAGGTTTCTTCAGGTTTCTCGTTTGACCTCAGTCTCATCTGATAAAAAGCGATCACGAAGTTGATCGTGTAGCACGCTCACTCAGAATATGTCTTTGAACCTCCCGTGGTTCTTAATTCGATTGTATATTTTTATGTATGTTCCCGCATAACTTATCCGTTTATAAACAGATTTTGATTATCAGATATTTGAAATAACAGGGGATTTCTCGAAGATTGTCCCATATTTTGGTCAAGATTTGACGTTGGATTCTAGAGATAATTGAAGGAATTTCTTAACGGTCAACAGTAAATTGACTACGATTAGTATTTTACCCATGTTTTGGGGTGCAGTTGATAAGCATGTGCGTATTATAGCGCCTGACAGTCGAAATATCTGAATGTCACTAAAAACCAAACAATAAAACTTTTTAACAAAAAACAAAAATCGACTACAGAAACACTGAAAAAAAATGTTTGTCTTCAATTTCTTCAAAATCTAGGCTTTTTATTAAATCTATGCAATTTAAAGTCGGTACTACAATATATCTACTAGTCATAATCGGCTCATTGGCACGGATTCCAAAATGCTTAGTATTAATTAAAAGATTAGATAAAATAGAAAGGATTCTTATGATTTATCGACTTTCAGTTGTTTTGGAAACGATTTATGTTTTTTGTTAAAAAAATTATATTGTGATTTTTAGTGACATATTGATATTTCGTCTTTTCAATCGGTACTATATTTTTTTGTTTTGACTGCCTCGTTGGTCTTGTGGTCGCAAGCGCGGCTGCTGAGCGTGAAGTCCTGGGTTCGATTCTCAGGTCGGCAAAGTGATATTGGATTTTTCTCTAAGGAAATTCTCTGTAGCTGCCCGAAGTCAGGAAATTGGTGGTGTGATACCCCCGTGTTTTGGAGAGCACGTAAAGCTGTCGATCCTGCGCCTGATCTCTCTCCGGTCGTCGGATTGCCGTCCCATCGGAATATGAGAGTGAAGGAAGAGGGAGTGCACCTGTGTTTGCACATACACTTGTGCACTATAATATCTCCTGCGTACTTGTCTAGTCTCCGTGGAGATTGGCTGCCGTGACCGAAATACGGAGGGAGTACCTCGTATTATTGTATTTTTTTATTATTGTTTTCTTCTTAGTCTTTTTAATTGTCTGCTTTCTGTTTTATTATCCTTCCGTCATCAAGTTCTTTGTTTGTCCAGTTGACTTTTTATCTGTCCATTGCTCTATCAGTATACACTCACCGCCAATCATCACCTTGTTCGTTTGTTTATTTATGTCTTTTATATATATTTGTGCTTAATATATATTTTATTTTTAGGATGCCAATGACAGCAGCTGAACGTCAACGGCTATATAGGCAACGTCTTAAAGAATTAAACCCAGAGAAGTTTGAAGAAATTAGATTGAAAAATTTGAACCGAATTAAGAAGAAATATGTGCCAGTTTCTAAACTAACAGAGAACCAAAAGTCGATAAGAAGACGCAGCTGGAGAAAACTTAAGAAAAACCAGGAGAAAAAACATATGTCACAAATAAAAAACAAGTACAGTTCAAAAGAATACCAGCGATACTATAAACGGCTAAAGAATGAAAATGAAAAACAAAAAAATATAATAAATAAACAAAGAAAACAAATACAAGCCCTAAAAAAGTAAATCTATCGACAAAAAATCCTACTTAATTGTCAGATGACTGCCTCAGAGCAGGGGAATCACGAAATACACGAAGAGCCGCAGACACCAAACACAAAATCAGAAGCATTCGTCAAAACTATGACCACTCCTTCAGACAAGGATAAAATTAAAATTAAAAAAGTTCTACTAGAAAACTTCGTTTTGACTGAAGCAATAAAGCAGGAATACGTGAATAACAAAAAGGCAAAGACAATTTTACGAAATATTTTTACGTCCTCAATTGTTAGAAAATATAGAATGCACTCGCGATTGAGATGTGTCATAGGTTCCAAAAGCAGAATCCGCAATCACGCAAAATTGGGCACAGGGAGAAACAGTGAATTGGCAAAAAAAAATTCGACACTTTTACATGCGCGATGATGTAAGCCGAGCTACGGCGGGAAAGAAAGAAACCAAGACTTATAAAAAACAAAAACGACAAAAGAGGTACCTTCTCGACAACTTGGCGAATTTACGTAAAAAATTTAAGGAAGATACTGGTATTAATGCGTCTATTGCAACTTTTCGCAGATACCGACCTTTTTATGTAGTCAAACCTCGACTGACTAACCGTGAAACTTGTGTTTGCAAAATTCATGCAAATATTGAGTTTAAATTTATAGCTCTAAAAAAGCTAATGATCTTTGATTCTGGTATGAAATTAATAAATATATTGGAACAGATAGTGTGCGATACAAAATCAAAAGAATGCATGTATTCTGAATGTAATATTTGCAAAACGACGTTTCCAACCTACAATTTTACCAAAGCTAAAAAAAATGACAACGTTACCTGGTTACAGTGGACCACGAAAGATGTAGGCTTTGCCTGCAAGCCCATGTTGGAGCGGCGTACGTTGCGGGCCTTATGGGGGGTGCCGCAACTGAGGTGGGCTGCGGTGTCATATGGGCGGCACCGCAGCTGAGAGATGGGGGCCGCGGTGGGAGAGGAGTGCCGGTATGCCGATGAGCCGCTCTCCCTACCTTCCGCAGCATTGACGGGGCCGCCACCGTTAGATGGCGGACGCGGTGGGGCCGCAGGGGAAGAGGAGTGCTGGTATAGCGAGGCGCCGCTCTCCCTATCCTCTGCGGCCGTAGTGGCAGGCGGCGGGACCACAGACCTGACCCGTCGCAGGGGACCTTGGGCGTCCGGACACGGGGTCGTCTGGCGCCCATTGCACATGGTCTCCATGGTGGTTGCGGCACGCCATCCGTTTGGTGTGTCGAAAGAGAGAGTCCGGCAACGGACGGCTGCGGGCGGGTTCGCGGTTGTGTGCGAGAGCGTTCCCGCGTCCCGCCCTCAAGCAGCTGAGGAGGTATACTGTGGAGTTTTAGTGGGTTCGAGTCCCACATAACCGCTCTGTCTCCCCGTGTCAGAGTGGTATACGAGGGCATTTCTCCACATACAAAAAAAAAAAAAGGCCAATAATGGCGGGTGAAATATATTAGGCCTGCAAGATCCTGTTACAGATTCAAACTAAACTAGTTATACAAGAATAAATAAAAACAATTTTTAGTTAATAAGTTCAGTCCTAATACATAACTCATCTTCATCGCCCTGCCCTTATTCTATTTTATTTAGGGTCGGCGCAGCACGTATTCTTCTTCCACTTTCTAATTGTATTTGAAATTGCATTATGCTAAAGTTTTGGCAATGTTTTATGATCGGCCGCCTGCCTGACGACAAGCCTCATTGGGAATGCTGTCACACCAAATGTTATCCATGTGCCAGGATCTAATGTTATCCTACTATCACACTCCACTGATCGGACCATAATTATAATACGTAAATAATAATGAACTACAAAGAAAGTTGTCCTAGTACACCATTTAAGTTTCAAGTATCATAGTGCCAGTTCATGTGCAGTATGTCTTATGGTTGTAGTGAAGTACTTATTATAAAATGATCTCCAAAACAATTGACTAGAATCCAGTCGCTGGTGACGTTTATCTACCATATTACCTATTTAGATTAAATAAAGGAGGTAACTTGAAACAGAATGAAAATTACCGTCTTTTTTCTTATAAGTGTTTATAGCATTTAATACGAAGGTGTCTGGCGCCCTTGTTTAACGATCTAGTTTTTATTAGGGTTCTGTGCGCGTCTCACGATAGGCTTTATAATTCTCAAATAGTGATCCGAGACAAGGATAATTGCGCCATACGTAATAGTTTAGTTTAATAATAATTTTCTTACAAAGTGTTACAATAGTCAATGTCTTGTGAGGCCCAGTCTCTTTCATCGCATTTCGACTGTTTAATAGGTAAGTAAACTATTCATTTATTTTACAAATGTTATGGCATGTGGTTAGTGAATTTAAAATTTATAAAACTCTATCTGATAAGAGAACAAACAGGACATTGCTCTTAAAAGTAAGGTCATTGCAATGTTTAGTGTCGAACTATAATGCTAGGCAGTTATTTTCTATTTTGTAAGGCTCCTAACTATATATCAGAATCGGGTGTATACAAGGTGTTAATCTGTCCCTGTGCCATATTCAGGGGGTGACTATACAGCGGATGCAGAACTCGAATCAAGTAACAAAAAAACTTGTGTTGCGTGTGCCAACCGACACGTGCAAAACTCCAAAAAAATAAATAGAAATTTGCCGTCATTTCACGATGCCAACAAGATATTTTAAGAGCCGTTGCGGCATCCTGAAAAAGTCACAAATGTTTCGAAGTGAAAATTTGGCTACTAAGTGGTTACTGGAATTTATAAAATAATTTTAGACGATTGATTACCTTTTTATCATTTTGCTCTATAAATATGGCACGTACACATTAACAGCTTATTTATGCCTACTCTCAGCAAAATATGTTGAGTTGGCAAACCATCATTCAGAACAGCAGAATTGATTTTTTTGTCATCATATAAATTGTTGTAAAACCAGATTCTGAATAAAGATTCTAATCTGATCTTATTAATTTTGAAATCATTATAGAAAGTATTAGCCGTATGCAAAAACATTAGAGGGCATTGTGTAAATGTACCTGGGACTTGATAAGAAATAAAATATGCCTGAGAATTTAATCATATCACAATAACCAGCACTACAGTTAGTGCAGTTTCAATGCGTGTTGTCGACTTTCAACGCTGACTGTATTATTAAATTAATTAATTGGGAAATTGTTGGCGATTAAAACAAAACGAATTCCAGTAAAGTTTTTATTTTAACATAACACGATTGAATTTATTCGTTATTTTATACATAATAGTAAATAAGTTAACATAAGACTATGGACACATAATACCTACGCTAGTTTAATAGAAGGTATTTACACAAACATAAGAAATTATAAATAAGAAAAAATAGCTAGGTATTTTTTTGGATAGATTCATAGGGTCATGAGAAGGGATTTGTGCCTTCAGGATAAATACTCCAGGCACCTCTGCCAATTGAGCCATCCTGCCCTCTGCAAAACTCATGCATTGATGCGTATGAAAGATTAATTTGTATTAACTATATGTATAAATAAAGTCACACATGGTCTCTACTTTAATACGTATACAGCGACTCATGCAGACAGATCAGAGAAAAAAAAAACTTTTACTATTTTTATTTTCTCCAAATTCGACGACAAAGTGCCATAGAACAAAATAATATCTCATAAAGTTTCGGATTTGACCACAATGACCTATCTCAATGAATTACCCTGTTTATTGAAAATAGCATAGGTATAGAAGGGAACATTATTATTTAAGAAAAGCCAATGATAATTTGTACTTTTCATTACGACATAGTTTTAATATTATTTAAACTAAAAATTGGCATTAAGTGGATTTAGGATCCCTAATTAAAATTAGATTTACAAAAAATACAATTAATATTAAACCTACATAATTAATCAATTTTGGATGTTTATAGTCTACGCATGACTTGTAGAAAAAGGCTTTTAATGATATACAATACTGCACTTGTAAGAAGAACATTGGCATAATTAATTATTTTGACATGTCTCTAAAATTTAATTTAAAATTATCATGTTAAAGAGCAAATTAACTTCAATGATTAAGTACATTTTGCATCTTAATTCACAGTTTTTTTTGCCAATCCAACATTTTTTTTTCCAATTATAGCTCGTACAAGAAGAAAAATGCTATACTTTTTGAAATAGTACATTTGTGACTCAATTATTATATATATACGTGCTGTATAGACAAATTTATACAACACCAATTCAAACCGCACCAATACCGTTCTGGTGCGCTAAGCGGAATATACAGACTAGAAAGTGTTTTTAGGTATATTTAAAGAATTTAATTGGCAGAAACTACCTATTGAAAAAAAAAGTTTTTTTAATTTTGGCTTTGTATAAACCTATATTGTTTTTAAGAGAACCAAAAATAAAATATCTCAGAGGCAAACATTTAATCATTCCTCTAGAAAAATAAGCAAAGGAGTTAAGTATATGCATTTGATTTGATAAAAAAAAACTAAAACCATATTTGAGCGTAATCACTGGATAAAACCACTTAGCCTATTTTTAGTGATAAGTGAATGTCTATTGTGTAAAGCTAAATAAATACATAAATGACTTGCATACTTCAAGCCAAAAACCTATATTAAATCTAAAAGGTAAAGCGCAATTCTGTGCACGCTATAATACGAACATGGTATGCAGCAAATATTATGGACATGTTCACACTATGCTATACTATGTATTGGCTTGCTATACATTTTACTACTCTGTTATATCGCAAAACACACGCTTTATTTCAATCAACTGTCTAATATAGTGCCTGCGACATAATGTATAGTGTCAACTTCAAGCTATTCGTCTGCATGAAGTGAAAGCTATATTGTACATAGTGATATACCGTATATTGGCGTCAATTCTAATGCGGCAAACTAAACTAAATTTAAAACATTGTTGTCTTTTACTAACCGTTACTATAAAAGCGGGACGGAATGATATCAAATTTAAATCTAATCATGTCAACCAAAACTTCCATACAAGTTTCGTCTGACATCTCTAATTTTAGTGGTTACCTAAACCTACCTAGTGGTATCTAAAAACGTTCGGAGATTTTCATTTGACGTGCCTAAATTCGAATTTGACATATCTTAATTCGTCCCATCTTGCTCTTATAGAGTATACTTTAGTAAAAGACAGGAATGTTCTAAATTTAGTTTAGTTTGCTACATTAGAATTGACGCCATTGTTAACTTCATACTTTTAAGTTATAGTTGACGCAATATGCTGTATTTACTATATAGCAAAATACTATAGCGTAGTCTAAAAAGTTTGTCAAAGAATTCATTTCTCGAATTATTTATAATTCGGATTAATTAATTACGTATTCGTCGTGTCTACGTGTCCTCGGCTAGCATTTTGTTCGCGAGCACTTGATCAATTATTTGCTAATGGTGCTGTTTGGCGATAATATAAATAATAGCAAACAAGTGTTCAGCTGCCGGATGTATTTTCACAACGCTCCATCAATTAGTTATTCATGTGTGAGATAACTTATTAAGGTAGTTGTGAGTAAATGAAATGAAATTAATATGAAAATAAATAAAATAAATAATTATTCAATATATGTCTTTGAAAAAGCATTAACGCATGCTTAGCGAACTCTAAAGTTACAGTATTAAATGGAAAAAGAATACGGTCGCGAACAGGATTCGAACCTGCGCCTCCCGGATAGATACTCCAGGCGCTCTGACCACTAAGCCATCTCGACCTCTGCTCACCACCGCGAATTCTTCTTCCATATTTTAACACGTCTTATGGCGACGTCATTGCAATCAATTCAGTACTTATACAAGTGACCGAACCGACACGACTAACTTTGCAGTTAAAAGGTTCGAATCCTGTTCGCGACCGTATTCTTTTTCCATTTAATATTGTAACTTTAGAGTTCGCTAAGCATGCGTTAATGCTTTTTCAAAGACATATATTGAATTATTAAGGTAATTGCATTCTTTACGACATTGTATTAACTGCAAAGTTAGTCGTGTCGGTTCGGTCACTTGTATAAGTACTGAATTGATTGCAATGACGTCGCCATAAGACGTGTTAAAATATGGAAGAAGAATTCGCGGTGGTGAGCAGAGGTCGAGATGGCTTAGTGGTCAGAGCGCCTGGAGTATCTATCCGGGAGGCGCAGGTTCGAATCCTGTTCGCGACCGTATTCTTTTTCCATTTAATATTATAAATAATTATGTTACACATATTGCGCCGACCCCAAATAACTTGGGATCAAGGCAGGAAAGAGAAAAATACGAAGAAGATATACTATACTTAAAGAATATTACACATTCTGGTGTTGAGTGTACGAGTATAAATAAGTTCTTTCATTCTGACTGAAAATGATCACAAATGTACGAATGCTTGCATTAGGAATGATCGCGTGCTCCTATCCACGAGACCTTATGTTCCTTCGTCTCGATTTAGTAAAGAAATTTAGGAAAAAAAAACTGAAGTGAATCCCGATAAATAAATGTTGTAACTACCATTACTGTTTTCGCCTAAACTACATGAAAAGGAGTCTGGCTTATAACAATGCCAATATGGTTGGCATGACGTCATGTGCGTCGAGATTAATGAATCAATGTATTCACAAGTATGCCAACATTGAGAGCGCTTCTACTTTTGAATGCATTTGTCCACAAATTCCAACATGTCGACATCTTCAATGAAAATATGAGCACAATTGTTACCTCTTTAACACTGTATTTAAGCTAAGCTGTAATATATAATAGTAAGTGATTTGGTGAACACTTGCTATTAATTGAATAAATAAATAAATAAATGAAATGAAATGAAAAACGTCAAGATAATTACCATTATATATGGAGCAAAAATAGTATATTGATTTTAACGCAAAAGAGATTTAATATATGAAAGTAAATAAGAAAACTGTATCTACTTAATTCAAAATAAATCTTTGAAAAGCATTAACGCATGCTTAGCGAACTCTAAATCTACAATAGAAGAAGAATTCGCGGTGGCGAGCAGAGGTCGAGATGGCTTAGTGGTCAGAGCGCCTGGAGTATCTATCCGGGAGGCGCAGGTTCGAATCCTGTTCGCGACCGTATTCTTTTTCCATTTAATATTGTAACTTTAGAGTTCGCTAAGCATGCGTTAATGCTTTTCAAAGATTTATCTTGAATTATATTGAGGTAATTGCATTCTTAACGACATTGTATTAACTGCAAAGTTAGTCGTGTCGGTTCGGTCGCTTGTATATGGACTGAATTGATAGCAATGACGTCGCCATAAGACGTGTTAAAATATGGAAGAAGAATTCGCGGTGGCGAGCAGAGGTCGAGATGGCTTAATGGTCAGAGCGCCTGGAGTATCTATCCGGGAGGCGCAGGATCGAATCCTGTTCGCGACCGTATTCTTTTTCCATTTAATATTGTATCTACTTACTCAAAACCTTGTATAGTTTGTGGAACAAAGGTAAATTGAAAAGAAATTATAATTATATTAGTGTTAACATTATATGAGCAGGCTTTGAATCCCTATCTTCAAAGCCTTATAACGGTGTCATCCATTACAAACGGCAAAGTCATTTGTCAAGATTCGTAAAGTCTATTCGCTAAAATAGTGGCGACTTTGTAAAATATTCATGAATATAAAAAGGAACCCGCCACGAAAATATATGATGCACTATCAGCATACCATGCCTGTATTCCCGAAGGTATAGACAGTGAAGTATAGTTGTACGCTCATATCCCACCGATGCAGTTATTAAGTCATTGTAATTGTCTAAGGTGGAGAGCTTATTATTATCAACCGGGCTCAATTCCAAACTCCAGCTGCTACAAAAATTTCTTAACAGAGAATATATCGATCAATAGCACTATATCCGACCCGAGAATCAACATAACATATCCACATTACTTATCTTTTATTATGAATGCCAGTGGTTATTCGGAAGCCAATTCTATCTATAAATAATAGGGTTTAATTTTATCTAATTAGTCAATATTAATTAATTTTTTGCAAAAAGTAAATCGCACTACATTTTTTCTACCATCCTTTATATTAAGTATCTACATACATAAATTACTTAGAATCCTGCTTGCCAGAAAAGATTTGGGTGTAGCGCCACTATTTTAGCGAATAGACTATACCTAATGTGATTAAAATATATTATTACAAAGATTCCTAATATTATACGCTTATCATTTCCTTAATAACATCACCTTCATACGTCATCTATGGTCAGTTTTAATGTAAATTATTATCTTAAAAGCATTTACAAGTTTAATATACAGTATAAGTATGCATGCACCTTTACTCCGAAAACATGGATTACTTAATAATAATAGTAGCTTGACTCACATGGCATTATTTTCTTTGAACTACGAACATGAAAACATAAAAAAAACTCCATATTCCAAGCTCTCGCCTATATTCGCATTATTGTTATGACGTCACATTTTCTCAACACTACTGAACAACTCTTCACGTAAGAGTAATATTGTCGTGAATATCATGGCTGCCATCACTGCTATGACCTCCACCAAAGTCTTCAATCATTCCTACAATGGAAACATAAGCCCCAGAGAACAGAGCAATAAGAGATATGATGCCAATTATCAGGTTCTTCCACAGGACATATTTGAAGGGTCCAAGGCCTTTATCCCAGCGGTATACGGTGTCGACGATAGCTGGGATGAGGAGACCGAGGGTTGAGAAGAATACGGCACCGACGAAGCTGATGACTAGCTCCAAGTTCGGGAATGCTGCGGCAATTGCGACTGTGAACAAGGTAAATAATATATACTGATAAATCTTTCAAAAACATTAACGCATGCTTAGCGAACTCTTAGGTTATGTTTTTTTGTATAAAAAGAATACGGTGTAAAGGGACTGAATAGATGGCAATGACGTCACCAAAAAAGGTATTAAAATGTGGAACAAGAATTCGCCGTAGTGAGCAGAGGTCAAGGTGGCTTAGCGGTCAGAGTGCCTGGAGTATTTATTCGGGAGTAGCAGGTTCAAATCCTACTCACAGCCGCAATAGTTTCCAAAAACAATAATATATTTAACGTTCACTTCACCTCTGAAAATATTATTTTATAGTAATGTTTAAAAATCCGCGATCACTATACATTACAATGAATCAACTTTTAACCGGATACTTTGCAGCGTTTGTGGTCGCAGAATGACTATGACGGTATGAAGGCTGTAAGGAGCTTGAAATGTCAAGAAAAAAAAAACACGCATTTAATCCAGCAATTTTTTATATATTTAGCGCTTTTTGGCGTTAATTTTGTAAGTAAACAAGGAGTTTCTTTGCAGGTTCTCCTCGATAGAAAACGACTCTTTGAAACAGAAACTAAAACTTTTGACCTTAACTTTGCAATGCTGTTTGTTAGGTTATTTTTGTAAGGTAAAAAAAATATACCGACCCAATTGAGATCCTCCTCCTTTTTTTAAGACAGTTATAAATGCAACATACACGGGCGGGACTTAAAACCCGCGACATTTACCGTAACTTAGCAACGTTCTGCTAACTGAGCAATCGTGTCGCTTTCAAATAGAGTTTAAATTCCACAAAATAATATTCCATAAACGGATTTATAGACTGAACTACTTCATTCCTTTGCAACCAGGTTATTATGATAAATACATTATCATTTGCTTAACAGTGAAACACAATCATTAATATCAACTATATGAAATTAATCACTGCCAAAGTATTAACCTAGGCACTAATTTATACTTTACTAAGGTCGTGCTTAATTTCAGGTCAGCAATTTACCTCATAATCCATAAATTCACTCAATATTATTTACCTCACAGACATAAACGTGAATTTAGAATTTATTACCTTACTCAATAAATAAATCACTTTGCATTCAAGAACAGATTGTAAACTATTGAAGACCTCACATAAATATTATAGACTGGGCATTTGTAATGCTTTTCATAGTAGGTATAGAATTACGCCTGGGGAATACAGGCAGGGGTAGGCAAAGGAGTACATAGATGTGCACCCACATTTCACCAATGTTGTCATTAAGTCGCATGTAATAGGTTACTACCAAGTATTATCTGAGATTTTTCTAACAGAAAACTCAATAACACTTTACCCTATCCAATCCAAATCGAACCCAAGACCTCATGCTCAGCAGCTGCCCTTGGGTAAGCTAGACCAACGAGACAGTCATTCATAGCAGAAATTAAATTTCAAATTTACTGATGTATAAATAAAAATTAGATGTAACACCGACCTAGCACAACTGGCAGATATTTTTGTTAGTGTTTAAAACCAGAAAGTTATTATATTAAATGGAAAAAGAATACGGTCGCGAGCAGGATTCGAACCTGCGCCTCCCGGATAAATACTCCAGGCGCTCTGACCACTAAGCCATCTCGACCTCTGCTCACCACCGCGAATTCTTAATCCATATTTTAACACGTCTTTTTGGCGACGTCATTGCTATCTATTCAGTCCCTATACAGGTGACCGAATCGCGACTAACTTTGCAGTTAATAAAGTGTCGTTAAGATGCAATTACCTGAACAATTAAAGATAAATCTCTGAAAAGCATTAATGCATCTTTTTCCATTTAATATATTAACTTTAGAGTTCGCTAAGCATGCTCACGACCGTATTCTTGTTCCATTTAATGTAATAATTTTTGAGTTCGCTAAACATCCGTTAATGCTTTTGAAAGATTTATCTGTAAAAGTTTAAAACCATGTCAGTGGCCTACGGGTGATTTAAACTCTGACAATAGGTTGTTCATCAACCATAAGATAAGAAGAAGAAAAGGAAACATATTCATGTAAATTTTTGTTCGCAGGTTACTAAGCACGTCTATATTTCTGAAAAAACTGAATGATGATTTTTTAAATTGCTCTACCAGTCGAGTTTCGAAAGAATTCAAATTTAAGTTTATTTATATATTGTTGTAGTATTGAGAAGAACACAAACTGAACATTTATGTTTATTTTAAAACTATTAATGTAAAAATATTGCTCATGAAAAACGTCCCATTAATTAAAACAACGTGGAAAATGTTATTTTATCTTATTAATTTATGTTGTACATGACAAATATCTCTTCACTAGGATCTATTTGTATTATAAATTTATTGATACAATCATACTAGGATTTACATGAATATTCGGACAGTCATAAGGCCTGACCGATTCTAACATGGGTTTCACTCATTGAACATGCATGGATAAATCTGTAAAGATTGACAGACGGAATTCTGAATGGCAGGCTAAGAGAAAATATTTCGGGTTCGAGGATAAATTTAACTTTCATTCAAAGCATTTTAGACATGAACACATCCAAAACAACCTCTACCTAACGTTTTATTTTAGTTGCAAGTTTTATGGTACATTATTTTATTTTTAATTATTTATAATCTATACTTATAATAAAATCGTAGCTCGAAAGCCCGAAAATTTTAAAATCGCTTTTTGGATTTTTTTTTCTTTCGTAATGTGTTATTTAATCGATGCTACTGCCAAATCTGTTGTTTTTAAAATTTGAGTATTTTTGTCTGTTTGTATGTCCGAACCAAGAAAAAGAAACAACTGAAAATTTGTAAAAAATATCGTCAACAGCCGGGTCAACTTATAGGCTATTCAAAATTGCGCATTTCCTCAAGGGAGCTGAGCAGTGATGTTAAACATCTCACACTCAGAATCGATATTGGACGGATTTCAATAAAAATGGCAGTGTTGTATAGCTTATCAAAAATGATAAGCACTGCAAAAGGTATCATTGCGCTTTATCACATGGGGACCAAGCATTTACCGGTTTTGTATTTTGATTAGTAGATTGTGAATGCCTATTTTAGCAGATTTGTCAACTGAGTAATTAGTTGCATACCGTACATAGTTGATTGGCACGGTGTAAGTGTGACGATCGAATCCCAGTAAAGGATATAGTATTTTTGCATATTTTTAATCTTGATAAAACCAGGCTTATCTGTTATATCGCAGAAAAACAACGTTATTTTAGTTTTTCGTGCCCTTTTGTAATATAAACCCACTTTTTATGTGTTTCGCTTGCTGTCTCATATTAATATGGTGAAGCACAGTGAAGATGTTACACGTTAGCGTTATGTACAATTTTTTTCAATCAGATCTCATCATTTATCATGGTACTTATTTCCATAGAAAAATGCGTCATTTAAAAAAAAAATTGCTACGGTGAGGCTGAGGATGGAGTACGTATATCCGGAATAAATCGATTCACTCTTAAATATAGTGGATAGATTTTGGGAGAACGACAGTTGGGGAGTTGATGCAACTGTCCAGACCCGTCTCCCACAACGTCGCTTCATGGCATGGCTTCGTCCGGTGGATGGTAAACAGCCGTGGTCGAAGCCTCCCACCAGGGTTGTGTTGACTGTTTTGCACCACCCAGGGGCCATGTGTAAGGATTCCATTTTAAGGGAGCACTCCTACAGACGCGGACAACTCAGACCCCCATACCTATTTAGTAACAAAAATACACATTCACACCAGCCTGGCCTTAGGATTAATTTAATTGCCTAATCCATAAGTAGGTAGTAGCGAAACATCAGAAGAGCATTATTGATGATTTTGTTTGAACCTGTCCAGCTATTGAGGTGGTTGGAGAGTGCATTTTCGATGATATTTTGAATTATGTATTTTATCATCCTTTCAGAATTCGATTAAAATTTAAAGCTTTAAGACCAAAGGTAATAACTGAGAACGTTGTGCACACCCTAACAATTATGGTGGTAAAATTTCTTTTGAATTGAAACTTTACCAAAAATATAAGTCCAAGAGCAAGTACAAGAGCCGTGGCGTGTTCTATACTTGGCATCAAAATTTATTTCTCTTTTAAGAGGTTCTAGATGCTTCAACAGTTGAAGTCGATCGATGTCTATTGTCAACAAATGGGACTGAAAACATAATTGGCCATCCAATGCACGAAGACTGTTGTTTACTAAGCGGAGATTGGAACAGACTATCAGTACCTGCATCTTGGGCATTCATTTTATAGATCCGGTATTAAATGTTGGAAAAATAAACAACAAACCAGATGCAAGCTCTACTAAAAACTCCATTACTCACTAAAATCTACCGAAACTCACTAAAGGGTCAAATAAGTAGTGCTCACAACCAGCACGCGTATATGAGCAGTTGTATGAACGTGATAGAAGCAAAAAGAGTTTGTAAGGATCTAGGCCATAGACGTGAATTTATGTATGTACCTATGTGACATTATCATTTTGGCCAACGCATATTGTCTTGCAGTCAGTTCTTTCCCACCACCCGCTAACAAATTATAAATATAGCAAACCTACCTGAAAAAAAATTTGGACACACCAAGTGTGGATCTAGGCAACCAAATAATTTAATTGTACCATCGACACGAAGATGAAGAATCGTTTATTAATTATATTGTAAAGTAATCCTAATCCGGATAAATACTCCAGGTACTCTGACCGCTAAGGCATCTCGACCTCTGCTCACTACCGCGACTTCGCCTTAAATGTGTACGACATTGTTTTAACTGCAAAGTTAGTCGTGTCGGTTCAGTCACCTGTATACGGACTGAATAGATAGCAATGACGTCACTAAAAGAAGTATTATTATGTGGAAGAAGAATTCGCAGTAGTGAGAGAGGTCGAGATGGCATAGCGGTCAGAGCGCCTGGAGCATTTATCCGGGAGGCGCAGGTTCGAATCCTGCTCACGACCGTATTCTTTTTCTACAAAAATTTATAACTTGAGAGTTTGCTTTTCAAGCATTAATGCTTTTCGAAGATTTATCCGTATGAGTTTGGGTTGCTAGGGCAACTGTCAAGTATCTGAAAAGACACGTCTGTCTGTTCATGGGTGGCGTCAATGTGGATTGATAATAATAGATTATTGCAACAATTATTACGAGACGTAATAAACTGGAAGGGGTGGAGGGTCAGACATCAACGAAAGTACCGGACCTTCTCAAAAAAGGCAGGTTAACAAACTGAACCGCCGAGCATGCATTCTTCATGTATGTGAGATAAAATCTATAGTGTCTGCCTACTGAAATGGGAATCAGGTGTGAGTTTGTATGTATGTTTAATTTAAATCTTAGTTTGACGTTAAGATTACTTTGACGTGAGCAAAGCCACGGGTACAGCTAGTATAATATAAATATAATATACACTGTATAGGGACTGAATAGATAGCAATGACGTCACCAAAAGACGAGTTAAAATGTTGAAGAAGAATTCGCGGTAGTGAGCAGAAGTCGAGATGGCTTAGTGGTCAGAGCGCCTGGAGTATTTATCCGGGAGGCGCAGGTTCGAATCCTGCTCGCGACCGTATTCTTTATCTACAAAAAAAAATACTTTTAGGTTCGCTAAGCATGCGTTAATGCTTTTCAAAGATTTATCCGTACAATAGATCCACTTAACATATGAACGCAAATATTTAAATAACAAGAATAAACGAGAAAGAATTCAAGATTAAGATAGAAGTGAGCTAAGTGGTCATTATAGTCGAGGTTGAATTACAAAAATATAACTTTAGAGTTCGCTAAGCATGAGTTAATGTTTCGCACAAAAAAATATAGATTTAGAAGAATGAATGCTGACTTTTTTTATATAGTATCTTTGGTAAAACAAACAATTCTCACTTTTCAAAGTAAGAGTTTTCAATAAACTTCTAAATAATGATATAATAATAATACAGGAAATAAAACAAATATTCAGTGAGCTCGAAGGAATTCGGATCGTCTGCAATTGTTCTAAAAATACCGAAAGGCAAGCTGGAGGCAAATATTCAGTTAAATTATATAACAAAGCTGAGTGGTTTCGCTAAAAAAAATGGTTTAGTACCTAACAGTTTACAAGTTCTATATTACGGACTAACTTTTTTTAGTATCTGGGTATTTTATGTGCTTACATTTTGGGCTAAAATGTAAGCTAAAATGTAAATGTAAGATGGATGTGAAGGCAGGCGTCGATTTTCTTGTTCGAACTAATGATATTGTTATATTTTTACTGAACAATGGAAATTGATTTCTTAATGTCAATATAAAAAAAATGCCATCCCTTAATTTGCACTGATGGACCAAATTAAAGTTTTACTGTTTTATATACTCCACTTCGACTTTTGTAAGAGCTAATGACAAAAATGTAATTCGCGATGGGGTATTCCATACATAAAAAGGGGAGCTGATATAAAAGGTAGGTCAATCAGTCTACCCAGTCCTTTCCCAACTGTGTCGGGATCGTCTTCCAGTCTAAACAGATGCAGCTTAATACCAGGATTTTACGTGGACCGACTGCCATCTCCAGAACCCAGTTACTAGATAACGCGATATCTCGTGGTAAGACTGTTTGTGGTCAGACTTTCATGCTTGTGTCTACCCATGACGGGTTGACTGCTGGAACCGACGGTGTAATGTGCTCCTCGAGGCACGGTAAGGTCTCGATATGAAATTATGGTCACCCGTTTACAGACCGACCGCGGCAAGTGCAGCTGAACCTCGATCGAAAGATCGGCTTATTAATTAGCTTGTGCCCCTTATTAAAATAATATATTACAGATTATTTGTATAGTGACCAAGATTGTCAAAATAATTAAATATTGCAACATATCGTTCCTAACATATATCAAGTCAAAAGATTATATTTCTACAACCTATATTAAGGAGAAATTAGTCTCTCTTTAATGATTCCGCAAAACACTTATAGGAAACTGGTGTCACTTTAACGATTCATAAGCCAAGGTAAATTCCACCTTGGCTTATGAATCGTTAAAGTGTTTTGCGGAATCTAATATAGGTTGTATTGCAATCTAGTGAGGAAAACAGTACCTCAACCAACTATATGTTTAGTATATTTAAAAACAACGAACGGCCTGGACGGCCTGATCCGGCATGGACCCTCCTTGGACAACCACAATGCTCCGGATAGTGATCCCTTCTGTTATCTCAACCAGAATTGCACTAGATCTCCCCAGATGTTCTTCATTGATTACTAGAACACTACATTAAATGCCTTCATATTCTTACCTGAAACAGTTACCAAAGCGGTCCTAACGCCAACTTGAATGAAGTTCTCATATTTGGACTCCTTGCCTCTCCTCCTTCTGGTGATCATTTCCATTGGCACGTAGAACTGAAGGGCGAATGATAAGAAGATCACGAAGGCCATCAACAGTTTTGCAGCTTGA
This sequence comes from Xylocampa areola, assembly GCA_935421205.1. Lineage (NCBI taxonomy): Eukaryota > Metazoa > Arthropoda > Insecta > Lepidoptera > Noctuidae > Xylocampa > Xylocampa areola. The sequence continues at coordinate 18,910,626 of OW285204.1, forward strand.
GCGATGCTGAAAATAAAGAAAATAATGAATTTTCTAGTCCTTTTCCAGAGTTTGTATAAATTTATTTCAAAACAAAGTTTGTCGTGTTTCTTTGATGAAGACTTGGAATAGAATTGCGCCTGTAATTGACTTTTATTTGTACTAGAAAATATAAAATATAAAATTACAGTGGAAATTTTGTATTTTCTTGGCAACGATTGGAAAACTAAATAATAATAAAATATAATATCTACGCCTCGCGGTACGCTACAAAACGAAAAATGTGTCGACAAACAGAATAATGCTCGTGCCGCTGAATAGATATTTAAGTATTTCTAATGTTTTCAATTTTAAACTGCGCGTTGGTCTAGTGGTACCAAGCGCGACTGCTGAGCATGAGGTACAGGGTTCAATTCCCAGGTCGTGCAGTGTTAGTGGATTTTTCCCTTTAGGAACACCTCAGTAGCAGCTCAGAGTTTGGAATTGTACTCGAATGGTAATCGGCTCACCTCACCACCTATTTACATTAAATCACCACACAAATTTCACCTATGCTGTTATAGCATAGGTGAAATTTGTATGTACAATTGTGTGTACATCTGCCTTCCCCTTTGGGGCATACAGGCGTGTTGCTATGTAATTTTTTTTCGATTTTAAAAGCCACTTGTTTTACTTGTTAACAGCAAACATAACCGATCTTTACAATACGTTTTATCCAATAAAAGGTAAGATACATTATTATTTTTCCTTCAGAGAGATAAATAAAGACATGCTTACAAGAATAATTGTCATATCTAATAACGCGAACAGACTGATAATACGATTTAAATAAAACCTATTCTTAAAAACTTCGTGGAATTTCCTGACGAAATAATGTTCGTAGGTAAGCCTTTATGATAACGTTAGAACGACATAACGATAAAGTTTTAGTTTAATTCTATAAATTTAAACCCAGAAACGTGTGACTAGTGTAATAAACTAGTAACAAAGGTAATAAATAAGTTTGTCGAAAATGGAATTGAAAGTATTCGGAATCGTCAGCATTTATTACCTTTAACAGAGTTAAAGTTTCTTACTTGTTCAACAGAGAAAACTAAAAAATTGTAATAGTATCATAATTAGATTTAAGAATCAGTGTTTTGCTTCTGAATACATAAGATCATACAGCATCACGCATGTATTTCTAACAGGATTAAGCAGAGGCGTACTGGGTATAGGTATATTTCATCGATGCCGCTTTTAACCCGTTTCCTATCCAATTTACCACATAATATATGATTTTGCAAAGATTTATCTTTAATTGTCAAGGTAATTGCATCTTTACGACATTGTATTAACTACAAAGTTAGTCGTGTCGATTCGGTCACTTGTATAGGGACTGAATAGATAGCAATGACGTCGCCAAAAGACGTGTTAAAATATTAATGATGAATTCGCGGTGGTGAGCAGAGGTCGAGATGGCTTCGTGGTCAGAGCGCCTGGAGTATTTATCTGGGAGGCGCAGTTTTGAATCCTGATCACGACCGTATTCTTTTTCCATTCGATATAATAACTTTAGAGTTCGCTAAGCATGCGTTAATGCTTTTCAAAGATTAATCTTTAATTATTCTATGTATTGATATGGCGTTCGATAAAATCAAAATAAATATATTTTTATCTGTATCACTATTTTATAGCCTTATTTTTTTGTAACGAATTTTTTTTGTATGTCAGGCATAATTTACGAACTATAAATATGAAATCTTTACACTACTACTACAGATTAAATGTCTTGGTACATCCCACACACTCCCACACACTCCCACACATCGCACTTTACACTAATATTATATACTAGATGACCCAGTGTACTTCGTATCACCTCGAACGTCAAATTTTTGACAAGAAAGTAGGTAGAACAGTTTATATGGGCAAAAGAAATTGTTGTTTTTACTATCTTTCTCGCCATTTTTCTACATTTTCTCACCGTTTAAACCTTCCCTGGACTACGACAAACATTTCAAAATGAAAATCAGCTAAACCGGCCCAGCCGTTCTCGAGTTTTAGCGAGACAAACGTGATTTTTATATACATAGAAATATAGAAAGAAAATGTTTATTTGACACAATCAGTGACGACACAATTAATGTGTCTATATTAATTTGTTAACCACTAAAATACAAGTTGTCTTATTATTTAGCTATAGAAAGAGACAATATGTTAGTGGTTATTGTGTACCTCATGGCTGCGCCAAACATGACAAGTTTAGCAAAATGTCAGACCACCAGTGCCCGACACTGATTCTCAACTGAACATTGAATAGTGAGGAGTTACAGATATAAAACAGTTAGGTATATGAGTGTAAATTAAATCCGTAATGAAATATTAATATTTAAGTATAGACATACAATATAAACACTTAAACAAAGAAACTGAGTAATAAAAACCTTTATTACAGGCAATTCTCGTCATGCAAAAACTATTGAACTATCCAATAGTTTAGTTATAGAATTGGTTACTTTAGGTTAAGGATATATATCCCGGGAAAATGTAGATTTTCTTCGGGGAAATTTGATTTCCACAGCTGAAACTGTAGGACGTAACTAGTATTACACGTAAATATTGTAGGGACCAGAATATTTTATAATATTTCATCCTCATTTTCATCTTTTTACTGTTTTCCGATAAATATTAGTAGGGTCACAGGATTTGAACTTATGGGTACCCAACAAATATGGTCCGGAATAACGTTATTTATTTTGTTATTCTAACCGTATCTTTTTAGATTTTTATTGGAACTTACGAGTATAAATAACGAATCTTTCCTAAACGTGTTTTTGTCTTTTTGGTATGTTTTCTTAAGACCTTCAGGGGTGCTGCACAACATAACTATGTTTATATGTATTTTGCTTTAAAAGTAAAACATTTACTTAACACTGCCTTGTTGGTCTCGAGTGAGTTTTTGGATTCGATTCCCAGGTTTGAATTGTACCCGGTTGATGATATAAGTTAAGAAGCAGTATAGGGCAGTGAGTTCTTATAAAGGTGGTCTTTTTAATTAAATATTTTGTAATAGTAAGTTTCTTAATGGCCGGATGGCTTGATAAATAGTTAAAACCGAGTGCTTAAACATAAAGTAATATCTAAGGTAATCGTGCAAGATAAGTGTTTCTAAGTAAAGGATTTCGTTTGTATAGATAAATAGGTACTTCAATGACATATTATGAACTTAAGAAGTAATAAAAATGGTGAATTATGTAAACATGTATGTAGGTAGGCACAGTGACTTAGTCAGCGCCGTTATGTTCTAGCAGTAAGAATGGTTTTTGTAATTGTTGTTTGCATTCATACATACATAGTATCATGCCTGTATTCCCTGAAGTGGTAGGCAGACGTGTACCTACACAGTTGTACGTACACCCATATTTCACTAATGTTTTGGTGAGCCTAATGCCGTCTGCCGTGTGTATGCCATGTATTTTTATTTAATGATCTTAATATAATATTATCTAATAACTCTACTTACATATCTTCTTCAGGAAGATTGAGGGTGATTGATCCTTTCACTTCATCTCCATACTGAATGTAGCCGAAGAACCCAACGATACCGTACAAGGAGATAACGATAGCCATGGAAACGTTCAGTACTCCAGGACAGCCGAGGAACTGTTGTGGTTTCGCCATCTCGTTCTCAACCGGCATCACCACGCCAATACCTTCCATAGCGAAGATCACCGTACTGGAAAAGAAAATATAGTTATTTGATGGATTTGTGAGTATTTTTACATTGTATAGATGTTCCTTTTGCTAAATGAGTGCGTTCACAGAAACGAATTTCACGTACGGAGACCCGGAGTAATACAATTCAAATTTATATCGTAATCGCGAGTCAATGTTTGACTCGCGACGTCGCCGCGGCCTCAGCTCTTAATTAAGGGCTCCGTTCGAGTTCGAAACTAGTCGGGCAATCCCGAAAAATGCACGTGAGTAGTAACCGGTGAATATTAATTGATATGAATATGTCTCATGAAAGTTTTTATACAAAAATGAAATTCAAATGATTAATTCATAAAATGTTTAAAAGATCTTGTATTGATCATAGAATCTACAGTTATTTGCCGCCACGCAACACAAGTGGAGCTCCCAACCTCTACACAAACCGTGCTCACTAATTTGCCAAAGAAAGACGAGTATTTTTCATGAAAACTGTAAATGTACTCTTTACAAACTTTAAAAGTAAAGTAGGTATATATTTAGTTAACAAAAAGATTGTGAACCGTGTACAGTCGACAAAAGAGATAAGTATCCAATTAAATCACATTTCAAAACATCCATCGGTTTCTAAGAAAACTTCAACTTTATGTTACGACCCTGCATACCTATCTCTTTTGTCGACTATACCTACAATACCTTGAAATAGGCATGCAGACATCAACGTAAACTCTAGAAAATTAAAAATTAAGACAAATCTAATAATTATACAATGCAGTGTTATATTCAATAGTAGCATCAATTACAAAATACAAAGTTTAACTGTGAGTCAACGACGATAGCACAATTGTATTTACAGGCAAAAATAAATCACTAATTGAATCTGACATTTTAAACACTCTTAATAATGTAGACAATGGCTGACATCAAATAATTTACAAATAAATTTAAGTAAAACACATTTAATGAATGACATTAAAAAACAGAATCCCGCTAATGGCGAATAATAATATTAACTATAATGACGAAACTGTTACCGAGGATGGCACAACAAAATTTTTAGGACTTAATATAGACGTTAACCTGAATTGGAAAACACATGCAGAAATCCTTTGCTCAAAACAGAGCAGTCAATCATATGCATTGTATATGCTTACAAAAAAACTTAACCAGGTCGCAGTACTGACGGTATATTATGGCAACGTTGAAAGTATGTTAAGATACGGGATTATATTTTGGGGAAACTGTACAGAAAAGGAGCAAATATTTATAGCACAAAAAAGTGCGTAAGGGCAATATGTAAGCTCGATCAAGTAGATAGCTAATTAATTAAAAAAAATTAAAAACGTTTATTTACCAAGAAAAACACTTTGTACACAAGGAAAAAAAAAAGAACATTATTGTTACGACTTATGATAAGACTTAAAAAATAACAGTTTTATTTTATGCTAATCTAAATTATTACAAAGTCATCAGAAAAATGATCCCTGGCTCTGAAACTAGGTAAATACCTGTACTATCAGAGTCAGTGATTCCTCATAAGTTGATAAAGATTTAGATAGGTACTAGTTGAGCACAAGGTCCTGGTCAGAAAACTCATTTTATTAGAGTTGTTGTTTTAAAATAATAATAAAACAAATAAAAAAAAAATGGAAAAATTGTGGTGGGTGACATTAAGTTAAAACTTATAATAAAAGAAGAAGAAAATAATATATATAGATATGTGTTGATATATGTATTTTTGAGTGTGCGTGTGCTTGTGACTGTGGGTGTGTGCGTGTGCGTGTGTGTTAGCGTGCGTTCATGTATGTGTACGTGTGCGTGATGTTATTTACTCTTGACGAAGTAATAGCTGCTCCGTTTCATCGTACGTTAGAACTTGGAGGCATTCGGTAAGTTTTTTTTTCAGTTCGAATTTAGTAAGCTTTAATAAGTTAGTTTTTTTATTTAAGATGTTAAACAGCTTAGGAGCCAAGTAGTTTAACTGATGTTGGGCAAATGCTGTTCGGCATTTAACTACTTTACAAACAGAGCTACCAGCGCGTCTGAAAGTATTTATGTCGGTACTTAAAAGGGAAGCATATTTTCGAAGTATTGATCGTAGGATGAACAGTTGCCTTACGGTTAAAACTTGACAGTTAGAGTAGAGAGTGGTAGTCGGATAACGAATAGGTTTATTGGTCATAACCTTTAGGACTGCCCTTTGTGCTCTTTCCAGGCCCAACATGAGAGTTTTTCCCGCGCCGCCCCAAACCGGGATACAGTATGTCAAGAGAGACTGGCATAAAGCAAAATAGATTAATTTGACGATGTTAGGTTCAGCAACGTGACGTATCTTTTTAAATATGTAGATGAGGCGTCTAACACGTCCTTTAAGTGCCTCAATGTGAGTCCGCCAGTCCATTCTCTCATGTGTACTCCCAAATACTTCGCGCTTGCAACTGGTGTGAGAGCTGGGCATTTGCAAGAGCTTTGGTTGGAACAATTATGCACGATTAATAGTGCTTCACCTGCCGAGGGAGCAGATTTGGCAGTAATGGAAAAGGGAATTACATAAGTTTTTTGGATATTTAAGGTAAGTAGGTTTGCTCGTAGCCATTTTGCCACTGTGGCAATGGCAACTTCTGCGTGGCGTTTTGCACTCTTCCAATCCGATCCATAAACAAGCAAAGCTGTATCATCTGCATAAGCGTATATTTCACAGTGAGGGATACGTAACTTACACAGGTCATTCATGTATATCTTAAAAAGAGTAGGTCCAACTATACTTCCCTGCGGAATGCCGTAGCTGATATTTTCTACACCACTAACATAATTATCGATCTTGACGCATTGTTTGCGATCCGATAAATAGTCCCTAATAATGTTTAGAGCTTGTCCCCTTATACCAGCATATTCCAACTTCTGAAGGAGGATTGGAATTGATACTGTATCAAAGGCCTTCGAAAGGTCCAAGAAGATGCCGAAACATTTGTTCTTATTGTCCAGTTTGGTGACAACAGCCTGTGAAAAACATGCGACAGCGTCCTCCGTAGACACACCGGCTTTGAATCCGAACTGGTTATCTGCTATAATGTGGTACTTCTCGAAAAATGCAGTTAATGTGTTATTTAAGATCCTCTCCAAAACCTTTGACAGAGCGGGTAAGACAGAAATTGGCCTGTAATTGCTTACAACTTCTTTATCACCAGCCTTGTAAATGGGGTGAACTAAAGCCCTCTTAAAAGCGCTTGGAAAAACTCCAGCCCTGATTGCAAGGTTACAGATATATGTTATAGGGGGCGTCAGGATATTTTTGCAGGACCTGAGAGTAGAAGTCGATATGCCATCCCAGCCTGTTGCGCTATCTGCTCGCAAGCTCATTATTATTTTTTCTGTGGTTGCATTATCGACCTCTAGGATAAACATTGAATTGGTCTGTGAAATAGAAGAAGTGAACAGTTCACTATCTAAATATGGTTCTATTTGTGATGCAAGATTGCGACCAACATCCACAAAAAACCTGTTAACCTCATCTAAAGATGACCTGATATCACCATAGATATTCAAGAGTTCGTGCGGTGGAGTACAAATCTTTTGCGTTTCCGTGACCTTTTTAACTACTTTCCACATTGATTTAGTGCTAGTCGCATTTTGAAACTCTCCTCTTTCATATGCCAGTTTAATTTTTATCAGCAAATCATTGCAGAAGTTGCGGTAGCGTCGGTAACTCGTTTTCAAAATATGGTTGTTTGGTGTTGACTTTAGCTTCAGATGCATTCCGTCTCTATTTCGTATACAGCGTAGCAAACCGGGCGTTATCCATGGTTTCAGTATTTTATGTCGTCTTGGAACCTTTACAATGTGTTTGTGGTTATTTACAACTGATGAAACCATGTTGATGAACAGGTCGGCCGCAGTATTTGCATCTGATGTACACAAAACGCGAGAGAAATCCATTTTATTTAGTTCTCGAGAAACTGAGTCATGGTCGATTTTAGTGAGTGTCTTGGTCGGGCTAGTAACCGTTCTCTTTGTGTAAAGACACACCATTACTGGTAGGTGGTCAGTAACGGGCGAGTCGATGATCAACGCAGTGGCTGGCAGCGTTGTTCCCAGTAATATGTGATCAAGACAATTGTCTTGTCTAGTAGGTAAATAGTGTGCTGGGAGTAACCCCAGAGATGCTGTAGTTGTGAGGTACAGATCAGACAGTCGGTCTGTGTTGTTTGACTTAATATCAATATTTATGTCTCCAATCAAGACTATATTTTTACAATTATTAAGTGACTCCATGACATGTTGTAAACTGTTCAAAAAGTTATCAATATATAGACAAAATATAGACCGTGCTTCAGGAAATTAAAAATATTAGCATTACCGTGTCTGTACATGTACGAGTTGGTATTATTTATCAGGTTTAATCTAACTTATCGATGTATGAAAATTATAAAAGCAAACGCCACATCTTTAAAGTTTACTGTCCTTAACACAAAAGTGCATTGATGACCAATAGTGTACTCTGTATAGCACCACGAGTTTATAATCGCCTACCAAAGCAGTTATTACATTATTAACATAAAGTTAAACAATTTCTTGTTAAAAAAGCCTATTATAGTGTAAACGAATTTATAAATGACATGCAATCTAATAAATTTACAATATTAAATGGAAAAAGAATACGGTCGCAAACAGGATTCGAACCTGCGCCTCCCGGATAAATACTCCAGGCGCTCTGACCACTACTTCTTCCATATTTTAACACGTCTTATGGCGACGTTAAAATATGGAAGAAGAATTCGCGGTGGTGAGGAGAGGTCGAGATGGCTTAGTGGTCAGAGCGCCTGGAGTATTTATCCAGGAGGCGCAGGTTCGAATCCTGTTCGCGACCGTATTATTTATCCATTTAATATTGTAACTTTAGAGTTCGCTAAGCATGCGTTAATGATTTTCAAAGATTTATCTTAAATGCAATCTAATATTAAGAGATAACATATTGTTTTCTTTATTTATTAACTTATTATAATATTTTTATTATTGTTTGACATATAGACATTCATAACGGACTTGTACCTTATATAGCATTTGCTGACATTTATTGATCTTGATGGAGTTATTGTTGTATTTATTTATCAAATTTATATAATTATTACTAGTGCACATCTGTAGGGACAAATACCGTAAAATTGCATGCCTTCAGGCGGATTATGAAGAGACCAATTTATATAATCATGTTATCAGATTTAACCATTTTCGCAATAAATGAGTTTGGGTTTGAAATTTAAGGCCCCCAGCCAATGCATTCAATTTATAAACTAAGCGACAACACGCTAAGGGTGTCCCCTGCGGGCTGAATTAGAAACATGTATTTTCTTAAAGAATTGAATTTTTACATGTTTGTTCAGTTCCTATGAAAATGCATTTTTAAGCATGACCTAAATCAACATCCTGAATTAGCTTCATATAGACTTATAGAGGAACCCTTCAACTAACACGATATCGTAAGACTTTTAGGCCTTTGACTGACCAGAACAACAGTCATAGATCGGAGTGTTTTCTATGGCACGAAGGAGTCTCCATATAAAACTATGGTTAAACAAGGGTAAACAAGGTTAAACTGCACGATAAGTAAATAAAATAAATAAAATAAATAAAATAAATAAAATAAATAAAATAAATAAAATAAATAAATAAATAAATAATAAGTGCATATGTTGCGCTGTTACTTAGGTAACCACCAGTCCGTCTGGAGTCCACGAGTCACATTATCATTATACCATGTCGACAAACAACATGAATATATTCATATAGGTTTAAATATTATAGCTAGTTCATAATAACGTTTCCTGAAAGAACATCTATGTATATAATGATACTATAATTATTCGATTGAAGGCACACCAGCATAACATAATGATACAAATATTGACTTCGTCTGCGCAACTAAAGGTAGCATATTAAATTTCATTGCGATCAGTTCAGCCGTTTTGTCGTGTAAAGGTAACAAACAAACAGAGTACTCTCGCATTTATAACATTAACATAAGACATAGCAGCACGCCTCTATTCCCCGAAAGGGTAGGCAGAGATGTACACAATTGTACACCCATATTTCACCAATGCTTTTATTAAGTCCAATATAATAGGTGGTAAGCCTATTGCTATCTACCGGGTACAATTCCAAACTCCGGACTGCTACTGAGATTTTTCTAACAGAAAAACCCAATAACACTTTGTCCGACCTGGGAATCGAACCCAAGACCTCATACTCAGCAATCGCGCTTAGGACCCCTAGACCAACGAGGCAGCAACATTAAAGTTACACATTTTTGTGGAAAGAAAAATACGGTCGTGAGCAGGATTCGAACCTCCAGGGTAAATACTCTCCGCTCTGACCACTAACCAATCTCGACCTCTGCACACTACCCCAATTCCCTTATTCTTATTCCACAAAAAAAAAAATTTGATATCGCTGCGCATACGTTAATATTATTGAAGATTCATCCGTATTCGAAAACATTATTTAGTACCTAAATGTTGACATTTTACTTAAATCGGTATTAATTAATCATCCAAAATAATATTACGAACCAAATTTACTGAAATGAAATTACTATTTGTGAGAGTCCGTCAATTAATCGCCAGCGGATTCGATAAACGTAGGTACTTGTCATGATCGTCGTTTTGATCGAAATACGAAATAAATGAACGGATCATTTTTTAATATTAAAGGGTACTTAGGCTAAGAAATTTAGGACAGCGAAACGAGATAAGAAAGGTACTACATTATAAGCTCATTACAAATATGCTTCAATTAGTCATCCGACACCGTCATTGCAACTTTCACACTATACCTTAACAATAATCTGAGAAAATCCTGTTACGTCACACAGCTGTCAAACTACATGGACGGGAGCATAGTTAAACAAAAGCAAGTGCTTAGAAATGTTTAGAATGAGGATACTAAACAGGTTTATACATAAATACAAAGCATCACGCCTGCAAACCCCGAAGGAGTAGGCATCTTCCCACTTCTTCGGGGGTGTTCGGGTGTTCTCCTAAATGTGGGTGTGCACAGAGGCATACACAGTTGTACAGTCACATTTCACCAATGCTATTATTAAGTTTCATTTAATAGATGGTTAGCCTATTGCCCGCAGTTACTAAGAATTCCTAGCAGAGAAACCCAATAACACTGCCTGATCTGGAAATCAAACTCAGGACCTCATGCTCCACAGTTGCGTTTGGGACAACTAGACCAGCAAGGCAGGCAAAATGAGACATTAACTCAGATTACTGAAACTATTATTTGTAAGAGTATGATAAAGCACTCTCTTTTAATATTTTAAACGGCTTTGTGTCATGAAGATGAGAATATGTGGGAGAAATGAAACCACTCGGATAGCAGTAATGTGTGGCTTGATGTATGTCGTTGAGTTTCCTTGCATAGACTGTATTTTGCTCGGGATACTGTTAATGTGTTTGTGGATTTTGTTTCGGTGTGTGTGAGTAAATGGATCCTGTGGGCTTACTCTTCAAAATAATTCCGCTCGATTGACATTGGAAATATGTCAGTTCGTACTTTTAAATGCCACAATGTCTAAAAAATAATTATAGATTCGGGATAATCTGAAGACAACATGCTTTAAAATTGAAGCAACTATAATGTAGGTAAATTTATTTTAAAATTACGCGTTTTGTAAGTGTCTAAGTATATCGGGTTTCTATTAGGTTGACAAGAGGTTTCACTTATTGTTACATATATCTTGTCAAGTCTTCTTCTTATCGTGTGGTTGACCAAGACTGACCAACCTAGCGTCAGAGTTTAAACCACCCGTACGGCTCTGACATGGCTTTACACACCATCGAGAATATCTGTCAGGTGTGCTGGATTCCTAACGATGTTTTATGCAAGTGATAATTAATTTATATTACGCACATGGCTTCGAAAAGTCAGTGGTGCGTGTCTTGGATTCGAACTTGTGACCTCTGACTTGTCAGTCTTACAGTCATACCACTAAGCTATCACTGTCAAGTATATCACTGTATGTATCAATTTAAAAATTAAACACTGTTCGTTGGTAAGCGCATAACTTATGAACTTATTCAAAATATTAAATAAAAAAGAAGGTTTTTAATAAGAACATTAGGGAAAAGCTAAAATAAAAAAAGTAAAGGATGTCGATCGGGTCAGCTAATATTTAATCAATAAAATATATCAGAAGTTTACCAGTCTCCCACGTGCAATGGCCACCACACACAACGATAGATGTAATTTTATATCCATAAGCTTAATAGTCGATAAGGTACCTATTGGAAGACCTGCCAAGGTATAAATGAATTTGTGCCAGTTCAATTTGGCAGGCAGCAAAATTGTGATCTCAATTTAAATTGTAGGTACTTCATCTAAACGTGATAATAGCGTTTGGAATTTTGTCAATCAATGAAAGCTTTAATGACCAACCTAAGCATGCCCTTCATGATGAAACAATAGAGATAACCACAGTTAGAGGATGCCCGCAAGGTGGAGTCTTATCGCCTTTATTGTGGACACCAGCTGTGGATGGGCTCTTATTTAGGTTGGCAGAACTCCGAATCGATGCGCAAGGCTACGCAGATGACTTGGTTATCGTCGTAAGGGGCTTCTGTCAATCAACTATCTCACAGATCATGCAAAAAGGTCTTAACACCGTCAGGGAGTGGTGTGCCAAAAATGACGTTACTGTCAACGCGGACAAAACTGTCTGTACCTTTTACCAAAAAACGGCGTTTGGAAAAACTCATGATGCCAAAGCTGAATGGTAAAATGATTACGTTTTCCACTGAAGCTAAATACTTGGGCGTCACTATCGACCAAAAGCTAACGTGGAACACACATTTAGCAAACGTACTGAGTAAAGCAAAATGGCCCTCGGGGTCAGTGGTCGCCTTATGGGTAGCAACTGGGGTATAAATTCCAAAATCGTGCTTTGGTTGTATACTACCATTGTACGACCAAGCATATCATACGCGTCTATTGTGTGGTATAGCAAAACCCATCAAACGACCACTATCAAAAAACTGGACAGTTTGCAAGGGACTGCCTGTCTCATGGCCACGGGCGCTATGTCCACATGCCCTGGAATGGCACTGAATGCCCTGCTTGGGCTACCGCCTCTTCATGTATTTTTACACAAAGAGGCAAAAGCCAGCATGTTTAGGGCAAACATCCAGGGTAGGACAAACTGGCTCTCCCAAAAACTGAGGACTCTACAGGACTCGGCTATGGAATTGCCATTACTTGGCATGACAACAGATGTCATGCTTCTGCGGCATGTATTCGAAAAACAATACTCTGTGGAAATGCCTTCAAGGGAAGACTGGTTCAATAACTAATTAACCTTCGAGGCCGGGTGCCTAATATGGTACACCGATGGGTCCAAAATTGGACAGGATGTATACTGTGGAATATATGTAGAGCGACCTAGGTTCAGCAAAAGCGTCAACCTGGGACACTACGCCTCCATCTTCCATGCAGAGGTATACGCCATTGTAGAATGTGCGGAAGCCAACCTGCAAAAGCGCTACATCAACCATACGATATATATTAATTCTGATAGCCAAGCAGCTCTCCTAGCACTAGATTCAAACGTAGTCTCATCAAAACTAGTGGAAGACTGCATGGCTCGACTAAACTCTCTAGGCAAATGGAATAGAGTAGTTTTGAGGTGGGTACCGGGACATGCGTGCATCATTGGAAATGAACGTGCCCATGAGCTAGCAAGAGCAGGAGCAATTGGTACACAGCAAGGCCCCGAGCCCTTCTGTGGTATACCTAAAAGCCTAGCTCAAAAATCCCTCATGGACTCATGTTTTAACAGTGCAAGCCTGCTCTGGACGGAATCGCCAGGCATGACTCACTCCAAAATCCTAATTAAAGCCTACGACAAAAGGTACACAAACCACGTCCGAGAGCTGAGTAGGAACAATTTGCGCGTTGTGGCAAGAGCCTTAACTGGACACTGCTGCTGAAATAAGCACATGTTTAATTTGAGGCTAAGCGAGACACAAACCTGCAGACGGTGTTAAGAGGCTGAGGAAACACCTTTTCACCTTTTGGGGGAATGTGAACCGCTAATACATAAGCGCTACGCTCATCTAGGGAAACATATTCTAAGCCCGGATGAAATAAGAGAATTCACCCCTAGGAAAATCCTGCAGTTCATCACAGCGCAGCGGCAGGGTTTAGGGATGAGCTCTAATTTAAACGCAAGAGTGGCGATCACAATAGATCTTTTCTGGTCCCTGTGACATTAAAGCCACAAATAATAAAAAAAAAAAAAAACCTAAGCATAGGAAATTAACACAATAGTGAAAACTTTATTGGCTCTAAGTGGCACAATATGTTACTTGGTTCATTGTTATATTAATGCAGTTTGTTTTGCTATGAATAAATAAATAATTAAATAGGTTAGAGCCTCTGCAGACTTGTTAATTTTAGCGTCGACGATCAGAAATTTACCTTTTTGTAAATTATGGTCTGCTGGTACGTTTGGCCACCAATTCAACTAATGGTAAGCGACGGTATGGCCGGGGATGAAGCGCGTAGGTTCAGAAGAAATCCTTTTAGCTTTGAATATGCCTTGTGTTGTTGGTAGGAATCAAGGAATTCGGCAAAGAGTTAAATTCATGGATGAGATATGTATCATGAATGTGGATTCAAATCGTTGTGTACGAATTCTCGATTTTTCCGCCGTCCTTCTGAGGGTGAGTGCAATGATATTCATAAAACTTTTGCCTTTCTTAATACCGGACGCTAAAATGCCTTATTTAGCTTCTGCAACTAAACTGAGAGTCACTCAAACGGTAATCATGCAGCATTGATCGAGTTGTCAAATTGCTCATCGCAGATAATAAAAGTACCAAGCTTGTGAAGGATCATAATTAACCTTTAAATTATTGGCTGTATTCCTGTAAATGATATTATTTAATTTTGGGAGACGTAAGTGTGTGCCAGCCTGCCAGGTGAGATTGTAACCGATCTCTCTTAGCTAAAGGGTGGGCGAATAATAACCGATAACGGCTTACAATCTTTTAAATTTTCATAACTATGCATCTCTCAGTCTCCTGTATAGGGACTCAATAGATAGCGATGGCGTCACTGTAAGACGTATTCAAAAATATGGATGTAAAATTCGAAGTAATGAGCAGAGGTCCGGATGGCTTAGTTGGCAAAGCGCTTGGAGTATTTATCCAAGAGCCGCAGATTCAAATGTATTTTTTTTAATGAACGGAGTTTCAAAAGAATTAAAAGCGTGATTCAAAATAATCTTTGTGCAAAATTTATACAAACTGCTGTAGGTCATAGAATTACAATATTTTGCTACTGTATCCTACAGTAACTGCCTCGTTGGTCTAGTGATCCCAGGCGCGACTGCTGAGCATGAGGTCTCGGGTTCGATTACCGGGTCGGGCAAAGTGCTATTGAGTTTATGTTAGAAAATTCTCAGTAGCAGCCCGGAGTTTGGAATTGTGCCCGGTTGATGGCAATAGGCTCACCTTCTATTACATGGGACTTAATTACAGCATTGGTGAAATGAGGGTGTACAGCTGTGTACACCTCTGCATACCCCTTCGGGGAATACAGGCGTGATGCTATGTATCCTACGTTAATGTGGTAGGTTCACTTTCATCCATAACGCAGCAATGCTTGCGGAGACAATGTGGTATTGTTTTCGAACTCGATGAGGTTAGCATATCATGCAGTGCATTGCAAATGTTTGTGGAGCATACAGCTTGGCGCTTTCGAGATGAACATACAGACCAAAAAGGTTATTTTTCTATTTAATATAATAACAAACACGATGTTATACTGGAGATAAAACTTTTTTTATTACATCATAATAAAAACTGTTTATTATATTAATATGGATTTGATGCATCAAATCACCGGTTACCAATGACTCGATGCATCGAATCAGCAAAACTACTTAGTCATTTTGCTTTATTCGTATTCATCTGTATATTTTCGTCAAACAGAGAAATAATAAATATTTCTAGGACTAGAATGTGTGCTTTGTAGTCTGATGCCTATTTTCAATTTAAGTAATTCCAAAGTTATTATATTAAATGGAAAAAAATACGGTCGCGACATGAGTCGAGATGGCTTAGTGGTCAGAACGCCTGGAGTATTCATCCGGGAGGCGCAGGTTCGAATCTTGTTCGCGACCGTATTCTTTTTCCATTTAATATAATAACTTTAGAGTTCGCTTAGCATGCGTTAATGCTTTTCAAAGATTTATCTTGAATTAAGTAATTCCATCTTACATTCACTACACTACACATCGAAAAATTCATCGCTGTTTTTAATGTCTATTCCTACGATATACACTACTACACTTTAATACAATTTTGAGTGGAATTGTTTAGTGTAAACACTTTTCGGTAACGGTTTTCACGATATCTACACATTATTGCAGTCATCCTGCTACCAAAAACAGTGTTGAAAACGTCAGTAAAAACAAAAAACCGAAATTACAAAGTTAAAAGTTGTTTTATTTAAATGTAGTTTATAACCTGAAAACTCTCTTTCTCTTGTATCTGTGGGTTAGAAGCACTGTAAACCATTCAGCTTTTATGTTATTCTTTACAGATCACGTTTCATACCTCGGAAAGCACATGACAACGTGCATAGTGAAATGGCTATGTAAATTTTTCACCCTAATATATTCCATTCAAGATTTCATTTATAGCTTAAACAACACAAATAAAAAGAAACCAAACTCACCTCAAAAACAAAGGCCACTGCGTGATATCGGCGACCAACTCCCTCTCCTTAATAGGGGGGAGGTCCACGAACACGTAGTACAAGGTAATCACGAACACCACCAGGATCAGCACGTTGGCAATCGCAGAGAATGGCACCAGGTACTTGAGGTTCCGTATCTGGCAGATCACGACTAGTGGAACCAATGTTAGGACGCATGTTGTTTGAATCGACAAAGGATTTTCAGTCATGTAGACGTCCAGTACCTAGAAAAGAATTGAAGTTTTTTGTTGTTAGCTATATCTTTTTTCTCCCTCTTTCCTTCGTGAATTTTTCTACTTATAAATGTAAAGATTTTGATGCAGAGGAATGAGAATTATGTGAGGAGGAAATGGTTACACGAATAGAGGAAGACCGAGAAAACGATTAATGGAATGTTTAAAGTAAATTAATATAGTTAGAAAAGGCGTGACTACCGAGCTGACTGCTGCCAGAGACGAATTGGAAAAAAAGACATGCTGCGGCGATCTCAATTAAATTGGGATACCGGAAAGGACAAGATGTGAAGGTTTTTATGTTTGTCAATATAACGCAAAAATGACTTATCGTATCTGGATACAATCTGGTATTATAGTTACTTGCAGTTCTACAATAGAACATAGGCTATATTTTATTTCAGAAAATACCACGTTTCTATGGGAAAAAGGGAATTCCGCTTTTGAAACTGTGGAGCATTAGTAAGTAGGTACTGTTGATTATTGCATAGCATTGTTGTTTTTTTCTCATTAATTTCGAAAGTATTCCCGATAAACATGTATTTGCTTACCATTTACAAAATTATGTTTAATGTATTTGAGTAATTTCAAATTCAACATTTATTAATTATAGAACCAAGACACGATAGTCTTACCAACTGTTGTCACTTATTTGCTAATTCACTAAAGCACCATAAAGTGTGGTCATAAGGACTAATTCCATTCACTGAATTCATTTTAGTATAAATGCATTCTAACCGTACTCCTGCGAATCCTTCTAATTCAGAATATTCACTATTTACAAAATATTATTCAAACATAAGAGTATGAACTCTATGTTGCTTTAAATAAGGCTAAAAATGGCTTGGTTGGCGAGATTGACCACAAATTACCCAAACTTAACAAGGTTCATTTTGTTATTACAATAGAGGCTAATTGAATTTAAATTACAAAGCTTTACTAATTAATTTTGGTTGATTAGGTGCGTAGGCATGACCGGAAATTGGTATATAAATAACTTTTTTTTTTATTCAGCCATGTAATTACCTAACCTAACTTATAATCTGAACACTCTTAATGCCGTTCCTCATATAAATTGCGGTTAAGTGAAATGTGATCGATTTTCAGTTTTATATTGCATCTATTACAATTCAAAATTCTCTAACGATCGGTCTTAGACTGAATTATTCTCTTCTACTTCGTTCACTATCTCTCAAAAGAGGTTTGTCAGAAGCATAGCAGGTGGAATTGATAGAAGCGTAGCGTGATGGTATGTCTATATTTATTTAGAGGTTAGGTATATACTTTTGTTACTCTGATACTAAAAAAAAAACAGTGAAAAAATTACATAACAGTAGCTAACAAAGTTTTCCTTTAAGTGAAGCGCCTGCACGCATCAATAGGCATACATTTATTTATCTGTAATTTATTGCTATGGTAAAAATTGTAGGCGATGACAAAATAATATATTTCATATCAGTTAGTATTTAAAGTTCAACTCGAAGATGATATTTTATATAGTTATTGATTTAGATAAATAGTATTAATTGCTTTAAATACATTCTTATAGGGACTGAATTGATAGCAATGACGTCGCCATAAGACGTGTTAAAATATGGAAGAAGAATTCGCGGTGATGAGCAGAGGTCAAGATGGCTTAGTGGTCAGAGCGCCTGGAGTATTTATCCGGGAGGCGCAGGTTCGAATCCTGTTCGCGACCGTATTCTTTTTCCATTTAATATAATAACTTTAGAGTTCGCTAAGCATGCTAAGCATGCGTTAATGCTTTTCAAAGATTTATCTTGAATTGTTAAGGTAATTGCATTCTTTACGACATTGTATTAACTGCAAAGTTAGTCGTGTCGGTTTGGTCACCCGTATAGGGACTGAATTGATAGCACTAACGTCACCATAAGACGTGTTAAAATATGGAAGAAGAATTCGCGGTGATGAGCAGAGGTCGAAATGGCTTAGTGGTCAGAGCGCCTGGAGTATTTATCCGGGAGGCGCAGGTTCGAATCCTGTTCGCGACCGTATTCTTTTTCCATTTAATATAATAACTTTAGAGTTCGCTAAGCATGCTAAGCATGCGTTAATGCTTTTCAAAGATTTATCTTGAATTGTTAAGGTAATTGCATTCTTTACGACATTGTATTAACTGCAAAGTTAGTCGTGTCGGTTTGGTCACCCGTATAGGGACTGAATTGATAGCACTAACGTCGCCATAAGACGTGTTAAAATATGGAAGAAGAATTCGCGGTGATGAGCAGAGGTCGAAATGGCTTAGTGGTCAGATCGCCTGGAGTATTTATCCGGGAGGCGCAGGTTCGAATCCTGTTCGCGACCGTATTCTTTTTCCATTTAATATAATAACTTTGGAGTTCGCTAAGCATGCGTTAATGCTTTTCAAAGATTTATCTTGAAATAGTATTAACTTACTTCTTTCATGGAAGATCCAATGAACACGACGTACACGCACAAGACACTGAAATAGGTCAGAACCAAGGAGTAGTCCACAATTTCTCTGAAAATAAAATGGTTGTTCAATATAAACATAATAAAATAATAATTGATATACATAATTATAACAGCCGATTACTGAATTGAGCATTTTAAAATAATGTTACATTTAAACAATTATTTTAGTCAAATAAGCCTTTTTGGTATTGCATGAGGATTGCTTCGTTGGTCTGGTCAAAAGCGCGGCTGCTGAGCATGAGGTCCCGGGTTCGATTTCCTCGGGCAAACTGTCTTTGGGGTTACTACTATCTGTTTTTGGGGTTTTCTATTAGGAAATTCTCAGAACAGTGCTGGACTATTACATGGGACTTCATAACAGCATTTGAGAAATGTGGGTGTACAACTCTACCTACCCCTTCGGGAAATACAGTGAGATTTCTCATACTCTTGTTTATATTGAGAAAAATAACAGTTGCCCACTTAAGGCTGAGACATATACCTATATGGCCAAATACCTACTCAAATGAGGACAATTTTATTTTCAGGAAATTGATATTAGAGCCACAGCATGAGTTTTGTGGGCTACTCTGGGTCATATACCAATAGATTGGAATATATCTGCAAATGAAATATTTTTTTTATTTTAGGTTGGGTTCTATGACGCTCCATATTCAGGTATTAATTTCCTGTAAAAGTTGTTTAAAATTTCCAATCTCCAATCTGTTTATTTTTGTGTGTTTTTATATGTGGGTAGATGAATTATAGTAATTTTTTTTATTGTTTTTTTGAAACAAGAGTTGTTTTTTTCGAGCCGGTTCTCTATTTTGGTATGATCTACTTTACCTACTATTTGGAAACAGTCTTGCATGCAGCACTGCCGCTGTTTATTCATCTAAATGATAAAGTCATTTAGTGTAAGTATAAACGCACGCCTTTCTCCCGTGGGAGTAGGCAGAAACTACAGAACACCACCTGCTACGATCCTTACAGATACCTTTTTATTTAATTTCTGAAATAGAATCAAGATAATTCATAATATTTGTCAAACTCACTTCATAATATTTGTCAAACTCACTTCATAATATTCATAATATTTGTCAAACTCACTTCATAATCAAGATAATTCATAATATTTGTCAAACTCACTTCATAATATTGCCATATCGTTGTAATTTCTTAGGTCCATAAGTAAAAGCCGCTCCACAAGTGTCAGCGAAACTTAGCGATGGTATCTTGGCGTCTACGCACACATCTTGAGACACTTTCACCTGAAAAAGATAATGTTTAATTAAGTTTTTTTTTTATAAATAACTTTGGAGACCAGACTTGAACCCTAAAGATAATTATTCGATGTGATGGGCGCGTACGGGTTCTATCCATGTACGGAATTTGTATCAGTAACCATATTCAGTTTCTTGTAAAAAGGACTGAGTAGATGGGAATGACGTCACCAAAAGACAGCGCGGTTGGCGCAGTGGTCGAGAGACCGACTGCTGCGCTCCGTGTCGCAGGTTCGATTCCTGCACGGAGCAAATATTTGTACGATCTATAGATAATTGCTCCGGGTCTGGGAGTTTGTGTGCTTTTGAGATTATATGTCTGTAAACGCACCCACGATACAGGAAGAAATTCCTAGTGTGGGGCAACGTTAAAAAAATAAAATAAAAAAGATGTATAAAAATATGTGGAAGAATTCGCGGTATTGAGCAGTCGTCGAGAAATTCGAAACCTGCTCACGACAGTATTCTTTTTCCATAAAAAAATATAATTATAGAGTTCGCTAAGCATGCGTTAATACTTTTCAAAGATTTATGTGTATAAGCATATTCATATTATCTTTTTAAAAAGTCTTAAAAAGAAAGAAAGAAAGAAAAAGTTTTTATTTCCACGCTCCATCTGACGCATACACTTATAATATCTATACAATTTATTATAAAACGATATATAACTATAAAACATTAAAACCTTTGCTCTAAGTACCTGAAACTTAATTAATTTAAGCACAAGAAAAATCATTTTATTATTAAGTATACCCATGAGTAAATATAATAAACTAAACTTAAAATTATGGACAATATTTAATCTATGGGCCATAATCTTACACTAATCTAATCTAACCTAAGAGTTCACAAATATCACATTGCAAAAACATAACTTTTATTAATGTTATTCATATTGCCATCCTTGACTTTTATGTATAGAAAAACAGTTTAAAGTTTTATTTTTAACCATGGTGCTGGCCGTTGTGCGTCCTATGTGCGTAAAAACGAAGATGCTACGCATAAAGCTGCGGCTTCGGACTGACCTAATGCTATTCGTTTAAAGGATTATGCCGAATCTCATAAGCTTCTTCCTGACGAGCAGTTTGGCTTTCGGGCTAAACACTCTTGCATTCATCAATTGTACCGTATCGTTGAGCACACAAGCGCAGGCTTCATGCGTAAAATGAAAACGGGCATATTGTTCTTCGACGTAGCGAAGGCTTTCGACAAGGTTTGGCACAACGGCTTAATCTATAAGCTGTATCAATTCCAAGTGCCTGACCGTCTCATACTCATCATACGAGACTTTTTGTCTAACCGTAACTTCCGCTATAGCGTAGAGGGCGTTCTATCGTCCCCACATCAGATCCTAGCTGGAGTCCCTCAGGGCTCTGTGCTTTCACCACTCCTCTTCGCGCTGTACACCAGCGATATACCTAAAAACGGCAAATCCAAGTGGACTCTTTTCGCCGACGATACGGCCATCTATTACACCGGTAGGAGTCTTGACTGCATTACTCGATCACTTCAGACCTCGGCCAATGCCTTAGGCGCTTGGTTCAGGAAATGGAGGATTGAGGTCAATCCAGACAAGAGCGCCGCCGTTCTTTTTTCTAGAACGGGCGCTGAGGCATTTCTTCCCCAGCTTCGACCTATTACCATGTTCGGCAAGCCAATCTCTTGGGAACTGCAAGCCAAATACCTGGGTGTGACTTTAGATCACAAACTGTCCTTCCGTCCGCACATTAAGATAGTCCGCGACCGCGCGGCCTTCGCTGTCGGCCGTCTTTTTCCCATGACAAATTCACGCAGTAAACTGTCTCTTAACCTTAAGATCAGACTGTACAGTATGTGCATTCGACCCTTATGGGTTAACTGCAAGAGGCCACGTCCACAAAAAAAAGGACCTAATGCCAAACAGCGCTGATTTTCAGCAAAAACCTTCTTATTGAAAGCTTTTCAAAGTCATAGGTTTTTATTTCAAATAGGCAAAATTACATGCACTTATGAAACGTTAATTGATTTTAGTTGCACGGTTCCAAAAAGTTGGTCTTATGGAGAAAAACCGGCAAGAAACTCCATAGACACTCTTTTAAAATAAAATAATGCAATAAAGATGCAAGACCTTTGCATAGTTACAGAGTTTGTAGGTGCAAGAACAATGTAGGTTAATGTGTGAGATGTAATATTATCTAATAAATAATGCTACGAATACAAATAATTAGTTATGTCACATGAGTCATTAATCTCTACATTGAACTCACATTTACAGCATGATGTTTTAATGGGCTACGAATTTAAATACATATTTGAAATAAATTGAAATACAGTATCAGTAGCAAAGATATTAGAAGGAAGGAGATATGTTATGTGTTTCTAAATGTACGAGAACCTAGCGATCCACTTTTGCCCCTCCATACAATGAGCACAACGTTATAATTGGCTACTCACGCTAAATAAACCAAATCCACATTGTTAGTAGCCAATCATGCCGATCGTAGGTACTCCCAACATAAAAATATTTAATTCAAATAGACCATATAATTTTCGATAATTGTTATCGATATTCTATATAACATTATTGAAATATATAGTGTGCTTGATTCACAATAGTTTCCGTTTTCAGTTTCAATCATAATTTAAAAGTTTAAAATGGAAGAGGGTATAAATTAACTTAATAAAACGACTATGTAATTACTAAAAAGAATTACAAATCAAATAAAAATAATACCTATTGAAAAATATCCATCTTGTAAACCATTTTATAATTAAGTAGAGTAATTTTAAAAAGATACGTCAATATAATATGTACAATAGGCGATGTTATCGCTAGTAACGTTCTCTGAAGGACAACTTTTGGATGAAGAAAACTAAAAATCATGGAAGACAAACAAGGGGACATGGACTGCCATGGTATGCTTTATGTATATAAATAATAATTAAAGAAATATACGTTAGTACATAATATAGGTATATTTCTTTAAGCAGACGAAGTGGCGGTCACCACCGGGACCGCCACTTCGTCTGCTTAACAGATTTTTTGGCGCTCAACAATAATTCGTTTTCTAAAATAAATGTAGCCTAAGTTACTCCTTATAACATGAGCTATCTGCCCGTGGAAGCCCCGTCAAAATAGGTTCATCCGTTTCGGAGATTAGATTTTATTTAAGTTTCATACAAACTCAATTTAACCCCTTAGAGGACAAATTTCCAAAAATCTCTTCTTAGTGCACACTTACGTCATTTAAGGAAAATTTGTGCAAAATTTCATGCTTCTAGATCGAGTGGTTGCAGCTGTGCGTTCATCGATCAGTCAGTCAGTGAATCAGTCAGCCAGTCAGTTTCTTACTTTATATATATATAAACATAGATGTAACAGTAATATATTGATACTAACTGTACCCCGCAGTTTCACCCGCGTATAATTAAACTATAATTACCTACTTAGCACCAACAAATATGAAATAATTTACAGATTAATTATTATTATTAGATATTTAAGACTAGCTGGGAGGTGTATCCGAATGATAGATAGACTCTCACATGATAGATTTCTCACAAATCTACCAATAATATTAAAAAAAATAGAAATCCGTCTGGCAATTCCAGAGATTAGTGCTGTAAAACAAACATACAAACAAAAACACTCTTCCGCTTTACAATATTAGTATAGATTAATACAACTTATTCATAAAAAAGTAATACATATCATCAATACTCTACGATTACTATCGTAGATTATCGATAACAGTATTACCGTCTGCAGTCTGCACGATCACATCATCAACGATTCTCTATACAAATTTTCAAAATACCGATCGTACCACGCGACGCGTGTGTTTATTGAGAGTATCGGTCGCTGTTCTTTATATTACGTTTTTTATTGATCGATTGCTAGTTTAATTAGTAGATAAGAAGCAATGTATTTCGTACAAAAATACGAATGTCGTCTTGTTCCATCAAGGCAAATGTAACTTAGTAAAAATAACAAGATTTTTTAATTTATTGTTAATATATTTAAATACAACCTTGCTTAATAAAGGTATTAAAATCACTTAGGGTTTTGCAGTATATCACCGTACAACACGGCATTTTCACAACATTTCACGAACGTGGTCAAATGTGAACTGATCTATTGAAACGGCCATTTTTCCCGACGTGCGCAAATTGCTCTTATCGCGATCACGCGGACACGCCCACTTAACATTTCTCTCAGTAGGTATATAAATGAGAAATTTTATAAATGTCAAAGTGAATAAAATCTCATTTCTGTTTTAATTTTATGACAGTCCACGATCACCCGGTGCCAGGAGAGCCACATGTTCAGATAATAGTTAACGCCACAGATCCCTATCCTCAATGTAATGTTTAACTGCCTAGTCATATGCCATGTGTTTATCAGAAAAAAAAATAACGTCGAGTTTCAAGCAAGATCTTGTTTACAAGGGAAATGTTTTTCCGAATTCTAGGGTAGGTACTTCTTTCATACGATGGGGGATGTTTTCTTACAAGCTGCAATTACTACTCAGGAAATGGTATCTTGTTTACGACAAAAATATTTTTCCTGTGTAAATATTTCCTCTACAGGATGTAAACATACTTAGGCATATAATTTTCTTAAAATAAAGGGCATAGATACTACACTGGACTGACATTTCGTCATCATAGGTATGCATACGTATTAGATTTTTTTTTATCAAACAATTGCATAATAACTGCCTCGTTGGTCTAGAGCTCGCTAGCGCAGCTGTTGAGCGTGAGGGCGGGGTTCGATACCCGGGTCAGGCAAAGTATTATTGCATGGGTATTTCTCAGCAGCAGCCTAGAGTTTGGTAATGTGCCCGACTGATGGCAATGGGCTCACCAACTATTACATAGGACTTAACAGCATTGGTTTAAATATGGGTGTAAAACTGTGAACACCTCTGCCTAACTCTTAGGGGAATTAATTTGTGGTGCTATGCTATCATAAACAGAGGTTTATATTTTTGATTTCAGTTTGACATCCCTCACGATACGATAGCCTATTCAGTCCTATTAATTATGTTCGTAAAAAAAAACCTTATACCAACTGGGCTATATTATTAATTTGATCACCACATTCCCCACCTCAATCATCAAAATCGGATGAGCTGTTTAGGCGCTAGGTACTGTGAAACGTATGTTAATACAAACATACCTATATAGATTGCTAAAATTATAACTCTTCTATTTTGGCTTTGACGTAGTCAAGTAAAACGAACTAATTTCTACCCGTTGGTTTATTTAGATTTGATTAATCTATTAATTATTATCTTTTGGGATTGACCACCGTAACTGGGAGAAGCTCGCTGAAATACGGATAGATTGGCGTAAACGCGTAATTGAGGGTCGCAGTTTATGTGACGAAGCCCGGTTTGAGTCACTTGCTGACAAGTGACAGAAACGACACCAAGACGGCTTAACACCAACCACCGCAAACTTCTCTTGTCAGACCTGTGGGAGAGTCTGCCGCTCTCGCATTGGTTTGTTCAGCCACCAAAAGCGATGTCTCGCAATCATTGCATCATAAATGGACAGACCAATGGATAGACGCAGATGCTTATGATGATGATTATCTTCTATTTGAAATTTAAGGTGTTATTTATATTTTTTACTATATGCCTAAAATATATAAGTATTAAAACAACTTTTAACCGGATTAATAGCTTGTATTATTGGTTTATTGTTTTTCCTGACGTTTCGAACACTGCAGCTTTCGTGGTCGCAGGAGGACCTCACGAGTCCTCCTGCAAGTTGTTTTATTATAATGTGTAGTGATCGCGCAAACCTAAGATATTACTATATAAGTATTCACTGGTTTCATGGTACATGACAAACCATAAAATGAAATAAACATTAAACGATAAGTATTATGAGCCGATAAGATATTTTAAATGCGGTTTAAAGTTAGATTTTAACCAAAACGTGACGATGAATAATTTACAGTAATAAGGTAATAGAAAATGTATTCTATTTACATAATTATATAAGTTTTTTTTTTTAAAACGTTGCCCCACTTTATGAATTTCTTCCTGTATCGTGGGTGCGTTTACAGACATATAATCTCACAAGCACACACACACCCAGACCCGGAGCAATTATTTATAGATCGTACAAATATTTGCTCCGTGCAGGAATCGAACCTGCGACACGCAGCGCAGCAGTCGGTCTCTCGACCACTGCGCCAACCGCGCTGTCAGAATAAGTAATAACAATAATCAGTAATATCTTTGCACGCGATCCTTATTTTTAGACGCGTACTATGATTTTTATTAGACACAATTTGCGACCAATTCCTTCGAGTGGACGAAAGCGGCTTCTAGGCGTCGGATATTAGTTAAGTTTTCGGTCCGGGCAAAGTTAATATTGGGGTTTTTGTTGGAAAAGTCTCAGTAATCGCCAAGAGTTTGCCATTGTACCTAGCAATTAGTTACTTAATTTTTTTTTATTATAATATACGTAATACTATTGGGTAAGCGTGGTTTATCGTTGATCGCTTAACACCAAGTGAGGTGGCAATAAAATACAAGGCCATTGAGAATAAATAAAAATAATATCTATACTTATAATAAAATCGTAACTCGAAAGCCCGAAATTTGAAATTCGCTTTTTGGATTTTTTTTCTTTCGTAATGTGTTATTTATTCGATACTAATGCCAAATCTGTTGTTTTTAAAATTTGAGTATTTTTGTCTGTTTGTATGTCCGAGGTTGGCGTCCAGACCAAGAAAAAGAAACAACTGAAAATTTGTAAAAAATATTGTCAAAAGCCGGGTCAACTTATAAGCTATTCAAGATTGCGCATTTCCTCAAGGGAGCTGAGCAGTGATGTTAAACATCCCACACTCAGAATCTAAATTGGACGGATTTCAATAAAAATGGCACTGGTATAGCTTATCAAAAATGATAAGCACTGCAAAAGGTATCATTGCGCTTTATCACATGGGGACCAAGCACTTACCGGTTTTGTATTTTGATTAGTAAATTGTGAATGCCTATTTTAGCAATATTGTTAACTGAGTAATTAGTTCACAATTCTCGCATCAACGCTCGCCGCGCACGGACGTGTTACTCCGCGTAATTCGCTCGTGTTGTGTCAGTGATCGTTGTCGCTACGCTCTGCCGTAGCATTCTCCGTAGCTGCGCGCTAGCTACGCCACTACAATTCAAAAGTTGCCTCTTTCGAGGCGGCGGCTGATATCTGTCTTTTTCAAAGTACAGTCAAAACGTGTGTTGTGTAAATTCCCCTTCTGGGAAAATCCACAGTTTCGTGGTTCTCGGTGGAAACCTCACGGTGTCAACGAAACCGAGAGGGTGTGGACCCGATACACCCAGCTGAAGCCCCTTCAGGGTTAAGCTACAAATCGGACGGGAGCTAGAACAACCGGCCTTGGGGGATCTCCTAGTCGACTCTAGCTCTGGTTTCCCTTACAGCAACACACCTAGTGTCGGTCGGGTGTGTCTACACCCTTCGCACTAGACTGGTTCAGGGCCCCGTACGCACATTAAGACTGGCGACGGGTAAAAAGCAAGCTTAGGGCTCACCATTAGGTCACTCACCTCCCTGCCTATACCCGGCGGGGAGGGTTACGCATCCCCGGGCTATCCTCCCGGGGAGTTAGGCCTGTTAGGCGAAAATTAGAGTTATATATATAATAGTTAAATTAATTTCTTTTTAATATGGACGCGCTTCTCGCGTTCGTTAAAATCATAGTCAGGGACCCCGACATTCAACGTCGGTACGGTACCCAAATAGCCGACCTGCAGCATGTCAACCCCGCAATAATTTGCGTAGATAGCCCTCTCTCTCCGCCGCCCGCTAAAATAGGTATACCATGCCTCGCATCCTTGCCCACCATCGACCCTCTCGTAGAGGCTCCCTCTACTTCGGCCATCGCGCCTCCTACGACCGCCGTCACTGTCTCGGAAGACATGGACGTGTGCGTCAACCCCTCTCCCTGTCTCTCGGATGCCACTGCCTCCGACTCCGAGACTAGCTCGTCCTCTCCCTCCTCCTCCTCCTCCGAAGACGACTACATCCAGGTCGGCAAAGGAGGCAAGAGGAAGAAGGGGAAAACTTCCGCCCCGGCCAGCAAGGCCAAAAAACCTGTAGCCCCCCCCGCCCCCTCCCCCGCCCCCGCGACTACCGCCACCAACGCCCCGCCCTCCCCCGCGACTATCGCACCCCTCTCCCCCGCCCCCTCTCAGACCAACCCCCCCCTCAGCCCCTCCGGCGCCACTTCGAGCTCTAAGAAGCTTAAATCCCCTCCCCCGCTCTACATTCATGACAAGTCCAAATGGACTGCCATCTCAAAGATGTGTGTTGATCGCAGGATCAACTACACCAGTGCCTGTGCTACTCAGCAAGGCATTAAAGTCAAAGTCCCCTCCACAACCGATTATAGGGAACTCACCAAGGCCCTTAAGGCCAGGGACGTGTCGTTTCACACGTACTCTCTCCCCGAGGAGAAATCTACCAGGGTCGTCATAAGACGCATCCCGAAAGAAATCCCCACAGAGGACATCCTCAGCGACCTTCAGTCGCAGAGAGTCCCAGTATCCCTGGTGCACCGGATGCACCGACCCAGAGGTGGGGCCGCCTACGACATGGTGCTAGTCGTATGCGATCCTACCGAAGGACACCACCCGATCTTCCAGGTCAAAGCGATCTGTAGCCTTTCCGGCATCATTATAGAGAAGCCTTATAAAACAGGCGTAATAGGGCAATGTCACCGTTGCCAATTATACGGTCACGCTCAGACCAACTGTTTCGCCACACCTAGATGCGTCAAGTGTCCAGGTGACCACGGCACTGTAGACTGTCCCCGACCCAAAGATCGCGCACTCTGCACCGACCCTCCCAGTTGTGTGCTCTGCGGCGAAGCCGGTCACCCCGCTAACTATCGCGGCTGCCCTAAGGCACCGAAATCAACCTCGCCCAAGCTCGTTAAGCGGGCCAACGCCCGTCAACAAAGGGAAAGCCCTTCGGTGGCGATCCCCTCTTCTCAACTCCCCGCCCGCCTCAGCCCTCAGAGACCCAGTCCGTGGGCTCCCCTCAACAACCTCCAGCAACAACGAGCTTTCCCAGCTCTCAAAACCACCTCTACGCCCACGATCGCAGCCCTAATGGCCTCGCCCATAGCTGCGCCCCCCTCTCTATCGCCTCCGACTAACGCGTCCGTACCGGCTAACGCCGCCGCCTCTCTACCGGTCGTAAACGACGACCTCGCGTTTGACCCCGCGGTCGTCATTCTCAGCACATTCAGCGTATTCTCTTCGGATAACGCTCACGCTATGGCCAGGGACATCATCGCCTGCAAAGGCGACCCTATGAAGCTACTCATGGTGTACAACACCTTTCCCAAGATTACGCAAGCCCTGCGCAATCTAGCTCATAATAAATAAAATATAAAATCTTTTAATGGATAATAAGAACCTATGTAGAACCAAACCGCGCTCCCTAAAAATAGGTTTCTTCAACGCTAACGGCATCACCAAACAACGCGACGAAATAACTACGTTCCTCCGCGACCACCAATTAGACGTTCTCCTCGTACAGGAAACGTTCTTAAAACCTCACCGTCGGGACCCGAATATCGCCAACTACCGTATAGTTAGGAACGATAGAACTAGATGTCACATGGGCGGCACCCTTATTTATTACCGCAAAACGCTCCACTGCATCCCGTTAGACCCACCTCCTCTCTCACTTTTCGAGGTATCGATCTGTCGGCTAGCCATGACCGTTCACCAACCCATCACTATCGTCTCTTCCTACATCCCTCCTGCCGCCACCGATGTGGGGGAAAAACGCGAAATCCTATCCCACGACCTTACTGCCCTCCTCGGCTTGAGTGACTCCGTTATCATAGCGGGCGATCTCAATGCCAAACATCCCGCTTGGAACAGTAATACGACGACCGCGAGAGGCAGGCAACTGTTCGGCCTGTGTGCCAGTCTCAACTTCGACATTATTGCTCCGATGCATCCCACTCACTATCCGCACAACACCGCGCACCTTCCCGATATTCTCGATGTGGCGCTTCTAAAGAACGTAAACCTTCGTTTACAGTCTATAGAGACGCTACACGAGCTCAACTCCGACCATCGTCCCGTGATCATGGCACTGGCACCTCGCTCGGGGCCCTCTGATCCCTCCCGACCCCCTCCCACCCAAACGATCACGGACTGGAAGAAAGTAAGCGAAAGCCTACAATCGACCAGCTCTCCGCGCTTAGACTCTATTCCCGACATCATCGCCTCGGTCACTGACACTACGAATGCGATCGATTCGTTCACCGGTCACGTACAATCCGTTTTGAACAGTTGTTCACGGGAAGTTCCATTGATGGACAACCATCACTGGAAACTACCGGCGGACGTACGCGAACTGGTAACGGAAAAGAACGCATCCGTACGTGCCTACAGCGCGTTTCCCTGCGACGCGAACAAAGCTCACATGCGCTATTTACAGCGTGCTGTAAAGAAACGCATCGATGAGCAGCGTAACGCGCACTGGGATAAGACGCTGAGCGACTTAGGGCCCACTCACCAAGCATTCTGGCAGCTTCAAAGGAGACTCCAATCCGATGGAGTGGCCACCATGCCCCCTCTCATCCGCCCCGATAAGAGCATAGCCTTCGACGACATCGAAAAGGCCGAGTGCCTGGCCGACAGTCTAGAAGCGCAATGCACTCCTAGCACCCAACCGGTCGACCGAGCGCACCTCCTCAAGGTAGACGCAGAAGTAGAACGCAGAGCCTCACTCCCGCCGTTCGAAGACCCCGACGACCCCCTGCCCCCCGTCACTCCCGACGAGGTGCAAGAGGTCATTAAAAATCTCAAACCCCGCAAAGCCCCCGGCATAGACGGCATCACTAACAAAGTAATGAAACTTCTCCCCGCCCCTTTCATTATACTCATGACCGCCATCTTCAATGGCGCCATGAGTCACAACGTCTTCCCTCAATCGTGGAAAGAAGCCACCGTCATAGGTATCCCTAAGCCGGGAAAACCCGCGAACGAACCCACCAGCTACCGACCGATCAGCCTCCTCAACGTACTCTGTAAAATCTACGAGAAGCTTATTTATAAGCGACTCAAGGACTTTGCCGATGCGAAGAGCCTCATCCCCAACGAACAGTTCGGTTTTCGTACCCAACACTCGTGCGTACAACAGGTCCACCGCATCGTCGAGCACATAAGCGCCGGTTTTCAGCGCGGCACGATGACAGGCGCGCTCTTTTTCGACATAGCGAAGGCTTTCGACAAAGTCTGGCACAACGGCTTATTATACAAGCTGTACCAACTCGGCGTACCCGACCGTCTCGTGCTCATCCTACGGGACTTTCTCTCGAATCGCACTTTCCGCTATCGCATAGAGGGCGCACTATCCGCCCCCCACTCTATCCGCGCCGGTGTCCCCCAGGGCTCCGTGCTCTCGCCCCTCCTGTTCACGCTCTTCACTAGCGACATCCCCAAAAATAGACAGGCAAAGTTAGCTCTCTTCGCAGACGACACTGCCATTTTCTACTCCGGTATCGTGCGCGACCGCATAGCTAGCACTCTCCAAACTTCCGCCAACGTACTAGGCGCTTGGTTCAGGAAATGGAGAATAGAAGTCAACCCCGATAAGAGTCAAGCCGTACTCTTCGCGAAAAAGCGTAGGATCAGACCCCCCGACCCCAAACCGATAACCATGTTCGGCAAGCCGATCCCTTGGGAGAAGCAAGCCAAGTACTTAGGAGTCATCCTCGATAGACACTTGACCTTCGGTGAGCACATAAGGACGGTGCGCTCGCGCGCCGCCTTCGCTCTGGGTAGGCTTCACTTTATCATGAACGCACGCAGCAGATTGTCCCTTAAGTGCAAACTGCGCATTTACACCACGTGCATACGCCCCATCATGACCTACGCCTGCGTAGTGTTCCCACACGCGAAATCGTACCGCCTCCATAAGATGCAGACCCTCCAAAACCGTGCCTTACGTAAGGTCACGGGAGCCCCCCTCTACGTTAGAAACGAAAACCTCCATCTCGACCTCAAGATTCCCACTATCCAACAGTTTATAAAACGCATTTGCAAGCGTTATTTCGAGTCTGCTGAAAAGCACCCCAACCCTCTTATCGCGGCTGCCGCCCGATACACCCCCTCCCAGATAAGTAGAATTCGCCGTCCTAGGCATTCACTATTGTACCCCGATGACGCTATAACCCTGCTCCAAGAGAGCCGTAGGGCCACCAGCACAGTACACAAACACAGACCGCCGTCATTTAGGCCTCGCCGCCGAGGCCCGTCGCGACGTCCCCGTAATGCACCTAATGCATCACCTCCCCGACCCTTGCTCGTGCCAGCCCGCGTAACCGCTAAGCCTGTAGCTTTAAATTCCCCTGATAATAATAATTATGATAATCCTTGTTCGATCCAGCCAGTCCCTTGCTGTCCTCCCTCAAGCGACGCCCTAAGCCGAGGCTCGTACCCCGCAGGGGGTGCCCTTAGCGTGGTCGCTTTAGATTTAATTTAATTTAGTTCGTATGCCCCTGGCTGGAGGCCTTAATAATAATTTATTATTAGGGCATCCACAGGAAAGTCCGGTTAAGCAGCCGACAACCTCCTAGGTTGACCTGCGAGATGCCACTACCAAAAAAAAAAAAAAAAAAAATGAGTAATTAGTTGCATACCGTACATAGGTGACTGGCACAGTGTAAGTATGACGGTCAAATTCCAGTGCAGGATATTATTTTTGCATATTTTTAATTTTGATAATACAAGGCTTATCTGTTATTTCGTAGAAAAGCAACGTTATTTTGTGTCCTTTTGTAATATAAACCCACTTTTTATGTGTTTCTCTTACTGTCTCATATCATTATGGTGGACAGTGAAGATGTTACAAGTTAGCGTTATGTACAATTTTTATCAATCAGATCTCATCATTTATGGATATGGTACTTCTTTCCATAGAAAAGTCATTTTTAAACTCTGTCATAAACTACAAAAAAAATAAAAAAATTGATCTACTTTTGGCCACCAACTCGCCTGATGGCAAGCGACGGTGTGGCCGAGGATGGAGCACGTATATCCAGAATAAATAAATTCTCTCTTAAGTAGAGTGGATAGATTTTGGGAGAACGATACTTGGGGAGTTGATGCAACTGCCCACTCCCACAACGGCTTCGTTTGGTAGATGGTAAATA
The DNA here is from genome assembly GCA_935421205.1 of Xylocampa areola. Taxonomy (NCBI): domain Eukaryota; kingdom Metazoa; phylum Arthropoda; class Insecta; order Lepidoptera; family Noctuidae; genus Xylocampa; species Xylocampa areola. The sequence goes on from OW285204.1 coordinate 18,944,207, forward strand.
GCCGTGATCGAAGCCTCACAGCGAAACCAGTATTGTTTTGCACCACCCAGGGGCTACGTGTAGGGATTACATTTTAAGGGTGCACTCTACGGACGCGGACAACTCAGCCCCCAATACCTATTTAGGAACAAAACTACACATTCCCTCAGTCTGGCCTTAGGATTAATTTAATTGCCTAACCCTTAAGTAGGTAATAGCGAAACATCAAATAAGCATTACTGACGATTTTGTTAGAGGCTGTCCAGCTATTGAGGTGGTTGGAGAGTACATTCTCGATGATATTTTGAATTATTTATTTTATCATCCTTTGTGAATTTGATTAAAATTTAAAGTTTTAAGACCAAGGCTAATAACTAAGAACGTTGTGCTCACCCTCACAATTATGGTACTAAAATTATTTTGCACTGAAACTTCACCAAAAATAAAAGTCCTACAAGAGCCATGGCGTGTTCTATACTTGGCATCAAAAATTTCTCTTTTACGATGTTCTAGAAGCTTCAACAGTTGAAGTCGATCGATGTCTATTATCAACAAATGGGACTGAAAACTTAATGGGCCATCCAATACACGACGGGTTTAATGAAAATGCTGCAGTTAGCGCCTTCATCACCCTATTCAATAAAACACTGTGTAAAACATTGCTTAACCTCAGCGAATGTTTACTAAGCGGAGATTGGAACAGACTATCAGTACCTGCAACTTGGGCATTCGTTTTATAGATCGGGTATTAAATGTTGGTAAAATAAACAACAAGCCAGACCCAAGCTCTACTAAAAACTCCATTACGGAACTCATCAACACTTTTTTCGACCTGGTGATCAAACCCAAGACTTACCGACGCTTATACTCACTTGCAAACACTACACTAATAAATCAGTTTTTCTAAGATTCTCTTTACACAGCACAAGATTGATGACCATTAATATTTTCATTTTTAAATGAAGATGCAGTTACAGAAACTGAAAATAGTATGCTTAGAGTCAAGTCAAAAAGACGAGGCAGGTGTAAGTGGGAATTCTGAGATCCCTAAATGGATATAAATTGACCCACCGAAACTCACTAAAAGGTCAAAAAAGTAGTGCTCACAACCAGCACGCGTGTATTAACAGACGTATGAACGTGATAGAAGCAAAAAGAGTATGTATGGATCTTAGTAGGTGTCGTTCTAAAGTGTCTGCCTACCTGAAGCCTAGGCCAAAGACGTGAATTTATGTATGTACCTATGTATGTGACATTATCATTTTGGCCAACACATATTGTCATGCCGTCAGTTCTGCACCTGATCTCACTCCGGACGTGTCGGATTGCCATCCCACCGGAATACGTGAATGAAGAAAGAGGGAGTGCACTCAATAGAGATAGGGCGCCGGAACAGTCATTCGGGAACATTCAGTCGGGAGTACTCCGTACTTATCAAATTTTTTGGCGGTTATTGAAATTTTTCGGTAATACTATTGGGAAACAGAAAATAACGTAAGATCATCTATGTCACATCTAGCTTTCAGCTGGTTGTACTGCTGCCAAATTCGTTCATCATCCGTGTCACCTGTATAGGGACTGAGTAGATAGAAGACGTATTAAAATGTGGAAGAAGAATTCGCGGTAGTGAGCAGAGGTCGAGATGGCATTGCGGTCAGAGCGCCTGGAGCATTTATCCAGGAGGCGCAGGTTTGAATCCTGCTCACGACCGTATTCTTTATTCCACAAACATTTATAACTTAAGAGTTTGCTATGCATGTATTAATGCTTTTCGAAGATTTATCCGTACGAGCTTGGGTTGCTAGGGCAACTGTCAAGTATCTGAAAAGTCACGGCTGTCTGTATAAGGGTGGCGTCAATGAGGATAGACAAAAATAGAATAATGCAACAATTATTACCAAAAAAGGCAGGGGTGGAGGGTCTGACATCAACGAACGTACCGGACCTTCTCAAAAAAGGCAGGTTAATAAACTGAACCGTAGAGCATGCATTCTATATGTATTTAGGATAAAATCTATAGTTTCTGCCTGCTGGAATGGGAATCAGGTGTGAGTTTTTTTGTATGATTAATTGAAATCTTAGTTTGGCGTAAAGATTACTTTGACGTGAGCAAAGCCACGGGTACAGCTAGTAATAAATATAAAGTTATAAAGAACTTTTGTGTATAGAAAATACGGTCTTAAGTACTATATTAACCTACGCCTCCCGGATAAATACACTAACTCATCTCGTTCTTTGCTCACTATCCCAAATTATTTTTCCACATTTGCATACGTCCTTTTGGTGACCTGTTGATGGACTGAATAAATAGCACTAACAACACCAAGAGACAAAATAAAATGTAGAAGAAGAATTCGGAGTACTGAGCAAAGGTTGAAATTGTCTGCAGTATTTATCCGGGAGGCGCAGGTTTGAATCCTCTTTACGACTATATTTTACTACTCAGAAAAAAGTTTAACTTTAGAGGTTTAAAGATTTTTTCTGTAATACGTTATTGTTTCAATTATTCATTGAAATATTAATAACGTTTCAAGCAAAGCTGCTTGATTGAATATAGAGAAACCACATCGTTTATTATGTGTCAGAATTTTCTTGGGCCAAATCTATTTTACTGGCACGCAAATTATTTTAGCGTTTGGGGAATTTTCGTTGAAAATTAGGCTTTACGTCAATTTGTTAGAATGCTAAATTACTGTAATAAAAATGTATCTTAATTGTGACTGTGTACATTGTGATGGTTTCAATCTTGTGACCACGATCTGTGCAACTTGGTCGATGAATTTTGCTGTTTTTATTTCAACTTGTGACCACGAACAATCATGGAACCTGGTCGAAACATCAAGTCAGTTCAAAGGTATTTATTGCGCTTTAATGCATGCTGGTATAAAAGATTCTAATTCATTAGCATACAGGTTCATTTGCACCGAGTCAACTTCAACCGTAACCGATATGTTACTATGTAATTTTGACAGAATTTACATAGAAAAGCTGTCAAAATAATAAAGTAACACGTCAGCTATGGTTATACTTTTATTAGAACAACCAATCCTTAGAGATGAGAATTCATATGCAATTCAGTTTTATTTTTTTCTAAAACTTTGCCATTAGAGGAGCAGTTTTGGTCTATGTGTCCTATTAATTATTGTTAAACGATTACTACTCGCGTGTATGCTTCGGGATGACCCGACTAGTTTCGAACTCGAAAGAAGCCCCTGAGCTGAGCCCACGGCAATGTCGCGAGTCAAACTCATACTATTATGGTATATATAATCATACTCTACTATGGTAATTACAAATATTTAGTTAATTTCTTATTTCCATTTGATTCTTAGCTTAAGTGAATTTATTTGCGTAAGGCAAGTTACCTAATTTAATTATAATTTATCTAGTAAGTAATATTCATGCAAAGCAATGGTATAAAAGTTAGTTTAAAAAAATTTTTAGGCTACCGTATCTCAAAAGGAAAAAAACCCACACACTTCACACTTGCCTATCTGTCTCTTTATCTCGGGAACGTATGGGGATCGAGTTGAAATTAACACCATATAGTTAAATCTACAGTCCCTTGAAGCTGTGAAAAAAATGAAACATCTCTAAGTTAACGTAAAAAAAGATACGGCCGTTTATGCCGCCAAAAATTTATATTTCGACACTCTCAATGGAATCAAAATTTATAGGGTACTTTCCGTTGACCTATAACTATGAAATTTACCAAGTTACATTGTCTTATACTAGAAGTACAGGGAAAAATCAGAAAACTATATATTTGTAATTAAATCATAAAAATATAGTCTTTATTTAAAGTACGCAATCAATCATCGATTTATAAAACTCAATAACATAAGTATTATATAATTATAATAGGTTTTGGAAACAGAATTTCGGGATAAACTCGGAAAAAACTGCGGGGCTCGATTCCTGAACTATTTATAATATGTACCTACAAATTTGTACGGCACCCTCGGTGGTTGAGTGTGACTCGCACTTTCTCGCACGGTTTTTTAATAAACTTGGATTGGCAAAATCTATCTTTCGAACTCTAAAATTAAAAAAAAATGTGTAATGTAAAATATATTCGCGCGCAGGTTTCAAATTTCCCAGAGACATGCTTACTATGCATACAGCTTAGTGGTCAGATCGCATGGAGTATTAATCCGAGAAGCACAGGTTCGAATCCTACTCACGACCGTATTTTCTTTCCACGAGAATTTATATAACTTTAAATTAGGATTTACTAGTGTGCCCTTTAAAATTTAGATTATAACACTTAGTTTTAATAGCAAAGTATAAAAACATTGTTACAAACAAAGCAAATAGAGGTGTAATTAACTGGAATGTGGTTGGAGACCATTATAGCCATGTGATTACAGATTAACTTTGCTATTTATTGGCTATTTTTGTAATTAGCTGGATTTTACGATAAGTGTGTGGTTTAAAGTACTTAAAATAATGTTTTTAGCACAGTCAGCATCAAAGTAGTTAAGTAAACGACTTTCAAAGTATTTAAAACTAGCGCCTGCCCGCGAATTCATTTCCGTGGACTGCAGAATCGGGTCCAGGCGGAATCAAAAGTATCCTATATTGACATAGATTTAACAACGGCCGAGATCGATGGTTAAACGAGCCCCCAGAAGCATGAACATGGTCAAAGGAAAGTGTTCTTAGCGGTCACCCATCTATAGACTTGCCGCACCAAGCGATGCTTAATCTCAAAGATCGCTTGCCAACGTAAGGTTGGAACTGGCAAATAACGCCACATCAAAAATTTATGGTTGAAAATCGACTCAGAGAGTAAGTAAGCAAATTATCTAAATGTGTTTATAGTTTATCAGTTTTTTTTAGATTGAAATTGTGTGGTCTAGCTATGTGATGTGCAGGAATGAGGATCATGTGACGAGAAAGCCTTTGAGTATGAATCTAGACACGGACCCTAAAAAAACATGGACGGAGCGTTGCGTACGGCATGTGAGAAGCATACCTACTCATCCAATTTCACCAGTCATACACGAGCTAAACGCATGCAAATACTTAAATCTCATCCACGTGGCGCCAGTCGCTGCGCGTGTGTGTGTGTGTGTGTGTCCGTAATCTATGCTTAACTTATGATATGGCAAGGTTACATCCGCATTTTTTTCAGATCCGTGAATGTAGATGGTTATTCGAGTAGGGGTAGACCCGTTGTTTGAAAGATTATTTTACAGCCACATATTTTTCACAAAATCATATTATGTCCAGTAGTCACTGACATAATGGTGATAGATAAATAAGTACAGACGACTGCCATGTGTAAACGGCCTCGTTGGTCTAGTGCTCCTAAGGGCGACTGCTGAGCATGAGGTCTCAGGTTCGATTCCCGGGTCGGGCAAAGTGTTATTGAGTTTTACTGTTAGAGAATTCTCAGTAGCAGCTCGGAGTTTGGAATTGTGCCCGGTAGATGGCAATAGGCTCACCACCATGCATGCATGGGACTTAATAACAGAATTGGTGAAATGTGGGTGTACGACTCTGCACATCTCTGCCAACCCCTTCGGGGAATACAGGCGTGAAACATAATCATAACATAGCACATGTTATGATTATGTTATGTTAAGTGTGAACTTAAAGTGAAAAACAAGGTAGGTAAAGGATTTTCATCGCTGGGTGACTGACAGTACTGTAAAACGTATTCTTAAAGGTCCCCCGACCGACTGCGATTAAAATTCTTCAAACATGAGCGTCGTGCTTTTTAGTTGTTTAATTAATTATATTATATTATTAACCTTAGCCTATGTTATCCGGGAAAATACAAGGATTCTAACGATACCACATTCATCCAAATCGGTTCAGGATATTATATTATATTATGGGTTTTTATCAGTTTATCTAGCTTGTTTATTTTGACGCTTTGAATGTCACTAAACTTTTAAAGCTAACTGTACCTTTATATTTTGCTTGTTTAGAATTTTAGAATGTGTACTTCAAGATAAATAAATCTGAAGGCGTCAAAGTTTAATTCTCAAAACCTCTCGAATCTTGAAAAACGTAGGTACCTATTTTGATGAAAAACATATTTAATGTTAACAAAATATAAAAATTGAGATGATGTTTGCATTTGAAGGCTGAGATTTTCTTTCTAAGCTTTTGCTTTCATGTTGACATTGTTTTATGTTACCAGCGGTTTATTAAAACTGGCTTTAGTATTTAAATAACATTGCGAGTACCTAATGCTTTCAGTAAAGTGCAAAATAATCAGATTTTTATTATGAGAATGCGGGAGCGGGATAATAGAAAAAACGGCATAAACGTGCGGTCGTTTGTGCCGCGAGCGGCTTTTAGATAAAGTGTTCGTGTACTAATGACGTTGTCTAAGTCGTCTGTAAGACCTAGACGAAAATGCCTATAATCATCATAGGGCTTTTAAAAACCGACTACGGTAAAGCTAAAACAGTTTATAAAAGTGTAACCGACCGAAAAATAAAAACAATAAATTAAAGGCAAAAAGTACAAATGGCTTCGGCCACACCTGGTTACCATCCACTGGATGAAGCCATGCCATGAAGCGACCTAGTCGTGATCGGGATGTAGTACGGTGCAACCGTTGTGGGAGACGGGTCTGGGCATTTGCATCAACTCCCCAACTATCGTTCTCCCAAAAATCTATCCACTCTACTTAAGAGTTAATAGATTTGTTCTGGATATACGCGCTCCATCCTCGGTCACACCGTCACTTACCATCAGGCGAGTTGGTGGCCAAACGGAGATCCATTTTAGAGACAAAAAAACTTCAGGGGAATTGACCACTAAACCATTTCGACCTCTCGAAGCTTCTCTTGAGAGGGCGTAAAATATAAACATAAAGACTAATAAAACTAATATAGATAGATACTTTTGGCCACCAACTCGCGTGATGGTGTGAATGGCATATCAAAAGATTTGTCTTACTCAATAAGACGATGAGAGCAATTAGCAGCTTAATCAAATCAGGACCTCACGCTCAGCAGCTACGCTTGCGGCCACTAGACCATTAAGGCAGGTAAAACAGACAGTAGTTCTATGCAGCGACTCAGAACTGAAAAATGGGATGTGACTACTGCGTGCGAACTCCATATTACGACAGAGTCGATGCTGCGTTGATGTGGTGGCCATATAACTGAACGTGGATGTTAAAAGTAGTGTTCGGCAATACTCTGCGGAGGCAGTATATGGTGGTTAAAATTCGAACAACGTGACTTCATTGAAAAGCAAACTACATGAATTTTAAATTTTGTGTGAGCCATTCATCATACTGTCATTATTTTTGCTTTACATCTTTAAATATTTATTTTTTTAAACCGGTGTTACATTTGCATCTGTATTTTGATCCCGAAGACAACTATTTAAATTCGTTTCAGGTTTTCTACATTATACCATATTTATTTATTGGTTGAAAGACAATGGTTCTCAAAAAGCTTATGCAATCCATATCATATCGTATTCAGAATAAATATTTGAATATAATGCTATTCATAAACAAAATAATATTTTAATTTATGTGACGAATTATGTCGAGCATATTCCTCGCTACGTTAATTTCACAAAGGCTGAAAGGAATTCGAATAATATAATGGAGACGAAGAATGAAAAGATCATATCTTTAGACATCATATCTTTAAAGTTTTATCCGAAGTTTGTTAACTTTATTAATTTATTAATGGTTGACATTCAAAACAAAATATAATACTATCGCTATACGCTCGGGTCATAGGGTCCGATTGCGAAACTTCTGTTTAAAGAGATTTCTCGGAGACTGGTCGACACTTCGCGTGACCAGAAGGCTGGCTTGTTTCTAGGTCAAAGAATCAGTATTGCCACCCAACGTGGCAATGCTACCAGTCTTCTGGGCACCTTTCCAGAAGACAGCGATGCGAAGGAATACTTGAACGCAATGATATTGTGGTGGTTTTTCTTTTCTTATATTAGATTATTTTTTCACGAGTTTTAAATAGTTTTATAGCTAGTATTATCTATAAATACAATTTTATCATTGTTCTTCAAACAATAATTCTACTTAGTAGAGTATTCAGGTTTTCCTAGTGTTTGTATATGTATTACTATGTTCAGCGTTATATATTTTCAGCTACGTAAAGGAGCGGTATGATCAAATTGAACCGCGATCGTAATTGGCACGTATCGAGTTCGAGTCCTAAGCAATATGATGATATTTATCGACATCCACGCAGTCGAAGTTGCACGCAACTTGTAGATATATTTTAAGTCATCTACTTCATAATCCGCAACCCATGTTACGTGTAAAAAATCGTTTAGTTTAAAAATAAAATGTCTTGTAAATCAACTTTAAAAACTTAACTTTAAAACAATTTCTTAATCAATAATCTCTAAAATACGATAATAGGGGCCTTATTCGGAAAAGTGATGTTATTTTTTTATTCTCAATGGGACTTTATTTAAACTGTTTTATGTAAATAGTTTTTATACTGATTCTTAAGTAAAATCTGTGAGATTAGGTACTCTTCAAATTAATACCAATATTAAATTAACACTTTAAAAGAATGTGTAATCGTAAAATAAATGTAAAACATCACAGTTTTCTTAATTTTGAAGCATGTTGGCTTAAGTGAGATTACTGTGATCTAGTCATTAATTATTTTTAAGACATGACATAAATAACAGTTGAGAGTTGGCCTACCTATGATTTAAATGTCAATAAGAACAGATAAAATCTACGACTCATCTTTAGACTGTTCCTCTTCTGAACTTTGGAGTCATTTAACTAAATAGAAACTTTTAATATAAGGGTTTTTTTTTTGAAATAGCCTCTTGCTGAAATTCAGATGGGTTTGGCTGAGTAACCGGACAATATCCTAGGCGAGGCGGATTGATGCCTCCATCCAGAGCATATTTTAAAATACTACAAACTAAGCAACAGTGCCAAGGGCGTCCCCTGCTGTAGCTGGATCATATCAGTTTCATTAATTTTAAGGGTCGAATTTAAAGCTACTGGCTCGGCGCGGGCCGGCTCGAGCAAGAGTTGGGGCGGACATGATGAACATTTCGCGACAGACGCGGACGTCGCCGGTGAGGTTTATAACGAATCAGTCGAGCACGTCGAAGTGTAATAAGGCGCATGTATAAAAAGCACTGCTTTATGCTTGAACTAATGCGAGTACATTTTTATGTATTTATTTATGTAACTTACCAGAATATGAACAGTATGAGTGCAAACGAATCCAGCTATTAATGTTCCGATTGCGCCAACCAAAAGACCGGAGTTCTTGAAGGCGGCAGGCATCGCCAGGATGCCCGAGCCGAGGCAACATTTCAGGAGATGTACTATTGATCCGATAGTTCTGTGGAAAGAAAATCATAGTTCATTTTCATACAAAATAAACAAACCACATTAACAAGGGGTGTTATTTATAAGGGGACTTGAAATTTAATACACACGAACAATGACACTGTAGCTCAGTTGGTAGAGTGATGACACGGGATGTCAAGGGTCGAGGGTTCAAGCACCGTTCTTGTCTATTATCTTCCTTTTTTGTGGGACATATTCTCATTAATTATTGTCCAATGGTTATTACTGACGTGCATTCTTCGGGATTGCCCGACTAGTTTCGAACTCGAACCGAGCCCTTAGTCATGAGCTGAGCTCACGACGATATCGTCAAACATCTTATTTATTTACTCGCAATTTTATATTTTGCTTTTCTTAATAAATACTTACAAAGTTTAGTTGTATTGTCAGCCTGTATTTATTACATTGTAAGCCAAAAACCTCTTTTCACAGAGATACGACCATTATTGTCAACAAATGCACACCTTTTTTATTGTATTTTGTCAAATGTTTATTTAGCATTTAAAATTCAGTGAAAAGCTACGTTTGAATTGCTAGAATATCATGCTAGTGTTGAAGAGAGATAACATTTTACAGCCTTTCCATTTGTTTTATTAGAACTCGTGTTGAAATAAATAGGTTTGACTTCTATTTAGTTTTTTGAAATGCCCATATTTTTAACACGACTGTCAAAAAAAAGAGTGTCATGTTTTCAGGGTTTTTTTATTCCACTATAACTTATAAACGCCTGAATCGATTTAGATGTATGGGGTATCGTTAGAATTCTTACATTTTCCCGATAAACAATGACTAGTAAGATTAAAACTGTGGTACACAAAAAAATATGAACATAAAAATAAATTATATTAAATTAAATGGAAAAAGAATACGGTCGTGAGCAGGATTCGAACCTGCGCCCTCCGCATAAATGCTTCGACGCTCTGACGGATAACCCATCTCGACCTCATGAGATTACAAATTATTTTGATTCCGTTTCTTTTTTGTTTTTATTGAACACCAATTTTTTACCTGACCAACCAATCCTAGGGAAAGTATTTTAATTTATTTGGTACAATCCACCTTGAAAAATATTATGAGGGGTTTATTTAGATTTTATTTGAAACTTGGCTATTACCAACGAAATATCTTTTGTTTTAATTTGTCACAGAGATCAAAACTACAAACAAGAGGATCGGATGCTGTGTTGTGTGAGAATTTAATTGGAATTGATGACAATAAGCGTTATCTCCAACGAGGTCTTGAAATAGTGACGAAGTTAAACCACATATATTGATAATTATAATTACAAACATAATTGATATATCATTGGCAAGCTGTGAGATACCTTGTATACAGTTAAAATAATTAAGAAAACTATACAATAATTGTAGATATAATTGAACTATGTCATAAAAAAAAATACGTGACAAAATTATACATTGTCGTCGAAAGAAAAGTACGGTCTTGAGCAGGATTCGAACCTGCGCCTCCCGAAATTGACATGATTTTCTTCAAGTTCATCTCTCTCTACTAAACACGAAAATAGTCCTAGCGATCACGTATCTCAGACTTATCGCGCCAAGCTTTGCTTAACCTCAAGGATAGGGTGACGTATTAAAAAAATTAATGGTAACGTTAGCACATTTCAATTTATAACAATTAGGTATATATAAATTATTCACGTTAGTTCCAAACATTATTTATTTAATAGTAGATAGTCTGAAAGACAGGTCTAACCTAGTTCAGGCAACGAAGCTACAAATTCAGGACATATTAGCGAATAACCCCAATTTCCTGAATTATCTCAAAGAACGCTTTGGGTATCTTGTCCCCAGAGGAAAACCATGTCGCTTAGTGTCTCTTCTTCTCCGGACTACTCGTCACACCTCAAGTCGTTATGATGGATCATTCACTACACGTGCAGTGCGCCTCTGGAATTCTCTCCAACATTCTCTTTGGGACAGCCCTTCTTTGGAAGTCTTTAAGAGAAGAGTCAGCGAGCAGTTCCTTTCAGTATGAATAATAGGTATGTATATATATATATATATAGTTCTATGTAGTGTGTATCATAATATATAAGTAGTATATAATTTTACATTATATATCTGTCGTGTCATCTGCCATCGCCGCGTCGCGCGCTGTAGGCCTTAGGACGGCACCGCGCGCTCACAAAGGCCGTACACGAAAATTTCACAGAGAAGCGTTAGCTGTTACGAGACGAATAGGACGTTGACCTCTTGGCTATTATTGTTTTAATTATTTTTATGCAACATATAACTTGTTGCGGTATATGTTCCTACAATATGGCCACTGTCCAAAACCACAGCCTGTATTATATCAGTATTATACTCGTATGTCAACAACACGACTACGATTTATTGGGAAAACGTGATAGCAATGAAAAAACTGTGCACAATATTGCATTTTTCGTGTGTGACATATACCTATGGTAGAAACACGTTTGTGTGATGGACTATCATTACTTTTGAACAACATTGTGTGATATTCTTTTATTTTAAATCGGTTTATTCTCTCATGAGTTTTTCAAATTAGTTTTACCTTTTTTTTGTATTGTGTTTGACAAAAGAATTTATGAGCGATTTAAGGTTAAAAAGACTTATTTGGAAAACTTTTCAAAAGAGGTTTTGACATGTCGTGCATATGAATTTCTGAATTTCATTACATAGCATAACGCTTGTACTCCCCGAAGGGATAGGCAGATTGTATATAATTGTAGATACACCCAGTAACTTAAATTTCAATAATTATATATTAAATTAAGCATAATTATAATGTATTAACATAATATGACATAGCAACACGCCTGTTTACCGAACGGGTAGGCAGAAGTGTACACAATTTTACAACCACATTTCACCTATGTTATATTTGAGTCCCAAGTAATACATGGTGAGCCTATTGCCATTTACTGGACACAAATCCAAACTATGGGCTGCTATCGAGAATGTCCTAATAGATAAACCCAATAACACTGCCCGACCCTGGAATCAAACCCAGGACCTCATGCTCAGCAGTCGTGCTAGGGACCACTAGACCAACGAGGCTGTTTTTAATACGATATGTATATAATAAACATTAGAAAGCTTTATATTAATTATTGTTCACCGGTTACTACTCACGTGTATTCTTCGGGTTTGCCCGACTAGTTTCGAACTCGAACGGAGCCCTTAGTCATGAGCTGAGTCCGCGGCTATGTCGCGAGTCAAACTGAAACTAGTCGGCCAAACCCGAAGAATGCACGTGAGTAGTAACTGGTGAACAATAATTGATATGAATATGCCTCACGAAAGTTATTATACAAATATATAAAGCTTTACTTACGAATTGGGATGTTCTACAGTTCGATGCTCGAATGGGTTGTACGGCTTTTCATCGACACTCTTCGATGCTATGCTAAGGGATGACTGGAATCCAGGATTACCGGTCAGGTCAGCTCTGAAAAGAAAAACATTATTTTACTGATAATGAGTGAGTAAATGAGTCTAATATATGAAGTAATATACATATTTGAAGTAAGAAGAAGGGTCCGTACGGGTAGTCACAGCATCTAGAAAACGTAAAAAAAAAACATATATGCAAGGTGTAACAGAAGTCATGCTTTAGGAGTTTAATGTATATATTACGTTTACGAACAACTTTTACTATAGAACCAACTTCGAAAGTGCGAAAAAAATCAGTCGCTTCATAAAAATGTTCATACCTTCGACCAGAATGTATGGAACAGTAAATTTTTTTCACGCGTTCGGAGTTCATCCCTTAGTAAAAATTGTCCGTATGTATGGGTAAATTAACCTCCCTAAAGTATGACTACGGACTTCTGTTATACGGTATATTAAAATTCATTTAAACATCTTATTATTTAATAATGTATAAATTAAATACTACACACCTAGAAAATAAATACTATCCCAAGTCTAAATAATCTAATCTAATAAGAAAATTTACTCAGGCGTCAAAGAATTCCTCCGCGCCGCTGTCTTCTGGAAAAGTGCCCAGAAGACTGGCAGCATTATTTTTAAATAAAATATATTTAATTGAATTGAATTTGATAGCTAATAAACAGATTGCAACAAAACTAATCAAACGTCAAAAAAATAAACATAAATTCACTATATTTCAAACTCTGTATTCCACAGCGGTACTTTTATAAAGTCCTAAGAAAACTCAAACGAAAATACGTCTAAAGAAAAAAAAAACTAAATGTTAAATACGGTACAGCAACCATGGTTATTACTTCGAACTGCTACTGAATGCCGTAACAGTACTTTCATAAAAGTCCCAAGCAAATTTAAATGCAAATAGTAAGTAAACTGAGTAAATCAATCCTCGAATATCTCTTTCATCAGCGACCTTGTCACACCGATGTGGAGCTCAATGGTGCGAAACGAGTTTTTATCATCAACTTCAATGAAAATCACGGCGAATTTAATTTCTGTTGTTGATATGCATCATTGGTTTGTTTGCGCACTTGTAAATTGAAGGTTTCTTGGCAAAAGTTGGATTCCATAGTTTTGGAATACAATATACTTAATAATAAGAAACGGTTATAATTATATCAGATTTTACATTTATATATATATTTTTTTAACAAAACATTGCCCCCACATTAGGATTTCTTCCTGTATCGTGGGTGCGTTTACAGACATATAATCTCACAAGTACACACACAGCCAGACCCGGAGCAATTATCTATAGATCGTACAAATATTAGCTCCGTGCAGGAATTGAACCTGCGACATGCAGCATTTAGGCCTTTGTATGACGAACTGTAGATAATACATGAAATATTTAATGAATATCTATCTATAAATATATAATGCAAAATATAATTATTAATTATCATATACTATCACTTTATCAATACACAACAATAGCACTTTTACTAATTTGTAAATGATTGCAATTGAATAAAAATCACCAGGCTATAAGACGAAAAAGGATCTAACTTGAAAAATAGATGAAAACAAGCGACACGATGGTTAAATTGGGAAAGCTACGTCACAGCATGATAAGGGGTCACGAGTTCAAGTCCTATTCGTGTCTTACATTTTTCAATGTTCCAAACAAACATAAAAATAAATCTGCAACTTTCAGCAACGCCTGCCGTGGTCGGTTCAAAGATTGATGGCAGTTTTTCACCCATCACACCATGCCTTCGCAAGAAAGTTAGACGTCACTGCGCCATTTCAACTTTATTAGAATTTATTACTGTTCTGTACGGAGTTTGTGACGTCATGTATGGTCACTCAATGTTTTTACCAAATTTTCGGAACTGGAAAAATCATATTCTATACAATTTTCTATAAATTTTTTTTGCAATTTTTTCGCGTATACACTAAATACGCGAAAAAATTGCAAAAAAATACGGTCCATTGGTGAAGAGATTTTCTGCTGTGTCACGTGTCAATTCACTATTGTCGATCTCAATACATTGAGATGTAGGTCAGCATGTCACGTGGATGCGACCATCAAGGTATGACAGATTAAATATGCAGAGATTACCACTAAACATTAGATGACCCATCTGCAATTAAAGAGAAATTTTTGAAAAGTATTAATACATGCTGAGCGAACTCTAAAGTTATAATTTTAAATGGAAAAAGAATACGGTCGTGAGCAGGATTCGAACCTGCGCCTCCCCGATAAATACTCCAAGCGCTATGTCCACTAAGCCATGTCAACCCTGGCTCTGACCCGTTATCCCTATACAGGTGATTGAAATGACCGAAAATATGGATGAAGAATTCGCGGTGGTGAGCAGAGGTCGAGATAGTTTAGTGGTCAGAGCGTCTGGAGTATTATCGTGGAGGCGCAGGTTCGAATCCCACGGTACATTTTCTCAATCAATTATTCCCTCGCGTATCAGACATTATTAAACGCAACAGGCGTGACAATAGTCGACTATGTTTGCACAGCTCCAGAACTACTCTTATGTGGAGAAGTACGAGTATATTCTGTATGGCAACAATCTTTTTTAATAAAATACTAAATTCATACAACTTATAACAATAAATGACAAAAATAAGTTAAAAGAAATACTATGTATAAAAGGGTATCATAATATAAGTGAATTTCTACATGATAATAGTATTTAAATTGTATTGTTAAGTCGTTTATAGAATTTACTATCTGTCTCATAATAATATGTACGCCGGTAATGACAGGACATATTAATTGATACTTTTGCTTTTTATTTTGTAACAACTTATTTTACATATGTCTCATACAAATAAATGCATCTTTATCTCAATCGCTTTATCTTATGAAAGCGCGAAAAAAAACTGCCGCTCCAAAGAAATGTTCTTATCTACTCGACCAAAATGTATGAAGCAGGTGATTTTGTTTTCGCATTTACGTTTACGTCAGGAATACTCAGATAAGTAAAAAAAAATGCCGTTGAAATACTACAACATGTAACAGAAGTCCGAATCATACTTTGAGAAGTAAATATACCCGTTACGTACGAATAACTTTTACTACGGATCCAAATGCAAAAGAGCGTAAATAAAATATCTGCTTTGATCAAGTACCTACTTGATCAAAGCAGATATTTTATGACCATTTCTATAGAGCAGCTGATTTGGTATTTTACGCTTTGAGACTTCGTCCCTTAGTAAAAGTTGATTGGTGGTATATTGACCACTTAAAGTATGACTACGCAGTTTTTTTCCACTTTTTTTTTATATTTACGATTTGCTAAACATGCGTTAATGCTTTTCAAAGATTTATCTTTATAGTCATATACGGACTTCTTACACCTTGTATATCGATTGTATGTCATAGTTTGTATATTAAGAGCAAGCGTTACTGAAAACCAAACGCAATAGTGATCATCAATTAGATGATAACCGAGATTCTTCTTCCACTTATAGTCTGATTAATGAATAACCTATTGACATAGTTTAACCCGTAGACGTCTGACATGGCTTTACACACCGTCGAAAACATCTCTCACGTATGTTAGTTTTATCACAATGGTTTTTTTTTACCGTTTTAAGCAATTGATAATTAATTTCTATTACACAAATAACTACGAAGGTCTCAAAAAGTTAGTAGTGCCTTGATTTCGAACCTGCGATATTTGACTTGCCAATTCAATAGTCGTTCCAATACATATCACTGCTGTAAACGAGATAGATAATAAACTTTTAGATTAGTGCCCAATTGTAAAAGGATATAAAAAAAATGCTACGCAGAAAAAATATGCCCAGCAACTAATAATATTGTAACTTAATTGGAAGTTCTATAAATAAAAGGCTAAGAAATATTTCCCTTAAGAGACAGTCATTAAAATTATCAAATATCTAGAGTATTAATAAAATTTATATTCCGGTATAAATAATTATTGTTCAAAACTTACGTAGACTTAAAGTTGTCAATCTCCATCGTCTCCTTGTCCTTCGTCATTTTGAATATCTGCAAAAATGAAAATAACGTTAAGAAGAAAATATTCACAATGTTATTTAGACGATTACCCAATAAAAAGGAATGTTACTTGTGATTTTGTTTTTGATAAAGAATATACCTTTTTCAATTCTCTTTTGTGTAACTTTGGGTTTAATATATAGACTTTTAAAAAGATGAAATTAATTAAAAAAAAGCTCTCAAGCTGGCGTGCTATTTTTTAATAATAATGGAACATCACACCTGTATTCCTCCTACCGGTGTGACCATGTGACGTTATTTAATATCAATAAAGTGAAAATATTTATGAATTAACAATTCTTGTGTTTGCTTGTTGAATGTGCTAAATAGCATAATTGTCTTCGGTTATTATATTTTACTGAAATAAGCGAATAAATGTCTAAGCTATTTCTTAGACTAAATAATAACGTAGAGTCATTTCAACATACATACTCGTACATAGTGTGAGGCACAAAATGAAGATAGTCGATTCTAAAGGCGGCAGATATAGTCTATAATGCTCCGTGACGTCGTTGGTACTACTGACAATAGCGGTTCGCTCGTAAACATTGTGCAATTATTGAATTGTTTTCTATTATTTTGATAAATGTAATTAGACCATAAACCTGTTTAGATTTTTTTTTTTTTTTTTGGTAGTGGCATCTCGCAGGTCAACCTAGGAGGTTGTCGACTGCTTAACCGGACTTTCCTGTGGATGCCCTAATAATAAATTATTATTAAGGCCTCCAGCCAGGGGCATACGAACTAAATTAAATTAAATCTAAAGCGACCACGCTAAGGGCACCCCCTGCGGGGTACGAGCCTCGGCTTAGGGCGTGACCTGTTTAGATTTCCACATCTAACAATATATATGATAGGTATGAATATAAATTATAAAAGTGGGTAGTGTCCAATTTGGGTGAAGTTTCCTCTCACGAGAATAAGTAGGTGTATCCGAACAATAACAATTATTCCGACAGACGGATCTCACTCAGTAACAATAACAATTATCCCGACAGACGGATCTCACTCAGTAACAATAACAATTATTCCGACAGACGGATCTCACTCAGTAATACTTCAAGCGTGTAGCGTACCTTATTAAATTGCTATTGTTTGTGAAACACGAAATAACACTGAATAAACAATAAACATAAATAACTTGGACTATAGAATGGATATAAAAACAGAGCAATACATAAATTATTTATACTGTAATATAATAAAAATATTGTGTTAAAAACATAATTTTTTTATTCATTTGTCACGTAATTAGCATGCCATACTTATTTCGTGACGGGTGAGTAATAAAGCATTATACGGTATTTTCATGCATTTCAGACACTGAAATCAAAACAAAGTGACAATGCGTTTCGCACCCACGATATATGAAGAAATTTCTGGCTTGGAATAATGTTTAAAAAAAAAGTCTATTAGTGTTAAAGTTGACTGGTGAGCGGTGGGGACCTAGATTCTCAGATCGGGTAGTGTTATTGGGTTTTCTGTTTAATTTGGAGATTCCCAGTAGCAACTCGGAGTTTAAAATTGTGCCTGATAGATGTTTATAGGCTCAGCGCCTAATATAAAATTAAAATCAAAATTTCTTTGTTCAAATTAGGCTAAAAATTTGCGGAAATTTTGAACGTCAAACATTAAGACAGCCCCCAAAACAGCCCACCCTTCATCGCTTCCTAGTAATTTAGCTGGGAAGAACAATGTATGTATGTATGTAAGTATATATGTACGTATGTATGTATATGTTTGTGAGTTTCTTTATTCCACCATAACTTCTACATGCCTGGACCAATTTAGATGCATAAGGTATCGTTAGAATCGTTACATTGTACCGAGAAACACAGGCTAAAAAGAAAAAAAAATAGATCACACAAAAGGTGTGATGTATGAAAATAACAAAAAATTCACACATCGACGTACTGTTACGGCGTGCTTTTTATTAATTTTTGAATTAATTTCATCTTGTTAAGGCTGTAGTAGATTTTTTTGGTGAAAAACTACACTGTACTACTGTTAAGGATTCGATTCCAACACCTATGGTGTATAAATATAGCTCATACTATAGTATTATTTCGGACTTTAGTTACAAGCTTTATATGGATGGATTCACATCAACAGAAACCTCTGCCGAAACAAGGGAATAATATATATTCACTTGTTTCGGCTATCTTCTGCTACTAACTTCTGCCTGCGATACTTTAGATATGTAGCATGGGCGTTATTAGTATTTTCTGTTAACGGTTACATAACCGATATGAAGATTTCATATCGATATGAAAAACCGTTTTAGATATCGATGTCGAGCACAATTGGCTATTACTGCTTCTACTATTAATAAATGCGGCTATTACATTTGGCGTTACTGCAGATAAATTGGTCAGAAGCAAACGATGAACGATATTCGCTGCGTTTTACATCCGGTAACGTCGTCACCAGTGGTCAGAATAGATAGAGCTAATTAATATACCTAAAGTTCAAATAACAGAAAAAAAAGGTGGAGACAAAAATTTTTTTTTTTGTCTCCACCCAAAATCGTACTCAGGTAAGTAATTTCCCGAAACCCACGACATTAGTTCCGAAACAATATTTTTTGTTAAGACCTCCACTTTGAAGAACTGTTATTTTTCGAAGTTTAGGTATTTTAGCTCACCTTTTCCCGATCGCTGGTCATCACTTGGATAGTGAGGTGGCAAATATCTAACCACGGGATGGTTATACGAGAAGTTACGTTAGCTACATACATTGAACAGGTTATGGATTGAATGGTTACGGTTTCGTTTCGCTGGATACGAGTTGATCGTTATTGTAAAAACAATTTTGTGTGTGTTGCATATCAGTACGATATGTTATACATATGTTTAACCGTTTTTATTCACGTTATGACATAACGGACTCGGACTACAGAATTGGGGCCAGTTGGGATAAAAAATATATCCTATGTGTTCATTCAGGCTATAACTATATGTGTGCAAAATTTCATTCAAATCTATTCAGTCGTTATTGTGTGAGACTAACAAACGTCCATCCACAAACTTTCGCATTTATAATATTAGTAGAATAATAATTATTGTATCGACGATTATGTTTACCTAAAGACTAACGAATTAACAGTAATGTAACACGGTGACAATATGACTACATAATGCACACAACCTACATGTTAAAATTTTGGTACACAAGAAGCATTGCTTGTTAAAGGGTTAAAAATTTGAGACAAATTAGGTGACGTTAAATTCAAAGTTAGACACGTAGAGAGATTTCGCAGACTGGATATTATTTTAGCAACAATTAGAGTCACGTTTCGAAAGCTCGAATCAGCGACTAAACGCTGATCGTACGATTTGGGTATATCGACCGAACGCATAGAGTCACCAGAGCCCGATGCAGCATTAATACCTAAGATATTAATGCAGTCGCCAAATCACTGATCGCTAATTAATGCTAAAAACATCTAGTACGTGGAAGCTTTAAACTAAAATTTTCTGTGGCTACTAAAATTTTTGACGTCTAACTAAAATTGTATGAAATTTTAGTCCGATGTCTCCGACCCTGAATATGACGTCTCTTATTCCGTCACGTCCCGTTTTTATTGTACGTAACTCTAAATATTAAATATACATATTTAGAAATTATCTAATTTTACCTCGACATATTAGAAGTCAAAATCTGAACACGCCATTAAAGGTACATAAGCAGTTAATTTACCTCATATTCACATCATCCTCAAGATTTATACGACGAGGATAATAAACGGTTTCAATACAAATGATTTATGAGCAAGTGCTGCAGCTATAAATTTGGTGGCGCAAAATAAATGTACCTATCAAGATTTTCGTGACTCTGGCGTACCTTGTGAACTACGTTGTTCTCGGTTGAACTTTTCACAAAGAAGATGAACGTAAATTTGGGTTGAATGGGTTCCAGATTTGATGTATGAATCTAATGCCTCACCCTATTACAATTCATTACTTGATCCTGCTTGAACAGGATTTTAACTGTAAAGAGATTTCAAGATAAATCTTTGAAAAGCATTAACGCATGCTTAGCGAACTCTAAAGTTACAATATTAAATGGAAAAATACTCCAGGCCTCTGACCACTAAGCTAAGAGGTCGAGATGGCTTAGTGGTAAGAGCGCCTGGAGTATTTATCCGGTAGGCGCAGGTTCGAATCCTGTTCTTGACCGTATTCTTTTTCCATTAAATATAATTACTTTAGAGTTCGCTAAGCATGCGTTAATGCTTTTCAAAGATTTATCTTGAGACTCATCAAAATTTGATGATTTGTTGTGATTGATTGAACAGTCTGTCTAAATTTGTAATCAATCGATAAAAAAGAAGTACAATTCAAGATGGCAAGTAACGGCCCCCTTGATAATAAGTGGTTACCGTAACCTATGTCTTTTCCTTTCTGTCCAGCAATGAAACTTGCCAGATCTATGATGGTGACATCATGAACTTGTAGTTAGTAGGTACTTAACGTAGTACCTACTCAAGAACCAAGGTTCATATTCTCTGATGATTTACAATTGTCCTGTATAGTCATCGCATTAAAAAACTATTAAAACCACAACAAAACATGTTTTTAGTATCAGTAGTAATTAATAACGCATGGTAGTAATGAACATTATAAATCTAATATATAAAATTCTCGTGTCACAGTTTTCGTTGCCATACTCCTCCGAAACGGCTTGACCGATTTTGATGAAATTTTTTGTGCTTATCCGGTATCTATGAGAATCGGCCAACATTTATTTTTCATCCCCCTAAATGTTAGGGGTAGTCCACCCCATTTTTTTTTATTTATATGGCAAAACAACGTTTGCCGGGTCAGCTAGTTATATATATAATTGCATAATCCAACTGGCCTAGGTATCTAAGACAATCTAGGCTTATGTCAAAAGGTTTGTATTAAATTATATGTCAAATGTTTTGAGATTTTACTAAGAATACATATAAATAACGAGCTGTGCCCGCGACTTTGCCGCGTGGATGTCGGAAACTAACACACAGCCTGTGGAATTATTCTCCGAATTAGGAAATTCGGAGTAAGTTAGGCTAATTATAATATAATAGCTGTGCCCTACGGTTTCACCCCGTTAATTTGAGGAAAAAACCTATTAAAATATATTCCAAAGCACCCTCCCCCGTCATGACTGCGCCTAGCACATCATAAATGCGCCTGCCTCATTGGTCTAGTGGTCCCAAGCGCGTATGCTGAGCATGATGTCTCGAGTTCGATTCTCGGGTCGGGCAAAGCGTTATTGAGATTTTATGTTAGAAAGAAGTATGTTAGTCAGTAGCAGTCCTGAGTTTTGAATGGTGCCTGGTAGATGGCAATACGCTCACCACCTATTACATGGGACTCAATAACAGCATTGTTGTAATGTGGGTGTCGAATTGTGTACACCTCTGCCTACCCCTTCGGAGAATACAGGCGTGTAGTAAGGACTTACGGAAATCATTCTAACAATATTATATATGTGAACATTCGGATGTTTGTTGCTCGATCATGCAAAACGGTTGAACCGATTTGCAATGAAATTTGTTATAAACATAGATTAGATCTTAAAGGACATAGGCATATACATATTTTTGTCACACAGGCGATTTTTTCCTAATAGTAGATATTAAAGTTTGGTCTCCTCTTATCTTTTTCTGTGTTTTACAGAAGTGGCGATATCTGTCGTTACCGATGACATCTGGGACTTTTTCTTAATCCCCAATGATAGACTTGATAGTGTAAAGACACTGTCAGATTACATACGTGCTTCATTTTGTGTAAACAAGTTATACGTAAAGAAATCTTTATGTTATGTAAGTGTTTTATGTAAGGGTTTTTGTGGATATCATCAACCATTATTGCGATGGATGGTAGATAATGAACCGTTATTTATGAGCTGTTGTAGCTTTTTTGTGTATGGCATCTCGCAGGTCAACCTAGGAGGTTGTCGACTACATAACAGGGCTTTCCTGTGGTTCCTTAAAAAATTAAATTCCCCCAGTCAGGGCATTCAACTTATACCTGTTGTAGCCTGATAGTCTACTGTTATTAACATCATCCCATCGGTGGACAAAGACCTACCCCTATAAATTTCATGCCTTTCTGTCTAGAGCTATTTTATGTGCCTTAATAAGTGCTATCCCTCTTAATTTTCGGTTGTAAATTGAACGTTGCTTTGTGGTCAACAAATCTGTTAGAATGGTAAAAGTTAATCAAGATAACCTAAGCAGGTTTTGGTCTTAATTCCTCGGAAGATTGCACTCTTCTGAGAAATTAATGCCAACAAGTTTTTAGCACGGTTAAATTGATAACTATTTGTTTTTCAAATATTTTGAAGAATAGATTATATTGTAAAGTTATAAACTTTTGTGGAAACAAAAATTATGGTCGTGAGCAAGATTCGAACATGTTTAGATTATGTTTCATAGTTTAGTTTATATGACCAGAAAAGGCATAGATATTTGGTCCTCACCAAAAGAGTGTCCTGCCAGATCTTTAAAATAACATAAAGAGTGAATGATGCTAGAACTCAGCGTACTTTCCCACACAATTTGTATACTCAGAGTTTTTATTTTCTTGGAAAAAAAACTGAAACATTTTTCTTCTCCTATTTGCTTACTTGCTCCAGGATTTTAATAATAATATTCCCTGCGGTATACCGGTTATATAAAAGTCCCTTTTCTGTGTTATATTTTTTCCACATCAACCGATTTTAATATTTATTCTATCGTACGTCTAGCCTTCGGCAAACAAGATTTTAGTACCCACGGGATTATATAAAAATACAGAGATTTACTGAATACGAAATCCGGTGAATATAATGTATACAATTAGCCTCGAAAAGGATCAATCAAAATTAATTATACAATAATATATCAATTTGTTTTTGATCCGACTCGAAAACGTGTTGCTAGGAAAATTATTAGCAGGTTAATAAAATATTGATTATTTGAATCGAATAAATGAAATACGATTATTGTAGAGGGGACAATAATTTAATGAATAGTTTATTCTCTTGTTTTTAATCTGGAAGTTAATTAGTCTGTCTATTCATAACAGTTCACATATATATGAAGGAGCGCATTGCTCTTTGCAAATTGTGATTGGTATACCATTGTTGAAGTTTAGCAACAACATAATCATCCCAATTCATTTGTGGTGTATTCTTCTTCCATACATCTCCATCAGTCGTCATATCGGCAGTCATTCCTTTTCTTGCCATATCATCTTTAACACAATCCATCCATCGATTCCTCCGTCTTCTTCTACTCTTATAGACAGCTCATACTCAAATATACATTCATTCTCAAAACTTTCATCGTCACATGATCCTCATCCCTCCAAGGTTTGTCATCATTATGTATCATCTTTCATTAGGACGTCTTTGTGCAAAGGGCACATTAAAACGTCATCGGTCCCAGCTCTAGTTATCTAAACCAAGGCAGACCAATGGCTTGAACATCTTCGATTTTTGGTATGTTGTCAATTTTCCCATATGTGAACACAGCTCAGCTCATAAAAACATGTATCGACTCGACAAGTTTGTCGACAAAGATCCGTGCTCGGACGCCAGATAAGGGAAATCGACACATTTTGCAGACTATTTGGTCATTCTTATTCATGACTCTGACACTTACTTTTGTACTTCAATAGGATGAAACTTAAAAGTTTTTTTTTTATATGGAACCTTAGTCGAAATAAAGTTTTTACAATAACTGACCAGCATCCAGTAAACGCTTAGTCCACTCTCACAGAAGGTCACATAAATAAATTTATAGAAATGCTGTCGATATTTTTGTTAATATTAATAGATATTACAAAATAAAATGTGACAAAAGCAATGTTGTGGATATATTTGTTAAAATTAATATTACTAAATGAAGTGTGACAAAGTATTAGTCTACTTTATATTCTTGCAAAACAAAACAACGAGATATTAAAAATAGCATCTGCATTTGTGTCTGCTAATACACCATCTATGTACTTTTGAAAACCTCCAGCCACATTAAATTTTCCCCTACAATATAGATTTTATCATATTAAACTTAGAAATGAAGATTTACCTCATAATATAATACCTTGCAGCACATTACTGAGGTCAAGCGTATATCATTTTGAAACCAGATCAAGGTACGCCAGGTCTAGTCCTCGACGCTTCGTAGATTAATTACTGTATCGGTTCTAAGTAATCGGTTGTCATCTAGTTAGCCGTTGCAAGAATACCTTGGGATGCAAATAAATGCAAAATTATCCTGTTATGGTGCATTAGGGAGTATCTAGCTTCCAAATATCCACAACAGGAGAATTACCTAACAGAAAACCACAATAACACTTTGCCCGACCCCGCAATCAAACGCTCAGCAACTTATACTTATATTAAATGGAAAAAGAGAATACGGTCGTGAGCAGGATTCAAACCTGCGCCTCCCGGATAAATACTCCAGGTGCTTTGAACACTAAGCCATCTCGACCTCTGCTCACCACCGCGAATTCTTATTCCATATTTTAACATCTTTTGGCGACATCATTGCTACCTATTCAGTCCCTATACAAAGCGCCTGGAGTATTTATCCGGGAGGCGCTGGATCGAAGTTTGCTGACCGTGTGCTCTTTTTCCATTTAATATACCTAATAACTTTAGAGTTCGCTAAGCATGTGTTAATGGTTTGAATGATTTATCTTTAGCCTATACTTATTTAGATTAATTTAAGTTCTATTATCATTACAATGTTTTTTTTTTATAAAAAACCTACCATTATTGGGTTCTACAGCTTTAGTCTCGTCTTCTTTTATGGCATATTTACATAAGGGTCATGCTATTAATGAAAAAGTAAATGGAGCCCTTAAAAGATCACTTCGTTGTCTGTCTGTTTGTCTGTATGAATGGTGTGAACTTAATTCACCGAGTGGGGTGGTTGACAGGTGTAACAGGTCCTGATTATAGCCCATAGAGGAGTGAAGCTGAGTTGGTTGTAGTTCATTGCAAACTGTGAGTGTAATGACTTAATGTAATGTTAGCATATCGTTATAGCTTAGTGGTTAGAGCACATGGAGTATTTGTCCGGGAAGCACAGGCACGAATCCTGCTCACTTCCGTATTTTCTTTACACAGACATTTATAACTTTAGTGTTCGCTAGGCATGCGTTAATGCTTTTCAAAGATTTATCTGTATTTCTTTATTATTTTATCTAGCCAATCTACAGGCATCAAAAACTGATGATTTATAGAGCCGCATCTGGCTGGACAGGAAGTATTACAGACTGACTGATTCGATCGTGTCGTTAACCCCTTACTCGGAAAGCGAAGCGTAATAATTTCTCAGTCAAAATCTATTTTAGAAGGGTTAATAAACCCACTAGATCGGAAGCTTATTATTTTAGGTCTGTGTTAAATCCGTCCGGATATTTAATGCCCCTTCACATTTCTTCTAACATTGTTTTTGTAATAAGTTTTTACGTCAATAAACGTATTTAAATCGAGTTTATAAAATTATAACACGTTTATGCTCCATTAATATCGCATGACGCTTCTTTTCCCTGAAGGGTTAGTTAAGGGTTGGGCATACATTCCTCAAATCGCCAATCACACGTTCACCGGCACAATTTCAAAGTCTGATTGAGACTTTTCTAATGAAAAATTGGTACATGTAAATCACTTCCAACCCTTTAAAATTACTAGGCACCTTAAAGATGTTCTTGATTGTGTATAAAGCCTTCTCAGAGGCGGAGTGATTTAAACTCTGATACTAATGAGCATCAACCACATGATAATAAGATCTTAAAATAAATATCAATTGCAGTCATGAAATTTTAGTATGATTTGGGCAGTTTTCATACTTGTCATTTTCTTCAAACAACATCCTGTCTTACCTAGACACTCGATTATCTACATATATCACACCATAAACGGATCTACCGACAGCTACTTAGTAATCTGAGACAATATTGGGACTGAAAACTGAGATGAAACATTATCGATCGAGATAAAATATCTCTGAAAAGTTAATCCATATAGCCTTGAGAAACTTATAGATGCCTATCTGAAAAGTTGTTGACGTTTTTCTGTGATTACGCATATTTATTATACTTTATCGACAAATATTTCAAGATTTCAAGAGTTTATTTTAAAACAGAGGTACCTACTTCAGATACAGGGAATACCTAAAGTTATGGCTCATTCCGGGGACGGTGTTATGGGCGATCTCTCGTTTCCTTCCGTGATTAAAGACATGGTCGGGAGTGTGAGCGTATGGGGAGCCGTCGCCAACTTCTGCGAGGAAGTACTGCTCGCGAAGGAGGCGGCGGAATGGGAGAGGGAGGCGAACCCCGCACAGCCCTGCCGCAGAAGGCGAGCCAGGCGCCGGAGGGCGCTTAACGATCTCCAGCCACCGTGAGCCGTGGACTGAGGGTGGCGGGTATAGGTGGTTCGCCGCCTGATCAGCAGTCCAGCCTGAGACGGCCACGCACGTGCGACATGGGGAGGTATTCGAGAAGGATAACTGTGACCAGCCTGCACAAATCTCGGAGGGTCCGTTGAAATATATTCAACGGACCATAACTTGCCGGGGTCGCGGTGATTGCTGCAACGAACCCGGGACTTCGGTAATGGTTGGAGTAGAACCGTGTGGTTTTTAGTCGGTAGGAGTCTGGCACAGCGTCCATGATGGAATTCCCACACCCAAAAAAGAGGCACGGTGTTATCGGGTTTTTCCGTATCAATGCTGCAATAACGCGGGGATAAAAAAGATATTTGCGAACACGAAGTATATATGATGAGAACGTTCCAAAAGACATCATATGCGATTCTGATAATTCTGGAATAATATTTTATGTTCGCAAAGTAATTATCACAACCACGGAAATACTCTTGCGAATGCCCACAGTGGTGTAGAAGGAAACTACACGCAGATCAGATAAACCACACGCTTCTCCCGCTAATCTTTACAGGGGTTCCGAGTCGCAACTGCATTCACTGTAACCCCACAGGTAAGCACAAAGCTTTGATAAAATATAGGTTGCCGCAGTCATAATGAAAAAGGAACAAAGCACAAAGTGAATTGGGTTTTTCTGTTAAGAAATGCTCAGTAGCAGTCGGGCAAAGTGGATTGGGTTTTTCTGTTAAGAAATGCTCAGTAGCAGCCCGGAGTTTGGAATTGTACCCGGTAGATGGCAATAGGCTCACCACCTATTACATGGGACTTAATAGCATTGGTGAAATGTGGGTGTACAATTGTGTACACCTCTGCCTACCCTTTCGGGGAACATAGGCGTGATACAATGCTTTGTCCTTTACGTAATTTCTTGGTTACCTTCCAAAAAGGTCGAGCGGTCATATTATGGCAAAAACTCAACAAAATTATTCCGGATTACAAAATCTAAGTTGAAATCCTTGTAACGCAAAAAGTGTTCTCAAACTAAAACCAATTTGTATTTAAATACGGTTTTGGACGAGCAGTTAGGAAAATGTCTTTGTTTTAAACTTTTTCTTGTTAAGGTAATTTAATTGCAATGTTACCTTGGCCCCGTGACTTCAAAACCAATATGGTGGTGTGGTACAAACTTTTGGAGACATGTGACGAATATTTTTTCCTTAATTAATGTTTGTTTTATTAAATGAATTGGGTGTATTTATTCGATAGCAAGGCTTTTTTCTTTCGTCATTATTTAAAGTGGGTAGATGCCTAGTTAGTTTATGTTTCATTCATAATTTTATTGTAACTCAGGGTTATTGAACGAGCAATACCATATTGAATTTTGAACCTAACCGATATTAAATGTTATGAACACTCACTTTCTTGCCATTTAATTAAATGTCAAACAAGAATACATTTGTTAGTATTATCATGAATGTTATACGTAGTAACTGAAATCTTTGATACGTTTTAGTTATTGTATGTGTAAAATTTATATATTGCCAAAATAACAAAATGTATATCTTAACAATATTCAGAAATCTTTGTTGAAATGAGTTATGATTTTTATTTAAAATCGACTTCAAAAGAGGGTTCTGTATTCGACCCGTATGTATGTATGTATGTATTGTACATTTATGTATGCCCGTGATTTCTTCAAAAACTACTGATCCTATCTGGATGAGGTTTTCGTTATTTTCTAAATACATATTTTTAGGGAATAATTTAGTATTTAATATATTAGGATCTGATGAAGATCTTCGGAGATAGACTATGGAACTCTTCAATAACTAGGTAACAGCACATGACGATCATATGTCTATGTATTCCATTGAAGGCGGTTATTTTTTCTGTGAAAATAAAATTTATTTGTTACTACATGTTCAGCAATACCCCGGAGTTTGGAATTGTGCCCGGTAGATGGCAATAGGCTCACCACCTATTACATGGGACTCAATAACAACATTAGCGAAATGTGGTTTTACAATAGCACTCCTCTGCTTAGCTGTTCTACATTACAGGCGTAATGTTATGATTTCTTACAACACACGACACCATATCGCCTATACGTGACTTTTACTATAATAAATAATCAGTTTTATTCTAATTATTACCAAATTATTATTATTATAAGGTATTTTACCACGTACTTATGTATTAGTAGTCATTCCATTTGACACAGATCTAATTAACAAGATGTAAAAGTAATATCAATTTATGAGTACCTACACTTAATCTATTCTTCGATGTTAAGCAGGTTTTTACTAATATTAAGTATTTTTACTAATATTAAGTATTTTTACTAATATTAAGTATTTTTAATGCCTTGTTCTAGTACTAACACCTCATTAATTATACAGGTCTATAGAAAACTTGATTTATTAAAATTACCGGTAATTATTAATAACTAGCTGGTGCCCTCGACTTCGTCTGCGTGACTAAAGGTAGTAATCTATGTCCTTCACCAAGATACGATCTATTTCCTTGCCAAATTTCATTATGATCCGTTCAGCCATTTTTTCGTAAAAAGGTAACAAAGAAACAAACGAACAAACAGAGTTACTTTCGCATTTATAATATTAGTATGGATTCCTCTTATAGTTCGGTTGAAAAAAAGTATGAACCTCCTTTGTTCTACGTACACTGCCTATCCCTATAGCGCATTGGTGTAATGTTAATATTTATACACAAATAACGTTTACTAATGATTTGATTGTTGAGACACCTATCGATCGATCAAATTGTTCCACTATGCTATTAATATGTAATTAATGTGATACAATATTTTCCTACAATTAACCTCACTGACAGAAGTAAAAGAACAAAATTATTTATAAGGTTCTTACATTTAAGTTAACTTATAAATACTGCCTCGTTGGTCTAGTGGTCCTAAACGCGACTGCTGACCATGGGGCCTGGGTTCGATCCCCGGGTTGGGCAGTGTTATTGTGTTTTTCTATTAGGAAATTCTCACTAGCAGCCTGGAGTTTGGAATTGTGTCCGGTAGATGGCAATTGGCTCGCCGACTATTACATGGGACTTAATAACAGCATTGGTGAGTAGTGGGTGTACAACTATGCAAACCTC
This sequence comes from Xylocampa areola, assembly GCA_935421205.1. Classification (NCBI taxonomy): domain Eukaryota; kingdom Metazoa; phylum Arthropoda; class Insecta; order Lepidoptera; family Noctuidae; genus Xylocampa; species Xylocampa areola. The sequence continues at coordinate 18,974,440 of OW285204.1, forward strand.
TGTCTACGCCTCCGGGGAATACAGGCGTGATGTTATGTTACGTTATGTATGTCTTACATAACATCACGTCTATTACGCCGAAGTGTTAAACAGAATGAATCCGGGCTACTACTGGGAATATTTAAGAAGCCAATAAAAACATCCAATAATATATATATATAACTCTTTCAGGGGAACTCTAAAGTAATAACTTTTTTTTGTAAAAAGAATACGGTCGCGAGCAGGATTCGAACCTGCGCCTCCCGGATAAATACTCCAGGCGCTCTGACCACTAAGCCATCTCGGCCTCTGATCACCATCGCGAATTTTTCGTCCACATCTTAACACGTATTTTGGCGACACCATTGCTATCTACAATTTGTTGCTTATGAAGTGGACCTGTTATCACACACCAAGATATGCAGTGACACACAAACTCACACAGTCAAGTAAAGTCAGTGTTTACCTTTGCTCTTTATTGTATTATTATTTAATGTTTCCTTATAATAGCTTCCTTAATAATAAACAACGTTACGCATTCAGAATAGATGCGGAAATATAATTCTGACAGACGGTATACTCGTCAAAGGAAATGTCTTCATATAAGCTGACATAATAGTCGTGGCTTTCAGTAGGTTCCTTTTAACGTATTAAGCAAAGGGGCGGGGAAATTAAATGTTGCTTTATTATTTCATGTCAAAACATTTTCGATACTGAGTCATCGTTTTTTATTCCCCTTAAATCCTAGGACTTACTGAACGAATAGAAAAAAAATCATAATTAAAAACATAAAATGTTACTTGTCAATGTATAAAACTTTTATACAATTGTTATTTGTTTTTTTTGTTTTTCAATTTTCTGGTTTTTTGTACGTGTATATTATTATCGTCTCGTAACCACAACCCCTCTTTACCTCCAAAACGTCTCCATTGAACACAGGATAATTAAGCTAGTATACAGCTAAAATTAGTTTAGAAATAAATGTTTACTGACAAAAACAAAATATCAGAACATGTTATGAGTCTTTCAACTTATAAGATGCACAAAATGCTAAACAAGTAAGCTAAAACTGCCCCGTTGGTCTAGTGATCTCAAGCGCGACTGGGGAACATAAGGTCTTGGGTTCGATTCCCAGGTCGGGCAAAGTGTTATCTCTTTTGATTGGAGAAGTACAAAATTGTACTTTATAACAATAAAAATCTATTGCGTCTGGTAATTAATGAGCTAATAGATAAAAGAATTAGAGAAATGTGGGTGTACAACTGTATACACCTCTGCCTACCCTTCAGGGAAAATAGGCGCGATGCTATGTTATGTAACTAAGCTAAAATAAATTGATGTATACGGTGAAGTTCTAAGAATACTAATCAATCTTTTGTCAAAGCATCTGGGATGACTCCATTATGAAATTGAATGTCGTGTCGTGTCCATTGAATGAAATCCGACAGTATGTCTCAATAATTATTGTATAGGGCTGTATTAATCGTTGTTCAACGGTTATTACTCACGTGCTTTCTTCGGGATTACCCGACTAGTTTAGAACTCGAATGGAGCCCTTAGTCGTGAGCTAAGCTCGCGGCGATGTCGCGTGTCAAATCGAAGAATACACGTGAGTAATAACCATTGAACAATAATTAATATGAATGTGTCTCACGAATCGAAGCTATTATACAAAAACAAGGCTGTATTACCATAGTTTCCTCACAGGAACCCAAGTTTCAATATCAAGGCAATAAAATACTAATGTAGGAGGAATTTCCTGTCATTAACATAATCAAATGAAGACCTTACCTATCTTTTTTTCATCATGACTTCGTTCGCATAAGACTCGGACAAATAGCACTTTGTATTTATATGCATATCTTCTTAGCCCTGCTAGATATGAAGCTATATGTAGGTAGATATGAAAGATATGGATTTAGAAGTCCTTGACCTGCCCTAAACCCGATTGCAGGGCCACATACGGGATCCAATTGTCAATCTAAACCATCCAGAGACTCACCCAAACACACAAAAAAAAACCATCAAAATGGGTCGAACTATTTCCGAGTTTTTGCGAGCTAACGCACGGCAATGGATTTATTTTATATGTTTAGATTATTTATAGTTAGATTGCTATCTTAGAGCGAAAAGTAGTGACACTTCGCTCCCAATACGTTTTAATGTGTGTTTCATATCCGCTTTCAGCTTTAACTAATTCGTTCAATTACCTTTGCAATTCCAATATGGCCGTTATTGCCAATTGTATTGCTAACAAGCACATAGGCTGCACGCAAGGACACTATCCACGTAGTATGACCATGTAGCTCATCACGTTGAACGATGGATTGACGTTTATTTAATAGCGAAGTAACTACAACATATGAATTAAAGCAATATTGTAATTACGTATAGAAAGGGGCTAAGTAAGAGCCGCACAGATTAATTGATAGAGGTTAAGTTTGTCGTGGTCGATTTGTGGATGGATGAGCATAATTTCATGTTGAGATACCCTCTGAGCCTCGGAGAGTTCGTTAGGATGTCGGTCCCGGTTGTGAAATATATTTCTCTCTCATAGATCTTCTATGACAGCCGTTTCGCGTAATCAGAGGCTTGTCTTGTCAAGTCTGACAACCAGTCTTACCATGAGATATCGTGTTACCCAATGTGTTGTGGAGGTCAGATAGGCAGTCGCTCCATGTAAAATACTGGTATTAAGCCGACCTCAATGTGACTGGGGAAAAGGCTAGGCAGATAGACATTGATTCAGAATAATACAGATACTTTGTCCAAGAAAGCTTTATTTGAACTGAAATATACTGTTATATGTATATTAAAAGATTTATTTTTTTGTACTTATCCCATCAAAACATTTACATTTAGTATTATTATTTGTACAGTAATAATAGACCTCAGTGCAAAATTCTAATGCCAAAACACAAAACACAAATGAGAATGTGTTGCAAAATATACATTCAACAAACAATAACTCTGCTTGCATTCGAGTGAGTTGTAAAAGTCCGAGAAGGTAGAATAAATCGTATGATTGTATTCGATAGGAGTCCAACACAACATCCATGATGCATTTCCACACAAAAAAGGGTCGAGTAAGGGTTGTGTATTTCTGTTGAGAAATTTGCAGTAACAACTGGAGTTAGGACTTGTCTCAGAGAGCAATGTCACTGTATGACAAGGGCAAGGGTTCGTCCCGTACATGCATAATATTTTTCAATAGCCCTTAGAAAGATAAAGAATTATTTTGCTCAATAGACGCACTTGCTAGCAAAAGACTGAACCCTATACGTAATTACAACTGTTACAATTACTAACTGCCTCAGTGGTCTAGTGGTCCCAAGCGCGACTGCCGAGCATGAGGTCTCAGGTGCGATTCCCGGGTCGGGCACTGTTATAGAGTTTTTTTATCTAGAAATTCTCAGTAGCATCCTGTTTTGAATGTTGCCCGGTAGATGGCAATAGGCTCACCACCTATTACGTGGGACTTAGTAACAGCATTAGTGAAATGTCTACCCCTTTGGGGAATACAGGCATAATGCTATGTTATGTTTAATTAATGCACACCTTTATAAAAATGATCAAAACTCAAGAGCAATCAGTTAATATAAAAAATTTTTTTTACCAGCTATAAACTTACATTCAAATACTAAACATGCGGGGTTTTACCCAGTATACAGTAAGCAATCAAAATTCTTCATTGCGTTTTTATCATCAAATTACAAGGATTCAATTGTTAAGGTTAGAGCACATCTATACCTCCTTACTGCTTCGTTGGTCTAGTGGCCATATAAACATTGAAAAATAATAGACACAAACAGGGTTTGAAACCGCGACCCTTGACATTCCGTGTCATCACTCTACCAACTGAGCTACCGTGTCATTGTTCATTGTGTATTAAATTTCAAGTTCTCTTATATTAGTCTTAAGAAGACGCCTGACGATATTTATTTAGCAATCATTTATAGATTTACTAAACCCAGCGTTACCACTTCGAAGTTGTAAGACGCTGAACATCATCCCAATACTATTTTTTTTTTTACAGAATAGTGTTGTTGTTTGTGTCTAATAATTTTCAATATTTCCTTGAAAAATAGTAATTAAAATAGTTACATGGCCTTAAAATGTATAAACATATCAATATATGTATATGAATTTCTAATACTCAAATTATTATTAGCCATAAGATACAAAGAATACTTGTTGAGAGAAAAACCATTTCAAGTGACGTATTCACTAGGGAGCTATCTCTTTCCGGGATTGCCATACATACTGCGCCGGTGTGTGCTTACCCTTATAGAATTAAACTCATTAATATTCACGTAAAGCCAAGTATACATATAAAACAGTATTAATTGCATTAACTTAAAATATACTAACTTTATTGTTACAATGCGAGCTAGCAACGTTTTTCTCACGGTTAAATTAGCATACCATAATATTTAAAAATAATAATACATGTAGCAATTATTAACAGCGCTGTTTGTTTATCTCGAATGTTTATTCAATTATTAATAAGTCAGTTGTTTTACTTCCCGCGAAACTAGTAATTTTTTGTATATAAAAAAAAAATACGCATCTGTTTTAGCTTCCCGTAGAAATGTGAGTATAGCTAGGGTATGGTGAGAAAGATGGAACCAATGCAATGGTTCTACATTAGATTCCCCTTTTTGATAAAATCCTATATAGCAAATAGGTATGTCAGCATACGTTTACATTCGATTTTAATCTTTGTTTTAAGTAAAACAACTTTTAACCGGATTAATCGCGTGTATAATTGGTTTTTTGTTTTTCCTGACGTTTCGAACACTTTGCAGCGTTCGTGGTCGCAGGAGGACCTCCTGCAGAAACGTCACTTTTTATGTGTCATTATAATGTGTAGTGATCGCGCAAACCTAAGATATTACTATTTGTTTTAAGTTTTCTTTTTCATAATAAAAGAAATAAGAAGTTACCTATATAACTAAAATATTCGTACAATAAAGTACTGAACTTGGTACTTACGATTCCCAAGAATATTGTTCCCCAGTAAACCGTTCTTAAATAAACAAACAGGTTTTAATATGTAACCTTAAAAGGTTGCAAGACCGGGTATAAAGTAGGTACCTACCTTTAACTACCCGTACTACAATGTCGAACATTCTCTACAAAGACTGTAGAGCAGTACCTTTTATTGTAAACAGACGTAAGTGTAAAAGTTATACAGACAAAAAAGGTAGTGTAGTTATCTATATTGAAGGAACGCTTAATGTCGATACTATAACTTCACTTATCTAAAAAGAATGATTTAAAGATGAATCTAATCGAAATGTCTAGTAAAACATAACACAATTTTTTTTGGGGTGTCGTGTAAAAAGACATGATGAGCCGACCCCAAATCTATTGGAATCACCATCGTCATTATCATTGGCGACGATTACATAAAAATGTCGTATTTTAGAAATAGGGGCAGCAGAATAAAAAAATACCTATGTAAAATTACAACGTTTAACAATATAATTTTTATATAATATCTTTATTGATCACCAAAGTTTGACACGCGACATCGCCGCGGGCTCAGCTCATGACTAACCGCTCCGTTCGAGTCCGAAGCTAGTCGGGCAATCCCGAAGAATGTACGTGAGTAATAACAGTTGAACAATATTTAATAATATGAATTAGTCAGATAGATTGACAGATGTACGGATGTAGACGTACGGTAGATATACAGCGAGAGCTTAGCCCGAGGTGATGTCGTGAGTAAATTTTCCTGCCAGTTCTTTTCTGGACAAGATATCCTGAAACCAACTAACCTACACAATACAAACGCAAAGTTTTATATAGGGAAGTCTATAAATTTTATCCCAAACTAAGATCCTATGACATGATTGGCTTCATACACGAAAGCAAGGAACTATTTCCTTATTTTTGTGCAATACCCTTAGAATCCGTTCAGGCGACCTCTATAAATATCCAGTATCCAAAAGGGTTTTGGCAAATTTATTAAGGACTGTGACAAATAACCCGTTTTGTCATGGTCGAATACATTCACTTTGTTGCAGTGTCTCTGAAGGTTACTACTAATACAAAGGTAAACATTGTGTGTGAAGTAAACATTAAAATTAAACATAACATAACATAGCATCACGCCTGTATTCCCTTCTGTATTGGATATGGGTCAACCGAGCAGACGGCTCGCCTGTTGGTAAGCGATTCCGCCGCCCATGGACACCCGCAACCCCAGAGTAGTCACAAGTGCGTTGCCGGCCCTTTAGGTGCGTTGCCGGTTTTCTGTGAAGCCGTGGTATCACTCCGGTCGAGCCGGCCTATTCGTGCCGAAGCATGGCTCTTCCACGGTAAAATAAAAAACGTGTAGGTAAAGGTGTCCACAATTTTCACCAATGCTGTTATTAAGTCCCATGTAATAGGTGGTGAGCCAATTGCCATATACCGGGCACAATTCCAAACTACGGGCTGGTACTGAGAATTTCACACACCAACAAAGCAGCAAATTGAATTTTTTAACAGCAAGTTATATTAACGTTACGTCACCAATAGAAACATTATGTTTTAAAATATTATTGTTTGTTAATTTAGTCGTCTCCTGCGCCATTCATCCAATTAGGACGAAACTTTGATATATAGCCTAGCCTTTTCCCAATAACATTGGGGTCAGCTTCCAGTCAAACCGGATGCAGCTTGATACCAGTATTTTACATGGTGCGACTGCCTGTCTGACCTCCACAACCCAGTTACTGGGTAACACGATATCTCGTGGTATGATTGGTTGTCAGTCTTTCAGGCCTCTGACTACCAGTAACGACTGTCATAGATCTTAATTTGACAACCGAGGCTGACGGCTTGACGTGCTCTCCGAGGCACGAAGGGGTCTTGGTATGAAATGATGGTCGCCCATCCACAGACCGACCGCGGCAAGCGCAGTTTAACCTCGATCGATCCATTTGTGCTGTTACTTAGCCACGAGCCCCTCACCTGCTGTCACCAATAGATACAATAGGTGTAAAATTGGATAATAATTACGTACACAATGCAACATTTTTGACCTAAATATGCCTTTATGAGGCTTATGACCAACCTTGGACTGCGATAATCGGTTAACAAATGCTAATATTATACACAACTCGTAAAACTTGATTGACGAAAAGGTAGGTTAGGTTTACTAGTACAGACAGCATCAAAAATATAGTGAAATTGATTCATTTATCTATTCAGTCCGTATAGAGATGACTGAACCGACACGACAAATTTTGCATAATCTTGATTACAAAATCTCTATGATAATAAATTTCTTATAAGCGCCTAACTTTGAAATGTCAGTGAGATGTGCCTTGAATTCGAACTTGGGACCTTTAACTTGCAGTAACAAGATTAAGCTGTAACTGATAATAAAAAAAACCTGTACAGCTGAGAACAATTACGGCACGAAATTATGATTTTCAAAATAGCCACTGAACATTATTCTCGATATGCCAAAAACAATGCCAAACTACCAAAACCTCACATTAAGTCATCCATTTCAATACCATAAAATTAAGGAAGACACGCAAAGTGGAACATACAGTGTATCTAAATTATCTCTCTCAAAGGTAATTCCAATGTCAACTCCTATTCATTGAATACGTTGCATTCGCATTCCGAAACATCTTGAGACTTGGCAGAACTGCTTTAATGAATTACTTGGTTGTAGAGTTATATATAGTATATAGTATATAAATATATATTAAACTGCAACCCATACATCTTATTCAAGATGGCTCAAGCACAAGTAGTACACGATTTATTTGAAAGCAATCTTGCTATTTACGAAATTCCCTCTCTTCGTCTTAGATTTAACCAGCAGGGTAAACCTTGAAAATAAATCCACAAAATTGACATTAGAAACAGGTAAGTTCGTACCACAGATATAAATTGAACTAGATACCGCAATTGTACATACTTTGCTTGCAATTATTAGCTTCAAAGTAGGTACATTGCACCACATTTTGCTAAGAGCAGTATGCTGTCAATAGTTTTCCTAGTAAGATATCATAAAACAGAAAAAATGCCACATTATGGCACAATAAACTTTTTATTTTGTCATAAGCAGTTACCCGGGTGTATGAGATGCTTTACTTCTATTTTGAATTACAGATAAATGAAGGCGCACAAAATCTGATACGCATGGTTTTCATTCAAATAAACGTACTTGCCGTATCTAGCTATATCTAACTATAAATCTGTGGTTCGTACTTTTCCAAATACCAAATTAATTAAAAACTTAATTAAGAAGCAGGATTGTACTTCCTATGTGAGCATATTTCGAAATTGATGAAGTATTTTAAGACAATTGAAGTTAGATCAGTGGTGCTAAGCAAAAAATACCGTGTGAAATGTGCTTTTTATGAAATTTTAATTAGTGGCAGGTGATGCAGTTCCAGTAATGGGAAAGCAACTGGGTTAGTCCATTCGAGGTTTCGGGTCGCTCTATAGTATATGACCAAACGTTACCTCATTGATCTAGTGGCCGTAAGCGTGGCTGCTGAACGTGGGGTCCTGGGCTTGATTCCCGGGTCGAGCAAAGTGTTATTGGGTTTTTCTGTAAGGAAATTACCAGTAGCAGTCCAGAGTTCAAAAAGTTGGCGGTGAGACACTCCCGTAGTTTAGAGAGCATGTCTAGCCGTCGGTTTTGCGCCTACTCTCTCTCCGGACGTGATGAATTGGCGTCCCATCGGACTATGAGAGAATATATTGCAAGAATGCACCTGTTTTTACGTGTGCACTATAATATCTTCTGTATACTAACGGGTTGTTCCGATGAGAACAGTATTCCATAAGTTGCCGAAATTGTGCCTTGTAATCTTGAAGCTACTGGTCCAGCCTGAAATACGACCTCCCTGTTTATGAAAACCCCAAGATTTTTTTAAGTTATGCTGTACTCTTCAAACGACCGCAACGTCACCCAAGTCCGGTTTCTTAGTATTTTTCTTTCCTCAAACATTTATATCTTTAATACATTATTTATTTTATCTCCACAATAATATAATATAAAAAATTATTACGTATAGTGCTACCAGCTAGTACATCAATATATACCAAGCTGGTATTTGATTACTCAAGATGGCGCCGCGCAACACCTACGCGTGTTTCATACGTGTCTGTGCAGGCCAACTGTGGCCGTCCTGCTCAAATGATGGGGCTGTCGATCGTAATTTGCCGAGCTGTGGTGAACGAAGCTGTGATCCCGAAACCCGGTAAAGATTAAAGGCGCACCGTGTGGCTTTAGTGGGTACGAGGCCGGCACAAAGTCGGTGATAGATTTTCATACATAAAAAAGGTGTTTTTTTCATTAAAGTGACCAAAATTGTTATCCCAACCCACTACACACTCATTTCGTATAGTATCGTAGATATTCGTTATTAAAATTTTACTTGTATGTGCGTCAAATACCACATTTTAATTTTAATTATTTTTTAAATTCTGTGTGTGTCAAGTTTCTGTTACAGAACCCGCAAGCTCAGTAAATTTATAATAAGTAAAAGGGGTGGACTGAAAACCAGCGTTGATCAGTACGTGGTTATAATCACTTCGCACTGGCAACATTAGCTGAGTCCGTTCATTTTACCATACCTCCTCGGGAAAAGAAAAATGTATTAAACTTTTTTATTGTTTTTTATATTACCCATTTTTTTACCGGTGGTGGTTTTTATGGTGATAAAACTATCTTTATCTGTATCTTTATCTATGTTAGTGGGAAGGTATGCCATGGAGTGTGAACTCGAGTAATGGTTTGTTTTGGTTTTGCGGCCTGGACATATTTCGTCCTCTAGGTTCTTGTCAATTGTGACGAAATAACATAACATAGCATCACGGCTGTATTCCCCGAAGGGGTAGGCAGAGGTGTACACCCACCATTGCGGTAACTGCCCCGAGGACACGGCGCAGCACACGCTGGAGGTGTGCCCAGCTTGGGTTGAGCAGCGCCACGACCTCATCGGGGCAGTAAGGGCGGGCGATCTCTCGCTTCCGTCCGTGATTAGACACATGGTCGGGAGTGAGAGCGCATGAGGAGCCGTCGCCAACTTCTGCGAGGAGGTGATGCTCGCGAAGGAGGCGGCGGAAAGGGAGAGAGAGGCAAACCCCGCACACCCCTGCCGCAGAAGGCGAGCCAGGCGCCGGAGGGCGCTCAACGATCTCCGGCCACCGTGAGCCGTGGACTGAGGGCGGCGGGTATGGGTGGTTCGCCGCCTGATCAGCAGTCCAGCCCGAGACGGCCACACGCGTGACATAGGAAGGTGTTCAGGCTAACCGTGGCCGGCCTGCACAAACCTGGAGTGTACCATAACCTGCCGGGGTCGCGGTGATTGCTGCAACGAACCCGGGTCCTCGGTAAAGGTTAGAGTAGGACCGTGTGGTTTTTAGTCGGTAGGAGTCCGGCACAGCGTCCAGGATGGATTTTCCACACTCAAAAAAAAAAAAAAAAAAAGGCAGAGGTGTACACAGTTGTACACCCACATTTCACCAACGCTGTTAATTAACTCCCATGTAATATGGTGGTGAGCCTATTCCCATCAACCGGGCACAAATCCAAACTCCGGGATGCTACTGAGAATTTTCTAACAAAAAAAATTCAACAAAACTTTGCCCGCCCCGGGAATCGAACCCGAGACCTCTTGCTCAGCAGTCGCCCTTGGGACCACTAGATCAACGAAGCAGTTTATAATGAGCAGATTAATTCCACTTCTGTCTACCTCTTAGAAGAAATGCCGAAACAAACTAAAAAAGGGTCTACTTTATTATCAAGAAACTAGAAAACCACATGAAAAACTAACATGATAGCACAGCTATCTAGAAATAGTTTGCTGGCCGCGTCGCATATTCAATACCCGCATGGAAAAAAAAAAGACCAGATCGTTTGTTCTGGGTGTAAGTGCATGTGAGATAAGAACCACTATACAAGAGAATACAACAATTAATAATTTCATCCCTTCTTCTTCTTCTTATCATGTGGCTAATGAACAACCTAGTGTCAGAGTTAAAATCGCTCATGCCTCTGATATGCCTTTACATACCATCGAGAACATTTCTTACTTCTCTACCATCGAAAAGTCAGTGGTGTGTGCCGTGGATTCGAACTTGCGATCTTTGACTTGTCACTCCAACGGTCATACCACTAGGCTATCACTGCTGTTAATATTTATCGCTATTAATAGTTATGGCGGAGAAAAAAATGGCGACGACGTTATTAAGTTAATTACGAGAAGTTCTCTTATATACATGAAGGTTCTAGATCATAAGTTGGGCTAAAAATGTATTTCAGTATAACCTCACTTTTCCGTAATTTAAGTTTTACGTTTTTAGTAATTTAAGTAATAATTAATAAGACTTTAATTTAATATTTATGGAAAAGCTGATTTTTCAACATCCTAATGATGTAATTTTTATAATAAAACAACTTTTAACTGGATTTATCGCGTATATTAATGTTAAATTAAAAAAAAATTGTTTTATCAATAATATCCAATAATTTTAAATAAACTTTTGAGACGCCAGACACCTTAGATCTCCTGCGACCACGAACGCTGCAAAGTGTTCGAAACGTCAGGAAAAACAAAAACCAATAATACACGCGATTAATCCGGTTAAAAGTTGTTTTATTATAATGTGTAGGACCGCGAAAACCTAAAATATTACAATGTAATTTTTCATAATACAGTATTCCTATGTTACAGTGCTAACTTGGTAATCTCTAAGAGGTGAAAACTTTATTCCATGGAATGCCCTAATAAGCTCATCTAAACCTATTAAACTATAACAACAAATCATCTCAAAATTTCGCAGAAATTAAAAGATGCGCACCACTTTTCTTCCATTTGTTTTGATCATGTAATTAGGTAATATCATGGTCTGAAAGTGGCACCGGTCACTGAGAAGTTGCGTAGAAATAGTTACTCGTAAGCATGGTATGGGCATGTGATGCGGAAGGATGAGGGTCATGTAACGAGGAAATTTTTAAGTATAAATGTAGACGGCTTATAAGAATACCTAGAGGAGCGATGGATGGATTGTGTTAAAGATGATATGGTTAGAGTGACTGACTAATAGTATGAAAGAAGAATACATGCTGCGCTGACCCCAAATAAACTGGTATAAGGACAAGGGGATGATGTTAACGTAATTGGATAATTCTTAATGATTAAGTAGTTAAAGTAAATCACGGCAAAGTTAGATTTTATTTAAGAAAGAATTTGAAAATGATGATAAAACTGGTTCAAAAATTTACTTATAAGCCTGATAAATTATTGTAATCATTTACGAGGAAAATTAAATGCTATATATTTTAAAATCCTAAAATAAGGTGCTACGGCTTGAGGTTGTACACATGACTCGATCATCCGAATCAAATTGATTCTTCGTACTTATCGATTGGTTTTATTTTCACTCCTGCGTAATAGCGTAAATATATTATACAAAAATTACACTCAGTAAACTAAAAAACACAACACGTAAATACTTTTACTCTGATAAAATATTAAAAAAATAAATGTACTGACCTTATTCAAAACACGGCGTTAAAACTAAAATAATAATATCACAGCTGTCACATTAAATGTCCGAATAAAAAAAAACAATAAATAAATAAAACACTATTAACTGCACGACACTCGAAATCTGACTGACCGGCGGCGCCCGCGCAAACACACTATTTGTCACAAATCATTATCACAACACAACCTACTTTGTGACCTCCAATTAAAGGCACGCGCACATTGCTTCCAACAATGTGCATTGGTAAACATGCCATATGATTTTCTATGTATGAATGGGTATGAGTACCTATTGATTTAGGTTTTAAACAGATACAATGAGGGAAGACAATTAAATGATTTTTTTATATACATGATACATGGATACAAAATTTCCCCCATTTTCTATTGGGTATACTACTAAGGGATAGTATTCTTCACGAGCTGGATAATATCACTATACGGCAAATTTTTTTGACGATGTTTATTAACCTACTACACATTTATATGTAATAACTTTAAATGTAAGTTTTAACTTTCAGTGTAAGTTAATGAATCAACAAATTATATTATTTCATTTATTTAGAAAAAATATGAGCTACCTACCACTGTTTAATTGCAACATTTTACCGGTGAATGGTTTACTTTCAATATTTGCTTTTATTTTAGGAGAACCAGTGAGCTGGAGTGACCTTGACTGTCGAAACGTGACGACGGTTGCAAGTGTCCTTGAGAGATGACGGCAAACAATAATGTAAATACTCTCAGCTCTCCATGGATCAAAGACCTGAATAAAACTACGGCCGTTGAAAGGCGAAGAACCGCGTAAATTGATCGATTTGTGAGGTGAAGCTTCACTTGCAGGTAAGTTTGTGTGTGTCCAGGTCCGTGTCACTATTGCTTACACACACATGTATATATATACTCCTTCGTACAGCGAAGATCACGACAGCCTGTCTCTTGAAAATAATTCCACTCTTTTAATTTTGATATAATAGCAAAATTTTTAAAACTAAATTGGCTTAGAAATATTTAAGAAATCACGATTATACTAAAGAAAGTGAAAAGGTTAACTTTTTTACGCGCCATCCGACGCACACAGTCATGCTTCAAAATTGAGAGTATTCAGTTTGAGATGACTGTGATTTAGGAAAATTTATTTTAAGACTGAATTGACAAAATTGACGTCAGAATTGGATTGAGCATTTAATTAATTTTGAGAGTAAGCCAACAGTATTTGAAGGATATCCGGCATGTCCAAAAATAATCGTTTTGACTTAATAAATTTATCCATTAATTAATTTATGCGACTAAATTTCGACTCCAATAAGATGAATTTTGTTTGTATCAAAGTTGTGTCATCAACGTACTAATTTTATTTTCTATAGAAACGTATTACTTTACATAATTTTAAAACAAATACCTACTTTGACTGATCTTTGGGTCTGGTCCACTGGATTGTAGGCTAAAGCAAAAAGCCTTTGTATTAAGTAGGTTTTACGTAGTTGGTACGATTTTTTTTAAAGCTGCCGTTTCGGGGTAGGACATATGGCCTGTGTGCACTACTTCGAACGGGGAATCGGGGCACTTAAAGGGCTCGTACCCACAAAATACTCAACACTCTGCGCCTACATCCACTTTTTTTATTGAAGTGGGTTTTCTCTTGCCTCTAGTCTAGGTCAGAGGAGACAGTGACAAATGGAGTAAGCTTACCCAGAAGAAGCCTGTTCTCTCTAACTTTGAAGTGATTAGGGTCCGTTCATAGAGGAGCCACAAGAAACGCTACGTATAACTACAAACTTTCGCAACTCCTCAAGCAACTGCCTTGCTCTCGGGCCCAGGCATATTTAAACCCATCTTAAATTCGTTGCATCAAATAAATATCATTCTATTTATAAATGGTATTTTATCCGTCTTTATTTATTTACTTTAACTATAAGTAAGTAGATACGTAAGGCAGTATTTATACCACTTACAATAATGAAAGATAATGAATTATGTAATTTAAACATAAATCACAAACTTAGACAACAGTAAATATCAAATTAAACACAAGACCATACATTCTTCTCACAGAAATGCAATGTATCTGTCGCAGATGTGTAGTAGAATCCGCTGTTTTACAAAACTGCTAGGTAATTTACAAAACAGTACTGTTTTATAAAACAACTAAACAACGTTCAGCTGGATTGCCATTGCGATACGTTTAACAAAACTGCTATCTACGTTTAGACGTAATGCAGAATGACAAATCTACAGTGGGACAGATTTGTTTATTGCATAGGTATATTAAATAGATAGTCACCAATAAGTAAAAAAAAAGATAATGTATTTAGATTTGTCTTACTGTGGCTGGGCCGACGAACTGGGACAAAAATAGCCGCTCCGCGGGGCTCCTATTTATGTGTCTGTAAGGTCAGAAAAAAACTTAAAAAGAAGAGGATGCCGGGGAAGTTCGCTCGCTACGCATGCTCACTGGTCATCCTTTTCGAACCAACCCTGTCCGTGTACACGGTACACGATATTCGCGAGCTCGCTTCGCTCGGTCATGGATCAATTTAATTTATTTTCTTTCACAATCCCGATATATTGTCGACTATTATAGTGGTTTAGTAATTACGTCACTCTTTTTTTTTTTTGTTACTGACTTATAAGTAAAGTAAAGTTAAGTTATTGCTGTTTAAAGACACACACAGCCATATACGGCAAAATTTCGAACTAAAATCAACAATCTGACATCTCATTTCACACCGTTTTACATAATCTCTGATCGTTGATCCGCTGCATTGATAAACGCAAAACGTTCATACAATTCTGCGTATCAGTTCAGTAATTATGTAAAACTGCTAAATGTCGTTCAGCTGTTTTTCATAACAGTACTGTTTTGTAAATCAGCTAGCAGTTTTGTAAAACAGGATTCTACAATCCATCTGCGACATATATATAAGTTAAAGAAGAATGATTGGTGTTACCGATTGAAACCCTCTTTAATGATAATTAAGTTTTAACTAGTACACACTATTGGTTAATTGTTAAATAATTATTTAAAATATAGAGTTGTAATTAAATAAAATGACGTCACAATCGCATCGTTACGTAATCAATACTAATTTGTTAATTAAAGATTTTTTATCTGTGTCCTTGCATACAGAACAAGTAAATTTCCATTGTTAACTTTTAAAACTCAATCTTCAAAATCCACAGGTTTTCCTTTTAGTTTTTTTTTTGTATATTTTTTTTTTAAACTGCCCCACACTTTGAATTTCTTCCTGTATCGTGGGGGCGTTTACAGACATATAATCTTACAAGCACACACACACCCAGACCCGGAGCAATTATCTATAGATCGTACAAATATTTGCTCCGTGCAGGAATCGAACCTGCGACACGCATCGCAGCAGTTGGTCTCTCGACCACTGCGCCAACCCCGCTGTCAAAGCATGTAGCTGTATTCTTCGTATGGTTAGCTTATATTCAACAAAGTGTTAGGCCAAAATAAATAAACAATAACAAGTATCTTGGGTGAACTATATTCACTTCTCTACCTTGCACCTGTAGTTTGACAGCTGTCTGACAGTGACAGGTATATACCTAATGATATATTTAGGGCCTTGTAATACCTAGATTAATTATAATTATTCTAAGGAAACATTGTAAAATTATAGACACGAATGGGGCTTAAACCCGCGACCCTTGACAGTGAGTTTAGTAAATTTGTATATGATTGCTAAATAAATATCACCCGGCGTCTCCTTAAGACGAATACAAGGAAGCTTGAAATTTAATAGTATCGAACAACGATACGGTAGTTCAGTTGTGAGTGATGACACGGACTGCCAAAGTTGAGGGTTCAAGCCCCATTCGTACCTATTATTTTTCAATGTTTCCTTAGAAAAATAATAGTTAATTGACAGCAATAATGTTCATAATTATTTTTTTGTTGGGACTGTAGTGTTCATTTATTTTGTGTTTAGTAGTTGTTCCGCAAATATATACATAAATATTATTTATGGAGTGTCGTGGTGGCCGAGTGGTTACGGTCCTTGAGCCACAAGTTCTAAGTTCAAATCTGGCATGTACCAATATAACTTTTTCAATGTCATATGTACTTTCGTAGATAGTCTAAGACCACACACATACGGTGAAGGAAAACATCCTGAGGAATCCTAGACCTAATGGTCTGAAATCGGCATCCTGCAGTGGGCTAGCATGGTGATCAATGCTCCTGCCTTTTCTGTGTGCAGAAGAGGTCCTTGCCCAACAGTGGGACAGCTATGTGCTGGTTATGTTATGTTATGAGTTTTGTAAATATATATTGACTTCGCTAATTCAAGACATAACATAGCATCACGCCTGTATTCCCCGAAGGGGTAGGCAGAGGTGTACACAATTGTACACCCACATTTCACCAATGCTGTTATTAAGTCCCATGTAATAGGTGGTGAGCCTATTGCCATCAACCGGGCACATTCCCAAACTCCGGGCTGCTACTGAGAATTTCCTAACAGAAAAACTCGATAACACTTTGCCCGACCCGGGAATCGAACCCGAGACCTCCTGCTCAGCAGTCGCACTACGAACCACTAAACCAACGAGGCAGTCAGTAATTCAAGACGTCCTCATTAAAGCCTACGATAAAAGGTACACAAACCACGTCCGAGCGCTGAGTAGGAATAATTTGCGCGATGGGGCAAGAGCCTTAACTGGACACTGCTGCCGAAATAAGCACACGTTCAATTTAAGGCTAAGCGAGACACAAACCTGCAGACGGTGGAAAGAGGTGGAGGAAACACCACTTCACCTTTTGGGGGAATGTGGACCGATACATAAGGTCACCCCTAAGAAGTGCAGCCTAACTGCAGTCCTGCAGTTCATCACAGCGGCAGGGTTTAGGCATGAGCTCTAATTTAAACGCAAAGTGGCGATCACAAAATACCTTTTCTGGTCTAAGTGATAATACAGCCACGAAAAAAAAGTCAAGACTTCAAATATTTAAATCTTTATTTTGAAGAAAGTTAGATTTTATTTAAGAAAGAATTTGAAAATGATGATAAAACTGGTTCAAAAATTTACTTATAAGCCTGATAAATTATTGTAATCATTTACGAGGAAAATTAAATGCTATATATTTTAAAATCCTAAAATAAGGTGCTACGGCTTGAGGTTGTACACATGACTCGATCATCCGAATCAAATTGATTCTTCGTACTTATCGATTGGTTTTATTTTCACTCCTGCGTAATAGCGTAAATATATTATACAAAAATTACACTCAGTAAACTAAAAAACACAACACGTAAATACTTTTACTCTGATAAAATATTAAAAAAATAAATGTACTGACCTTATTCAAAACACGGCGTTAAAACTAAAATAATAATATCACAGCTGTCACATTAAATGTCCGAATAAAAAAAAACAATAAATAAATAAAACACTATTAACTGCACGACACTCGAAATCTGACTGACCGGCGGCGCCCGCGCAAACACACTATTTGTCACAAATCATTATCACAACACAACCTACTTTGTGACCTCCAATTAAAGGCACGCGCACATTGCTTCCAACAATGTGCATTGGTAAACATGCCATATGATTTTCTATGTATGAATGGGTATGAGTACCTATTGATTTAGGTTTTAAACAGATACAATGAGGGAAGACAATTAAATGATTTTTTTATATACATGATACATGGATACAAAATTTCCCCCATTTTCTATTGGGTATACTACTAAGGGATAGTATTCTTCACGAGCTGGATAATATCACTATACGGCAAATTTTTTTGACGATGTTTATTAACCTACTACACATTTATATGTAATAACTTTAAATGTAAGTTTTAACTTTCAGTGTAAGTTAATGAATCAACAAATTATATTATTTCATTTATTTAGAAAAAATATGAGCTACCTACCACTGTTTAATTGCAACATTTTACCGGTGAATGGTTTACTTTCAATATTTGCTTTTATTTTAGGAGAACCAGTGAGCTGGAGTGACCTTGACTGTCGAAACGTGACGACGGTTGCAAGTGTCCTTGAGAGATGACGGCAAACAATAATGTAAATACTCTCAGCTCTCCATGGATCAAAGACCTGAATAAAACTACGGCCGTTGAAAGGCGAAGAACCGCGTAAATTGATCGATTTGTGAGGTGAAGCTTCACTTGCAGGTAAGTTTGTGTGTGTCCAGGTCCGTGTCACTATTGCTTACACACACATGTATATATATACTCCTTCGTACAGCGAAGATCACGACAGCCTGTCTCTTGAAAATAATTCCACTCTTTTAATTTTGATATAATAGCAAAATTTTTAAAACTAAATTGGCTTAGAAATATTTAAGAAATCACGATTATACTAAAGAAAGTGAAAAGGTTAACTTTTTTACGCGCCATCCGACGCACACAGTCATGCTTCAAAATTGAGAGTATTCAGTTTGAGATGACTGTGATTTAGGAAAATTTATTTTAAGACTGAATTGACAAAATTGACGTCAGAATTGGATTGAGCATTTAATTAATTTTGAGAGTAAGCCAACAGTATTTGAAGGATATCCGGCATGTCCAAAAATAATCGTTTTGACTTAATAAATTTATCCATTAATTAATTTATGCGACTAAATTTCGACTCCAATAAGATGAATTTTGTTTGTATCAAAGTTGTGTCATCAACGTACTAATTTTATTTTCTATAGAAACGTATTACTTTACATAATTTTAAAACAAATACCTACTTTGACTGATCTTTGGGTCTGGTCCACTGGATTGTAGGCTAAAGCAAAAAGCCTTTGTATTAAGTAGGTTTTACGTAGTTGGTACGATTTTTTTTAAAGCTGCCGTTTCGGGGTAGGACATATGGCCTGTGTGCACTACTTCGAACGGGGAATCGGGGCACTTAAAGGGCTCGTACCCACAAAATACTCAACACTCTGCGCCTACATCCACTTTTTTTATTGAAGTGGGTTTTCTCTTGCCTCTAGTCTAGGTCAGAGGAGACAGTGACAAATGGAGTAAGCTTACCCAGAAGAAGCCTGTTCTCTCTAACTTTGAAGTGATTAGGGTCCGTTCATAGAGGAGCCACAAGAAACGCTACGTATAACTACAAACTTTCGCAACTCCTCAAGCAACTGCCTTGCTCTCGGGCCCAGGCATATTTAAACCCATCTTAAATTCGTTGCATCAAATAAATATCATTCTATTTATAAATGGTATTTTATCCGTCTTTATTTATTTACTTTAACTATAAGTAAGTAGATACGTAAGGCAGTATTTATACCACTTACAATAATGAAAGATAATGAATTATGTAATTTAAACATAAATCACAAACTTAGACAACAGTAAATATCAAATTAAACACAAGACCATACATTCTTCTCACAGAAATGCAATGTATCTGTCGCAGATGTGTAGTAGAATCCGCTGTTTTACAAAACTGCTAGGTAATTTACAAAACAGTACTGTTTTATAAAACAACTAAACAACGTTCAGCTGGATTGCCATTGCGATACGTTTAACAAAACTGCTATCTACGTTTAGACGTAATGCAGAATGACAAATCTACAGTGGGACAGATTTGTTTATTGCATAGGTATATTAAATAGATAGTCACCAATAAGTAAAAAAAAAGATAATGTATTTAGATTTGTCTTACTGTGGCTGGGCCGACGAACTGGGACAAAAATAGCCGCTCCGCGGGGCTCCTATTTATGTGTCTGTAAGGTCAGAAAAAAACTTAAAAAGAAGAGGATGCCGGGGAAGTTCGCTCGCTACGCATGCTCACTGGTCATCCTTTTCGAACCAACCCTGTCCGTGTACACGGTACACGATATTCGCGAGCTCGCTTGGCTCGGTCATGGATCAATTTAATTTATTTTCTTTCACAATCCCGATATATTGTCGACTATTATAGTGGTTTAGTAATTACGTCACTCTTTTTTTTTTTTGTTACTGACTTATAAGTAAAGTAAAGTTAAGTTATTGCTGTTTAAAGACACACACAGCCATATACGGCAAAATTTCGAACTAAAATCAACAATCTGACATCTCATTTCACACCGTTTTACATAATCTCTGATCGTTGATCCGCTGCATTGATAAACGCAAAACGTTCATACAATTCTGCGTATCAGTTCAGTAATTATGTAAAACTGCTAAATGTCGTTCAGCTGTTTTTCATAACAGTACTGTTTTGTAAATCAGCTAGCAGTTTTGTAAAACAGGATTCTACAATCCATCTGCGACATATATATAAGTTAAAGAAGAATGATTGGTGTTACCGATTGAAACCCTCTTTAATGATAATTAAGTTTTAACTAGTACACACTATTGGTTAATTGTTAAATAATTATTTAAAATATAGAGTTGTAATTAAATAAAATGACGTCACAATCGCATCGTTACGTAATCAATACTAATTTGTTAATTAAAGATTTTTTATCTGTGTCCTTGCATACAGAACAAGTAAATTTCCATTGTTAACTTTTAAAACTCAATCTTCAAAATCCACAGGTTTTCCTTTTAGTTTTTTTTTTGTATATTTTTTTTTTAAACTGCCCCACACTTTGAATTTCTTCCTGTATCGTGGGGGCGTTTACAGACATATAATCTTACAAGCACACACACACCCAGACCCGGAGCAATTATCTATAGATCGTACAAATATTTGCTCCGTGCAGGAATCGAACCTGCGACACGCATCGCAGCAGTTGGTCTCTCGACCACTGCGCCAACCCCGCTGTCAAAGCATGTAGCTGTATTCTTCGTATGGTTAGCTTATATTCAACAAAGTGTTAGGCCAAAATAAATAAACAATAACAAGTATCTTGGGTGAACTATATTCACTTCTCTACCTTGCACCTGTAGTTTGACAGCTGTCTGACAGTGACAGGTATATACCTAATGATATATTTAGGGCCTTGTAATACCTAGATTAATTATAATTATTCTAAGGAAACATTGTAAAATTATAGACACGAATGGGGCTTAAACCCGCGACCCTTGACAGTGAGTTTAGTAAATTTGTATATGATTGCTAAATAAATATCACCCGGCGTCTCCTTAAGACGAATACAAGGAAGCTTGAAATTTAATAGTATCGAACAACGATACGGTAGTTCAGTTGTGAGTGATGACACGGACTGCCAAAGTTGAGGGTTCAAGCCCCATTCGTACCTATTATTTTTCAATGTTTCCTTAGAAAAATAATAGTTAATTGACAGCAATAATGTTCATAATTATTTTTTTGTTGGGACTGTAGTGTTCATTTATTTTGTGTTTAGTAGTTGTTCCGCAAATATATACATAAATATTATTTATGGAGTGTCGTGGTGGCCGAGTGGTTACGGTCCTTGAGCCACAAGTTCTAAGTTCAAATCTGGCATGTACCAATATAACTTTTTCAATGTCATATGTACTTTCGTAGATAGTCTAAGACCACACACATACGGTGAAGGAAAACATCCTGAGGAATCCTAGACCTAATGGTCTGAAATCGGCATCCTGCAGTGGGCTAGCATGGTGATCAATGCTCCTGCCTTTTCTGTGTGCAGAAGAGGTCCTTGCCCAACAGTGGGACAGCTATGTGCTGGTTATGTTATGTTATGAGTTTTGTAAATATATATTGACTTCGCTAATTCAAGACATAACATAGCATCACGCCTGTATTCCCCGAAGGGGTAGGCAGAGGTGTACACAATTGTACACCCACATTTCACCAATGCTGTTATTAAGTCCCATGTAATAGGTGGTGAGCCTATTGCCATCAACCGGGCACATTCCCAAACTCCGGGCTGCTACTGAGAATTTCCTAACAGAAAAACTCGATAACACTTTGCCCGACCCGGGAATCGAACCCGAGACCTCCTGCTCAGCAGTCGCACTACGAACCACTAAACCAACGAGGCAGTCAGTAATTCAAGACGTCCTCATTAAAGCCTACGATAAAAGGTACACAAACCACGTCCGAGCGCTGAGTAGGAATAATTTGCGCGATGGGGCAAGAGCCTTAACTGGACACTGCTGCCGAAATAAGCACACGTTCAATTTAAGGCTAAGCGAGACACAAACCTGCAGACGGTGGAAAGAGGTGGAGGAAACACCACTTCACCTTTTGGGGGAATGTGGACCGATACATAAGGTCACCCCTAAGAAGTGCAGCCTAACTGCAGTCCTGCAGTTCATCACAGCGGCAGGGTTTAGGCATGAGCTCTAATTTAAACGCAAAGTGGCGATCACAAAATACCTTTTCTGGTCTAAGTGATAATACAGCCACGAAAAAAAAGTCAAGACTTCAAATATTTAAATCTTTATTTTGAAGAACCTAAGTTTCTTAATTCAAAACCCTACTATAGTAATGATACTAGTGTAATAAAAAACTAACCTTAGTTGAAATAAAGTTTAAAATACAAAAACTGACTCGTACAATATTGTATTGTCTCGTTTTGTTTATGGAATATGGGGAAATAATTTGGGCTACGAAAATTTAAAAGTTAGACTACGAACAGGTCTATTTACATTCAATTTTATATTCTAACATCATTTTTACATTTTAAATTCAGCAATAGCGCATTAATAAAAAGCATGTTGCTACTCCGATTACAGTCTGACGAATGTTAATTTAATTTCGACGCCAATATAGAATGAAAAATTAAATGTTAACCGCTGGATCTCTAATTCCAAATAAATTACCTATTTCATTTACAATTAATTACTTAGCCTAACTAATTAACATCAGAACTATATAAATATATATATACAACGAATAGTTATTATAATTACAAAAAAAAATTGAACAACTATCGTAAAGATTTGAGATTACTTGATTTTTAGCTGCAAAGCTATAGCGATCTTTACTAAATTAATAAAATCTATACTATTATATTAGAGGTGAAGAGTTTGTTTGTTTGAACGCGCTAATCTCTGGAACTACCTACCAGTCGGATTTAGAAAGGCCTTTGTGCCTTTGTTTTGGTCGTTGGTTTAGTGGTCCGTAGCGCGACTGCTGAGCAGGAGGTCTCGGGTTCGATTCCCGGGTCGGGCAAAGTGTTATTGAGTTTTTCTGTTATGAAATTCTCATTAGCAGCCCGGAGTTTGGAAATGTGCCCGGTTGATGGCAATGGGCTCACCACCTATTACATGGGACTTAATAACAGCATTGGTGAAATGTGTGTGTACAATTGTGTACACCTCTGCCTACCCCTTCGGGGAATACAGGCGTGATGCTATATGTTTGTGCATTTAATAGCCCAATTCTTTATATTTTCTTGTTATAAATTTTTGTCTAATGAAAAATAAGGGGTTCAGATCTTTCTCAAGACCGTATATTATGATGCATCATACAAATACCATAATTTAATCAACATAATTTCAGTCAGGTAATAGGAACTAGGAAAGTATTCCATATCAAAGATCAGATACCCTGTCCTCATACATAATTAACTCTTCTTTGAAGTTATATGACTGTTTCATTGACTCATAGGCTATGTCATAGTTTTGACTGTAGAATTAAAAAAAAAATGTTTACAAAAATATCAAAAAGAAAAAAGCGAGAAAAGTGCTCAGCAAAAAAGAAACAAAAAGGATAATTTAAACACGGACCTTAAAAAAATACGGACGGAGCGTTGCGTACGACATGTGAGAAGCATGCATAGTCAGCCAATTTCGCTTGTCATACAGGAGCTAAACGCATACAAATACTTAAAACTCATCTACTCCGCGCCAGTACGCTGCATGTGTGTGTGCGTAATCTATGCTTCGCTTATGGCAAGGCAAGGCACCCGTATTTTTTATAAATCTGTGTATGTAAAAATAAATTTGGCGATAATATTAAATAGTAAAGTATATCACTTTTCAAAACAACAAAAGGATTGCCTCATTGGTCTAGTGGTAAAAACGCGACTGCTGAGCGCAAAGTCCAGGGTTTGATTCCCAGGTCGGGTCTAGTTGTTAGGTTTTGCTGTAACGAAATTTTTTGTATTAACCCGTAGATCGGAATTGTGCGCAGTCGGTAGGAATAAACTCATTAGCCATGGGTCTTAATAACCGCATCGGTGAATTAATGCGAGTATATAACTCTGTCTATCCCGACGAGGAATACAGGCGTGATGCTTTGAATAAAAGCAACGCCTTTTTTGTTGCCCCAAGTAAAGTTCGTTCTTTAAATAAATAAATAAAAGATGGCGATAAGACGATAAGTGTTCTGAATACAAACGACATCTTAGGTACTTGCAAATACCGGATTTTACTAGGTCACGAAGGTCAGAAGAAACTGGACGTATGCAACTGACTGGTTAATGTTCACACGGTCAATTTAAATGCGATTTATTTGCAATTACGTAATAGGAAAAAGAATACGGTCGCGAACAGGATTCAAACCTGCGCCTCCCAGATGAATACTCTAGGCGCTCTGACCACTAAGCCATCTCGACCTCTGCTCACCACCGCGAATTCTTCTTCCATATTTTAACACGTCTTATGGCGACGTTATTGCTATCAATTCAGTCCCTATACGGGTGACGGGAGGCGCAGGTTCGAATCTTGTTCGCGACCGTATTCTTTTTCCATATAATATAATAACTTTAGAGTTCGCTAAGCATGCGTTAATGCTTTTCAAAGATTTATCTTGAATTATTAAGGTAATTGCATTCTTTACGACATTGTATTAACTGCAAAGTTAGTCGTGTCGGTTCGGTCACTTGTATAGGGACCGAATTGATAGCAATAACGTCGCCATAAGACGTGTTAAATATGGAAGAAGAATTCACGTTAGTGAGCAGAGGTCGAGATGGCTTAGTGGTCAGAGCGCCTGGAGTATTCATCTGGGAGGCGCAGGTTCGAATCCTGTTCGCGACCGTATTCTTTTTCCATTTAATATAATAACTTTTAACCAAATTAATCGCGTGTGTTTTGGTGTCACGTGGTTTTTGTTTTTCCTGACGTTTCAAACACTGTTTTAATATAATAATATTTTTTTTTAACACTAACTATCGCGATTCAAGCATAATAGTTAAACAATCCGTACATTACATGTCACAGGATAAAGGGTTTACTCTTAATGTCCTCTTGTCTATCATTATTCTCTATGATGACCCATTTGGCGGAGTTGAAGGTTGTGGGTTTGATTTCGCATCGCAACTGTAATATTTATAGCCAATTAAGTTGTAGATATATGTGTCTTGAATAAGTAATGGTACTTAAGTGACAAAGTATTCTATAGTGACGCTTTGAGTCATCACCATTATCACTTTAACTGCTTATCTAATTAGCTGTGGTTGCTTTTCAGTGCAACCGGATATTATTGTTCTACTAAAGGGCAAACACAAACTAAAGAAGAAACGTTATTTCAAAAAAAAAAAAGAAACTAAGATGAGCGGTGTGATGGGACCGGACAATGTGCATAATAAACACATTAGGGCAAATTACAAAATTAAGCTATTTCGGAATAAATCATGGAACTGTGTTTGTGATGGTACGGGGTTTAGCTAACACCTAAAGAAGTGGGGGTCGTGCTTAGCCTACTTGGCGGTCCACTGTGTCATTACAGAAGCAGCCCAATTGAACCAACAGACAACCCAGGACTCACTATCCCGGTGTATGAGAGCTGACCCCAAATGGTATGCGGTAAAAACAAAGAAAAAGTCTATATGAAAAAGGCCTAACCTAAAAAGAGAACCATTGATCCCCCCGCCAGTTTAATGCGAGTTGATGATTTCAGTCCATTAAGTCCCAGTTTCCTCACGATATTTTCCATTCACGTAACTCAGTATTGCCTTAATACTAAGCTTGGGTTTTCCCAACGTCAAATAGCGTTACCCCAAATAAATCCCATGGATAACGTTATACGTAATACTGTCTTCTTCATTTCAGAAGTACGTTATAAATATAAATTTTATCAACATCTCCATAATATTGTAAATGCAGGGATATGTGATGTAATCTTGTATTTTATTGTTACTGACGCTCATGAATATTTTAGCTGTATTATCCGTTGACCTAGAATACCAGATTTGGCACGAAGGAAGGTCTTAAATAATACCAGTTCATAAACTTTTAGTATAAAAGCCAGGAAATAAAGCCAAGCCTGGTTTTTGGGGTTCCGTTCTTTGCCTAAAGGATGCCTTACGGGATTTTATTACAGGGCTTACGTCATCTGCCTGTCATAGTTGGTTTGTGAAAGGGTGACCATCATTACATATCGAGATGCCTCAGTGGTTCAGACAGCATGCTTAATCCCGACCGTTTCATGTCCCAGTTGTCAAATGAGGATTTTATTACAGGGCTTACGTCATCTGCCTGTCGTGGTTGGTTTGTGAGAGGGTGACCATAATTAGATATCGAGATGCCTCCGTGGTTCGGATTACACGATTAATCCCGACGGTCTAACATCCCAGTTGTCAAATGAAGATCTATAAGTTATAATTTGTCAGATGCCTTAGAGTCTAACAACCATAACCAGTCTTCCCACGAGATATCGCGTTACCCAGTAACTGGGTTGTGGAAGTCAGACAGGCAGTCACTTCATGTAAAATACTGGTATTAAACTGCATCCATTTAGACTTCCAGTACTTGGAAATGCTAGGTAACTTGGCTTCCGAGCTTAGCTTAGCTTATAGAGAGAAGTGGGACCTACAAATTGACATCTGATTGATTATGCACCACAATGTTTTCCCAACACGTGTGGTATGGAACTATGTAGATCATTAATTCAGTCTGTGCTAATGTGACCACGCCCGAGTCGATCTCCAACGTGACCAGTATTCATTAACAGAATGTGATTACAATGTTTTTGCATTCTATTACTAAGTTTTTCTCGTGTTTTCCTTGCATCTAAGTTATCTATATGTTGGAAAAACTCGTATAATCTCAACGTGTACATTGTCACGTTTTTCTCGGCTGATCTAAGAAACATACTTTAAATAGTTGCAAGATGTTAAAGTTGATGACATAATAACTATATACTTTATATGTGTCTTCTTCGTCAAGAATTAAGACTGCTTTATTGGTCTACATATGGTCGCAATTGCGACTGTTGAGCTTAAGATCTTGGATTGTATTCCCAGGTCGATCAAAGTATCTTCTGTTTGGAAATTGCCAGTAGCGACCCGGAGTCTAATCAAAACTTAATTATCCACTCCTGTCTACATCAGTGGGGTTACTCTTGAAACTAATACCGATTCCAATACAATTCCAATATTAAATAGACACCTTAACTCAACGCGTAATTTTAAAATAAATTTACCTACAGTTGCTTCAATTTTAAAGAATGTTGTCTTCATATTATCTCGAATCTATAATTATTTTTTAGACATTTTGGCATTTAAAAGCACGAACTGACATATTTCTAATGTCAATCGAGCGGAATTATTTTCAAGAGTCAGCCCACAGAATTGACATTAGTATCTTGTGATTTTTTTTCTGTAACACATTGTTACTTAAATTTATCGTAATATACTACGTTCTCTTACGGTTACAAAACAATCTCACTGATAAGACTAGACATTCAATTTATCTTGAGATGAGTTGCTACCTAATTCTTTATCTCACGTCCAAATTGACATGTAACATTAAAATCTGATAAGAGAACTGTCATTAGAATATGTTAACATCATGTTTAACAGTGTTATTAGATAAATCGAAGGAAAGATCTCAGATTGAACACCAAGTTTGGATTGCGACATTGTTGACATGATTTTAACAATTTTACAAAATTATAACAATTTAATTTTGCGACACAATATTATTAAAATTAAATCGTGTCCCAAAAATATGGCCATTCTAGCTCACGCGATATCGCACTGACTCACACTGGCTCAGGACCGCTCATGATGGCAATTATCATTAGTAGCTAGATTTCAAGTCGCGCCTTGTCTCGTCTCGTGAAGTCTTGCCTTGTCTCGTCTCGCCAAGTCTCGCCTTGTCTCGTCTCGTCAAGTCTCGCCTTGTCTCGTCTCGTCAAGTCTCGCCTTGTCTCGTCTCGTCAAGTCTCGCCTTGTCTCGTCTCGTCAAGTCTCGCCTTGTCTCGTGTCATCTAGTATTGTCTTGCCTTGCCTCACCTATTGAAATGCTGCTAACCGAACATTACTTTTATCGCAAGGTATATATTTGTAGCAATTATAAAAATGTGCCTATAGACGCGAAGACAAAAAAAACAATTGTGGCCCATACACAGACAGTGAACGTTTACTCGCTCATCTGATGAACCCAATTTGTAACCAAATGCTTTAATGTGAACGACCATGACCACCTACCTACTTTAAACATAATTATTCAACTAACTACATCAGCATCAGCTACTAATTATCTTTCATTAGTTGTCATTTCAAAGGTTTCTAAAATTGAGAACATAGAAAAATATGTATATGAGTAACTTATATAGGCTAATAACAGGAGAGCCATTTATATGTTAAAAATTAGCTAGTTAAGACTAACTATACTATTAACATTTTGTATTGGTTTTGTAAGAAATGGGCAAAGTGATTAAAAAGAGTATAACTCACAATACGAATAATCACAGTTCAAATTGGCAAATTCAATGCCAGCGTATGGAAATTCATTTGTTTTTTGTGTTAGCAATACTAGACGGTCCTAGGTACTGTAAACGTCCATTGACTACGGTAACTGCTTACTATCAGGCGGGACGTACGCTTATTGCCACCTTAGTACCTAGCTTAAAAGAAATGTTTAGTCTGAGGTTTGAACTGTTTGGGCTTCCCTTAGTTCCTTGGTTCTTAAAATTTTCTTAACTATCCTAATGGATGTAAGCACGACAGCTTAGAATCTACGTTCAGACAAAGTCAAATTGAAAATGTAAATCCTACTACTTAACTACATATTATAAAACAAAGTCCTCCGCCGCGTCTGTCTGTCTGTTCGCGATAAACTCAAAAACTACTGCACCGATTTTCATGTTGTTTTCTTCAATGGATAGAATGGTTTACGAGGAAGTATAAAGTATATAATTTATCAAGTTTTTGTATACATTGGCTAAAGTATAATCATGTTTGTTGGAGTTGTCGGAAAAAATAAGCCGTCTGGGAGCTTTCAACGAAACCCTTTTGAGGTGACGATGTCTGGTGGTTTTTTTATCTTATATAGGTCTACAAAAAAATCTGCGATGGCATATGTCTATCTCTAAAGGATAATATACTATATACGAAATAGTATATACGGTAATTCGAAAGTGGAAACGGGTTCAAAATTTAATGATTACTTTTGGTCGTGATAACCGACATCCACACGAGCGAAGCCGTGGGCATCAGCTAGTATTAATTATTGTTCAACGGTTATTACTCACTTGCATTCTTCGGGATTGCCCGACTAGTTTCGAACTCGAACAGTCAAAGTCAAAGTCAAATCATTTATTTCAATTAGACCCTTTACAGGCACTTTTGAATTGTCAGAAGCTAGTTGCCACGTTCCAAAGTGTAGATTCCTATGGAGAAGAACGGGCAAGAAACTCCATGGTTACTCTTTTTATAAAATAGGTTTTCACAATAGCAGGTATTGGTTACACTGACTCTGTTAAATAATAATTTAAATATGTGAGAACAATGTAAGATAATACTAAAAGAGTGTAGTTTAAAAATTCAAATTTCCCGCCATGACAGTCCAGAGATGACCAGTCCCAACTGACGGCGCCCGTTCACGAACATGACGCATGCGTCAGCATCACCCAACTCAACCATGTTGAAGGGAATCGAATGACCCAACACACACGCCACCATCAGCGAGACATTTTAGTGAGCATGACATACTCCCAACTGCCAGACAACAAACAAAATAGAAAGTTTTGTAAAATGGTTACGTAGCACTCACATTTACAATATTTATATTTAGGTACTAGTTTATTGTTATTTATTATAAAATGAATTAATTTATACAGAGCAAGTTAATTAATTTTGAAAAATAAAAATACAATTAAATTTTGTCGTATTAATTTACAATTCAATTAACGGAGCCCTTAGTCATGAGCTGAGGCCGCGGCGATGTCGCGAGTCAAACTGAAGTTGTGAATTCGAAACTAGTCGGGCAATCCCGAAGAATGCAAGTGAGTAATAACCGTTGAACAATAATTAATATGAATGTGTCTCACGAAAGTTATTATACAAAAATCAGATAGTATCTTATAAATGTTAGATATATGTAAACTAACTTCGGTTACTGAAGTAGTACATAACATCGTGCTAAGTAACAAGACTTCTGTAACCACTTCAAAGATAACAATCAGAATTTCATCTCAGACTTTATCTTGTCCATCACAAATTTTAAGTGGGTATGTTAGATCATATACAATCTTGATTTCATGTTTGACAGCGAAATCAAAACACTTGTAGTCAAGGTAAAAATTGAGGTGTTTACGTCAATGTCGTTTCTATCAAGGGGTTCACTCGCATTGTACATTTCTTTCTGAACCTGGGTACCAATAAAAGCCATATCGTACTTAACTGATATCAATTCCATCTAGTGTTATACTTTTATTACTTTATTAGCTCTCCCCATATCATCTTTCACACAATCAATCCATCTTTTCCTTGGTCCTCTAATCAAATGTCAATACTAAATTACTTCAACTTTTCGGTCACCGGTACCACTTTCATACTTCCTCTAACATACTCATTTCTAATTTTATCCATTCGAGTGCATACAATTATTTACTGAGATTATATCCCGCAGGAATATATTACATTTTATAACTATAGACACTCTTAGAAATCATTATATACGTATATAATTTTAGTTTAAATATGTATGTTAGACTCTAAAGCACTTGACGCAAGAGCGAGTCTAGATAGAATCTCTCTTGGGCATTGTTTCAAAGCTAAATTTTTAAGTAATTGTTCAAAGAAACCTAAAGAGGCACTGCAAGAAGCTTATTTAAATTTGGTCGGCTATGTTTCTAAACTAATAAATATTAATTTCTATTTTTCAAAGAAACATTGAAAAAATTATAGACAAGAACGGGGCTTGAACCCGCGACCTTTGACGTTCCGTGTCATCACTCTACCAACTGAAACCCCCGAACTCAAGCCCCGTTCTTGTCTATTATTTTTTCAATGTTTCTTTGAAAAATAGAAATTAATATAGGCATTACATGGCCTCAACATGTATTAAAAAATATAATTATATATGATTAATAAATATTAGGCTAAATCAAATAATCAAAGGGTCAAAATATACGAGAGTTATCGTTAGATACAACCTACGGCTTTTACTATCGGGGTTAATGAACTTTCTCCAGTGCCACGACATCGGACAGTCGATCAGCAGATTTGCGCAATAATTTTGAACAAAGCAATACCGTCCAACATTTTATCTCTAACGTTTTTCAATCTGAATGATATAATGTTGAGGTTTCAATATTAGGCTGCTTTGAAACGAAGGTAAAGGTAGGGAATGTGTGGTGTCAGTCAAGACTGGTTTCTCTAAGCTGTAATGAGAAACTATAGTTTAATTGTGAACTCTGTATTGCCAAAATTTTACATTGTTCTCACGTAGGTATATTTTTGCAACGGAAACAGTGTGAGCACCACGTTTTTCCGCATACAAATCTTCATTTCGGTACGTGATAATTACTACGTTCTTAGCAGTTATAGCCTAGTGTTACGATCCTTGGACTGGCAAGTTCAAGGTTCTCAGGTTTGAATCGTACCTACGTAATTTTCATACCTAACTTATTGATAACTTGCTTTAAACGGCGAACAACATCACGAAAAAACCAGTACACTAGTGATATTATGTCCTCGATGGTGTATATAGTTATGTCACAGGGCTACGGGTGACAATCTGTGACACTAGGCTGTTTATCAACACGCATCACATGATAAGAGAGACTCTCAAAAGTGCCTTTAAATTTCTTATCGAAAGTGCTCTGGCTTTGACTAATTTCTTAAAGAGAGTAATTAGCTATTAGATGAAATCTGTGACAAATCCTTAGCCCAGAAACCTTACCTTGACTTATTATTATTAGACTAGATTTTTTAATACTACTAATACAAATTACTTATATCTAGTCTGCGTTCCACATCTGTCGGAGATATTATTTGATAAAATATGAATGACTTAAATATTCATTATATTTGAAAGATAAATTAATTTTATGCCATTATTTAAGATGGTTTCAAATGTTGCCACACAAAGAGACATGTGATGCGGAGAAATGAGGATAATGTGACGAGGAAAGTTTAGTATAAATAAGAATGGCTACACAAATAGAGTAAAACCAAGGAAATAATGGGTGGATTGTCTGAAAGGTGACATGGCTAGAAAAGGAATGACTACCGAGCCAACGGCTAACAAAGATGTAGTGTGGAACAAAAAGACATGCAACGCCGACCACAATTAGATTGGGATAGGGGCTGGCCGCCTGCCTGACGTCAACCTCTTTTGGGAATGCTGTTGTTGGTGGTTATCGCCACCGATACGGTTTCTTTAGTTACTGGATAAGGTAATAGAGTTTTGCAGTTTAGGTACCTGCTGGTTAAAATTATTACGAAACTATGCCATTTCTTTTTAATTTTTAATCGACAGGAAATCATTAAATTGTGCATATACAGTTAGTTACTGGCAGTACCTTACTGTACAATAATTATATATATTTTTTTTACCTATTATAGTACTGGATTAATTTCGTTCACACTACATTACCTGTGTACATATTTTTCCCAAATAACAAAATTATCCAGTTATGAAAGGTAGACGAAAATACGACTCCTCGAGTTTCGAAAAAAGTATTAACTATCGCACACAATAGCTCACAACATTAAAAGGATTGTTAAAAATTTTTTGTACAAAATCTACTTAGAAATATAATTTTTTACTGATGATGTAAAACGTTAATGTAGGATTTATATTATACAAGGGGCTTAATATTTGGTACTCTAATAAAAATAAAATTGCGTTTACATCACATAATTTGCAGTTAAATTTGTTTATTTTGTTTATTATCTACATAATTATTATTTAAAGAAATAAGAAAGAAAGAAAAAATATTTATTTCAGACTTGTAACCAGGTAATACTAGACAACGAAACAAATTATAAAAAACTAAACATTATGAATATAAAGAACCTGTACGAGACCGAAAAGGGCCCATATCTCAGCATAAGCTGCTCCATCGAGATGTAGCAGCGCTTGTTTTTAGATACGAGTAGGACCGAATAATTTAAATAAAAAAAACATGCAATACTTAGATCAAAATGGTGGTTAATACACATAATTAAAAAGATTCATGAATTTTGCTTAACACTGGTAAGTAAATTCCAAATATTTTTTTTAATCAGAAACCCATAATTTTATAAAGCTAGTAAAGTCTTTTCTAAATCCATGGCGCTCGCTTATATATCTCAGCCTTAGTCTCCGCATCACTAATTTGTCTATGACATGACAAATTATGGGAGACTATAGCAACACAAGAAAGGTCGCGCAAACGCACATAAGTAGGCTGTCTGTCATTAAGAACTGGGGTAAAACTAAAGAAAAATTAAATTACGTTAGTTTAAAAATATGTATCGAATACGTTTTTTTTTTTCAAGTATAGATACATATTTATTTCAAAAGTACAACATAATTGAATATTTAAAAAATAAAAGAAGTATTTTTTATGTGAATAAGTATGTATAATCATCACGCGCGCAAGAAACCACTCAACCACTTCGACACCCACTGCTAGCTTTTAATGTATTATTATAATATGTAAAGAGAATAATTTCGAAGAAAAATAATTTATTCATCCCTCCATGGCGTATTATATTCTAATTATCTTTAATACACTAGATTTTTTTTTACACTGCACCAGTATGGGTAATTGTGCCATGAACGCCTATACAAAAAATTATAGCAAGCAATCTTTTATTGATGTAATGTTGTTACATATTTGGCAGGCGTACCATAAAATAAACTAATCGTCACACAACAGAACAGATTAATAATAACAGTATTCAAATTTTCGGGTATGACTGCTGTTGTAGGTTTGGGTACGTAGTGATAGCTTAATGGTGTTAAAATGGAAGTCAAAGGTTCAAACCTAGAGTACCCACTTCTGCCTATTCTGTAGTTTAAGACAGTGAAGGAAAATTATCATGAGGAGCAGTGATAGCCTAGTGGTATGACCATTGGCCTGACAATTCAAATTCAA
The DNA here is from genome assembly GCA_935421205.1 of Xylocampa areola. Classification (NCBI taxonomy): domain Eukaryota; kingdom Metazoa; phylum Arthropoda; class Insecta; order Lepidoptera; family Noctuidae; genus Xylocampa; species Xylocampa areola. The sequence continues at coordinate 19,009,055 of OW285204.1, forward strand.
GTTCGAGTCCACGGTTTAAATTCAAATTAATTACCACTTGCTTAGAACGGTGAAGGAAAACATCGTGAGGAAAGCAGCACACCCTGTCTCGGTGGTGTGTAAATCCATGTCAGACACCTACTAAATATTTTACAAAAAAAAGATAAACTACTCTTAAAATTGTTATTAGACTTCTTTTTTGTAAATGTGAGCACCATGCAGCCATTAACATTATTCTATTAACGTGACTTGAGGTCTGGTAGTTTCAGATGTCATACTCACATAAATGTCTTACTGTGGTGGCGTATGTGTTGGGTCATTCTGTTCCCTAAAATATGGTTGAGCTGAGTGATGCTGACATATGCGTGATACTCGTGAACGAGTGCCACAATTTTTTATCTTCTACTGTACCTACGTGTACAACTATATCTGCATCATTATCACGTACTGTCTTTTTAACTTCAATAATTTACCAAAATTATTGTAACACAACAATTTAAAAGAGTAATCACTGAGTTTCTTGGCCGTTCTTCTCCATAGGAATCTACATTTTTAAACGTGCCATTTCTCGACTTTCAAAAGTACCTTAAATGGTCTAATTGGAATAAATTATTTGACTTTGACTTTGACGGGTGGTTTAAGCTCTGACATTAAGTTGTTAATCAACCACACGATAAGAAGAAGATCATGAGAAACCACACCTGAGATATGTCTTCGATGGTGTGAGAAACCGAGGAATAAGGATAGTTTAAAAAACTCTACGTTTTATAAAAGATTGATTTATCTAGGTCAATTACTTAACAATTATTTTCAAAACTGAATAATAATAGCACAGTATTATATAAATATTTCCATAAAAGAGCACCTGATGAAGCAATTTTGTGAAGTTATCAATAAGAGAATTTATATTGTCGGGATAGCAACTTTGATGATTAAATACTCTTCATTTTTGTTATTATAACTTTAGTACCTAGTTACTAAGTTTTCAAGCAGGCTATTAGCGAACTCATTACTAAGGACTTTAGGTTTTGCTATTGTGCATAAAGACTATCTTCATACAAATTAATTTTGTTTAGATAATAATATTCGTATTCTAATAGAGCAAAACCATTTTCTTCGCTCTGAATTAATAAGACTAGGAATAGAATAAGAATATTTTTTATTGTTCTATGTTACATTATTACCTTACAACTAAATATAATAATAAGTGAAAATATAATATGTAACAATTTAAAGTACATTGTATGTTATAGCTGTGGTCCCCAAACTAAGCACACGCTTGTATCTTGGGGGCTTGAGTTGTGATGCCATTGGTTAGATGTATTGTTTAATATCTTAGTTTATGTGAAAAATCATAAGGACACAAGAAACTAGCTAGAGGGATGTAGGTTCGGTGTGTGTGTGTGTGTGTGTGTGTGTGTGTGTGTGTGTGTGTGTGTGTGTGTGTGTGTGTGTGTGTGTTTGTGTGTGTGTGTGTGTGTGTGTGTGTGTGTGTGTGTGTGTGTGTGAGAGAGAGAGAGAGAGAGAGTCTGAGTGCGTTCGGTTGTGTGTGTGTGCGTGCGAGTGTGTGGTGTAATTGTTTTTTTTTTTCCTCTTCTGACCTACTATAACCTCAGTCTCGTCATATGATAGGTTACGTACCCACTTTATCATAATTTTCTATTCTTTCATAATACTTACGGAATGTTAAAAATTTTCTATCATTGGGTTCCAATGATCCAAAATCAGCAATTTTTTTATACAGTTAATCACAACATATTATAAAAGGAACCCCCGCCCCACCGCGTCTGTCTCGCTATGTACGAGGTAAGCTCAAAAACTACCGACGGATGTTCATAAGGTTTTCACGAATGAAATAATTCATTCAGGTTTTATGTAAGTTGACCGGAATATGACGATGTACTCATCGTCATATTCCGAAGAAGAAGTTGAAAATATTTGTCATTTGGGACTGCTACTAGTGCATTTATATTATGACATTGAAATAAAAATACCAAAACATAAAATCGGGCGCAATATCATACTATGCAGTGTAGCTAATGGAATTGGAAAATGCACACAGCAGTCGTTCCTTCTAATATCTTTGCATCCGACTATAGATAATTAATTAGTACTGACCGTGCGAAGCCGGGGCGCATCGATACAATTCTATATGACAAACTCCAGTAATTAATGTCGGTGATCCACCTATACTGATACAAAACGAGATTAAAAGTTTGTTGTGTCCTATGGCCTATTCTATAGTAAGCGGTAATTGTAGCTGGAAACTTGCAGCATCAAGGGTATCCCACGTTCCCGACACTATAAGAAGAATCACTATCCCCTTTATTACCAACTGAGCTTCTGCCAACACGGCGCTTCCTCAAGAAGTACTGACGGCCTTGGTCGCAGGAGCACAATACTACAAACTAGCAGTGTTATTTAACTACAATTCTCTGCAAGGTGGAACTGCTTCTCGAGTCAGCAGCTCCACTCTTTCCAAGCCTTACCTCTCTCGCCTGCAAATACTCGTTTTTGTGGTATATTTAATGTCAAACAGTGTCTTTGTTATGAAGACACCATGTTTGTTAGTAAGAAAGTACAAAATGGTAATTTGGTACATCTAACAATAATATTTCTATTCTATCTAGTATTGGCGAGTGAGCAGTTTATTTTTACAGATAAATCTCTGAAAATCATTCAGGCATGCTTAGCGAGCCTTATAGTTATAATTAGTTAGGATTCGAACCTCCGTCTCCCGGATAAATACTCCAGGTGCTCTAACCACTAAGCCAACTTGACCTTTGCTCACCACGGTGATTTCTTCGTCCACATTTTAATACGTCTTTTGGCGACGTCATTGCTAACTATTCAGTCCCTATACAGGTGACCGAACCGATTCTTTTCTTTTATTTTCCTGCAAGATTAGTTCCCAATCTCAATGAGAAAGTGAACGCAAATTATCTTCAGGATTCAGTGTAATTTATAGGTGACATCGAAATTGCCATCTGTTGAATCGGAAAGCCGGAAATTTATGTCACGGGTAAAGGTTAGACCCAATATAATTTTCTATTCCATCGTTGAGACCGATATTAAGTGTTTTTAAATTAAACCAATACTATACTAATAAGTAGTGATAGTATGTAATAGTATATAACTATACTAATAATTATCTGCCTCGTTCGTCGCGCACTAGACCAGTGGTGCAAAGCGCGACTGCTGAGCATAAGGTCTCGGGTTCGATTCCCAGGTCGGGCAAAGGCTTATTGAGTTTTTTTGTTAGAAAAATTCTCAGTAGCAGCCCGGAGTTTGGAATTGTGTCCGCTAGATGAAAATAGGCCTACCGCCTATAACATGAAACTTAAATAACAGCATTGGTGAAATTTGGGTGTACAACTATGTACACCTCTGCCAATCCCTTCGGGGATAACAGGCGTGATGTTATGTTATGTTTAACTTATAAAATTAAGTTAATTGAGGCTCCTGCTGCGTTAATTCCAAAATACCGACAACTCGTAATAGAACGTTTTTAAGCTGTTGCCTCAGTCATTAGCAGACACAATAGATTTTTATTGTTACAACGTACAGATCTGTACGTTACTGAGCCGAAAGGTAATTAGTTACGTTACGTTTTTTATTGATTTAGTGGGTATAAAATAAAGAACGTATTATTTTATACCCCCTAAATCAATAAAAAAATATGACTAAACTATGTTATCGTTTTAATTCTTTAATGGGAGTAAAATAATTAGTTTTCATCAATAACATTATTAAATCGTGTAGAGGAAGTACTTACATAAATACAAAGCAAAGAAAATTTGGGAGAGGCTCGTAGTCTGGTAGCTATTTCAATAATTTGTTCTGGGCCACACAAATATCGACTTTATAATTATTGTTATAAAAATGAAAATTTTATACAGGATTGTCATAATCAAAATTCATGTATGCTCTACGTAATAGTGATTATCATAACCATAGTTAAACGTAGTTAGGTGCCTCCGCGCGATCTAAAGTCAAATGATACACTTTTACTTTTTAAATTATCATAATTTAATAGGCACGTATACGTTCCATGTGGTCAAAGATGGATGAATAATTATTGTAATAATAATCACCAGTTTCATTTATTTTTTTGACTAAAAATCTGTGTAGGCTTCTCCAAATTACTTTGGGATCAACTGTAGTCCAAGTTTAACTAATGCAGCTTATCATAATAATTCTTTATTTCAGTTGACCAAGACTTAAAACATGTTATAAAATCAATCATATCTGAAATCCTTAAAAAAGCTTATGTAGAAAATTAATCATATTATATTAGAATATTTACAGGCACTTTTGGATTGTCAAAAGTTATTTACCACGTTCCAAAGTATATATTTCTATGGAGAAGAACGAGGAAGAAAATCCTGTTACTCTTTTTCATCAAATACGAATTGACAGTAGCATTTATTACTAACATTGTTTCCGTTACACAGTAATAAATATGTGAGAACAATATAAGATGTTAACAATATGAAAGGAGTTTAACGATTCACCATTTTGCTATGACAGTTTAGAGATGACCAGTTCCAAATTACGACCACCGTTTACGAACATGTCACGTGTCAGCATCTCCCAGCTCAATCATATTGTAAGGAATCGAATGACTGAACTCATAAGCCACCATAAACGGAAATTTTGGCTTATTGGTCGATTCGCACGAATTAATTTCGCACAAAACGGGCGAATCGACACTATAAACGACAACACATGGCTGGCATGGCTCGCATGGACTTATGGCGTGGGATAATACATGTCTATTTTTATTTATTTATTAAAGTTTCCCCATAGCTCGTGCATACAATATAATATAACAATATATGTACTTGTGACAACAGGCTTACACACTAGCCAATTATGAGCTAACCAACATTCTCCATAGTGGGTAACATAGATAAATGTATAAAGAAAATGTTACAAGGAGGCTAGGCAGCATTTCAGCCCCATCGTCACGTCACCTTAGCTTAAACAATATTAAAAATCCTACTCGCTAACAATATTTTATAAAGAGAGTCGTCGATATTTAATAAACATTGTTTGAAAATATAATAAAATCTTACCGTAAATTTTACTGTGGGAGAGCCATGCTTCGGCACAAATGGGCCGGCTCGACCGGAGTGATACCACGGCCTCACAGAAAACCGGTGTGAAACAACGCTTGCGTTGTGTTTCGCCAAGTTAGTGACCGGAGGCTCTTTAAAAGGCCGGCACCGAACTTGCGACTCCTTTGGGGTTGCGGGTGTCCATGGGCGGCGGTAATCGCTTACCATCAGGCGATCCGTCAGCTCGGTTGCCCCATCTCATAAAAAAAAGAACACTTTTTCCAGTCAACTGAATACAAGATTTTAGGGATATTAAAGCTTAAAATAGACACAAGGTTTTGAATTAACTGATTTGAAGTTATTATACCGAGTACGGTTCTTTAATACTCAGTAACTAACGGGCAACCGTCGTAACGTTCATACGTTAAATTTACGCATATAAACCTAACTTAATAATGAACAAATTATTTTTAATTAATACGAATATTGAGCAGTATCTCTGACAATATTAAGGAGATACCTACTTCAAAATTAAAACAATAAATTCAATCTAAGAAATGTCATTACGTAAAATCCTTCTATCATGGGGTCAAGTGTGTGTTAGGGATTCATGAAAATCATAAATTATTTTATTATATACTCATCCCGACCGTATTCCGGCCACGACGGCCTATCTCCACGGAGATTAGCCGAGTACGCAGGAGATATTATAGTGCACAAATGTATGCGCAAACACAGGTGCACTACATCTTCCTTCACTCTCATATTCCGATGGGACGGCAATCCGACACAACCGGGGAGAGATCAGGCGCAGGACCGACGTACGCCGCTTTACGTGCTCTCCAAAGCACGGGGGTGTCACACCACCAACTTCCTGACTCCGAGCTGCTACTGAGAATTTCGTAACAGAAAAATCCAATCTAAACACTTTCCCGACCTGGGAATCAACCCAGGAGCTTACGCTCAGCAGTCGTGGTTGCGACCGCTAGACGAGGCTTTTTAGTATTCTAGTATGAAGTGAAGAAAAGCAGTTTTAGTGTTTCTGTTCCCCGAAGAGGTGGTTAAGGGGACTGACAAGAAAACTCAATAACACTTTACCTGACCCGGGAAACGAACCCAGAACTTCATGCTCAGCAGTCGCGCTTGGGACCAACGTTTAAGATTTTTATTTTCAGGTTTTTAATTAACGTATAAATAATACACAATACCTATCAATAACCGACTACGTGACGCAACGCAACAACTTACCATAAGATATTAGTAAAATGACTAACTTAAAATTTACTAACAAGTAACTATAGAAAGTTGCCTGTTTCATAAAACATCAAATTTTAGTAATATATTTATTATAATAAAACAACTTTTAACCGGGTTAATCCGTGTATTATTGGTTTTTGTTTTTCCTGACGTGTCGAACACTTTGCAGCGTTTGCGGTCGCAATAGGACCATCTTATTTTGTATCTCTAAATGGGATAGTGTAGTTGGAAGAGTGGCTAGAGGAGTACATTTGGAGGGGCCCAGCTCCAGTTCAAATCCTGCGCAAGACCAAAATTTTCTATTCAAAAAATTTAATTTATTTTCCCACCAGCAGTTCAAAAATTGTTTAGTATCTTTAGAAAATAAACAAAAGCTATAAATAAATATTTTCTGAACAAGATTACTAACTTTTTAAACTCTATGTTGGCGTCATAATTACTTGTCATGTGTTATGGACACGTACAAGAAAGAGGCGTTACAGACTGTATAGTTTGAGTTCCCTCCAAGACGAGACAAAAAAAAATGTACTTATTAGCATCGTAACTGTAGAGATATAGGCATAATTGTATTGCTTTTAAAGGCACAAAAATTATATACTCCTCCCGACCGTATTTCGGTCACGGCAGCCTATCTCCATGTAGATTAGCCAGGAACGCAGGAAATATTATAGTGCACAAGTGTATGCGCGAATACAGGTGCACTCCCTCATCCTTCACTCTCATATTCTGATGAGACGGCATTCCGACACGACCGGAGAGAGATTAGACGCAGGACGGCATAACGTGCTCTCCGAATCACGGGGATGTCATACCACCAACTTCCGGGCTGCTACTGAGAATTTCCAACAGAAAACTCAATAACACTGTCCGACCTGGGAATCGAACCTAGGACCTCACGCTCAGCAGCCGTATTTACGACCACTAGACCAACGAGATAGTCCATACTTAATTTAATTATTAATTAAGCTACAGAGATTTTCTCTTATTCTTTTTTGAACGCAGCTGGAACTACAAGTCGGATTTGACAAAATATTTTTGCATTTTTTAGCCCAATTCTTGAGGATGCGTAAGGAAGCTTGGACAGCGCGATTGGCGCAGTGGTCGAGAGAACGACTGCTGCGCCGCGTGTCGCAGCTTCGATTCCTGCACGGAGCAAATATTTGTATGATCTACAGATCATATACAGATAATTGCTCCGGGTCTAAGTGTGTGTGTGCTTGTGAGATTATATGTCTGTAAAAGCACCCACGACACAGGAAGAAATACCTAGTGTTTATAAATAAAAAATAAAAAAAACACTATCCTACGTGCCTATTTTACATTTGTGGTGGATAGAAAAATAAGGTTGTCTACTAGTATATGAAGCTGCGCCTCCCGGATAACATCAAGTTACGACCCTTACGAGCTCTCTTATTGATTTATTTTAAATTATTAATAACATACTTAACTGACCCATACAAAGAGAACCCATAACTTAAACATAACGAAACAAAAGTGAAAGTATCGTAAGTCAAACATTGTTTCACTTAACCTTTTCAACCTGTTTCAACAAATATCGTCAATAACCTGTCAGTGGAATGACGTTGGTATTTTGGGAATGTCGGGAATGTTCATTTTGTCTAAAGTGTGACGTCGAATTGATGACAGGAAAATAGACGTATGGAAGATATTTGTATAAAATATTGAACTCTGCTTATGTAGCAATCAGAGGAAGCGTGACGTTTTTCATTATCATCAACCTATAGCAGTCCACTGCTGGACATAGGTCTCTCCCAAGACGCGCCACTGAGCCCAGTCTTCGGCTCTTGTCCTCCAATTTCTACCAGCTACTTTCCGCAGATCGTCACTCCATCTTGCCGGGGGGCGTTCTACACTCCGCTTGCCTAGACGTTTCTCATGGATGATATAACCTACATATAAATACTAATATTATAAATGTGAAAGTAACTCTGTATGTTTGTTACCTTTTTACGACTAAACGGCCGAACGGATCGTAATGAAATTTGGCAAGGAGATAGATTGGACATTGGACAAGGACATAGGCTACCTTTTGCCACGCAGACTAAAATAAAATAGGTATGTTTTGTTTTGAAATCGGGCATTATTAGACATAATAAGTTTCTTATGCATTATTATATTATTATCTTATGCAGTATTATTGCAATACGCGCAGGTTGCACTGATTGTGGTCACAAGCAGACTAATTGATACGTCATGCGATTCAAAGGTATTTATTGCGCGTAAATTCCTGTTAGTTATACATATAATAATATCATGCAACGCGATAGTTTAAAAGTTAGTACAATAAGAAACATCGATGATAGGCAATTGATATATCCGTCACATTGTAAAGGAGGACTTATAACAAATTCTATGTTTTTACCACGTAAAGATGTCATACCAATGATGATGAGTCAAATAAGAATTCCATATAAATTATGAATATATAGTCTGATCATCAAAAAAACGTTGTACGTACAAAACAAATTGCAAGCAAATGCGTTTCATCATGGTTTCGTAGAAGCAGAAAAAATATCAAAACTGCATAATATTTGCATTTGTTGGTGTCGTTATTTAACATAACATCACGCCTGTATTGCCCGAAGGTGTAGGCAAAAGTTTTCACTATTATAGGTACACCCACATTCCATCAATGCTGTTTATAAATCCCACGTGTTCTTAGATTAGATATAGAAGCCGCCTTAGTTCCGGGAGGCTATAAAAAAAACATAATAGAAAATTCCACACTGCCCGACCTGGGCATCAAATCCAGGACAGGAATATGGACAGCCGTGCTTGCAGCCAATAGACCAATGAGTCAGTGCGTTGTTACCTACATAATTATTGTTCTAAAACACGAAATCTGATAAGTACCTACTTACACAGCTTTTGTTTGAAACTTTAGAATCACTCGAAAGATTAATCATTCCTCCTTGCTCTCCTCCACCTATTCTCTCTTAAAAGGGTATTGGCAAATGCGCATATGGAAAGTTTTTAGAAGTCTTTTATTGAAATATAGCCGAGTAAAACAGACGTCTATGTAAAATGATACATTGTGATTTGCCTCAGGTTTGCAAAGTCCTAAAATCAAATACCAGATGTCGCATTTGACTTTTGTGGAATAATCCTGTAAACTGTAGCTTTCAATTACCTAAAAACACAAAATGTCGAATAACAAAAATGTCTGGATGTCATCAAAACATTTCCTATTTATTATATTTTGTACACAAATAGAAAACATTGAAATAAAGATGGACATTATTGTCGGATTCTTGAGATTCTTGACAATATTTTCAGCTAGACATCTGGCATCCTTACAAAGGCTTACAAATTTGACTTTTATTCGACTCTTTGAGTCATTTAAGTTCCTACGTCTTGCAAGTTCTTGCATATTTCTCCGTAAACTCAAACTGAAGTTTCTTTCCTTGTGAGCGTATTTTGTCTATGCATTTCTATCTAAAAAAGACAATCGCTGTAGGATGAAAAACAGTCAATCTGATTTGACGGCGCGGTTGGTGCAATGGTTGACACGGAGCAAATATTTATATGATCTACAGATAATTGTTCCGGGTCTGGATGTGTGTGTGTAAGCTATATTATATGTCTGTAAACGCACCCGTACCATAAGGTATCAAAATCGTCCAATCTGCTTCGTTGGTGTAGTGGACTAAAGCGTGACTGCTGAGCTTCGGTTCAATTCCCAGGTCGGGCAAAGTGTTATTGGGTTTTTCTGTTAGGAAATCAGTCTACTCAGTAGCAGCTCGGAGTTTGAAATTGTGACCGGTAAATGGCAATAGGCTCACCACCTATTACGTGGGATTAAATAACAGCATAGGTGAAATGTAGGTGTACAACTGTGTGCACCTCTGCCTACACTTTCGGAAATACTGGCGTGATGCTGCGTTATATACCAGTGGGACTTTGTCAATGTCATATGTACTTTCTTAGTTAATCTACGACATCACGACATCACAGATATATGATTATGGTCTCGAATTTAAAACATACAAATTCTCAAAGGTATGGAGATCTAAGATTCTGCATATCTTTGAGAATTTCATTACAAAAATTACATCGTGACAGTTTAATTTATAAAGGTGGCACTTTATGTTGCCAACCCTTGATTTACATCGTAGTGATACAATAATATAATTATAATAAGCAAAGAAAACATTAGCTTTGTATGTTATTGGTTTGTACGGATTAGAAGTCGAACCCGAGTCCATAAACTCGTGAGACCCAACTCAAAGAATGAGACTCTTCTACGATAAATTACTTTCGTGTTATTTTGAAAGGTGTCAAAAAGTCAATTTAGTTTGGAATTCGATATTATAGATTTCGACATGATAATGTTCCAATTATTAATAGGTATTTTTCAGGAAATTTAAAACGTCTCTCAGTTATTGTTTTATATTGCCGCCAACAGCATTTCCTGGTAAATATAGAATGATACAAATTTATTTCGTTTAATTATAACGAATTCTTTTTTCATGTTTTGACGAAGCTCCGATTGTTTCAAACAATATAAGGGAAAACGTTGAATTTCTTATTTTTATATCTAGTATAAATTATTATCATTGCCATTACAAAAGTAATTATTATAGGTCCTATATAAATAAATCGAGACCCGGCCAATGTGTCAATCTCCACACGAACCACTTCGAACTACTTTTCACCCCACGATAACTAAGAAACTTATAGGCGGTCATACTTGTAATTTCACATGTTTAATAAGATTTATATAGTTATTACGTGTCTCGAATTTCATGAAAATATATTTTATAGTTCTTGAGTTATTAAGGCCTGAAAAACCATTTTACTCTGACTGACGCACTCACTCATGAAAATTTTAGACCACTTCTTGATTACCTACCTACATCTGTGAAATTTGGCACGAAGTAAGGTCTCATAATACAACTGAAGAAAAAAATCCGTAAACTGCAAAATTATGTACCTAAATATGTGACGAAAATACCGGATACAAAGATGATTGTGCAGTTAGAATGTATCGAAAGGACATACATTTCAACCGCAAAATATTAATTGTTTTCCAAATCAACTACATAACATAACATAGCATAATGCATGTGTTTCCCGAAACGGTAGGCAGAGACACCTGCTTGTATATTTATCATGTGTCTCAAAATTCATGAAAATATGTTTGATAGTTCTCGAGTTATTAGGCCCATTTATTGACTGACTCACTCACTACTACTGACCTAGAACTGTGAAATTTGGCACGAAATAAAGTCTTATAACACAACTGAAGGAAATAAAAACATAAATATTTACATATTATTTAAAATTCTTAGGAAGGTGACTTAACCGATTGACATTACAATTTTTTTATCAAAAATGTATCTACGATTGGTCACCAACTCGCCTGATGGTAAGCGACGGTGTGGCCAAGGATGGAGCACTTACGAGTATATCCAGAATAAATCTATTCACTAAATTCAAATTAATTTTTTTTTATTCTTTAAATAGATCTTTACAAACTCTTTTACATGTCATTTTTTAATCTAGAAGGTATTTCCTATCTGACTACCTCGGAGAAGAAAAACCGAAACAAACTCAGGGGTCACTTTTAAAGTCCAGACATCATTTTTATGGTTATGTGAGCGTAATCATGTAGGGCTTAAGTAGAGTGGATAGATTTTGCGAGAACGATAATTAGGGAGTTGATGCAACTGCCCAGACCCGTCTGCCACAACGTTAATTTAAAAACGTTTAAATTTATTGAATTTATTTAATCTTTTTCATAGTTAGTTATCATTTGAAAAAGTGCGAGTGAACTGTGCGCCCATTTCGATCTCACCTCTTTTGTCAGCAACACCGTCAATCCCAATCTTCATTTCATATTTATGTTCTTGATGAAATATAAACATAAATAACCCGTCTTTACTTTGACAGGCAAGTTTCACTTAGCCGTTGTATCGTAATTAATCATTCATAAAAGTTTTTCAGTATTAATATAACTATCCAAACTTTCAGTATTAAGAATGAATAGTCATTTGTCTATAGGTAATGTGTCAAAAATTAGAAAGCAATTATTGTTGTCTTTGTCATTAGTTATTGTTTAAAATAAAACTGTTTCGTTAAGACTTTTATTTTCTACAGAGTTGCCCAATATTACCAGCACAGCAGCAAATAAATAAAATATACCTTATTTAATTGTATTAGTTTACTCAAATCCCAGTGTAGAAAAACAAAACCTTATCTTGGTTTCTCTGGATGCTGTTGTTTTAACCAATTAACTAGAAAAACAAGTTAATAAAATATCCAGAACCCAATTACAGATGTAGTTAAGTATATGTAACAAAAGTAGAAAATCTAATCAACGCCTAATAAATACTCTTTATTAACTGTCAGTTACTTTTATTAAACACTTATTAAACACTTTGTAATAAAACTATTACTAAATGAACCCTAATTATAGTGCAGCAACATACATTATCTAGAAGAACAAAAACTATCTAATATGCGACGTGCCGAATTCTACCAAATTAATCTTGCGCTTGAAAAAGTATTATAGCTTGTATTGCTAGGTACATTAGTAGTACACTCAGCTGCAAAATTAATTTTGCAGGTCTTCAAGCATAAACGCTAGGTACACACGGACTATAGATATATCAATTATTATTGTTCAGAAATTTATTGGGGGCAACTACACTGCAGGCGTTGTCAGGCGCACTTAAAATTGATGAATTACTAATTACTTTCTGTAAATTGGATTCGAGCTCTAGAATTACAAACGTTTCAATAACCAGATTGTATCTAACTCCATTTAGTTGAATTATTTATAGTACCATATTTCTCTTAACAACTTAGTATCAGAGTTTAAACAGCCTAGGTCGACTGTTGGCAAAGATTTGTCGCAGTTTGGAACCCCAAGGTACCACGGAAATTTTAATCATATAAACATAATTATAGTTGCTTAATTTTTTTTACTCGGACACTAGATTGTTTATCAAACATGCTATATGAAGAAGAAAGAGGCTAATACTTCATTGAACTTTCATTTCACGATATTCCTTACCACTTAAGGACGTATTATCAAGAGGATTTATACAAATCACCCCGTGTTCCAGACACTTAAGATAATGTTTTGATTGCTTCGAATTTCACCCTCTATGTATCTCATAACAGGCTAGATCCTCGTAGATCGTTAGTCACATTAACATCGCTTCAAGTCACTTCACTAACGTGAGTAAGTTGATCGTTCAGGTGTGCCGCAGTAGGTAACTCAATTACCTCGGTTGACTGACGTACAATAAACCAATATATTATGGCTACAAAATCATAAGTTAATTTTTTTAAACATAGGTACCCACAGTTCTTTTCAGAAGTTGTTTTATTTGTTTTACTGTTAGCTTGAAATGCCCCACCGTTGGGTAAAAGCCTTTCCCATGCTCCAGAGCTTTTGCAGGTAAAATTTTCATAAATTACGGGGTCCGTGGTTACCCTCGACAAAGCATAACCTGCCGGGGCCTGTGGTGAATGCAGTGCGATCCTGGGATCCTGGTAAAGATTTGCAAAGTACCGTGTGGTTTTTCGTTGGTATGAATCCGGCACACTTACCGTGATGGATTGTGCATATACGAAAAAAAAGATCTTCATAAAGTAAGAAAGCTTAGTAATATCTTAGGTTTTCGCGATCACTACACATAATAATAATGTAACTTTAAACCGGATTAATCGCGTGTATTATTGGTTGTCGATTTTCCTGAAGTTTGGAACACTTAGCACTGTTCGTGGTCGCAAGATCTCTTTAACCTGCGACCATAGTTGTAATGAAACTTGACAGCTCTCTCACACATACGTTCGGCAACAAAATATCCTGAAAACACGTGTAGGTACTTATACACTTACAATTTACATGCTTTATATGTCTTCTAACCTCTCTCTAAAGAGAGGAACCTCCTCACGTGTGCTGTATTGTGGGATGCCATTTTCTGCGTCCGGTCTTTAAACTGGTTTCTATGAAACTTTTTGGGAAATCCATAGTAATCTCAATGAAAATTGTGTTATAATAATACGCTGTAATCTAGTGTAATGTCATGTAATCTTAGTATCTTAAATATACTAATAAAAAATCTGTTTGAGACCAAAATATATCGGAAACCATATTTAATTCAGAAAGAGGGAAGGACATTTGTCCGAGTGCGATGCTTTTAGCTGATAATAATAATTGAATTCGATTCGAAAGGTCCTGTCGAACATTGTGTATTTTTTTATTATAGGGCAACAAATCAACATCGCTGTTCAAGCAGCGGTAAAATCGGTTATATATTTAACACATTAGGGTAGACGTTCAGGATTAGTACCAAAAGTATTAAGGATAAAATAATGTAGCCCAAAACTCGATTTAATTTTATTAACTACGTATATAATACTTTTATATCATAAACAAATTATAACCACAGATAGTTTATTATATATAGCAATAGTGTGTTATTTACAACCTTAGTAACTTGAAATAAATACAAGTAAATCTTTTAAACGAATAAACGCATTAATGCATCCGTAGCAAACTCAAAAGTTTTTTTTTGAGCATATAATAATATGGTCACCCTTTCGAGATTGAGAAATAGAGGTTGGTTCGAAACTCCTCATGATCATATTTTGCTGTATTGTATACCCTGAATTAATTTAGAGATATTGGATAACGGGAGAAAAAGAAAAAATTACTGGCCTTCCATATATTTTTTCATCACCTTCTAGCGGAGTTCCGGGCGTTTCAGTTGCATCATCAAGACGTTGCGTGGTCGACGGCTGCTTGTTGCGGTAGGTCTAGGGGCACGGCAGTGCCCCCGCCAAGACGAACCAAACGAAGCGGGGCACTAACAAACCTTTTCTGGAAGCGTTTCGTTGTATTTTCGAATCATCATAGCTTCGGTTTGGATAATGCTGCAAATTTATCTTACATGCCAAGTATCAATCATCTAGCTTTTATGATTTCGGATTTATTACATAACATAACATAGCATCACGCCTGTATTCCCCGAAGGGGTAGGCAGAGGTGTACACAATTGTACACCCACATTTCACCAATGCTGTTATTAAGTTCCATGTAATAGGTGGTGTACCATACATACTGAATAGATTCAGGCGTTACTTTGCGGAAGTCCATTACAATGGATGCAAATGCAGTGTCCGCTCTCGAACACTCTCGCTCATCTCGGTGGCGGACACTGCACGGTCTAACAGCTCCTGATGATGCCCCGTGGAGGGGCGAAACACGTGTAGAGTAGTTGGTGGTAGTCGGAATTTTCACCGCTTGCGTATGTGCATATATTTGCGGGCGGGCGGGCGGTGCACAGGTAATGCATGAATACCCTCAATTTTGTGGAAGTAGCTAGATATTGTATTTATTTGCATCCATACCATACATACATTTCTTCTTCTTCTTTCCAGCTAAAACACTAGGAAGCGGTGAAGGGTGGGCTTTTTTGGGGGCTGTCTTAATGTTTGACGTTCAAAAAGCGCTAATTTTTAGCCTAATTTGAATAAAGAAATTTTGATTTTGATTTTGATTTTGAAATGAATCCGAGACCTCATGCTCAGCAGTCAGATTAATTAATATCTGAAATACGTAGATTTCCTGATTTTGTTATTTCTTATTATAAATGTGTTACAGTCAAGAGCACGTTGACGTATATAATTTGGACAGGGCCTATAGACTATGACGCGCAGTACAAATTGGAACTCAACTATAGAGATTAGAACTTTATAACAGTGAAAGCATTAACAACTTGTGGGTCTTGGCAAACTTCACATGAAATGTTTTTGGTAGGATATTATGTGTCGCATTGGACATAATTGTATTATGACTTTGCCACCAACAAAAATACAAGGGCCTTAATTATAAGTTAACTTCGTTTGGTGGGGTTAATAGATATATAATTCAAATTCATTATCTTAAGCCAAGAATTAAACGGGAAATAATTGATTTATAACTAGCTGGTGCCCGCGCCTTCGTCTGCGTGACAAAAGGTAGCCTATGTCCTTCTCCAAGGTCCAGTCTATCTCCTTGCCAAATTTCATTACAATCCGTGCAGTTGTTTAGTCGTGCATAGGTAACAAACAAACAGAGTTACATTCGCATTTATTATATCAGTATGGATTACAGTAGTATCAAGAAATTTGCTCTTATTACGGCAAATATTCAGATAAAATATTGTATAGAATTTTAAATGGTATAAATGAATCTTTATCAAAATAAAGTATTTTTTATATACTCTCTCTCTCTCTGTCTGAGAAATTTGATGTTGACGTGCGTAATAAAAAATCATAGATAGGAAAATTTATTGGTGTTTAAAAAAAAACAAGCACATACACAAGAGATGGGCAGAAACTACAGAACTTCTTATAATTATGTATTTAGAATGCATTCACGCATGCTTAGGGAACTAATAGAGAGATCAACATGCAATCTACGATGCCTACAAAACTGCGTCGTTAGTCTAGTGGTCCCAAGCGCGACTGCTGTGCATGTGATCTCGGGTTCGATTCCCGGGTACAGTACCCGGTGTTATTACATGGGACTTAATAATAGCATTGGTGAAATGAGGGTGTACACGTCTGCCTACCCGTTCGGAGAATACGGGCGTGATGCTATGTTTATGTTGTTATTTACAAAACCATCGGTAGTTATTTCAATTAACTATCTGTATCATTAGCGTTACGTACGCTTACGCGAAACTGGGCCTCGCGAGATAATTTGGTGACGTCACCAACTTAACCATCTTATGTAACAACACGGAAATCGTACATTTGTTTGATTATAATTAAACTTTAATGACTTAGAAATTTTTATGATAGATTTCGGAGAAAAGCCTCAAAATATAGCGCGGTTCCAAAGTCATATTTAGGAAGAAATTGGTTCTAAAAACATAAACATTACAAAACATCACGCCTGTATTCCCCGAAGGGGTAGGCAAAGGTGTACACCAATGCTGTTATTAAGTCGCATGTATAGGTGGTGAGCCTATTGCCATCTACCGGGCACAATCCCAAACTCCGGACTACTACTTTAAAAAAAAAACTATAACTCTTTGGCCAACCCGGGAATCGAACCCGAGACTTCATGCTCAGCAGTCTTAAAATAACAGCATTGGTGAAATGTGGGTTTACAACTGTGTATGTACACCTCTGCCTACCCTTTCGGGGAATACAGGTGTGATGCTATATGATGCCATTTTTGATGAAACATTGAAGATCAATATATTAGTTATTAATAATACACATCAGTTAAGTCCTTCCTCCAGTGTTAATAACTTTAAGAGGATCGGTGCACCATTTTCCTTGGTATAATGGAATATTGCGAACACGGAACTGAAAAAATACGGATGTAACCTTGGCTTGTCATAAGCGAAGCATAGATTACGCACACATAAACACAGCGTACTGGCAACTAGTGGATGAGTTTTAAGTATTTGTATGCGTTTAGCTCGTATGTCATACGCAACGCTCCGTCCGTATTCTTTTAAGATCAGTGATTGTGATCCTTAAGCTCATGATTTATTTTATATTAATTACGTTTATGAGAACCTATTTATTTATTAAAAATTTGTTCTTTTATCGATGAGTTAGAAAGGCCATATTCATTTTTACCGTTAACTAATTATATTGAAGTAGCTGCACTACACATTTGCACCCCTTCTCACAGGAAATCTACATTTTCTCGTCATAAAACGTATTTAAAAAAATATAAAAACCATTGTCGTACACTACGAAATCCTCCTATATTGTGTGTGCGTTTACAGGCACAAATCTCACACACACTCACACCCAAACCCGGAACAATTATCTGTTGACCACACACACAAAATATTTGCTACGCGCGGGATTCAAACTAGCGACACGCAGCACAAATCGCTCCGTCATACCCACATCCTATTGCAGTACGATTAAAGTACTACACCAAATTTCATTAAAATCCGTTTGGTAATGTTCTGTGATTGAATATAAAATACGGGAATGTTTGTATGCTTGTGAGTTCAACAAGCATCCAAACGTTCACGTATTTTATAATATTAGTAGAAAAGGATACAAATTATCACTACATACTATAAAGTTAAGCTCATTTCGAAACAGAACGCATTCTATCCAAACAGTATCTGCAAAGAAGCCGTTGGCTTAACTAGTAAGTAACAAAATATTTATTTAAACTTGCCATTTTCGATTATGTTATAGAACCTTTTGATAAATTCCATCCAACGGTTTGCAATTACTTATCTATTCAAATTTACAAAGCATTTGCCACGCCATCGCCACTTGTCACACATTTCAAATGATTACTCAATAGCCCGCCAGACTGTTTGACAGTTGCATAACTATAATGGTTCACTGCGCAGTAATAACTTACTTTGTAGCATGACATAAGAAAAAACTAAATTATCGGAGAGATCCGGCTTCCTGCAAGAGGATCGGATTGTAGTGTGTGACGTGCCTCCCGTATTCTATTATATTAGATGTAATGTTAGTACTAAGTGCAGAATAATACCGACATCGAGCTTGACAACACGTCTTATTATTTTTCCAACAACGTCCCACATTGCATGGTGACCCTGCCAGTGCTGCCACGTCGGCAGCGCTGCGCACGAGTTATAAATATTACGATAGATCTGCGCCTGGACTCCGACGCCCTAAGCCGAGGCTCGTACCCCGCAGGGGGTGCCCTTAGCGTTGTCGCTTTAGATTTAAGTTAGTCGTATGCCCCTGGCTGGAGGCCTTAATAATAGTTTATTATTAGGGCATCAACAGGAAAGTCCGGTTAAGCAGTCGACAACCTCCTAGGTTGACCTGCGAGATGCCACTACCAAAAAAAAAAAGCACCTGGACTGAGTAATTTGGGGGGCAAATACCAGAAATTGAAAGCTGTTAGTAACAATATCATTGTTGCTGTGTTGCTGATACTGATGAGTGACGACTACGACGAGAGGCGTCGTAATCCAATGAGGATGGAAGTTGGTATCCAGGGTAGCCCATGGAGGCGTTTCATCGGCCTCAACTGTCCTGCTAGATTACCTGTGTATATAATGGCCACAGCGCCAGGAGTGGTGATTATTTTCAAATTGTCGATTTTGTGACCAAGTGTTTTTTTTGAGTGCACTGTTAAAGTCGTCGAGTCAGTCATCTGGAGAGTGTTGGTCTAAAAATCAGCAGAACCAAAACAGAGTACATGTTTTGTGATTTTGGCGGTCTCTCCAGTTTTGGTGCTATAGCGCTGGGTGGTGCGCTATTACCAGTCTGCTCCGACTTTCGGTATCTGGGTTCTATCATACAATGCGATGGCGAAATAGACCGGAGCGTCAAGCACAGAATTAACACAGGGTGGATGAAATGGCGGCAGGTCACGGGAACTATTTGTGACCCCCGAATTCCCCTTAAACTTAAGGGGAAAATCTATAAAACAATTATTAGACCTGCTGTCTTGTATGGTTCAGAATGTTGGCCCACGAAGGGAATGAATGAAAGACAACTACATGCAGCTGAGATGAGAATGTTACGAAGGATGTGTGGTGTGACGCGGATGGATAGAATTAGAAATGAATATATAGGAGGAAGTCTGAAAGTGGCACCGGTGACTGAGAAGTTGTGTAGAAATCGTTTAGCATGGTATGGGCATGTGATGCGGAGGGATGAGGGTCATGTGACAAGGAAAGTTTTGAGTATGAATGTAGATGGCTATAAGAGTAGAGGAAGACCGAGGAAGCGATGGATGGATTGTGTTAAAGATGATATGACTAGAAAAGGGGTGACTGACGATATGGCAGCTAATAAAGATGTATGGAACAAGAATACATGCTGCGCCGACCCCAAATAAATTGGGATAAGGGCAGGGGGATGATGATGATGTGACCAAGTGTTTTTTTTATCGTGATGTGTTTTTATCGTTTACTATTATTGTAAGTATATGATTTATTGGGTTAAATATATTAATTAGGTACCACCTGTTGAAAATAACTGCGAAATTTAATCAGTAGACAAATTTACAGAATTTTATTTTAGTCCATTTATATTGTTAATTTTTAGTTAGGTATCTTATTTGTTGCATTCCACAATAATATATCACCTACGTGTTAAATTGCAAATATATCTGGTAACCGTTCACATGTACGGCGTGTCATTTGATGTTGAAATCTTTCGAGTCATCCGATACCTGACTCGACGACTTTAACAGTGCACTTACCTACTTGTGTTGAAGTATGATATAATTTGTAATTACATAGGTACTTAAATTAAAATGTTTTTACGGTTCAGAAAACAACAGTAATGTTTTAGATTTGGGATCAGTTGAATGAGATGCAATATAGATAAATATGCATAGTTAGGATTTGGAATGGAATAATGAGGTCAAGTATAAGAATGTTTTGCGAATAGCAGTCGGGAATAATTTGGTAAACAAGGTTTTTAAAATTCTCGTGTCACAGTTTTCGTTGCCATACTCCTCCGAAACGGCTTGACCGATTTTGATGAAATTTTTTGTGCTTATCCGGTATCTATGAGAATCGGCCAACATCTATTTTTCATCCCCCTAAATGTTAGGGGTAGTCCACCCCAAGTTTTTTTATTTATATGGCAAAACAACGTTTGCCGGGTCAGCTAGTTTATATATAAATATTTAAATATACTGTTACAGTACAGTATGGTTGGTTTATCTGAATGGGTCATTGTTTCCATTCGTTATATCACTTTAGAGATTTTGGCAAACAAATAAAGAAAGTGGCTTAGGTCAAAGGTGCCTAAGGCATATTGTTATTTATTTTTATAACAATCTTATCTTTAGATTAATCTTTTAAGACATTGTGTTTTAAAATATTATTGTTTGTTTAATGCTCAATGCTTAATGCTCAATAATTTATTGCAATCATATGTTCTTACATAGGGATGTTAATATTAAATAATGTAGCAATATACATGTTATTACAAAAAACGGACCGTATCATTCCAAAATTCATTTTAATTATATAATTTACAAATAATTAAAATATAAGTCATTAATTCGATTCACATAGTAATTTATTATTATCAGGAATCATTCATAAATTCACTTAAACTGTAGTAGCATTTATTAACAAAAAACTTTTTTAAAAGGTTTGTAAAAGTATTAAATTTAGCTTCGTCTTTTATTTCGTCCGGTATTTTAGTATAAATTTTTACTGACATGACGTTAGGACCAGAGCTGTGCATTTTTAATTTTGATGAAGGTAATTCTAAGTTGTGCCTAAATCTAGTTGCCTACAATATTTATTTAGTCGTTTCCTGCACCATTCATCCGATTAGAATGAAAATTTGATATATATATCTATCTAGCCTTTTCCCAATTACATTGGGGTCGGCTTCCAGTCAAACCGGATGCAGCTTAATATAAATACTTTACATGGAGCGACTGCCTACCTGATCTCCACAACCTAATTACTGGGTAACACGATATCTCGTGGTATGACTGGTTGTCAGACTTTCAGGCCTCTGACTACCCGTAACTGCTGTCAGAGATCTTAATTTGACAATCGGGACCAACGGCTTAACGTTCTCTCCGAGGCACGGAGGGGTCTCGGTATGAAATGATGGTCACCCATCCACATACCGACCGCGGCAAGCGCAGCTTAACCTCGATCGATCAATCTATGCGTCTGTTACTTAGCCACGAGCCCCGAACCCACCCACAGACGAAACTTTGATGAGTTGCTTATATATGAAAAAAATACTGGTCTCTCAACAAAGATTTTAAGACAAACTTTGTAGCAGAAAAATTGTTTTTAGAAATTATCATTAGATATGAACGGCGAATATAAGTTAGAACTGCAATAAATTGGCAGATAAAGAAATTGTCTTTTTTGCGATTAGAAACTTAACATAACATAACAGCATCACGCCTGTATTCCCCGAAGGAGTAGGTAGAGGTGTACACAGTTGTACACCCACATTTCACCAATGCCTGTGGTGGTGGTGAGCCTATTGCCATCAACTGGGCACAATTCCAAACTACGGGCTGCTACTGAGAATTTCCTAACATAAAAATTCAATAACACTTGCCCGACCCGGGAATCGAACCCGAGACCTCCTTCTCAGCAGTCGCGCTTGAGACCACTAGACCAACGAGGCAGTTAATGTAATACAAATTAGGCCGTCTTCAGCGCCGTCGTCAAGATTGTCACAATACTGACAAGGTCTTTGTAACTAATTTTTTAATCTACGGAGTAAATCTATAACGATCCATCACTTGGATCAATATATTAATACAATAGTTAATGTTATTTATTGCTCAACTGTGTATAATATAAAAGACTAAATAAAAACATTGTCATCGTCAAGAAACTCCTATAATACAAATATATTTATATATACAGATAAATCTTTGAAAAACATTAACGCATGCTTAGTGAACTCTAAAGTTATTATATTAAAATGGAAAAAGAATATACGGTCAATAAATAATACGGTCGCGAGCACCTGCGCCTTCCGGATAAATATTCCAGGCGCTCTGACCACGAAGCCGTCTCGACCTCTGCTCACTACCGTGAATTCTTCTTCCACATTTTAACACGTCTTTTGGTAACGTCATTGCTATCTATTCAGTCCCTATACAGGTGACCAAACCGACACGACTAACGGAGTACGTAGAGGCGTCCATACGTAGTTGTAGACCCACATTTCACCAAGTCTCATGTAATAGGTGGTCAGCGTATTGCGAAACTGAGCAAATTTCCGGAAAGAAAAATCCAATAACACTTTTCCGACTCCGGAATCGAACCTAGGACCTTACGATCACCAGCTACGCGTGCGACTAGACCAGTAAGATAAGTACCTGTTATGATTCTCTGCCTCTTTAATAAATTGAATGATTGTAATTGGATGAGTTGGTAGGACTGACATACCGGCTAACGATGTACCGGAATAAAAAGGAAGAAATGTATACTGCGCCAACGTTTAAAAAAAATAGTAGCGGTTCGGTCACTTGTATAGGGACTGAATAGATAGCGATGACGCCACCAAAACAAAAGTTTAAATTGTGGAAGAAGAATTCGTGAGCAGAGGTCGAGATGGCTTAGTGGTAGGTGCCTGGAGTATTTATCCGGGAGGCGCAGATTGGACTTCCTGGACATGACTGTATTTATAATTCCACTTTTTTTTAAATTAATTCACAGATATTCTCCCAAAAGAACAAGGAAATAGCAATTTTCGCCTACGAGCATGCATCCCTGATGTGTTTTAGGACAGTAGTACTTAGCAGTTACGTACAAAAATTTAAGAGGCTTTTCTCGGAAAACATTTAAAAAAAAAACAATAATTTATTCGTCAATAGTAATTATGATTGGTTTACTAATCATAATTACTATGAGCTGACAATTAACTTTACAAACCACTATAGGTATAGTCGACCACAAAATTGCTTTGCCATATTTGACAAAAACTTCCAGTAAATTAAAATGTCAATAAGGTTGACAGTATCTGACTGACACTGATTTGTAAGCGAAAATAGACCTTGTATTACTCCTTCCGACCGTATTTCGGGATATTAGCCGAGTATGCAGGAGATATTATAGTGCACAAGTGTATGCGCTATAAACACAGGTGCACTCCCTCTTCCTTCACTCTCATATTCCGATGGGTCGGAAATCCGACACGACCAGAGAGAGATCAGACCTTGTTATATTCAGATGTGCAAACGGGCACTCAGCATTAGGGTGGTAAAGCAATTGTATGGTCGACTATACATGTCGTATTTACAAAAACCCAACTACCCACAGATTCCTACTAATTGGAAACGTCCGACATTCCATTGATTCGCAGAGACAAACGAACTGTGTGATATGTCAGGGAATTCCACTGTACTGGTTAGAGTTGGTCCTAAAAATGGAGTGCCGAACAAAACTGGGACGGTCGCGCCGCAGGCTAATCAGAACTGTTCTCTTTTGTAGAAATTTCATGCTTTGAATGGTGGTTGGTAAGTAAAATTATGGTCATTCAACATCACATTTGTAGTAATGTGTCCATGGAACAAATAAAACGTAAAGAAATAATATATATACTATAAGGTGCGTAAAACATTCGAAGTCAAATCAATATCTGAGCACATCGTCTATAAATATAATAGGAATGGCTTGGTGTCTCCATACAACAGCCAATAGAAGATATACTGCGATACTCGATTACTGAACTATTTATACCTAATATTATGTACCTACAAATTTGCACGGAACCCTCGGTGGGCGATTCCGACTAGCAATATTCCGTTTTTTTTTTACTAGCCTATTGTACCCGGGCTAATGTAAGGATTCTATCGATAACCCATACATCTAAATCGGTTCAGACGTTTAGAAGTCATGGTGGAATAAAGAAACTCGTAAACAAACCTACTAACATACACACATTAATGAACCGTAAAACACTGTATTTTATATATGTATATATGTATGTTACCGCTATATATGTATGTTACCGCTGTTCTGTCTACCTCATCTATCTGTGTGTATCATGTTTTTCCCACCCAAGACAAAACTATTTAAAACCCTTACACTGCAATACCAAAACCTTGACAATGCACTTGCATTAACCCCAACCACAACCCAACCGGAGTCTTACCAAGCTTTACTCGACTAATTGGACGCGGCCCCACTAAATACCAGTTCCGGTGTTGCAACAACGCGAGTCGAAAGCAAGTGGCATTCCGTCGCCTTTCACTGTTCATTATTTCTTCTGAGATCTACGATGACCGGATCGGCTTTGATATTGAACGTGTTGTGTATTTATGATGCCCTGGTAGTCTAGATATCATGTTTAGTTTCCGTAGACGAGTGTTCGATCAAATTTTTATATATTTTGTAATATAAATATAAACTTTACTATATTGTTTTATTTATTACCTACTACTACAGTTTTGTGTCCAAACATTGAGTTCTGGGTGATAGCAGAAACTACCGCACTACACGGAAGTTGCGTTGTTATCTAATTGCAGATATGTTTTGAATATTGAAGTAGAAACAATATTTCCAAAACGTTATCTCGATCACCAGTGGGCTTACTCTTGAAAATAATTCCGCTTGATTGACATTGGAAATATGTCAGATCGTACTTTTAAATGCGAAAATGTCTAAAAAATAATTATATATTCGGGATAATATGAAGACAACATGCTTTAAAATTGAGGCAACTTTAATGTAGGTAAATTTATTTTAAAATTACGCGTTGTTTTAAGGCGGCTATTTAATATTGGGATTAGATTAGAATTGGTATTAGTTTCAAGAGTAACCCCAAAGGTCGTTGTACTTAGATCAGTTTAATATAAAAGTTTGCTTTGATATTGGACATGTTTTGTGGGTGCTTCTTATGCTCTTAGTTATGATATTGAATTCAGTTTTTGTAGCAGGGTTTTTGGCAGCAGATTATATAACATCATAGCATCACGCCTGTATTCCCTGCAGGGGTACGCAAATGTATATATATATATATATATATGTATATATAGTTGTACACCCACATTTCACCGATGCTGTTATTAAGTCCTATGTGGTGAGCCTATTGCCATCAACTGGGCATAACTTCAAACTCCGGGCTTCTAATGAGAATTTTCTAACACTCCCAATAACACTTTGTCCGACCTGGGAATCAGTAAGGTTCAGTAGTCGCGCTTGGGATCACTAGACCAACGAGGCAGCCTATATTGAGGTTTAATTTATATAAAACGAGTAACCAAGGCGCCACATTGACTTTGACATTAGACTTCTTTAATTCTTCTGGTGCCCTGGTAGATTTAATAACAAATTAAGTTAGGAAGGTTTATTTTCGGTTGCAGAAATATTGATTGACCTTTTACGATGCTGATGACCAATTCGGCTTCAAAATTAGATGTCTTGTATACTTATGGTACCCTGGTAGTTTCGTTACCAAATTGGCTTTCGTAGTTTCGTAGGTTGTCGTAGCCAAAGCAACATTGACAAATATCTCGTAGGCATTATTTTCTTGAATTTGATTAACATGGTTTGTCGATGTATACGTACTTTTGATATAACTGAGTTATTTAAAAATGTTCACTCAGTCTATAATTATACCGCTTATCTCACTTTACGGCATCTATAAAAACAAAAAGAAAATTTTAGTTTCACCTTTTCCTACGTAATTTGGATTAAGTATTTGCTTTGAGAACTCGTGAAGCCTTTTTAGCGTAATAATCGCTCGTTCCACATTTTATTACCTAGCTCCGTTTTACAAAAAAATAGCATGCAGCCAGCAGAAATTAATTTTCCTTTTATAATTACTTCTACCTTTTATTAATTCCAAGTAATTAAATTTTATATTTGATTCTTGATTACTAGGCAATTGGTATTGGTGTCCAATTGAAATGTCAGATTGTGGATTTTGGTTAAAATTTTGTCGCTCATGGCTCTGTCCGTGTGTATGACTTTAGAGGCACAAAAATAGTCGCCCCAGCCACGGAAAGACAATCCAGAATTCAGTATCTTTTCTTTTACTTGAGTGGTGACTGTGCATTTAATATACCTATGAAATAAATAAATCTGTCTGACCGTAGATATATAATTCTACTTTACGTCAAAACGTGGGTAGTACTTTTGTTAAACGTAAAAAATGGCCATCCAGCTGAACATTGTTCAGCTGTTTTATAAAACGGATCGGTTTTGTAATACAGCTAGTTTTGTAAAGCAGCGGATTCTAAAATTCATCTGCGACACCTGAGGCAAAACATAGTGCACTTAACTTACATTTAATTAAAACTCTATTTTTAACCTAAGCTTGACAAATAAAAACTGATTCTGATTCGGCCAGCAATTTTTGTCTACGCAACAAAAGTCCTTCTCTAAGACCTAATCTATCTCTGAACCAAAACTTATCATAATTTGTTCAGTAGTTTAGAAGTGAACACGTAACAAACAGGCAGATTTACTTTCGCATTTATAACATTAGTTTGGATTTCTAGTTCTTCCTTTCCAACTCTACAACATTATTAATCCCCTGAGCTACGTAATGTTTAATTCATTAATTTACTTACTTAATAAGTATTACTTCATAGTGATGACGCTACTTAACGTGCTTAGAGGTAGCTGTAGCGCATCTCACTTTCTTTTTTTTTTTAATTCTTGGCTTTAATAACTTGGTTATGTAATAATCTTATAATAATTGCCCGAAGTTATAACTATTATTTAAACGGTTAAAGTGGAGCTCCAATAGTTTGTAACATGGAATTTTGTGGGCTAAATATTTAGTTCGTCCTCACATAACTGTTGTTTAATTCATTCGAGGAAAACCTTCTGTAGACACCCTGCCTTGAGAGATAAGGGAAGTGTAGAATCTCCACTTCACTGTAAACACCCCGTTGGTCACCATCCGGTCGTGGAGGGGATCTATGGGTCTTCTAAGAACTCCAACTCCGGAGACCTCCTTGTGCAACGCCTGTCAAGGCATGAGCCTTTGCAGGCGTTGACGTCGTGATGACACTAGGGAGACTAAAGGAATTTTACCCTGAACTTCACTGTGCACGGCAACACGGGACCACTCTGCCACCGTCTTCCTTGAGATCACTCTATGGGTGGACAGATTCCCCACTCAGTGCGCCCGTGGCCCAAAAGGCCCGCCTGCCATAACAACTTAATTTTGTTTATAACCACATCGCCCATTCCACTAGTCGAAAAAGTTCTAAACAGCCTACCATGACCGACTTAGAAGTCTATGAATAGACTCCACCCCAAGTAGGTCGGTACAAGGAATATAGGTGCTGGTCGGTGCAAGTGGTGCTAAAGCTCAGATTACACGTAGTGCGTGGTTACACTAGATCAACGAGCCAGTAAACTAATAACTGGTGTAACAAAACAAAAAAATGCCATTGGTCGACACGATAAGAGCAACAAGATTATTGTTTATCAGATTTATTTTGATTAGGAGACAACCAATTTCTTAAACCGCTCATAGGTCTTTGTCTTTTGCTCTTAGTCACCGTCCAAATACAAATTGACTGCAGTAAACGTTGCTTAACCACAACGATCGCTCAACGACCACAGTTTGCAGGGTGGACGTGACATGATCTGTTTACCACTATTTCTACGGCTTACTAAACTTATTTTTACTGTGATGCTTTTGGGAGATTACCTTTTTTGCGACGTCGACCCTTGGCCAAAAAGTACCTACCCTTATAATTTTTATAGACAGCGCTTACTCGATCTGTCGACACAAACCGGCAATGCCTCGCGACATCCCTGGGATAATGCCATGACGCTGAACGAAGCCATGCCGTGAAGCGACCTAGTCGTGTTTCGGGAAGTTGTCCGGCGCAACCGTTGTGAGAGATAGGTCTGGATAGTTGCATGAACTCCCCAACAATAGTTCTCACAAAATCTATCCACTCTGCTTAAGAGTGAATAGATTTATTCTGGTTATACGTGTTCCATCCTCGGCCACACCATCGCTTACCATCAGGCGAGTCGGTGGCCAAACGTAGATCCATTTATGGTATAAAAGAAACTACAAGACAATCATAAGCTCTGAGTTTCCTCTAAGAATTTCCTAACAGTACGTAAGGCTCAATAACACATTACGGACCTCAGAACTCAACACATAGTAGCCTTGCTTGTGCCATCTTAGGTATTATTGTTAGACCGGGAATGGGGTCATTGGCCTTCAGTGTAACACTTTTATAGTCTGCGAAGTAGAAAATCACCTATGACTTCAAATGGATTGGACTGTCAGCGTTAATGTATTTAATAAGTAGGCTAACATTTTAACAAATAAATTTCATGAGTTGGCCTTTTTTTTGTGATGGCATTTTGCTAAAACCAGAAGGGTTTTGTCTGTGTAACCGGTCAATAGCTAAGGCGAGGGAAATGGATGCCTGCAGCCAGAGCATATTTAAAATTACTCCATTTTTTAAATTACTATGAACAAATTCTGCAAGTAAGCGAAAAATGTATCTCTTGCAGACTGTACCAGCCTTGAACTCAAACGAAACTCGAAAAACAATGGAGCGCTAATAGAAACGTCGCACATTTCTGCGCTGGAGTCATTGCCGGAACAAACACGATGAGTGCATAACGTTGAGAGTTGTCAAACACACACATCCGAGGACCTTCGAGACGATATTTATCTTCCGCAAATTTCCAATAGGAAAAGTTTTAAAGATGAATACATGTTTTATGGTACGGTTATTTATATTTCTTTACATGACTAACAAAAAAAGAGTGTTATGATTTTGGGGTTTATGTATGTATGTATGTACTTTAGCAGCATGACAGAATGGGTATGCTGCGCCGACCCCAAATAAATTGGGATCAGTACAGGGGGATGATGATGATGATGTATGTGTGTTTGTGAGTTTCTTTCTTCCACTATAACTTTTAAATGTCTGCGCCGATTTCGATGTATTGGTTCTTTTAACAATTCTTCTATTTTCTAGGGAAGCATTAGCTAGCAAGATTTTAAAGTAAAAAGCACGCTTGCCATATCTGAACTAATAAAATACAGTATTTTTTTATTACTTATTTTTTATATTTATAATTAGCAAAATAAAACACTAATATAGTCGTGAGTTCATACAATATTATAGTTCATACAGTATTCCCCGAAGGCGTAGGTAGAGGTGTAAACAGTTGCATTTCACCAATGCTGTTATTAGCACCTTTCCAAATTCGGGGCTGCTATTGAGAAATTTCCAATAGAAAAAAAAAGAAAAAAATACTTAACCGCTAAAAAGGAAACTGAAATACTTTGTGTAACTTTTTTTTTACAACAAGTATCTACGTTTGATCACAAACTCGCCTTATAGTAAGCGATGGTGTGGCCGAGGATGGAGAATATAGATCCAGAAGAAACCTAATCACTGTAGCCTTGAATATATCTAGATTAACTAATTTTGACTCAGCGACTAACAAAACAATCAATGAGAACCATTTTTTTTTTTGACTATGTATTACTATGTATTTCTTCCTGTATCGTGGGTGCGTTTAAAGACATATGATCTCACATGCACACACACCCAGACCCGGCAAAATTATCTGTAGATCATACAAATATTAGTTCCGTGCAGGAATCGAACCTACGACACGCGACGCTCCGGCGTCGCGTGTCGCAGGTTCTTTCTGTTCTCTCGACCACTGCGCCTCCCGCGCCGTTGATATCAAAGATGTAATAAAATGCAACATGGAATTGGCGCCGACTCAAAATTAGTTAGGTTCTCAATAATTTTAATTTTTTAGTTATATTTAATCTACAAAACATAGCTTAGTCTAAAGTTCTCATCAAGATATCATTACATATAACAAAAATATAATAAAACAGTATCTGTACATTGAATATATAAAAAAAAAACAATTGAGGGGGGTTAAGAAACAATAATAGAGCACGAATCCAAAAAAAAAATTCTGTCTGTTTGTATGTGTGTCTGTTTGTCTGTTTGTTTGTACACGCTAATCTTCGGAACTACTGGACGGATCTAAATGTTTTTTTTGTTGTATAGATATTAAGTCTGGGCAACATATAGGCTATAATTTATCTTGGAAACTTGAACACCTGATGCAGAACCGCAACAGACCAGCTAAACTATAAGAGATACAAAAATGGTACCATAGCAAAAATTGTTCCACGTGATGACCATTTTCTGCTGAGAGAATAAATTTGAGGATCTGGAACACCTGATGTGGAACTCCAAGAGCCCAGCTACACTATAACATATTAAAGGAATGACGTCTTAGCAAAAGTTGTTTAGTTTGATGGGCATTCCCTGTTGACATACAAAAATTAAAGATCTGGAACGTCTCGAATCGTATTGCGCATCCCGTTGTTTTCCCGTCCCCGGGCTCTTAGTATTCGACATCAAACGTTTCAGATCTTCGATTTTGACGACCCCGTTGTCGCTGGCATAAGAAACAGGATCCGCGTACGAAGTCGCGGGCAGAAGCTAGTACGAAATAAGCGTAAACATGAAGTAGTGTTTGTAATCCGTTGAGGAGTTCCCTAGACTATCTTTCGTCTCCATCATCAGATTAAGTTTAAGTTTCAATTTTGTTGTAGAGTCATTAAAAAATAATTTTTTTTAGCATTGGCCCACACTAGGAATTTCTTCCTGTGTCGTGTGTGCGTTTATAGATATTGCAGACATATAATCTCACAAGCACACACACACCCAGACCCGTAGAAATTATCTATAGATCGTACAAATATTTGCTCCGTGCAGGAATCGAACTTGCGACACGTGGCGCAGCAGTCGGTCTCTCGACCACTGCGTGGCGCTGTCAATTGATCATCAGTATTGATGGAATGTTCCAACAGAATCGATGTACAGTGTGAAGAATCAATAATTCCGTATTTTCCCTAATAACCACCCTTAGGGGTAGACTTTTTTTCATTCCGACTTTTATATGGGACCAACTTGAAAGTAACTTCTAATCAATAAAAAAAGAATACTTCAAAATCGTACTAGTCTATTTAAAATGATAGGTACATAAAAACAATATACGTGTCGACTTGAGAAATTCCTTCTTTTCGTCGGTTGAAAAACCTAATAAAACTGCCCGACCCGGAAATCCAACCAAGAATCTCATACTCAGCAGTCGCGCTTGGGACCACTAGACCGACGAGGCAGTCTAATTTTTACGTAATTAGTTTTTAAAAGTTGTAATTAATATGTTTACATTAAGTAAGTATAAATATGGTGGTGGAAGGCAATAAACTCAACCCTTATGTGACCTCATGGGATTACATAAAAGCATTGGTGAAATTTTGGTTTACAGCACACATCTACCTAATCATTTGAGGAATACAGGCGTGATGCCATAAGTGTTTTTAAAACTTAGGAAATAAATGCTTTTGCGCAGATTTACTAAAATCAGAGAGAATTTATAATAAAAAAAAATGATTTCTACACTTCATCATCATCATCATCATCATAATAATCCACAGCCTGGCTTTACCCACTGCAGAGCCTCTCTCTGCTTAGGCCAATATCTACGCTCCTGTGTCGGTCTCATCCAGGTTTATGCCGCGATAGTAGCAATACTATCCGCCCATCTTGTCACCGGGCGACCAACACTTCTACATCCTCGACACCACTCGGTATCAGCTTACCTACAACTTTTTTTTTGTTTTCGGGGCAAAACCTTCAAAAGCCACCCGGCCTTTGGAGATAAGACCGGGGAGTGTGGGATTTTTACCTCATTAAAACCACCCCGGTGGTCACTATCAGCACGTAGAGGGAAGCTCCGGGTCCTCTAAGGAGACTAGCTTCGGAACCCCCCTGTGCAACTCTTGTTTAGGCACAACTCTGGAGAGCTTTGCTCCACCTGTCATCATTATCTATTCTATTCTATTACGTATTGCCAAGCGTCCTACCCAACTCCATTTCAATTCCTTCACTCGTTTTCCAACTTCTAAGCTTTAAGTTTTTGAATCTCGACGTTTCTACACTAACAAAAGACTTAAACAACGACTTTACAAAAGTCAAAAAATGTGTTATAGTAGGCACACTGTCTCTAAGATACTTTCAAAAACTATCTAATCGCAGTCACGTGATTAACTCGCTAAAATGGCATCGAACCATTCTACGCATTAATTATACGTTACGTAAGGGACTGTGAAAATTTTACGCATAATACATAGACCCACCCTTATGTACGTAAATGTAAGCTGAAGTAAGGTTTTGGTGGTCGATCGCACGCGCAGTCGCATTTGGCAAGCGCGGCGCATCGGCTGCGCCGGAGTCGCGGGTGTTAGTGTTGCGAACCGAGTACTTTCGTGTAGTTTTTTTTAGGAAGTTTTTCGTTTATATAATTATTTTAGGACCTTTTATGTGAGTTTACTTTTTATTATTTGGTTTTTTTTTTTTTTTTTCACTCTTTTTTATTCTTTTTTGACAAATCTCTTTTTAAAAATTATATAATTTTGCAAAAAAAAGTCTTGATAAAGCTTTACTCGTATTCCTGAAAGCAAAATTATTCGTGCGATTAATGACTTATCGCGTGCGAAAACCATTTCGCATAATGCTATGCAAAAAATATGCTAACCACGTATCGGAAACACGATCTTGAACTTAATAAACAAAATATTTAACACAAAATTGAGTTAATATTATATTTGATTTGCAAATTACTTTTTGTAACGATTTAAATACAAATTTGTATTTTGAAACGTTATAAAATCAACATAACATTAGTGATAGTAAAATACCGTTACACCATTAATAATAGTACATGATAAGAATGAGAACTAATTCATTTCAAATTTTTCACTGAATAACTCAATTGTTTCAATTTAATAAAAAATAAATTGAGAAAATAGGAATCTAAACCTAAAATTTTGCTTTATTTGAGTCTATTTACTTACGTATTAAAACTATAAGATTTATTTAATTTAAGTTTTAGTTTGAAAAACAAAAAAAAAACGTTAACCAGTTAAGCGGTATGTTTTATAACTAGCTGTGCCCGTGGCTTTGTTCATGCTGGACTTAACTTTTTAACCCGCCAGATGATATTAGTAATGGCTATACAAAACCTTGGAACGTACCTGTATATTAATCCCTAAAATTTTAAAGCCTATTTGAGACTATGAACTTTTCGACAGACATACAAGAATTGTAATAACGGTAATTTATGATTAGAGGCATCATATAATAGTAGTTCTAAAGTTACAATATTAAATGGAAAAAGAATACGGTCGCGAACAGGATTCGAACCTGCGCCTCCCGGATAGATACATAGGTCGAGATGGCTTAGTGGTCTCGACCTCTGCTCACCACCGTGAGGTGCAGAGGTCGAGATGGCTTAGTGCTCAGCGCGCCTGGAGTATCTATCCGGGAGGCGCAGGTTCGAATCCTGTTCGCGACCGTATTCTTTTTCCATTTAATATTGTAACTTTAGAGTTCGCTAAGCATGCGTTAATGCTTTTTCAAAGACATATCTTGAATAATAGTAGTTTTTAATTAAATTGCCATTTCTTATGAAATTACAGACATACTTATAATTTATTGATGTTGATTGCTAGTTATGTACGCAGTTTTAAACTGCTACCGCAGTAAATAAATACCTAGTACCTACCGAAATTTAAAAATATGATCAACTAGCGGTCCGTCCCGGCTTCGCAGAGGTGAACAGTTACACCTTGGGTTAAATTATTGAAGTTTTAGTAAGGATCCATAATATTTTCTAGTAATAAATATAGCTTAAGTTACTCAGGGATAATGTAGCATTCTAATGATGGAAGAATTGTTGAAATCGGGCTAGTAGTTTTTGAGTTTATTCGTTACATACAAAAATACAAATCTTTCCTCTTTATAATATTAGTGTAGATTAAATAAGACATGTCCACACTCATTTTAATATTTATACCACTCAAACATAAACAAACTTTTTAAGTGAAATCTTTTAAAATGATGATAAACAGAGAAAGCTATTTAATTGAATTTTCAATTGCAATGTTAATTGGTTATTTTATTGGATAATTTCAACTGCTTCGTAATTTGTTTTCTTTTTCTAAAGGCGCCT
Source organism: Xylocampa areola (assembly GCA_935421205.1). NCBI lineage: Eukaryota > Metazoa > Arthropoda > Insecta > Lepidoptera > Noctuidae > Xylocampa > Xylocampa areola. Next base: position 19,043,838 of record OW285204.1, read on the forward strand.
TTGCCTTGTAGTGGAACAATTACTGGCTGATATTTTTTATCTTCTTAACCTGGTAATGATTGAAAAAAGGAAAGGAAAAACTCTAGTCTCTAAAATAGTAGGTACCTACACAAATAATAGCAACTTCAAGTAAGTTTTGAACCTGCATCACATAAATCGATATTCTAAATCTTCTCCTGTTGGCAGTCGTATTTTTTTTTATCCACGGTTTTCGCTAACCTGTGCTGTCCCACTGCTGGGCAAAGTTGTCCTCCGTTTTCTTCTATAATTTTCTGTCCAATGCATTATCAGTTCAGATATCCGTGAAAGTTACAAAATCATCACGCCACCGTTTCCTCAGCCTTCCACGGCAACGACGCCAATCTTTAGGCCTTTTTTGACCCAACGATCTGGGTGCATTCTAAATACATAGCCCGCCCACTCCCATCTTAGTCTAGCAGACTTTCTCCCAATGCTTAATCTTATATGCCTTCAATTAATTAACCTATGCGTTTATTCTGTAAATAAGATTTGGAACTCTTTTAAATTTCAATTTAAAATATAAAAGACATTTCCTATTTATTTCTGAAAAGAAATGCGGAACGTAGCTCTGAAGTTTGAAAGTCCAAACATCAGTGCATATGCTTATGTGAACGTAACCATGTAAGGTGATGTAACGGCCTTTAGAAGAAAGAGCTATGGCAGTTTCAAGTTGACCTGTACTTACTGGTGGTCCGTAGGCATGCATTAGTCATCGCGTAGCTCAACCATCTTTAAGGGAACTCAACAACCTATCCGAAGACGATACTAGATCGGCAGGACGTTTGCATAAAGCAACTAAAGTACTCAAAACTCCGAAACAGTTACGAATGATGCATCCATGTGTACCTACCTTGAAATAGTCAATAGCTCTAAGTTTGTCACCTATGTAGTAGGAAAATTAATGACTTGGTCACTGATTACTATCTTAACAATAGAGCAATTAGGTAGATGGCCTTAATGATTGACTAGCACAAAAGGTTATTTTTACCGCCATGTTCATTTAAGTACTTGTAGAACTTTTACTTGGTAAGTGGACGATAAAGGCTATATAATCGTATATTTACAGTTGTTTAGACATTACAAATTTTCAAGGAAACATTGAATAAATGAACAAGAACGGGGCTTGAACCCGCCACCCTCGACATTCCGAGTCATCGCTATACCAACTGAACTACCTTATCATGTTCAAACCTATTAGATTTTCAATCCTCTTTGTATTCGTCTTAAGGAGAAGCCTGGCGATATTTATCTAGCAATCATTTACAGATCTACTAAACTTTTGGTTCAATACTCGTTCTTGTCTATTATTTTTTCAATGTTTCCTTAAAAAAATAGGAATTAATATAGGCATTTCATGGCCTCAGCATATATAAAAAAATATAATGATACATGATCGTTTAGACATCCTTTAGACTACCTATACAACGTATAACATAAGTAGTCGTACTTTAGGGGGTAAATATAGGTACCTATGAAGGTTCCTATATAGGAACAACTTAAACTAAGGGACCAAAAAAGAGCGAAAAAAAAATCTGCTTCATACATTTTGGAAGGTATGTATGAACATTTTAGAGGGGCTTGAGGCTAAGTAACAGCCGCACATATTGATCGGTTGACGTTAAGCTGCGCTTGCCGCAGTCTGTCTGTGGATAGGTGACCATCATTTCATACCGAGATCCCTCCGTGCGTTATGCAAAAACGACGGAATTGATTTGGATGAAATTTGGAATAGAGATAGTTTATTACCTAGATTAATAAGATACTTGATAAGATACTTTTTGTCATGCGGACAATGTCACGGGCACCAGTTAGTACTTTATAAAATGGTGTCAGATTTATGTAACAAAATAATCAGCCTACGGAAAGACAAGATCCTTTTATGCCAAGAAGGCACGCATTATTCCGACGCTATCGCACTGCGGCTTGGCGATTTCAGACCTTATTCTGCTATTACATAACAAAACATACCTTGTATGAAGCCCGTATTCCTCGAAAGGGTAGGCAGAGGCGTAAACAGTTCTACACCCACATTTCACCAATTCTGTTATTAAGTCCCATGTAATGGTGGTGGTGAGCTTATTGCCATCTACGGGGCAAAATTCCAAATGCTACTGAGAGGCTGCTACCAAGAATTTCCTCACAGAAAAACTCAATAAAACTTTATCAAACCTGGGAATCGAACCCGAGACTTTATGTTCAGCAGTGACGCTTGCGATCGCTATACCAATAAGACAGTCAGTATGGAATTACCATTACGTTATTAATTCTTAATACGTACACAAACTAGAACTTCAAATTGGGGGCTGAGTTGTTCGCGTCCGTAGGTAAACCTTCCGTTAACCTTTGTCCTTAAAATGGAATACCTACACGTGGCCTCTGGGTAGTGCAAAACAGGCAACACAACTCTGGTGGGAGGCTTCGGCCGCGGCTGGCTACCACACACTGGATGAAACCATGCCGTGAAGCGACCTAGTCGTGTTTCGGGATGTAGTCCGGTGCAACTGTTGTGGGAGACGGTCTGGGCAGTTGTATCAACCACCAACTCCCCAACTATCGTTCTCCCCACATCCAATCTACTTAAGAGTGAATAGATTTACTCTGGATCTATGTGCTCCATCCTGGGCCACACCGTCGCTTACTATCAGGCGAGTTGGTGGCCAGACGTAGGTCCATTTTTAATAAATAAAAGCTCATATATTTCCGACTTCGAATGATTTACCTACTAATCCCAAAGACGATTTTGAAAGTAAAAATTAGGATTATATAATATGCGTACCATGTACCATTAATCATATTTTTATTCTATGGCAACGACTTTTATGCGTATAACTTTCACTTATCTGTGCGTAGGTAAGACGGTTACGTTTCGAGATCAAATTGAGATGAAAAAAAAATGTTCTGAGCCATGCTGTCATCAATCATTGTGTCTTAGGGATAACAGCAAGATTTGCGACAAGTAAATGCAAAGATTTTTGAAGCTCTCTTAATTTTTTATTCTTATAACTAAATATCTTGGTGGCCTAACAGAAAACCGGCGTGAAACAACGACAAAAACACTGCTTTTTGTCTGCGTCGTTGATCTAGTGGTTCCGTGCGCAAACGCTGAGCACGGGATCCTGGGTTCGATCCCAGTTCGGGCAAAGTGTTTTTGTGTTTTTATGTTAGGAAATTCTGAATAGCAGCCCGGAATGTTAAGTCAACATTGATATATAATAAAAATATTTCCAGTGATGTTATGTCATTTTCCAATACAACCTTTATGACAACATGAACCAGATATATAATTCTAATGTAAAAAAATTATGTCTTAAATTGTAGATAGAATAAAGTAGCGAGTACAAAGTATAATGAAAACATGTGCTGGTTGGGATCCCGTATATATAAAGTATGTTAATATTATGGCTCATATTTCCGTAAACGAAAGTTATTTTAACTGGAGCACCTGTTACTAGAGATTTAAAAATTCAAGAATATTTTATCTTAAGCGCGGTGGGATCATGGTTCTTTTTGTCGACACATTTGTCGATTTTAAACGACAAATATGAGTTTGATAAAACCCGATTTTAAACGTCAAATATGACATAAAGTTCGAAATAATTCAATACGTTTAAACTCGACAAAGATCCGTGCTCGGTTGCCTGTGTCGATGATTACCGTCCACTCGTATTTGTCTGTAGAGATATTCTATGTCACGAAGTCAGTGAATCATTACAGGTTGAACTTTATGCCAGGTTTAATAAAAGTCATATCACAGTCTTTTTTTGTGAAATATTTTACGTAAAAACCTTAAGAAGTAACAGAAATCATACCGCAAAACCCTACCTAAATTCAACCAGTGGAAACTATTTTTTTAAACTTATGTAACGGATGCTTCATTGATCGAAAGTATAAATATAACCTATCCCTACAAAATTACACTCATATGTTGAATAAAATGATGTCTGGACTTTAAAAGAGACGTTGACCTCTGAGTTTGTTTCGGCATTTCTTCCCAGAGCTAGTCAGATAGGAAATGCCGACGCCATCTAGCTTAAAAAATGTATGACCTGTAAAAGTGTCTGTAACAGATGTATTTACAGAAATAAATATCATTTATCATCATTGCTTTAGATGATATGGTAATAAATATTCTTGATATTATAATGGAGTATAAGAGCATATTATGATTCCAGTCAGCTAAATTGATCAATACAGTCGATGCTGGATTGCTTTGCTTAATATTTTAGATTCCCGCACTAGTGCGGAAATGTAAAATGAAAAGCACGTCTGCGTAATAAGTTGCATTATGAACCTAAAATCGGTGCGATAAAGGTCACTTTACGAGCAAGTGTTTTCGAAAACATTTTACGTAATAGCAAATAGCATTTCGATTATTAATAAGCTTATTAAATAATTTGATAATTACGTTAATGTACCTGTTGAATTCTTTGGGTTTCGTTATAGAGCCCCAGTGCAAATATATAGATTATGTCGTACACCAACTATAAATCCACACACACACAACAAATCCTATAAAAACAAGAGACGTTGAGTTGAGATTTTGTTTTCAGATTTGTTTTTATTGCAGTAACTTATTTTTTTCATTTGAATCTGAATACTGGTAAAATATACATCTTTATTAAGACTATTATATGCGCACGATCACAACAACAACTTTAAGAAGTAGAAGAAAACGTAAAAGTTCTCAGTTGCAAAATTTCTTTTGTACATAACCTAAAATAAAAATTATGTTCAAAGTTATTCACACGCTCTAAAAATACAACCACTAAAAATACATACACAATTTATGATTCTTAAATAACACTTCTATTAATTTTAAATAACACTTCTATTAATAATTCTTAAATAACACTTCTATTAATTTTTCCTATCAGAAATAATTAAAACAAAAATTCAATTTTCATTTGCGAACCAATTAATCAATTGATTTCTTGCTGTTTAACGAAATTGGTGCAATTAACAGAGAATTGAGCTTTTATTTTATTTTAATTAATTGTTCGATACAAATAAAGCTTTTAATATTTTTCAACGCTTTCGTTTACACTGTTAAAATTGAGATAAAATACAAAAAGGTACTTATTTTGTTATCGTCAATACCTTGTTTAGAATATTTAATTACAAAGATGAACGATCCATCGTCAAAGATAAAAATTAGATTAAATGTATTTTGAAGGATGATTCTTGTTTTATGAATGAAAATTAAATAGGTACTCGTATGTCGCAGATTACATATTCATTTAAAAGGATTATATCTAAACACGCTGAAATTTAAATGGTTGTTTTCCCGCAGCGAAATCATTTAATCTTGGTAGTACAATACATATTTTTTTTTTTTAATAGAATTAAAAAATGGTAGAATAATTTTGAAAAGCAAACTCAAAAAGTGAGTTTGAATTGATTGAACCAATATCTAGTTATACCAAGATTTCCGCGGCACAAACGACTCGACCAACCTGTTGTTTCTATGTCTTGTTGATTTTTTATGTCTTTTATTTTCTTTTTATTAATTTTTACAACGTTTCGATCGTACTACTGAGGGCAATTCATACTACCGCTGGAAAAAAATCATAAAAAATTCAGCTAACATTTTTATTTGCATGATACATATGCCTAAAAATCAGTTTTAATTTTTTTGTCTGTCTGTTTGTTCCGGCTAATCTTCGAAACAGCTGAACCAATTCTGATAAGACTTTACTGGGAGGTAGCTGACTATATAAGGAGTAACTTAGGCTAATTATAATATAATTATACGCGGGTGAAACCGCGGGACCGAACTAGTATCAAATATTATAACAAAACTGAAATTTTACTTACATATCCATTAAGCTGACTGTACTTTAAGTACTTACTTTTTAATGCATTCTTAGTACGAAGGAAATCCTGTTAATATATTCCCTTTCCTGTCCTCATTTAAGGCACCACATAGCATCGCGCCTCTATTCCCCGAAGAGATAGGACTTACAATATTTAGGTGGGCTTTTCATCTTTTGTGTGGTTAGAAGCTAGTTAGTAACAGAGTTGATTGCATTAATAATTAAGCACTCTTTAAATTAAGATATTTCACCTGCAATGGATAGTTCTCATATAATTTGTATATTTTTTAAGCTAAAGGCATGCAAAAATACTGCACGTTTCATCCTAATGCCGGTTAGACCTTACAATCATTTTCCGTTCTACAGTCGTTTTCTTTAATTTAATATTTATTTTTAAATACTTATAATCTTTTATATTATGCAAGTTTCGACCAATCAATCTACCTAGCCTTTTCCGAATTACATTGGGGTCGGCTTCCAAGCAAACCGAATGTAGCTTAATATCAATATTTTATATGGAGCGACTGCCTATCTGCACTCCACAACCCAGTTACTGGGTTACACGATATCTCGTGTTATGTCAGACTTTCAGGCCTCTGACTACCCGTAACGGCTGTCGGAGATCTTAATTTGACAACCGGGACCGACGGTTTAATGTGCTCTCCGAGATACGGAGGGGTTAACATCGATCGATCGTCTGAGCGGCTGTTACACTACATCTATTGTTATAAATGTTTATTGGTAAAAGTCACACAAATATGCATAGCACAGCATCACGCCTATAGTCTCCGAGGAGCTAGACAGAGATGCACACAGTTGTAGGTACACCCACATTTCATAACAGAAAAACCCAGTAACATTGTGCGACTCGACAGAAATACACGACCTATAATAAAGTTGAAAGTGTAGTCCTCCCGATTGAATGCCTTTGCCTATGAACAAGTAAAGGTACCTTTTGTGCCTAATCATACTGTAAACACCTAACAAACGCACTATTAATCATATAGAAAGTGATGGGCTGTCGATTCATTTAAAGCCTTGTCCAATATATACAATATAGCTGATGTCCGCGTCTTCGCCCGCGTGGATGTCGGATATCGCGACCAAAAGTAATCATGAAATTTTGATCCCGGTCCCGCTTTCCAATTCCCGCTTCATAATTGCCCATTTTTTTTTGTATTAAAATGTATGTAGTATGTTATCCTTAAGAGATAGACATATGCCATTGCAGACTTTTCTGTAGACCTATATAAGATACACAATTCCACCATACATCATTTTGTTATATCTCAAAGGGTTTGGCAGCGCACGCCAGAATAGCTCGCAGATGGTAGATTTTTTCCTACTTACTTGACACTTATCGTCATATTTTGGACAATTCACACAATATCTTTATAAATTGTAGTCTATGTGTTATTCTAATGTATAAGCTATATTATTGTAAAGTTTTATTAAAATCCATTCAGTAGTTTTTTACGTGAAAGAGTAACAAACATCCATCCATCCATCCATACTTACAAACTTTCGCGTTTATAATATTAGTTGGATTAGGGATGAAACGTGTGTCATATTTTTCAAAGTTGCGATCGTTTTTGCGAAAAATCGGAATTCAAATTCGTGAATTTACGTATTCAGTACATATTAAATGTTCAATAAGAGGCCAAAATTACTTAATTTTAACCAGTGCCAACTTCTTGTCGTATTTATAATTTGATCTCCAGAATGATTCCGGTCATGGCGACTGCTTCAACTCTGTATGGTTGATGAACACTATTAGTTTCTACTTACTATCACTTTACTACTTACTATCAATGATGAAAAGAAATAATATAAATGAAAAAATATAAAAATGAATTGATATGTTTAAAAGAATCTGTCTCTCTAATGACAAAAAGCAATTTTATTATGACGTGAAGACATGATATGCCTTTTAATGTAAATATACTGTGACTGAATCGAAATTTATTTAGATGCTACAAGATATGAAATTGGTTTTATAAAATATCGCGATTGTTATATTATATATTTATCGCCAGCCTTTTTAATGAATAACAGGCCTGATGCCATTGTAGCGATCTACGGCCACCGTGAGCCGTGGACTGCGGGCGGCGGACAAGGGTGGTTCGCCAACCGACCAGCGCCATATCCGAGATGGCCACGCGGGAGCGCCATACTGAAGTGTCTGTGCAGGCTAGCTGTGGCGAGTCTGCAAAAATCCCGGAGTGTTTGTTGACACTTCTCAACAAACCATAACTTGCCGGGGTCGCAGTGATTGCTGCAGCGGCACCGGGACCTCGATAAAAGTTAAAATGGTTATTAATCAGTAGGATTCCGGCATAGCGTCCATTATGTATTTTCCACAACAAAAAGGCCTGATGCTTTTAATGTAAGTAGGTACTTATTTTACAAATGATCAGACAAAGCGTAACAGTAAAACAAATAAACTCACAATTGAATAAAATATTTGGGGATTCTCACCGAGCAATAGGATAAAACGTGGGGTCTCCTTGTACCTAAACAACTCATGAATAAAGGTTACATTTGAGCTCGAAACTAGACAGACTTATACGGAATCAGGTTCGTTCATTCTTCTAAATGAATGAATGAATATTTCGACAGCTGTTTATTTATACAATCTTAAATAGCAGTTCCTACATTATGTGTTCCGATTTGTGTAGTAAGTTTGACTGTTAAGCCTCCCATATACATCGAAATATGTAGTTTATTATACCTGTTGTTGTATCGTTCTCGATAATGAAGAATTCTGGTATTGCAGTCCTGGCTACTGGAGGGCGTCGCATATAGTTTATTGTTCACAAAATGATATAAAATCTGATTGTTATCGAAACGCATCTCTCTTCCACTCATCGTTCTATTATCTGTGGACTTCATTTTAGTTTTAAGACAAGAATAAAAAATATCTGATGTTACAACCAATGGGGTCCCTTATGGGTGGGTGGGACTCATCATATTCTGGCGAGACAACATCAAGAATAATCTCAATCGAACGGCGCTTACCGGTAAGCTAGTTTTGTTTTTCAATTATACATAACATAGTATCACGCCTGTAATCCCCACAGGGGTAGGCAAAGGTGTACACACACACAGTTGTACACCCAAAATTCACTACGGCTGTTATTAAATCTCTTAAATTAGGTGGTGTACTATTAAGAAAGAATCCCAATAACACTATGTCTGACCCGGGAATCGAACCCAGGACCTCATACTCAGAAGTCGCGCTTAGAACCACTAGACCAACAAAGCAGTTAATAGTGATTTATAGATTTATTTTAATTCTACTGTTTTATTACAACACTTGCTTCTTTATTTTTGCTCAGTCCCGAATGTCGTAGCTTGATGCCAAATAGCCTCTATAACCTTTCTTAATAATTGGGCTAAAACATGCAAATAAAAAAAAAGAAAATAGTCTGTCACCGCCGTTAACTCTATCTTTTAATTGATAAAAAACTTTTAATTGATTTAAGATAGAGAAATATTGTACTTGGTTTTATAAAATAAAAGATTATTCTTAAATATTAAAGAATTTTTGAAATCGTCTCGGTAGTAGCATGTATAGTAGGTTCAAATTAAAAAAAAAAAGTTTTTTTATGTACTACAACGTTCCGTTTCAACTCAGTCATCAGGAGAAATGAATAGGACTTTTTAAGATTTCTAATGAGTTTACTAGTATTCAAGGGTGTATTACTGTAGGGTTTAATACCGTCACTATTAACACTATTATTCTTACCTTATTGTCATCGGAACTCGACCACCAGAAGTGGGTAAACTAGGCCTCTTAGATTTTGTTACAAACACTTACCGAACCTAATATAAAATATATGAAAAAGTTAACGTATGAATACTTTATCTACTAATATTATTTTTTGTTTTTACTCTGTTCAGAATAAAGTGTTTAATAAAAAACCGACAACTTTTTATCATTACATGAGGAAAGTTTTTTTTTGTTACGAAGTTTATTTTTAGTCGGAATAAAGTTTTTAAGACATACATTTTAATTGAACTGCACTGAAAAATATTACTTAAATCAAATCTCCTTTCTTAACTATAGGGTTTCAGTTTAAAACCTACTTAAAGGAACAGTCCTTTAACAGGACCTGTGGATTACACTTGTAAATAAATCCTCTCGACCGACTTTAGACCGACATTAGAAATAATTATGTGATATCGTACTTTTAGGTAAATATAAATAAAGATTTAAGAAATTTTTAATAAAGAATCGGGGTACTAATAAGCCAAAATTATTCAACATTGAGATAACATTAAACATTGTTTAATATAATTACTTTAGAGTTCGCTAAGCATGCGTTAATGCTTTTCAAATATTTATTTTTAACTAATTACACATTGTTTTAAATCATTTCATTGGTATTCATTTCCAGAACAACCCCACTGTTATCTACCTATAGATATTTTTTAATCGGACTACTAGTCTGGGACGTATACAACTTCGTGCAAAAAGGTTTTAGTTCAGATTCGAAAACTCGTTTCTATTCAAATTGTAATGTATATTTCACTACTGTATATTTCACACGACCGAGAGCTAGAAGTTGAAACGTGATTTTTAACCTGAATAACTTTATGTTATCTATAAATTTTCACATAAAGTATGATACGGAAATGAATTACAGATAACGTCATAGGATAAAGCTTTTCAAAAGTCTCTATTAATTAATTTTGCTCTGTATTTGGATTTCAATTCCATTTTGACAAGGGAAAAAAAATTTACTCGCGTTATCGCCGCGGGCTCAGCTCATGACTATATGAATAAGTCTCAGGAAAGTTATTATACCTACAAAAAAAAGATATTATACAAAAAAGAACTGGAAACGTTTATTTACCAAATTGAACGTTGTTTAATCGAATTAAATTTGAAATTAAACGTAGTATAATCGAATGATATTGTAATATAATATTATGACTCCAATGATCGTGCTGCCTCGTTCGTTTAGTGGTCCGTAGCGCGACTGCTGAGCAGGAGGTCTTGGGTTCGATTCCCGGGTCGGGCAAAGCGTTATTGAGTTTTTCTGTTAGGAAATTCTCAGTAGTAGCCCGGAGTTTGGAAATGTGCCCGGTTGATGGCAATAGGCTCACCACCTATTACACGGGACTTAATAACAGCATTGGTGAAATGTGGGTGTACAATTGTGTACACCTCTGCCTACCCCTTCGGGGAATACAGGCGTGATGCTATGTTATGTTATGTAATGATCGTGCTTCAGTATTGTTCATAGTAGGTATAAACTACATAAATTTAACACAATGCTTACATAATTTGTTCTACCAAGATTATGAAAATTATCTCATACATATCTTACCGAGACGTCTTCACAAATCGATTACCATCGCGCGATACAGCGAAAGACGTTTGTTTTCTGGTAAAATCACGCGAAAGTGGAACACGATTTAATAGCGCCCTACAGGTGTTGCATAAGGAAAATATTTCGGCGATGTAAGGGCTAGTTCATAATGTGGACTCTGCGGTGGGTACAATTATTATGTCATTACATTTTCAGTTAGTAATTCAAAGGTAAAACTTATACACTGTTATTTAAAGAAAATATTATTGGTTTAATAAAACCATATTGTTTAAACTAAACCAATTATAATTGCGTGTTCCTATTAATATAATTGGACCGTGCAAAATGTTATTTTGACAGTTCAATATTGTGTTCATCAATGTTAATTCCGATCCAATGTTCCCACGCATTATCTCTTGACATTATAATGAATCAGAATTGGATTGCGGCTAAAATTGAGTTCGAATTAATCCTACTGATATGTTTTGGTATAATTTCTATGAATATATAGAAACTTTTTTCACCCGCTTTATCACTAAAATTTAAGCCAATCTTTAATTATATATTATTGTGATTTAGCGTGACTTTCGTTACTTAAACATACAAAAATTTTGTTGTTTTTCGTCATAAAATTCTTAACTTTTTCCTTTAACAGTTTATAAACTAAATCACAACACATTCAAACACATTTCCATCAAAATCCAGTAAATAATCTAGATACAAATTAATTTTCTGGTTACTGTTTTAAATTGGCATTAAATTAATTTGTGCTTTAAATGGTCGGTCAAGTTGCAATAATTATACCACACATAACATCCAGATTTGACTTCGTTGTTATTAGAAAACAGGCAGAAACTGACAACAACTCCCTATAAACAATCCATAAAATTAAATGTACAAATATGTAGATTATAAATAAACTTTCAACACTATCCTAGACTTTACCTTTTAAATAAACATGTTACCCTTTATTATAAAAGGTCAGCTTATCTACCCTTTAAATTTACCTTTGAAAGTATTCACAGTTTTCAGTTAAACACCTAAATTGTGGATACTTCGACTATACAAAGTTCTGTGTGAGTGTATCTTATATGTAAACATAAATTAAAAGAACTTAGTTATTTATAATTTAGTGAAAATAGACATTAGAATTTAGAACATCTAAATGAAGTTCGTTTATTTATTTCTGTTTCTAATTCAGGACAGATACCAATTAGAGGACCAGACGGGAAATGCCTTCTGACGAAATATTGAACAAATTTGCTCGCCACTTTTGGTAGGGGGTGAGGTAACACACGCTCAAAAGAACCTATACTAAAGCTCTTGTCACTACATTAACAGTACTGAAATACATAAAAAAAAAAAACAACAAAAAATTGTGTTACACACGATTTAAATCGTGTACTTTCATTATAACCATACAGGTAAATGAGAGGGGTACGCCCGCTAAAACTACTCCAGTACTAATTCCTTCAAGTTCAGTACTGTGGACTCTACGTTACATATAAAAAAAAAGCAACATCGATATTATTATTTTTGTTTTTTTTTTATTACTATATTTCAATAATGTCACATCATTTTTATAGTTCAACAATTATTTTTATTTACTTATTATCTTATTTTTATAAACACTGTACTAGGCGCACATACCGCGGAAGAGATTTAATAGGTATAAGCAAGGTGACTGGATATGATAATAACTCTTTAGACTGCAGTGCTACGTACAGACAATACAATTGTAAAATAAGCTGTCGGTATAGGTAATCATACAATTGTGCATCTTCAAAGCTTATTAGATATTTAAAAAAATGAGTGATGAAATTTTTGTATATACTAGCTGTTCAATATTTATAGAAAAAATCAGAGATGTTACGGAGGTTCGATTCCGAAAGTTCGGAACTTCCGATTGATTTTGAACCTCCGATACCGATTTTGGTTCCATAAATTTTAATCGGAGGTCGATAATGTGAATAATTTATTTTCTTAGACTTGCCCTTAACACATTTCTCTTCTACCTCTGACTCCGATTCCGGTTCCGGTTCCAGCAATTAAAATTAAAAACTCCGCTTCCAAATTTGATTCCGATATAAACACTTCCGTAACATCCCTGGAACAAATGATAAAAAATCTTAATTATTTAAAATTATTATACAAATTCTACGCTTATTTATTAGCCAAATCACTTTGAAACATTAGCAAGTTTTTCAACCTAAACCCCGAACAGGTCTAATTTGTTCATTGTTAAAGGACAGCGAACTCCTAAGCCTATTGTTTTTTGGTCTTTTACGGATTGGTTTATGTCGCGCAAAGTATCAGCGGTAGATATAGTCACCCCCTTAAATATACTTTACTCCGTTTGTGTAGATAAGATATAAAGTTTCCGACACACGTCGTAAACTACTTATTTTTATATCTACATGTTATCTAATCCATTCATCGTATATAAGCCCTACTTAAAAGTGAAACTAAAATTTCACACCATTGCCTATAATTTATAGATTACCAAAAGCTCTCAGGTGTGAACCACACCTTATCTTCACAAACTCCACTCGAACGGTTGCTTAACGCGGAACACTTATCTACATCTCAAAACGGTACATGATTCTGTGACTGTTGCCGTTTCTCTCACTCCTTTATTATAGGTATATCTGCCGTCCCACTCTAACATTTCACTTTCTCTGCAATGACCGTCGCCATAGGAAGTAACAATGAATGACCGCCATCAGTTGCGCGTTATGTTTTTCGCTCTATTATGAAGTTATTACGAAATATAAATATATTACATAAAAAAATATCAAATAGAAATTCGGCTTAATTAAATACATTGATTGATTCAATATTGAAATTTCTCATTTGTAAAGTCGTTTACGCTTTTTGCTGAGTGCAATAACTCAATTAGATACTGGGACCAATCAATTTCGCATGTCACATTGTGTCTGTGAACTCATTTACGGTATATTTACAGGAGCATTATTGTTCAAAATCTAATATTTTTTATTTAAAATATACCATATTACAGGCATATGAAAAGTCAAAGCTAGGTCCACGGCTCCAAGACGTTGATCTTATGGAGAAGAGCCGGCAAGACACTCCATAGACACTCTTTTAAAATAAATTGGTATAACAATAAATGAGGTAATGTGAGAATAATGCAGGTTAGTGAGCAAAATAAGAAAGGAAAGCGCTTGAAACAATAACATAAATAGCCTGTTCTTCTAGCGAAGTGCTTGTTTCGTAAAACGAGCATTTATTTACAGCAATATTTAAGTATCATTTATTTATTCATTCATTATTGGAAATTAATACATACAATCAAGCATGTTTCCCATTAGGATACGCATAATGTATCAGTAAAAATGTACTATGCTTCTATTTGGTCCTATAGCAGATTTTACACATAGATACTTGATACGCACTGAACGAAGGACAAATCAAACAAACGCTTTTTCCCACTTTATATTTTAATCCACAAACAAACAAACGGAATTACACACTCTTACAATTTAAATATTTATCCGGATTTATCTCTCTGTTCAAAATTAAATAAAAATACTGCCTAACAAAATATTAAATGTACAAAGCATTCTAACCCCGCTGAAAGTTTCAGTCCTTCAGTTCAGTCAGAACACAATGTGCCGACATAAATATAATTTTGAGAAATTAATCTTTGCTTTATAAGGCTGTGGTTTGTCATACATACGTGACATACGAGCTTATATCTCTGGGAAGCGTGACAGAGGTCACGTTTGAGAGAGAATGACGTACTATCATCCTTTATGTGTTTTGTTTAACATATTGACTTTAGACTCAGTGCCAAATATGTTCCGTAAAATTGAGGAAAGTCACGAAGTGCTTCGCTGTTTTGTGATCAATTGTTTAAAGGTATTTCGTTATGTTTGCGAAATTTTGCACGCTGACAGAACAATAGAAAGTCGTAGGTAGGAGTACTTGTGGGCACATTATTTTATTTTTACCTTGCAAATTTCTACGCATTGTGTACAAGAATTTTGGCGAAATACTTGAAACTTGGGTTGATGAAAGATCATGAGAATACATTATTCTTTTTCTTATCGTGTGCTTGATGAACAACCTAGTCTCAGAGTTTAAACAACCCATTGGCCTCTGACATGGCTTTACAAACCATTAAAAATATCTACTGATAAATGTTTCTAATGCATGCGTAGCGAACGCTAAAGCAAGCTTTAGCGTTCGCGGCGATGTCGCGAGTCAAGACTCGCGACATCGCCGCGGGCTCAGCTCATGAATAAGAGCTCCGTTCGAGTTCGAAACTAGTCGGGCAATCCCGAAGTATGCGCGTGAGTAATAACCGTTAAACTATAATTAATATTAATGTGTCTCACGAAAGTTACTATACAAAAAAAAAAAAAAACGCTAAAGCTATAACATTTTTATGGAAATAAATACCCGCATAAATACTACACGAGGCGCAGGTTCGAATCCTGCTCACGATCGTAGTTTTCTTTACACAAAAATTTATAACTTTAGAGTTTGCTATGCATGCCTTTAAGCTTTTCAAAGATTTTTATACTTATGTTAGTGAAGGATTACCATTGAAATAATAAAATCAGAACTTATCGAATCAACTTTCTTGTCGTGACAATCCCCAGTACATATACGAGTTTTATAAATCAGTAACCTACAAACTAAACTTGTTTACATGATAGGTTGCATCCGAATAACGTTTGCATAATGTTATGAGTTTGTCACCGGCCTAAAATGAGGTCAAAGTTGTCCCATTTGTCACTTATATTCCCTTACTTTCTAACTTTTATTTATTGCTTTGAAGAACTTATTCTTTATTGAATTCGGAAAAAAATAACACGACTTTAATCATTTTTGAACAAAGACTGATAGAAATAATAAGTTTTTAACGCCTACATCAAGAAATCAACTTAAGCAATATATATCAACAGAAGGTTATTTAAGTTAAAGTCATTAATTATTTTAGGTACCTACTTCACACATAATTGTAAACTCAACAAAACTTTTTAATACAGTCTTGTAAGTTGGTTAAGACTTGTTCAAGTAGTTTAATAAATCAAATTAAGAATCTCATCACTCATGGAGTTATTGTGGTTTTCATTTAAAGTCAGAATATTCCGCCTATGAATTTGTAGACCATAATTAATTTCGTAATGCTCTTTTGAGAGTTTTTTTTTTTAGGTAAACCAACTAAATAAACACTTAAACAAGATACATAATTTTTCCATATTCATTATTGCATGATACATGCATAAGATAAAGGTTATCAAAAAATTTAAGGTAATCATAAACCAGGTTTCAGGCACTTTTGAAATGTCAGAAGCAAGTTGCCACGTTCCAAAGTGTTGATTCCTATGGAGAAGTACGCATTTTCTGAGAATATACCTAAGAGAGAGGGGCATTCATCCCGTACTTGGTTTTGCGACATCCAGGCGTAAAAGGCTAGATTTCAATCCTAGCAAGAGTGATGATCGACTAGATATAAATTGTTGACTAAATAAAATATCTATACCTCATATAAAATGTAAGTAAAAATTACATTAAGGAAATTATAATGTGGCAAAACTATATATTGTATTTAAAGTTGATATATGAATAAATATTATTTAACTAACTTGAATAAATTTAAATACTATTTAACTAAATAACATGTGTGAAATGTGGGTGTGCAACTGTGTACACCTCTGCCTACCCCTACGGGGAATACAAGCGTGCTGCCTTTATTTAACTGTAAATTTATAATTTTTTTTGGGAGAAAAATACGGTTGTGAGCAGGATTCGAACTTGCGCCTGGATAACTACTCCAGGTGCTTTGACCACTAAGCCATCTCGACTTTTGCTCCCCACTCCGAATTCTTCTTCCACATTTGAATACATCTTTTATAACATATCTCATAGACAAAACAAAAGTTATCTGACATCGTCACTGCCGCATTGGTCTAGTGATCGCAAGGGCGACTGCCGAGCATCATTCGATTCCCGGGTCGGGCAGTGTTATTGAGTTTATACGCAAGAAAATTCTTAGTAGCAGCCCGGAGTCAGGAACTGTGACCGGTTGATGGCAATAGGCTCACCACCTATTACATGCAACTTAATCACTGCATCGGTGTAATGTGGGTGTACATCTTTGCACACCTCTGTCTACCCCTTCGGGGAACACAGGCGTGATGATATATCATATCATTATGTTATTAAAAAATTATCTCAATTTAAATAAAATACGTTGAAGTATTTTACGCCTGTAATTACGTAAATGTGAAATAGGCGTGAACAATGTTGGAAGTACCCACGCAGCCATTTGTTTAATATAAAATGTTCAGTTGAATGTCCTTCCTCAGTAATCTTAAGGTTGTGATGTGTGGGTAAGTATTAATATTATTGATAAATTAGAATTTTCTTTCATCATTCCGTACAAAGAAATATATTATACCCACGCCTTCGCTGTAACTTCATAAATAATATAATGTATGTTTTAATTTACGAAAACGAAATGGTATTTTATTGAGCTTTACTCTTAATTATGGGATAATATCTTTTGTTTGTCGACCGTGTAGGAACTTGTCAAAGAAAAGAAAAGGAATCTTGTCGTTGTGGCCGGGGGCTTACAAGCCCACTCTTGAGAACCATCTTGTCAGTTCAAACCCAGCCAATGTGTGCCTTTGTGATCTTTTCAGCAGCATATTAATTCTACTACCTGGATGACCTTTTTTGACCTTTATGACCATATACCTTTTTTTTTGGTGAAACGACGGCTGAAAATGAAACCTAGTGTAAGGCGGAAAATGGTCCTCCATGGCGTCGTTAATCCCCACACTACTTGTTTTCATTCTGACAATAGCGTTTCGCGCGTAAACGTTGTGAAGTGATTGAATTGTTTTATTATAATATAATCAATGTAATTAGAACATAAACCTGTTTACATTTCACCATCTAACACTAGCTAGATCAATTTATCACACCCGAAACCCCCTGCATGCAAAATTTCATGAATATCGTTGCAGCCGTTTCCGAGATTCAGATTACATAAATATACAAGAATTGCTCGTTTAAAGATATTTGATAAGTTAATCTCTGAGCAACGGATCTCAAAAAAAGAGAAATATTGTCCCAAGCATGACTGCTGAGTATGAGGTCTCGGATTTGATTTCCGGGTCGGGCAAAGTGTTATTGAGTTTTTCGGTTAGTTTTTTTTTTGTAGCAGCCCGGAGTTTGTTATTATGCCCGGTAGATAACATCCTCACCAGCTATTACATGGGACTTAATAACAACATTGGTGAAATGTGAGTGTACAACTGTGTACATCTCTGCCTACCCCTTCGAGGAATACAAGCGTGATCCTACGTTATGATATGTATAAAAAATATAATACGAATATTAACAAAAATGCGTTTAATAATTTCTACCCTGAAATAGTTTTAACAGGAAAGTTAAGGATAAGAAACGATCCCTTGATGGCAGTAATAACAATTTGGTACACAAGCCACGTAGGTGAAACCAGGGGTTCAAACAAGTAATAGCATAAATATTGTGTATAATATCCCAATAGGATACAAGCAAGTATGTAAGAAACGCCGAAAATATTGACACAAATCACAAGAATATGCAAGATATGTCTTTGAAAAAGCATTAACGCATGCTTAGCGAACTCTAAAGTTACAATATTAAATGGAAAAAGAATACGGTCGCGAACAGGATTCGAACCTGCGCCTCCCGGATAGATACTCCAGGCGCTCTGACCTTAGTGGTCAGAGTAGAGTCAGAGTAGCTTTCGAATCCTGTTCGCGACTGTATTCTTTTTCCATTTAATATTGTAACTTCACAAGAATATGCCAAGAATAGCAATCATACTTCAATAAGGATGATAATTTTTCGTGGAAATAAGGCACCCGTATGTGTTTGTATACATATTTCCTTGTACTATAATGCTACCGAATTTTCGTGATATTTTTTTGACATCAGGAAGTGGCAATGTTCTTATATATTATCTATACGAGTACTAACAACAATATTGGCAATATGATATAATTATAATATACTATTATGAAATACTATGCCCGCAATTAATTCACCCATTACTTGCACAAAAGGTACTTTAATTTTATATTCATATCTTGTCAAACCTGCAAGAAATGGATTTGAAATCATAGATTCTAAAATCTTAGAAATATACACTTAAATTTTATTTACCAGTATAGATAAAGAAACCCGTAATTTTATTACTGGTTAATACTCTCCATAAGATTACTTTTTTAAGCCATTAAGGTGACAAACTTTAAGAATATGAACGTAATATTATGGCTATCACTTCCATGTTACTAACCCTGAAAAGTGAATCGCTGTTCCGGCAATATAGGAGATAAAAACTGTCCCTTCCCCACTACTGCTAACACAACGCTTCCTCAAGGAGCACTGGTGACTAACACATGGCTGGCACTCGCTCACTCTCACTCACCTCACTTCTTCTTCTTATCAAGTGGTTGATGAACAACCTAGTTTCGGACTTTAAACCACCCGTAGGTCTCTGACATAGCTTTACACACCATCGAGAAAATTTCTCGGGTGTGCTGGTTTCCTCACGATATTTTCCTTCACCGTTTTAAGCAAGTGATAATTCGTTTTTAATACGCACATGACTTCGAAAATACAGTGGTGCGTGCCTTGGATTCGAACTTGCGACCTTTGACTTCTTGTTTATAACTGCTCATCTCGCTGAAATATAATAGACGCCGAGATTTATTTTTAGTTCTTGTCTTCAATTTAAGAGCGTAGCTCCTATTATTGATGGAGCGGCCGCCCATTGTTCTCTATCCTCTGCTTTAATTTTGATCTTTTGATACGACTCAACTCTCACTGTTCTCTATCCTCTGCTTTAATTTTGACCTTTTGATACGACTGAACTCTTACTTTCTCCTTCACTTGTTGTATAAAGCTTCGTGTAGGTCTTCCTCCTCTTCTCTTTCTTTCTATTTTCCTTTCCAAAATGGTAACTTTTAATTTTAAGGCGTTACAGTATCCCTTTACCTTGTATAATAATTAATGCAATTTCTGAATCAACAACATCAATCAACAGGGTTGAGTAATATGATAATAAAAGTATTTACCATCTTTTAAGAAGTCGTCTCGTATCAAGTGGCCAATCAGCTTCCCTCTCCTGTTATCTACAGTTCTTATTAACTGTCTATTCTCGTTAACCAAAAGTAACACTTCCTAATTAGTTTTACTTTCCGTCCAACGAATCCTCTCCATCCTCCTCCAACACCATATTTGAATAGCCGCCAACCGTTATGTCTGTCGTTTTCTTTTGTTATAGTCGTATAATTTAAAATATCTCAGTATGTTTCGGTCAAACATGTTAGGGGTTAACTCTTCGATTGGGAGAAGTTATAGTATATATTAAGTTATAATCTATTGTGTCTGGTAATTAGCGAGCCAATAAATGTTATCGGTAAATAACTTCATGCTTCTCTAAATGAGCTTTAAATGTCGATAGTGAATTAAACAAACGGTATATTAGGATATTTAACAATTGTAATAAAATTAATAGCTTCGTCACTATGTATTGTCATGCTCAGTTTTCTAAGAAACGTTTGCAAGGGCTCTCCATGGGTACACCATAATATTTAACGGTGTTTTTACAGCTAAGAAACTGCTTTACTTGTATAGTATTTGCATACGAGGCTTTTCAGTGTGAGATCCTGGTTTTGGTTTCTAAGTCTGACGAAATATTATCCGGTTTTTCTGTTGAGAAACTGTCTGTTTGTTTAAGTCGTCATAAGCTAATTTTGACCACCGGATCGTCAGTTTATACTCCATTCGTTGAACAACTGAAATGAACCTATTTCTATAACTGCTACAACCCGGGAATAGAACCCGAGACCTCATGCTCAGCAGTCGGGCTTCGGACCACTAGACTAGCGAGGCAGTTACATTGTTTTATGCCTATTATTGGTCTAGTGGTCCCAAGCGCGACTGCTGAGCATGAGGTCCTGTGTTATATTCCCGGTCGGGCAAAGTGTTATTAAGTTTTTCTGTTAGGAATATTTTAGTAGCAGCCCGGAGTTTGAAATTGTGCCCTAGTGTGTTGTTTTGATTGTGCCAATTGGTAGATTGCAATAAGCTCACATAGAACTTAAAAACAGCATTGGTCAAATGTGGGTTTACAACTGTACACCTTTGTCTACCCTTTTGGGGAATACAGGCGGGATGCTGTTTTATTAAAATAATATAAGAAATACCTGGTTATATAGAAACGAGTTATTCCTTTGTAGGTTTTTGGTATTCGCAATTTTCCTTCCGTAAATTACTTCAAAAGCTGAGAAAATATATTCCGTAACAATAATGTTACAATAGATACCGTAGACAAAGAAGCATTTTTTTGTTGCTTGATTCGACAAAATTAAACTTAAGTCTGTTTCGAATAAAAGGAATTTGAAGTCTGTGAGGGATTAAAATCACACTATAAACAGACTCCCATATTTTTCTAGAAAATTAGGTATCGTTTTCATTGTTTATATGTTTAAACCTTTAAATAAATGGATAGAGGGTCCCGGATGACTGAATAATGCGCCGAGTCTTGTCTGTCCGGACTTATGCAGTGGTTTCGTAAGTTCAGAAAGTCATTTGGGAGATACTGTGGTGAATTCAAAATCTTTCAAGACGATGGATTCCTTGCTACAAGTTCTGATTGCATACTAACCTAACCTAAACCCTGTGAGAGTCAAAGTCAAAGTCAAAAGATTTTTATTTCAAATAGGCCACATTACAAGCACTTATGAAAAGTCAAAGCTAGGTGCACGGTTCCAAGGCGTTGATCTTATGGAGAAGAGCCGGCAAGAAACTTCATAGACACTCCTTTAAAATAAATTGGTATAACAATAAATAAGGTAATGTGAGAATAATGCAGGTTAATGAGCAAAATAATAAAGGAAAGCGCTAGAAGCAATAACTTATATAGCCTTTTAAAATGATTGCCAAAGCAGTTAGGAGCTGACCAGTCCCGACAGACAGCACCCGTTCACGAGCATGACGCGCACATCAGCCTCGCTTAGCTCAACCATTTTGTAGGGAACTCGACGACCCGATGTACAACGCCACCATCAGCAGGACATTTTAGCGAGCATGACAACAAGTCAAGATTTATCGTGTGTGTTGTCAGAAAAGAGACCGAACTTGGTTGGTTTGTGAATAATTTTGCTGTTTAGGTATTTGTACATATTATTATAGCCCGGTTAGTGGAGTGTGATAGTAGATAGCATCAAAACCTGGTGCATGGATAATATTTGGTGTGACATAGCTAGATAGACGGAGACAGTATCGGTGGTGGTTACCACCAACAACAGCATTCCCAATGAGGGTTGACGTCAGGCAGGCGGCCGGTCATAAAACATAGCCAAAACTTTAGCAGCATGCCAGATATTAGGAAATTGCAGTGCGCAAGGAAGCGCAATGCTGGGCAGTGAAAATGAGTTTTCCTGCAAGGAAATCCTCAGTACAAGTCCCGAGGTAAAAATTTGGCCCGGTAAATAGCAATAGGTACATGGGACTTATAGTATTGATGAAATGTGGGCTACAATCTACCTACCTATCCCATATTATGATACACTGCTTATCCTTTTGGGGAATGATGATGCTATATATACATTTATCATGTGGGAATTCTTCATGATCTATCAAGCGGCGAAAAAAAGAGGTTCGCAAGTCGAAGCGTATATTTGTCAGCGCCAAACAAAAAATCTAAGAAATAATCAGAACTAAATAACATACGAATGCAACATTGCATTTGCGTTGACTCAAAATTAATTATATTAAAAGCATTAACGCAGGCTTAGTGAACTCTAAAGTTATTATATTAGATGGAAAAATAATACGGTCGCGAACAGAATTCGAACCTGCGCCTCCCGGATAAATACTCCAGGCGCTCTGACAACTAAGCCATATCGACCTCTCATCCTGTTCGCGACCGTATTCTTTAGAGATGGAGATGGCTTAGTGGTCAGAATGCCTGGAGTATTTATCCGAGAGGCGCAGGTTTAAATCCTGTTCGCGACCGAATTCTTTTTCCATTTAATATAATAATTATACTTAGTTATTAAGACTAGGTGTCGTGGTGGCCAAGTGGTTACGGGCCCGCCTCCTGAGCCACAGGTTGTGGGTTCAAACGTGGCATGTACAGTCGACTTTAATTTTAAAAGTAGATAATAAACCGTTAATTAATTGAATTAAGTTTCAATCCATGACATCCACCGGTTTCTAAGAAAAATTCAACTATATCTGCCGACCCTGGATACCTATCTCTTTTGTCGACTGTACCAATGTGGCTTTTTCAATGTTATATGTACTTTCTTAGATAATCTAAGACATGACTGAAATACTGTAAAGGAAAACATCGTGAGGAAACCTGGACTTGGTAGTCTGAAATCTACAACCCTCAGTGAGCTAGCGTGCTCATTAAGGTCGTGTCTTCTCTGTATAAGAAGAGGCCCTTGCCCTGCAGTGGGACCGTTATGGGTTGTTTTTTTTTTTGAGCCTTCGATAAAAAAAATCTTTTCAGATTCCTTTTTCGTAAGTTCCTTTGTAGTTAAGTTTTTATCACAAATATCATCAGCAGTGATAGCCTAGTAGTATGACCGTTGGACTGGACTGATAAGTCAAAGGTCACAAGTTCGAATCCGAAGCACGCACCACTAACTTTTCGAGTCATGTTATGTCGATTAGAAATTAATAATCACTTGCTTAAAATGGTGAAGGAAAACATCGTGAGGAAACGAACACACTTGAGAGATGTTCTCGATGGTGTGCAAAGCCATGTCAGAGAGCTACGTGTGGTTTAAACTCTAACACTAGGTTGTTCATAAACCACACGATGACAGACACAGAGACAGACCACTATAATGAAAATCCGACGCTATTTAACAATGAACAAGCAATTATATTCCAAAATACAAAACGTCGTAATTAAAATAATTAATTACTAATGTAGACTTTATGAATGCTAGAACACGGTGGAGCATTAATTTGAAGCGAGAATATTTGAAAGTCATCATTATTCATAGTCATGCTTGCTTCGACATACTGGTTTGGATGGTGGAGACGTCTATTCATATGTGTTCCATACATGGAACATGGACAACTTAACTAAAATGAATAGTGTAGAAAATTGTCCATGTACACTGTATTAGCGTCAGTAATAATATGTCGTAGGTAGAATTACAACATACTTAATGTAACGAGCGGTTTGAATAATATTTTTTATTAATTTAATCCTATATACAAAGGCGCCTATATGCGGAAAAATGTACAAAGGTCTTCTGAATGCCATAGGCATTTTATCTTTTTTATATATTGGGGCTTCAGTGATAAAAATTTCAAGTTTTATTGTACACCTTTCATCCTTCGGGAATATAAGCGTGATGGTGTATATTATTTTTTTTTCATTAAATTTGTTTTAAGCCCACGCTTACTAGAATATACCCCTAACCACCCCTCCGGAGAGTACAGGGATGATGCTATGTATAAATATATTTTAAGTTCCAGGGTGATTATCAAAGCTTTAGTCATGAGATTTCCAAGACTTAAATCACTTTGTTTTATGTTATCTACACTTAACATTAAGTGAATGAAGTTTTCTTAATATTCTACAAGCTCGATTTTCTGTACAATAAGTAATTTTTTTCTCATAGAAAATAAAGTATTATTCTCTTACTTTGTAAGTGTTTTTGTGCTCATATATGTGCGTAAGCATAAACCACATAGGACTTATTGTAATTTGGCTTAACATAAAAATAACTAAATAGTATTTTGTGCTTAACAAAACCTGTTTATTAAATAAGATAACTACTATCTTAACTAGGCCCACCACCTATCACATGGGACTTAATAACAACATTTGTGTACAAACGTGTACACCTCTGCCCAACCCTTTTTTACTTAAATACTTGTGTGATGCTATGTTAACCATACCTAATAATAATTTTATTTCTTTCTTTATTTTAATTTTATTATCTTACATGACTTCTTCTGTGATATAGCCAACTTGCTCTAGTCGGCCCACGCTGAGCCAGTAGCTTTAAATGCGACCCTTAATAATAAGGACACTGATCTTATCCAGCGAGTCCCTAGATGACACCAGCGTCGCCCTAAGCCGAGGCTCGTGCCCCGCAGGGGACGCCCTTAGTGCTGTGTTACTTAGTTTGTAGTATTATAAAATATGCTCTGGCGGGATTCATCAAATTGTCTCGCCATAGCTATTGTTCAGTTACGCAGATAAAACCCCTATCACGTCACGTCACGACAAAAAAAAACTTCTGGGACATAAGTTTAGGGCCCTGGTCTTGGGTTCTAATGGGACAGTGTCCTATTTTGGCACAAAATATACCACCTACTGAAATCAACAAAAAAAAAAGAACGACTTGACCGATTAATAATTATTGTGACAGACTTATAAGTAGGAAATATTGGAAAAGATGCCCGTAAAATGAGAAATTTCGGAAAAACTGAAAATGGTTTTTCCTTTTGGTTTTGGACAGCACAACCTCTGTCAGGTCAGCTAGTATTATATAAATCTAGATTTTATCGTACTATTGTAAAACGGTATCGTCGAGGAATAGCGCCTTCTGTATCGAGCCCCACCTAGTAAAATCTGAAATAATGTCCACGACAACATTTTCGTACGACTTATCATCAACTTGGCTTTCATCCAACTGTGTTGGTTCGACTTCCAGTCTTACCAATGACTGTACAGTATCAGTAGTTTATACGGAGTTGGTGCCAACTGACCTCTGTGACCCAAAAAGATTCTATAACTAAAAGTTAGTCTTACAACATTTTCGTAACAGTTTTTATAAAACCGATTCTTCTCATTGACATGTTAGATAATAAATTATTTGAATATTCATTGTAAATGACCTGTATTTTCTTTTTGTTTCAGATACAATTAAGTAGAACAAAATGGCGGATATATTAATGAATTCCACACAAATCGTGCTGAAAGAAACATACGACTATTATCTATGGACGCTGTCGTTGTCAGGTGAGATATCTTTTTTTATTTTATCCTTCAATTTTTCCTTGTCTATTGGGGTCGGCGTTGAGCCTTACCAGATGTAAATTCACAGAGTTTCATTTGTTTACATTGAAAGGTAGAAATTATCACAGATGTAAGGCACAATTGGATAGTGCATAACAACCTTAAACTATTGTAATTTTATTTGTATACCTTTTTAAATAATGGTTTATATGTTTGGTAGAGCCTTTATGTTATAGGCATCTTTGGCCAGATAAAATTAGGGACAAAAATATGTTATAACTAATTAACATAATAGGTATGAAAATAGAATTTTAGTCCTAAAAACAATATTAGATATACATAGCATTATCACATAACACATAGATAGCATCACGCCTTTAATCCCCAAAGGGGTAGGCAGAGGTGTACACAGTTGTACACTCACAGTTGACCGTTGCTTTTTTTTTTTTTTTTTGGCGTGGCCTCTTGCAGTTAACCCATAGGGGTTTGATCTGCTTAACCGGACAATAGCTAAGGCGAGGCATTTTGATGCCTCCAGCCAGAGCATATTTTTATTTACTACAAACTAAGCAACACAGCACTAAGGGCGTCCCCTGCGGGACACGAACCTCGGCTTAGGGCGTTGCTGGGGGGACAACTAGGGACTAGCTGGATCATATCGGTTACCTTATTATTAAAGGACGAGTTTAAAGCTACTGGCTCAGCGCGGGCCGGCTCGAGCAAGGGTCGGGGCGGACATGATGAGACATTTCGCGACGGACGCGGACCTCGCCGGCGAGGTCTATAGCGAGGCGGTCGAGCGCGTCGGAGTGTGCTTGTATGTCTGTTAGACTCTTGAGCTACAGTGATCCTATCATCGGGACGGAGGAGAGCGTGACGTGGTCGGCGGATTTTGTTGATCTGGGACGGCCTGTAGTCGGCGGAAGAGACAACTAAGGGATTCGGATGGTTAGGGGTGGACTCGAAGTATCTCTTCGATGCCCTTTTCATGAATTGCCTAATAGTGGGCACTCTGAGGTCGATGTGGAGTTGAAGATTCCTAACGAACCAAGGGGCACCTGTCGCTTTGCGAAGGAATCGGTTTTGTAAAGTTTGCATCCTACGGATTTTGTAATACTTAACGTGTGCGAACACGACGCTAGCATAAGTCATGATAGGTCGAATGCAGGTAGTGTATAGCCTGATCTTAAGATTAAGAGACAGTTTACTGCGCGCGTTTGTAATGGGAAATAGACGGCCCACCGCGAAGGCCGCGCGGTCGCGGACTATCTTAATGTGCGGTCGGAAGTACAGTTTGTGATCCAAGGTCACACCCAGGTATTTGGCCTGCAGTTCCCAAGGGATTCGCTTGCCGAACATGGTAATTGCTCGAAGCTGGGGAAGAAATTCCTCGGCGCCCGTTCTCGAAAAGAGTACGGCGGCGCTCTTGTCTGGATTGACCTCGATCCTCCATTTCCTGAACCAAGCGCCTAAGGCGTTGGCCGAGGTCTGGAGAGATCGGGTAATACAGTCGAGACTTCTACCGGTGTAATAAATGGCCGTATCGTCGGCGAAAAGCGCCAACTTGGATTTGCCGCTTTTAGGTATATCGCTGGTGTAAAGCGCGAAAAGGAGTGGTGAAAGCACAGAGCCTTGCGGGACTCCGGCTAGGATTTGATGAGGGGAGGATAGAACGCCCTCTCCGCGATACCGGAAGCTACGGTTTGACAAAAAGTCTCGAATGATGAGCACGAGACGGTCAGGCACTTGAAATTGATACAGCTTATAGATTAAGCCGTCGTGCCAGACCTTGTCGAAGGCCTTCGCTACGTCGAAGAACAATATGCCCGTTTTCATTTTGCTCATGAAGCCTATGCTTATGTGCTCTACGATACGGTGCAACTGATGGATGCACGAGTGTTTAGCTCGGAAGCCAAACTGCTCGTCAGGAAGAAGCTCATGGGATTCGGCATAATCCTTTAATCTAATATAAATGAGCCTTTCATAGATCTTTCCGAAGACATTGAGAAGACTGATGGGGCGATAACTGGTCGGCTCGCACTTGGGCTTACCGGGCTTAGGAAAACCTATAACAGTTGCCTGTTTCCATGACTGTGGGAAGAGGTTGTTGCTCAGTGCCGCATTGAAGATGGCGGTCATGAGTACTATCAGAGGTGCGGGGAAGTATTTAACCACTTTGTTGGTGATCCCGTCTGAGCCTGGCGCTTTCCTGGGTTTGAGGTCTTTTACGATCATTCTGACTTCTTCTACGGTGACGAGGGGCAAGGTATCGTCGGATTCATCTGAGGGTGGGAGTGCAGTTCTACGTTTGACTTCGGCGTCGACCTTGGACAGGTGAGCTTGGTCTACTGGTAGAGTGCTTGGCGTACATTGGGCTTCTACACTGTCAGCTAGGATTTCAGACTTATCGTCGTCATCAAAAGCAGGTTGTTGATTAGGTCTATTGAGCGGCGCATTGGTCGGATTTTAATTTCCGCTGCAATTGCCAGAAAGCTTGATGAGTGGGTTCTATTTTATCAAGCAATTTGTCCCATCTAGCTTCCCGCATTTCCGATATCCGATTCCTCACAGTACGCTGCAAGGTACGCATATGGATACGGTTAGCTTCGTTAGGGAAACTATCATAGGCACGGATAGCTGCGTTTTTGTCCGTCAACAGCTCACGCACATCATCCGGCAATTTCCAGCGGTGTTCATCCACCTCCGGGACTTGCCGTGAACATTCGTTCACTACGGATTGCACGTGACTGGTTAGGGAGTCGATCGCAGTTACCGTGTCAGCGACAGAAACTATAGTGTCAGGAATTGAATCTAAATGTACAGAGGAGGTCGACTTG
Organism: Xylocampa areola; assembly: GCA_935421205.1. NCBI lineage: Eukaryota > Metazoa > Arthropoda > Insecta > Lepidoptera > Noctuidae > Xylocampa > Xylocampa areola. The sequence goes on from OW285204.1 coordinate 19,072,855, forward strand.
AGGCGTTTCTCTAGTCTACCCCAATCTGTGATAGTTTTAGTGGGAACAGGTTGATCTGGGTCTGAGGGACCTGAGCGGGGGCCTAGTGCTAAAATTACCGGTCTATGGTCAGAGTCGAGCTCTTGTAGCGTCTCTATAGAGCGTAAACCGAGGTTTACGTTCTTTAGAATCGCTATGTCGAGTATGTCAGGTCGGTGATTTACGTTGTCAGGGAAGTGGGTGGGGCTCATCGGAGCGATGATATCGAAGTTAAGTTCGATACCTAATCGTTCGAGGTATCTACCTCGTGTGGTCGTCGTATTGCAACACCAGGATTTATTTTTGGCGTTAAGGTCGCCAGCAATGATAACTGAGTTGCTCAGAGCAAATAAGGCTTTAAAGTCGGGAGCTAAGTTAACTTTCGATGAGACTTTAGGTGGAAGGTATGCCGAGACGATGGTGATCGGCTGGTGTCCTGTCATGCCTAACCGGCATATAGAGGCCTCTATGTGAGAAAGAGGTGGGGGGTCCATAGGGATGCAGTATAATGATTTTTTATAATAAATGAGTGTACCGCCCGCCTGGCAGTGGGTCCTGTCATTTCGCACTATTCTATAGTTTGCAACTCCAGGGTTCCTCTGGGCGGGTTTCAGAAAAGTCTCCTGTATGAGGAAGATGTCGATTTGGTGGTCGCGTAAAAAGGTTGCGATCTCATCACGTTGACCATTGATGCTATTTGCATTGAAGAAGCCTAACTTAAGGCATCGGGGCTTGAATTTACAATTTTCGGTAGCCATCAGTTACCGTTAAATTTAATGTTGGCTAGGGCGTCAGTGATGTCTTTGTATTCAAGCATCACTTGGAGGATGGCAAAGCCGTTGCCTTCCTGGGTGCGCAGTGTTTGCGCCAGTGCGCTAAACCTATCAGAACTAATTAACGAGAACACGCTCTGTACCACTTCCGGGTCCGATCCGGTGGTTGGCTGACCACCGGAGCAAACCGGAGATAGCCTAGAAGCGGGAATCTGTTTAAGGGCGGGTGCAAGCACGACCCGAGGGGGTTGTACCGGCACAGATGATGGGGCGGAGATAGGAGACGCCATCAGTGCTGGAATGGCTGAAGGCAAAGTGGCTTGAGAGTTCCTTAAGGCCGGGAACGCTTGCTGATGATTCAGCGCGCTCCAGGGTGAAGGCCGTTGAGGGCTAAGTCGCTCAGGCAACTTTGTAAGGGGCTGTTCCCTAATCGCCCGCTCTGCATACCGCTTCGCAAGCTTAGAGTTTTTAGGTTTTTTGGGTGCCTTAGGGCAACCGCGATAGTTGGCCGGGTGGCCAGACTCACCGCATAAAACGCAGCTGGGAGGTTCGGTACAAAGGGTCCTATCCTTTGACCTTTCACAGTCAATTGTGCCGTGATCACCAAGGCACTTGACGCACCTTGGCTTCGCGTAACAATGACGCTGTGCGTGACCGTATAGTTGACAGTTGTGACACTGACCAATAACGCCTGACTTATGTGGGTTTTCTACCGTGAGTCCAGAAAGGTAGCACAGGGTCTTTATATTATAAATTGCTTTAGTGGCTGCGCCTTGCTCGCAGACAACTAACACCATTTCGTATGGAGCGCCGCCGCGACCGCGATGCATACGGTGCACCTCGAGAGCCGGAATTTGTTGTAACTTAAGGTCGCTTAAGATCGACTCAGTGTCAATCTCAACAGGTATTTCGCGAATGACTACGCGGATGAGACGGTCTTCCTGCAGTGCGTATGTGTGGAACGACACTGACTTATCCTGGAGAAGGCTGGTTAGGGAACGGTAGTCGCTTGGGGCAGGTACTTGGACCTTAATGCCCTGCTGCGTATTTTTGGCCAATGTGTAGTTGATTTTTTTATCAACACACCACTTTGACACGTCTGTCCATTTTGCCTTATCTTGAATGTAGATAGGCGGGGGGGTAGGTACCTTCTTGGGTGCCTGAATATTGGCGGGGCGAGGACTAGCAGGCCGAGAAATTGGCGCTGTGTCCATAGGACATTGAGGCTGGGAGGTAATGGACGGGGTTGCCTCAACTGTTTTGAGGGCTTTGGCGGGAGCTTGACCGGCGGCGGCTTTTTTGGCCTTACGGGCCCTCTTTTTCCCCTTGCCGACTACAGTGATGTAGCCGTCCGAGGATGTGGTCGAACTAGTATCAGAGTTTTCGGACTCAGAAGAGGATGATTGCATAGCAACATCCATGAGGTCCGGCTGTGATACTGTTTCCTTTGTTAACGGTAACAAAGGGTCTACAGAATTAGCGATTTCATTGTTCTCTTCGAACAATGGATTAGCGTCGCACAAAGGCGACACAGGAGACAAAGGCGGGTTCGGGTCGGCCGATTCCGGGGAATCACGAATAATGGGCCGCGGCGTAGGTGTGACCGCTTTGGTTATGCCGCCGTGACTACCTGAGGAGGGCTTGGAGTACGCAGTAGAATTGTTATCGAGACTATGAGCGTGAACTTGCTGTAATAATACAGCGAAATCTTTTCCGTATTTTTTTTCAAAATCCTGGTCCTTTAAGAGGATGTTTTTTAGGAACGCTACAATAAGTGTAGCGTCCATTTTAAGGGACTTAAAACGAGGGAATTATCATTAAGAATTTCCTAATAAATAACAAACTAACTCCCCGGGTGGTTGGGCCCGAGGATGTGTAACCCTCCCTGCCGGGTGTAGACAGGGAGGTGTGTACCTATTGGTGAGCCCTAAGCTTGTAACCCGTTGCCAGTCTTATTGTGCGAACGGGGCCCTGACCAGTCCAGTGCGAAGGGTGTAGACACACCCGACCGACACTAGGTGAGTTGCTGAAAGGGAAGCCAGAGACTAGAGCCGACTAGGAGATCCCCCAAGGCCGGTTATCTAGCTCCCGTCCAATTGACTGCCTCACCCTGAAGGGGTTTCGGCTGGGTGTATCGGGTCAACACCCTCTCGGCTTCGTTGACACCGTAAGGTTTCAACCGAGAACCACGAAACTGTGGCTTTACCCTGAACGCACGTTTTTGACACTTTCTTTATAGAAAGATAGATGATCAGCCACCGCCTCGAAAAAGGCAGCTTTTGATTGAAATTGGTTTCAGCTAAGACAGCTACGAAAATTGCTACGGCGGGGCGTAGCAAACAACGATCGGCGAAACACAACGGGCGAAATCACAGAGAGTGACACGTCCGTGCGCGGCGAGCGTCAGAGCGAGAGTGATCTTGACCGTTGCTGTTATTAAGTTCTATAATATAGGTGGTGAGCCTATTGCCATCTACCGGGCACAATTCCAAACTCCGGGCTACTACTGGGAATTTTCGAACAGAAAAACTCAATAACAGTTTCTCCGAACCGGGAATGGAACCCCAGACCGTCAGCTCAGCCGTCGCTCTTGGGACCACTAGCTCATCGAGGCAGTTATTACAGAGTACTATATACATAATAATAATATTTTTTTCGGTAATAATCTTCGTGTCGTTGATGAACAACCTAGTGTCAGAGTCTAAGCCACCCGTAGGTCTCTGATATGGCTTTACACACCATCGAGAACATCTCTCAGGTGTGCTGGTTTCCACACGATATTTTCCTTCACCGTTATAAGCAAGTGATAATTCATGTTTAAAATTATTCGTGCATCCGGGGGTGATACGAACCTGAGTACAGACGTTCCAATACGCACATGACTTCTACAAGTCAGTGGTGCGTGCCTTAAATTTGAACTTGCGACCTTTGACTTGTCAGTCCAACGGCTATCACTGCTGATAGTTATAATTAGATATGCATACATATCATTATACAAAATCACTATATAAGGTCCTAATTTCCTTTAAAAGAGGTAATATATAAGTCAAATAAAATCAGTTAAACTAAGAATTAAATGGATGTAACAAATTATTTAGAATTAATATAGTACTAGCGAGACGAATACTGCTCCTTGAACGGCGAACATTAAGAAAAATATAAAATGGTTGTTAAAATTTGAATTATAGCTTAAATGAATCCTCATCACTTACACAATAACCCCTTAAAAGAAAATTACCTAATAAATTAGGACCTTATATACCTACGTACCTATAATGCAAGCTAGCTACCATATTACAAAATAATATAATATTACAATTTTATTGTTTTGTGCGAATTCTTGCTTTTTCCACTCAATTTGAAAAACATATTTCAATAACTTTCTACAAGCTATATTGTTCAATTATGATTCTAATCAATTATATTAAAATGTATTGTATAACTCCGGCAACAAATTGCTTTTTATATATTCATAAAGATCTGTTCAGTCGTGAACAACATTGTTATTGTAGTTAAGAATTGGGCATGCATGAAAAAAATAAGGATTCTTTTTTTATATATATGTTTTCGAATGTTTATCAAATTTTTTTTTTTTTTAAATATAACCCTAATGACGTATAATGTGTTCACAATTTTTTAACATACCTACTTTCTAAACGAATTAAAATAAACAGCTGTCAGTTTCATGTCAGTTGGTAATGTCAAATGAAGGTCACAAACGTCAAACCGACAAGTGTTGCCAGCTCTAGTATTAAAATTTTGATGTATATTAATATAAAACGCATGTTTTAAACGTTTTTGGGCATATATCTATTTTGGTAAGCTTGTAGAAATATACATAGGAATCTTAGTTCAAAAAATAAAACACATTCGTATCATGAAATGCGATTTTAGTTAAAATATCTTCACTATAAAAATGTCAGAAAACATTTCCTTTTACGTAGTCTGGCATCACTTAAAATGACAACATACCTTCAGTCCACAGATTATTTATAATATGAACATGTGACGTCACTGCAAGTGGCTTCATGTTAAACGAAGGTTATTCGTTATTTTTTTACTTTTATGTTGTAATCTCTTACTTTTATGAGTGGAAATTAATAAAATATAGCACATAACCAAAAAATCTCCAAATGGTTTTTCCGTTAGCACTTCTTACGAAAAATGAAGCATGCCCATTGTGTAGAGGCGCCCTACGTAGAATCAAGCATGCCCAATTGTGTAGAAGCGCCCTACGTAAAATTGTCCGTGAATAATTAAATAGTTTTTGAAGATTCCTGAAGATTATTTTTTTGTTTTTAGTACTAACTACCATTTTAAATTAGATTAATACTTTTGTCATTTTCCTTATGCAGTAATCGAATATTTTTCAGGAATTAATTTGATTACGTATTTCCTCCACCATCATTAAGGTCAGCAACAGCACATTGTGATTTAGTCTAGTTAGGAATACTGTAAATTTTTACACGACTGCCCAAAAAAGGTGTGTTATGTTTTTAGGATTCATGTATGTATATTAGTGAGTTTCTTTATTTCACCATAACCTCTAAAAGCCTGAACTGATTTAAGTGTATGGGGTATCTTTAGAACCCTTACACTTTCCCGGGTAACATAAACTAGAAAGATAAAAAAAAAAACTAAAATAGTGGCTATGGTACACGAAAAGGTGTGAAATAGAAAATAGATTCAAACATGGTAGGCGTGTTTTTTTTTATAGATTTAATGTTGTGGCTTGTTGGTCTAGTAGTCCCAAGCGCGACTGCTGAGCAGGAGGTCTCGGTTTCAATTCCCGGGACGGGCAAAGTGTTATTGAAAGAAATTCTCAGTAGCAGCTCGGAGTTTGGAATTGTGCCCGGATGATGACAATAGGCTCCCCACCTATTACATGTGACTTAATAGCGGAACTATTAGTAGTTTCCGGACGGTGCCAATATATATTGTGTGCGATATTGCATCCCTGGCTAATTAACACGGAGAATCATAACATAGTATACCCGTACCTACCTCCTTGTTTTCTCTTGTGTACTTAAAATAATGTTTTAAATGTAGAACACTACCTTACTAAACTTACTATATACCTTAGTGACCTACTTATTAATAATTATTATTTTTTACTTCGGAAATGTTTTATTATAGCAAACTATCTGTTTATGTTCTCGCAGCAACATTGCGCTTCATTTATAAGTAGGCTAAAAATCTGTGATGTCGACGTGATTTCTAAAAATATTATTATTCAATCAAAATATTATTTATATAAAATTCAATTTTAAAGGATAAAATTTATTATTTCATAAGATTTACATTATATGTTTTAAAACTAACTTCTTATTTATTATAGTTAACCACTCTGCTTGTAATTATTTTTGGAACCAGGAGAGAATATTCTTATATTTTCAGTATTACCATTCGATTTAATTAATTAATTAATTGTTATAAGTGTGTAGTTGAATCGAACCCGAGACCTCCTGCTCAGCAGTCGCGCTTGAGACCACTAGACCAACGAGACAGTTTGTTAGAAATAGTTTAACTATTTCTAACAAACCTTCATGTAACTAAAATCATTATATCTGTGGGGTTCGGCGCAGCTCGCTAAGATAAAGGTATTTCGCCTAGTTCGACGGCAGAGGCACCCAATTTTTTTACTAGTTAGAAGAATGATGTATTGGTTTTATAAATTGTGATATTGAAACAATAAACAAATTAAATTAAATTAGGTCGAATGGTAATATTGAAAATGTAATAATATTCTCTCTTGTTTCCAAAAAATTATAATATTCTATCGTGTTTTCCTGTTGTTTAACGTAGCGTAGTAACGTCAGGAAATATAAAAATCAATAAAAATACGCCTACCTGCCTATGTGTAGGTACTTCCTTATTGATCTAGTGGTTCCAAGCATGACTGCTGAGCATGGTTCTGGGTTCGATTCCTGGGTTGGGCAGTGTTATTCAGATTTTCTTTGGGAAATTCGCAGTAGCAGCCCGGCTGTGCTTGGTACATGGCAATAGGTTCACAAACTATTACTTATCACAATAACAGCATCGGTGAAATGTGGGTGTACAACTGTGTACACCTCTGCCTACTCCCTCGGGGAAGGCGTGATGATATGCTATATACGCGGGACTAATCCTGTAAAATTATTTCTCTGCTCAACCCAGGAATTGGACTCCGGACCTCACGCACAGCAGCTATAATTGCGTTTACTTATCTACTATATTAAAAAGTTATTAATTTCTTAAATAGAGTAGGAGATTAGGAATTTCTTCCGAAACATTATAAATAAAAGTCTGCAATATTTAAGAATGTGGAAGAAAAAATAGCCTGTCTTACCCATACATATTATATGGGACACTACCGTGAGTAATGTGGGGTCCTTCAGTCGATTGAACCGTAAATAATAGACCTTGTGCCGGCACGAACGAAATTATCGAGCTTTCCGAGAGCATTTTTATAGCATACTAGTTACCCGGCTTCGCACGTATGCAATTTATATAAAAATACCATCCAATATTCCGAATACACAGAAGGATTTTACAAAAAAAAATACCTATAAACCTTTACCTGAGATATGAGATATTAGGAATACAAAAAAAACCAGCAAAGTCAGTTAAGCCACATTGTTCTATCCTATAATCAAACCTAAGACGAAGAACTTACCTGCATTTTATTTAAACGAATCATCAATCAAAAAGTATATATGTCGCAGATGGATTGTAGAATCAGCTGTTTTACAAAACTGCTAGCTGATTTACAAAACAGTACTGTTATGAAAAACAGCTGAACGATGTTTAGCGGTTTTACATAATTACTGAACCATAACACGCAGAAATGTATAAACGTTTTGCGTTTATCAATGCAGCGGGTCAACGATCAGAGATTATGTCAAACAGTGTGAAATTAGCTGTAAGATTGTTGATTTTCGTTTGAAATTTTGTCGCATGTGGCTCTGTGTGTCTTAACAATAATATCTTAACTTTATTTTACTTTTAAGTAAGTAGCAAAAAAAAATGAAAATTTAGAATGACGTAAATACTAAAACCACTATAATAGTCGAGAATATATCGGTATTTTGAAAGTTTTTTTTTTAAATACCATGAGGGAGCGAAGTGAGCTCGGGAGTTCCGTGTACCCCGACACGTACAGGTTAGGTAGCGAGCGTATCGAGTGAACTATCCCGGTTATCTTCTTCGTGTTTAGGTTTTTTCTAACCTTAAAGATACAAAAATAGGAGCCCCGCTGAACGTTGTTTAGCTGTTTTATAAGACAGTACTATTTTGTAAATCAGCTAGCAGTTTTGTAAAACAGCGAATTCTTCTATCCATCTGCGACATATATACTAGGTATATACGATTTGTTAGAGAATAATCAAAATATCTAAAGTAAAAGTTTATGAAATATGTATTCTATAAAGTAGCTATCAATAAATAATAATCCTGATCCAATGCACAGAGAGCGCGCGTTACTTAAATTTTCGTCACACATAGATATTACATTTTATTTCATCATCATCTTTTTCAAGACTGAAATCTATATTTATTACGATATATTATTTATGTTTGCTTTTGTATTGGATAACAAAAATAACTTTAATTTCTTTGATGGCTAATCCAATCGGATAGTTGAAATAAAAATAGTATTTTTATACATTTTACGTACCCAAATGGTTCGTTACAAATTAATTGTTTCTGAATATTAGGTATTCCTGAAGAATGATTTTTAATATGCCCATCTCGATCCTTTTGATGTGAATTTCTAAGAAAATAAATCAATTTGTCTGTGATATTGTATACATTTATCTAGGTATTATGTTTCACAACGTCAAATTTTCTTTTGTTTTTATTCGAACTCTCATGGCAACACGAGTATATCAATAATATTATGAGTTTAGATACCCATAAAATCGACGTAGTAAATGTTTTAATATATTCTCCTTTATCGTTCTATTTCCTTGTATTTTCCTTACATAAGTATATGAGAAATAGAAGGCTTTTCTCATAAAACAACGATGTAATACCGAATAGATAGATTCGTATTTTACTATCAATCGGGATTTATCCCTCACGTATAAAAATAAATCGTAGTAAACTAGTGATTTACAAAAGATGACAGAAAATTCATTTCGCAGAATTTTGTTATACCTAACACCTACGCATTGCAAATAGAATTAGTTTTGAAGAGTTTTAGATTCAAGAAAGTTATACTTAGTTAAAAATATGTAGAATTTCTACCAATAGTTAATTTACCCTACTAGTGGATAATGCTGATCTCATGATATCATTAAGTACAGAATTTAAAGGTCATGGAAACCAAAACTACAGCTGAAAATAAACCCCGTAATTATTGCAGTTTCGGTACCTAGCTACGCTTATAAGAAATAAATATACCTAAATGTCCGACTGACGAGTGTAGAAGAATGTGCCAATAAATATTTAATACTTTTATTTATCTTATTCATGTCTGAGAGGGGCTCGTGCCTAAAAGAGGGGCTCGTGGCTAAGTAACAGCCGCACAGATCGATCGATCGAGGTTAAACTGCGCTTGCCACGGTCGGTCTGTGGATGGGTGACCATCATTTCATACCGAGACCCCTCCGTGCCTCGGAGAGCACGTTAAGCCGTCGGTCCCTGTTGTCAAATTAAGATCTATGACAGCCGTTACGGGTAGTCAGCGGCTTGAAAGTCTGACAACTAGTCATACCACGAGATATCGTGTTACCCAGTAACTGGGTTGTGGAAGTCAGCTAGGCAGTCGCTCCATGTAAAATATTGGTATTTAGCTGCATCCGGTTTGACTGGAAGCCGACCCCAATGTAATTAGGAAAAGGCTAGGCAGATATATTTATCTTAATCATGTCCATTATGCCAAAGTTTTAAATGCTGTTCATATTATTATATACATTTCACTGCTACCTCAAACAATCTTAATTATTTTTGTTTCAGATGACAGAACAAAAGGCTGGCCTCTAGTCGACTCTCCAGCCCCAACCGTCTTCTACACCCTTCTATATCTCTTCCTCGTATGGATAGGACCCAAGATCATGAAGAACAGAAGACCATTGCAGCTAACCTGGTTGCTGGTGCCCTACAACCTGGCCATGGCGGCTTTAAACGCATATATCGCGTTAAGGTTGCTCACTGCGTCATTTAGGTTGCGATATAGTTACATTTGTGAACCGTGTCGGCAGAAATATGATCCGGATGAGCTGCAAGTAAGTTAACCTTGGTTTTTTTTATCAAAGTTGGTTCTGCGTTTGGCCACCAACTCGCCTGATGGATAGCAACGGTGTGGCCGAGGATGGAGCACGTAGATCAAGAATAAATCTATTCACCCTTAAGTAGAGTGGATAGATTTGGGGAGAACGATAGTTGAGGAGTTGATGCAACTGCCCAGACACGTCTCCCACAACGGTTGCACCGGACAACATCCTGAAACACGACTAGGTCGCTTCACGGCATGGCTTCATATTAAAATTAGACTTAAATTTTCCACCATTTTATTCACAAACAACTGAAAAGTCTCTTCACTATTTAAGTAAACAAAAGATTATTTAGAATCTCCGACAAAGTATTTGAAAGAATTTCAACAAAAACAAACGTACACTTGAATAAGTACCTACTTAATGGTAATTTTATTGTTTTAGAAGAAAAACCCTTAACAAGCGGTCAACCGTTTTACGAAGGTACTTTTCTTTATTGTTCAAAGCAATAAATTAAAGGAAATAAATGCTAAATGCCACTCACTTTGTTTTCATTTTATTTTTTTATTGCGTTGTTCTTATGGTTTTCCATAATTCGCGGCCTATAGAACCAACAATTTATTTTAAATCTTATTTATTAAAAAATTAATGAAATAAAAATCTCACTACCTTTTGACGTCTGTTGTAAGTAATAACAAGTAAAAATTTCGATAGTTGATGAAGTTTTTACAACGTTGGTACCGAACATGTTTACGAGTACATTATTTTGTGTGTCATTATTAACGACCACTGCGCTGTGAAAATCAATTAATGTATACAATATAGGTAACGGAATTTCAGCAACAGGTAACCTGTAACTAGATATTTATTGCCATCTTTAAATACTTAACTAATTCATTTTAAGATCTCAAAAGTCAACAAATTCGATCTATGGAGTGTTGTTTGTGAATTTTATTTAATGTTATGCGTAAATTTAGTTTCATTATGCAAGTAAGTCTCGCAATAAAACCTAATATAAATGGAATTTAGGTCTTCATATTCCTTTAAGATTGTTGTTTAAAGTGTAATTAATGGTGTTTATTGTTGTCATTAAAGTTCTGTTAAAAGCAACAATATAAATAAGATTTAAAATTTAGATTATTTATGCAAAAGTATGAGCAAAGCTTTTGAGTTCTGCTACTCAGCAATGTTAATGCTTTGATAGCGTCTTCACAATGTAGTCTCATTTATTTGATAAACTCTTACATTTACGAGAAAGCTAACAAAATTGTTGTTACAATGACGCGTGTTTATTGTTATACGCTTTTTATGTACGATACAAATGCATGATTTGAGATAGAAACTGTTAAATAAACCCCGAAGGGGTTATGCAAAGGTGTATTATAGCAACCACCTCATTGGTCTAGTGGCCGCAAGGTCGCGGGTTCGAGTCCCGTTTCTGTCTATTATTTTTGAATGTCCCCTTAGAAATCATTAATTATGAAGGCCTTATAAAAAATCATTTATATAATTCAAAATTTTCAGATAGCTGATGCTGTATGGTGGTACTACTTCTCGAAGCTGCTAGAATTCTGCGACACTTTCTTCTTCATATTGAGGAAGAAAGATGAGCAGCTCACCTTCCTCCATGTGTACCATCACTCTACGATGTTCAGCTTCTGGTGGATTGGGATCAAATGGGTGCCTAGTGGATCTAGTAAGTACCCTAAACAACAGTTTTTTTTTAATATATAATTAAGGATGTGTTGTAAGTAGCCGAGTCAGAGAAAATTTCTATCGAGACATGGTTTTTTTTTTTTCAAAATTATGTATTTTTTTTAATTGCCTTTTAACGGTTTCAGCCATCTTCCCGAAAACGCTATTTCTCAAACAAGTCAATTAACAGATAAATCTTTCAAACGCATTTACGCACGTGTAGCTAACTCTAAGACTATAATATTTGTGGATAGAAAAATAAGGTTGGTTCGGTTATATCCTCCAGAAGCTCTGACCAACTAAGCGATTTTAACCTCTCCTCACTATTTCGAATTCAATATTAAAAAGATTTACAAATAAAATATTTGTTCAGCTAAATTCAAAAGCATTAACGCATGCATAGCGATCTATAAAGTTTACTGTTTTTCCATCCTAAGGTGGCCTGTAAGAGATCGCGGAATGCGATAAGGCCGCCCATTGTGCATATAATTGTAAAATTGTTTCTCTTTATATTTTAATTGGTGTACAATGAACAATATAAATTAATAAAGTTATAGTAATATCTTAGATTTTCGCGATCAATACACATTATAATAAAACAACTTTTAACCGGAACCTTTTTGTTAATAATTCGATGAAATTGTAAAATTAAAATTGTATCTCTAAACTTAAAACTACTGTGACCTCTGAGTTTTTTTCGGTATTACTTCTCAGGGATAGTCTTAGGAAATATCGTCGCGATTTAGTTTTAAATATGTATCAGAGACAAAAATAATTTTATTAATTTTATCAATTATATGTAGGTACGGTAGACCGAAATAATTTTAAATAAACTGTTGGGACGCCTGACACCTTAGTCCTCCTGCGAACACGAACGCTGCAAAGTGTTCGAAACGTCAGGAAAAACAAAAACCAATAATACACGCGATTAATCCGGTTAAAAGTTGTTTTATTATAAATATACGTCGGTGAGCTGGATATAATTATATAGGGTCTGGGTAGATAGCGATGACGTCACCAAAATACGTATTAAAATGTGGAAGAAGAATTCGGAGTAGCGAGCAGAGATCGAGATGGCTTAGTGGTCAGAGCACCTGGAGAATTTATCCAAGCGGCACATGTTCGAATCCTGTTTACGAACGTATGTTTAAAAAAAAAATTGGTTTCGCTGCGCATGCGTTATTGCGTTTCAAAGGTTAATCAATATAATATTATCTGAATATGTTACAATACCTACTTCAATATTTGTCACTATTCACTAAAATAATACGAATGATTTATTCGATTGCGATTCGATTAATCTTCACACTCATTCTGTGTTACCTATAGCCTCAGATGCAATTCTGTATTCATAGTAGCCTCAGATGCAATTCTGTGTTATAGCCTCAGATGGATTGCCTCAATATTCTCATTATGGTGAAGTCCTTTAAATCTGAACACGCATTCTAAATGTAATTAAATTTTCACTGTCAAATACCGTATTCTATTACAGGCACAAACATAAATCTTTGGATAAATATTTATCACTATCCCAGAATATTTTCTAGAGGTTTTTCGTTTACTTAGCCTAAAAGCTTCTTTGTATTCGACCCTTAAAGAAAGATTTTGAATGGATTAATCATAGTAGATAGACGATGTTAGTTCAAGTGGACTTTGCTTTCTCGATGAAAGCAGTTACGAATACGGTGGAAACGCCGAGTTCTTTCAGAACTACAGCTGTAACAAACTATTCCATGACCACGCTTTCTAACTACTTTAACTACTTAATATTCTTAACATAACATAGCATCACACGTGTATTCCCCGAAGGGGTAAGCAGAGGTGTACACAGTTGTACACCCACATTTCACCAATGCTGTTATTAAGTCCCATGTAATAGGTGGTGAGCCTATTGTCATCTACAGGGCACAATTCCAAACTCCGGGCTGCTACTGAGAATTTTCTAACAGAAATACTCAATAATACTTTGCCCGACCCGGGAATCGAACCCGAGACCTCATGCTCGGCAGTCGCGCTTAGGACACTGGACCAACGAGGAAGTTAATAACTTAATATTCTTGCTGTAACATTATTAGATTTAATTCAAGATAAATCTTTGAAAAGCATTAACGCATGCTTAGCGAACTCTAAAGTTATTATATTAAATGGAAAAGAATACGGTCGCGAACAGGATTCGAACCTGCGCCTCCCGGATGAATACTCCAGGCGCTCTGACCACTAAGCCATCTCGACCTCTGCTCACCGCCGCGAATTCTTCTTCCATATTTTAACACGTCTTATGGCGACGTTATTGCAATCAATTCAGTTCCCATACTGGTGACCAAATTTTAACTTCGTTTACTTCTCACGACGAACGTGACAAAAATAAATAAAAATTGCGATAAAACTTCACGTTTATCTCAATAAAATCAAAAGTAATAAAATTTGTTATTAAAATTCGTCCGCTATTTATAGAAAGTAGTAGGTATTTAATTCACTACGCGATATTATTATATACGGATTTTTTATTATTTACGTGCCTAGTCAATTTTGATATAAAATATTATAGGCCCAAATGATACACCATGAGTAGAACACGCGGCTAAAATATTTCCAATTAATTAAATTAAAATTATATGTAAATAATTACAATCTTTTTGATTGTAATTATTTACGCCTAAAGAAAATTTCAGGTTCTTAATAATTGCTCAGTGAAATATTTATACGTTAGAATCGCTCATTTATCGATAGTATTATGTTCCTTCTCTGAAAAATAACATACAATGAAATTAACAATTAAAATAATTACGTTTCACATTTCAAATAACAATACTCAAGAATTTCCTGAGAAAAACAGGAAAATTCTTATTGTATCATCAACAACACAAATAGATTAATTTTATGGATGTCAAATTACTAATATTATGAATGTGAAAATTTGTATGTTTGGATGTTTGTTATTCAAGCACGTAAAAACGGCTGAACCGATTTCTATAGAGGTAGATTGTACCTCGAAGAGGCCACTTACAAATCAGTAGGATTCGCCGACCTAGGCATTCACTCTTATCCTGACGAAGCTATAACCCTCCTCCAAGAAAGCAGTAGGGCCACCAGCACAGTACAGAAAAACAGACCGGCGTCATTTCGCCGCATATGTTTTCATACCGCCGTAATTGTCCACCCCGACTTTTGCTTGTGCCAGCCCGCGCCGCTGAGCCTGTAGCTTTAAATTCTTCCCTAAATAATAATAATGATTTGAATTTGATCCAGCCAGTCCCTTGCTGTCCTCCCACCAGCGACGCCCTAGTCCGAGGCTCGTACCCCGCAGGGGGTGCCCTTTGCGTGTTGTGGCTTAGTTTATAAGTTGAAGATCCTAGTTGGAGGCCTTAAAATTATTAAGGCAACCACAGGAAAGCCCGTCTAAGCAGTCGACAACCTCTTAGGTAGACCAGTGAGATGCCATACACAAAAAAAAAACGTCAAAGAAGGACGGAGAAGGATACTAGCTATCAAAAACGAAAAGCCGTTATGATCTCTATCACGTTATATTTGTCATAAAAAATAACTGATAAGTTGCAATTTAAAATCCACTTTCGAAGTTTTTCTATACTTGCTGATGAAATTGACTGGACAGTACTCCCGCGTTCCCTAAACATTAATAAATTAGTAAGATTGTTTCTCTATTAAATCTCAGCTTTTAACGGCCAATAGAACATACTGAATAATTAATTAATTATGCTCTTTTACACTTTGTATTCATTTGTTTACAAAAATAATTAATTGATGCAATGAAAATCGCCGATGTTATAAAAGACATATCTGCTGAGGCCCTTGGGTTATCAATTCAGGATCTCTTGCTGGCTTTAGATAATTCAAAAGTTACAATCACGTGAGTGTTTTTATTTTTTTTTCAAGTAGGATATACGGACTCCTGCCATCTCAATCCATGAGGTCCTTGTCAATTTAATTATTGTGTAATGTGTGGGCCAAAGTTTTTATATAGGTTGGCACTAATATGAATTTTCCTTGGAAAAATGGCTCACGCTTGAATTTTTTCCTGACGCAAATATCAGATAGGTATATCCGGAAGGATTATCTGCCAATCATACAAATATTTGTTTTGAGCGTAAACAGCCAATAAACACGCGACGCAGCTGAGTACTCGATAACGCTGCACGATCCTTGTCATCGGTTTAAAATAACTCTCTTCTACGATAGGCGAGCCCAAGGTCAAAATGTTACCACTGACTTGTATATCAGGAACCACACCAAGAATTCTAGAGTAAATAATCTTTTCTAATATTCTTTTTATTGATACCAATCTTTCTTTCCAGCTTTCCTCCCAGCGATGGTGAACAGTGGCATCCACGTCCTCATGTACACTTACTACGGCCTGTCAGTCTTCGGACCAGCCGTCAGCAAGTACCTCTGGTGGAAGAAGTACCTAACGATCATGCAGCTGGTAAGTTCGAGCTAGTTTTTTTTTGTTAGATTTCCATGGCCGACAAAGTATTATGGTCAGGTTTTTCGTACTGGTAGAAGGCTCACCGCACCTCTTACATAGAATGTCCCCCCCCCTCCCTTGATAATCGTTAACAACATAATACAACAAAAGACTAGTTTTATCAGGCTACTATTTTGTTTCTAAAGCCGATCCAGTCACTCTCTTGCTGTCTTCCCACTAGCGACGGGACGCCCTTAGCGTGTTGTCGCTTAGTTTATAAGTGGAATGCCTTGGCTCAGGGCCCTTATTTTCTTAAGGCAACAGGAAAGCTCGGTTAAGCAGTCGACAACCTCCTAGTTTGACTTGCGAGGTGCCCTACAAAAAAAAGGCTACAACTTTCTATTGGGTTAGGTTAGAGGCCCCAGTCGAGCAGCCCTTATTCTTCCCCTATTCCTAGCCCTAGCTCTAAAATTCCACTAAAATCAACAAGTAAGGGTTCTTAATTAAACTATGTAAAGGATATGCAAAGGTTACTCGGAAGACAACAGAAAGTTGGCTAACGAAGGGGCCGCATAATTCCTGAACAATGTAATAGTAGTTAGGGATTTTCAAGAATTTGGTACATTTCGGCTTGTACTACACATTTATGTGGGCCGTTTTAGTGGAAGTTGGTACAAGCATAATTATACGTCTGAATCTATCCCTACCAATAATAAATCAGCTGAAGGTTACTCCTCAATTGTTTATTCAGCTATACATACAAAATTACACTTAGTTAGTGGAGTGTAATATTAGGATAACATCAGAACCTGGCGCATGGATAACATTTAGTATGGCATAGCTAGATAGAAGGAGACTGTATCGGTGGCGGTTACCACCAACAACAGCATTCCCAAAGAGGGCTGAGATCAGGCAAGCGGCCGGTCATAAAACATAGCCAAAAATTGCCACTAGCATGCCAGATATAGGTATGCTGCGCCGACCCCAAATAAATTATAATAAGAGCAGGGTGATGATGATACAAAATTACACTTACACGAAAATCTATTATTTCCTGGAACAAATGCCACTCTATAGGTACAAATATTTTTTGTAGAACTGATTTTATAATAGCGCTAATAACGGAAAAGTTTGAGGAAACCGTTTGTCTTAGTACGGGCAGGTATTGAGAAGGGATGAAACACATGTGACCAGAGTTATGACGCATGTGACGGAAAGGCGTAGCCACAATTTTAACCGCGAAGTAACCACATAGTGTGCATCGGCCCTTAGTTTTGTGACTGCACGAAATAAGTACTTCAACAATAAATAAAAACTCTAACTCGATTTTCTGTACCAATTAAATTAGTTTTGATAACAATTCTGGATATTACTCCAGCTATAAATAAATGTATTAGGTAATCATATATATTTTTTAATAGATGTTGAGGCCATGAATGCCTATATTAATTACTATTTTTCAAAGAAACATTGAAAAAAATATGGACAAGAACGGGGTTTGAACCCGCGACCTTTGACGTTCCGGGTCATCACTCTACCAACTGAGCTTAGTAGATCTGAAAATGATTGCTAGATAAATATCGCCAGGGGTCTCCTTAAGACGAATACAAAGAAGGTTGAAAATTTCAATGGGTAATAACGAGACAAGGTAGCTCAGTGGGTAGAGTGATGACCCGGAACGTCAAAGGTCGTGTTAATACAAGGTAAAGTTAAAAATTTACTAATAAGTTAATATAATATGTAGGTACTTAAAATTTTAAACGGAAATAGCTAGTAAAATAAAATAACGAGGCAGCAAATTAACAATACTATGTTTAATATAATAAATAATATTTTTTCAGCTTATATTTGTTATGACACGAAACACACGCGCCATTGCGTGTCGCCATTTTGTTTTTCGTTATTTTTTCTTTCTTTTAATGTTACGAAATAGTTCGGTTATGTATTATGGTATGAGATAAACATTTACTAGGTTAATTTTGTTTGTAGGTTAAGTATTCTCTTCCGGGTTGAAAGGGCTTTTAAATTTTATTAGCAGTTGGTGTTTTTGAAACATTTTACCGTTAGTTGAATTTAGAAGTTTAATGGTGTTTGCGATAAGCTTCATTTATAATTATTTTATTTAACAAATGAATGTAGTATGCTCAAGATCAAATAGGCTGGCAAAAGCAGGCTCAATATCAGTGAGTTATTCCGGGCTAGAATGATGACGAATTGACGAGATCTTTTATTGTGTTCTTTTTCTAACCATAGTTTCAAAAATAGGGCCAGATTTTTAGGATACTCAGGCACTAAACTGAACAAGTATCAAATTTTTAATATCATTAAGATATTTTTGGTTAAGTTATAATATATTTTGAAGTTCCTATATTAAAATCAACAACGACTTCAAATCATTATTCCATCTTTAACAAAATTCACATTATCCCATTGGTAGCATCGCATAAGAAAAAAAAATGTTTTAACTAATATTGAGAAAAGGGAAAACTCATATTTTCTTATATAATATAATTTGTTTAAAAGAATCCTTGAAACTGTAGTATCGCAATAATAAACAGATAAGATTGCAGAGTTAAGCTCTCAATATTTCTTCAAGTTTCTTTGCTCTATTTTTCTTAGATAAATAGTCTGCAGTTATAAAAAATTGTAAGGTTAAGTACGGTATTAGTATACCTTTTAAAAGTGGCACACTGTGTTCTCAACTACTGTTGTCTAAATGTAGGTTCTTTCTCTAGAATTTATATTTAGCTTTTATTTTTATCAACATCAAATGGGAGTGCTTTATTCAATGGATGCCTTGTATTAAAAGGATAAAAAAAAACTTGATATGGTTTAAATACTTGCCGAATCGAAAGCTCTTTTCTATGTTGGTTTTCTAATTCCTGTTATATCCCATCCGCAAAATCGTTTCTATAAACGACCGTATTCCAAATAATATATATTCCACAACTATCACACAACGCCGTCTAGTCTCAAGCTAAGCAGAGCATGTGTTATGAGTACTAGACAACTATTAAACATACTTATATATTTCTAAATGCATACATATTATAGATAAATTACACCCAGACACAGAACAAATGATCGTGCTCATCACACAAACATTTGTCCTGGGTGGGAATCGAACCCACGACCTCCGGCCTAGCAGTCAGGGCTACTAACCACTAGACCAACAGGACAGTCTATAATGTCTACCTACCAACCATAATAAAATAAAAAAGTTTTTCATTACACATTTTTTTTGCATAGGCAAAGGCATTGAATTCTCTACACACAAGTGCATCACTAAGTAACTTATTTACAAAAGACTATATTATGGTAGCAATGGCTATGTTAGGAGCTAAATATGTCCTACCTCCCAGACTAGATTATAACCTGTATCACAGGAGTCTGTAATTAGTACCTTTATAAATTTATCGTTAACAAAACCTTCTTCGTGTTTCAGATCCAGTTCACCTGCGCCTTGGTCCTCGGTATCAACGGCATTAGGACTGGCTGCGAATTCCCCTTGTGGATGCACTACGTCCTCATCATCTACATGATCTCCTTCATCATTCTGTTCGGCAACTTCTACATGAAGGCTTACATTGCTAAGGTTAGTTGAGTATTATGCATTTATTTACTTGAAGTATTAGAATAAATTGCTATCCATTGCCTGATTCTAAATTAAATAGGCAGATACATATACTATGTATGTGTGGCTTGAATTTTACGACAAAACACTACACTACCTAGCCTTTTCCCAATAACATTGGGGTCGGCTTCCAGTCGGATGCAGCTTAATACCAGTATTTTACATGGAGCGACTGCCTATCTGATCTCCACAACCCAGTAACTAGGGACAAAACATTATATAAAAAAAATAAAAATACTACTGGCATTTGGTTGATTATAGTGCTATTTTCGCATGCAAAAAAAATATTACAGGTATCTTCAAGCACATTAACGCATGCGCAGCGAACTTTAATATTTGTCTGGGAGACGTAGGTTCGAATCCTGCTCTTGGCCGTATTATTATTTCAATCGCAAAAAATATATAACTATTAATCACTTATTTTCACAGTCTATTATCAAATTAACACATCACAATTGCGCAACCAAATTTTCACCCAAATCAGCCCAACACGCTCACAAAATCACCGGCCTAAAACGAATTTCATGAATAATATTAAAATTTTAACTGGGAGATCAATGAGAAGTTCTGGTTACGTGAACAGTTACGTAAACACGGTTCCGAGTGAAAGCTAACGTGACTGCTTGACGAGTTCCGTTATGTCACGGATCATTTTACTTTCCTTAAGTATCTTAGTAGGGGAAGTCGAGAGCATTGTGTCAATAGTGAGTGTGAAGTCTAAGGTTAATAACATTGTGAAGAAAGTTTCGTTTGTTTGTTTGTTTTGGTAAAATTTACCTCCAGATTTTACAGGACTATGTTGTTTATCTATTTTCTGTCAATATATTAACTCGAGTTAGGACTGTTTAGCAACGTGTTGGAAGTAGACGGGCAACATATATTCTTAGGTCTTTTCCAACAGTTACTGTTTATACTGCGGTTGGTGCGTGGTCGAGAGACCGGCTGCTACGTCGCGTGTCGCTGGTTCGATTCCCGCACGGAGCAAATATTTGTAACATCTACAGATAATTGTTCCGGGTCTGGGTGAATGTGCATGTGAGATTATATGTCTGTAAACGCACCCACGACACAGGAAGATATTTGTAGTCAGGGACAACGTTTTTATTTAAAAATAAAATGTTTATATTATCCCAACGTTTGTTGTTAGGTTAGTGAGTTTGGTAAGTTCATTGATGCAAAGTTATTGTTAGTGAATATAGGTATTAATAATAATAATACTCCTCCAGACCGTATTACGGTCACGGCGGCTCCACGGAGATAAGCCAAGTACGCAGGAGATATTATGGTGCACAAGCACAGAAAGAGGTGCACTCCTTCTTCCTTCACTGTCATATTCCGGTGGGACGGCAATCCGACCGGAGAGAGACCAAGCGCAGGTACCGACGGGTTTACGTGCTCTCCGAAGCACGGGGGTATCACACCACTAACTTCCTGATTCCGGGCTGCTACTGAGAATTTCCGAACAGAAAAATCAAATAAAACTTTGGCTGACCTGGGAATCGAACCCAGGACCTCACGCTCAGCAGTCGCGCTTGCGACCGCTAGACCAACGTGGCAGTCAAACGTCAACAGTTGTTATTGAAGGACTCGTCTTATAAGTTAAAGTCGACTAAATCTGATTTTCCCTTACGCTGTGTATCTGAGATATACCTACATTTGAATTTCTCAAAGAGATGTGTTAAATTATGATTTCATTAAAAATTATTATTCATTCATGTCATAGTAGTGTTTCTACGATACCTCATTAGTGTGGGTGTGTACCTAGTCAGTAGGTAAGCAGTGAAAGGCGTTCAGGTAACTTGTCCAATTAAAACATAATAAGTTGCTATGGTAACCTATAATAATGATATTATCAGCTCAAGCAGCCAGCCAGCGTAAATAGGAAAAATTACCCCTGTTTGTAGGTACGCAAGAGCCGTTATTACGTATTAATAGTTTTTTTCTGTTTCCGCCTTTTTTGTTTTGTTGTCATATTTATAGAGCAAGTCATAAAATAAAATTAAAAATCAATACAAATAACTACAATTGAATTGTCTGTTTTTAATGTCAAAATAATGTTTTTTTAAAGCTCATATAGGTACCTACATAGTTATTTGCGCGATACCTATACCTAAAAATCATTTTTTTATTTCTTTATTTGTCTGTCTCTCTGTTCCGGTTAATCTTAGACAAAGATGGACCAATTCTGATAAGATTTTACTGGCAGGTAGCTGACCTTATAAGGAGTAACTTAAGCTTATTAAAATATAATTATATGCGGGGCACATGTATCTACAATATAATAGCCAAATTTTCACTTCGGAACGTTAGGGGTTTTTTAGATTAAACTCCGAGCGGCTGTAATATTAAGTTGTTGGCATTATTAAAAGACAGCGTATCCCTATGCTATTCTTTTGTGGTAGGCACGTGTTGTTCTTAGTCGCGCCCAGCATACGGGTTAGATTATGTTTACAATAAAAATCATTAATAAAAAAATATTAATGATTTTTTATACACGTTGAGGCCATGAAAACATTGAAAAATAATAGACACGAGCGGGACTCAAACCCGCGACCCTTGACATAATGCCGTGTCATGGCTCTTCCAACTGAGCTACCGTGGATACGAGCACGATACGGTTAGCCCAGCAATGTTCGACATGTCATATTAGTAGTACTTTTTAAATGACACGTAGGTATATTGTGTTTCAGTCACACTAACGTACAGATTGCAAAATAAATAAAAAATATATCAAAAAATTCAATGGAAATCGCTGTTTATTGTTTGCGCAAATAAATCATAAAACCAAGTAGTTTTATCCCACGATCAGTGCTGAGAAATATCTTTATTTACTTTTATACACACAATGGAAAAATCTTTCGTAAATATGTATTTTCTTTTTTGAACACAAAAGTCCGTTTTATTTTTCAATGGCATTTTATTATTTATCCACTTCTTTGTAAACTTATGTTAAGTATACTATAAAACGGATACTATAAAGTGGATATTCATTCATTCTGTATAAGTTGGGCCTTTTATAAGGCCAAGTTCATAAGTATATTATATATTCTTAAGTATCCTGAAAGTGGTGAAAGTCCCAAAAGTTTTCTTAAAACTAAAATGGTTTAAGGACACATTTCATTCAAAGATATACGTTTGTCTCTGTCATATGTTTGACTAGCAGTGTCTGTGGTTTTGACCACGTCGAATTTTAGGTTAAAGTATTATAATTACTGAAATAAAATATAGCAGCTACTTCTGGATAAAGTAGCTTTCTAACGGTGAGAGAATGATTAAAATCGGTTCAGTAGTTTCTGAATTTATTGATTGTAAACATACAAACATTTTCTCTTTATTAGTATCGATAAGTTCTTTATAACTCACGGTTAGTAACGCGCTGTCAGTCTGTAGGCCCGCTAGGAATACTTTTATCTGAATACCTCCGAATTTTAGAAGAGGAATAATAATTAATAAATTAATTTAATTAGTAGTAGTTTGTTAATTAAATATAATTGTTCCAGGTCTGGGTGTGTGTGCATTATGTGTCTGTAAACACCACGATAATTACAAGAAATTCCTAGTGTGGACAAAATATTTTGACAAAAATATTTTACTCTACGGAAAGAGAAACCTAGAATAATTATGTAGTTGTAAGCATCTTGCGTCTACCTAGTTCGTCTAGTGGCCGCAAGCGCGGCTGCTGAACGTGAGGTCTTGGTTTCGATTCCCAGGTTGGGCAAAGTGTTATTGGGTTTTTCTGTTACGAAAATCTCAGTAGCAGCGGAACTGGCGGTGTGGGGGTTCCACACCGCCTTGCTTCGGAGAGCACGTAAACGAGTCGGTCATGCGCCTCGTCTCTCTCCGGTTGTGGTTTGTGGGTTCCGGACTAATGAGAGTGAAGGAGTAGGGAGTGCATCCGTGTTTACGCATACACTTGTGCAATATAATATCTCCTGCGTACTTAGCTAATCTCCACGAAGACAGGCCGCCGTGACCGAAATATGGTCGGAGTATCAGGCCTTCTTATTTACATTTCTAATATTTTATTTTGTCTGCTGTTTTCAGGGAAGCAAATGCATGGAGGTGAGATATGGCCAATGTCTCGACGATGAAGAAACTATAGCGAGCAAAAAACTGAAAAATAATTGATGTAACCAATATGTACACCTAAAATGTACATTAATTTATTCGAAAAATAGTTTTAAATGTAATTGTGAGTTAGCTCTCTGTAGAGGCTTTGTAAATGCTAAATAAAATATTTTTATTATATTGTTGGTGTTGAGTTTCATTTACACCCAAAATTTACCTACACAGATACCTAAATCTTTCAAATACATTAAGGCATGCCTAGGGAATATTAAAGTTATATATCAGATACACATTCCAGGATAATTTTATTGTGGATTGTGTAGGTATTTGATACGGTAATTGCATCTGTATTAACTACAAAGTTGGTCGTGTTGGTTCAGTCATCTGTACAGGGACTGAATAGATAGCTATAACGTCACCAAAAGACGTATTAAAACGTACAAGAAGAATTAGGTGAGTGAGCAGAGGTCGAGATGGCTTAGTGGTCAGAGCGCCTGGAGTATTTATCTGGGAGGCGCAGGCTCAAATCCTGCTCACGATCGTATTTTTCGTTGGCACAGAAATTTATAATGTTATTAATAACATATCTTTCGATTATTTCTACTACAGATAGTTTGATGTTTTCATCAAACTATCTGTAGTAGAAATAGTAGTAGTTATGTATATCAAATATGTTTCTTTGTTGGGCAAAATAACCAAAGGATTGATTATTAACTTTTGCCGTTAGTCTAAACCGTTATTTTCTAAAATACATATACATATAAACTAATCAGCCCATAACTGTCCCACTACAGGGCAAGGGCCTCTTCTCATACAGAGAACGCACGAGCATTAAATTAATCTCTACACTAACTCACTCCGGTTTGGCGACTTCAGACCATTAAGTCCAGGTTTCCTCACGATGTTTTCCTAGTAACTTCAATTTTCTACGTTTTCCAAATAAAATTTCAATAAAGAAAACAATTTATTGATGGACATCAACATCATACACAAATAAATATTTATAATAATAAATATTTATTTGTAGACCTATCCAACAGACCCTTAAAAAGATTAATAAAAATAATAATTAAGGCCTGCCATGTACAATTTTTTTTTTATTAATACACACCTTTTTATGTTCCAAAGCCACGCTATTACTATTTTTTTAAATGTTACCTATTTTACTCAGTATAATGTAAGGATTCTATCGATACCCCATACATGCAAACCGGTTTAGGCGTTTAGAAGTTATGGTGGAAACTCAGAAACATACAAACATACATACATGAACCCTAAAAACACGACAATCCTCTTTTTGGGCGGTCGTGTAAAAGTGCCCATAAAATTTAGACATTGTACATTTAAAACAAAAAAAAAATACAAAAAAAATATGTAATGGTGATCTTCTAATTTTGAAACAGATGGGAACAACGTGGAACAACGGCCACCCTAATATATTTTTGAATTCCCCGGCGCAATAAGGCCCGGTAATGACCAGAGGTTGCATAATAATTTTAATTATTATCCACTTAGAATAAAAATAATAAAGGAAGGGAAACATTTGGTATTTTTTCAGTTACATTTTATTACACGATTTCAAAATAATATATGTATGTATGATTGTATGTTCGCGATTTTCTCAAAAGCTATTGATCCGATTTGAATGGGGTGTTCGTTATTTTGTTACATATTTCCTAGGAAGGTTTTAGTACATAATATATTTGGATCCGATGAGGATCTTTGGAGATAGACAACGAAACTCTTAAATAACTTACATCAAACGACCCGCGATTGCTGCGATCGTGTGTCCATATATTGTCTTCACCATGTCATGGAAGGTGATTCCTGTTACTTTTGAAATAAATTATTACAAACTTAAACGCTATAAGGATTATCTCAGGCGGCTTTTGCAAATATGTGAAAGTTATGCGGTGGCTCATGGGCAATGTTAATAAGTGTGAAGTACTAGTGTTTTAGGCCGGAACCAAATGTTACTACAACGTGCCGCAAGTCACTATTTGTATCTAATACGCGTCTAACAAGAGTCAGTCAGTTTAATTACTGGGTCCCTGATGACCCAGAAGAAATGAAGGATAATTTGGATATAGAGTGGGAACGTAGGGCGCTGGCTGTCCGACGTAATATGCTGATCCACAGATACGCACGGTGTACCAAACAAGTTAAAATTATGGTCTTTAGGGCTTATTGCCAAGCATTATAAACCTGTAATCTGTGGGTTAAATACACAGAACAGTGCCCTGCGGGATGTTTGCTGAGGTGAGTATTGAATTGGTAGAATCTGCTGTTTTATAAAACTGCTAGCTGATTTAGCTGTTTTACAAAACTGCTAGCTGATTTATAAAACAGTGCTGTTATGTAAAACAGCTGAAAGACGGTAGCGATTTTTTTTTAATTACTGAACTGTAGCATGCAGAACTGTGTGCAACGTTTTCCGTTTCTCAATGCAGTGGGTCAAAGATTACATGTTATGTAAAACAGCATGAAATTAAATATCAGATTGTGGATTTTAGAACTTCTGTATTTTATCGCTCATGGCTCTGTGTCTTATGAATAATACTTTATTACACTTTATCAATAGCAAAAAAATATATTGTATGACATAAATACTAAACTACAAATCGATATTAAATCCCAAGTATGTAAAATACTAAAAATATAAAAATAAATTAAATTGACGCATGAACGACCTCGTGAGCTCGGGAGTTCCATGTGACACGGAAGGACCCTTTGGCTCAGCCACGTACAAATACGTACTTCATAACAATAAAAAAATCTATACAATAAATAAATCTGTCTAACCGTAGATATATTATTCTGCATTACGTCTAAACGTGGGTAGCAGTTTTGTTATACGTAACGCAACGGCAAGCCAGGTAAATGTTGTTCAGCTGTTTTATAAAACGTATCTGTTTTGTAAAACAGCTAGCAGTTTTGTAAAGTAGCGGATTCTACAATCCATCTGCCACATAGACATGAAAAACAGAGATAATCAACACTCTAAAAGATTATATAGTCAGTTATATGCATGGACAATTGGAAACATTTGTCATAATTATTCACAAATCGTACCTAATTATGTAATTGATCGCTGCGGCGGTAACTTAATAGATAAATGATCAAAATAGTGGTGTACGCAAACCAATGTACAGTCAGCGAAAAAAGTGAATTAATGACAAAAATAAAAGCCAAAAATGTGTAACATACTTTACATAATCAAGATGTTCAGCTGCTTTTTTTACTTATTCCATTATCACTCAAAATATGTCATAAGAAGTATATATCTTATTTATTTTATTTTGCTTATTAGTCTAGTAGTATTTTTCAGTTAGACAATTCTCCGTAGCAGCCCCGAGTGTGTAATTGTGCCTGGTAACACCACATGGGCCTTAAACGGCTCTATTGAAGTGTGGGTGTACAGCTGTTAACGGAGAATAATAAGTTTAAAAAAAAACACAATTATAAAAAAGAAAAAGTAAACCAAAATATTACTATAAGTACTATCATTTTATTGTGAACACTACATTTGCTGGCACTGCGCACGCGCCATATACGCAACTTTCTGTGCACGCTGAACGACTTCAGGGCAGCGC
Source organism: Xylocampa areola (assembly GCA_935421205.1). Taxonomy (NCBI): domain Eukaryota; kingdom Metazoa; phylum Arthropoda; class Insecta; order Lepidoptera; family Noctuidae; genus Xylocampa; species Xylocampa areola. Next base: position 19,100,253 of record OW285204.1, read on the forward strand.
TTGCGACGTACCAGCCGGCAGTCTTGGAAGAAACCCTCGTTGCGTGGGAAACCGTTGCTGCCGTCACTGAACGTAACTAGACCTACAAAAAAAAATACGAAGAGATAAATAAATAAAAACTTAATTATGCAAGTTCATTTTTTTATTTTCTTGTGGATAACAACGAAATGAGGGAGTAGAATTCAGGTACTGAGCAGAGGTCGAGATGGCTTAGTGGTCAGAGCTCCTGGAGTTTTTATCCGGAAGGCGCAGGTTCGAATCCCGCCCACGACTGTAATATTCTTTCCACAAAAATTTATAACTTTACGAAGACACATCTACTTTAGGTGCACTTCTTATTCTTTATTCGAGAATCATCTCGACAGAGCTTCCATATCTGCTGGGAAATAAGACGTAATAACAGAGTCGGTGAAATGACGAAGTAGCCCTCGGATTGAGGTAATTTTTTGTTAAATATTTGATGATTTAAGCAATTTGTCGCTGTCACTTTCATTCTAGTAATACAAACAGTATTCCTCTTATTTTCTTCGGTTGAAAATCAAAGCAATACTCATGAGATACAAAAAAGTATCATATTTCAGCTCAGCGTTTTATTACTTTATTTACATCTCTGCCTAGCCTATCGGCTGTCAAAATAATATGTTAATAATATATAAATTGTGTAATGTGATAATATTGTTATTCTATTAGATACTATTTGCAATGTGAATGTGAGTACGATGTGGGCCAGAAATTCATTCATACATGAACCTCATAGACTGTCTGGCGGTTTTGAGTCGTTTTATGTGACCTACGCAAATGTCCTCCTGATCTGGTATCGTCTTGTGACGGATCGCTGAGCTCCCTTAGTTATGGTTGAGCTACACGATGACTGCATACGTGCCGTCAGACAGGACAGGTCACCTTGAAGCTGCTATGGCTCTTTCCTCAAAAGACCATTCCAGGCGATCACTGCATCGTTACACTCACATAGATATGTACATACTATTATGTCTGGACTTTAAAAGAGACGTTAACCTCTGAGTTTGTTTCGGCGTTTCTTCTCAGAGACAGTCAGATAGGAAACGCCGGCGCCATCAAGTTTATAAAAATGACTTGTAAAAGTGTCTTCAACAGATCTATTTACAGAAATAAAATCATTTATCATTTAAAATAACAAAATATTTTTTATGATGTCTTATGTGTGTTGTAAATGCTAATTCATGGACAGTTATTATCATAAATCCGTAACTTATTACCTAAATACTAATACAGACGTAGTAGTGTTGAAAATACATACGAGGTCATACAATTTTGCTTGTAAATACGCGAGCTACACGCACACTCATTCATACAGGTCCGATTATCGGCGACAATAATACTATCACAGCATGCAAAAAAAAGCACGCTCACTTAAATATACTTTTTTTGCTTTTGTGTGTGGATAATCTATCATGGACGCTGTACCGGACTCCTGTCGACTAAAAACTACACAGTACTACTCTAAACTGTACCGAGACCCAGAGCAGCACTCACCGCACCCCGGCAGGTTATCGTCCGTTGACAGGTGTCAGCAGACACTCCGGGATTTGTGCAGGCTGGCCACAGTTAGCCTGCACAGATTATCTATCGGGTGGCCATTTGCAGGCTTTACCTATATATAGACGAGTCTGTACACATTTTAAAACCCCTAAATACTACACTAGAGGAAGACCTAGACGAAGTTTTATACAACAAGTGAAGGAGAAAGTAGGAGTTAATTCGTATTAAAAGGTCAAAATGAGAGCAGAGGATAGATAGCAATGGCACTCAGGAAAAATTAGAATACACAAAAGACTTAAATTATCCTGTACGTTGAACTTTAAACTTCAAATACTCTCTTTGGTTAGACCTGTAAACATAATCTTCAATCTGTAAATGTAATATTCATCGCATCGTAAATTAGTATTTAGATTCTTCTTTTTTTAATTAATTCTTTTGTTACCAAATTTTCTTTAAGAATAAAAAACGCAATTTCTTCTAAATAATGTAAGATTATACTCAAGTTTACACTAATCTCCCAAAAGCAACAATTTAAAAAAAAAAATGCTTATTCTTAGAACGAAATTTATAAAGAAATTGAGTTTTGAGAGACATGTCACAAAGAATTGTGATTTAATAAAATATTCGTTTAATTATAATATAATGCTGTCTTAAAAGAATATTTATTTTATGATTTATAACAAGTTCAATGATCTGCTGTCTCGTGATACCAGTTTCATGAGGTTATTTTACCTCAATTTCAAGACGATATATCACGCTAACCGCCCTACTTCTTTGATTACATTTTTCTTATTACACTGACCACGTGGCTACTACTATTACACGACCACGAGGGAAGACAAGCAGTCAGTTTTACACATCTGCTTTTCAGCAGTAAGCCCAGGAGATAGTGTTATTGAACTGATGTTGCAGCCGCTACTTGGCTTTAGTTACTTATTTATATTTATTAAACCTGCAAATAAATCAGTCTGCAAGATTTTTTAAACCTTACCGTATTTTTTTGCTGTTTACACATTATAATTCTAAAAGTGACGGGTGATTTATTCAGCTCATAGTTATAACTCCCTGCATAGATAATACACATTATAATAAAGATAAAAAGTAACTTGGGAATGATGTGAGTTAAAGGACACTAAGTCTAACTTAAAGACACAAGTTCGTACTTCGAATAACGATTTGTTAAACAAGGAAATTATTTTCCTAACCAGATACGGATAAACGAAATTGTTGTGTAAAGATTTAAACAACAATGACTACAATAATTTTAAAATGTTGAGCTATAATCAAAAACCAGAAAATAGCTCTGTATTTATCTTTGGGAGGTTTAGAAATACATAACAACGGGCATATTACCTGAAGGAAGATTAGCATGAGAGGTATCTACGGTTGTACAAATAAAAACGCACATTTCAGAGCAATTATTAAGCCCGAAATAAGAGGAGTTGACCTTAAAATCATCCACCAGGGACAACTTAAACACAATTCAAAAACCGGTATGCTACTAAAATACCATAAATTAAAGGATTTCTCTGGGTCTTAATTAACAAATTAATAAAAGTCAGAGAATTTTATATTACCTCCCTCTGGAAAAACGGGTAAGCGTTGTGATAAGGTACAATACATTCCCTATTTCTATTGTCTAATTTAGCTATTTTGTATCCTATAACGTTTCAAATAGGTGTCACTCACCTAGTTTAGGATTGTTTTAATTAAACAATTCTCTGCATTTTTCGGCGACTAAACAGTTTGTTAGGGTGGGTGTTTCAACATCACAATGAAAAGTTAAAATTTATTTTGTAATACCTGGGTGAGGTACCCTTATCTTATTTTAACTCAAAATTGGCGTTTACGTTCTAGACGTATTACGAAGCTTTAAATAAACTGTTGGATTTCGTGATGCTTATTTACATAATCCTTTAGGTCTAGACTCTTAACAGTTAACATAAAAAGTAATGGGATTAGACCAAGGAAAATACTATTAATGTGACCGACATTTTGACTCTAAATCCACGGTCAAGGTCACAAGGCCGGACCGTTTACATTTTTTACAAACCTAAAGAGGTTAGTTAACATTTACAGATCGTTGCGTGCGGCTTATGATTGTGTTATTTTTAGCGTATCGATGGCATTTCAAATTGTGTTAACCCAGCCTTATGACAACAGCATTATCAGTAGCGTCCATAAGGTGGTAAAAGGTGTAGATATGAGGGAACACAGGGCACCATGTCAAGTAACCCATCGTTTGCGGAACAACACTCCAGTTTGGATTTTTTTAATATGTGTTAAAAGACCATAAAATTAGGGCAATCTGACAAAAGGACCAAATCTCACGGTAAAAAATTTGTCAGGTATGTTTTTAGTATTCTAATTTTGTTCTTGTTTATGCATAAATTTGAGTGATTTTATGAAACCTTAAAGATTTTTAAGGTTTTGTAATATATTTATGTAGGTAGTCAATATTCGACGATATTTACAAGGCCGTAGGGAAGACCTGGACAAGAGTGGCCCAGAACAGGGAAGAATGACGTAAAAGGAAAGAAGTTTATGCCCTGCAGTGGGTGATTAAAAGTAGAAATAGTGATGAATCAATATTCTCAGCACAGATTCTCAGTCTTAAATATAGTAAATCGAAACCTCAATAATGAATAAACATTATAATATCCTAAAACCATAACAATTCTTTTTCTTAATTAAACTTAAAAAAAAAACACACGGATGATTTTAGTTTTCAGCAAAATTTTTGATTTTAGTTTGTGTATGTACATGATAACATGACATTTTTATTATTTATTTAATGAATAGAACGGTAGACAAAACCACTCACACTATTCATAACATTATAATACAAATACAACTCTATACTACAAATAAACTGCCTCATTGGTCTAGTGGTCCCAAGCGCGACTGCTGAACAGGAGGTCTCGGGTTCGATCCCCGGGTCGGGCAAAGTGTTATTGAGTTTTTCTGTTAGGAAATTCTCAGTAGCAGCCCGGAGTTTGGAACTGTGCCCGGTTGATGGCAATAGGCTCACCACCTATTACATGGGACTTAATAACAGCATTGGTGAAATGTGGGTGTACAATTGTGTAGACCTCTGCCTACCCCTTCGGGGAATACAGGCGTGATGCTATGTTATGTTATGTTATGTTATAATACAAATCAAATATATATATACAAACTTAATAAATCAGAGGTGTCACGTCACATCTATACTCTATACTTATAATAAAATCGTAACTCGAAAGCCCGAAAATTTCAAATTCAATTTTTGTTTTTTTTTTTTTTCGCAATGTGTTATTTAATCGATACCATTGCCAAATCTGTTGTTTTTAAAATTTAAGTATTTTTGTCTGTTTGTATGTCCGAGGTTGGCGTCCAAACCAAGAAAAAGAAACAACTGAAAATTTGTAAAAAATATCGTCAACAGCCGGGTCAACTTATAGGCTATTCAAAATTGCGCATTTCCTCAAGGGAGCTGAGCAGTGATGTTAAACATCTCACACTCAGAATCGAAATTGGACGGATTTCAATAAAAATGGCAGTGTTGTATAGCTTATCAAAAATGATAAGCACTGCAGAAGGTATCATTGCGCTTTATCACATGGGGACCAAGCATTTAACGGTTTTGTATTTTGATTTGTAGATTGTGAATGCCTATTTTAGCAGAGTTGTCAACTGAGTAATTAGTTGCATACCGTACATAGGTAACTGGCACGGTGTAAGTGTGACGATCGAATCCCAGTAAAGGATGTTATTTTTGCATATTTTTAATCTTGATAAAACCAGGCTTATCTGTCATATCGCAGAAAAACAACGTTATTTTAGTTTTCCTGCCCTTTTGTAATATAAACCCACTTTTTATGTGTTTCGCTTGCTGTCTCATATCAATATGATGAAGCACAGTGAAGATGTTACACGTAAGCGTTATGTAAAATTTTTGTAAATCAGATCTCATCATTTATCATGGTACGTATTTCCAAAGAAAAATGCGTCATTTTAAAAATCCGTCAAATAATACAAAAAAAAATTTGCTACGGTGAGGCTGAGGATGGAGCACTTATATCCAGAATAAATCGATTCACTCTTAAATATAGTGGATAGATTTTGGGAGAACGACAGTTGGGGAGTTGATGCAACTGTCCAGACCCGTCTTCCACAACGTCGCTTCACAGCATGGCTTCGTCCGGTGAGTGGTAACCAGCTGGGGCCGAAGCCTCCCACCAGGGTTGTGTTGACTGTTTTGCACCACCCAGGGGCTATGTGTAAGGATTCCATTTTAAGGGTGCACTCCTACAGACGCGGACAACTCAGCCCCCCATACCTATTTAGTAACAAAACTACACATTCACACCAGCCTGGCCTTAGGATTAATTTAATTGCCTAATCCATAAGTAGGTAGTAGCGAAACATCAGATAAGCATTATTGACGATTTTGTTAGAGCCTGTCCAGCTATTGAGGTGGTTGGAGAGTACATTTTCGATGATATTTTGAATTATGTATTTTATCATCCTTTGAGAATTCGATTAAAATTTAAAGCTTTAAGACCAAAGGTAATAACTGAGAACGTTGTGCACACCCTAAAAATTATGGTGGTAAAATTTCTTTTGAACTGAAACTTTACCAAAAATATAAGTCCTACAAGAGCCGTGGCGTGTTCTACACTTGGCATCAAAATTTATTTCTCTTTTAAGAGGTTCTAGATGCTTCAACAGTTGAAGTCGATCGATGTCTATTGTCAACAAATGGGACTGAAAAGTTATTTGGCCATCTAATGCACGAAGACGGTTTTATGCAGTTAGCGTCATCATTATCCTATCCAAAAAAAGACCGTGTATAACATTGCTTAACCTCAACGAATGTTTACTAAGCGGAGATTGGGACAGACTATCAGTACCTGCATCTTGGGCATTCATTTTATAGATCCGGTATTAAATGTTGGAAAAATAAACAACAAACCAGATGCAAGCTCTACTAAAAACTCCATTACTCACTAAAATCTGCCGAAACTCACTAAAAGGTCAAATAAGTACGCCTATATGAGCAGATGTATGAACGTGATAGAAGCAAAAAGAGTTTGTAAGGATCTAGGCCATAGACGTGAATTTATGTATGTACCTATGTGACATTATCATTTTGGCCAACGCATATTGTCTTGCAGTCAGTTCTTTCCCACCACCCGCTAACAAATTAAGCAAATAGCAAAACTACCTGAAAAAAAAAATGGACACACTAAGTGTGGATCTAGGCAACCAAATAATTTAATTGTACCATCGACACGAAGATGAAGAATCCTTTATTAATTATATTGTAAAGTAATCCTAATCCGGATAAATACTCCAGGCGCTCTGACCGCTAAGCCATCTCGACCTCTGCTCACTACCGCGACTTCGCATTAAATGCGACGACATTGTTTTAACTGCAAAGTTAGTCGTGTCGGTTCAGTCACCTGTATAGGGACTGAATAGATAGCAATGACGTCACCAAAAGACGTATTATTATGTGGAAGAAGAATTCGCAGTAGTGAGCAGAGGTCGAGATGGCATAGCGGTCAGAGCGCCTGGAGCATTTATCCGGGAGGCGCAGGTTCGAATCCTGCTCACGACCGTATTCTTTTTCGACAAAAATTTATAACTTGAGAGTTTGTTTTGCAAGCATTAATGCTTTTCGAAGATTTATCCCTATGAGTTTGGGTTGCTAGGGGTTGTCCTAGCAACCCCAACTCATACGGATAGATCTTGACAGTTGTGTCAAGTATCTGAAAAGACACGTCTGTCTGTTCATGGGTGGCGTCAATGCGGATTGATAATAATAGATTATTGCAACAATTATTACGAGACGTAATAAACTGGAAGGGGTGGAGGGTCTGACATCAACGAAAGTACCTGACCTTCTCAAAAAAGGCAGGTTAACAAACTGAACCGCTGAGCATGCATTCTTCATGTATGTAAGATAAAATCTATAGTTTCTGCCTACTGGAATGGGAATCAGGTGTGAGTTTGTATGTATGTTTAATTTAAATCTTAGTTTGACGTCAAGATTACTTTGACGTGAGCAAAGCCACGGGTACAGCTAGTACCAAATAATAGGACACTATCACACATCTCTCTCACAGAACTTCAAGCATTCCAACAAAAACTTTCTTCTTACAACATACCTATACGTATACTCTTGAAGTCAGTAAGAATATGATTCATTGAGGCACAACTAGATAAGCTTGAGCAACTCCAAAACGTTTGCATTAGATTCATATTTGGTTTACGCAAATACGATCATGTTTCAGAATTTCGCACTAAGCTCAAGTGCCTCCAAATACGTCTTCGCCGGAATGCTCATATTTTATCTTTACTTTACTATGTTCTGTTTAATCCTACGACCCCCTCTTACCTCGAAGTACATTTTAAGTTCCTCAATATGCTTGAGATCATCTGAGAACTGGTGACTCGAGATGCCAACATATTCTACAAAGTTTTACGGTTCAAGCAGCACGTTTGTGGAATGCGTTGCTAAAGGTGTTGTCAAGCAAGCTCAGTCGCTTGATACTCTAAAAAAATATTATTTTATTAATAAAACTATTATTAACATAATAAAACAACATTTCTGACCATTTGAGATCAATGGCAAAGAAGTTATCAACCATTTTTTTTATAATTATTGTTTATTTAATCTACCATATATAAAATTATAATATTGTAGTACAACACTGATTGCCCCCATTTGCTCACGTCTTTCCTGTTGTTCTGAAGGTTGGATGGTAGATAGCGAAGACCACCATTGTACCCTTAATTACTTAGTGTATATTTATAAATGTTTTTATGATGATGTACAATAAAGCTTATTCTATCTATCTATAATTTCAACACGCACAACTTGAAAGAAATTCAGTGTTTTGTGTCCACCATCTTTCCTCCACGTGTACGTCTATGGCGACGCCATCGTTAGGCATTCAGTCACTAAAGAGTATGAATATGTTGTAGTTTTACCCGACTGCCCAAAAAAGGAATGTTATTCAAGATAAATCTTTGAAAAGCATTAAGGCATGCTTAGCGAACTCTAAAGTTATTATATTAAATGGAAAAAGAATACGGTCGCGAACAGGATTCGAACCTGCGCCTTCCGGATGAATACTCCAGGCGCTCTGACCACTAAGCTCTGCTCACTACCGCGATTATTCTTCCACATTTTAACATGTCTTTTGGTGACGTCATTGCTATCTATTCAGTCCCTATACATATTCTATAAGTACCGTATTCTTTTTCCATTTAAAATTATAACTTTAGAGTTCGCTAAGCATGCGTTAATGCTTTACACAGATTTATCTGTATTTTTAATTCGTTTTTGTATTAATATTTGTATTGCTAAAGTACTCTATGGTACTAGTGTTGGCATAGTAACTAAGCTTATCCAAGCTCATTGAAATTCCGTTCACGTCAATTCATATGGTGGTTTTGGTTATTGGGTCCAATCTCCAAAGGGATTAGGGTAGGTATTGAATATTGGATGTCAAGCTTTTATTAATCCAAAGGTCCTGTAAATACGAATATAGGTAGTACAAATTTTAACTTATTAAATATCTGTTGCCAAACAGAGTCGTGTTAACATTGCATTAGTACGTGATTAAAAGTTAGTTAAAATTAAATAATGTTTCATTTTTTAGTTTTTGTTTTTTGTATATCGTGTAATTTTCTAAACAGTGGGTTTATTTGTATAATATCTTTCGAGAGACACATTCATATTAATTATTGTTCAACGGTTAGTACTCACTTGCATTCTTCGGCGATGAGAAGCTGCGGCGATGTCGCAAGTCAAACGTTTGACTCGCCACATTGCCGTGGGCTCAGCTCATGACTAAGGGCTCCGTTCGAGTTCAAAACTAGTCGGGCAATCCCGAAGAATGTGAGTGGGTAATAACCATTGCGCAATAATTAGTGGGGTTATTCTTGAAATTAATACCAATTCAAATCCAGTGCCAATGTTAAATGAACGCCTTAAAAGAATGTTGTGTAATATTAAAATAAATTTACCCACATCAAAGTTATCTCAATTTTAAAGCATATTGGCTTATTAGTATCCCGATTCTTTATTTACTTTTAAGACATTTTGACATTTAAAGGGACAAATTGACATTTTTTTTTTTCAATGTATATCGTGTGATTTTTTTCAAGGGACGCTACTGTCCTGCTAATTAATTCTTTAGTTTTTAGAGTTCCTCACACCCGGGATCCCGGGATCCTGGTAGAGATTAGTGGTGGACCGTGTGATTTTAGTCGGTAGGAGGCTGGCACAACGTCCATGGCGGATTACCACAAATAGATGAAAAGTTACGTACATAAACGGTGATAACAGAGACCTATTAAAAATATACTCTGATGTTTGTCAAGCAGTGCATCTGTCTTTCTGTCATAGGGCTGGTTTTTTATCCGTAACTAGCTGGTCAATTTCAACCGTGCCACTATAGGTAGCTTTTGTCCTTCCGCAACATACTATCTATCTCCTTGGCAAATTTCGTAACGATCCGTTCAGCCATTTAGTCGTGAAAGGTAATTAACAAACAAACAAACAAAGTTACTTGGGCATTTATAATATTAGTATGGAAGTATGGATAAGTAGATATTTGACATAAGAGTATTGAAAATTAATCATGGACTCTGCGCCAGCCTTCTCCGAATAAAAATTTCACAGCAGTATTCACTGAGAACCCGGCGAACAAAAAATATTTTTTTTTATCTTTTCTGTGTATACTTCCCCATATTTTATGAATCGGTGTGTTCGTAATATTATTAATAATTCATAAAATTAATGTATATATACATCAGTCAGTGGTCAAGAAAGAAAAAAACATCAGGATAACGAAATCTCACCAAGACCCCAAACTCTTCCTCCGCGGAACTCCCCTTCGAACTTCATACCGTCAGCGCGCCAGAACACGCCGTGACCATGGAACCAGCCCTGCATGAACTCGCCTTCATATCTGAAAAGAGGTTATAAAGAATACAGATAATTCTTATAATCGTATTAGCGCATGCGTAGCGAACTTGAAAGTTAAATTTTTTTTGTTTAGTCTACTGGCTCGTTAAAGTACAAAGTTGTTATAAACTCGTATTAAAGCGTTAGCATTTTGTATTAAATAATCCATCTACACACTACATCATTTTTTCAATTTAATTTATTAAATCATAATCCATATTAAAGTGAACTTAAGGAAACTATATCGAAAGCAAAATGGGACCATCATTTACTGACGCAGCTACAGCAAGAGTGTCAAGTAGATACCAACTGTGCGCTATACATTTTCGAACAAAGCCTGCAAGTTTTTTTAATCCATTTGGTGTAATTGGCGAAAGCCGTTCCGATTGTGTATATTAAATAAATAAATCAATCAATCAATCTTCTTCTTCTTCCTGCCCTGGTCCCAAGCTATTTAGGGTCAGCGCAATATGTTTGTCTCTTCCATTCTTCCTGGTTAGCCGGCCCTATATCGTTCACCCCCTTTTCATTCATGTCATCGATCACACAATCCATCCATCTTTTCTTTGGTTTACCTCTCCCCCTCCATCCATCAACACTCATATTCATTACTCTCTTAGTTACATGTGTCTCATCCCTCCTCATCACGTGTCCGTACCAAGATAAACGGTTTCCTCTTAACTTTTCTGTCACTGGCGCTATTTTCATACTTCCTCTAATATACTCATTTCTTACCTTATCCATTCTTGTTACTCCACACATCCATCTCAACATAAAAAAAATCAATCAATATAAATTCATAATATTATATCAATTCTTTAAAATATAAGGATTGAACTCCAGTTTTAGATGGAGATAAAAAAGAACTTGACCTGTCTTACAAATTGTTCAATAAACTTTTATCTACTGTCCTTTATTCTTTTGCTTTATTTTTAAATACTTAAGAAGTCGAATTAACTTGAACGTGGCTCTCAGTTTTATTTTCCAAGAAAGTATTAAAAAAAGTATTTCACTTCTATTCCATATTTCTCAAATATGAATATAGAATAGGCACTACATTTCTGGGTAGTTTCAAGGTATTTTTTATTGAGTTGAAAGATTGACTTCAGCTTTTTTTTCATGCCCATGCCATCATTGTTATTAGTACCTGAAAAAATAGTCTACGGAAAAGTTTTAAACGATCCTTGTATTCCAATTCCGGGAAACTTGTAATTTCCAGTTAACTTGTAGTTTTGCCGTTCTGTTTATGCAGAAAAAGATTATTTTCAAAGAAACTAAATACACATTGCTTAGCATTACTCCTGTCACCGTTACGCCACCATCAAACTACAAATACAACATAGAGACGGGAAAATAGGTAAGTCAAAGTACGTGTTAACTAATGTTTACTATCCTGGGCTATGTGTGTTTATAAAATAGGTAAGTCAAAGTACGTGATAAAATTAATAGGTACTAAAATTTATGAAATTTCTAGGATAAAATATAATGTCTTGTTTAACTAGGTACTTTGGAGGACATTCTCGCATCAACGCTCGCCGCGCACGGACGTGTTACTCCGCGTAATTCGCTCGTGTTGTGTCAGTGATCGTTGTCGCTACGCTCTGCCGTAGCATTCTCCGTAGCTGCTCGCTAGCTACGCCACTACAATTCAAAAGTTGCCTCTTTCGAGGCGGCGGCTGATATCTGTCTTTTTCAAAGTACAGTCAAAACGTGTGTTGTGTAAATTCCCCTTCTGGGAAAATCCACAGTTTCGTGGTTCTCGGTGGAAACCTCACGGTGTCAACGAAACCGAGAGGGTGTGGACCCGATACACCCAGCTGAAGCCCCTTCAGGGTTAAGCTACAAATCGGACGGGAGCTAGAACAACCGGCCTTGGGGGATCTCCTAGTCGACTCTAGCTCTGGTTTCCCTTACAGCAACACACCTAGTGTCGGTCGGGTGTGTCTACACCCTTCGCACTAGACTGGTTCAGGGCCCCGTACGCACATTAAGACTGGCGACGGGTAAAAAGCAAGCTTAGGGCTCACCATTAGGTCACTCACCTCCCTGCCTATACCCGGCGGGGAGGGTTACGCATCCCCGGGCTATCCTCCCGGGGAGTTAGGCCTGTTAGGCGAAAATTAGAGTTAAAGTGATAATAGTTAAATTAATTTCTTTTTAATATGGACGCGCTTCTCGCGTTCGTTAAAATCATAGTTAGGGACCCCGACATTCAACGTCGGTACGGTACCCAAATAGCCGACCTGCAGCATGTCAACCCCGCAATAATTTGCGTAGATAGCCCTCTCTCTCCGCCGCCCGCTAAAATAGGTATACCATGCCTCGCATCCTTGCCCACCATCGACCCTCTCGTAGAGGCTCCCTCTACTTCGGCCATCGCGCCTCCTACGACCGCCGTCACTGTCTCGGAAGACATGGACGTGTGCGTCAACCCCTCTCCCTGTCTCTCGGATGCCACTGCCTCCGACTCCGAGACTAGCTCGTCCTCTCCCTCCTCCTCCTCCTCCGAAGACGACTACATCCAGGTCGGCAAAGGAGGCAAGAGGAAGAAGGGGAAAACTTCCGCCCCGGCCAGCAAGGCCAAAAAACCTGTAGCGCCCCCCGCCCCCGCGACTACCGCCACCCCCGCCCCCCCCTCCCCCGCGACTATCGCACCACTCTCCCCCGCCCCCTCTCAGACCAACCCCCCCCTCAGCCCCTCCGGCGCCACTTCGAGCTCTAAGAAGCTTAAATCCCCTCCCCCGCTCTACATTCATGACAAGTCCAAATGGACTGCCATCTCAAAGATGTGTGTTGATCGCAGGATCAACTACACCAGTGCCTGTGCTACTCAGCAAGGCATTAAAGTCAAATTCCCCTCCACAACCGATTATAGGGAACTCACCAAGGCCCTTAAGGCCAGGGACGTATCGTTTCACACGTACTCTCTCCCCGAGGAGAAATCTACCAGGGTCGTCATAAGACGCATCCCGAAGGAAATCCCCACAGAGGACATCCTCAGCGACCTTCAGTCGCAGAGAGTCCCAGTATCCCAGGTGCACCGGATGCACCGACCCAGAGGTGGGGCAGCCTACGACATGGTGCTAGTCGTATGCGATCCTACCGAAGGACACCACCCGATCTTCCAGGTCAAAGCGATCTGTAGCCTTTCCGGCATCATTATAGAGAAGCCTTATAAAACAGGCGTAATAGGGCAATGTCACCGTTGCCAATTATACGGTCACGCTCAGACCAACTGTTTCGCCACACCTAGATGCGTCAAGTGTCTAGGTGACCACGGCACTGTAGACTGTCCCCGACCCAAAGATCGCGCACTCTGCACCGACCCTCCCAGTTGTGTGCTCTGCGGCGAAGCCGGTCACCCCGCTAACTATCGCGGCTGCCCTAAGGCACCGAAATCAACCTCGCCCAAGCTCGTGAAGCGGGCCAACGCCCGTCAACAAAGGGAAAGCCCTTCGGTGGCGATCCCCTCTTCTCAACTCCCCGCCCGCCTCAGCCCTCAGAGACCCAGTCCGTGGGCTCCCCTCAACAACCTCCAGCAACAACGAGCTTTCCCAGCTCTCAAAACCACCTCTACGCCCAAGATCGCAGCCCTAATGGCCTCGCCCATAGCTGCGCCCCCCTCTCTATCGCCTCCGACTAACGCGTCCTTACCAGCTAACGCCGCCGCCTCTCTACCGGTCGTAAACGACGACCTCGCGTTTGACCCCGCGGTCGTCATTCTCAGCACATTCAGCGTATTCTCTTCTGATAACGCTCACGCTATGGCCAGGGACATCATCGCCTGCAAAGGCGACCCTATGAAGCTACTCATGGTGTACAACACCTTTCCCAAGATTACGCAAGCCCTGCGCAATCTAGCTCATAATAAATAAAATATAAAATCTTTAATGGATAATAGGAACCTATGTAGAACCAAACCGCGCTCCCTAAAAATAGGTTTCTTCAACGCTAACGGCATCACCAAACAACGCGACGAAATAGCTACGTTCCTCCGCGACCACCAATTAGACGTCCTCCTCGTACAGGAAACGTTCTTAAAACCTCACCGTCGGGACCCGAATATCGCCAACTACCGTATAGTTAGGAACGATAGAACTAGATGTCACATGGGCGGCACCCTTATTTATTACCGTAAAACGCTCCACTGCATCCCGTTAGACCCACCTCCTCTCTCACTTTTCGAGGTATCGATCTGTCGGCTAGCCATGACCGGTCACCAACCCATCACTATCGTCTCTTCCTACATCCCTCCTGCCGCCGCCGATGTGGGGGAAAAACGCGAAATCCTATCCCACGACCTTACTGCCCTCCTCGGCTTGAGTGACTCCGTTATCATAGCGGGCGATCTCAATGCCAAACATCCCGCTTGGAACAGTAATACGACGACCGCGAGAGGCAGGCAACTGTTCGGCCTGTGTGCCACTCTCAACTTCGACATTATTGCTCCGATGCATCCCACCCACTATCCGCACAACACCGCGCACCTTCCCGATATTCTCGATGTGGCGCTTCTAAAGAACGTAAACCTTCGTTTACAGTCTATAGAGACGCTACACGAGCTCAACTCCGACCATCGTCCCGTGATCATGGCACTGGCACCTCGCTCGGGGCCCTCTGATCCTTCCCGACCCCCTCCCACCCAAACGATCACGGACTGGAAGAAAGTAAGCGAAAGCCTACAATCGACCAGCTCCCCTCAGTTAGACTCTATTCCCGACGTCATCGCCTCGGTCACTGACACTACGAATGCGATCGATTCGTTCACCGGTCACGTACAATCCGTTTTGAACAGTTGTTCACGGGAAGTTCCATTGATGGACAACCATCACTGGAAACTACAGGCGGACGTACGCGAACTGGTAACGGAAAAGAACGCATCCGTACGTGCCTACAGCGCGTTTCCCTGCGACGCGAACAAAGCTCACATGCGCTATTTACAGCGTGCTGTAAAGAAACGCATCGATGAGCAGCGTAACGCGCACTGGGATAAGACGCTGAGCGACTTAGAGCCCACTCACCAAGCATTCTGGCAGCTTCAAAGGAGACTCCAATCCGATGGAGTGGCCACCATGCCCCCTCTCATCCGCCCCGATAAGAGCATAGCCTTCGACGACATCGAAAAGGCCGAGTGCCTGGCCGACAGTCTAGAAGCGCAATGCACTCCTAGCACCCAACCGGTTGACCGAGCGCACCTCCTCAAGGTAGACGCAGAAGTAGAACGCAGAGCCTCACTCCCGCCGTTCGAAGACCCCGACGACCCCCTGCCCCCCGTCACTCCCGACGAGGTGCAAGAGGTCATTAAAAATCTCAAACCCCGCAAAGCCCCCGGCATAGACGGCATCACTAATAAAGTCATAAAACTTCTCCCCGCCCCGTTCATTATACTCATGACCGCCATCTTCAATGGCGCCATGAGTCACAACGTCTTCCCTCAATCGTGGAAAGAAGCCACCGTCATAGGTATCCCTAAGCCCGGAAAACCCGCGAATGAACCCACCAGCTACCGACCGATCAGCCTCCTCAACGTACTCTGTAAAATCTACGAGAAGCTTATTTATAAGCGACTCAAGGACTTTGCCGATGCGAAGAGCCTCATCCCCAACGAACAGTTCGGTTTTCGTACCCAACACTCGTGCGTACAACAGGTCCACCGCATCGTCGAGCACATAAGCGCCGGTTTTCAGCGCGGCACGATGACAGGCGCGCTCTTTTTCGACATAGCGAAGGCTTTCGACAAAGTCTGGCACAACGGCTTATTATACAAGCTGTACCAACTCGGCGTGCCCGACCGTCTCGTGCTCATCCTACGGGACTTTCTCTCGAATCGCACTTTCCGCTATCGCATAGAGGGCGCACTATCCGGCCCCCACTCTATCCGCGCCGGTGTCCCCCAGGGCTCCGTGCTCTCGCCCCTCCTGTTCACGCTCTTCACTAGCGACATCCCCAAAAATAGACAGGCAAAGTTAGCTCTCTTCGCAGACGACACTGCCATTTTTTACTCCGGTATCGTGCGCGACCGTATAGCTAGCACTCTCCAAACTTCCGCCAACATACTAGGCGCTTGGTTCAGGAAATGGAGAATAGAAGTCAACCCCGATAAGAGTCAAGCCGTACTCTTCGCGAAAAAGCGTAGGATCAGACCCCCCGACCCCAAACCGATAACCATGTTCGGCAAGCCGATCCCTTGGGAGAAGCAAGCCAAGTACTTAGGACTCATCCTCGATAGACACTTGACCTTCGGTGAGCACATAAGGACGGTGCGCTCGCGCGCCGCCTTCGCTCTGGGTAGGCTTCACTTTATCATGAACGCACGCAGCAGATTGTCCCTTAAGTGCAAACTGCGCATTTACACCACGTGCATACGCCCCATCATGACCTACGCCTGCGTAGTGTTCCCACACGCGAAATCGTACCGCCTCCATAAGATGCAGACCCTCCAAAACCGTGCCTTACGTAAGGTCACGGGAGCCCCCCTCTACGTTAGAAACGAAAACCTCCATCTCGACCTCAAGATTCCCACTATCCAACAGTTTATAAAACGCATTTGCAAGCGTTATTTCGAGTCTGCTGAAAAGCACCCCAACCCTCTTATCGCGGCTGCCGCCCGATACACCCCCTCCCAGATAAGTAGAATTCGCCGTCCTAGGCATTCACTATTGTACCCCGATGACGCTATAACCCTGCTCCAAGAGAGCCGTAGGGCCACCAGCACAGTACACAAACACAGACCGCCGTCATTTAGGCCTCGCCGCCGAGGCCCGTCGCGACGCCCCCGTAATGCACCTAATGCATCACCTCCCCGACCCTTGCTCGTGCCAGCCCGCGTAGCCGCTGAGCCTGTAGCTTTAAATTCCCCTGATAATAATAATTATGATAATTCTTGTTCGATCCAGCCAGTCCCTTGCTGTCCTCCCTCAAGCGACGCCCTAAGCCGAGGCTCGTACCCCGCAGGGGGTGCCCTTAGCGTGGTCGCTTTAGATGTAGTTTAATTCGTAAGCCCCTGGCTGGAGGCCTTAATAATAGTTTATTATTAGGGCATCCACAGGAAAGCCCGGTTAAGCAGCCGACAACCTCCTAGGTTGACTTGCGAGATGCCACTATCAAAAAAAAAAAAAAAAAGGTACTTTGGATTTCTGTTTTGGGGGACGAGTAAGAACAGAGTCTCGCGTGAAAATATAATTCTGGAGAAATGATAACAATGACTTGCAAAACTATTTTACCCTATTCCCTGATTGCTGGGTGGCCTAAACAAATATTACTTTTGCCAGATGTCATTAAATCCCCCTAATTTTATATAACGTCGGGGGTTTGTAGATTAACATATTATTTAGGTATGGTGATATATATTTTATAAGCCTTTATTTAACTTGCGATGTTTGTATGTATGAGTGTAATGTTCGGCACGAATCTTAGAAGCTAAATTAGAACCACTTCCCGATGTCCGATTGAGCTGAACATATGTATCTTTGGTGACAATACAATAATATGGTACTATGTTGCTGTTCTTATGATGGAGCCGGAAGACGGCCATAGGAACTTCTTAACTAAACCCATCGAGTTTGGGTTCATTTGTTTTGTCTGGGTGAGTACTTTGGTGCTACATGATAATCTAGGGTCTGATGATGGTGTCGGAAGGTGGCCATAGGAACTTCTGAACTAAACAAGATAAACTCATCGAGTTTGGGTTCAATTGATACGTGTTGAATGCTTCTTTTAAAAAATTGTTTTTACGATTATTATTTTTGATCCTAGTTGGTCTGTCAAAGACCCAGTAATCATAGTAAATAAAGCCAACATAGACTTTGATGTGATCAATCAAATTATTAAAACCCCACATTTTTTTTGTATTAGATTCATATCTGGCTTGCGCAAATATGATCATGTTTCAGACTTCCGTATAAAGCTCAACTGGTTACCTATCCACCTTCGCCGAAATACTCATATTCTTTCTTTACTCTACAATGTGTTTTCTCTTCCTTCCATCTTATTTAAAAAATCGTTTTCAATTTCTAAGTGACATCATACACGAGTCCTGAGATCGTCGGAGAACTTAAGACTGAAGATGCCATTGCATTCCACAAAATTCATTGACAAATCTTTTTCAATACAAGCAGCGCGTTTGTGGAATGCTTTGCCGGTCTCTATTCGACGTGCCCAGTCACTTCCAGTATTTAAGAAGTTATTGAAGGAACATTACCATTATCGTTACCTTTGCCCTAAAATATTTTGTTAAACTTCTCATAGTTTATGTATTATGTTTTTATATTATGTATTATGTATCTATTTATATAATTAAATTGTTTTATTACGTATCGACACCTCTTAATCTTTATTCATACATCTCTTTCCATCCTAACGTTGCCTGGAAGAAATTGCCGTGTGCGATAAGGCCGCCCATTGTACAATTTTTATACAATAAGGTTAATCATTGTATGTTCTTGGTGTAAAATAAAGAATATAATAAATAAATTAATAAGTCCTTTAAATTTGTATAGGGACTGAATAGATAGCAATGACGTCGCCCAAAGACGGTTTAAAAGTGTGGATGAAGAATTTGCTGTGGTGAGCAGAGGTCGAGATGGCTTAGTTTTCAGAGCGCATGGAGGTTCGAATCCTCCTCGCAACCGTATTATTTTTCCACAAAAAAAAATACAATTTCCAAATTATTTTTCTATAGCTTTTTAAATTTAGAATGTTTGCGGTTTACAAGCCAGGTAAACCTGTGTTCACTTAGTTCAGAATTTAGTCTAGACTACCCAACTTACTTGTTATGATCTTATGTTGAATTTCAATGATAATTCCAACCTTTGACGAATAACCTCAAAGGTTATATTGTTATGTTATAATATGTTACCAAAATTAAGTCTGAAATTAAATTTTCAATTAACCCTTTACATGCTCGGTGTCTAGGTGATACTGATTGTAATATTGCTGGCAAACTAAACGGATATTCTAAGTAGTAGATGATAAAGGAATAATAATGATAGCGTTGTATATACTATTATTTTATTATGTGGCGATAGAAGTTTACTATTAAATCAATTATTATATAATAGATTTTTTTCTAAGCGTTATCACTTCAATCCTACTAATATTTGTAAGTATGGATGGATGGATGTTTGTTACTCTTTCACGTAAAAACTACTGAATGGATTTTAATGAAACTTTACAATAATATAGCTTATACATCAGAATAACACATAGGCTACAATTTATAAAGATATTGTGTGAATTTTCCAAAATATGTATAACAAAATGATGTATGATGGAATTGTGTATCTTATACAGGTCTACAGAAAAGTTCGGAATGGCATATGTCTATCTCTTAAGGATAACATACTACATCCATTTTAATACTTAAAAAATTAGCAATTTTTTGTCGCGATATTCGACATCCACGCGGGCGAAGACGCGGGCATCAGCTAGTTCATAAATAATTCCTAGTTATCTCTATAAGAAAATGTTCTAAAAATTGTCTGTGAGACAAGCCAAAAATATGGAATCTTTTATTGTAGGCCGGGACAAAACAACCCAAGAATAAATAAGAAATGAATTCCAGTGCCCCAAAAGCTGTAACTTTGTTACAAATATACCTTATATTTGTCCTTTTTTCGTAGACAAGTTTCATTGTAATAACTAACAAAGTAAGCCAAAACATGTCATAAATAAACAAAAATAGAGCTTGTACATTATGTAAACAGTTGATCTCACAATTTTCGAGAAAATCGTTGTATATAACACCTTCGAGATTGAAATAGTTTTTGAAATCTAATCTAATGTTGATTTGGAATCACACTCAGTACCAATATAAGAATTTTCTTTCTTGATTTTGAAAGTTTTGAAATTAAAGTGAAAGAAAGCAATAAAAATTGCCAATTTTCGATGAAATGAAACATTTAAAAAGCATTAGCTTATTCTACAGTATTTCAATGCAAATTCAATTTTTGGATTTGATATTTCAAATCTGATTTATTTTGAATCTATAATACAGCTTATAGAAATAAATCTGATATGCAACAAAGCCAAATAGTATAATTGTGAACTAATTAAGTAGGTATGTGTTGTAGTTAATAAAATTACTATACAAATAGATACTAGCTACCTTATTACGCTTATATTTAACATTTATAAGCTGTCTCAGCTTTTAAATGTTAAATATAAGCGTAATAAACACATAACCATCCTTTCCCTAAATCATAGTGAAAGACATATCAAAATTCGTTGCGTAGTTAAGAACTCTAAAGGTAGTTAGCGAACAAAAAGACGTGAATAACGTTTTTTTTTTAACAAGCATTAATCTATCTTCTGCCATCAACTCGCCTGATGGAAAGCGACGGTTTAGCGAAGGATACACCGTCGCTATATATAATATATTATCATACAGATCAAGAATTAATCTATTATTCTTCTTATCGTGTGGTTGATGAACAACCTAGAGTTAGAGTTTAAACCACCCGTAGATCTCTAACATCGCTTTACACACCATCGAGAACATCGCTCAGGTGTGCTGGTTTCCTCAGGATGTTTTCCTTCACCGTTTTAAACAAGTGATAATTAGTTTATAATACGCACATGACTTCGAAAAGACAGTGGTGCGGGCCTTGGATTCGAACTTGCGACCTTTGACTTGTCAGTCCAATGGTCATACCACCAGACTATCACTGCTCTAAGTAATCTATTCACTTGAGTCTTGAATATGCCTAGATTAATACTCGTACAATCAAAGCGTATTCATGAAACACGGAAGGTGGCAGGTATTGCTATCAACTAATATAACACATAACATAGCATCACGCCATTCTCCGAGGGGGTAGGCAGAGGTGTACACGCTTGTACACCCACACTTCAACAATGTTATAAATAAGTCCCATTGCCATTCTAGGTGAGCCTATTGCCATCTACTGGGCTCAATTCCAAACTCCGGGCTGCCACTGAGATATTCTTAACAGAAAAACTCAGTAACACTTTGCTCGACCTCGGAATCGAACCCAAGACCAACGAGGCAGTCGATAGTTGTTAAATAATATAGTCACAAAGCAAACGTAGTAGACACAAAATATTGCAATGATATCATATTAGGCGTACTTCGTACAAAGTTAGTAAAGGGTTTCTTTTTTAATTCTTAATGACTGATTTTGGCGGCCACCTCACCTGAAGTTAAGCAATAGTGCAGTCGACGATGGAAAACGATTGCCCAGTAGAATCCTGGTGACTCAAGCCTTGAAAATCACTAGATTATAGCTATCGAGAAACATAGACGCAAGGAATTCCATTCCTTAGGCGCGCAAAATAATACGTACGCAAAACGTTTTGTGCGTAGTGGCGGAATGTCTACCATAAATAACTGACTAATAATAACTTGAGGAAATAAGGTTGTGTAATTCTAACGGATACTCGCTGAAACGCATACGATAAAAACCAAATAGTCCAGCGAGTCTGCGCTGATGCTCAAGAGTTTGTAGTCTGGTGTCGATCAATCGATGTTAATTAGCCTCTTGCGTTAAAAGGCGTGCGCCCTTTAATCAACTCAAGAGCTGCAAGCTGGTATTTAGTCGTAACATCCCAACGAATAGTCAACCTTTTCAACAATTCCATAAAACAAAATCTTTAAAATAGATATAATAAAATTACGATGAATGAAAATAAAAGCTAAAACTAGAATATAAAATTGAAAATATCGGTGTCTGCAGTACAATAAATATAAATTTTATTTTTCCTTTGTATTTGTAAGCTTAGAGTGGTGCAATAATAAACAGGCATTCTATATTTTCAATGCGATGTCGGGACCACGCGATAAGTGGCAAACTAAGTATCGCTCCCATAAAGTTTTATAGTAAGTACAATGTATAAAATAGACGCGCAGATGTAAAAAAAAAAGGATTTGCAGTTCGAAAATGTTTATGAGAAAATGGAACGTATATTATCGATGAAATTCAGGGCACATAATATTCGTGTTCGTTATTTTTACACGACTGCCTAAAAAAGATGTTTTATGTTTAATAGGTCCATAAGTATGCTGTTGATAATGCAGAGCTGAATATTATAAATTTCGGAAAATGTCCGAACTCTAAACTGTGTAGGCAAAATAAGAGGGAATCTGTTTTATGTTACCTATCTCATTAATCTGCCTAATGTACTTAGGTACTAAAAATAGTATAAAGATACGCCTGTACTCTTAATGAATCTCATTAATGAAGTATTAAAACATACTTTCAACTATAAAACAATGATGGTAACACATAATTTAGAGTATAAAATATAAAACGAGCTACATGATAAGTGACTTAAATTGTTAAAATAGTCTCTCTTCACCTGCAACATTTATTTACTATTTACTTTATTTTAAGCCCGGTTTATACGTGCTCGTGTTCCACACTGTAGGGTTTGTGCAGACCAACTGTGGCTGGCCTGCAAAAATGACGGGATTTTTATTATAATATGCCACTATTCCCAGTGCAGCGGCGAATGCAGCTAAGATCCCGGAACCCCGGTTAAAGGTCGAGGGGGAACGTGTGTTTTTAGTTGGTAAGAGGCCGCCACAACGTTCATAGTGGATTTCCACACATAAAAAAACGCAAAGAACTTGCCGCTCCTCACAGCATTGTTGGTTAAATTTGTACAGTGTAGGCATCTAGTTCGTTCCACCATCTGTGTCTGTGCCTGCTGCAATAAGATGAAGTCGTGAAACACTTTATTTTTTGTGTGGAAAATCCATCATGGACGTTATCCCAGATTCCTACCGACTAAAAACCTCCAGGTCCTGCTCCAAACTTTACTGAGGTCCGGGTTCATCGTAGCAATCGTTCGATTAACAACGGATTCTCCAGGGTTTGTGCAGGTTGTCCACAGTTAGCCTGCATATTTACCTACTCATTGTGGCGCACGTGCAAATCGCGGTTCGCCGCTGTCTCGGGCTTGGCGCTCTACGGACGGTGAACCACCCATGTCCGCCGCCCCTAGCCCGAAGTATTATTGGGTTTTTCAGTAAAGAAATTCCCAGTAGCAGCCCGAAGCTCTGCCGGATTGATGACCATAGGCTCATCACCTAAAATAAGATAGTTACATAAAAATAAAATGTACTCACTTGGCTCCATCAGGGAACGCCATGACGCCCAATCCAGAGCAGAGGCCTCCAATAAGAGCTCCATCGTATCTCGTTCCATCAGGCAACACGAGGTGCCCCATGCCATGCTTCTGACCTTTGGAATTCCACTCGCCAACGTAACGAGTTCCATCTTCGTATTTGTATGCACCTGTCTTGACGACTCCTGGATCTACAACTGTAAGTATTAGAAATTTGTTTATAAATCAATCTTTAAATGCATGCATATGCGTGGCGAAATGTAAAGGTATAATTTTTTGTGGAATGAAAACTAGGGTTGAGAGCAGGATTCTAACCTGCGCCTCCCGGATAAATACACCTGGCGCTCTCACTACTAAGCCATTTCAACCTCTGCTCGCTACTACACTGCTATCTAGTGTCTGAGATCTTGATGTGTTGAATTGTACACATACACATTCATATTAATATTATCTATATCTATACTTATAATAAAATCGTAACTCGAAAGCCCGAAAATTTCAAATTCGCTTTTTGGTTTTTTTTTCTTTCGTATTATGTTATTTCATAGATACTATTGGCAAATCTGTTGTTTTTAAAATTTGAGTATTTTTGTCTGTTTGTATGCTCGAGGTTGGCGTCCAAACCAAGAAAAAGAAACAACTGAAAATTTGTAAAAAATATCATCAAAGGCCGGGTCAACTTATAGGCTATTCAAAATTGCGCATTTCCTCAAGGGAGCTGAGCAGTGTGCTGATGTTAAACATCTGACAATCAGAATCCAAGTTGGACGGATTTCAATAAAAATGGCACTGTCGTATAGATTATCAATAATGATAAGCATTGCAAAAGGTATCATTGCGCTTTGTGATATAGGGACCAAGCAATTACCGGTTTTGTATTTTGATTAGTAGATTGTGAATGCCTATTTTAGCAACATTGTCAACTGAGTAATTAGTTACATACCGTACTTAGATGACTGGCACGGTATAAGTATGACGATCGAATCCCAGTGCAAGATATTATTTTTGCATATTTTGGATTTTATAATACAAGACTTATTTGTTATTTCGCAGAAAAAATACGTTATTTTAGTTTTTCATGTCCTTTTGTAATATAAACCCACTTTTTATGTGTTTCGCTTGCTGTCTCATAACAATATGGTGAAGCACAGTGAACATGTTACACGTTAGCGTTATGTTAATTTTTTGTCAATCATATCTCATCATTATCATGGTACTTCTTTCCATAGAAAAGTCATTTTTATACTCTGTAATAAATTATATAAAAAATTAAATATAAAATGGATCTACGTTTGGCTACAACTCGCCTGATGGCAAGCGACGGTGTGGCCGAGGCTGGAGCACGTAGATCCAGAATAAATCTATTCACTCTTAAGTAGAGTAGATAGATTTTGGCAAAACGATAGTTGGGGAGTTGATGCAACTGCCCTCTCTCACAACGGTTTCATCTGGTGGATGGTAAAAAGCCTGGTCGAAGCCTCCCTCCAGAGTTGGGTTGCCTGGTTTGCACCACTCAGGGGCTACGTGTAGGGATTCCATTTTAAGGGTGCTCTCCTACGGACGCGGACAACTCAGCCCCCAATACCTATTTAGTAACAAAACTACACATTCACTCAGCCTGGCCTTAGGATTAATTTAATTGCCGAATCCATAAGTAGGTAATAGCGAAAAATCTGATAATCATTACTCACGATTTTGTTAGAGGCTGTCCAGCTATTGAGGTTGGAGAGTACATTCTCGATGATATTTTGAATTATTTATTTTATCATCCTTTGTGAATTAGATTAAAATTTAAAGTTTTAAGACCAAGGGTAATAACTAAGAACGTTGTGCTCACCCTAACAATTATGGTGGTAAAATTTCGTTTGAACTGAAACTTTACCAAAAATATAAGTCCTACAAGAGCCGTGGCGTGTTCTATACTTGGCATCAAAATTTATTTCTCTTTTAAGAGGTTCTAGATGCTTCAACAGTTGAAGTCGATCGATTTCTATTGTCAACAAATGGGACTGAAAACTTAATTGACCATCCAATGCACGAAGACGGTTTTATGCAGTTAGCGTCATCATTATCCTATCACAAAAAAGACCGTGTATAACATTGCTTAACCTCAACGAATGTTTACTAAGCGGAAATTGGGACAGACTATCAGTACCTGCATCTTGGGCATTCTTTTTATAGATCAGGTATTAAATGGTGGAAAAATAAACAACAAGCCAGATCCAAGCTCTACTAAAAACTCCATTATGGAACTCAACAACACTTTTTTCGACCTGGACGCTTAATTATATACCCACTTGCAACCATTAGACTAATGAGTCAGTTTTTCTGAGATGCTCTTTACACTGCACAAGATTGATGACCATTAATATTTTCATTTTTAAATGAAAATGCAGTGACAGAAACTGAAAATAGTATGCTTAGACCAAACAGTCATGTTGAAAAGACGATAAGTGGAAATTCTGAGACCCTAAATGGATATAAACAGACCAGCATGAGTGTATGAACAGACGTATGAACGTGATAGAAGCAAAAAGAGTATGTAAGGATCTTAGCAGGTGGCTTTCTATAGTGTCTGCCTACCTGAAGCCTATGTATGGGACATTATCATTTTGGCCAACACATATTGTCATGCTGTCAGTTCTGCGCCTGATCTCACTCCGGGCGTGTCGGATTGCCGTCCCACCGGATTACGTGAGTGAAGAAAGAGGTACTACCGCATAAAATCTGTACGACATTGTATTAACAGCAAAGTTAGTCGTGTCGGTTCGGTCACCTGTACAGGGACTGAATAGATAGCAATGACGTCATCAAAAGACGTATTAAAATGTGGAAGAAGAATTCGCGGTAGTGAGCAGAAGTCATAGCATAGTGGTTAGAGCTCCTGGAGCATTTATCCGGGAGGCGCAGGTTCGAATCCTGCTCACGAGCGTATTACATTTTCCACAAAAATTTATAACTTAAGAGTTCGCTATGCATGCATTAATGCTTTTCGAAGATTAATGAGTTTGAGTTGCTAGGGCAACTGTCAAGTATCTGAAAAGTCACGGCTGTCTGTATAAGGGTGGCGTCAATGAGGATAGATAAAAATAGAATAATACAACAATTAATACCAAAAATGGAAGGGGTGGAGGGTCTGACATCAACGAACATACTGGACCTTCTCAAAAAACGACATGTCAACAAAGTGAACCGCCGAGCATGCATTCTACATGTATGTACGATATTTTTTTAGTTTCGGGGATCTCAATGGGAATCAGATGTAAATTTGTACGTATGATTAATTGAAATCATACTTTGGGGTCAAGATTACTTTGACGTGAGCAAAGCCACGGGTACAGCTAGTTGTTAATAAAAATTGACGAGTCATACTCGTGATATATTCGCGTGCTCAGCTCGTAAATAAAATCGCTGATCGAGATCAAAAAAAAAAATAGTTTTAAAAACTAAAAAAACACGCTTTTGTAACTAGTCGCACTAAAAAGTAGAAAATATTTAATTGAAGTTATTATATTTTTTTTTTTTTTTTTATGGAATAGGTGGCAACCGAGCAGACGGCTCGCCTGATGGTAAGCGATTACCACCGCCCATTGGCACCCGCAACCCCAGAGGAGTCGTGAGTGCGTTGCCGGCCTTTTAAAGGGTTTGGGCCTCCGGTACCCTCACTCACTCGGCGAAACACAATGCAAGCGTTGTTTCACGCCGGTTTTCTGTGAGGCCGTGGTATCAATCCGGTCAAGCCGGCCCATTCGTGCCGAAGCGTGGCTCTCCCACGGTGATTATAAAATATCTTAAGAAGCACCCCACGCTTTTAATAAAAATATCAGTGTCTGAATCTCGAATATAGGTAGGTAACATATATTCTAGATTCAGACACTGATATTTTTACTATACAGTATTATTTATAGTACATACAAAACCCGAGACAGGAATCAAATATTTCCATAATTATAAAGAAACAGTATCAATAAATTGAAAAAAATCTCTAATGACAACTCACAATGCTACACGCACGCGCCAGCTGGAAGCCTGCGAACTGTGTCCAACGTGAACTATGACATTGTTTGTACGAAATATAACATGATATAATATTACAATCGATTTTGTTACCTACTAATTCTGAACACACTACTTTCAGGTTTTGTATGATTATAATACAAAGAACGACTGCCTCGTTGGTCTAGTGGTCGCAAGCGCGGCTACTGAGCGTGAGGTCGTGGGTTCGATTCCCAGGTCGGGCAAAGTGTTATTGGGTTTTTCTGTTAGGAAATTCTCAGTAGCAGCCCGGAGTTAAGAAGTTCGTGGTGTGACACCTCCGTCCTTTGGACAGCACGTAAAGCCGTCGGTCCTGCGCCAGATCTCTCTCCGGTCGTGTCGGATTGCCGTCCCATCGGAATATGACCGTAAAGGAAAGGGGATTGCACCTGTGTTTGCGCATACACTTGTGCGCTATAATATCTCCTGGGTACTTGGCTAATCTCCGTGGAGATAGGCAGCCGTGACCGAAATACGGTCGGGAGGAGTATTATTACTACAAATAAGGTTGTATATGGAAACATAAAGCATAACTTGTATTGGAATGATAAAAACTTTGAACTTACAATTTCCCTCCCACACTTTAAATTATTTAAAGAGATTCTATTCGCGAGCCACAAATAAAACGTATAAATTTAGTAATCATACAGTACCAAGAACAATGGAAAACTTAAAACATAAACGTAAATATATCGTAAATTTTATTTTCTTACCGTCTACCATTGTGGAACACTACACCTGAACTGGAAAGGCTACATTTAAAAGGCTTCGACCTTTGTACATAATCTAATAAGGAAAGTTAGGTCAAATCGTTTGTTACTGGTAACCTATTAAAATAAATACAACTACCTACATAGAATGTACATGGTTATTTTTTTATATACATAGCTTCACGCCTTGTATTCCCCGAAGGAGTAGGCGGTAGTGTAGACAATTGTACACCCACATTTCACCAATGCTGTTATTAAGTCCCATGTATAGGTCTCGTGTAGGTGTACCATCTCCTGGACAATTCCAAACTCCGGGCAGATAATTTAATAGTTAATAGTGAATTTTCAAAAAAAAAAAACAGTTCCCGACCCGGGAATTGAACCCACACTTGCTCAGTGTTCGCACTTGGGATCTATAGACCAACGGGGCAGTTTATATTATTTTTATATACATTTATAATTATTTTCCTGTAACCAGTCGAAATTCACAGAAGCTGTTTGCAATTGTATAGAAAATAATGATAGTATATAGAAATGTTGGTCATAAAATTAACTTATTTATTGTATCTAGTTTATAAATTAGTTAAAGCTTCGATTTGGTGTAAATTATATTTTAGTATATACTTGATGTCCCAATTTTAAAACTGGGATTTAACTTTCATCATTGACTCTCGCTGACTAAACTATATACGTGGCCTTGTACTAAACTGGGGTTCGAAGTCATTCGCAATCAGGCAACAATAACGGAAAAATATGTACACCACTTTTTCAAGTACCTACATATCTTGTTGTGTTGGTTTCATGTACCTACCTTCTGTCATTGTAACCATACAGGTAAAGGTATAAAGGTATTTGATTGGGAATCGCCAGTGGCGAGAGGGGTACGCCCGCTTAAACTACTCCAATACTATTTCCTTCAAGTTTTTTAGTGTACTGGTCTAGTGGTCCCAAGCGCGATTGCTGAACAGGAGGTCTCGGGTTCGATCCCCGGGTCGGGCAAAGTATTATTGAGTTTTTCTGTTAGGAAATTCTCAGTAGCAGCCCGGAGTTTGGAACTGTGCCCGGTTGATGGCAATAGGCTCACCACCTATTACATGGGACTTAACAACAGCATTGGTGAAATGTGGATGTACAATTGTGTACACCTCTGCCTACCCCTTCGGGGAATACAGGCGTGATGCTATGTTTTTAGTGTACCTATTGTAATATCTTAGGTTTTCGCGATAGCTACACATAATAAAACAACTTTTAACCGGATTAATCGCGTGTATTTTTGAGCACTTTGCAGCGTTCGAAACGTCAGGAAAACAAAAACTAATAATAAACGCGATTAATCCGGTTAAAAGTTGTTTTATTAAAGTGGTTTTTATTATTTCCTCTATAAATATAGTATCAGTACAGATCAAATAAAAAACAGCTTATATGTTATGCAGAATACTGCACCATAAAATCAGCTGACATTGTACCTACAAGTGATCACAAAAGTGCTAATATTTAGTAAAGTAGGAAGCGTCAATTGTGTAGGTAGTTCTCATCCAGTTTGTTCTAGTAATGGTTACATTGCGAGAACAAATTCTCGTGGATCAGGTAATTTGTAGCGTTTACTGATTTGTACTGTTCAGAACTCGTGATCATTGTATGTATGTGCAGTGACGTTTGTATTTGTGTGATGTTTTTAATTCCTTAGTAGTGGATATATAAGTAGTTTCTTTTTCCGATTTATGTGACAACCCTATACGGCTGTGCCCGCGACTCCGTCCGCGTGGATGTTGGAAAATAATATCATATGGGACGCGTACACTATGTGAACAGTATGTCGTAATAATTAAAAATATATATCAAATGAAAAGTGTGTTACCGTGATTGACTTACTATTGAGTTCGAATTCAGCAATAATATGTCATCACGGTGGACGTATGTCAATTTCCCTGAATTAGTGTATTATCATTTTTTTAATACTGTCCCGCCATCAGGATCCAAGCAACAAAGTAAAGTCATTATCAATACTAAACATAAAAATCTCATATTTGCTCGAAGCCCCTGTAATCTGAACGATTCAACTCGTTATACATCATCAAACGTCCGCATTAGAAACGTGAAACGGACTTATTTCCTTTGGGAGTTTCTGTATGTTATGGAAAATAATCTAGTAGCTTTCTTTTTATGAATCTTTTCCAAAATTGGCAATTACAAAATGTCAATAACAAAGATTACCAAAAGTGGAGCGATGAGCTCGTTTATAAGTAAGCAGAGATCGATCGATTGAGTTTAAGCTGCGCTTGCCTCGGTCGGTCTGTGGATGGGTGACCATTATTTCATATCAACACCCTCTGTTCCTCAGAAAGTATGTTCCAGTAAACCGTCGGTTCTAGTTTCCTAATAAAACATTTACGGCAGTCATTACGAGTAGACAGAAGCCTGAAAGTCTGACAACCAATCTTACCACGAGACATCGTGGTACCCAGTAACTGGGTTGTGGAGGTCAGATAGGCAGTTGCTCCATCCTAATTAGATAATATTATAAAGGCGAAAGCTTGTATGTATGTATGGATGTATGTTACTCTTTAACGCAAAAACTACTAAACCGATTTGGATGAAATTGGGCATACAGATAGTTTATAGCCTGGATTAATATGTAGGATACTTTTTGTCCCGGCTGGACCCAATTCTGAAATCCAAGCCGTCGATGTCGCGGGCGGAAGCTAGTATAAAATACTTGTACTATACTCCATCCAGCTAGATTGGAAAGCCGTAATTGTTCCATACAGAGAAGAACATTAATGATCTGGCTCTCTACGAGTTGATGGTTTCATTAAGTTTCCTTTTCACCGTCTTCCTGCAGCGTATGTTTATGTTCTATATTTTAGGGTAGGTATTTTCATTATCAAAATTTTTTGTCTACTAAAACAAAATAAGTAGCCAAAAATCAAAATCAAAATCATTTATTTTCAAATAAACCATTTACAGGCACTTTTGAATTGTCAGAAGTTAGTTGCCACGTTCCAAAGTGTAGATTCCTATGGAGAAGAACGGGCAAGAAACTCCACGGTTACTCTTTTTCATCATATAGGTTTTTACAATAGTATTGGTTACACTGTTTTTTTGTTTTTGTTTTTGTTTTCACTGTTTTTTTGTTTTTGTTGCAAAATAGAGCCGTACATTATATACCTGTGACATTATTCAATATGACATTATGGAAATAAATAAGTCAGGTACGTCGTGGACGAACTGCCTCGTTGGTCTAGTGGTCCCAAGCGCGACTGCTGAGCATGAAGTCTTGGGTTGGATTCCTAAGTCGGACAGAGTGTTATTGGTAATATCTTAGGTTTGCGCGATCACTACACATTATAATAAAACAACTTTTAACCGGATTACCTCCTGCGACCACGAACGCTGCAAAGTGATCGAAACGTCAGGAAAAACAAAAAACCAATAATACACGCGATTAATCCGGTTAAAAGTTGTTTTATTATAAGAGTGTTATTGGGTTTTCCTGTCAGGAAATTCTCAGCCCGGAGTTTAGAATTGTGCCCTTAATAGGCTCACGACCTATTATTACATGGGACATAATAAAAGAATTGGTGAAATTAGGTGTAAAATTGTGTACACCTCTGCCTATTCGTTCGGGAAATACAGGCGTGATGTTATGTTATGTTTGATACGTCGTAATAAGGAGTCCCGAAAATCTAGCGATAATGTTCATTTACTCAGACACTCAAATCTAAATTTAACAAAGCAAGGAATACGAATAATATACGTTTTTGATGTCCCCTTCACTTCAGAGTAATTCATTAGTATTCCAATTCAGATCTAAATGCTGGTAACTAAATATAGTTACGCTATTAGTGATATTGTATCGGAGCACGCCAGAATTCCTTGTAACGATATTATACTTGCAAATGTGGCTGTGTTCTTAGTACACCGGTCCTGTTGTTACGTGAGTTTGTGTTTAGGATTAGTTTGTGATGTTTATAGTATGAAGAAGCTATTGCAAAGTTCAGATGAATATTAAAGTGAATAGAAAGTTAAAGTATTTGCCTCTGAGAGCTTACAATTACATTCGAGAAAGATATTTGTCTTGGACATGTCCGTTTGATCGTGACAGAAGAACTTTATCGCAGATACCAACTTGCAAATAATGGCAGACGGCACATGGAGTAAAGGATTCAAACAAACAGACCTCTGTTACGTCTGATTAATTAGGATTTTGCTTGTTAGTCCTACCGTCCTGTTCCACAGTAACCCGATGAAGTAAACAAGGTGTTAATTTTTAAGCAACTTCTTCAAAAAGTTACTTAATTAGTACATTTCACAAAGCCAGGAAAATACTGACAGCAGAAGAAATACATAAAAATATGAGTTAAAAAGCCATAATATTAATTTATAATCCCGAAAACATTCTTCAATCGCCACTTTATAAAATAAACCCTAATCTTACAAAAACATTCAACTTGAAAAAACAGGTTAATAAACATGATTTATAATTTTGCCCTTCACGTCAACCATTTCAATCAAAAATAGAAATAAGAGTTCCACTTCCAGTTTTATTTCTTAAAGATAACATTTTACTACATCCACTTAATCTGTTGACTCGCTAATTAGCAGACAGATTTTTTTTTATGAAGTATAATTTTATATTTCTGCATTCGAAGAGTGAAGGTATTCCCGTGTTTTAACAACACTACACACTAGTTCTGTTGTTGCGTGAGTTTGTGTTTGAGGGAGCTGTTGTAGTTGCTCTTTCTTATATGAAGCAAGGCTTTGATTAATATACATAACTAATATAAAATTCCCGATATCTTTAGACAACACATTCTAACTCCGAATAAACGTTGATTCTGATAATTATGAAACCGGAAACCAATTACTTTAATTAATTTGTTTTCCGGTCTGTGACCAAAATTAAGTTTATTGCTAAGTCGTTACCCAATTTCGTATTGTTATTAGCAAACTCATTTCGGAAAGTCGTAATTTTTTATCACGTGCCTAAACTAGATAACTAGGAATCGATATTTAGGTCAAGGTTTTTAACAACATTTATTGAACAATTTGCAATATAATAATAATAATACTCCAGAGCGTATTTCGGTCACGGCGGCCTATTTTCGAGGAGATTAGCCAAATAAGCAGGAGATATTATAGTGCACAAGTGTACGCGCAAACACAGGTGCACTCCGTCTTCCTTCACTCTCGTAGTGCGATGGGACGGCAATCCGACACGACCGGAGAGAGATCAGGCGCAGGACCGACGGCTTTACGTACTCTCCGTAGCACGGGGGTGTCACACCACCAACTTCCTAACTTCGAGCTGCTACTGAAAATTTAGTAACAGAAAAATCCCAATACCGCTTTGCCCGACCTGGGAATCGAATTCAAGACCTCACGCTCAGTAGCCGCGCTTGCGACCACTAGACCTACGAGGCAGTCTTCGATACAGGCAGAAATCACCAGTTTAGTATAAACTTGCGGATTGTTTTAATCGGTTTTAATGAACTCAATAGCGACCATTAAACTGGAGTTACTAATTGAACTTCAGTGAGCTTACTCCTGAAAATAACTCCGCTCGATTGACATTGGAAATATGTCAATTCGTACTTTTAAATGCCAAAATAACTAAAAACTAATTAAAGATTCGAGGTAACATGAAGACAAA
Organism: Xylocampa areola; assembly: GCA_935421205.1. Taxonomy (NCBI): domain Eukaryota; kingdom Metazoa; phylum Arthropoda; class Insecta; order Lepidoptera; family Noctuidae; genus Xylocampa; species Xylocampa areola. The sequence continues at coordinate 19,134,223 of OW285204.1, forward strand.
ATGCTTTAAAATTGAAGCAACTGTAACTTAAGTACATTAATTTTAAAAGTACGCTTTGTTTGAAGGCGTCTATTTAATATTGGAATTGGATCGGAATTGGTATTAGTTTCAAGAATAATCCCACAGGTGTATACAATATTTTTGCATGGAATGTTTAATAATTAGGTAGTTTTATTAAACTTACACCATTGCTCAGCGTCTCAAATTATGTTTGTTTGTCTTCTTATTCAATCAATACAACAAAGTAAGCTTTTTAATGAGGTTTTATGGATGAAAGATGGCATTTTTATATTTGTTAATACTGAGCTTACGGTATCATTGAGGGTTGGCAATTGAGGAACTAATGGCGCTATAGCTTGTACCAAAAGTCATTCGCTGAAACCATTTTAAAATAATTGCTAATGATAATAAAACAACATTTAACCGGATTAATCACGTGTATTATTGGTGTTTGTTTATCCTGACGTTTCGAACACTTTGCAGCGTTCGTGGTCGCAGGAGGACCTACCACCACGAACGCTGCAATATCTGGTTAGAAGTTGTTTTATTATAATTTAGTATTGTGTAGTGATCGCGAAAACCTAAGATATTACTATATAATTGCTAATATTAAAATAAAATTATTTTGAATGGTTGAACAAGGAACAAACGTAGGTGATCTGTTTTCTTATTTTTTGTATGTAGAAAATCCCTTATGGACATACTGACTAAAAACCAGTCCTATACAAATCATTACCGAGGTTCCGGGATCACAACTGCTTTCACCAAAGCCCCGACAGGTCATGGTCCATTGAAGGTATCGAGGGCTCCGTCCCTTGTGTAGGCCACATTCGAGTTTTCAATTTACCGTGTGCTGTAAAAGTTAAAATAATATACCACTCTGTGATTTATAAAATCCTATGTTACCCGGGATCCTATGTTCCATTGTATATCGAATTGTTGAAATTGCAGAAATCTACAACAAATAAACGGAGTAGGTAAATAGAAAATCTTAAGTGAAATGAAGCGATAGTATGTCCGAGCTGTATCCGATAGAAATCAATCCGTTTACCCCAATGGGGAACATCTGTGTATGATGTATGTATGAAATTAATTACTATTAACACAAACTCGACCCACATATTTATGGCAACCGCTGTTTCCTTGCAGATTGCCACTAATAACGTATGTTACGCGAATATTGTAGCCGTAGAGGCTAATGTGTTCCGGTTGCAAATTACTTGACCCGAAGGTCTAACCTTGGGTTAATATTAAATTTCATCATTACAATATAAAACCATCCTTGAGTAAGTGGATAAGTAATGGCCAGTATTACTAGTAGTACTTGCTTATATAACACAAGCTGATGCCCGCGGCTTCGCCCGCGTGGATTTTGGTTATCGCGATCAAAAGTAATCATGAAATTTTGATCCCGTTCCCGCTTTCCAATTATCGCTATATAACTACCCATTTTATAAAATATTAAAATAGATATAGTATGTTATCCTTAAGAGATAGATATATGCCATCGTGGACTTTTCTGTAGACCTATATAAGATACACAATTCCACCATACATAATTTTGTTATATCTCAAAGGGTTTAGGCAGCGTTTTCTTTGAAAGCTCCCAGACGGCTTATTTTTTTCCGATACCTCCAACGAATATCATTAAATCTAGCCAATATATACAAAAACTTGGCAAATTATATACTTAAACCTTCCTCGAGAACCACTTTAGCCATTGGTAAAAACAACATGAAAATCGGTGCAGTGGTTTATGAGTTTATCGCGAACAGCCAGACAGACAGGAGTGGTGGAGGACTTTGTTTTATAATATGTAGTGATTATAAGCATACGTAGTTTGCCTTTGGTATTTCATTTATAGTTGCCTCAATTTTAAAGCATGTTGTCTTCATATTGACGTCAATTCTGATGTAGTAAACTAAACTAAATTTAGAACACTCCTGTCTTTTTCAAACAGTTACTATATGAGCAAGATGGGACGAATCAAGACATGTCAATTTCGAAATTAGGCACGTCAAATTTAAATCTCGGAACGTTTTTAGTGGGAACAGATTTAGGTAGCCACTAGAGACGTCAAACGAAGATTGTATGGAAATTTTAGGTTGACATGATTAAAATTGGATTTGACGTCATTCCGTCCCGCTCTTATCGTAACGGTTAGTAAAAGACAGCAATGCACTAAATTTAGTTAAGTTTGCATCATTAGAATTGACACCATTATCCCGAATCTATAATAAATTTTTAGACATTTAGGCATTTAAAAGTAGGAACTGACATATTTCCAATGTCAATCGAGCGGAATTATTTTCAGGAGTAAGTCCACTGGGCTCCCTAAATTTTAATTTCATTAATCGGCCCGTTTTTAAAGTTCTCAATTAATATTCTGATATTACATCCAGTGCCTCTATTCTCGAGAGTGGCTCTTTAATTCCAGCATAAAAAATCGTTTAGTACTCGTTTTAATGCCACAAAAACCACTTCAAAGTTTTAAATTAGTTTACCAACACTTGGAATATTCATTTCGGGATTGTGAAACCGAGAATAGATCCACTAGTTTTGAAATCCAATCTTGTTGGCAAAGGTGAAAGCTACAATTGTAGGTCTTAATGGAATTGCCTTTTACTAAAACCTTATTGGACTAGTTTTTAATAGTCTTTTATCGTTTTGAGCTTGAAATCTACTAATAATACTATTGTGGTAAAATTTAAATCTAACCAAGTTTAAATGGAGTTTAGATTTTCTGACGCGAAACATCTTTATATTGCCTTTAACCAGGATTTTTCCTGTGTCTTTCGTGAGTTTACAGACATATAATCTCAAATGTGCTCAAATCCAAACACAAACCATCATCTGTAGATCATACAAATATTTATTCCATGCGGGAATGGAACCCGCGACACTCGGCACAGCAGCTGGTCTCTCCACCACCCTGCCATCTGCTCCGTCATATATACATACATAGCATCACGCATGTATTCCCCGAAGGGGTAGGCAGAGGTGCACACAGTCGTTCACCCATTTTTTTTATCAATGTTGTTAATATGTCCCATGTGGTGGTTGGCCTATTGCCATCTACCGGACGCAGTTCTAAACTACGGGCTGCTACTCAGAATTTCCTAACAGAAATACTCAATAACACGTCGCCCAACCTGGGAATCGAACTCGAGATCTCATGCTCAACAGTGACTCTTGTGACCACTAGAGGAACGAGGCAGTCACCGCGCCGTCAACCTGTTAAAAGTTAATACATAAAATATACATAGCATCACATCTGTGTTACCAGAGGTTAGACAATGTGTACTTGATCGGTTAATAGGTCCCCACCAACCTAACCTCTACCTTCCTCAAAACCAAATCCAAATAAACTGCTAGTTTGTACTGAGAATTTTTTCACTGTACATTTTTATAATAGTGCACACCCCGGAATTGGAACCAGGATCTCATATGCTCCGCAACTGCAGCATTCACTAAATTAATGAGGCAATTTCAATTTGATATTAACCTAACTGGCTCCCTTTTAATTCAATTTTAAATTTTATTAGTGTGTGTTCACTTAAATCCAGGGAACATCATTTGTCTTTATATCTACTATTGTATGAGTAATTATTGTATCCGAATGAAAACGTGCTGGTGCGTAACATTAGCTTGGCACTATAATTGTTTGCGGTTAATTAATACTATTGCCAATTAATCTCAACAATGCGTATGTCACTTCCAGGCATGAAATGTCAGTGAAAATATACTATATATCTTTTTTTTTCCATTTATGCAATGGACGGTTACCTACAGTTTTTATATTCACCTTGTCAGTGCAATTTTAATGTTTACCTTGGTTTGCTGCTGTAGTTTTTTTTTCTACCGAGCGAATTTATATTTTATTTATCAATAAATTTTAACGGCACTAAGTTATATATAATACTCCTGGCGTATTTTTCCTGAATCCTGCTCACGACCACATTTTTGTTCCACATTTTTTTTTAAATTTTAGATTTCTCTAAGCCTTAATGCTTTAAAAAAAGATTTAACTGTATTTGCCTTTAAGTTTCGGTAAACATTCCGCAAGGCTTCCGCAGTAAAGGATCATACTAAAAAAGTCCCTACGGACCACGATGGCTTGTTCGTGGTCCTTCGAGCCGAATGTTCAACGGACAAAACAGCTTCCAAGAATGTGTGTGCCCTTTTCACCTTAGAAACATACAAAATTCTAATAAGGAAGCATAAACCATTTCCCCGAGGACATATAACTCTATACAAAAGCGTTCTAAGAGTCTTTGTGAATTCAGAGGGGTCTCTGAATTCACAAAGACCGTGTGGGTACAGAATACCGTACGGTACCCCACAGAACCAAGATTAATACATAATGGGCAATACAGAAAATTACTTACACTGAAACCCATACAAAAGTCCTTTCATTCATTCCCAATCTAGTCCACGTCGGGACCTCATGATAAAGTCTCGTCAATTAACCACGGCCTAATCGTTAGTTAATAGTAAACGGCCGTTTTGCAGACGACATATCCTTATTCGCGGCGCTACAATAATTGCGAGTTACTGTCGACGTCATACCAAAGACAATCTTGTAGACGCGACACCAGATACTTAGCCCTTATTACGATAATATAGTAAGGTATGCAAGAACATACCAAGGTCAGTGGGTCGTCTTAGAGCAATAAGCCTGGCTTGACATACTTGGTGTTTTCATCTATTTAAAACAAAATAAATAATAATTCAATGTTCTTAGTAATTAGAGTTTCATAACATAACCAGCCCATTACTGTCCCATTGCAGGGTAAAGACTTCTTCTCATACAGAGAACGCACGAGCATTTACCGTATGTCTGTGATGTCTTATTGTTAGATTAATTAAGAATGTAAATAATTATGATATTGATGATGTCACATTGGTACACGACAGGTTTGAACCTACAACCTGTCGCTTAAGAGACGCCCGTAACCACTCGACTACCACGACTTACATTTTGTTTAATTAGTACCTTTTTAATAAAACTAGGTGCAGCCATACCAGCGACATATTAAGACAAAAGAAACTAATTATATATTACAAAAAAAAAAAACAAGTAAAAACCATAATTTAAAAGCTCAAGCACAATTTAATTAAGTACTCAGAAGTGTTACCTTAGAGTGTAGACGGAGTAACAAATCCTTTGATTAACTCGCCTTCAAATTAATATTTTACCTTGGTATATAATTTAAAGTTTATTATTAAAGGTTTTAATCTAATTAATATTTAAGCTAGACATTAGTCTAGATTAAACACTTGTTTAGAAAACAAATTATGACTAGGTTGATTAGTAGTTAAAATAATATTAATAATTGCACTTGTAGTAAAAAAATAGCTGTTTTGTAATTTTTTAATCTCCTTATACTAATAATTTAAAACGAGCAAACAGAAAATTAATCTTATCCAGGGCAAATAAATTAGAGAAAAAAATCTTCACAGAATATAAACCTCAAATGAGCGCTCATATATGTATGATTAAGTAATTGTACCCATATTTAAAAGCAACTAAATATGTATTTGAATTTGAAAATATTGAAAACTAGTACAACGCAAAGCAAAGCAAAACTATCCCATACGTATAAAAAAAAAACAACATTTATTTTTTATATTGTAATAATTTTACCAAATCATTACCCTAACACTTAGCCTCTAAACTGTTAAGTTTTAATTTATTTATTTGTAGTTAATTAACACGGTACACTACCAATTACAATAATTAACATAGAAAGAAAATAAAACTATACAATGCAGACAATAATTGTCAAATTATTCGTTACTTACTAACATGGAACAGTGGACACCCTCGCGTACTGTTTCTCACAGAACATCAGACATACGCGCATAATGTTACTCCATTCATCCGCAAACACATCACATTCAGGGTTGGTCGTCAGGATCCTTAAAGTACGACACATTAATATATCTAATGGCTAACCTATCTCCATATAATAACGTAATCTATGTCGCCCACTGGACAGGTACATTAGGAGCGCTTGCCTTTTGAATGCCCAACTGGCACCAATCTAACGCTTCCTGTCGCGTCTCCGGTGAATTGCACTAGTTACTGGCGCAAGTTCAAGGGCGAGTGCACTGGAACACCTTTTATAGAGAATTTTACCCGTTTGTTTGTAAGGGCGGTTTTGTTATATAACACAAAGTATGCGACACATGAGAAAATTTTTGGTGCACTTTGTACAAGCTACACAGTGAACATTTTAATCTATTATCTTAAAAATTCACAGGAATTCCGCCAATGTTTGATGAAATACAATACAGATTCGATTCCTATAATTATTTAAAGGGGCTACGGATATTTTTTCCCGGTCTAAGTGCCACACAAGAATATTCTAGTGTGATGCGACGAAAAAAAAACATAGCTCTTTAGCGAAGACGTTGGTTGTCGAGTATTTTGCTTGTTCTATCTCTACTTTTTCGTATCGTGTGGTTTGTGAACAATCTAGTGCCAACGTTTAAACCACCCGTGGGTCTCTGACATGGCGTTACACACTATTGAGAACATCTCTCAGGTGTGCTAGCTTCCTTAAAATCTTTTCCTTCACTGTCTTAAGCAAGTGATAATTAATTTATGACACACATATGACTCGAAAAGTCAGTGGTGTGTACCTACCTTGGATTCGAACTTGCGATCTCTATCTTACTAGTCCAATAGACATACCAATAGGCTACCACTACACCTATCTGTAATAATATTGTTATTTAGATGCTCGTTTTAATTCTGGATTTCGAAAAAGCACACGACTTATATTGCGAATTTAAAAAAAAAAAAAATAGCATTTTTTTCCATAAATGTAAATATTTTTTCATGTTATTGTAGATACGAAATGGCCGACTAAAATTTAAATAACAGTAAAGTCTCTCTCTGTATTTCATTGTTAAAATTATACTTATATCTGTTATTTCAGCTTCGCCATATGGAGGAAAACAAAATACAATTAAATTAAATTAATTGTCTTTCTAAATCGCAAATAGGGACAGTGTGACCCTCCCGCTGCAGATGGTGTGACATTTAGCGTGTTCATGAATATTTATGAATTTGTAGATTAACTATTCTGCAGCGAGTCTAAATACAGACAAGAATAACTATATCGTACAGAAAGCACCTTTCTTTGTGACGTGTGTGTTAAACGTCTTTTCGTACGTTTGTTCGTTTCTTCATTATTTTTAACAAACAAAAATCATACGTAACTACTTTCCATTTTTGTTCTACATACATTCTCCTGAATCTCCTTAAAAATACGTTATATTATAACATAAAACCAGCGCCAGGCACTAGTTGCCTGGCATTAATGCTGAACATCGGTCTTTTTGGTGCGGCCGCAGGGTACATTGTCCTAACATTAGCTGCTTAATTTTAGAATAATTTAATTTTAAGTTTAATCTTAAGGCGACAAACTTATGGGCCCCTGCTGTGCCAAATAAAATCTTTTATTTCTTTCTTTCTATAACAAGCAGCTACTATCCCACTGCAGGGTAAGGGTCTGAGCTGAGGGAATGAGCATAATACCTCACTATAAGAGTGATTTCAAGAAAATGAAACTTTGGCCTGGTTTTAAACTTTGGCGTTTCTTATATCAAATATATAGTTTAACTTTATGTAGATCCAGTTAATAAGTTCTATAATCACTAACAAATTCAGTCATATTTTTTGGTTTAAATAACGATACCTATTTTGTTTACGGTCATTTCTCGTTACTCACGTCACTCACTTTTTCGGGAAGTCCCGACAAGTTTAGTTTTTATACAGAGGCTGAGACGATGTCACGAGTCAAATCAAAATAAATAAAGATATATTAAGCGGCCAACACTGATTCTGTAACGAAAAACTAACTCCTGAAGAAAAAGAACCCAGGACGTTACGCAGTAGGGGACGGTTTTTTTTGGAAGTGTCATCTTGCTTTTAACCCACAGGGGTTTGATCTGCGTAACCGAACAATAGCTATGGCGAGACAATTTGATGCCTCCAGCCAGAGCATATTTTATAATAATACAAACTAAGCAACGTAGCACTAAGGGCTTCCCCTGCTGGACACGAGCCTCGGCTTAGGGCGTTGCTGAGGGGACAACTAGGGACTAGCTGGATCAGATCAGTTTCCTTATTATTAAGGGTCGAATTTAAAGCTACTGGCTCGGCGCGGGCTGGCTCGAGCAAGGGTCAGGGTGATAGGAGACGGTACGAGGCAGTGCCCATTTGTTTTCCAATGGGACGTTATCAGACAACAGGCAAAATTTACATTTATTATTGAAGAAAACTTGCTAATTTAATGCAATTAATTCATATTTTAAATTAAAGTGCCTTAGCGTCATTCGTATTAAATTACTTTATAATTTAACGCGATCTTGATTCGTCATGGGACGAAATAAAATACTTTTAATTAGTTCCCTAAGGGCTATAAACACGATGTGCTTTTAAAATATGCACAACGTTTAGTACGAGAAAATTATTTCATTTTACTTTAATCAATTATACTTCGCTGAGATAATTACAAAAAAAAATGAGAAACTTAAATGCACCCGTAGTAATAGATAATAAATCCTAGTTGTATTAGCGTATACTTTTTAAAAGTACATTGTTTTATTACTTCTGTAATTCTCTACATAGTATAAAACAAACTCTTCTATTGCGTCTATCTACCTGCGCACGATTTTCACTGTAACTTCTGAATAGATTTTATTCGAATTTTTACCAATTAATAGATTTTTTTTTGTGGAAAAAGAATACGGTCGCCAGCAGGAATTGAACCTGCGCCGCCAGGATAAATACTCCAGGTGCTTTGACCGGTCTCGGGCTGCAATTATAACTTTAAGGTTCGCTAAGCATGCGTTAATGATTTTCAAAGATTTATCTGTATTTATAGATTGTTTCCAAAGGAAGTTATAAGTGTGTAAGTGTATATTTTCTATAACTTTCTGGAAGTATAAAGCAGTTTCTGAACACAAAGGGCAAAACCATGAATTATAAGCAATGGTGAAATGTGGGTGAACAATTGTGTTGCCTCTACCTACTACGATGGGAAATGCGGGCATGATGAATGCTATGACATGTTAAATTTTAAAGTTATAATATTAAATGGAAAAAGATACGGTCGCGAGCAGGATTCGAACCTGCGCCTCCCGGATAAATACTCCAGGCGCTCTAACCACTAAGCCATCTCCACCTCTGCTCACCACCGCGAATTCTTCATCCATATTTTAACACGTCTTATGGCGACGTCATTGCTATCTATTCAGAATTCTGAATCGGTGCGGTGATGAGCAGGTCGAGATAGCTTAGTGGTCAGAGCGCCTGGGGTATTTATCCGGGAGGCGCAGGTTCGAATACTGCTTGCGACCGTATTCTTTTTCCATTTCCAATATTATAACTTTAGAGTTCACTGAGCATGCGTTAATGGTTTTCAAAGATTTATGTTTTATTTTTTTCAAAAGAAATATTTGCAAGTCAATACAAACACGAAGCGCAGCACCTGTTTGTAGTGCTACCGTCAACAATAACACGCGATCGTTAGCGTCAATATAAACGACCGGCTATACTGTCAATTGACTGTATTCAGAACGGTCACATATTGGGGTCGATGCAGTCCTAACATAACATAATATAACTATCCCATTGCAGGGCAAGTGCCTCTTTTCGTACAGAGACGGCAAGACCATTGATCGCCATGATAGCTCATAGTGGCTTGGCAATTTTAAACCATCAAATGAAATTAAGCGTATACATAAAAAAATATCGACGAAAAATCATCTACCCCTAAGGTCGGATAATAAGAAAAATTGGAAATTATTGATTGAACACATGTCAACCGATTATGTTGAAACTTTGCATACGTTATGATTTTGATGACACAACAACAATCGAAACCTGGAGTTATTCTGGTGATGAAGAAGAAAGATATTCAAGGGAACCCTCTTTTGTGTGTAAAATGTTTTTAACTCCACAAATTACATTCTGTTACAAAATATTACAGTGAAGAAATTCTTAGCAGCATATTTTTGACAGTACGGGATCAAAAGTTTGTTCTCTTTGTACTTCTTCTTGGCAACATTCAGTTTTTCAGCGTATATAAAAATTGTTGAAATTTATATCTTTTTTTTTTTTTGATGATGAGATGCCATCATCGTCAACCTAGGAGGTTGTCGACTGCTTAACCGGACTTTCCTGTGGATGCCCTAATAATAAATTATTATTAAGGCCTCCAGCCAGGGGCATACGAACTATTTATAATCTAAAGCGACAACGCTAAGGGCACCCCCTGCGGGGTACGAGCCTCGGCTTAGGGCGTCGCTTGTGGGAGGACAGCAAGGGACTGGCTGGATCGAAATTTATATCAAAATCACGGATATATTTAACTTACATTTTTCGTGTGGTTTAAATTGTGACGTAAACGATTTGGTGCTTTTTCGACACGAACTTTCAGACAAATTTTCTAAAAAACGGTAATTAATGATTAAGAATTATCATATAAATAGCAACTATCACGAAAAAAATAGAATTTATTTAGAAATAATAGATAGACACTTATTTTGGTTACATCCACTAGACCAGTGGTCGGCGAACCACGGCTCGCGAGCCGCATGCGGCTCTTTGACTCCTCGCCTGCGGCTCTTCCACGAAATGTTTAGTGCAGGCACGGAATATTACTTACTATCTGGATATGCAAAAAAATTGTTCTTTGAGTCATTTTCATTTGTGTATTGTCTATATTTGGCTCTTTTGGTTGACAAGGTTACCGACCACTGCACTAGACCAATGATGCAGTTGTCATACTAAAGAAATAAAACAAAAATTACTCATATTATTAACGAAAGCACAATATAAAAATCCGTATCCCAACCCGTCGACTTTCCCAATAACTATCAAAAGTCTATTAACGCCATAAATGTTTGATTAAACTTATATCAATCAGAACTTTCCTCGCGTAACCATTACTGTACGGTTCCTATCGATCTTACATCAAGGTCGACCTTCGCGGTTGTACTGAAAGTTATGACGTTATGTAAGAGTTGGTTACGAAGCACTGCGTCTATCCGAAAGATGTAAATAAATATAAGAACCAGAATATCCTTGAACACGTAAAAAGGTCCTAATTTATTAGCTAATTCCTTTTAAAGAGTCAAGGGCGTCAATTCTAATGTAGCAAACAAAACTAAATTTAGGACATTCCTGTATTTTACTAGTACTAACAGTTACTATATGAGCAAGATGGAGTAAGTCAAGAGATTTCAAAGTCATTTTTTTAAAAACCTATTCACTCGTTAAGTAGAGTGGATAGATTTGGGGAGAACGATAGTTGGAGAGTTGATGCAACTGCCCAGTCTCCCACAACGGATGCACCGGACTACATCCCGAAACACGACTAGGTCGCTTCACGGCATGGCTTCGTTCGGTGGTAACCCGCCGCAGCCGAAGCCTCCCACCAGAGTAAAAATTAAAATCTCCGAACGTTCTTAGTAGCCACAGCTTTAGGCCACTAAAATTAGAGACGACAAACGAAAAAAGTATGAACATTTTAGGTTGACATGATTAAATTTAAATATAACGTTATCCCGCCCCGCTCTTATAGCAAAGGTTAGTAAAAGACTGCAATGCTATAAATTTAATTTAGTTTGGTACATTAGAATTGAGCAAATTTATAAGTGACTAGCTGACCCGGCAAACGTTGTTTTGCCATATAAATAAAAAAAATTGGGGTGGACTACCCCTAACATTTAGGGGGATGAAAAATAGATGTTGGCCGATTCTCATAGATACCGGATAAGCACAAAAAATTTCATCAAAATCGGGCAAGCCGTTTCGGAGGAGTATGGCAACGAAAACTGTGACACGAGAATTTTATTTTAAACCATCATCAGTTAAATTTTATATATTAGATAAGGATTAATTTAAACCATCATCAGTTAAAATTCAAACATTTTTGTACTCAATGAGTGATCAATTTTCGTCATGCTAATTTTATGGTATATAAATACAAATATATTTCTTTTTTCCATTTATTTCATGCCTCTAGTGAATTATTGAATGAGTATAGTACCTAAATATTTGACTTATTAACCCCTTCAAAGAGAGTTACCTAATATTGAATACATTCAGGCTTCACCTTACGGAAGTCCATTACTATGGATGCAATAAATATAATATCTACCTACTTCCACAAAATTTAAGGTAGTCATGCAATACCTGTGCAGTGCCCGCCCGCAAATATATGCACAAACGCAAGCGGTGAAAAATTGCAGCTACCACCAACTACTCTACAGTGCAGGGGCGAAACACTGCACGGTGTAACAGCTCCTGATCATGCCCCGTGGGGGAACAAAACACGTGTTGATCATCATCGTGTTGAGTTGGTGGTAGTTGCAAGTTGCATATATTTGGGGGCGGGGGGTGGTACCCTCAATTTTGTGGAAGGAGTTAGAGATTGTAGTTACCTAATAAACTAGTACCATACAATTAAGATTAGAGACAACTTCTATTGAACATAATTATTAAAAATATATAAAAAAAAAAAACAAAAAATTAAAACCGCCTTCAAAAATCTACTACACTAAAAAGTTCAAAATAATATCAAAATTTGCTTATAATAAAATCATTTTAAAAGTACAATATATAATAATAATCTGTTAATTTTGGATCGATTTCTCGGGGATCCATCATCAGATCGGGGTTTCCTTAACATGGTACCACCGTTGAGATATCTTCTTTCCAACAAAAAAAGAATTATCAAAATCGGTTCATAAACGACGAAGTTATCCCCGAACACAAATAAAAAAAAACGGTCGAATTGAGAAACCTCCTCCTTTTTTTGAAGTCGGTTAAAAAACTGTTAACTACTTTGCGGTGTTAATTAAATAAATCACTGATAAGACCCCCTCCATTTTTGCTCATTTTTTATTATTTGTCTTAACGGAGGCCATAATGACATAAATTCTTTGAAAAATTGAACTGGCTATGTATAACCTTTCGAGATATACAACCCTGTTACAGACAGACGGCGGAGGCTTTGTAGTAATATCCCCTTTAGAAATTAGCTTAATTAAAACCTTAGTCAGTGTAAATGGTATGTTAATTATTTTATCAGGGTTACACTATCAGATCTTAAAATGGAATTTGTCGAATATCTAGTCACTCTTTATACCATTAAAATTACGGTTTATCTTGGTCCATTTCATGACTAAAGTTAATTAACTTTGGTATCAAGGTGGATGGCTTTCCGTCGGGTTTAAATTTGAGGAAATGTCGAGGATTTTAAGTCCCTAGAGCCGACCCACTTACTTTATTTGCTGACCGTGTTTCGTCAGATAAGTGGGATGGTGAACCGCTGCATGTCAGTTGTCCTTGTGACAGCTGACGTCACTGTCCAGTGGTAAGCTTTACCGAGGCCATATTTAATGTTATTAAAACATTTTACATTTTGATCACATCGTCTACGCTGACTGGAACTTTTTCTAACACGTGGGAGAAGATCGACGAGTATATATACATACATAGCATCACGCTTATATTCCCCCAAGGTAAGCAGAGGTGAACAAAGTTGTAAGTACACCTAAATTTCACCAATGCTGTTATTAAGTCCTATGTGGCACAATTTCAACCTCCGGGCTGTTACTACTACTAATATCAATCTACCAAACGAAAACGGGTGCAATATGGTTTTTAAATGGTAGAGGCTGAACTGTGATCAAACCAGAAATTTGCGAGAAATCTAGCTTAATAGTGAAAAGTGGAGAGTTCTCATTTCGGAGACAAACTCCCTTCGCGGCACTGGACCAGAGGAGTTAGTTCATTTACCAATTTAGATATTCTAGAGTCAATATAGGTATACAAATGCTCTCGTTGGTTTAGTGGTCCGTAGCGCGACTGCTGAGCAGGAGGTCTCGGGTTCGATTCCCAGGTCGGGCAAAGTGTTATTGAGTTTTTCTGTTAGGAAATTCTCAGTAGCAGCCCGGAGTTTGGAAATGTGCCCGGTTGATGGCAATAGGCTCACCACCTATTACATGGGACTTAATAACGGCATTGGTGAAATGTGGGTGTACAATTGTGTACACCTCTGCCTACCCCTTCGGGGAATACAGGCGTGATGCTATGTTATACAAATGGGGGTTCTTTTCCTATATTGTGACTGCGGTAATCCGGAACAGTTTATGGCGCACCTACTGGCGTGGCCCTTGTCTCTGAATACCTGTACGAAGAACGATGTCTAGCAGCCACTCCTAAAGCTATTAAAATGGTAAAATTTTAGGATAAAAAAAAAACTTTTGACGCATTAAGAATCAAACCTGGATGTAAATTGAGCAGTTTAAAATCAGTGTTGATTGAAGAAATGAACTGCCATAGTTTCAACTATATACATTTTTGATAACCTTTCTCACCATGTCTAGCAATGGTGTGACATGAAGCAGCTGTAATACTATTTTATAGCTTACAACGCCAAGGTCGTCGGGTTTATTTTTATTCAATAAAATTACATGTACATAAGTAATATTAATAAAATTAATCTCTTAAACGCAATAAAGCTTCCATAGAAAATTCCAAAGTTCATTTTTAAGCATTGATAAGGTTATAAAATATTGTACATGTGATAATTAATACTTATAATTTTAATAACGGTAAACGAACATGAAGGTAAAATTTATATAGATTAGCAATTATACGTGGGTGTGAACCCGTACCCCTAGGATCGCTACCTACTGCAAATCTGCCAACAAGTTATAACTACTTCTGCATATATTTAATTACTCCTGCAATTTTTTTATACATTTCTCCATTCAGAAGGCTTGGACCATAGAAATAAGAATGGCTTGGACTGTGTTCGAACTACACGTCAGAATTACGAAATACTCAATAGGAATGAACCCATGAGGGGCTCGTCGCTAAATAACAGCCGCACAGATCAATCAATCAAGGTTAAGCTACGCTTACCACGTGACCATCATTTCATACCGAGACCCCTAAGTGCCCCGGAAAGCACATTAAACCGTCGGTCCTGGTTGTCAAATTAAGATCTATGACAGCCGTTACGGGTAGTCAGAAGCCTGAAAGTCTGACAACCAGTCGTACCACGAGATATCAGTCACGCTTTGGCTGCGTTTCGATGCGGACGTACTGCTGACTTTTACAAAACGTGTAGCGCGGTCCCGAGCCGCTGCTCGTAATATTAATCGCCAGGAGTCATCAACTTGTGGCGAATTAATTATTGGCGTTCCTGCAGCAGATGCTGGACGTGATGGACGAGGTGTCCGCAGTCCAGATCTGCTCTACCAACTTCAGCGAAGATGACATCGCCGGTTCGAAGCTGCTCTTGTACAAAGTGTTAAACAAGACAGATCAGATGGTGCCCCGCCGACGTGACGGGACTAAGAAAAGCGTGCAGGACATCATCACGCTGCTGAACGAGACCGACCCAGACGACGTGCCGACGTTTGTGGCAAAGGATTTGTACAAGCTTCCTCCTGTCACATTCGATCACGTCGATGTAACGAGCCTGCTGAAAGACATAGTTTTTCTAAAGGCTAGTCTAGTGGATGTGCAGAAGAGGTTGGATGCATCTCAAAATACTGTCGCCGAATTGCGCAATGAACTTAAAGCGTTAAAATTGCGTAAAACGGTAGCGGTAACTGGGTCACCATCGAGTGCATCAAACAAAAACACGTGTTGCGGAGCGGGCCTCGATTTTTCGGGGGCAAGTTTCGCGTCAGCAGTTTTATATCGCCGTCACCGTCGAACGCTGTGTCTGTAAAGTGCGCACCATGCGCGCCTTGCCACCCCGCACCCGACCCTGCGGCTCCTCTTCGTGCCGCCGAAAGAGTTAGTCGACCCTCTGACCAGCAACCCTCGTCTTCGGCATTGTCGAGAAGTCGAGATCTCGCGAGCGTCGCCGTGAGCAGTGCTACGGAGCCGACGAAGCCCATGCCTGAAAAGGCATCGAATTGGGCTGATGATGATGGTTTTGTGACGGTGCAAAGGGGGAAGCGCCGTCAGAGAACCAACGAGAACCGCTGCGGTACAGCTCCTGTGGAGCCTAACTTAAACATACGTGCCGCGAAACCGAACACTCCAGTGTATATCTCCCGCCTACACTACACCACTCAGGCGGAGGACATTGTACGGGCGCCAAAGGACCAAATACACGCCGAGAGTGCAGCTGCTGGAATCGCATCGCAACGTCAACTTCAGAGCGTTTGTGGTGCCGGTACGAACGTGTTTTCTGCACTTCGTCATGGAGGAGGACTTTTGGCTGCAGGGAGTGGTGTTCCGTCGCTTCCGCGGAAAAGTGCCACACGATCGTACAAATGACTTAGTGCTTAAGTGAAGTTTTGTTTTACTAACATAGGCTAAATTTCTATACTAACAAAAATTGTATTAATATATATGTATGTTAGTCTGTAAGGTATATAGCTATGGGCCGAAGTGGCCTGATAATAAAGATATTATTATTATTATATCGTGTTACCCCGTAACTAGGTTGTTGTGGTCAGATAGGCAGTCACTTCATGTAAAATACTGGTATAAAGCGGCATCCGGTTTGTTTTGGAAGTCAGACCTCAATGTAATTGGAAAAAGGCTAGGCAGATTGAAACAGGAATGAACCCAGCTCATTTTCTTTTCATGTGACGATAATAGCAGCGAGGTTTATTAATCCAGGCGAATATTTGTGTTTTACTTTAATAAAAACAGATTTTCCATTACGTTATAAAATAAACAAAAGTTATTATCATTGAAATCTATTTTTAAAATTCGTACCAACGCCCAAATCATTGGAGCTATCCGAAATTACATTAAACATTTTCAAATTTGACTGAATGAAAACGATCTCGTCTATTTTATTACGAATACAAAAAGTTTCAAATGAAATGCCCTTGATTTGCTTATAGTACATTTTGACGAGTTTTAGTAGAAAGGTTACACCGGTAAAGGGTTTAATAATTGAAATTTCCTATTTTATTGCTTCGCATTTAGAATCAATTTAGAAACTTGAGACTATTTTGGAAAAAAAAAACGAACTGTGATAAAAAAAAAAAACATTTATTACCCACACACGACAGCATAATTTATTAACTTCTAACGAATAATTTATCTTTCAAACGCATTAGCGCATCCGTAGCGAACTCTAAAGGAAATTTTCAGTAGCAGCCTGAAGTTTAAAATTGTGCCCGGTAGATGGCAATAGGTGAGCCTTCTATTACATTTGACATAATAACAGCATTGGTGAAATGTGGGTCTACAACAGTGTCCACCTCTGACTACTCCTTCGGGTAATACAGGCGTAATGTTAATTTAAATGATAATTAGTAGCTAACAGATATTAAATAAAATTTCATAACGAAAAATTACTGTGTATTCGACACCTCTAAGTACTTATATATGTTGGTCAAAGATATACGAACTATGTCTTCATTATTCAACATTCCGCTTTGCATTTTCATGTTAAGGCTAAAAATATCCCCTGGGAGCTTGTTAGGAAGCTTATGATCCCTTATTTTTATATTCTTGTTCAAACGCCTCGAGTTTCAGACTGAGAACGTAATGCCTAAAGAAATTGTAGACGTAAAGTAACATGTACAGACTTAGTTATATTTAAAAAAAGGTTTTTATTTTAAGTAGTAGTTGAAATTCATTATCGTCACCCCCTGCCCTTATCCCTTATCCCAATTTATTTTTATTATTACTTGTATTTGCAAACAGCAAATCAATAAGTATACAAGCTCGTGTATATGAAAGCTTCTCAAGTATTATGCAAAGTATCATAAAATATTACAAAATCAGGAATACCACCACTTCGTAAGAATAACTAGCTAGTGGTGGCAAGGCTTACGTGACTTCCAGGGTATCTTCCATAATTAGTTAATCGTGAAAGTTTAAAACAGTATATTTGCTTCATCATCATCATCACTGCTGAGTATAGGCCTCTTTTTGCTTGTACCATTCTCCTCAGTCTTGTACCAGATGTGGCTCATGACGTTAACAATGTAATAGATCCATCTTGCCACTGGCCATCCAACGCGTCCATTTCCAAATCTTGGCCACCATTCTGTCTACGCTTTCCACCATCTGCAATCACCCCGTCTAGCCAGGAGTCCGGCTCATATTTGCTAAAAGTATTTTAATAATTTTCAAATATTACAAATGCAAAAAATCAAAATTTCATAGCCTAGTGGAAAATAATATTGCCGTTGAATTGTGCAAATAGTAGGTACCTACATATTTTTGCAGTAACAGTGTTGTAGATATAATTATTTAAAATCTCTAAACTCAAGTTTCACCTGGCAGTAGACCTTTGATAGCTAATATTAGTTATCGACGTAACAGAAACCAAAATAAGAATATTAGTTACAGAAACAGATAGCCTGACCTATTCTAGAAAAATGAGCGTGTTCTATAATATTTCCGTGCCTTTCCAACGAAACTAATTTAACTATATCAAATAGTTTCCAAAGTATTAATAAAGTTGGTCGCTTCATAAGAAATCGCGTGGGGACATAAAATATAAGGTTCAATGTACCTTTAATACAATAAGTTGGATTTCTTATTTATTAGGACTTTAACACTAGAATCGAGTAGAGAGCACAGAAACGATAAATTTTAAGACTGTATTTTTAGATATTGGGGATATCGAAATTCTTGTCAAACCTTAATTGAACTTTATTATCAATATTAGGTAAGGTTTACACCAAATTCCGTTTGGGTTTTGAAATATCTTTAATTCAGCAATTTGCTAAGATATTCCCTAAATTTCTGTTTACTGAAATATATTTATTGGTTGTCTTGGCTTGTAAAATAAAGTAATAGTTTCCAAAGTTATCGAACTCTGCAAAGAATGATGCAACTTCATGTTTATATAAAAAATCCACAACAGTTCTCATGAAAAACGCTACCGTACACTTCAGACAAAGACAAAGTGATTGTACATCTGACGGGTCTTCCTACGTGCATGACAATTCCAGTGAATCCCCAAGGTCGCGGGCTGGTCAATGTCGCGTGCGGTGCGGCCGAGGCGGCGACGTCGCGAGTGCGCCACTCAAATGTCATATTACTGATACACCGACGTTCGTAAAGGGGTGCTCAACATTTTTTTTAGAATGTTTTGCACCGCCGTTGGTTGGTACGTTCGGAGGACAGATTAAACATTTAGAATTTTTTTATAAATATTTTAATAGATTTAGTTTTGATATATATCCGTTGACAAGAGCGACTATTGCACTAAACCAGAAGGTCACGGTTTCGACTCCCAATTGTAAACCAATTTCTGATCACAAAGAATTATGATGTGGCATTACGTTTTATTACTAACATAAATTATATAAAAGATGCACGCAGCTTGTAGTACAAAATCTCTGGTTACAAATTTGTTGATATGAAATACTAGATTGAGAGGCAGTTTTTGGATTGGTGGTTGTAAGAAGCACTTTCGAGAAATAAAGAAAAAGCATTTATTCAGTACAGGACACAGTAACAGACCATAGGAGTTTGTTAATATATCTTAATTTGTATCTGTCAATAGAATCATTAAACCAAGTCGGAGGCTTCCGAGCGGATTGGACAACATTTAAATAACACTAAGCTATATTCTTATAACCAGAAAAGAGGATATTCAGATGGTTTCAGCCTGTTATTAACGATACTAGTTCATTTTTGTATAATAACTTTCGTGAGACATATTATTATCAATTATTATTTACCGGTGCACTCACGTGTATTTTTCGGGATTGCCCAACTAGTTTCGAACTCGAACGGAGCCCTAAGTCATAAGATGAGCCCGCGGCGATCTCGCGAGTCAAACTGGAGCTGCATCGCGTCGCGTAGCGTTTCGCCCGCGCCGATGATTTGCCCAGTGTCGGAAGTACTCGTGTGTCTCCGCCACTCGTCGTGTCCGATGCAGATCCAGTTTGACGTGCGATATCGTGGTGGGCACAGGTCATGATTAAGGGCTGTTCGAGTGCGAAATATAACTAGTGATATAGCTAGACAAAGATTTAAAGACCAATATAATGACTGGCAGAAGATTTATGGAAGAAGAATACATGATATGCAAATAAATTGGGATAAGGGTAAGAAAATGGTGACGACTAACTATTATAGTCAACAGCAGTCAGAGTAGGAACATATTTAGATTTGAAAAGTCACTTGAAATCAAACGATGTATTAAAAAAAACAATGTCTACTTCTCGCTTCTTATGTCAAATTTTGTGCTCACGTTTCTACGTAGTGACACTCCTAAATAAACATAAAAAAGGAAGTATCTTACAACATAACATCATCACAACATAACGGCCTCAAGCCCGTATTTCCTGAAGGGTTAGGCAGGAACAAACTATATACACACACATTTCAACAATGCCATTATTATTAGTTCTTTATTAGTTCCATATAATGGTAGGTCTATTGCCTTTTACCGGGCAAAAATAATTCCAAGTTCCGAGCTGTTGCTGAAAATTTCCTTATAGAAAATCCCAGTAATACTTTCTCATGCTCAGTAATTAGGTTTTCCTTTACTTAACCAATAAGGTAATTTTACCCCCTAAACCAAACTTACCCTAATAAGCATACTATGAGATCCGTAAATGTTTTATGTAGAACGTTAGAATTATGAGACTTAGTGAGAGAGACCCGGCAATGAACTGTAGCCTTAAAGATAAATCCTTGAAAAGCATTAACGCATGCTTGGCGAACTCTAAAGTTATTATAATTATATTAAATGGAAAAAGAATACGGTCGCGAACAGGATTCGAACCTGCGCCTCCCGGATAGATACTCCAGGCGCTCTGACCAACTAAGCCATCTCGACCTCTGCTCACCACCGCGAATTCTTCTTCCATATTTTAACACGTCTTATGGCGACGTCATTGCAATCAATTCAGTACTTACAAGTGACTGAACCGACACGACTAACTTTGCAGTTAATACAATGTCGTAAAGAATGCAATTACCTTAATAATTCAAGATATGTCTTTGAAAAAGCATTAACGCATGCTTGGCGAACTCTAAAGTTACAATATTAAATGGAAAAAGAATACGGTCGCGAACAGGATTCGAACCTGCGCCTCCCGGATAGATACTCCAGGCGCTCTGACCAACTAAGGCTTAGTCGCGAACAGGATTCGAACCTGCGCCTCCCGGATAGATACTCCAGGCGCTCTGACCAACTAAGGCTTATTCTTTTTCCATTTAATATTGTAACTTTAGAGTTCGCCAAGCATGCGTTAATGCTTTTTCAAAGACATATCTTGAATTATTAAGGTAATTGCATTCTTTACGACATTGTATTAACTGCAAAGTTAGTCGTGTCGGTTCAGTCACTTGTAAGTACTGAATTGATTGCAATGACGTCGCCATAAGACGTGTTAAAATATGGAAGAAGAATTCGCGGTGGTGAGCAGAGGTCGAGATGGCTTAGTGGTCAGAGCGCTTGGAGTATTTATCCGGGAGGCACAGGTTCGAATCATGCTCACGACCATATTCTTTTTCCATTTAATATAATAATTTTGTAACTATAAAATTTTTAGTAGGCACCATTAGTGACAAGAATATGACACAGTAAATTACAAAAGGAAGTAAGTGTTGACTTCAATTACGGTAAAAAATTAGACTAATATTTATGAGTGTTCCCTGTTGGAGTAATTATAAAAGAAACGACTCAATTTAGAGCAAAAAAAAAATACTTAATTTAATTTATGTCTGAACCACATTTTTTGATAAACCTCTTTAATTAGAAAGCTTTTCTTCCGAAATTATAATATTTAATGATGACATTCTTAATTGAGTTTTCCTAACAAATTGGAATATTACATTTTATGAGTGGGTATATCTACTGAAATTAGTTTCAGATTTCTTTATTTCCTTTTACCTATTATGTCTAGGTATATAAATATAAATCTATTATCTTTCATTTATATCGTGCTAAACAATGCAAAAAAACAAAACGTGCGGTGCATACAATCAGAAATAGCAAAGGAACACATTTCCCTTCCTTTTTACCGTCACAAACAACAAAAACTTCAACTCCTCGCGTAACCATAGCAACAGGATATCAACAAACACTTATACGCACTTACACAAGAATACTAACTAAAAATTCCGAATCAGTCTATCTACAAACAACACTTATTTGAAGACGTACCAAAAAAATACATTAATATTTTTTTCGAAGCATCAAGTCCTAATTTTTTAGTCAAATGTTATGTGCAACTGGCCTGCCATGGGTTACTAGCGGCTTAACACGCGAACCGCTTTTGCACCAAGTTTTCAGTTCAAAACTACGTCGGGGTTCGAACCGACCGCCCCACGGTGTAAATAAAGTGATACGCGAAGACGTGTGCTGTGTAGTGTAGTGTTATGGATTGTTGTGCTATGGTATTTTTTTGGTGGTAAGTGTACCCTTTCAGATGGTCAAAAGGACCACAGCCAAAACTTGTACTAGGAAATTGGTTGTTTATTGCGGGCTTTGAATAAATTATGTCGGAAGTTTGGTGCTTCATTTTTTATACGATAACTATGATAAAGTTTAATATCTTACCAATTTGTTATTGCGTGGCTATATACTGTATAGGTACTAGTTTAGCCGCTTGTTTTTTTTTTCGGATTACCAGTGAAACATTATAATTTTATTTCAATCATATTTTTTTTTTCTGTACTGTACACAGGGTGATAAAGAAATATTTCAGTAAAAAAAACTACATAATTATAAATTCAAATCTCAAGTTTTATTGGTTTATGGATACAAGTGAAGGCGTACAATATAATCATAAAGAACACTGCTTAAATCATTCATATAAAACCATTTCCATTTTAATGTATAGCACAAAGAAATAAAGATAAATTTTAGTACGCACTTTAATAACTGTCTTTAAATGTATAGGTTGCAAACAATACAATAATATAATCTCAAAGAAAATATTTTAATAAATTCAAAATATAAATGTACTAAGTAAATAATAATCTATATATATATATATATAAATGAATCCCTATTTCCCTTGGTCACGCCATAACTTGAGAAAGATTGCACCAAATTTGATCATTCTTTTTTTGTTGTGTTCGTCATTGTCAGGACAAGGTTTTTTTATTTTGTACGGAAATACTTTTAAAGGGCGGGTGAAACCGCGCGGCACAGCTAGTCTAAAATAAAGTGAAATAGACAAACCAAATACTACAAAAATAAAAACGAACTACGTAGGTTTTATTTAAAGAAAAATCTTAAAAAAAAAAACTATATCTACTAATTGTCAAAGTATTTAAATTGGAATACAAATTATTTTTAAGAACTTCAATAGAATATTAATCTAATTTTATCACTATTGAAGTTACTAGTATAAGTTGAAAACTCCACTCGTTAGATAATAATTATTTTTCTTGATTCAATTGTTAATACAATTTATTAAAAACAAAAAAAACTCAGCACTCTTAACCTCAATATAATTTTTCTTTGAATGTACATTAATTTTATCCATTTTAAAAAGCTTTAGCCTAAATTTAGTTTTTAATTATAAGTTACAAATCTTCAGTAGGTACTCAAAATAAATCCAGTAAAATTACACCACAATCAGGACTTTTGTAAATATTTTAATTAATGTATAAAATATTCTGAAGTATATTTGACGTGTTGGAAACAATATTTTAGAACAACCCTTATAATACGATTATGTGTAGTAACATCCGAATTCAACACAAAACTCCCAAATTTAATTTCAACACGATTTAACTCCAAATTGAAGCCTGGAAAAGGATACTGTTGAACATATTATAACATTTCATCTTCCTCATTCCTCTTCCTTTCAACAAAATCAACAAAGCATATTTCAAAAAAATTACCTCTATTACCCCAAATATGAATCGTGAGTCATCATTGAAGAATCTACTAAAGGAACGGCTTCCCGTCAAACAGTTACGTATGTTTCAATATGTGTGTTGGAAATGACTTGAACGTTACATCTTGTGACATTGTATACACAATGGAATGAGGATGTAGTAGGTTATTAAGTCGTCGTAACTACGTCACTAATTGACTGCGGCTTTTCATGTCTAATGTTTTGACTGTCAATTCTTAGTAAATTTCCAAGCTCCTTTTTCAGTCGATGACGAGTGATTGTTTATTTTTATGTGTAATTTTTTTGTATAGTGGTATTTACGACGAACTGCAGGGTAATTGTACAACTCAAAATGGAATTAAAATTGAAAACCAGTTGCGTAATTACCCCGTTGATTTTGTTTGGCAATATTTTTCATTACGACAGTTCGATAATAAAAAATTACGTCAATATTAATAGTTGTGGAGGTGTTATAGGTTTTTTACTTTTTGGAGCATATGGCACAATGACATATGCAATGGCATATGGAAAATTAAAAAAGCTATTGCCATTGAAAATCAGTTGTGCAATTACTCCATTGATTTTATTAACGCCTAAACTAAGGTTACACGCGATACGAATTCTATTTCTTTCTAGTTTTAACAACTATATATATTAAATTCTATAAAACAATTGTCATATAAAAATTATCAAAATAGGTAAATGTGTCATTCGCGCTTCAAGGGTCGTGCTAATGAGTCGCATCAACGCTAACCCCCACACGACACTGGATTACCAAGTAGGTAATTTATCTATTTCGAAATGTAGGGAAAGTTTCTCGGGTTGTGGAAGATTTGCTTTGGTTTATTTAGGTTTAAGTCTACGTCATTAAGAAACTTGTTTAGCTTACTAATAAGAACATGACCTGTGTATTAAGTAAAATTTAAGACCAGCCAATTGGGATTCGGGTATGTGCAAACCAAAACTTATTATACTGAACCTATAGATTATGCACTACAATCTGACCCAATTTAATAAATTACTAGAAAGCGTTTTTTAGATAATAAGTTAAGATTTTTTAAATTTTACGATTGTTCAAAGTCAAAGTCAAATCATTTATTCCAATTAGATCATACACAGTTACTTTTAAAAGTCAAGAAATGCCACGTTCCAATATATGATATAGGCCCATGATAGAGATCGTAATAACACGTAATTATTCTGGGACAATTTTAAACTGGCTACTTATTACGTTTAAACGCAACAACTTTTGACAATTAGACAAAGACACAGTGATAGATTCCTGTTTGGGTCAAACCTTAAAACTACTTAGAATTATTTCGAAATAACATTGGTAGAAAAAAACACAGTTGTTCATGTCGTGCCAGCCATTCAGACTCAGTATGACAAATGACTCTCATGACTTCCTTAAGCTAGGCATTATACACACTAGATGTTATCATAAGCGTGTGGGTTTCCTCACGTTTTCCTTCAACAATATCATTTGAATCTACTGCCATTGTTGCAAAGTATTTATCTCCTGTGTTCAGTTCTATTTCTACATCTGATGAAACATTTGAATTATTTGCTTTCCGAACCATTGTACAATTATTTAGATGTGTTGTGAATCCAGGTGAAAAGCAATGCATCTATTTCCTATGGTACTCGGCGTAACAATTAAAAGTGACAAGAAGATATAAAATTAGAAATACGAGTGACATAGTTTGGGATATCTTTTAACAATTAATTAACTTTGGCCACAAACAAAACCTAACAATAATAAAAAAAAGAGTAGTTATTTTCTTTGAAGATACTGGAAGAACCATGTTCAAAAATGATTACTAAGAACTTACTCTATTACTTTTCTTAGGTAACTCTATATTAGATATCACGTAAGAAATTGATTCAGATGATTATTATACAGTAAGTATTAAACTGCTTGTAAATAAAAGCATTATACAAATACAAGTATTATACTCATGTCTAGACCATGAAGGATATTGTTATATTTGTGTTAATAGTCTAGACTAAATTCTACGTAAACATTAAACGAATATAATTGTTAGGGTATAATTAACTGAGTTAGATAATATGGAGACAGTGGCGTCAGAGGTATCGGGTGGAAACATTAATAAAGTCTTTTGTTACTACTGAACCTAATGGTATTGTTTAATGCTAGTCTGAATATTCCTTTACAGCAGTGATCTCTAATAAATAACTCTATGAATATCAAGTTTACTTTATAGATTCTTGTAGTAAGAGTTTTTTTTTTTTTTGACGTGGCCTCTTGCAGTTGACCCGTAGGGGTTGATCTGTGTAACCGAACAAAAGCTATGGCGAGACAATTTGATGCCTCCAGCCAGAGCATATTTTATATTACTACAAACTAAGCAACATAGCACTAAGGGCGCCCCCTGCGGGACACGAGCCTCGGCTTAGGAAGATGCTGGGGGGACAACTAAGGACTACCTGGATCATATCAGTTTCCTTATTATTGAAGGACGAATAATAAATAAATAATAAAGCTACTGGCTCGGCGCGGGCCGGCTCGATCGAGGGTCGGCTCGATCGAGGGTCTGGGCGAACATGATGAGATATTTCACGATGGACGCGGACCTCGCCGGTGAGGTCTATAATGAGACGGTCGAGCTCGACGGAGTGTGCTTGTGTGTTTGTTATACTCTAGAACTACAGTGATCATATCATTGGGACGGAGGAGAGCGTGACGTGGTCGGCGGACTTTACTAATCTGAGACGAATTGTAGTCGGCAGAAGAAACAACTGAGGGATTCGGATGATTAGGGGCGGAGTCGAAGTATTTATTCGATGCTCTTTTTATGAATAGCCTTATAATGGGCACTCTGAGATCGAGGTGGAGTTGAAAATTCCTAATGAACCATGAGGCACCTGTCGCTTTACTAAGGAATCGATTTTGCAAGGTTTACATCCTATGGATTTTGTAGTACTTGACGTGTGCGAACACGACGCTAGTATAGGGTCTGAAGATTGAGAGTATATATATATACTCTTAATCTTCAGACAGCTGTAGAAACCTTATCACGATCCTGAAAATGAAATTGCTTAAAGCATCACGAGCAATCTTTCCTTCTTCTTTTTATCGCGTTTGATGAACAAACTAGTGTTATAGTTTAAACTGCCCAATCATTCCTTGAATATACTCAAAAAGTTTACTTATTTACCAGTACTTACCAAAAAAATAATTCACGTAAAAAAGCCATCAATAATAGACTCCAGCGTTTGAAACCTCGTAAGTGAATCTCAAGATCCTTCGTCGGAACAAGATCTTCAATAACTATCCCACCTCAAAGAAACAGGTGGTCAATTACGTTTCCAGTTAGAGCTCGTTGTCTATGTCCGGGAAGGATAAGCAGGCGACCTGCCTAATATGTCTTCAAGGGGACGCTTGATTTACGGGACCGCACTGTTCCGTCTTCGTGATTATCATTTAACACGTGCGCGTGGCTCTTCATAATGATAAACTTATTTATAACTATAGTGTATTTATTATTACAATAGTCTGATTATACTAATACTTGTAAAAATTTAACAATATTCAATTGTAAGAGTTTACATTAGAATAATCACTAATTAAACCTACTTAACAGACTATAGTTTATTGTCCAGAAACTCGGTATGTTAAAGTCACATACCAGCTCTTACATGGCACATAATAATGGCATTGATTATTTGATGAAATATAGGCCCACGCCTAAAGTTAAAAGTATACCCTTTGGCAAAACATGCATAAATGCTATTTCTAAATAACTATCTCCTTTTTTATTTCTATCGCTAGAATTACATTAACTTCACCTCCTATTCTTTTTATTTCATCTTCTATATTTGCGTCCGAATCACCCTAAGATTTTTTGGTAGTAAATGCCTACGGTATTGAAACCACCTTCGTGTGACGTAAATAGATGGATATGATCTAATGATCTGAGCCAATATGTATAGTGCAAACACAATAGAAGACGTCAAACATATTATAACAAATAACGATACTAATAGTATAATGAAATAAGTAAACGAATTTATTGTCCCGTTGTATTGTAGCAACGTTGCTTCGTGTATTGTAGCAACGTTGCTTCTGGTATCTGGCCTTTTTAACTTCTATTACTTAGAACGTAAATGTAATCTTCAAGCTTTCTATTTCTATTTGCCAATAGTAAAACGAATAGATTTTACGTCAGTTGCTAAGTTCCGATTGCTATTCAAAGGAAGCAGAAACAGATTTACTTATTCAGAACTTTTAAAATTATGATTGATTTCATTACTTGTTTCATGACGCTGTATTGTTTTGTTTAAATCTTGTTGTAGGAATAATAAGCATAATCAAGGAGAAGTAGGCAAATAAAGATAATTTCTATTATCGTTCGGTGTATAAAGTTGCTAAAAATATTGAACTAAAGAATAAACTATTTGTTTAAATATTTATTGACATATGACGCAAAACCTATGCTAATATATAGTTCTATCAATCTAATAAAGGCAAGTTCTTGTCTTTCTTTGAACTAGACTATCTTAAAAATAATAAATTACTATCTTATGCTAAGCACAATCAAATTCCGCTATAACTAAACTATACCTTAAACGAACTTCTTAACCTTGACCCAACGTTTTGTATGACTGTCTAGGTTAATCAGTTTTTCCGGGAGTTACTGCCCCATCATCCACTTAATCGTCTAATCTTCCAACAGGCCCGAGAGGAAACAGCAGAAAAGGCATTATCTATTGACCAAAATTCTATTAATGTAATAAATTTCAATGAAGGCAACCTAATTAAAAATATTCAATTTGGGGGGAGACACAAATTTGTAACAAATTTTACAGTATTATATTATTTTTATTACATAAAAACATGCTTACAATCACGCCTGTTTCCCATTACGACAAAGACTATAGATTTTCCCTTTCTACGATTCTGACACACCTCTTTCGCTTCATATAAGATGATTAACCTGTTCATATACATGAGCGTCGAGTTACTTTTGATAAGTTTGAACAAAGGAGATGTTTCATTTTTGTATGGGACTCCGGCTATAACATGTGTCTTTTAGCGAAGTTGGGAAACGAACCCCTGAATATAATAAAGTATCATTTTTTTCATAACATCAAATAATTTTGATGCCCTTATTATAAATTAAAAATGTTTGACATTTGTCGTGAGAGTTATGATGACAGCCATGAAAATTGACAGATTGTAGAGATGACGTTTACATAACCTAGAAATTGATATTTGTTAATTATTATTTATCAGAACTATGATCTTTCTAATAAAATGTTAGACAAAAGTGGCTTACCAAGGCACGATCAAATATTTTGAATCATTTCTTTATGTAGTGTTTCAGCTCATCTCGATTAAGTATGTCTATTTGAATTTTTCGTTGAGAAGTACACTTCATAAAAGTTGATTAAATAGTTTTTACGATGAAATCGTCACACTTGCTTATAATTAGTCGAAAGGATGTATAAGAGAACAATAATAATTCATTGTTAATAGTACAAGAACACATACCTTTTATATTTATCGTCTATGTGATATTATGTTTTGATGAGACATGATTTCAGAACGAATGCACTATGCAATATTCTATGAGACGCCATGTGGAAAAGAATATGGCAATAATTGTAAAACTATTACTTTTTGTACACAACAAATCAGGCTTAAATTGACGAAAGAATATTTTTCCTCAATTCGTGGTATTTTATCCACTTTTTCGATAAATGTACATCTGATGGCCGAAAATGAAACATCTCCTTTGCTTAAAGTTATTATATTAAATGGGAAAAGAATGCGGTCGCAAACAGGATTCTGACCACTAAGCCATCTCGACCTCTTAGCTCGACGGCTTAGTGGTCAGAGCGCCTGGAGTATTTATCCGGGAGGCGCAGGTTCGAATCCTGTTCGCGACCGTATTCTTTTTCCATTTAATATAATAACTTTAAAGTTCGCTAAGCATGCGTTAATGCTTTTCAAAGATTTATCTTGGATCTCCTTTGGTTGTTTAGGTGCAGCTCGTGGTTAAGTATTAACTGCACAAATATATTGATCGAAGTTAGGTCGCGCAAACTACGCCTGATATATGGATGGGTGACCAACATTTTATATTGAGATTGCGTGTTTTAGAGAGTGCGAGAAGCCGTTGGTGGTCAACATTTTGGATAGTCCGTAGTCATCGTATCCTGTTATCGCCGCTCCATATAAAATACTGGTATTATTCTGCGCCCGGTTCAAAGTTGAAACTAACGTTGATGTTGATGGCAAATATAGTTTTTGTAGAGCAGAAATTTTAAAAGTCCTTTTTCACCTAGTTATTATAATATTCAAGACCTTGTTTGTGTCCCAAAATATAAGCTTCTGCTTTGTTGGTAAGAATTTAAAAAATAACGAAAGTTAAGCCCGTTGTATTCTTTAGCATTACAGTCTAGACTCACCTAAACTGACTACTAACTGTAGTGACAAGGAATTTATTAAACGAAACACGTGTGCCTCTATTTCAAGTAACGTAGGTGTTGTACTAACAATGTGTCCTATCTCGTATCTATTTGTATACAATCCTGCAGTT
Source organism: Xylocampa areola (assembly GCA_935421205.1). Taxonomy (NCBI): domain Eukaryota; kingdom Metazoa; phylum Arthropoda; class Insecta; order Lepidoptera; family Noctuidae; genus Xylocampa; species Xylocampa areola. The sequence continues at coordinate 19,164,627 of OW285204.1, forward strand.
GAATAGCGAAGCGAGTCTAGCAGCGATGAATGGTAGTTACTCAGAATTATTGTGCTTTTGTAGAAGCAGTGGCGGTACCTTCATATAAGCCCAAAAGCCCGGCATGCCTTACTAAAATGCTCGATAGAGAATCAATATCAAACCCGAACTATTTAAAAGTTCGCGCGCATAATTCTTATCAAAATAACACAAAGTACCTACCTATGCCACACTACTACACATCGCGATTGTTCGCGCGCAGAGTTTCGCATTTACATATAGCTATCTCGCTTACACGTACGGGCTTTTACCGGGCTTTCAAATACTATCTCTGACACTTTCGCACTTATAGCGATGTGCCGTATAACGAGTATATACCTTGTGCGTCTACAAATCGATCAGTATGGAAGATTTAAGCCGTGCATGCCTATGAAGTTGCACGCGTATGCACACCTTGCCAACTCTGCAGTGTTGCCGTTTTAGCGACGTTGTGAGATCTTGGAGATTTTTAACGAGTTGGAGACTTTTTTTAAGATTTAGCAACAATAAAAACTAGCGACTTTTTAAAATAATTAATAGTTTCGAGTCACGTGACACATAGATTAAAAATTATGAATTTGTTTATCGAATTAAATGTATTTACGAGTTATTAATATTATTTTCAAAAATACCAAAGAGTCAAATAAAATACATTCTATCATTATAGCTAAGTTTCATATTTTATTTCCATCAGTGTCAAATACCCTATTGCGAAATCTACCTAGATTTTTCATATACCTGGCGACTTTTTTTGCCTAAATGACAACACTGCAACTCTGCGTAAGTACCGAGTGCAACTCACTTCAGTTTCATTTGCGTGAGTGGAAAAAGTTTTGTTGTTAAAGTTTTTTGTGTGTTTTCTTAGATTTTCTCAGTGATACAATTGTTTTGGTGACTTACAATGGAGGTAATTGTACCTTGTGAGGATTTAAAATGCGTTCAAGTTTTGATTGGCGAAGATAAGGTAAAATCTTTAAACTTTGCTCAGAAAAAACAGTTATTATCTTCATTTTAAAACCGACGCCTAATCTGTGTATTTCTCAGACTAGTAAATCACATAAACGAAAATTTAATAGATCAATGTATAAAACTAGTTGGATTGTTGGCTGTTCGCACACTAATAAGTTGTATTGCTGGTGCTGCATATTTTTTTCGAATGAAGATTCCGAATACATATGGTTATAATGATTTAAATAACATATCTGGCGCCATTAAAAGGCACGCAAATTCCCATAAACACCTGTGTGCAATGGTTTCTTTCGGTAATTTTGGTAAACAACGAATTGAGACATCTATATCACGGCAGTAATCTGAGGAAATTTCAAAATATAACACGCGCGTTGATAACAACCGTAGTGTATTTCAAAGATTAGTCGATATTGTTTGTCATTTAGCACAACAGGAACTTCCTCTGAGGACATGATGAGTCCAAAACTTCATTAAATAAAGGCAATTTTTTAGAACTGGTCTCGTTAATTTCAAAATACGATGTCGTTTTAGAAAAGCATATGCAGCATCAGGAAATTTATTTCACTTTTAATTTATTGTACCTAACCAGTAGTTTATGAGAAAATTGCGATGATACATACTTAGGTACCTATATACTCAGCAGAAAACTGAACTTTCTTTTTTTGAAATCGGTTAAAATTTTATTGGGCTTGCCTTATTTTGAAACCCTAGGCACGCCACTGTGTAGAAGTGACTTGATAGAGTAAAAACGATTTCAATTTCTGTCTTACTATACATGAAAGTGACTATTGAATATGTAATTTAGGTAACTGTTAAACTTATATTACACGTGGTATAGTTTTGTAATATCTGGTTGAAGTAATCGACAAACTAAAAGAAAGGTGAAAACATTGGCCTGACTTTTAGTAGACATCAAAAACTTTTTATGATAGCAGAATGAATTTAATAAGTCTTTATATGAATATTTTTACTTTGCCTAAACTTTGGATAAAATGAAACCTCATATATTGTTTTATAAAAAATACCATTATAGCGTTCTTTTATGATATAATTATTTTTGGAAATACGAATGACTTTAATAGCAATTAATTGTATTGTTATCACCATTTTATATAGCAATTACATAATATATATTATGATGTGACAGGAGGAATAATGCATAACCGAAGCACGTGATCAGTAACATTAATTTATATGAGCTTAGTGTCATTAGCTAGAGCTAAAGTTTAATCTTATTTCTTATTTAAATTAAATCTAACTGAACCCTAACTAGCTAACCCTGTCACGGGTCACCAGCAATCTGTTAAAACAACAACCAAAAAAACATTGGCTTTAAAACTTGATATCGCGTGCTCGCACGACCATTGTTTGTAGCTTTTCAGTACAGTAAAACCTTTTCTGTTTGGACCATTGCACGAAAGTACGACAATATAAATTTCCTTTTCGATAGGTAGGTACTTTCTCCATTAGCTCAGTGATTGAAAGTAAGGTTTGCCTTTCTTATTTTCATAATAACTATAATAATCTAGTATGAGCTGAGCGCCAAATTATATAAAATACAAGTTGCATATATTTAATGGAACAAGACTAATTCACAATTAGCTTGAGGTAGTTATTGTTCGATTTGTTATATACTCCGTAATTGGCCGCATTAAACCTGAACCAAACTATTTCTAATTGTATCGTACCCTTAGTCAATGTACACTATATACGGCTACAGTTCTTCCAAAATTGTATGTGTTGCATTTATAAGATCGTTCAAATGCTTTTCAAATAGTAGACATCAATATCGACAGAGTCATTCAATACTGCTTAAAAAATATTGAGTAATTATAAGCGGTTTGTATCATTTTCGATTAAGTTTTACTTGCGCATACCTATAGACAGATAAATAATCTATATTTTTTTTTCATATAACTGGGTTCCCCAAGGTATGCTACCTGGTGTCTCCCAAGGTAGCATACTGGCTCCAGTCCATTGTTTGTGAAAAAAAAATCTCGGGGATATATCCCGTTTAATTATTTAAAGGTTTACGACACCTTTTATCTTAGCGTTTTTGATCGAATTACATAGGCTGTAGTTACTCACGGGTTGGCAAATGAAAAGGTGTCGTAAAACTTTAAATATTTAAACGCAATATAGACCCAATCAATATTTTCTTGAACGTGTACAAATAGATAAATTTAAAATCTGTTGTCTCTAGTGTTACCTATAACTCAACCTTAATCACCTTATTACCATATTTTTCGAACAAGCAATGAAAGCATCCCTTTCTGTGTATATGAATGTGTGTATGAATACTACGCACTTTTACATCGATGATTATCTATCGCAGTTTTGTCCACATATTGCAAAGCATAAGCCTCTAAGCCTTTTGCGCCATTATTTCCAGTTCAAAAAGGGAATAGCATCAAGTTATTGATTTCATTTTCTTTGTGTTCTGACGGCAGCTACTATTACAAGTCCATTTAAAAAATAAAACATAACTTTCACACTATTCAGTCGCAAACAAATTCCCAAAAAATTTATCGAGTACAGGTTCATTTCTACATCGATGATGGTTAAAAAAATATTATTAATATTTCAAACAATAACGATAAAATAATCAGAATCAGAAGAGAAAGATCAAAAATGTATATTAACGTATTTTTGGTTCCGTGAAACATGCCAACATTGCCCACATTTTTCGAATAAATTCAATTTTTGTAAGATTTTTGTAGGGGTCGTAAGTTTTTTTTTTTACCATCTATAAATTTAAGATTATGTGCATGTGTTGATGTAGCAAAATGCATTGTTTTTTAACATTTAAACCAACATTTTATTAATTTTGTTGGTGGGTAAAGTTATCTGGACTTTTAGCCAACATTGCCCACGTTCGTTTTTTACTCTAATAACGCCTTTGAGCAGGTGACATCAAAATCCAGTGAAATATTTCGGCAAAGATGGCGTTTACTTTAAAATTTAAAGCGATACCATAAAAACGTTCGTACTAAAACGACTGGGCAATGTTACCCTGACATTATTTCTCTTTTTCATATAATCCGCATTTCGCCAGTTACAAGTGCTAGGGTTGGAAATGTTTTTAATTTCTTCAATTAATGTGTTTATGTAAAAAAAAGAGAACAATAAAGAAAAATACAACACGTTTAATACACAAAATTTCAATCACCGATTTTTAATTCTCGTGTTCCTTGCCTAATGTGGATGAAATAACAATTGAATCAAATCAAATCATTTATTATTCGTAAAACATAGGTAAACATTATATGCAGATCTTATAAATATGTATACAGTACGCTATGTTTTGTCTATGACAGGACATACGAATAGGATACGTTAACATTTAGGATCAAAGATAACATTTAGGATTAAAATAAAACATTGAGATCAAATAATGCGTGTAAAACGATAAATTAATCACTGACTTAAACAAGCATTTAGTATGAATAAGCGAATATTAGCAAATCACCAGGAATCCGATTCTTGAATCGATCCTGAGAATTTTTTTTTAGATATTCATGAACTAATAGCTTCAGATCCAGTTTAGTTAGCGGAGAGCCAAAATCGCTCGAAGCTTGCAATACTCTTACTATTTGGGACTCTTCTGCAGCTGATAAAACGGTAGGATGCCCAACTGACTTAGTATGTTTGTTTTTTATTTTATTGACTATTGTGCGTCTCGGGATACCAAATTGTCGTTGAGCATCTCGTGAAGAAATTTGGCCTGATTCTACTGATTCGCAAGCAAGTTTTAACATTTCTTCAGAGTAGTTCTTATACGTCCTGGATCCAGTTTGACGTCTTGACTTCCTTTGTCGAATTCGAGATTTATGTTTATTTTCTGAAAAAAAAAAACATATACCGACAGAATTAGAAGTAATCATAAATAAGTTTAAATTATATGGTATTATGGAAAAGGCACACAATATCTTATAACTAATTTAGTTTTTGAATTAGTAAAAATCTATAGTGTATCGTATGTGTCAACCCTAAGCTTTTTTTGATGGCGGGCAATGTTGTCAATCGTAGGTCGTGACATTACTGGATAACTTTGCCCGTAAGTATAACTTTAATTTTAAAATACTCCTAGCAATTATACTAACAAGAAAACACTGTATAAATCGTTTTCATAACATAAAATAAAGTAAACTAACCTGTATTTTCGCCATCACGCACAATTCTCTTTTAAATCTGCACTAAAATTTGCCCGCAAAACCACACACCTTAGTTAACGAGTTCCAACAAGTTACTGAGTGAAGTTAAAAGCACATGCGATGGTCAATGTTGCCAGACATATAACCAATTTTCTACCAAAGGCGAACAATGTTGCAATAATCTTATAATATTTTTGCAAGTATAAGATTTGCTTAAAAATTGTTCTCAAGGCAAAGATACCCTTGGTGGCAATGTTGGCGTATTTCACGGTTTAATATTACTTTACTTTTCTAGTGGTTGTAGTACTAGAAGTTGTTTCAAAAGTTGTACCGACCCTGTAAGCAATACTTTGACATTTGTAGAAAAACAGAATAAAATTGCTACTTACGCCATTTAATATCAGGCGCGAGCTTTTTATACCTACTAAATAAGCATAGCAACTTAAGTCCAGCTTTAAAAATAACTGCATAAAGTTTAGAACAAAACAGGACCAAGGGTAGAGTTGCCCCATATTACTAAGGTATTCCATTCCATCTATAACTTGATAGGTACATTAGGCTAAACATTCTACCGAGGATACCCACCCATTCTGGGAATACTCTATGCAGCAGGTTCGCTATCGTCTCTAAGGGCACAAAAGAGAAAAGTCGATAATTAAATACAACTACAATTCAATAAGGCTTTTTGTGAAATTAGGCCTATGATACGAAGGGTTTTTTATAAACTTTATTGCATTGATATTGAACAAATGAAATTATGTATTATAAAGTTACAATATTAAATGGAAAAAGAATACGGTCGCGAACAGGATTCGAACCTGCGCCTCCCGGATAGATACTCCAGGCGCTCTGACCACTAAGCCATCTCGACCTCTGCTCACCACCGCGAATCCTGTTCGCGACCGTATTATTTTTCCATTTAATATTGTAACTTTAGAGTTCGCTAAGCATGCGTTAATGCTTTTTCAAAGACATATCTTGAATTTTGTATTATATCAAATTTCTGACTAACCCTGAATCATAACTTTATACTAAGTAACAGAAATCTAATAACATCAGACGAATGATAATAAAGGTGGACGAATCTAACCTTAGAAATTAAAATCAACTTAGTTCAAGCGAATCAATAACAATTCACGTTCAAGGGGCAGTAAAATAAAACAGACGGTGTATTGGCATTGAAAAAGATCGCATGTTAAGTAAAGATAAAACCCTGTATTCCAGTTGATGATGGCAATCGCGAGGATGCTTGCGTGTACCTCCTATAGAGGTCTTTAATTAAATTTGTGTTGGCAATAACTGTTGTTGAACGAATTTAATTATTTCATTTTTATTTGTTCTTCAGTATGGTACTGGTATCATGTTACGTAATATTTGCGGTTGTATTGTTGATTGTGGTTTTTTAGCCTTATGGGTTCCGGTATTAGTTGTTAGAGCCAAAGTTTGATAAAGAATATGGAAAAGGAGGAAAAGTAGTGGCATCTTTCTTTTGAACTCGTAACAACTCACTATTTTTACTTAATAATCTTCCAGATAAAATTCCGGTGATACTGAATGTTTTCTCATATAGACTTTCGTAATAAATTTCCAAATAAACAATATGAATTTTCACAAGCCTCGTGTACGAAAACATTTTGCTTTGCGTACTTAACCATGAAACACTGGCTTGCCTACTGAACTGAGTTCCAAACTGGCCATCGCCGGATAGATACTATAAAAAAAAAGCATAAAAATCCAGTGTACAATATATGATAAGCATCAGCAAAATTCAATTTCATTTGAATTGAATTAGCAACTTTAGCTTTTAATTTGGTAGATTTTATATTGAATTTAAGAAGGCTTTTGTTTAATCAAAAACTTTAAATGTATCAATTTTCAATTTCGCATCACTTACCCGAAAGATTTATTTTATGATCAATTGTAAAGAAGATAATATTGATATCATAAATATTCCTATTTTTTTAGTATTAAGAAATCTTTTGTCGATTTATCTTGTCATAAAAAGGTTAATGTCAGTTTAAACTAAAGTAGCAATTCATTGCAAGTGCAAATACAATAAATGTGAAATCTCATGCCAGATTGCTATCTGGCATGAGATTTAGAAAGAAGTTTGGACTACATACGTGTGTCGCTGTAATGCTTTACAGCGACACACGTATGTGCAGTCCAAACTTCTTTTAATCAAGCTTAGGATACCCTTTCGCCCGCAGCTCGGACCCTGCAAACCAGAGATAATTATATATAAGGCATGCATAGTAAATCTATACACACATACAATCACTTGTGTTTCTCATTGGAATAGACAGAGACTATAAATTTCCACCTGCTACGATCTTCTTCGTATAGTATTGTTGATGAACAATGTAGTGATGCTGGTTCCCTCACGATGTTTTCATTCACCGTTTTAAGCAAGTGTTCATTAATTTATAATAAGCACATGACTTCAAAAGGTCAGTGATGCATGCCGTGAATTTGAACTTGCGAACGTTGACTTGTCAGTGGTATGACCGTTGAGTTTATTCCACTATTCTTTATTGTTCACGGGTTACTACTCACGTGCATTTTTTCGGGATTGCCCGACTAGTTTCAAAGTCGAACGGAACCCTTAGCCATGAGCTGAGCCCGCGGCGATGTCGCGAGTCTACCGTGAACTCTCATCTGATCAAACAATCCTTTTCTAGTAGTTCTCGTAACTAATCACCCATATATTTCTATGTCTATTAGCCCTTAGTAAATGAATTCTGTAATAAATTCATCGTTCTTTTAATCGTAGGTCACGTTCAACCCAATATTTGTGTTGTCTGTATGTAACACGTATTAAAACTGTGTTCTGTGTTAAAACGTATTTGAATATCCACGTTTGTTTAACAAACAGTTGGTAATTTAAATTTTATCGGGCTTACAGACTGCTTACTCTCGTTTTATTCAATTTAATCCTGAATAGGTTTCAACTGACTGTTGAAGTATAGGACGAAATGTAAATTTGGTACTTCACTGAAATTGATTGAAGTAATATTGGAAATAATCTGATAAAACTGTAAAATATTCAGGTGACACGATGCAAGCTTATATTTATTATTATTAAATCCAAATAATTATGAAATCGACTTAACATGTTACATAAGCTTACAGATAATTATTACAAATGCGTTAACGCATGCGTAGCGAACACGAAGTTAGGTATAATTTTTTTTTATAAATCGTATTTTTAGAGATCGAGTTGGCTTAGTGGTCGGAGTGCTTAAAATATTTATGTGGGAGGCACAGGTTTAAATCCTGCTCTTTATTTGCTCTTGTGATTGCTCAGCGCTAGGTTGCGTGCTTCTACCAGTTTGATCCGATTTTTGGTATTTCTGTTCACTCATACAAAGCGATGGCGAAATAGACCCGAGCGTTAAGCATACAATTAAAAAAGAGTGGATGAAATGGCGGCAGGTCACAGGAACTATTTGCTTCGTTGAATTCCCCATAATCTTATGGGGAAGATCTATAAAAGAGTTATCAGACCTGCTGTCATGTTTAGTTCGGAATGTTGACCCACAGAAGGGATGAATGAAAGGCTACTGTATGTAGCTGAGATGAGAATGTTAAAAGAGATGCGCGATGTGACACGAATGAATAGAAGTGTAGGGACACAATGTAAGCGTGTACGGCAGAATGCTTGCCAAGCAAAATGTTAATGTATGTGAGTGAGACGTATGAACGACGGACTAGTTACTGCGTACTGGTCCGCACGCAAGGTTGTCGTTTTGGGTTTCTCGTGAATAAACGTGGACATTCTTAACATTACCAAGGACTCTAATTTACCCACGACCTTCCACATCCAGATGCAGCAGTGCTCATATAGGGGTGTACATTCGTGAGTATACGGCTCCGACTACATACTCCTAAAGAAGTAACGCCGGTGACCGAGAAGTTGTGTGGAAAAGAATGTCAAAGTATGGACATGTGATGCGGAGAAATGAGGATCATGAGGAAAGTTAGGTTATGAGTAGAGGAAGACCGAGGGAACGATGAATGGATTGTGTGAAAGATGATATGGCTAGAAAAGGAGTGACTACCGAGATAACAGCTGACAAAGAACTAGCTATGGAAAAAAAAAACATGCTGCACCGACCCCAATTAAATTCAGATAAGGGCAGGGGCATGATGACCTTGCGGTTGCTCCTACAATTTTGAGGTGAAATTCTAAAAACATATCATCATTCATATAATTGTATTGTCTTAATTATAAACAGAGCTCCGAGAATAAACTTAATCAATCAATTAAAGTGTATATTAAGGTATTTTGGTATATTCGGGTTCACTTTCAAATAAGAAGGTACTGGTCAATCAATTACGTGAACCTTTAGTGTAATTTACCCACGTAATTTGATAAGTGTTGGTATTTTAATCTAATTATAGATATAGTTGTCCCAAATTATCTTTAAAAGGTATAAAATCTTGAAATGTAATTTGTGGTTTATCATAAATGCTGGATTAATTCTTTAATAAATAGTCATTCGGAAATGTCTTTCAGAAACTAACAAATAGGTGGTGTTGCATAAGACCCGCACGAGATACCACCTGCAGGCGTATTTTCAACTATTGGAAGTTTCTGTATCGAAAAAATACCAGTCGTCAAATTTTATCAGTATCATTATTATTGTGTATGTGTGTGTGTGTATTCTTAGTCATAGTTATTTCTTAAAATAAAATAGACGATACAGATGGCATGTGTGTTACAATATAAGTACTTCTGATCTATTTAGCCGTGGCGTGCATGAATTATTTATTTGGTAAAGTTAATTAATTAAAAAGAAACATAAATTACAAAACGTTAAGAATTTGTTACACAGAATCATGCATAAAACATATATAATTATATGATAGAAACAGTAGATTATCAATAGATTAATATATAGGAACCATTGATTGACATTGTAATTTTTTTTCCAGAAACAATATTTTTAGTGTTGTTTTAAATCTAGATAATGGAATGATTAAATATTAAATACACATTATTTAAAAAAAAAACTTTTGATAGGATACGGAAATAGCGTTGTTTATTCGTTGTTGTTACACTCAGATTCGAATTCGAAAACTTTCGACTGTTGAGAATACCCCTACAGAAGTGGTGGTCCTACCCTGCCACGAACATCCAATCCACAATTTACAAATATGTGTATTAGATATCATTGAGAATTACTGATAAACCTTTAAACGTATTAACGCATGTATAGCGAACGCTAGAGTTATAATATTTTGTGTAAATAAAAATAGTCTTGTGCGCTCCTTTTTAACCGATTCAAATCCTGCTCATGACCGTATTTCTCTTTATGAAAAATTTATGTTGTTAAATTCTTAATGAAAAACATTTTCAAGAAAAAAATTCATCCACATCTTAAAGAAATTTGCAAAATCACATGAACAAAAAAATTATGTAAAAACTAATCAAAGCCGCCTTCCACTTTTCATATTTCGTAGTTTGTTTCAGTTACTGACTACCATTAACACCAATGGAGTCAACAACCGTGTACCCCTCCAAAATGACTTAAGTTTTACCAATATATTAGGCCAGTAATCCGACCTTCACAAGGTTCACAACCCTAATCCTAAATTAGAAAAAATATTCTACGAACTGGAAGACATCAAAGCATCTTCGAGCTTCGATGAACATTACAATTGCGTTGACGGATGGTTTTTGGATTCATCGTACTTTCCTGGAAATCCGGATGAGGTTGCCAAAAAATTTGTGGATTCTTTTTGTATCTTAGCATCATAGAATCATGCCTGTTTTCCCCCAACCGGTAGGCAGAGATGTACACAGTTGTACACCCACATTTCGCACACGCTCTTATAAGTCACCTTAATAGGTGGTGAGCCCATTGCTATTTACCGGGCGCCATTCCAAACTCCGGGCTGCTACTGAGACTTCCCAACTAGAAAACTCAATAACACTTTTCCCGGCCTTGGAATCGAATTCAGGACCTCATCATGCTCAGCAGTCGCGCTTGGGTCCAGTAGACCAATATGATATTTTTTGTATCATCTATAATACAAAATATAAATTGTATATACCCGTAAATCCCCATAAAATAACACCGGATTTTGAAGACGTTATCCGGCAACAGTAATTTAGGTAATGGCTACCCTAATTTCGTGAGAATTCCATCCTATTCCGTAAACGAATAGGCATTTAGAGTAATATATCTTAATAAGGGAAACTCGTTAAAAGAGAGATGGTCACTTCTGCCACTATCTATATTATTGTTTTAAAAGGCTTTATAATATAATTGGTATTTCTTTCAGATACAGGATAACGGAGAAATTAGGGATGGGCAACATTTTTTTCTTCTAATGATGTTGCATGGTTTTTATAACAATAATTATACAATAGTACCTAATATTGCTGTGGGAAGTATTTAAAACATAATATCAATCGATCAATCTGCCTAGCCCTTTCCCAATTAACTTGGGGTCGACTTTCAGTTAAACCAGATGCAGTTTAATACCAATATTTTACATGGAGCGACTGCCTAGCTGACCACAACCCAGTTACTGTGTAACACGATATCTCGTAATAAGACTGGTTGTCAGACTTTTAGGCCTCTGACTACACGTAACGGCTGTCACAGATCTTAATTTGTCAGTTGAAACATAATTATTGGGTAATAAACATAGGTAGATGAAGCGAAAGAGGTATGTCAGAAAAGCAGCTGATAGAAAGCGGTAATCTCTGTCCTTTTGTTTGATACTCATTGTATTTTTGTACATACATATTATATTACTAGCTGTGCCCTGCGGTTTCACCTACGTATAATTCTACGCGGGTGAAACCACGGCACCATCACCACAGCCATAACACATATTACAATTAGAATAAGTTACTCCTTATACAGTCAGCTACCTGCCAGTAAAATCTTATCAGAATCGGTCCAGCAGCTTCGAGGATTAGTGTCTACTAATCCTCGAATGTGCTGGACCGATTCTGATACATCCAATCCATGAAAAAAAACCATCAAAATTCGTTTAGGGGTCTTCCTAAACGAATTTTGATGTTTTTTTTTGCCCGTATGGTTCAGCTGGATGCTTCTTAGCTATAAGTTGGAAGAAAGTGGCACTGTCGAGATCCAGAATAAGTAGCAGGGCAACGAATCTGCCTAACGGGACCGTTAGTTTACTATATAGTTCCTTCATGCAAATTTTATATTTTACCCAGGTAAATAGAATCCAAAACGTAAAAAAAAACAAAGTTTTTTTTTTTGCCTACTTAGTGTAGGCATATACTCGTATATAATGGTGTTAGATATAAAAAGTATTACTTACGAACGTAGTTTCCTTTTTCTGGGGTTGCAAAAAGATATATTCTTATAATTTATATAATTATTTTCATTCACTTATTTATTTCTATGCACATATTTATTCAATAAAAGTATTGTTAAATTTTACATAATACACGATCTGACCCAGTTCAATTATTATTTATTTTATTGTCACATTTTTTTTTTTTTTTTTATCTATTACATGTTTGCGTACGCCTTTTTTTTTTTTTTTGGGCGTGGCCTCTTGCAGTTAACCCATAGGGGTTTGATCTGCGTAACCGAACAATAGCTATGGCGAGACAATTTGATGCCTCCAGCCAGAGCATATTTTATATTACTACAAACTAAGCAACACAGCACTAAGGGCGTCCCCTGCGGGACACGAGCCTCGGCTTAGGGCGTTGCTGAGGGGACAACTAGGGACTAGCTGGATCAGATCAGTTTCCTTATTATTAAGGGTCGAATTTAAAGCTATTAGCTCGGCGCGGGCCGGCTCGAGCAAGGGTCGGGGCGGACATGATGAGATATTTCGCGACGGACGGGGACCTCGCCGGTGAGGTCTATAACGAGGCGGTCGAGCGCGTCGGAGTGTGCTTGTGTGTCTGTTAGACTCTTGAACTACAGTGGTCCTATCATCGGGACGGAGGAGAGCGTGACGTGGTCGGCGGACTTTACTGATCTGAGACGGCCTGTAGTTGGCGGAAGAAACAACTAAGGGATTCGGATGGTTAGCGGCGGAGTCGAAGTATTTCTTCGATGCCCTTTTAATGAATTGCCTAATGGTGGGCATTCTGAGATCGAGGTGGAGTTGAATGTTCCTAATGAACCATGGGGCGCCTGTCGCTTTGCGAAGGAATCGATTTTGCAGGGTTTGCATCCTATGGATTTTGTAGTACTTAACGTGTGCGAACACGACGCTAGCATATGTCATAATGGGTCGAATGCACATAGTGTACAGTCTGATCTTAAGGTTAAGAGACAGTTTACTGCGTGCATTTGTCATGGGAAAAAGACGGCCCACAGCGAAGGCCGCGCGGTCGCGGACTATCTTAATGTGCGGACGAAAGGACAGTTTGTGATCTAAGGTCACACCCAGGTATTTGGCTTGCAGTTCCCAAGGGATTGGCTTGCCGAACATGGTAATAGGTCGAAGCTGGGGAAGAAATTCCTCGGCGCCCGTTCTAGAAAAAAGAACGGCGGCGCTCTTGTCTGGATTGACCTCAATCCTCCATTTCCTGAACCAAGCACCTAAGGCATTGGCCGAGGTCTGAAGTGATCGAGTAATGCAGTCAAGACTCCTACCGGTGTAATAGATGGCCGTATCGTCGGCAAAAAGAGCCAACTTGGATTTGCCGTTTTTAGGTATATCGCTGGTGTACAGCGCGAAGAGGAGTGGTGAAAGCACAGAGCCCTGAGGGACTCCAGCTAGGATCTGATGTGGGGACGATAGAACGCCCTCTACGCGATAGCGGTTTGCGTACGCCGTGGTTGCCCGTGATTTCACTAATGCATTCGGTACTATCCGAAAACCAGCGCTGTTTCATTTCGATGGAGTAGCTTATGCTGAGATAGGGGCCTTTTTTGGTCTCGTGCAGGTTCTTAGCATTCTTAATTTTAGTTTTTTTATAATTAGTTTTTTTTTGTATGTGGTCACCTGTTTACGAGTCCAAAATAAATATTTTCTTTCTTTCTTTCTTTCTATAATTAAATACTATTTGTAGTCTACAAATGAGGGAAGAATAAAGTCTCTATACTTTTGAACGAATCTCCAGAACATGTTATTTTTTTACTAGCGTAATATGTATGTCCTACGTTTCATCTTTCTAGTCGTAATTCCGTCGACGAATTGAAAACTCGTCATGCGACACCTACTCTAGGGACCGTATCATAGCGAATGACGTATCGATAACTGTGTAAATATAATATGATATACAGACTTTAATATGATCAAAACTATAAATCGGTAAAACTAAATATATTTGCTATCAAATTTCAAAGAAAAATGAGTTCATTAAAAGTACACACGCCAATATCCGATAAAAGTTGTTATGGCCTCTTGCAGTAGTAACCCGTAGGGGTTTGATCTGCGTAACCGGACAATAGCTAAGGCGAGGCATTTTGATGCCTCCAGGCAGAGCATATTTTTATAAACTACAAACTAAGCAACACAGCACTAAGGGCGTCCCCTGCAGGACATGAATCTCGACTTAGGGCGTCGCTGGGGGGACAACTAGGTACTAGGTTATTATTAAGGGACGAGTTTAAAGCTACTGGCTCGGTGCGGGCCGGCTCGAGCAAGGTGCGGGGCGGACATGATGAGATATTTCGCGACGGACGCGGACCTCGCCGGCGAGGTCTATAACGAGGCGGTCGAGCGTGTCGGAGTGTGCTTGTGTGTCTGTTAGACTCTTGAGCTACAGTTATCCTATCATCAGGACGGAGGAGAGCGTGACGTGGTCGGCGGATTTTGTTGATCAGGGACGGCCTGTAGTCGGCGGAAGAGACATCTAAGTGATTCGGATAGTTAGGGGCGGACTCGAAGTATCTCTTCGATACCCTTTTCATGAATTGCTTAATGGTGGGCACTCTGCGGTCAAAGTTGATTTGAAGATTCCTAAAGAACCATGGAGCACCTGTCACTTTGCAAAGGAATTGGTTTTGTATCAGATAAAAGTGTTTTATAGTCACAGGTCGCAAGTACGAACCCAAGGCACACATCACTGGCTTTTCGAAGTCATATGCGTATTATATTTATCACTTGCTTACAACGGTGAAGGAAACTCGATGGTGTGTTCAAGACCTACAGGTGTTTTAAACTCTGACACTAGGTTTTTCATCAACCATACGATCAGCAAGTAAGGAATACGTATTTAGGTCCCTATAGAATTATATACTTCATGTATAATATTACTACTTACGTTTCCGTAATCAAATGTACTGCGAAGTATTCGAATCGCTTCGGAATATAAAATGAAACATAACATATTATCGATTATTGAGTTTCCTCCAATTTCACGCACCAACTATTCAGCCAATCTCCATAAATTGTACAAGATTATATTTATGATACACTAGGAAACGATATCTAATACATAATGTCTCAGATAAATCTAAGAAAATAAATAAACTCAACGCATAAATATTGTAACTTTTGAAGGATCATAGATCCGTTAGACCTTAACCTAATTCACGATGAAGGCAAACACGTACAGAAAATCTGAACGGTTGGTTTTTATTTGAGTATCTCAAAACGGGGAGTTTTATTTATATTCGACGCGTTTTTTTTTCTTATAGATTAGTAAACCGCCTAAGTTTTATTATAAGCATTTGGTGGAAATGTTTGTTTGTAAACCGACTTCAAAAAAAGGAGGTTATCAATTCGACACGTAATGTATGTAATATTATTGGAACTAGATCTTTACTTTATCGACTTCAAAAAAAATTATTAACTAAAAATTATGAAACAAACAATAACATAAAATTTTGTAAATACTTATACAAAATTAACCAAGAAAACGAAATCAATACTAGATACGAATGAAATTAGGGCCGTACAATGTTCATATTTCTGAGTATTTTTTTAATTTTATTTTTTTAAATTACTTTTTTATGTTATATTTTTATATTTATTCATAATTACAACAAAGTTTAATTAATATATTTAGGAACTGCGGCCATAATTATTTTGCTAAAACCACCGCCAATATTGGGTGATATGGTCGATAAGTGACAAAACCCATCAAATAAATAAAAATAAAAAACCTCTGTATTACTTTTTTATGCTGTTTTAGATATATCAGTACACTTTGATGTTCCAGCCTTAAAATTACCTGCCTTATATAATTAATATATATTACACAATAAATTGTGTAGTGAACACAATTTTTGGTACATGTTGATATTGTCACTGCGTTTTAAACAAAAGCAAATACCAAACTGTAACCCGGTCGATTTTGATTTAAAATCCATTTCAACTATACGTGTCAAAGTACCGAGACTGTATTTTAATCTCGCGAAGTAAATATCAAACATTATTTATTTTAACAAGGCTTGGTTTGAGAGGAAGCCGCGGCACATCACTATGAAAACAACCTGAAGTGAATCAATGAGATCTGTAACACTCTTAAAACCTGCCATAAACAACGTTAACTTTTTTCATTGTTGAGTTTAAACAAAATATGAAAAAGAAAAACTGTAATCAGCTCTAATCGTGAAATATTTACTTTTTCAATGGTAGAGTTTAATTAAAATATGAAAAAAATATTGAATCAGCTCTAAATCATGAGGTGTGAATATTGAGTGCGGAACAAATTGGCCTGTTTTCGTTTCAAATGATACCAAAGTCCTCTACTTTTTACTCTTTACTCTAAAAAACGTGAAAGGATCCTTCTGGAAGTCTTCCACTTCCGACGGGAAGTCGCAGGTGCTAAGATTGGTACCCAAGGCAAGTTATTGAGTACAGAAGCGACAATGTTACGTGCAAACAGAAATCCTGATCTCTTGCTAAATATACCGAGGACGGTCACCGTTTATTTTTCAATTGGAGGAAAGCCTTATTGATTGATTGACTTAGTGGCCTTCCCTTGATTGAATAAATCTAGGATTATTGCCGAATTGAGCTAGAGCGTAATCATTTCAATTTTTTGTAAAGAAGTCAACAACATTGATTAGGTATCACAAAACGCACGAATTGGTGCTTTCAGACTATAAAGGGATTTGTTACCATCGATATAAATGATTGGTAAAATGTAAAAAAAAATACCTCCATTATTATTTATATGTTAATTGATGACAAAAAATTTAAAATGTTATTTATCAGTCAACTTGGACATAGTATGGCATCCAGAAAATCATATTGAGATAAAAACTCTAAACTTATTGTTTTTTTGTGGAAATAAATATACGGTCGTAAGCAGGATTTGAACCCGTACCTCCCGGATAAATACTGAATTCGACCACTACTCCGAATTAGTCTTCAATATTTTAATAATTATTTTGGTGAGGTTATTGCTATGTAATCAGACCCTATATAGGTGCCCAAACCAACATGACTT
Organism: Xylocampa areola; assembly: GCA_935421205.1. Lineage (NCBI taxonomy): Eukaryota > Metazoa > Arthropoda > Insecta > Lepidoptera > Noctuidae > Xylocampa > Xylocampa areola. The sequence continues at coordinate 19,182,126 of OW285204.1, forward strand.
TGTAGTTAATACAATGCCGTAAAGATATGGTTACCATAACAAATACAGATAATATAAAGTTATAACAGATATGTATTAAGCAAATACGGAAATGCTCCAAAATTGACACTGGCGTCCCACGTAAAGTTTATATTTGCGTTTAATTAATTACCTCCTTCTAAATATTTTATTACTGGAGAGGTTGTTCACTTTCAAAATGAACTTCTCATTTTAAGTCAATTAGAGAGGTCGTTTACTTTAACAACTCAACCTCAGAGTTCAAATTATCTTAACAATTTTGAGGTTCAACGCAACTGAACGATAATTTTAGTGTCGAGATAGATCAAATTTTCTTCATATTTTATTTCTGCCGGGTCTGAAATAGTTTCGAAAAACCTGTATTATACCGGTATTTTAAGGTACCGTTACTAGAACCGAAACGGAAACCGGTACCAGTGCCCAAACTGGAACCTTTAAGGACCTTTATTTTAACGGTTCTTGAACATAGCGAAGTCAAACTTGGTTGAGTTCAAATCCAAATATAATCATTGATACTGAACAGTTTAAACATCAATGGTGCCACCTGAGTGCATCTATACAGATGACACAATATGATATTTGGAACCTAAACTTAGAACCGGTACGTTAGAACTGAGACCGAAACCGGAACCGGAACGGTACCGTATAGTGGAACCTTTATGAGAAATTAAATGAAGAACCGAAACAAAAAGTTGAACCGGTTCTCAATTTTGCTTTCTAGTGCTTAGTTCGCTGTAGTGGATAGAAGTTGGGCATACGATCTTAGGGTTTTTGACATACAAAAAACAATAACATTCTTTTATTTAACATAAAATATAGCATCACGCCTGTATTCGTAGTATGTAGGGAGAGGTATACGCAGCTGTACAATTGGGTGTACACCCACATTTCACCAATTCTGTTTTTAAGTCCCATGTAATGGGATGAGGTAGTGATTATTATTATTTACCGGACACAATTCCAATCTCCGAGCTGCTGCTAAGTATTGCCTAACAGAAAATCCCAATAACTGCCCGACCTGGGAATCGAACGCAAGACCTCATGCTCAGCAGTTGCGCTTGGGACCGCTAGACCAACGAAGCAGTCTTCGAGGTAGTCCATTTGTATAATATCGAGCTTTCTCTTTCTTTCTCTACTTTTTTTATCAAAAATGCATCTACGTTTAGCCACCAACTCGCCTGATGGTAAGCGACGGTGTGGCCGAGGATGGAGCACGTAGATCCAGAATAAATCTATTCACTCTAAGTAGAGTGGATAGATTTTGGGAGAACGATAGTTGGGGAGTTGAGGTAACTGCCCAGGCTCGTCTCCCACAACGGTTGCGATGAACTAGATCTGAAACACGACTAGGTCGATTCACGGCATGGTTTCGTCCGGTAACCACTCACCAACCACGGCCGAAGCCTCCTACCAGAGTTTTGTTGCCTGTTTTGCTTTTAGTTGTCACCCCTCTACTAACTAACCGCGCCAAGCGTTGCTTAACCTCAATGATTGTTTTCCGACTACGGTTAACAATAGAGTAGCTTCAGGTATTGGGTTCGATACTTGTGTCGGGCAAAATAATATTGTGTTTTTATGTCAGGAAATTCTCAGTAGAACCCGGTAAATGGCAATAGCATGGAACATCACTACCACTACATAACATGGTACCTCTTTTTCCGTGCGTGGAAAATCCATTATAGGCACTGGGTCGAACTCAAACCAACTCTCTGTCATCGTGTGATTGATGAACAACCTAGTGTAAAAGTTTAAACCACCCATAAGATTTGAAATGACTTTAAACACCATCAGTAGATCATACAAATATTTGTTTCGTGTGGGAATTGAACCGCGACAGCCCGTGGCGCAGCAGCCATTCTCTCGATCACTGCATCAACCGCGCTAACAAACCCATCGATGAATTGTACATAACCTTCCCTTAGCGCGATGTTATGCGAGTTCATAACAATTGTAATTGTAATTTTGAAACATTTTAAATTAAACAACGAGTACCTATGTATTGCTGGCAAATAATATTCCAAAATAACTTCTAAATCCAATAGCGAACGGAAGCCGTTCTTAAATTACCAATTAGTGTATCTTTTTGCGCGTGGCTGGTGTAACTTAATATTTTACTTAAGGGCACTATAAACACGGAAGATTTTGAAATAAACTGTGATCTCTTAAACTAAGGCCTCGTGACTATGTCACTGCCGCCGCTCAGATCGATCGATCAATACTGTGCTGGTTAGTTTGTGGATTCTCACCCATCATTTCATATCGAGACCACTTCGTACCTCGGAGAGCACGTTAAACTAGTTGTGTTTGTAATACGAAGATCTATAACAGTAGTTTTTGGTGGTCAGGCACCAAAAAATCTTAAAACCAGTCTTAAAACGCACATAACCAGACCATAACTGCCCCACTGCAAAGCAAGGAAGAAGAGATTCTCATACAAATAAGACATGAGAATTGTTCACCACACTATCTTACTGCGGGTTGGCGACTTCAGACCATCAAGTCCATGTTTCCTTACAATGTTTTCCTTCACTTAACTAAGGAAGTACATACGACATTGAAAAAGTCACACTGTGTACATACCAGATTTGAACCCACGATCTGTGGCTCAAGAGGCAAGACTGTAACCACGACACCAGTCTTACCATGAGATATTGTGGCTCCCAGTAACTGGGTTCTTAAACTCATTTAAGTAGTCGCTGCATAGAAAATACTGGTATTAAGCTGCATACGGTTAGATTGAAAGGGGACCCCAATGAGATAAAAGCTAATGACCCCTATTGGCCTATTTTGGCTGTTCTCGTTCCCAACAAATGAATGACTGCCTCGTTGGTCTAGTGGTCCCAAGCGCAACTGTTGAATATGGGGTCTCGGGTTTAATTCCCGGGTCAGGCAAAGAATTATTGTGTTTTTCTCCTAGGAATTTCTCAGTACCAGCCCGGAGTTTTGAATTGTACCCGGCTCACCACCACATTGACATGGTACTTAATAACAGCATTGGTGAAATGGGGGTGTACAACTGTGGACACCTCTGCCTACCCCTTCGAGAAATACAGGCGTGATGCTATGTTAACAAATTAATGACCACTATATAGTCCATTGCGTCGTATTATTAAATATTTTTGTTCACAAACACAACTATAACATACGACGCAATACAAAGTGACCATAAATTCAATAGTACCCAAAACAGCCGATAGGTTCGCTGAACTCTAAGCATAGATTATTTTCTAGTAGAAATTCACTTGAAATTTTAAGTGTTAACGCTTTTACGCTTAATAATATCTTAGTTAAAGCTGTAAACAAAGAGAAAACTCCTTTGGGAAATGTCGACTGGAAATGCAGAGAATTTCTGAAGTTTCCTCTCCCTAGAGTCAAATACCTTCTTTCATTTTATATGAGGATCAACTATTTATGATGCTTCGTATTGATTGGACGTATACAAGAAACGTTTGCAAAATATTATTTTCATCTACAGATAAATCTTTTAAAAGCATTGACGCATGCGTAGCCAACTTTAAATTTATAAATTTTGAGGAAAGATAAATACGTGAGCAAAATTCGAACCTGCGCCTTCCAGATAAATACTCCAGGTGCTCTGACCACTGAGCCATCTCAACCTCTGCTCACTACTCCGAATTCTTCTTCCACTTTATTAACGACTTTTGGTGACGTCATTGCTATCTATTCAGTCCCTTAACAATTTGAGAACTTGCTTTCCTCAAAAATTTATAACTTTATTTTCATCTGTTTCATTTGCCAAATAAATATAATGCATATATTTCAAAATACATATTATCTAACATGGAGGAGCTCGTGGCTAAGTAACAGCCGCAGAGATCGATCTATCGAGGTTAAGCTGCGCTTGCCGCGGTCGGTCTGTGGATGGGTGACCATTATTTCATACCGATACCCCTCCATGCCTCGGAGAGCAGGTTAAACCGTCGGTCCCGGTTGTCAAATTAAGATCTATGACAGTCTGACAACCAGTCTTACCATGAGATATCGTGTTACCCAGTAACTGGGTTGTGGAAGTCAGATAGGCAGTCTCTCCATGTAAAATACTGGTATTAAGCTGCATCCGGTTTGACTGAAAATCCAATGTAATTGGGAAAAGGCTTGGCAAATATATCTAACACAATTAGAGAATATGTTTAAAAACTGCCTCGTTGGTCTAGTGTACTAAAGCGCGGCTGTTGAACATGAGGTTATTGGGTTTGTCTGTTAGGCAATTTCTAATAGCAGCTCGGAGCCTAGAATTGTACCCAGTAGATGGCAATATAATTACCTATTACATGGAAATTAATAACAGTATTTGTTTCGGTGTAAAACGCCTGAACAGATCTAGAGAGCAAAACTCCTTTCTGAACGCTGTTTGCTAATGCAAAGTGTTTTTATAACTTTAATTATTGTGTCACTCACATTTTGTTTTTTTATTAAAAAGATTGTGAGTACAGAGTTTACATGTTGATAAAAAGAAAAAATATTTTTATTTAAATTACCAGCCAAATACCTAAAAATTGCAGAGGAGGATTAATTCGAAACAGTATTGGTGAAATGTGGGTGTATAACTATGTCCAGATCTGCCTACCCCTGCGAGTAAAACAGGCGTGATACTAAATTTGTAATCCAGCTACTACATAGATCTAAACCCGTTAGACAATTGAAACTTTTCAGTAGTTCATACGGCCAATAGATTTCCTTAGAATTCCCTTCACATGTCACATTGTAAATTATTTCTACGTAAAACATTACCGGTCAGTAGGCCGGCCATCGATCTGTGATAGGGTCGATATCTTATTATTAAATTATTGCTTCTAGGCGTCGAACTGACCGAACTGACCAATTCATTGTCCACGGCCTATATACCTAATGATTTAGAAGGTATTATTGTGGTTTTATATTGTAGGTACTAAAGACAATCCACTTTTTTGTTTAAATTGTTTCTCTTTTGTATATTTTGTTGGTATACAATAAAGAATAGAAATAAAGTGAATCAAGCAGTTGATTCTGATAACTATATTGAGCAGTAGCAGTGATAGCCAAGTGGTATGACCGTTGGACTGACAAGTCAAAGGTCGCAAGTTCAAATCCAAGGCACACACCACTGTCTTTTCGAAATAATGAGCTTATTTTGACTGACCTGTTGGTCTAGTGGTTAGTAGCCCTGACTGCTATACCGGAGGTCGTGGGTTCGATTCCCACCCAGGACAAATGTTTGTGTGATGAATTTATCTATAATATGTATGCATTTAGAAATATATAAGTATGTTTATCAGTTGTCTAGTACTCATAACACAAGCTCTGCTTAGCTAGAGACTAGACGACGTTGTGTGATAGTTGTGGAATATTATTATTATTATTATAAAGTAATTATCACTTGTTCAAAACGGTGAAGGAAAACATCGTGAGGAAACCAGCACACTTGAGAGATGTTCTCGATGGTGTGTAAAGCCATGTCAGAGGTTGACGTTGTTAGGTGGTTTAAACTCTGACACTAGGTTGTTCATCAACCACACGATAAGAAGAAACCTATATTTAGAGGACTGCCCTGTTTGTCTAGTGGTCGTATGCTCAGCTGCTGAGGGTAAGGTCCTGGATTTGACTCCCAGGTCGAGCAAAATGTAATTAGTTTTTCTATTAGGAAATTTTCAGTAGCAAGTTAGAGTTTGAAATTATTTCCTATATATGGCAAACTCACCATCCAATACATGGGATATTGGTGAACTATGTAGACCTCTGCCTATCTCTTCGAGAAATACAGGTTTATTACTATGCCATGTTAATGTTAAGGAGAATTAAGCAGTTAATTCTGAAAAGTGGGTATGTTTGCTGGCGTAATTGGGTTAGCTCTAAGACCTGTGATGCAGAGTATTACCAAGTTACTGGAGGGCACCCCACTCCTATTTTGGTATTAAGGAGGGCTAAAGCTTTTTTCACAACATATCCATGACATCTCAAACACTGTTACCTATGTGACTTTTAGCGACAAAAAATAAATCTGTTATCATTATTTGTATCTCTATAAATTCTCGGCATTTCCTCCCTTGGAAAGAAACCCGGTCCTTTGGAGGGCTTGTCTAGACACACACAGAGGCCCCTGTGAGAGTTTTAATCTACATTGAGGTGGGACACCAACCGGAGACTCCATATTATTATTATTATTATTTCGCACTTTATCCAGTCTAATTACACCGGCCCCCCATGTTAGCTATTCCATCTCGTTAACATGAACATTTTGTGTCAATTTTATTGTAATTTTTGAGAAATAATTAGCCATAATCTACCATTACAGCTCCATCCCCTATTGTTGCCCAAATATAAATCTCAATAACACAAGTAAATGTTTCAAACAAATTAACACATTAAAATCTATAATCTCGGTAGCACGTTATGAAGCAACAAATATAGTTTTTTTCAGTCCAATAATCTTTAGCAGGTCAATGAACTTTCGCCCACGTCACATTATCACATTATTCTCAAATTTCGTTAACTTATTATATTAACCCTATATATAACTTAAGCGTAGTTATCTATTAAATATTTAGTAAAACTTTTGCTATATAAGCATATTCACATTTTATATTATATTACATACATAGGTACATACCATCACGCCCGTTTCCTATCAAAGTAGGCAGGGAATAACGAACATAGATGAAGAGCTTAATAATCTAATCCAGCTGCACCCTTAAGTTTAAGCCACTGATCCCCCTTTTTCCGGCAAGAAGTCTGCATTTGCGCGGAACAAAAGTTATTATCTAATACCCTTTTAAGGGACCAAGAGTAAAACCAAATTTCATCTATATCCGATCAGTAGGTGTCGCGAGATTTATTTAAAAACATCCAAATTCACAAACATCTAACCTTTCACATTTCTATTATTAGGAAGTACAATAGGATAGGATAAATCAATCATAATACCGATGCTTGTAGTATACACTACTCTATAATATTAATTTGTGAGGAAAATACCTTACATTTCGTTAGTAACATTTACTTACTCCATTGGCTCAGCGACCCAGAATTAGTCTTGGCTTCGGATACGGGAAAACGACACTTTAATTTAATTAAAACTTTAGAATAAAATATTTAAATGCTCACTTTACATAAACTCCATCATCCATCCTAGTCAAATAGTTAAATAAACCTGATATTTTTTGTTACAGATAAATTGTTGTCGTTGGAATGACCTCCAACGCGCTCCCTGCGTCCCCAACCTCCCTCGAAGATGATACCTTGCACCTGGCCCACGGCACTGTTCTTTTTAATATGGTAATGTAACCCATCGAATATACACTGATCAAGGAATGTTTTGCACCACTTTTAAATAGTATAAGGTTTGGTTTCTTGAAATGTTGCACAAATAGTCTGTAGGTAGCTGTTCTACTTGCAAGGGCATCATACAGGGAAAACATGAGTAGTTTTATCCACGTTAGCTCCACTGCGAGTTGAAGAATCCCTGACCACGAAACCGATACAATATTTAAACAATCATTATGTATAACATGTGAATCACTACATTGACAGGGAAAGGATTAAATCCAAGCTTTTTTCGATCATCCTTAATTAATATTAAATATTTTCTGCCAATAGTGTCTAAATTTCCATATAAGATAAGAAAATGCGCGTTTTTCATCATTTAAACAAAATATAATTATTTACCAGTGCTGCAAAACATTCTCTGATCGGTTTAGGTACTCTGTACTATGTTTACACCTAAGTGATCTCTCTATTTTCTCTATTCAGCCTATCGAAGACTGCTGGCGGACATAGGCCTCTCCCGTTTCAAAGGTTGGTACATTACCTGTAGTCAACACGCGATATTATTATTATTAAGCCTAAAGTGTCTCACAGCAGAGCCTTCTCACTCTTTTTAAATTTATCTTTTTAGTGAGAGGAGATAGTCTTTTTGGAAGGCGGACATCTAATCCTTCCATCTCCATCTAAGCCTGCCACGCTGTGAGATTATCCCAATCTTCTAACATACGGCAGACCTGTCCAGCCCAGTTCCATTTTAGGACGGCTCTTACCGAGACACAGAAAGGAATAAATAAATATTATATTAATTTGGTGACACTAAACAAGTGGTATCAGTAGGGTAGATCTTCTTCTACTATCTTAAAAGATTTTCAAAGACACTAAGAAATAGATTTGAAATTAAAGTAGTATCGAAAGGGTTTTTAATTTATGGCATGACCGATCTGACGAGTCCCAAGATATCAGCTAGGTAGCTTAGTGAGAAATTAAACACACCATGATAACGCAAAAGTTCGAAAACTTCACTCTACGTAGCATGACTTATCGAGAAGGTAATTTTTTTTTTTTTAATCCAAATATACTCCTTCCGACCGTATTTCGGTCACTGCGGCCTATGTCCACGGAGATTAGCCAAGTACGCAGGAGATATTATAGTGCACAAGTGTATGCGCAAACACAGGTGCACTCATCATATCAATAGTGATAAAACAAAATATTTGACTTTCAGCATACGAAATCCACCTAAACTGCTTACCTCAGAACATTGTCTTATACCTCACGATTGCTCGGGTATTGATAACTGTAACTGCGTACGTCTAGAACGTGTAAACAATGTCAAATATTTGGGTATTATAATAGATCAAAATTTATCATTTAAGGCACATATAAAAGCTCTGACGGGAAGAGTAAGAAAACTTATATATATTTTTAAAACATTGCGACATGTCGCTGATCTTAAATTACTAAAACAAGTTTATTCCTCCCTCTGCCAATCTATTATTAATTACGGAATAATAGTATGGGGAGGTACTGCCAAAACTACTCTTAAAGGTCTTGAGATAGCTCAGCGTGCAATTCTAAAAGTGTATACTTTTCGTCCAATTCGTTTTCATACAAACATTTTGTATAAGTCTTGCGAAGTCCTAACAGTGAGGCAATTGTTCTTACTCAACATTGTCTTAAAACAACACTGTGAACTTACATACGACACCAATCTCACAAATAAACGCAGAAAACATGATGTTGTAGTACGCACACATAACCCTAAAACCTCTTTCATTAAAAGATACTTCATCTTTTTAGCACCATATGTGTATAATAAAATTAATAAAGCAATAAATATTTTTTCGCTTAACAAATTCCACTGTAAAAAGAAGGTACATGAATTTTTAATGGCATTATCCTACGAAGAAACTGAAAAACTTATTCAGATAATCAGTTAATATTTAATTAGTATTTATGGAAAACGTACATTTACTTAGCTCTTGCGCATTTAATATGTAGGTATTTAATACACTCACATCCACACCACACACAAACCCACACACACACACACACGCACACGCACACGCACACGCACACGCACACGCACACGCACACGCACACGCACACGCACACGCACACGCACACGCACACGCACACGCACACGCACACGCACACGCACACGCACACGCACACGCACACGCACACGCACACGCACACCCACACGCACACGCACTCGCACACGCACACGCACACGCACACGCACACGCACACGCACACGCACACGCACACGCACACGCACACGCACACGCACACGCACACGCACACGCACACGCACACGCACACGCACACGCACACGCACACGCACACGCACACGCACACGCACACGCACACGCACACGCACACACACACACACACACACACACACACTCTCATATTCCGATGGGACAGAAATCCGACACGCCAAATTAAATCCAAATATTTCTGACACAGAAACTCTTTTTAAGACATTTGTTTTCTTCCTAATGTCTTGTCTATGGATACTACCAATCGCTGTCAGAGACTTGACCTTCACCCATTGCTAACTAACTAGCCAGGTGAGGTTTTTCATTTCATTTCAAAGTGCCTTTATTCAATAATTTAGAAAACAGCCCTAAATACAATATTTACTTACAGTATTAATGTTGAACATAAAAGAAACAAGTCACTTTATCAGGCTAATATCAATTCAATTTATCATTTTTTTCATATGGGTACAAATAAATGTTACAAGAGATATTATGTATTACCATATTCAGCCTTACGGCATGCAAATAAGAATTAATTATTATTAAGATTATTACGTTACTTTTATAAATAGAAGAAAATTTTATAACATATCGTTACTGTTACTGTTTTTAAACTGGTGAGATTCCATGATGTCACTCAAAGGGTATTTGCTGAAAATCAGCGCTGTAGGCATTAGGTTCATCCGAAGTCACAGTATTATGCTGAGCAAATAATCTTGTTTTTGCGCACACGCGACGCACATATCCACAGATCAACTTTTTTGTATAAAAACATTGTGAAATAATATTAGGTATTTTAAGCCCAGAGTTTTGTTGATAACTTGTTATCTGTCAATTAGCTGTAAACAGTTTCCATAGACTATATAGTTTGTAATTGTGAACTGTGCGCACAGATAACAAATAATTGTTTATCAATTAATTTAGTGCATGTTGGTAACATGATATTTGCGTCTATTTTTATTTATGTCAAATTAAATAAGGTTTATGTTTGTATTAAGTTTAGCATGTTAGTGCGTTAAGTGGCGCGCAAGAATAAAAGCTTTTTCTTTCTTTTCTTTCTTTCTTTACAGTAATACATTTAATTATTAATATAAATGATGTCATACATATAAAACAGCACATTAAACAAAATTTGGCGCCTACTAAAGTATTCTGCAGCACAAAACACGTTAATTCATTACATTATCGGATTCGGTATTTTTGATTGTTGATTACAATAATTATAGTATATTTGTGAATAACGTGTAAGCATTCACTTATTTCCATCGATTGCCAGGTGAGATTAATCTGACAACATTGGAGTCTCTCCACTAAAACCTAATATCCCATCGTATTACCTACTCCCGATATATGGAAATCCTTTTAACCAAATAACCTACATAGTTAGCTTCACATACATGTCTTAATTTTCATCGGAAACACTTATCTAATCCTTGAGTGCTTCTACGATTCTATCACACTTAAAACATCACTAATGTTGTAAACTTAGACGTTCTTATCAAGATTTCTATATAAAGTCTTATTCTATGTAATTTCATTAAAATTTTGATACGCCTTTTAAACTTTATGTGTCATTTACCTGAGATGATTTACTCTAGACAACCCTGGTGGATATTTCATTGTTAATAGGGATTAAAATGTTTAAAGACTAGGCTAAACCATGAAAGTAAATAAACAGAAACTGTAAAATATACATACATACTCTCCTCTAGAAAGTATTTCGCTCACGGCCGCCTATCTCCGAGGGGATTAACCAAATACGTAGGAGATATTATGGTGCATAAGTGTACATGCGCAAAGACACTCCTTCTTCCTTTACTCTCATAGTCTGATGGGACGGCAATCCGAAACGACTGGAGAAAGATCGGGCGCTGACTGCTATACGTGCTCTCCGAAACACAGGAGTGTCACACCGCCAACTTCCTAACTCCGGGCTGCTACTGCCCGACCTAGGAATCGAACCCAGGACCACACGTTCAGCAGCCGCACTTGCGACCACTAGACCAACGAGGCAGTCCAGTGCCTGTAAAATATAATGTGTTCCATGGAGTTACTTGCCGATCGGTTCTTCTCCATAGGAAACATTTGGAACCGTGCAACCAAATTTTAACGTTTTGCATATGTCTTTAGTATTATTTTAACGTTTTGCATATGTCTTTAGTATTATTTTAACGTTTTGCATATGTCTTTAGTATTATTTTTTTAAAACTGCCTCGTTGGTTTAGTGGTTCGTAGCGCGACTGCTGAGCAGGAGGTCTCGGGTTCGATTCCCGGGTCGGGCAAAGTGTTATTGAGTTTTTCTGTTAGGAAATTCTCAGTAGCAGCCCGGAGTTTGGGAATGTGCCCGGTTGATGGCAATAGGCTCACCACCTATTACATGGGACTTAATAACAGCACTGGTAAAATGTGGGTGTACAATTGTGTACACCTCTGCCTACCCCTTCGGGGAATACAGGCGTGATGCTATGTTATGTTATGTTTTTTTTTTTTGTTAAGAATTATAATTTTACGTTTGGCCACCAACTTGCTCGATGGTAAACCACGGTGCGGCCGAAGAAAGAGCACATAAATCCAGAAGAAAACTATTAAATGGTTTTAATTCTACTAAATACAGATCAGTCACACATAACCATTTTGACGTTATAAAGTAACTTATTTACGGTCAGCATAGTGCTAATTATTGTGATGAAATTATAACAATGACAAGATTGGAATGTTTTGTACTCCAGGCAGTTGGAATATTTAAAAGTTTTCAGAGAATGTTAAATTAAAATTGCTCACAATATTTGCGACCACGAATGCTGCAAAGTGTTCGAAACGTCAGGAAAAACAAACCAATAATACACGCGATTAATCCGGTTAAAAGTTGTTTTAATAATAAACAGTTGACACAACTATTAAGACCCCTCAGTAATGCGGACAGACCATTACGATGTCAAATCTAGATTTCAATTTCACAATTACGTTGGCTCGTGGTCGGGTTGAGTGTCAATCATCCTGTCGGCGCTGCAGCCTGATGTACAAGGTAGACTAAGCTTTCTCTAGGGACAGTGAGAAATGGAAATATAAACCTCGAAGAATTACTGTAAACGGATTTCAGTGGTTACAATATCGATTAATTAAAACTTGTTTTTAACGTTGAAGGAAAATATAGCGAGGAAACCAGTATCAAGAACACCATCAAGAACATCTTTCAGGTCACCTGAGAGATGTGCTTGATGGTATGAAACCACGTCACGCTTATTGGTTTTTAAACTCTGGAATAAGGTCGTTCTAGACATGTGGTTGCTGGTTCTTATCGTGTGGTTGATGCACAATCTAGTATCAAAGTTTAAACTGCCTCTGAAATTGATAATAGTGGTAGTAATAGTTACCTACTCATTTGCAGTACGAATTAAATGCTTGTCAAATTGGTTTTAAATTTTACTATCTCTACACGTCGTTGTACAAGCTAGTCCTTACAAAATACAAATAAAAAACCCTTTTAAAATACTAAATAACCTTTACTGTGGCCCTAGATGACTAATATAACTAACAATAAATTTTCAGCAGTTTAAACATATTTAAAAATACTAACTTCATTATTTTAAAATTCCTAGTCCACAAGGGCAAAAGGCCACATAGATAAACCTAGTAATACATTAGGCCACTGTCCTCGAAACGTAGCATTGCGGCAGTGAGTCCGTGAACACTAAAGGCTAAGCTATATTTTACCGGCTTCTGTTTAAACGCCGGTATAGCGTGCTGGACGCTATCGCCTCTTATCGGCTAAGGTCAGCAGTATCGTTAAGATTAGACTAACCTGTCTCACCTATCGGCAGTACACTGGCGGCCAAGCGAAGTGATAAATGGTTGCACTAAAGTGTAATGCAGTAGTCGTGCTGAAATTTTAGTTTGACAAACGGTTGCTGTCAAATTGTTGTGTTTTGTTTTACAATATGATTTAGATTGAAAATCTGTTGTAGGTACTCATTAGTCAAATTCTAAGCAGCCTTTCGCAGTCTGTACTCGGGCATTAGGCTCACACACAGCAAAAGTCTATAATCTGATAAACCGTCCTCTATTTCACAGAGGTAGACGACCGCAATAGGATTAAATAACACAAAGGCTTTATCAAAAGAAATAATGAATCCATCAAAACCATGTTTAAAAAATTTGACAAGCTTTTAACTTCGTATTGAAGCAAACTTCATGCGAGGCTATTTTACTCTTTTGTGGCAGGACAAAAAATATTTTGGAAAGTAACATTTTTAACACGTAACACGCCTTTTATTTTTGCTGTAAGTGTACAAGGTTCAAGGTGAAATAGGCTCAGCCATCAATCTTGTCCACGGTGCGGTATCTTGTGTGTTTTATCTACTACAAAATAAATATACTTTTTCACGCTTTCTCCAATAAACACTTTTGTTTTTTATATAACTAAATTTCAACTGAATTGCGTAAGAATAGAAAAACAGTTTAGTTTCTTACGGCATTCTTTGTTCTGATTTTTTAAAGTTTTTTTGTAAATTGAAATCACACTCATATAATTTGAATTATAAATAATATTATATGATATCTTCTTGTTATGAGTTCAAGAATCGGACATAAAAAACATCAGAGATCTTTTTTTATGGGAGCCTTTTTTTTCTTATAATTAGCTATAATATTCAAAGATTTATTCAATACAATATGATTGCATTAATTTATATAAAGTTTGAAACTGATAAAACAATACCTTAACTAGCATCACGCCTTTATCTCCGAAGGTCATCCTAAAATTACTGCATTCTGAGAATATTTAACTATTGTTTTACATGTTTTACCTTTATTTTATCATTCGGCGATATGTTTGTGTTCGTTTAGAATAATTTAGTAGTTATATTTCTCATGTAAGTGAATGCTTTGTATTCTTCTGGAGAAAATAAATATCTTAATCCAGAAGATCTATGAAGAGGAGTAAACCGTTCCACACCCAAGAAATTCATAAAAATGGCAATTAATAAAAATAAATCAACTGTTATCCGGATTAATGGCGTGTATTTTGCAGAACACTGTTGACTCACTAGCACCTTTTTTATGGTAATGGAATTTAGTAATATCTTAGGTTTGCGCGATCACTACACATTATAATAAAACAACTTTTAACCGGATTAATCGCGTGTATTATTAGTTATTTGTTTTTCCTGACGTTTCGAACACTTTGCAGCGTTCGTGGTTCGTTCGTGTCGTCAGTCCTCCTGCAACCATGAACGCTGCAAAGTGTTCGAAACGTCAGGAAAAACAAAAAACCAATAATACACGCGATTAATCCGGTTAAAAGTTGTTTTATTATAATGTGTAGTGATCACAGGTATTTAATTTTGAACAAAATTGCACTTCACATCTTTTGGTGTCAATGAATATCTTAGGAACTATCATAGTTTGAAAATATCTCTGCAACAAAATAATGACCATGCGCGTATCTATGGCGCTGGTCGAATATATTTTAGTAGGTTTTTTCCTCTAATTAACCCTGGTGAAACCTCAGGGCACAGCTAGTTTAGTAAACAACACGTAATTTCTTTTACACCCTCCCATAAAATTCCATATCTCAGCAACCCTCAGTTAACCCATGACTGCCAACAGGAAATGACACAGAACGTACAACCACCGCTGCTATCGTATCCACTTGATTTATGAGGTTTCGTGACCTTGTCCTTGGGTCACCATGAACGATGTTCACTGCAGTGTAATTGCGAACGGCGTTAAAAGGGTTAAGATTTATGATTACAGTTACATAGTATCATAGCAATTGTTTAAAACATACAATCACGCCTGTTTCCCATTGGGGTAGGCAGAGCCTATCGATTTCCATTCGCTACGATTTCACCACACCTTTTGTGTGTCATCTTTGCTCTTTAACCTCTTCATGCATGCTCGTCGATTTAAGTTGCTCGTAACCTGACCTTTTTTGAGGACGTTCGTAATTAGATTGCGGTTTTTCGTCGAGATAGACTTGCCCCGACTTTTCTATCGACACTCGCCTCATGTACTAGTCTGTCAGTCGCTTTTCATTCACCCTCTTACGCAAATGTATTGTTGAAAAAATTGAATCACGACCCACCTACACAATTTATTACATTTGATAATGTAGTTAAAATCTCCTTCAATTTATTGGACAAATTTCAACCATAGATTAATTGTATCGTTCAATCTAACAACATTACGACTAAAGTAATCTATAACTACATTAACTACTCGAATTTGTATATATAATAATTGCTTTGGTTCCCAAACGAAGCAGGCGTTTGTACTTTAGGAGCAATTAAATAAGTTAATCAATCAAATAAGTTATTTGCAGATATGGTAGTCTTTTTATGTCACAAAGACGTGTGATGTGATTTCTATTGCCTGAAACATAAGGTTCAATTTGTAAGACTTCACTCATCTTAGTGATCTATACATACATATAATAAAAATGTAACGGATCGCTGTCTTTTATTTTAACATTAGTATCAACGCAAATAGCACCCAAAACAATGATTGTTAGAATTCTTGTCTGTTTGTCTGTGCGATTGTGCACGCTAATCTCGGAAGCGGCTTATCCGATTTAGATGTGGGTTTCACTAATATATTGTGGTAAGCTTCACTTAACATTTATTGTTTTTTTCATTTCAATCGGTTGATAAATAAAAAAGTTAAGTCAATTTAAAGAATCACGTCGAACATTTGTTAATTATGAATTTGTGTTCATACACGACATGGTGTTAGTTTACGAAATCCACGCGAACGGAGTCGCAGGCACAGCTAGTATAAAATATATCTACAATTGGCGTTACAATTGTAACATTTCCGCATATTCTGTCATAATAAATGGTAATTCATTTATAAACACCATTCATGTGCTTTTTTTTGTGTAGATCTTAGTTTTGCGAAAAATCATTTTCTAGAAAAGTTTGCATGCCAATGCGGAATTAGATTTAAGGTGCCCAGGATTCCGATTCTTTACCTGTACATATGCAGTATGTCCATGCAGTAACACCAAATGTTTATTGAAAATTCCACTTTAATATTAATTGTATATTATTATTGTTGAGAAAATTATTTTTTACCGTGAGAGAGCCATGCTTCGGCACGAATGGGCCGCTTCGACCGTAGTGATACCACGGCCAACAGAAAACCGGCGTGAAACAACGCTTGCGTTGTATTTCGCCAAGAGTGAGGGTACCGGAGGCCCAAAACCTTTAAAAGACCGTCAACGTACTTGCGATTCTGCTGGGATTGCGTGTGTTCATGGGCGACGGTAATCGCTTACCATCAGGCAATCCGTCTGCTCGGTTGCCCTCCATTAAAAATATCATAATCCACATTAGAGAAAACGCTAAACTTTTGAATCTTGCTCAGCGACACAGGAAAATTCTGCTACCGGTAACGAAACGGAATTACCCAAATAATAATTACATCCCTTATATTTAAAACCGTTCAAGTACAGTTTAAACTCATAATCCCTAATATACACACAATTACAAAGGGTTAATGACATACTAGTTGGCACTGAATAAATAAAAGTCAGCTGTATAAAACGTAATGTGTACATAATTCCATAGATAATGACCCAAAGACTACTGTGTCTATAAATAGAATCTAACAGCCTTGCCCTTGAAGAAAATAATCGTTCAACATTAACACTGCAGTGCAATTAACAATTTTAAAGATTAGTTTAGTTCTGTTGGCAATTTCGCTATCACTTTTGATATGATCACGAAATATGACGTGTCTCTCGTTAACTTTTTTAATGAAGAGGGAGTTATTTGGCCTTGAACTTGGCGTCAACTGTCTGTAATATTTAACAGTATTGATTGTCTGAGGAAACTTTTGGTAGCAGTCCGGAGTTTGAAATTATGCCTAGTCAATATAAATAGAATGAGTAATTGGCCTAGTGGTCCTAAGCGCGACTGCTGAGCTGGAGGTCTCAGGTTCGATTCCCGGGTCGGGCAAAGTGTTATTGAGTTTTCCTGTTAGGAAATTCTCAGTAGCAGCCCGGAGTTTGGAATTGTGCCCGGTAGATGGCATTAGGGTCACCACCCATTACATGGGACTTAATAACAGCATTGGTGAAATGTGGGTGTACAGCCGTGTACACCTCTGTCTACCCCTTCGGGAATATAGGCGTGATGCTATGTTATGTTATGTAATTGTTCTAGCCGTTGCAAGCACTGCTACTGAGCGTGTGATCCCAAGATCGAATCTTGGTTGGGGCAATGCATTATGACAATGCCAAAAATTTCAGCACCATCGGTTGAGGAGGTGATATAAAATTCAGTTACTAGATTTGTCCCAAACATAACTAGACTTGTTTTCTATGTCAGTATCTAAATTTCGAAGTTCTCTTTTAAAAATTATAAATCTTGGTAATTAGTTATTTTGAAAGTTATTGTTGTTTGTATCTTCGCTGAGGATTGCTTCAAACTGTACTCGTGGTCTTTAACTAAGCTATTATTTATAAATTGTGGAGAACGTAGTTGATTACGCACTGATTATATTTCATAATGTGTACACTTATTGATATCATGTAGTGTGTAATTGTTTGGTTTTCCTTAATAAATAAAATAAAAAATAAATTAAACTAACAAACAGGTGAAGTTAAATAAAAGCCTGTATACCTAATCCATTATATAGAAATCTCGTGTCACAGTGTTTGTTATCGAACTCGTCCGAAACGGGTTAACCGATTTTTATGCTTTATACCTTTAGGTGGTAAGAGTGGCCCTATCCAGAAAACTTATAGGACAGAACAACGTTTGCGGGGCACAGCTAGTCCTGCTATAATTACTACCATAAATGCGAAAGTTAGTGAGGATAGATGGATGTTTGTTACTCTTTCTACTAAACTACTGAGGGGATTTGAATGAAATTTGTCATACAGATAGATTATAACCTGGAATAACACTTAGGACACTATTTATTCCGACAGAACCCAATTATGAAGTCCATGCAGAGAAAGTTGCGGGTGAAGGTAGTAAAAATTATATGTATAACTACTAGCTGGTGCTCGCGACTTCATCTGTTTGACAAAAGATGCCTGTTGTCCTTCTCCAAAGTCCAATCTATCTCTATACCAAAATTCATAAATATTTGTTCACTTATTTATGCGTGGAAACAACAGACAGACAGAGTTACTTTCGCATTTTTAATATTAGTAGGGATTTAATACTTGCACTATTTGATTTCTGCTTTCTCACACTGATGATGTCTTTACACCTTGAAATTACAACATAAAATTTGAGAACTCAAAATTAAGTGACGTTTTATTATTTGATTGTAAATATGCTAAAAATGGTCAAGTTTTACTTAAGAAATTCGCAAATGGCAATGAACTAACACTATACGTATAGCATATCAACTTGATTAATGAGTTCTACTGACCTTCGGACCTTGACGCAGTCTGCAATGCTAAAAGATTTCTTTAGGAATGACCTCAAGTATTTTTAGGATTGGGCAGTGGACTGATGTCGTCAAAGCCCGCAATTTTTTTTTTCAATTAGGCTGGCGGGTGAATTAATTACTTTTATTTCCGTGTCTCACGAAATTTTCTACGCAGTTTGATAAATTGAATAGAAACGTTGAAGTGAACTGATTACAGTCCGACTATAGAGAAAATAAAATATGAAATTAATAAAAAAATTCAAAAGCCTGTCTGCCTTATCGACTAGCCTATGTTACTTGGGATAATGTAAGGATTTTAACGATACCCCATACATCGAAATCAGTTGAGGCATTTAGAAGTTATGATGGATATATATAACACTCCTTTTTTGGGCAGTCGTGTAAAAATACGTGCTTAGCCTGTCGGTTGGCTTCCGGTCTAACCAGATGCAGCTTAATACCAGTATTTTACATGAACCGACTGCCTATCTGACCTTCACAACCCTGTTATTGAGTAAAATAATATATATATATATATATTAAGGTAATTGCATTCTTTACGACATTGTATTAGCTGCAAAGTTGGTCGTGTCGGTTCGGTCACCTGTATAGGTACTGAAATGATTGCAATGACGTCGTCATAAGACGTGTTAAAATATCGAAGAAGAATTCGCGGTGGTGAGCAGAGGTCGAGATGGCTTAGTGGTCAGAGTGCCTGGAGTATTCATCCGGGAGGCGCAGGTTCGAATCCTGTTCGCGACCGTATTCTTTTTCCATTTAATATTGTAACTTTAAAATAAGATATTTCGGTATTTGGTAACTGGTTGTCAGGCATTCAAGCATCTGATCTTAATTTGACAAACTGGAACCGATGGTTTAACGTGATCTCCGAGGTACGGAGAGGAATATCTATATTCAATTATGGTATAAACCTATACTACAGAGAACTTCAATATATTAATTAATCCGTTATTTTAAGATAATGAAAATATATGAAACTGCCTCTTTGGTCTAGTGATGCCAAGCGCGACTGCTGAGCAGGAGGTCTCGGGTTCGATTACGATTTCGAAACTTTATTGCGTTTTTTGTTAGGAAATTCTTAGTAGAAGCCCGGAGTTTGCAATTGTGCCCGGTTGATGGAAATAAGGTCACCACCTTGGATTATACTGGACATTATTAACTATTACATTGGACTTAATAACAACATTAGTGAAATATGGGTGTACTACTGTGTACACTTCTGCCTTTGATTTGATTTGAATACAGGCGTGATGTTATATTTATGTTATGAAATGACCAAATATTTTGTTAACAGGAACCACCACGGGATAACACTTTCATAAAATGTGAAATGATATATATATATATATTTAAATATATATTTGTATATATATATATATAGTATTGTATATAAGTAATTGGATTTTATTATTGTACACTTAGCTTTCCCACTCTAATGTCTTCTTAATTTCTTTTTTTTTCATCCAAAAGGTTTGCTGGAAGAAAACTCATTCTGAGTTAAGCTCGCCTTTGTACATTATTATCATAATTGTATCTGTGTATGTTCCTTGATTTGTGTGCAATAAAGAATATATAAAACATGGTTTTACTCATTTTAATTTCACCAAAACTGTCCCTTCCGTCGCTTGTTAAAAAGCGGTAACAGGTCCGTACGTTTTTCATAACACTTCCGGGAACGTATAGCCGGAACGCGGTCTTTTATTCAGGTTTAAATAAATTTGTTACTCACCGTTTGAATGGTTAAATATTCATATACATTACTGCGATGGATGCCATAAATAATGTCTTATATGCTTATCCCTGTATTTATTTTTTATGCTGTTTTATTTATGGGTGAATGATATCGATGTTTTTAAATTATTATAAATTAAAGAAAAATGGCTTTTATAATATTTATTTTGTAATCACAGAAATAGTAACCTACGCTTTAAAAAATATTCTAACCCGTCTAACTCTACTCATACAAGGCTAACACCTAACCTGAAGAAAAACTCAGTAACAATAGTATGACTAACAACAAAACAAATCAATGCAAACAAGCACTTGTTTTTTTTTTAACTTTATAGAACTGAGTCATCATTTTAGTCAAGGTTTTTCATATTACAACAGAACTAACACACAAGGGCATTACACGATATTCTGCAAGGCACATGCAACAATATAAACTATTTATTTGTTTAGTTAGAATGTAAACTTGCATGGATACCTGTGTGTATGTATATTTTACGACGACACAGTTTTCACTTAATTAATTATTTATTTATAAACCTCCAACAGAGGATACACACAATATAATATTATTGATTACGAGGTATCGGTTTTTATATGGTGTGCGCCTCCAATTATGGGAAGCCACAGAATGCGCTACTTAATATTTAGGAGAACAATTTTGATTAATGAGATAATAATTGATTTTATGTAATGTATGATATGGCATATGTAATATGAATATAATATTAAGTTAATAATTATCACGGTGAAGTAAAAAATCGAGAGGAAACCAGCACACATGAGAGATTTCGTGTAGAGATAGATGTTGTGTAAAGCCCTGTCAGAAGCTTACGGGGGATTAAAACTCTGACATTAGGTTGTTCATCACCCACACAATAAGAAGAACAATTTCTCCGAGAATTCATCAGGATTTTGCTGTAGAGGATTTTAAAACTTTTTCGTTCATGTTATTTCCACTAGCCAGCTCAATAGGCAAGGAGCCAAACATATGGCAAACAGCATCCGCCTACTGCCTTCGCAATACTATTAGATTGAGGCACCTAAGACGTGCAATACGTTATCAGCATTGTGGTACCGTATAATATAACTGCTGGTCTCCAATATTACACCCCAGTGCTCGATCCTCAGCTACTTACCTATATCCTGTGCCCGATGTGCCAAGGATTTCTTCAATTGCTACTGGTGGAAGTGAAATGGATAATTAGTTTTACTGTCTAAAATGTATGTCATTTCAGGGGAACTCTTCGATTAATTTGATTGATTCATTAACTTCAAGTATTAATAATAATTCTCAATACTGGAGAGGTAGAAAGCAACCACTATTAGTCTGGGTTTACAACGAGCTTAGATCTTCTGTTATTCACTCAGTTAAATAAGTTGAAATGTTCTCTCTGGAGACATGGGTTAGTAACATCAATGTTCTTAAAATCATAAAACTTAATATTCCAACTATTAATAAACCGAAACGCGATTATGATTGCTACCATTTAAGAGTGATTTGTATTCGTTTCGTAACTGGGAAATATACGATTTACACAGATGGTTCTAAGAAGTAAGTCTCGACGTAAGGTGGTAGTGGTGCTGCTGTTTGGGATCCCCAATTAAATATATTTGTCAAGCTTACTATGAACTTCAAAATCTCTATCATGCACGTCGAGTTAATGGCAATAGCGGAAGATCTGTCTTATATTAACTCGATTAATCCCGATAAATTTGTCATTCTAACCAACTCGAAGAGTTCGCTGCAACATTGTCTCGGTGCACCTCGTCCGTTCGAGGAATACCGGTAGCCTACACGATTTTGGAGTCTATAAATATGTATAAGCTAGCGTCTAAGTCAATTTCGTTAATCCTACAGTGGATCCCGTCTCACGTAGAGATCGAGGATAATAGGTTGTGTCGGATGGAATTTCTGTAAACATTTCTCCATTGTATACAATTTACATTAAATAATTAAAACATCAGTGTACCAATGTGTGAAGAACACTTTAACCAGAGGTCTGTAGAAAAGGTAATATGGTACAAGACCATCCAGCCACAACTTCCAGTAAATAATTGGACCAAAATATGTTAAGTAGAAGTAGTCTAATTATGGCGTTAAGACTTCGTTCCGGGTATATTCCATCGAAAAAGTTTGGTTTCCTGATGAAAAAAGTAACGTCACCTAATTGTGACGAATGTGGTATAGTCGAGGACGTCCAACATATTTTGATGGTATGTGAACGCAATGAGGCTGTAAGATTTAATTTATTTGGGTCAACCCACAGTTATGATGTTGGAGAGTATAATGCAATCTTCAACAAGCCAAGAAACTATACAATTTAGTAGCTATTGTTTTAAAGTGATTGTGCATGGGTATTGCAATTTTAATATAAGGTTGACTTCACAGGGCGACATTATCGTTCAGCGATAAAGCCTTTAAAAACAGAAAAAAAAACTAGTTTTTCAACCGACGAAAAAAGAACATAACATAGCATAGCATCACGCCTGTATTCCCCGAAGGGGTAGGCAGAGGTGTACACAATTGTACACCCACATTTCACCAATGCTGTTATTAAGTCCCATGTAATAGGTGGTGAGCCTATTGCCATCAACCGGGCACAGTTCCAAACTCCGGGCTGCTACTGAGAATTTCCTAACAGAAAAACTCAATAACACTTTGCCCGACCGTGGGATCGAACCCGAGACCTCCTGTTCAGCAGTCGCGCTTGGGACCACTAGACCAACGAGGCAGTTAGCACGAAAAAAGAAGGAAGTTCCTAAGTCGACGCGTATATTATTTTTAGGGTTCCGTACATCAAAAGGAAATAAAACTGAAACTGAACATATGTTCACTTTGTTGTCCGTCTGTCTGACTGTCTGTCCGTCTGTTGTCAAGACCATTTATAAAGTTACAATATTAAATGGAAAAAGAATACGGTCGCGAACAGGATTCGAACCTGCTTCTCCCGGATAGATACTCCAGGCGCTCTGACCAACTAAGCCATCTCGACCTCTGTATTCTTTTTCCATTTAATATTGTAACTTTAGAGTTCGCTAAGCATGCGTTCATGCTTTTTCAAAGACATATCTTGAAAGACCATTTATCTCGGAAACGCGTAGAGGTATCGAGTTGAAATTAAAACCATATACTCAAGTCTACAGTCCCTTGAAGCTGCGAAAAGCAAAAACGTACACTCTCCAGGGAATCAAAATGAATAGGGGTCCTTTTGAAAAATAATTCGCCCTATAAGGATGGAAAATAGTAAATTTTTTGAAGACTGGTTGTCAGACATTCAGTCTTCTGACTACATGTGGCGGCTGTCATAGATCATTATTTGATTAATGGGGCCGATGGGCTTAACGTGGTTTCCGAGGCATGGAGGAGTCTCAACATGAAATTATGGTCACCCATCCACAGACTGACCGCGGCAAGCGCAGCTTAACCTCGATTGATCGAACTGTGCGGCTGTTACTTAGCCACGAGCTCCTCGAGTACTGTAAAATTTAGGTAGGTATAAAACCGAGTAAAACTTGTTTATTACACCCACGGATCAAAAAAATACGGATGTAACCGGGCAAAATGTAATTGGGTTTTTCTTGTTAAGAAATTCTCGGAAGCACCCGGAGTTTAGAAGTTGGTGGTGTGGTACCCTCGTACTTCGGAGAGCACGTAAAGCCGTCGGTCCTGCTCTTGATCTCAGCATACATACAGGAATGGTGGACGGTATTTTGCAACAGACTCACCACCTATTACATGGGACTTCATAACAGCATTGGTAAAATGTGGGTATAGAACTGTGTACTCCTCTGCTTACCCCTTCAGGGATTCAGACGTGATGCTATGTTTTAAAGTCTCAGTAGCAGCCCGAGGTTTGGAATTGGCAACAGGCTCACCACCTATTGACACAAAATCTGTGAATTGTGGGTGTAATCCACTGCCTTCCCCTTCGGGTAATACAGGCGTGATGCTACGAGTATGTATGTTATTATGTTATATTCTGTAAGTGATGTTTAAATGTTACCCAGATGCTGAAAATAATTTGCAGACATTCGTCATAAGAACTGACGTCATAACATATGAACAGACTGACACAATGACCCGCTTTATATATTTTTCATCCTCAAACCTCTTTAAGGATCGTAAACCCAACATAAATATGTATTAATCTCCCCATGCATTTTCATAGAAAATTCAAATTTCTCCCATAAAAGAGGGTAAGCAGTAAAAGAAATACCCCGCACTGCGACCGCTTATTACTGTATAATCAATAGAATACAAAACACGCAGTATTTTCTTTTTTATTCTAAATATAGGAACATGGCGTGCAGTGTACTCGTCAATCGATATTGTTACCTTGGCCTGAAACTGGTACGTTTACCATGTTATTCGTGAATTTGCATTTATATCATCGTTGTTGACCGTTTATAGGTTAGGCAAAACGCCAGGTAATGTCCCAACCCAGTCTAGGATCCCGAGAAGGTCCGCTAGTCTAACCTATGATCTATTATAAATATTTCTACATTATTAAGTTGATATTTTACAAAAATAATAAATCTTTTTCTTATCGTGTGGTTGATTAACAACCTAGTGTAAGAATTTAAACCACCCGTAGGTCTCTGATATGCTTTACACACTATCGAGAACATCTCTCAGGTGTGCTGGTTTCCTCACGATGTTTTCCTTCACCGTTTTAAGCAAGTGATAATAAATTTATAATACGCACATGACTTCGAAAAGACAGTGGCCTTGGATTAAAACGTGCAACCTTTGACTTGTCAGTCCAACGGTCATACCACTAGACTATCACTGCTTATAAAATAATTATAATTTGTGATGTCAAATTATAATGCTCCTTTTTTACGTAATCATATTTTTAAAATAAAGCAGCGTCACGCAAGTATTAGGCACCCGAAGGGTTGGGCAGATAGGTTCCATGTCGGGAGAACATTGTCATAGACTGGGCTCAATTCTAAACTCCGGGCTGCTAATCAGAATTCCTAACAGAAAAACACAAGAACACCCGACCCGCGAAACGAACTCATGACCCAACTCTCACCAGCCACGCTTGCTTCCATTAGACTAATAGGCAGTATTTTAGTTCTATTGACTTAATAATAAAATGTCTATGGCTCCAACCATTTTCAGCAGTCTTAACCCATAAATTTATATTTTATACCCAACTGCATAATCACTTCTTCTCTATATAATGATATCTTTTATACATGTTGAGGCCATGTAATGCCTATATTAATTACTACAACTAAAGAATTGGGATGTTGTTCAGCGCTTTACAACTGCAAAGTGGTAACGCTGAGTTTAGTAGATCTTTAAATGATTGCTAAATAAATATCGCCAGGCGCCTCCTTAAGACGAATACAAGGATACTTGAAATTCCATATATTCGGACCAAAACAGGGTTCAGCTCAGTTTGGTAAAGTGATGACACGGAATGTCAAGGGTCAAGGGTTCAAGCCAAGGTCTTGTCTATTATTTTTCAATGTTTCCTTGAAAAATAGTAATTACTTCTTCTCTAATTTAAGAACTGATCTCATATCGGTGGATCAACCACCACTGTCGCCTATCTTCTGTCTTGTCTTTGATCATAAGTACTTGAAGCCTGTTAATTTGGCCTGCTGGGGTTGCGGTGAATGAAGTTACGAACCCAGGATCCTGATAAAGATTACTGTGTTTTTAGTCGGTAGAAATCCGACACAGCGTCCGCAGTGGCGTGCCTAGGGTTTCAAAATAAGGCAAGCCCAATAAAATTTTAACCGATTTCAAAAAAATAAAGTTCAGTTTTCGACTGAGTATGTAGGTACCTACGTATGTATCATCGCAATTTTCTCATAAACTACTGGTTAGGTACAATAAATTAAAAGTGAATTCATCCGTCTTCTTCTCGGCCCCGGTTTGTCACTTTCCTGATGCTGTTCAAAAAAAATTGCCTTTATTTAATGAAGTTTTGGACTCATCGTGTCTTCTTATAGGAAGTTCCTGTTGTGCTAAATGACAAACAATATCGACTAATCTTTGAAATACACTACGGTTGTTATCAACGCACGTGTTATATTTTGAAATTTCCTCAGATAACTGGCGTGATATAGATGTCTCAATTCGTTGTTTACCAAAATTACCGAAAGAAACCATTGCACACAGGTTTTTATGGGAATTTGCGTGCCTTTTCATGGCGCCAGATATGTTATTTAAATCATTATAACCAGATATATTCGGAATCTTCATTCGAAAAAAATATGCAGCACCAGCAATACAATTTATTAGTGTGCGAACAGCCAACAATCCAACTAGTTTTATGCACTGATCTATAAAATTTTCGTTTATGCGATTTACTAGTCTGAGAAATACACAGATTAAGCGTCGGTTTTAATGAAGAAATTAACTGTTTTTTCTGAGCAAAGTTTAAAGATTTTACCTTATCTTCGCCAATCAAAACTTGAACGCATTTTAAATCCTCACAAGGTACAATTACCTCCATTGTAAGTCACCAAAACAATTGTATCACTGAGAAAACCTAAGAAAACACACAAAAAACTTTAACAACAAAACTTTTCCTACTCAAGCAAATGAAACTGAAGTGAGTTGCACTCGGTACTTACGCAGAGTTGCAGTGTTGTCATTTAGACAGAAAAAGTCGCCAGGTATATGAAAAATCTAGCTAGATGTCGCAATAGGGTATTTGACACTGATGGAAATAAAATATGAAACTTAGCTATAATGATAGAATATATTTTATTTGACTCTTTGGTATTTTTGAAAATAATATTAGTAACTCGTAAATACATTTAATTCGATAAACAAATTCATAATTTTTAATCTATGTGTCACGTGACTCGAAACTATTAATTATTTTAAAAAGTCGCTAGTTTTTATTGTTGCTAAATCTTAAAAAATGTCTCCAAACTCGTAAAAAATCTCCAAGATCTCACAACGTCGCTAAAACGGCAACACTGCAGAGTTGGCAAGGTGTGCATACGCGTGCAACTTCATAGGCATGCCCGGCTTAAATCTTCCATACTGATCGATTTGTAGACGCACAAGGTATGTACTCGTTATACGGCACATCGCCATAAGTGCGAAAGTGACAGAGATAGTATTTGAAAGCCCGGTAAAAGCCCGTACGTGTAAGCGAGATAGCTATATGTAGATGCTGCAAATGCGAAACTCTGCGCGCGAACAATCGCGATGTGTAGTAATGTGGCATTGGTAGATACTTTGTGTTATTGTGATAAGAATTAAGGGCGCTAACTTTTAAATAGTTCGGGTTTGATATTGATTCTCTATCGAGCATTTTAGTAAGGCTTTTGGGCTTAAATGAAGGTACCGCCACTGAGCGTCCGTGTCCGAGATGCTCTTCGAGTCGGAGAAGTACAAAAATGTAGGAGCTTCAATTGTACAATAAAAATCTATTGTCTGGTAATTAATGAGTAGATTACGGACTTTCCACAGTTAAAAAAGAAGGCTTGTTAATTACTAGGGCCATAATAATGAACAAACAGATAGTGTTTTAGGGTTGAAATGGTGATGGTGATGGGTATAAATGATGATTACTTTGGTATTCATATATAAGCGGAACACGCACTTGGCACGTTCTTTTAGCAATTTTTCAGAACAAGGAAGTAACTTAACTAACACAGATAAACAAAAACAAATAAATAAGATTTTTGTTGACGCGGAATGTAAACAATGGTTTTTATGTTCATTGATCAGAAAATAAATTTATAGGATCCATTCCAATTTTTTCATTGTCCAATGCTAATAAATATTATCGTTCTATTTAACTTTCTGCGTGACTTCATCACTTTTAGTACCTATTTGAAAATCAGCAATCAACAAAAAAATCGCAATCGTGGCTGCTGAGTTGAAGGTCCTTTATTCAATTCCCGGGTAGAATAAAGTGTTATTGGACACATACATCTATTTCTGTTAAGAAATTGTTAGTAGCATCCCAGAGTTAGAAATTGTGCTTACCACCTATTACATAAGACTTAATGCGGGTGGTAAATTGTATAGACTCCCCTGCCTACCTCTTCAGAGATACAGTCGTGATTCTATGTTATGTAAATTATCTGTGCCTAAACATTTTATTTAGCTCGTCGCAATGCGTAAATCGTTCTACTGCGACATTTCAACTAAGTCCACCCGTCTATCTGTCTTTATAAAACTTTTTCATGTTTACACCCTCGGATTTCCTCATTTCAAAGTAGGTGTTTATAATAAGAAAGAAAAAGTATCACAGAAATGTTGACGCATTTAGCCCGTTTATGAAATAAACAAGCATTTAGTGGTTTTCTCTTTGTATTTGTAAAGGGGCTTCGTTGCTCGCGTTTTTGGTTTCGGTTTAGAGTAAAAAAATTGTAGAATTTGTGATATTCAGAATATAGAATATGAAACATGACAAACTACACTTATGCGTAAAGGTTGCCTGGTAGAAATCGTCCAAAGTGATAAAGCGGCCCGTTGTTTACATAAAAGCAGTGATAGCCTAGTGGTATCACCGTTGGACTGACAGGTCAAAGGTCTAAATTTTGAATCCAAGGCACCATTGTCTTTTCGAAGTCATGTGCCATGTGCGTATCATAAATTAATAATCACTTGCTTAAAACAGTAAAGGAAAACATCGTAAGGAAACCAGCCACACCTGAGAGATATTCTCGATAGTGTGTAAAGCCATAGGAAAAACCTACGTGGATTTAAACTCTGACACTAGGTTGTTTATCAACCAGACGTTAAGAAGAAGTACCTTTATTTTAATTGTAATATCCCATTTCGTTTGTTTTACTTGGTTTGTTTTACATTTAAAAGTTTAATTAATAGACATATAAGCATAGCATAATATGACGTAGGTATATTTCCCAGAGAGAAATCCAGAGTTCAATAGGCATGATGACAGTATTAAAGCATCAAAGAATAAATGGTTTTAGAGAAAAATGTATGTACACACGATTCAAATAAAATAATTTTTAACAAAAAAAAGAACCGACTCCAAAAATTCACTAAAAAGTAAAAAAATAATTGCATTATTTACTTACTTCAATTTACATACAATTATTTTTTTAAATGTAGAGGATTCTGAATGAAATCAATTTATTAGGATAATAATATACAATTATTATTATTTTTGGAGTCGGTGCCAGCCAAATTTGCAACCATCATTATTATTACGACAATATAACAATACCTAATTGAACCTATTTACAAATTGAACACAACAACTGCCTAAAGCGACAGCTTAGTTACGTAAAACGCTACTTCATGAATGTACTTACACGTTAATTATCCTTTGCTAATGGGACCAATCTGAAAGTATATCATTTCAAATAAAAAATTAAAAAATCCAAATCGGTTCATAAACGACGAAGTTCTGAGGTAACAAACATAAAAAAAAAAAAACCAAATTGATAACCTCCTCCTTTTTAAAGTCGGTTAAAAAGACCTAGTTTAAAAAAACATTAATATTAATAAGATTTTATTCAGTTTTTATTCATTTATTCAGTAAGAATTTAGCCCGAATTTCTACGTGGGCGAAGCCGCAATCAATTCACATAAATAAAAAGAAAAAAGTCACTACCTAAGTTCCTAAACATAAACAAAATTAAAACACAAAACAGGAAACCTCGAGAACCTTTATCTCGAGATTTCCTGTTTTGCGTGCATAAACAGTTAAATGATTAACATTCCATTCAATCCGTAATTCCATTCGTTCATTGAAGGGGTAACCTTCAGTGAACTAATGGAATTACGAATTCTAGGTAACATTTTACGAAGGGAAATTGCTTAACGTTAAATTCCGTACGAGATTTTTTTTGAACTATTTTTTAATATATTGTTTACATTTAAAGATTATAGTAGGTTAATATATTTTATTTATGTTGTGGTAACTTGGAAGTCGCGAACTTGTTCTGGGTTCAGAATTTGGCTTAGATCTACTTTAAAATGTCGTTTTAACCATAAAATCATGCCTGCACTCCCCGATTGTATAAATAGAGGCAAACTATTATTGTACACGTAGGTACATTTTGCGATGCGTTTATTATGTCCCATCGAATAGAATTTTATCAAGCTATTTGTCATCAAAGAATGACCCAACTACGGTGAAGGTCAAAAGGTGGATGATGTTTTTAGAGAAGAATTATACAGTATACAATATTTTACACGATCACTTGGCTAAGTAACGGCCGCATAGATCGATCGATCGAGGTTAAGCTGCGCTTGGCGCGGTCGGTCTGTAGATGGGTGACTATAATTTCATATCGAGGCACGTAAGCCATCACGCCGATCCCGGTTTGCTAAATGAAGATCTATGACAGCCGTTACGGGTAGTCAGAGGCCTGTTACCCAGTAACTGGGTTGTGACGGTCAGAGGCAGTCACTCCATGTATAATACTGGTATTAAACTGCATCCGGTTAGACTGGAAGCCGACTCCAACACAGGTGGGAAAAGGGTAGGCAGATTGATATAATATTTTAAGTTATTGTACATTTCTATGGGTAAGTCACATGAAGGTGTGACTTATTAAAACTTATTATATTGAAACTGTGCAAGCTGTGTGTGTGTGTGGTCTCTGG
Source organism: Xylocampa areola (assembly GCA_935421205.1). Taxonomy (NCBI): domain Eukaryota; kingdom Metazoa; phylum Arthropoda; class Insecta; order Lepidoptera; family Noctuidae; genus Xylocampa; species Xylocampa areola. The sequence continues at coordinate 19,213,377 of OW285204.1, forward strand.
TCAAAGGGATAAAAATTAGGCCCCCTGACATGTGTAAAATATAGAGCAGCAACGGATCTGAAAAAATTACGGATGTACGACCTTGCCTTGTCATAAGCGAAGCATAGATTACGCACACACACACGCGCAGCGTGCTGGCGCCGCGCCGAGGGGATGATGTTTTAAGTATTTGTATGCGTTTAGCTCGTGTATGACAAGCGACATTGAACGACTAGGCATGCTTCTCACATGTCGTACGTAACGCTACGTCCGTATGTTTAAGGTCCGTGAGTGCAGCGTAATTATTTACCATTATCTTCTAATATATAAAATTCTCGTGTCACAGTTTTCGTTGCCATACTCCTCCGAAACGGCTTGACCGATTTTGATGAAATTTTTTGTGCTTATCCGGTATCTATGAGAATCGGCCAACATCTATTTCTCATCCCCCTAAATGTTAGGGGTAGTCCACCCCAAAATTTTATTTTTTAGACTAAATAAACCACCCTAAAAACACCCTACTACGATCAACCCTTATTTTAGGAAATTATTTATATCGCAAAACAACGTTTGCCGGGTCAGCTAGTTTTTGTATAGATTTCGATAGCTTTGTTCATTCTACTATTGAAACAAATGTATTGTGTCACGTATTAAATAACTTTAACATTAATAATTATGTAATGATATTTTTAGGAAATATTGAAAAATATAGGCATAACATGGCCTTAATATATATAAAAAAATTACATTATATATGATTTAAAAGGATTGAAATGTTGTTCGGTGCCTTACTGTAAATCGGTAACGCTGAGTTTAAGTAGATCTGTAAATGATTGCTAAAGAAATATCACCAGGCGTCTCCTTAAGATGAACACAAGGAAGCTTGAAATTCAATAGATTCAGACAACGACACAGTAGCTCAGTTGGTAGAGTGATGACACGGAATGTCAAGGGTCGCGGGTTCAAGCCCCGTAAGTGTCTATTATTTTTCAATATTTCCATGAAAAATAGTAATTAACTTTAACTTTTTATTTAAATATTTATTTACTTAGATGATTGTGATTAGTACAGTATGTAAGTTATTTCCAAAATAATCTGATACAGCATGTCCATTGATGATCGACGTCCTAAGCCGATGCGAATATACGCCAGGCCTAATTTATTATTAACACACTACAGAAAAGCCCAGATAAACAACCGACAACCTCCTAAGTTGACAAGCAAGATGCCACACAAAAAAGTTACAACAAGTAAATAAATTAATGTTACATACTTATGTTAAGTTAGTTTGTAAGTCCACTCTATCCTTAAAATATGTCTTTGCTGTGCCCGACAGGGTCCAGGATTGTTACTTTTCAATTTTCTTACCACCTAAGCATAAACATTCAATCTGCCTAGCCTTTTCCCAATTACATTGGGGTCGGCTTCCAGTCAAACCGGATGCAGCTTAATACCAGTATTTTACATGGAGCGACTGCCTATCTGACCTCCACAACCCAATTACTGGGTGACACGATATCTCGTGGTATGACTGGTCGTCAGACTTTCAGGCCTCTGACTACCCGTAACGGCTGTCATAGATCTTAATTTGACAACAGCATAAACATTGTGGAATGCAATAAACGATTGAGCATTGAGTATAGAAATTATATTTACAAGAATTACAAGGCTATTTATGTCGTTCAACTTATGAAAAACAAAAATAACGTGTCCAAAACAAAGTTAACTTTCTGTAATGCTTCTGTCGTTACTGCAAATGATCTCATTAGTCTGTAAACATTCATTGTAGAAGTTAGGAGTTTTACTGTGAGATGAATAACAATATTTATTTATAACTAGCTGTGTCCCGCGGTTTCACCCGCGTATCATTATACCCGTTAAGTAAAGTAAGTACTAAGTTACTCCTTATATAGTCGGCTACTTACCAGTAAAATCTTATCAGAATCGGTCCAGCCGTTTCAAAGATTAGCCGGAACAAACAGACAGACAAAAGTCTTAAAAACTGAAGTTATACTATTAAATGGAAAAAGAATACGGTCGTGAACAGGATTCGAACCTACGCCTCCCGGATAAATACTCCAGGCGCTCTCCACCGCCATCTCGACCTCTGCTTACAACCGTGAATTCTTTTTCCACATTTTAACACGTGTTTTGGTGACATCATTGCTATCTATTCAGTCCCTATACAGATGACCGAACCGACACGACTAACTTTGCAGTTAATACAATGTCGTATCGTTAGCAATGACGTCACCAAAATACGTGTTAAAATGTGAAGAATTTCATAACAGAAAAACCAATAGCACTTAGCCTGACCTGGAAATTGAACCCAGGACCTCACGCTCAGCAGCCGCGCTTGCGACCACTAGACCGACGAGGCGGTCAAACCTATATTATAGGTGCAACCGAGCCTAAGTTTTTGATAGTTATTGTGTTGCAAAGCAAAAATAATGGCCGTACAGAAACATTTGAATGTATAGTCAACCATACAATTGCTTTACTACCCTAATGCTGAATTTCGTTTTCACATCATAATATAACAAGGTCTATTTTCGCTTACAACATCAAAGTGTCAGTCAGATACCGTCAACCTTATTGATCTTTTTAATTTACTGGAAGTTTTAGTCAAATATGGTAAAGCAGTTTCGTGGTCGACTATACACCCAAGTCTAGAACATAATTGACAACAAAATGCCTTCAGTAGTTACACACCGAAACTTTCAATTTTGTACTAAAATAGGTTAGAAACACGCCAACACGTGAACATTTCTACTAAATTTAAATATACCACGCTAAGTTAGTATAATAACAGTTTACTTTGACGTCATTGCCTGTAACAACTTCCAACCACCACATAATTATGCTTTATTATTCAACCTATAAGGTTGAAAATCCTATTTTTATTTTTCTATTCAGTATCTTTCATAAAAAAACAATCAGTTCATGTTTGGTCCTTATTGCTATGAAACTAAAGTTTAAAATTGTTGTTACATTAAATGAAAGTTCATATATCAGCTGACTCGTAAAAGTACAGCGGAATTTACTAACTACTTTAAAATTTACATTTATTAAGCTAAAAATAGTGTACCTACGTTTAAAATTATTTATACCTATGTTACGTAGCTGTTTTTTTTTTGCCTGTGAAGTACACAACGTCGAAACGAATTTTCAGAAAGTTATATTAACTGGGAATCACCACAAAAAGCTTCATTTATTTTTAATTCCCTTCCCCTTAATAGTCCAATTTATTGTCTTTTCCTTCAAAATATCAGAATAAATCATAATATATTTAGTAATATCTTAGGTTTGCGTGCTGCGTCCTCCTGCGACCACGAACGCTGCAAAGTGTTCGAATTGTCAGGAAAAACAAAAAACCAATAATACACGCGATTAATTTGGTTAAAAGTTGTTTTATCATAATATATTTTGCAACCAAAAAACATTTACGTACTACAAAATTATTGTATTAAAGTCACAATAAATGAGCTCAAAATTGGGACTAAGGACCAACATAGACCGGCTCCCAACACAAAAGAAGATTTAAAATGTTTTAATCTAATTGTATACTTATTAAATTGTAAAAATGTGAGGTATACAAGTGAAGGGATCTTTCATAGTTGAGCAGGTTGTTACTCAATATCCGCACAGATTACTTGATTGCAGTTAAGTAGCGCTTGCCTCATTTGGTCTGTGGATGGATAAACATCACTTCGTATCGAGATCGCGCGATCTTGATTATCAAACGATGATATGTATCTACCTCCCGACCGTATTTCGGTCACGCTGGCCTATCTCCATGGAAATCAGTCAAGTACGCAGGAGATATTATAATGCGCAAGTGTATGCGCAAACACAGGTACACTCCCTCTACCTTCCCTCTGGAACGGCAATTTGGACACGACCGGGTAGTGATCAGGCGCTGGACCGACTCTCCGAGGCACGGGGGTGTCACACCACCATTTTCCAAACTCCGGGATGCTACTGGATATTACCTGATAGAAAAACCCAACAACATTTTTGCCCAACCCGGGATTCGGACCCAGGACCTCCCATTCAGCAGCCGCACTAGTGACCACCAGACCAACGAGGCAGTCAACGATGATATAAGAGGTGCCTTAAAACTGACAATTAGTCTTACTACGAGATATTGAGCTTCCCAGTAACTGGGTTGTGGAATTGAGAAAGGTAATTACTCCACGTAAAATACTGACATGAAGCTGTATCTGTTTAGACTGAAAACCGACCCCAAACGGTCGAGAAAAGGGTAGCAGATGTTTTAGATGCTTCAAAACGGCTTTTTCCGATCATTTAAACATAACCATAACCGATTTCCATTAAATAAGTTGTATCCTTTTACAATCTCCCCCAATCTGCACTGACCTTTAGGAATGACTTGATTCATTGGAATTTGAATACGGTCACGTCCGCGTCCTATCAAATACCGGATAAACTTTAACCTGGCATTTCTAGAACCTAGCATACTAAACAAACTAACTAATAACTACATTCTTGAGAATTATAATGAATGAGTAGCTGGAAACTCAAGCATAACACTGATTTAAAAAAAAAAAAAAAGAATTGAACACCTAATTAGTCTTACTTCTAACTTCAAGTCAGACATAAAGAGTTGCAGTTTACGGAGTAGCTCTCATTGGCGCAGTCGTGCAACTGTGCAACAACCTAGTGTCAGAGCTTCAGCCGCTCGTTGGCCTTTGATATGGCTTTAAGCTCCGTCCAGCTTGCATACGAGAACGACAATTAGTCATTAGAGGTGAGAGCATGCCTACGGTTAAAATTCGAACTTTAAACTTACTAATTCTATGGTCATATGTCCTAGTAGGCCTAGGCCATCACTTCTTAACTGCGTCTCTATGACCGGCTTCACTACTCTTGGGTACCTGCTAAAACTTATGTTTATTAATTTTCGATATGATTTTAACCCTAGTACTGTCGATATTGTTTTGGCGTACTTTCAAAATAAAGTAGCCTAGTTTCAAATTAAAAGTCACGCACCACTGACTTCTCGGAACCATGTGCGTATTATAAATTAATTATGAGTTGCTTGAAAACACGAAGGAAAGCATTGTGAGGAAACCAAAACACCTAAGAGATGACTAGATAGTCATATCAGGGACTAACGGGTGCTTTAAACTCTGACACTAGGTTGTTTATCAACCATAGGAACAATATGAAGAATGCATTGTTGCGCTATGATAGATGTGCGTTGGCCTTAGCTATTACTTTAATGACATCGATCTATCTATGTCAGTCAATCTATAAATTCCCAGTGCATACGTTACAAGGCTGTCAGTGACCTTCAAGTTCACTTTAATCCGTTTTAAACTTCAATATGTTGAAAGCTTCAAGCTCTGGGGAGGCTTAAACGATTAGATGTATAGGAATACGATAGATACATTGAGAAAGATGGATCAATTTGCTATTTATGCGAATGATATAAATTCGATTCTACGGCCGTCCCACCACATTTTTTTGTGTAGTGCTTCTTGCAGGTCAACCTAGAAGGTTGTCAACTGCTTAACCGGGCTACCCTGTGGTTGTCTTAAGAAAATTAAGGCCCCCAGCCAGGGCATTCAACTTATAAACTAAGCGACAAAACGCTAAGGGCACCCTGGTCGGAAGACAGCAAGGGACTGGCTGGATCGGATTCAAGCTATTATTATTTAAGGATGAATTTAAAGCTACAGGCTCAGCGACACGGCCTGGCACGAGCAAGGGTCGGGGTGAACAATTTGGAGAAAGTCGCGACGGTCTCGACGGCGAGGCCGGGATGACGGTGGTCTGTGTTTGTGTACAGTGCACAAATACAGACCCTACTGCTCTCTTGGAGGAAAGTTATAGCGCTATCAAGATAGGTTCTCACCATAGCGCAAGTTATTTTTATACGAAGAGAGCTTGAACTTTGATCACCACGCGAGTTGACGATTTCAGAACATTAAGTCCCGGTTTCCTCACTATGGTTACCTTTACCGTATCTATGTAATTATGGGTGCATACCAGCTCTTACGTAGTTGCACCAGAAACGGGAACGTAAACATTGAGATTCGACGACATTTGAATTTAATTTAAGGAATGATTTATTAAGAGATGAAAATATTTTAACCTCCTGTTGTTAACACTTTCAGGGACACGATGACGTGTATAGACGTCATAACAATTTAACTTCTATTGTGCCTTGTCATGTGCCCTTTACAGTTTTAAGTCGGTTGTGTGTGCTCGACAACATGCGATTATATAATTTTGCAAAATAAATACAGAGTGCCGCACGTTCGTGGTAACAATTTGACCTTGAGCTGGCCTAATAATCGTGTAGTAGGGATTTTCAATAGTATGCGGGGCCAACTTATACTGGTTTTATTACCACATGACGTGCGGCCCACCATACATATGCGAGATAATTACAAACTAAATCTAATAGTATTGAATAGATTCAGGCGTTACTTTGCGGAAATCCATTACAATGAATGCAAATAAATACAATACAGATAAATCTTTGAAAAACATTAACGCATATATGCATTCTTCCATTTAAAATTATAACTTTAAATAAATACAATATCAGCTAGATATTGTATTTATTCTATAATATTTAGGGTAGTCATGCAATTATCTGTGCACCGCCCGCCTGCCCGCAACTATATGCACATATGCAAGCTGTGAAAAATTTAACCCCCCTCCCCCCCACGGGGCATCATCAGAAGCTTGTTAGAAGTTCTTTGATTGATTCCACTATTATGAATTTGTAACTAAGACTGATCCTCGTCGTTTACATAGCGGCTATTTCTGTTCTGTGGGGTTACTCTTGAAACTAATACCAATTCCAATGCAATTCCAATATTAAATAGACGCCGTAAAACAACGCGTTATTGTCAAATTAATTTTTAGTCTCACGAATCCAGGACCTGACGCCCAGAAGCTTGCGACTAGACTACTGAGGCAGTCATTTAGAAACCTACTTTAACCTTTTCGAGATCAAATCTATACAGTTTATTCTGTAAATAGCTATTTTCCTAACACTTTTATAAAAATACGTCACTTCTTTTATACTTTTATTCTTTTTTACTACACTTTGGCGTCGCCTTCTATTCAAAGAAGGTTATTAGAAATAAGATATTTCTTATCTGGCTACCTCTGAGAAGAAATGCCAAAACAAACTAAGAGTCAACGTATGTTTTAAAGCCATCATAGCATAAGGTTATGTGAGTGTAATCATGTAAGCCGTCTTGAATGGCTTTTTGATGCAAGAACCATAGAAATGTTAAGTTGACCTAACTGACAGCACATATGCTTCGTAATGTACCGTGTAGCTCAAACCATAATTTCGTGAGCTCAACAACTTCACATAAAATACTCAAATCGTCAGACAGTCTAGATCACTACATACATATTATAAAACAAAGTCCTCTGCCGCATCTGTCTGTCTGTTCGCGATAAACTCAATAACTACAGCACCGATTGTCATGCTGTTTTCACCAATGAATAGAGTAGTTCTTGAAAAAAGATTTAGTATATAATTTTTTCAAGTTATAGTATACATTGGCTAAAATATAATGATATAGGATTTTAATGAAACTTTACAATACTAGCTTATACATCAGAATAACACATAGGTTACAATTTATAAAGATATTGTGTGAATTGTCCAAAATATGACGATAAGTGTCAAGTAAGTAGGAAAAAATCTACCATCTGCGAGCTATTCTGGCGTGCGCTTCCTAAACCCTTTGAGATATAACAAAATGATGTATGGTGGCATTGTGTATCTTATCTATAGGTCTATAGAAAAATCTGCGATTGTATATGTCTATATCTTAAGCAATTTTTTTTTAAATGGGCAATTATAAAGCGGGAACGGGATCAAAATGACATCCACGAGGGTGAAACCGCGGACATCTGCTAGTAAGAAATAAAATAAACCTAGCCTACGTGATGCTCACATATTCAGAATTCAATTATAACTAACCCTATCTCACTGCCTCGTTGGTCTAGTGGTTCCAAGCGCGTTTGCTGAGCATACGGTCCCGGGTTCGATTCCCGGTTTAGGCAGTGGTATTGAATTCTTCTGTTAGAAAATTCTCAGTAGCAGTCCGGAGTTTGGAATTGAGCCCAATAGATAGAAATAGGCTCATCACCTATTAATATGACTTAATAATTGAATAATAAACATTTTGGAAACATTTTTTTGAATAACAGCACCAGTGAAATGTGGGTGTACAACTGAGTACACCTCTGCCCACACCTTCGGGGAATACAGGCGTGATGCTATGTTATGTCTATCCCATTTAAAATAACAGTAACACACAATAACATGTTATTTTCGTTCATTTCAGGCTCTGCAATGATGTCGCGTCGAAGAGGAACCACACACTGAAACCGAGGGTGGTTTTACCTGAAAACTATGTGAAAGGTATGTCTTATATCTATATTTGACCCCAATCAACCCTTATAGCTTATACCCTCAAGTCAAAGGTCGCAGGTTCGATTCCAAGGCACACACCACCTTCTTTTCGAAGTCATGTGAGAATAATAAATTAATTATCACTTGCTTAAAACGGTGAAGGAAAACATCGTGAGGAAACCAACACACCTGAGAGATGTTCTCGATGGTGTGTAAAGCCATGTCAGAAACCTGCGGGTGGTTTAAACTCTGACAATAGGTTGTTCATCAACCACATGATAATAAGAAGAAGACCCTTACATAACTGATATACCTAGGTTGACTACCTCGTTGGTCTAATGGTTGCAAGCGCGGCTCCTGAGCGTGAGGTCCTGGGTTCGATTCCCAGGTCAGGCGAAGCGTTATTGGGCTTTCTCTGTTAGGAAATTGCCCGGAGTTAGGAAGTTGGTGATTTAATATCCCCGTGCTTTGAAGAACACGTAAAGCCGTCGGTCCTGCGCCTGATTTCACTCCGGTCGTGCCGGATTGCCGTCCCAGCGGACTATGAGAATGAACGAAGAAGTAGTGCACCTGTGTTTGCGCATACACTTGTGTGCCATAATATCTCCTGCGTACTTGGCTATTCTCCTCGGAGATAGGCCGCCGTGACCGAAATACGGTATGGAGGAGTATTATTATTATTGTACTTAAGTTGCCGGAAATCGATAAAGTTATAATCACTTTTGTTGTTACCAGTACTCTGGAAACGTGCGCAACTATAATAGTTTTACTTTTGATATATACAGTGCGTAACAAAGGGATACATGCGCGCATACAAGTATTGTTTTAAATTAAAATTTAATTTAAGATAAATCTTTGAAAAGCATTAACGCTTTTATCGCTTATTCTTTTTCCATTTAATATTGTAACTTTAGTTAATTTAAGGTTTTGCTGTAACGCTGTTATCGATCGAAATATTTGGCAATAATTTAGTTTAGAAAAAAATATACAGTTTTTAAAAATATATAGCCATATAAAGAGTTTAACAGAAGTGCAACATAAAAAAAGTTTAGGAAAATCATTCAAACGCAGCCCTAAAATAATTTATTATTTAATTAATTTGTATGAGTATTTATTTGTAAGTGATATTGTATTTTAGAAAATTTTCAGTCGCAGCCCGGAGTTTGGAATTGTGCCCGGTTCACCACCTATTAACGGACTTAATAACAACATTAGTGATATGTGGGTGCACAATTGTGACACCTCTACCTACCCTCTCGGGGAGTACAGGCGTGATGCTATGTTATATTATGTTCATTTGTATGAAAAAAGAAATGCTTCCTTGTATTTAATATTTTTACAGGTAGAAAACCCTACTTGATATACATTTGTGTCTTTCGGAATTATTTAGAACTTTAGTTAACTAAAAAACTAAATCCTCTGTCTCAGTGACCCAAAATGAGTCCTAGCCTCTGAAACGAGAACTCTTCACTTTGCACAATCTTAGGCGCAATGACAGCCTAGTGGTATGACCGTTGGACTGACAAGTCAAAGGCCGCAATTTCTAATCCAAGGCACGCACCACTGTCTTTTCGAAGTCATGTGCGTATTATAAACTAATTATCACGGTCAAGGAAAACACTGTGATGGTTTCCTCACAGTGTTATTGTACCTATTTCGCGATAAACGTCCTCTTGCAATGAGAGCAAGTTAGCGCCCATCCACTAGGTTATAATTAATATTGAAGGCTTCAACTGACTATACTGAAACGTTTCAAATAAAGCTATGTTTGCTTTCCTAAATCATTATGCTAATACTAAGCTGGTTTTTCTTATTCTGTATAGGAACTATATTATTATTAACATTGGCCCAACGTTTTAGGAAAAGCCTTTAGATAAACAGATGTTGAAAATCACTTCCTTTCCCATCCGTTATCCCAAGGACCAATAATTATTCCTCCATTTGGTTCTTCAATACGCCAGATGTTATTCGCGTTTATTGGATATAATAATAGCAAAAATATAATACATTTATTTTAGAAAGATATTTGTTGGGAAGAACACTTGGGTTAAAGACCTTAAATAGTTAGAACAGAGGGCCGATCGCCGGTTTTGTTGTCTTTTTAACCAATTTCAATAAAAGAGGTTCAGTATTCCCGTATGTTCGTGTATCTTTGTATATCCGCGATTTTCTCAAAGCTACTGATCTGATTTAGATGGGGTTTTCGTTATTTATATACATATTTTTCAGGGAAAGTTTTAGTATATAATATATTAGAATCTGATGAGGATCTTTGGAGATAGACAATGGAACTCTTTAATAACTAATAGCAAATGACCCGCAATTGCTCCGATCGTATGTCTATGTATTGTTTTTACCATTCCATAGCAGACCGTTCTTTGTTCTTTTAAAATAAAATTTATTAATACTTACGCACATCGGTACAGCTATGGTAAAGAGTTATCGAACTTTACCTGCAAGTGTCCTATACTACATTCCCTATGTATTATCATTCTACCTAGTGTAGGTATCTACTGGCCATTTTAGCGACCATTTATTAGGGCACGCATTCTATCCCGCACAAAATAAAAATTAACATTAATAAACTAAGATAATCTAAATCCTATTATCTATATCTACAATAATATTATAAAGAGGAAAGATTAGTATTTTTGTATATTTGTAACGAATACACCCAAACACTAACCAGCCCGATTTCGAAAATTCTTCTTAATTCACCATTAGAATGCTACATTATCCTTGAGTAACATAGGCTATATTTATTACTAGAAAATATTAGGGATCCATATTAAAACTTCAATAATGTAACCCAAGATGTAAAAAATTTGCTATAAAATGTCTTTCATCGCATGCGCTGTGGAAACTATTGCAGATGGAACAAAAAAAAATTCTACAATATTAAAGAACATATCTACAAAAATCTTCGCGTTTATCCCAAATGTTTAAAAAATAAATGTCCATCCGCACAAAGCCAGGAAGGGCCGCTAGTAATATTTGAAATGCGAAATTTTGGATCTTTGGATGTTTGTTGCTCAAGCATGCAAAAACTGCAGAATGGTATTGGATAGAATTTTGATTAGACATAGATTAGATCTTGGAGAAGGACTATGGCTAAGACATATCTTTTGTTGCGGATACTAGCTAGCTATAAATATAATGGAAATCAAAAACCTGAATAAAAAAATACATATAGCTGAATTTTTCAAGAGGGTGTGGATTTTCTTGCCGGTTCTTCTCCATAGGAAGCGACTTTTTGGAACCGTGCACGTAAATTATGACTTTTCATAAGTGCCTTTGTATGGTTTATATGAATTAAAAACCTTTGACTTTGACTTTGACTTTGACTTTGATGATCAAATCCGAAACTATAAGGAATACCGAAAAATACTTGAAGGAGTCTCGATACATACTGCTATTTATGGTATACCCACATTTTACCAATGCCGTTTTTAAGTCCCATGTAATAATAGGCAATAAGCTTTTTGCCATCAACTGGGCACTATGCCAAACTAATACTACTAATTGTACTCATAATTGCCTAACAGAAAAAGTCAATAACAATTTTCCCGACCCGAAAATTGAACCTGGGATCTCATGCTCAGCAGCCGCGGTACTAGAATGAGGCAGTCCTTCCACCATTGAGGCAATCAAATTATTAAGACATTTTTTTTTTAACTGAAGACATTTCTCCGTTGTATATTTCTATTCTTATAAAAATCTTTCCAGTCTTTAAGTACTTAATATCATCATCTGCCTTTTCCCAAATACATTGGGACCCCAATGTATTTAGGCTTCCAGTCAATCCGGATGCAGCTTAATACCAGTATTTTACATGGAGCGACTGCCTATCTGACCTCCACAACCCAGTTACTGGGTAACACGATATCTCGTGGTAAAACTGGTTGTCAGATTTTCAGGCCTCTGACTACCCGTAACGGCTGTCATAGATCTTAATTTGACAAACTAATATACTATCTTCCTACTATACTATACTATCTTTAAGTACTTAATACTGTAATGTTATGTTTAGAAATGCGACCACCAGCGCTGAAGGGCCACCCGGTCATCGTTGAGTTCAGCATATATGTGGTAGACGTCAACTCTATCAATGTTGAAGATATGGACTTCAGGTGAGTCTACAAGCTGTATGATTAGTACGCGTCAGATATAGAAGATATATTAAGTGAAATTATTACCTATACTTAACGATATTTAAGATCGGTTCCTTCTAAAAATTTGTATTAAATTTACCACTTAAGTAGATATGTACTACGAGAACTTTTAATATTACAGAACTATTCATTCATGAACATTTTCAAAAAAAAAACGTTTTTGCTGTATAACAAATATGCTTAATATTATTTCCCCGGAAAAAAAACTGGCAGATTGATCGACCCTTTACGTGACCAGAGGGCTGGGTTTCTTGGTCAGAGATTTAGCATTGCCATTCAACGTGGCAATGCTGCCAGTCTTCTGGGCACATTACTGGATGACGGTGATGCGGAGAAATACTTCGACGCCTAAACCACGTTTTGTTTACGTTATATATTTTACTTTTATTATCATTTTCTTTTACATAGTTAAATAGTCTATATGTAAAATTTTAATTAAATATACATTATATAATAGTTGATTACACAATAAATTCAAATAATTATTAAGTTAGGAACTGATTTTTCAATTCAATCGTCATTTATCAGAGGGATAAATTTCAATTTTGACAGCATCACCATACGTAAGTTTCGTATGGTAAAGTACTAGAAATCGAAATTTATTCCCTGGGAAATATAATACGGCGATTAATAATCTGCCTAAATCCTCATTATAGGTTAATTTTCCTGGAGAAAAATTATAAAGATTCTTCAAAACACTCGGATAAAGTCTCATTTAGAAAAATGTGAATAGCTCACTGGGCGATGAAAAATCAAATCACGTCTTTTAAACAAAGCACGTTTTTGAAACAAATTTAAAAGGAAAGTAAAATATTTAATTTAGACATGAAAAGGGCGCTACAAATCTCGAAAAAAAAAATACAGTAAGCAATATTCGAAACAAAATTAATTAGGATAATTGTTTTTAATCAACGACGGTTGTTAATTAATATTTTTACAAAAAAATTGCCAATGTTATACGTAATGACTTTTTGTTAAGAACACTGCTTTAACACGAATTCTTAACAGACAAATTCTTGGAATGTGTAGTATATTTTTACAAAAATATAGTGCACATTCTAAAAAAATTCGAAATTTGGAAAATGAAGTCTTTGTCTTATATGACGTAAATTAAACCAGAATTTTCCTAAACCCTACATTTCTTCCAAAAATACAACATAATACGATAAACGACGTAAACTTCTAAATGTCAAATATATCAGGCTAATTAGAATTGAGGTGGGTGACGATCCCATTATCTCGACTGTACAAAGGGCTGTTGGCTACTGTGTCCAGCGGAAACAATAGATACCCTTAATCAGTTTGAATCCAGGTTGACCACTCTCATATCACTCACAACCACTCACTTACAATGTACGACTATGCGTATTGTCTTCAAGCGAGAATATAGTATATGTAAATTAATCAATGTCACTTCAGTGAGAGACTGGCCGAAAAACCGCTTTAAGTAACACTGTTTTAAGTAACACTGTTTTAAGTAACACTGTTTAAGTAACACTGTTTTAAGTAACACTGTTTTAAGTGACACTGTAATAAGCAGTGATAGCCTAGTGGTATGACCATTGGACTGACAATTTAAAGGTCCCAAGTTCGAATCCAAGGCACGCACCACTGTCTTTTTGAAAGCATGTGCGTATTATAACCTAATTATCACTTGCTTATAACGGCGAAGGAAAACATCGTCAGGAAACCAGAGATGTTCTCGATTGTGTGTAAAGCCACGTCAGAGATCTACGGGTGGTGTACAGAGACCCGTACATTAACACATGTATGTAATTTTAGCACACTCAGCGTTTGCATGCGCTATTTTATTATTTACATTTTACCTAAATAGACGGCGCGGTTGGCGCAGTGGTCGAGAGGCCGGCTGCTGCGTCGCGTGTCGCAGGTTCGATTCTGCACGGAGCAAATATTTGTATGATCTACAGATAATTGTTCCGGGTCTGAGTGTGTGTGCATGTGACATTATATGTCTGTAAACGCACCCACGATACAGGATGAAATTCCAGGAGTGGGGCAACGTTTTATCTTAAAAATAACAATCACTTTTAAATTCTCAACAACTATGAAGTTACCGCGTTCCAAAATGTTTTGGAGTGCGGTGCGGAGAAGAATGGGCAAGAACTCCACTGATTATCTTTTTCATCAAAAATATAGTTTTATTAATTATTTTTTATCGGTTAATAGCTGTGCCCTGCAAACGTTGATCTGATATATACATTTTCTGAATAGTGCAACCCTTATCACCTAGAGGTATAAAAGATAGCCTACGACCTATTCTCAGACCTACCAAAAATATACACAATAACAATCGTAAAAATCAGGCAAGCCGTTTCGGAAGATTAAAGATAAATCTTTGAAAAGCATTAACGCATGCTTAGCGAAGTCTAAAGTAATTCGCGGATAAATATTCCAGGCGCTCTGACCACTAAGCCATCTCGACCTCCCAGCTAAGCCATCTCGAGATTGAGATGGCTTAGTGGTCAGAGCACCTGGAGTATTTATCCGGGAAGCGCAGGTTCGAATCCTGCTCGCGACCGTATTATTTTTCCATTTAATATAATAAAGTTTTAGAGGGGTTCGATAACAAACACCGTGACACGAGAATTTTTATATTGTATATTAGATTACTCTCGTACAAAAAGATGTCTTGCTTGTCTTGATCTTCTCCGTACCTATGGTTTTCTTTTTCGTGTAATCAATAAACTTGTAGTGACATCTACCACGCTATACGAGTACTACGTGCATAACTAATAACGTCACAAATCCTGCATCTCGCAAGCAGAGTTTGGTGACAAACTTGCCTGTATATATACGAAAGCCGACTATAACCTATCAGACAGTATCACCCGCCTGGAGTGAGATTCCCTCCTTATCAATGGAACACCACACCTCCTTCCTCCATACTGGTGACCTCGAAGTAACTTGTTTCCAACTTTTGTAGAAACGACTTACTCACTTCTCCCTCATCTCATTTCAGAGTGGACATGTTCATCAGACAGACCTGGAGTGAGAGTCGGTTGCAGCTGCCTGAGGATATATTCGAGGAGGGAGACGACCATGTGACCCTACCACCAGAATTCTTCGACAACCTGTGGCATCCTGACCCATATTTTCTGAACTCCAAGGTCACAGGTAAATAAGTTTTTGTAATAGAATTATATTATTCAGTATTAAGTTTGTCTACATCACTCGAAACGAAAATACATAGGCCACATAAAAACCAAGCCGTACGCCATGTGATTAACATTCTATTATTATTCTTTGAATTATTGGTTATAAGACAACAGTACTATATTGTGCTATTATTGGCTATTGCAGAAGAAGAGATAAGATAACATCCGTAGAAATACGAATCAAAAATACTGAATAAAAAACCTCTAAAATATTGTAAAGTAATTAGTAATCAGTTAAGTACTAAATACCGATATATAAAAGTAAGCCATTCGAGCCCTCTCCAGCAACATTCAAAAGCATACGTAAAGTAAAGAATTTCACGATTCCGAAACGGTTAATACTGTGTCCCGAGTAGTGTTAGTAAAAGCTTTATTCAACATAAAAATGTTTGCCATATCGTTGGGTATTTCATTTAATACTAGCAATTGATCGATAAAGACATGTAATATTATATTTTTCCCTTATCATCCAACTGTTAGGCAAAACTTTCGCCCTGATTCTACCATTCTTCTCTATTGATGGCTGCTTGTCGCCACTGTTTATAAAGGCAACAATTTTGGTTTTATGTTCAACTTTTTTTATATGGTCCAATCTTCATCTCAATCTCATCTAATAGAAAGTGTTAAGACGAAATCTACTATTAAAATTATGGTGTGAATCTTGTACGAAATTTTCTTACCGTTATTTTTTGTCCGAAATATCCCTTTATTGGGCAAAAGCCGGCCCAAAGTCAATTTTACAAGTATTTGCGTTATGAAAGGAAATAACCTATTAATGTTACAAAGGTGGCTTTTTTTTTTAGTTTGCTTAAAATATTCTACAGTCTATAAAATTCAATTAAATTACAACTTTGAATATCAACTCTAACTCAAAGCATATCGAGAAAATATTTTTCTAACAAATACAAAAAGAGGTGCGAATCACATGTTTAAATACAGTATATTGTTATGACGTCAGCACAGGATCAAAAAGACATCAAAGGTATTAGTTAAAATACACATTTAAAAACCAACACATAGTAGTTACAATATAATGAAAGCAAGTTGTAAATCAGTGACACTGTGAGAGAGGCCATCAAAGTGAATTTTAAACTAAGCAATAAGTCTTAATAGTTAGCCTTCCTCCGGTTTACAGTGACTTTAACAACTCATATAATTCTATAGATCTACAGATCTACACAAATACAATACCTTTTAATTAGAATAAATGTAGAAAATAAGATCCTACATAATATTTATCTATATATTTGTAATATTGATTGATATGTGTAATAGATCTTGATACTTTCAACCTTAAAATGCTACTAAACTGTATGTTCACCCAAGCTCCCGAAAACTATCGAATATTTTTCAATTTTCTCTCCCATTTGAAGCCAATTAAAGTTTAAGTTAATGTACTTAAGTCTAACAAAGTTTTGCTTTTTAGGAGGAGCATTGCATTACAAACCCAGATCGTCCGGTAATATATTCAAGCTCCTTATGTCACTAAGCCCGTTGTACACGCTATCAAAGACATCAGCTTTTGAGCAAACTCTTTACTTCTTTATTCTTATATGTACTTTGTTATAGACGCAAAGGAAAAAGGGAATTATGTTCAATTATTCTCTGTAAATGAAATATATCTAATGGATGGTTTTTGTTATTTAAGTGATATTGAAATTGCCATTTTTGACTTTGATTAAGAACGAGTTATTTTTACATTGGTTCTGCTTTTTTTCAAATCATGTTTGTTGTCACTTCATGTACCACCAATCACTAGAAGTGCGACCAAATATAGTGTATAGCATTAGAGAAACATATATCTATAAGTCTTAAAAGTCAATGGCAAACACGACTGAAAACATAATTATTTTATTGTAATTTTTTCACTTCACATTTGAAGTACTATTTTTTAAGATATGACACTTAATAAACGTACAATCTAGCTAAGTTGTGCCACTTAGTTTGGGCATCAAATGATTCTAAATATAATACAACAATAGTAAACATTGTTATGTCTACAAAAATCTTGGTACTTTGTTCAAGTTTCCTAAAAATTTACAGAAGTTACATTTAACGTGCACATACCATGTTTGTTTATAAAACTGTGACAGGTGTTTTTTTAACTTTGATTAGCTCATATTTACTCTCCACAAAAAGTGACTATTCCTATATTAAACAAAAAACAGAAAATACCCATACATTTACGCTTAAGTAAGAAACGGCAATTTCATTGGAATTCTCATATATATTTCACGTTTGCTCTGTTTTGGGTAATAATAAAATATAAATTGAAAATTTTACTGAAAGAGCTTGACATATCAGAAATGCTAAACTCGGTATTATGAGAACATTCCAGATTTGTATTAAAATGTATAAAGCATACATTTTAGGGTGTACAGCGAGCTTGTAAATCACTGCAAAGTCTACGAATGCTTTTCTTTCACTCACTGAGTTTTCACTTGCAAGATTTAGCTTAGGAGTAGCAAAAAATATAGCTTAATTTACTTATTTTTAACAAAGTTAATCCTAAACACAAATGCATGGAATGGTTGAGTCAATAAAAACAATAATTTGAAAGTTTTGACTAATGAATGTTCAGTATTTTATAAAGGAACCAATAAAAAATGTCGGCACCGTAAAAGTATTGTATACAATTTTGTGATTAATGTCATGTCAAATTTTACATTTTTCTTGCATGTTTTCCTCTTCCTATTTATTCACCATCTATCATAAATTGTGCCACAAACTTTTGTAATATTTTACCCAAATATATTTCGTTTGGAGAATTAATAGACAATCACGAAACTTGGGGACAACGTAAAGAACCTAGATGTACCTTTTTTTTTGTTATTCTCAATTTATATTTCGATTGTAATATTGTTTTGGAAAAAGGAAATTACTATTATTAATAAATAAAATAAATGCTATTATTTTTTTATATGTTTTTTATCAAGTATCAATCCATGTTAGTCCTACTATTCAGTGCGATTATTATTTATGCAACATAACCACATAATTTGGTCCTATCTCGAATAGCCAGTAGATAGCTAACTTGATGACGGTCACAAAGTTACAAGTCACTTAAACTTAATAAAGCTTAGGGCAGCTTTGGTGAACACTCGGTTGGAGCACTTTCACTGTATAGTCACTTCAATTATAATGTGGGCTTTAGCTTACCACGCCAATTTTACTATAAAATTATTTAAATACTTTTTTCACGTCTAAATAATGTTTTTTTCCAGGTATATGACTGCAACATAAAGGCTATGCCACACAATGCATTGCGTTACCGAAGATCGCGGATTACTCAACTGTTAGAATTTTAATGAACTGTTCTTCCTATGGGAAAATATAAACGTAACGTGATGTGTGACGTAGCCTTTAAGTGATAGAGCTGTCAAAATTGTGATCAAGATCGTACGGTGAATATTGGGTACTCTAGTTTATATTGTCTAATAATTTAATTAACGTATAATTCGCTAGAGCGAGAGAGTGGTGACCACAGAGTGCAGGCGATAACAATCAGTCAATTCAAATGATTTCTCAAGATCTCAATAAATACCACTAGAGGAAATAATTCTTTAACTGTAATCGATTTAAGTTTTTATACAGATTCACTTGTGTAAAATAAAACGTTTGACTTTGAAATTTAAATAAACCGCGGAGAATAACTACTAAAAGACTACTTAAATGATATTGAATAGATTCAGGCGTTACTTTGCGGAAGTCCATTACAATGGATGCAAATAAATACTATATCTAGCTACTTCCACAAAATTGAGGGTAGTCATGCATTACCTGTGCACCGCCCGCCCGCCCGCAAATATATGCACATACGCAAGCGGTGAAAATTCCGACTACCACCAACGACTCAACACGTGTTTCGCCCCCACACGGGGCATCCTCAGGAGCTGTTGTAACATGATGTTCTCAGTGAAACACGTCTAGAATATATACATACGTGCATATATTTGCGGGTGGGCCGGCGGTACACAGGTAATGCAAGACTAGCCTCAATATTGTGAAAGTAGCTAGATATTGTATTTATTTGCATGCAATACATATTATATAGTCATTATTGTCATATTATCACATAGCATAAGAGTTTAGGCCGTGGAGTACTGTTGGATACACACATTTTACCGACGCAGATTATAAAACTGCCTCAATATAATCAAACAACTTTTAACCGGATTATCGGGTGTATTATTAGTTTTTGTTTTTCCTGACGTTACGAACGCTACAATAATACACGCGATTAATCCGCTTAAAAGTTGTTTTATTATAATGTGTAGTGATCGCGAAAATCTAAGATATTACTATAACACTGCCTCGTTGGTCCCAAGTGCGGCTGAGCTCATGCCCTGGAATCAAACCCGAGACTTCATGGTATCTATCGGGTTCGATTCCCGGGTCGGGCAAAGTGTTATTGAGTTTTCTGTTAGGAAATTCTCAGTAGCAGCCTGGAGTTTTTGAGAATTGTGCCCGGTAGATGGCAATAGGTTCACCACATATTACATGGGACCCAATAAGAGCGTTGGTGAAATGGGGGTGGTCCATTGTGTACAACTCTGCCTACCCCTTCGGCAAATACAGGCGAGATGCCATGTTATGATGCTATGTAAACTCTAAACGACGCAGCAGTGTAATTTTATATCGAATTTAATATTAATATTAGTATTAAGATATTTCACCCTCAAAGCTTGTTCTAAATATATTATATCCGGTAAATTAATACTAAAATCCCACCCTGTATCAAATTAATTCATAATTTGATTCTGAATGTAGTTTAATTGAGAGGTATTCATTTCAAATTAATCTAAATTATCAAATGCTACAATTTGATCAGATACTGATTTGAAAATCAACTCTCGTGCCCTTTAATGATATATTGAAAGCTTTCCAAATGGAATAGGTTTGGTTGGCTACCTTCCTAATATCATTTAAATTGTAATTACCTAATTAATAACTAAACAAAGCATATACTTGGTGAGAATTATCTATTGTATAGTTACGTGCCTAACTCATCAGGAAGCGAGGACAAACGGATACATTTTAGGACTGACAGTTTATGAACGAAACAGAATTCTCACAATAAGAATTTTACTAAATTGGTCAATTACGTTTATTAATTTTATTGATCAACTGCTCTCTGCACTTACAGTTGCCCAACACGTACAGCTATGGTAGCCCACAATTGCTTAAAACGAACTGTATTACAGAAAAAGTAGCAGTAGGTACTCAATATCTGTCTATCATATAGCCAAATATGTTGTTAAAAAATCAAGTTACGTACATTTAAAGTTATAATATTAAATGGAAAAAGAAAACGGTCGTGAGCAGGCTTCGAACTTGCGCCTCCCGGATAAATACTCCAGGTGCTTTGACCGCTAAGCCATCTTGTCGAGAGTCGACGTCTATTAAATATTGTAACTTTTGAGTTCGATAAGTTAATGCTTTTCAAAGAATAATGTTCAATTCCGTAATTAAAAAAAAAAAAATACTGTCTCGTTGGTCTAGTGGTCCCACCAAGCGTGAGGTCCTGGGTTCGATTCCCGGATCGGGCAAAGTGTTATTAAGTTTTTCTGTTAAAGTTCTGGGTAGCAACCCGGAGTTTGGAATTGTGCCCGGTAGATGGCAATAGGCTCACCACCTATTACATGGGACTGAATAATAGCATTGGTTCGGGGAATACAGGCGTGATACTGTTTTACGTTAGTTAAAAATTTTTATATCTCAATAAAAATCATATTTTTTAATAGAATTATACTTATTAAATGGAAAAAGAATACGGTCGCGAACAGGATTCGAACCTGCGCCTCCCCAATAACTACTCCAGGCGCTCTGACCACTAAGCCATCTCGACCTCTTAGTGGTCAGAGCGCCTGGAGTATTTATACGGGAGGCGCAGGTTCGAATCCTGTTCGCGACCGTATTCTTTTTCCATTTAATATTGTAACTTTAGAGTTCGCTAAGCATGCGTTAATGCTTTTCAAAGATTTATCTTGAAGAATTAAACTTGTAATTTAGATCAATAAAGACATATACTGTAACCGTTACCATTTCGAATTTCACGCCTAAGATACGTTCAAGTTAAACGTAATTACAATTTCCTACCTTGCCTCTTTCAAGTCGAAAATTGCCAAACTCCTCGATTTATGGGGTTCAAACCTCAAACTCATTTAAATGGGATTATCAACGTCAACTTCAACGCCAATAAAACAGTACCGAATTTTAAATTTATAAGGTCTGTTTTTGTATTTATCTTGGAGGGGCAGATTTATTTTCATTATATCGATCTACCACGATAATGTGTCATTTCTTGCCTTTAAGTGAATGAATCAACAGATCAAATTAAGATCAGCCATTATGAATATTAATTATACAAGATAATATCTTAGGTTTTCGCGATCACTACACATTATAATAAAACAACTTTTAACAGGATAAATCGCGTGTATTATTGGTTTTTGTTTTTCCTGACGTTTCGAACACTTTGCAGCGTTCGTGGTCGCAGAAGGACTGGTTGTTATAATAATACACACGATTAATCCGGTTAAAAGTTGTTTTATTATATTTCTACAAGAATTATCATTGGTAAGAACGAAAAACTACAATGCCATCTAACAAAAAATAATTACAATAATTATGATAGCAACATCTGAAGTCAGAAAAAACTAGCTTCAGTTTATTAAAAGAGAATGCGTTTAAAAAAGCAATAGAAACTACGAATGATACCTTTTCCAGTTTAAATACTACCTATTTTATTAAACTATCGTATATTACTACTTTGTTTTCAGAAATTGCTGAGCTGACGCACAAGTTTTCCTCAGTAACCCTGTACAGGAACCAGACAGTGAGGTACTCTGCCAGGATGCATGCCATCATTGCCTGTCAGATGGAGTTCCAGCTGTACCCTATGGATATTCAGTCCTGCCCTATTTACATTGAAAGTTGTAAGTATTGTTCAATACTCTACTTCTTCTTCTTTAGTTAAAATCTCAGCTTTTGTTTGTTGTTTTTCTTTGCCTTCATATTGACATTAATACGACGTGACTCCAACTTTCTCCTTCAGTTGTCTTTTCAAGGCTTCTCTTTCAAAGTTCTCCACTCTCTATCCTTTTCACACCCAACAAATTTTAAATGCTTATTATTCAATACCACCATTGTAACTTAGCTTGTTTTTAATTGTAATTAAATTTGACTTCATTAAAAGTCTTTACGTTGCCAAATTTAAAAAAAAAAATTTTACTCCTTCCGCTTGGTATTGCTAGGTATGTGAAATCTAGTCAGTTTATGTGAAATCATTGTCAATACTTTGATCTGTAAAGAAATTTATATCTATTTAGAAATGCAAAATAATATTAGGATGCTAACTTTGTAATAATCCGTTTTCGCGTAAAAGAAGTAAAAAGATTTCTTCTTTTTCACCTTCATGGCACTGAATGTGTTCCTTTTCTAGTTTCATACAGCAACCAGAAGGTGCGGTTTCGTTGGAGTGAAGCAGGCGTTACCATCAACCCTGAGTTGAAGCTGTTGCAATACCACATCGGACAACCATTAAGATTAGAGGAAACCAATGGATACATGATCGATAAAGATGGTAAGCTTTGTATTTATGATTTTTTTGTTCTTCTTCAACCCCTCAATTCTGAGGTTCGTGGCCGCAATCATATCCAGGTAGCTGAAGAGGCTGTAATCCATCCAACCATTTGAGTTACCATGTGATCTCCGAAAAAAGTTTGTGAGAGCCGGGTGCTCGACATGTCCCTCTCCTGCTATTCAAAATAGGGGCCACTTCAAACTTTTTTTCGGAGATATCATGATAACTGTACTCGAAAAATCTTGAAGTCTTCGATGGCAAATCATTGCTGAAAATAATAATAAAAAATAAGGAAAATACTCATCAATAGGCGAATAAGTACTAGAAGTGTGTCGTGTCATAAAAGATAAATATATTCCATAATGATATTAAGCGTATTATATTCACATATTTCTGTTTATAATGAGACTTGTCTTTACTTACGACGTCTTAAAACTCTATGACTATTTTGAAGCACCATGTTTTCTGATAACATGATGCCTCTAAAATATTTGTCATACGTCAAATGAAAGAGGGAGTGAGTTTGACTCACGACCTCGCCACGGGCTGAACTCATGCTCAACTATTCGGGCAATCCCGAAAAAATGCACGTGAGTAGCAACCGGTGAACAATAATTGATATGATATCAACCTTATTGTAAAGCAAATATTCCTCCGTTTCTAGATCCCCATAAATGTACGTCACAAGCGGTGCCGTTTAGTAACACAGCCCTTCTCAACTTAATTTTTTTTTTTTCTTACCGTCAAAATCTACCGGAAGCTTTGACGCCTTGTTCTCCAAGTTAATTCGTTCGGTTTCTTTTTCAAGTGTGAGATTGAATTTTCCTGGAGCTTATTGGCGATGTCAAGGGTTTTCTTACGAAATTATTTTGGGCCGTATTGAATGCAATCAAAATTCCTATAAAACTTTTTCCCGCAGTTAGAGAATTTGTAGGGTTCCTTCCCACAAAAGAAACATTAATAAGATCACTTTGTTGTCCGTCTGTATATCCATCTGCCTTTCAAGACGCTTTTTACTCAACTACCCAAAAAAGGAGTGTTATGTTTTTGGGGTTCATGTATGTATGTAAGTATGTAATTATATTTGTGAGTTTCTTTATTCTACCATAACTCCGAAATACCCAAACACATTTAGATGTACGGGGTATTGTTAGAATCCTTACATCGTCACGGGTAACATAGGCTAGTAAGATTAAAAAAATAGTTACGTAGTGTCTACGGAACGCAAAAAGGCTTAAAAAAAACATACTTGACCTTTTTTTGCTTTTGAATTTTTGATTTAATTTGATTAACTTTAAACCCAGACATATCAATATTCTCTTGTTTGAAGATACGCAGTAAAATAAATAATAGTTTGAATATTTATAAATTACCTTTAATTTATTCTTAATACGTACACGTACGGTTCCTTGGAGCTGTAAAAATATAAAGCATCTGAGTCAACGCAATATAAACTACGGCCGATTATGCCACATTATTTGACCCGCTCCAGTAAGTCAAAACTTATTGGTTACAACTCTTGAAATTTGGCAAGAGAAAGATCTCACAGCACAAGTATAGTAATATATAAGAAAAATTTTATTTTCTAGTTTAAAAACTTACGTTTGCAGTTGAATCATTTTCGGCAGAGCAATATTCGGTGCTCTTTATTATATGTTTGATAATATAACGAACCGTTTTTATTTGTTAATTATACGGAACCGTCGGTAGAGCCTTGGGCTGTTTTTTTTTTCTTATTTTTATAAAAGTCACTCTTGGATCTCCCACGCAATAAGTCGAACTCAAGATACCAAATAATATTAAACAGAATAATTCACGACTTTACGTAATGGTTAGATAAGAGAATTCGAAATGGTATTCAATAATACATTATTAAAATATGTTTAACTTAATATAGATTTTAAAATAGCTTATCCTGATTTATACGCCCATATATCACGGTGACTTGGATGGAAAAGGCGAGTTTGGCAGCAGGCTTGCCTGGAGAACTGATTGCTAGGGGTTTTCAGCCTTTGTTAGGCCACACACAGCAATTAACCAATACATTGACACCGGATCTCACATAATGCACACACAACAAGGATTTTGAACAAACTGTATCTATTTTATATTTATTTTTTGTAGGTACGTTTGAAAAAGTATTAACACATAAAAACAACTTAATTAATATACATTTCCTCTATTTACATCTCGAAAAACAACAAAACTTATTTTATTAATTGATGACTGACGTTGACAGCTCATGCTCATGCGTTTGCGCGTCGCCTTCAGTGTTGCTATGGTCTCCCTTAATTTGTCTTACCATAGACAAATTAGTGATGCTGAGACTAAGGCAGGATGGATGCGCGAACGTGATATACACGAATGAGTAAATAAATAAGTTACATAAATTATTTATTAAGGAATTCCAATCTATTTAATTATATGTATTTATCACAATTTATTAATTATTTACTATATATTCTTAATATTGCATGTTTGCGTATACCGTGGTTGCCCGTGATATCACTATACCGGTCCTATCTGAAAACCAGCGCTGCTACATTTTGGTGGAGCAGCTTATGCTGAGATAGGAGCCTTCTTGGTCTCGTGCAGGTTTTAATTATTCTGTTTGTTTTTTGATTTTTTATACTTTTATATTTTTTATTTTTATTTGTTCTTTGTCGGTCATGTATAACCTGCAAGAGCCCAGAATAAATATTTTCTTTCTTTCTTTCTTTCTTTGATTGCCATGGAAAAAATCTTTTGACCATTGTTTCGATTTTAATAATAATATAAAACAACCTTTACTGGGAAATTTTAATAACTGAAATTCTAATATATACACACAGTAGAGGATATAGAAATGAAATTTGAGAATAAATACGAAATCCAATCAAATTTTACCATAGTTGACTTAATATTTCATATAAGATTCGATAAATTATTACTCACGAACATTTTATGGGATAGCTCGACTAGTTTCGATCTCGAAAGAAGCTCTTATTAAAGAGCCTGTGTCGGTCACCTGTATAGGTACTGAATTGATAGCAATGAAGTCGCCAAAAAGACGTTAAAATATGGATGAAGAATTCGCGGTGGTGAGCAGAGGTCGAGATGGCTTAGTGGTTAGAGCGCCTGGAGTATTCATCCGGGAGGCGCAGGTTCGAATCCTGTTCGCGACCGTATTCTTTTTCCATTTAATATTGTAACTTTAGCCTGTGGCGATACTACTAGTGGAGCTAATTTCACATATTTTAGAAATTTCTTCACATTTAGTGTAAGAGGCCATAAAAGCTACACAAACACACTACAAACTTCTTTGTCGACCTTTGTTTTATCGGTTAGACAATCAAAATAAAAATCAAAATTTCTTTATTCAAATTAAGCTAAATATTTGCGCTTTTTGAACGTCAATCATTAAGACAGCCCCCAAAACAGCCCACCTTTCACCGCTTCCTAGTGTTTTAGCTGGAAAGAATAAGCGGCGCAACAAACTTCCCAACAAACACATCTGTCTATATCAAAATTATTTATAGATTCTATACAAATCTATAATTGAATTTATATAAAATTATTGTATCTATTGAGATAAAATATCTTTGGCACAGTTAGCTAGCACGAGCTTATGTAATATGTATACATTTATTTTTTATTTAGATTAGTATAAATTTTTTTCAATAGAGTCAAGAATGTGCACTCCAGCATAAAATTCTGATAAAAATATTCTGCCTAATAATACCGGTCAAGCTATCGGCCGACTAAGTGTATAGTCCATTAATGCTCTAATAAGACCATTTAAACAACTTTTTTTTTCCTTTCTAGGTAACTACTCAAGGCTGGTAGTCTACTTTAGATTCGAGCGGCAGATCGGGCATCACTTGATTCAAACCTTCGCTCCGTCCTCTCTAGTAGTGATGCTGTCCTGGTTCAGCTTCTGGCTGGACCTGGACGCGATCCCTGGCAGGGTCACCCTGTTAGTCACCTGCATGTTAACCCTTGTTACAATGTTCACGGGGTTAAGAGCTGATATTCCACCGGTTGCCTATGTTAAGGTAAATATTATTTTATTTAAAGTTACATATTAAATGGAAAATCTCGACCGAGATGTCGAGATGACATAGTGGTCAGAGCGCCTGGAGTATTTATCCAGGAGGCGCAGGTTCGAATCCTGTTCGTGACCGTATTCTTTTTCCATTTTATATTGTAATTTTAAAATTCGCTAAACATGCGTTAATGCTTTTCAAATATTTATCTTGAATTATTTTATTTATTTATTATATACACTCATAAAATTCAAAGTGTAAAGGTAGTAGTCCAAAAGAACTTGCTGCCAGCATGCCTGCAAAAGGATAAATTTGTTAAAAAATCCCAATACACACAATAATGTTATAAAATAGAATAAATTAATTTAAAAAAGCAAACTAATACAATAAATACATAAATACCAACATACTATAATAAATTAATATACTAAAATACCAGAGCGGAGAAATGGTGCTCTTTAGCTCGTTTTGTTTAAATACGTAGACTGCAAGTTTCGTAAGTTAGCCGCAATATTATGTTATTCTCTGACAACTTAAGGTTTACCTGGTCTTTGGAAATAAGCTTTTTGCCGCAAAACTAGCTGCGGACCCGGAACCCTGTTAAAGGCTAATTGCGGACCGTGTAGTTTTCGTCGGGCACAGCGTCAGTGACGGATCTTTGTAACCAGAAAAAAGGAAACAAAACTTATTTAGTCTGCTGCTACTTGAGGCCTTATTAGGGTGTCATTGGGAGGAATAACAAGGTTGTCTGTAAGTAGACCGATTTTCTCGAAGGAACTAGATAATTTTAATTTCTTGAAAAAAGGAAGGTCTATTGTCGATCGCCAGCCAACAAACTATCTTTGTACGAAAAATCACGTCGATTTATTTATCCGTTTTAATGCAATAAAAATACTTAAAGCTCTAGAATCTAAATTAGCAATAACGGAATTCTCCGAAACCAATGTAATATTAATTCTACTGTAGTGATTCTCGGCTAATTGATTCTCGGCTAATTGCTGGACAGGTAAAGTGTTTGATTTGTCTATTAATTATCTAAATCAAACTGATCACAGTTTGATCAGAATGATATACAAAACTATTCTAAGATATTTTATTTACGCTATTATTTACACTATAATGAAAAGGAAAAAAGTTATATCTTATTACTCCATTGTAAAGATAAATAATTATGCTTATAAATGAAATATTATTGCTTAAATAACAATGCAGGCTAATCTCTTTTTTACAATATTTTTAATTACACACAAATATTTTCATGAAATATTACATTCTGAATAAGTAAGATATCTTATTATTGATAGAGAATACTTATACTAAAATTCTTTACAACGAATTTCCTGGAAGGAAACGTTCTTCTCAAAGTAGTAATAAAAAGAGACGGATACCACTTGAAATATAAAAAGATAAGACCAACGGCTTCCGTTAAAAAATAATTAATGCTGGTGCTCATAATAATCAATCCAAATTTAATAAAAAAAGAAATACTGAAGATAATTTTGATACATATCTATTCACATTTAGTGTATAGATTTAATTCATAATCTGCAGTCGAATTCCGAAACATTTATCTTTATTTGTCACTCAATTATAATATACTCCCAACCGTATTTCGTTCACGGCGGCCTATCTCAATGGAGATTAGCCAAGTACGCAGGAGATATTAAAGTGCACAAGTGTAAGCGCAAAAACAGGTGCACTCCCTCTTCCTTTACTCTCATAGTCCGATGGGACGGCAATCCGACACGACCGGAGAGAGATCAGGCGCAGAACCGACGGCTTTACGTGCTCTCCGAAGCACAGGGGTGTCACACCACCAACTTCCTAACTCCGAGCTGTTACTGAGAATTTCCTAACAGAAAAACCTAATAACACTTTGCTCGACCTGGGAATCGAACCCAGGACCTCACGCTCGGCAGCTGCGCTTGCGACCACTAGACCAACGAGGCAGTCACTCGATTAGTACTACTGATATAAAGTCACGTAACATCATCGTGGTTTATTTTCCAGATCAGCTGTATAGAACTAAATGCTTCTTTGTTTCGAGTAAATTTTATTACAAACTTAATTTTAACTAAAGTAAGATTCGTAAGGCCCTAATCTTGAGCCGCAGGTTGTGGGTTCAAACCTTGCAAGTACCAATCACGGATCTAAAAAAAATGGGATGTAACTTGATTTGTCATAAGCGAAGCATATATTACGCACACACACACGCAGCGTACTGGCGCCGAGTGGATGAGTTTTAAGTATTCGTATGCATTTAGCTCGTGTATGACAAGCGAAATTGGATGACTAGGCATGTTTCTCAGATGTCGTACGTAACGCTCCGTCTGTATTTTTTTAAGTTCCGTGGTACTTATGTGACTTTTTCAATGTCATATGCACTTTCATAATAAAACTAAGACATTACAGACATACGGTGTAGAAAAAAACGTGAGGAAACCTGGACTTAATGGTCTGAAATCGCCAACCCTTAATGAGCTAGCGTGGTGATCAATGCTCGTACCTGCTCTGTATGAGAACAGGCCCTTGCCCTGCAGTAGTTATAGGCTGGTTATATAATATTCGTGATATTAAATTTGTCAATTTCTACAATGACTATTAGTCGAAAAATTTCGACTTAAAGTTAGGGAGAAATCATGAGAGGGTTTATTTACAAAATATCAAAATTACCCACCAAAAACATTTCATGTAAAAATGGATGCCAAGACTCCCTAGTTCATAATAAATAATACTTTCAATGTTAAAAAGTTATGAGATCTCTAGTAGAGCCAAACTCATAGCTGAACTCGGATTTGTATTACGCGTCATAGACACCCATACTTTTTAGCCTCGTAGACTATGACGCGTAATACAAAATCCGAGCTCAGCTATGGTTTGGCTCTTGGTTGGGCTTCCTTCGGCTTTTAAACTAAAATATCACGATCTAGAACAGTGTTCACAACTTGAAGCAACACTACTATCGTACCAGTAGCGTAGAATTATCGTACATGGAGCAAAATAAATCGTATTAAATGTGATATCAATATTTTTGCGTATGCTAAAATTAATTACATGGAGCAATATTATTTTCAAAATAATTAATTAATATATAGCATAATGAAAATTAGCGTATTATCTGCGTACGATAATAATGATATCGTGCATAGTCCGTAGGCATGAAATTATCCTATGGATACGATAATTATCGTACGGTTGCGAACACTGATCTAGACCCGATTAAAATATTCCTAAAATTCCTTCGGCACGTCTTGGCGGGGCCATTACCGTGCCCCCAGATACAAGACTTATCTCACTCTTGCCTTCTAGGCCCTGGACCTATGGATGGCTGGATGCATGATGTTCGTGTTCGCTGCTCTGGGGGAGTTCGTAGTCGTCAAGGTGTTAGACAAGCAGTACCAAATGAACAAGACGAAAGCGCAGGAGTCGATGCCAAGGATTATCCCGGTGGTAAATATTATCTTATTGACGCTTTTGTCATAACATAACATAGCTTCACGCCTGTATTCCCCGAAGGTGTAGGCAGAGTTGTACACCCACATTTCACCAATGCTGATAATAAGTCCTATGTAACAGGTGGTGAGCTTATTGCCATCAATCGGGCACAATTTCGAACTCCGGGCTGCTACTGAGAATTTCATAACAGAAAAACTAAATAACACTGCCCGATCCGAGAATCGAACCCGAGACCCTGCTGAGCAGCAGTCGCGTTTGGGACCGCTAGACCAACGAGGCAGTCGTCATCTGTCATTGCAAAATATTTTATATATAACTACCTGACCCAGTGAACTTTGTACCGCAATTTTTTTTCTATTCTTTCTTTTCTAATTTTCTTTTATACAAACCTTAAAAGTGTTATCCAATTTGGTGCAGTCGTTCGGAAGTTATGCGCGTACAAACATTTCGGCGATTCATTTTTATTTCTATAGATTTTAAAACAGTTATGGGAGCAAAACTTATTAAATATCCGGCATGGTTGGCGCAGTGGCCGAGAGACCGGCTGTTGCGTAACGTGTCGCGGTTTCGATTCCCGTACGGAGCAAATATTTCTATGATCTACAAATAATTGTTCCGGGTGTGTATGTGAGATTATATTTGTGTACCCCACTCACGATACAGGAAGAAATACCTAGGGGCAACAGTTTAAACAAAATTATGTAGTGTAGATTGGGATTCAGATATTATTTACTCTTCATTTTGTTTTTGTTTAGAGAAAAGTGTAACCAAAAGTTTTCCAAGTGTTGCTCCAACCAGGAATTTTGTGTTTTATATTACAAAAACCGATGTCCATTAGATGACACCAGTAGGCTGATACACATAAAAATCCTCAAAACACACTCCATGATCTCAATCACAACAACCAGTTCGATTTTCAACCAAGATTATTGAGACAAAGATGTTCCGTTATCTTTGGCAGCGCCTGAACGGAGAGAAGGGTTCTTGCGGCACGCTGGCGGCCTGGGAGGGGAGCCAGGTGAGATGCCGGAAGGTGGACCTGACGTCACCGACCTCGCCCCCCGCTGGCACGCCGGCGGTCCATCCAGCACCTTCCGCCACCCACAACACAGCACACCTGGTCGGCGTTGAGAGACGGCAGAGCATACTACAGGTAAAAGCTTGAATCAAATATTCTTAAAAAAAAGCAGGACTCGAAGTAACGCCTCCCGGATAAATACTCCAAGCGCTCTGACCACTAACCATTCACCGAGATGGCTTAGTGGTTAGAGCGCCTGCTCACGAACGTATTTTTCCTTTCACAGAAAATTATTAAGAATCATTGTGCAAATAACTATTCCTGCTTGCTAGTAAAACGTAACTATCCTAAAATATTAAATTCTAGGTCTCATAAAACCATAATAACCGTGATCCCAGCCTGAGGAGAGCAAAAAGGTTTTACTAATTGTGACCTTTTGTTTCAGGTTGCCTGGCTAGACGCCGACACTGGTCAAGAGCGAGTGCTTTGGAGGGAGATCGACAAGCTGTCCCGCGTGGTGTTCCCTGCCCTATTCCTCCTTTTCGTCACCATGTACTGGCCCGTTCTTCTGCTGAAAACAAAGACATCTTCATAACAATTAGATTTCTCGAGTATCACTGTCGCTGCCTGAAAAGCATTGACTTCAAAGTCATTGTGAAAAATATTGATATGCCTAGTAATGTCGATTTAGGGTGATGTCAGAGATTGAGATGAAAGAAATCGACTTAGTCACAAGGCATATTTAGTAATTTGGTATAAAGAATTGTGGATGTTGGTTTTAGTTAAAAGAAGAGAAGGTATAAATATACCACCAATTTACTATTTCCTAAAATAAAATTAATTTAATTTTCTTGAAATCTTTAAGACAATAATTCTACATGATTAACCAGAGCTTACTTTTTTCTGTCTGTTAATAATCAAGAATCTTAAATTTTTATATAATAGATATTTTAAAATGTCAATGTTGTTTTAAAGATACGGTTTTTCTTACGGTTATGAGAGAGTTTAATAAGGAGGCGGATATTGCTCCATTAATTTGAAAACAAGGGTTCAGCATTTAGAAAGGTAATGTTAAATTAGTAGGAAAATGTACAGTAAGGTCGTTAATAGAAAAGTGGTGGTATTTTCAGTGTAGATATAGCCTTATAAGTAGTCGCTTTGAAAAATTTGAAAATTTTAATAAAATTATGAAAAGAGAATTGTACAAAAACAGCACAAAATCAATTTCTTATATATATTGATAAACGTAGAAACAATTTTAATTAATAAAAAATATTCGCTTACTATTGTTTTTGAAATATTGAAATTTTAAACGGTGACAGGGGTACCTAAATACGTACCTTAAATGACCTTTGAAACTCGTAGTTATTTTATTATTATTATAGACTTAAGGTGCTCATAGATAAGCTATTTATTAGAGGATTTGTTATATACAAGTTGTTGTTTTAAAGTCAAGCTGTAATCAGATTACAAGCATCTCTACAATTTATAGGAGTTTTATTAAATATTCAACACACGTATTTCCACCATTATAGGTTGGAATAACCACTTAAATTTTGGGAACATTTTAAATTATGAACTTATATTTGGTTAAATCTTTGAGAACATAACTTATCCAAGCCTTCTCATTCTTCAAACGAACGTGACTTGATATATTTTAAAATTAAATATACAGATACCAAGTTTGAATTTGGAGTCATAACATGAGCTTTGTGGCCGCGGCTGGCCCGAAACGAAATAGCTGACGTCATTTTGAGTCACGTAATTTACGCTGCATTCGGTTTATATACTAAGATTTGGATACCCACTTTGCAACTTCAAGCAAAGTCCGACAACCAGCCATACCACGAGATATCGTGTTACCCATTAACTGGATTGTGGAGTTCAGATAGGCAGTCGCTCCATGTAAAATACTGGTATTAAAATGCATCCGGTTCGACTGGAAGCTTACCCCAATGTAATTGGGAAAAAGCTAAGCAGCAACAGACTCTCTTTTCTACTCCATGTGACCAGACTTTTGTACCGAATTGAATGTAGCGTAGATTTCTTCGAAACTCACAACTTGCGAGTTTGTTTATAAGTTAAAAGACACAACTCCTAATATTACGGTGCGGTGTAATGAATAATGATATTTTTACTCACAGTGTGTCATCAGTTTTATTTTGTTGATTGATTCAATATTCTATACGAAAATCTGTTCTACTATAATATTGACAACTGGGATGGTTTTTTGTTTAGAGTTTTTCAAACAACTATAACGTAAAATAAATCCCCGTACTAATGTAGTGTAATATAACACAACATCGAAATAATTGTACCTGTATATTAAAATAAATATGATATTCAATTTATATATGCACTATATGTATAAATAAGCATCACGAAAGTCAACGCCAAGGTGGCATCGGGCAAAAGTACAATTTATGACGGCGCCGAAAGAAATAAAATATCTACTTTAGTATGAATCATTTTTATATTTAAAAATCCTTGCTTAAGTTTTAAATTCCGTGGCTGTTAATTCTTGTAATCATGTTTGTGACTTTCTTATGTGATCCTAAATAACTCAGCCTGCCTCCTTGGTGTAGTGGTCCCAAGCGCGACTGTTGAACATGAGCTCCTGGGTACGATTCCCGGGGTTATTGATTTTCTGTTAGAAAATTCTCAGTATCAGCCCAGAGTTTGGAATTGTGCCTGGTACATGGCAATGGGCTCACGACCTATTATATGGGACTTAATAACTGCATTAGTGAAGTGTGGATGTACAATTTTGTGTACCTACCTCTGCCTACCCCTTCAGTAAATACAGGCGTGATGCTATGTTATGATATGTTTACTTTTTATGTGGTCCTAAATAACTCAATAATTATGTAACATTTTATCCAACGACTATGTTTGCCTTCAAAGGGAGGCTTTTCCCCGATGCCGGCTTGATGCTGGATGCATTTCGGGATAAGCTGTGTACAATAATATTTAATAATATACTTATGATTTAAACAACAAAGTTTATTGTAAAATAAGGTGCTTACAAACTCATCAGCGTCATTTTTAAGGAATAGTGTCGCAATCATTATCAGCTTTAAACCATTGTGATAGCTTAATTATAATGATAATTATTTTTATAATTATTTCATAAGTATATAAGTATGATAGAAATTTTCTTTGAAGCCATGTAAAGTTATAGGTAGATATTTTAAAAACATATTAATTTTTTATTACTCTGTGTACATTATTTTAATAAACAATTACGTGTACCTAATTGTATAATTGAATATCTACAAAATATTTTTTTATTTAACTTTAATTTAATTAAAAAAATTGTTTTGTAATGTTTTAGAATTGCAAGAGCGTCCACTTAGACAAAAATGTTAACAAATGGTAATTTTCTACGTATGAAAAAAACTATAAAGGTTTGGCTATTCACAGGATTTTCTAAAAATAAATTAAAACTGGTTTAATGATATTATTTATTGTTTAACGTAGTTCACAGAAGACGGGTTTTAATATTATTAAGTTGTCCAAAATTTTAAATAAATTAATAAATAATAGCGCTACATGTTGATATAATTATATTCTATAAAATAAAGCAAAAATATTATCAATTTTGTAGACCGAAAAAATTACGTGTTCACAAATACATGTTTTTATTTTGCAAAATACTACGAACCAAACATTTTAGAATACAAAGACAAGATATTTATGGGAGGAATGTATATATATTATAAGTATGCAATTTAGGAGTTACTTTGGACATAATCGATATTTATTATTAATATTTTTTATTAATATATATTTTGTACACCACATACTGCCCCTTTTCCAGTCCATGCCACACCTATTCATCCAAAGGTTGCCTGGAAGAAATCGCCGGGTGCGATAAGGCCGCCCATTGTACTTCTTTTTATTAGAATGTGTCCTATATGTTTGTTCTTTTAGGTGTACAATAAAGAGTTAAATAAATAAATAAATAATCGGACCGGGGGAGTCAAACGCATATCTATGGTAACATTATAATAATGACAGCGCCTTTATATCGTAGCAGAAAGGACGGTTTTTGTAGTTCAAATATTACCACTGAATTGCTGATGACCGTAAATTTGATTCAACAATTTGTATTGACCAAATAATCCAACGCGATCAAATTTGCAGAATCAAATGTGCCGACCTTATTTTGTGTATAGCAACACTGATAGCAATAAAGGATTTCCTTACTTGTCCATTGTTGCAGTTAAATTGTACAAAATATAATATAACGCTTATAGCGCTAAGGGTAAATACAAGAAGCTCATGCGTCACGGATGCCTTATCTGTTTGACGTAATTACGCGCAAATTAATATTTAGGGTACTTTTGTCCAGAAAATGAACAAAATAACTCGTATTGTTAAATGAATTAAACATGGTTTTGTCATTATTATTAGTTTTTTTTATGTATCTTCTCCGATGTCTCCGCAGCGATGTTCCTTAATAGGTGCTGGATCTGGCCTGTTAAGAGGACCCAGTCCCCGCCTCCATATGCTGATGTTGACCACCGGGGTGGTTTGAAAGAATCCCACACTCCCCGGTCTTATCCCCAAACCGCCCGGCCTTTTTGAAGGTTTCCCCCCGGAAATAAAGTATCTTCCTATATAAACTCACTACAGGTAAAAACTTAAAAAAATTCAAAGAAAAAGTCAGAACTTTTTATTTCAAACCGGCTTTCATGCAATTAAGAAACGTCATATTTTAATTACTTATATTAATTGCTCGGTTCCAAAAACTTGGTCCGTAGAAGAGCCGGGAAGAAACTCCATGGATACTAAAGCTATAATTTTAAATGGAATAAGAATACGGTCGTGAGCAGGATTCGAACCTGCGCCTCCCGGATGAATACTCCAGGCGCTCTGACCACTAAGCCATCTCGACCTCTGCTCACCACCGCGAATTCTTCTTCCACATTTGAACACGTCTTTTGGTGAGCTCATTATTATCTTTTCAGTCTCAATACAGGTGACCGAACCGACACGACTAACTTTGCAGTTAATAAATTCTCGGAAGTTAGGAAATTCTCAGTAGCAGCTCGGAGTTTGGTATTGTGCCCTGTTGATGGCAATAGGCTCACCACCTATTACATGGGACCTAATAACAGCATTGGTGAAATGTGGGTGTACA
Source organism: Xylocampa areola (assembly GCA_935421205.1). Lineage (NCBI taxonomy): Eukaryota > Metazoa > Arthropoda > Insecta > Lepidoptera > Noctuidae > Xylocampa > Xylocampa areola. The sequence continues at coordinate 19,250,350 of OW285204.1, forward strand.
ACTGTGTACACCTCTGGCTACCCCTTCGGGAAATAAAGGCGTGATGCTATGTTATGTTAGTGCGGAGTTTCGAATTATGCCCGGTACATGGGAATTGGCTCACGACCTACGAGTATTACATGGTACTTAATAACAGCATTGGTGAACTGTTCGTGTAAAATTGTGTACACGTCTGCCTACCCCTTCGGGGAATACAGGCATAACGTTCTGTTATGTTACAATGACAGTGCAATGGCGCTATAATGAAAATGTTGTAATTAGAATGACATAAAATGATCTACATAATTATCAATAATTATCTATGTAATTTTAATTACAAAATTAAATATAATTATCCGCTTTTTTATAACTATCGTGTTAAATATTGCAAAAATCGAGATGTTATTTTCTGTAGTCCTCATAAATAAGAGAGTTTTGAAATATTATTTCAACGTAATCAACTTCATAAAATTCAATTCAGCCTCAACTTTTTTATTGCGTTTCAGACTCAAACGCCTGATAAAAAATAAACAGCAATAAGTTACGGAACGGTAAACTTGTAGGCGCCGCGTCTTTCCACGCGGGAGGTCGGAGGCGTCAAACACCCTGATTTGATTTACCTACTGACCTTTCCAAGAATTGGAACAGGATTCGAAAGAAATTTCTATTTTAGATACCTCAAACTTGGCGTTTTTTTTTTGTTCAAGTGACACTATTATATCTACTAGTTGTGCCCGCGGTTTCACCCGCGTGGATTTTCAAACTGAAATCTTATTATCACTGAAATAAAATATAGCCTAAGTTACTCAGTGAAAACGCAGCTTTCTACTGGTGAAAGAATTATAAAAATCGGTTTAGTAGTTTTTGAGTTAAATCCTTACAAACAAGCAAACAACAAATCAAATCTTTTCGAAGTCATGTGCGTATTATAAATTAATTATCACTTGCTTGAAATGGTGAAGGAAAATATCGTGAGGAAACCTGCACACCTGAGAGATGTTCTCGATGGTGTGTAAAGCCATATCAGAGACCTACGGGTGGTTTAAACTCTGAAATTAGGTTGTTCATCAACCACACGATAAGAAGAAGACAGCGTACATGCAAAATTTCAGGATGATCGTCTCAGTGGCTTAGACAGGAAAAGGAAACAAACAAACGTTCTTTCGCATTTATAATATTAGTTAGGATTATTGTATTATTAGTATAGATTTACTTAATATTACTTTTATAGTGAAGTACAGAACTGGATGACATGCAATGCTTCTGGGCAAAAATACCTAACCTCACCGTGGGAGAGCCACGCTTCGGCACGAATGAGCCGGCTCGACCGGATTGATACCACGGCCTCACAGAAAACCGGCGTGAAACAACGCTTGCGTTGTGTTTCGCCGAGTGAGTGAGGGTACCGGAGGCCCAGACCCTTTAAAAGGCCGGCAACGCACTCCTCTGGGGTTTCGGGTGTCCATGGGCGACGGTAATCGCTTACCATCAGGCGAGCCGTCTGCTCGGTTGCCACCTATTCCATAAAAAAAAAAAAACCTCACTGAAAGAAGTTTACTAGCGTGATGTTATTAAACGTTTTTTTCAATAAGACATTTTTTTATTGTGTTATCAAAATCAAAATTTCTTTATTCAATAAGCGCTTTTTGAACGTCAAACATTAAGACCGCCCCCAAAAACGCCCACCCTTCACCGCTTCGTAGTGTTTTAGCTGGAAAGATGAAGCGGCGCAACAAACTCCCCAGCAACACGTGTCTGTATGAAAATTATTTATTGATCCATATAAATTAAAAATAGAATTTATGTAAAACTATTTTATCTATTGAGATAAAATGTCTATGGCACATGTTAGCTAGCACGAGCTTATGTACCAACGCTTAGAAATATTAAATTAATCAAGAAACAATGTGACAGCGCGGTTGGCGCAGTGGTCGAGAGACCGACTGCTGCGCTGCGTGCCGCAGGTTCGATTCCTGCTCGGAGAAAATATTTGTACGATCTATAGATATAAACATTTATGTTACGGGTATAAATCAACATCTTGTTTTTATCAACACAACAGAATCAATATCTGTTACTTTTTGCGAAATGATTTTTAATAGCTTTACTTCTTAAACAAGATGTAGAGTTTGTAGAGTCAAGGCTAATAAGAAGAGTTTAGTGAATCTGTCAATGATTGCTAAATAAATATCGCCAGGCGTCTCCTTAAGACGGATACAAGGAAGCTTGAAATTTTATAGCATCGAAAACGACACGGTAGCTCAGTTGTGAGTGATGGCACGGACTGTCAAGGGTCACGGGTTCAAGCCCCGCTAGTCTCTATTATTATTATTTATTTTTTTGAAAAATAGTAATTATTGTAGTTATTACATGGCCTTATGTATAAAAAATATCATTATATAAGTGGAATTATTTGTAAATGATAAAATTGTAAATGTGGTGATTTTAATTACTCAAAAATGCTGGCTGACACTTTATATAGAATCCATTGCAAAGTATGTCAGGGCCGTCACGCTGACGGATCGTCACAATGACTTCACACTTCATGCACTACGGACAACCCACAGACTTGGTGGCTACGGTCTGCAAACATTTAGATTAGGTACTTAGGTACTTTCTTTTAGGGCCTCCGTTTTAGTAGTAATTGAAGGTAAAATTTAAACACACAGCATATCACACCTGTATTCCCCGAAGGAGTAGGCAGAGGTGTGAAATATTGTATGTCGGTAACACAGTTTGCAACGGCCTATAAGAGCCTCTTGAACCCTATAAAAGGGTACTCATAAAATGTGAAACACTGAATTGCTTCACACTTTCAATAGCGTTTAACTTTCTTTATAGCCAGCTAAGGTAAATTAAACGTGGCTGTGTAATACTTGATAATGCTCGTGAGAAAGTTGACCTTAAGACTTGACATTTTAGGGACGAGTCATTCTTTTCTTTTTCGTGTGGTTCATGAACAACCTAGTGTCAGAGTTTCAACCACCTGTATGCCTCTGACATGGTTTTATGCACCATGGAAAACATCACAGATGTTTTTCTTTAGCGTTTAAGCAAGTTACAATTAAAGATAAATCTTTGAATGCTTAGCGAGCTCTAAAGTTACAATATTAAATGGAAAAAGAAAAATGGAAAGTTATAATTATATTATAGTTACATATATATTTATGTATATGGTCTTCTTCTTTTTAACTAGTGGTTGATGAACAACTTAGTGTCAGAGTTTAAGCCTCTAAGTCTCTGACATGGCTTTACACACCATCGAGAATATCTCTCAGGTGTGATGGTTTCCTCAGAATATTTTCCGTCACCGTATAAGAAAGTTATAATTATTTTATAATACGCACATGACTCGAAAAGTCAGTGCTGCGTGCCTTGGATTCGAACTTGCGATCTTTGACTTGCCAATCCAACGGTCGTGCCGCTAGGCTATCACTGCTCGGTGACGAGTTAAGGTCATCGACTTCGCTTAAGGTTCGCCCTATCATCATACAAGCATTAGCATCACATGCGTTGTAATGGCCCGCACATATGATAGCATCTGCATTGCACGGATTTTTTTTTAACACAGTGCCAGCATGTTTAAAATCTACTGTTTTACTCCTCAAAATAACAAAGCTTACCGCATCTTATCTAGACACGGCCCTCTTATTTTCTGTATAAGAGAGGTATAAACTTGTCTTTGCAGCCTGAGAAACCCTATCCAGGATAGTGATAGATAAACAGAATTTCGATTCTACTGATATTACATTTTTTTTTTATTCTTTCTTGGCTCCATTGAAAATAAATCTACTCGATTGATATTGGAAATATGTCAATTCATACCTACTTTTAAATATTCCAGGCACTCTGACCACTAAACCATCTCGACCTCTGCTCACTACCCCTAATTCTCTTCCACATTTTAATACGCCTTTTGCTCACAACCGTATACTTCTTTTTACAAAAATGTATACCTTTAGAGCTCGCTATGCATGCGTTAAGGCTGTTCAAAGATTATTCTGTACTTTTAAATGCAAAAATGTCTTAAGTATCAAGAATTGGGATAGGTACTTTTAAGCCAACGTGCTTTAAAATTGAGATAACTGTGATGTGGGTTTTATTTTAACATTACACATACATATTTTAAGGCGTTAATTTAACAAATGGAATTCATATTAATGTAAAGAGGAATCCCACAGGTGTCATCCTGACATGTAATATCACCAGGATCAAACATCAGTCCTGTGATATCACCCATTATTGGGCCATTCTGGTTGAATACCCAGCTAGGTAGTTATCATTTCCCTCTTTTCCGATTTCTAAATTCCTTTCAGATGAGTACCTAAAGCATCTAAATCATTCGTAGGCCATAACTGTCATACTTTCTATTACTTGAACATTACAAACAAAAGAAAAAAAACAAAATATTAAAATTAATAATTATATTTTTTTTTTATTCAGAAGCAATGGTCCGAAATTCTTAGTTCTCGGATAATGACCTAGTGACCTTTCACGCTTCTTATTTAGCTACGGAATCTTGAAATTTTATAGGCATATACCGTTATTAATTGTAAATAATTGCATTCATTTCTTACGCAAGCTATCATTATGCCTGCTCCACTCTCGATCATCCAATACATGGTGTGAGAAAAATCATAATCCTCTTCTTATGGTATGGTTAATGAAACACCTAGTGTCAGAGTTTAAACCGCCCGCAGGCTTCTGACATGGCTTTACACACCAGCGAGAACATCTCTCAGATGTGCTGGTTCCCTCACGGTGTTTTCTTTCGCCATTATAAGCAAGTGATAAATCGTTTCTAATACGCACGTGACTTGAATAGTCAGTGCATGCTTTGGGTTCAAAGTTGCGACCTTTGATTTGCCAGTCTTAAGGTCCACCACTAAGCTATCACTGCTAAATAATGATAAAATAAACACTAACTGGTTAAGAATATTATTTGAATGGCTTCAAAGATGTGTAAACTTCTTGGTTTCAGAATAAATCGAAAGTGTTGCGATCAACAAATTACACGACTTTTTTGAATTTTTTTCTTTTTTTTTTTTGTTAATGGCATCTCGCAGGTCAACCTAGGAGGTTGTCGACTGCTTAACCGGACTTTCCTGTGGATGCCATAATAATAAACTATTATTAAGGCCTCCAGCCAGGGGCATACGACTAAATTAATTCTAAAGCGACAACGCTAAGGGCACCCCCTGCGGGGTACGAGCCTCGGCTTAGGGCGTCGCTTGAGGGAGGACAGCAAGGGACTGGCTGGATCGAACAGGAATCATAATTATTATTATGAGGGGAATTTATAGCTACAGGCTCAGCGGCTACGCGGGCTGGCAGGAGCAAGGGTCGGGGAGGTGATGCATTAGGTGCATTACGGGGACGTCGCGACGGGCCTCGGCGGCGAGGCCGAAATGACGGTGGTCTGTGTCTGTGTACTGTGCTGGTGGCCCTACTGCTCTCTTGGAGCAGGGTTATAGCGTCATCGGGGTATAGGAGTGAATGCCTAGGACGGCGAGTTCTACTTATCTGGGAGGGGGTGTATCGGGCGGCAGCCGCGATAAGAGGGTTGGGGTGCTTTTCAGCAGATTCGAAATAACGCTTGCAAATGCGTTTTATAAACTGTTGGATAGTGGGAATCTTTAGGTCGAGATGGAGGTTTTCGTTTCTAACGTAGAAGGGGGCTCCCGTGGCCTTACGTAAGGCACGGTTCTGTAGGGTCTGCATCTTATGGAGGCGGTGAGATTTCGCGTGTGGGAACACTACGCAGGCACAGGTCATGATGGGGCGTATGCACGTGGTGTAAATGCGCAGTTTGCACTTAAGGGACAATCTGCTGCGTGCGTTTATAATATAGTGAAGCCTACCCAGAGCGAAGGCGGCGCGCGAGCGCACCGACCTTATGTGCTCACCGAAGGTCAAGTGTCTGTCAAGGATGACTCCTAAGTACTTGGCTTGCTTCTCCCAAGGGATCGGCTTGCCGAACATGGTTATCGGTTTTGGGTCGGGGGGTCTGATCCTACGCCGTTTCGCGAAGAGTACGGCTTGACTCTTATCGGGATTAACTTCTATTCTCCATTTCCTGAACCAAGCGCCTAGTACGTTGGCGGAAGTTTGGAGAGTGCTGGCTATACGGTCGCGCACGATACCGGAATAAAAGATGGCAGTGTCGTCTGCGAAGAGAGCTAACTTGGCCTGTCTATTTTTAGGGATGTCGCTAGTGTAGAGCGTGAACAGGAGGGGCGAGAGCACGGAGCCCTGGGGGACCCCGGCGCGGATAGAGTGGGGGGCGGATAGTGCGCCCTCTATGCGATAGCGGAAAGTGCGATTCGAAAGAAAGTCCCGTAAGATGAGCACGAGACGGTCGGGCACGCCGAGTTGGTACAGCTTGTATAATAAGCCGTTGTGCCAGACTTTGTCGAAAGCCTTCGCTATGTCGAAAAAGAGCGCGCCTGTCATCGTGCCGCGCTGAAAACCGGCGCTTATGTGCTCGACGATGCGGTGGACCTGTTGTACGCACGAGTGTTGGGTACGAAAACCGAACTGTTCGTCGGGGATGAGGCTCTTCGCATCGGCAAAGTCCTTGAGTCGCTTATAAATAAGCTTCTCGTAGATTTTACAGAGAACGTTGAGGAGGCTGATCGGTCGGTAGCTGGTGGGTTCGTTCGCGGGTTTTCCCGGCTTAGGGATACCTATGACGGTGGCTTCTTTCCACGATTGAGGGAAGAAGTTGTGACTCATGGCGCCATTGAAGATGGCGGTCATGAGTATAATGAAAGGGGCGGGGAGAAGTTTTATGACTTTATTGGTGATGCCGTCTATGCCGGGGGCTTTGCGGGGTTTGAGATTTTTAATGACCTCTTGCACCTCGTCGGGAGTGACGGGGGGCAGGGGGTCGTCGGGGTCTTCGAACGGCGGGAGTGAGGCTCTGCGTTCTACTTCTGCGTCTACCTTGAGGAGATGCGCTCGGTCAACCGGTTGGGTGCTAGGAGTGCATTGCGCTTCTAGACTGTCGGCCAGGTACTCGGCCTTTTCGATGTCGTCGAAGGCTATGCTCTTATCGGGGCGGATGAGAGGGGGCATGGTGGCCACGCCATCGGATTGGGGCTTTTTTTTTTCTTCTTTTGTTGATCATATTTATTCTTAGTCACGATACATAAATTCCACGAGATACGGCGACTACTTGAACATCAAATCAAAGGCAGGGATTAATGTTAAAGGCCCTAAAGATCAGAAACTTTCAAATTCTTTTCTATATTGACGGTTTTCTCGCGTGCATTTTACGGTATCGGCTTATAAGTTTTGAACTCAAAACCATCTCTAGTACAAGCTCAAAAGATCATTTCTAGATTATAAATAAAGAAGGATGGCTCATTAGGAAATTATTAAATACTTAATTATGTAAGCTCAAAAGACCAGTACCTTGTAAATCATCAATGAAGAAGCAAGCTCATTAAGAAATTAATAAATTCATATCACTCAATAATTTGAAATACCTACGCGTACCAAACTTCTACTCACTTTCTAAAACACATCCCAAAAGTTTTCTTCAGAGTTTGAAACAAGTAAGCACAATTATGAAAGAGGAATGAAGTTAATTGTCTCCGTAAACTTCAAATCCTTATTCAACGTATGAAATATTAATTCGTATTACATTTTCAGATAGGGTAATGTAGGGGCTCGTGGCTAAGTAACAGCCGCATAGATCGATCAATCGGGGTTAAGGGCTGCGCTTGCTGCGGTCGTTCTGTGTATACCATCCTTTCATACCGAGACCCCTCCGTGCCTCAGAGAGCACGTTAAGCCGTCGGTGCCGGTTGTCAAATTAAGATCTGTGACAGCCGTTACGGGTAGTCAGAGGCCTGAAAGTCTGACAACCAGTCTTACCACGAGATATCGTGTGACCCAGTAATTGGGCGTGGAGGTCGGATAGGCAGTCGCTCCACGCGCTTCATACCGTTTGACTGGAAGCCAACCCCAATGTAATTGGGAAAGGGCTAGGCAGATATATTACAGTTTCAGTTACTCATTTCAGTGTTGTATTGGCGGCTTATCGTGCTTCCAACTATGTGAGAGAATAAGGAAAGGGAAGACCAGAAATTTCTTATCAAATGTAGTCAGTTCAAACTAAACTTGAATATCTAAAACTGAAAAGTTATACTGCCTCGTTGGTCTAGTGGTCCCAAGCGCGACTGCTGACCCGGAGGCCTAGGGTTCGATTCCCGGGTCGGGCAAAGTGTTATTGAGTTTTTCTATTAGGAAATTCTCAGTAGCAGCCCGGAGTTTGGAAATGTGCCCAGTTTATGGTAATAGGCTCACCACTTATTACATGGGACTTAATAACAGCATTGGTGAAATTAGGGTGTACAATTGTGTACACCTCTGCCTACCCCTTTGGGGAATACAGGCGTGATGCTATAATGCTATGAAAAGTTATACATTTTGTGGAAAAAAATATACGGTCCTGACCCCGATTCGAATTTTTTGTGTATGGCATCTCGCAGGTCAACCTACGAGGTTGTCGACTGCTTAACCGGGATTTCCTGTGGTTGCCTTAATAATTTTAATACCCTGGTATTCAACTTATAAACTAAGCGACAATACGCTAAGGGCACCCCCTGCGGGTACGAGCCTCGGCTTAGGGAGTGCACGATTCAAACCTGCGCCTCCCAGATAAATATTTCAGGCGCTCTGATCGCTAAGCCATCTCGACCCGGAAGGCGCAGGTTCGAATCCTGCTCAGGACCATATTTTTCTTTCCTATAACTTTAGAGTTCGCTATAACGCAGTTTTATGCTTTTCAAACATTTATCTGTATTTATCTAAAACTGTTTAATAATCCCTGTGCAAGCGCTGGTGAAATAAAAACTTTTAAACCTCAAAATAAACTAGTATTTTGCTATCGCGACGGTTGCACGCATATTGAAAATACCGAATATGGAAATTATCGAATATTCCAAATCCCCAGTATAACTTCTAGGTACACTGCGTCCAGTCCAAACGAAACCAGCTTTAGAATGTACACATTCATACTTCCATTCTAATTATATAAAAGCGAAAGTAATTCTGTTTGTCTGTTTGTTACCTTTTTACGACTAAACGGCAGGACCAATTTTTTATGAGTTTTGGTTATGAGATAGATTGGGCCTTGGAGAAGGACATAGGCTACCTTTTGTCACGCAAACGAAGTCGCACCAGCTAGTATCACATAAATATAACATAGCATCACGACTTTATCTCCGAAGGGATAGACAGAAGTGTACTGTTGTACATCCATATTTCCCTTCATCCATGCAGTTATTGTCGTGAACAACACTGATACTAGGTGGCTCTTGAAGCAATAGAAGAATAATGGCGTCATGATAAGCACTTTGATGAGGTCATGGGGGATATCTCGTAGTGGCCGTGAGGCCAGAGGGAATAAATGTCTTAAACCGTGCCCATAAGGCACGGTTTAAGACATTTATTTCGTCAAAAGATGTCACTTACAGAAGAACTACAATGTTTATAACTGATGAACCATACATTAGGCGATTAGCGTATTATGTTAGTACTATGAAATAACAAATCACATAAGAATTTAATAGCAGTAGGTTAATAATGAATAGTATTAGTGACTTTGCTGTGTAAATATTTTTTAACATAAAATTTTAATGCCTCTTTGGTATAGTGGTCTCTAGCCCGACTGCTGAGCAAGAGGTCTCGGGTTCGATTCCCGGGTCGGGCTTAGTGTTATTGAGTTTTTCTGTTAAAAAATTCTCAGTAACAGCCCGGAGCCTGGACTTGTGCCCGGTAGAAGGCAATAGGCTCACCACCTATTACATGGGACTTAATAACAGCATTGGTGAAATGTGGGTTCATAACTGTGTACACCTCTGCCTACCCTTTCCTTCCCTTCCCTTCGAGGAATACAGGCGTGATGCTATGATGCTATTTAAAATTCTGCGAAATCTGGCGTTTTGATACCTATGTCAGCTTTTCAATGTCATACATACTTTTTTAGGTGGATTATCTAAGACATTATGCGGAAACCTGGACCTAATAGTATGTCATCATCAACCCGTTATTTGAGGAGGAGGATCAGGATTCAAACCTGCGTGGCCATCTGCGTCTGCGCGGATTTGAATCCTGCTCACGGCAGTACATTATTTCCACAGAAATTTATAACTTTTGAGTTCGCATGCGTTAATGCGTATGAAAAGAGTTATCTACCTGTAAAACAATAATTAAATTAATTTCCAATTAGTGACATTACGCTCTAATTTAATAAAGGGACAGTAATGTTAATAAATAAATTAGCAAGCGAAAGCTTACCATATACCTATACGTCGTGGTGGCCTAGTGGTTACGGGCCCGCCTCTAGAGCCGTGGGTTATGGGTTCAAACCGGGTTTCTTAATAAATCTAGTAATTACTGTACTTAGCTCAGTTAACTTTAAGAAAGAATGAAATAAGAAAGAAAATATTTATTTCAGTCTCGTGGCCAAACACATTACTAATACAATAGCAGGTACATAAACATTAAAAATACAAGACTTACTAAATTGCACCTGCACGAGACCAAAAAAGGCCCCTATTTCAGCATAAAGCGGACTTTAACATAGTATCACGCCTGTATTCCCCGAATCACCGAAATGTACATCACTGCTTACCTTGTACACTTAAGAAGGAGACCAGTGCTGTTATTAGGTCTCATAGTGGTGAGACTATTGCCATCTACTGAGCACAAATCCAAACTCCGAGATACTACTGAGAATTAGCACAAAAACCCAATAACACCTCCCGACGTGAGTATCGAACCCAGACCTCGTGCTCAGCAATCGCGCTTGCGACTACTAGACTAATGAGACAATCAACATCTAGTTTCAACCACTAGTCGGGTTTCGCGATCACTACACATTATAATAAAACAACTTTTAACCGCATTAATCGCGCGTAATTTGTTTTTGTTTTTCCCGACGTTTCGAACACTGCAGCGTTCGAGGTCGCAAGAGACGTGAAAAAAAAAAAATATAATACACGCAATTAATCCGGTTAAAAGTTGTTTTATTATAATGAGACAATTAACTATTATAATAATAAATTGTTGCAGTCAAAATATTAATTTAACTGCCCGGTAGTAATTACAGGCATTGAAGTGACCCTGACGTTATTGGCAGTGAATTTAATTATTACACCTGGTTAAACAATGGTTTACAATTGACGTAGAATATATAAGAAAAACGTCTTTTCGTATTTCATTACATAAAATCGTTAACAGTCAAAAATATTTTGTTCGAAGCTTAGGTAGCATTACACTTATCTAAATAAAAAAAAAAACAACGAAAATAGATCCTTTAATGGAATGGTGAATACAATACATAGACATACATTCGCAGCTATCGCGGGTCATCTGCTGTTAGTTATTGAAGAGTTCCATTGTCTATTTCCGAAGATCTTCATCAGATCCTAAAATATTATATACGAAAACCGTCTCTGAAAAACATGTATTAAATAACGAAAACCACATCCAACTCGGATCAGTTGTTTTTTTTTTAATCGCTGACGTAGTACACATACATACATCCTGGTCGAATACCGAACCTCCATCTTTTTTAAGTGGATTATTAATAAATAAAAACCTACATAAAGTTTTTGAATTGTTACTCCTCTTTTTACAGACTTTCAAAAAGTTACCTGGGGCCGGTAACCAAGTCGTCATTATTATATCAGCCGAGCAATAAGCCAACAACGATGGGGCCGGCTTACAACCTAACCGAATTTTTTGCATAGTTAGCAATGACGTCACCAAAAAGACTTGTTCAAATGTGGAAGGAGAATTCGGGGTAGCGAGCAGAGGTCCAGATGGCTTAGTGGTCAGAGCGCCTGGAGTATTTATCCGGGAGGCACAGGTTCGAATCCTGCTCACGACCGTAATTTTCTTTCCCTAAAATGTATAAACCTATCTGGATGTTGTTTAGTACTAGTATTTTACATGTGACGTCTGCCTATCTGACAACCTAGTAGCTGGGTTGTCAGATAGGCATAAGACATCATCATATAATACTGGGTCTCTGCCGTAACGGCGGTCCTACAAAGGTCACAATTTGACAACCGGGACCGACGGTCTATCTTGCTCCCAGGGCATGGAAGGGTCGATATGACATGGAAGTCACCCATCCGTGGAAGTGCAGCTTAACTCCGATCTAAACAAAAGTTATTTCACGATGATCCTCAAATTTTTACTTTAAGTAAAAAAAAACATCCAGTTTTATGGCACCAGTTGATATAATTTCTTAAAAGAAGTGTGCAGTGAGAGTGCATGCATGAAAGTGAAATGCATTAGATCAGTCATTGGACAAAGATTGATACGTCGCTGAACGTATTTGATGAAAACAAATATACTGTAATAACGTCTCCCAAAACGGTGTGACAATTTTCTGATGCATCGGGAAGCAGGACATTTCAATTATAGATTAAGGATACGTGATAATATCATAATTTGGTTAACTAACAACTTAAAAAACGCATAATGACTATGTAAAGCCCACCAAATGTTTACTTAAGTTCCCCTTCGAATCCGCATAGAATAGCCATGACCTGGTAACTTGGCAAACCAAACTGCATTTGGATTTCCCCCGTTCTACCAACTTTGAGAGTCACTGAACCCTGTCGAAGCCTTTCGAGCGTCCTTATACTGAGCCAAATCATTTCTTTGCCCATAAAAAACACCACATTAACAAGACCTTCCTCTCCGCTCTCAATATGTATCAAACGGTTGTGATGACGGGAAAAGTAGGTTGATATTAAAGGTCAATGTATACTGGTGTTGTAATTCTGCGTTGGCGCATTTCGCAACGCAAGCAGTGAGTGCAGTGTTGGTTGGGATGTCGTGCGGGTAGTACGTGACTGTTGAAGTTAAACTGTGGTGTTGACGTTTTAGCAGAATCGATCGTGTTGAAAGTTGTATTTGTGAAAAGGGCTGAGTGACGGGATTTTTTGTTTTGACTGTCATTGACCGGACGAGGTAAGTCTCATTAAATTGTTGACTTAATTTTTTGGCGATACATGTTCTGTGTTTTCGTTCAAAGTTTTTTTTGTTAATTTTAGTAATTTTCGCTACGCCTACGAAATTTTGCAAAGTAAACTATTTAATTCTAATTAGACGAACTGTTCTTCGCAACTTCCTTTGCTCCAATTAGAGTGCGTTTAAAAGTAAATTGAACTTTTGTTTACAAACTTTTAGTAGCGGGTATTCGTGCTCTGTTAAAAATTGCGTGCTGTGAATATTTTCTGCATTATTTAGGTTCAAGGTGAATCTGCTCCGGTTTAATGTTCAAAATAAAATTTTGAATTTTTTGCTCGTTTTTACAAACAAAAATTTTAATGTATGTAGGTAGTGATAATTTTTTATTGATATTTAGTGCGCAACATTTTATTATGTTTTTTGGCAATATTTTTGGTTGTTTTTACATAACATAGCATGTGTACACAGTTGTACACCTACATTTCACCAGTGCTGTTATTAAGTCCCATTAGGTGGTGAGTCTATTGCCATCTACCGGGCACAACTCCAAACTCCAGGCTCCAACTAAGAATGTTCCAACAGAAAATCTCAATAACACTTTGCCCGACCCGGGAATCAAATCCAGGACCTCATGCTCAGCAGTCGCATTTGGGACCACTAGACCAACGAGGCAGTTGTTTGGTAGATGTTCTACGTTCATCTCAGAACAAAAAATTATGATTCATTTTTGGGCAGTGCACAGTGGTTACTCACATATTTATAATGGATAAAGGCATTGTACCAATTGAAATATTGTGAGGTCAAATCTGTACTAAGTATTGACGTAAACCCTAAATTAGTAATAAGAGCGTTTACCAACTTTTTTTAGATAAGATAAGATAAGATATTTATATGTATAAATATTATACATAAGATAAAAAATACGACGGGCCCATTACAGATCACAATGTGTAGATTAATAATTAAGAATAAATAATTTTAATTTGTATTTTCATGGAGCCATCTAAAGCATTTTTTTTTATTGTCCTTTATTAGTGTGGCTTTCGTGTATGGCATCAAACCCAGGATCTCGTGCTCAACAGTGGCACTTACGCCTACTAGACCAACGAGTCAGTTTGAACCTAATGAAAATTGATGTAAAGTTGAGTTTTATGACCTTATAATGACAATATTGTACTTTTGAAGCTGACTGTACATATTTTAATTAGATCTTCTTGATAACTTTAATTATAAATAATCAAAATATGAATATTCTTAATTATTAAACGCCAAACCAGTTTATTAATTAACTGCCCTTGTTCATACTCACCTGAACATATCTTTTTTTTTGTTTTTATCTCAACTCGGCGGCTTTTGTTTTTTATTTGTAATTATATCAAGCTTGCACGTCAACGCAATTAATTTGTGGGTAAAAATATTAAAATTAGGTCTGACAACTGGTTAACCTTCTGATGAAGTTTTTAATATCTATCTTTAATCTGAGTTTTACAACGTCATAGAAATGTAAGAGACAATTTTATTGAGATTATTATCATAACATGAAGACGCACTTAGTAAAAACCTGTCCGGGTTTTATTTTTAATCTTGCTTCTTGCATGTGTTGCAAACTTTTTTACGGATTTTTTCCTTGAAATCAGGGTCCCATAGCCTTGCATGTCCTAAAAGACAGATTGTCAAAACACGTAACGAAGACAGTTTGTCCATTGATTAAGCTATTTTAGACACCAATGATGTATGGTGAAGTAATACATAGTGTCTAATCAGCCAATTAAATCTAACACAATAATATAAACAACTGTTTCGAATATTTCCAAAAAAGGTGTTTTATTAATACGTCTGTCCGCTATTTATATGTTAATTTATGTGAAAATAATGAACCCTATGATATATTCATCTCTGTTGACTCATTAATTACCAGACAATAGATTTTTATTGTTATAAAGTACAATTTTGTACTTCTCGAAGTAAGTACATGAGTTAATTTATGAAAAACCAGAAAAAAGAAGCACAAAAAATTGTATTACAACAATTTTACTGTTTATGTGTAGGCAGTATTTTATTAACTAACTAGGTAGATATTTTATATAAATACCACACAAAAGAAAGACAAATTTAGAAATAAAAAATATACTTACTTTGCAGACTGTCCGTATAATGTTACGTGTTATGGGCACAATAGCTAACAGACAAAACATTAACCTGAATTACAAGACATTTACGAAGAGAATCTGACAACATCTTGCATCTCATACAATGTTTTACGAAATCTGGCTACAATAATGTATCATTAATTCATAACAAACAGGTTTCCGAAACCCACTAGACGTTACTGTGTAATAATAGTCCTGTTTTTACGAATACGTAAATGTCATTCTTGATAAAACCGCAAACACGTGACGCAAGTTTAAATTGTCAGCATTTAAGCGGCTGATTAAATGTTATAGGGCCAAATTCACCAAAAATATAACGTAGTTTAAAATGAAAAACTACTGTTTAATCATGCAAAAAGTATGTGTAGGTACTTAGCGCATATTGCAGCTGCAGAGCATTGCCAAACTGTACCAAAATAAATTAGGGAAGTGGTCCGCCTTTAGTGTACTATCATTAAGTATTATTATTTATTTGCAGTCTTCCCATTCTTCTTTTTTTACTTCTCAAGGTTTAAGGCTTTGTTGAGTCAATTTGGACAGTAAATGTCAAGTTTATTTGTGGTACCCAGTCGGTGGTGAGGTGCCATGGGAGGACTTTTGCAATACGTTGCGCCGCAGCCCATCCTAATATGCGCTAGTCTTTTAACATGTGATCTTGCCTTAAACGTCGGTTATATTGATAGTGAACTTAGGCCTTATTTATGGCGGATGATTGCTTGTTTTTAGAACCTATATATATATATATGATTGGCTTTAGGAATTAGCGGCAGAACCATTAATTACGTAAGTCATAAGTATTTTTGAGGAAACTTCAGTCCGTCCCTCAATTAGTTCTCATTCAGTCAAAATGATTGCAATTCACGTCAGCACCACGTGACCAGTATTGCCGGCAGCGTCCGTATCCGACCGATTACCCCTAATTCCACTTCTAACATCGATCAATTACCTGCACTGCTAAAACCTTAATCACCTCTAACTACTGCGTATTTATATGAAACGATTTAACGAATGCATAAGGTTATTAAGAAGTACAGTTATGTGCAAAAATATGATATAATACTCTCACAAAATTGTGGGTGAACAATTCTTACATATTTTTAATTTCTGAATTATTTTAAAATATTTGATTTTATGTTGATTACACGTATGATTTTTATTTCAAGGGCAAGGAATTAAATATATAAAACTAGAATCCAAGGATCTGTTTCATAAGTTCAATCAGAAATTCAGTGCAAATTTACGGATGTAATCTTGCCTTGTCATAAGCGAAGCAAAGATTACGCACACACACGCAGCGTACTGGCACCGTGTGGATGAGTGTTAAGTATTTGTATGCGTTTAGCTCGTGTATGACAAGCGAAATTGAATGAATAGACATGCTTCACACATCACGTACGCAACGCTCCGTCCGTATTTTTTCAAGGTCCGTAGTACGATTATTAAGTCCCATGTAATAGGTAAGGAGCATGATACCTGAGAATTTATTTCTAAAAAAACCCAATAACATTTTACCCGATCCAGGAGTCACAATCACGGTTAGGTATCGCTTACGATCACTAGACTACGAGGCAGTACCTACATATATAATTTTAATTGAAAATGGTAAAGGTTTTTTTAGCTTAATTGTTCCTCTCTTGGGTATTACCTTGAGGGGAAGAACCGAATCATGTCTCACCTATGACATTTGCTAACAAAAACTGCAGACCACTAATTCCCTCAGTTGCTTCTGGGAATTTAACAGAAACTCATTGAAGTTTACCAGCAGAAATCCTTGTAGACTTTGGTATGAGTAATGGCTGACCTCACTATCCCACATACCATGACATTTATTTAGCAAGAAATACTCAATGCCAGCATCAATGTAAAGTTAAAGGGTTATGACGTCATTTTATTCTCACTGATACAATTAAAGTTCATACATAGGATATAACAATAAAAGGTCTATTGAAAAGAAAATTTATTAATCTTGGCATCATATATTTACATAGATCCATACTATCACGCCTATTTCCGACTGGGGTAGGCAGATAATATGATTTCCACTTGCTACGATTCTGATACACCTCTTTCTCTTGTTAGGTGGGTTGCTAGAGACCTCCTTGTCATCATATAAATACAGAAAAATCATAAATCATTATATCATATTATCACTGCCTCGTTGGTTTAGTGGTCCGTAGCGCGACTGCTGAGCAGGAGGTCTCGGGTTCGATTCCCGACTCGGGCAAAGTGTTATTGAGTATTTCTGTTAGGAAATTCTCAGTAGCAGCCCGGAGTTTGGAAATGTGCCCGGTTGATGGCAATAGGCTCACCACCACATATTACATGGGACTTAATAACAGCATTGGTGAAATGTGGGTGTACAATTGTGTACACCTCTGCCTACCCCTTCGGGGAATACAGGCGTGATGCTATGTATGTATATTATCACAACCATCAGCACCAGAGTCTGCGCAGTTATGGTGCATGTTAATCGACTTTTATCGTTGATTGTACTAATCTGAATCGAACTGTAATGTAACATTAATTGTATGCGATCCTTGTCACCTTAGTACCTTGCTTGTTGCTGTAATTAGCCTATATCCAATAATATTAATAAGTAAAATTAAAGTCAAACTGTTTGACTAGCGACATCGCTGCGGGCTCAGCTCATGACTAAGGGCTCCGCTCGAGTTCGAAACCAGTCGGGCAATCCCGAAGAATGCACGTGAGTAATTATCGTTGAACAATAATTAATATAAATGTGTCTCACGAAAGTTATTATTCAAAAGTATATCCAATAAGCTCATACCTACATACATATGTTTAACTATTAATATGATCATCAGATAAACCAATTTGAGTCTAAATCTTAGCAGCATTATTACCTAACCTATAACAATTCCATATTATTAATATTAATGCAACAGTACATAACATAACAGCCCCTAACTGTCCCACTGCAGAGCAAGGGCCTCTCCTCATACAGAGAAGGCACGAGCATTGATCACCACGCTAGTTCACTGCGAGTGGCGATTTCACAATTCAGACCATCATCTCCAGGTTTTGTTACCATGTTTTCTGTGCCTCGTTGGTCTAGTGGTCGCAAGCGCGGCTGCTCGTTAGGTCTTGAGTTCGATTCCCAAGTCGGGCAAAGTGTTATTGGATGTTTTCTATTAGGAAATTCTCAGTAGCAGCCCGGAGTTAGGAAGTTGGCATTGTGACACCCCCGTGTTTCGGAGAGCACGTAAAACCGTCGGCCCTGCGATCTCTCGCAGGCCGTGTCGAGTAAAAGAAGAGGGAGTGCACTTGTGTTTGCGCATACACTTGGTCACTTTAATATCTCCTGCGTACTTGGCTAATCTCCTCGGAGATGTGCTGCCGTGACCGAAACACGGTCTGGAGGAGTGTTTCTGTCACCTTATGTCTGTAATCTCTTAGAATAACTAAGACTAATGTGGCAATACACACGTGATATTGAAAGTCACATTGTGGTTAAGAGGCGGGCTCGTAACCATTCGGCCACCAAGACGTACAAAAATATTGTAATATCTTAGGTTTTCGCGATCACTACACGTTTGACGTTCAGTCAAAACGTCAGAAAAAACAAAAACCAATAATACAGGCGATTAATCTGGTTAAAAGTTATTTTATTAGGTATAATGTACAAAAGAATGTTTGTCAAAATACGTCTCTATGCTGCAACATCTAGATCGTCGCCATGATTTAAAAGATTTGCTTTTTAGATGAAGAATAATTATAATACAATACAAATACTCTTTATTGTACACAAATGATAAAAATTACCTACGCAATAAGTCTATGTTTATTACTTGTAGGATTCATATTTAAATCATTGATGTTCTCCACGTCTTCTCCTTCTTGTTGTGTAGTTGATGAACCACTCAGTGTCAAAGTTTAAACCACACGCCGGCTTCTGACATGGCTTCACACACAATCAAAAATATCTCTCGGGTTTCCTCGCACTGTTTTCCTTTACCTTTGTTAACAAGTGACAATTTATTTATAATAAGCACATGATTACAAAAAGTCAGTTGGCCTCGAATGTTTGCCTTGTCAGTCCAATGTTTCAATTCAAGTTTCTTACTTCTTTAGATATGTTGTACCTTTTTCACCGATACAATTAAATTTAGTTCCAAGAATTAAATTCGCTATCTCTTTCAGATAAAATCATAACGATGTACAGTCAGGCACACAAATCTCTCAGCTGTGTCGACACGAACAATTACTGAACATTGCCTAACTGCCTCACGATTTCTCTTTCTAGGCGAATGTACCGGAGTTTGTTGGGAGGTTGGTGGTTATTGTGTCATGACGTCATTGCCAAATTGTTGTTTTGTTTTTCAAGGTTTGTTGTATGACGTCATATAAAGGTGTAGGTTTGTGGATGAGGTAATTTTTCTAGGTCATTGTACTATTACGGAAAGTTTGTGTTATTGTGGAAAGGTCATAGTTCTTTGTTTATTATTAGAATCAAGACATAATCATAGGCGTTGGTCAGATGATTCTAGCAGCGTCTCGGGAGTTTCTCTTCAGGACACATGTGTTTTCGGCTAAATAAACCAGAATCTAAATAATATTTTAAACAAATTACCTACGAAAAAAATGTGGTCATCAAAACACCGTGAATTTAAATCCATTGATAAATTTAATACAACAAAATTCTTGCTTGTCGTAGAGGACTAGTGCTTTTTTTATTTAACAATAAAATTGACAATAATAATATTTGAATATCCGAATATATATATAAAGGCTGATTGGTAATTCTTCTCTCAGAGCACTCATTATATTTTTAAACTACCTATGTATTCATAAACTAAACATTCTTCTATTCTTTTTAGCTGTCTTTTATTTCTTACGGGTATTGTTTCGAGAAGCAAATAATGATGTCATATATGCTCTGATTATTTTATTAACCAGAGGTCATAATTAGGTATTTACACCTATTATGATATCATCCATATATGCCATCAAATGATAATTGTGTTTTTAGTAACTTAATCTTTGATTTTATCTGGTGAAAGCCTGAAGGGACAAAAAAATCTCATATAAATAGTACAGTTTCCATAGTTTCTAATCACCCGCGTCCGTCGCGAAATGTCTCATCATCTCGGCCCGCGCCGAGTGAGTAGCTTTAAATTCGTCCCTTATTAATACGGAAACTGATATGATCCATCTAGTCCCTAGTTGTCCCCCCAGCAACGCCCTAAGCCGAGGCTCGTGTCCCGCAAGGAACGCCCTTAGCGCTGTTGATTAGTTTGAAGTATTATAAAATATGCTTCGGCTGGAGGCATCAAACTGCCTCGCCTTAGATATTGTCCGGTTATGCAGACAAAACCCCTCTGGTTTCTGCAAGAGGCCATAAAAAATAAAGTTTGTAATCACTTTGAATATTTTTTTCTTCAGTAGGTACATAATGGTTTTATAAGATATTTTTATAAGTAATTGTATCTCTTCATATTTTTTTTTCTATATGTCGCCCGGCCTCTGTTACCGCGTAACGTTCGCTTCGCTCACTCAGCTCGCAATTGTTTTCGTCTATACGTATGTTTATTGAATATTTTGCCAGTTTACAATTTCACTAGTTTTATTATAAATAAACAGTTCTTACAATTATTCAGTGGCATAATGTATAACACAAAGCTATGAGTGTATAAATAAGTGTATTTTATTAAAATAAAAACGAACGTAACTGTACATAAATTGGTTAATAGTCATTTAAGTACCTATAACGTAATAATATAATGACAATTTGACACTTATGTAGGACGCATTTCTAGCTCTTTCGAATTATTGTGACGTAACGCTTCTGTAACATAATTTATGTTAGATTATTGTGTTAAGTAATGACATTAATACTACATCATTCTACTATATAATTTATGATTAGGTAAGTTTCTGCCTCGTTTGTCTAGTGATCCCAAGCGCAATTGTACCCGGTAGGTGTAAATAAGAAAAAAAAAGAAATAACATAGCGATTCCGTATGATTCTACCATACGGAATCGCTATGTTATTTCATTTTTTCCACAGTCAGTCACTTACGTAGATACCATAGCATAGCATCACGCTTATATTCCGCAACGGGGTAGGCAGAGGCGTAGATAGTTATACACCCACATTTTACAAATACGGGTATTACTTAAGTCCAATTTATAATAGGTGGTGAGCCTATTGCCACCTACCGGGTACAATTACAAACTCCGAGCTACTATCGAAAATCCCCTACTACCACCTTGCTCGGCCCGGGGATAGATCCCAGATCTCATACTCCGCAGTCGCGCTTGGGATCACTAGACAAACGAGGCGGATACTTACCTAATCATAAATTATACAGTAGAATGATGTAGTATTAATGTCATTAATTCACACAATAATCTAACATAAATTATGTTACAGAAGCGTTACGTCACTATAATTCGAAAGAGCTAGAAATGCGTCCTACATAAGTGTCACGTCTGTATTCACAAAATCAGTAATCAACTTACTGTTCTGTACATACCTATGCGGTATTAACTCATATAATTCAAATTATAAATTTATAATTTAAACTCAAATGTCCTTTTTTCAGATATAAATGTCTGTAAATCGTAATCGGACTTAAAGCCCCACGGTCAAAAGTCGCACTTACATCCACTAAGTACACCAAGTAAGCAGTTCTAAATGATCATGATTTGTTTTTTTTTATTTAAATCAATTATTAACTAATTACTTTAAAAAAAAAAAACCATCGGATGAATACACAAATTACCAACCAATTCGACATGCAATTGACCAATCTTACTAAGATGTACTAATGTAAAAAAGTTAGCAATCAATCAATTTTATCGACTACCTAAAGAGGTCTTATGAGTCATATCAATCAAGCTCTCATGTTATACGCTTAAATTTTATATAATTCATTATTGTATTACAATGAAATAGTAAAAAAAAAATACATAACGTGGAGGATCAAACAACAAAGCCTTTAAAATCCTATAAAATAACATAAATACATGAATGTATTAGTATTATTATTGCTGCACTCTAACAGCGTGTCATGTTAAGATTATCAAATTATTTTATAAGAACTTATGTACCTACCTACCTAAACATGAATGCAATAAAGACTTTATTTACTTAGACTTTGATGACCAATAAAAACAAACAAAAAATATGTTTTTATAATACCAAGGTGGCACTGTTAGGGACAGTGGGTTCACTCTTGGAAATAATTCCACTCGATTGACATTTTAAATATGTCAGTTCGTACTTTTAAATGCCAAAATGTCTAAAAAATTATAATAGATTCGGGATATGTAGAACATATGCTTTAAAATTGAGGCAACTGTAATATAGGTAAATATATTTTAAAATTAGCTTTGTTTTAGGGCATTTCTTTAATATTGGAATTGGATTGGAATTGCTATTAGTTTCAATTGTAACCCCACAGAACACTGCAAGAGTGTTAGTGTGTTATTTGACTCCGATTTTCTGCAATTTGAAGGCATGTATCTTTAGATGAAATCCCATATCGAATACAACATATATCAGTGTATTCGGTTGTGTCCTATTTGAAAACTAGCGCTTCTACATTACACTTGACATTAATTTGAATTCCAATCCAATTCTAGTGTCAAATCAATACAGGACTCGGCTCACAACTAAGAGCTCCGTTCGAGCTCGTAACTCGTCGGGCAAACCCGAAGAATGCACGTGAGTAGTAACCGGTGAACAACAATTAATATGAATATGCCTCACAAAAGTTATTAAACAAATCAATAGGTACCTAAAAATAATGCGTAATCATTTTAATAATACGAGAAACTAAAACGTTATACCCCTTTTTACGAAAACTACGCGGACGGAGGAGTATGAAATTTGGCACAGATAAACTTTATATGGAGTATAAAAGAGGAGTATGAAATTTGGCACAGTTAAAATTTATAGGAGTGCATAAAGCTTATGATGAGATAGGGGCCTTTTTTGGTCTCGTACAAGTTCTTGTATAACCTGTAAGAGCCCAAAATAAATATTTTCTTTGTTTCTTTCCTTCTTTGTTGATTTGCACAAGTGTTTCAAAATTGTTTAAAATATTAGGTATATATATATAGCTTTCAAAGATCTGTAGGTAATTCATTGGTATGAAGAAAATCATGTTCATCTAAAGATACTCGTAGTTACGTCATGGCTACCTACTTTTTTTTCGGTGAGTTTTTTATTATTTTGCCTCTAAATTAGAACAAAAGTAATTAAATATACCTTAATTATCTTAGATTTAAATAATGTTCTCTTTTATTGACTCGCATTGTTTTTTGTGGTTCTAGAACTAGATTTTTGAATTTTAATTTCGTGACTTGTTGCCACGCACAAGAAATCGGAAGAATATTTATAAAAATCCGTGCCATAATTGGCATACAGATACACTTACGGTAATATTTTACCTATACAGTGGGTAAATTAGTATGTTATCGGCCCAGGCAAGAGACTTAAAATTAAGACTTAATCTATGAACATACTTTTTCGCATTTCCATAATCGATAACATGATTCCTTGGGACAAATCCTATTAATTTATTATAAGTAGTTTCTAATATTTATCTACACCGACTCATCTACCTCAAAGTTACAATTTTTGTGAAAAGAAACATACGGTCGTGAACAGGATTCGAATCTCCGCGTTCTGAATAAATACTCCAGGCGCTCTGACCACTAAACCATCTCACCCTCAAATCACTACTCCAAATTCTTCTTTTAATGCATTTGCAAGATTTATATGTATAATGCACCTTGATTTACTATTAATTATTATTAACTATCATTTTGTTTTCTTCATTATGTAACAAAATCTTAGTGTTACACAACACTAAGACAATAAATAAACATACTTTGTACTGTTTTGTTTTCTTAATATCACATTAAGGTCATTACTATTATTATATTGATTGCATAGTACCTAATAACAACTTAGATTGGTCTGTTATTAGTTATGAAATAAGGACAAATCTATGAAGTAATAGATACGACCAAGTTATTGTCTTTGCGCAAATGTCCGATAGCGTTAAAGATTGTTAGAAATCTGTCTGATACGAAACTACTGCACCTTTGTATTGTGATTCAAGATAAATTGGACTAATTTTTATCATTAATTCGTAATCATATGAGTTTTTTTGAAGTTGTAGAATATTGATCTACATTTGGCCACCAACTCATCTGATGGTAAGCGAAGGTGTGGCCGAGGATGGAGCACGTAGATCCAGAAGAAATCTATTCACTCTAAGTATCAGATAGATTTGGGGAGAACGATAGTTGAGGAGTTGATGGAACTGCCCAGACCCGTGTCACACAACGGCTGCACCGGACTACACCCCGAAACACAACTAGGTTGTACGACATGGCTTCGTCCGGTGGGTGGGAACCAGCCGCTGCCGAAGCATCTCACCAGAATTCATTAAAATATATTATTAATTATCACTACTTAAAATGGTGAAGGAAAACATCGTGAGGAAACCAGCACACGTGAAAGATATTCTGGATGGTGTGTAAAGCCATGTCAGGCATACGGGTGGTTTATGTATGAATGCTGACACTATACAGGTAGGTATGTTGTTCATCAAACATACGATAAGAAGAAGATAGATTAGACGTACTTACGTATATACTTGCTCGATTCGACAAACATACCATTATTCTTCACCGGTTACCCACTAATCACAAACATTTTTCGGGGGCTCAGCTCATGACTAAGGGCTCCGTTTGAGTTCGAAACTAGTCGGGCAATCCCGACAAATGCACGTGAGTAGTAACCGGTGAACAATAATTAACATGAATGTCTCACGAAAGTTATTATTATATACAAAAAAAAAATACCTTTTCTTTATCGGCTACGCTCTAGATAGGTTTCGTCATTATATTAAAATGAAGATTTGATAAAAATGCCATTTTGGTCTAGTGGTCTTAAGCGTGACTGCTGAGCAGAAGGTCTCGGGTGCAATTCCTCAGGCAGTTTTATTGAGTTCTTCTGTTAGGAAATTCGACTCACCACCTATTACATGGGACTTAATAACAGCATTGATGCAATTTGGGTGTACAACTGTGTACACCTTTGCCTACCCCTGTTTACGATAACTGACAAAATGTTTGAAGTTTTTGACATAGAATCAAACTCTGATTAGGTAAGTGTTATAGTGTAGTGCGTCATAAGACGGAACTTCTTGATCGTACGTTATTGACGCCGGTCATAGTTACGTGGTCTGTGCTGGCAGTGGTTCTGTCAATTCTTCTCCACCGTTCCCCAGTGATTGCATTGCATTGCATTTATCAGATAACTCTAGGGTTGCCATCCGTCCGGGTTTCCCCGGATTTGTCCTAGTTTAGAGGACTTCCGGGGGGACGTCCGGGCGGGGTTTCATTCGTAGTCCGGGTTTGAGGCTTCTGACACGTCTACCGAAAATACGCATCAAAATTACGTTTAGAATGCAAGACTACTAATTCTTTGTTAAAACTTATTGCTAAATTAAGTTTTAAACTGTATAAATTAAATCAAGCGTTAATGTATAATAATTAAAACTAATATTTATAAAACAGAGGAACTTTAAAAAAATTGTGTTGATATGTCCGGGTGTAAAGTTCCAAAATCCGGGTTTTCACACTTCTTTTCCGGGTTAGCAGATTTTAGAGATGGCAACCCTAGATAAGGCCATCTTATTGGTAATGGACCGCGCTTTTTAACTTCTATTTGACCCTGAACAATTTATCGTTTTTTGTTCCTTAAATCAAATGCTTTAAAATATGTCTCACTATGTACTTCACTCTCTGTTTCTCTTTTAATTTCATTTTTAAGTTCACTAATATGGATATGAACAAAAAAGAAATCTGTTACTATGCTATTTTCAAGGTTGTGTATCACCTAGTTACAGAAAAATTTAAGACAAACTTATCTAGCAATCAAAACTGATCTTAGATTAAAATCTAACTACACTTGAGGTGGCTTACAAATGTTACAAAAGTTTTTTTTTTATCTTTAAGTGTTTATGTCCTTTACGTCTCCATCAATCTTAATATTGATAAACCTGTGATTTGAAAGTGTTTCAAGATAATGTATAAGCATGGAAAATCGGTCAAGATAATACATATTACACAATGTCGAAAGTAATATAAAAACAACATGCAGCATCACGCCCGTATTACCCGAAGGTGTAGGCAGAATCTCGCTTGTACACCCACATTTTACAAAATACATTAATTTTTAACAAAAAAAAGAACCGACTCCAAAAATCTTTCTGTTAAGTAAAAATGCACTAAAAAGTAAAAAAAAATATTGCATTATTTACTTACTTCAATTTACATACAAATATTAAAAAATTAGAGGATTCTGAATACAATCACTTTATTAGGAAAATAATATACAATTATTATTATTTTTGGTGTCTAATAATTATTAAAGTTAAATATTTAAAAAAAGTTAATAATTAAAATAGTCTAATAGTTTTCTAAATCAGTTCATAAACGACGGAAGTAACAAACATAAAAAAAATACAACCGAATTGATAACCTCCTCCTTTTTGGAAGTCGGTTAATAATAAATGGAACTTAAAAACTGCAATGGATGTTGTTATAGATAGATCTAGTCCGAATCAATTTGGAGTCTAATTTAGTGGTGGAAGTAGAGCGAAATGGTAGTAAAGACTAAGATTGGTCATTTTTAAATACCAAAAATCTAGATTTTTTGAAACAGAAAACATTAAGCATATCTTTTTATAAGATTTTTAATTAAGAAACGAGACCAAACTGTAAATAATCTATACTTATAATAAAATCGTAACTCGAAAACCCGAAAGTTTCAAATTCGCATTTTGGATTTTTTTCTTTCGTAATGTGTTATTTAATCGATACTATTGGCAAATCTGTTGTTTTTAAAATTTGAGTATTTTTGTCTGTTTGTATGTCCGAGGTTGGCATCCAAACCAAGAAAAAGAAACAACTGGAAATTTGTAAAAAATATCGTCAGAAGCCGGGTCAACTTATAGGCTATTCAAAATTGCGCATTTCCTGAAGGGAGCTGAGCAGTGATGTTAACATCTCACACTCAGAATCTAAATTGGACGGATTTCAATAAAAATTGCACTGTTGTATAGCTTATTAAAAATGATAAGCACTGCAAAAGGTATCATTGTGCTTTATCACATGGGGACCGAGCACTAACCGGTTTTGTATTTTGATTAGTAGATTGTGAATGCCTATTTTAGCAAAATCGTCAATAGATTAATTAGTTACATACCGTACATAGGGATCTGGCACAGTGTTAGTGTGACGATCGAATCCCGGTACGGGATATTATTTTTGTATATTTTTAATTTTGATAATACAAGGTTTATCAGTAATTTTGCAGAAAAACAACGTTATTTTAGTTTTTCGTGTGTTTTTGTAATATAAACCCACTTTTTATGTGTTTCTCTTGCTGTCTCATATCAATATGGTGAAGCACAGTGAAGATGTTAAACGTTAGCGTTATGTAATTTTTTTATCAATCATATCTCATCATTATCATGGTACTTCTTTCCATAGAAAAGTCATTTTTAAACTCTGTAATAAATTATATATAAAATGTATCTACGTTTGGCCACCAACTCGCCTGATGGCAAGCGACGGTGTGGCCGAGGATGGAGCACGTATATCCAGAATAAATCTATTCACTCTTAAGTAGAGTGGATAGATTTTGGCAGAACGATAGTTGGGGAGTTGATGCAACTGCCCACTCCCACAACGGCTTCGTCCGGTGGATGGTAAACAGCCGTGGTCGAAGCCTCCGACCAGTGTTGTGTTGCCTGTTTTGCACCACCCTGGGGCTACGTGTAGGGATTCCATTTTAAGGGTGCACTCCTACGGACGCGGGCAAATCAGCCCCCAATACCTATTTCGTAACAAAACTACACATTTCCTCAGCCTGACCTTCGGATTAATTTAATTGCCTAATCCATAAGTAGGTAATAGCGAAACATCAAATAAGCATTACTGACGATTTTGTTAGAGGCTGTCCAGCTATTGAGGTGGTTGGAGAGTACATTCTCGATGATATCCAATGAAATACTGTGTAAAACATTGCTTAACCTCAGCGAATGTTTACTAAGCGGAGATTGGAACAGACTATCAGTACTTGCATCTTGGACATTCGTTTTATAGATCGGGTATTAAATGTTGGAAAAATAAACAACAAGCCAGACCCAAGCTGTACTGAAAACTCCATTATGGAACTCAACAACACTTTTTTCGACCTGGTGATCAAACCCAAGACTTACCTACGCTTATACTCACTTGCAACCACTAGACTAATAAGTCCGTTTTTCTAAGATTCTCTTTACACAGCACAAGATTGATGATCATTAATATTTCATTTTTAAATGAAGATGCAGTGACAGAAACTGAAAAAATTATGCTTAGAGTCATGTTGAAAAGACGAGGCAGGTGTAAGTAGAAATTCTGAGATACCTAAATGCATATAAACTGACCCACCGAAACTCACTAAAAGGTCAAAAAAGTAGTGCTCACAACCAGCACGCGTATATTAACAGACGTATGAACGTGATAGAAGCAAAAAGAGTATGTAAGGATCTTAACAGGTGGCGTTCTATAGTGTCTGCCTACCTGAAGCCTAGGCCAAAGACGTGAATTTATGTATGTGACATTATCATTTTGTCCAACACATATTACCATGCCGTCAGTTCTGCGCCTGATCTCACTCCGGACGTGTCAGATTGCCATCCCACCGGAATACGTGAGTGAAGAAAGAGGGAGTGCACTCTATAGATATCTCTATAGGGCGCCGGTACAGTCATTCGGTAACGTTCAGTCGGGAGTACTCCCGGTATCGAAGAGGTGGTAAAACATCCCGGTATCTCCAATGTATCGGTAACGGCGGATTATCAAATTTTTCGGTAATACTATTGGGAAACGGAAAATAACGTAAGATCATCTATGTCGCATCTAGCTTTCAGCTGGTTGTACTGCTGCCGAATTCGTTCATCTTCAGTGTTTCTCAATAAATATATATCTGTTGATTTTCAAGGCTCAAGTGAATAAGTATTTAATGGTCAAGCGTGTTCCATCGTCAATTACATCATTGCGTAAAATCAGGCGAGTTGGCGGTCAAACGCAGGCCCCTTGAGATTATGTAAAAATCTAATTAATAAGTGGAATCCTAATATTGCATCGTATAATCTACACCACTTCAAAAGCTGTATCCGACAGCTGATATAGCGCCCCCACATATCTACAGACAAGTCGCGTGTGCTGTGGAAAAATCCAAGCAGGAGTCAGACCCTAGACACCCACTGTATGACGGCCAGTTACCAGCACAACACCTAACCACCTAACAAGCCAGGTACACTTATTTAAAACTGACCGAGGCAGTGTCAGGATGCCCAGTCGAGACTCACCGCAAAACTGAGGCTAGGTACTTTTCCACCACCCGCTAACAAATTAAGCATAAAGTGAACCCACCTGAAAACAATTTTGGACACAGCAAGTGTGGATCTATGCAACCAAATAATTAAAATTGTACCATCGACATGAAGATGAAGAATCGTTTATTAATTACTAGCGACCCGCCCCGGCTTCGCTCGGGTGCAATGCTGATACTAAATACACTACAGAAAAACTGTGAACGTTGTATATAAAAACATAGCGGCCCGCTCCGGCTTCGCACGGGTATAAAATATATAGCCTATGTGATTAAAATCGATCCAGTAGTTTTGATTTATTCATTACTTGGTTAAGGATTAATGCTGTATTGGTTAAAATCGCTTCGAAAATTAGCCATTATTTGTCGTAAAAAGTAAAAGACAAAAAAAAGTTATTGTGGGTTATCCATAAGAGATAGGCATATACCATCACGGACTTTTCTGTAGACCTTTTCAATGTGTACAATACTTAGTACATTATTTTGATAAAACTTGTAGGGTACAGCCTGCGTTTGCAATGTAAGCGGAAAAAATTTAATTATTTACGACATCACATTAGAAACCTCAAAAATAACAGTACTTCTCCACTATTTAATGGATGTTATTATACATATAAACCTTCCTCTTGAATCACTCTATTTATTTAAAAAAACCGCATCAAAATCCGTTGCGTAGTTTCAAAGATTTAAGCATACAAAGGGACATAGGGACAGAGAAAGCGACTTTGTTTTATACTATGTAGTGATATTGTAAAGTAATCCTAATCCGGATAAATACTCCAGGCGCTCTGACCACTAAGCCATTTCGACCTCTGCTTACTACCGCGAATTCGCATAAAATCTGTACGATATTGTATTAACTGCAAAGTTAGTCGTGTCGGTTCGGTCACCTGTATAGGGACTAAATAGATAGAAGCCGTATTAAAACGTGGAAGAAGAATTCGCGGTACTGAGCAGAGGTCGACATGGCATAGCAGTCAGAGCGCCTGGAGTATTTATCCGGGAGGAGCAGGTTCGAATCCTGCTCACGACCGTATTCTTTTTTCCACTAAAATTTATAACTTACGAGTTTGCTATGATTTATCTGTATGAGTTTGGGTTGCTAGGGCAACTGTCAAGTATCTGAAAAATCACGGCTGTCTGTATGAGGGTGGCGTCAATGAGGATAGACAAAAATAGAATAATGTAACAATTATTACCAAAAAAGGAAGGGGTGGAGGATCTGACTTCAACGAACGTACCTGACCTTCTCAAAAAAGGCAGGTTAATAAACTGAACCGTCGAGCATGCATTCTTCATGTATGTAATATAAAATCTATAGTTTCTGCCTACTGGAATGGGAAACAGGTGTGAGTTGGTTTGTATGATTAATTGAAATCTTAGTTTGGCGTTAAGATTACTTTGACGTGAGCAAAGCCACGGGTACAGCTAGTATGGTAAATAAGTTAATTGACCAATACATTTTTATCTAGGTACAAAGAATTGGGTTGATTCTTATATTTTGTTTAATTTTTTTTTTTTAAATGTTTGAACATGTTTATTTGGAAAGTTGTTCACTTTCATTGGTAGAAACCAAGTTATTTATAGTTTTTTTTTTGTATAATAACTTTCGTAAGACACATTCATATTAGTTATAGTTTAACGGTTATTACTCACGCGCATACTTCGGGATTGCCCGACTAGTTTCGAACTCGAACGGAGCTCTTATTCATGAGCTGAGCCCGCGGCGATGTCGCGAGTCAAACTGATTTATAGTTGTTTATTTATTTATTGAATTTTAGCTCCTCCATTCAGGCCTGCCGGGCATGTATCGAGTTACCAGTAACCATATTCAGAGCAACTTAACAAATATATCATACTACCTGTGCCCGCGACTCCGTCCGCGTGGATGTCGTAAATAACAAATGTTCGACGTGATTCTTTAAATTGGCATAACTTTTTTATTTATGAACCGATTGACATGAATCACACTAAATGATAAGTGAAGCTTACCACAATATATAAGTGAAAACCACATCGAAATCGGATAAGTCTTTTCTAAGATTAGCGTGCACAAACGCACAGACAAACACATAAACAGACAAAAATTCTAACAATCATTGTTTTGGGTGCTATTTGCGTTGTTAAAGGTCCCAATAATATTTTTTCTCATATATCTTCCATGTACAGACAGGCGATCCATTACATTTTTATTATATGTATTGATTGATGATTGATTGATTGTCCACAAGTAATTGTAGCACATGACTGAAATTCCATGGTATACAAGGGTATCTGGCATATCCATTAGGACGCACTGCTGCCTCTGGAATGTTCCGAGGCATGCATTAGATGTTACCATGATATTTTTAGGGTGTCATGAGATTTCCGTTTCCAAATGATACCAAAGGAACCTAACATGTTCTGTGACTTTACAAAACGTACTTACATTACTTGTTTAATAAAACATATATTAGTAATTAAGTCGATCATAAATCTGCCTCGTTGGTCTAGTGGTCCCAAGCGCAACTGCTGAGGTTTTGGGTTCGATTCCCAGGTCGGGCAATGTGATTCAGGTTTTTCGGTTAGGAAATTCTTATTAGCAGCCCGGAGTTTAGAATTGTGCCCGGTAGATGGCAATAGGCTCACCACCTACATAGGACTTAATAACAGCATTATCAAGAACTTCGGTATTATAATCGGCGCCAACGCTTCCATTATTTACTTTTATTAAAGCCGCTGCCACACCGTCCGTTAAGCGCATGCGCAGTGAATACCGATACAGTGTTATCACGGTGTATCCTATCCGGGTTGACACGTGCTCGGTGTCCGTTATAAACATTATAATAGTAACAATGCGCAAGAGTTCCGCTTTTAGTTATACAACTTACTTCGTAAGTGATTCTATCAGCTGATCGTGCGCATGTAGGACAGTGATGATTTCTATATAGCGTAAATCAAATGTTCATGTTGCTTTTACATAATGTAACCTATAAAAAAAAATCCGCACTAGGTACTGTCTCCCGACTGCGATGAAAATTCTTCAGCACGTTGTTCCCTCGAAGGAATTAGTACTGGAGTAGTTTTAGCGAGCGTACCCCTCTCGCCACTGGCACATGATTCCCAGTCATGTAAAGGTACCTTTTACCAGTATGGTTACAATGATAGTATACGATTCCAATCGTGTGTAACATAATTTTTTGTTTGTATTTCGTTTTTTTTTTATGTATTTCAATACTGTTAATGTAATGACGAGAGCTATTTTCGCTTCAGTACAAGTTCTTTTGTGCTTGTGTGTACCTCACCCCCCGCCAAAAGTGGCGAACAAATTTGTTCGATATTTAGTCAGAAGGCGTCTCCCGTCTGGTCCTCTAAGGTTTTTCCTATTTAACGCTGACACAACCTGCTATTCAGTTTTTAATTCCATATTTTTTACACGACTGCCCAAAAAAGGAGTGTTATGTTTTTAGGGCTCATGTATGTGTGTCTGTGCGTTTCTATATTCCATCATAACTTCTGAACTCCTGAACCGATTAAGATGTATCGTTAGAATCCTTAAATTGTCCCATGTAACATAGGCTAGTTAAATTAAAAAAAAGAAGTAATATAGTGACTATGGTACACAAAAATGTGTGAATTAAAAAAAACACATGGCAGGCGTGCTTTTAATTTTTTTAATTAATTTAATCTTGTTATATTTTAAGTACTCCTTCCGACCTTATTTCGGTCATGGCGGCCTATCTCCACGGAGATTAGCCAAGTACGCAGGAGATGTTATAGTGCACAAGTGTATGCGCAAACACAGGTGCACTCCCTCTTCCTTCACTCTCGTATTCCGATGGGACGGAAATTCGACACGACCAGAGAGAGATCAGGCGCAGGACCGACGGCTTTACGTGCTCTCCGAAGCACGGGGGTGTCACACCACCAACTTCCTGACTCCAGGCTGCTACTGAGAATTTACTAACAGAAAAATTCAATAACTCTTTGCCCTTTTCTTTGGGAATCGAACCCAGGACCACACGCTCAGCAGCCGCGCTTGCGACCACTAGACTAAAGAGGCAGTCAATATTGTAAGTAACTTAATCGTGTTTAGATTTTTGTGGAAATAATAATACTATTTAATTTTTGTTCTTAAGTGGTTGGCGTTAAAAAAGAAACATTCCTACCATAGCTTCACACTTGTAGCAGTGATAGCCTAGTGGTATGACCGTTAGACTAACAAGTCAAAGGTCGCAAATTCGAATCCAAGGCACGCACCACTGTCTTTTCGAAGTCATGTGTGTATTATAAATTAATTATCACTTGCTTAAAACGGTGAAGGAAAACATCGTGATGAAACCAGCACACCTGACAAATGTTCTCGGTGGTGTGTAAAGCCATTTCGGAAACCTACGGGTGGTTTAAACTTTGACACTAGGTTGTTCATCAACCACACGATAAGAAGATCACACTTATATACATCAAAGGGTTACAGAAGAGTACTAACTAGATACTACATTTACGTACGAGGTGAGTCTTTTGCTATCCACCGGACATAATTCCTAACTCCGGACGACTACTAAAAATGTATATAAAAGTACGTTAATACAAAACCCTCCCACAGGGTACCAACGGGACCCGTCTACTAAGCTTATACTATAGTAATAACGGGTACTGATTTGAGGACCGTGTGGTTTTTATCATTTAGTTAGTAGAAGAAAAAGGAATAATTTTAAAAGTTACACTTTAATGGATTACACTTTAAAAGGTTACACATTATAAAGTTACACTTTAAAAGGTTACACATAGAAAAGTTACACTTTCTTACTTACAATTATCCTTCTAATCGTGTGATTGATGAACAACCTAGTGTTAGAGTTTAAACCACCCAAAGGCATTTGAAATGGCTTTACACACCATTGAGAACAAAACTTTAAGCAAAGATAAAAACACTTTATTCATTTATTTTCATGTTTCAGGACTTCATGTTTCAAATTAAAACAACAAGTGACTATTTCTAATTTAATACAGCCTACGTATATTTTAGTACATTCAACTTTGTTTTATTCAAAACTATAAATTAACATACCTATATATCATACCTAACAATACATACATAATATTATAATCACTGAACGTAATCTAGAACATTAGGTAACGGACGGATGACGGATCATCAGCCGTTTGTTGAGTTCATCGACTTATTATGTACCGTTTGCAACATTCTTCATATAAAATTTTACCTTTGTAGAGTTTAGCTATATGACGTGGTATCTTTATCTCTATATGTCGTTCCTCGTGGAAATTCTGAATATTTAAAACGAGAAGCATTTTGGCACGTTCATGATAGTACCTACTGCCCGTGAATGGAAATCCCTGCCGTTTTCCGTGTGTCCTGAGAAATACCTACAATGTAGGCATAGGGTAGAGTGAATAGATTTCTTCTGGATATACTCCATCCTCGGCCACACCGTCGCTTACCATCAAACGAGTTGGTGACACAAATCGTTGCTTACGAAATTTCGGAACTTCCAGGAGTAGCCAGGGCAGTAGTATGCTGATATTTTTATTTATAAACCAAACAGAAGGCTTTTGCGATTTATCGATTAATCGCGTGTATTATTGGTTTTTGTTTTTCCTGACGTTTCGAACACTTTGCAGCGTTCGTGGTCGCAGGAGGAGAAGTTCTTAATTTGCAAAACCAAACGATTGAAACTTTAATAAAATTTTCAACTCAAACGGTTGGGGAAATTAGTTTACAACTCAGTTACAAAATTTGTCTCAAACATACTAACTAGAGTTAAATTAAAATCTGTAAAATAGTGAAGGTTTTTTAAGTCCAGCATGTTTCTAGGCATTTTATGAGTAAAACATATTTGTCGCTTCTCAACACGGATTTAAAAAAAATACTGATGGAACCTTGCCTTGTCATAAGCAAAGCATAGATTACGCACATACACACGCAGCCTACTGGCGCCGAGTGGATGAGTTTTCAATATTTGTATGCATTTAGCTCGTATATGACAAGCGAAATTGGATGACTAGGCATGCTTCTCACATGTCGTACGGAACGCTCCGTCCGTATTTTGTTAAGGTCCGTGCTTTTCAACTGAAAGATTTCACAACCTTTTTGATCAAACTTGACTAATCGATACTAATAATTATTAAATTTAATCTTGTCTGAAATGAATAGGTAATAACTCAAGAAATTTATTTTATTTACTCTTCCAAAAGTAGCTGATAGCAAAATGTTTCTTATTGACGTCACATATTGAAATATAATACTTGCCTCTACCAGTGATGCACTTTTTATTCAATCGTCATCATTAACGTAGATATTTTTTTAAGTTTTTTCCGCTGCGGGACAGAGTCTCGGCTTAGGCCGTTGCTGTGGATCTGAATGGATTCCTTATTTATGGATGAATTCAAACCTAATGGATCTTTGCGGGCCGGAAGACCAGTAAACCACTTTTTTATTATTTAACTAAGGTAAACTGTCTTGTTGGTCCCAAGTACGACTGCTGAGCATGAGATCTCGGGTTCAATTGGTCGGGCAAAGTGTTATTGAGTTATTCTGTTATATTCTCAGTAGTAATCCGGCAGATGGCAATAGGCTCACCACCTAGTACATGGGACTTAATAACAGCATTTGTGAAATATGGGTGTTCAACTGTGTACACCTCTGCCTTCCCCTTCGGGAAATACAGGCGTGATGATGCTATGTTAAATAAGGTAAAGTGTCAACCTCAAACTTGTGGAAAATCCCTTAAGCAAACCAGACCAACGAGCAATATGATATCATCTTGGCTTTTCCCATACAGCAGTCGGCTTCCAGTCTAACCAGATGCAAGCAAATATAATTAGTAGATATTTCAACGCAAAACACCTTCTTAATTAATCGAAACTTTACGATATAAATGACTTGAAACTTGTCCCATATTCCAGGCAATAACTATCTGGAGCTTAATATTACAGTCGGCAACATAATTTGATACAAATTTAATAATTTTCGAAGTAATTCATAAAAAGTTAACTTTTTTTTTTTTTATAATAACTTTCGTGAGACGCATTCATATTAATTATTGTTCAACGGTTATTACTCACTTGCATTCTTCGGGATTGCCCGACTAGTTTCGAACTCGAACGGAGCCCTTAGTCATGAGCTGAGGCCGCGGCGATGTCGCAAGTCAAACAGTTTGATTTCGGGCAATCCCGAAGAATGCAAGTGACTAATAACCGTTGAACAATAATTAAGTTTACTTTTGTTTTTATTTTGTAATATTTTCAATCCCATCACAATTCGAATACATAAACAAATAATAATACTGTTTTTCAAAGTGAATCAATAAATTAGAGCTCTTTGTATGTCATAGCGTCATGTGATAGTATCCCAAAAAGGCTCACCACATAGCAGTGCCTTCCCAGCAAAAATACGAAATATGTTAAAATAGGCCCCAGCAACAGTGCTGTCGTTCAAGTGACAATTTTAATAAAATACCTTACATGATAAATAAACATTTAAATAAAACTAGGTGAACATTTCACCTACTTTTGTTGTTGACCGTACCTGAGTACAAAGGTACTGGTAGGTATGACATTAAAATCTACATAGATACAGCCTTTCATCCTTATAAGTAGGGCCTACTGTCACTATGAACAACGGTCATTGACCTCGCGTTAATTCACAAAGTTTGACGTTGCTACCGACTAATTCGGCAACTACTATAACTTGCCGCTTATGGTATGAAGGGCCATTATTTTAAGCCGTAGAACTAATATCATATAATATGAGCTTGGTCCTAAGGCCTTTATAATTGGTAAACCGATCTTCAGAGCTTGTTTGTATCGATTTGATATGACTTGAAATTGACAAGATCTGCGGGGCACCATTTTGAAAATGGCGATGTTGCGAAAAGTAATTGATTTATTAATAAAAACTGCCTCATCTAGTGGTGGCAAGAGTGACTGCTGAGCTCATGTTCAGCCCGGAAATCGAACCCAGGACCTCACGGTCCTGGGTTCGATTTCCGGGTCAAGTCAAGTGTTATTGGGATTTTCTGTAAGGAAAATTCTCAGTAGCAGCCCGGGGTTTGTAATTGTGCCCGATTGATAGCAATAGACTCACCACTCATTACATGGGACTTCATAACAGCATTGGTGAAATGTGGGTGTACACCTCTCCCTACCGTCTTGAGGAATACAGGCGTGATGATATATTGTTGTATGTAAATAATTTATTCATATGGTTGTTTTAAAACATGATTCTTCGTTACTTTTAAATGTATTTAGTTGATTACATTGTGTAAATAGATTCTTGTATTAAATACTTCTACATATAAATTATCAAATTTATATTGAACACTAAGTGATTTTATCTAATCTATTTTGGTAACAGCCGCATACGATAGGACAGTTTTATAAAAATGCATCTACATGCACTTCAAATGTAATTTTTAATCGTCATTAAGTTATTATCTGATCTGTATCGAAATTATGTGAGTCGTAAATACAAATATTGCAGAAAATGTTTAAAGTTCACCCCTGTTAAATTGAATGGAAATTGAATGGTTTTTAGACAATACAATCATTAGAATGATGTTCTTATTCCAACCCAAGATAATTCTTATAACTCCGGGCTCCAAGTAAATGTAGAACGTAAACTTTCTTACATTTTTCAAAAACTAATGTAATCAAGAAACGATTTTTCAACGTCCCAAAAACACATTCAACAATTTATATTGATATCGAAACTTTTTGACTGACATTAATAAAGTTATCAATCACTTTAATTTTGATAGGCCTAATATCAAGAAAATTTTGTTAATTCAAGATAAATCTATGAAAATCATTAACGCATGCTTAGCGAACTCTAAAGTTATTATATTAAATGGAAAAAGAATACGGTCGCGAACAGGATTCGAACCTGCGCCTCCCGGATAAATACTCCAGGCGCTCTGACCACTAAGCCATCTCGAACTCTGCTCACCACCGCGAATTCTCCTTCCGTATTTTAACACGTCTTATGGCGACGTTATTGCTATCAATTCAGTCCCTATACAAGTGACCGAACCGACTCGACTAACTTTGCAGTTAATACAATGTCGTAAAGAATGCAATTACCTTAACAATTCAAGATAAATCTTTGAAAAGCATTAACGCATACTTAGTGAACTCTAAAGTTATTATATTAAATAGAAAAAGAAAGAAGAAGAGGCGCAGGTTCGAATCCTGTCCGCGACCGTATTCTTTTTCCATTTAATATAATAACTTTAAAATTTTGTTAATCTTGTAATACTTGGGTATTACTGTGAACTGATCGTAAGCGCATCTGTTGAGCATGAGGTCCTGTGCCGGTTCCCTGGTCGAGTAAAGTGTTATTCGGTTTTTCGGTTAGGAAATCCTCAACAGCAACCCGGAACTTGGGGTCTCTCCATGCATCCATCCATTCATTCGCATTCAGAATATTAGCAGGATCAGGTTAACAAGCAAATAACCATAGAGAATTAAACCATACACATCAATATCGTTATTTATTACTTTTAACATTAAAATCACTTGCACGACTTAATAAAATTGAATCGATGTTTTATACTTCGCAGTCATTAAATTAATTACAGAGACACGTTTCGTTCGTGCATTAGCGGCTTATTAGACCCCTAATACTGACGTCACTTAGGATTTTAACTCGTCGACAGTAGAGATGACGTTTAAGGCTCGGTTGCACCAACATAACTTTATCCGTAATTATCGTGTTACTTTATTATTTTGGCAGCTAATTACACAGTTACACGTTGGTTACGGTTATAGTTAAGTTGGTGAAGTTAAGCCTAAAAGTTATAACAATTAAATTTAACTGTATTTTTTTCATAATTATTTCAAGTTTTGTTAAAAGTTATAACTTATAACAAACAAAGTTAGCACGGCTGCTGAATGAAGAAGGCAAATGCCGCCGCATGGCGTATTTATTGGTACGTCATAATTATTACAGAGACATAATTGTAACCTATCAATACAACACGTTTAAACGTTTATACCTAATAAACAAATAACACGACAACGTTTATTGAACTCCTTAACAGTTAACTTAATTTTTAATGAACAAACCATTTTAACGATTAATCACATCATTGTTTGATATTATAGATCAAAATAACAAGTTTATTTTTTATATAAGTATGTAAGCATTACGAGTCATGGGTACTTACTTAAGTACCTATAGTTTTTTGTACATAAAGGTTTCTTTAACTCGATAGATGCAAAAACTAAATAATAATAGATCATACGATATTTAAACTATGATTAGATTAATTGCTGATTAAAAAAGTTGCATCCGTCTTGCGTTGTCTTACTGAACAAGAAAAAAAAATTAAAATATTTAAACGCACACCTGCAATGTGTCATTTTCTTCTTTATTTCACACCTTTTTGTGTCCCGTAGCCAGTATATTTTATCTTACTAGCCTATGTTACCCGTAACTAGGTAAGGATTCTAACGATACCCCATACATCTAAATCGGTTCAGGTCTTTATAATTTATGATGGAATAAAGAAACTCACATACATAATTACATGAACCCCTTAAAAAATAACACTCCTCTTTGTAGGCAATCGTGTAAATTAACAAACACAAATAAACGGGAAAATTAACTAGGACCTCAAGATAGTGTAGCCTATCGATAGTCGACAACAAAATGATTTTATCGATAGTCTATCATTAGTATCGATATTTTGATAGTATCTATAGTACTTGTCCTTATGGGTGAATTTATAAACGATAGCATCGAGACCTGCGATAGTATTGTGAGTTTTACTCAATACTATCGATAGTATGGATAATATCTTTTTTTTATAAAAAAATTATCTACCTTTGGCCACCAACTCACCTGATGGTAAGCGACGGTGTGGCCGAGGATGGAGAACGTAGATCCAGAAGAAATCTATTCACTCCAAGTAGAGTGGATAGATTTGGGGAGAACGATAGTTGGGGAGTTGATACAACTGCCCAGAGCCGTCTCCCACAACGGTTGCATCGGATTACATCCCGAAAAACGACCACTTTACGGCATGGCTTCGTCCGGTGGGTGGTAACCAGCCGCGGCCGAAGCCTCCCACCACAGGAAAATTCTATCTAAAGTAAATTTACTCACAGGAGGTTATACAGTCGATAGTATTGCTCATTATCAATAGTATTTATGCATCCTTAGTAGACATACACTCATATATGACAACACACAGACACACAAATATTGTAATTGTAGTGCATGTTTTATTATATTTTTGTTAGTTTTTTATTTTCCTTTTTCTCTTTTTATTTATTACTAGCTGGTGCCCGCGACTTCGTCTGCGTAATAAAAGGTAGCCTATGTCCTTTTCCAAGATCCAATCTATCTCCTTGCCAAATTTCATTACAATCCGTTTAGCCGTTTAGTCATGAAAGGTAACAAACAAACATATAAACAAACAGAGTTACTTTCGCATTTATAATATTAATATGGATAGCTGTACCCGTGGCTTTGCTCACGTCAGAGTAATCTTGATGATTTCAATTAATTATACGTACAAACTCACACCTTAGGCCGAATCTAAAGATTTTATCGTACATACATGAAGAATGCATACTCGGCGGTTCACTTTGTTAACATGTCTTTTTTTGAGAAGGTCCGGTACGTTCGTTGATGTCAGCCCTCCACCTCGTCCAGATTTTACGTCTCGTTATAATATATCTTGCAATTATTTATTTTGTCTATCTTTATTGACGCCTCCTATGAACAGCTAACCATGGCTTTTCAGACACTTGAGTTGGCTTAGTCACCCACACTCATTTTCTTTTCAGAGCCCGTAATAAGATCCTCATCTCATTCATCTTTTGTAATTAAAGACCAGACATACAAACAATTTCTTCAACAAATCCTCTCTCTTATGTTAAGGCACACCCCTGGTGAGACTAAAGGGTTCTCCCTTGAGCCTCAGCGCACATGACGTCTTCACTGCGATCAGTCTATGGAAGGCGTGGAGGCTGAGTTGTGTGAACCTAGAGCTATAGCGAAACATGTGCACATATTATAATTAGAAGGGCTTACTTTACAATATAATTATAACACAATTTATTCTTCGTGACAATGGTACAATTTTAATTATTTGGTTTTCTAGATTTATACTTGGTGTGCCCAAAATTTTGCCACGTCTATGGAGTTATAGTTAGCAGTGCTGAGTTCACTCAATGTACAGGTATTAGTGCATGAAGAGCAAAATAATAGGTGGAAGATTGTTTGTGGGTCGACTCCACAATTACAACCCAAGGCTTGTAGTCAGTGTAGCCCCACTTACTCAAATTGAGATTCCATCGCCCCACTTCTAAGCAGGTGCTGGAAAAGTCCCTAGCCACAGTTAGCAGTGAAGCTTGACTGGACTTAAAAAACTGTACCTTTTTAAACTGGGAGTCAAACAGTTTCTTCACTTGAGCCTTGAAAATCACCAGATTGTGTTTATCGCGAAATACGGAAGATGAACATATTCGGCAGCAGTACAACCAGATGAAAGCTAGACGCAATATAGAAGATCTTACATTTTTTTTTTATTTCCGTCAGATTTTTCGTTCGAAAAAAGTTTTGTTGATTTCCTTAATGGAATTTTCAGTAGAGCTGAATATGAATTGTTGTTTACTTTTGCAATATTTAATACCCGGTCTATAAAGCTGATGCCCAAGATGCAGATACTGATAGCCAGTTGCAATCTCTAGTTAGTAAACATTTGTTGTGGCTAAGAAATGCTTTTCACGGTCATTTTTGGTATAGAATATTGATGACGCTAACTGCAGCATTTTCATTAAACCGCCTTCGTCCGTGGAAGGCCCATTATGTTTTCAGTCCTATTTTGTTGACAATAGACATCGATCGACTTCAACTGTTCTGACACCTGAACTGATACCTGGCTTAT
Source organism: Xylocampa areola (assembly GCA_935421205.1). NCBI lineage: Eukaryota > Metazoa > Arthropoda > Insecta > Lepidoptera > Noctuidae > Xylocampa > Xylocampa areola. Next base: position 19,292,805 of record OW285204.1, read on the forward strand.
AGAATCACGCAAAAGAGATATTTATTTTAATGCCAAGTATACAACACGCCATGACCCTTGTAGGATTAATATTTTTGGTAAAGCTGTTATATTTCAGTTCAAAAGAAATTTCAACACCATAATTGTTAAGGTGAGCACAACGTTATAACCCTTGGTTTTAAACATTGAAAGGGTCGTAGGATTTGATCAATTCCTTAATTTATTGATGTCGCCCATGCAAACAGCATTTTGTTCTAATTTACGAAGGATAGTAAAATAAATAATTCAAAATATCATCGAAAATCTACTCCCCAACCACCTAAATAGCTGGACAGCCTTCAACAATATTATCAGTAATGCTTAACTGATGTTTCGCCATTACCTACTTATGGGTTAGGCAATTAAATTATTCCTAAGGCCAGTCTAGGGTGGACGTTTAGTTTTGTTGCAAAATGCTACGACAGCCATTTTTATTATGTAATATATGGAACAGGGTTTTAAATAGACGCACCTTTTTGTGGAAAAGCAGTACCGTGATAAATGGTAAGATCTAATTGATAAAAATTGAAAATAATGCTAACGTGTAACATATTCACCGTGCTTCAGCATATTGATATGAGACAGCAAGTGAAACACATGAAAATGGGTCTATATTACAAACCGACATCCAAAACTACAATAAAGTTATTTTTCTGTGAATTATCAGTTATGTCTTGTACTAAAACAAAAATGAAAAAATTCAATAAGAATCTCTTGTACCGAGATTCGATCTTCATACTTATGACGTGCCAGTCACCTATGCACGGTATGCGACTAATTACTCAGTTGACAATGTCGCTAAAATAGGCATTTGCAATCTACTAATCAAAATACAAAACCGGTAAATGCTTGGTCCCCATATGATAAAGCGCAATGATACCTTTTGCAGTGCTTATCATTTTTGATAAGCTATACAACAGTGCCATTTTTATTGAAATCCGTCCAATTTAGATTCTGAGTGTGACATGTTTAACATCACTGCTCAGCTCCCTTGAGGCTATGCGCAATTTTAAATAGCCTATAAGTTGACCCGGCCTTTGACGATATTTTTTACAAATTTTCAGTTTTTTCTGTCTCTTGGTTTGGACGCCAACCTCGGACATACAAACAGACAAAAAGTCTCAAAAATTAAAGTCAACGGATTTGGCATTAGTATCGATTAAAGAAAACATTACAAAAGAAAAAATATCCAAAAAGCGACTTTGAAATTTTTGGCTTTTCGTGTTACGATTTTATTATAAGTACTAGCTGTACCCGTGGCCTTGCTCACGTCAAAGTAATCTTGACGCCAAACTAAGATTTCAATTAATCATACTTACAAACTCAAACCTGATTCACATTGAGGTAGCCAGAAACTATAGATTTTATCTTACATTCATGAAGAATGCATGCTCGATGGCTTAGTTTATTAACCTGCCTTTTTTGAGAAGGTCAGGTACGTTGGTTGATGTCAGACCCTCCACCCCTTCCTTTTTTGGTAATATTTTTTGCATTATTCTATTATTGTCTATCCTCTTTGACGCCACCCTTATACAGACAGCCGTGACTTTTCAGATACTTGACTGCTACCCAAGGGCAGTAGCAACCCAAACTCATACAGATAAATCTTCTAAAAGTATAAATGCATGCATAGCAAACTCTTAAGTTATAAATTTTAGTGGAAAAAAGTATACGGTCGTGAGCAAGATTAGAACATGCGGCTCCCGGATAAATGCTCCAGGCGCTCTGACCGCTATGCCATCTCGAACTCTGCTCACTACTGCGAATTCTTATTCCATATTTTAACACGTCTTTTTGGCGACATCATTGTTATCAATTCAGTCCCTATATAGGTGACCGAACCGACACGGCTAACGTTGCAGTTAATACAATGTCGTACAGATTTTATGCGAATTCGCGGTTTACTACCGCAGAAGTCAGCTGAAAGCTAGATGCGACATAGATGATCTTACGTTATTTTCTGTTTCCCAATAGTATTACCGAAATTTGATAAGCCGCCGTTACCGATACATTCAGTTGGGAGTTCTCCCGACTGAATGTTCCCGAATGACTGTACCGACGGCCTATCTCTATGGAGTGCATTTCCTTTTTCTTCACTCATGTATTTCGGTGGGACGGCAATCCGACACGTCCGGAGTGAGATCAGACGCAGAACTGACGGCATGACAATATGTGTTGACCAAAATGATAATGTCACATACATAGGTACAAACATAAATTCACGTCTCTGGCCTAGGCTTCAGGTAGGTAGACACTATAGAACGCCACCTGCTAAGATCCTTACATACTCTTTTTGCTTCTATCACGTTCATACGTCTGTTCACACACGCGTGCAGGTTGTGAGCACTACTTTTTTGACCTTTTAGTGAGTTTCAGTGAGTAAGTTTATATCCATTTAGGGATCTCAGAATTTCCACTTACACTTGCCTCGTCTTTTCAACATGACTCTAAGCATAATTTTTTCAGTTTCTGTCACTGCATCTTCATTTAAAAATGAAAATATTAATGATCATCAATCTTGTGCAGTGTAAAGAGAATCTTAGAAAAACTGAGTTATTAGTCTAGTAGTTGCAAGTGAGTATAAGCGTAGGTAGGTCTTGAGTTTGATCACCAGGTCGAAAAAAGTGTTGTTGAATTCCATAATGGAGTTTTCAGTAGAGCTTGGGTCAGGCTTGTTGTTTATTTTTCCAGCATTTAATACCCGATCTATAAAACGAATGCCCTAGATGCAGGTACTGATAGTCTGTTCCAATCTCCGCTTAGTAAACATTCGTTGAGGTTAAGCAATGTTTTACACGGTATTTTATTGGATAGGGTAATGATGACGCTAACTGCAGCATTTTCGATCGATTTCAACTGTTGAAGCTTCTAGAACATCGTAAAAGAGAAATTTTTTATGCCAAGTATAGAACACGCCATGGCTCTTGTAGGACTTTTATTTTTGGTGAAGCTTCAGTTCAAAATAAATTTTCGTACCATAATTGTTAGGGTGAGCACAACTGCACAACGTTCTTAGTTATTACCCTTGGTTTTAAAACTTTAAATTTTAATCGAATTCACAAAGGATGATAAAATAAATAATTCAAAATATCATCGAGAATGTACTCTCCAACCACCTCAATAGCTGGACAGCCTCTAACAAAATCGTCAGTAATGCTTACTTGATATTTCGCTATTACCTACTTATGGATTAGGCAATTAAATTAATCCAAAGGCCAGGCTGAGGGAATGTGTAGTTTTGTTACTAAATAGGTGTTGGGGGCTGAGTTGTCCGCGTCCGTAGGAGTGCACCCTTAAAATGTAATCCCTACACGTAGCCCCTGGGTGGTGCAAAACAGGCAACACAACTCTGGTTGTAGGCTTCGACCACGGCTGTTTACCATCTACCGGACGAAGCCGTTGTGGTAGTGGACAGTTGCATCAACTCCCCAACTATCGTTCTCCCAAAATCTATCCACTCTACTTAAGAGTGAATAGATTTATTCTGGATATACGTGCTCCATCCTCGGCCACACCATCGCTTGCCATCAGGCGAGTTGGTGGCCAAACGTAGATCCATTTGATCATATTTTTTATATAATTTATGACAGAGTTTAAAAATGACTTTTATATGGAAAGAAGTACCATGATTAATGATAAGATCTGATTAATAAAATTTTTACATAACGCTAACGTGTAACATGTTCACTGTGCTTCACCATATTGATATGAGACAGCAACAGAAACACATAAAAAGTTGGTTTATATTACAAAAGCACACGAAAAACTAAAATAACGTTGTTTTTCTGCGAAATAACAGATAAACCTTGTATTATCAAAATTTAAAATATGCAAAAATAATATCCTGTACCGGGATACGATCTTAATACTTATACCGTGCCAGTCACCGATGTACGGTATGTAACTAATTACTTAGTTGACAATATTGCTAAAATAGGCATTCACAATCTACTAATCAAAATACAAAAGCGGTAAATGCTTGGTCCCCATGTGATAAAGCGCAATGATACCTTTTGCAGTGCTTATCATTTTTGATAAGCTATACAACAGTGCCATTTTTATTGAAATCCGTCCAATTTAGATTCTGAGTGTCAGATGTTTAACATCACTGCTCAGCTCCCTTGAGGAAATGCGCAATTTTGAATAGCCTATAAGTTGACCCGGCTTTTGACGATATTTTTTACAAATTTTCAGTGGTTTTTTTTTTCTTGGTTTAGACGCCAACCTCGGACATACAAACAGACAAAAATACTCAAATTTTAAAAACAACAAATTTGGCAATAGTATCGATTAAATAACACATTACGAATGAAAAAAAAAAACAAAAAGCGAATTTGAAAATTTCGGGTTTTCGAGTTACGATTTTATTATAAGTATATAGATAGATAGATACCATTAAATGAACTTGTTTTATTGGGAGGAACGGACTCTTAAATACAGACCCCAAGTCTAGTTTAAGAGTCGTGGACCTTGTATCCATCTGTTTATTTTGCTGTCAACAAACTAATTTTTTGTACTTAATTTAATCCTCCACTATCGATACTGTCATAGCTTCAAGCAACAAATAGACTCGTTTCAAGGCCAGACGTTTAGTTGACCGCAAAATACGACGCTTTACATACTAAAATGATCGTATTCCTTATCTCATGAAGACATCTATCAAGATAACTCTTGTAAAATGTTCTCTGACGTGACTTCAGAACAGCTTTGTGTCTCACGGTGACGTATGTGGAAGAATGCAAGTAGTTTTTTTAATCCTACGCGATATTTAATTGCGTCATGATCTATGTGCGTGATTTTGGCTTATGGCAGAGGTGGTGAACCATCAACTCGTCCTTGATAATGTGTGTAATTGTGCATGCGATCGATTGAGGTTAGTTTAGGTGAGGTTGGTTATTATCCGTTATGTTGTGATTAAAACTTCGTGAAGTGAACCATAATATAAATAAAATAACAAAGGCTAGGTCACAATTAGATACCTAGCTGCAATATTTAAACCTTGTTGGGCTCAAATGAGGAAAAATGCACGTGAGTATTAATCGGAAAACAATAATTAATAAGAGTACCAATCTGATACGGAAAAAGGGGAATACTGTAAAAAAACCATTGAGTGGACAAAACAACTTTTTTTTTCTATAATTTCTTGTGCAAAAACTGCTTGGCAAAGGTCTCCCCTATATTCCTCTACACCTCTTTCTGTGAGGCAATAGCAGGCCAGGTCCGGAATATTTGGTAAGAACATTAAATTTTGTAATCATTAAACTGAAACCTATGACGCTATATTGATATACCCCTACCCAACTAATCGCAAATATTGCAAAAGCAAAAAGGTCGGTTACCCCTGCACCACAGCACTCGACACATAAAGCACATTTTAGATTGTAGATAACCCATGATCTACCACAATAATAGTTTTAAGTACTATTATATAAAGGTATTGAGATTTGTATTGAAACCACGTACGTACGTAACATTAGGTTTAAGAGCCGTAACGTGAACCTGAGTTATGATTATTGCCCAAGTTTCTTAAACCACGTTTGCCATGAATGTGATTGAAGCTGGTATAATTAGAGCTAGATATATTAAACTAAGGTTTCATTGACCCTATAATTGCAGCTGCTTAAAAAGTAATACTATTTAAACTTGATTTTCCCAACGTCAAAATGAATGAAAAAAAGAGAATGATAATGTGACGACTGACAGACGAAAATAGAAGAAAATGTTATAGTGTGCCAACATCAAATAACTTGGGAACACAGAAATACAGGTCTGTAACAATTATATAAAAAATATTTTACTCTTAGATAGCGTTACATTGGGGTAGTTTATATCCAGCCTTAATACTATCTTTTTTTTTCCATATAGTACGCAGATACAGTTTATGACAAGAACATATGTAATCGTAAATAGAGTATCCTATACAAATAAGGGATAAATCTCTGCTTCCCAAAATATAACCTTCAGGTTCTATGATAAGGCATGAGCAATAGGGAATATGCATGTGATTCAAATTTAGGTCAAATATTTTTATTTGTTATCTTTATTGCATGTAAAATGACACCTATGCAATTACTGATTTAATTAATCGTGTTTTAACTATTATATATTAAAGTTGAAAAGTGAGAATCATGAGATGGAAATTTTATAATGTCAAAACGCATGCTATTGGTTGGAGTGAAACGTGACGTCACTCTGCGCGATGACAATATCGCGAGTATATTATCACTGGGTGTTTATCATGTTTTGTGGTTCTTTTTGAGTTTTAACGTTATTCTATAAAGAAAAACCCTTCAATACAATTTATAATTCGTTAATTAAACACTCCATTCTATACAAGATATCTTATAAGATGTGTAATCTGACGTCAGAGAAAGCGCGCCAAGATGGCGGCGTTTCAAACGCCCGAAACTGATTGCAGGTTTGTTTAATAATTTTAATACTCAGTAATCATATTTTTATAAGTGTTATATTTTTTCACGGTAATGTACGTAAACAATCGAATAAAAAAATAATAATAAAAATACGTATTACATGTTGTGTTACTTTTACATAACTTTAACTACAGTAAAATCATATTATACAATGTATATATTCAGATAGGTATGTATGGCACCTTAAAGTATCGAATGAAACTGCCCTGCGAACATATACAAACACAAGATAAAAATACCGAGTAATTAACACTACAATATTATAATTATTAAGCAAACAGTCAGAGCTGCTGCTGCCATCATTTTCCATTCTAAACTTACAAAATAATTATAATCAGGTTCTCTACGTATCAATCCTATAATTTTTAAGCTAGAATTTACCAAAGAAATATTTTTAAAATCATCGATGTACAATATTATATAGGTACACTTTTGTCTATGCGTTTGGGAAATACATGCATATTTAAAGAAAGAAAAAGAAATAAAGAAAACGTTTATTTGACACAGTAAATAAGGATACAATTAATCTAAATTTACAAGAGGTATTAAGATAGAGGTCAACTTTTTTTTAAACACATTGGCCCACACTAGGAATTTCTTCCTGTATCGTGGGTGCGTTAACAGACATATAACCTCACATGCACACACACCCAAACCCGGAGCAATTACCCGTAGATCATACAAATATTTGCTCCGTGCAGGAATCGTACCTGCGACACGGGACGCAGCAGCCGGTCTCTCGACCACTGCGCCAACCGCGCTGTCGCGTAAATAACTCACGGCTGCGCCAAAAAAAGTAATTATGGAGCATTAAAAGAAAAAAATTACTCACGCTTGCTAATAGGGTGTCCTGCACAACAACAAAAAGTGAACTGGTAATTTGTGCAATTTTGACTCAAGATGCTGATTTTAAGATTAAAAAAATAAAGAACTTTAGCTTTATTTCCTAATGTTAAAATTAGCATCAATCGTTATAAATAGTCAAGAGTCTCAAAGACTCTTTCAACTTATTGCGTCACATACATAAGTATTGCATTTTATTATTATAGAATTCAAAAATAATTTTCATTAGATATCCTAAAACCGACAAATTGATAATGATATTATTATGAAACCGGTCGCCCATTTGGAATTAAATTAAACAATTTTGTTTCGCCTATATGAGGTCCTAATTTATTGGGTAATTTCCTTTGAAAGGGTAAATATATAAATCAAATACATTCACATAAGCTACGAAATAAAAGGATATAACAAATAATTTGTAATTAACATAGTACTAGCAAGACGAAACTGCTCCTTGAACGGCGAAAATTAAGAAAATAATATTATTGATGTAAAAATTTGAATTATGGCTTAAATGAATCCTTATCACTTACAAATTGACCCCTTAAAAGGAAATTACCTAATAAATTAGGACCTTATATATGTAATTTTATTATTATATCAAATTGCAATGTATTGTTATTTAATATTTCCATAACATACATACTTAAACTCACTTCCCCTCTGGGTTGCAAGAGGCAATATAAAAAAAAACTCTCGTCATTATACCATAAAGCGGAAGAAGTGTAAGTGCGTAGCAAGTAGAAATCTACAGGCTCTGCCTACTTCAATGGAAAACAGGCGTGATTGTACACATATATGTATATTTATACAATATAATATTTAACATCAATGAGTTATACATTATCTAAAGCTGTTATAGCCCAGTGATATGACCGTTGGACCTGCAAGTCAAAAAGTTTAAGGTCGCAAGTTCAAACCAATGACTTTTTGACAGGCAGTCGCTCCGTGTAAAATATTAGTAGGTATACTTTAAGATGTCCCCAACGTAATTGGGAAACAGCCAGCCGGATGATTGATTGCATAACTTTACTGGACTCGAAGTTTCCTTATCAGCAAGGAGTCGCTTGTGGTGGAAAACTCCGTACTTCCGCATGGCATTATACAAACAAAACAACAAATATTTTCTCAAATATCAATGGCGTTTTAATTCCATTCTAATGGAAATTATTCCGCGAATTGAAAGCTTCATTATCCCTGTTCGTAAACAACACAATATAAACAATGTATATTATTTTCAGTAAATACTTAAAGAATTATTGAACTTTAAAAGGGTCCTTGGGACGTACTCTAAAGCCCCCTGTAAAATCGATTCCTTTGTAAAGCGACAGGCGCCCCATGATTCATTATGAATCTTCAAGTCCACCTCGATCTCAGAGTGCCTACCGTTAGGCAATTCATGAAAAGGACATCGAAAAGATATTTCGAATCCCTTAATTGTCTCTTCCACTGATTACAGGCCGCAATCTGCCGACCACGTCACGCTCTCCTTAGACCCGATGATAGGATCACTATATTTAAGAATCGAACAAATTCACAAGCACACTCCGACGCGCTCGACTGCCTCGTTATAGACCTCACCGACGAGGTCCGCGGCCGTCGCGAAATCAAAATCAAAATCAAAATTTCTTTATTCAAATTAGGCTAAAAATTAGCGCTTTTTGAACGTCAAACATTAAGACAGCCCCCAAAAAAGCCCACCCTTCACCGCTTCCTAGTGTTTTAGCTGGAAAGAAGAAGCGGCGCAACAAACTTCCCAGCAACACGTCTGTCTGTATCAAAATTATTTATAGATTCTATAGTCAAAGTCAAAGTCAAAGTCAAAGCATTTATTTCAATTAGACCGTTTACAGGCACTTTTGAATTGTCAAAAAAATAAACTAGTTGCCACGTTCCAAAGTGTAGATTCCTGTGGAGAAGAACGGGCAAGAAACTCCACGGTTACTCTTTTTCATCAAACAATTACAATATTTTGGTTACATTGTATTTATAATATAGAAATCATATGTGAGAACAATGTAATATGAAGTCTATAGAGTCTAGTTACAATTCAAAACTTTGCCATGACAGTTTAGAGATGACCAGCCCCAACCAACGGCGCCCGTTCACGAACATGACGCCAGCGTCAGCATCACTAAACTCGACCATATTGTAGGGAATCTAATGACCCAACACAAACGCCACCGTCAGCGGGACATTTGAGTGAGCATGACATACTCTAGCTGCCAGACAACAATCAAATATATTTAATCATGTAGAATATGTAAATGATTACATGGTACTCACATTTACAGTATAATGAAAATGAAATGCTAAATTATTAGACAAACGTATTTTTAAATATTATTAGATTAAGGACTGAACAAGACAAAAAAAATTGTCCATCAAAATTATATAACAATGTCAAAAAACAAAATAACTACATTCTAAGAGACAGTACGTCGAAGTGATGTTGTTTGTAACATTGATTTGTTAGTCAGAGTGCTTGTGGAGCAGGACCAGCAGTTAGCCAAGCATTTTTGTCATCAATGTAATCTCCTAATGTATAGTATGCTTGCTTGCATAATGAGCGTTTTATATGAGTTTTAAATTTCCTTTCATTTAGTTGTAGTATGTCAGAGGGAATTTTATTGTAACATTTTACACCGTACCCCATAAATGATGTGTGTACCTTAGACAATCTAAATCGTGGCTGTGCAATTTTGTTTTTATTTCTGGTGTTGTAATTATGTCTATCACATAATTTATCAAACTGATCTAGATTTTTTCTTACATACATAATATTTTCATATATATATTGACAAGGGACGGTCATAATATTAATCTCCTTAAACAGATCCCTAAGAGATTCGCGACGACGTAGATTATATATGGCTCTGACAGCTCTCTTCTGTAAAATAAATATAGACTCAATGTCAGCAGCACGTCCCCATAGTAGAATACCGTAAGACATAATGCTGTGAAAGTAGCTGAAGTAAACTAGTCTTGCGGTATACAAATCTAAAATTGAATTTATATAGAAATAATTATATCTAGTGAAATAAAATATCTTGGGCACAGTTAGCTAGCACGAGCCTATGTAATATGCATGCCAATCCATAAAAATATTAAATGAATCGAGAAACAATGTAAAATTACCGAAAGCGTCCAGTCTAAAACTATTTCGGATGAAGGTCGTACCAGCTTGGCTAATTCAATAAATGCATTTTAATAAATTAGGAACTACGATCAGCAAGACGACCAGTCTCCACAAGCAGCACCCGTTCAAATTTTTTTTAAATGTCTCATCATATCCGCCTCGACCCTTGCTCGAGCCGGCCCGCGCCGAGCCAGTAGCTTTAAATTCATCCCTTAATAACAAGGAAATTGATATTATCCAGCTAGTCCCTAGTTGTCCACCCAGCAACGCCCTAAGCAGAGGCTCGTGTCCCGCAGGGGACGCCCTTAGCGCTGTTGGTTAGTTTGTAGTACTTTAAAATATGCTCTGGCTGGAGGCATCAAACTGCCTCGTCTTAGATATTGCCCAGTTACGCGGACAAAACCCCTCTGGGTTTCTGAAAGAGGCCATTTAAAAAAAACTCTAAAGCTCCTGCTTTAAGTTCCTGAATATTTAAGATAACGGAACACTTACTATATACCTTTTTATTTTATGGAAACCCATATCAAATGATTACAAATCAAAGACACTGTAATTTAACAAAAACTTTTATTGACATTATTTTAAAAGTGTAACACTTTCTTTCTTTACTTTATCTTTAAATGTTAAGAATGAAATTGTTTCACTGTTTTGTCAATAATTGCCATTTCAAAATAATTGTTGTACTTAACTTTGGTATTATATAATAAATAATTTCGCGTAACCCTGGTGACTTTTCTATGGAACCACTAAGTTCCGCGGAACCCACTTTAGGAATCGCTGCTCTACAGGCTTTACGTTACGGTTCTGCGCAATATAATGAGAGGCAATTAAAGGAACCTCGTATTTATACACTGTTTAACTGGTGAGATAACAAGCGTATTATACACTATTATGTATTATTACAAATGTATATATGTATACATAACACGTGTTGTATGTTTATAATCTGTAATATCTTTGCGAATCTTGATGCAAATTAATGTCGAAGCAGCGGCGCGGATCGCTTGATCTGACAGATAAAGCTATTCTTGCTGCAGTTAGACTAGTTTAGAAGGCGCGGTTGGCGCAGTGGTCGAGAGACCGGCTGCTGCGTCGCGTATCGCAGGTTCGATTCCTGCACGGAGCAAATATTTGTATGATCTACAGATAATTGTTCCGGGTTTTTTTAGACTGATTTGAACAAATCATGATTAATTACGTTCTTTTTATTTCGGTATAATTGATGATGAATCTAGTCCCGGGGTTTACACCACCTGTGGGCTCCTGAGAGGGCTTCACACGCCATCGAAAACATCCCGCAGGTGTGCTGGTTTCCTGATTTTTCTTCAGTTTTTCTAATTTATAATACGGATATAATTACGAATAGACAGTGGTGTATGCCTAGGATTCGAATGTGTGACCTCTGACTTACCGGTTCATTGTCACACCTTTAGACTATCAATGCACTGACAGGTACGTTTTTTAACCCTCTGTCCAGACATGATAAACAACAATTATAATAACACATTGATTTTATTTCATTTTCTGTAGAAGTTACCGTTTTTTTTAAGTTTTAAAAGCAACTTACTAGTAACATATAAACAGTTAATTGCAAGAAAGTAGGTTTGGGAAAGTAACGGAAAAACTGGTATTTAATCGCAGAAAGTATAATCATTGCAGAATGTAACTTAATTACGATGGTACTTGTTCATTTAACCTTATGTATTTACTAATAATTTATTTATAAAAAAGAAGTTAAAGATTTAAAGTTACAATATTAAATGGAAAAAGAATACGGTCGCGAACAGGATTCGAACCTGCGCCTCCCGGATAGATACTCCAGGCGCTCTGACCAACTAAGCCATCTCGACTGGGTCGCGAACAGGATGTCGTTCCATTTAATATTGTAACTCTAGAGTTCGCTAAGCATGCGTTAATGCTTTTTCAAAGACATATCTTGAGTTAAAGATTTGCTTTAAATTTCAGAAAGAAACTAATAATATATATAAAAAAACGGTATAAAAATACGGTCACTCAATTCAGATTGGGGGCTGAGTTGCCCGTGTTCGTAGGAGTGCACCCTTAAAATGGAATCCCTACACGTTGTCCCTGGATGGTGCAAAACCTAGTCTATCATAACTACCCAGGACCTTGGGGTCCTCAAGCAGCTCAGCAAGTCACACTTGTGACTAACGAAGCAGTATACCTTATAATAAAACAACTTCTAACCAGATTAATCGCATGTATAATTGTTGATTTTATTTTTCCTGACGTTTCGAACACTATACAGCGTTTGTGGTCACAGGATAACATAACAATAATACACGCGATTAATTCGGTTATGTTTTATTATAATATGTAGTGATCGCGAAATCCTAAAAAAATATCTGCTGACTATCCTTGAAGATTTTTCTGTAAGTATATAAATACCTTAACAACATACAGACATATTTGACTACCATAATATAAATTTGTGCTGGTGCTGCTGCTTCAGCTGCAGAGACCCTCAAACGGCGAAAATATGACAGTCTTACCAGTAATTATATTTTAAAGCCGTTTGGGGTTGAAACACTCGGGTCCTGGGGTCCGAGCGCCCGACTTCTTTTTAAAGAGATTGCAAGGCGATTGGTCGACAGTTCGCGTGAACTGAAGGCTGGTCTATTCTTCGCACAGAGAATCAGTATTGCCATTCAACGTGGCAATGCTGCCAGCCTTTTGGGCACGTTACCAGTTGATAGCGATGCGGATGAATTTTTCGACGCTCTATAGTATATAAATATATATATAATTATAATGATTATATTGTTATTCTATTAGACACTATTTGCAATGTAAATGTGAGTACGATGTGGGCCAGAAATTCATTCATACATAAACCATATAGACTGTCTGGCGGTTTTGAGTCGTTTTATGTGACCTACGCAAATGTCCTCCTGATCTGGTATCGTCTTGTGACGGGTCGTTGAGCTCCCTTAGTTATGGTTGAGCTACACGATGACTGATGCATACGTGCCGTCAGACAGGACAGGTCACCTCGAAGCTGCTATGGCTCTTTCCTCAAAAGGCCATTCCAGACGATCCCTGCATCGTTACACTCACATAGATATGTACATACTATTATGTCTGGACTTTAAAAGAGACGTTGACCTCTGAGTTTGTTTCGGCGTTTCTTCTCAGAGACAGTCAGATAGGAAACGCCGGCGCCATCTAGTTTATAAAAATGACTTGTAAAAGTGTCTTCAACAGATCTATTTACAGAAATAAAATCATTTATCATTTATTTATCATTTAGTTCTAAGTATATTGTTTAGGTAGTTAATTATAATTAATTATACACCTTATAACAATGTGCAATTCTAAATTAAATTTACCTACATTATTAAATAAACAATTTAGGCAATGAACATATAAAATCCCGTCTATATACATACTACGTCATCACTTTTTCTTTATAAAATTCTAAATCACAAATAATTACAATGTATGAATGAAAATGGTGAGCATGAATGGAAGAAGACATTTAAAAATAATTGCAATAACGCTGTATTGCGTTTTATTAAAATAGTATTGTTTTCCGTATTTTTTGCAGTGTCAGTGTTTTCGCAATTTGTATTATTTTTGTAAAGTGTGTTATGTAAAAAACAATTTTTAATCACCTGTATAGGGACTTAAAAGATGGCGATGACGACACCATAAGCCGTATTTAAATAATATATGGGAGAAGGATCCGGAGTAGTGAGCAAAAGTTGGGATGGCATAGAAGGCAGAATGTCTGGAGTATTTATCCAGGAGGCACTAATTAAAATCCTGTTTCAAAGGGAATTTTTATCCCTAACAAATTAACTCTTTAAAAAGAAATTTGTTTATTTTAGTTAAGCATACTCAGATTAACTTGATATTATTATTTAGTCATGATTCCCGCCTGTACTCACAAAGGGTTGGGTAAAGTTGTATTTTTATTGGTAGTACACCCACATTTCACCAATGCAGTTATTTCATGTAATAGGAGGTGAGCCTTGCCATCAAAAGGGTACAATTCTTATCTCCGGGCTACCATTTAAGTATTTTCCATCTACCAGAAAAACCCAATAAGACTACCTGACCCCGTACCGAGGTACTAAAGTTTTAGATACAATTAAACAATTCTATACATAACATAACATAACATAGCATCACGCCTGTATTCCCCGTAGGGGTAGGCAGAGGTGTACACAATTGTACACCCACATTTCACCAATGCTGTTATTAAGTCCCATGTAATAGGTGGTGAGCCTATTGCCATCAACCGGGCACATTTCCAAACTCCGGGCTGCTACTGAGAATTTCCTAACAGAAAAACTCAATAACACTTTGCCCGACCCGGGAATTGAACCCGAGACCTCCTGCTCAGCAGTCGCGCTACGGACCACTAAACCAACGAGGCAGTTTTTTTTAATAATTCTATACATAATATTATAGTAATATTTTGAAAGACATTTCGTATTAAATTGATTGTTACAGATTAGTATCGGTACATTCTCTGAGAACAACTCACAATACTCCCTGACAAATCGTACATTATTTGTATCAATTTTTCTACATCACAAATCGTATATTGTATTCATTATCTCCCGTTACTGTACAATACATAGTCAAAGCAAAAAAAACGGCATGAATATGTTTTTGTTTACAACTTTGTAATACAATTACTCGTAGTGAATGATACTGTCATTCATAAAAGCGTAAAATAATAATAATATGTATAATCAACATTGAATTGCATTTTGCTGAGATTTAATGTATTATTTAGGTTTTCGTGACCAAATAACAAGCACCAAAATTGTAATATAACAACTTTTAACATGATTATTTGCGTTTTTTTTTGTCAGATATTGGACCCACTAGCAAAACAGAACAGACAGGTGCATTTAAAGGTGCTATAACTCGAATTAACAGGTTGTGGGTTTAATTGTGCCAATATGACTTTTTCAATGTCATATGTGCTTTCATAAGTGCCTTTGTATGGTTTATATGAAATAAAAACCTTTGACTTTGACTTAGTTAATCTAAGACATCGCAAACCTACAATAAAGTAAAACATCGTGAGGAAACCAGGACTTAATGATCTGAAATCGCCAACCCGCAGAGAGCCTGGCGTGGTGATGAATGCTCGTGCCTTATGCTTATGAGAAGAGCAACCTTTGCCCTGCATTGGAACAGTTATGGACTGGATATGTAATGTTTAACTACCAAAACTCACTACTTACTGCCCTCTTGCTTAATAATGCAGAACAGAAGGTAGTGGTCTTCGAACCTAACCTAACCCTTCTGGGTATTTTCTATTTATACACAATTGACGCAGTAGTACATAATATATATAGAGTAACTAACTAACTCCTCTGGCTCAGCGACCCAAAATGAGTCTTGACCTCCGAAACGAAAATTCTCCACTTGGCGCGATCTTGCGCGGTTTCTCGCCAGTTACTGACTTAAATCTCCCGCAGATCAGCCTCCACTATATCACACCAGCGGTATCTGGGTCGACCCAACGGTGTTCGTCCGGAAGATAGACCGATAATTATCGTGGTATAAAATATTATGTTTGAAAGAGTTTTCCAGACATTTGTAGGCATGTTTTTTTTTTTTGAAAAAACTTTGCCCCCCACTAGGAATTTCTTCCTGTATCGTGGGTGCGTTTACAGACATATAATCTCATAAGCACACAAACACCCAAACCCGGAGCAATTATCTATAGATCGTACAAATATTTGCTCCGTGCAGGAATCGAACCTGCGACACGCAGCGCAGCAGTCGGTCTCTCGACCACTGCGCCAACCGCGCTGTCATTATGTAGGGTACAAACACCATTACGACTTACTTTGTAACATACCCAAAGTTTTTTTTAGCTACAATTAGTTAAACAAAGAAACAACATCGTGACTATGTGATAATGATAAACGTGTCCTTAAATAAATAGAAAAACATATAAACACGTCAATAAATTACTTCTAATTAAGTCGACATCGGCATTGTGTCGATTCCGCATTGATTTCTCAGTAATC
Organism: Xylocampa areola; assembly: GCA_935421205.1. NCBI lineage: Eukaryota > Metazoa > Arthropoda > Insecta > Lepidoptera > Noctuidae > Xylocampa > Xylocampa areola. Next base: position 19,309,256 of record OW285204.1, read on the forward strand.
TGTCGGTCTATGTAACTATGTCATCATAATTGATGGCTATGAAACATCTTCCTATTCGTATATCAAATGGCCTCGCCGAGAAACCACATAACAATAATGCTGGGCGGTTCCCAAGGACTTCATTTATCAAGTGCCTTAGAGTGAACAACGAAATTAATTAGTAGAAAAAGTAGAAGGAAAAGAATATCAGTTAAAACGTCAGTTTTTATTTCCTACCAAGACAAAGCTTTATTGCCTCATTTGCATTCTATCAGTTTATTTGGTTTCATACTAAGTAAAATAATAGGTAGTTGTAATAAAAAATATGTTAACCGGATTAATCGCGTGTATTATTCTTAAATAGGGTTTTTCCCCCACACCAGATCTACCAGTAAAGAATGTTCTTAATAGTTCGTTTTTTCATTCTTCGGCACCAGATCTCTCGTTCTGTATAAAGTCTCTCAATCCAACATCCATTGGAGGTTACAACTGGATATCATCGATTGTCAAGTGCGGTTCTTCCAGTTCTTAGTCTAGTTCGTTAGGTTTAAATTAATACTTGACTACTTGACTTGGAAATTCGATTTTTTTCGCGTATAGTTTTTGTGTAATAGAGTCACAAAACAATTTTAATATCAGTAGATAAAATATTAAGGCATGCAACTATTTTTAGCGTGTTAGAATTATTTATCCATGATTTATTTTCGGTTCAGACTTTTCGACAGATATACCCAAAGAATCTGATCTGACGTTGTTGAAATCTGTGCTAAATCAATAATTTATTTTATCGTGTGGATCATAAAAAGTCTAACAATTACGTAGGCCTCTGGTTGGTTGGTTTTACACACCATTGAAAACACATTTAAGATGATTGATTTCCCTACGATGTTTTTGTTCCAAAGTCAGTGATGCATGGCTGGGTTTCGAACTTGCGTCCTTTGACCAGCTAATCTAACTTTTTTGGTGTGTGAAACTTGTTCGTCGATACAAGTCACTATGTAACTATGTGCTTTTTGTAAACAGATAACGGTAGTCCACATAAAAGAAAAAAGATACCTTTATATTTATATACCTACATCAATCGGGGGAGAGCTATGCTTCGGCACGAATGGGCCGGCTCGACCGGAGTGATACCACGGCCTCACAGAAAACCGGTGTAAAACAACGCTTGCGTTGTGTTTCGCCTAATGAGTGAGGGTACCGGAGGCCCAAACCCCTTAAAAGGCCGGCAACGCACTTGTGACTCCTCTCGGGTTGCGGGTGTCTATGGGCGGCGGTAATCGCTTACCATCAGGCAAGCCGTCTGCTCGGTTGCACCCTATTCCATAAAAAAAAAACAAACACGATGTTTTATGTTCTCACTTTAGCAACTGTATCAGAACTTGATTTTAATTGCTTTTAAAGGTGCAAATCGTGCAATCGAGCTGCAGTTAACGTCATTGTAATTTACATAATAATTACTAAGTCAGTTGATTGCAATGTGTTACAATATTAACTTACAATGTATTTATAGATTATTGTTTCATTAAAATACTTATTTAGATTATAACTGTTCAAATATTTTGTACAGAAATAATTATATAAATAAGTTTATTTAATCCACAAAGACGCGCCCCACTTTTTGTCTAAATCACTGCAGATAGTTCTAATCTACGAAGACGCGCCCCACGCTTTATCTAAATCACTTCAGATAGTTCTATGTAGGAAGGCGTGCCCCACTCTTTGTCTATATCGCTGCAACAAGTTCAATCCACAAACAATCTACGATAACGCGCCCCACTCTTTGTTTAAATCACTGCAGATAGTTCTATCTACGAATACATGCCCCACGCTTTGTCTAAATCACTGCAGCTAGTTCTATCTACGTAGACGTGCTCCATTTTTGTCTAAATCACTGCAGCTAGTTCAATCCATGAAGACGCGCCTCACTCTTTGTCTAAATCGCTGAAAATCGTTCGATCCACACGCACCCCACTATTTTCTGCCTGATGTTCGGGATTCTCTCCAAAAAAAACTGTAAAGGTTCCTCAACTTCGATCGTAAACGAAAATCTATTAGATACTGTGACTATTATTCTTGTTATAGTTTCGTCAGTTGACAGTATTAATTTCATTAATTTATATGTAAGTACAAAAGGAGGGGCTCGTGGCTAAGTAACAGCCGCACAGATCGATCGATCGAGGTTAAGCTGTGCTTGCCGCGGTCGGTCTGTGGATGGGTGACCATCATTTCATACCGAGACCCCTCCGTGCCTCGGAGAGCACGTTAAGCCGTCGGTCCCAGTTGTCAAATTAAGATCTATGACGGCGGTTACGGGTAGTCAGAGGCCTGAAAGTCTGACAACCAGTCATGCCACGAGATATCGTGTTACCCAGTAACTGGGTTGTGGAGGTCAGATAGGCAGTCGCTCCATGTAAAATACTGGTATTAAGCTGCATCCGGTTTGACTGGAAGCCGACCCCAATGTAATTGGGAAAAGGCTAGGCAGATATATATGTAAGTACAAAAGTATACACAAATCTTACATCCGTAAACACCCAAACCCGGAACAGCTATGTGTACTTAATTTAAATGCCATTTAGTCTTAACAAATATTTTGTTCGTGTGCAGAACTAACCTTAGCCACTGTTCCATTCAAGTCTTGTATTATTTGCACATAACATATAAATGAATTAAGTAGTAATAAAAATACTATTACATGCCAAAATCGATTCACAATAAGACATTACCTCCATTTAGTATGTCAGGAAATTGTTCAAACTGTGAAGGCTACATTCCATCGTCAGCTATGTTTTTTATTTCTACTTCACTATACGGAAATAGCTGCGTTGACTTTATATTCTAAAAAAGATAGTTATCTGTTTTAATACGCTGCGATTCAAGAATTAAAAAAAACTGCTTTTGTATGGGAATAGGTGTTTTTCGCTTTACGAGCCGTGTTTTTTTACGGAAATCTGGTCAGTGCTGTTGGTAGAATCCACGTAATTTTTTTTTTTACTTTTCAATATATATAATATAATTTTCCCTTTGTATTCCTATTGCAGGCCTTTGTCCTGCTATCAGACAATAATGGCTGAATAAAAAAATACCTTTAGAACTCTGTATTTCAATATTTTATGCAAGAATAAGCATTCTTGCATAAAATATGACATAAAACATTACTTTCGGGTAAATTATGTTCGAGAAGGTTCTACTAAAACAGCCTGTCGTCGCAAGAGTTTAATTCGGCCTCACACAGAACACATAGAAGAATATACTGTACTTCCCCAAGACAATATTCACAGTTACCCACGTTTGTATCTCAGCAAGTACCTATATACACTATCAAATATTTTTTATTAGCTTTAGTATCATTCGCTTTAAGTGGATCATTGACCTTTCACAGCACAATAGTAGGATGACTGTACCGAACATTACCTCTGAGCGAGTGTCATTACAGTGCATTTAGATGATTTGTCACGGAACACGACATAATATAACAAACGGTAAGCCCCCCTTTGTATACTAAAGATTAAATAACATTATCATTAACTTATCCGGTAATATCAAACTTTCAATCAATTGATGTGATCTCTACCTATCCATTTTTCAACTGCATTTGCCGACTCACTCATCAGAACCTGGCGCATGGATTTAGTGTTACATAGCTAGATAGAAGGAGACCATATCGGTGGCGTTTACCACGAACAACAGCATTCCAAATGAGGGTTGACGTCAGGCAGGCGGCCGGTCATAAAACAGTGCCAAAAGCAGCATGCAATTTCAAAAACAAATTGCATAGAAAGAAAGTGAAAGAAGGATATATGCTGCGCCGACCCCAAATAAATTGGGATAAGGGCAGGGAGATGATGATATATGTAAGGGACCCACTCTAGTATACATCTGTCTCGTTGGTCTAGTGGTCCAAAGCGCGACTGCTGACCATGGGGTCCTGGGTTCAATTCCCGGGTCGGGCAAAGTATTATTAGAGTTTTTCTATAAGGAAATTCTCGATAGCAGCCTGGAGTTTGGAATTGTGCCCGGTAAATGGAAATAAGCTGACCACCTATGACATGGGACTTTATTGTTATTACCACCACATTTCACCAATTCTAGTGCTTGAAATGTGGGTAATGTACAACTCTGCCTACCCCTTCGGAGAACCGAAGACCGTATCACGCCTGTATTCTTATAGGTGTGATGCTATGCTATGTTATGTTTCAGTCTAACTGGATGCAGGACCAGTATTTTACATGGAGAGACTGCCTATCTGCCGTCCACAACTCAGTTACTGGGTAACACGATATCTCGTCGCAAGACTGGTGGCCAGATATCTAAATATCAGTAAGAACTATATAAATCTTCGTTCAACAACTCGAACGGACTGTTTAACGTGCTCTGCGAGACACGAATGACGGAACATCTAACAAAAACATTAAAATCTAATTAATGGTTCATTATTTTTCAATAATATTTATCAATAATAGTGTTTGTGGTTCTAATAATGAACAGATGAGTTTTGTCAGCTATCTGACCTCACTCTTGAATCGGTCGAGATCAATCGAGGTGATGTCATTCGATTATCCTCGACATTCATTCAACGACCATAACAATGATCACCCATTTGATTAACGTCAATCAGCGAACACACTCATTCTTTTAATTTCCTGCTTCATTATTTAATTTAAACAGCATAAGTTTTATATTAGATTAGAAATGATATAGCCTAATTAAGTTACAAGACATAAGGTAATGATGACCTCTTTTAGAGTGGTATTTCTCGTCGATATTTAACTTAATATATAGTCGTCAAAAAACCTACTGGAAAGAAATATTCAGTCGTGAGCAGGATGTGAACCTGTGCCTCCCGTATAAATACATATATCCAGGCGCTCTGACTACAAATTTTAACCTTTCCGTCTCAATCTCTGCTCACTTACCCGAATGCTTCTTCCACATTTTAATAGGTCTTTCAGTGACGTCATTGCTATCTATTGAGTCCCTGTATCTGAAACTTTACTAGAGCTCGGAGATTTACAACTATATTTACCAAAATCCTGACAGCACCCAATAATAATATCTTAGGTTTTCGCGATCACTACACATTATCATAAAACAACTTTTAACCGTATTAATCGATAGTCCTCCTGCGACTACGAACACTGCAAAGTGTTCGAAACGTCAGGAAAAACAAATAACCAATAATACACGCGATTAATCCGGTTAAAAGTTGTTTTATTATAAAGCACCCAATAACTGCAATAAAGTTTAAACATCGTTAGTGGAGAAGTTTTATGAGAATTTAGGACTTCTGCTACTACTGCTGTCTTGTATAATGGTAACAAGCATGTTGATTACGGTTACAACATAGTACCTAATTGGGAGAGACCTACATACTCGTACATTGAACTATGAAAATCGAATACATACATATCCTACTAATATTATAAACGCGAAAGTTTGTAAGTATGGGTGGATGGATGGATGTTTGTTACTCTTTCACATAAAAACTACAGAATGGATTTTAATGAAACTTTACAATACTAGCTTATACATCAGAATAACACATAGGTTACAATTTATAAAGATATTGTGTGAATTGTCCAAAATATGACGATAAGTGTCAAGTAAGTAGGAAAAAATCTACCATCTGCGAGCTATTCTGGCGTGCGCTCCCTAAACCCTTTGAGAAATAACAAAATGATGTATGGTGGAATTGTGTATGTTATATAGGTCTAAAGAAAAATCCGTGATGACATATGTCTATCTTTTAAGGATAGATAACATACTACATCCATTTTAATACTTAAAAAAATGGGCAATTATGAAGCGGTAATTGGATAGCGGGACCGGGATCAAAATTTCATGATTACTTTTGGTCACGCGGGCGAAGACGCGGTCATCAGTTAGTAAACTATAAATGCCAAATAATTACAGACTTTCGGTCGGACTATTTTAAGTAGGTTTGCATATCTGCAAACTCAGTTTTTGACTGACTCGTTGGTCTAGTCCCGAGGTCCCAAGCGCGACTGCTGTGCAGGAGGTCTCGGGTTCGATTCCCGGGTCGGGCAAAGCGTTATTGAGTTTTTCTGTTAGAAAATTCTCAGTAGCAGCCTGGAGTTTGGAAGTGTGTCCGGTTGATGGCAAGAGCCTCACCACCTATTACAAAGGACTTAATAACAGCATTGGTGAAATTTGGGTGGACACTTCTGCCTACCCCTTGGGGAACGCAGGCGTCATGCCATGTTATGTTATATAAAGCCTTATACAGTAAATCGGCCAACAATCGTGCGATAGTTTCCTCTATCATGAACATAGTTGTAACTATAAAACCTCTTTTTTTTAATAAAAACGGTTCCCCACACTAGGAATTTCTTCCTGAATCGTTTACAGACATATAATCTCACAAGCACACACACACCCAGACCCGGAGCAATTATCTTTAGATCTTACAAATATTAGCTCCGTGCAGGAATTGATCCTGCGACACGCGGCGCGGAATTCGGTCTCTCGACCACTAAGCCAACCGTGCTGTCCAAATGGCCAACAATCGTGCGATAGTTTAGTCTATAGTCTATCTTCTTCCAATAAATCGGCCAAAAATCGCGCGATAGTTTAGACTATTACTATATTTAGACTAGACTACAGGAGTTCTTAAAATAAAACCTTACCTATACAATAAAATTATTAAAATAAGCAACGGCGTTACATAACAAGCAAAGGGAATTGCAACATCAACAGATTTGATGACAAATAAGCCTTGACATGTAGGTTTTGGGTGCTGCGGCCTTTCTTCATCGAATTATGACCTTTAACGGTGACATAATATTGTATCAACTGCATACTGATGGCATTATAAGCACAGTTGATGTTGGCTAATCCTTCGGTAGAGGCCTAAACAACTAAATAAAGGCCTTCTTCTTATCAAGTGGTTGCAGAACCACCTACTGTTAGAGTTAACCACCCGTAGGCCTTTTTTCACACCATCGAAATCATCTCCCAGGTGTATTCACCGTTATAAGCAAGTGATAATTAATTTATAATACGAAATAAAATAAAACAACTTTTAACCGGATTAATCGCGTGTATTATTGGTTTTTGTTTTTCCTGACGTTTCGAACACTTTGCAGCGTTCGTGGTCGCAGGAGGACTAAGGTGTCAGGCGTCTCAACAGTTTATTTAAATTATTTCTGTCTACCGTACACACTAATACGTTTTAATACGTACATGACTACAAAAAGGCAGTAGTGTATGTCTTGGATCCGAATTTGTGACTTTTGCCTTGCCAGTTCATGGGTGATGCCCCAGGACTATTTAGCTATCACTGGTTACGTAAAAATATAGGTACCTCTTGATGTTGAATTCTGATGAATTATTTATTGTTTCTCATGGCTAAGTAACAACCGCACAGATCGATTGATCGAGGTTAAGCTACGCTTAACACGGTAGGTCTATGGATGGGTTACCATCATATCATACAGAGAACTCTCAGTGCCTTAGAGAGCATGTTAAACCGTCGGTCCCCATTGTCAAATTAGGATCTATGACAGCCGTTACGGGTAGTCAGAGGCCTGAAAGTCTGACACAGTCATACCGTGAAATATCGTGTTACCCCGTAACTGGGTTGTGGAGGCCAGATAGGTAGTCGCTCCATGAGAAACACTAGTATTATGCTGCATCGGTTTGACTAGAAGCCGACCCCAATGTAATTGGGAAAAGGCTAGGCAGATATATATACCTATATATTTTTAATGACACCTAGTGGCCTCAATATAGTTCGAACTGGCCTCAGAGATAATCAAAGGACGCATCAGCAATTGCAACATAAATTGGTATTGGTTAAAAATACTTACTGATAAAACGCTAAGGAAGTCTTTCGAATATATAATATATACCTATATTATTTATTATATATTATATTGTGTATTATATTTATTTTTAAAGGTAGGAAACTCAATTTTGAGTTAAGCTCCCCTTTGTACATGTTGTTACAAAAAATATTGTTGTTCTGTATTTTTATTTATGTACAATAAAGAATATAAGAATATAAGAAATTTTTCGAAATCTCATGACAACAAAATTGCAATTTCTATTAACGTAAGGCCAGCCACGGCTTCACACGGGTGCAATTTACTAATGAAGAAATTGATTTCCCACATTTCCGATTTTTTGTATGGACATTACCAAAAAAAAGAACTTTATTACAAATCTTGCCCTGACAATTAAGAACACAACAAAAAAAATACACCCAAATCGGTCGAACCGTTTTTAAGTAATGATCTCATACGTGTGGTAATTGATTTTTATATAAATATAGATTATAACTACATAATTGTACCTATTTTCTAAATTAATGTCAAATAGAGGTCTTAAAATTAACGAACAAAAAATAAACTAATTTTGTTTTAATTACAAATAGTGGTCGTAAACTACACTGGGTTAAGTTTCCAGTTTAACCGGATGTAGCTACTAGTATTTTACATGGGGAGACTGTATATTCTGACCTCTACAACCCAGTTACTCGGTAACACGATATCGGAGTGGTTGTCAGACTTTCAGGAATCAGATTACTCATATCGTCTGTCATAGATATTTATTTAATAATTTTTGTTTGTAATTTGTTTTTTTTTTGTTTTTTTTTGGGTTAGTGGGCAAACGAGCAGGCTGATCGCCTGATTTATTTATTTATTTTTATTTTATATTTAACCTTAATTAGAACGGCCGCAGGCCACTTACACTAATCAAGACAAACTTAATACATATATTAAAAAGACACAACTAGCACACAGACTTCTCACAGTACTCCAAACATACAGACACAATCGTCTTCCATCCATCCGCAAACAGGTCACAATCAGGATTTGCTTCCAAAAGAGCGTTGAGTGCGGTTAGAACCCGAGGAATGGGTGAATTAAGACGAGCTGCCGTGCGGGCTCTAGGTGGTGCAAGTAACCTGTGTTTTCTTACACGCCGGTAATTATCGGGCACAAACAATCTGCATATATTTTCGTGAAGCTCTGGGGCTTCAATTTTACCTAATAGAATCTTACACATTGTTCTGATCTGATCGTGGTTTCTCCTCGCCTCTAGTGAGTTATATCCCAGGCTACCCAGGAGGTATTTTGTGGGATACATAAAGGGATAGTATCCGTTTGTTCTTTTGTACAAAAACCTCAGGAAAGCCTTCTGAACCTTCTCTAGTAAGAGGACGTAGGTTGTTTCATGGGGATTCCAAACGCAGGCACTGGATTCTAGTTTACTACGAACCAGTGAGTTATAGAGTATTTTAACCACGTCATTACCACGGAAGTTTTTAGCATTCCTAAGGATAAAACCAAGTCGTCTGAAGGAGTCCTTAGCAGTTAAGATCATATGATCATGAAACGTGAGCCCCGGATCAAATAATAATAATAATAATATTATAATATTCCACAACTATCACACAACGCCGTCTAGTCTCAAGCTAAGCAGAGCTTGTGTTATGAGTACTAGACAACTGATAAACATACTTATATATTTCTAAATGCATACATATTATAGATAAATTACACCCAGACACAGAACAAATGATCGTGCTCATCACACAAACATTTGTCCTCGGTGGGAATCGAACCCACGACCTCCGGCCTAGCAGTCAGGGCTACTAACCACTAGACCAACAGGACAGTCATGTTCACAAATGTTACGCCTAAGTCTTTGATGTGGGTCGATCTGGTAATAGAATTACCGTGTAGGTGATAATCATAACATATCGGGCGCCTTTTCCGTCCAAAGCTCATAGCAAAACATTTGGAGTAATTAAATATCATTTTTGAATCCACAGCCCACTTGTTTATCGCTTCAATATCGCACTGAAGAGCTTGACAGTCAGATTCAGAACTGATATCGCAGAACAGCTTTAAATCATCTGCATAGAGCAGACATTTTGCGTGCGTGAGTACTGTTGGCAAGTCGTTGATCATTATAAGGAATAGCAAGGGTCCGAGTACTGAGCCTTGACTCACTCCGGAACGCGTATGGTATGGTTTTGATTCATAAAGACCAATCTTGACATACTGCTGACGGTCGCGAAGATAGTCTGCCAATAGATAAAGTAGTTTTGGAGCTAATCCAATGGCGCAAAGTTTAGTCAGCAGTATGTCATTATTGACCCTATCGAAGGCTTTTTTTAGGTCAAAATATAGAACATCCACCTGGCTACCTCGGTCTATTCTTGCGGATATGAAGTCAACTAGTGATAATAAGTTGGTATTAACTGAGCGCTTTGACCTAAAACCATGCTGCTCATCGCAAAGGTATTTATTAACCTGCGAGTATATATAATTATGTATTATGTTCTCAAAAACTTTGGCCGGTGATGATAGGATTGCAATAGGGCGATATTGTTCGACAGAGGTGTGATTGCTATTTTTAGGTATTGGCGTGACTCTTGAGAGCTTCCATTGAGATGGGTATACCCCAGTTCTTAAGGATAAATTAAAAATGTGATAAAGTGGGAGACAAAAATATTTTTTGCCACGTTTTAGTATAAGGGGTGTAACCTTATCGGGACCCGTTGCACTACTACCTTTTAATTTGTTTATACTAGACATCACATCATGTGGGGTGAAGTCTTTTATGTTTATATAGTTACTAGCACTAACCACAAGGCTGTTTACACGTTGAGCATCAAGAGATGGTATTTCGTCAAGAAAAACACTTGAGAAATAATTTGCGAATGTCTCTGCTGCTTGTACACCACTGAACGTTTCCTCGTTGTAGGTGACAAAGGGTTCAAAACCACCTTTCGTCCGCAAGTTTGAGACATATTTCCAAAACTTAATTGGGTTCGTTTTTAGCTCATTTTCAATGGTGTCAGTGGATGTGTTGTATGCAGTTTTGACTCTAACCTTAAGATAAGCCCTCATGTTCGAAAAAAGTTTGTAGGTTTCGATACATTTATCGCGTTTCCAAGCTGCATGAAGTTTTAACTTACGCGGTATATCCTTAATAATGTCCTTAGTAAACCACACCGGATATCGCCTGTTTTTATTTTTAGGTCTTTTATGTTTAGGCATTGATAGATCAAAAATGTTATAAATCAGTTCGTAAAAATACTCGGTGGCACGATATACATTATTACATTCAAGAACTTTGTCCCATGACTGTTCGGAAAGCAATTTAAATAGAAGTTCATAGTCACATCTTTTGAAATCCCAATCTCTAGTGGTATCGATGTTACTGGGATCGATTAGATCAGAACAGTGTGCAGTGTCAACTCTTACCTCAATCTCCAGTGGCGGATGATAAGCGTCGGGATATACAATACCATCGGTAGCAGTAACATTAGCATCGCGCACATCTTCACTCTCCCGGACCAGAATTATATCTAGCATACCTCCATGCAAATTCATCACTGTATTCTTCTCGTTCAAGCTACAAAATGACATAAAATAACAATAGTAATTTTTAATAACTATGGTTGCACTATTTAAGTTTATATCACCGATAATTAACACAATTCCTCTAATATCGTTTATAAAGGTTTCGATTTTGTTAAACCATTGCATATAGTCTTCGTTTGTAGCACTAGGTTTGATATACACTACACAGATATATATGGAGCGGCCATCCCATGAGAAACTCGCCCATAGATCCTCGCCATTATCCGTTTCAAAATCAGGACGACGACGCAGCACAATGGGTGTACGCGCTGCGAGTAAGACCCCTCCACATGGTGATACCCTATCGCGACGTAACACAGCCCAGTCTTCTGATAACAGTTCCATATCGTTGACAGAGTCGTCCAGAAATGTCTCTGTGGCTGCAACAATGCTATGCTCCAGAAGCGATAAGTTGTTTCTCCACATATTTAGCTTGGTTTTAATCCCTCTGACGTTCTGATAGAAAAGGTGTAGATCAAGGGTTTTATTGGACACTTGTTTCTTCGCGAAAGGGCTGAGAAGGTTTTGTAGGCTCGTTTACTGGTTTATTCCTGGTCACCGATGCTGACTTCTTGAAATTTATCCAGGCTTTAATTCTGGCATTGATGGGCCATACCTCTGACGAGTAACATCTCTCATAACAATCGATTGGAACCCCGATTTTAAACGATTTGTAATGTCCTTTAGTAGTCAACTCATCGACCGTACAAGTGTCGCTATTGCATAAGCTGTGAAGGTATTTGCGAACTTCTTCAGCACTAGACTGCATGTTCCAGAGATGTAGGTACTTGCGTGGTTCGACGGCCTTTAGAGATGTTACATCAGGTCCCGCTGCACCGCGTAGAAAACTTATACGATGGGTCCGCTTCTTAACGACTTCCGTCCATGGCTGGGTATTTATTTCCTTAGAGCAGATGAGACTATTCTGTTCATTTGTGAAATTGCCTCCGGTTGCATTGAGGTGACAAGATGAACTGCACAGGGTAACGAGTTCAGGAGACAACTCAGTCGCTGAGTGTTGGCTTTTATCCTGAGCCGGACTTATAACGGACTTATTTGAGCACTCTTTTTGCTCAGACTGGTTTACCTTAGATCTCAATTCTGTAATGGCCACTTGCATGAAGCTGTTTTGGGTCTTAATTAACTTTATTGTTTCTTTAAGCTCCTTGTGCTCTTGTACAAGGTCCTGGTATTGGCTCTTTCCGACATTTAAGGATTCTTTAACTATTTTCAGTTCCTCTCTAACTGATCCTAGTTCCTCACTAATTAACATACCTATAGTGTCGTTTAGTTTAATTAGAAGAGTGCTTAACTCATTCTGTATAACGCTTTCAACGATAATGCGGACCTCCTCGGTTGTGACGGGAGAGCAGATAGAATTTGGAGGCGAGTGTAATGCCTGCCTCTTAGGTCCCCTGACTGTGACATTAGAATTAAATCGAACCGGCGTGTTATCGTCTCTAGGATGCTTTGGACTATTGCTTGAACACGCTGGACAAGCCCAATTCTTCGAGGCACAAGGCGCTACTTCGCAGTTTGATAAGCAAGCGTGATGAAATGCTTTTCTACACAGAGTACAACTGAGGTATTTTTCGTCATCAGCTCCGCCAATGCAGCATCCCCATACCAGCAATGTTTTAACCTGCTCAGACATACCAGCAATATCTTAGTTATGAAATTGATTTTTATTTTATTTTTATTGCTGTTAGTCGGTGTTTGTAAATTTTTACAGAACACTAGCTGTGCAAGTGTGCACTTGAATGATGAACTTCGTGCGATGTCGCGTCCAAAAGGTCGTAAGCGCCGTGTAATACGCGTCACTTACGCGTTTTTAACAGATACTGCTTTCGAACAAATGTTTTTATCGGATATCTTTGGAAATATTATTTAAAATGGTGTTATTTACTATATCCACTATTTATGCACTATTCTCCAACGGTCACACTAATGATGGTAAGCGATTACCGCCACCCATGGACACCCACAACCCCAGAGTCGCAAATGCGTTGCCGGCCTTTTAAAGGGTTTAAGCCTCCGGTACCCTCACTCACTCAACGAAATACAACGCAATCGTTGTTTCACGCCGGTTTTCTGTGAAGCCGTGGTATCAGTCCGGTCGAGCCAGCCCATCGTGCCGAAGCTTGGCTCTCCCACGGTGAAGTGTCTCCAACATGCTCTTGATACAATACTAATATTTTAGGATGCCTCTGGGCATAAAAACATGGCCAGTGAGTCGAGTGAATTTGCTATTGACCAGGGTCAATATCTAGTACGTCAAACTGTTTGTACCTAACTAATAACCCGTTTTTATTCTGTAAATTCGCATAAACTTGTTTGATCAATCTTGGTAGAATACCTACCAGACATCAGCATGACTAATCAACGCTTAGGTTACGGCATAGTAACCTACAGCATAACGAGTTTCAATAAAAAACCTGCTACTAACTTAGATCTATTATTTTTAATGATACTGGATTAAATATATTCGTCTAATGAATGCCAATATAAAGTTATGATTTTTTGTGGAAAAAGATTACGGTCGTGAGCAAGATTTGAACCTGCGCCTCCCGGATAAATACTCCAGGAGGCTCAGGTTTGAATACTGCTCACGGCCGTATTCTTTTTCCAAAAAAAATATACTAATATAGAGTTCGCTAAGCATGCGTTACTGCTTTTCAAAGATTTATCTGTATTTTTAAGGTAATTGCATCTGTACGACATTGTATTAACTGCAAAGTTAGTCGTCTTGGTTCAGTTTCCTGTAAAGGGACTAAATACATGCCAATGACGTCACCAAAAGTCGTATTAAAATGTCGAACAAGAATTCGCGGTAGTGAGCAGAGGTCGAGATGGCTTAGCGGTCAGAGCACCTCGAGTATTAATCCGGGAGGCGCAGGGCCGAATCCTGCTCACGACCGTATTCTTTTTCCACAAAAATTTATAACTTTAAAGTTCGCTAAGCATGCGTTAATGCTTTCTAAAGATTTATCTGTAATTGTATAAGTAACAGCCGTCTGGGGTCGCGGGTCCAAGCCCCGGTCGTTTCTATCACTTTTCAATGTTTCCTTGAAAAATAGTCATTAATATTTGAGGGAGTTAATGTTCCCACGTGTACAAACAAATTTTAAAAAAAATATAGCTACTCCATGGAAATGTTCATACTACTACAGACCAAAGTCTATGAAGTAGCAGATTTGTTTTTTTTTTTCGCGGTTCCAAAGTTGGTTCTAACATAACATAACATAACATAGCATCACGCCTGTATTCCCCGAAGGGGTAGGCAGAGGTGTACACAGTTGTACACCCACATTTCACCAATGCTGTTATTAAGTCCCATGTAATAGGTGGTGAGTCTATTGCCATCAACCGGGCACAATTCCAAACTCCGGGCTGCTACTGAGAATTCCCTAACAGAAAAACTCAATAACACTTTGCCCGACCCGGGAATCGAACCCGAGACCTCCTACTCAGCAGTCCCGCTTGGGACCACTAGACCAACGAGGCAGTTGGTTCTATAGTAAAAAAATTGTTTAAAAGGGTATATTGACCTCTTAAAGTATGACTACAAACTGTTACACGTTGTATACATAATGCCTGCGGTAAGTTTTCCATTTTTTATGAAGACTAAATTTTCTTTTTATTAGTCCAATTAATGACCGTGAATACCATAGAGGATATCGACGGCGTTCACGCACAATTCTTATTGGAACAAGTATATCAATAATATTATCTATAATTGAATAGAAACTCACCAAGAAAGAAACATTTATTCAGCCACAGCACAAGAGACACGGTATACAATGATATATGTAAAAATCTTAAAAATAGTTAACCCTAAAATTAACTTAATATAATATAAGAAAAAAACAAAAATAAAACAAGTAACCGGTGGGGACATAAAACAAAAAGAAAAAAGAATAAGCAAAGAAGCGTGAGTGTATCTCTCACGGCTGGACCAAATGGGTATCCAGATCAGCTTAATGCCAAGTAGGAGGATTTACCCACTAGGCGCTGGTTTTCGTCTGGAAACAGCAACCGTTCGATATCACAACTAGGTTATTTATTTTCAAAAATATGGTTATACACACATTTGAAAAGAGGAGCTAATCTAGATATTCCGTCAGACCACACCTTCGTCACGGGTTCTGAACACGTAATATGGCCCAAGGCGACAAGGGCACGGCAATGGAGTCATCTTTTGAGATTCCACGACAGAGATAATGTCAGTGCTGTGAAACCATAGGTTGTAGCGATTTTGGGCAAAAGGACCGAAAATAGCCTAATTTGGGTATCGTGTTCAAGTTAAATAAGCAAGCAAGCAACTTTCGGTATTGATAATAGTAATACATTATGGCTACATCTAGATTTTATATAAATTTAAATTAATTTAATTCTCTGTAAAATATTACTTAACCGACAAATCAGCATTCAATCAGTATTTAGGATACAAATATATTATGATATGATATGATAATTTATAGTATTATTTCTGTGACAAAATTATTGTAAATTGCCTAAAATGTGGGAAATAGTTGAACACTTTATTATAATAACATCTGTATCATATACCAATAAAGAATAATAATATAAATATGAATATGATTATTACTGTATTATTGCAAGCCAAAGGATAGCATTGATGTGAAAAGAAGTGACGGTGCAATAGTGATTGACGACTCACAGTATTGCTAACGGTCTTTCAACAATTGGGCAAATATTTAGCCAAACCTTTGTCTATCTTTGTCTAGATATATATGACTCAAAGAGTCATAATTTTTTTTTAACAATGTGTTTAAAACCCGGTAAATATGTTGAAGGTACAACGCCTAAGTGTTTCACTTCATCATACAGTGTACGAAAGAGATAGGATTTATATACTGACGAGTTAGCTAATTGTGTTTGTGAAAAATGGAGTTGTGGTCAGATATTACTTTGTTAAAGCCTTATCAATTGTTACTTAGCCTTTTTCTTATCTTAGAACTAATTAAAGTCAATTTATTTAATTCAAGTCATATATATATTAAATATACATAATTTAAAACTTAAATAATAAAATTAAACCGAAATATTTACAAACTAGTATATCTATATATATATATCACTTTATAGTCGTTTAATTAAAGTCATATGTATGAAGCGAACTCACACTTTGCGGACGAAAACAAGAAAAAAGAAATATAAAAACAAGTAGCTCACGATTATTTTATCTACCCAAAATATAGCCTTAAACAATAAACCATATATTCACTCGTTTAACGTACAAAAAAGTAACTTTGTACACAAATCTAATGGCAATTATTCGTAGTGTGTGTCATGCCCTAATCTTTACCTGTTTACAAATCTGCTCATCGTACATACGAAGGCTGTGCTCAGGGTCACCATATCATTATATGCTAATGCTGTTGCTATCGAATGCAATTGTGTCATGAGAACAAACTACAACATTATCCTGATAGGTACAGTTTTATGTTAATTTCAGACAGATACATATAAATGTTTGTATTTGTAATATTTATGTATATGGTATTCTTCTTATTACCGTGTGGTTGATGAACAACCTAGTGTCAGAGTTTAAGCCATCCGTAGGTCTCTGACATGGCTTTACACACCATCGAGAATAACTCTCAAGTGTGCTAGTTTCCAGACAATGTTGTCCGTCACCTTTATAAGCAAGTGATAATTAATTTATAATACGCACATGAATTTGAAAAGTTAGTGGTGCGTGCCTTGGATTCGAACTTGCGACCTTTGACTTGTCAGTCCAGCGGTCATACTACTAGGCTATCACTGCTACTATGCAGTATGTATATGGTAGTGAAGGAAAGAAAAGTTATCAATATTTTTCAAGGTATGATACGGATTGTAAAAAAATTTATTCAAAAATGAAAAAGGATATTTTTTTTTGTGGAAAAGGAATACGGTCGTAAGCAGGATTCGAACCTGCGTCTCCCGGATAAAAAATTGCAACTTTAAAGTTCGCTATGCGTATTTTTTTTTCTGTTTTTAGTTCACAAATGACATTTAAATAATATTTTTTATTATTATTATTTTATATTTTTCGTGTACCACAGCTACAATGCGTATATTTTGAAATTTTACTAGCGTATATTACCCAGGAATATACTATAATTCTAATGATACCTCATACATCTAAATCGGTTCAGGCATTTAGAAGTTATGGTGGAATAAAGAAACTCCCAAATAAACATACATACATGAACCCTAAAAAGGTAACACTCCTTTTATTGGCCAGTCGCGTAAAAAAATTGTTGTCAAAAAAATCCTTACTTAACACAAGTACTAGAATTTACTTCATAAGGGACGAAGTAAATTCTGGTAAAGTAAACTAGAGCAATGAATCTGGGCTACACCATCAGAAATCAAAACATTCACTACACAACAAGCCAAAAAAAACGGACCAACTTAAATTCGCAATTATAATTTTCATCGTTCGAAATTCCAATTTCCAATTACCGGCTGTCCGGTTTTTGTTAAAACATATAATGGGAGCTCGTTTCCAAATGCTTGCCGCCGAAAAAAGTTGAACTCATTCATCATACCGCCGCACCGCCGCCGACGTCATTACTTTGAGGTGTTTGACACTGGATGTGGCATCATAAATGATTTCACTATGATGACTCATGTGTTCGTGATCTACCTATTGTTATTTCCTTCTCGGGTCACTCGTGAAAGCTGATCAATGAGTCATGTCTCATACAACGGGCCGCATAAATGTAAACAAAAAGGTCACATTTTCGAATTGATAAAATCTTATAAATATGCTAATTATAGTAATATCTTAGGTTTGCGCGATCACTACACATTATAATAAAACAACTTTTAACCGGATTAATCGCGTGTATTATTGGTTTTTTGTTTTCCTGCGACCACGAACGCTGCAAAGTGTTCGAAACGTCAGGAAAAACAAAAAACCAAAAATACACGCGATTAATCCCGTTAAAAGTTGTTTTATTATAATATGCTAATTATGACCACACAAACCAGCTAATTAAGTAAGAAATGCATTTTTAATATAACATAACAGCGATGCTGCCCCCTTTAAATATTATTATTCATTTTCTGACCCATGTCTGTTGTAAGAAAGTATCTCCTTGTCTAATTAAATTGGTTAACACCCAAGAGGTGACGAAACAAATGAAAAAAAAACACCCACATGATGATGAAACAAAAAAACAAATACCAACATGAACCTATGTGGATGTTTGCAAATTTAATTAGACAGAGACTAGCTACACTCTTTCTTTAACTTCGCATTATGTGTGGATAAATGCATATAAAATATGAGAACTGGCCTTGTAGCCAGGAATTGCGACCACCAATAAAAAATGATACCACATCCAGTAAACGAACATCGGCGGTGCATTTCACCGCGTCCCACTTCGGTTTACTTGACACCGATTACGTACGCGTCAAATGTGTACGCATCGTGCGATTATCAAGGATTATTATCTTACAACGAGTATATTCTGACACTTTACTTGCTTTCGGACACATAACATTTAAATTTAGTCTCCTATTTTGCCGTATGTCAAATTATAGTGGGCAATAGTAACAGAGAGTTGACGAAAAGAAAATTACGCACGTGACGTAATGATTATCATGTTTTACCTTTTTTTGTGGTCAATTTAACTGGATAATTATGTGACCATTTATTATTAAGTGTAACTAATGGAGTAAAAGGAAAGTGTGACGGAGTTACGTAGCAATAGCAAGATGTAATTTTTTATTAATTTATCTAAGGTTTCTCGGACATTATGAAACTAATGCAACTACAGTACAGTAGTTTGCTATACGTCCAGGTACACAAAACTTTAATGAGGGGGCCAGGGAAGGACGAATAATGCCAGAAAGATCCTCAACACAGAGCGACATAGTAAAGAATGCGGACCAACTTAGTGTATGAGTATTGGGTCCGGAGGTAAAAGAGCGTCATAAAGAGGATTCTTATACTCATCAGGGATAGACGTGGGCTGAATAATTAGATGACCCTAGGCCCTTAAGACTACTCTTTTAATGTCGTTACACATCCAGTATGTAGTTAATCTTTGATAATACTCATCTCAACCGTATTTCGGTCACAGCGGCCTATCTACATGGAGATTAGCCAAGTACGCAGGATATATTATAGTGCACAAGTGTATGCGCAAACACAGATGCACTCCCTCTTCCTTCATTCTCATATCCCGATGGGACGGCAGTCCGACACGACCGGAAAGAGATTAGGCGCAGGACCGATGGCTTTACGTGCTCTCCGAAACACGGGGGTGTCACACCACCAGCTTCCTGATCTGACTTTTATAGTACAGTTCCCGCTGTGGCCAACGGATCAGCTATTGTTCGCAGAGAGTCGCTGGTTGAATGGCCTATAGAAATATTCTGAGCTGTGTGTAACTATGCGATATGTTACACACAGTATGTTATAAGTACATATAAAATACAGAAGAAAAAGGTTACCGGCTGATCCTTGAGGGTCATATTCATTGTCGATATAAGGTCATATTTATGTAATCCTAAGAGATTATTGCTTCTTTTTTATTGCTGCCTGTTATTGAATTTTGACCAGAAGGAGACTGAAGCTCCGCCATGAATTTATTTTTATTTCTTAACTAGCTGTGCCTGCGACTCCGTCTGTGTGGATGTCGTATATTAACACCATCCATGCACGACACATGGACACAAATTCATAATTATCAAATCTTCGACGTGATTCTTTATATTGGCATAACTTTTTTATTTATGAACCGATTGACATGAAACAAATACTAAATGTTAAGTGAAGCTTAATATAATATATTAATGAAACCATCTACATGGGATAAGCCGTTTCTGAGATTGGCGTGCAAAAACGCACAGACAAACAGATAAACAGACAAAAATTCTAACAATCACTGTTTTGGGTGCTATTCGCGTTGTTAAAGGTCCCAGTTAAATTTTTTCTCATATGTCTTCCATGTACAGACAGCGACCCGTTACAGTTTTATTATATATGTTGATGATGATGATACGCGTCCTGTTATCGTAAAATAACACCTACTTATTTCATTATTTACAAAGCTAATGATATTATCTGATAAAAATATGGGCCGTCATCTCACAGAAATCGTATTCTAAAAGTGCTTTTCCATCAAGAACGCGAGGCGAAGCGAGAAATATAAATAAAGGGAAATTTTCAATTCTGTCTTAGCATTCTGACTTTTGCACATATCTTTGATGAAAAGTGTAGATTGATGAAGAAGTGCGTGACGAAATTCTTAATATTTGCATAGGTATATGCATAATCATACAATTACTTTAAAAAATCTACGGCTATTTAACAGACAAATTAACACATAGTAGTTTTTTTCAAAATAAACCCTAACTGCTCTAAGAATAAGTGGTTGGCATTGCCAAAAAACAGTATATTTTTTTTTTTTTTTTAAGTTTTATATTTGTTTGGTATTGATTCATGTTTAGTATCAGTGGAACAGACACCTCCTTAAATAATGCACGGGTACCTAAACGTATCAATAACTTGTTTAAATATATTTAACCGCGTTGTTGAGATGACAGGTTTGTTTATCTGTAGTTCGTGATAGCCATCACTGTATAGTGTTGCGCTACCACGACCAGAAGCATTAAATTGCTAATCAAAAAAGAATAATATTATCGAATTGAGCACCTTTTTGGGAGTCGGTTTAAAAGAATCACCCTTCACAATATTTGAGGGAGTGCTATCTCATAGAGAAGATGACTCATCATATTTATCCAAAAATCTCGCGATGGCTTTTGAAAGTAATTTTTCGTAGACTAGATATCAATTCTCTCCCATCTCGCGGTGGAAAAACGCCTTTACGCTAATCAATTCAAGAACGTTTCTTTTCAGCCTCAAAATGTCTTTGCCATTAAACCAGATGAAAAATAAAATCTTATCCAACATTAAACTGCCACAAGCACTCGTTAGGAACACTATAGTAAAACCCAAGTAATATTATGTCGGGACTGAAGCAAGGCAATTTAAATTTGAAAATATCTTTTTTACAGAAACGTGACATAATGGGGAATGACGAGAAAAAAAGCAGCATTGTGCTGGAGAATTTTAATTCCACGTAAGTACCTTTAAACTTTATAATATAAAACGTAAATAACTTCGGAAATATATATATATCTGCCTAGCCTTTTCCCAATTACATTGGGGTCGGCTTCCAGCCAAACCGGATGCAGCTTAATACCAGTGTTTTACATGGAGCGACTGCCTATCTGACCTCCACAACCCAGTAACTGGGTAACACGATATCTCGTGGTATGACTGGTTGTCAGATTTTCAGGCCTCTGACTACCTGTAACGGCTGTCATGGATCTTAATTTGACAAACCGGGACCGACGGCTTAACGTGCTCTCCGAGGCACGGAGGGGTCTCGGTATGAAATGATGGTCACCCATCCACAGACCGACCGCGGCAAGCGCAGCTTAACCTCGATCGATCGATCTGTGCGGCTGTTACTTAGCCACGAGCCCCTCCTTAAAAAAATCCTCCTTAAATAACTTCGCAAAAATATGTTTAAAACATCAAGTTTATTGCATCATTCTTAAGTTGAGAATTGAGTAGCTCATGGAAGGGGTACCTACAAAACTATTTCTAAATAATCTAATAAAATCATTGACTGCATTTTTTTTAAATTATTTATTTAACAAAAACTTTGTACAATGGTTTATTACAAAAGTGTGCTTAAGATTAAATTGTAACTGTACACTAAAGTTTCAGCATCTGACGTCGAACTAGGCATAACCTATATTTCGGGTCTCAGAGCCAATCCCTTCGAGTAGTATTATATTAAATAAGGCTTATGCTGCAACGACCCCAATTAACTATCGCAAAACACTTATCATGGCCCATTTTTCCATCCCATTTCTTCTGATTGGCTTTTAATTCATGTCCTATTTCGTTCGTTGCCTTGTTTTATATTCACTATAACTTGCGATGATAGAATGGGAATGAAAATGGCATCGTTTCTATTCACCTCTTGCTCACTCACTATCGAATTGAAAGAGAGGTTAGAGAAAGTCATGTCATTTGACGTCTCATTCTTTATCTCCGTAGGTTATACCTTTAAATAATGGCAGAACCGTTTTTAAATGTTAGGTTTTAAAAGACTGATTAGCATTAATGCCATTTTATAAATTATCTGTAGCAGTGATAGCCTAGTGGTATGACCGTTGAACTTACAAATCAAAAGCCGCAAATTCGAATCCAAGGCACGCATAACTGACTTTTCGAAGTCATGTGCGCATTATAAATTAATTATCACTTGCTTAAAACGGTGAAGGAAAACATCGTGAGGAAACCAGCACACCTAAAAGATATTTTCGTTGGTGTGTAAAGCCATGTTAGTGACCTACGGGTAGTTTAAACACTGACACTAGGTTGTTCATCAACCATAAGACAGGAAGAAAATATATGATCTAATACTAACTACCTCATTTATCTTATTCCGCGGCCTGATCATGAAGTCTCACCATGTGTTCGATTCGTGGGTCACGCAATATTACACATTTTCTGGTAAGAATAATACATAAAAAATAACTAAATATTTCCAAAGTTGAGTTTAGAACTGCTTAGGAAGAAATAAGAACGGGGCGTAGAAAATTAGAAGTTTACAAACTATAACAACTTTTCGAATAAAGGCATATCTACACCACGCACATTCGCGTAAAATTAATATTTATATAAGCCTAGTGTCCCACTGCAAGACAAAAGCTACCAGGGACCAGTCTTTTTGGAAAGAGTCCAGCTCATCCCTCGACTCTGCTATGCCGCTTTCCCTAATAGGGTTAGAAATACCGTATGACGTTCCAGGACAGGTGTACCTGATGTCACTAAGAAAAATGCCATACTAAAATGGAATCGGGCTGAACACAGCCGAATGAGCATTTTCTGTGAATGTTCCATTCTGTGTATTCATATAAACAGTCAATTCTTGAATATTTGCTCGCAAACGGATGCTTACAATTAAATTATTATACTTACGCTTTACGAATTAATATTACGAACGCTTACATTCGAATGTTCGCTTGCAAATGCTCGTTAACGATGTTGTGTGGAGGCACCCTTAGAGCAACTTGGAAAGAACTTAGACAATTCTAATAAAATAAAGTTCTGATATGTTGTAAGAAAGCTAACGTTATCTTAAACATTATGTGTTTGTCTCAGACGACTAGACGTTTAGACTAGAACTTAAGTGTGGCAAATATTTGCGTCTTTTTAAACTTAAAAGGTTAAAACCATTTTAAATTAACTAATATAACAATTACGCAGGTTATTGCTGTATAAATTAGTTTGAGAGAAGAGATATACGTAAGCCTGTTTTAATTATAAACTAGCATGTAAACTATCTAAGTAGGTGTGTTGTAAAGTGAAAATTTTTAGTGGAAAATTTTTTACGGTCGTAAGCAAGATTCGAAAAGACGTATTAAAAATATGGGAGAAGAATTCGGAGTAGTGGGCAGAGGCCGAGATGGCTTAGTGGTTTTTTTTTTTTTTTTTTTTTTTTTTAAATGGCCTCTTGCAGAAACCCAGAGGGGTTTTGTCTGCGTAACCGGACAATATCTAAGGCGAGGCAGTTTGATGCCTCCAGCCAGAGCATATTTTAAGATACTACAAACTAAGCAACAGCGCTAAGGGCGTCCCCTGCGGGACACGAACCTCGGCTTAGGGTGTTGCTGGGGGGACAACTAGGGACTAGCTGGGTCATATCAGTTTCCTTATTATTAAGGGACGAATTTAAAGCTACTAGCTCGGCACGGGCCGGCTCGAGCAAGGGTCGGGGCGGACATGATGAGACATTTCGCGACGGACGCGGACCTCGCCGGTGAGGTCTATAACGAGGCGGTCGAGCGCGTCGGAGTGTGCTTGTGTGTCTGTTAGACTCTTGAGCTACAGTGATCCTATCATCGGGACGGAGGAGAGCGTGACGTGGTCGGCGGATTTTGTTGATCTGGGACGGCTTGTAATCAGCGAAAGAGACAACTAAGGGATTCGGATGATTAGGGGCAGATTCGAAGTATCTCTTCGATGCCCTTTTCATGAATTGCCTAACAGTAGGCACTCTGAGGTCGAGGTGGAGTTGATGGTTCCTAATGAACCATGGAGCGCCTGTCGCTTTACGAAGGAATCGATTTTGCAGGGTTTGCATCCTATGGATTTTGTAATACTTAACGTGTGCGAACACGACGCTAGCATACGTCATAATGGGTCTAATGCACGTAGTATAGAGCCTAACCTTAAGGTTAAGTGACAATTTACTGCGCGCATTTGTCATGGGGAATAGACGGCCGACAGCGAAGGCCGCGCGGTTGCGTACCGTCTTAATGTGCGGACGGAAGGACAGTTTGTGATCTAGAATCACACCCAGGTATTTGGCTTGCAGTTCCCAAGGGATTGGCTTGCCGAACATTGTAATGGGTCGAAGCTGGGGAAGAAATTCCCCGGCGCCCGTTCTCGAAAAGAGAACGGCGGCGCTCTTATCTGGATTAACCTCAATCCTCCATTTCCTGAACCAAGCGCCTAAGGCGTTGGCCGAGGTCTGGAGATATCGGGTAATACAGTCAAGACTCCTACCGGTGTAATAGATGGCCGTGTCATCGGCGAAAAGAGCTAACTTGGTTTTGCCACTTTTGGGAATATCGCTGGTGTACAGCGCGAAGAGAAGAGGTGATAGCTCAGAGCCCTGAGGGACTCCGGCTTGGATTCGATTAGGGGACGATAGAACGCCCTCTACGCGATAGCGGAAGCTACGGTTCGATAGAAAATCTCGAATGATGAGTACGAGACGGTCAGGCACTTGGAATTGGTACAGCTTATAGATTAAGCCGTTGTGCCAGACCTTGTCGAAGGCTTTAGCTACGTCGAAGAATAATACGCCCGTTTTCATCTTGCCCATAAAGCCTGCGCTTATGTGCTCAACGATACGGTGCAACTGATGGATGCATGAGTATTTGGCTCGAAAGCCAAACTGCTCACTAGGAAGAAGCTTATTGGATTCGGCATAATCCCTTAAACGAATATAAATTAGCCTTTCATAGATCTTTCCGAAGACGTTTAGAAGACTGATCGGGCGATAACTAGTCGGCTCGCACTTGAGCTTACCGGGCTTTGGAAAACCTATAACTGTTGCCTGTTTCCACGATTGTGGGAAGATATTGTTGGCCAGTGCCGCATTGAAGATGGCGGTCATGAGTACTATCAGAGGTGCGGGAAAGTATTTAATCTTTATTGGTGATCCCGTCTGAGCCTGGGGCCTTCCTGGGTTTGAGGTTCCTCACGATCGTTCTGACTTCGTCTACGGTGACGGGGGGCAAGGGTTCGTCGGAGTCGTCTGGGGGCGGGAGTGCAGTTCTACGTTTGACTTCAGCATCGACCTTGGACAGGTGAGCTTTGTCTACTGGTAGAGTGCTAGGCGTACATTGGGCTTCTAAACAGTCGGCTAGTACTTCTGACTTTTCGTCGTCATCAAAAGCAGGTCGTTGATTAGGTCTATTGAGCGGGGGTATAGCGGCGCATTGATCGGATTTTAATTTCCGCTGCAATTGCCAGAAAGCTTGATGGGTGGGTTCTATATCATCGAGCATTTTGTCCCATTTAGCTTCCCGCATTTCCGATATGCGCTTCCTCACAGTACGCTGCAAGGTGCGCATATGGATACGGTTAGCTTCATTGGGGAAACTGTCGTAGGCACGGATAGCTGCGTTTTTCTCTGTCAACAGTTCACGTACATCATCCGGCAGTTTCCAGCGGTGTTCATCCACCTCCGGGACTTGCCGTGAACATTCGTACACTACGGATTGCACGTGACTGGTGAGGGAGTCGATCGCAGTCACCGTGTCGGCAACAGACACTATATTATCGGGAATTGAGTCTAAATGCACAGAAGAGGTTGACTTGAGGCGTTCCTCTAGTCTTCCCCAATCAGTGGTGGTTTTAGTGGGGACAGGTTGATCTGGGTCTGAGGGACCTGAGCGGGGGCCTAATACTAGGATTACTGGTCTATGGTCAGAGTCAAGCTCTTGTAGCGTCTCTATAGAACGTAAACCAAGGTTTACGTTCTTTAGAATCGCTATGTCGAGTATGTCAGGTTGGTGGTTTACATTGTCAGGGAAGTGGGTAGGGCTCATCGGGGCAATGATATCGAAGTTAAGTTCGATACCTAATCGTTCGAGGTGTCTGCCTCGTGTGGTCGTCGTATTGCAACACCAGGATTCATTTTTGGCGTTAAGGTCGCCAGCAATGATAACTGAGTCGCTCAGAGCAAATAAGGATTTAATGTCGGGAGCTAAGTTAACTTTCGATGTGACTTTAGGTGGAAGGTATGCCGAGACGATGGTAATTGGCTGGTGTCCTGTCATGCCTAGCCGGCATATAGAAGCCTCTATGTGAGAAAGAGGTGGGAGGTCCATAGGGATGCAGTATAGCGATTTTTTGTAATAAATGAGTGTACCGCCCGCCTGGCAACGGGTTCTGTCGTTGCGCACTATTCTATAGTTTGCAATTCCAGGGTTCCTCTGGGCGGGTTTGAGAAAGGTCTCTTGCACGAGGAAGACGTCAATTTGATGGTCTCGTAAGAAGGTCGCGATTTCGTCACGTTGGCCGTTTATGCTATTAGCGTTAAAGTAACCTAACTTAAGGGATCGGGGCTTAAATTTACTATTTTCGGTATCCATTAGTTACCGTTAAAGTTGATATTAGCTAGGGCGTCAGTGATGTCTTTATACTCGAGCATCACTTGTAGAATAGCAAAGCCGTTGCCTTGCATGGAGCGCAGAGTCTGTGCTAGTGCGCTGAACCTATCTGAGCTAATGAGCGAGAAAACGCTCTGAACTACTTCTAGGTCCGATCCAATTGATGGCTGACTGCTAGCTGCTAGCTGAGCGGGGGCCTGTTTAGGGAGAGACGCGGGCGCAACCTGTGGGGGTTGTACTGGCATAGGTGAGGGGGCGGGTATGGGGATCGCCATCAGTGGCGGAATGACGGTAGGCTGATAAGCCGGGGAGGATTTCAAAGCCGGAAACGCTTGCTGGTGGTTCAGCGCGATCCAAGGTGAAGGCCGTTGTGGACTTAGTCGCTCGGGCAGCTTTGAGGACGGTTGCTCTCTGATGGTTCGCTCGGCATTACGTTTCCCGAGTTTCGAGTTGACGTTCGGTTTTTTAGGTGCCTTAGGGCACCCACGATAATTAGCTGGATGTCCTGATTCGCCGCACAGGACGCAGCTGGGAGGGTCGGTGCAGAGGGACCTATCTTTAGGCCTCTCACAGGCGTTAGTGCCATGGTCACCGAGGCACTTAACGCATCTGGGTTTTGCAAAGCAATTACGCTGTGCATGACCGTAGAGTTGGCAATTGTGGCATTGCCCGATATAGCCCGACTTATGCGGGTTTTCAACTTTAATGCCGGAAAGATGGCACAAAGTTTTTAAATTGTACAGTGCTTTCGAGCCCGGGCCCTGTTCGCACACTACTAGCACCATTGCGAATGATGGTCCGCCACGAGCGCGGTGCATGCGGTGCACTTCTACGACCGGGATCTGTTGCGACTTAAGGTCGCTTAGAATCGACGATGTCTCGATCTCTGTGGGTACTCCGCGAATCACGACGCGGATGAGGCGCTCCTCTTGGAGGGCGTAAGTGTGGAAGGATACTGCCTTTTCCCGAAGGAGATTGGTCAGTGTACGAAAATCACTGGGAGAGGGCACCTGGACTTTGATGCCTTGTTGGGTATTCCTGGCCTGAGTGTAGTTGACTTTCTTGTCAACACACCATTTAGAAATATCAGTCCACTTCGCCTTGTCCTGAATGTAGACGGGCGGGGGAGTGGGCGCCTTTTTTTGAGCCTGAGAGGTTGGAGGACAGGGGCTACCGGGCCTGGAGATTGGAGCGGCGTCCATAGGGACGGGGGACTGGAGGTCTAGGGACTGGGTTGCCTCAACGGTCTTGAGGGCTTTGGCGGGCGCTTGGCCGGCGGCGGCTTTTTTGGCCTTACGGGCTCTCTTTTTCCCCTTGCCAACTACAGTGATGTAGCCGTCCGAAGATGTGGCTGAGCTAGTGTCTGAGTTTTCGGACTCAGAAGAGGATGATTGCATAGCAACATCCATGACGTCCGGCTGTGATACAGTTTCCTTTGTTAACGGTAACAAAGGGGCCGGGGAATTAGCGATTCCATTGTTCTCGTCGCACAAAGGCGACGCAGGAGACAAAGGCGGGGACGGTTCGGGCGATTTCAGAGAATCACATATAATGGGCCGCGGCGCAGGTGTGACCGCTTTGGTTATGCCGCCGTGACTACCTGAGGCGGGCTTTGGGTACGCGGTAACATCGTTATCGCTTTGTGTGTGAACTTGCTGTAGTAATACAGCGAAGTCTTTCCCGTATTTTTTGTCAAAAACGGGGTCCTTTAACAGAATGTTTTTTAGGAACGCTACAATAAGTGTAGCGTCCATTTTAGGGGATTCAGAAATAAAAGGGAAATAAAAGAATTTCCTAATAAACCTAACTTCTAACTCCCCGGGTGGACGGGCCCGGGGATGTGTAACCCTCCCTGCCGGATGTAAGCAGGGAGGTGTGTACCTATAGGTGAGCCCTAAGCTTGTAACCCATCGCCAGTCTTATTGTGCAAACGGGGCCCTGACCAGTCTAGTGCGAAGGGTGTAGAGACACCCGACCGACACTAGGTGAGTAGCTGAAAGGGAAGCCAGAGTCTAGAGCCGACTAGGAGATCCCCCAAGGCCGGTTATCTAGCTCCCGTCCAATTGACTGCCTCACCCTGAAGGGGTTTCAGCTGGGTGTATCGGGTCAACACCCTCTCGGCTTCGTTGACACCGGAAGGTTTCAACCGAGAACCACGAAACTGTGGCTTTACCCTGATGGGGTAAAAAAAAACACACGTTTTTGACTGTTCTTTAAAAAAAGACAGATAATCAGCCGCCGCCTCGAAAAAGGCAGCTTTTGATTTAAGTTGTTCGTAGCCAGTAAACAGCTACGGAGATTGCTAGGGCAGGGCGTAGCGAATAACGATCACAGACACAACACGGGCGAAATCACTAGAAGCGACACGTCCGCGCGCGGCGAGCGTTGGGGCGAGAGTGACTTAGTGGTTAGAGCGCTTGGAGTATTTATCCGCGAAGCGCAGGCTCAAATCCTTCTCACAAGCGTATTTTTCTTTCCATGAAAATTTACAATTTTAGAGTTCGCTATACATGCGTTAATGCGTTTGAAAGATTTGTATGTTATATTTATTTTGTGTCATTTCTTATATTTTTAATTTTTTTATTAGAGTGCTCTTATTACTTTTAACAAGATTTACCTTTCGAACATTAAGTAAAATTTTAAGACTTCGAACGCTCACTCACGTTTTCATTTTCTTTTCAGAGCGAATCTAGCATCCAATCCCGGCTTCCAGTCGACACTAAGTTTGGAGTCCAAAGAAGTGATAAATGAAAAGGCCTACAACCCATTCGAACACAGAAGAGTGGAGCACCCAAACTCGTAAGTAAACAAATAAATTCAGAAACATATATTTTTAGCAACTTGTGCTTCAAGTTATTGGGAAACGTTCACAAAATAAACTTAAAATTAACGCACATAAAATACTTACGCTTCAAGTAATTTAATACAAAAAAAAAGTATATTAAATTTTACTTTTTATTGTTCTGCGTTTGAGGGCTGTTGTAGTGAGTTGGCAAGTCACCGTCTGTCAATACATTTCAATGTTTATGAGTTTAAAGGCAGACGCCGTGTTAATTCCGGCAACCGAATTTTAAATAGACCATATAGCACAACACAGCAATTTTCTATGTAATTTTACCAATCTAAATAGTTCTGCACCTATCGGGAACTCTCCATGGCTGTATTCCTGTAGTACAATCATGGAGAGTCTCCGGTTGGTGTTCCAACTCAATTTAGATTAAAACTCTCACAGTATGTATGTAAGACCTGTGTCTCCAGGCAAGCCCTCCAAAGGACCGGGTTTAATCCCGAGATTAAAGAGAAACAATAAACATGAATGGAATTCGAACACCCGACCTTTGTCAGTCCGTGATACCGCTCTCCCAACTGGACTGTGGCGTCGCTTTTACATATTATTTATTAATGCATCGAAAAATCTTCAGAGTTTTTTTTTATCTTTTTTCAGTTGTTCAAAAGATTACAGATGAAGCCTTAAATAGTAATTTGCTTAAAATTTAACATAATTACATCTCTATTTGGTCCTTTGATTCGAACTTTGCTTTCTAATAAAACAACTTTTAACCGAATGAATCGCAGGAGGACTGCGACCGCGAACGTTGCAAAGTATTCGAAACGTCAGGAAAAACAAATCCAATAATACACGCGATTAATCCGGTTAAAAGTTGTTTTATTATAATGTGTAGTGATCTAACTTTGCTTGTAAAAATAATTAATATAACGAATTATTTTACTGTGTTCTACAAAGCTTTTCATAACATGACATACAATATAAATGTGATAACTTACTTTTTTACTTCTCTTTCATAATCTTTATCTCTATAAGAATAAGGTCTAAATTCAATCACATCAACTTTAATAAATATTTGTTCTTCCAGAACAATTGGCTCTCTGGTGCATCTCCTGAAGTCTTCGTTGGGGTCTGGTATCTTGGCTATGCCTGCTGCATTCAAGAATGCTGGATTAGCAGCTGGTGCGATTGGCACAATAGTCGTGGGATTTATTTGCACACATTGCGTTTATGTGCTGGTAAGCTATTTTGATTATTCTCCCATGTCCTTGAGTGTCTCGTTGGTCTAATAGTCATAAGCTCATTTGCTGAGTGTGAGATCCTGGGTTCGATTCCCAGGTTGGACAGTGTTATTGGTTTTTTCTGTTAGGAAATTTTCAGTATCAGCCCGGAGAACTTCTGCTTCGGACAACACGTCGGTCTTGCGCCTGATCTCTTTCCGGTCATTTGCCGTTTCATCAGACCATGAGAGTGAAAGAAGAAGGAGTGCAATTGTGTTTGTGCATACACTTGTGCACTATGATAGCTCTAGCTTACTTGGCTAATCTCCTTGGAGATAGGCCGCCGTGAATAAAATACGGTAGGAAGGAGTATTTTTAACATATCCTTATGTCGAGCTATTTATTTTATAATCCAAATAGAGACATACATATGTGGTACGACTGAGAAGAGCCATAAAAAACGTTGTTTCTCAGATATTATGCTATGGATCGTAAATGAACATGTTAGGTCACTTAATGCAAGAGTAGATACTCAACGAGGAAATATGTAAACCACGATGAATCTTATAAATTTAATGTTATCAGGCAAATAAAAAAATGGAAAATGTTTCACTAAAACTGTGTCACTATTATGATGGTTCATGAAATGTCTTAAAAGAACAAAGCCTGCACAGTACGTGATCATTGAAAATTTTCTGTTGAATTCTAATTAGATGTAGATTTTTAAAAGTTATGTATTATTCACCGGTTACTACTCCCGTGTATTTTTCCGGTTTTCCCTACTAGTTTCGTTCTGGAACGGAGCCCTTAATCATGAGCTGAGCCGCGGCGATGTCGCGAGTCAAACTGATATGAATATTTTTGTATAATAACTTTCATGAGACACATTCATATTCATTATTGTATAACGGTTATTACTCACGCGTATTCTTCGGGATTGCCCGACTAGTTTCGAACTCGAACAGAGCCCTTGTTCGGGAGCTGAGCCCGCGGCGCTGTCGCGAGTCAAACATGTCTCGTAATATCGCCTCGAAGAAGAAAGCGCGTGAGTAATAACCGTTAAACAATAATTACTATAATATGAATACGCCTCAAGAAACATATAATAAAAAAATAATAATAATAAGCTTCTTCTATTTAAAAGATAATTTACTGTTAGAACTACTCACAATGAAACGAGAGCATGACTTACAGAAAGACGAGAAATACAATGAATTAGTGAATATTTTCTCAATATTATTTATTCAAAGAAACAAAAACCGCCTTCAATGGAATGGTGGAAACAATACATAGACATATTATACGATTGCAGCAATCACGGGTCATGTGCTGTTATTGAAGAGTTCTTTTGTCTATCTCTGAAAATCTTCATCAGATCTTAATACATTGTAACTATACTAAAACTTACCTAAAACCCCAACCAAATCAGTAATTTTTTAAATAATCGCGGACATACTTACATACGTTTCGAATACAGAACCTCCTTTTTTTTGAAGTCAGTTATAAAATATGAACCAACAAGAGCATTGATTGTTGAGTCTCATGAGTCATTATTATTCCTAGTCATAATGTCAGTGTAGCGGACGCCGAGCCTGCAAGATTAGTTTAAGTTAATAATCTAAGTGATAATCAAACTCGTAATATGTAAGAATTATTAACTTACCTTCCAGAAGCATGAGGGCGCCACTTGTATAAAGCCCATATGTTTAAGTACTGCGAAACTTTACTGTAGCGAGAGCCAAATCGATATTTCTCTATTTTTAGGATCTAAACATAGGTTTTATCAATATAGTTTAGTGTATTTAGACAAACCTAAGTGAGAACTACCAATGTAAAATAGTTAGAACATTGTAACGAGTGTAATAACATGGATATCGAACCAAACAAATTCCCCATACAACGAACACTTTAGAGCCGTGTGCAAATTTGAAACAACCGGATTGGTCGAGCCCAAGTAGTTTAGTACCGTGTACGCACTACCAATGGTTGCGGACCTCTATAAAAGGAGGGTGAAAATCCATGTTAATTCAATCGCCCGATCAGTCTTCTAAACGTCTTCGGAAAGATCTATGAAAGGCTAATTTATATTCGTTTAAGGGATTATGCCGAATCCAATAAGCTTCTTCCTAGCGAGCAGTTTGGCTTTCGAGCCAAACACTCATGCATCCATCAGTTGCACCGTATCGTTGAGCACATAAGCGCAGGCTTCATGGGCAAGATGAAAACGGGCGTATTATTCTTCGACGTAGCTAAAGCCTTCGACAAGGTCTGGCACAACGGCTTAATCTATAAGCTGTACCAATTCCAAGTGCCTGACCGTCTCGTACTCATCATTCGAGATTTTCTATCGAACCGTAGCTTCCGCTATCGCGTAGAGGGCGTTCTATCGTCCCCTCATCGGATCCAAGCCGGAGTCCCTCAGGGCTCTGTGCTATCACCTCTTCTCTTCGCGCTGTACACCAGCGATATTCCCAAAAGTGGCAAAACCAAGTTAGCTCTTTTCGCCGATGACACGGCCATCTATTACACCGGTAGGAGTCTTGACTGTATTACCCGATATCTCCAGACCTCGGCCAACGCCTTAGGCGCTTGGTTCAGGAAATGGAGGATTGAGGTCAATCCAGATAAGAGCGCCGCCGTTCTCTTTTCGAGAACGGGCGCCGGGGAATTTCTTCCCCAGCTTCGACCCATTACAATGTTCGGCAAGCCAATCCCTTGGGAACTGCAAGCCAAATACCTGGGTGTGATTCTAGATCACAAACTGTCCTTCCGTCCGCACATTAAGACGGTACGCAACCGCGCGGCCTTCGCTGTCGGCCGTCTATTCCCCATGACAAATGCGCGCAGTAAATTGTCACTTAACCTTAAGGTTAGGCTCTATACTACGTGCATTAGACCCATTATGACGTATGCTAGCGTCGTGTTCGCACACGTTAAGTATTACAAAATCCATAGGATGCAAACCCTACAAAATCGATTCCTTCGTAAAGCGACAGGCGCTCCATGGTTCATTAGGAACCATCAACTCCACCTCGACCTCAGAGTGCCTACCGTTAGGCAATTCATGAAAAGGGCATCGAAGACATACTTCGAATCTGCCCCTAATCATCCGAATCCCTTAGTTGTCTCTTCCGCTGATTACAAGCCGTCCCAGATCAACAAAATCCGCCGACCACGTCACGCTCTCCTCCGTCCCGATGATAGGATCACTGTAGCTCAAGAGTCTAACAGACACACAAGCACACTCCGACGCGCTCGACCGCCTCGTTATAGACCTCACCGGCGAGGTCCGCGTCCGTCGCGAAATGTCTCATCATGTCCGCCCCGACCCTTGCTCGAGCCGGCCCGTGCCGAGCTAGTAGCTTTAAATTCGTCCCTTAATAATAAGGAAACTGATATGACCCAGCTAGTCCCTAGTTGTCTCCCCAGCAACACCCTAAGCCGAGGTTCGTGTCCCGCAGGGGACGCCCTTAGCGCTGTTGCTTAGTTTGTAGTATCTTAAAATATGCTCTGGCTGGAGGCAACTGCCTCGCCTTAGATATTGTCCGGTTACGCAGACAAAACCCCTCTGGGTTTCTGCAAGAGGCCATTTAAAAAAAATAAAAAAAAAAAAAAAAAAAAAACATGTTAATTCATTCGATCCTCGGCATCCAAAGCAAGAACAAGGAACTGGAAGAAATAGGAATTATAATTAAGGAAGATAAATAAACATACAAGTTGTGAAGAAACCACGTTTTTCATTTATACAGTCCACTACAGTCTGGTCCTTCGAGCCGGATCCGACGAAGGGAGAATCCACGGCTTGGAAGAAGAAGCAAGTCCGAACCGGTGACAACCTACCTGCATATCTCCGCCGAACAATCTACCAAGTTACTGTGCGCCGTCAACCGAACGCGATGGTCGTCACCCGTAGTCAAAGTGACTTGGCAGAATTGGAAGAACAGAGGCGGGCTCTTGAACGAAGGGAAGGAGAATTGTTGGTGTCAGTGCGTCGCCGGGAAGCAGAACGAATTGAACAAGAGCGGCTGAGACGACTATCTCTTGACCCACCGGCATCACCTCAGGTTGAGAGTATGGTCGGGCCGACTACCGCCGCGGACCTCGCTACCGCAGGACCGTCGTCAGAACAACGGCAAATGAGATCGCCGCCGCGATCAGTAAGGTCGACCACAAGCGTGACTACGCGGCTACGACTGGCCGAACTTGAAGCAGCAGAGAAACTAGCGGCCATTCGACGAAAGGAGCTGTCGCTAGAAGCAGATCTAGTGAAGAAGAGATTGGCTGCCGAGGTCTCCGTGATTCAAGATGACCAGGAAAGCATCCATGAAGATCTACTTCAAGAGGAACAACAGCACCAGAAGGTGGATCAGTGGCTACGCACCAACCCCCTCAGTACACGGGGGGAGGGGGGAGGAAACGCAGAAGCTAAAGAAGATCCGAAGCAGAAACGCTTTGAAATCAGAAGAAGATCGCTGACGCCGACAAGAACCAGAAACGGCATTGACCAACTGGCTGCAACCCTAGAGAAGATGGCCAGACCACGTCTTCGGCACACCGACTTGCCGGTTTTCTCCGGTACCGTCAGCGAGTGGCTACCATTCAAGGCATCCTACTACGACACGACTAACATGTATAACGTGTCACCAGCAGAGAATCTCCAGCGACTAAGAAGTTGCCTCAGAGGCGAAGCACGAGATGCAGTGGCGGCTCTTTTGCATGCGGCCATAGAACCGGACGCTGTCATGAAGACATTAGAGCAGTGCTTTGGCCGACCGGAAGTGATAATAGACAAAGCACTGGAAGACTTGAAGAAGATGCCGAAACCGAGTGCCTCAGCTAGCGACCTGAATAACTTCGCAATCAAGATCCAGAACACAATCTGCGTGCTGAAAACAATCGACCGAAGGGGATACCTCTACAATCCCTTGCTGACAAGAGAAATACTAGAAAAATTAAGTCCCCATCTCCGATCCCGATGGTGCGACTTCGCCTGTGACAACGAAGGGACAACAGAGCCAGAAATCGTCACGTTATCTCATTTCTTGATGCGTGAAGCAGACAGGGCGCTGCGATACACATACACCCCGCCAACAAGCACCACGATGACAAGCCAGAAGAAAGAAATCAAGCCCGCCATAACTCTGAAACGGAAGCCCAACACAGTGTACGCCACGGTCGAAGAAAACGAAGAAGACCAGTGCCCCAGCTGCAAGCAGAGTCACGTGTTGACACAGTGCCCGAAATATAAGGCAATGACCGTGGACCAACGCTGGGAGTTAGTGAAAGAGCAGAAGATATGCTTTAAGTGCGCCCAGAAGAAACACAGGCGCATCATGTGTAAGGCGAAGCCGTGCGGTGTGAATCAGTGCCGCCGGCCTCACCACGCCACATTGCATCAAGAAAGAAGAGAGTCGCCCGAAGAAAAGTCAGCGACTGAAAATAAGTCTGATGAACCAACAAAAGGAGAAGCGGTCATGACAGTGGCTACCCGAACAGCCACCGGCCCGAAGGCAGTCCTACTCAAGATGTGCCCCGTGATCATCGCAGGTCCACGAGGAGAGGTGCAGACACACGCGCTCTTTGACGAGGGAGCCACCATCACCCTTATTGATGAACACCTGGCTGAGAGCATTGGGGTAAAAGGGATGTCACAACCACTACACATTCACGGCGTCAACATGTCTTCACGAGAACAAGACAGCAAGATCGTCACAGTGCAAGTGAGAGGGATCAGCAAGGACAGCGCACCGCATAAGCTTCAGGCGAGAACCATGAAAGACCTGAAGCTGCACCAGCAGTCAATTCCAGACACTGTACTGGAGTATGAATACTTGCGCAACCTTCCAAGGAAAGAGGTGTGTTACGAGCCAACGCGCCCCGGACTCCTAGTGGGGACAGACCACTGGGAGTGTATCGTATCAAGAGAACTCAGAGTCGGCGGCCCTAATCAGCCCGCTGCTTCACGCACACAGCTCGGCTGGGTAGTGCACGGCACTGCACCACGAAGCGTCATCATGAATGAAGACAACGTATTACATCTATTCGAAAGCGAAAGACGAAAACACGACAACCAGCGGCTTCATGACTTAGTGGAAGCTCACTTCAAGATCGAAGCGCTGAGCATCGCACGAGAGCCACGCGTTAGTGACACTGACCAACGCGCGGTGGCCATCGTTGAAAGAACGACAAAAAAGATCGACGGTGGCTACGAAGTCGGACTGCCATGGCGACACGATGACGTCACCATGCCACCGAGCTACGGCGCAGCACTTCGCCGATTACGAAAGATCGAGCAGAAAATGGACGCCTCACCTGACTTCGCTGACCAGTATAGCGCTCAGATAAACAACCTACTGGAGAAGGGATATGCCGTACCATGCGACGGCACAGAACAAACAAGCGACGTCTGCTGGTACTTGCCCCACTTTGCCGTGCAGAACCCGAATAAGCCAGGGAAGCAGAGATTGGTGTTCGACGCAGCGGCAAGGAGTCACGGCGTGAGTCTGAACGACAAACTACTGGAGGGCCCGGATCTTTTGCTATCGCTACCGGGAATTATATTCCGCTTCAGGGAAAAGGCGATAGCCATCACCGCGGACATTCAAGAAATGTTCCTACGCATTAAAATCAGAACCGAGGACCAGCCGGCGCAGCAATTCCTGTGGAGAGGCAGCGACCGATCAAATTCTCCGCGCCGCTACAAGATGAAGAGCATGATTTTCGGCGCAGCCAGCTCGCCATATATGGCTCATTATGTCCGCAATCACAATGCGGACATACACGGACAAGAATACCCACGTGCATTAGACGCAATAAAAAACAGCCACTATATGGATGATCTGGTGGCGAGTTACGACAACCAAAACGAAGCCCTGAAGACAATAGAAGAAGTCAGGCAGGTGCACGCGGTCGCAGGGTTTACGCTGCGTGAATGGAATTCGAATGACGACACAGTGCTGCGGGATGTACCTAAGGAACTGCATGCCACCAAACTTACACAGTTGGGAGGAGGGAAGCCCACGAATAAAATACTCGGGCTGTACTGGAGTCCCGAACGAGACGAACTCGGATTCAATACCTCAATGAACCGAGTTCCCACTCCGGTACGGCAAAGAACGCGCACACCAACAAAGAGGGAAGCACTCAGCGCGGTGATGTCCATCTACGACCCATTAGGACTGCTGAGCCACTTCACGATAAGGGCGAAAATTGTGTAACAAAGTCTGTGGCGCCTTCAGATAACGTGGGACGAGCCGATACCAGAAGATGAGAATGAACTTTTTGCGGCTTGGCTCGCTCAGCTCACCGACATCGCCCAACTCCGCCTACCTAGAAGATACATGTCAATGAAATACGAGGACATAGAGCTGCATGTCCTGTGCGACGCGAGTGAACAAGCCTACGCCGCTGTAGCATACTGGAGAATACAAAACTGCGACGGTACCGTGAGCATCGTACTGGTGGTTGCCAAAGCTAAGGTGGCACCACGACGAACGCAAACTATTCCTAGGCTGGAACTACAAGCGGCAGTCATAGGGGCCAGGCTTGCTGACACCGTCAGAAAGGAACACCGTATTGAGGTCAGCAGAACAGTATACTGGACGGACTCCTCCACTGTCGTGCATTGGATAAAGAACGACATGCGACGATACACGCCATTCGTCGCGCACCGGCTGGGAGAAATCGCCGAGCTCACCTCCAAAGAAGAATGGCGTTGGCTACCAACCGAGCACAATGTAGCTGACGATGCCACCCGGCTCACTAACACGCCAATCAGCGCGACCGATAGATGGTTCCAGGGGCCTAGTTTCTTACACCTACTTGAGGAGCAATGGCCTGGGAAAGCGAC
The DNA here is from genome assembly GCA_935421205.1 of Xylocampa areola. Taxonomy (NCBI): domain Eukaryota; kingdom Metazoa; phylum Arthropoda; class Insecta; order Lepidoptera; family Noctuidae; genus Xylocampa; species Xylocampa areola. Next base: position 19,348,226 of record OW285204.1, read on the forward strand.
GCCCGCCGAGGACGAAGAACAAGAAGTCCTGCACATCGTCGAGGGTCCACGAGACAGCTGGCTGCCCGACCCCACCCGCTTCTCTAAGTACGAAACGCTAGTAAGGACCACGGCGAGAACACTAGCGTTCATCGACATGTGTCGACGCGCCGCCACGAGACTGGAACTCAGACACATTCAGCGCGCCGAGCAAGAGCTCCTGCAGCGAGCACAACAGGAAAGCTTCGGCGAAGAAATAAAGCGGGTGCAGTCGGCTCGACCCCTTCCTAGGACGAGCAGGCTCTACCCACTGGATCCAGTCTTCGAAGATGGCCTCCTGCGGGTACGAGGTCGTATTGAAGCATCCAACGCACCTCAAGAGACGAAACGACCGATTATTTTGGATGGCCGTCACCAAATAACGAAGCTACTGGTACTACGTGAACACTGCGCTGCAGGCCACGCCAACCGTGAACGCGTGACCAACGACCTACGTCAACGATACTGGGTCATACATCTGCGACCCACCGTACGCACAATCGAAAGAAACTGTGCTTATTGCAAGAGATTAAAGGGAACGCCACAGACGCCGGCCACGGGAGACCTGCCGCACGCCCGCCTGGATTCTTTCCACCGGCCGTTCACCAATAGCGGTGTGGATTATTTTGGACCAATGATGGTCAAGATAGGCCGCCGCCGTGAGAAAAGGTGGGGGGCACTGTTTACGTGTCTCACGACCCGCGCCATACATATCGAGCTAGTCGCATCACTCTCGACGGACTCTGCAATAATGGCATTAAGGAGGATGGCTGCGCGCAGGGGATGGCCACAACTCATGTATTCGGATAACGCGACCAATTTCCACGGAGCTGATCAAGAACTTCGCACCGCCTACGCCGAATGGCTGCCTGCCCTAGACAACGAAGGGCTGCAGCATCGAATGGAATGGCGCTTTATACCTCCTGGCGCGCCCAATCAAGGCGGCGCATGGGAAAGGATGGTGCGCTCCGTGAAGACGGCCCTCAAGGTGACCCTGAGAGAGAAGGCGCCTCCAGAAGAAGTCCTCAACACCCTCCTAGTTGAGGCAGAATTCTCCGTGAACGCGCGACCACTAACCCACGTCAGCGTGGACCCAAACGACCCCGAAGCCTTGACCCCTAACCACTTCCTGTTGGGGTCTTCGAACGGCCTACCTGCAACGGGACCATGCGAAGAGGACGATCGACGGACGTGGCGAGCTAGTCAAGCGCTCGCCGACCACTTCTGGCGGCGCTGGCTACGAGAGTATCTGCCCACATTAGTACCCCGCGGCGAGTCACGGAACAACGCGCGGCCACTACAAATTGGCGACGTGGTCCTGATAGTCGACAACACGTTGCCCCGGAACACATGGCCGATGGGGATAGTGGAGCATGCATACCCTGCAACTGACGGCAGCGTTCGTGTAGCTGAAGTTCGGACCAAAACCGGAACCTTCCGACGCCCGGTGAGCAAGCTCGTCGTCCTGCTGAAGAAGGAAGAGGCTACGCAAGCTGCGCCGGGGGGAGAGCTGTAGCGGACGCCGAGCCTGCAAGATTAGTTTAAGTTAATAATCTAAGTGATAATCAAACTCGTAATATGTAAGAATTATTAACTTACCTTCCAGAAGCATGAGGGCGCCACTTGTATAAAGCCCATATGTTTAAGTACTGCGAAACTTTACTGTAGCGAGAGCCAAATCGATATTTCTCTATTTTTAGGATCTAAACATAGGTTTTATCAATATAGTTTAGTGTATTTAGACAAACCTAAGTGAGAACTACCAATGTAAAATAGTTAGAACATTGTAACGAGTGTAATAACATGGATATCGAACCAAACAAATTCCCCATACAACGAACACTTTAGAGCCGTGTGCAAATTTGAAACAACCGGATTGGTCGAGCCCAAGTAGTTTAGTACCGTGTACGCACTACCAATGGTTGCGGACCTCTATAAAAGGAGGGTGAAAATCCATGTTAATTCATTCGATCCTCGGCATCCAAAGCAAGAACAAGGAACTGGAAGAAATAGGAATTATAATTAAGGAAGATAAATAAACATACAAGTTGTGAAGAAACCACGTTTTTCATTTATACAGTCCACTACAGTCAGGGTCTCGAAGGCTTTGTGTAAACCTAAGTCGATCAAGTCGGTTGATCATTTGATGATATTGTTCGGTCAACTTCCGCATTTATTTGCATATTACATATATAACAACGCTGCATTCCCCGAAGGGATAGGTAGAAGTGTAGGTATACAGTTGTAAACCCAAATGTCACAAATGCTGTTAATAAGTCCCGTGTAAGATGAGTAACACAGATGAGATTATTACCATCTACCGGACACAATTCTAAACTCCGGACTGCTACTGAGAATTTGCCAACAGAAAAGCTCATTAACACTGAGCCCGACCCGGAAATTAAACCTAAAATCTCTGCTCAGGCTTGTGACCATGAGCCCAACAAGGCTACAAGTCATTTACAAAATATTAAGCGTTTTTTCTTAAATTGAGATTTTTTTGCATGGGACGTTTTTGTATGGGATATGAAAATTTTCCTTAGGGGAAGTGATTTATTGTAGTTCAGTGCATTGTGCGGTGGATTTATATTATATCACTTCTTAGATAATGGTACTAAGTTATCAGAGAATCTTAACATAGTTGGAATAAAGTTTAAAATACAATAACTGACTCTAAAAAAGATGCGATCAATAATCAAATTTCATACATAAAACATAAAGTCACGCCTTTCTCCCATGGGGGTAGGCAGAAACTACAGAACGATGTTTACATATGCCTTTTGCTTCGTCCACGTTAATACATCTTGTCATACATGCGCGGCGGTTGCGAGTACTACGCACCTTATCGTTTCGGAGGATATCACTAATAAGGTATATCCTTCTAGGGCGTCCCCTTCCGGCATTTCCAGTTATACCTGCCTTCTTAACCGTCTTTCATTCAATATCTCAATATGACCAAGCCAAAATTTAATCTCGTTATGATAATTATACTTATAAGAGAGTTTTTGCTAATAACTATAGTCTTAGTACTTCTATTGGTTTCTGACATCAAAAGTTAGTTCCGCTAAGGCCAAGGCAACACGTCACAGTTTAGCAATTCATCACATGCGAGATTACATCTATCAATGCTCCGTGACCAGTATTTTTCATTATAAAGCTAAGCTTCTTTGTTTACAATACACGTGAGAAATAGTATGTTTACTTTATAGTACGTACGAGTACCTATGTACGTTTAAGTATTTCAAACTTTATTGGTAGGTGCGTAAGCTTCATATTCATCATTTATTTATTTATTATTTTATTCACTTAAGTCGGAGTTAATTTCATAATATGGTATTATCTGCCTATCAATCTTTGGTTATAAGGAACAATAAATATGGGTAAAAAATAAACTACATCGTCCACAGCCTGACTTCATATACTGGTATTATCGTCTCTCGGTTTGCGCCAATCTCCTCGCTTCTGTGTTAGTCTCATCCAGGTCTTAACAGGGATGGGCAACAATATCGTCCAAACATCTCGCTGTCACCTTATACTGATGCAGTTTTCATTTCTTTACATATATTTATTTAATAAAAATACACCAACAGCATATAGACAAATATATAACATTTCTCTCAACAAAATTTCTTAATAAAACTTCTTTTAACCAGATTAATCGCGTGTATTATTGGTTTCTGTTTGTGACCTCTGAGTTTGTTTCAGTATTTCTTCTCAGCGATAGTCTTAGAAAATACGGTCGCGATTTAGTTTTAAATATGTATCAGGGACGAAAATAATTTTCTGAATTTAATCAATTCTATGTACGATAGACTGAAATAATTTTAAATAAACTGTTGAGGTGCCTGACACCTTAGTCCTCCTGCGACCACGAACTCTGCAAAGTATTCGAAAAGTCAGGAAAAACGAAAACCAATACTATATTGGTTTGTGGATTAATCGCGTGTATATATATATATATTATATATAATTGTACACGCGATTAATCCGGTTAAAAGTTATTTTATTATAATGTGTAGTGATCGCGAAAACCTAAGATATTACAATATTTCTTAAGTATACACAAATTATAGATGTATATAGCATTCAAGAGTTTTTTTTTCTCTCGTCAGACAAAGGGTGCTTAATTAGACTTATATTATAAACAGAGTTGACATAGGTAGTTATAGTTAATAAAACACAAAATCTATAAGGGCATTATGAACATGGTTTATACCTATTTATTAAAATGTGTTAAAATGTGTGAAAAAGAGGTCGAGATGGCTTAGTGGTCAGAGCGCCTGGTGTATCTATCCGGGAGGCGCAGGTTTGAATCCTGTTCGCGACCGTATTCTTTTTCCATTTAATATTGTAAAATTTTTTTAGTTCTGAAAGTAAATCGATTATCATAAAAAAAAACGATTAACTTTAAGTTACATCCCTGAAAGCTGACACATGTCATGCAAACCTTCCTAAAATTAACAGACTGTAAATTGTACCATATTTTTGTGCATAAAGCGTTAATAAATAAATCTATATATTAAATACGTTAAATTATTGTTTCTCTATGTACGGTCAGCATCTGAACTAAATTAGTATTTCAAAAAGTTTCAAAAGACGTTTAGATATGTTTGAAAACTTCAGCATTTAATTTCTTTTCAAGATCCATTAATAGGGACCAGGTAATGCTTTAAGTAATGTTATTTAATCGTTATTCCCTTCTTAATCATGAAAACCAATCTTCCATAATAAACTACCTTAAAATGTGTAGCTAGGTATCTATTCTACCGTCTGTACTACTTAGACAGTTTAATTTAATTAAATCATTTACTTATTTAAACATTTCTTAGTCACACAAATTATTAAGTCGTTTAACTCTTTATAAAACTTTGTTGATTACCAGTAATATTCCGAATAGAATTAATTATTGCTATTGTTTTCAAAGTCATCACAGCCGTTGAGAAAATTTGTTAATTACTCTTGCGACAGTTAGCTGCTATACATTACTTTGTTTTTGAGTAAGTAAGGCAGTGACTGCCGTGAATGTTGAACAATTAGAAGAGATTGCAAAACTTAACCCTTCGACTTATAAATACACAGTCTAATTTCCTTATTCTCTTTGTTTTGTTTTGTTGAAAAGGTAATTTTGCAATTAGGAAAACCATTTAAACACGTACGTAATTGTACCTACCTATTATGTCACAAGGAAAGTTTGGCTATAAATGTGGATGGCTAAAGGAAAATCGATTGATGTAAAAGGAGATAGGGTTAGAAATGGAGTAGCGTGACAGACTGATAGAAAAATATGAAAGAAAAAGTCGTGCTACGCCGATCATAAACTAATTGGGATGAGGGTATGAAAATTGTGATGTAATGGTTCTTATAGGCTTGAAAGCTAGTATATGTCTTACTGATACTACTTAAATTATATTGCATAAAAAGCCTTTGTGCCGATCCAAACAAAAAGCTAAACATATTAATTATTACACATAAATCTTCGACAAGCATTAACGCATGCATAGCGAACTCTAAACTTATAAACTTTTATGGAAAAAAAATACGGTCGTGAGCAGGATTCGAACCTGCGCCTCCCGGATAAATACTGCAGGCACTCTGACCACTAAGTCTTCTCGACCTGGAGTATTTATCCGGGAGGCGCAGGTTCAAACCCTTCTCACGACCGTATTCTTTTCCACAAAAGTTTATAATATTAATTATTGTTCAACGGTTATTACTCACGTGCATTCTTCGGTTTACCCAACTAGTTGGAACTCGAACGGAGCCTTTAGTCTTGAGTCAAGCCCGCGGCAATGTCGCGAGTCCACTAGTCGGGCAATCCCGAATAATGCACGTGAGTAATAACCATTGAACAATAATTATTATGAATGTATCTCACGAAAGTTATACACAAAGCTAAACGTTCACGCACTGAAAAAATATCATACAATATGGCTGCATGATATGATAAAAAGGTTTTATAATAATCAGTGGATAGTTGGCCACTAGAAGTAACGTCATTTGAGCATTTCAGCGACCCCATACTTTAGACATGTTAATCCGTCGTTCCTAGGAGCGTGAATCTTTATGATTTTATCTGAAATACTGTTGAAAAAATTTATATACATGAAGTTACAACAAATACTTATTTGAATATAATATGTTTTCCCAGGTTAAAACATCACAAGAGGTATGTGTGGACGCAAAGAAACCATCCATGGGCTTCGCGGAGACGTGTGGTGCGGCCTTCGAGTTTGGACCCAAAAAATTGAGACCATGGGCTAATTTTGCAAGGTAAGATTAGAAACGGAAGCTACCCACGACACAGTTGGTGCAGTACCCATGGTGGTTCGTGCAGTACCCATGGCGGTTGGTGCAGTACCCGCGGCAGTTGGTGCAGTACCCGCGGCACAGTTGGTGCAGTACCCACGGCACAGTTGGTGTAGTACCCACGGCACAGTTGGTGCAGTATCCACGACACAGTTGGTGCAGTACCCACGACACAGTTGGTGCAGTACCAACGGCACAGTTGGTGCAGTACGCACGGCACAGTTGGTGCAGCACCCATGGCACAGTTGGTGCAGTACCCACGGCACAGTGGTAGAGAAATCGGAATAATATTTTTTATGGTTTACAAATAAATGGCCCGGGTCTGGGTGTGTATGCATAGGTATGAGGTTTGTGTCTGTAAACACAACCACGACACAGTTTTTACTCTGGGGCTACTTTTTGCGCAAACAAAATGTTTTAAGTTACTCATGTTGTCTGTTCCGGGACAATTTAAGGATTGTATCGATACATCGGCTCACATCATCAGCCGATTAAGGCTCAGAAATTTAGAAGTTATAGTGGAATAAACTCACAAACATACATACATACAATCCTAAAACAAAACACTCCTTTTTTTGGACAGACGTGTAAAAATGGCTCGTAAACGTAAGCACATTTTTATATGAAAATGCTTATGTTACGAGTACTGTCTCTTTACTAAAATTACTATTCTATCCCTTAAAAGATTTCTGAACGAAAAAAAAAGAAAAACGCTTCCAATCGTCTGTCTCTTATTGAAAATCATCACTCACCTCAGGGAAATTCAAAGGTTTTGACAAATTACGTTTCGATGCTGACCTAGATTTCTTTAGTTCAAAATGCAGGGGACAAAATATTATATACTTACTAATAATATATATGTGAGTTCCTTTATTTGTGAGTGTTGCAATCTATTACACAAATACTACTAAAAATATTTAATTTAAGTATTATTAAATGTATTTATGTAGGTACTTCGTTTCTGGAAGAGGCCAATGATAATTTTTGTCTATGAAAATAGGCAGTGCATGCGAATAAAATGGTATACCGCAAGTAAAACTGCGTTGCGCAAATTTCATTTTTGTATTTTTAGCTACGATTACATGTCAAACATTATTTCCCCTATACAGAATGATAAACGTATATACAAGTTGGTCAAACAATATACAAGGTCCCGCTTGCACAGATGATTTTACTACGGGTTGTGGATTTGATTCCCTATGGAGCAAATATTTGTATGACGGTACAACCTACAAATATAAGTGTTCCAGATTTTCTACTTGAACAAACAGGTACATATAGGAGATATGTACCTTCTCTATTTATATGTTTTCCTTAGTCTGCAAACCAACATTCTGATATAACAATTATTAATTAACCCATTGGGAGTCCATACTCCCGACTGAATTTTCGGTCATTAGACATATATTCACGGAGTTTAACAAGTACGCAGGAGCTATTGTAGTGCACAAGTGTATGCGCAAACACGAACACGAACGGAGAGGTCAGACGCAGGACTGACGGCTTTACATGCCCTCTGAAGTACGAGAGTCCATACCTACATATGTGTGTATACAAAAGATCACACATGTTTCCCATTGGAGTTAAAAATATGATAGATTTCTACCTGTTACTACTCTAAGACACCTCTTTCACTGGTCCTCGCTTTGTCTATTGTCCTCTTTATGCGTGCTCGTCGGATTAGATTTCTCTTGATCAGTTCTTTTTTAAAACGCTCGTATTAATAGTGTCGTAGTTATTAACCTAGGGTATTTTTTAATTTTTTATAGTAGAATATTAATTACAATCGAAAGTGCATCTAATTAAGATTAATTACCATAGGATCCAATCATTATGAACTGTTCCATGCGTTTTACTACTCTTGATAATCTTCTTTTTTCCTTCTTTTCAGAACTTTCGTGGACTATGCAATGACGTGCACATATCTGGCAGCACTCTGCGTTTACATTGTATTCATCGCTGAGAACTTCAAAGAGGTAGGATTTTATAAATTATGATTTTCATTATATTTTTATTTTATTTATAATTTACGCTCACACATTATCACTTACGCACGGCCGAGCCTCGAACGGGGGACGGGACGTGTTTGCCTCACGGTGTAGCAAGATCTGCTATAAAATGTTTGTACTTAATTAACCCGTGCTTGGTTGGTTAGCAAAAAGCTTTGACTTTTCATAGGTGCCTGTAATATGATCTACTTGAAATAAAAAAAAGTTGAGTTTGAGTTTGGTTGGATGGTTTAGACTCGGCTCAAAACCAGCTCAGCCTAGCATAAATTATCTCTAATCCATTTAACATAAAGACTCTATAAAAAATTGTTTCAAAAGGCATGCTTACCTACTTTAATAAAACAATATTTTCAGCAGGTTTTGTTAAGTCTCTGGGAAGGTTTTTGATCTGTTTCATATTCAGCTATAATAGGAGATGGGAGGAAAGGCTTTTACATATGAGAAAACTAGGTTGCGATACTATTAACTATAAAGCACCGAAAATTTCATCCGCTGCCAAATGGCAACGTGCCCGTTAGACGGCAATGCTGATTGTCTGTGCGTAGTAAATACCACCCTTCAAATCACGTGAAGTGCCGACTAATCCGCTTGCAATTTATTTATAAAGAAGAATAGCGCTCGGATTTTATGACACTTTTGAATTTTTCAACCCCAAACGGCCCGAAAATATAATTACTCGTACAATCGTTTTTATTTTATAATTATTTATTGTTTAAAATAATATATGTAATATAAAATTATAATATGGTAATAACTACTTACCTATTTAAACAACACACTACACACTTATATTAAAATTGTTATAATTTCGCCGATGCAGAGTATCCGCAGCTGCGGCAGCAGCACCATCATGACCCCCATAATCATAAATTAAATAAATTTTCCTTATTTCTTTGATTTCGGCCTCAGTTTTTAGGTTAACGCACAAACAATAAACATTTATATTACCTAACTTTGTAATTAATTACAAAACTTTGCATATTTACCAACAAAATTAATTTAATTAAATTCAAATTAATTTTGACTAAATAAAATTATTTATGGCAAACTTTTCATAACTTTTGGATTATAATTATTAGCTGTTATAATTGTATTAGGCGTTTGTTTACATATTCATAAAATTGCTAATTAGAAGTTAAAGTTAGCTGCTAATTTAGAAACAATAACAAAATACATGATGTTTTACTAAAACATTTTTTGTTTCCTCAGTAGTAACTACCTATGCACTACTAATATACAAATTACTGAACTCTTCTATAACAGCATATCTCTTTCAGGTCTTGGACGAGTACATACCCGAATACCGGCTATCAGTAGAAGCATACTGTGCCTTAACGCTGGTTCCACTAGTACTGATCTGCCAGATCCGAAACCTAAAGTGGCTGGTACCGTTCTCGGCGATAGCCAACGTGTTCCTGGTGATTTGTTTCGCGATCACCATGTATTACATCTTCAGTGACCTTCCTACGTCTGAGGGGAAAGTGATGGTTGCTAGCGTGACGCAGTGGCCTCTGTTTATAAGGTAAGATTAACTCTTTAATATGCCTTTATATCGCACTGTATCTTGAGCTGACTCGCCAATACTCAAAGATCTGTTGGATCTTTAATCCTACACTAAGATCTATTTGTGAGTAATTGGGAAATATCTAGTCACTGACATACTGTACGTAGTCATAACGTGTATTTCTATAAGCGTAGTAGATTTGGTCTTCCGCGCTTTACGTTGCAGTTTTCATTAAAGCACAAAAAATATATTTCATATTATCTTCGTACAAATAATTCGCGAGCCAGACTCGCGACATCACCGCGGACTCAGCTCATGACTAAGGGCTCCGTTCGAGCTCGAAACTAGTCGGGCAAACCCGAAAAAATGCACGTGAGTAGTAACCGGTGGACAATAAGCAATATGAATATGCCTCACGAAAATTATTATACAAATATCATTTTTTTTTTTTTGGGTCCGAGTCGATAGGCTTTAAAAAAAAAAAAAAATTGTACATAAATAAATAAAATAAGATCTTCATGAGCTTCATGTGGTTTTTTAAAGATACGTACATTAGCCATAGCTTTTGTAATTACGTTTATTCAATGCTAAAATGTAACCTTCATTATCAGTCCAGCATCCATTAGAAAGTCTGAAACAATTAGATTTAACGACCTGAATTCAATACTAAAAACTAAACTATTACATTTCGTGGAGCCTACAAACTTTTAATGACTTCGGCGTAAAATATTGTTATTACAAAAAATGTTTATTAACTAATCTAATGCTTTCTAAATTCATAGAAAGTTCAAGATATTTAATTGTAGTCAAAATTGATAGATTGGCGACATTGTTTTTTAATCAAAATGTTTTAGACGTTACCTCAAATTATAAGAAATAAATTTTCATATGTCAAATACAGTAGACGTTTCTTTGATTCAAAGAGTGGTTCCACTTCAAATTTATTTTGGGTGGCAATTTCATTTATTGATAATTTGATTAACAAGAGAACAGAACCTCAAAACCAGTGGCTTTTAATTTACCGTACCATACACAAGATATTAAGAAAGCGTATCTTCTCCACGTAACATCAAAACTATTTCCATCCTTTTTCAGCACAGTGATCTTTGCAATGGAAGGTATTGGTGTGGTGATGCCTGTTGAGAACGAGATGGCGAAACCGCAGCAGTTCCTCGGCTGTCCTGGAGTACTGAATGTGGCCATGACTGTAGTGATCTCGCTGTATGGCATCGTCGGATTCTCCGGCTACATGAAGTATGGAGAGAATGTGAGGGGAAGTGTCACATTAAATCTGCCCCAAGATGAAGTGTAAGTAAAATTAGACGTGGCTTCCAGTTCTCTCAAAGTCTCTTTATTCCCTTTAAAGTCGAGGAGGTAATATATCTTTACCTTATTTCAGAATCTTAGTACCTATATCTTTTATCTTATCCGATTGTACTTAAGTTTTTCGTACCCTGTAAAAAGTGGAATTCCTCTTAGAAACAGTCATGCGTATTGAAGTAAACGCTCCCTTCCCAAAAGTAAATAGTTAAGCCTACCCTCTTCATTGTCAATCGTGACGTTCACCATACCTTTTATTAAACTACTAGCTGTGCCTGCGACTCAGTCCGTGTGGATGTCGTAAATTAACACCATCATATCCATTGTGTTCATTCATAATTAACAAATGTCCGACGTGATTATTTAAATTGGTATAACTTTTTTGTTTATGAACCGATTGACATGAAACAAACACTAAATGTTAAGTGAAGCTTACCACAATATATTAGTGAAAACCACGTCTAAATCAGATAAGACATTTCTAAGATTAGCGTGCACAAACGCACAGACAAACAGATAAACAGACAAAAATTCTAACAATCATTGTTTTGGGTGCTGTTCGCGTTGATAAAGGTCCCAATAATATTTTTTCTCATACATCTTCCATGTACAGACAGCAATCCGTTACATTTTTATTATATGTATTGATATAGGCATATAGCTAATAAAAATCAAATTAAGCAAAGCTTATACGGGCCGCCCTTCGGCGTCGGTGGAAAACGCCTGGAGTATGCATCCGGGGGCGGTTAGAATCCTGCTTTCGGCCGTAGTTTTTATTCCACAACACTTTTATTGTAATTAGGTATATACCAATATGATAAAATTCGACTGCTTCGTTAGTCTTGCGGTCTTAAGCGCGGCTGCTGAGCATGAGGTCCTGGGTTCAATTGATCCGATCCGATGACCTGGTCAAGTTAACGAAAAAGACTTTTATTATGATCAGAGGCCTTAGACGGTAAAGAATGATATTTAGTATTCGATGAACAATATAACATAACATAGCATCACGTGTATTCCTCGAAGGGGTTGGCAGAGGTGTACACAATTATACCCACATTTCACCAATGCAGTGTACCAGTGTACATGGGACTTAATAACATTAAGTCCCATGTACACTACAATATGTGGTGAGCCTATTACCATCAACCGGGCACAATTCCATATTCCGGGCTGCTACTAAGAATTTCCTAACAGATAAACTCAATAACACTGCCTGACCCGGGAATCGAACCAGAGACTTCGTGCTCAACAGTCGCGCTTGGGACCACTAGACCAACGAGGCAGCAGGCATTCTTCGATGAATAAGGGTCAAAATAAGAGAAACCTCTATGATCAACACATGCACTCAGAACAAATGTTTTGTTTTGAACTTTCTTAACATTGTGTGTTTGTTCTTTCCAGCCTTGCCCAAAGCGCGAAGATCCTTATGGCTCTAGCGATCCTCTTCACCTACAGCCTGCAGTTCTACGTGCCAATGGAAATGATCTGGAGGCAATTGCACAACAAGATCTCTGTGCGGTACCACAACGTCTCCCAGATAGCTATAAGGACCACTGCTGTTGTGGGTTCAGGTAAGAGTGGAAATTTTTGTAATTTTTTGTAACGAAGGACATGTCCCTTGAGATTTTTTTTGTAAAAGATTAAAATAATTGCATAGTTACTTAATTACTTTGCAACTATATTTATAAGAATTTTATGAACTATTCTTACAAGGTCCACAATTATTTCACATTAAAAATTCTAACATTTGAAATGTCCAACAGTTGCCCTCGCAGCCGCCTTTCCCGATTTGGAGCTGTTCATTAATCTCAGCGGTGCCATCTTCCTCTCAACCCTTGGTCTCCTCACGCCAGCCGTCATCGACACCGTCCACAAATGGGACAGAGGCCTTGGGCCCTTCAAATGGATCCTTTGGAAGAACATTTTCATCGCTATGATTTCTCTCGTCGCCCTCTTTGCAGGATCATACACCTCTATAAGAAGTATGGTCAACAAATTCCATGAAGCTCCAGTGTTGGAAATAGCAGCAAATGTGACTAGAATATCTGTAAATGATACCATGAGTGTTTGATATAATTTAAAGGTTGTAAAAGGACCATGACATATTGACCTTATTTTAATAAGTTCCATGGTAGAAGCGTCAAAAATTTCACTATGTAACTGTCAACTTATTGTATGACTTACTGTTTCGGCCACTGTAGAATCTGCTACGAGATTATAGCAGTTAACTAAGTTATATCTGGTTTCTGTGCTAACTTCCACAGTTTCAAAATTCTTCAGCTTTGATGAATAGTACCGAGCATAGAGAATTGTAATTTTGATTTTTCAATTTCATCTATATTTTTATTCAGAGATGTTAACATTCCAGATAATTATTATTTTGTATTCTTTTATAGTTTCGTTTTATATAGAATAGATAGTCTGATGGACTGTAAACTCTGAATTAGGTTGTGATATTTTATTACAAAAAACAATGAAATATATAGTGTATAAAATAGTGAAAGCCCGCCTGATAATTGTATTGTTAATTTTTTATATACTTCCTTACGCTCTGCTTCCTGTTTCTTTGCCATGCATAATATTCATACCTATATTGCTGATTTCATTGCCTACAATAATATCCTTCAAAACAATTTCTAATTAATGTACTATTTTAACTTCATTTATAAATATATTATTAACTACCTCAGACGGGCTCTCTTATAAATTAGTATAAGTGTATACAGATATATCTTTGAAAAGCATTAACGCATGTTAAGCGAACTCTAAATTTATGTGTAAAAAGAATAGGTCGTGAGCAGGATTCGAACCAGCGCCTCCACGATACCTGTTGTAATCTGGGAGGTGCATGTAACTTTTGTAGTTTACTTTTAATGTGAAAATATTTACAGACCATAAAAATGAATTAAAAAATGAAATAATGTGATGAATCAAAAATATTTTTAATTACGGTTTTCGATTGTTGCGTATTGTTAGTACACACGCAAGATAATTATGGTTTTATAGTTATTCTAGCAATATTTAAAGTAAGTTTAAGAAATAATACTAACACTAAATGTACATACAAGCTCCACATAAATTAAAATAGACTATACAACTATTGTTTCGAATTGCCAATTTTACATTAGTTTTAATTGAGTTTAAGTTAACAAAACTTTATAATAAGTTCACTTTTAAGTTTTAAGCCGTACAATTTTAGTATTCATAAACTTAAACGCAGAGCTTAGATAGAAAATTTTATTTAAATTAAACAAAAGTTGTATTTGTAGTTTAACTACTTGAATGTTGACAAAAGTATGCATGTAATTTAATTGAATTTTGTTATTGTAAACTTCATAATATTACTGCTACTCACAAGTCCTTAAATAGAAACAGTATCTCATCTTGATAATAATTGGCATCGATTTTACCTACGAACAACTAATCTAATCAGCATTTTTTTACTAACAGTAACAATATGAATAATTTGGTCCCACCAAATAAGAAATATCAAATTCAAATTTAGGCCCGTCAACATTTCAATTTTAGCCGGCATACTGTTCGAGGCTTTTTTTTTAAATGGCCTCTTCCAGAAGCTCAAAGGGGTTTTGTCTGCGTAACCGGACTGTTAGAGGCCTCTTAATTGATTACATTTATTTATATAGATCAATCAATCTGCCTAGCCCTTTCCTAACTAGGGTTCGGTTTTTAGTTCTTGTTGAATGCAGCTTGATACCAGTATTTTAAATGGAGTGACCGAAAACAATTACGAAAAAAAAAAGGATTTTCGTAATATTTCAAACTATACTTGTATAGAAATCTTGGTCTGACATGCCTAAATATGAAATTTAAGTCTTTTAGTTTATTCTGCCCCGCTCTTATAGTGAGTACCTAACTTTTGGTAAAAGACAGCAATACCCCAATTTTAGTTTAGTTGTGCTACATCAAAATTGACGTCATAATAATTTTAGTTTTAACATTGCACACAGCACATATTAATGCCCAGTTACCAATTTTATTACATTAGATTATGTTTAATGTCTGTAGATGCCATCTTAGCTTCAATTAATTGACTAGAATAAATTGCGTGAGTCTTCAAAACCTAATACCTATACCTATACTTAAATTAAGAATGTTGCTATCTGTATCACTAATTTCTACAAAAAAATATTTATATATATATAAGTTCCGATTTCTTCATCTGGTGTCTCGGTTCAAAGCGAGTAAACGTCTAAATAAATTAATTTCGGGAATCCCTGAAAATGTGTTTCGTTTTCCAGCAAAGACAAGTAGCGTTGCCAATCGCCATGTGATCAAACCAAAACACTCAAAATATTATAGAAAAAACGAAAAAGTAAAAAAAAATACTGCTGACGTAATCACCATCCAGACCCCCCATCCCCCATGACATCACAAATAAGCAAAGCAAACACCCCCCCACCGCCCCCCTGTAGTGCTTACGTAATACTTGTATGGCCCCTAAGTTTTTAATCTTTCGATTGCAAATCAAAAGGCATAATTTTCAATTGCGTAGCAAAATGAAATTATCTCAGTGAGTCTGAGAAAAATCTCCTATATCAATAATATATCAAATCGGATGGCTTTTTAGCATTTTAATTATTTTCTTATTTATATTATAAGAATTCATTTCGTTTGAATTTAAACTAGACGATATGTCCCCAAATAAATGAGATAATTTTGAGTACAATTACAGTAATCATGTATTTAAACAACTAGAATGATATTTGTCTGTATTGTGAAAAAAGAAATGTGATATATAAATAATTTTAACAGTAATTTTAAATAATACTAAAATGTTAAGACAATAAATATATAATTAAAGTTATTTGGCATTTATTTTATGAAATCACACAACGCCTCAGAATGTTAACCCTTAAACAATTAACAAAAGTTATGTGTTTCTTTTCCTGTAACGTGTATTATACTATCGTTAAAAAAAAGTAGGCATATAATTCAACACGTCTTTTAGCGACGTCATTGCTATCTATTCAGTCCCTATACAGGTTACCGAACCGACACGACTAACTTTGCAGTTAATACAATGTCGTAAAGATGCAATTACCTTAACAATTAAAGAAATGCATGAAGAATTAGTGGTGCTGAGCAGAGGTCGAGTTGGCTTAGTGTTCAGAGCGCCTGGACTATTTATCCGGGAGGCGCAGGTTCGAATCCTGTTTGCGATCGTGTTCTTTTAATATCTTACCAACCGTCATAAATTAATCATAAAACTATTAACTAAAACAATGCGGTTGGGTAGTGTAAAAATTGGCTAACCCTGTATTGCCCACAGATAATTGGTCTGGGTCACACGCACCCAGACCTGGACCGATTATAAGTAAAATTCGGAGCAACTATCAAGACAAAGATAATAAATACAGTAAAACATCCTAGTTAGTAACAAATTAGCAGTAATAGGCGAGTGGTATGACCGTTGGACTGACAAGTCAAAGGTCGCAAGTTCGAATCCAAGGCACCACTGACATTTCGAAGTCATGTGCGTATTATAAATTAATTATCACTTGCTTATAATGGTGAAGGTAAACATCGTGAGGAAACCAGCACACCTGAGAGATATTCTCGATGGTGTATAAAGCTATGTCAGAGAACTACGGGTGGTTTAAATTCTGACACTAGGTTGTTCATCAGTTGATGCAGCCTAGTGTTAGAGTTTGGTTTAGTTTCGTATGGTTATACGATAGAGAGGAGATGAAACTATTAATTAAAACAACACGGTTGGGTAGTATACTTTGGGCTGTTTGTCTGTTTATCCGCTAACTCCTCCTAAACCACGCTACAGATTTTGGTGTGGTTTTCACCATCGTTTAGATAATTTTTCACAGATGGTTTTTATATAATAAAGCCTAATTCAGTTTTTTTTTTGTAAGTAGACAAAAAGAAGATTTTACAACATAATCGCCGAAAAATAAAATTATATAGCTTACGTAGGCTAAACGTAACTTCACTGTTTCTTTTCTAATTTACCTGTGCGAAGCCGGGTCGAGGCACTAGTAGGGTTTGGGTCCCGGGACGTCTTGTGTCTCGAAGTCTCGGGACTTTTTCGTAATTTTAGTTGTCTCGAGTCCCGGACTTTCTGGTCGAGATGAGACAAGATTGTCGAAATTGTTATGAAATCATTTTTATTTTCAAATAATTAAAGGGGCTTAGCGCCATCTGTTAGTTAATGAATAATTACTTGGTCTTCTACGTAACTACTGAGTACACGGCAGGTCACTCTAGTGTATAATAAAAACAAAAAATGCTAGAACATCGTAAATATGAATGTCTACACGAATTACATATTGCATCATACAAGGCTTTATCATTCAAATGAAATTGCATGTAATAATAACAGGTGAATATGTAATTTGAATGTTCACTCAACTATTATTTACGTAACATAATAGTGCAAGCGTTTTGTAAGACAAATTAGTGTCAAATATGCGGATATATGTAATTTTTGATGAGACGGTGTTACGTAAGACGGTTGGTAGTAGAATTTACCTCTAATATTTTTAAAGATAAATCTTTGAAAAGCATTAACGCATGCTTAGCGAATCTAAAGTTATAATATTAAATGGGAAAAAAATACGGTCGTGACCAGGATTCGAACCTGCGCCTCCAGGATAAATATTCCAGGCGCTCTGGACACTAAGCCAATCGACCTCTGCTCACCACCGCGAATTTTCCATCCACATTTTAACACGTCTTTTGGCGACGTCATTGCTATCTATTCAGTCCCTATAGGTTCAGGTGTCTGAACCGACGCGACTAACTTTGCAGTTAATACAATGTCGTAAAGATGCAATTTCCTTAACAATTAAAGATAAATCTTTGAAAAAATTAACGCATGCTTAGCGAACTCTAAAGTTTTAATATTAAATGGAAAAAAAAAACGTCCGTGAGCAGGATTCGAAACTGCGCCTCCCGGATAAATATTCCAGGCGCTCTGATCACTAAGCCATCTCGACCTCTGCTCACCACCGCTCTCTAATATTTTTACTTGAATATCATGGCGCCTTGAAGGTATTGAACCCGATTCAAAACCAGGTACGCACAACCTTTTTTAATCGACAAAAAAAATATGGAGATTCTCAATCCATCGCGTATTTTTTATTCAATATTATTTATTGGACCTCTGGCTTTCAGTTTAAGGACTGGTCCTAAATGTGATTAATAATATTCCTTCTGCGAAGAGGTCCCCCCTGAGGTGTGCTTCACGGGTTTATCATTATTACTACTGTACCCGTGACTTTACTCGCGTCGTAATTGTTATAACCTATTTCATTATCACTATCAATAATATAGTCACCATCAGCCTTAATATAATTGTCATTTTTTTTATAGAGATGTTTTACATCCTCTAATAACTTCTTTTCAGGGTCCATAATATTTTATAATTTCATTTGTATTCAATTTTAGTGGTTACCTAAAACTGTCTTCTAAAAACGTTTGAAGAAGAAATTTAGTTTAGTTTACTATATTAGAATTGACGCCAATATATAAAATAAAAAACCGGACACGTGCTAGCCGGACTCGCTCACCGAGGGTTCCGTACAAATTTGTAGGTAAATATTATAAATAGTTCAGGAATCGAGTCTCGCAGTTTTTTCCGAGCTTTTTCGGTAATTCAGTTTCCGATACTTATATAATATATTTTTATGATTTAATTACAAATGAATAGTTTTCAGATTGCTCCCGGTACGTGTAGTGTAAGACTTTACTTGCTAAATTTCATAGTTCTAGGTCAACGGAAAGTACCCTATAAATTTTGATTCCCTTGAGAGTGTCGAAATATGTGTTTTTTTCGGCATAAACGGCCGTATCTTTTTTTTACGTCAACTTAGATGTTAGTTTTTTTTGTTTCACAGCTTCAAAGGACTGGAAGCTTGAGTATATGGTTTAATTTCAACTCAATACCTCCACGCATTCCCGAGATATACGTTCTTGACAGACGGACGAACAGACGGATGAACAGACGGACAGACGGACAACGAAGTGATCCATAAGTTCAAAGTCAAAGAAGTCAAAGCCAAAGTCAAAAGTCAAAGTCAAAGTCAAAGTCAAATCATTAATTTCAATTAGACCCTTTACAGGCACTTTTGAATTGTCAGAAGCTAGTTGCCACGTTCCAAAGTGTAGATTCCTATGGAGTTCCGAAGTGAAGGGTTCCGTTTTTTTCCTTATAAGGGTACGGAACCCTAAAAAGAAATATAAATAACTCACTGCAAAATATACTGGCCACTGTTGCTCTACAGCGTAATTATTACCGTCACTATAAGCGTCATTAACTCATTACCGTTAATATAATGCCATACTTACCTTAATGGTTAACCACGAATACTTCACATAATATTAAATTCCTATAGATCATATTTATGCTTTATCCAGTAATACATTACGTAAGTTTCTGGTGTTTTCTTAACCGCATCGTGTTACAAAATCTAAATTGTAAGCAATAAAAGTTAACTTTATCGTTACTATGTAACTTTTGAACTTAATATGATTACTTCTATTAATTAACTGTTCACTATACTTTTTTTTTCTTTAGGTTTATCATCATCCATCAATACATATAATAAAAACGTAACAGGTCGCTGTCTGTACATGGAAGATATATGGGAAAAAATATTATTGGGACCTTTATCAACGCAAATAACACCCAAAACAATGATTGTTAAATTTTTTGTCTGTTTTATCTGTTTGTCTGTGCGTTAATGCACGCTAATCTCAGAAACGGCTTATCCGATTTAGATGTGATTTTCACTTATATATTGTGGTAAGCTTCATTTAACATTTAGTGTCTGTTTCGTGTCAATCGGTTCATAAATAAAAAAGTTATGCCAATTTAAAGAATCACGTCGAACATTTGTTAATTAAGAATTTGTGTTCATACACGACATGGTGTTAATTTACGACATCCACGCGGACGGAGTCGCTGGCACGGCTAGTCTATACTGTATTACCATCAGTGTGCAATGGTTTATACAAGGCAAAGTAAAATATAAAATATAAAATACGCGTGCGGAAAGAACTCCAAAGTGATATTTCCTTTTTGCGGACAGAATACTTTTAGGTAGATTACGCTTTACAAGTTCGCATGCATTAATAAAAGCATTTTATAAAATACTAGCTGTGCCCCGCAAACGTTGTTCTGCCATATACATTTTCTGGATAAGGCGACCTCTATCACTAGGGGTATAAAAAAGCCTACTATTCTCAAACCTACCAAATATATCTACACAAAAAATTTCATAAAAATCGGTCAAGCCGTTTCGGAGGAGTTCGATAACAAATACTGTGACACGAGATTTTTATAGTTATATTAGATATCAAATAAGTTGAAAAAGTAAGCCATATCTGTTGACCGGATAGATGACGTCATATAAGACGTATAAATGTGGAAGAAAAACCCGGAATAATGATCAGAGAAGCACGTGGAGTATTGTTCTGGGGGCGCAGAATGAAATCCTGCTCACGATCACATTTTCCTTTCCCTAAACATTTCTTAAAAGTTCATAGAAGACTATGACAAATTCACTGTAAAACTTCTACTGATACTGTTAAACAACGAGATCAAATGATCTATTAAACTCACAAAACGATTACAGTCTTTAGTCTTTATTAAATAATCGCGCACCAATTTACCTAAAGTATTTACTTAATTTATCAAATTGTTTTATTCGTATTCTTTACAACGTATTGAGAGCACGGATCTGAAAAAAATACGGATGTAACCTTGCCCACACACACGCAGGCGCCGAGTGGATGAGTTTTAAGTATTTTAGCTCGTGTATGACAAGCGAAATTCGATGACTAGGAATGCTTCTCACATGTTGTATGCAACACTCCGTCCGTATTATTTTAAGGTCCGTGATTAAGAGCAATTTAAAAACAATCTCATGTGACCGTATTGGTCTTACAATTAATGGCAACATTGCAAGCTTCATCTTTCTCGTGTCTTTTTCTTCGTAAAATTGGTACGAAGTTGTTTCATACAATCGTAGTCAGTACAAAAAGAAAATAATTGAATTAATGCAATCATATGGTCACGTTCACATTTCGACGGTAAATTTTTATAATTCTGTTTTCATAGGCCATTTAAATTTTAACATTGCTCATTATAACACAAATCTACTTTATTGTATATCAAAATACAGAAATCTAGGATTAATAGAATTATTCTCGAATGCTTTTAAAAATTTGGTCCTTAGAGCCATGAACTTAGTGGCCGGGAGCCGTGACTTCCCAGCCACAATGAATTTCTTTATCATAAAACTCTAATTAAACATTTATCTCCCTTTATTTGGTGTAATGGTCCGAAGTACGACTGCTGAGCATGAGGTCCTGGGTTCGATTCCCGGGTCGGGCAAAGTGTCATTGAGTTTGTCTATTAAGAAATTCTCGATAGCAGCCTGGAGCTTGCTCACCACCTATTACATGGGAGTTAATAACAGCGTTGGTGAAATGTGGGTGTACAACTGTTTACACCTCTTAGGCAGAGGGGAACACAGGCGTGATACTATGTTATGTTTGTTATGTCCTTTATTTCTTCTCCTTGACAAACACTACAATCCCTTCCTACTTTCACAAAATCTGGCCCAATGTTCAATCAACAGAACATTCTCCTTTCCTGAAGTTAAGCAATGTAATCACTATAGAAATACGCAACTAAACCAACGCCTTGTACTATCAAGATTGACACAATTGGATGTAATTAAAGATAAGGGACCCAAATCCACAATAAAAGTGTTAACCAGGAAAAGTTTCCATCGAAGACGTGACATTCTTAAATAACCAAAAAAGCATTTTAATGCTCGTTAAGAAGTAGTACCTATTATAATAAAACAACTTATAACCGGATTAATCGCCTGTATTATTGGTCTTTTTGTTTTTCCTGACGTTTCACTCACCACCATCCTTGTCAGTTAGCTACTGTCGCCAAATCTTTGTTACAGAGAGCACAAGGCATCTGCGACGCCGACCACCTGGCAGGGGAACTCAACCATGTGAAGCAAGTTCTCAACCATAATAACTTACGAGCTCCACATCCCCGTCGCAGAAGCCGCCCAAAGCCCACCACAGTTGATCGCCGACCTGCTGTCCTACCTTTCATCAAAGGGGTCACCGATAGAATTGGTCACATCTTGAAGCGTGCTTCTATCAAAACCTACTTCAAGCCACATAGAAAGATCAGCCAACTTCTCAGACCGGTGAAGTGCCACATTCCCTTACAAGATGCAGGGGTCTACAAGATTGATTGCGATTGTGGGCTATCATACATAGGGCAAACAAAGCGTAGCATTGGCACCAGGTTGAAAGAACACATAGCTGACGTCAAGAATAGACGCTCAACAAAATCTGCAGTCTGTGAACATACAACAGACAAACCCAACCATTTTCTACGTTTTGACCAACCCCAAATCCTCGCGAAAGAAAACCGATATATACCGAGAATGCTCCGCGAGGCTATTGAAATTAAAAAACACCCAAATTTCAATAGAGAAGATGGTTGGCAATTACCACCTGTTTGGAACCCTGTACTGAAAATAATCAAGTCCCAAACAAAGTCAAGTCACAAGAAAAATCAAGATACTGTGAGCGATTACTGCGTGCATCGGAACACCTTTTAGTTTATAATTCGATAAAATTGTAAAATTGTATCTCTAAATTTAAAACGACTGTGACCCCTGAGTTTGTTTCGGTATTTCTTCTCAGGGATAGTCTTAGGAAATACCGTCGCGATTTAGTTTTAAACATGTATCAGAGACAAAAATAATTTTATGAATTTATCAATTATATGTACGGTAGACTGAAATAATTTTAAATAAACTGTTGAGACACCTGACACCTTAGTCCTCCTGCGACCACGAACGCTGCAAAGTGTTCGAAACGTCAGGAAAAACAAAAAAAAACAATAATACACGCGATTAATCCGGTTAAAAGTTGTTTTATTATAATGTGTAGTGATCGCGCAAAGTAGTACCTAGTTTGTTGACTGCCTCATTGGTCCAGTGGTCGCAAGCGCGGCTGTTGAGCGTAAGGTTCTGGGTTCGATTCCCAGGTCGGGCAAATTGTTATTGAATTTTTCTGTTAGGAAATTCTCAGTAGCAGCCCGTAGTCAGGAAATTGGTGGTGTGACACCCCCGTGCATCAGAGAGCACGTAAAGCCGTCGGTCCTGCGCCTGATCTCTCTCTGGTCGTGTCGGATTTCCGTCCCATTAGAATATGAGAGTGAAGGAAAACGGAGTGCACCTGTGTTTGCGCATACACTTGTGTACTATAATATCCTCTGCGTACTTGGCTAATCTCCGTGGAGATAGGCCGCCGTGACCGAATGACCGGAAGGAGTATTTTATTTTTTATTTTTTAATACCTAGTTAAAATAGGAGACCAACTAAAATTAACCTGTTAAAATGCACTGAGCTACCAGAGCCCAGAAAATACACTATATTTTAGTAGACTCTAATGTCTACAGTTATTTTTGTATTTTATTTCTGTTCTTGTACACAGTTTCTTGTTGGTTGCGTGGTCTCGTGCAGTGCTATAGCTTAGGCGAGGCAATTTAATGCCTCTAGCCAGAGTATAATTATATATTAATATGACAGCGCGGTTGACGCAGTAGTCTGGAGACCGGCTGCTGAGGTTGGATTTCTGTACGGAGCAAATATCTATATAAACGCACCCGTGTGGGGGCAAATATTTTATTAAACAAGACTAAATTAATTAAAATATATTTAAAAAGCACGCCTGCCATGTGTGAATAACATATTAATTATTGTTCACAGGTTACTACTTACGTGTATTCTTCGGGTTTGTCCGACTAGTTTTGAGCTCAAACGGAGCCCTTAGTCATGAGCTGAGTCCGTGGCAATGTCGCGACTCTGACTCGCGACATTGCAACTAGTCGGGCAAACTCGAAAAATACACGTGAGTAGTAACCGGTGAACTATAATTAATATGAATATGCCTCACGAAAGTTATTATACAAATAATATATCTTTATTTCACACCTTTTTGTGCACCGTAGCCACTAAATTACTATATTTTTAAATATTAGTAACTTATATTACCCGAGATAATGTTAGGATTCTATCGATAGCCCATACATCTAAATTGGTTCAGGCGTTTAGAAGGTATGGTGGAATAAAGTAGTCACAAACATACATATTTACATACATACATAAACCCAAAATTGTACCACTCCTTGGGTTTTCGTTTTTTGGGTAGTCGTTAAAATAAAAACTGCATACTAAGCCTCACACCACTAAGGGGGTCTTCTGCTGGAAACGCAACTCGGCTTACGGCGTTGCTAGGGGAAAAGTAGAGACTAGCTAGATCTGATTGGATTCAGCAAAGTTCGGGGCTCTCTCATGACAGTTAACTAAATCAATAGGTCGGGTGTCGCGACACCTTTTACCTTGTGGATTTCATCAGATGGTCTGTTGGTTGAATAGCTGTGAAGTGGATCCTTTTCGTTGAACTACGTCCAATTTATTTCAAACTACCAGTCACGTTTGGGACACAAGATTGTTATTTCAAAACAGCAATAGTAAATAATACTGGTAGATGTAATAATAGATTGTACTACAAGTTATGGGCCACTGTTTTGTTATCAAAGCCTACGTACCTGTACAGAATTCTAATTAAATGCAACGGTTATTTTATAGCGCAGCATCCATTACGATATTTTGTTTAGACGATTTCGGATTATCATTTTAAAAGATAATACCTATTGCCATGATTGCAACTTATTGGTAATTTGGTACATAAAGACGTTCTGAAAGATTTATTGACTGCTTTGTAGTTTAACGTACATACAATGACACCTATTTCCTATTGGTGTAGTTAAATTTTCACCTACGATTCTGACACACCATTTGGTTCATGGAATGCATGAACGAAAGTGTGGTGTATCAGAATCGTAATTACTTAAACTGGAAAAGTTTATGTTAAGGAATAAATACCTCCTTGAGCGAAAAAAACTCTACCTACAGTCTAAAATGCGTCCTGTCATCGTTACTATTATAATCGCTTAAAAACTCGAGCTACACAAATGTTTCAAACGAGTCAGTAAAACATCTCAGTGTATCGGCGACTAGCATTAATTCGCAAGGCCATCGACCATCTGACGAAGGCCAAACATTGAAAGGGAACTAGCGATTACAATGCAGCAATGTTACGATATAAATAGTTTAGTAAATAGTAATAAAAATCTGATAAGAATTGTAGTATTTATTCATCCTTATTGATCTAGAAAAAAACATGCATCTTTACTATTCTCAAATTAAAAATTAATTACTGCCAGTCTTCTGGGCACCTTTCCGGAGGATAGCGATGCGAAGGAATACTTTGACGCTTGAGGTTATTTTTTAAATTGTTGTAACGGAAGTCTAAAATATTGTCATACAATACAAAAAAAAACATGCACATTCAAACGTAGGTACATACGGAGGAAACAGAAGATCCCCTTTTTTAAGTTGGTTAAAATGGTTATTTTTATATAAGAAAATGTAAGGTGTGGCTTTTTTAATGAAAGTACTACAACAAAATTAATTTAGTACAGGTTAGTCTACAAAGTTTGTATATGGATTGTGGTCGAGTCTAATTCGTAGGCAAATCATAATCAAAGATAATAAAGGACGTACCCCATTTGTAGAATACATACTCCTTATTAATGATTATTTATACTAGCTAAAGCCGGTATCACTTCCCCGAGGCTTAGCAGATTAATTCAAATTGTTTCTATCTAAACACGCAACATGCTTGAAATTTTCCGTTCCGTGTGAGTTTTGGAATAAAAATTTTGATGCGTTCTAATAAGTAGTGTAAGAATTAAAAGTCAAACCATTGACTACTTTTTGAGGTTAGCATAAAGATTTTAATAAATGAAACTGAAGTATTTGTTTATTGTTTCAAAAATAAATGCCATAATGTGTGTGTAGTGAAAACTACTATTTATACGATCATTATTGACCAAGATAAATCTTTAAAAAGCATTAACGCATGCTTAGCGAACTCTAAAGTTATTATATTAAATGGAAAAAGAATACGGTCGCGAACAGGATTCGAACCTGCCAATATGACAATAACGTCGCCATAAGACGAGTTAAAATATGGAAGAACAATTCGCGGTGGTGAGCAGAGGTCGAGATGGCTTAGTGGTCAGAGCGCCTGGAGTATTCATCCGGGAGGCGCAGGTTCGAATCCTGTTCGCGACCGTATTCTTTTTCCATTTAACATTAATGACTATTTTTAGGATGTGTTTCTGTCTGTATGTCAGTTTGTCTCAAATAGGCTCTCAATCGGATTTAAATGAAAGTTTTAAACAGGAATTAACTTAAATTTTCGTGTATTGCTATTTCAATATCTTGCAAGGTTCAAAAGATATAAATATAAAGTGCTATTTCTCCCGCGTGGACAAAGTCGCGGACACAGTTAGTAATTAATGATAAATTAACCGTTTAATACTTTATTATACATACATAAACAAAAACTTCTTTCACCAAACCAGGGGTATGGGGCATGCGCCTTACTAATTTATCGAATTTTAGAATGTATGTTGTAGTGACCAGCAACAATCATTAGCTACATAAATACCTATATGTAATTTAGGCAGAAGTTTTATGTCAATGCCGTAATCATTATCTTGAAGACAAAATTGCCGTGTTTAGAGACAATTGTATACGACGTATGATGAGGATTATCACAGTGATTCTAATTAGGATGGTGATGATTATTGAGGATCTAAGAACCAAGAACCGTTGAATGCCCAAACACCATGAAATTCATATGACACCACAAATCTGTAAAGTAATTGGCAATGTCAACATTATTAAAATAAAACAACACGTATAGTAGAAACGAGTATTAGTATAGTTTAAAACGATTTTTATATTTTTTTAAACTTGTAATATTTAAGGTTAAGCGATGCGCATTGGTTAGCTTTAGTCGGATAATGCGACAACTTTTGAGATAAATAATATAGGGAGCAGATATCATCAGTCTATACCTATTTCGTACACCTTTACTACAATACAAAAAATAAATGTACCAATATGCCAATTTAATTATGATCACCGGTTACTACTCACGTGCATTTTTGGGGATTGCCCGCGAGTTTAACTCGCGATATCGCAGCGGGCTCAGCTCATGACTAAGGGCTTCGTTTCGAAACTAATCGGGCTATCCCGCAAAATGCACGTGAGTAGTACCTAACCGGTGAATAATAATTAATATGAATATGTCTCATGAAAGTTATTATACAACAATATGCCAATAAATAAAAAAAAACGTTCGCATCATTCGATTCGAGGGAGAGTCACCATGAATTTAGTTATAAATGTCATTAATATTTTCTAATTATCTTAACTATGATTAGTATAATATGATCTGTGCTTTGCGTACCTACCTCTATGATATTTTGCGACCTTTCTGTTATGCAAAATTGCGTTTATTTAAGATATTTAATTGAACAATATCGCCCAAATCCCAGGAATAATACTTAAAAACTTCAACTAATTATAGATAAGATAAGAAGTACCACTAGTAATTCTTTTTTTTAGACACGACTGCCCAAAAGTGAGTGTTATATTTTTAGGGTAAAGGATTTCTGAATGAATATGAGTTTCTTTATTCATCATATACATGAACCATAACACTTCTTTTTTGGGCAGTTGTGTAAAAATACAATGTAAAGGCCGAATGACATAAACGAATTAGATGTTGCTTTAGTCATTTTACCTTTCCAGTATCGAATATCGTCACAACCATAAGGAAAACGCCTCGCTGCGTACAGAAGAGGAATAAAATTTGATTACCTCCTCTCACTAACTACACGCAGTACAAAGATTGACGTCAATTCACCGATAAAAATCCCCGACGAAGAAAGCACGAGATCTTTCGGTGACTGTTAGCGGAAAACAGTGATAGCATAGTGGTATGACCGTTGGAATGACAAGTCAAAGGTCGCAACTTCGAAACAAAAGACCGCACAACTCACTTTTTAAAAATCATGTGTGTATTCTACCACACTAGGATGTAATAAGATTTTTTATAAACATAGTATCACGCCGATGTTCCCCGAAAGGGTACGCAGAGTTGTATACAGTTGTAGACCCACATTTCACCAATGCTGTTATTAAGTCCCATGTAATAGGTGGTGAGCCTATTGCCATCTACCAGGCATAATTCAAAATCCGGGCTGCTACTGAGATTCTAACAGAAAAACTCAATAACACTGCCCAACCCGGGAATCGAACCCCAGACTTAATACTCAGGTCGGCTCGGCTCACCAAGCCTATACCCATCTGTCGGTCACAAATCCAAGCTACGGACTGCTATCAAGAATCTCGTAATAGGAAAACCCAATAACACTTTGCCCAACCTAGGAATCGAATCGGGGACCTACCAACTCAGCAGCCGCGCACTGGACTTATGGAGCAGTGTATGGTAATTGTTATTTAATTGCAACTATAATACAAATTACAACATTTGTATCTTCTACCAAGTTTGTATGCACAATTCATTTGTATGGTGAAATTTGTTTGGAACTGTGCGGCACTTAGTAAGTCGGTACTCTGTGTTGCTTCATGAGTCAAGAGTACGATATAACATATTAAGTGTACGCCACGCCGCTGTTTACAACAACGTATTGATCTCGACGCTTTTAGGGATGCGACGTCTATAGACGTCAATATAATAAAACTTTTGTTATAGCGCTGAATTTGTTATTTAAATTATTATTATTATGTGTATATTTAATATTGGTTTTAAGCTGCATCCGGTTATACTAGAAGCCGATCAGAACGTAGTTAAAAAAAGGCTAGGCAGATCTATATGGCATTTATGCGGTAATATCACATAGTTAGTATTTTTTTCCAATTTTGGACCACCGAACTTCTAAGAAAATTTACAGTAGCTTTTCGAATAGATTAATAATATATAATTAAATTATCAATATACGAAGCAATTGAGAATATAGTTCGATTTAAAAAAAAAAACTTTATTAGATTTAGGTATACTATCTTTTTTGTGAACCATTGTATAAAATTCTCTAATATTACTCAAGAAGTCAACGACAATGCGCTAATTGAAGGGAAAATATTTAACGCAAGCAATTGTGTTGTGTCAACGAACGAAAACGAAAGTTGACAATTATTTGAAGTTATATTAGTGCAATAATCTCGACAACGTAAATGTTGAAGGAAAATAGAAAGTAAAAATATTTACGCTATTCAGGTAAATAAGAGTGTGGGAGTATTTTTGTTTATCCATTATTTCTATTGTTTAGTAGAAAATACATTTAAAAAATACACTTCATATCTGTACAATAAATGAAAGAGCAAATCATAATAATAAACTAAAACATATTTTTTTTATAAAATCTTTACTTTTACCTATCACAACTTATTAGATCAATTTATTCCCAAAAACTATTACAATGGCCATGACTAACCACAAGTTCAGAACATGCAACAAAAATATGTCACAGTAAACCCTTCTAAATAGCTTCCTTGTAAACAAATACCGTCGCAAGCGCATTCCCTTTCGAAAAACCTTGCACGTCGCGCAAGCTAGAGATATTGCAGCCTCCGTTGTTGTAGATATACTAGCTTAATGTTTAATTTATGTACACTGCGTTTGCACGTGCCCGTCGCGTAAAATTCGCGCTCCGAAAATTATTTATCTTTTTATTTTGTAATTTTAGTTTTAATTAAATTTTTGTGGCGTGTGACTATAGTTAATCTTGTGTTTTGTTACGTGCGGAAGTAAATTTTTTGGCATGTGAGTATTCTTTAATATGTTTTATCTTATATTTTTCATTTTAATTAAGGCGATGATTTGTTTTTTTTAATTATGTGAATGAGACCAATGTTTTTTTGTAATATAATCCGTGAGGTTTTGTTTAAATAACAAATATATTGCATTGTTACATGTAAATAATATCTACCATATTATTTAAATATTTTTTTAGATACCTACATAATAGATTATAGACGTATAAAAAAAATAAGTAAGAACAAACACTAAAAATATGATAATTTGAAGCTAATTTTTTTTTTGAAAATTAAGGAAATATAAAAAAATATAAAATATATATATTAAATATTATATTTTAAATATATTTTATAAAAAAACTACCTCTATTTATAAACCAGTTAAATAAATCACTTAATTATTTGGGAAACCTATAAACAATGACACTGAAATAATTAAAAAGAATCACAAATTATAAATAAATTTTTGTGGAAAGAAAAATACGATCGTGAGCAGTATTCAAACCTGCGCCTCCTGGATAAATACTTCAGGTGCTCTGACCACTAACCATCTCGACCTTTGCTCACTATCCCGAATCCTGCTCACGATCATATTTTTCTATCCACAATAATTTATAACATTAGAGTTCGCTACGCATGCGTTGATGCGTTTTAAAGTTTTATCTGCACAACGTCACCTATTGTATAATTTATAAATAATATCTCTGTTCTATTTACTAACACATATGCATAAATACCATCGACGATTACGTTTAGACAATTCGATTCAGTATGAATAAACAACCAGTCAGCCGTCTATTGATGATTGGTCTCACAATACATTATCAAATAATATTAAACTCGCACTTAGAATAATAGGTAGTAATTTCTAACATCATAACATCACACCTGCATACCTTGAAGATATAAGCAGAGGCGTCCAACACAGCATACGTGATCAATGGTCCTTACACGAAAGACAGTATTTAAATTATTATTTTAAGAGGTATATTTTCAGCCTCTAATACATTACCGGCCTAATTAACAACATTGGTGTAATGTGGGTGTACAACGGTGTACAGCTCTGCCTACTCGTTTGAGGGATGCAGGCGTGATGTTATGTATCTATATTGTCAGAGGTATAATCCTACATTTGTACACCGATTAAAATTAAAATTGTGACTGACATGTTTTCACAAGGTAGGAGACCTTTTAAGCAGACGGCGCTCATAGATCTTCCTTAGACAACCGAGACCAATGGTTTAACGTACTCTTCGAGGCCCTGTGGTATAGTTGAATATATGAACCAGTCACTTTGCCATACTAAAATATTTTAAAACGAAAACTACATACCAAGCACTCAACTAAATTAAAATGTCGTTAAAAAAATCGAATAAATAGAGTTTGTACAGCAAGTAGCTGGGGCTCTAGTTCTCCTTCTCTGACTGACAATGACAAGTGACAAAGTCACTTCACCATCAAGCCCCATGTAATAAGTGGTGAGCCTCTTGCCACCGACCGTGTACAATTCCGAACTCCGAGCTGCTACTGAGAATTTCCTAACAGAATAACCCAATCACACTTTGCCCGACCTCGGAATTGAACCCAAGACCTCATGCTCAGCAGTCGCGCTTGGGACCACTAGACCAACGAGCAAGGCAACACGATTAATTAAACCGTCGTTTAAACAATCAAATTAATAGAGTTTGCACAGCAACTAGCGGGCTTTGGTACTCTGACTGACAGTGATAAAGTCATGTCTTTGACAAACTTATAATCGATACTAACTTTTATAATCGATAACGTAGAGCTATATAAGCTGTTGTTCAGTACTCATTCGATTATTAGAGCAAAAATATACGCTTAATTATGTAAAATTACTTTTAAAATTCTACGGTTCAAATCATTTGCAAGCTTTTTAGAATAAACCACAAACCGCTCTAAGAATAAGTAGTTTGCATCATAAATGTTACGGTGAAAGAAAACATCGTGAGGAAACCTGGACTTTCTAGTCTGAAATCACCAACCCATAGTGAGCTAGCGTGGTGATTAAGCTCGTGCCTTCTCTGTATGAGGCCCTTGCCCTGCAGTGGGACAGTTACGGGCTGGATAATTATTATCAAAGAACAACGCATTCTTATGCCCATTTTTGGTGGATTTGTATGGTTTGATGCTTGTCGCAAGCAGCTTGCGTTGGCATCCGTTCGGGTTTCCCTAGGTTTTTCTTAATTAAAAGGCGTCCGGGGAGCGTCCGGGCGGGGCTTCACATGTAGTCCGGGTTTAAAACTACTGACACATCTACCGAAAGTACACCGACGAAACTTAGTTAAACATTGTAATATAATAAATAAAAAGTTAATTTATAACAATTAGACCTGTTAATTATATTTCAGAGTAACTTTAAAAAAACAATGTTGAATGGGCCTAAACCCCAAAATTCGGGTTTTTACACTTGTTGTCCGGGTTAGCCAATTTTAAAGATGGCAACCCTACAGCGCAACGCCAAATTTGTTTGTTTACGTTTTTTAGTTAACGGTTGATAAGTTTATGATACCTATATGGTTATGATATAATGAGTATGAACCTCACCAAAGTTATTGCACAAAAATATAAGTATTGTTTTTTTTTTTTTTGGTAGTGGCATCTTGCAGGTCAACCTAGGAGGTTGTCGACTGCTTAACCGGACTTTCCTGTTGATGCCCTAATAATAAACTATTATTAAGGCCTCCAGCCAGGGGCATACGACTAACTTAAATCTAAAGCGACAACGCTAAGGGCACCCCCTGCGGGGTACGAGCCTCGGCTTAGGGCGTCGCTTGAGGGAGGACAGCAAGGGACTGGCTGGATCGAACAAGAATCATAATTATTATTATGGGACGAATTTAAAGCTACAGGCTCAGCGGCTACGCGGGCTGGCACGAGCAAGGGTCGGGGAGGTATAAGTATTGTATTGTGTACATTCATTTTATATTCATAGATACTAACTATACGTAATCATATTAATAGAATGCGATAGGCAGCTGCAGAGTTCTACGTGTTGATAAAAACATACATGACAGATGTCAATATTGCATGTAGGTACAGCGTTACCTGTTGCTGTTACAATTGTTTTTCAATGAGATGATCACTGCATAATGAATCGTAGACAACATTAATAAAGTTATAATTTGGGAAGCAGAGTTGGAAAGTGAGCAATTTATCCGTTAGCGCAAGTACAAAACCTGCTCCAAATAGTATTTTTCTTTTTACAAAAAAATATTATTTTAGTATTCATTTTTAAAGACCTCACTTTCGTCTGGTGGTCGTAGGCACGGCTGCTGAGCGTGAGGTCCTGGGTTCGTTTTCCAGGTCAGCAAGTGTAATTGGATTTTTTGGTAGGAAAGTCTCAATGACAGCATGGAGGTTTTGAATTGTGCCCGGTTGATAACAATAGGATCACCCTTATCACTTGGAACTTAATAACTGCATCGGTGGATATACAACAGTGCTGCTTAACCTTTCAGGTATAAAGTCGTGATGATATGAGTACATTTGAAAGAAAGAAAAACAGTTTATTCTAGCACCCACAAGACAACATTGCCGTCATATCGCATGTGTTTAAAAATCTATTAAACGACACTAATATTTAGCAGTTTTAGAGATTCATATTTCGCACTGAACAATGATAACAGATGTTTTAGGTTGCGCTGTAAAAATAACAAACTGAATTCAACATCAAAAGAAATGGCATATAAACAATGTTTTGGTGCACAGTTTATCTAAACGTACATACACTATGAACGGCAAAACAAAACATTGGTCCTTTAGTACAACTAGCAACGTAACCCTGATTAGTTCAGAAACACAAACAGCTGATACTAGAACCAGTATGTTTTCTCTTTTTTACTGCTGTTGAATCTACAATATTCAAGGTCAGATAGATGCAGGTGTATTATGCGTTTTATGTATTTATTTACGACACGCAACTGGATAAAGATGTAGGGCTTGTAGTTTTTAATTTGTAATAAGTTTTTTTTTTAATAATGTAGATTGTGTTACGTTTTATTCTGTTTAAGATATTTAATGAGAACTCATTTATTAAATTAAATTAAATTTGGGTCATGCATTAGATTCAATTCCCGAGTCAGGCAAAGTGTTATTGGATTTTCTTGTTAGGAATATCTCAGTAGCAGCCCGTAGTTTAGAATTGTACCTGGTAGATGACAATAGGCTCATAACTTATTCCGTGAAGAGTGTACAATTATGTACACCTCTTCTTAACCCTTTGGAGAATACAGGCGTGATGCTCTGTTATGTATGTCATTGTACCTACTGCAGTAAAAAATGTTTTGACACTTAAGTTTATTTATTGAGGGCTTTATAATAACCATTTTAAGAACATTGGATGATAGTTGGGAATGACGCAACTTGAGGTACTTTTCCAAGTTTATCCTAAGTTTAAAATTGAACTCTCTTCTATATCTATCATAAATCTCATTTATAGGGCAAGAGGCACGTTCTGTAGTAATTGAAAAATATTTCCATTGTTTGGCTCCCTGTTGACAAGTTTTTATATGGCGCCCACGCAGTTGCTTCAAAGTTAATTTTCCGACAAATAAGTTTGGCAAAAGCGATTAGGGATGATCTAAATAAAGTATGAAATTTAAAACAAAATATTGGTGAAGAGATATTTTGATAAAACCTCATGTTTTTTTAACACGCTTTTTACACGTACTGTGTTTCTATTTTACGGAATCTATGAAAGTGAGTTTCACCCACTTTAAAATGTCAGATTGAATTGAAACTTCGCACACTTGTCAAGGACCGATGACAATACAATCTAATATATAAAATTCTCGTGTCACAGTTTTCGTTGCCATACTCCTCCGAAACGGCTTGACCGATTTTGATGAAATTTTTTGTGCTTATCCGGTATCTATGAGAATCGGCCAACATCTATTTTTCATCCCCCTAAATGTTAGGGGTAGTCCACCCCATTTTTTTTTATTTATATGGCAAAACAACGTTTGCGGGTCAGCTAGTAATTTGATAAATTTGTCCGATTATCCTGGTCATCCTGACCTGACCTGACTTCGGGATTAAAAATAAATAATAGTTTAAAAAAGCGTGGGGTGCTTCTTAAGATATTTTATAATGAGTTAACTTTTACCAATAAATAAAATAATTATGTATAAGAATTGACATCCACGCACCGATGCTTTTGCGATAAAATGTTTTTTTCTTAATCAATCTATTTTTTTTAACTTATTGACATTTATTTCTACTTTTTAGTTCGGCTAATTACAAAAGTAACTATTATTTATTTATTTTGTTATTATATTATAGCCCTTATTATTTTGAGCAAAGGCCTCGCCCTGGTTCTTCCACCCCTCTCTATTACTGGCCGCTTGTCGCCAATCTTGTTAGAGGCATCGAGTTCATCTCGCCACCACCTGCGAGGTCTGCTTCGGTATCGTCTTCCAATTATTGTGATCCAACCCGTAGTGATTTTGGGTCATGGCCAGCCCATTTATATTAGGTTTGGCCGCTAACTTTTGTTAATTTACGGTAAATATACATATTTAAAGTTCAATATTACCTATCTGAAAATCAGCGCAACCTTATTTGGTCTCGTGCAGGTAGCTTCATGTAGCATCTACATAGAATGTAAGTTTTGTATATAATTTTTATTAATATTTTTAATTTTCTGGTGCTCACATGTTCCTTACATAATACTGTTTTAGTTTATGTTAACTCTGCAATGGGACTAAAATAAATTATTTCTTTCTTTCTTTCTATTAGATTATTTATTGGTGGAATTCCTTTTAAGGGTAGTTTAGTGGTTTAGGGGTGGCATCTGTTAATATTATAAAACCACCCAGACAATAATATCCCCTATAAGGAAACTGTTTTGTATGATGATATAGATATTTATTTTGTGACTGCCTCTTTGGTCTGTTAGTCACAAGCGCGGCTCCTAAATATGAGGCCAAGAATACGATTCCCGGGTCGGAAAAACAATTATTGGGGTTTCCTGTCAAAAAATTCTCAGTAGCAGCTCGGAGTTCGTAATTGGGCTACACTGATGGCAATAGGCTCGTCACCTCTTGCACGGGAATTAATAACTGCCTCGGTTAAATGTGGATGTACAATCATACAGTTCTAACCTAAACCTTCAGGAATAGAATCTGTAGCATCATAGCAAGTAGGTATACAGTTGTACACCCACATTTAATCAATGCTGTTATTACCTAAGTCCCATGTAATAAGTGGTGAGCCTATTGTCATCTACCGGGCACAATTTCAAGCTTTGGGCTGCCATTGAGAAAAAATCAATAACACTGCACAACCCGGGAATCAAACCTGGGGCCTCATGCTCAGCAATCGCACTTGAGACCACTAGACCCATAGGTCATGTAGTTTTTTAGTCTTAATTTATCCTTATCATTAACAGAAAACGTCCACTAATTAGGACCTTTATGTCTAGCTGTTATGAGAACAGCCAGACTTAAAGGTACCTACCTTAAATAATCATTAAAACGTAATACAATTATTTTAATACCTTTTTAATGATCGTAATAAATACTTAATAATATCAAGATATCAACAACGTGTATGTATATAAGTGCAAATATTTGTCACCAGTAATTAAAATTCAGCGTCTAGTATTTACATTAAAAAAAAATAGGCCAGCTGTGCAAACGTAAAGGTTGTGTCATACAGAGAGCGATAACCGGAGGTGTAAAAGTATAAATCATACCTTATAACGTTCTGCTTGAAAACTTTTTTTTATTTTTTATTTTTTATCTATTATGTCACAAAGCAATTTAAAGGCGGTCTTAATGTCATAGGCATTTTCTTCCACCTCGACCCTTGCTCGTGCCAGCCCACGCCGCTGAGCCGATAGCTTTAAATTCGTCCCTAGATAATAGTAATTTAAATCCGATCAACGTCAGTCCGTTGCTGTCCTCCCACCAGTGACGCCCTAAGCCGAGGCCCGTACCCCGCATGCCCTTAGCGTGTTGTCGCTTAGCATATAAGTTGAATGCCCTGGCTGGGGCCTTAAATTTCTTAAGGCAACCACGTATGTAGTCGACAACCTCCTAGGTTGACCTGCGAGATGCCATACACAAAAACATAATAAAAAATAAGCATTTTCTGCACAACAACCTTAGGATGATGCTGAGACAAAGCATGAGGAAGTTCAGTGACAAAGAAAGTCGAATTCTCCAAGACGGTTAACAGGAAGGGTTTACCTACTTAATAATTACTAGTCTTGTTAGACAAACATGGTTAAATAATGGTTCAATTTACCAAAGCCCCATGGGTGGCTTGAAAAGTTTTGACATTAGGTTAATTCCTAAGAAGAAGAATGGTGAGCCATTTTTTACCCGACTGACCCAGAAGGAGGGTTATGTTTTTCGAGTGTATGTATGTCTTTTTCTTTTGCACGCCCTACAGCTTAAACTGCTTGATGGATTTTGTGATAGATAGAGAGATGTCATTAAATTTGTCTCAAAACAGAAGTGTCATAGGCTATAACAATATTTAAATATGGTGTCTAAAAATAAAACTATATGATGCGGTCGGAGGTATCTAGGATGTAACGAACTTCGACCGTAAAATATGCCTCCGACTGTATGTTAGGTATAATTTTTGAAAAAGGATAATCGTTTCTCTATTTTCATCTTGTTTCCCTTTTTTTAGTGCAATCGGGTGTATGTTTATTAAATTTAAATCTGGTGGCGATAACATATTGTAGACCATTGGCCAGTGAAGGAATAAAATAATTCCATATATTTAAAACTCTACAGTATTCTAGGCAGTAGTGATAGCCTAGTGATATGACCGTTGGATTGGCAAGTCAAAGGTCGCAAGTTTGAATGCAAGCACGCCCCACTAGCTGTTCGAGTCATAAGCGTATTAGAAATTAAATATCACTTGCTTAAAACAGCGAAGGAAAACATCGTGAGCTAACCAGCACACCTGAGAGATGTTCTCGATGGTGTGTAGAGCCATGTCAGAGACCAACCTACCTACATTCATCAACCACAAGAAGAGAGAGAGAGATAGTTTCTACTTACCCCTGAAAAGGCATGAGTTTATGTAAATATGATGTATACATCATATAAAGCCCAAGTACTACTGCAAGCGACATTCCCGTTCAATGCCCTACAACTCAAGGCCTTCAAGTTAATGTCACGTTGTATAAACGTCAATTGTCACCAGTTTCATAGCGTTTCATAGAAATAAACAATTGATATACGGACAAATTGGTCCACAATCTAGAATGCAAGAAGGGAGGGGACTTGTTATGTTTATGCCTGATTTTGAGAAATAATTTCCAAAATGAGGCATAAACAAGGCATAAGTTTACGTCCGTCACGAACCAACTCAGTTCGTGACGGTTTATGCAATTAAATTTTAACATATACTAACTTTGTGCAAACGTTTTTCTGCCATATAAATTTTCTGGATAGGGCTATAGGCTACTCTTATCACCTAGGGGTAATAATAGCCTACGACCCATTCTCAGACCTACAAAATATACACAAAATATTTCATAAAAATCGCTCAAGCCGTTTCGGTGGAGTTAAGAGGGACAAGAGATTTAATTTGTCATCATATAGTACATACATGAATAATGTAAACATAGACATAGCACTTATAAAAACAAATTGATATTATTGAACGCTATTCATCTTTATATGTTAGAATATATAACAAAGCTGAAGTCTTTGTTTATTAGAACGCGCTAATCTCTGGAACTACAAGACGGATTTTATAAAATCTTTTGCATTTGGTAGCCCAATTGTGGGGGAACATTATAAACTATTTAACATCGCGCTACGGCCCTTAGGAGCCGGGTAAAACCATAGCTAGTGCTATATATAATTTGGTTTATTACTATTTTTCAACTTAATTCTTCATTTTATGCAATTAGTAACACAGCAAATTATTAACACGCACAGGCATCTTATTATAAAAGCATTATGCATCTGTATCAATACATTAACCCTAACAAATCACCTTCAATAATAATTGATCATATCCTTAATAACTTTAATTGCCCTTTAAATATAGAATGAATTCAAGAATTGCTATTTATGGACAACCCAAAGAAATACGTCACAATTTTTAACCGAAAAAAAATAGAGGAGGTATTTTAGTCGACGTATAACTTTTTACAGAGTACTTAGTCCGATTTCAATTATTCTTTTTTTATTAGAGAAACCCCTATCTACTACAAAGTTGGTAAGAAAACGAAAAAATTCTTACCCAAAGCCTGGAAAATCGGAAAAAAAATTGTTAAATGTTTTTATTGTTATTCCAGTCTCAACTTTTAATTTATTCTGGGTCTAAAGAAGTGCATTTGTAATAAAAAAAATAACAATAACAGTGATCGAGCTCAAGAGAAGAAAGAACATGGTAGAACGTAATTGATAAACATAACATAACATAGCATCACGCCTGTATTCCCCGAAGGGGTAGACAGAGGTGTACACAATTGTACACCCACATTTCACCAATGTTGTTATTAAGTCGCATGTAATAGGTGATGAGCCTATTGCCATCTACCGGGCACAATTCCAAACTCCGGGCTGCTACTGAATTTTCCTAACAGAAAAACCCAATAACACTTTGCCCGACCTGGGAATCGAACCGAAGACCTCATGCTCAGCAGTCGCGCTTGGGACCACTAGACCAACGAGGCAGTTAAACGTAAGTAAGTTAGAACGTAATTGATGGTTACCTAAAAGTTACGACTTCGCCATCTTGATTACTGAAATTGTCTCTCTTTGGTATAATGGTCGCGAGGGCAACTAATCTTGAAGTCCTGTGTTTAATTTCCGAGTTAGGCAGTGTTATTGTGTCTTCTTTTAGGAAATTCTTAATAGCAATAAGCTTACCAACTGTTACATGGGACTTAAAAAGAGTATTGATGAAATTTTAGTATACAACTCTGTCCACATTCACCTACACACTCAGGGCAATACAGGCGTGATACTATATATATCTGTAAGCAGTGATAGCCTAATAGTGTGACCGTTGAACTGACAAGTAAGAGGTCGCAAGTCCGAATCCAAGGCGCGCACCACTGTCTTTCGAAGTAATATGCATAATAAAAATAAAATAAAACTCGTGAAAGTGCAAAACTGTACTAAATAACAATAATATATTGTATTTAGTAATAAGCGAGTCAACAGATTAAAACGGTGAATGAAAACATCGTGAGGAAACCAGCTGACCTGAGAGATGTTCTCGATGGTGTCTAAAGCCATGTCAGAGACCTACGGGTAGTTTAAACTCTGACATTTGGAAGAACAAAAGTACTATATTATTTTAATATTTTTGTTTTACAAATAACATAGCGATGACGTCTGTCAATCTAAATAATGCTAATAGCGTTATATCTTTATTCCAAGCTATTGTTTAGTAAAAGTATTCTGTCACGTCTGTTTCATTTTCAATAGGTAATTAAATGCTTTATGGTAATGTTTAATACTATGTAGTCACTGAAACATTACACTTGAGTACATACATCTTGAGTAAATAACTAACTAAAGACTGTCACGTTACTTTATCAACAAATTAACTACTATGTTTACGGTAGAAAGAATACTATGATACTTTCAATGTTTCTAGGAATACTATGACGCAATTTGGTGAAGTTTTACCACGAATCCAGTGGGGTTACTCTTGAAAATAATACCAATTCCAATATTAAACAGACGGCTTAAAACAAAGCGTAATTTTAAAATAAATTTACCTACACTACAGTTGCCTCAATTTTAAAGCATGTTGTCTTCATAATATCCCGAATCTTTAATATATTTTAGACGTTTCGGCATTTATAAGTACGAACTGACATATTTCCAATGTCAGTCGAGCGGAATTATTTTCAAGAGTAAGGACGCCAATCAAAAGCCCTTCAAACAAAGCCCACAATGCCCTTCTAATCCAAAAGACAACACATTAAAAATTCTGTAGGTACGTTTATTAGTTCTGTATTTTGCAGGAACTGAAGTTAAAGAAAGAAAGAAAGTAAATGTTTATTTAACACAGTCAGTGGGGACACAATTACAAGTAGATATACAGAAGACAATAGCTGAAGAAGATAATGAATGTTTAGCGGTCATTGCATGCCTCACGGCTGCGCCAAAAAGGTCCAGTTCACTTAAACTAATACACCAATATATATATGTTGGGGAACGAGGTAGTAGAATAGGATTTTAGTGAGAGCCCTATCTACCTGTCAGGATCCTAGCGGTCATATCAAAATGAAACCAACACTCTCCTTCTCTAAGAGCACGTTCACTTTGGGGTTAGTGATAAGTAGTGAAACACTTCAATAAACATAACATAGCATTACGCCTGTATTCTCCGAAGGGGTAGGCAGAGGTGTACACAGTTGTACACCCACATATCACCAATGCTGTTATTAAGTTCCATGTAATAGATGGTGAGCCTATTGTCTATCTACCAGACATAATTCCAAATTCCGGGCCGCATCTGAAATTGTTTCTAACCGAAGAATTCAATAACACTTTGCCCGATCCGGGAATCGAACCCGAGACCCCATGCTTGAGACCACTAGTCCAACGAGGCAGTTTACATAACAATTATATAGGATATAGGTTTTGTACATACTTATATTGTAGAAGATGCTGTACCAATATCATAAAATCAGAAGACAAACTACATAAGTAAGTGTGTAGAGGCCCTTTCCCGACGAAGACTCGCTAAACGGGCGGTTTGACGCCGATGGATAGAATTGGAAATGAGTATGTAAGAGGAAGTCTGACAATAGTGGCGGTGACCAAAAAGTTGGATGGAAATCATTTGTCTTAGCATGGA
Source organism: Xylocampa areola (assembly GCA_935421205.1). Taxonomy (NCBI): domain Eukaryota; kingdom Metazoa; phylum Arthropoda; class Insecta; order Lepidoptera; family Noctuidae; genus Xylocampa; species Xylocampa areola. Next base: position 19,389,976 of record OW285204.1, read on the forward strand.
CATGTGATGCGGAGGAAAGGGGAAATTTTAGAATAGGTAAATCATCGTCCCCCTGCCCTTATCCCAATTTATTTGAGGTCGGCGCAGCATATATTCTTCTTCCATACATACTCTCTACTTGTACTGGAATGCTGCTAAAGTTTTGGCTATATTTTATGACCGGCCGCCTGTATGACGTCAACCCTCATTGAGAATTATGTTGTTGGTGTTAACCGCCACCAATACGGTCTCCTTCTATCTAGCTATATGACACCAAATTTTATCCATGCGCCAAGTTCCTGATGTTATCCTACTACCATGCTCCACTAATCGGGCCAAAATTTTAGAATGAATTTTGATGTTTCTAAAAGTTTTTTTTTAATGGAATATGGGGCAAACGAGCAGACGGCTCGCCTGATGGTAAGCGTACCGCAGCTCATGGACACCCGCAACCCCAGGAGAGTCGCAAGTGCGTTGCCGGCCTTTTAAAGGGTTTGGGCCTCCGGTGCTTCTCTCTTGGCGAAACACAACGCAGGCGTTGTTTCACGACGGTTTTCTATGAGGCCGCGGTATCACTCCGGTCGAGCCGGCCCATTCTTGCCGAAGCATGGCTCTCCAAGGAAAAGATGGTTGGATTTTGTGAAAGATAATATATAGCAAGAAAAGGAGTGATTGAGATGTATGGAAGAAAAAGACATGCAGCGCCGACCCCAAATAAATTAGGTAGAAGGTCTCGTATGAGATTATGTGAAGCTGAGCCACCAGCTCACACTGCACGTCCGTGGTAACATGGTGTTTTTTTTTTAAGTGAAAACTTTTTTTAGTGCTTTGAGCACTTTTTAGGTGAACAAAAATCATGGGACTCGCGTCATCGTCACCGAACGCTTTCCATGAGCTATATGTAGGTATACTGTGTTTATATGTGTACATTTTGGGTGAAAAAAAAGCGTGAAACTTGCGTCATCGTCACCGCACACTTCCCATGAGCTATACGTAGATATACTGTATATAAGTACATAGATATACCTCCGTGTGTTATTAGTACAATACAATTCTTTGCTGGGGAGCTTTGCTCCCACTTCTAATTTCTTCCTGTATCGTGGGTGCTTTTTACAGATATATAATCTCAGTGCACACACACAGTGTCAATGGTAGCCAGTCTAGCTTATACTGGTCTTATTACCACTGACGTGTAGCATACGTTACCGTATCTAGGTACTTCAATTCAATTAATTTATTTGCGGAATATGGGTACATGAGTTCTTAATAATATTAAATAAAGTCCACCACATTTAACCATTTACGGTATGCAAATTCATTAAGATACGATCTTAAAAATCACTAGACATATAATAAAAATGTAAGGGATCGCTGTCTTTACATAGAAGACATATGAGAAAAAATATTATTGGGACCTTTAACAACGCAAATAGCACCCAAAACAATGATTATTAGAATGTTTGTCTGTTTATCTGATTGTCTGTTTATCTGTGCGTTTATGCACGCTAATCTCAGAAACGGCTTATCCGATTTAGATGTGGCTTTCACTTATGTATTGTGGTAAGCTTCACTTAACAATTAGTGTTTAAATAAAAAAGTTATGCCAATTTAAAGAATCATGTCGAACATTTGTTAATTATGAATTTGTGTTCATACACGACATGGTGTTAATTTGTGACATTCACGCGGACGCTAGCACAGCTAGTTAAATAATATAATAACAACTTGACCAACGACATATTTTTTTTTATCAATAATAACGACTCCTTGCAGAATATTAAATAGTTTAACATACAATTCTGAGTTACACTATAGAATTTACAATTAAATTATTGTTGGCTACAACAAAAACGGTCATGGACTAATAAGGAAAACATCAGTCAGAAATCAATAAGTCTGTCATCTAAAAATTCACGAAAGAAGTAGTAGCATTTTAACTGCAGCATCTCTTTGATGGCCATTTTGAAAAGATGCATGCTTTTTATGCTTCGTATATTTGCTGGTATTTTATTATAGACTAGCTGTGCCTGCGACTCCGTCCGCGCGGATGTCGTAAATTAACACCATGACGTGTATGAACACAAATTCATAATTAACAAATGTTCGACGTGATTCTTTATATTGGCATAACTTTTTTATTTATGAACCGATCGACATGATTCAAACACTAAATGTTAAGTGAAGCTTACCACAATATATTAGTGAAAACCACATCTAAATCGGATAAGCCGTTTCTGAGATTAGCGTGCACAAACGCACAGACGAACAGACAAATAGACAAACAGACAAAAATTCTAACAATCATTGTTTTGGGTGCTATTTGCGTTGATAAAGATCCCAATAATATTTTTTCTCATATATCTTCCATGTACAGACAGCGATCCGTTACATTTTTATTATATGTATCGATGATGATGATGATGATTGATGATAAGCAGGGCTTTACAGAATATACTATTATGCATTAAGGCTGTCTTACTGGCAACTACGCATAGTTTATCAGTGTGACGACATCTGAGTCTCTTATCGAAGAGATCCATGTTCTGCTTTATGAAAATACCACATTCCTTATATTCTTTATTCCAATAAGGTTGTAAGTCCTTACTTGTTCAATACCGTATCTATCTACCATGACTACTATATCAAGGATATCCTTTTTAAAGTCACACACCGGCTTCCTTTATTGCGGTGTTTATGCTTAATACAAGAAATGCAGGTGAGGCACGTCATCACCTGCATTTCTCCCTGAATACCCTTATAAATTGACATTAATATTAATTTTTTAAGGTATACCTAGACTGGCGCCCGAGCACGGACCTTTTTGCCAAAGTTTTTATGTATTTAATTTTATCGTTTTATCAATACTTTATGACAATTAAAGATAAATCTTTGAAAAGCATTATCGCATGCTTAGCGAAATCTAAAGTTTTAATATTAAAAGGAAAAATATTCGGGTATAAGGACTGACTAGATAGCAACAATACAATAGTCTCGCTGCAACCAAATAAATTGTTTTAATTTTTTTTTTTTTTTTCAAACCTAATTGTGGCTTTGAAGTCAGTTCGATCTCCGCCCGGTTTTTTCTTTATATGATCTACAACCTATTTCCTTTGTGGGTAAACTTTCCCCACATTTCTAGTGTATCGTGTGTGAATTGCCATAAATCTTCATAATAATCAGCCATAAATCTCACACACTTTTTTTATGTTTTCTTAGGCTAACTCTAACATATTGCTAAGAAGCGGAGGTGATCAGTTGACAATTATATATAAACTTCTTAAAATTATTTTGTTTGTATGGAAAGAACAATACAGTCAGGATTTGAACCTGCGCCTCCCGGATAAATACTACAGACGCTGTGCCAACTAACTCTTTCCTACCCCTACTAACTACTCCAAATTCTTCTTCAAAGTTTTAATACGCGTTAGGTGATGACATCGCTATCTGACTGAACCGACACGACCAACTTTGCAACTAATTCAATTCAATTACTTTCAACCAAATTCAAGGACACCATGTGGGCCATTGATTGGACTGTTCCGCATACGAAATCCAGGTTTAGATCCTTCTTGTCCTGTCCTGTCATTCCTACCCTACCACCTATTCGCAGCAGGACCTAATGGACGCCACCGATACCGCAATTTGCGTTTCCAAGTTCTAAGCCGCAAAAATATAGGTTTGCCATCGACACGCAAAGAAGAACAACCAAATTTAAAACTTTAGAGTTCGCTTCGCATGCAAGATCTAAAGATTTACCTCTTAAACTATTTTGACATCATGATAATCATCATCCCCCTGCCCTTAGCCCAATTTAATTGGGGTCGGCGCAGCATATCTTTTTCTTTCATACATCTCTGTCAGCCGTCATCACACGAGTAGAGGAATTCACACAATCCATCCATCCATACCTCGGTCTTCCTCTACTCGTGTAATCCACATTATACTATTCTGTCATTAAATCCTAAAGAATTTATATTTGACGCATTTACAAACACACACACAAGACGTTATTACCTAGACTTTTTTTTTTGTTTTCGGAGGGAAAACAAAAAAAAGTCGCCCGGCCTTTGGGGATCAGACCGGGGTGTGTTTCTTGCCCCAATAAAACCACCCCAGATGTTACCATCAGTATATGCAGGGGACACTGGATCTTCTCAACTGACCAGTTTCAGCACCCTCGCTATGCAACGCCTAAGAGAGGTATCTATATGCTACGAGTGGGATTCGAATCTAGTATTCGAACAACAACTAGCTAATGAGCTCGTCACTTCGCAAATTCAATTATTTTCATATTTTTGTCATCATCACGATATGATATAATAATCTTCCTAGCATTTAGGAATAAATTATTCTAAAATTGTACATTTTTTGTCCTCCAAAGTCTATGTTTAAATATCTATCAACGGTTTTTGCGCAAATAGAACACGATAATGGGCCATGCTTCCAGCACTAATTGTTTTTTAAACATAAATACGCCAAAAAAAATTCATGGCCGTATAGAATTGGTTGATTTTATTTTATGTCAAATAGACTAAGCATCTTCTTGTTTAGGTACGTTTTTCAACTTCCCGGTAAATTGAACTTCCTTCCGGATCTCATAATAAATTCCGGATACTGAAATTTACGATCATATTTTTTGTCAGAACAATTTTAGATTCACACAAAGATATAAAACTAAAATTGTACTGATTTTGGTAGAGAAAACTTATTTAGGCGCGTTGAGCGATTTTTGGTATCGGAAATCTCCGGCTTATCTACTTCGCGCGGTGATCCGCAGTGCAATAGCCGATCTCTAAATAACTTCTCAAACTAAGCATTTTTTTTTAAATTATAATTTTTAATGTATATTACGGTAGAAAACTTGGTCTGCTTGTAAATAATTGTACTATTTAGGTATTACAAATGGATTGTAGCTCGTACATTGTGGCCCGGTTAGTAGAGTGTGCTAGTCGCATCAGAACCTGGCGCATGGATATCATTTGGTGTCATATAGCTAGATAGAAGGAGACCGTATCGGTGGTGGTTACCACGAACAACAGCATTCCCAATTAGGGTGGACGTCAGGCAGGCGGTCGGACATAAAGCATTGCCAAAACTTTAGCAGCATGCAAATTCAAAAACAATTAGAAAGTGAAAGAGGAACACATGCTGCGCCGACCCCAAATAAATTGGGATAAGGGCATGATTGATGATGATTTATATGGTCTCTAACCAAATCTTTACCGATTTCTAACGACTCTACACTTCAGTACAAAAACCACATCTCTACATCAACAATATTGACTTACTCTTCTAATATTAACTTATATAAATAAATGATTTACATAACACACCTAATTATGATTTGTCGAGTACACGTTAAATTTGATCGTCAAGCATAAAACACACAGATGTGTGTCATATTTGATTTATGACGTAAAATTCAAGGGTAAATGAAAGGCAGTGACTTAAATATGATGAAAAGTCAATAAGGATGTCAACGAGATGAATTTAATACACTTACATTTCATAGAAATTTCTGTTTTTAGTTGACGAAACAAGGAGGAAATTCTCAAGAGGACGCGTCTTTATTTATGTTTAGTTTAGGAGCTTAGTTATTAATTTAGCTAAAGGTTTGATATTATTTTTCAATTCTCAGTCTTTCTTTTCGACGGTTTTTGTTAAAAGTTTTTATAACTTTTTGTTTTTGGTAGTTTTAATAAGAACAGAGTAAGCAAATATCAACTAACTACCAACCGGGGAGTTAGTTTAAACAGATCATAATGTAATTGGTGTCGGAGATTCATTATTTCATACTTTTGATGCAGAATAACCTAAAAAAGCATATTAATTTAAACCTAACCTCATACCTAAGCAACTGCAAATCTGACTAGCCTTTACCCAAACACGTTGGGGTCGGCTGCCAGTCTAGCCGGGTGCAGCTACAGCGTGCATATTTTCTATAAAGCGACTGACTATCTGACCTCCACAATACAGTTAGTAGTTAACTGGATTATGGAGGTCAGATAGCAGTCGCAACAAGATATCTCGTAGTAAAACTGGTCATCAAACTTTCAGGCATCAGACAACCAATACCAGATGTCATCTTCGGTAGGCAGTCGCTCCATGTAAAATATTGGTATTAAGCTGCATCTGGCGTACGAGCACGGATCTTTGTCGACAAAACTTATCGAGTCAATAAAAGTGTAAAGTGTAAATATATTGAATTTTATTGTTTTATCAACAACTTATGTCAAATTTGACGACTATAATCGATAAATGCGTCGACAAAAACAATCATACTGCAACACGCAGAGCTTTGATAGCCTAGTTCTATGACCGTTAGACTGACAAGTCATAGGTGGCACGTTTAAATCCAAGGCACCACTTCACCACTGTAGTTTCGAAGTCATGTGCGTATTATAAATTAATTATCACTTGCTTAAAACTGTCAAGGAAAACATCGTGAGGAAACCAGCTTACCTGAGAAATGTTCTCGATTGTGTGTAAACCCATGTCAGAGACCTACGGGTGGTTTAAACTCTGAGACTAGGTTGTTCATCAACCACACGACAAGAAGAAGACCATGCTCTCACCGCCGGTTAGACTGGAAGCCGACCCAACGTAACTGGAAAAACTAACTGAAAAAAGACTAGACAAATTGATTGAGATGCTAAAGAAGTGTGTCAGAATCGTAGCAGGTGGAATCGATTGTGTCTACCTAAACGAATGGACAATATGCGTGTTTGTATGTATGTGTGGATCTACTTTAGGAAACGCTGCTTTTCCAACAAGAAACGCACGTGTTAACAGATTAGGTGCTTCAGTTAAACTTATACATATATCCAATTGCTTTAATATATATTTACGCAAATGTAGCGATTTCCGTTTGCGCTTACGCTCGTGTAAACATGACTTGTTGATCCTTACCTTACCTTCCGTTGGGTTGTTCTTGTAATTAATTTTCCAATTCTAATGTCAATATAGCATCATGCCTGTATTACCCAAAGGAGTAGGCAGAGGACACACAGTTCCACACTCACATTTCACCAATACTGTTATTATGTCCCATGTAAGTTCATGACTGGGCGGTTACTGAGAATTTCCTTATACAAACATTCAATAACACTTTACCCAGGAATCGAACCCAGGACCTTACATTCAACAGTCGTCCTTGAGTCACCAATGAGGCAATTAAAAGTAATGGTAACTCTACAAGTTTAGCTTTCAATTCAAGGTGTCATTGCGCGGCAACAACTCGATGTTACCACTTTATGGAGAAGGGCCTTTTTTTTTCCTTTTTGTGCTCGTGTAATAGTTGTAAATTAGGCCAGAAGATTGAAATAAATACTTTGTTTTGGCTATTCCCATACCAGGACGCTGACCATGCCGGGAGAAAGGTGCGTGAACTAGCTCTGTCTTTAAATCTCACCCAGCTGGTCCAGGGGGCTTCACGGGTACTTGACGTTAACACGCACACGGCCTATCGCTTGGACCTTCTGCTAACAACTGATCCAGACCGCTATTCGGAATAGGTTTCATCACCATCGGGAAACTCCACTTTTTTTATTTCATTGCAACAAATATTTTCTTCAATGTAGAATAAAATATTATCGCATAAATACATTATGATAATACCACGTGTCAATACAGTATCGGCAGATTATCTCTCAAAACACTTGAGATACTTACTAGTATTTTTATTGATAGACACCCTGCCAAGATCACGTCACAATTTAAAGAGATCTACATATTTGTATAGGTACTGATTAAAAATAATAGTGTTTATGACCTCAAATTTAAGAATAGAACACTTGAAGAGATTAGATTTTTTCACTTGATTTAGATTTTTTCGAAAGTATATCGTGGACTTCTTATGTTGTAATAATAACATAACATAAAATCACTCATGACATGTATTCCCCGAGGCGGTAAGCAGAGGAGTACAAACTTGAACACCAACATTTTACCGATGCTTTTATTAAGTCCCATGTAATGGTGCTGAACTATAGTCATCAACCGGGCACAAATCCAACCACCGGGCACCTACTGAGAATGTTCCTAAAATCCCAATAACACTTTGTCTGACCTAGGAATCGAACCCAGGACGTCATAATCAGCAGTCGCGCTCGGGACCACGAAACCAACGAGGCAGTCAGGCATGTTCTAACAATAATAGAAAAAATTGGGTGTAGAAAGGTACCAAGACAAAATATTGGAAATGCTTGAAGGCACTCGTAGGTACCACGCCACCGTACTGCCAATTACAATTTAATCAGCACCATCTTGATGATTAGTTTCCACCACAGCATGATTCACGTGACGGTTTCTGCCTCGCACCACCAAATTGTTTGCAGAATTCCCGTCAGCGACATTTCTAAATAGTTACAACATTAAATAGGTAGTTCATTTGCCGTTATTATCCCAGGAAATGAGGAAAAGGGAATATGTACAGGCTTTTTAAAAGAACTAAATAAATTTCCATCGCTATATAAGATTATATATGTATATTTGTATTAACTGCCTCGTTAGTCGAGTGGTCCCGAGTGTCAATGCGACTGCTAAGCTCTTGGTGAGGTCTTGGGTTCAGGGTCAGGCAGTGTTACTGGGTTTTTAGACAATAAATTCAAAAAAGTTATAATTTTAAATGGAAAAAAGTATACGGACGTGAGCAGGACTCAAACCTGCGCCTCCCGGATAAATACTCCAGGGATCCATCCTCCATCCGGGAGGCGCAGGTTCCAATCCTGTTCACGACAGTATTCTTTTTCCATTTAAAATTATAACTTTAGAGTTCGCCAAGCATGCGTTAATGCTTTTCAAAGATTTATCTGTATTTTAGAAAATTCTCAATTACAGCCTGGAGTTTGGAATGACTCCAGGTTGATGGCAATAGACTCACCAACATAGGACTAAATAATAGCTTAAGTAAAATGTGGGTATACAATTGTGTACACCTCTCCCTACCCCCTCGGGGAAAACCAGCGTGATACTATGTTTGTATATTAGTATTCTATACTTAATCAAATTAACGACAATTAAATGAATTACAATAACTTGACACTTGTACATTTATAAAGTTGTAATAATGATACACGTTGAATGAAGGCATCACACTGCTAACCTTAATAAAGTAGACCAAGGTTTGAAGATACAATGTCAATGTAGAGTAAAAAGAAACGAAAGCCAAATAGTTTGTTTTATTCTTGACATAATTATTTTCAAATTTCGACTTTGACTTTACGGTTTAAGGTCGAAACTCATTAGTAAACAGTTAGTTGATATTTTTTTGTTAGTTGCACTATATAAGGTCCTATTATTGGTTAGTTTCCTTCAAAGGAATAACATATAAGTCAAATGCATTCACTTAAGCCTATAATTAAATGGAAATACCAAAGGTTGCGACCCGCCCCGGCTTCGCACGGGTAGCACTAATATATACAGCCAGATGACTTCTGGTTTCGCGCGACTTCTTCAACTATCGTCGTGAGCAGTGATAGCCTAGGGATATGGACTGAGAAGTCAAAGGTCGCAAGTTAGAATCCAAGCACGCACCACTGTCTTTTCGAGTCATGTGCGTATTATAAATGAATTATCACTTGCTTACAACGGTGAAGGAAAACATCGTGAAGAAACCAGCACACCTGAGAGATGTTCTCGATGGTGTGAAAAGCCTTGCCAGAGACCTACGGGTGGTTTAAACTCTGACACTAGGTTGTTCATCAACCACACGATAAGAAGAAGAACTATCATCGCCATAATATGACACAAGGTTTTGTGTAAATTGGCTGAAATAATATTTCAATAATAGTCGTAATCGTGGCTACTAAGCGTGAGGTCCTAAATTCAGTGCCCAGATCCGGGCAAAGTAGAAGTTCTCAGCGGCAGCCTGGAGCTTGAAACTGCTTCTTGTTGGTGAAAATGGACTAGCCATCTATTAAATAATAATGGCACTGGACGAATGTGAGTGTACAACAGCTGTGTACACCTCTGCCTATCTCCTCGTGGAACACAGGCGTGATGCTATGGTACGTTATAATATATAGTTTTAACACTTTCATCATCAATCTTTTCTATATATTTCTTTTTCTCTATTGTGTTTCTGTCAAAGTCTAATAAATATTAGATATTTTCTTTCAACGTTGGTTTCTCGAGAATATTTTCGTATCTTCTCACTAGGAAGCCAAGAGATTTATGTATATGTATTCAAGGTGAAAGATACATCAAAGGTAATGAATAAATTAATTATATCCATTAAATATAAGGAAGGGAAATATCGTGGGGAAACCTTGGTTTCCTGGTCCAACCGCCAACTGGCAGTGAGCTAGCGTGGTGATCAATGGACGTGTCTACCCTGTATTAGAAGAGGCCCTTGTGTTATGTAAATTTCCTATCTGTATGCGATCTTAGCTACTCGAGCTCGTTCCATATTACACGCTTCCCCAAAAATAAGGACTGTTATTTTTAAGGTTCATGTAAGTATTAATGTATGTTTGTGAGTTTTCTTTATTCCACCATAACTTCTACAGGCTACTCTTGAAGTTAATACCAATTCCAATCCAATTCCAATATTAAATCGGTGCCATAAAACAATGTTTCATGTTAAAATAAATTAACCTACATCGTAGTTATCTAAATTTTAAAGCATGTCGGTTTAATACCGATTCTTTAATAATTCATATATAATTATATTTTTTAATACATGTTGAGGCCATGTAATGCCTATATTTATTTCTATTTTTCAAAGAAACATTGTAACATTTAGTAAATCTGTAATGATTACTAGATAAATATCACCAGGCGTCTCCTTAAGACGTATACAAAGAGGATTGAAAATTCAATAGGTTTGAACACGACAAGGTAGCTCAGTTGGTAGAGTGATGACACGGAACGTCAAAGGTCGCGGGTTCAAGCCCCGTTCTTGTCTATTATTTTTTCAATGTTTCTTTGAAAAATAGAAATCTTTAATAATTTTTAATCCATTTTTGCATTTTTGCATTTATGAACTGACATATTTCCAATATCAATCGAGCGGTTTTATGTTCAACAGTAAGCTTACTGAACCGATATAGATGTATGAGGAATCGTTAGAATCCTTACATTATCCCGAGTAATATAGGCTAAATATAAAAAAATAAAAATTGTAGTAATAGTCCTCCCTACCGTATTTCGGTCAGGGCGGCCTTTCTCCACGGAGGTTAACCAAGTACGCAGGAGATATTATAGTGCGCAAACACAGATGCACTCGCTCTTCCTTCACTCTCATATTCCGATGGGACGGCAAACCGACACGACCAGAGAGAGATAAGGCGCAGGACCGACGGCTTTACGTGCTCTCCGAAGTACGGGGGTGTCACATCACCAACTGCCTGACTGCTGCTAATGAGAATTTCCTAAAAGGAAAACCCAATAACACTTTGCCCGACCTGGGAATCGAACTCCGGACCGCACGCTCAGCAGGCACGCTTGTGACCACTAGACCAAGGAGACAGTAAAAAATAGTAGTATAGTGGCAATGGTATGTACCTAAAAGGTGTGAAATAAAAAAAGCTTCTCCCATGTTTAATTTTCTAATTAATTTCACCTTATTTTTCCATCTTCTAAACGCCAATTATGATAACTAGAACATTTTGAGTGTTCCATAAATTGAATTCATTTTCCATAGTTCCAATACTCTACGTTTTTGGGTTTTAATGCGGGTGTCATTGACATTGACAGCGATATTATATACATACTAAATAGTCTTAGAGGAAAATCGACTGCTATTGCTTTTTTGGCTTGCCCTTGTCCCATAATAAATGGGTCGTCATAGATAAATTCACTTATATGAATAAATATTAAATAAAATATATAGTTTATATACAGCTGAGTAGGTATGAGGTCTCGGGTTCGATTCCCGTGTCGGGCAAAGTGTTATTGAGTTTTTCTGATAGAAAATTCTCAGTAGCGGCCCGGAGTTTGGAAATGTGCCCGGTAGATGGCAATAGGCTCACCACCTATTACATGGGACTTAATAACAGCATTGGTGAAATGTGGGTGTACAATTGTGTACACCTCTGCCTACCCCTTCGGGGAATACAGGCGTGATGCTATGTTATGTTGTTATGTTATATACATACATAGCATCACGCCTGTTTCCCCGAAGAATGAGGCAGAGGTGTTCATAAACATTTCACTGATGCCATGATCCCAATTTATTTTGGGTCAGCTTTGCATATATCTGGAATGCTGCTAAAGTTTTGGCAACGTTTTATGACCGGCCGCCTGCCTGACGTCAACCCTCTTTGGGAATGTTTTTGTTGTTGGAAACCGCCACCGATACGGTCTCCTTCTATCTAGCTATGTCATAACAAATGTTATTCATGCGCCAGGTTCTGATATTATCCTACTATCACACTCCACTAACCAGGCTATGATACCGTTCGTCTATATGTGTGCTTAATAAACAAAATGAAATTAATTAAGACATTTAGAGCACGCCTGTCTTATGTGATATTTTTTGTGAGCACATAATATAGTGATATTACTATGTTTCAAAATCATACTTCCTAGCCTATGTTACCTGGAATAACGTAAGGATTCTAACAAACATCTAAATCGTTTCAGGCGTTTAGAAGTTATGGTGGAATAAAGAAACCCACAAACATACATACATAGATATATAAATGAACCATAAAACCGTAACAATATTTTTTTGGGCAGTCGTGTAAAAAAGTTTATGTACTAAAGATAAAAATTCCATGCCAAATACGGTCGTGAAACAAAATATGAAACTGGACTCCCCGGATGAATACGCCAGGCGCTCTGCTCACTCTTCCGAATTCTTCTTCTACATAAAAATGATCTACATAATTTCGGCACCAAAGGATCCTCGCCATATTATAAATGACTAGCTGACCCGGCAAACGTTGTTTTGCCATATAAATAATTTCCTAAAATAAGGGTTGATCGTAGAAGGGTGAAAATTGAGCATTGTATGTATTTTTGTATGTTGTATCATAGAAAAATAGAAATTAAAAATTTAGGGGTGGACTACCCCTAACATTTAGGGGGATGAAAAATAGATGTTGGCTGATTCTCATAGATACCGGATAATAAAAAATTTCATCAGAATCGGTCAAGCCGTTTCGGAGGAGTATGGCAACGAAAACTGTGACACGAGAATTTTATATATTAGATTTATTTTTAAGGAATGTGCCTTTCAACAATTGAACGGTTATTTGGTTTAAGCAATAATGTTTCCAAAGGTGTCTAATTTAAGGTTTAGTTTTTAAAAGCATATAAATGTGACTTAAACCAAATAGCAATTCAATTTGAACCCTCGATTTTACTTATATTTATTATCAACATGCCAACTTTGGAATTTCTTTAAGTTCATGTTTATTTTTGGCTTCAAGTTACGCCATACTTTCGTGAGATTAAAATAAAATAAGATTCATTCATCATTTTAATCTTATATCATCTTTTAAGGCTTCGTTTTGCAAGGTTATTGGCTTATTTGGGGAAGGGAGCTATCGAGTTTTTCTTATGTGGTCTTGTGGTTCCAAGCGCGAAGCATGAGTGCTTGTGTTTGATTCCTATTTTATTGTCTTACTAGCTGAATTAATGAAATTTTGATCCCGTTCCCGCTTTCCAATTACCGCTTTATAATTGGCCATTTTTTAAAGTATTAAAATGGATGGAGTATGTTAGAGATATGCCATTGCGGACTAGATAAACAATTCCACCATACATCATTTTGTTATATCTCAAAGGGTTTAGGCAGCGTTTTCGTTGAATGCTTCTAGACGGCTTATTTTTTTCCGACACTTCCATCAACTGTCATTATATTCTAGCCAATGTATACAAAAACTTGACAAATACTTAAACATTCTTCTTAAGCCTTCCTCAAGAACCGTGTTATTAGTTATAGTGATGATTGTTAAATAGCTACAAAATTTATAGTTTTTTATACGTAACTAAATCTCATCGCTTCGATAGTATTTTTTGTGTAATATTGTTTTATTATTAGTTAAAGCAATGCCATGCTCTAATTTTAATATTTACTCGGTTCATTGATTGCTTTGAGGCCGTTTCATTTGACTTAGCGATCAAAGGTACCTACCACCACTGTTTAAGACTTGGCTTTAACTAGGTACTAACTTGAGCAAAGTACTTGATAAGTCTTTCTATCAAAACTTGATAAAACTTTAAGGCCACGACCACAAACGTGCCAATTGAATGAACATCCTAACTTCACAATGTGAAATTTTATTACATAAAACATTTTGCCTAACCTGGAAATAAAACCAACGACCGCGCATCACCAGTACACGCAAAGCATTTGTTTGGTTGTGCAAGCATTTGGTTGTGATAATAATTAAGTTATTGTCATGAATAAATGGTACCCCGAATAAATTGGGATAAAGGCAGGTGAATGATGAATGATTAAGTCATTGTATAAGTTTCTTTGGTACAATTGCTTCCCCCGTTTTCTCAAAGATGCAAATTTCTATAAAAGATCAGGTGAAAGAGAACCGACATTACTTGCGAGAAGATTATATTAGGTATATATTATAATTATATATATATCTCCAATCAAAGCCAGAGTCAAAAGTATTTATTTTACATAAACAAATTATCCGCACTTATGAAACGTTGACTTAAGTTGTTCGGTTCCAAAAAGTTGGTTTTATGGGGAAGACCGGCAAGAAACTCCATAGACACTATTTTAGTATAAAATCTTGCATCTTTGCATTGTTACAATGTTTTTTTCAGAGGGATGCTGAGACAAATGTAGTTTAATGCGTGAAATGTAATAATGTACAAGATTAACATATTAATACTCTTTTTAATCAGATTCAAATCATTAGAGACGAATTTAAAGCCATAGGCTCAGCGGCGCGGGCTGGCACGAGCAAAGGCCGGTGTGAAAGTGTGTATGTATGCTTGTGAGTTTTTATTCCACCATAACTTCTAAACGCCTGAACCGATTTAGATGTATGGGGCATCGATAGAATCTTTACATTATCGTGGGTAATACAGACTAGTAATATTTAAGCATATTGTAATGGTATGGTACACAAAAATTGTGAAAAAAAAAAAATATATATAAAATTCACACATGAAAGGCGTGCTTTTTATTATTTTTGTAATTATTTTCATCTTTTTTATTTATATCCTCATGAAACGACAGGAACACAATTATCAATAATGCACGAGATTAATTCGGTAGAAAGTTGTTTTATCATGATCATCAGTCAATGCCGATGTGTATTCAAGCTTAGCGGGTTTTTTTAATACTTTACGACAATCAGCGTTTTACTTTCGGCTCATTTATTGTGTTAGGGTCGATTTATAAAGGTCTCGAGACACAGTAAAGATATTTATCCGAATAACATTATATCTGGTAATAGAGTAAGTTTATCGAGTGTGATTATCTGAGATATATTTCTTATTACTATATCCATAGAGTGAGGCCGGATACCTGGCATATCGTGGGCCATATAGTTTTTAATTTACACAATTAATTTAATAAGTACAGTAAATTTTGGCGCCTTATGTTTACAGAAAGCTCACAAACAAATAAAAAAAGGAACTCAAATGCCCTCTCATGTCATTCTGTACAGCAAATTGTAAATACAATCGTGAAACTAAAAACTTTATAAAAACAAAATTCAAAATCACGTCATGTCATCATCATTCCGATCGTATTATTATATTTTCGATGATACCATAGAAAATAATAATTAAAATTCAAAATCGTTAATACCTTACTGAAAAAATTACAAATAATAATTGAAATTAAGGAAACCCTAGTAAAAAGGTAATAAAAAATGCTTACTTTGATTTAAATTGAAGAAGAGGTATAAAAATCAAATTATTTTATAATGGCAAGTATCTTTTTAATATTTTTCATTCTAAATGATACTTTATCTCTGACGAAGCAGTTGTTAATTACGTACCTACTTCATAATTATCAAGTAGAGTGTCTTATACCCACACCCGATTATTAAACCCATCCTGTAGAGAAGTACAATGACCGACCTTCGAAGATTAATGCCATAATCCATACAGCTCTTGACCGGCTTAGTGACCACCATATGTCATCATCACAACTTGTGTACGAACATCTGATCGTAAACCCAGAACCTTAATAAAGACTACATAAATCTCAGTGTCTACGCAAAACAGAAGAAGGCAGAATAGCGATTTAAAAAAATAAGGGGCGCCACTGAGCTTATGAACCCTGAACGACAGACCTGTAGTCGACAAGTTTATCTACCTATTATCTATTTTGAATGAGACTTTTTTAAATCTATGTTTTTTTTTTTAATTAATATGATTAAGCGCCCCACAGTTTCACCTACAGATTTCAAAGTAAGTATCATTTATAGTTACTCGGTTGTAGGATATATATCCGTTTTGAGATATATTTCCGTTTTGATACATATATCCGTGCTTACCCTTTTTACACTGTGCCTCCACGCAACTGCTACCACGAGCTATGCGTCATTGAATGTATTATCAGTCGAATTTGATAACACTATAGTAAAATAGTTCAATTAACGATTACAAAGGACTTCAAATGTTCGATTTACTGACGTTAACATGGAATTATAATCTAAGAAGTTTTACTTATAAATTAATGTCCTTTTTCTCAGAACTCAGTAGCCATAAAAATGTATTAATGTCATAAAAGACACCAAAACTCGACCGCCGAGCTGTGTTTCCCTAAATCTAAAATATCCTATAATAGTAGTACAATTTTACTCGTCGATCAAATATTATTCACTGATGTGTATCTGTCAAAACAATTGTTGAATTAATTACTGTTCACCGATTACTAATCACGTGACTTTTTTCGGGATTGCTTAACTAGTTTGAAATCGAACGGACCTTTTAGTCATTAGCGGAGCCAACGACGATGTCGCGGGTCAAACTAAACCCAGGACCTTACGCTCAATAGCCGCGCTTGCAGCCATTAAACCAATGGAGCAGTTATCAAAATTCTCGCATGAAATAAATAATATACATCGCTAATGGAAACGGAACTTCCTTGATATTTTTTTTATAAAATTAATTTATTTGACTGAATATTAAAAAGTTTAAAGGAACCCGCTAAACAAAAAATCATAATAAAATAATATAACCAGCCATTACTGTCCCACTGCAGTCAAGGGCCTCTTCTGATACAGAGAAGGCACGAGTGATGTCTTAGATTAACTAAGAAAGTACATATATCATAATCATCCCCTGCCCTTATCCCAATTTATTTAGGGTGGGCGCAGCATGTATTCTTCTTAGATCACCTCTATCAGCCGTCATATCGGCATACTTATAGTACATAGCATTGAAAATGTCACATTGGTACATACATTTGAATCCACAATCTGTGGTTCAAAAGGGGGGCCCGTAACCACTCGGCCACCACGATGATGATTTTCACACTTTTCAAGAAAAATAATGACTGACTTTACCACAATATGGGATTGTTAGTTGGAAAGAGATGGGAACATAATAATTATTCATATGTGAGGTCAAGATATCCAAACGTAAACCTGAAAGTAGTAAACATGAAGGCGTGATATCTTTTAATAAAGTTCCTCGTACACAAACGCCAATATTATTTAGTAAGCATGGTAACAGGTGGATTTTGCTTGGAACATAATAATCTTGACAATGAATCCCCTTGGAATTACCCCTATTAAATAAACCATGGTAACAGGATACTTAAAAAAGGGATAAGTGCCAACTTTCCAGGGGGATTACAATCTACTAAAATTAAAAAAGATACAATATTTGTTGAATAAATATTCAGACGAGTTTTGTTTATATTTAAATAAAACAAAACGTGCGTTATTTGTACATACACATTGCAATTTTAATGTTTGTTTTCCCGCGACAGAACGACTTTTCCACAGCAGTTGGTACTTTAGAAAAAAAGTATTAGTAAAACTAAAAAATACAAGAAAGCGTGAGAAAGGGGCAGGTAGAGTCGTACACAGTTGTACATCGACATCTCACCGTTACTGTTTTTAAGTTCCATGTAATAGACGATGAGCCACTTTACCTGACCTGGGAATCAAACCCAAGACCTTATGCTCAGCAGTTGGCTTGGGACCACTAGACCAACGAGACAGTTAAATGTATACGTGATACTTCTCCAGTCGAGCAGCTCCAAAACAACTTTATATTAATTTGCGTGTCCGTATGTGATTCGCTTGTTGTCTTATCAATATGGTGAACCATAGTGAAGATGTTACACGTTAGCGTTATGTACAAGTTTTATCAATCAGATCTTACCATTTATCATGGTACTTTTGGACATTCCGGAATTCCAAGAAGGATAAACAATGGACCACAGAAACATACTAAAAGGTCAAATAAGTAGTGCTCACAACCAGCACGCATGTATGAACAGATGTATGAACACGGAAGAAGCCAAAAGAGTATGTAAGGATCGTAACAGAACAGGTGGCGTTCTATAGTGTCTGCCTACCCTCATTGGAAATATACGTGATTTTATGTATGTGTCTATCTCCGGTCGTGTGGGATAACCGTCCCATCAGACTATATGAGTGAAGGAAGAGGGAGTGCACTCGGTAGAGATATGCCGCCGTTACCGAAAATTGTTGTCTGTAGTGTTATTGGGAAACAAAAAAACAACGTAATATCATCTATGTTGCAAGTAGCTTTCAGCTGGTTGTAGTGCTGCTGTCCCCGCATATCCACAGACAAGTCGCGTGGGCTGTGGAAAAACGCGAGCAGGAATCAGACCCTAGACAACCACTGTTTGATGCTCAGCTCGCCACCTCTCTAAAGACCTCTATTTGACAGTCTGCATGTATTGCTGCTCTATCAACAGAATTAAATTAAGGACGGCCACTTTCAATAAGATATGCCCGTAAACAAAACGAATACCAAAAATACGAAAGTAGCTCTGTCTGCCTGGACGTTATGTTTTCACGCCTAAACCGACGAACCAATTTTGATGACTTTGGGTATAATAGAGATAAGTAATTGGCCCTTGGAGATATATTACCTACTAGATAATTATGCTACCATTTGCTACCTTTTGTGGTGCAGACGAAGTCGCGAGCACAAGTTAACTATTTAAAAACCAAGTGGATTGCTGATATCATCAACATGACTAATAAATTAATCCAATTGGTCATACAGTTAGTGGTCACTATTCTTCAACAATGCAAGCATGACTTTGATTTTTTTTATGACTAGCTGATGAGTGTAATGAAAAACCCTACAATACTTCATCACTATAATACCCGATAACCTATTGAGTTTTTCTGTTAGGAAATTCTTAGAAGCAGCTCGGAGTATGGAATTCTGCCCGACTGATAGCAATTGACTCACCACCTATGCCTCAATGGTGAAGTGGGATGCGTGGCTGCTAATTAAGCGTGAGGTCCCAGGTTTTCTCAGTAGCACCCCAGAGTTAGGAAGTTGGCATTGTGATACCTCCGTACTTCAAAGAGCACGAAAAGCCGTCGGTCCTGCGCCTGATCTCTCTACGGTCGTGTCGGATTGCCGTCGCATCTGACTATGGGAGTGAAGGAAGAGAGAGTGCACCTGTGTTTACGCATACACTTGAGCACTATCGTACTTGGCTAATCTCCGTGGAAATAGGCCATAGTGACCAAAATTCGGTCGGAAATATTATATCGGAATTTATAATGGAATCAGTGAAATATGAATGTACTAAGAGGGGGTGTCTCTCTTAAGCCTTCGGGGAATACAAATATGATGTATGTAATTATAGTACAGTAGGCTACATGTCACTGGTAACCGAACCAGTATAAGCCAGCCTCGCATACCCTTAAAACTGTCCACTACGATAGGAGAGCTCAACCTTAATTGATTAGTTTTTTTATAGAAAACATAAGCACTGTCTTACAAGAGGCCACCAACGAACCTGATAAAGGCTATCAATATCATACTTATCAACATCATGTTATCTACATAACAGACAACTTGAAAAAAACGTTTTCAGGCCGATATAAGAGTATTATAGCATAAACCCATCAAGATTGTAATAGTGATCCTCATCCGTCAAAATAGTACCTAGGTGCCTAATATTATATCACCGTATTTATTTTTAGAACCGTTATTATAAAATCATGACTGCCTCATTGGTGAAATAGTCGCAATGGTGACATGCATGGGGTCCTGGGTTCGGTTCCCGGGTGGAGCAGTGTTTTTTTATTATTCCATTTTGTACACACACAAAACATAGTTAACAAAAAGTGAAACAGAAAATTTATGTACAAAGGCGAGCTTAACCCATACATGAGTTTTCTACCAGCAAACCTTCGAGCGATAGAAATGTAGAAAAAGATGAGGACAGATTGAAGTGTACAACACCAAAGTAATACTATAAATAAACACCAAATGACTATTAAAATAAATATGAACTGATAAATTAAATACAATCATATACATACACATATACAGCAATAAAATATATACACCATACACATATACATACATATTTAATTACGTTGAAAGGAAATGTTCCCTGAACACATCCAGAGAAGGGCTATCTCGCAAAGATTGTGTTATTGAGACTGACCTTTTAAAAAAAAACTCAGTAGCGATCTAGAGTTTGAAACTGTGTCCGGTAAATGGGAATAGCGAATTTTATTATTCCTCTCAATCAATCTGCCTAGCCTTTTCCCAATTTCATTGGGGTCGGCTTCCAGTCAAACCGGATGCAGCTTAATACCAGTATTTTACATGAAGCGACTGCCTATCTGACCTCCACAACCTAGTTACTGGGCAACACGATATCTCGTGGTATGACTGGTCGTCAGACTTTCAGGCCTCTGACTACCTGTAACGGCTGTCATAGATCTTAATTTGACAACTGGGACCGACGGCTTAGCGTGCTCTCCGAGGCACGAAGGGGTCTCGGTATGAAATGATGGTCACCCATCCACAGACCGACCGCGGCAAGCGTACCTAGCTTAACCTCGATCGATCGATCTGTGCTGTTACTTAGCCACGAGCCCCTCATTATTCCTCTCAATATCGTGTTTAAATTTGTACATACACTTCCACACTTCCAAACATGAGAATTTTACATACACTTGTATACATAGGAAAACAACGATATTGTTGACATACGAGCAATAAAAAATTATATTTACATACGAGTTGACATAGGAGCAATAAAAAAAAATATTTCTCAGATTTTTTGAATAACGCAACTATTTATGTTAAACTAGCTGGTGCCCGCGACTTCGTCTGCGTGACAAAAGGTAGCCTATGTACTTTTCCAAAGTCCAATCTATCTCCTTGCCAAATGTCATTACGATCCGTTCAGCCGTTTAGTAGTGAAAAGGCAACAAACAAACAAATAAACAGTGTTATTTTCGCATTTATAATATTAGCATAGACAGTATGGACTAGAAAAACCTTATAAAAAATCTAAATTAAAGCATTGTGATATATTTTTTAAACAAATATTATATAAGGTCCTAATTTATACATTTACTTAAGCTAAGAATTAAACGGATATAACCAATTATTTATAATTAACATAGTACTAGCAAGACGAAAACTGTTGCTTGAACGGCGAATATCAAGAAAGAATTAAATTGTTGTAAATATTTGAATTATGGCTTAAATTAATCCTTATTACTTTCACATTGACCCCTTAAAAGGAAATTACCTAATAAATTAGGTAATTTCTTTTTTTTTTTTTTAATAGTCATATAAATCTGCCTAGCGTTTTCTCAGCTACATTCGGATAGGTTTCCAGTCTAACTGGATGCAGCTTAATGCCAGTATTTTACATGGAGCCACTGCCAATCTGATCTCCACACCCAGTTGCTGGATAACATGAGATGTCATGGTAAGACTGGTTGTCAGATTTTCAGTTATCTAACTACTTATAACGCCTAGCTAAAGGCTACATTTGACAACCAAGACCAACTTTTTAACGTGCTCTCCGAGGCATGGAGGGGTCTCGATACCACATGATGGTCACCCATCCAGTTTAACCTTGATCGATCTGTGCAGCTATTACTTAGCCACGAGGCCCTCTATTTTTATAAAAAAAAATTTAATCTCTAATAATAAGTAGAATAATAAGTGACTGCCTCGTTGATTTAGTGGTCCCAAGCGCTACTGCTGAACGTGAGGTTTTGGGTTCGATTCCTAGGTCGGGCAAAGTGTTTATTGAGATGTTCTGTTAGGAAATTCTCAATAGCAGCCCTGTGCGGCTGCGCCTGGTAAATGGCAATAAGCTCACTTAATAATAGCATTAGTGAAATGTGGGTGTACAACTGTGTACCTATACCTCTGCCTGCCCCTTCGGGTAATACAGGCGTGATGCTGTATTATGTAATAGGTAAAAAATAGGTAGGTATCGAAATGTTATACTCCTATTGTACCTATATTTTCCGTTCAACTACATCACATAGCAATTTCCACGAGATAATTGTCTACAATTTGAGCTAAAGTACTGTCTGTACTCATAAATGTACAGCATCACGATATTATCTCTGTTTCGTAAGAATGTCAGATATCAAACTAATCTCAGTGATTTTCAAAAATAATGTCATATAATGTAGATACTGTGCAAGTAGGTAGTACAGGGTGTTTAAACATAAGTAAAATTTTATAAAAAAATTATGAAAATTAGGAAATAAACATTATAACAGATAAGTATTTCAGATACATTAACGCATGCGTAGAGAACCCTAAAGATATAAATTTTGATGGAAAAAAATACGATGGTGAGCAGGATTCGAACCTGCACCTAACGGATAAATACTCAAGGAGTATTTATCCGGTAGCTGCAGGCAAAAAAGGAGTGTTATGTTTTTGGGTCATTGTATGTATGTATGTTTGTGGGTTTCTTTATTCCACCATAACTTCTAAATGCCTAAACCGATTTCGATGTATGGGGTATCGTTAGTATCCTTGCATTTTCCAGAGTAAAATAAGCTAGTAAGATAAAAAACTAAAACTATGAAAAAAAAAAAAAAAACACAAATGGAAAGCGTGCTTTTAAATTGTTTAATTAGTTTCATCTTGTTGGTAGCTAAATTTTCACTATTAAACATTATTGGGTTTCTTCAGAATAAACCCCAAACGGCTCTAGGAACAAGTTGTTTCGGCGAATTCACTGCCTATTTTGTAGTTTAGCACAGGTTGATTTCTGTTTGGTGGTTTTTAACGTCGGCACACGGGGCATATTTCTTTGTCATTATATCAGTTATAACAAAAAAATATGGTATGATTTTTATAGGTTTATGTTCAGCTTCAGCGAATACATAATAATTTTAGTAGTCATTATATTATTGAACCGTTTGGGGTTGATACACTCTAGTCGTGGGGTCTGAGCGCTCGGATTCTCTATAAAGAGATCGCAAGGCGATCGGTCGACACTTCACGTGACTTTATTTCGCACAAAGAATAAGTATTGCCATTCAACGTGGCAGTGCTGCCAGCCTTTTGGGTACACTCCCAGTTGACAGCGACACGGACGAATTTTTCAATGCCCTCATCTAGTTTTGATTTGTATTGTATTAGTTTTAAATCTTTACTCTGTAAATTGTTCATATTATTCATTGTAAATAAACTCCCAAATATTCTGTGATAATGTTTCAGCGGTATAGTCATCTCTTTAAATATGCCACGGGCACAGATAAAAATCTTAAATTTTTCTTTCTTTGGAAATAAACACTACTCTACACTAGGAATTTCTTTCTGTATCGTGGGTGCGTTTACAGACATCATATATTTTCTTACAAACACACACCCATGCCAGGCACAATGATGTGTAGATCATAAAAATATTTGCTCCGTGCAGGAATCGAATGTGCGACACGCAACGCAGCAGCCGGTATCTCAACCACCGCGCCAACCGCGCCGTCGTATTATATATGTAGATATATATATAGTCCCACTACCAACTTACAGTTTGTGTAAAAAGTTGAGCATAATAAAATGAGAAATAGACTATAAAGCTATTTTTTATTACATAGGTACGTTTATAAAACTATTTCTTAGAAACCTTAATCAATTCGTGACACTATAAACCACCTAATCACGCGCATTGAGAAATCACTGGAAATCCATCGACCATCTTTCGTACTTGGGACCACCGTGGGAGAGCCACGCTTCGGCACGAATGGGCCGGCTCGACCGGATTGATACCACGGCCTCACTGAAAACCGGCGTGAAACAACGCTTGCGTTGTGTTTCGCCGAGTGAGTGAGGGTACCGGAGGCCCAAACCCTTTAAAAGGCCGGCAACGCACTTGCGACTCCTCTGGGGTTGCGGGTGTCCATGGGCGGCGGTTATCGCTTACCATCAGGCGAGCTGTCTGCTAGGTTGCCCCCTATTCCATAAAAAAAAAAAAAAAAAACTTCGTCGTAATTCAACAAAGTAAATTACATTACATTTTTCTTATTAACAAATACGAGAAAAAAACATATTCTATGAACAAACCTATATGATAGATTGTATGACTAACATAGGTACTACAGAATGTATAGTTTAACCAAGTTTCCATAGTTGAGATGGCTTAGTTGGTCTAGAGCCTGGATGTATCTGGGAGGCCATAAAATGAGTTCCGCCTGAAATTCCACGTGGGCGAAGCCGCGGGCGCATCTAGTATATTATAATAACCCTACTTTATTTCTTATATGAAAAGCAGACTGTTCATTCAAGCACCAAGCAGTCTTTAAGGTCAAATAACTTTCCATAAAAAAAAGTGACTTTAAATATAAGGTCCTAATTTATTCGGTAATTTCCTTTGAAGGGGTTAATATATAACTCATATTCATTCACTTAAGCTCGAAATTGAATCCGATCCAGCCAGTCCCTTGCTGTCCTCCCACCAGCGACGCCCTAAGCCGAGGCTCGAACCCCGCAGGGGGTGCCCTTAGCGTGTTGTCGCTTAGTTTATAAGTTGAATGCCCTAGCTGGGGGCCTTAAAATTATTAAGGCTACCATAGGAAAGCCCGGTTAAGCAGTCGACAACCTCCTAGGTGGACCTGCGAGATGCCAGACACAAAAAAAAAACTTAAGCCCGGAAATAAATGAAATAACAAATAATTTGTTGTGTACTATTGTACCAGCAAGACGAAAAATGCTCCACTAGCGACAAACATTAAGAAAAAATAAATTGTTTTAGAAGTTTCAATAGTGGTTTAAATGAATTCTTATTACTTACACATTGACTCCTTAAAAGGAAATTAAGACCTTATATAAAACGGGTATGGAATCAGGATACGTCTTGATAACCGAAAGGGATCAAAAACTTTTTTTATCTTATATATAAAATTCTCGTGTCACAATGTTAGTTACCTTACACTTCCGAAACGGCTTTACTGATTTTTACCAAATTTTATATGCATATTCAGTAGGTCTGAGAATAGGTCATAGGCTATTTTTTATAAGGGTGGGCCCTATCCAGAAAATTTATATGGCAGAACAACGTTTGCGGGCACAGCTAGTAATATATAAATCTTTGCTATGTCGACTCTTTCCGACTGCAACTGCTTCAAAAACAGCTATGAGTCTTGGTGCTCCAGTAAAAGCAATTGAAAGCAGTATGCATTCGTCCAAACCCCCGTAATTATCAAAAAGAAACACCTAGGTTAACGAACCCTTTATAAGCTAGAACATTGAACTATACCCGGCCACTTTTTTAAGAAAGTGTAATGTTGTTCATCTTGCTGTCTGTTTGCTGAGGGAAAATTCCTCCAACTCAGTCCATATTCCCACGACGACAAGGGTTTTTCTTTCGCCTTAATAGTTAAACTAAACTTTAACCTGAATGTCAAAGAAATACCAGTAAGCACTAAGACAGACAAAATTCAATCTAAAACAGACCAAAAATAGTTGACTGGTAAAGCATCTGGGATTTTTCAATACTTCACGTTTCTCCGTTTTCCTTTGAAATTTACATAAATTTGTTCTATCAAATATTCCAAGTCTACATAGATAGGTTTGAATAAACTACGTGAAAATAAATCTTAAGGGTAAACATCTGGCGTAAAAAATAGTCTCTTTTTGTCTAGACTCTGAGAGATACAAAATAAATGTTTTTTCTCGATATAAAAAGACGTAAAATGATTTTCTGCTAGAACCCAGTTTGTTTTTTCGTATTCTTTAGGTTTGACGTAGGTTGTACAGATTAAATTAAAGTAATTTTTTTTTTCTATAAGAAACGGTTGTGACAAGAGACTGGTCTGACTTCCCATCAAAACCAGTTTCGCAAATCACTCTTTTTCATTTCCTGTAATGTCTTCTTTACCGGCCTCAGTGAATATTTTACAATTATTGAAGAACTTATCTTCAATAATAACAAGGACTATATACATACTCGGATAACCTAATAATATGTACTAAAATACAAAAAATATACTTATATCTAAATACCTACTTAAAATACAAACATAATAACAATACTATACATACTTAGATACATTAAAAAGGAATATGAATTCTTGAGGAATATGAATAAACAAATATTTCTATTTAAACAACGCCTTCCTCTCTTCTAATTTACTATTTGCTGTGCCCATCAGGGTCCACGATTGCTACCATGTTATTTATATTACCATCTTATCTTTACATTGTGGATTTGCAATAAAGAATATGATTATGATATGATTATGATTACATATAAAGATACCTAAAATTCGAAAATTCCGAAATTCTACCACAATTCATTATGATTTTAAATTTGAACGTTATTATTAAGGTTCTGTTTTCAAAGATATATGTGTGTACGTGTCAAACGCATGGTAGTGCGTATAATGTTTTTTTTTTTAATTAATTTAATCTACTTTCACACCTTCTCCATATAACCTAAAAAATGTGCCAAATTTCATACTACTCCGTCCGCGTAATTTTCGTAAAAAGTGGTAGGTGGGTCATTCTTCGAATTGGATCCTTTGCGTCATTATCCTCGCTTTTAATATTTTTATGAAACTAACTTCGAAATAATAAAATTTTCATTAATACAAGCTGATTGTATATCCATGAACTTATATTAATGAAAATTATAACATACTGAAGTTATTTTCATAAAAATATTAAAAGCGAGGATAATGACGTAAAGGATCCAACTCGAAGAATGACCCAGGTACAAAGTTTTTGCTTCACGTATTAATATAGGTTATGATAATTGATACCAAAGTACCATTAAAGCTCAGAAGATCGAAAACATGGATCCTAATTAATTCATCAAAAGGTCGAAACCAAAAAATACAAAGTCCCCTAAATTATATATTATACCTATCAAAAGATTAAATAAGGTCATAATACCTAAGGAATTTATTTTGTAAACATGCATGCAGTTGCACCGAAAACCAATTATTTTATTTTTAACTAGTTTAGATACTTGTTAAGTTCTTATTAAAGTAAAAAAAAGTTAAAAATAAAAAACCTATAATAACTTAGACAATAAAACGTATAAATATTAGGTATTTTATTAGAGCTTGTGTTAATATTAAAAGAATTTATAAATAAAAATAAAATTGGAATAAGCGAAAATTGAAAATTGGAATCACGCAGTTAGGTTCCATATCACTGAAACTTCCGACATAACTATTATTGTTTAACAGTTTATGTGCTGTAAATATCCCACTGCGAGGCAAGGGCCTCTTCTGACACAGAGAAGGCACGAGTATTTATCACCACGATAGCCCACTGCGGGTTGGCGATTTCAAACCTTTAGCAGGTCCTTTGGATGTCAACCAAAGAGCCTGTGCTGGCGATATTTTGGTCTGGACAAGTCGACATGGAAAGAAGAATAAGTGCTTAGGTATTTAATAAAATAATAATAAAAATAAAGTAAACAATAATAGTCGTAGTAGTGTAGCAGTGGTAGCCTAGTGGTATGACCGTTGGACTGACAAGTCAAAGGTCGCAAGTTCGAATCCAAGTCACGCACCACTGACTTTTCAAAGTCATGTGCGTATTATAAATTAATCATCACTAGCTTAAAACGGTGAAGGAAAACATCGTGAGGAAACCAGCACACCTGAGACTCTTGAGAGATGTTCTCGATGGTGTGTAAAGCCATGTCAGAGACCTACGGGTGGTTTAAACTCTGACACCAGGTTGTTCATCAACCATACGACAAGAACAGTAATCTATCGTGGTGGCCGAGTGGACTCACCTCTCAGTTGTGGGTTCAAATATACCTAAGGCCGACCTTTTATCTTTTTTATGACTGACTTTCTTAGATGCAACATATTACCCGACATTTTATTTAATATGCTCGCAAGTCCTTTAAATAATAACTATAAAATATCAATCAGTACAAAAGCAATAATACGAACTTATAGGTATTTGTCTTTTCCAAACCTAATTACATAAGTCATTGTCTATGATGCATTAGTTATTGTTATAGAAACGATTGAGCGATTGACACGGATTCTCTGCATGAGTCTAAGTTGTTTTTTTAAATAGAATATTAGTTTAAATATTTGTAGATGTTTCATAAATTTGTTTAAATAATATTTTTAAGTGATTAATATAGTGCAGTTTTTAGGTGTGAAGACTTTGGAAAGAAATTTAGGAAGGTATGTAAGAATTAAAATTTATTGAGCATAATTTAAATGGAAAAAGAATACGGTCGTGAGCAGGATTTGAACCTGCTCCTCCCGGATAAATACTTACGTTCGTTAAGCATGCGTTAATGCTTTTCATAGATTTATCTGTATTTATTGAGCATCTTATTTAAACAAATTAACCAATCATATATGTAATATTTTTTCTATAAATCCACGCTAGTTTTTAAATAATAACATTTATTTATCAGACAACCATTTAAACCTCATCAAAATAATGTTAGCACATAACACGTCAACATTCTCTTAATCACATTTAACATACTTATCCCAAGTATTTTTAAAACACCGGATGAAATATAATATTCCTACGAAAATCGTTGGACATTGAGTTAACTTCTGAACGTATCCGTGTGTGAATGAGCCATATGAAAAGGTACAATTTTTTTTTATTATTATTTTTATTTGTTAATAAAATTTTTGACAATTTGTTCTTCACAGTACTAGTTTAAAGATGATTTTTTTCCAACCATTCAGGATATATAGGAATGCAGGTGAGAAGGAAAAAAAACATGCAAAATCTAAGAGTAAGAGGACCAAATTTGTATTAATATTACTAGCCTATGTTATCCGGGAACATGCAAGACCTGTAACAATACCCCATCAACCTTCAAGAAAAGAGCGTACTCCTTTTTAAAAGGCCGGCAACGCACTTGTGACTCCTCTGGTGTTGCGGGTATCCATGGGCGGCGGTAATCGCTTACCATCAGGCGAGCCGTCTGCTCGTTTGCCCCCTATAACATAAAAAAAAAAAAAACGGAATTGGTTCAGGCATTTAGAAGTTATGGTGGAATAAAGAAACTCACAAACATACATACATACATACTTACATACATGAACCCTGAAAACATAACACTCTTTTAATTGAGCAGTCGCGTAAAAAGGACTAAAAGGAGGAGGACTGCAGTCTGAGCACTATCGATTAATCTCTTTAAAGAAATCATTATCAAGTTGTTTTCCGATTCTATTTATTACAGTTTATTGTGCATAATACACGCTGTATATTCACTTGTCACTACATTTCATAGTACGTTGATTACTTGTCGAATAAACGGTACTTGATATGTGGCGATGAAGTAGTGTACACGCGAGTGATAAGGACATCTTTTGAGATAAAATTGTGTAAATAGTGATCTAACTATTGAAGGTGAGCCTAACAGCCGTCGTTGGGGACTTTTTTCTTTATGTTATATCTATTGTAAACAGTGGTTTTGCAGTGACAAAATAAATTGACAGTATTGGGGTATTTTTTATCGAAGTATACAACATTATTAATAGTATATATTAAACTAGTTTTTTTTTTTTTAAAAAAACGTTGCCCCACACTAGGAATTTCTTCCTGTATCGTGGGTGCGTTTACAGACATATAATCTCACAAGCACACAAACACCCAGACCCGGAGCAATTATCTATAGATCGTACAAATATTTGCTCCGTGCAGGAATCGAACCTGCGACACGCAGCGCAGCAGTCGGTCGCTCGACCACTGCGCCAACCGCGCTGTCAATTAAATTATATTAATAATATAATTTAATTTAAATATAATGAGGGGCGCGTGGCTAAGTAACAGCCGCACAGATCGATCGATCGAGGTTAAGCTGCGCTTGCCGCGGACAGTCTGTGGATGGGTGAACATCATTTCATACCGAGACCCCTTCGTGCCTTAGAGAGCGCGATAAGCCGTCGGTCCCGGTTGTCAAATTAAGATCTATGACAGCCGTTACGGGTAGTCAGAGGCTTGAAAGTCTGACAACCAGTCATACTACGAGATATCGTGTTACCCAGTAACTGGGTTGTGGAGGTCAGATAGGCAGTCGCTCCATGTAAAATACTGGTATTAAGCTGCATCCGGTTTGACTGGAAAACGACCCCAATGTAATTGGGAAAAGGCTAGGCAGATTAAACCTGAAATTAGTTTGTTCGGAATCAGTAACAGAATCGATTGTAATAATTTATACACCATTTTAAATTTGTCCAAATAACATTTAAAAACATACTAGTTGGACACAGTAGGCTGGTTTCCTGCTGCGCGTGCGTATAGCTTTATTTGTTTTCATTAGACATTATTTTGTCCAATTTTTAATATCGGATCTGTAAAAAAAATTAACACGTGTGTCAGGTTTTGTATGTACCTACTAAAAAATATGTTATATATTCAAGATAAATTTTTGAAAATCATTAACGCATGCTTAGCGAACTCTAAAGTTATTATATTAAATGGAAAAAGAATACGGTCGCGAACAAATTCGAACCTGCGCCTCCCGGATGAATACTCCAGGCGCCTTTGACCACTAAGCCATCTCGACCTCTGCTCACCACCGCGAATTCTTCTTCCATATTTTTTTAACACGTCTTATGGCGACGTCATTGCTATCAATTCAGTCCTTATACAAGTGACCGAATGTTATATATTGTATACCTAATGAGTTATCCTTCAACTTCAACTATTAAAATTAATTACGTTTCAGGTAAGTAGATAATTTTATTATATGTATTTAATGATGCCTCGTTGGTCTAGTGGTCCCAAGTGCGACTGCTGAGCATGAGGTCTCGGGTTCGATTCCCGGGTCGGGCAAAGTGTTATTGAGTTTTTCTATTAGAAAATTCTTAGTAACAGCCCGGAGTTTGGAATTGTGCCCGGTAGATGGCAATAGGCTCACCACCATTACATGGGACTTAATAACAGCATTGGTGAAATGTGGGTGTACAACTGTGTACACCTCTGCCTACCCCTTTGAGCAATACAGGCGTGATGCTATGTTATGTTATATGTATGTTATGTTATGTATTTAATGTTCAATAATATCGAATTAACTCCGCAAGAGATTTAATTAAACGTATCTTTTTGTATTATTATTATTATTTATAACCCGCACCTTTCGGTAGTTGCTCAAAGTTGCCCTCTTTAATTTGAAATAATAATATTTTCATTATTTATTTTCACTTAGTGTCCATATAAATTTCGACGTTTTCAAAGAACTTTAAGTTTTTTTTTTAGTTTGATCTTGTATCAGCTGCTTAATTAAGTAGTACTTATACCTAAAAACTGTGAGTTATTCTAAGTGTTACACGTGTCTTTAAACAATGTGTACATAACTTATATCTATTGACATATTTTATGATTGTTACGCGTAGCTTATATATATTGTGTCATATCGCGCAGAATTAGTAGACATACCAACAATCTTAATATTAAAAATGCAAAAGTAACTCTGTTTCTCTGTTTGTTACATTTTTACACCTAAATCGATGAACGAATTTCGATGACGTATTCCCTCGTTGGTCTAGTGGTCCTAAACGCGACTGCTGAGATGTCGGGATCAATTTCCGGGTCGGGCAAAGTGTTATTGACTTTTTCTGTTAGGAAATTCTCAGTAGCAGCCTGGAGTTTGGATCTGCCCGGTAGATAGCAATAGGCTCACCACCTATTACATGGGACATAATTACAGCATTGGTGAATGTGGGTGTACAACTGTGTACACCGCTGCCTATTCCTTCGGGGAATACAGGCGTGATGCTATGTTATGATATATTAGTTTTGATGAATTTCGGTTCACAGCTAAACCTTTCAAACGCATTAAATCATACGGAGTCAACCCTAACGTTATAAATTTTTAGTGGAAAGAAAAATATCTACCGTGGTGAGCAGGTTCGAAGCTGCACCTTCCGGATACATACTCCAGGCGCTCTGACTACTAAGCCATCTCGACCTCTGCTCACTACTCAGAATTCTTCTTGCACGTTTTGATATGTCTTTTGGTGACGTTATTGCTATCTATTCAATTTCTATACAGGTAATAGAACCGAAACGACTTACTTTGCAGTTAATACAATGTCGTACAGATGCAATTACCTTAACAAATATCTACAGATAAGTCTTTCAAACCACGGTTTAAAAGGCATTAACATTAATATATACATGTTTGTCATGTACCTAGTTAATAATTAACTGGTCAACAGTAAGCCAATTCACTTTAATTCGCAATCACAACCCAATAATTAACTACCATAATTTGATTGATTCACCAATTATCAACCGGCGCCGCCAACTATAATGATATAATTAATTAATTATTATATTTCTTTCCGGGAAATAAGTCAGATCGGTTCGATTAATGAAGGTATTAGGATAATACATCTATTTGGATTAATTTCATTTGTTATAAGGTCAATACTATTCTTCCTATTAAATCTATTATTATAAAAGCATACATAGCATCACGCCATTATTCCCCAAAGAGGTATGCAGAGGTGTACACAGTTATACACCTACAGTTTCACCAATGCTGTTATTGAGTCCCATGAAATAGGCGTTGAGTCTATTACCATCTACCGGGCACGATTCCAAACTCCGGGCTGCTACTGAAAATTTCCTAACAGTAAAACTCAATAATACTTTAATCGAACCCGAGACCTCATGCTCAGCAGTCAATAAGCAATAAAAAGTGATTACTTATCGACTGTCTTTTGTTCTAGTGGTCGCTAGCGCGGCTGTTGAACGTTAGGTCTTAGATTCCCGGAGTAAACTGTTGTAAAGCATTACTGTTCGGAAATAGGCAGTGGCAGCTAGGAGCTTGGTATTGTTCCCGGTTGACGGTAATAAGATCACCACCTGTTGGCATGCGACTTATTTTTAGCATTTGTGCTTTTTTTTGTATTCCCCTTCGGGGAACACAAAAAAAAGCACGCCTTCCATGTGTGTGATTTTTTCTTCACACCTTTTTGTGTACCATAGCCACTATGTTACAATTTTTTTAAGTCTTACTAGGTTATGTATGCGAGAAAATGCAAGGACCCTCACGTGTTTTGGCCAGTAATATATTATATATAATATTATTAATAACCTAAGTTCTAGTTAAAAAAATGTTATTTAAATTATAAAAATAATTTTCTCAGACATAGCATCTATCGCTTTAATCTGAAGATTCTCAAGAAACAGATAATCTCTAAACAAATAGCCGTCAAACAAGTGTAGGTAATAGTATGCAGATGATACCTATTCCATTGTTTAGTGCTGAGACACGCAGTAACAGATATGAGATATACCTTCACGGCGTCACAGAAAAACGAGATCATATTTATAAATCATAATCTTTCATATAATTATATATGTTTTTATGTCTACAGACCTCACGTCAGTAGTTAAACTTGAAATACGAAAACCATCTTTCTTTTTGGTGTGTATGGCATCTCACACTTCAACCTAGGAGGTTGTCGACTTCTTAACCGGGCTTTCCTGTGGTTGCCTTAATAATTTTAAGGCCCCCAGCCAGGGCATTCAACTTATAAACTAAGGGACACCACGCTAAGGGCACCCCCTGCGGGGTACAAGCCTCGGCTTAGGGCATCGCTAGTGGGAGGATAGTAAGGGACTGGCTGGATCGGATTAAAATCATTATTATTTAGGGACGAATTTAAAGCTACAGGCTCAGCGGCGCGGGCTGGCACGAGCAAGGGTTGGGGTGGACAATCACGGTGACGTCGCGCCGGTCCCGACGGTGAGACCGAAATGACGGCGGTCTGTTTTTGTATACTGTGCTGGTGGCCCGAAAACCATCCTTACTGCGACGACGACGGACGTGTAGACTCTTTCAATGTCAAATTGTTACCCCCAGTGGAACCAATTGCCACACACTCGACGAGTGGCGAAAGAAATAGCAAGGGAAGTGGGCAGAGACGTATTGTGGCTGCGTTACTCGTTATGCCGCTCGTCCTGCCCGCGATCCTGTTTTTGTCGGAACTTTCTTTCTACAAAATTTTAAACTTCGATCTGGATTCGGATTCGTGCACTGCCATTATGTCATTGTCGTCTATTGCAAGGCGAATGCGAAGCGACGTGATGAATGTCGTGAGTAGGGGAGTGTGCGAGCGCAAGTAGCAGTGCGAGGACCTATAGTGTATTTGAGGGGGTTCTTTGCACGTGAGGTTGACTATTTTTGAAATAAATATTTCTTTCTTTCTTTATTTTAGCAATTGAAGTAAACAAGTTCGTTGTACGTAATTTTTTAAACAAGCGTGTCATTCATAATGTATGCTGTAAATTCATTTCCTCCGCAATACTATTGTACGAGCCAATAGAATATATACCTACATACATAATTTATTATTACACGACTGCCCAGAAAAAGGAGTGTTACGTTCTATATATTTTTTTTTTAAATCACAACTAAAACAAAATATAGAAGCTGTAATAAGAAAAGTAATAAATAACATAACATAACATAGCATCACGCCTGTATTCCCCGAAGGGGTAGGCAGAGGTGTACACAATTGTACACCCACATTTCACCAATGCTGTTATTAAGTCCCATGTAATAGGTGGTGAGCCTATTGCCATCAACCGGGCACATTTCCAAACTCCGGGCTGCTACTGAGAATTTCCTAACAGAAAAACTCAATAACACTTTGCCCGACCCGGGAATCGAAGCCGAGACCTCCTGCTCAGCAGTCGCGCTACGGACCACTAAACCAACGAGGCAGTAATAAATAAAAAATAATTAATTAAAAAACCTTGCTGCAAGAGGGAGGCAAGTCCAAGTTTCAAAACCGTCAGGTAATGAGGATAAAGTATTTAAAAAAATTAATTGTTACATTAATAACATAGCATCACGCCTGTATTCCCCGAAAGGGTAGGCGGTGTACACAGTTGTATACCCACATTTCACCAATGCTGTTATTTAGTCCCATGTAATAGCCTATTGCCATATACCGGGCACAGTTCCAAACTCCGGGCCGCTACTGAGAATGTTCTAACAGAAAAACGCAATAACACTCTGCCCGACCCGGGCATTGAACCCGAGACCTCAAACTCAGCAGTCGCGCTTGGCACCACTAGACCAAAGAGGCAGTTACACTAATGCCTTAGAATTATATGGTATAATATAATACAAACATATTAACATATTCATATTCAAGCATCACATGTTAGCCAAATTTTTGTTCAAATTGTAGGAAAAAACATAAGCAACGGCTAAAAGAAGCAGTGATAGCCTAGCGGTATGACCGTTGGACTGACAAGTCAAAGGTCGCTTCGAATCTAAGGCACGCATCACTGTCTTTTCTGTCACACATCACTGTATTATACATTAGTTATCACATGCTTAAAACGGTGAAGGAAAACATCGTGAGGAAACCAGCACACCTGAGAGATATTCTCGATGGTGTGTAAAGCCATGTCAGAGACTTACGGGTGGTTTAAACTCTGACACTAGGTTGTTCATCAACCACACGATAAGAAAAAGATCGCGGTCGGGAGACCTTTAAGATTTTTTTTTATTATTTTGTGTTTATTTTTATTATGCGCTGTAAATTAATGGTTTCTCTACTATAAAGTTCCCAGCTATTACAAAATTACAAGTTATATATAGTGTAATAACATATCATAGAGTCGAATTACCCTCTATCAAGGTTTACAACCGGCGCTGGCGCGGCGTAGGATAAAATCCAGCAGAAAGGCATTATTTTATTATACGTTATTGTAGGATTACAATGTTGATAGTATTCGTGAAACTAATTTAAATCCCAAAGGATTAAGAACGACCTTTTAATGCATTTTTGTGGAATCTTTCTCGTTCATCATCTAAATAAAGATTTAGATATTTTACACCTTTCTCTGCCTAAATTCAAAGAAAAATTTCGACGTCAACATTTAAATGATTAAATTATACGTATATTTTGTTTAAATTAAATATGTTCTGGTCCGATTGTTTACTTTGTAAGGTAATCTGAGGAAACTGTTTCTGGATATTGTTTACATATATTTTATAATTATGATTGCTACAGTATCTGTTTGTTTCCCAAATAAAAGCAATTCTATTCGTGACATTTGTGTTATGCGTTTCAGAAGCGCCCGGAGTATTTATCCGGGAAGTGCAGGTTAATGTCTGTTCACAACCGTATCTTACGTTCCACAATAATTTTGTTTAAAGTCTTTATCTGTATAGTTTGCCCATTTTAAGAATGCATTTAAAACATTATGTATTTTACACAAATTGAATTAATTTAATAAAAAAATTATAATCTTGAAACGTTAATATAATTTTTAGTGAAAATAAAACGATAATCGAAACACTTACATCCGATTTACTTTATGTCACATCCCTAAAATCATCGATTTACACCTGTCGTGCAAGCCATCCAAATATAATTAGAAGTACATAATTAAGTAGGAAAATTTTTAGCAAATTTGATTTAGATTTTTTTTTTCAAACTGTGACCATTTTATATTGTAAATGAAGTTTTCAATTGAAAATAATACCTATGCTATCGCAATTATAAATAATATTATGATGTCTCACGAAAGTCATACAAAAATTCAATATTTCCACATAAAAGAATACTATTAAAAAACAAATAACCATGATAAGTTACTCCTTTATTTAATTAAGTGAAGAAACAAAATATGCGAGCAAAGCCGGGTGAAAGCTAGTAACATTATAAAGCGTCAAAGTCAAAGCATTTATCAACCGACGTATAAAAGAGGAACGGTTTCTCAAACGGACGCGTATTATTTTTCATTTGGACTATTTACAAACACATAAGTAGGTACGATATACGTAATAAATTTCGTGAGACACATTCATATTAATTAATATTCAACGGTTATTACTCACGTGCATTATTCGGGATTGTCTGACTTATTCCTTTAACTCGAGACATTACCGCGGGCCCAGTCATGACTAAGGCCTCCGTTCAAATTCGGAACAACTCGGCCAATCCCGCAAAATGCACGTGAGTAATAGTTGAAAAATAATACGATATACCTACGTTATGTCTTAAATTACTTTATGTAATGGTTACATACTTAATATCTTTTGATCAGTTCCGAGTGAGGTCAAGGTCAGGTTTGATTAAACTGTCGTCTAAATTATTTAACTCTTTATTGTGTCAATGCTACACGTGAATGTAATGGTAATTTGTAAACAAAAAAATAGCAAAGGTGATTATGTTCGTGCAATCATATAATGATTTTTATAAATTTTAAGGCCGTGTAACAAAATAAAATAAATTTAAAAATTAACTAAAAGCTCGCCTGCCATTTGCGAATTATAATTTTTATTTGAAAAAAAAATGTTTTTTTATCTTACTAGCCTCTGTTCCCGGGATAATGGAAGGATTCTTTCGATACCCCATACATCAAAATCGAATAAATAAACTCACAAACATACATAAAAAAAAAGTGTTATGTTTTTAGACATATTTTTTGGGCAGTCTTGTAATAAATATATTTTTATTTTTATTTCTAAGGAACTCAGCAACCTAATTGAGACAAACGGGTCACGAACCCATGATCTACGTCAGTCCATGACATCGCTCTCACAACTGGGCTATCGGGTCGCTTGTTCGAAGTCGCAATTTATCATCACGCCTGTATTCCCTAAATGGTTTAGGGAGAGCTTAAAATTTTATGGCCATCCACCAGATAGGTACTTTTCCAAATTCGAGGCTGATACTGACAATTTCATAATTTCCTATCAGTCAAATTCAAATCCACTTTGTACGAACCGGGGAATTGAATCCAGTTATTCCCAGTAACCATACTTGTGTCGAATAAACCAATAAGGTGGTTTGATCATGGTAGATACAGCAAATACGTCATACAGTGACTCCCACGTAATCATATATAATGATTTTCATATGTAATGCTATAATGAATTTTTATTTTTAAAGTAATATTGAAAAATAAAAGACACGAACGGGATTCGAACCCGCGACCTTTGTGAGTCTAAGACGTCGCTTTCCCAACTGAGCGCATGTCGCTTGTTCACATCTATTAAAATTGCAATTCCCTTCATTTGGTCTTAAGGAGACGCCTGGCGATATCTTTTAGCAATAATTTACAGTTCAATCGTCCGTGTCTATTATTTTTAAAGTTTTCACGACACCTACGGCTTTTGTTTGTCGTCCATATTCATTTCTATTAGGAACTAACTTTAAAAAAACGTGTGCCTATATAAAACCTTCTATTCCTGACGCTTAAATAAAATCTAACGCGACGCCATTAGCTCTTAATTTTTTTTGTCTCGTTATTTTCTTCAGTTAAATTCTCTAGCATGAGCTCATATATGATACCTTTTGCGACACTATTAACGCCTAAATCTGCTGTGCTTCACTCCATTTAGGTTAAGTGATTTCACCTACTAACACAGAATATCTTTAAGACCACTTAAGTAACTCTATACTGTAGAGAATTCCATTCTTACTTCTAATACGTGATTTGTAAGGGAAAATAGCGTCAGGCGAGATATGTGGGTTTGAGTAAAGGCTCCCAAAAAAGCATAAATAGGCTATTTGACAACATTGGAAATATACTACAAATTGTGGTCATCCTATCAGATAATAGCGAAAAAAACATATTAAACTATAATTTAAACTAAAATAAGTATATTTGTTGTTAATTTTACCGATATTTTTGTTATATTTTTTTTCTTTTTTTATCTTTTACAAAAACGCCCTGTGATTCTTGACAACGCTGGTGACGTCACACGCCAGTAAACACGGCTTCAATCACTTAGGATAATACACAATATTTACTGGCATGTGACGTCAAACGCATCACGTGACCAACGCCATTATAAGAACATCGTTTTCGCGCAATTTTGAAAATGTAATCTTTAACATTGTTTAATTTTTATGAAATTCGTTGATTTTTTCAGAAATATCAATGTGGTGTGCTTATTATGTAATAAGGAATAATTTATAATGGTTTTCCAAAATTAGTCAAATAGCCTATTGACGCACAATTCAAAGCGACATCTATCTAGTTAAATAAAAACTACGCCCATACTAAGATGACGTCACGTATCCTGCATCGCGCAAGCAGATTTTGACAGCGAACGATGCTATATATATACAATCGTTTGACGTTACCCGTTGGTGAATCCGATCCAGCCAGTCCATTGCTGTACTCCCACCAGCGACGCCCTAAGCCGAAGCCCGTACTCCGCAAGGGTGCCCTTAGCATGTTGTCGCCTAGTTTATGAATGCCCTGGCTGAGGGCCTTAATTTTCTAAAGAGAAAACACACGAAAGCTTGGTTAAGCAGTCGACAACCTCCTAGGTTCACCTGCGAGATGACACAGGAAAAAACACCGATGGACCACAGGTTGTGGTCCATCGGTGTTTTTTCCTGTCAGTAATAGCCAGGCAGTAATCTCCATCTTGCTGGAGAACCCTATCTTTTCTTCGGTGATATATTATACATCATTATATGTAAATATGAAAACCGAAGTGCCTATTGATCTAGGAAAGCACATATAAACTCAATATTTTTTGTAGATGAGGCCTGAAAAATATATTACAAAAAACAGCAATTGTCTAGATAAAAGTATATGAATAAAATCTTTTCAATTTCACTACGCCGAGAAGTCTTTTATGATTTAGAAACGCCTTTAGTAAGCATTTTACTATCACTTTAGGATACGAAGATTAATTTCGGCAGATGGGATGCATCTGGCAGTCATTGTTGAACTCGACCCCAAACCGTGCAAAATTATTCTGCTTATTGACTTCGGCGGCTTGATTCTGTTGTAGTAATATCTTAGGTTTTCGCGATCACTATACATTATAATAAAATAACTTTTAATTGCGTGTATTATTTATTGATATTTTATATGAATTTAATCAATGAAGTATATGTACCGTAGACTGAAATAATTTTAAATAAACTGTGATGACGCTGACACCTTAGCCTGCGACCACGAACACTGCGAAGTGTTCGAACGCACCCATAGAATAAAGATTATAAATATAATATTTTTATTACCTGCTGGAACCCCTCCTCATTGTTACTTGATGAGCGCTTATAGCTCGTTGGAGGCTGTGCTTGGCAAGCGATCGTTCAGGTTAAGCATCACTTAACGCGGTCAATCTATAGATGGGTGACTGCCAGGACCATTAAATTTATTAATATATAATTTTATACACACTATATACTAACAGGAATTAACGCGCAATAAATACCGCGCGTTAATTCCTGTTAGAATATAGTAATATCATGCAACGCGATAGTTTAAAAGTTAATATTTATACACACTGTTGGTACATAAAACATAGATACATAAAGAATAGAATAAAAATTTTGAAGACTAGCTTCTCCCCGCAACTTCGTCTGCGTGGCCTTCAGAATTGGGTCAAGCTGGGATAAAAAGTATCACATGTGTTAATCCAGGTTATAAACTATCTGTGTACCTAATTTCACCCACTGCTGTTCAGTGGTCATTGCGTAAAAGAGTACTAAACAGCCACCATCCATCCATGCTCACAAACTTTCGCATTTATAATATTACTAGCTATGCCCCGCGGTCTCACCCGCCCCGTTAAAAACATTTCCATACGATTAAAAAAAAAAACTTATGTAAATACCTTGTCCTGACAATAACGAACACAACAAAAAAAGAATTATCCAATTTGGTGCAGTCGTTCTCCAGCTATGGCGTGACCAAGGGAAGTAAGGAGTCATTTTTGTATATATAAATTATATATTAGTAGTATATGACAATACAAATATAATGACTTCCATTTCAATGTTTCCGTGCTTCGTAGGTCACGTTAAATGGTCGTCGGTCCGAGCTATTGTGAAGTAAAAGGCCTACTCTTAATGTTACGAGTTGAACCACACGAAAGCAAATTCACCATATTCCGTAAATAGGTACTATATCATATTTCTATAACCTCAAAGGGTAGAATGAACGAAGAACGTCATACAAAGATAATATCTACATAGTATAAAACAAAGTCTCGTTCCGCGTCTGTCTGTCTGTTTATCCGTAAACTCCTCCTAAACCACGCAACGGATTTTGACGCGATAGTTTATTATATGTATATAATAAAGGCAAAATAAGTTATGTTTTAAGTAGAAACAAAGAATATTATAGTAATATCTTAGGTTTGCGCGATCACTACACATTATAATAAAACAACTTTTAACCGGATTAATCGCGTGTATTATTGGTTTTTTGTTTTTCCTGACGTTTCGAACACTTTGCAAAGTGTTTATTATTTATTGGGACACACACAAAAACTTACTAAAGTTGTTTTATTACAAAGAATATTCTTCAAACAATTCGCTAAAAAGTAAAATTACATGGCTTACGTAGGCTAAACGTAAATTCACTCTTTTTTTCTAATTTTACCCGTGCAAAGCCGGGGCGAGTCGCTAGTATTACATAAAGTGTCTATAAAATAATCAATTGACTATTGTTAGATAAATTACGAACACAAATCAACATGAATGTAAACATATCAATTGTGGTTTTCATGTAATCATTATACGATATTACTTTATCCATTGAATGTAACAACAGTAATATACTGTTGTTACCGGGTAACGTTTCCGGAAACGTGTGTTTTTGTTATATGCAATCATTATTGTCGAACATCAGGGATGTAAATTATTTACATGATGTTATAGGTCTTCTGGGAAATTAATATTAATATATTTTTATATTCTGTAAATAGCTCTGTGTATTCAAAACTTCTTTATGTCATTTTTTGACCGACTTCAAAAAAGGAGGAAGTTACTCAATTCGACCGTATATATTTATTTATGTTGAAGGCGCCTTTTCAGAAAATTATATTTTCTTTTTTCGTACTTTTGAGAGCGCGATTCTTGAGTAGTCGGATTTTAGTTACCTAATAAACTATTTATTTTTTACGATTGAGGTGAACTGTCACAATGTGATGAAGCTGATTGGCCGATCCGGTGATTTGCGTAACAATATTAAACAATAAGTAAACCTACGCCATACCTAAAGCAAGTTTATTTTTAACTTTTATGAACTGATTATCATGCTCATTAGTGACAAACAATTCAACATAATAAAATCATTGTACTCATGATAACCTACATCTAAACAAATTATATTTTCGTAAATTAATTCAATTACTTATTAAACAAGATGAAAATAATAAAAAAAACACTCCTGCCATTTTTTTTTATCTGACTATCCCGTGTTATCCTAGACAATGTAAGGATTCTAAAGATACCCCATACATCGAAATCAGTTCAGGTATTTAGAAGTTATGGTGGAATAAAGAAACTTGCAAACATACGAGTACATACATACATGAACCATAAAAACATAACACTCCTTTTTTTGGGCAGTCGTGTAAAAAACCCTCACACTATAAAAGAAAACACAATCTACTGACAATATTATGTCACGATATCTAGGGACGACAATCAAGGGAATCCCTACACATGTTTACTCTTCATCGATTGTTTCTGATAGCGAAAGTCTTAGTATAGCTTTAGTTGAGGACAAATATCCCGCGACACGTGTCCAGAAAATCACGCGATGTTTCGTGATATCGCTGGACATGTGCAATGACATCGTGCGACATTCACTTTATGAATGAGATACCGACGACAAAACGCATGTACGATACACGGCATAAAGCCTTCGTGGATGATGACACAAGTGAGTTTGGCCAGTTAAATATTTCAAACGCAATAACGCATGCGTAGTGAACTCTAAAGTTACAAGTTATTGTG
Source organism: Xylocampa areola (assembly GCA_935421205.1). Lineage (NCBI taxonomy): Eukaryota > Metazoa > Arthropoda > Insecta > Lepidoptera > Noctuidae > Xylocampa > Xylocampa areola. The sequence continues at coordinate 19,433,025 of OW285204.1, forward strand.
GAAAGGAGAATACGGTTGTGTGCAGGATTCGAACCTGGGCCTTCCGGATTTATACTCCAGCCGCTCTGACCACTAAGCAATCGCGAGCTCTGCTCACTACTCAGAATTCTTCATACATAATAAGTCTTCAATAAGCGCGACTGCTGAGGTGGGGTAAATTGTCATTGTGTCTTACTGTTACGAAATTTTGAGTAACAGCCCGAAGTTTGGAATCGTGCTTACCAAAATGAGGATATATAATCGTGTGCACCTCTTCCTACCCCTACGGAAATACAAGCGTGATAAAATGTTGTTATGTATAATATACATTTATTGCAATGCAAGTAGTATAAAATGTATGTACTAAATTAAGGGAAATCAAGGAAATGGCGCAACTCACTTGCAATGGAAATAGCTTTGATTATGACAGATCGACATATGGCAAAGACCTTGCTAGAGTATTCAATTTCTTTTATTTTTTCTGTTGACAGAGGCTATTTATTTTCAGCTACAGTAAGACGCTGTAGTATAATGATTTGACATAAGCACTTTCTATTGAAGCAAGCGCGTGTTATTATATATTTACCAACACATAAACATTAATACTCATTTCATATACTAATAAAACACTTTTTTTTTTAAATTGCCCGATTAGTGGAGTGTGATATTAGGATAACAACAGAACCTGGCGCATGGATAACATTTGGTGTGACATAGCTAGATAGAAGGAGACCGTATCGGTGGCGGTTACCAACAACAACAGCATTCCTAAAGACGTCAGGCAGGCGGCCGGTCATAAAACATAGCCAAAACTTTAGCAGCATGCCTGACATAGCTATGCTGCGCCGGCCCCAAAAAAAATGGGATAAGGGCACGGGGATGATGACACATGTGTACGGAGTGCTCTGCCGACCCCACACTATTCACTGGGTTGGAGGATATTCACGATTTCAATTAAACTCCTGGTTCGCTTGAAAATTATTTATTCTTGATCTAACATTATAACAATCTTGACTTACAATAATGAACTGAATTGAACTGAACTGAACTGCTCCGATTATATACAATTTTGTATGGTCGCAAGTAGTGGCAGGGGCAACCATGTTCAAAAGTTCCCATCCACCAATCACAACTCTCTTGTTCTGTGTTCCGAATAACAAAATACATGATCTAATACTATTTACAACTAATTATTTCCAGATATTAATTACAGACATTGATATAATAACACTAAATATTAACAGCTACTGTTATCGGCAGCTGTGCGCGGGCGTCCTGCACATTCCTCCCGCCGTGCGTCGTCCGCCGCTGACGTCGCAGCCGTAGAAGATGGTGCAGGATCGCCGTTCCCGATCGGTAGCACGACTATCTTCTTCACTGGACGTCGCAGGGTGCCGCCTTTGGTGGTCACATCCACCGTGCGAACAACTCCATCTGGTCCGGGGAATGTAGCGCAGATACGTCCTCGTATCCACATGTTCCGTGGAAGATTGCTGTCCACGATGAGCACCAGATCGCCAATCTTGGGAATCGTGCCTTTGTTGTGCGGTTCTCTGCGGTTGCGTAGTTCTGGGAGATATTCTTTGAGCCATCTGGCCCAGAATATATCGGCGAGTCTCTGAGCTGCTCGCCAACTGGCTCTTAGACGCAAGTCACTGTCATCAAATTCCCCAGGTGCAGCAATGCGACCTGGACCACCCAAGATGAAGTGATTGGGTGTCAAGGCTTCAGGATCTTCGGGGTTCACTGACACATGGGTAAGCGGTCGGCTGTTCACGGTGTGTTCGGCTTCTATGAGCAGCGTGTGAAGCACTTCCTCGCTTGGGAAACGCTCGTTCAGAGTGGTGGCGAGTGCTGTCTTTACGGATCTCACCATGCGCTCCCATGCTCCTCCCATGAAAGGTGCACCAGGTGGGATGAATCGCCAGTCGATCATCTTTTTCGAAGCTTCTTCTTCTGTAGCTGCGAAGATGGCGGTTCGTAACTCTTTCTGTGCGCCGTGAAAATTGGTCCCGTTATCTGACCACAACTGCGCTGGGCATCCTCGGCGCGCTATCATACGTCGTAATGCCATGATTGCCGAATCTGTGTTGAGCGATGCCACAAGTTCAAGATGGATGGCTCGCGTCGTGAGGCACGTGAATAAGGCGACGTATCTCTTTTGATGGCTCCGTCCCACTGTTATGGTCAGCGGTCCAAAGTAGTCCAACCCGACGAAAGTGAATGGTCGCTGATGGTGTGCCAAGCGACAGGAAGGGAGATTCCCTGTCATCGGCTGTGGTGGAGAGGCTGCCTTTATACGGCATCGTAGACACTTGCTGACGATGTTCTTGACGGTCGGTCGTAGACGGAGCACCCAATGTTGTTGACGGCATTCATTGACTGTCGTTTCAACGCCCGCATGATGTAATTGGCGGTGGACATGTTCGATCCACAGTCGTGTCGCGAGGTGGTCTCCGTCTAGTACCATCGGTTTCTTCAAGCGTTCTGTGACGTCCGTCATGGCGATTATTCTGCTCTTCAGGCGAATCTCTCCCTCTGTGAGTTCTATGCACAGTGCGCGCAGGCGACTATTCCGAGGTATGGATCTCTCGTTCTTCAGAGCTTCTATCTCTTCCTGGAAGGCTTGTTCTTGTGAAGCTCGCAAGATCAGATTCTCAGCGCTACGTAAAAGTTCAGCGGTGAGAGGCCGGTAATTGTTCGTGATGTCTGGCCTTTCTCTCGCTTTAGCTGGCAATGTCTGTTTGTTCTTTCTCCAATCAGGGTCTGTCCTGTTGTTCTGTTTGGTTCTTTTGTAATGGATGCTCTGCCCTGATTGCCGGCAGAGTTGCAGAAACTGCAGAACTCGTGCTGAGGCTCGAAGGTATCTCTCCCAGCGAGAGAACCTTTTGATATCTGGTATAGCTTCGCTGATCTGTACGTTCTTTGGTTCGTTGGCGATCAAGCTACAGGTTTTTTCTTCTCCTGTGATTATGATATGATTCTTCACGTCAGCTGGCCATGTCTCCGGAGGACCCAGAAGGAATTCTGGACCATTGAACCAGCGATGATCTTGTCCGTAGTTCTGTGGCACATCTCTTGTTGCATCGTCTGCTGGATTCAATTTGGTCGGGAGCCAGCGCCATTCGTTGGTGGAGCTATGTTCTTCGATTGCCGCTATGCGATGAGCGACATATGGTTTGTAGGATCTGGAGCCGGTTCTGATCCATGACAGCGTGGTTCTGCTGTCGGTCCAGAATGTGGTTGACTCTGGCGTTCGCTCGTGTTCTTCTTTGACTGCTGATGCCATGCGAGCGCCAAGTACAGCCGCTTGTAGCTCCAATCGTGGTATCGACATTAGCTTTAGTGGTGCCACCTTGGCTTTGGCTGTAACCAGGCAGACGTAGACTCTTCCGTCCTTGGTGACTGTTCGCCAGTATATTGTTGCTGCGTATGCAGATTCACTAGCGTCTGTGAACACATGCAACTGCAGCGAATCCGTAGCACTGAAGCCTGGGTACGTTCGTGGAATGGCGATGTGTTCAACTTCTCTCAGGTGAGTGAGCCATTTCCTCCAGCTTTCTGCTAGGTCACCGTCTAGGGCTTCGTCCCATGCTGTTCCGCGACGCCAAACTTCCTGAAGAATCTGTTTGGCTCTGATGGTCACCGGCGATACAAGTCCCAATGGGTCGAACAAGGACATTACTATTCTGAGTGCTTCTCTCTTAGTAGGCGTGTCATTCTGTAGGATGTTCTGAGGTATGCGTGCCAGATTCAAATTGAAGGCAAGCGAATCTTCTTTCGGCTTCCATATCAGACCGAGAACTCGTTCTGTTTCGATACTGTTTTCCAGCTTGATAGTATCTTCGGTCTTAGTGACTTCCCCTAGCGCTTCAAGCAGGGCGGTGGAGTTGGATGACCATTTCTTGAGTTCGAAATGTGCCTCCTTGTGGATGTCGCTTACTGCTTTCGAGACTTCTATAGCTTCTTCTAGGTTGTCGAAACTGTTCAAATAGTCATCCATGTAATGCTTTCTTTTGATAGCTTCGACTGCTTCTGGATGTTCTTGCTGATATCTCTCAGCGTTCGTGTTTTTTACATAAATTGCCGTTGCAGGTGAGCAAGAAGCTCCGAAGATCAGTGACTTCATGCGATATTGTTCCGGCGGCTGGTTATCTCTCCGATCTCCTCTCCACAGGTAACGGAGAGCGTCCCGGTCTACTGGTCGTAGTTCTATTTGCAGGAACATTTCGGTGATGTCAGCGGTCACGGCGATTGAGTGCTGACGGAATCGCATGATCACTCCTAACAGCGATTGTAGTAAGTCTGGACCTGTGAGTAGTTGGTCGTTCAAAGAGACTCCTCTGGTCTTGGCTGCAGCGTCACAAACAATCCTCAACTTCTCCGGTTTCATAGGGTTGAAAACCGCGAAGTGTGGTAGGTACCAGGTTCGATGCTTCGAGATTGCGGATGGAGCTGGTTCGGCGTATCCTTTTGATACTAGTGCTTCCATTTGTTCAGAGTACCTCTTCTTTAGTTCAGGATCTTTGTCAACCTTTTTCTCTACGCTGATGAGTCTGTTCAGAGCGCTATCGTAATTGTCTGGCATTTTGATGTTTTCATCTCGCCACAATAGAGCAGTTTGATATCTTCCTTCTGGAGTTCTCTTAGTATATTTTTGAAGAATGCGCAGTGCTTTTTCTTCGGGATCGTTAATGGGCTTCTTCGGATTGATTTGCAAGTTGTCTATTGTGATGTATTCCTTCACCAGTTCATGTAGGTCATCTTCTGTGTTAGCATGTCTGATGAAGTTCACTCTGTGGCCAAGTGCTCGCGTGTGACTGCCGTGTAGAACCCAACCGAGTGGTGTTAGTGAGGCCACTGGTTGGTTCTTCCTCCCTGTTCTGGTCTCCGTTGTGATGAGGAGATCCCAGTTATCTTGGCCGATCAGGAGTCTAGGTCTGGCATCTTCGGTCACAATGTCATTAGCGATGTCTTGAAGATGTTCACAATCCCGTACTGCTTCTCCAGGGATCCTCTGTGCAGCCAATTCTAGCTGCTTGACTGTTCTTGCACGCAGCTTACGTTCTGATGTGTGAAGTCCTTTAATGAAGAAGTTCACTCGTCGAGATGATATGTCGACCGTGGGCTCGCCGTCGAAGGATGCTATTCGTAGTGGTTCACAAGATCCTTCTGCTCCGATTTGATTGGCTAGGCTCTCGTCTATCAGTGTCACTGTAGAGCCGTCATCAAGGAGTGCGTAAGTGTTTACAGCTCCCGCCGGTCCAGAGAGTTGCACTGGTATAATTTTAAGAAATGACACCTTCGGTGTCCATGCTGAGTGAACCTTTTCTTGTTCTTCTCCGGAGCGGTCGATTTCTTCTTTCTTCTTGGTAGCTGTACTAGTGGCGTGTAGCATCTTGTGATGTAGATGCACACAGTCGTTTATCTCGCACTTCTTGGGTTTACAGCTGTGTTGCTTCGTTCGGAATCTGAGGCAACGAAAACACAGGCGATGCTTCTTCGCGATGTCCCATCTTGTATCAGTAGTTGCTTTCTGGAACTGATCGCAGTCTATGATGCTGTGCCCCTGACGATCGCACAGACCACACTTTGGTTTGTTCGCTTCTTGTGCGGCATGTACCCGTTGCTGACGTCGCTGCGTGTTCTGAGGAGATTGTGTTGTTGCAGCGATGTTTTCAGGTAGTGCATATGGGCTGCATATCTCTGCTTCGATCTTGATGAATCGGGTAAATTTCAGAAGATCAGGTTCTGTTCTTGGCTGTGTTGCTGAGAATTGGTACCACTGTCTCTTCAAGGTTGGCGTGAGTTTCTCGACAATAGCCTTTGTGACTTCTGGATTGAAGAGATAATGTCCGCAGTTGAGTGCTTGTAGAGTCCCAACTATGTTTTCCACTTTAGTGGCGAAAGTGCAGACTTCACGAGGAGATTCGGTGAGGCGTGGTAAAGTTCGTAGACGCTCTATCTCTGCCATTGCAATTGAGTCTGGGCGTCCGAAGCGTAGCTCGAGTGTCTTCATGACTTCGTTCGGGTCTGCGTTTACTATTAGTAGACCTTGTACAGCCTCTTTGGCTATTCCTCGTAGGCTTCTTCTCAGTCTCGACATGTTCTCCACTGCTGTTAATCGATGCGCTGTCTCACAGTAGGCGGCGCGGAACGTGAGCCAATCTTGATGAGCTCCGTTGAAGCAGGGTAGTTCACTGTGTTTCATGGGCTGCTGGTACTGTGCGGCTTGCACAGCTTGTGTGATCGCAGCAGCGAGTTCTTTCAAGTCCGTCCTTGGTTCTTGGACGGCCAATGTTGCAGGTTGTCGCACGACGCGGGGTGATGGCATGGACGGCGGCACCCAGGGCGCGGCAGTAGGCCCCGGAGTGTAGCTATGATACGGTGCCGTAGTGTAGATCGGATGCCATGATGTGTTCGTTTCCACGTGCGTCGAGTTCTGTGGCCAGGATACGACGGGATCCACTGGCGCTGGCATTGGTCGCGGTTGTGCAGGCACGAAGTTCGGTTGCCAGGATGCGGCGGTGATCACTGGCGGAGGGTTCAGGTGTGTCTGCGTAGACGCGGGGATCTGTTGCCAGGCTGCGGCGGCGATCACTGGCGGTGGGTTCAAGTGCGGCTGTTCAGTCGCAAAGTTCGGCTGCCAGGAGGCGGCGATGCTCACCGGCAGCGTGTCGTTCACTGGAACTCCCGCTTGTAGGTGAGCGGTATTCCTAGGTTCAGGTTCAGTGTTCAAGTTTTCAGGCGGCGGGTGCATAGCGGCAACTCCCGCCGGTAAAGATGCCGGGATGACCCAGGACACGGCGGCGGTCACTGGGGCTGCAGGTTCGATCGACGTCTTCAATTCAGTTTGATGCGGTCTGTCAGCAATGGCGAGCAGCTGACTTGATTCTAGCCAAGTAGTCACTCGATGTTCATTTCCGGCTTCCGAGGCAACAGAGGATAAGTCTTCGTCTGTAGATTCAGCTTCGATTTCAGCGAGGCGCGCGGCTGCTAACTCGATCTTTAGTTGTGCTAGCTCTGCCTTGGCTTTGGCTATGCGGCGCGCTTTTGAAGTTCTGTCACTCTTCTGTGACACAGGTTTGCTGCGGCGACCACTTTCCTTGTTCTTATTTGCATCGTCTTGTTGCGGCGTGGTGCGTTTTTCTGTAGACGTAGTCGCGGCGGGTGTTTCTGTGATATTAGCTGTCGTTCCCGTCGCTTCCGTAGTGCATGTTTCAGTCGTAGTCTCTGTAGTAGCTTCTGTAGTGGTTTCCGTGGCGGTTTCAGTTTGTTCTGTGACTGTAGTCGACGCCTGGCCGCCTCTTTTCCCTGTAGACCTCGTAACTGGCATTGTTCTTAGTATAATTCTTCTAAATAATCTTCAAAAAGTTCGTTGGAGTCTTCTCAATAGTGATCTTCCTCGTATCCGGCTCGAAGGACCAATGTGTACGGAGTGCTCTGCCGACCCCACACTATTCACTGGGTTGGAGGATATTCACGATTTCAATTAAACTCCTGGTTCGCTTGAAAATTATTTATTCTTGATCTAACATTATAACAATCTTGACTTACAATAATGAACTGAATTGAACTGAACTGAACTGCTCCGATTATATACAATTTTGTATGGTCGCAAGTAGTGGCAGGGGCAACCATGTTCAAAAGTTCCCATCCACCAATCACAACTCTCTTGTTCTGTGTTCCGAATAACAAAATACATGATCTAATACTATTTACAACTAATTATTTCCAGATATTAATTACAGACATTGATATAATAACACTAAATATTAACAGCTACTGTTATCGGCAGCTGTGCGCGGGCGTCCTGCACAACACACTTAAAAAAAAAACAAGTTAAAATAAAAACGAAATTTCGCCTACTGTATCAATATATTTTTACGCGTGACTGTACGATAATAACATCTACTTCGTTTTGATCAAATCAAATCAAATCAAAAATAGCTTTATTCAAATTAGACCATTAGAAATGGTATTTTTTGAACGTCATACATTACAATAAGACAGTCCCCAAAAACCCCCACCCTTCACCGCTTCCTAGTGCTTCACTGACTGGAGAGAAGAAGCGGTGCAACAAACTCCCCAGCTACACCTCTTTGTCTGTCAAGTTACAAATTATACAACAAAAAAAAATATATACATTTCAGCTGGCACATCATAATATAGAAAAAATAAATTTAACTACTATTTACCTCATTGAAAGGTCTAATTACCTATTGCAGGTAATTGCATCTGGTGTGAAATTGGAGTCTATTGTTTCGCTCGAATGTGGAAGGCATTTTATTCCTACTGTTTTGATAGAGGTTATAAATAAATACAGTGAATAGGAAACCTTGAGCAGGAATCGTTACGTCTGTTTTACAAATACACGAATATTATTTAATTCTCGTAAAAGCTTTAATGACTTGTTTAGTAGCTTCAAGAGAACATACATATAAAAAAAAATATTTGGTCAAAATTTTAGACGTTATAAGTATAAGCATTTAAAAACTAGTAACAACGGCAAATAAAGTGAAGTTTCATTTCTGATTTCAAATAGAAATTAGAAGATATTTTAACTATCATATATTAAGTAAAAGATAGAGGGGCTCGTGGCTAAGTAACAGCCGCACAGATCGATCGATCGAGGTTAAGCTGCGCTTGCCGCGGTGGGTCTGTGGATGGGTGACCATCATTTCATATCGAGACCCCTCCGTACCTCGGAGAGCAAGTTAAGCCGTCGGTCCCGGTTTTCAAGTTAAGATCTAAGACAGCCGTTACAGGTAGTCAGAGGCCTAAAAGTCTGACAACCAGTCATACCACGAGATATCGTGTTACCCAGTTACTGGGTTGTGGAGGTCAGATAGGCAGTCGCTCCATGTAAAATACTGGTATTGAGCTGTATCCGGTTTGACTGGAAGCCGACCCCAATGTAATTGGGAAAAGGCTAGGCTGATATATATATTAAGTAAAAGATTCATGAAATCTTTTTCGGTTTATAACTTTTTTATTTTTCAGAAATATGTGAAGTGTTTTTTGTTGTTTATAATTAACGGCATCAGTGATGTATACAGAAATAAAAATATTTTTACTAAATAACCAACACAACCTAAATTAAAATAATTGATCCATGTAAACATAAATACCGCCTCTGTATTTCCCGCAGTAAGCCACACTGAATTGAATATCTCCGGCTTTTTAAAACCGGTGACTAACGGCTTAATTCAATTCAATACCTTATCCGAACAATAAAATGCAATCGGAATTAATTTCCTTTTTCCTCTTTACAGATAACCAGTGGCAATGGATGGATGATTCTCAACAAAAACCTCAAAACGACTTCCGAGTTTAAACCTTGACATTAAGAAATACGGCTCAAATTTGACTAGCAAAATGGAGAAAACCAGACCTTCGGCGCCCCCTATTCATACAGTTTCGGACAACTACAGTTCAAAGTGAGTAACTTTAATAATTGCGACCGTTTAATTTAAACTAAGGTCAACAGATTTCAATTGTGGATTGTGGACGAATGTTGTGAAAGTGGACCAAATTTTCCATACCTATTTAACTCATTAGCTCGCTCATTAGCAGACACAATAGATTTTTATTGTTATGAACTACGTATTTGTACGTGGGTGAGTCAGAGGGTTGGCTAGAACACGGAATTGAAACCTATACTTTATATAATTAAGTAACACAGAGAAAATTAAATGTCCATTTACGTAATTTATTTGTTTAATCAGAAGGGAAAATAAATCCGCAAGATTGACATTGGAAATATGTCAATTCGTACATATAAATACCATTAAAGCCTGGCCCGGTTAGGGGAGTGTGATAGTAGGATAACATCAGAACCTGGCACATGGATAACATTTGGTGTGACATAGTTACCAACAACAACAGCATTCCCAAATTTTCATGCCTTAAGTTCGAACCTACGACCTTTTCATTGACAGTCCAACAGTCGGCCATAAGACTTCCACTTCTCAATATTATACCTAATGCAATATCAACCCTTAGCACAATAAAATATTGTGATCCATCATGTCATATAAATGTCTATGTTAACGGATTATAATATACTTTAGAAGAATTACTATATTATAGTTTCTGTATACCGGTAGCAAGTGTTCACGTGTGAATGATAATATATTCAGTGTTGCCAGGTATCGATTTGCACGGGACGTCCCGATTTTCAGGGACAGGGGACGCGACACACTGATAAATGATTTTATTTGTGTAAATAGATCTGTTGAAGACACTTTTATAAGCCATTTTTATAAACTAGATGGCGCCAATTTACTCATGATGCCTAATATCCCTACTCTGGAGCGATCCCAAGTAAACATTATTTAAAAATTTTGAACGTCCGTCGGGTTTTTTGTTGTCCCGGTTTTAAAACGTAAATCCCTAAATTTTCAATCTCCTGTCCCAAAGTTGATGAAATACGCAACCTGGCAACACTAATGATACGACTTCCATGACACGTCAATACGGCAATCAGAACTCAAATTGATACAATCAATAAAAAGTATATTAAAATTCATAACACGATATGTTAAAAGGTAACATTAATTTAAAAAAAAAGAGCGCCAGCCCTGTGTAAATTATATATTTTGATTACACAACTTTTTGTGCACCATAGCCACTACTATTTTGATTTCACACCTTTCTGTGCACCATAGCCACTACTTTACTATTTTTTAATCTTACTAGCATGTGTTACCTGGGATAATATAGTGATTATATCGATACCCCAAACATCTAAATCGGTTCAGGCGTTTAGAAGTGATGGTGGAATAAAGTAACTCACAAACATAGATACACATAGAACGCTAAAAACATAACCTTCCCTTTTTAAGCAGGCTTGTACAAAAGGTACTGTCTTTTGACAGACAGAAAAGACGTTGTAAGCTTACTAAAAGAGCCCCATCCATTTTCCTTTCACATTTTCTGAAGTTATATTGTAACAATTCGGGTGGAAGGACCAAGATAAAAATGTTTATCATTTTCATCACGAAACAATGACTTAAAATACATAATCCTGAATTTGTTTGGGCATTTCTTCTCAAGCATTCAACTAGAAGCCTGATATTATATTAAAAGCAACATAGCCATATTAAAATGTGGAAGAATAATTCGAGGTAGTGAGCAGACTGCGAGATGGCTTAGTTGGTACACCTCTATCCGACAGTCGCATGTTCGAATCCTGCGCATGAACGACCATATTTTTCTTGACACAAAAAATTATAACTTTAGAGTTCGCAACGCATGCGTTAACGCGTTTGAAAGATATATCTGTAAACGTCAATGACTTACGTAATTCTATAGTCAACATTAACGGTATGTATTATATGAACTTAGGTAACCGCGTCACGAGAAAATTTACAAGTGTTATCTATATGAGTTTAATCTCCCTTTTATCTTGGAATCTACAGTCATAGTAAAGTTCGTTAATCTCTGTGAAAACATAAAATTTTTGCATGGAATGAGTAAAACACGTGAGAAAGACATACACGTGTTGTTAATATGTCTGAAAGTGTTATCTCTTTTTCCTTTTTCGAATGTGGAGGCACCGTAGTGCCCCCGCCAAGACGAGCCTAAGGAGCACTACCTATCTTTTCTGGAAGCATTTCGTCGTATTTTCGAACCGTCATAGCGTCGGTCTGGAAAATGCTAGAAAGCTGAACTTTTCAGGATAACATATCCTCAGCAGACTTATTAAACACACTAAGTATCAATTGAAGATGTCTAGGTGGCCCAGTGGTTACGGGCCCGCCTCCTGAGCCGCAGGTTGTAGGTTTAAACCTGGCATGTACCAATGTGACTTATTCAATGTCATATGCACTTTCATAGTCAATCTAAGACATCACTGACATACGTGGAAGGAAAATATCGTGAGAAAACCTGGACTTGGTAGTCTGAAATCGCCAACCCGCAGTAAGCTAGCGTGGTTATTAAGCTTGTGCCTTCTCTGTATGAGAAGAGGCCCTTGCCCTGCAGTGGGACATTTATGGTCTGGTTATTTATTTATTTATTTTAAGTATCAATCTAGCTTTTATATTTTTTTTTAAGTATAGCTTGACTGATTCATCATAGTCGCCCAAACGATTTCTTATGGACTTACCTGTTACATCACGAAATGGTTCCACGAACATTATACGGCTAAGCCACACTTTTAACCAAGATATAGACTTTGTCGAGGACTTATATGTAGAGTTATTTGTTATTCATTTTTATAAATGAGTTACTGTCAAAATCACTTGGAGCTATATTCCTTGAAGATTAAAAAGGCCCCGTAGACTACGACGCGTAATACAAATCCGAATACAGCTATAAGTTTAGCTTTACTAGAGATCTCATAACTTTTTAGCAGTGAAAGTATTATGAACTTGGGAGTCTTGGCAACCAAATTTACATTAAATGTTTTTGGTGCGGTTTCATATTTCATCAAAGGTCGCAAGATATCTAATGACAGACAGGTTTATATAAAATTATTTCAGTCTGCATCATTAAAATAGCAGTACATAGTATCTTCTAATATATAAAAATCTCATGTCACAGTGTTTGTTATCGAACTCCTCCGAAACGGCTTGACCGATTCTTATGAATAGTAATATCTTATGAGGACTCTTGCAACCACAAACGCTGAAAAGTGTTCGAAACGTCAGGAAAAACAAAAACCAATAATACACGGGAATAATCCAGTTAAAAGTTGTTTTATTATAATGTGTAGTGATCGCGAAAACCTAAGATATTATGTGTGTGTGAACCAGTACGGACTGGATTTCGCCGGTAGAGTGCGCCGTGTGGAGATTCTTATGAAATTTTTGTGTATATTTTGGTAGGTCTGAGAATAGATCGTAGGCTATTTTTTATACCCTTAAGTGATAAGGGTGGCCCTATCCAGAAAATTAAAATAGCGGAACAACGTTTGCGTTGCTAGTAATTGATAAAAATAGTTTAGTCAATGATAAATTTTTGAGGTATTGCGGCATTTCTTCTGTCCAATTAAAAGTAGTTTTAATATAATGTGTAGTCGCAAAAACCTAATAAATTACTACAAAGTACAGAAAAAATACTAGTATGAAGCGAAGTTAAAATACAAATATTATATTTTGCAAGATAACTTGCTATTCCTATCTTAAGTGTGTCTTAAACTGAAAGGATATTGTTTGCTTTTACAATCTGTCTCAAGTGTTTCGACTAACAAGGACCAAGGGCTAGATTTATTGATCACTTCACTTTAATACAAAGGATCTATCAAAGTCATAAAGTGATGTGATGTATTTAATACGTTCAGTTTGATAAATTATAACTTTAGAAGCCACTATTTTAGTAACCGCAGTTTCAAAATATACCCATTAAAAACTCGTGTCAGACTAGACGTTCCAAATTACGTTGGGGTTGACTTCCAGTCTAACAGGATGCTGCTTAGTCCCAGTATTTTACATGGAGCGACTGCCTATTTGACCTTCAAAATCCAGTTACTGGGTAACACGTTATCTCGTGGTAAGGCTGGTTTGCAGATTATTACGCATCTGGCTATCCGTAACGGCTGTCATAGATCTTAATTTGACAACCTGGACCGACGGTTTCAGGTACTCTCCAAGGCACGGAGGGGTCACGGTATGCAATGATGGTCACCCATTCTCAGACGAATCGCTGCAGCCGCAGTTTAAACTCAATCGCTCTGTGTGGCCGTTACTTAGCCACGAGCCCCTGTATAATATTCGAGAAACATGATAGAACTTAAAGTATTTAGAGACAATAAAAATTAGATACTAGGTTATGGTTCTATTGTCAAAGATAATGTGTATGTGCCAAACGCATGGTAGTGTGTGTAATGTTTTTTTATTAATTTATTGTATTTCTAATGCATATTATATAAAAATATTAGCTTTCTGCACTCCTTCTCCATATAAACTTTAACTGCGCCAAATTTCATACTCCTCCTTCTGCGTAATTTTCGTAAAGGGGTACTTAGTTTTAGCTTCACATATTAATGACACTCGTATATATTTTTCAGATAGCGGTTTAGTTTTCTTTTAATCATGAGCTACCGCATCGATTAATTATGATCCCCATGATTCGTTCACAGCTGTTAGAGGTGGACTATGAAAAATGGACGTGCGTAATGACCATAAATAATATAGGTATCTACATACCTGTGACTCTCGAAGTTTTATATGGCTACTACATGCAAATTACAATCCGATTCTAAAATTAGGTAAAGAAATACTACTGATGTAATTAAACGTACTGCATTTATTTATTTATGTCATAGTTTATCTGGCTTAGGGTATTCAATTACTTCATTCTATTTTGATATGTATTGTCTATTGTTACTTACGAACAAAAGATTTAAATCATCATCAACAGTAATAGAAAGATGTACAGCTATGAAGACAATGCTCCACTACATGGTTTTAAATGCAATATCCAGAAGAACATAATATTTCAATCCGACTTATATTAACAAATAAACACTCCATCTGCGACATATATATGTCGCAGATGGATTGTAGAATAAGCTGTTTTACAAAACAGTACTGTTATAAAAAACAGCTGAACGACGTTTAGTGGTTTTACATAGTTACTGAACTATAACACACAGAATTGAATGAACGTTTTGCGTTCATTCAATTCTGATTCGTTGATTTTAGTTCGAAATTTTGTCGCATATGGCTCTGTATGTCTTAACAATAATAACCTAACTTTATTTTACTTGTCAATAGCAAAAAAAGTTTTTTCTAACCTTACAGACACAAAAATAGGAGCCCCGCATAGCGGGGCTCCGTCGACTCAGCTACGGAAAGTCAAATCAGAATACAGTATCGCTTTTTTACTTAAAATTCAAATTCAAATATTTTTATTTCAAATAAACCATATTACAGGCACTTATGAAAAGTCAAAACTAGGTGCACGGTTCCAAGGCGTTGATCTTATGGAGAAGAGCCGGCAAGAAACTCCATAGACACTCTTTTTAAAATAAATTGGTTTAACAATAAATAAGGTAATGTGAGAATAATGCAGGTTAATGAGCAGACTAAGAAAGGAAAGTAAACTTATATAGCCTTTTAAAATGATTGCCAAGGCAGTTAGGAGCCGACCAGTCCCGACAGACAGCACCCGTTCACGAGCATGACGCGCACATCAGCCTCGCTTAGCTCAACCATTTTGTAGGGAACTCGACGACCCGATGTACGACGCCACCATCAGCAGGACATTTTAGCGAGCATGACAAACTCGTAATGCCTGACAATAGGCAGTATGTATGTAATATGAGATTAAAACTAACATTAATATCCACATGATGCTCACATTTTACAAAGTTATATATTATGGAAAATTTCATAAAGAAATAATAATGTAAATTTAAAACTAGTAGGTTCGATACTAGCTGTTATACAATCGATATGTAAATTTACATACCCAAGAGTCAAATAAAATAATAATACAATTGGATTAATTGTATTATTATTTTATTTGAATGGTGACTATCCATTTAATATACCTATACAATAAACAAACCTGTCCCACTGTAGATATGTCATTCTGCATTACGTCTAAAGGTGGGTAGCAGTTTTGTTAAACGTATCGTAATGGCAATCCAGCTGAACGTGGTTCAGCTGTTTTATAAAACAGTACTGTTTTGTAAAGCAGCTAGAGATTTTGTAAAACAGCGGATTCTACAATCCATCTGCGACATATACGTATACCTATATTCCAATCATATAAAAGATATTGAGGTGACTGCACCACTGATAAAGAACAAGCATCAATAAAAGATGGATCGAGGTTAAACTGCCCTTGCCGCGGTTGGTCGGTAGATGGATGACCATCATTTCCTATCGAAACCCCTCCGTGCCTCGGAGAGCCCGTTAAATTGTCGGTCCCGGTTGTCAAATACCGCTCTATGACAGCTGTCACAGGCCTAAAAGTCTGACAACCAGTTTTACTGTTATATTATAATCGTGTTACCCAGTAACTGAGTTGTAGAGGTCAGATAGGCAGTCGCTCCATGTCAAATACCGGTATTGAGCCGCATCCGGTTTGACTGGAAGCCGACTCCAGTATAATTGGGAAAAGGCTAGGCAGATGGATGTATGTGATGTGATGGCTTGAATGCTACAATGTAAACACAAGACCTATGTATTTCCTGTTATGTCAATGTCATCAGCTGTCAATATGGCGCGCAAATTGTTGATGTCAAACGGGGTCAATATGTTTCAGTGACATTTATTGACCTTAGACTAGTAACCTCCTATATTTTATTGTGCACTTGTTTTAATAGAGCGGTAACAGTAGATACCTCTTTTAAATAATATCGAAAAAGACGTATTAATACGTCATTATAGAAGATTCTTAGAATAAATCTTCTGAAAAAACTTTGTGAGGATGCCAAAAGCACGTTCGGAGCAGTGGTTGACAGAATGGGTGCGGCGTCTCGTGTCTGGGGTTTGATTCCCATACGAAACAAGTTTTTAAATACCGTAAACGACTCTGGTCTAAAAACGCATCTACGATATACAAGAAATTCCTAGTTGCTTGCTTTTTTTCTTAAGAAAGGGATTTTGCCCGATAGTAAAACAGTTAGAGGATTAAATTAATAAATTATAGACTAGAACTCGCGAACCTTGACAACTGCTCTTCCAGCTATCGTGTTAAAAAAAATGTATAGATCATTAAATGGCATTATTATTTCAGGCCTGTGACAGCTGTCATAGTGCGGTATTTGACAACCGGGACCGACAATTTAACGGGCTCTCCGAGGCACGCAGGGGTTTCGATAGGAAATGATGGTCGTACATCTACCGACCAACCGCGGCAATGACAGCTTAACCTCGATCGATGCGATTTATTTGTGCGGCTGCTACTTAGCCACGAGCCCCTCTTGCCTTGAAACAGCAATCAGTATGAAATGATGCATTACGATCACAATCGATACATAATTCAAACATTCGTATAATGCGGGTTATTTACTGTAATTATATCGGCATTTTTACGCAGCACCAGCACCTCACATAAATCAATGGTATATTTCCATTGCAAATTCAATTACTTCTGTTTTATACACGTATGGTGCCTTGTCTCTATACGCCACTATTTCATCAATTGTAAAAAAGTTATAATTATTTTGTGGATATTAAAATATGGTCGTTAGCAGGATTCGAACTTGCGCCTCCCGGATAAAAATATGTATAATATAGAATGATTTCTATAGTTCATTGCGGTTCTTATTGTTGTTAAACTCATAAAGTTATGTTTTTTTGTGGAAAAAGATACGATCGTGAGCAGGATTCGAACCCGGATAAATATCCCAGGTGCTCTGACCGCTTAGCCATCTCGACCTCTGCTCACTACCGCGAACTCTTCTTCCACATTTTAATACGTCTTTTGGTGACGTATTTTTCCAAAAAAAAATATAACTGTAGAGTTAACTAAGCATGAGTTAATGCTTTTCAAAGATTTATCTGCTTAGCACACAGTATTGAAAAAAATACAACAATAATATACCAGATTTTGTACCTGTGCTCAAAGATATGATAAATTTTGCATACTTTTAAAATAAGTTAGATGATCTCGCAGCTATATTATGTTAATTAAAATGTTGGCAATTTGACTGCTTCTGTAAAAGTGAAATAAATACAAAATGCAGATTTTATCTGACGGAACAAAAATGCTCATTGAACTGAAAATCTGACCACAAAGTGATTTCTGGTATCTAAATATTATCCGCAATGAGAAATTTATTCAGTGCTTATTTAGTAAAATAATGCTCATTCCGAGATAGTGAGTGCGAAGGGCAAAATTACTAAAAAACATACCCTAATTAATCTACTTTCTTTCTAGAGAATTTTATTAAAGTTCTTAGGTGAAGGTTTGCAAATTTATCCATCAAAATGAAACTTTTCTGTTGACTTTTGTCTGTGTTTTATAAAGGCCCATTCAAATAAAATAATTTCGTCTATTACTGAAAAAAAATTACAATTCTTAACTAATTCATTTTATATGACTTTAGAGTAGGAACACCTTCTTTAATAGATTTTTTAATTGATGAAAAATGGAGGAAGTTCTCAAATCAACGGTAATCGGTTGGTAATCGTTTTGGCATTATAAACTTCTACTATTTCAATCATTTGCTTTTGTTTTCCTCTTACATTATTCGACATTATACTGACATAACATTGTAAATAAAACTTTATTAAAAAAAAAGTGTCTATGGAGTTTCTGGCCGGTTCTTCTCTATAAGCCTATGATCAACTATTTTGGAACCGTGCACCTAGCTTTGACGTTTGATAAGTGCTTGTAATCTGGTCTATGTGAAATAAAAATATTTGAATTTGAATTTGAACGAGCATTTTATTTAAATCTATATTATCTAGACTTCCTGCCCAACTCCCAAGTTATTTGTGGCCGGAGCAATATGTTTATCTCTTCCACTTTCCCCTACCAGTCGTCAAGTTATCGTTCATTCCCTTTAATTCAAAATCCTTATATCTCTTAATCTCTCTCTACCCTTCATCCATCAAAATAATATTCATCACCCTAGATAAACTCCATCCTTGGCCACATCGTCGCTTATCATCACTCGAGAGGCCAAAGGTAGAACAATTTTTGAATAAAAAAAAACTACTATTTTCTTTAAACTTTTCTGCTACTGGTGCTACCTTCTAACTCCCTCTTTTACCTATAATCATTTCATACATAAACTCAAAATTGATTATCATAATAACAATCATAATGAGTAAGACACGTTATCGTGTGAAAAAAAAAAACAGTTTCAGTTATATCAGTTGAGGGAAACTGGTTTGAAATTCATCCCAAAATTAGTTCCTAACATACTAAAAAACTAACAGATGAAGTTAAATAAAAGCTTAATAAAATCATCACCATTCACTTCTCATAACTTAATCGTACAATATACTTACCAAACAAAATCACAGGCATCATTAATAAACCACATGCCAACCATTATGTTAACAAGAAAGTGCGACCACGTGTAGAAATCAAAATAATAAAATCAATAAATAGTTCCTTCAATTGCATGATGCAATAGTAAATAAGTATTTCATCAATACACCGGTTCACGCCTGAACATTGGGGTTAACACAATATGATTCCTGTCAATAAGCTAAGTACCTAATATATGTTGTGGGCTATATTTGAGACGACATCGTCGGGTAAGCGAGACTACGCTGAAATGTCCCCGTGGTATAGTCGTGCCTTAAAAATATATGGTGATTTTTGTGATCAAATAACCAATTTTTGTGGACTTGGGTAAGAAATTTGATAAATTGGATCGGGTTGTTGACCTTAAAGTGACCTTTTTGAATCAATTAAGGATGTTGGGTGACGTCTTCAATGTTTTGTTTGTTGTTCTCGCGATTACGTAGTAGAGCCTTATTGCATTTTATAACAGTAGATTGAATATTAACATTAACTTGTGTGCAAATATTTTCATTGACACTTAAGTGATCATCAATTCTTCATAGCGTTGTAATTTTAAGACTATTCCCATTAGAATCTTTTGCTGTAGCGATAAATGAGGAATACTATAAAAAAATATATAAATAATTGAATAAATCTGTGTACTCTTTACTGTGTGTATTGCAAAAATCCCAGTAAGCATTTCTTTTGTATTTGTAAACAACTGTTTCGTATTGCCTCTGCTAGTAGATCATATATCTCTTACATATAAAGTGTGTATGTTTGTGCGTCTGTATGCATGAGACATATCGCATTTCTTATGATGGCACCAAGTTTAGTTGCCTCTTATATTTTACTGCAAAGTAATTTGTGTTACTTTAAGAACATTATAGTATTGTGGCAAAATAACTGTATAATTTTAAATAAATGCAATCTTTAGTTTATTGTGGTGTAATGTCATTGTTTTAGAGTTTCCCCTCTGAGTTTTTAGACTGATAACTATGAAGCTAGTCTTTATAAAGTTAGTCTATTGACTAAGATTTTCAGTTATTTTTATTCCTTTGCCGTTGAAATATAACAATCATATATGTTTAGCTTGTTCTATTATAAAAGTTTATTGGTCAGTTTAATATTGTTAGGTTTAACTCAATTTGTCTAAATCTTCTGTTTATACGAGTATGCCATTAAATTCTGTTTACCCAACCTTAACATGGTATTTAAATTAGCCTATTAAATTTAATCCCCGATTTAGATACACGTTTATTGTGTAGCCTTGCCTTATTTTTCTTTTAGTTAATAGTTGTATTTCTTTTTTACAGAATCGAATTAGCTTACAATGGATCCAGAGAAGATTTGGACCCCTATGTTCCTTCTCAACACAGACCGATAGCATCAAACACATCGTAAGTACATTTTATATTACTTAATACAGCAGGCTGCACGGCAGTGGTAACATAAACAATATAAGCGAGCCTCGTATACTATTGACAGTTCCTACGGTAGGCTAGGTGAAGGTGAAATCGTTACCATGGATATGCAGCCGACTGTACAGTCGGTATCAAGAATATAGTCACATTGAAAATGTTTCAAACAATCGGAACCGTAAAGTTATTATATTAAATGGAAAAAGAATACGGTCGCGAACAGGATTCGAACCTGCGCCTCCCGGATGAATACTCCAGGCGCTCTGACCACTAAGCCATCTCGACCTCTGCTCACCACCGCGAATTCTTCTTCCATATTTTAACACGTCTTATGGCGACGTCATTGCTATCAATTCAGTCCCTATACTGGCGACCGAATATTTTATTACTATTTAATATAATAACTTTAGAGTTCGCTAAGCATGCGTTGATGCTTTTCAAAGTTTTATCTTGAATCGGAACCGTATTTTGATAAAATCTAATCATCCACTGTTCATAGACAAATATTTGTTTCAATCATAAATGCACCATGCAAAAGGCAGAATATTCAAACGGCATTCAATTTTAAGTAGCCCTTAAACATGAAATGGGTCTGAACTTGAAGTCATTTCTTCTAACCTCTCTTCGAATTTGATATCCATAGAAACGACACCATTTGCAAACTCATTCATTATCTGTGCAGGCCATTCCTGTGGGGTTACTCTTGAAACTAATACCAATTTCAATCCAATTCTAATATTAAATAGACGCGTTAAAACAACGCGTAATATTAAAATAAATTTACCTACATTACAGCTGCCTCAATTTTAAAGCACGTTGTCTTCATATTATCTCAAATCTATAATTATTTTTTAGATATTTTGGCATTTAAAAGTACGATGTGACATATTTTCAATGTCAATCGAGCGGAATTATTTTCAAGAGTAAGCCCACTGTTTGTCTCGATTAATTAATTGAAAAGTTCAAGAACAGAGAATTAACTGAATATAAATAATTTAAACAAAAAAAATATCTTAATTTTCGAAGAATCTTCTCCACTAACATTCTGCTACTAAGTCACTTTCCTCTTTCACACAATTTTCTTTGTCTTTCCTACTTTTATAACTAATCTTTTCCGTCCAATATTTTCTATATTCATTAATAACAGAGCCAATTCCACCTTTATCAATATAATTATCGAATCCACAAGTTTCATGGGTATTATAACGAAATTTATAGCCAGTTCATTAGGAAGATGCTCCGACGCACAGTTTTTCCGGTTCAACTAACATAGCATATCAGCTTAACTAAGAAAACGAAGCCCTGGGATTACGGAAGTAAGGAAAGGGGCAAAAATATACATTCAGAAATCCCATTCCAATTAATACTCAGAAACTGATCTGCTGTCTTATATGTACGTTGGGTTCACGGCTTTAGGAGCTCATGACTAAGTAACAGGCGCGCAGATCGATCGATCGAGGTTAAGCTGCACTTGCCACGGTCGGTCTGTGGATGGAGGACCATTATTTCAAATCAAGACCCCTCCATGCCTTGGACAGTACATTAAACCGTCGGTCACGGCTGTCAAATTAAGATCTATGACAGCCGTTACCGGTAGTGAAAGGCCTAATAGTCTGACAACCAGTAACCCGAAATATCGTGTTACACAGTAACTATGTTGTGGAGGTCAGGTAAGCAGTCACTCCATGTAAAATACTAGTATTAAGCTGCATCCGGTTAGAGTGACAGCCTATCTGGCAACCCAGTTACTGGGTAACACGATATCTCAGGGTAAGACTGGTTGTTAAACTTTCAGGGCTTTACCAGGACCGACGGCTTAACGTGCTCTCCGAGGCACGGAGGGGTCTGGTTACGAAATCATGATCACCCATCCACAGACCAACAGCGACAAGCACAGCTTAACCTTAATCGATCGATCTGTGCAGCTGATTAGCCATGAGCCCTTTTGTTTGTACAAACAACCATGTTATTATATTAAGAAGCGGAATCAAAACAAAGCTAAGCGAGTAATGAGTAATCGTAGCTCGCTATACCAAAATCTTCAAGATTACATATCACAACATTATTGTATAATTAGGAAAGCCAAGCCAAATGTTAATGACTTGTGACATTTGGCGATTTCACAACGATGATATAACTATATCGTGAGAATTATGGTATAATAATTGTACAAGTCATTTATTTAATATATAGAATTAAATGTGTACTACTTTCCACGGAAAGAATTACAGAGTGGAACCAAGTCTTCATAATTAGGGCCCAGCTGAATACCACCGCCAGGCACTAGCTGTCTGGCATTTTGCTAAACTTATTTGGGGCAGCCGCGAGGCCTACACTGATAATGTTATATATATTTAAGGTCCTGATTTATTAGGTAATTTCCTCTCAAAGGGTTAATATATAAGTAAAATACATTCACTTAGTTAAGAATTGAATGGAAATAACAAATTATTTGTAAATCCCATAGTAGAAAACTAAGACGAAAACTGCTCCTTGAGCAGCTCATGTTATGAAAAAACTGCTCCTTGAGCAGCTAATGTTATGAAAACTGCTCCTTGAGCAGCTAATGTTATGAAAACTGCTCCTTGAGCAGCTAATGTTATGAAAAAAATAAAAATTAAAAAAATAATAGTTATGGCTTAAATGACTCCTTATCACTTACACATTGACCCCTTAAAAGGACCTACTACTACCTAATAAATATTTTATTTTTGCGCACCATTATGTCACACACACAACATTAAATCACACATATAAATTAACACACATACACCCTAAACAAACTAAAAATAAATTATTATTTAGTACGGACCGTCTTTGAGGGTAACTCTGTACTAAAATAATTACATTAACCGATACAATTAATAATCTGTGGTCACAACTTATTTTAGCAACTAGGACCTTGGTTATTATTTTTGTTCTTCTCTATTTTAATTTTTGTATGCCTACCTGAATAATTGTGTTCTCCTGACTGTCTCGAATAAACTTTTACATTCGTTCCTTAAAAGTTTTTTTTTTGTGATAGAAAAGTATGTACCGTACAGTAAAAAAAAGTATGTAGCGGGACTGAAACCCCCTGAATTCGGTACACTAGTCACTCTTGCCGTTATAACAATTCCAAATTACTGTCTGCTACTGAGAATTTTCTCACAGAAAAACCAATAACACCCGACGACTGGGTTCGATGCCCGACTCGGGAATCGACCCAGGACCTCACGTTCAGCAGTCGCCCTTGCGAACACTTGGTATTTATCCGGAAGGCGCAAGTTCGAATCCCGCTCCCGACGGTATTTTTCCACAAAAATTTATAACTTTATGAATTTACTTATTCGTCAAGCCACTTGTCTTCCCATATTATTTAAATTCAGATCCTCATCATCCATAATCTTAATTTCCAGGAGCTTCGGCGCGTTAGCTCATTTACTAAAGGCATCGCTCGGGTCCGGCGTGCTGGCGATGCCGCTAGCCTTCAAGAATGCGGGTCTAGTGGTGGGCAGTATCGGAACACTTGTCATTGGGTTCATATGCTGCCATGCTATACATGTTCTGGTAAGTCTACGTCTTGTCTATAAAACTTGGGGGCTGAGCTGCCCGCGTCCGTAGGAATGACCAACATCACCCTTAAAATGGAATCCCTACACGTGGTGGTGCAAAACCCTGGGTGGTGCAAAACAGGCAACACAAGTCTGGTGGGAGGCTTCGGCCGAGGCTGGTTACCATCCATTTCGTGTTTCAGGATGTAGTCCGGTGCAACCGTTATGGACAACGGGTCTGGGCAGTTGCATCAACTCCCCAACTATCGTTCTCCCCAAATCTATCCACTCTACTTAATAGTGAATAAATTTATTCTGGATCTACGTGCTCTATCCTCGGCCACACCGTCGCTTACCATCAGGCGAGTTGGTGGCCAAACTTAGATCCATTTTTAGCTATCTCTTAGCACAGTTTTTGATATGGCTTAGTTATATCTTTTATTCTGGGGTGGAGGCCTGGTGACCTGAAATACAACCATTCGCCTAGTTTAGGCACGCCTAGTCCCCCACAATATACGGTATATTTGTACTTAATATACACTTAAACTTAATGTACACAATACATAATTTTTTTGTATAGATATTATATTGAGGAGAAGATAAATAATGGAATTGAATTGAGTTGTACTATTGTATAACCGCATTTTACCGCCTTCTACCGAGCACAATTCAAACCTCCGGACCGCCATTAAGAATTTTCTAACAGACCGAAAACCCAATCGTCTAAGGAAATAATCGTAAAAAAACCTAAAACCCTCAGAAACGATTTAGATCAACGAGCTACGACATTGGTCTTACCTTTACTTTGATATACTCAGTGAAACTAGTATTTATTGAGGAATACCTATAGCCAAAGGCACCACACTACGAATTTGCACTGACTAGCATTTGGTCCATACTGCCGGAAATCCTCCCCGCAATACATGAGAAACCACAAAGGCGCCACTCCTACATAATCCTATTCAGGTGCTCTCGTACTACAAATATCTAGCGGAGTGATTTCCGTGAAACTGAGGGATATACTCTCTGAATTGAATTCAACATTTCAGTAATGAATGAGCTAGATTGATAAATTTGTCTTAAAAAGGACAGATAATATAATATTTTAGCTTCCAATATCTACGCATAAAAACCTATACTGTATGTACATAGGTATTACACACAGAACATAAACAAAAATTTATGCAAATCGAATATTTAGTTATCAGTGTCTGTCAGGCTTACACCTAAATTATGTACTTAAGTATCTATCCAAACCTGCCGATATCGCTCAGTATCTGCAGATACTTAACGATAAAATATATATCATTGGTGTGTGTTTACGTCTATTGACAGATATTGTAACGTATGCGGTCAGATACAGATAAATATAAGGCCCCGTGCTAGACGTCCGACGACTAGGTGCTTTTACAACATTCATCTGCTATTCATGTCTATAAGTAGTGTCAGGATATCTTGTGTGTTTATGAGACTGTAGGTAATATCTTGCTATGTTTGTTGCTAGATGTTAGATATTTTGCTCCATCTGCGTCTGCGTTTTACTGCTGACGTAAACATGTCAGAGGCCTCAAAAGTTATGGCGGTAAAAGTACCGCAATATCAAATCTACCTGCTGAACATATAAACGATGTCTTGAGGAAGATCATGTTATGCAAGATTTCTTCTAAAGATCGGTTCTCAATGTGGTGTATAAAGAAAAAACACAAAGTAATTGTCACTAGTCATAATAAAACAACTTTAACCAGATTAATCGCGGAAACCGAATTAAGAAAGAAAGAAAGAAAGAAAGAAAATGTGTTTTATTACGTCATTGGAGACGCATACATATACACAACAAATAAAAAATATAAATACAAAAACTTTGCAGTGTCCTAAATGACAGGAAAAAACAATAATACACGCGATTAATCCGGTTAATAGTGTGTTTTATTATAATTTACAGTGATTACGAAAAAATTATTTCAGTCACCTGAATTTCATAATTTTTAATAGAGAAAATATGTGTTGGTTTTTTAAATCAGCATGTCAACAGGTAATCAGATAAATGGGATCTTTTAACTTAGAGTTATTTACTACTATAACGATTATATGGGCTATAAAGTTAATTGTTTTAAAAGTATGTTAATGGCTTACAAATACAAATCACCAACACACTTTCGTTGTCAAAACGTGTTGAAAACATGAAAAGTATGTCACAGATAAAAAGGGTAATTATATTACAAACAGTTTTCACTTTCATTTCAAATACAGACAACCTTGAATAACTCTTGTGAATGTTTGCATAAACAAATGTAAAACTAATTGGTTATCTTTAGAGAAAAGGTTTTTAGTTCAATGTTAAACGCTTTAGTAATTAGTGTAACTTGTTTTTGCAATTACACATAGTTAAATCTATTGTGAAGTCTTTTCTAAGCAATCTTCAATAATTAATGATAATTAAATACCACTAGATTACGTAACCTTGGATAATGTAGAAAACATGTAGCACTGCTTAGCCCCTATGGGTGATAGCGTGTTGATACATATTTACTTTAAAAGGTGGAGCTGGAAATATAAATCCGTAAATTTGTCAACTTTATAATAATTATCCATTGAAATACAGATAGATGTGCTGCACTGCTGAGTACCTATAGTTGTTATCGAAATGAAATAAATTTTACGGGCTACTAACTTACACTACCATGAAAACCCCATCAAAATCGGTCCACTGATTCTTAAGTTATAAGCGTTCAGACAGACAGACAACGTTTTGTTTTATTGTGTCATATAATACATACCAATAAAAAAATAAAAAAAACTATTCAGATAGTACCTCAACCTTTTTTTTAGTACGTATAGATAGACAGATTTACTTACAGTTTTGACCCAAATTCTTCAGACAATCCACCATTTACAATGAGGAATTTCATAACGTCGAACTAAGATGTGAAAGGGTGTTAACACACAAACCGAGGACCACACAATCTCATCATAGTGTAACCACGTAATTGTGGTATTACGTGTTAGACCACAATAGAAAACTATTAAGATTATGTAACGTTATTAAAATACTTTAGAGTTTTTAATGTAAACATTTTGGTGGTTGAAAGCCATGATACTTTCTAACAGCTACCATGAGTAACGATTGTCTGCTGATATAAGAAGTCAGAATATTAAAAGTAAATTTTCCAAATTACTTAAGCTGTTCTTTCTCAAGAGTTTGTAAACCATGTTCTCAAGAAAGTGGTTTGCAGGTTGTCGAGGGAGAGCATAGGAGTAGTTCCAAAGATTTATTTGTGATTGTTAGTTATAAGTAAAACTAGTATTAATTAAATGTCCGCACTATTAAAATTTTATTTTTTTTGTTTTTAGTACCGTTTTGTTGCGTTCCCACAAACAAACCTTGAAAACGGTTTTGTGGACCATATTTATTAAGTAAAGATTTTTATAAACGTTGTTTTGATATAAATAAATTTAAAAAAATGATACCTTCGTAGTATAAATGGCAATTCAAAGGCCACAGAACCTTTCCGTTACTATTTCAAATTCACAAATAATTTATTTTATTATATTGACTTAACCGTCTTCTTTTATGTTATTTTGAATGATTGTTATTGTTATAGTACCTAGTATTATATAGTGTTATTTTTAATAATATACTACGTATTTTATAAAAAAAACACTAGGTATTTCTTCCTGTATCGCGGGTGCGTCACACACACACAGACCCGGAACAATTATCCGTAGATCATACAAATATTTGCTCCGTGCAGTAATTGAACCTACGACATGCGACGCAGCAGCCTGTCTCTTGACCACTGCACCAATCGCGCCCACTTATGTAAATTTTACTGAATAAATATTAACTACCTACTAAAACTAAAGACTAAATTAGAACTTTAAGAGAGATCGAAAAATTCTTCCGCCTCGCTGTCAACTGACAATGTACCTAAAAAGCTGGCAGCATTGCCACTTTGAATGGCAATACAATACAATTCTTTCTCACTACTACTGTTTACTTTTTGGTCATTTTAAATGTCGACCAATCGCCTTTCGATCTCTTTAAAGAGAATGCAAGCGCTCGGACCCCACAACCCGAGATTTTTAACCCCAAACGGCTCAAATATATAATTTATAATTATTATTCCTTTTCCTGACAGTAAAACACAATAACACTTTGTCCGACACTTAGCAGCTGCACTTTCGGCCACTAGACCAATTAAGCAGTTATGTTCATAATTGTGACCTAAACATCTGTGGAAATACTTTCGAACAACAGCCGTCGGTAAGTCGATAGAGTGCACTATAGTGATGAAAGATAATTGCGCTGCCAACTCCCTTATGTAAGGCCCTAATGATGCGAAACACCATTACTCCATGACCCAGTAAACACAGTTATGGGGCCCTTTTAGATGTTGTGGTTGCAATTATGATCCAAGTACATAATAGAGAATGGAATTGTGTAATAGCAAATGGTAGAAACCAACCAAATTTTGTTGTTTGTTTCTCCCAAAAAAACGTATAAGTTTTTCGGTGGCCTATTGAATAAAACTCTTAACTTACTGATTTTATTGGATTATTTGAAAGAAAGAAAGAAAGAGTCATTTATACCACACTGGGCACAGTGAAAGCGAAAAATAAAGTTAAAAAGGCAAAAGAACTATATTATAAAATATGATCATTAGAAATCAAAGGTTGTGAGGATTAAGTTTTCGAAATAGTTCTTCTTCTATCGCTAATAATAACGTTCATAATTATAAAGCCACAGGGCTTTATAGTTATGAACGTTATTATTAGCGATAATAATTGCATTATCATGAATTAATAAATGCATTATCATAGGTTTAGATTGCTCCTAAGCTGTCCTTGTTTGAGAACGTCCGCAATTATTTGATTACAGTTGGTTGTACAGCCTTACTTCTGCTACCTTCGTGGAAAATTTGTGTTTTGCAGCCCGTAAAGTCAAACTGCCGGCCAAGGCCTCATCTCATACGTAGAGGACTTGGTCAAGTTGGTTGTTGATTTTCGCAAGTGTGTTTTGCAGACCGTAATGTCAAACTGTCAAAGGCCTCATCTCATACGTAGAGGACTTATTCAAGTGGGTTACCGTAACTTCAACAAATAGGTTTATTTTTCCAATTTCATCAGTTTCCATAGAACTTTCATGTTTATGCATATTAAACATGCATCAATTATTCAAGTGAACCGAACTTGTTATTCCTGCAAGAGTATGCTATTCAGATAGAGAACTTTGTGTTGTTGTTCGTGTCAGGAATATTGGAATAATTAACTATTGGACTGGCGTTATTGGTCCCGAGGCCAAATATGGTTAACGACCGTAAGATCCAAGGATTCGATTAATGCCTCTTGCAGTATTATTGGAGTTTTCTGTTAAGAAGTTGTCAATAACAGCCTAGAGTTTCCAAAACAGCCTATAATTTGTTTTAAATTATGTCGTAAGATGGTTAATAGTATGTAATGGCGTGGTGGCCGAGTCATTACGGAGCCCGCCTTTTGAGCTATGTCTAGTCGACCATTCAATTGCTTTACCACTCTTATGCTGAATTTCGTTTGCACATCATAATATGACAAGGACTATTTTCGCTTACAAGATCAAAGTGTCAGTCAGATACTGTCAACCTAATTGACATTTTAATTTACTGGAAGTTTTTGTCAAATATGGTAAAGCAATTTCGTGGTCAAATTGGCTTCAATGGCAAAAACGTGCAACAGAAAAAGCTCTTAAGTGTGATCCCATACTTCTCTTTGACGACTTCTCATTCCTCGTCACGGTTAACCAACTTGTGCTATTTAGCAGTTAATGCAAACTCTCAATCATCAACTGGCTCTTCAAGAACAGCGATCTCCATATGTAGATTCATCACCTAAATAGCCTTCATGCAATATGTCAAATGACTTTATGTACAAATTTTGCTTTCAGGTAAGAACATCACAAGAGCTTTGTGTGGAGCTCAAAAAACCATCTCTAGGGTACGCAGACACCTGTGACCTGGTGTTCCAACATGGACCCAAACCAGTGAGAAGATTCGCTCCTTTTGCCAGGTAATACACCGTTTAAAAATATAAAAAATATAAAGTTAATTATTATTTTCTAAGGAAAACATTGAAAAATAATAGACACGACCAGGACTCGAACCCGTGACCCTTGACGTACCGTGTCATGGCTCTTGACTGAGCTATCGTGCTAGCATCCATTAAATTTCATTTTGAGATGAATTCAGTTGAAAGCCATGACACGGTACGTAAAAAATCATTTAAAATCAATATAAAGTTCTTAATTGAGTTGAAACTCTTAACCTTTATATAAAAAACACACCAAATTGAATTTTTGAGAATTGAAAAGTTTGATTAATTTACAATAGAAATTGAAATCTTTTTTATGAGTTTGACGAAATCTAACTTCACCCTTTTCAAGCTTTTCAAGGTCTTTTTCGTTACAATAGTTACTAATTTCTTTCGATCCGGTTCGATTGATCTTTGTGTTATCCTTGTTTAGCTGTGACTGTATGCCCTGGTCCCAAGATATTTGGGGTGGGTGCAACATATTTTGCCCTTACATTTTTCAGTATTAATGGTCTATAAGGCGATTGAAAATAAGTCCGCTCGTTTGACATTGGAAATATGTCAGTTACAGTACTTAAAAATAATTAAATCTCGGGATATTAATAAGCCAAAATGCTTTAAAATTGAGATAACAATGATGTAGGTAAATTAATTTAACATTACACATTGTTTAAAGGCTTTGATTTTAACATTGTAATTGGATTGGAATTGACATTAATGTCAACAGTAGCCCCACAGATCTCTGACCTATACTCGAGCATCCATCTTTACTTGGTCTGCTGCAAAAATTAGCAGCGTTATTTAAATTTAATATATCTTACATATTCACTAGAACAATAATTACTATAGCATTGCCCCTTTACTTTTCAGGGAGTTAGCAGACTGGGCGTTAGCACTCACACACATGGGTGCTTGCTGCGTATACGTTGTAGTAATAGCCGAATCTTTTAGACAAGTAAGTACTAGGCACTAAAAAGCCACAGACCCACAAATATTACTGGAATCATCATTAAATTTCAAATGAGGTAAATAGGGATCCAGTGATGATTGGGGAGGATTCCGGCGACTGGGACCGCAATTAACTCGGACCGCGGTCCCAAAAAAAGCCAAAAACAGTACAGTCAAACGAATTTTTTTTAATACAAAATATAAATATATAAAATAGATGGATGCAAATAAGTACAATATTGAGCTACTTCCACAACATGCAGTCATGCATTATCACTGAATTATCAGTAAACCGACGAACGGAATTATTAGTTCTAAATCCACATATACATAATTCCGTTCGACGTGTCATTGGATGCAAATGCATTTGGATGCAAATAAATACAACAATTTATTTGCATCCATCTTTAAGTATTAAACATTTTTTCGTTTGACTGTACTGTTTTTGGCTTGAACAATAGATGTTTTTATTCCTCTATGGGTGGTCCCAGACGCCGGAAGAAAAATATTAAAATAAATGGATCCGGCAACTGGGACCGCGGTCCGAGTTAATTGCGGTCCCAGTCGCCGGAATCCTCGATTGGGTATAAAACATGAAAAAATCTTTCATTATAATATTTCCTGTTTCGTCGCTTTAATATAAAGTAGAAGTCGATATAAAGAATTTGTGACAAATTGAATAAACGAGAATAACAATCCCTATTCGCCGCATTTGACCTCCGTTGGTTTCTGAATGTGTGCTTTTAATTGGAATAGATTCAAAGGGTAAAACCCTTCCCATTTAAAACCCAATGTTAAAATTTCGCCCTTTGCTCCCGTTTTTGATATTTGATCTCATTGGTTAGAAATGTTTATCATCAAAAATGTAACGGATTGCTGTCTGGTCTGTACATGGAAGATATATGAGAAAAAATATTATTGGGACCTTTATCAACAAAAACGGCTTATCCGATTTAGATGTGGTTTTCACTAATATATTGTGGTAAGCTTCACTTAACATTTAGTGTTTGCTTCATGTTAAAAGTTGTGCCAATTTAAAGAATCACGTCGAACATTTTTTACTTACGACATCCACGCGGACGTAGTCGCGGGCGCAGTTACTCGTAGTTCGCAAATATATTTCTCTTTATTATAATTACACCGTCGCACGCTTAAATTTAGCCTTAATATGTATATATACGTATATATATATATATTATTATTATTATTATTGCGTGCCTGCTGCTAAAATGTCCAAAATAAAAAACTGAATTTCCTCTTCATTCCAGGTATCAGTGGTATATGGAGGTCCAAACTGGTCAGTCACCGTCTACTGCGGCCTGACCCTAGTAGTACTGCTGCCACTAACGCAAATCACTAAGCTAAAGTACCTGGTTCCGTTCTCGGCTCTAGCCAACTTCGTGTGGCTCGGGTCCATCTGCATTTCCATATATTACTGCTTGAAGGACCAGCCGAGGATCGCTGATAGGGATCTGGTGACTTCTATTAGTGGGATTCCAACGTTTATCAGGTGAGTTTAGAAATAATGTACTTTGTTATCCAGGCGCTCTGCTCACTACCGCGAATTCTTCTTCCACATTTTAATACGTCTTTTGGTCGTCAATCGTTGCTATCTATTCAGTCCCTTTACAGGAAACTGAATCGACACGACTAACTTTGCAGTTAATACAACGTCGTACAGATGCAATTACCTTAACAAATACAGATAAGTCTTTGAAAAGCATTAAGACATGCTTAGCGAACTCTAAAGTAATAGTTTTTTTTTTTTTTTTTTTAGTTTTTTTGTGAAATCTACCTTATAATACCCAGCCTATATACATAGCTAAAGCTGAATTTTACCAACATTAATTAACTTTATTCGAAAGATAATTTAACCCTCAACATAAGTCCTTAATTAAGTAGCTTGTAACCGGCCTAATCGCACACAGCAAATTTACACGCTTATAATAATTGATATAGGGATTACATGGTCTTACAATGTATAATTTTTTTATGGTTATATAGGATTGAGATTTATTTTCGGCGCCTTACAACAGCAAAGTTATAACGCTGAGTTTAGTAATCTTGTCTCTTTATGAAGAACACGAAAAGAAGAGAACTTGAAATTTAATAGATACGAACATGTGACACGATGGCTCAGGGAGAGCCATGACACGGTATGTCAAAGGTCGCGGGTCCGAGTACCATTTGTATCTATTATTTTTCAATGTTTCCTTCGAAAATAATAATTATACCTATATGACCTTAACATGTATTAAGAATCATTTTAATAACTATTAAATAATTTTTTTTTTTTTTCTAATGTCTCTGTAAATATATTTACAAGTACCTATAGCAAAGCTGAAACTAGTTTTCTCTCACTTTAGCATTTTCCATAGGAGAATAATGAGACACAAATTAATTACCAACTGCTTACAGACATAAAAAAACGCATTAATAATTCCTGCCTTCATTTACATATTCTGTAAATTAAAGAATGAATTATGAAGGTCGCTTTTTGGAACATTACAAGACCCTTGAGAGATGCATGCAAAATAAATTATATGTCATCTGCAGCACTCCATGTCATGAATATTCCTCGCTGTTTTCATACCGTCATCTTTTATAATCGTTTTATGATATTAGCTTATAACACTATGCATATTCGGTAAAGGTTCTGAGAGTGAATGAATGAAAAGCTTGGAAAGGTCTTTGCTTAAATTCAAGTATCTGTCCGAGATAGTTCTCGCAAGGTGACTGTGGAACATAAGGACTCGGCTTTGATTTCCAGATTGGACAAAGTGCTATTGAATAATTCTGTTAAAAAAAAACTCAGTAGCAGTCCGGAGTTTGGAACTGTGCTCGGTTAATGGCAATATGCCTTAATAGTGTAATCATGGGAACTAATAAAAGCAGCATTGGTGAAATGTGGGTTTATAACTATGTACACCTCTGCTTACACCTTCGAGGAATACAGGCTTGATGGTACGTTTGAGATTTCGAAATAAATACCATAATTTAACTGAAAAATGCTATTTAAGCAATACCTTATTATTAAATGACCGTTTTTCAAATTTTAGTTAATTAAACAGAAATTTTAACAAAATTTTTCGTATATGGTCCATTTCCATATCTTGCAGGGGTCACAAAATATGAATATAATGACATATTATAAAGTTAAGTTATTAATATTTTTTCATGTCACGCGCGAAGTCACGGGCACACCTAGTCGTTATAATAAACTTAAATGTTTATATAAAAATCCGATCATAGTTTAGGCTTGATTGGGTAACAAAAATTTGCATTTATCTATCACAGCTTTCATAACATAACATAGCATCACGTCTGTATTCCACGAAGGAGTTGGCAGGAGTTTTCATAGTTTTACGCACACATTTCACCAAAGCTGTTATTATAGCCCATTGCCATCTTCCGAGCACAACTCGAAACTCTATCACTGAGAATTTCCTAACAGAAATACTCAATAACTGCTTGAAGTCCTCGGTTCAACTACCGGGCCAGGCTAAGACCCGGGAATCGAACCCAGGACCAGGCGCGTTATGCTCAGCAGTCACGCCACCAAACTAACGAGGCAGTTGATCTATTTTGTTTTTTTTTTTTTAAAAACGTTGCCCCACACTAGGAATTTCTTCCTGTGTCGTGGGTGCGTTTACAGACATATAATCTCACAAGCACACTAACACCCAGACCCGGAGCAATTATCCGTAGATCGTAC
The DNA here is from genome assembly GCA_935421205.1 of Xylocampa areola. Taxonomy (NCBI): domain Eukaryota; kingdom Metazoa; phylum Arthropoda; class Insecta; order Lepidoptera; family Noctuidae; genus Xylocampa; species Xylocampa areola. Next base: position 19,467,605 of record OW285204.1, read on the forward strand.
AAATATTTGCTCCGTGCAGGAATCGAACCTGCGACACGCAGCGCAGCAGTCGGTCTCTCGACCACTGCGCTAACCGCGCTGTCAAATACTATAAAATCTATAGTTCTATAGTCAAATCTATAGTTGGTTTATTCAATTTAATTTGTTCTACTAACTGTTTTTTACACATTTTCATGCACAAAATATACACACACTAAACCAAAACTAGGTATAACAACTAGTTATAGGTAACCGCTTGTACAGAATAAAAAGAAAAATAGTTTACATCATAGCCTACTACACCATATGCAATATATATTCATCTCTGTTTATACTTAATAAAAATAATATAATTAAACAGAATGAACAAATAAACAAGAATGGCAAGGAATGTTTGATATGAAGTCCCTCTTAACCTTCGCATTTATAGTATTACCTAGAACCCTTGACCTTAAAGGTGTCTGAAGTAATGTGGACACTTACACGTCAAAATAGGCCGTCTATACAATTTACTGCGACTTTACATGGATCCTAGGTACAAAACCAAAAATGCGCCAATACCCGTTTTTTACACAGGCTTTGATTATGAATCTTTTCATCCCTCGACTCCAATTAAATACCCTTTACATACAGTAAAAGTATTACCTAAATATAGAACTGTAGAGAAATAGGGTCCGCAGCAAATTTTAGTACCTGGATCCTAAATTCCTATACGAATACTAAGTGCCCATTAATGCCAGATTGTACTTTGATGGAGGTACTCAAAAGACGGTCGAATCCAATTTCTGTATGTAGAATTGAACCTACAATATGATCTAATGAAATTGTTCAAAACACACGGTCTGTGAAGTACATATTACTATTGGTTCTCACATTATTTTATCTCATAGACTTAGTGTATGATATTCATTCATACTATCCATATCGATACTAATGCAAAAGTTTAGTAATATCTTAAAACAACTTTTAACCGGATTAATCTAATTTAATAATATATTAATAAAATTTAATTTAATGGTTAAAAGTTGTTTTATTGTAACTCTGTTGGATTGTTTGTTACCTTATCGCGACTAAACGGCTGACCGGATCTTAATGAAATTTGGCAAGGAGATAGATTATATCTTGGGGAAGGACATAGGCTACCTGTACCTGCATTATTCTCACATTACCTTTTTGTTATTATACAAATTTAAAACTTGTATAATTTATTATTATATAAGCATTCCTGATATAGATTATATATTTATTTACTTGTTTTTTTTTTTATTTAAAATAAACTGTGCTACAGACGAGGAATTCCTTCCTGTATCGTAGGTGCGGTACACGTAAATAGCATCAAAATGCATTAATACAAAAGAAAAAAAACACTTATCAAGCCAGCACAAAACCACCCTAAATAAACAAGCAAAACAGTTTGCATAGCCTTTTCCCAATTACATTGGGGCCGGCTTCCAGTCAAAACGGATGCAGCTTAATCTGGTATTATTTTACATGGAGCTGCCTATCTGACCTCCATAACCCAGTTACATACTGGGTAACACGATATCTCGTGATATGACTGGTTGTCAGACTTGCATGCCTCTGACTACCCGTAACGGCTGTCATAGATCTTAATTTAACAACCGCGACCGACGGCTTAACGTGCTCTCCGAAATCGACCGCGGCAAGCCCAGCTTTGCCTCAATCAATCGATCTGTGCCGCTGTTACTTAGCTACAAGCCCCTATAAACGAGCACAACAGTAAACAAATAAAAATACAATGAAAAAAAACAACTCACATTAAAGCAGTTCTGTTAAATGTTGTATATTCAAGACAAACAATGGTAAGGGACAGAACTTATGTATAAGTTACGAAGTGTATATCTATTGTTCAAACTATTTATTTTTGTATAAAAACTTTCGTGAGACATATTCATATCAATTAATGTTCACCGGTTACTACTCACGTGCATTTTTCGGGATTGCCCGACTAGTTTCGAACTCGAACGGAGCCCTTAGTCATGAGCTGAACCCGCGGCGATGTCGCGAGTCAAACAGTTTGACAGTCGGGCAATCCCGAAAAATGCACGTGCGTAGTAACCGGTGAACATTAATTGAAACTATTTATTGTTTACCAAATTAGACCAACTTTCTAGCTCTAGGCGCAACTTCGATAATTTCGGAAATGATATTACTTACAACACCGTTTCTTATATATTTTAATCAAGGTGTAGGGACACGTATGTACGGTTGAGTGTGTCAGCAAAATTGAGTATGGAGCGAACGGTGTGCGAGGCGCTCGGCCGGCACGCGTGTTTGGGTTCAATTAATTTGGGGTTTTGTGTTTTATTTTAATAAATGTAAATTATGTTTTGGGGAATTCAGTTGTTTTCTTGTAGCGTGAAGGCCGTGAAGTTACACGGTACACAGGTACACTCCACATCATCTTAGAAAGGTTCCACTCCACATTTATCTTAGAAAGGTTCCCAAAAAAGGTTATCCTTATATACCCATATGATTTCATGAAGGCCTACTTACTATCAATGTAAAATTTTGGATATTTATTAATACATAGACCGCGCACTACTCAACGCAACTACTCAATAGGTATATAGTTACTTTACGCCCTGGAGGACATAGTGTATAAGACTAAGTTTAGATAATATATAGGATATTTTCAGCCCGGGAAAATTTCCATTTTCTGCGGAAAGAGTAGAATTCGTGGGTCAAATTGTTTGACGCTACTTGTAAAGTATATACAGTGAAGATATTTCATAAAATATATACAATTTAGTAAAAATATCTGGTCCTACGTTTACGCTCTCAGCCAATAAATAATGGATCATTCATCATTCAAAACGTATTTTATTTACAGCTTAAAAAACAAGATTTACCCCGAAATGGGCAATCAGTTTAGCATAAAAATGACATATTGCGTAAAGTGCAAAGCATAATAAATTTTGCAATGTTTTTATTATTTTTTACTAGCTTCTGCCAGTGACTCCGTCTGCTCGTACTTCAGAATTAGGTCCAGCCGGGATAAAAAAATGTCATATGTGTTAATTCAGGTTATAAACTATCAGTGAGCCAAATTTCATCTAAATCTATTCAGTAGTTTTTGCATGAAAGAGTAACAAACAGCCATTCATCCATTCATCCTCAGAAATTTTCACATTTAAAATATTTCTAGCTGTGCCCCGCAAACGTTGTTCTGCCATATATTTTTTCTGGATAAGGATACCCTAATCACCTAGGGGTATAAAAAATAGCCTAAAACCTATTCTCAGACCTCCAAAAAAATTCGTAACAATAGGTCAATCCGTTTCGGAGGAGTTCGGTAACAAACACTGTGACACAAGATTTTTATATATTAGAATAGCATGAACGTAAAATATCCCACAATTCGACAAAACTGTTTCCTTTTAAAATGCAAAACCGCGGGGAGTTCTCCCTTTGAACACCAAGACTTGACAGACAGCATGGATCTTTTCGACAAACTTGTCGACTCGATAAAAGTTTTTATGTATTGAATTTTATCGTTTTATCAACACTTTATGCCAAATTTGACGTTTAAATCGACAAACGCATTGACAAATGAACCATGTTCGCACTGCTGATCACTGAAAATCAGTTTAAGTTTCCTTTCAAATGCACGGTTACTCAGACTACAAAGAAATGCCTTCACACTGACACTTTCTTTTGTTTAAGACCAGTCCAGATTCCAGACGTTACCCTGCATTGTACCCGCGTATATATTTTTTATTGATTTGAGGGTTATGTCTGGCTTTACAAGAGACCCTGACCTCTAAGAGGGTTTTAAAAATGTATAGGAGGAAAATAAAAATAATCCTCAGACTTCGGTTCCCGACTTATTGTTAGTAGCAATCAAGGAATTGTGTGCATCTATTACGTGGGACTTAACGGCATTGTAAAAATGTAGATGTTCAACTATGTACATCTCTACTTACCCCTTCGGGAAATACAGGCGTGATAATAACAATATAATACCAAGTTTATATCAATTCAAATCCTCTCGTTTTTCTCTTTAGTACAAGTCTGTTCGCGATGGAAGGCATCGGGGTGGTGATGCCAATCGAAAACGAGATGAAAAAGCCACAGCACTTCCTCGGCTGCCCAGGAGTGCTGAACGTGGCCATGACGGTCATAGCTGTGATGTACGGCTTCGTGGGGTTCACTGGCTACCTGAAGTTTGGCGACGAAGTCAGGGGCAGTTTGACGCTCAACTTGCCACAGGACGAAGTGTAAGTACGAGATCTGAATCTCTAACTCCCATATATAGAAATATCACAGTGTGAACAGACACTTATTTACTTATAGATTTTTTGGAAAACAATATAATTGGATTGCAAGCATAAACTGAAGCCTGTCGCTCCATGTAAAATACTGGTATTAAACTGCATCCGCTTTGGCTGGAAGCCGACCCCAATGTAATTGGGAAAAGGCTAGGCAGATTGATTGCATAAACTGAAGCCGATTGTTTAAGTGAACTTTGGGAGAGACCTAATCCAGCATTCGATTGCAGTAAACAGTTTTAACAATCCCAATCTTATTCCTACGTATCCTAAGGACTAGAATTTTACTGCCTCGTTGGTCCAGTGGTCCCAACCACGACTGCTGAGCAGGAGGTCTCGGGTTCGATACCCGGGTCGGGCAAAGTGTTATTGAGTTTTTCTATTAGGAAATTCTCAGTAGCAGCCAGGAGTTTGGAATTGTGCCCGGTTGATGGCAATAGGCTCACCTCCTACTACATGGGACTTAATAACAGCATTGGTGAAATGTGGGTGTACAACTGTGTACACCTCTGCCTACCCCTTCGGGGAATACTGGCGAGTTGCTATGTTATGTTAGAATTTTACCATCCAATAATGCTGGATTCTTTTATTTTAAAGAAAAAACGGATCTTATCGTAACTTGATTGTTAGTTTAACCATTTCACTAATTAGGTAAAAGGCTTGGCAGATGTTTTACCAATAATTATTTATAAAAAATTTACCTAGTTTCCCAAATACATTGGGATCGGCTTCCATTCACACCAGATGCGGCTTAATACCAGTATTTTACATTGATCCTATCTGACCTCCAAAACGCAGTTAACGATAAGTAACACGATATCTCGTGGTATGACTAGTTGTCAGACTTTCAGGCCTCTGACTACCAATAACGGCTGTCATAAATCTTAATTTGACAGCCGGAACCGACGGCTTAACGTGCCCTCCGAGCCGCGGAGGGGTCTCGGTAAAAAATTATAGTCACCCATCCACAGACCGACGCCGACAAGCGCAGTTGGACCTCAATCGATCGATCTGTACGCCAATCACTTAGCCACGAGCCCTTATTATTGATAACCGAAGAAGAACTATAACGGACTACTAATTCAGACACATTCACGCAATCTCCAGCTGGTAATCTAACCACTTCCTTATCTTCCAGTCTAGCGCAAACGGCAAAAATTCTTGTAGCTTGCGTGATGCTGCTTTCCTTTGCTCTGGTCTACTACGTGCCAGTGGACGTTGTGTGGAGGAAGATCCAGGACAGAATACCAGCCAGGAGACATCGATGGACGCTGGCTGGCGTCAGATTCGTTGGGACGTTGCTATTAGGTAAGATTTTACACAAGCAATGTGGAACATTGAGTCAAAGGTCACGGTCAAACTCTAGAAAATAAAACTACTTACTAAAAAAAACCGGTCAAGTGCCAGTCGGACTCGCCCACCGAGGATTCCGTATAAACTTGTAGGTATAGTATAACTTGTAGTTCAGGAATAGAGTCTCGCAGTGTTTTCCGAGCATTTCCCCAAATTCAGTTTCCAAAACGTATAATTACTTATATTATTGTGTTTAATAAGTGAAATTGTGGTTATACTAGCAGTTTATATCTAAATTAAATAAACACTATATTTTTTATGATTTAACTAAACATGTATAGTTTACAGATATTTGTAGTAAAAGACTAAGTTACTTTAAGAGTAAGTTACTTGCCAAATTTCATAGTTCTAGGTCAACGGAAAGTACCCTATAAATTTTGCTTCCCTTGAGAGTGTCGAAATGTACATTTTCTGCAGCATAAACGGCCTCTTTTTTACGTTAACTTAGAACTTTGTTTTTTTCACAGCTTCAAGGAACTAGACTTGAGTGTATGGTTTTAATTTCGACTCGACCTCTACGCGTTCCCGAGATTTCAGGGAAATATGTAGTTTCCTAGTAATAACAAACACTGTAGCATAATAACATTCATAGTGAAAGAGCTATTTTGTCTTTTAGTGGCATCCTCGCCATATTCTTAGACTTAATGAAATAACTGCCGTATATACCATATTTTCATACTTATTTTACCTTTATGAAACTTCTTACAATCTTTAATATTATATTAAAATTTCACTAGGGATCTTGCCGATATTGCTTGCTGGACGCATGCTTAGCGAACTCTAAAGTTACAATATTAAATGGAAAAAGGATACGGTCGCGAACAGGATTCGAACCTACGCCTCCCGGATAAATACTCCAGGCGCTCTGACCACTAAGCCATCTCGACCTCTGCTCACCACCGCGAATTCTTCATCTATATTTTAACACGTCTTTTTTGGTTTTTTTATCAATAAAAAATTCTAATATCTTTTTTGGAAAAGGCTAGGCAGATTCTTCTCTGATAGTCTCTGTAGAATGACGTCGCCAAAAGAGTCCGCTTGTGACCACGATCAGTGCAACCTGGTCGAAACGTCAAGCGATTCAAAGGTATTTATAGCGCGTTAATTCCTGTTAGTTATACATATAATAATATCATGCAGCGCGATAGTTTAAAAGTTAGTTGTCAATTTTGACCACGTTTAAAATAAACGTCGGTTAACTTCGCATTCTGTTGCCCATAAATATTTTACGCGGCGGTTAAATTTGACGAGGGTTAAAAGTATTGTCAGTACAATTACGTACAAATTTCAAAAAAAAACTGTAAATAACCTAAAAACTGTTAACGTTAACTTCAAATTCTACTAACGTCAAAATTTAAACCACCCCCACCCTGTCTGTAATTTTGACCGCCGTTAAATCGGTAATTTGACCGCTCGTTAAAGTAACCGCTCCTTCAACAACACTTTTTAAATTTGTCCCCCGATTTTACTTTAACCAAAACTTAACCCTAAAGTTGACGTAACCAAGCTTCGAGCAACCAGACCTTAGTTGTGATAGTTTTCCTTTTAATTTCGATATTTAAACTACTACTGTGAATTTTCACATAGCTATATTTATACATTTATATCATTTAACTATTGAAGCTATAAAAGTTCCTTATTTACTCCTTCATCATCTTCCTGTCCTGATCCAAAGCTATTTCGAGGACGGCGCAATAGATTATCTCTTCCATTTCTCCCTGTCAGCCGTCCCTATATTGTTCACTCCCTTGTCATTCATGTCATCGGTCACACAATCCATCCATCTATTCTTTGGTCTACCTCTCCCCCTCCATCCATCAATATTCATATTCATTACTCTCTTAGTTACATGTGTTTTATCTCTTCTCACTACGTTTCCGTACAAACCGTAGGACAAACTTTTGCCTTATTTAGTCCTCCTGCGACCACGAACGCTGCAAAGTGTTCGAAACTTCAGGAAAAACAAAAATCCAATAATACACGCGATTAATCCGGTTAACAGTTGTTTTATTATAATGTGTACTGATCGCGCAAACCTAAGATATTACTATGTTTGCCTTATTTACTACGGAATCCTAAAAAGGATACATAGCATAAAGGAAAGGGGGTTTAACTGATAGTCGCGACGTTCCTCTAAACATACTACAAAGGCACAGATCATAGAATACGACTAATAACTGAGGTCTCCCAGAAAGACGAGGTCGCGGTCGCATCATTGTCTATACATCTTAATTATTAACATATGCATTAAGCGCCCGACGAAACCGCGCGACGCAGAGACACAGCTCTTAGACTAACGTTAGGCGCTTCGAGTGAATTTGAGTTACGCAGCAAATTAATTAATTTGCACTTAGGGTTGCCATCCGTCCAGGTTTCCCCGGAATTGTCCTAGATTAGAAGGCGTTCGAAGAGGTTCCGGGTGGGGTTTCATTTTTAGTCCGGGTTTGACGCTCCTGACACATCTACCGAAAATACGCGGCCGAAATTACGCTTAAAATGCAAGACTAACTGTTTATTAAAACTTTATTCTAAATTTTTTGCAAATAAATATGAAGTTAATTTATAGCAATGTAGCGACCCCATCACTCCCTTTACAGGAAACTGAACCGACACGACTAACTTTGCAATTAATACAAGTCATATAGATGCAATTACCTTAACAAATACAGATAAATATTTGAAACCCATTAACACATGCATAGCGAACTCTAAAGTTTATAAATTTTGGTGGAAAGAAAAATACAGTCGTGTGCAGTACTCCAGGAGGAGTGGCAGGGTCGCATCCGAGAAGTATATTTCTAAAATTATTATATTAAATGGAAAAAGAATACGGTCGTGAGCAGGATTCGAACCTGCGCCTCCCGGATAAATACTCTAGAATATTTTAATACCAGTATTTTTTGGAGTATTTATCCGGGAGGCACAGGTTCGAATCCTGCTCACGACCGTATTCTTTTTCCATTTAATATAATAACTTTATATTAGAGTTCGCTGAGCATGCGTTAATGCCTTCTAAAGATTTATCTTTAAAGATATATTTCTTACCCCAAAAATTTATAACTTTAAAGCTAGGGAGTTTTACTGATACACTCTATGTTCCACTTAGACCAGATGGGTAGGCAAGGTCGCGGTTGCATCGTCTCCTAACACTTTATGTTCGTATAACTTCAGCATTAAGCGCCTGACGTAAGAACATTGCTCTTAAACTTACGTAAGGCGCCTGAAGTGGGGTTTATTTTAGAAGCAAATTAATTACTACAGAGTAATTAATTTGCTTCTAAAATCAACCTCACTTAGATAATGGGTTCAGCAGGAGTATTCGTTAACTTGGTTGAGATTGAAATGATAGTAATTTTGTAGCATATTACAATATATGTTGTACCTTCTCGATTAAGAATAAAAGTATTATAAACTGCCTCATTGGCCTAGTGGTCGCAAGGGTGACTGCCGAGCGTGAGGTTCTGGGTTCGATTCACGGGTCTTATTGATATTGGATTTTCTGTGAAGTAAATCTCAGTAACAGCTTTGAGTTTGGCATTATGCCTGATTGAAGCTAATAAGCTCACCTAGTTCATGGGACTAAATAACAGCATTGGTGAAGTGTGGGTGAACAACTGTGTACCCCTGCCTACCCCGTCGACGAATATAAGCGTGATGCTATGTAATATTAGAAAACATTGATGTGAACCAAGTTAGTGAATACAACAAATGTAGGGAAACTAATGCAATTTTCTTCGTAGCACAATAAAATGAATACGTACTGAAATTATTCCTTTATTGTAATTTTGAAAATGTATTTCTCTGTATCTTGATATGAAACAACGATATGCCTGGTGGTAAAATAGGCGGTTTCTTCTGCTCGAACACTTGTACAGTTTTTTCCCCCAAATAACAAAAATAGACGTAAATACTAACCACAAACAGTGAAAACAATCATAGTATAGCGACTGTGCGTTGACAAATCTAACCTAGCCAAATTAAGAACTTCCAAGGGTCCGCTTCAGAAGATCTTTACGCAGGTGGTTACTTGAGAATTCAAGAATTCCTTCAATTTAAATGATCGACATAAATACCAAAATTTTTCAAGTTATTATGTTATGATTAAATATGTTAAGCTAATTATTATACTACTATTGTTAGAATTTTTGTAACCATACAGATAAATCTTTGAAAACCATTAACGCATGCTTAGCGAACTCTAAAATTCTGAAGTAAAAAGTAAATGGAAAAAGAATACGGTCGCGAGCAGGATTCGTACTTGTGCCTCCCGGACTACCTACTTTTGCAACCATATTTAACTGCAAATAAAAAATCCAATTCAAAATTATGTATTTGTACGTAGATCATACGTGTGGTGTAATGTTTTTAAAATCAAGTGATTGCTCTGTCTTGCCATGTTTGGCGTACAAATGATGTTATTAAGCAAGGACAACCCGTTCTTAGGGCCTGCTTCAGACGCCAAAGGTTAGGAGGCGCCTTTGGCAATGCTTGCCTTAAGAATTGAAAGGTAGAGGGCGCCAAAATTAGATCTCGTTCCAACCTAAATCTGGCCTCGGGCCGGCATTCTAGGTACTCTAAAAACAATATAAGGCCAAAATTAAAGTCGCAGTTTGGTACCCAGGGTCATTGACTTCGTTTGAAGCCGCGTCAGAGACTTACAAGTGGTTGTAGCAGTAATAATATGTTATTCATCGGTCATGCTTGAAGAAGAGGAAGAAAACCGAAACTTTTTTCAAAATAAAAACCTCTTTTTAACCGACTTCCAAAAAGGAGGAGGTTATCAATTCGGTTGTATTTTTTTTTTTATGTTTGTTACCTCAGAACTCCGTCATTTATGAACCGATTTGGAAAATTATTTTTTTATTTGAAAGGATTTACTTTCAGATTGGTCCCATTTAAATTTTATGGAAATTGGTTTAGTAGTTTGGTATTTAAATCAAAATAACTGAAAAATAATACGTCGTCGAAGTAAACGAAATGGTGTATTTTGCTTTCTTGTGACTTTCCGGTGGTGTTTACGGTCTCTAGAATAGTTCTAATGAACTGCCTAACTGTCACATTGTTGATTTTAGTTCGAAATTTTGTCGGCTCTGTATGTCCTAACAATAATAACCTAACTTTATTTTACTTGTCAATAGCAAAAAAATTATGAATTTTTTTTATGACGTAAATACTAAACCACTTTAATAGTCGACAATATATCGGGATTATGAAAGAAAATAAATTAAATTGATCCATGAGCGAGCGAAGCGAGCTCGGGAGTTTCGTGTATCCCGACACGGACAGGTTAGGTTCGAAGAGGATGACGGGGGCCCGTGAGCGAGCGTAGCGAGCGAACAGCCCCCGTCATCCTCTTCGTGTTTAGGTTTTTTCTAACCTTACGGACACAAAAATAGGAGCCCCGCTATGCGGGGCTCCGTCGACCCAGCCACGGAAAGTCAAATCAGAATACAGTAAATTAAATCAGAGTACGCTTTTTTACTTGAATGGTGACTATCCATTTAATATACCTATACATTAAACAAACCTGTCCCACAGTAGATATGTCATTCTGCATTACGTCTAAAGGTGGGTAGCAGTTTTGTTAAACGTATCGCAATGGCAATCCAGCTGAACGTTGTTAAGCTGTTTTATAAAACAGTACTGTTTTGTGTTTTGAGTAGGTCTACCCATATTCACTTCCGATAAATCAGTTATGGTACGCAAGATTCACTAAAAAGTAAGAAATAAAATAATTTTTAACAAAAAAAAGAACCGACTCCAAAAATCTTTCTGTGTAAAATTGCACTAAAAAGTTATAAAATAATTGCATTATTTACTTACTACAATTTATATAAAAATATTTTTTTAATTTTAGGGGATTCTGAATAAAGTCAATTTATTAGGACAATAATATACAATTATTATTATTTTTGGAGTCGGTGCCAGTAAAGGATAATAAACGTACATTCATGAAGTAGCGTATTATGTTCGCTTTAGGCAGTTGTTGTGTTCATTTGTAAATAGGTTCAATTAGGTATAATACATTATCGTAAAAATAATGATGGTTAATGTACCTTTAAATATACTTTGCAAATTTTAGGAAACTTCCTCAATATTTTTAAAGTTTGTCTGGCACCGACTCCAAAAATAATAATAATTGTATATTATTGTCCTAATAAATTGACTTTATTCAGAATCCCCTAAAATTAAAAAAATATTTTTATATAAATTGTAGTAAGTAAATAATGCAATTATTTTATAACTTTTTAGTGCAATTTTACACAGAAAGATTTTTGGAGTCGGTTCTTTTTTTTGTTAAAAATTATTTATTCTCTTCACAGTTGGCCTCGCCAGTGCAGTACCAAGACTGGAACTCTTCATGGAGCTTGTGGGAGCGGTTTGTTTGTCCGTCATGGGACTCCTCCTGCCAGCTATCACAGAAACCATATGGCGATGGAACAGAGACATCACCCCCTACTCCTTCATCGTGTGGAAGAATGTAATCATAGGAATCTTCTCCTTGGTGGCCCTCGTGTCAGGAGTGACGTATGCAATCATAGCGATTGCTGATGAACTGTGATTTTTTTAATGATAACGACTTAATTCCGCTTTGTTGTAAATAATTTAATAAAGTAGTACTAACTATTTAATATTTTTATGTGTATTGTTTTATTTTATACTAATACTCCTCCCGACCGTATTTCGGTCACGGCAGCCTATCTCCACGGAGATTAGCCAAGTACGCAGGAAATATTATAGTGCACAAGTGTATGCGCAAACACAGGTGCACTCCCTCTTCCTACACTCTCATAATCTGATGGGACGGCAATCCGACACGACCGGAGAGCGATCAGGCGCAGGACCGACGGCTTTACGTGCTCTCCGAAGCACGGGAGTGTCACACCACCAATGTTCTGACTCCGGGCTGCTACTGAAAATTTCCTAACAGAAAAACACAATAACACTTTGCCCGACCTGGGAAACGGACCCAGGACCTCACGCTCAGCAGCCGCGCTTGTGACCGCTAGACCAACGAGGCATTCACGTTATTTTATAATGTTAAAAGGAGTTGGAGGAGATTAGTTTCCGGCGTTTGTCGGTTGTGCGAAGTTGTTTCATTCCTTCAGTTAAAAGTTTAAACGCCTGCTAAAAACTATAAGCAACATGACTTTGACTTGCACAGTAAAGAAAATTGCTATCAAGAAAAGCTAGGAGTCTTCATCCGTTATAAAATTTACATACATTTCAATTATGTGAAAGTATGAAACTTAACTGTTTTATAAAAAAATGAGGCTATGCAGTTTTATATTAAATAATAGAGATATGGGTTTTGAACGACAATTAAATATTTGTAGGTACTACGTAAAGTTAATATGAGACAACGTATTTTATACTACACACATATTTAGTAACAGAAACAATAAGTGCAATGAAAGTAGACCATATTCTGCTTAGACCGCGTTTCCACTGTATCATTACGACAAATAGTTATGTGTACGACATACCTACGACTATTAATTGTCATGGTACATCGTCGCATCCATATTTAAATGAAACTGTTCTCCATATACCGTGTGGAAAGTAAAAGAAACTAAAGTTTTTATAAGCGAGATTGTACAAATAAAACTAAACAAAACCATGCCTAAGAAACACGGGACTTCAGACATTTTAACAAGCTGAAATTAATTTAAAAATAAAAAGCTCGCCTGCCATTTTTAAATCTTACTTGCGTATGTTACCCGGGACAATATAAGGTGAATCTTAATTCTAATGATACCCCATAAATCGAAATCAGTCCATACATTTTAAAATTATAGCGGATTAGTGAAACTCACAAACATACATAAACCCTAAAAACATAACACTACTTTTTGGGAAGTCGTGTAATAAAAAACTGTGTTGACATACAATAACCATACCGCAAGTAAGAATTTTGTAAGAGAAATCGTTAGTTTTTTTTTTTTTCTAGTGCCCCTTGTGTCTGTATCGTTGTTTAGTTTCCTAACCATTTCTTTTATTTATCGACTCGTTTACCCTCATCTTGTATGTAGCACGACACGATTTATGATTTTTCAACGTTACTGTTCAATAATTAAAATAAATGCATTTATCGTTTATCAATCACCACGATCCCGTGTGATCAAATTAATAGACTAATTATTCGACGATTAAATATCGTTACATTGTTTTTGTTTGTGTGGAAAAGTCAGTGTGACCTTCTGACAATACAGGCGTAATGCTATGTTATGGTTAAGGCATGATGACAGTATGAAAGAACCAAATAATAAATGCTTTTAGAGGTAAATATAGACACAAAGGATTCTAAAAAATTACCTAGTTTTATCAAAAGATTTTCAATAAAATAAATGTATAAAATACTGCAGTCGACCATGTTAACTGAAACGTCAATCACAGCGAATGACGTCACGCCTCAGTAAAATGTCAATCATCACCGTACAATATGGCTTCAAGTTATGTCAAATATGCTGGCATGACGTCAAAACGGCGCCATGACACCTAGCAGCGTTTTTGCAGTTAAATCAAATTAGATAGATTAAAATGCAATACTTTGGGTTGAAACTTAGTTTATTGCTGAAATAATGTGTTTTTCGGGTATAGTAGACGTGTACCTACATTATAAAAGGAGATTTCAAAATCTATCATCATGCCTATTATAAACAATTTTCAGGGGCAACAAAGTCACTTTTAATCAGTTAGGCGACATACCGGTTTCTTAGCCAGCCTACCAAATAAAAGAAGGTACCGCAGTCCCGAAAGAACCTTTCAATAAGTGACAAGGCTTTTAAACCGAATTGTAATCCACTTCGTGAATTATGCATGAAACTACCCGAACCTATATTTATTTCTTTCCTTTTTTAACGTAGCATCGGAATGCTCCTAAATTGTTTGTGCATTAAAATGAACACCGAATCCGAAGCAAATATTTAGAAGAAAGAATAAAGAGTTCATAATGCGTCCATTTAACAAACAAACAAACATCAACATTTTACTATTATTATAATAAAACAACTTTTAACCGGATTAATCGCGTGTATTATTAATTTCTGTTTTTCCTGACGTTTCGAACTCTTTGCAAGCTGCAAAGAGTTGAGTGCTTGTATCAGAGACAACAATAATTTTATGAATTTAAAAGATAAATCTTTTGAAAAGCTTTAACGCATGCTTAGCGAACTCTAAAGTTATTATATTAAATGGAAAAACCGGTCACCTGTATAGGCACGGAATAGATAGCAATGACGTCGCCAAAAGACGTGTTAAAAATATGGATGAAGAATTCGCGGTGGTGAGCAGAGGTCGAGGCTTAGTGGTCAGAGCGCCTGGAGTATTTATCCGGGAGGCGCAGGTTCGAATCCTGTTCGCAACCGTATTCTTTTTCCATTTAATATAATAACTTTATGTATTTTATTATGTAATTACAAATACGGTAGACTGAAACTTAAAATTCCCTTTGTATGTTGGCAGTTTTTTATTCTGCATAGTCCTAAAACTAGTAAAATTTTAAAGACGTTTGTTGTACTTTACATGTGTGTACCGTGTAACTATTCACATATTTTACATGAATATATATTATTATCTGGCAGCTAGAGTATGTCATGCTCACTCAAATGTCCCGCTGACGGTGGCGTTTGTGTTGGGTCATTAGATTCCCTACAATATGGTCGAGTTTAGTGATGCTGATGCTTGCGTCATGTTCCTGAACGAGCGCCGTCAATTGAAGCTGGTCATCTCTAAACTGTCATGGCAAAGTTTTGAATAGTAACTAGACAATGTTAACAACAATGTTTTTTTTTTATGTAAACACAATGTAACCTACAATATTGTAACTGTTTGATGAAAAAGAGTAACTAACTGTGAAGTTTCTTGCCCGTTCTTCTCCACAGGAATCTACACTTTGGAACGTGGCAACTAGTTTCTTTCTTTCTTTTCTTCTTTTTGACAAAACAAAAGTGCCCGTAAATGCTCTTATTGAAATAAATGCTTTGAATTTGACTATTTGTACACATACAATATATCTAGAAGAATGCGAGAACAGTATAATCTTCGATACAAAGTAATTTCCATGGCTGCTTACTGTACTAACGTACCGAATGTACTTACATCACAATCATGGCCCCATCTAAATATATGATGATCTCCAGCTATTTTTTATCAAGGTCTGGTCTAATGATACGTGTGTTCCGAAGTTCACTGGACCGTGGACATAATTGTGGTAATACACTGCAATTACACTACTATAGATTATAGCGACATTCTAAATAGGACCCATGACATACAAGAATAATAATGTACAGCGAATCGGAAATCAGTAATCGAAAGTAATGATTTCTGAAAGCGAAAGTTAAAAATAACATGTCTTTTGTACATTTGAACACTGTCTACTTCGCAATGTTACGTATTTTTAACATACTATTCCTAAAAATTTGTTTGTAACAGTTTTTTTTTTCTATATTTTTTATGTAAATACCGATATTATTACACATATTTACTGGGAAAATAAACTTTTTTGATCGTAACTTTTTCTGCGAACTAAAGGGTTAGGGGGACGTTAGATGGATTTTTTGAAGATGGTATTCGATCTTCTCCTAGATGTGCTAAGGGATACACTGAAGGGCATTACTTAGTAATTATCTAACACTCGAAGTCTTCTGCATATGCTGAATGCAGCCAATGAGATAACAATAAAATAGCATTCGTGGTCGCAGGAGGATCGACGGACGCTGCAAAATGTTCGAAACGTCAGGAATTACAAAAAAGCTAATTAATCTGGTTATAAGTTGTTTTGTGTAGTGATTGTGATATTAGTCTCAGGGATTTTAAGTTTTACATGAGACGCCTGCTTTGGGAAATCAGATCTTTTCCATTGCTTTCTCTTTTAAGTTCTCAGATGAAAAGAGAACAACTCAAATTCAGATTCCCAAAACGAAACGGAATGCTTATAAAACCGCAGCGCGGCTTTGACGCCTAACACACTCCAAATAAAATATCTGCACCAAACTTGCTAGTCTTCACTTAAAACCCTAGGCGGATGCTGGAGCTGTGCCAAAGGAATAGTTTTGCGGCTTCTAAGCCAGCAAGCGGCTCAAAGCTTCCGTTTAACATACAGAGCGACATGAAAATATCAACTCTCTTCTATCGTCTACCATGCTTTCAAAAATATAAATATAATGTATGACTTTCATGTTTCGATAGCTCAAAAATAAACTAAAATATTCTTAAAATGCATTCTTAGAACTTTAATGTTTTATTTTTCGTATATAAATAAATCCGACTGTGCGCGGCGTTTCATGCGTTTCCAAGGTAGAAGAAATATTCGTGTTCGCTAACATTGGTTTCAATAACTTACATAGCAGAGCCCTTGGAGTTTTCAGGGTGTGCTGGTACAATCCCCGTTCGCGGTAATTTCATATCCACAAAAAACATAATTATATTTACAACATATTAAGTATAATAACTTGCGTGAGGCATATTCATATTAGTTATTGCTCACCGGTTACTAATCACGTACATTCTTCGGGTTTGCCCGACTGAGTCCGATGAGACCGGTGAACAATAACTAACATATTAAGTAATTTTGAGATAGCCTAGTCAAGGTATTGATTGAAAGAATACTTGTTGCGAAATCCAAGACATTTCTTTGTCCTTGTGCATTCATGTTGATTAAAATATCTCCAGAGCTATCTGCAGTACTTAGCTACTTTTATATACTACCTATACTTTATCAAATTTTAATTATTATTATATTTCAATATCATCTAAGACCCTAAATCTTAGGTGACGCCAAAGTGCTCCTAGCTTTGACTTTTCTTAAGTGCCTGTAATATGGAATATATGAAAAAAAAATGAGTTTGAGTTTGAAAGTGTTTTTCATTAAAAATATACGTTTGGTCAACAAGTCGCCTGTGGTAAGCGACGGTGTGGCCGAAGATGGAGCTAATCTTGTCACTCCAACCTTAACTGGGATATTCACTGTTAGAGTGTATGTACGATATTTCTCAGGAAACACGGAACCTTCAGCAGAGTAAAATATTTTCATACAATCAAAATTTTCAGTACTTTTGTTTCTTTATTTATTTAAAAACTTAGCTTAACTTAAACAAAAACAAAATTCACTAAAAAATAAATAAATCATCATCATCATCATCGTCATCCCCCTGCCCTTATCCCAATTTAATTAGGGTCGGCGCAGCAAACCTATATCTGGCATGCTGCTAAAGTTTTGGCTATGTTTTATGACCGGCCGCCTGACGTCAACCCTCATTGGGAATGCTGTTGTTCGTGGTAACCGCCACCGATACGGTCTCCTTCTATCTAGCTATGTCACAACAAATATTATCCATACGCCAGGTTCTGATTTTATATATATTTTTTTTAGGCTAAAAAGAAGCTTTAGTCTAAAAAATAAATAAATGCAATGTATAAAAATAGGTTCAGTACGGTCGGTAACTACCTATGTATTTTTCAATTTTCTTGTCTTTGTAGGCAATACAAATAACCAATAAAAAGCAAATGGTCGAATGAACAGGGATCCCTAACTCAATTTCCAACAACACACATGATCTAGCAATTATAACTTTATAAGTATTTATGGTCATCGTGACCAGCAATTTAACTTACCCTTGAAGGCCCGAAACATCCTGCTTTACGTGTGATTAAAAATGTCTTGATGACTGTCGAAGTCTATGCAAATTACTGTTTTTTTTTTTGGCACGTGACCGTGATAATATGCACAGTTTACATATGTAAGACTATGGCTCGGTTCCACCAACATAACTATAACCGTAATTGACGTTTTACTGTGTCATTTTGACAGAACACATAACGATAGTTTAAGTCACACATCGGTTATATTTAAAATTACTTCGGTGCAATCGAACCTTAAAGATTTATGCTTATTTGAACCAACTGAACTATAATCGTAACCTAGATGTTACCTTTTGACAGAATTTGCATAGAAAGGTTGTCAAAATAATAAAGTACGTCGATTACGGTTATAGTTATGTTGGTGCCTCGTTGGTCTAGTTGTCGCAAGCGCGGCTGCTGAGCGTGAGCGTGTAGGGTTCGATTCCCGGGTCGTGCAAAAGTTTTATTGGGTTTATCTGTTAGGAAATTCTCAGTAGCAGCCCGGAGTAAGGAAGTTGGTTGTGTTAACCTCGATCGATCGATCTGTGCGGCTGTTACTTAGCCACGAGCCTCTATAAATAAACTTGACTAATCAAATAATAACATAACCTAACCAGCCCATAACTGTCCCACTGCAGGGCAAGGGCCTCCTCTCATACAGAGAAGGCACGAGCTTGATCACCACGCTAGTTCACTGCGAGTTGGCGATTTTAGACTAACGAATCCGGGATCTGTGCGGCTGTTACTTAGCCACGAGCCCCTCCAACCCTCCAAATTTTATACTGGTAAAAGATACAATGTTGTTCAAGATAAATCTTTGAAAAGCATTAACGCATGCTTAGCGTAACGATACAATGTTCTTTGGTTTTATATTCCGCTTACAAAGCTGAATAATGCTAAAATGAGTTAAAAACGGTTGCTTTAAATTATTTATTTTTATTGTAAATGTTTGCATTTCACACATTTTCTTGCACATTATTAGACTAAAGTATCTACTCATCTACATATATCTATTTATTTCCATATTGCGATAGAGTAATATATATATATTCGTTTTTAAACATAAATCTTATTATCCAATCGTCTAATAATTTCTATCAGCTTTACGATACAAAACAAGTCATACAAATTACTTCACAATTGAAAAATCTGCCCATAATTGACAAAATCAAGTTCACTTCACTACATTACCTCATTTTATCTATCAAAGATTTATGGAAATATACCAACAACATACATAGTCGACTGAAATCCATTTTTTGATTTATAACAAATAAATAAGCATACTAACTAAATTCACTAATCCATTTTCTTGCCAAGTAAAGTCCTTAGGATTCACAAACCCGTATGTTTTGTAATAAAGTCCCTTACAGGGGGTGAGGCAATATAGGTGAACACGCTCGGCGAGAAGTGTTGACCACAACCACGACCGAAAGACACGATGCCTACAGCTTCGCCATCTTGTATTGCTGCTCCGCCAGAATCACCCTGTATAAATATAAATGGAAAAGTCTATAAAGAACTCGTTACATTCACAAATCACACTTTTTATGGTATATTGCCAATCCTTTTAGACGTGCAGCCTTTAGGTTAAATATACACAGAGGGCCTATAACGCTCTACGTATCCAATATAATAATGCCTTCAGGATACTGTTGGGACTCCCGCGCTACTGTAGCGCATCCACGATGTTTGCCGTCGCGCATACGATGACTTATACGCTATAATGCGTAAGAGAGTTGCGTCTATGATGTGCAGAGTGCGTGGGAGTCCTAACACTATCTTACAGGTCGTCGCTGCAAAGCTAGATAGTCCTATACTGAAGCACTAGGTCAACACACATTTGTTTACCCGGTGCTTGGTATATAAGTAGAAGAGGGTTCATATCCAACCTATACCTATATATTTGTATAATAACTTCCGTGAGACACATTCATATTAATTATAGTTTAACGGTTATTACTCACGCGCATACTTCGGGATTGCCCGACTAGTTTCGAACTCGAACGGAGCTCTTATTCATGAGCTGAGCCCGCGGCGATGTCGCGAGTCAAACTACAAGTCCAGTTTGACTTCGAGTTCGAAACTAGTCGGACTATCCCGAAGTATGCGCGTGAGTAATAACCGTTAAACTATAATTAACTGTACCTATAACTAATACTAACATAGTTTTTAAGTATCTTTACTAACAGCAATGTATATGGATGAATGATATTATGATATTATCCGAAATAAAAGATTTTGTTGTAATTGTTGTTACATTATCAATTTAAGTGTAACTGCCTCGTTGGTCTAGTGGTCCCAAGCGCGACTGCTGAGCATGAGGTCTCGGGTTCGATTCCCGGGTCGGGCAAAGTGTTATTGAGTTTTTCTGTTAGAAAATTCTCGGTAGCAGCCCGGAGTTTGAAATTGTGCCCGGTAGATGGCAATAGGCTCACCACCTATTACATGGGACTTAATAACAGCATTGGTGAAATGTGGATGTACAAATGTGTACTTCTCTGCCTACCCCTTCTGGGAATACAGGCGTGATGCTATGTTATGTTATGTTAAGTGTAACTGAAAGCAAATACAACTTTCAAACGAAATTATTGCATGCGTAGCGAACTCAAAAGTAATATTTTTTATGATTCGAATCTGCAGGTGCTCGAATTCTTCTTCCACGTTTTAATACGACTTAGATGACGTCATCACGTATGTTTCTTTCCACAATAAAATAAACTCTAGATGTTCGCAACGCTTGCGTTAATGCGTTTAAGTGTTTTTTTTGGAAACCGGTTATCAGGACGTTCTATGAAATTTTTCAGCAGAGGTCGAGATGGCTTAGTGGTCAGAACGCCTGGAGTACTTATTCGAGAGGCGCAGGTTCGAATCCTGTTCACGACCGTATTCTTTGTCCACGAAAGCTTATAACTTTAGAGTTCGCTATGCATGCTTTTCGATTTATCTGATAAAAAGATTTTGCTCGCCATTTTGGGGCGTCCACCATATTGAATTTAGTGTGACAACATTAAATTTTTCGTATTCTTCTCAGCAAACCCTTTCATTTGATACCCATATCATACGATCATACTAGTCCGCCATCTTTGGGACTCCGCCATGTTGGATTTGAAGTAACGTCATTTTATTTTTTGTATTCTTCTCAACAAACCCTTTCATTTGATACCCATATCGTGGGAGTGCATAAAAAAATATTAGTCCGCCATGTTGGATTTAGGGTGACGTCAATTTATTTTTCGTATTCTTCTCAGCAAACCCTTTCATTTGATACCCATATCGTGGGAGTGCATAAAAAAATATTAGTCGGCCATGTTGGATTTAAAGTGACGTCATTTTATTTTTCATATTCTTCTCAGCAAACCCTTTCATTTGATACCCATATCATGGTAGTGCAAATAAATAACTAGTCCACCATCTTTGGGAGTCCGCCAAATTGGATTTAGAAAGTCGTCACTTAACTCACCATGCATTTTCATCCAAACTAAACGTGTATGCAAAATTTCAAGTCAATCGGAAACCGGGAAGTGGGTCAAATTTAACTTCCAAGATTTTCTTACATAGTTACAGGTGAAGCTAATAAAATCGTGTTAATAAAAATATTTTATGAACAGTAAAGAAGTCGTGGATTTATGTTAGTGTGGACGTTTTCCTATACTTGCTATAAAAACTTTGCATCTACCTGACAAGTCCCTTGGCCGCCGAGGACGAAGTTACCTCCGCACCACATATTCCTGGTCAACACAGTGAAGTAGACAGCGAGGCACTGCCAGTAAGGCACTACCGGGATCTCTACGTCCATCAAATATTCGGGTATGGAGCTTGCGCCTTGCTGGAATGGAGAACAAAATTACATTAATATAATCAGGGGATTATTCGTGTGTGACTTATGTCTGTAAACGCATCTACGATTAAAGTTACTCGATGTTCCAATTTACATGTATCGTCCCAATTTCAAGGGATTTGCGGACACATCCTGAATCACGCTCCGGGTCTCCAAAAGTCCACATTTTTTGGTAATTATTGTGTGTCCGATATTCCCACGTACTGTTTCATAACCTCTAATAGGTATCGCTTCTGCTTGAACGTCGTTTTTTCTTAGTTTTCCTGGTTCACCCTTCCCTTCGGTAAGCTCTGGGGAGATAATGGCGGAGCGCGAGATTTATTCTCGTATTTTGTAAAAATATATAGTTCAAGAAGTAATGTACCGTTCTGCTTGAAATAAAAGTTATAGTAATGTACGATAATGCTGTTTTTTTTTTATAATAATCTCTGCCCCATTCCACATCCCTATCATATTAAAATTTCGATGTAAAGAATTCATTCAACATAAACTACGAAAAAATGTTGAAAGACCCGATACAGACATTTCGAAACCCTTGTCCCGGTATTTGGCATAATCTATCTGGCAACCTACCCACGGTACAAGGGAAATACTTGTCTTATTACACGTATCAGATTGCTAGGGCTCAATATTCTACGGAGCAACTCTCAGTACTACTCTAATTTCGTCTAACAAGGATAAAGGTAATCTGAAAAAAATACATTCAGTTCCGACCGCTTGAAGCACACACAAATAAAGTGCTTTAGCACAAATTACCAATTTACGATTGGTATTGCATTGCTATATTTACGCGTATAATGTAAATTATTAAAGTTATAATATTAAATGGAAAAAGAATACGGTCTTGAGCAGGATTCGAACCTGCGCCTCCCGGATAAGTATTCCAGGCGCTCTGACTACTAAGCCATCTGGACCTCTGCTCACCACCGCGAATTCTTCATCCATATTTTAACACGTCTTTTGGCAACGTCATTGCTATGTATTCAATCCCTATACATTATAACTTTAGAGTTCGCTAAGCATGCGTTAATGCTTTTCAAAGATTTATCTTGAATCTTTACGACATTGTAGTAACTGCAATCACCTGCGGTCACCTGTATAGGGACTGAATATATAGCAATGTCGTCGCCAAAAGACGTAACAAAATTTACTTAGCCTATGTTAGTACTTAATTATTCAAACAAATCGCGTACAGTTGGTTAACGCCCAAACAAGCGGGCTGTCTACACGGGCAACTATCGCTTTCAACTGTATGCTTTCTGTAAAAGTTCTATACCTACTTACAAAATATCAAGCGTTTTTTGGCAAAGTTAGTAAGTTTAGCGTTCTCATACAGATTTCAAAATATCCGAGCACAAATTTAAGCATACTCTGAAAGCGCTTTTTTCTTTATTTATTGAAGCGGCTAGGACCCAAATGGACTGATTCAGACCTTACCATATTCTCTTATGTATTTTACCTTAAGACTTATTACGGATATATAAGATACTAAACACATACTAGACTACTTGTTTATTTTTGTTGCGACATTATTTTCTTATTAGTAAGAAAACCATCTACGAATTATTTCGTCATGTCGAAATTATCCGACACATATTGAGGTAATCATAAGTTCGCAAGTAATATGTGACATCAATGATGGACAAGGTTAAGATGAGATCGACAAAGTATAACATTTATTTACCATCAGTAATATATTGTTTCTCTAGAAATAACATTCGGTAGTGAGCAGAGGTCGAGATGGTTTCGTGTTCAGAGCGCCTGGAGTATTTTTCCGGGATGCGCGGGTTCGAGTCCTGCTCGCGACCGTATTCTTTTTCCATTTCATATTATAACTTTGGAGTTCGCTAGGTATGCTTCAATGCTTTTCAAAGATTTATCTTTAATTGTTAAGGTAATTGCTTCTTTACGACATTGTAATAAATGCAAAGTTTGTCGTGTCGGTTCAGTCACCTGTATAAGGACTGAATAGCATATACATTTTAACACGTCGTTTGGTGACGTCATTGCTATAATGACGTCACCAAACGACGTGTTAAAATGTGGAAGAAGAATTCACAGTAGTGAGCAGAGGTCGAGATGGCTTAGTGTTCAGAGTGTCTGGAGTATTCATCCGGGAGGCGCGGGTTGGAGTCCTGCTCGCGACCGTATTCTTTTTCCATTTTATATTGCAACTTTGGAATTCGCTAGGCATGCGCAAAGATTTATCTTTAAAACATTCTAGGTTTTCCATATTATGTTGGACATATTTGTTTCTAAAACAACACTGCGCGGCGATTCGGGATTCTGCAACGTTTTTTTTCTGTTGGAAATTCTGCTGGATAGAATCTGCTGTAGACTTATACCGACTAAAACACGTTCTTCTTCTAACTTTTACAGGTGGATTCACCGCCCCAACCTTGCTATATAAATAATAACAGCTTTTCATTCTTCTGACTGCCTCGTTGGTCTATTAGTCCCAAGCGCGACTGCTGAGCTTGAGTTCCTGGGTTCGATTCCCGGGTCGGGCAGTGTTATTGGGTTTTTTTATTAGTAAATTCTCGACAGCTGCCCGGAGTTTGGAATTGTGCCTGGTAGATGGCAATAGGCTCACCACCACTATTACATGGGACTTAATAACAGTATTGGTGTTTGGGTGTACAATTATGTACACCTCTGCCTACCCCTTCAGGAAATACAGCTGCGGTGAGATGTTATGTTATTTCATTCCCTGTGACTGAAGCCATGACATGTACTACCATAGCTGACGTCCTGCTTAAAACATCAAACTATCGGTCAAGTGCGGTTAAGTGGTGGGCCTATTGCCATCTACCGTCTACAATTCTAATCTGCTAGTTAGTATTTCTTGACAGAAAAACCGACCCTTCTAGGAATTGAATCCGGGACCCCACGTTAAGCTGTCAAGCTTGCGAAAAGCAGACTAATGAGGCTGTCACTATACATACTTATGAAGTAGTCGGAGTGATGAATGAGGTATGTATGATGCTATGTAAAAAAAAAAAAACATAAAAAACATCCCTGTATAGGTAGTGGTGACGTCACCAAAATACGTATTAAAATGTGGAAAAATAATTCGTGATAGTGAGCAGAGGTCGAGATGGTTTAGTTGGTCAAAGCGTCTGGAGTATTTATCCAGGGAGGCAGGTTCAAATCCTGCTCACGACAATAATTTTCATTCCATAAAAATTTGAAACTTTAGAGTTCGCTACGCATGTGTTTGAAATTTATCTGTATAAAATTTATTACCTCAGTTCTTCCCCACCCGCTGACCATAACTTGGGAGTTATCCTTCAATTCCCTATTCTTCTCCGGCAGTTTGATCGGTTGTATGGTGTCAGTGAACTCTATAGGCTCCATAGTCTTCATCACAGCCACGTCTTTATCAAACCTCGGGCTGTCATACTCCGGGTGCGGGATCACTTCAGCTATCGGTATGACTGTGCCGTTTTTCCTCCACGTGCTTCCGGCTCGAAGGACCACTGTTGTGGGGTCTACACTGTAAGGTGGAATGTTGGTTTTAATAGGCATGATGACAGATTTTGAAAGTTCCTTTTATAATGTAGGTACATGTCTACTATATCCGAAAAACACATTATTTCAGCAATAAATTAAGTTTCAACGCAAATAATAGCATTTTAATCTATCTAATTTGATTTAACTGCGAAAATGCTGCTAGGTGTCATGGCGCCGTTTTGACGTAATGCCTCAGCATATTTGACATAAGTTGAAGCCATAATGTACAGCGATGATTGACATTTGCCTGAGGCGTGACGTCATTGGCTGTGATTGACGTTTCAGTCAACATGGCCGATTGCAGCATTTTATACTTTTATTTTATTGAAAATCTTATTAATCTTAATGTTTTTAATAAAACTAGGTAATTTTTTAGAATTCTTTATGCCTATATTTACCTCTAAAACCATTTATTCTTTTTTTTATTTAATAATGTCATCATGCCTATTTTACTGTGATTTAATACAACGATTACCAACTGTGTGTTGGCAATAAAGATGGAAATCAATGGTGTTTTTGATTATTTATATGACTACATATTATAAAACAAAGTCCTCCGCCGCGGCTGTCTGTCTGTTCGCGATAAACTCAAAAACTACTGCACCGATTTTCATGCTGTTTTAACCAATGCACAGAGTACTTCTCGAGGAAGGATTTAGTGTATAATTTGTCAAGTTTTTGTATACATTGGCCAAAATATGATGATATTTGTTAGAGGTGTCGGAAAAAAATAAACCGTCTGGGAGCTTTCAACAAAAACGCTGCGAGATATAACTACATACATGATGTATGGTGGAATTGTCTATCTCTTAAGGATAACATACTATACCTATTTTAATACTTAAAAAAATAGGCAATTAAGAAGCGGTAATTGGAAAGCGATTTTCATGATTACTTTTGGTCGCAATAACCGAAATCCACGCGGGGAAGAAAAAATTGCATTTTTTTCTTTACTTATTAAGGTCTTTTAAGGATGTCAGTCCATTAGGCCTGACCTTAAATAAATACACATTTGGCAGGCGTAAGTTTTAGTTAATAATAATTAAAACTTACACCTGCCAAGTGTGGACCTATAAGAAAATGTTCCACAGCATACTACCTACCCCTGCGATGAAAATTCTTCAGTACCTTATTTTTCACTTGAAGGGCGTGCTTTTTCATTATATATTTTTTTATTTCATACGATTTTGCACACCATAGCTACTTACTAATATTTGTAATCATAATAGTTGAAATTACCCGTAAAGGTGTAAAGATTCTGACGATACCAAGGACAATAATCGGTTCAAAAGTTTAGAAGTTACGGTGAAATAAAGAAACTCACAAACACACCTACATACATACTTACATAAACCCTAAAAACCTCACTCCATTTTTTGGATAGTAGTGTAAAATATAACCGTATACATTATTATAGATAGCTGTGCCCCACAAACGTTGTTCTGCCATATAAATTTTCTGTATAGCCCTTATCTCCTAGGGGTATAAAAAATAGCCTACGAATTATTCTCAGTAGGTCTGAGAATAATTCGTAGGCTATTTAAATATATATACCGAAAAAAAATAATTATATATCTTTGAAAAGCATATTAATATTAAATGGAAAAGAAAGTCGCGAACTGGATTAGAACCTGCGCCTTCCGGATAAATACTCCAGGCGCTCTGACCACTAAGCCATCTCAACCTCTGCTCACCACCGCGAATTCTTCGTCCATATTTTTAACACGTCTTTTTCTGATTGTGTTTCGGAAGTTCGATAACAAGCACTATGACACGAGATTTTTAGATTATAATATATATGTCGTGGATTGATGTCGCTACCGCACAACGTGCAGCGCCATCTTTTAATTCAAAGCACAACTAAACGTCATGTGATCGGAAACGCAAGCGCGCCCCACCGCTTGGACACGATCGTCGGTAGAGGGGATGCAGCGAAGACCGACAGAGACCGAGCGTTAACTCAGTCTAGTTCGGACAGTCTTGGCAGACGCTCAGTACCAACGCACGTGTCTGTTTCTGTTTTATTATCAAATCATTATTTTAAATAAAGTCAGCGAAAGTTACAACCGTATTTCGTTCGAGTACCCACACAGTGCCCACGTTTATCAAAAATTATGTCGGATCGTGAGGAAGACCCAATGCTTCGCACCTCGGCCACCCTCGATGCGACATATATTAGATTATAAGATTCAAAACACTGATAACTTTCCGTCTATGGTAGTTTGAAATTGTCACATTTATGTAGGGTTTAGAATCCTTACCTGGAGCTAAAGAAACAGGTATATAAACCTCTAATGAACCTTAAACTAAGTCCAATGAACTGTGATCCTGTTCACAGTATCCATTTCATCATATTTTTTATCCCTAACGGCTCTAACTTTTCAGATAAAAACTGCAGTATCATGCTATGAAATTGATGAGCACTCTATATTCATACGAGACAATGAACTATGTGAAAAAAAATTATACTCTCTTAATTTTCGTATGCCCTGATGGACACACATCTCAATGTTTTGCCTTTATAAACGGGGGAGTGACCACTATATCCACAGACTAATATAATTATAGATGGTTAAGTTAACTTTCCCACTGCAGGACAAGGGCCTCCGGACATAAAAGACACGAGCACTGATCACCGCACTATCTCATTGATTGGTGACTTCACCCAATTTTGCTGTGATGACATTAAAAAAGTACATTGATATATTCCGAGTTTGGACCCACAATTTGTGGTTCAAGAGGTTCTCTTTCACCACTAGGTAACCACGACATAGGTGGAATTTGCATTTAATCTTGCTTACAGCGAGTAGATGTCACACCCACGGATCTGAAAAAAATACGGATGTAACCTTGCTTTGTCATAAGCGAAGCATAGACGCCTACTGGATGAGTTTTAAGTATTTGTATGCGTTTACCTCGTGTATGACAAGCGAAATGGGATGGCATGCTTATCACATGTCGTACGCAACGCTACGTCCGTTTTTTTTAAGATCCATGGTCACAACATTGTCTTTTTGTTTTTATTTGATGTCTTTTGTCCGTTAGCGACCATATCACACCATTGTTATGGCTACTTTATGTACATTTAAAGCCCCGTGTGGCATCACTGTGAACTTTGAATTTACCTTGGAAAACGTATCATAAACAGTAATAGCCTAGTTGTACAACTGATGGACTGGGAAGTCAAAAGTTGCAGGTTAGAATCCAAGGTGCATTACTGACTTTTTGTAGTCAAGTACGTATTATAAAATAATGAGCACTCTTTTTTAATGATTTTTGTATATAAGTTTAGGCAATTTTATGCCTTTTCTATTACTTCTTTTCTGAGGAAACATTGAAAACTCGAACCCGCGAAAAAGGGACCTTGTAATGGATACGAGCATGACACGGTAGCTTAGTTGGAAGAGCCATGAAATGGTATGTCAAGGGTCGAGTTATTTTTCAATGTTTCTTTAGAAAATTATAATTGAAATTGAACACTCATCGACGGCTCTAAGTGAAAATGGTAAAGGAAAACATCATGAGGAAACCAGCATGCCTGAGAGCATCAGCATATTTTCGATGGTGTGTAAAACCATGTCAGAGACCTACGAGTGGTTTAAACTCTGACACCAAGTGGTTCATCAACCACACGATATGAAGAAGAAACGTGTCATCAAGATGTTAATATATTACTGTGTTTAGTCATTGTTTTGTTAGTGATAGCCTAGTAGTACGACCGTTGGCCTGACAAGTCAAAGGTCGCAAGTTCGATTCCAAGGCACACACCACTGTGTTTTCGAACATGTGCGTATTATAAATGACAGCGCGGTTGGCGCAGTGGTCGAGAGACCGACTGCTGCGCTGCGTGTCGCAGGTTTGATTCCTGCACGGAGCAAATATTTGTACGATCTACGGATAATTGCTCCGGGTCTGGGTGTTTGTGTGCTTGTGAGATTATATGTCTGTAAACGCACCCACTTCACAGGAAGAAATTCCTAGTGTGGGGCAACGCTTTTCTAAAAAAGAAATAAAGAAAAAAAAGAAAGAAAGAAATGAATTATCACATTAAAAACAGTGAAGGAAAACATCGCGAGGAAACCAGCACATTTGAGAGATATTCTCGATGGTGTGTAAAACCATGTCAGAGAGCTACGGGTGGTTTAAACTCTGACACTGGGTTGTTCATCAACCACACGATAAGAAGAAGACTGTGTTTACATTGTAAATGATTTATAACTGTAACCTGGTATATAATTAGACAAGTATATAATTTAAGTGTGTAGACAGACAATGGCAAGGACTTCTTTAGAATGAAAATTGCTTTCATCATCAGTGTTATTAACCTTGTATCTTCTCTCCATGTTAACTGTTCATTAGCGATCTCCATATTATGGTTCAGTTCAGGAATTAATTCTAATATTTTACATACATACGCCATCACGCCTGTATTCCCCGAAGGGATACGTTCGTCATTGTCGCACAAACTGTTCCTTACGGACTTAAATGTTATGCCAAGTAATAGTTCTACGGCCAAGCCATACTTTTTAACCAAACTGTAGAGTTTATAGAGTCAGGGTGTATAGGTAGATAGAGTAATTTGTTACTCATTAATACAAATGAGGTACAGTCAAGTGCACTTAGAGCTATGTACTTTTGACTTTGGATAGGCCCCGTAGACTACGACGTGTAATACAAATCCGAGCATAGTTTGGCTCTACTAAAGACCTCAGGATGAGATGGCCCGATTAAATTAATAAAACGACGGGCCAAAACTGGCTTACCACAGCAGAAGGTAGAAAAAAATGGCAGTAAATGGAGGAGGCCCTTACCCAAAGATAAGAAAAAAAATATAACTAGTTATTTTGTATGTTTTTTATTAAGGAAAAATAAAGGGTTTTTGATTATTATTTATAGAGACCTCTTATCTTTATAACAGTGAAAGCATTATGAACTTGGGAGTCTTGGCAACCAATTTTACATTAAATATTTTTGATGGGTTACAACTTATCACCTAATTTTGTTGATACTGCCGTAACACAGTCTTGACTAGCACGGGAGGTAATGAACTGTTTTTATGTATACCGTCAATATACACTAATCATTTGTTTAAAGGAGTTAAATAAATTTTAAATGATGATATATTTTATTGTAATAATCTTAATTGTTTTGCCTTAATGTTTGTTTTTAAATAAGTGTAAATATAGTAAGTGCGCTTAGAAAGTAAGTAATTCTATCCTAGACTTTTGTTACCACCATGTTCAATATTTATTGCCGGTGTTTTATAACCTA
This sequence comes from Xylocampa areola, assembly GCA_935421205.1. NCBI lineage: Eukaryota > Metazoa > Arthropoda > Insecta > Lepidoptera > Noctuidae > Xylocampa > Xylocampa areola. The sequence goes on from OW285204.1 coordinate 19,498,478, forward strand.
AACTTTTATAAATAAATATTATATATATTATACTTACTTCTGAGCACAATGCCCCGCCGTCAATATATAGTTCTCACTGATAATAAAACCCCCACAAAAGTAGGATTTGTTCACAATGAAAGACACCTGGTAGGGGTGGTCCTCGATACTTGCGTTCTTGCCCCCCACAATCCGGTCGTCAAACGGTGCTGGACCGTACAGTATATCTTCTACTGTTGGCAGATTTGGGAAGTGGAAGTCGAATTGTGCCGCTGAAACAAAATTAAAGTCAAAACGTTTTATTTCAAATAGGCAGATTTCATGCACTTAATAAACGTCAAATGATTCTAGATGCTCGGTTCCGAAAAGTTGGACTTATGGAGAAAAGTCAGCAAGAACTCCATAGACATTCACACGTGACAATTACGGATTTTTAGATGGGTAGGTTATATATATAGTCCTCCTATCGATTTTAATCGCAAATTTAAAGTGGACAAGCGGTTGCACTAGTGCTTTTGGGGAATCCCCTGTTTTATATCCGATAGTCGCCTCTTACGACACCTATGGACAGTGATGGGGTGATCTATTCTTATCCTGAACCACACGGAGGGTAAGTAGCTCATGGCTAAGTAAGTGCCACATAAATCGATCTTTGGAAGTTATGATGCATTATGCCGCGGTTGGTGTATGGACGGATGTAAGCAATTTGATATCGAGACAGTCGGTCCCGGTTTTCAAAATCTATGATAGTTATTATGGGTACTCGGATGCCTGAAAGTCTGACAACCAGATTTACCACGAAATCAGAGGGTCAGGCAGTCTTATTAAAAGATATTGTGTTATCCAGCAACTGGGTTGTGGTGGTCAGATAGGCAGTCGCTCCATGTAAAATACTGGTACTAAACTGCATCCGGTTAGACTGGAAACTGACCGATAGTTGAGGAAAGGCTTGACTGATTTATCTGAATCAACTGCAACCGAAAGGCGTTATACCGCCTCTACAGCAAGTAGGTACTCCAATAAGAGACTTATCAGCATTTTTGCCAATTGTTCATAAGAAAGATCCTTTCCCTCGCCTGTTCCCCGGTCCAATTTCAATGACACTCAACTAAAGATCCTTTATATGACTAAGAATAAGAGACCTTGGTAAATGAGTTGATACTATTGTATTTACATACTCCTAAAATACTAATCACTATGAGCCTTTAACTGCTGATGTTCAACATAAGCTACAAATAATTATTAAATTTGACATTCGGTTCAAAGTTATAACAATCATCATAATTATTATCCTAAATGGTGCTAAAATGTGACGTAGAAAATAACGATAATGAACATTAAGAGTACTTAAATATTAAAAAATAATACGAAATGTTTTAAAGATTAAAAGTGAACCATAATTCAAGATGTAATTGTTTTTTTCAAGTAAGCGAAATATTATATGAATGAAATATTTTAAGATGAGACAGACACAGAATTTTACTATTGCAAATATTAAAAACTAATTTCTAGCTACAAGGAAAAGTTAAAATACGAGTGTTTAATTAGTTCAAAATATTTTTTATAAGTAAGTCGCTAATCCAAATGACTATTATGAATTCAAGAAAAGGAAAGTTAAATTGTGAACCAATCTGTAATAGGTTTAAGGTTATACGGCAACCTAAATAGCTTAAAATTTATGATAGCGAATAGAGCCAATAGAGTTTATCTAATTCTTCAGTGATCTTAATTAAACTATTAAGGGAGTATGCCACAAAAACACGAAAGACTATACTACTCGTTCTTTAAAACTATAAAAAAAGCAGAAACTATTTCGAAATTTGGTTAAACTATTTTTTTCTTTGCCCTTTAATAAATTTTCACTCACCTCTGCCAAAAAAACTCAGAATCACAACCAAAACTAATTTTGAACAAAACATCGTTAACGCTTCGTGAATTTTAATCCAAATAAGGGCTCACTGCTCACTCTAGGCTTTATATCACACTTTATCTCTTCATTAGGTAGAACCGTATACAAATCACCCACATATAGTGTAATTGGATTTTTCTGTCATAACACTAGATAGTGACAGCCTTCGGGCCTACGGCGAACGTATGTGCTCGGCTTAAAGTACCAGTCTAATAGTTATGAGACACACTTGCGACTTGTCGCGCACGATTAGTCGCGTTTGCAATACAAATATAGAGGTATACATTTTTTTAATATATAAAATCTAATCTTAAATATTATTTAGCAATTAACAAACCATTATTAAATTAACTAATAAGTAAGAGATTTCTTATAACTAAGGTCCAGCATCTACACTAACACCCACAATTGTTTGAAAAATATTGTGAGGATAGTTTGTTCAGCCTAAGAGATCCTACAAAGATAGTTGTGCCAAAATGCAGAACCAACCTTTACCATAGAAATAGTATGTTTATGTGTGTTAAAGTTTATAATAAAATACCTCGGACTATAAGAGAATTACCCTTAAGATTATTTCAGGCACAGTTAAAAAAATGGTTAGCAGAAAAAAAAATCTATACAATTAAGGAATTTTTAGAATCAAAAAGCAACTAAATTTGATTGTAACAAACTTCCTACATTTGGTCTTCCTTCTTTTTCCTAGATTTTATCCTAAAATTATTGTATGCCCAAAATGGGCTGATTGATGTATCTAACACTATCATACGAGTATATGTATAACAGGTGTACTCACTCAATCAGAGACAATAAAGTCTACTTTTACTTTTTTACTTTTTCTAATAACTGTACATTGGATTATACGTACGTTTTAAACCTCATTCTTTATTAAATAGTATAAACTTTTCTACTTTACCAATAAAACAAGTGTTATATACTACACAGGATAAAATGTGTAAATAATCTCACTATTGTTTACTAAATCTATATAATTGCTTCCTTCAAGTGGGGTCAGTGCTCTTAGTTTTGTTGCACAACACTTCAGATTTTAATCACAAAATAAAGTTGTCTAACCTCAAATCAATTGTTAGGTACATTTTTCACATATACGACAAATTTGTCGCAGGTCTGCACACGTGTTAGACAAGTAGCGACCGTTACACTAATAAATAATGGAAACAATTGTCGATCGACCAAAAGTGTGCTTTGAATATCTAATAAGATTAGTGATAAGTGCACATTGTAGACAAATCGCGTTACTATTTGTAGACATGTCGCATTACTATTTTTTAAAGTACCAGAAGACTCAACATTCTAAGGCATTCAGAATAATCATAAAATAAATATTTTATATTTCCTATTAATTGATTCTTAGTACAATTGAGATTAATTATAATTTTCAAAAGTAATACGGTCGCGAACAGGATTCGAACCTGCGCTCGAATTCGTTCGAATCCTGTTCGCGACCGTATTCTTTATCCATTTAATGTAATAACTTTAGAGTTCGCTAAGCATGCGTTAATGCTTTCCAAAGATTTATCTTGAATTATTAAGGTAATTAATTGCTTTCTTTACGGCATTATATTAACTGCAAAGTTAGTCGTGTCGGTTCGGTCACCAGTACAGGGACTGAATTGATTGCAATGACGTCGCCATAAGACGTGTTAAAATATGGAAGAAGAATTCGCGGTGGTGAGCAGAGGTCGAGATAGCTTAGTGGTCAGAGCGCCTGGAGTATTTATCCGGGAGGCGCAGGTTCGAATCCTGTTCGCTACCGTATTCTTTTTCCATTTAATATAATAACTTTAGAGTTCGCTAAGCATGCGTTAATGCTTTCCAAAGATTTATCTTGAATATGATTTTCAAGTTTCAAATTAATTATTTTATATATACGCTTATAACGCATTCTTCTTAGGAGGCCGAAATGCGATTTTCTTTGCTTTTATTTATTTATTATTGACTGGATCTGATATAAATATAGGTACATAATTGTCTTTTTCATTCAATAAGTCAATTAGCTATTACAAATCGATACCGTGCGCCTAGCCTTAAGGATAATGTGACGTATTCTCATCGAGTAATTTACGACCTGTACCACGCATCCTAAGTCCGGGTGAGAGAAATTTCAATGTTGTGTAGACTTTTCCTTATTGAGTAACGTTCTATGATCAGGTAGGTACTTTCATTTGCGCTACGTAAGTGTGCAATGGTTGTTTGGCGGGGCATAACATTAAGACAACTTCGCCTAGTCACGGCAAATAGCCAGGGTAAATGAGACTTCCGAGGGGCTCGTGGCTAAGTAACACCCGCACAGATCGATTGATTGAGGTAAAGCTGCGCTTGCCGTGGTCGGCCTGTAGATAGGTGAGCATTTTTTCATACCGAGACCCCTTCGTGACTTTGAGAGCACGTTAAACCGTTGGTCCTAGTCGTCAAATTAATATCTATAACAGCTGTTATTAGTTGTCAGAGGCCTAAAAATCTGACAACCAGTCACATCATGAAATATCGTGTTACCCAGTAACTGAGTTGTGAAAGTCAGATATGCAGTCGCTCCATGTAAAATACTGGAATTAAGCTGCATCTGGTTTGGTTGGAAGCCGACCCCAATGTACGTAATTGAGAAAAGGTTAGGCAGATTGATAGATAAGACTTTGAAAATCGGATGCCGAAAAGTAGTCATACTTACATCATGATTTAATTTGATTGAATACATTTAGTTTGATTTTAATTTTATATAATTAGCAAATCCTTAAGTCATAATTAACATAATTTTAACTATTTAATTGCAACTGTAACAAATGTATAAAATAAATATTCAATGTTTGCACACCGTATTATGGTCGAATATGACGGACTGTTGTTAATGCTATTATATTTTGTCATCCTTGTAACTCATATTCTAGCAAATAAATTATTCTCATAAAAACACATTTTTCAAACATATCACTGTGTTATCATAAAACAACTGTTAACCGGATTAATCGCATGTATTATTGGTTTTTTGTTTTTCCTGACGTTTCGAACACTTTGCAGCGTTCGTGGTCGCAGGAGTACTGTCCTCCTGCGACCACGAACGCTGCAAAGTACACGCGATTAATCCGGTTAAAAGTTGTTTTATTATAATGTGTAGTGATCGCGAAAACCTAAGATATTACTATATCACTGTGTTTTTTTTTTTGTGGATTTTATCACCGTATGACGTTATTATGTGGAAGAAGAATTCGGAATAGTCAGCAGGGGTCCTGATAGCTCAGTTAGCAGCGTGCCTGGCAATCCGGGGGCGCAAATTCAAATTCTGTCCACGACTGTATTTCTGTTACCACAAATATTTTTATTTTTGGTGGTCAGCCTCAATAACCTAAGCTCCCTTAGCTTAATCAGCGTTGTGGGTACCATAAAGCTGGTTCTACAATAATTTGTGAACACAATAGAATCAATCTCAATACAAGACAATAACACTTGCTCAAACACTGCCAATATTTAAAAATCTGGTGAGAGAACATTACCTGACGCAGTAGTTATATTTATATCGTCGCTATTTTACCTTACTTACTCAATATATTTTCAGGAGTATAATAGATTTATATATCTTAGCTTTATAGGTATAGTATAGGCAGTCGTCTGGCGCCCACTGTACATGGTGACAGCACCAGACACATGGCACGTCATGTGTCTGGTGTGCCGTAGCGGGAGGATGCAAGACCCAACCCCGTGAGAGGGGCTCCGGGTTCGCGGTCGTGTGCGAGAGCGTTCCCGCGTCCCGCCCTCAAGCAGCTGAGGAGGTATACAGTGGAGTTTCAGTGGGTTCGAGCGAGGGCATTTACCCGCGAAACAAAAAAGTGTAGTAGGTTATAGGTCGCCCATTATACCTCTATTTCAATTTGTAATATCCTATTTGTTTGTTTTATCGGTGTACAATAAACAGTTAAATAAATAAATAAACCTCTTTCTATGGAAAAGCAGGCTGCTGCTAGTGAAATCAGCTCTCAAAACACCTACATCGACATTAGATACCCGCATCAAACAATCTATCATAGTAAATTTCCTGGTCTTTTAACCCGCATATACAGAGAGGCTAGGTTTAACTGAACCTTGTTAATGTCATAATTATTATAATGCAACAGATAAGATAACTGTGACGTCACAATAACTTAATGAGTCGATGGCCGAGATCTATCTTAAATTGACAGGAAATAAGTAAAATTTTGTGGAATAATAAAATTCTATCGTGAGCAAGATTCGAACCTGCGCCTCCCGGATAACTACTCAAGGCGATCTGACCAACTACCCATCTCAACCTCCGCTCAATAACACAAATTATTATTCCACGTACGTCTCTTGTTGACGTCATCGCTTTCTATTCAGTCCCTACACAGGTGACTGAACCGTCACAACAAATTTTGCAGTTAATACAATGTCGTACAGATGCGATTATTTTAACAAATACAAATAAACATTTCAAACGCATTAACGCATATTGTAGCGAAATTTTTGTGGATCGAAAAATACGTATTGCGCTAAGATCTGATTTAGACTTCCAATTTGCATGGAGTTTGGCTTTTACGACTTGGAAAGGGTTTTCCAACTTTCATTCACTTTTCTTTCTTTCATTGAAAGGTAAGTAAGTATTTAACAATGTATTACATAACAACAACAACATACAATAACATGACGCGGATTTTACAAATCTGCATAGCAATTATGCTATGCAGATTTGTAAAATCCGCGTCATGTTAAAGTTATTTGTAAATTTTTGGAACCTAACCTATTCGAGGCTACAAAGTATTATCATTAAGGCTCTAGCCGCATATCATTAGTTAAATATAACACCAAACTTTAACACCTAAACATAGATTCACAGATTTGTGCACAGATCCTTGAGTTAACAAAGTGTCTAAGGTTTTGTATATGCATTTAAAAACATAAACCAATAATACACGCGATTAATCCGGTTAAAATTGGTTTTATTATAATTATTGTTTATAGTAATATTTCTGAATATGTAAAATACTTTATGATTATTATTTGAGATTGATTTAAGATTTACGATGGGGCCGACATGATTTATTGTAAAAATCACAAGCCCCTAAATAAAAAAAGATTTAAAAAAATAACACCTAAATAACTGAGTACGATAACCCAACTCTGGCATAACTAATTTGAATATTTTGAAAGCATCATGCCAACTTCATCCAACCAAAATGTCTACGGAGATCTCTAAAAATAACATAAAACATAACATAACATAGCATCACGCCTGTATTCAGAGGTGTACACAATTGTACACCCAGATTTCACCAATGCTGTTATTAAATCCCATGTAATAGATGGTGAGCCTATTGCCATCAACTGGGCACAGTTCCAAACTCCGGGCTACTCAGACAAACTCAGAATTTCCTAACAGAAAAATTCAATAACACTTTGCCTGACCCGGGAATCGAACCCGAGACCTCCTGCTCAGCAGTCGCGCTTGGGACCACTAGACCAACGAGGCAGTTATCTCAAAAAATACGTGCAAATAATTATGAAATGTGTACCATCATTGTATAAAATTACTCTCGCCATAAAACAGTGACGTTACTTCCTTGCACCATGACAATAACCATGCTTCGTAACTGACCTTCAGCTACACCATGTAGTTTTCCTTAAACGTTATGTAATCTCCTAGCGTCAGATTTCATTACTTTACAGTGACGTCATAATAATTTATTCAATTATTTTCTATTATACTTGTGATAGAGGATAAGTATCATAGATTAATGTAGTGCCAAGCACTTGTAAATAAACTTGACTCAATCTGCCTAGCCTTTTCCCAATTACATTAGGGTCGGCTTCCAGTCAAACCGGATGCAGCTTAATACCAGTGTTCTACATGGAGTGACTGCCTATCTGAACTCCACAACCCAGTGACTGGGTAACACGATATCTCATGGTATGACTGGTTGTCAGACTTTCAGCGCTCTGACTACCCGAAGCGGCTGTCATAGATCTTAATTTGACAACCGGGACCGATGGCTTAACATGCTATCCGAGGCACGAAGGGGTATCGGTATGAAATAATAGTCACCCATCCACAGACCTTAGACCTTTGTTTAGAGATTGATTTGATCAGAATACGCTATTCATTCGGTATTTTTAATTTAATATCCTAAGAAAGAAACCGTTTAATTATAATTGAATGAAACGGTTTCTTTCTTAGGACTTCAAATATTTAACATTTAAAAGTGCGCAAATAGCATAAAACAAGGATTACCAAATTCGTGAAAATATTTCTAGAAATATGTGCTTCAATTCTTTCTTCCCTTCCATCCAAATTCGTCCCGAAGGACCAAATTAGACAATTACGTTAACCTAACCTAAATATAGTACTTATATAAAAGCTTTTAAAATAATTCCCATACAAATCACCTTGACATCATAATTCTAATAGATTATTTTCATTGATTTAAACCATTTTATACAATTAAGATCTTTATCAGGTGGAAACAATTCTACGGTAAATTATTAAAACAATACATTTAATTGCCCACGAATACTATATAGTCACTTTAATCCTCACTTAAATAGTGACCGTATAATAAAATATTTCATAAGAAACATTTTTCTTTATAAATAATCTTTTTTAATTACATTAATTATATAATTATTATGATAAAACAGAATAACTTTTAACCGGATTAATCACGTGTATGGTTTTAGTTTTTTCTGATGTTAATCCGGTGATTAATCCGGTTAAAAGTTGTTTTATTATAATGTATAGTGATCGCGAAAACCTAAGATCTTACTATATGTTAATTATGTTATGTCAAATGTTATCTGACCTATAAGTAAAGTGTCCATCTGGGTATCTGAAATTTTGCGACTATTACGAAATTGTACGAATTAATAAAATTGAGAATAAACTATTCTGTTGCAGTTTTTACTAAGTAATGAATCATAAAAAATATATTTGGTCAAGATCGTGTTTAACTGCCTCACTGGTCTAGTTGCCCCAAGCGGGACTTCTGATTAACATGAGGTCCTGGGTTCGATTCCCGGGTCGGTGTTATTATATATAGTGTTATTGGGTTTTTATATTGGAAAGTTGACAATAATAACTGAAACTAGTCGGGCAAACCCGAAGAATGTACGTGAGTAGTAACCGGTGAACAATAATAATAACTGAAGTTTGGAATTGTGCCCGGTAGATGGCAATAGGCTCACCATCTATTACAGGAAACTTTATTACAGCATTGGTGAAAAGTGGGTTTACAATTGTGTACACCTCTGCCTATCCCTTCAGGAAATACATGCGTGATGCTATAATTTGTAGGTAAATCGCGTTTTAATATTAAGTAGGGCTTTCCGAATTACATGACTTATAGTCGGGAATAGACTAATGATGACCGAGCATTATCTTCATACATTTACGTTTTAACGAGCACTTTTCGGCTATTGAAACTACCATAGCCCTTTTCCTAATATATAAAACAAAAAAAAAATTACCTATGTCCGTTATATACTTTGAAACCATCCAACCAATGTGCCCCAAACCGGTTTCATTAGAAAGGCAATAATGCGAAGGTGTATAGACCACTAAAATAATAAAGATATAAAAACGTCGGGTATCCGTTGGTATAAAAATAACAATGGATTTCCATTGTGTGTACTAATATTTTTCATAATGTCTGCCGTTAGCGAAGCAGTTGTCGTTTTGTTGATAGGTACTATGGTACTTTCAAACATTAAAATAATGTATTATTTCCATTTAATTCTTGGCTATTAATTATAATAAACTACTTAAATTAATTATAATAAACTACCTAAACAATATACTTAGAACTTAAAATTATAATTATATATATATATATATACTATAGAGCGTCGAAAAATTCATCCGCATCGCTATCAACTGGTAACGTGCCCAAAAAGCTGGCAGCATTGCCACGTTGAATGGCAATGCTGATTCTCTGTGCGATGAATAGACCAGCCTTCAGGTCACGTGAACTGTCGACCAATCGCCTTGCAATCTCTTTAAAAAGAAGTCGAACGCTCGGACCCCACGATCCGAGTGTTTCAACCCCAAACGGCTCGAAAATATAATTACTGGTAAGACTGTCATATTCTTGGCTTAAATGAATCTATTTTAATCCCCTCAAAAGACATTATCTAATAAATGACGACTTTTTTTTAAATTAGTTATAGGCTTGCCTTTGACCGCCATCTCCTCTGATGTTAAGCGATGATGCGGTCTACGATGGAGCACGCTTACCTAGAAGAAACCGATTCACTCGCCTCTTGAAGACACCCAGATTGTAACTATGGGGGAAGACCCACACTGGCAGCGCATTCCACTGTTTCGCGGTTCTTATAATGAACGTAGTTTCTTTTTTATATTTGCATGACAAATATATAATGCTCCTATGGGATAAAGGTGACAATAGATCTACGAATGTCGAATAACTCTACTAAGAAGCCGCAGTGACTAAGAAACCTTAAAAGAAACAGAATTCAAAACTTGACAGATGAATTAGGAACGGTTTACTTGTCCTGAGCTGAGCGATGCTGATATATGCGTGATACTCGTGAACGGGTGCCACAAGTTGGGACTGGTCACCTCAAAACTACCAAGACTTGTAACTATTATTACAATTTTGTATCTTCTATTGTACCCACGTGTACAACTATATCTGCATCGTTATCACATAATGTCTTTTGATCTTCATAAATGAACTTGACTTTGATCCGATAACAGATTATGCTTTGCATATCACTCTACATATGGCTGTTTTTTTATCTTACCTACCATATAACAAAACTGCATGGTTATGCATACATAATAATACAGTCTCCGCTCGTTTGTTGGTGATACTATCAGTTTACATTTTAAATTACAGAACTATCGTTTGAAGCATTAAACACGTAGGTAGCATGTTTAATTACTTACCTACAGCGTTTCACTATCGATTAATTCAAACTGCATTAAATATGGCACGCTAGATTATGAGATATACAACACATATAATACACTATATATAATAGGCTATAACATGATATGAAAAAGATGCCCAATGCGCACATATCGTTGTCTGCGAAATGGTTGAGCTGATTTATGTATAGAGCAACGGGTTATTTTTGATAGAATAAATAACCTATTTATGACAGGGTTATGACCTCCACTAACGCGGGTGTATTCCCATGGCTAAAAAGTAATCACCCGGATCAATGCTTCTGTTATCAGCTCTATACAACACGCATAAAGTGCAGCGCATCTAAGAAAACCGTTTTCAGAGCTCCGTAACTCAAAAGGAAAAACGGAACCCTTATAAAATCACTTCGTTGTCCGTCTGTCAGTTTGTGAATCTGTCTATCTGAAACTGGGTCAATAAAACAAAACCCATAGGGTACTTCCCGTTGACATAGAATCATGAAAGCTAAGAAGCAAGGTCACACAGCACAAGTAAAGGGAATATCCGAATACTGTTAATTTATTTTTAATTTATTTTTTCTTAAACAAAACGTTGCCCCACACTAGGAATTTCTTCCTGTGTCGTGGGTGCGTTTACAGACATATAATCTTACAAGCACACAAACACCCAGACCCGGAGCAATTATCCATAGATCGTACAAATATTTGCTCCGTGCAGGAATCGAACCTGTGACACGCAGCGCAGCAGTCGGTCTCTCGACCACTGCGCCAACCGCGCTGTCAAATTTAATTAAAATATTTTATGTTAATTTATAGTTACACATAAAAATATATCTTATGCGGAACCCTCAGGACGCGAGTCCGAATCACACACGGTTTTTTTTTTAAAGTTATAACTTATGTCGAATTTACTAAGTCACGATGGCGGAGTGGTTACGGGCCCGCCTCTTGTGCCACAGGTTGTGGCTTCAAATCTAGTATGTACCAATGCGACTTATTCAATGTCATCATGTCTGAGACATCACAGACAGTGACGAAAAACATCGTGAGAGAAACCTGGACTAAATAGTATGAAATCCGCAGTGAGCTAGCGTGGTGATCAATGCTCATACCTTCTCTGTATGAGAAGAGGCCCTTGCCCTGCAGTGGGATAATAGCTGATGGGCTGGTTATGTTAACCTTTTACAGACACTTTTGATAACAAAAACTAGTAGCCGCGTTCCAAAATTTGGTTTCCTTGTATTTGTGGCGACATTTTGTTGCCTATTTCATTGAAAACCCGAGCACAGATCAAGAAAAGTTGATGACGATAAGAGAAGATAGTTACGCGATACTTCCACTTAGTAGTATTTGTAGGCATACGGACTTTTTTGTAATTAAGGTATAATTAATTCTATTACATATTTTATGGTTTACCTACAGAATAAATGGTATCACACTATAATAATAATAATAAAGCAATTTGCTTGTGGCGAGCTGTTGGTGAGTGGCGACACTGTGTTCCTGAGTACCCCAGAGAGTCGGTCAGGGCCTCGCCTCCAGTTTGCCTTCATTGGGTAGCTGGAGTGGAACCCAAGAGTGCCCGCAGGACTCTCAACTCTGTCTTGCCTTAATTGGCCGGCCAGAGAGGGGTCGCCAGAGCTATATGCTCGGGGGTGGAAGTGTCATGTAAGTAATGGCGTAACAACGGGGAAACCCGCTCCGGGTCTTCGAGACCCGCGATGGTGAAACCAGGGCCGCTCCTCTCGACACCCCTAGCCGCTCACACCCATGTTTGCCCCTTCTGCCTGTATCAAGGCGGCGTTTCAGGGGCCCATGCAGTGAGTTGGCGAGTCACCGTCTGCCAGATTTAGATTAAAACTCTCACAGGGGCCTCTGTGTGTTAGACCTGTGTCTCCAGGCAAGCCCTCCAAAGGACCGGGTTTAATCCCGAGATAAAAGAGAAACAAAAATAATAAAGCAATTTTATATTACCCTTTTATTAATCTAAGTCCCGCATTATTTTAACATTATTGTCCAAAAAGTGGTTCCTGGTCAAAGGTCTTTGTATAATTTGTAGATACGTATATTTAAAAACTAATTTAAATATGTAAAAATATTTTTTGTAATGAAACAAATATTACAGGAAGTAATCTCGTTGTCATTTGATCCGTGGCTGATTGGGCAATTTTGTAATTTTCATAATACTCGTGTACTTTAATGACAATACTTACATGGTTTTCATTTATTAAATATTATTTTATTTTTCCAGTCGCGCATCGTTACTACTTGTGATCAAGGACAAAACTATCTTACTTGGTACTATTTGTGATCAAGCATAAAACTATCTTACTTGGTACTACTTGTGATCAAGGACAAAACTATCTTACTCGGTACTACTTGTGATCAAGGACAAAACTATCTTAATTGGTACTATTTGTGATCAAGCATAAAACTATCTTACTTGGTACTACTTGTGATCAAGGACAAAACTATCTTACTCGGTACTACTTGTGATCAAGGACAAAACTATCTTACTTGGTACTATTTGTGATCAAGCATAAAGCTATCTTACTTGGTACTACTTGTGGTCAGGGACAAAACTATCTTACTCGGTACTACTTGTGATCAAGGACAAAACTATCTTACTTGGTACTATTTGTGATAAAGCATAAAACTATCTTACTTGGTACTACTTGTGATCAAGGAGACGTTATCTTACTCGTTACTACTTGTGATCAAACACAATACTATCTTACTTGGTACTATTTGTGATCAAGCATAAAACTATCTTACTTGGTACTATTTGTGATCAAGGACAAAACTATCTGACTCGGTGCTATTTGTGATCAAGGAGACGTTATCTTACTCGTTACTACTTGCGATCAAACACAATACTATCTTACTCGGTATTACTTGCGATCAAGGATAAAACTATTTAACTCGATACTATTTGTGATCAGCGATACTACAGCTGACAAATCTGCAGAAGACCATTATGATGCACAAAAATATACTGCATAGAATATTAAGCTTTAATACACTTGTTACACAAGATGTCCATTGGACATTTTACAATTAAATATAATTCAATACTCATCATTGTACACAAAACATTTGAGAAATGGTCTAAAACAAACATCTTTTAGTCAAACTTCTAATCTGGTGTTACGGTAAATGCATCTGCGATCCCCAGCTGCAAACCTTCGAGGTTATTGAAGGCACAGTATCACATACATACACCATAACAACATAGCGATAGCCTTACACTCGAAACGGTTGGGCAAAGGCGTACTGTTGCAGTTACACTCACATTTCACCATGCAGTTATTAAGAAGTCCCAAGTCGAGAGATACTGAGCCGGGAGTTTCGAAAGTGCTACTGAGAATTTCCTACCAGAAAAATTCAATAACACTTTGCCTTACCCGTGAATTTAATTCAGGGTTTTATCACTTAATGCTAAAGTCACCCCTGTTTTTCGTATTTTGACACTAATCATTCACATAACTTTTTTGGGAAATTGCCAATTTGAACTTTCGCTATAAAAGCCCCTATAAGACATCAATGTTTTTCAATTAAATTATCCCTTCAAACAGTAGGCTGCCTTACCTTTTCACACAAAACAAAAAGGTGTAATGTAATTCCCGCCAACATTGGAACCACATCCCTAATTTGTTTTGATTGAGAACATAAGAACTAATAAAAATTAAATAATAAATCGGATTAGGGACCAATATTAACTTAATTAAGGAAATCTTGATACTCCTCAGTCCATTTTATTTAGTATTTAAAACACAATATTATTTGGGAATTGTAGATAATATACAAGACCCCTCCCCAAGTATCCCTCCGAAATAAATTCGTAGCTGCGGCTTTGAGTGATATTAGGTATATTATTTAATGAATACAGACAATGAATAAGATGATTAAGAACGTCATGATTTAATTAAGATTTAAGCTTGATAATGTCAATATTCATTATTAGTATAAAAGAACTGCCTAGCCTTTTTCCAATTACATTGGGGTCGGCTTCCAGTCAAACCGGATGCGGATTAATACCAGTCGTTTACATGGAGCGACTGCCTATCTGACCTCCACAACCCAGTTACTTGGTAACACGATATCTCATAGTAAGACTGGTTGTCTGTCTCTCAGGCCTCTGACTACTCGTAACGGCTGTCATATATTTTAATTTGACAACCAAAACCGACAGCTTAACGTGCTTTCCGAGGCAGGAGGGGTCTTGGTATGAAATTATGGTCACCCATGCACAGACCGACCGCGGCAAGCGCAGCTTAACCTCGATCGATCGATCTGTGCGGCTGTTACTTAGCCACGAGCCCCTCTTTGATCATTATTAGTAAATTTTACTGAAATTACAATACATTAGACGTCCTAGAGTGTATTACGTAAATAATTGTAATTACTTACCTTTAATTTTCCACTATAACTTTTGTAAATAAATGACAAATTTTACTACCCCCTATCAATAGAACGAATATTTTAATAGAGCTCATTATATCAATGTTCAAAGTTGTAAACAGTTATAGCATAGTGACCATATGACTAAGCTAAGGTTGGTTCGAATCCAAGGCACGCAACACCGACTTTACGAAATCATGTGTATATTATAAATTAATTATCACTTGCTTTAAACAGGAACAAGGAAAACATTTATAGGAAACCAGCACACCTGAGAGATGTTCTCGATGGTGTGTAAAGCCATGTCAGAGACATACGGGTAGTGCGAACTCTGACACTAGGTTGTTCATCAACTATACGATGAGAAGAAGCAGATCAAGGTTTTTATCATATTTCATGTCTTGTATGTATCTTTAATTTGGTATGTATAAGGACATATTAAATTGGTTATGTAATCATTATCATTTTCACCCGCCTGAGACACTATATTATAGCAATTACATCTTTTGGGTAAACCACCTGGATGCCAATGGCATACGAACGGGTATAAATCAATCTGCCTAGCATTTTCTCAATAACATTGGGTTGAATTTCCAGATTACCGGACGCAGCTGAATATTACCGGTAAACGTAAAAATTTAGGAGACAGTCCCGACTGAGCGTTTCTTAAGTAAAAGAACCGCCAACAACCTCCAAAGTCACTATTTCAAATTAGATATGTTGACTATTATCTCATAACATTAAATTCAAATGCTTACTATTGGATCAATCAGTAGATTAGATTAGATACTGAATGAATACAATTATCCGACTAATATCCATTACATGTACGATGCTAATAATAAGCTTAATACGTCAGTGTGTTCGCAATTATGTGTGACAATGGCGTGACTATGGGGTTCCACCGTTCAGTATCCACACGATCTAGTGTATAAACATAACGTCTGTATAGATCTTGTTTTCCTACTATAACGGTATCGTGTTTGTGTGTCGAGAAAATACAAAAAAAATGCAAAATTGAACTAAACATGCAAAAAAATATATAAAAATAATATTTTTCTTAATTTTTTAACGATAAGCTGGTTTCGTTTTATAATTTGAAGTAGTTTGTATAAAATATAAACCCAATAAAACTTTTTTTTAAAGACTTAATTATAAACATAAATAATATACCTAATATAAACACCTCATATTATTTTCTACGAGTACAAATAAATTATGTGTTTTTCAAAATTATTTTTATTTGCCAACCAATAATACAATGCTTGTTCCTGATATAATTTAAATCCTAAAAACAATGGATTATACGTTTATTGTCTCTTTTTTTGTATTTATATCTATTGTATAAATTCCTATACGGTAATCTTATAAACGGTAATGTGTAGGTATCGACGCTAAATTATTTACGTATTAATTACTTTTTTTTTAAACCATTTAAAAAGATCCAATATAAGTAAACGGACACTAAACATTTAAAAAAAATCGTAGCAAAGTAGGTATATAAAAAGTGTGTGATTTTAGAAAAATATCAAATAAATGCACCAGAATCCAAGGGACGCGTTTATTAAAAGATTTCGGAAATTTTTCGTAAATTATATCAGCACAAATTTAATTTCAATTGTGTGATAGTTAATACTAAGTTAGATAGAATATACTTAAATGAAACACCTAATTAATTCTAAATTCTTGAACAATGCTCGGCGTGTGAAAATACTTATATCTAGTGAAATAATAGATATTTCATTAAGTACCTATATATCTTGTTGCGAGCTATTCAACGATTTAATTTTTAATTAGGTACTTAATTTTAACCTTAACTTGTGTTATTTTTTTAAATCATTATTTTATACATGAATAAAACTGCTGCTATCTACTGCTCAAATTATAACAATCCAGTCTTCTTCTTCTTATCGTGTGGTTGATGAACAACCTAGTGTCAGAGTTTAAACCACCCGTAAGTCTCTGACATGGCTTTACACATCCTCGAGAATATCTCTCAGGTGTGCTGGTTTCCTCACGATGTTTTCCTTCACCAAGTGATAATTAATTTATAATACGCACATGACTTACGTCAACCTAAGATTCGAACTTGCGAACTTTAACTTGTCAGTCCAACGTTCATACCACTTGGCTATCATTGCTACTAAAATCCAGTGATAAAGCAAGATGTTTGAAATGCAAAATTTTGGTATCTCTGAAAATGCATGAGATTCTAAATTCTTTCTTGCTAATTTCGAACTGCTGTTGCTCATTTCCAACCTTCAATAACTATATTTGAATATTGCTATACATTTTTCTAACTCATTAACGCATGCGAAGCGAACTCAAACGTTTTCAAATCAAATCAAATCAAATCATTTATTTGCATAATACAGGTATAAAAGATGTTACAAATAGATATAGAGTGCACTGTATCATTACCTAATTAGATGTGCAAATATTTATATAATCTTTAGGCAATCTAATTTTTATAATAACATTGCTTAATTCTTACAATAATATTACAAAATTATAGAATTATCCTCCTGCTCGAAAACAAAAAGCTAATTATAACAAATTCAGTATCAGTGCTAAACAAATTATTTATTTTATTATATTTTTTTATTAGAAAAATGACCCGCGATACTTAAACCCTGGTTATGTAGATCTTGGTTGGCTAGAGTGCTCGCAATCCAATTTTTCCTACCGCAAAATATCATCATAACTTGTTAATAAAATTGTAATTAAATCCACGATAGCGTTGTATGGACACCACCATAAGTAGTATTCATCTTATAGGTAAAAAAAAACAAAACACCTGTTTTTATGATACCAATGACCTATAAATATAATAGTTTATCTGGTTTTTTGATATTTATGCATAATGGGTTTTCACGCCGTATTTTTATTACAAAAACATGATGTATACAAGAATACATATCAATTATTGCCAACAATTTAGATTTTCAATTTAATTAATTATAAAAAAAATAAAAACAAAGATCTCGTATAACACCAATCAATAAATATGCAAATAAAATAATAAACTTGGATTGTGACTTTAACCCAAAATAAATTTACTTAAGTCTCATATAAATAAAATAGATATAAGTAAATTCTAAAAGTCATTAATATAAAATCAAATAATAAAATGTTATAATAAAAAAATATTGAGTCAATGTTCTAAGATGCAAATGCGTTGCCCTTACGCAACTCAGTTCATTGCCCTTTTTAGGTTTAAAAAAAACACCAATAAAGAAACACAAAAAATAAGCTACATACAACAAAAACTTATTGAATGGCCCAAATAATTAAAAATATACTTATACATGTTTCTCGAAAAAAAAACATAATTATTTTAAAAAATGTCACAAGGAAAACTCCGGAGAATATTAATCCACCAACAATTATAGTTGAGGTGTCTTAGAAGACGGACTTGCGTTGTGCCGATAAACAAATAATTTATGTATTTATAAAATACTTTTTTAAATAGTGTTGGACTAAAGGACAGAAGTGCTCAAAATGTTGGGGAAACATTCGAAATTATTTTTCGCTGTGTCTATGGGGTTTCTCATGTTTGCCATAATAATGGCTTCGTGGGGGTTTCAGAGAATCGTTGATAAACAAATACAAAATGTGAGTCTTTTTCAAATTTTATTCGCTGTATTCGTCTAACCTAAAGTTTATTTAGTTAATTTTTTTTATTTTTGGTGTTGGTATATACTTAGTGGTATGTGGGACCCATGAACAAGGATGGAAATTAGTACTGTAAGTAAATTTTAAATATGCAATCTTGTATCATTATTTTTATTACCTATCATCATCATGTGTCCCTGGCATAAGGAAGAGTATTTTGTAAACTAATATTTAAAAAGATATCATAAGTAGGTAAGTATTATCTATCGATTTCCAGCCATAGGAATGATATGCGAACGATTTTAAGTTTCCTTTTTTTAAATGCAGTTACTTTAACACTGATGCATACGAATCGAACAATGTATTGTTGAATTTATGTATTTCGTTGATAGAAAAATACTACCGCAAGTAGTATTCAAACCTGCACCTCCTGTTTAACCGGATCTGCTAATGAAACTATTTATTGAATGAATGATATATATACTCCAATTTTTTTATAATATGACGTTTAAATATAGGTAAGCAAGAGATTTATAAATTTAAGATTTTAATACGTCACAATTTTATTATTACAAAAAAAAAAACAACTAAAAGCAAGCTAGCTATAAAAAAATCGTGTTTGTATTTCGAATCTTTAAATAAAGTAAAATATTATGCAAGTCATGAGTACAATTCTTTTTTCTTTGGCAAAATGAAAACTTGCCTGATAGTATTTTAATGGAATTTAAATTGAACAGTTGTGGCCTGAATAGCGTAGTAAAATAAACAATATCAAGTAAAACAATGACACTATGTACGTATGTCAGTACCTAAGTCGTAGAGAAAAGCCATTATTTTGGATACGCTCACAAAATAATGCTATAACATATAAAAAATAATATCTTTTATTTGATCGACTTCTTAAGCGTCTCTGCAACAGCACCCAATGTCATCATAATATTAGTCGTGGTTGATGCAAAGATAAAACATTACAAAAAATATATAATATAAAAAAAGAACTTTAATAAATTTTCTCTAGATATAATAATTAAAAT
This sequence comes from Xylocampa areola, assembly GCA_935421205.1. Classification (NCBI taxonomy): domain Eukaryota; kingdom Metazoa; phylum Arthropoda; class Insecta; order Lepidoptera; family Noctuidae; genus Xylocampa; species Xylocampa areola. The sequence goes on from OW285204.1 coordinate 19,518,324, forward strand.
TGTTGTTTCTATATCTTCAAAACCCATAATATAACTTAGATTACAATATAATTTTAATATTAAGTATTCTTAAATTTATAAATAATGGGGGGCTGAGTTGGACGCGTCCGTAGGAGTGCACCATTAAAATGGAATCCCTACACTTGGCCCCTGGGTGGTGCAAAACAGGGTCAGGGCAGTTACATGAACTCCCCAACTATCGTTCTCCCCAAATCTATCCAATCTACTTGGAGTAATTAGATTTCTTCTGGATCAACGTGCTCCATCCTCGGCCACACCATCGCTTACCATCAAGCGAGTTGGTGGCAAAATGTAGATCCATTTTTCATATAAAAAAAAGAATATTATTAAGCTGTTGCCTCGCTCATTAGCAGACACAATTGATTTTTATTGTTACAACGTATAATTCTGTACGTGGCTGAGCCGAAAGGTAATAATTCCATTTGAATCATTCGAAGAGTCGGCTCAGAAACTGTGTCCTACCGTCTTGTCCTTTGTCCCCTTACATGACCCCTGAGCGACCTTTTCACTGTCACTAGGAACGCCATAAACGTGACCAGATTTATGGTACACACTGACCAAAATGTTGGAAATCCGAAAAAAAACGTACTATCGTCGACACGAAAGAAACACTATTTCTATACAATGAAATTGTTGACGCTGTTCCCGCTAAGTTTTCACACAAAAAATATACATTTATTATCTGTTTTGTACCTGCATATAATGTGTGCCCACTAAACCTAATCTACCTACTAACAAAGAAATAGTAGGTACTATATAATGTATGATTACAGCTATGAGAAAAAAATCAAGTAATGAACAAAAAAAATTCATTTAAAAGTACGAATAAAATTATGAAATTAAATACCTACCTACACACATAGCATCTCGCTTGTATCCCAAAGGGGTGTGCTGTTGTCCACCCTCATTTCACCGATGCAGTTATTAAGTCCCATGTAAACCTATTACCTACCGTGCACGATCCTAAATTCCAGGCTGCTATTGAGAATTTCCTAACAGGAAAACCCAATAACACTTGGCTGACCAGGGAATTTAACTTAGGACCTCACGCTCAGTACTAGACTCCACCCCGACCCTTGCTTCCGCCCCGACCCTTGCTTCCGCCCGACCCTTGCTTCCGCCCGACCCTTGCTTCCGCCCCGACCCTTGCTCGAGCCGGCCCGCACCGAGCCAGTAGCTTTAAACTCGTCCCTTAATAATAAGGTAACCGATATGATCCAGCCAGTCCCTAGTTGTGCCCCCAGCAACGCCCTAAGCCGAAGTTCATGTCCCGCCGGGGACGCCCTTAGTGCTGTGTTGCTTAGTTTGTAGTTTATAAAAATATGCTCTGGCTGGAGGCATCAAACTGCCTCGCCTTAGCTATCCTGCAGGTTGACGATTTCAGACCATTACGTCTAGGTTTCTTCACGATGTTTTTCTTCACCGTGTGTCTGTGATGTCTTAGACATTATGACATTGAACAAGTAACATTGGTATTTGCCAGATTTGAACCCACAACTTGTAGCTCAAGAGGCGCGGACCCGTAACCACTCGGCCGCCACGACATGTACATTAATATAATTTCTAATATATCAGCATTTGCTCTTATTATTTTGTCTCGTAAATATATCTACATATTTCTAAGAGAGGTATCGGATAATTAATACCAATATTACTTTGTTCCCATTTCATAGAAACACAAGTACGTACGTGTTTCTTACTTTGTAATAATTATTATTATTATATTACAGGCTAAGTTTTCTCAAAACATTTTCCTGGAACTATCAAAACTAATAGCAGTATTACAATAATTATGTAAGATTTCCACGTGTGAGAGATATTCTCGATGGTGTGTAAAGCCATGTCTGAACCCTACGGCTGGATTAAACTCTGACAATAGGTTATACATTGGGACAGTTACAGGATAGTTATATTATGTAATAGGTAGTTGTGTTATATTATTTACTAGTTGTGCCCCGCGGTTTTATATTGTATGTACACACATATTATTCCCGAAAAACACATTATTTCAGCAATAAACTAAGTATAAACGCAAATTATTGCATTTTAATCTATCTAATTTGAATTAAGCGCGAAAACGTGGGTGTCCTGGCGCTGATTGTGATGAGTTGTGACGTCACGCCTCGATAATATTTGAGAAAAGTTCAAGCAACACGTACGGTGGTTATATTATAAATATTGATATTTAGTTAGATGTGACGCCATTCGCTGTGATCAACGTTTCAGTTAACATGGCCGATTGCAGTATTTTATACTGTTATTTTATTGAAAATCGTATTAACCTGAATGTTTTAAAACTAGGTATTTTTCTCTAAATCATTTATTTAATGATTTTATTTTATTATTTATGCTTTTGTTCTTTAATACTGTCATCATGGCTATTATATTATAATTATAATTAGCCTAATTGCTACTCCTTATATAGTCAGCTACCTGCCACTAAAATCTTATCAGAATCGATCCAGCCGTTTCGAAGATTACCCGGAATTGACAGACAGTTAGACAGACCAAAATTATAAAAACGGATTTTTAGGCTTAGGTATCGTGCAAATAACTTTATGAGCTTAAACACAAACTATTATTTTGACATTACAAACAGACACTTAAATTTTATTTATTTGTATTGATTAATGAATAACCTTTATTTGTCTTCTTCCATCACGGATTCTCTGCGGAACTTCTACCGAACATAATGTACTGTATCATGTGACATCACCCTAACATCTCTCCATAATATTAATAACATAGAGATAGGTAGGTACCTCATAACGGGAATATTTCGTCGCAAAATATATAAAGACATTTCGCAAAAACGGAGACCGTTGATATTTTCCGGGTATTTATTCGATTAAGGACATGTTTTCATTAATAAAATATTGCCCTGTCGATATTCGTGAAAGTTATTAATAACCTACATTTATCACGGAAAAGATAAGTTTATCTTCTTCGTTACATTTATCTTACAATAGAAAAAAAATGATGCAAAACATTAGTACATAAATGATTATCAGTCTGTGATGTTTAAGGGTAAGTGTACAATATTTGTAATTAATAGTGATCAGTGATGTGCCAGGTGGATAGATGTGATGACATGCATCACAAATGTCCAAAATAGAGCAAAGTGAAGGAGTTTTTTTTTATCAAAAATGGATCTATGTTTGGCCACCAACTCGCCTGATGGTAAGCGACGGTGTGGCCGAGGATGGAGCACGTAGATCCAGAAGAAATCTATTCACTCTAAGTAGAGTGGATAGATTTGGGGAGAACGATAGTTGTGGAGTTGGTGCAACTGCCCAGACCCGTCTCCCACAACGTTTGCACCGGACTACATCCCGAAACACGACTAGGTCGCTTCACGGCATGGTTTCGTCCGGTGTGTGATAACCAGCTGCGGCTGAAGCCTCCCACCAGAGTTGTGTTGCCTGTTTTGCACCACCCAGGGGCCACGTGTAGGGATTCCATTTTAAGGGTGCTCTCCTACGGACGCGACTCAGCCCCCTAAAAGGAGTAAAATAAAGAAGGCTTACCCCACCACCAATATTTTATTTACTAGGTATAAGCCCCTGCCCGCGGCTTCACCCGCGTAAAAAGTAACTTTCCCAAATTTTGTTAAAATAACATTAAAATTGGACATTATCGGGATCCTATGTGTTAATCCTGGAAATGGTCTATTTAAGTGCCAATTTTCATTCAAATCTGTTCAACGGTTTACGTGTGATTGAGTTACGAACATACAAACATCTTCACAAACTTTGACTTATAAAATATTAGTAGGACTTGTAGGATTTATTTCAACCAAAACTTACAACTATCATATGGGTTTAACAGTCGGGAAGAGAATCAAGGAGATAGAGTAATAATAATAATCATTTATTTGCCAGTAAAAATTGTTATTTACTTTTCCTTACATCTAACACGAATTCAATAACAGTGGTTACAGAAAAGGAAATATTTACTTGCGATCTCCACACTAGGTCAAGCCTGTCTCGTGGCAGGCCAAGTAATCAAAAATGCAAATGTATTTATTGTTATTTATCTTGCTTTTTTAAGATTACCTTAATATAACATAATATCACACTTATATTCCCCGAAGTTGAAGGCAGAGGTGTATACATAATAGGCATGATGACAGATTTTGAAATTTCCTTTTATAATGTGGGTACACATAACTATTCCAGAAAAACACATTATTTCAGCAATAAACTAAGATATATTATTGCATTTTAATCAATCTAATTTGAATTAAGCGCGAAAATGCTCATGGGTGTCATGGCGCCGCTTGTGACGTCACGCCTAGGTAAACACGGTGATATTGACGTCATTCGCTGTGATTGACGCAGGGTGTACAATCTTCCAACAAATGAGTAGGAAACTGGACAATTATAAATCGACAAAATAAAGTAGCTCATTTAAACATCCATTGTCGTATGGCAATCATTCTTTTGCAATTTGGTAGGGTTATATTAATCTTTTTTACCTTCGTAAAACAATAGATGGCGCTTAATGCTATTTTGCAACAGATATCTCAGATATCTAAAAGAAGACTTATTTGTAAAAGTGAACCTGAATTTATTAAATATCGGTAGTATGCTGGTCGGAACTGGCTTCGCAGTGCCAGTTACTCATTAATAAAATGCATATCCGAATTACAAGACATTTATGATGACATATTAAAAACAAATATAACATTAAATAATTTAAAACAACTTATAAAAGTAATAATATTTGTACATATTAGTTTCGACTTCCTGCATTGCCAAATCCATAAAGAAAACATGATAGATTTAAGATTACTTTGTCATCCCGATTTTTTATTCACCATTATGGGAAAAATTTAAATAAAATATTATGCGGGAAGATGGATAAGGACAGCAATAAATTAAAGGCAATAAAAATATGTATTAAGTGATTACAGATAAATCTTTGAAAACCATTAATTTAATTTAATTATATTCTTCCAAATTATTCATAAGATGTATGAGCAATAAAAAATGAACGGAAGAATATATTGGAAAATGGAAATAATACCTAAACAAATGTAGATGCATGTCGGGGTCCTATCGTTTACAGCAATAGCAAAAGAGCGGACTGTATAAATAAAGAGTATAATAAAAAACAAAGATAGATCAAACGGCGCCCGATCGTACTACGTGACCGCCACGGAAGATTGTCGTAGAGAAGTATTGCGCGCCAAAATGGGGAAAAGAGCGGCAGCTGCCGCGTCACTTCCCGCCCCCGCGCACCCTTCAGGCTGCGCGGTTGTCAGCGCGGCCGTCATCGGTTCCTCGTACCGCGCGCCCTCGCGCTGCCCCGCGCCGTGGCATTAGTACTTTCGTCTGTGTGCCCTGTTTCCTAAATTGAACGAGAGAGAGGTCTGTATTTCCCATAAACCACAAAAATATTCTAATTCTATGCCATAAACGTAGGGGTACCAAAAATATTCTAATTCTATGGTATTTCCTATATTATAAAGTACTCTGTGGATTGACGTTTCAGTTATCATGGCCGATTGCAGTATTCTATAATTCTATATTTTAGAATCCTCTGTGCATAATTTTTCTCTAAAACCATTTATTCTTTGGTTCTTTAATACTCATGTCATCATGCCTATTGCAGTGCATGTGGTCAATAGCTGGTATTACCATCTACGGGAAAAGTTCTAACTCCGGACTGCTACTTTCGAGTACCTCTTTACATAAAATAACATAGCATCACGCCTGTAATCCCTGAAGGGATAGGCAGAGGTGTACACAGTTGTACCTTCACCCACATTTTACCAATGCTGTTATTATTAAGTACCATGAAATATGTGAACATATTGCCATCCACCGGGCATACTTCTAAACTCCGAGCTGCTACTGAGAATTTTTCAACAGAAATAAAGAATAACACTTTACCCGACCCAGCAATCGAACCCGGGACCTCATGCTCAGCAGTCGCGCTTGAGACCAATACATCAACGAGGCAGTTCCTAGCAGAAAACCCCAATAATATTAGCCAGCCCCGGAAATCAAATCCAGGACAGCACAGTCAACAGCCGTGCTTACGACCACTAGACCAATAAAGCCGTCAAGTAAATATATTTACATTGCATAATCCGATCTCTGCAATTAGAAACGGCAGACACGGAAGTGAGTCCGCCAAGTTCGGTAAAAACCGGGGGACGCGACGCACGGACAGTGTGTCAATCGTTTTCATAGCTAGTTATTCATTTGAGAGAGTTCATTTAAACTTGGCACCCATTTAGATCTCGACTCTTTTATCAACAACATTGTCAAGCCTTGGCGTCATTTGTTAGTACCTACCGAACTTGACTGCTTTTTTTCACATTTGTTTTTGATGGAATTTAAGTATTCCTTAATACTGCAGAACCACTAAAAATATTACTGTTCATATAGGGTTGCCATCCGTCCGGGTTTTCCCAAATTTGTTCTAGTTTAGTGGGCGTCCTGGGAGCGACCGGGCCGGGTTTCATTTGTGGTCCGGATTTGAGGATGCCTATATACTAATCTACCGAAAATACGCGGCCGAAATTACTTCTAACATGTAATACTTCTAATTGTTTGTTAAAACTCTATTACTGAATTTAGTTTAAAACTATAAGGAAATAAATAAGTTAAGTTATAACATTTAAAACTATTATTTAAATTTCTGAGTAACTTTAACAAGGCAGTGTCGATATGTCCGTGTTTAAGGCTCCAAAATCCGAGGTTTCACACTACTCGCCCGGGTTAGCAGATTTTAGAGATGTCAACCCTATATACGAGTACATATATGGAAAACTGATCGAAACCACAGAAGTTGCAACTCTTTTTTCTTCTTCCATCATTCTTCATCCAGCAGTTATAAGATGGATTGCGATGGCGTATAAAGAATTTCAAATGTATTTGTGTAATTTAAACTCTGATACTCGATAAGACCTCTCAGGAATTCCATGACGTCACTCTAAGGTTTTTGCTGAAAATCAGCGCTTTTGGCATTAGGTTAACCTAACGTCAGAGCATTATGCTGAGCAAACGACCTTTGTTTTTGCGCACATGCGACGCACAAATCAAACATGATAAATAATGCATTCTTATTTTGTTTTCTTGGAACTTAATTCTAACACAGGCAAGTATACGTTAAATGCTGTTCGTATGACCCAGCACACCACTAATTGATAACGAATACGTAATATTGTATCCAAAATACCTTTTAAATGTGTATTTGCAAATTGTTTTCAGTTAATAATATTAGTTTGTAATTTTTGTTTTGATGCCCGAATACCATAGATTATATAGACACTAATACTCACAGGAGTCGTAGAACACTATACTCATAATGAAGGTAACAATAATCATAGATAATTATACATTTAGATTGCACCATAAGATAAGATAAGATAAGATAAGATATTTATTTGTGGAAACATGAGTATACATACAAGGCATGCAGGTTGTTCATAAATAAAAAAGATCCATCATGTTCGGCCTTTGTGGCATACAAAAATACAATAGGTAGGAAAAGTCATTACAAATAAAACATTTTAAATTCTCATACAAAGCAAAAATTAAATTATAAACATAAATTGTAATTATAAATTGCAATAATTATAAAAATATTAAATTTACATTTTGTCATTCAAAAATTCAAAAATACTGTAGTATGCTTTCCCAACTAGATACACTTTTAGCCGCTTCTTTAGAATGTGTGCGCTTAGTTCGCGCCATCCCTTTGGAAGTTTATTAAATAATAAGGGCGCCATGCAGAATACACTTTTCCGCATTAATGCTGTTTTAGAAACATGGGAGCAAAGTATAGTGTTATCGCGTCTGACGCGACTGACTTTGTCTGCCATGCGTGGAAATAACTGTCGATTACATTTTACAAACATGACAACTTCGAAGATGTACAGAGACGGTAACGTGAGTATGTTGTACTTAATGAAAAATGGTTTACAACTGTCCATCGAATCCAATTTAAACATTGTCCTAATGCACCGTTTTTGGGCTTTGAAAGGTATATCCTTGTCAGTCGAATTCCCCCAAAGGATAATTCCATACCTTAGATGCGATGAAACTAGGCCATGGTAGGCTATTAGCAATGCGTCAATGTTAAGCACAGGAACTAACTTGTGTAGGGCATAGGAAGAGTTACTAATTTTTTTGGTTAAAGTTTCAACATGTGCTTTCCAATTTAACTTTTTATCAATAATCACACCGAGAAATTTAGCAGTGTTGACTTCCTCAATTATTTTGTCATTATATTGGATCTTAAGATCAGATAAAGTTGGTAAGCGTTGACTGAAATGCATAATATTCGTTTTATTGAGGTTTATTTTTAAATTATTATTATCCAAATATTTTATGATTGATATAAGAGAATTATTAATGTCACTTTTATATTTATCTTTAGTATCGCATTGTATTGTTATGGTACTGTCGTCAGCAAAGAGGGTCACAGGTTGATGAACAGATTTAGGTAGGTCATTTATATATAATATGAATAGTGGAGGGCCCAACACACTACCTTGAGGAACTCCATACTTAATTACAAGTTCATGTGATTGGAATATTTCTTCACGTTTAGTTTTAGTATTTATTGAGGATATTTCTGTGAGTTGCGTTCTATTGTCTAAATATGATTTAAATAGTTTTAGAACGTTGCCTCTTACACCGTAAGCCTCCATTTTATCTAAGAGAATGTCATGCCTAACATAATCGAACGCTTGGGTCATATCACAGAATATTGTGCAAACTGGGTTGGTCTTATCCACATTTAGCATAACTTTATGTAAAAAGTCATAAAGTGCCATATTAATAGTTTGATGTTCTCTAAATCCTTTTTGCTCGTTCACTAATAGATTATTTTTTTCCAAATATTTACTTAATTCTTTGTATATAAATTTTTCATAGATTTTCGAGATAACACTTATAATTGCGATTGGTCTGTAATTTTCTATGTCATCTTTGCTTCCCTTTTTAAACAATGGTTTAACGATAGATTTTTTTAAAGCATCCGGAAAGATGCCCTCGCTTATGGTTAAATTAATGAGATGACTTAGATGCATACATATTTCTGCAGAAACTGATTTAAGAATTTTTGTTGATATTCCATCATGACCAACGCTATTTGTATTTTTCAATGAGTTAATTATTTTTATTACGTCCTGTCCTAGACACGGGGGCATGAAAAACGATTTTTCGCTATTTAGAATTTGCGAGGTAACGTTATGTCCTGATTCTGGTATTGGGACAACTTTTTCAATAAAATAACTATTAAAAACATCCGCAATTTTTTGAGGATTTGTTATAATGTTACTGTTATATTTTATTTTTGATATAAGATGTCTAGGGACGTTTTGCTTTGAATCATTAATTATTTTCCAACTGGTCTTGGATTTGTTATCTGATGTTTTTATTTTGTAACTATTTTGGGCAAATTGTTGTCAGCTTTGTAATTTTTTTTAATTGTTTAGAGTACTGTGTCAACTTTATTTTATTTGTTTCGTTAGGAATTCGTCTGTATATCCACAAAAGTTGTCGCTTCTTTTTACTGCATATTTTGATCCCACGTGATATCCACGATGACTTTTTTGTTAAGTGTATGGTTACATTTTCATTAGGAAAGCACAAACAGTAGAACAGCAAGAGTGTTTCTATAAAAGCGTTATAGGCTATGTTAGGGTCACTTGTTTCATAAATATCAGAAAATGACAAATTACGTAGACAATCTTTAAATTTAATAATATTTTCTTCACTATAATTACGTTTCTTTATACGCCAATATTTAATAGGTAAACTATTTTGCACAGGTAACTTTACTAATTGCGCTGTGTGATCTGACAGTGCAAATTCTAGTATTTGTGTTTTACAGGGTCTGTTAAAGTTATGCGCAATGTTGTCTATACATGTTTTACTTTTAAGTCTAGTGGGTTCATTAACGGACAATTTTAAATTATAGTTCAATAGCAAACATTCAAAATCTATTGCTTGATGAGATCTTCTTAGGATATCTATGTTAAAATCTCCTGCGACGACAATATTTTTAAAAGACTTTTTAGTAAGTTCTTGTAAAATTGAATGTAATTTTTCCATGCACATATTAGTATTATTAATTTTCGGGACTCTATAAACACAAACAATAACTGTCTTGTAGTTAATTAACTCAATGGCGCAACACTCAAAAACACCAGTCTCTGATATTCTACCATAGTTTAGATATTAGTCATTTGAGTTCCTTTGAAAGCGGAATTTAATCTGTGTTGTAAATTGTACACCTATTTGTGTTTCGCCACTACCGTGCGTTGGATGGCGTGTAAAAATTAAAATCTTTTTCTTTCTTTTCTCTCCATAAGATAAGAAGAAGACCAACTTACCTTTTATATCTCGTATATCGTTATAAAAGCTTCTTTGGTCTCACCGATAAATAATACACAAAGTATGAAATATGAGTCTGGATTGCAAATCTTAAGTGGTAGAAAAACAAAGGCTAGACAAGCTTTAATATTTCTCAAAGAATTGCCAGATGGAAATAACAATTGAATTAGAGAAATATTTGTCAAATGCCACACAAAATTAATAACAATAGGAGTCAATAAACTTTGATCAATAATATTGTTGAGGCTGAAGCATTTACGGTCCACACACTTGAAGTACGAAAACCGACTTTACTGGTACGACATAAAAGCGAGGTCAATTTCAAATGGTTACCATGGGCGTGCTATTGACCTTACCTTTAGTTTTTACACCTACTTGAGAAAACATCACTGTAGGTAAAGGATATCATAATCTTTTAAACAAAATCAGCATATGAACAATGTTGGCTATTGTTTGGAGACGCGTGTGAATTCATCAATTGACAGATTTGAACACACGACCCTTTCGATCGGTAGTCACTTTAGAGGCTATTGTTATTTCGGGAAAGTGGTGAATTAAAATCTTGATTAAGTCTTAATCCTGTGTAAACAAATAAATCGCAAACATAACATTTTCTTCAACATCTTTATTGATGAAGAGATTGGATATTAGAGTCGCTTGGAATTTAATTTTATTAATTTAACATTATTGCAGCTACTATATCCAACATCACACGAAGAAATATTACCCTTAAAAGTATATATATCTGCCTAGCCTTTTCCCAATTACATTGGGGTCGGCTGCCAGTCAAAGCGGATGCAGCTTAATGCCAGTATTTTACATGGTGCGACTGCCTATCTGACCTCCACAACCCAGTAACTGGGTAACACGATATCTCGTGGTATGACTTGTTTAGTACCACTATCCAAAAATTTAAAAAGATTCTAACTACTCATTTCTTTGATGTGTGACTTGATATTTCTAGGACTTTCTCTGAGACTATTTTCGTGTTGTACTGTTTTCTTTATCTTTAAACATCTAGATATCTTGATTATATTGTACTTAACGCTGTCTATCCAAATATTTTTACTGTATTAACTATAATTGAAAACTTGTAATTGGCCATCTACTACCTGTTTATTTGCATTGTCAACTATATAGCTGTAAGTTTTCTTTAAATAATAAAATAAAATAAAATAAAAATGACTGGTTGTCAGACTTTCAGGCTACTGACTACCCATAACGGCTGTCATAGATCATAATTTGACAACCCGGACCGACGCCTTAACGTGCTCTCCAAGGCACGGAGGGGTCTCGTTATGAAATGATTGTCATCTATCCACGGACCGACCACGTCAGGCGCAGCTTAACCTCGATCGATCGATCTGTGCGGCTGTTACTTAGCTACGAGCCTCTCTTAAAAGTAATTAGGTAATACAAATAGGTAAAAGTAAAAAACAAGCAGCACTTAGCAGCCATTGCTTGTTTGTGCCAGTTACAAAAACCCTTTCAGACAGGCTCCTTCTCAGAGTTTTTACACCTGGCAACTCTTAACATAAATTTTGCTATGCGCATCCTCTGTACCTATAGCTTCGAAGAAATTAGTTCGCGACTCAAAGAAAATATCTGAGGCACATGTGTGATAATGTGACGCTATACAGCAGCGCGTCAGTCCCATTAGTTGCCAAAAGAAAAACAGAAAATTAGTCATGAAGAAACGATTCGCTCTAAGAAAGTTTGATGTGTCATTGATAAATGTGAAAAAGTTTGAGTAAATAAGCAGGAGAAGCTTGCCCGGAATAAAATAATTAAATGACGAAGTATTATTAATTTATTATGCATTAAAATCATCATTATACTACATTAAAGAAATTCCATTAAATACATAACTAAAACATTTATCATGGGGCATTAAAGTGAATAAGTATTAACATAGATTAAGTATTTTTGTGACTAACACAGTGGACCCATTTGTTGCATGTTTATATAAGAATTAATAAAAAAAGTTATATAATAATATTAATAATATTAATATCTTTAAGAAAGAAGTCTTTGTTTTTTTTGTTAACGCGCTGTTCTCTGTAATTATTTCCTACTACTTGTAAAAATAATTTTGCATTTGAGAGCCCAATAGGTTATTTAACGTCATGCGACTTTGAGAAGCTGAGCAAAACGAAAAAAGTCGGTGAAACCGTGAGGCACAGTAAGTGTCACATATTCGGTGAAAAATTCGACTGGTTAACTATCACGGTTCAAAGATACCATTTGACACAAAAGACGGACGTTGGCTTTATAAAAGCCCGGTTACTGTACTGAACCCTACAAAATAGTCTTTAAAATTCCTTGGTTTAAATACGGATTTTTCTTAATTAATTACAAGTTTTCCTTGTAAAATAGATCGAATTACACTGTAAAGCTCAGATGACTCAGTAATTAACATTCTAATACGATAACATTAATACTATTGTCGAGAACATATCCATAAATTAACGTAACAAGTAGGTACATACTAATTATATCAAAGGTATTAGCTGTGATATGTGTTGCAATGCCTCTCTTTGAGAAAGATACTAACTCCCCCTAAAAAATATACAAATCAGAGATGTTGCGGATGCATGTTTTTTTACATCTGCAACTGCAGATGCGGATGCTGAGTTTTGAAGGCTCACATCTACGGATGCAGATCTCCACAATAAAAAAAAACTTCGTCCGGTACATAAGGTCCTTCATTATTATTGAATATATTCAGGCGTTACTTTGTGGAAGTCCTTTACAATGGATAATCACCACCAACTACTCTTGTAGTAGATTGTCACCATATGTGCATATATTTGCGGGCGGGCGGGCGACGCACAGGTAATGCATGTCTTCCCACAATATTGTGGAAATAGCTAGATATTGTATTTATTTGCACCCTTCATTGTTAATCTAAAATATTTATACATGTGCATCTATAGGTTGTAAAGATGCTTTGTAGAAAAACAACATGAATTAATAGCCTCAGCTAAAGTAATTCTTGGTTTGCATTAAGATAATGCTAGTGCTCGCTGTTCTAGTTCTGCGTATCTCTATCTTTCTCTTACTCTTTTAACAGAGCAAATACAAAAAAGAACAATCTTTCTAATTAATAATGCCCGACATTGTTAGTCAGAAAAAAGTTTTTTTTTTTACTTTATATATTGAAGATAAAAATCGCGGGCTATTATGGATTATATTTTCAATTATCTATTCCTCATAAACTTCTCTTCTCGATGAACAGCTATGACTAAAAACATCATATTCAGGATCATCAGACGACAAAAAAATAAGACTTCCCATACAATAATCTTACTTACGGTACGGTTATCGAGGGTAAACATTGTTTTGTTGCATGTATAACTACTAAGTGTTGCCCCTTTTTCACACGACTCCCCAAAAAAGGGGCGTTTCTTATGAGATATTTTCTTTTATACCTTCGTCAAAAACTTTCTAGATTACACACATTATCTCACCAAAATTTTATCGTAATCGGTTGAATACCTATTCGTAGAGAATGAACAAACATACAAACTACAAAAATCATTAATGGAATAAATCTCCTTCGAGAATATAAATTAAGTTACAGTAAAAGTTTGAACTATTATCTTCATCCAGGCGTACCTACTTAATCAATTATCAAAAATTCCCTCAGCAGAGTTCATTACTAGTCTCTAGGGAAACAACTGCAGACTTGAAGATTGATAAATTACACCTAAAAGATTACAAAAAGTTATGATTAAACTAAATAGATTCGATATTATGAAAATATTCTGATTCGCGCACAGAATGAATGAGAATTTCGTAATACAATACTTATACTCCTGAAGGAATTAGTAATGGAGTAGTTTTAGCGGGCGTACCCCTCTTCCCACTGGCATATGATTCCCAATCAAACCTTTATATATTTTACTTGTATGGTTACAATGTCACAATTTTATGTTTGTGTTTAGTTTTTTTATTATAATAACTAGCTGTACCCGTGGCTTTGCTCACGTCAAAGTAGTCTTAACGCCAAACTAATATTTCAATTAATCATACAAACCAACTCACACCTGATTCCCATTCCAGTAGGCAGAAACTATAGATTTTATCTTACATACATTAAGAATGCATGCTCGACAGTTCAGTTTATTAACCTGCCTTTTTTGAGAAGGTCAGGTACGTTCGTTGAAGTCAGACCCTCCACCCCTTCCTTATTTGGTAATAATTGTTGCATTATTCTATTTTTGTCTATCCTCATTGACGCCACCCTCATACAGACAGCCGTGACTTTTCAGATACTTGACAGTTGCCCTAGCAACCCAAACTCATACAGATAAATCATAGCAAACTCTTAAGTTATAAATTTTAGTGGAAAGAAGAATACGGTCGTGAGCAGGATTCGAACCTGCGCCTCCTGGATAAATGCTCCAGGCGCTCTGACCGCTATGCCATCTCGACCTCTGCTCACTACCGCGAATTCTTCTTCCACATTTTAATACGTCTTCTATCTATTTAGTACCTATACAGGTGACCGAACCGACACGACTAACTTTTCAGTTAATACAATATCGTACAGATTTTATGCGAATTCGCGGTAGTAAGCAGAGGTCGAAATGGCTTAGCGGTCAGAGCGCCTGGAGTATTTATCCGGATTAGGATTACTTTACTAAACGATTCTTCATCTTCATGTCGATGGTACAATTTTAATTATTTGGTTGCCTAGATCCACACTTGCCGTGTCCAAAATTGTGTTCAGGTAGGTTCACTTTATGCTTAATTTGTTAGCGGGTGGTGGAAAAGTTCCTAGCCTCAGTTTTGCGGTGAGTCTCGACTGGGCATCCTGACACTACCTCGGTCAGTTTTAAATAACTGTGCCTGGCTTGTTAGGTGGTTAGGTGTTGTACATGTAACTGGCCGTGGGTACAGTGGGTGTCTAGGGTCTGACTCCTGCTTGGATTTTTCCACAGCACACGCGACTTGTCTGTAGATATGTGGGGGCGCTATATCAGATGTCGGATACAGCTTTTGAAGTGGTGTAGATTATACGATGTAATATAAGGATTCCACTCATGAATTCGATTTTTACATAATCTCAATTGGCCTGCGTTTGACCGCCAACTCGCCTGATTTTAAGCAATGATGTAATTGACGATGGAACACACTTGACCACTAAATACCTATTCACTTGAGCCTTGAAAACCATCAGATATATATTTATTGAGAAACACGGATGATGAACGAATTCGGCAGCAGGCCAATCAGCTGAAAGCTAGATGCGACATAGATGATCTTACGTTATTTTCCGTTTCCCAATAGTATTACCGAAAAATTTGATAAGCCGCCGTTACCGATACATTGGAGATACCGGGATGTTTTACCACCTCTTCGATACCGGGAGTACTCCCGACTGAACGTTCCCGAATGACTGTACCGGCGCCCTATCTCTATGGAGTGCACTCCCTCTTTCTTCACTCACGTATTCCGGTGGGACGGCAATCCGACACGTCCGGAGTGAGATCAGGCGCAGAACTGACGGCATGACAATATGTGTTGGCCAAAATGATAATGTCACATACATAAATTCACGTCTTTGGCCTAGGCAGGGTAGTCAGACACTATAGAACGCCACCTGCTAAGATTTTACCTTACACACTCTTTTTGCTTCTATCACGTTCATACGTCTTTTAATACACGCGTGCTGGTTGTGAGCACTACTTTTTTGACTTTTTAGTGAGTTTCGGTGGATCAATTTATATCCATTTAGGGATCTCAGAATTTCCACTTACACTTGCCTCGTCTTTTCAACATGACTCTAAACATAATTTTTTCAGTTTCTGTCACTGCATCTTCATTTAAAAATGAAAATATTAATGATCATCAATCTTGTGCAGTGTAAAGAGAATCTTAGAAAAACTGAGTTATTAGTCTAGTAGTGAAGTGAAGTGAGTATAAGCGTAGATAAGTCTTGAGTTTGATCACCAGGTCGAAAAAAGTGTTGTTGAGTTCCATAATGGAGTTTTCAGTAGAGCTTGGGTCAGGCTTGTTGTTTATTTTTCCAGCATTTAATACCCGATCTATAAAACGAATGCCCTAGATGCAGGTACTGATAGTCTGTTCCAATCTCCGCTTAGTAAACATTCGCTGAGGTTATGCAATGTTTTACACGGTATTTTATTGCATATTATCGAGAATGTACTCTCCAACCACCTCAATAGCTGGACAGCCTCTAACAAAATCGTCAGTAATGCTTATTTGATGTTTCGCTATTACCTACTTGTGGATTAGGCAATTAAATTAATCCTAAGGCCAGGCTGAGGAAATGTGTAGTTTTGTTACTTAATAGGTATTGGGGGCTGATTTGCCCGCGTCCGTAGGAGTGCACCCTTAAAATGGAATCCCTACACGTAGCCCTAGGGTGATGCCAAACAGGCAACACAACACTGGTCGGAGGCTTCGACCACGGCTGTTTACCATCCACCGGACAAAGCCGTTGTGGGAGTGGAGTTGCATCAACTCCCCAACTATGGTTCTGCCAAAATCTATCCACTCTACTTAAGAGTGAATAAATTTATTCTGGATATACGTGCTCCATCCTCGGCCACACCGTCGCTTGCCATCAGGCGAGTTGGTGGCCAAACATAGATCCATTTTATATATATATTTTTTTTATATAATTTATGACACAGTTTAAAAATGACTTTTCTATGGAAAGAAGTATGATAATTATGAGATCTGATTGATAAAAAATTTACATCACGCTAACGTGTAACATCTTAACTGTGCTTCACCATATTGATATGAGACAGCAAGAGAAACACATAAAAAGTGGGTTTATATTACAAAAAGACACGAAAAACTAAAATAACGTTGTTTTTCTGCGAAATATCAGATACACCTTGTATTATCAAAATTAAAAATATACAAAAATAATATCCTGTACCGGGATTCGATCGACATACTTATTCTGTGCCAGTCACCTATGTATCGTATGCAACTAATTACTCAGTTGACAATGTTGCTAAAATAGGCATTCACAATCTACTAATCGAAATACAAAACCGGTAAATGCTTGGTCCCTATGTGATAAAGCGCAATAATACCTTTTGAAGTGCTTATCATTTTTGATAAGCTATACAACAGTGCAATTTTTATTGAAATCCGTCCAATTTAGATTCTGAGCGTGAGATGTTTAATATCACAGCTCAGCTCCCTTGAGGAAATGCGCAATTTTGAATAGCCTATAAGTTGACCCGGCTTCTGACGATATTTTTTACAAATTTTCAGTTGTTTCTTTTTCTTGGTTTGGACGCCAACCTCGGACATACAAACAGACAAAAATACTCAAATTTTAAAAACATCAGATTTGGCAATAGTATCGATTAAATAACACATTACGAAAGAAAAAAAAACCAAAAAGCGAATTTGAAATTTTCGGGCTTTCGAGTTACGATTTTATTATAAGTATAGATGTTAATGTAATGACGAGAGCTAGTGTTGCTTTAGTGCAAGTGTATTTGTGCTTGTGTGTTACCTCATCCCCCGCCAAAAGTAGCGAGCAAATTTGTTCGATTTAAAAATCGATCAAATTTGTGGGAGACTAAAGTCAGTAGCCGTCTCCCATCTGGTCCTCTAAGTTTATACTAATGAGTCGTTTAAAATAGGTATTTCTTTTATTTTTTATGTTTATGTATTAAGTATGCAGTGTACTCAAAGCATGTGATGGTTTCATCACATGGTAATTTCTTTTTATTGGTTTTGGACCCGTCTCTTAAGCCCTAGGTTGTAAATAAAATCTACCATAAATCGACTTTTTCAATGTGGGAAAAATCGGTAGTTTCAATTTACGTGGCATTCTTACTTTATCCGTAACATATTAATTAAACATAGCCATTGTCCACCATGAATCATTAATGTCCAATGTCCATTCCGATTAGATTAACTACTAAGTATCGTTTATGTTTACATTACTTAGTAACGATGAGTGGGATATTTAAAAAAACTCTGAACAATTTATATCTGAGGAGTTTTTGGATCTGTATTTCTCAGATTTGCTGGTTTCCTCGCGTGTTTCCCGTCATCATTTTGAGCAAATGCCAATAATTTATAACACGCACATGACTACGAAAAGTCCGTGGTGCGTGCCGTGGTTTCGAACCTGTGACTTGGATTTTCCTGTCCAACGATCCTACCTGTAACGGCCCGTAACCGTAACTCCTTCGCCCCCCCTCAGAAATCCAAGACAAGAAGTTAAATTAATTTTAAAATAATGTTTTCACTTGTTCCATATCTGAACATAAAAGGCTAGCGACCCCCGCCCCCCTATTACTGCTCTACCAATACATCTAAAATAGAGAGTTGCTATATTTTACTAAGTTACTTCATCAGATATCAGGGCATATGATGTTAAATGTCACATTGAGGCACACTACCAATTTTACACTTCACCCTACCCTTTCTTTTTTTTTATCTTCTATGGATCTACGTTTGGCAATCAACTCGTCTGACGGTAAAAGACGGTGTGGCCGAGGATGGAACACGTAGATCCAGAATAATTCTATTCACTCTTAATTAGAGTGGATAGATTTGGGGCGAACGATAGTTGGGGAATTGATGCAACTGCCCAGACCCGTTCCCCACAACGGTTGCACCGGACTACATCCCGAAACACGACTAGGTCGATTCACGGCATGGCTTCGTCCGGTGGGTGGTAACCAGCCGCGCCCGAAGGCTCCCACCCGAGTTGTGTGTTTTGCACTACCCAGGGGCACGTGTAGGGATTCCATTTGAAGGTTGCACTCCTACGGACGCGGGCAACTCAACCCCCAAGATCAATCCAATAAATAAGAATCATTGAAAAATAAAACACGAACGGGCGTCAAGCTCGCGACCCTTGTCATGCCGTGACATTGCTCTCCCACTGAGCTATCATGTCTCTTATACTCACGCCTATTAAATTTCCAGTTCCTTTTTTCGTCCAGGGTCAAACTTATTAATCCCCATCTGAGCTGATCTTTCTATTTTGCATCGACTACGGTCGTTTGAGCGTTTTCCATAACCTGTCTTAAAGTCTGTACACCTAATAAATATGTAATGACACTTTACTGAGAAATTGTAGGACTATCATCTACCTAGGTTATTCCCAACAGCTATGTTTGAATCGGCTTGTAGTTTAACAAAATTCAATCCACTTATTGGAGACTCTTCGCAAAAGATCTTTAGCAATCAATAAGTCATTATTCAAAGCTGAAAAATTAAAGTCAGGTGTCTAGAATTTTTTTATATAAAATACTTCATTGTCTCAAAAATACAGTAATTTCCACAGTAGGTATAGTTCATTTATAAAATATTTTGCTTCTTAATCAAAAGTCAGATTTTGAAAGTATTTTTTTTCTTTTTTGTTATTATATTTTATATCGGCTACCTACTGTCGAGAATCGTTTTTGTAATTGAAAATTTGAAATCGTAAGCTTCTATTCTTGAGATTTTGCTTTTGTTCATTCATATTTTAATACCAATAGTGACTTAAACAATTTTTTTTCTCGTATTCATGACGAATGATAAGTGGAGTTACTCTTTAAACTAATACCAAATCCATCCAATTCCAATATTAAATAGACGCCTTAAAACAATGCGTAATAATAAAATAAATTTACTTACATTACAGTTTTTTTTTGTATAATAACTTTCGTGAGACATATTCATATCAATCATTGTTCACCGGTTACTACTCACGTGCATTTCTCGGGAATTGCCCGACAAGTTTCGAACTCGAAGCCCTTAGTCATGAGCTGAGCCCGCGGCGAAGTCGCGAGTCAAACTCTTTACATTACAGTTGACTCAATTTTAAAGCATGTTGTCTTCATATTATCCCGAATCTATAATTATTATTTAGACATTTTGGCATTTAAAAGTACGTACATATTTCCAATGTCAATCGACCGGAATTATTTTCAAGAGTACCTAAGCCCAAAGGTCGTATGTTATAAAACATATTCATATTTACTAAAATCATTACAAAAAAAGAACATAAAACTAACGTAATCGAAGTAATCCTCCGCATCGCTGTCCCAAAAGACTAGCACCATTATCACGCTGAATTGTAATGCTAATTCGCTCACCGAGAAACAAACCACGACTCCGATCACGTCAGTTATTTTGGTAATTGATATATTAATACAGCATCCACAATATATCCCAAAAGGTTAGGCAGAGGCGAATTCTACTACCCCTAGTGGTGAACGAAACCATCAACAGGACATAATTAATTTAAACTCCGAGCTGCTACTGAGAATTTCCTAGCAGAAAAACCCAACCACACTTTGCCTAAACTCCGCTTAGAGCTGCACTTACAAGTTGATAGACCAATGATGCAATCATAAATAAAAACATAACAAATAAAATTTATAGCCATAACTACTTCAGTCGTGGGTCCAGTGGGAATAAAAAGTCTGTATATGTTAATCCAGCTATATGTGTGTCAAACTTCATCCAAATCCGTACAGTAGTTATTGCGTAAAAGAGTAATAAACATCCGTTCATCCTCACAAACATGCATTTGTAATTTTGGGTAGGATTTATACGTTTTCGTGGAAGATTCTCATAAAAGCTTCAAACATATACCTACAAAGTGTCACGAAGTCAAAAATAATACAAGGGCTAACACTAAAACCTTTTTTATCAATAAACATTGAAAAAAATATCCAATTTACGTAAGCAATACGCACCTAACAAAACCAGTTATGCAAAGGTCACGTCAGTTGCGTATTGTAAGGTATATCTGTAGGTAACATTGCCATATTTATAGTAGGTACAAATGATAAAAAACATGTTAATTCAAGTAAACTTTACCTATTTTTGTATAGTAACTTTCGTGAGACACATTCATATTAATTATAGTTTAACGGTTATTACTCACGCGCATACTTCGGGATTGCCCGACTAGTTTCGAACTCGAACGGAGCTCTTATTCATGAGCTGAGCCCGCGGCGATGTCGCGAGTCAAAATAGCGCTGCACCGCATCGCATAGCGCGGGCCGATGATGTACTCGGTGCCGGCGTCGGGAGTGTTCGTGTGTTCCCGTCATTCGTCGTGTCCGTGTTGTCCATTGTGCATACCGCGCTAACTGTGCCGCACATGAATAAGAGCTCCGTTCGAGTTCGAAACTAGTCGGGCAATCCCGAAGTATGCGCGTGAGTAATAACCGTTAAACTATAATTAAAACTTTACCTACTTTAAAAATTATACGGTTATTTAATCACCAAATTTTCACTTCGGAACATCAACGGCTTTTCTGATTCAACCCTGAACAGCTCTAAAGTTATTGGTATTGTCCTACGTCAATTTTTTACTGTTTTCCACGGCATCCACTTGTATAGCCCGCGGGACGAATCTGTAAATTAAAAAAAAAAAAGAAACAATAATAATAATGATTTTTGGTATTGATTTTAGATTAATTCGTGTTCTGTACCAGCCCTACAGCTTGTTTATGCTAAATACTAAAACAAATATAATAAAAAAAAACCTATCTAATCCACAAGCAACTAAGTTCTTTGAACCATCCCATACTTATAAATAGAGGTTATTAACATAAAGCAATGTCCTCATTAACGAATCAATGAATAATTGGACGAAAATCAATGACTTATTTTTTGTTTCACCTAGTCACCACAGCTTATGTTCATTTCATTCCATATTGACCTCTTGGGTTAGTTGAAACATTACGAAACTTGAGAATAACTGCAAAAATGTTGATTTTAGCTAAAATATTTGTAAATGTCCTTCTGCAAGAGAGTCCCCCTCCTATGATGTCATCTTAAGTTTATTTAAATCCAAATCATTAGCCCTCTGCGTAAAACTGTATTTCAACTAATATACCCTTAATTATATAAAACCACTTTCATACTGTGACGATATCCGACTATAACTTACCCAGAAACTAAAAAGAACATTAATTAAAGTTATAAATTTTTGTGGAAAGAAATATACAGTAGAAAGCAGGTTTTTTTTTTAGTGTGGGAATTCCGTAATGGACGCTGTGCCGGACTCGAACCGATTAAAAACCACACGGTCTGCCGCAACCTCTGCCGCGGTCTAGGGATCACAATTACATTCACCGCAACCCCGACAGGGCGGGAATCGGACCTGCGCCTCCCAGATAAATACTCCAGCCACTCTGACCAACTAAGCCATCTCGACCTCGGCTCACTGCGTGATGCTACGTTATGTTAAATTTCTCCATCCGCCATCTTTGTTCCAGAACGTCCAACTGGAGAACAACTCGATGATGTTCGACAGATGGCTGAAGCTGCCGATGCCGTTGGACTTCAAGGTTTACGTGTTCAACGTCACCAATGTCGATGAGGTGAACAAGGGCGCCAAGCCTATACTCATGGAGATCGGTCCTTATGTTTACAAGTAAGAGATGTGATTGTATTCTGTATTATAGAAGGAGGATATTAGGTAATTTCCTTTGAAAGGGTTCATATAAGTCAAATATTTTCACTTACCAAAGAATTAAATGGAAATAACAAACTATTCCTTCCTTCGATGATGTTTGATGAACAACCTAGTGTCAGAGTTTAAACCGCCCGTAGGCCTCTGACATGGCTTTACACACCATCGAGAACATCTCTCAGGTGTGCTGGTTTCCTCACGATGTTTTTGTTCACCGAGTTTTTTTTAAGCAAATGATAATAAATTACTAATACGCACATGTCATCTGCCTAGCCTTTTCCCAATTACATTGGAGTCAGCTCCCAGTCAAACTGAATCCAGCTTAATTACAGTGTTTTACAGGTATCGACTGCCTATCTTATCTCCACAACCCAGTTTTACCGGGTATTGCGCCTGGTATGACTGGTTGTCAGACATTCAGGCCTCTGACTACGCTTAACGGCTGTCATAGATCTTAATTTGACAACCGGGACCGACGGCTTAACGTGTTCCCCGAGGCACGGAGGGGTCTCGCTATGAAATGAGGGTCACCCATCCACAGACCGACTCCGACAATCACAGCTTAACCTCGATCGATCTGTATGGCTGTTACTTAGCCACGAGCCCCACATATTTTTTTATACGCAAATGACTTGAAAAGTTAATAGTGCGTGCCTTGGATTCGAACTTGAGACCAGCCGTACTTGAGATACACCGTGGGGTAGCCATGCTTCGGCACGAATGGGCCGGCTCGACCGGAGCGATACCACGGCCTCACAGAAAACCGGCGTGAAACAACGCTTGCGTTGTGTTTCGCCGAATGAGTGAGGGTACCGGAGGCCCAAACCCCTTAAAAGGCCGGCAACGCACTTACGAATCCTCTGGGGTTGCGGGTGTCCATGGGCGGCGGTAATCGCTTACCATCAGGCGAGCCGTCTGCTCGGTTGCCACGTATCCCATAAAAAAAGCCAAATTATTGAAATTGTTTGCATTCCTAAAAAATACTTTTTATTATTCTAATTAAGGTGCTCTTAAGAGTTTTTTTATGAGAATTACGATTTATTTAATACACGTGTGTAAGAAACATACCTCTTGTTCACGAATTAGGTATTCCTTTTAATACTTTTTTCCTGAGTTCAAGACGGTACAAATCTGTAGGTGACACCAATGCCTCCAAATATAAATACAAAGTAACATTAAATATTATACCCAAAAATACAATTAGTCACTGACAAGTTTTTTTTTTAAACATTGTTAATTTGGTGTGATTTACTCAGCTAATTCTAGTTATGTAGAAAAAAGGCTGAATTCTTAAATCTATAATTTATTCCTTATAGTGTCTTTGAGGAAAAAAACCACTGTACAGAAACTTAACTAATCATCAATACATCAATACAAATAAATAAAATTGAAGTGTCAGTTTGTAATAACAAAATATTAGTTTTTTTTTAAGTTCAAACAGTTATTTGCACGATGCAAAGTGCCTTAAATGTAACAGTGATAACCTAGTGGTATGACCGTTGGACTGACAAGTCAAAGGTCGCAAGTTGGAATCGAAGGCACGCACCACTAACTTTTCGAAGACGTGCGTATTATAAATTAATTATCACTTCGTAAAGCCATGTCAGACACCTACGGATTGTTTAAACTCCGACACTAAGTTGTTCATCATTGTTTGTCTATCTGTTTATTTGTTCCGGCTAATCATCGAAACAACTGGACCGATTCTGATAAGATTTTACTGGCAGGTAATTCTGAATTGTACATAGCTTGTGTAGCTATGTCTTTTTCTACCTTAAGGTTATCGCCGTCTTATAACATACCTACAGTTTACATAATGTATGTATATAACGAGGTAGGTATGTTTTATTATTTCGTTTACACACACACAGTCAATGTTTTCCACAACATTGTTGTCATTGTGTAAAAAAAATGACACTATTTCCCACGTCTCTTTACTGCGTAGGTATTTTGATTTATGTGGGTAGGTATCTGTCTATCTGAAGACAGGAATTTATCTTTTATAGGGTTCCGTTTTTTATGTGGAGAATCCATCATGATCCACCTAACCTACGTTCTTCTTCTTATCGTGTGGTTGATGAACAACCTAGTGTCAGAGTTTAAACCATCCGTAGGTCTCTGACATGGCTTTACACACAATCGAGAACATCTCTCAAGTGTGCTGGTTTCCTCACGATGTTTTCCTTCACCGTTTTAAGCTAGTGATAATTAATTTATAATACGCACATGACTTCGAAAAGACAGTGGTGCGTGCCGTGGACTGTTATACCACTAGGCTATCACTGCTTATATCCACCTACCGATTGATGTGAGCAGTCATAGGCTAGTGCTATGACCGTTGGACTAGCAAGTCAGAGGTCGCAAGTTCGAATCCAAGGCAAGACCAGTGACTTTTCAAGAAACCATCGAGTAAAATGTTCTCGATGGTATTTAAAGCCAAGTCAGAGGCCACCGGATAGTTTAAAGTTTGACACTAGTATATTTGCATGCCAAATGGCGGAATATAGCTGTACTAAATGTTTGTCCAATACCTAACTGATAAACTATGTAAACGCCAACTGTATCAACCTACCTATATTCGTAATAAATTGTTTGAATTGGAATATTTATCCTGGGAGGTGCAGGTTCGAATCCTGCTCACGACCGTATTTTTCTTTCAAAGATTTATCAATATACCAACAATTTAAACTTAAATAATGTTAGTGGAACGGAATACTTAGTGCGTTAATCAGATTCGCACTTGGATGTTTTTTTTTATTTATATTTTTATAATTTTTGACATAGCATTGACGTACTGTTATATATTCATCCAGCATAAGTTGTATAGTTCATTATATAGTTATGAATGTTTGTGGGAAACAAAAATCCCATCAAAGACATAACTGTGAAAAACGGGCCAAGTTCGGTAGTACATACTAACAAACTACGCCAAGGGTTGACAATATTGACCAAGGAGGTGAGATCTAAATGGGCGCCAAGTCCAATCGCTCTTTCTCAAATGATAATTAACTATAAAAACGATTATGTACATTTTATAATTCAAGATAAATCTTTGAAAAGCATTAACGCATGCTTAGCGAACTCTAAAGCTATTATATTAAATGACGCAATGACGTCGCCATAAGACGTGTTAAAAATATGGAAGAATAATTCGCGGTGGTGAGCAGAGGTCGAGATGGCTTAGTGGTCAGAGCGCCTGGAGTATTTATCCGGGCGGCGCAGGTTCGAATCCTGTTCGCGACCGTTTTCTTTTTCCATTTAATATAATAACTTTACATTTTATAACTTGGCATTTTTATGTAGAGCTCGCGGTGATGTCGCGAGTCAAACTAATTCGCGAGTTTGACTCGCAACATCGCCGCGGGCTCAGGTCATGACTAAGGTCTCCGTTCGAGTTCGAAACTAGTCAGGCAATTTCACGACAAGTAATAACAGTTTAACAATAATTAATATAAATGTGTCTCACGAAAGTTAAAATACTAGCTCATGCCCCCGGCTTCGCCCGTGTGGATGACGGTTATCGCCACCAAAAGTAATAATGAAATTTTGATCCCGTTCCCACTTTCTAATTACCGCTTTATAATTGCCAATTTTTACAAGTATTAAAATGTATATAGTATGTTATCCTTAAGAGATAGACATTTGCCATCGTGGATTTTTCTGTTGACCTGTATAGGTACACAATTCCACCATACATTATTTTGTCATATTTCAAAGGGTTTAGGCAGCATTTTTGTTGAAAGCTCCCAGACGGCTTATTTTTTTCCGACACCTCCAACTAATATCATTATATTTTAGCCAATGTATACAAAATCTTGATAAATTATATTATATTTTATTACTTTATTATTATATATTAATTATATAATAATATCAAAACCTTCCTCGGAACCACTCTATCCTTTGGTGAAAACAGCATGAAAATCGGTGCAGTAGTTTTTGAGTTATCGCGAACAGACAGACAGACAGATTATAATAGTGATGATAGTGGATACCCGGCGTGTGCTAATACGTAATTTTTTATTATTTTAATGGTCTAAAACAATGAATCAGGTTTGGGGCACACGGTTGGATTGTTTCAAACTCTATAAGGGACCTAGGTAGAAACAATTTTTGTGTTTTATATAATAAGATATACTTTTAAGCCATTTTTGCATTCAAAAGTATGAACTGACCTATTTCCAATGGCAGATTTGTTTTTAAAAGTAAGCCTACAGGTGTGAAAGGGTGTAAGGCTATTTTATCAGCATTATATCTTTTACAACAATATTTATTCGATTACATAAAAACTATGATTACTGTAAAACCGATAACGTACTACAATCATTCCCCATTGCTGTTAAGCGTAGCGAGGACACCGGTCGTAAAATTGTGATGTAATGTCGTTTAATTGTGTATGTAGTACGGTATTGTACGAGTAGGTAAAGGTACCCAACATATACTGTAGGTGTAGGTCTAAAATCTTTGTTTTTACGCTAAAATATCGTTACTTAATTCATTGAAAAAACGTTGCCCCATATCAATACGTATATATCTTTCTTTCAAGAAGACTATAGAAATATCTTGTTTAATAATAATTTACTAGAACCTCGTGAAAGCAGAGGAAGATAAACAAATCAAATATCTTCATATGGCGCACGAGGTTGTCGGCATGTGGAGCGTGGACTCTGCAATCACTGTACCGATAGTCGTTTCGGCTAATGGACTAATAGCGAAGAGCCTTGATCAACACGTTTAATGGCTCTCGCTAGGCGGCTGGATCAGGGGCCTCATACAGAAAGCAGTACTCCTCGATACCGCACGCATCATGAGGAGGTTCCTCTCCCTATATCCCTAACCACCGGTAGTTTCGACCCTGTTCCCGATGCCGCTGGCCTACAAATTTTTATACTTTTAAATGCATATCGTTTTTTGTTCATAAGATATATAAGGTCCTAATTTATTAGGTAATTTCCTTTTAAGGGGTCAATGTGTAAGTGATAAGGACTCATTTAAGCCATAATTCGATTTTTTACAACAATATTTGTTTTTTCTTAATATTCACCGTTCAAGGAGCAGTTTTCGTCTTGCTGGTACTATGGTTATTACAAATAATTTGTTATTTCCATTTAATTCTTAGCTTAAGTCAATGTATTCGACTTATATATTAACCCTTTCAAAGGAAATTACCTAATAAATTAGGACCTTATATAGTGAAAAATATAATTTATCAGGGGCACGGCAGTGCCCCAGCCAAGTCTCGAGCAAAGCAAAGCAGGCACGGCCGTACCATCTTTTTTCGAAGCCATTCGCGGCCCTTTCACCCCCCCCCCCCTATATCTTCGCTGTGGACAAAGCTAGCAGTTTGAACTTTCAGTAACCAAGAGTAATCATTATAACTAGCTAAATTTCCAAATTACATGATATTTGAACTTATAGTTTACGAGTTATCGTCGATCAAAGTTACATCATTTTGTCACTCACTGACTGACCGATCATCAAAAGTCTAAGATACTTCTAGCAGACCTAGAACCTTGAAATTTGGCATGGAGATAGATTATTGGGCACATATAAAGGAAAAATTATAAAAATACTAATAAATAGTTAATTATAGAAAACAATTTTATATTTGCCGTTTTGCAGGAACATGGTGTATCAATTTCGACTGCATTGTTAACTTTGTTCTTTGTTTACGTACAAAAAATCTTAAATTGGTATAGATTATTAATAAATTGTTATTTATTAAAGTTAAAAATACTTTAGTAAATCTTGGATATTTTCGTATGATATTGACATTTTTAGTTTCTAAGTAGTTTTTACCACTTAGAAACTAAAAATTTATTATATCAAAAATTTATATTTGGTGAAACCAAGTTTGCCGTTAGTTACCTACTTAAATAGTTAGATATTAAAAATACTAATTTATATACATAGTTAGTTTGTTAAATATTTAGTTTGTTACATATACAGTTATTTAGTTTTACTTAAACAGTTAGTTTGTTACTTTATTTGGTTAAGATAGAGATAGAGAATGGGTTCTAAGTAAAGGAGCAGCTGATGTACAAGACATTATTACGTCACCCAAAAAGAAAAAAAGAGACCCACCTACAAAAAATAAATGAGATCCAACCAAAAACAATAAATGTAAAAAAATGCCAAGTCTCTCTATGCAATCTTTCCACCGTAAAAAGTTTTGAGATCTCATAGAAGCCAAGTCCTATTCAATTTATTTATTAGTTAGTTATCTATCAATATTTAGTTAGTGTATCAATAGTATTATTTAATAAATTAGTACCTTATATAGTGAAAAATATAATTTATATGTACATTTACTAGCATTTACAGATATATCTTTGAAACGCGATCACTCATGCGTGGCGAACTCTTAAGTTATACATAGTTGTGGAAAGAAAATACGCTCGTAATGCGATTCATTCTCCTGTATAGGGACTGAATAGATAGCGATGACGTCACCAAAAGACTTATTAAAATTCAAGATAAATCTTTGAAATGCATTATCGCATGCTTAGCGAATTCTAAAGTTACAATATTAAATGGAAAAAGAATACGGTCGCGAACAGGATTCGAACCTGCGCGCAGGTTTCGAATTCAGAATTCGAGTTCGCTAAGTATGCGATAATGCTTTTCGAAGATTTATCTTGAATTATTAAGGTAATTGCAATCTTTGCGACATTGTATTAGCTGCAAAGTTGGTCGTGTCGGTTCGGTCACCTGTATAGGTACTGAATTGATTGCAATGACGTCGCCATAAGACGTGTTAAAATATGGAAGAAGAATTCGCGGTGGTGAGCAGAGGTCGAGATGGCTTAGTGGTCAGAGCGCCTGGAGTATTTATCCGGGAGGCGCAGGTTCGAATCCTGTTCGCGACCGTATTCTTTTTCCATTTAATATTGTAACTTTACTTATTAAAATGTTGACGTTTTTGGGGTACTGTGCTCACTACGCGGTCGAGGTGGCTTAGTGGTCAGAGCGCCTGGAGTATTTATCCGGGAGGCGCAGGTTCGAATCATGCTCACCATATATATCTTTCTACATGTATAACTTTACTATTATTTGTTTTTATTTTGTTTTATCAGAATTAAATCCAAATTGTGACAAAAAAGCAAAACATTATCATATTTGTAATCCCAACACCTGACTTAAAATATTTATTTTTTATTATTAGTCACTGTCAAAGAAAATAGCTCTATACATATGATTACTTATTACATAAAAAAACGCATTTACCTGACATTTAAAAGAAGACTGCATCGTTGTATTTTCATACATAACCCTTTCAATGCATATAAAGTATCCTATCATGACGCTCTTAAAAGGCTTTTAAAATCCTACCTATTCTTGTCACTTGAGAGACAACTGCCTCGTTGGTCTAGTGGTCGCAAGCGCGGCTGCCGAGCGTGAGGTCCTGGGTTCGATTCCAGGTCGGGAAAAGTGTTATTGGGTTTTTCTGTTAGGAAATTCTCAGTAGCAGCCCAGAGTTGGAGGTGTGACACCCCCGTGCTTCGGAGAGCACGTAAAGCCATCGATCCTGCGCCTGATCTCTCTCCGGTCGTGTTGGATTGCCATCCCATCGGATTATGAGAGTGAAGGAAGAGGGAGTGCACCTGCGTTTGCGTATACACTTGTGCACTATAATATCTCCTGCGTACTTGGCTAATCTCCGTGGAGATAGGCTGCCGTGGCCGAAATACGGTCGGGAGGAGTACTTGAAAGAAACAATAAAAAGACAACAACAGAATTAAAGATGATGGAAGAAGTTTCTAAATTCGTTTTTATTTTTCTTAAACATGAACGAAGCAATAGGAGTAGGAGGCAGGTGAACAATCTACTAATTAAATGCGAACATTTGTAAGGGAGTATGGATGTTTGTTACTCTTTCACGCAATAACTACTAAACAGATTTTGATGAAATTTGGTACACATATAGTTTGTAGCTTGGATTAACACATAAAAATGTTGAAGTTCTCGCATGCAAAATACATGAGTGATAACCGTTAAATAATCTATACTTATAATAAAATCGTAACTCGAAAGCCCGAAAATTTCATTTTGGATGTTTTTTCTTTCGTAAAGTGTTATTTAATCGATACCAAAGCCAAATCTGTTGTTTTTAAAATTTGAGTATTTTTGTCTATTTGTACGTCCGAGGTTGGCGTCAAAACCAGGAGACAGAAACAACTGGAAATTTGTAAAAAATATCGTCAAAAGCCGGGTCAACTTATAGGCTATTCAAAATTGCGCATTTCCTCAAGGGAGCTGAGCAGTGATGATAAACATCTAACACTCAGAATCCTAGTTGGACGGATTTCAATAAAAATTAAACTGTTGTATAGCTTATCTAAAATGATAACCACTGTAATAGGTATCATTACACTTTATCCTATGGGGACTAAGCATTTACCAGTTTTGTATTTCATACGCAGATTGTTAATGCCTATTTTAGCAATACTGTCAACTGAAAAAGTAGTTGCCTATAGTACTAAGGTGACTGGCAAAGCGTAAGTATGAAGATCGATAAACCAAATAATAAAAATTGACACGAACAAGAAGAAGAATCGTATAATAATTATATTGTAAAGTAATCCCTTCTAACTATAATATCCACCATATCCCATCCCCTTATCCCAATTTATTTGGGGTCGGCGCAGCACGTATTTTTGTTTATACTCTCTAATTGTACTGGCATGTTGCTAAAGTTTTGGCTATGTTTTATGACCGGCCGCCTGCCTGACGTCAACCCTCATTGCGAATACTGTTGTTCGTGGTAACCGCCACCCATACGGTCCCCTTCTATGTAGCTTTGTCACAGCATATGTAATCCATCCTTCTAATTATAATATGTGCACATGTGAGTTGTGTAAATAAAGTGATCGCGGTGAAGATGTCATATGGTGTTGTGGACTTCGAGGGTCAGGATAGGTAGTAGGTAGGTAAAGGATTGTTCTTTTACAGTTTCCCCAGGGGTGTGCCTTAAAAGACGTTGCACAGCAGGGGTCCCCGAGCTGGTCTCTTAAAAGGACCCAGAGCGCCCCTCTACATGCTGATGATGACCACCGGGGTGGTATCAGTAGTTTATTTTACTATTCACAATATTTTTCACAGTATCTGTATTGGGAAATGAGGCCAACGAGAATTTGTTGAAGAAATTGTTTGTATGCCTGGTCCTTCACAAAAGATGGATGAGATGACCTATAACGAAATCTGAAAAAAAAGAAAAAGAGTGTGCGTGACTAGGGCAACTGTCATGTATCTGAAAAGTCACGGTTGGCGACAATGAGGATAAACAAAAATAAATTATTGCAATATGGATTATTACGAGACGTACAAACTGAAAGGGGTGGAGGGCTGACATCAGCGAACGTACCGGACCTTCTCTAAACAGGACAGGTTAAGAAACACCTATCATGCATTCCTCATGTATGTACAATAAAATCTATAGGTTCTGCCTACCTCAATGGGAATCAGGTTTGAGTTTGTATGTATGAATAATTGAAATGTTTGGCGTTACGATTACTTTGACGTGAGCAAAGCCACGGGTACAGCTAGTAATTAATATTGTACCGTCTGCAAGAGAGTTTAGGGCTAAATCTCACTACAGACTTTAAATAATTAGTAAGTTTTATTGGCTGTCTAATAAACATGAAGATGTAGGAGAGTGCACCAATTGTCGGGCTAGATTTTATAAAAATAAATCGACCAAATTCGTACGATAGTAGATATCGTCTGTAATCTGCGGGGGCTCTTAAACTCAAATTATTATTTTTTATTTCAAATAGACCATATTACAGGCACTTATTAAAAGTCAAAGCTAGGTGCACGGTTCAAAGAAGTTGGTCTTATGGAGAAGAACCGGCAAGAAACTCCATAGAAACTCTTTTAAAACTATGTGTTCTTTACAATTTAATTAAAATTTATTAAAATCAGAATAATGCAGGTTAATGTTGAAGTAAAAGCAGAATTTTTAATTATATAAAAAGCCAAAATTATAACCAAAGCTTAAGATGAACCACTTCACAAAGTTGTAACTTAAACATGAACAAGCTTTAACAAGTTGTTTACAACAATCGAGTAACTTAATCAAGCTCTGAACTTAACCTTGATATAACACTTTGTTGATTGCGAATATTATACAGGGTGGAAATACCAACAGGCGATTGTGACGTAAATAAATACTGTTGAGTACCTATATCTATACAAATAAATAAAATTGTTGTATCTGTTTATAATGTCAAAATAATAGTCTTTTTTTAAGTTTATACCTACAGTTATTTGTACGATACCTATGCCAAAAAATACGTTTTTAAATTTTTTGTCTGTCTGTCTGTCTGTTTGTTCCGGCTAATCTTCAAAACGGCTGAACCGATTCTGATAAAACTTTACTGACAGGTAGCTGACTATATAAGGAGAATGATTAGAGCAAAAAAATGATTGTGAAAAAATCTCATTTTGATGGAATTATTAGCAGATAGTCAAATAACGTTTATACGAGTAACTTAAGCTTATATAAAGCCGAAAAAAAGGAACTCATCAGTAAATCCAAATTCCACGCGAATTCCAATCAGCTAGTATATAAAATATAGTACCATATTAAGAGGAATAACATCATAGTAGGCAATGTTCTACAAAGTGACTATCATTTCGAGTCAGTCGAGACAGCCAATACGCCAACGGACTAATATCGACAGTAAATCCCAGAATTAACGACACTCGATACAAAAGTGCAACCACGTGCAATCCAACGACTTCTAAAGGTTACAAAAATTATTATATTGATTACTTGTCCAATTTAATCTAATTGAGTAGGTAGGTAATAAACTCGACTATATTTTTATTTATTTTGTTTAACAAATTATCATCGTGCTATGATGATGCGCAGTCGCAAAAGCAAATGCGCAATAAAATATAGTCCGGTGCCATACTATGGGTGGCGGGATGTTAGGGGCTATCCATTAATCACGTGATGTACTTTTAGCATTTTTAACAAATTTAAAATGCAATTTTTTTTCTTAATCTTCGTCGTTCAAGGAGCAATTTTCGTCTAGCTAGTACTATGGTTACAAATAATTTATTATTTTCGTTTAATTTTTAGCTTAAGTGAATTTATTTAACTTATATATTAACCCATTCAAAGGAAATTACCTAATAAATTAGGACCTTATATATATGTGCATCAAGTCATAATAGTCACAGCACATTGCGTCGTATGTTAGGCTTGTCTATGGTGAGCAAAAATATGAATATTATATGGCACATGTGACCATCAACTCGTTGGTAACTGAACTAGCCAAAAGGCACGTTAGTATAATGCCCAATCTTTATAGACCCCTATCTCCTTCCCCTTAAGAGCATTTGCGCGAATTATATGTTAAATACATAACTTAAAAAAAAAATCTTTTTTTTTATGTAGCTTACATATTCTATTTGCCTGTTTACTTATCACTTTTGTCTACCGTACTTGCCTACAAAACAATATTGCAAAATGTGTTACTTTCCACATTGTTGAACATTCTCATTTCATTATGTAGATATGTTGTCCCTTTATTCTCCCTCTTACTAAATGTCATATAAATGGAAACTAGAACTAAACTGAAGGCGAACAACTTCACTAGACCATAAACATAACATAGATAATTTTAAGAAATGTTGCGCAGAAATCGGTTGTCATGGTATGGACATGTGATGGGAAAGGATGAGGATCATGTGAAAACGAAACTTTTGAGAATAAATGGAGGCTATAAGAGCAAAGGAAGCCATAGATGGATTGTGTGAAAGATGATATGGCTAGAAAGGGAGTAACTATCAAGATGACTGTTGATAGAGACATCTCTATCAGCCGTCATCTTGGTATTAACTCCCTTATGTTCAACGCATTAAGTTGGCTTCTTCAAGATCTGCGAAAAGCTTTGTGTCTGGCAGAGACTAAGCTTACCTGTAAAGTAGCAAGTAAAAAAAAATGTGATATCGAATTTGTTTAACCTCTTTTGTATGTAACATTTCCAGACATAATAAATATTCAAATTTCTCTCGCGTAGATCCAAAATTTATAAGATACAAGAGGTAAATAGTAAACTGTGTTATTTTTTCCAGACAATACCGTGAGAAGACAGTCCTGGGGTACGGTGCCAACGACACCATCAAGTATATGCTGCACAAGCGCTTCGAGTTCGATGCTGAAGCGTCCGGCGGACTCACGGAAGACGATGAAATCACTGTCATAAACTTTTCTTACTTGGTAAGCAGTAAAAAAGCTTTTAGTTCTACTAAATTAAAATAATATACTCTAATAATTTTCCGAATTCGTCCCGTCGGTCCCGGTTGTCAAATTAGGCCTGAATGTCATACCACGAGATATCATGTTACCCAATAACTGGGTTGTGGCGTCAGATAGGCGACTGCTCCATGTAAAATACTGGTATTAACCTGCATTTGATTTGACTGGAAACCGACCGCGATGTAATTGGTAAAAGGATAAGCAGATTGATTTGAATGTTCCGAAGTCGGTGCTAAAAACTTAGTTTCAATTGAACTCTTCGTTACAGTTTTATTAAGCAGACTTTAGGAGCTACTCCCGGGCCAAAGATGGTACTTAAATATTTAGTATTTTCAAACCTAATATTTTTATATGCTGAACACCCTCGACAGAATAAGTGAAGTCAGCGTGTAAGAGGCATTTCCACACAGTTATCAAATCAATAATTAACTATATTAGCATGACGACGTACCCTGTTGACTGTTTCCGTTGACCGACTAGTTACGAACTCGAACGGAGCCCTTATTGAGTTGACTCACGACATCGCCGCGGGCTCAGCTCATGAATAACGGAGCCCCCGTTTGAGTTCGAAACCAGTCGGGCAATCCCGAAGATTGTGCGTGAGTAATAACCGTCAACAATAATGAATATGAATGTGTCTCATGAAAATAATTACACAAAAAAATATACAGTCTTTAATAGTATAATTTAGAACTCCTTTAAATGCAAAATGATTACTTATATATTTTTACCACAATTTTTCAGGCTGCCCTATTAACAGTGAACGACTTGATGCCAAGTTTAACAGCGATCGTGAACAAAGCATTGGAGCAGTTCTTCCCAAGCCTCGAGGATGCCTTCTTGAGGGTCAAAGTGAGGGACCTGTTCTTTGACGGCATTTACTTGAGCTGTGATGGTGATAATGCTGCTTTGGGTAAGTTGTGTGTTTCTTTTATCATTTATATTTGAAGTTAGTGCTCCGTGAGCACTTAGGTATTAAATGAAATTGGCTTGCGTTAGTGGTGTCTAATGAACCTCTGGAGTCGATGACAATGTCCTCTTCCTTATGTGTTGAGGTGGCCGTGTGATTTTAGTCACTGGGAATCTGTTAAGTGGTGGATATAGATGAGAATTTCCACATGATAATAAAATAAAAAAGGTCGAATTGGCTTAGGCGTCTTAATTAGTTACAATAATTAACACACTAGTGCACAAACATGTATAAAAACACGTCTGTTGCCATTGGAGTAGATAGACAGGCAGAGAGCAGAGACCTATGGCAGAGACTATCGATTTCCACTAGCAAGAATTCAGCAACAACATATGGGTCACATACAATAAAGAACATAGATAAAGCGAAACAGGTGCAAAGTGTCATAGCGGGTAAAAATTGAAGCCCTACCTACACTAATAGGAACCAGGCCTAATGATATTATTCAAGATTAATCTTTGAAAAGCATTAACGCATGCTTAGCGAATTCTAAAGTTACACTATTAAATGTATTATTGCAATGACGTCGCCATAAGACGTGTTAAAATATGGAAGAAGAATTCGCGGTGGTGAGCAGAGGTTGAGATGGCTTAGTGGTCAGAGCGCCTGGAGTATTTATCCGGGAGGCGCAGGTTTGAATCCTGTTCGCGACCGTATTCCATTTAATATTGTAACTCTAATGATATTACGTTTATCAAATTTAAGCCTACTATCTTCTACAAATACGTTTGAAATTAATTCAAATTTGGTTTGTATTCCCAATCTGATCTGGATCTGGATCTTAAAACTTTCGAGACATAAACTAAATATTATGAACCGTTTGTCTTGATACTTAAAGAACCATGTTTGCCACAATTTAATTGTTATTAGTACAAATATACTATAGTAGCAAATTATTGCAAAAGGAAACAGGAGTTCTCAATCATACGTTGAATACAGTGTTGCCCTATAAAAGTCCTTAAAATAACTCCTCATTTATAAAAATATACATATTTTGTAGCACTGTATAGTAATAAATATAATTTTATTTCATCACATCACATTGCATCACGCCTGTATTCCACGAAAGAGAAGGCAGAGTTATACCTACACAGTTCTACATCCACATTTCACCAATACTGTTATTAAGTCTCATGTAATATGTGGTAAGCCTATTGCCATCTACCGGGCATATTATTCGGAAAACAACGATTTTATTATGTAGGTAAGTAGGTACCTCGAACAGGCACAGAATACCAACTGTAGAACCTTTTTTATGAATGTAGCACACTGGGATTTTTAGTAAATACAATCTACAGTAAATAATTAATTAAAGAAAAGTCAAGTTTTTATTTCATACTAGCTTCTGCCCGCGACTTCGACTGCATGTACTTCAGAATTAGATCCAGCCGGGATAAAAAAAAGCCTATGTGTTAATCCAGGTTATAAAATATCTGTGTGCCAAATTTCATCCAAATCCGTACAGTAGTTATTGCGTGAAAGAGTAATTAACATCCATACATACAAACTTTTGCGTTTATAATATTAGGTGCACGGTTCCAAATACTAGTTCCGTTTCGTTTAGTTCCGTTTCAACGTGTTGTTTAACAAAGTGTAATTTCTAGAGTTTTTACTGCAATCTATAATAGCTTCCACAACAATACGAACTTCATTTAACTGGCTTGTTAATTTGTTATTAAGGTTTAAAAGATACAATACTCTGACAGACGGACCGAAGATGTAGGCATGGTACTACGCTCTTTTGAGTACGGGACCCTAAAAACGGAAGCAAAAAGCCCAAAGGAACGAGTGACGTTAATAAAATCGTGGGACTCGTGGATCTCATCAACAAAACAGTACCTACGCACGTGGGCTACCCTTTGTGCTACAAATTGAACGCCATCTTGAAAAGGTCAACTTACACTAAACAACTATTTAGCCCCATGTACATTATGAATGTTTCCATTTGTTTTCATTACAGGACTGGTCTGCGGCAGGATAAAAAGCGACACGCCCCCTACAATGAGGAAAGCTGAAGATTCTAATGGATATTATTTCTCCATGTTTTCACATGTAAGTCAATACAATAGAGCCACGTCCTTCTTACCGAAATAAGGGAAATTATATCTTAGGTTGTAATGATTCTACTAAGATTTGGTATGATATATCTAGATAGAAGGAGACCGTATTGGTGGCGGTTACCACCAACAACAGCATTCCTAATGAGGGTTGACGTCAGGTAGGCGGCCGGTCATAAAACATAACCAAAACATATGCAACCTTCCATTACAAGTAGACAGTATAGTATCGAAGAAGAATACATGCTGCGCTGACCCCAAATAAATAAGGGCAGGGGGGTGATGATGTAATGATCAACTTCTCTTCCAATCCAATGACAAATATGTCATTGGATTAGAAGATTCATTGCTAAAAAGTCTTGTTATACGTGAAAGTTTATTATCCAAACGTATATTTTATGAGTTATACATTTTTATGGAAATAATAATAAGTTCGTGAGCAGAATACGAACCTGCACGTCCCGGATTAGTAGGTACTCCAGGCGCTCTGACTGCTAAGCCATCACGACCTATGCTCGCTACCCCGAATTCTCCTTCCACATATTATTACGTCTTTTGGCGAAGTTATCGCTATCTGTTCTATCTTTTTCTTTATCAGTCATTCTGTCTCTAATGAGAATCGAGACTGCTATGGGTTTTTTACTGCCCCACCTTTGTCGTATACTTATATCAAGGACTCATTCAACGGCACTAACACCGTCAATCATTCAGAGCCAAATTCAAGGCAAATTAGGCAACTGCGTATGGATCCTATCTTGACAAAAATCTTGAAAGAAATGAGTTTACTGTAAAATATATTTCGGCGTCGGTTCAAAATATGTAATACAATGATAAAAAAAACAGCATAACCTAAGCATTACAAATTAATGCAAGTTAAATAAGTTGCATTATATACCCAGCTTAATCCGGCCCTGCAATAATTCCAGATGAACCGTTCAGAATCAGGTCCGTACGAGATGAAGCGGGGCAGGGAAGACGTTTACGACCTGGGTAACATAGTGACCTACAAGGGCCAGGAGATAATGCAGATGTGGGGTGACAAATACTGCGGGAAAATCAACGGCTCCGACGCATCCATTTTCCCACCAATCAACGAGAATAACGTACCGAAGAGGATTTATACCTTCGAGCCGGATATTTGCAGGTGATCATGGTTATTTTACAGTGTATTGTGTGTCGTCTTCTTATCATAAGGTTGATAAGCAACCTAGAGTCAGACTTTAAAAAAATCAAGCAATACAGACACCCTTAATGTGTTAGAATTCAAAATTAAGATCTATGTTAGTAGTTAAAATATTTATCAGTAGGTAGGTACACACCAAATAAACAAGATCAGATCACAGGGAGATTTATCGAGCTCCATATAGTTCATTAAACCTACCAATTCAAGGCCCATCCAGCCTTTAGTTCTGCAAATACCTTTAAGATGCAGCTGTTGGTGCTTCCTCTTACTCGGCGTATTATTGACGCAACTTTCTTACACATAATCCGGAAATAATCGTTAGTGTGTGCAACACTACAATAAGGTGAAAGCCTCAAGAACACCCTGAAGGCGTTTTGTATTGAATACGCCGAGTGTTGGCTGTTTTTGTGTAATATTAGCCCAAAGGCTGATGGTGTAAACTATTTGATGTAGTAAGTCTTGAAGAGTGTAATTAACCACCCGTAGATTATATATACCATCAAAAACATATCTCCAGGTGTGCCGGTTTCCTCACGAAGTTTCCTTCACCGTTATAAGCATGTGATAAATATGTCATCTACCTATGACGCGCATTTTTACTAAAAGTCAATGGTGTGTGTCTTAAGTGCGAACCTATTGTGACCTTTGAATTTCCAGTATCATACCACTAGGCTAGCATTAAGTAGCACGGATCAGTTCACTCGTAGATGTGGTAAAGTTGACAAAGCTTACATCAAAACCTTTGAGAAACTATACGAGTTAAATAAAACTAAATTCTTCATTGTAGCATACAAATTCCAAAGTGATAATTGCAGTAGAACATTTCTGCTACGACACTGAAATAAATAATTTCATTATTTCTTTATTTTCTGGTCATATTGTAATTTTTGGTTATATTGTAGATACCTATTATAACATTACTCTTTAAAAACATAAGTAATAATAGGTGACTCGAGTTCCGTGTTTGTATTCAACGACTGTCGCATCGCGTCAGCACAAAAACTGCATTATCTTGAATCGCAAAATTCTATTTCACTCTTATTGATTCCCAAAACACCATTTACCCAATATTATCCTTCCTTACTATAGCAACAAGTCTATTTGCTGACGCCAAATGTTTTCCTCAAGTAATAACAGTATCTAAACTTCTTTCACAGGTCTGTTTACGTGGATTTGGTTGGAAAGAAGGAAATATTCAATATCAGCGCTTATTACTACGAGATCTCAGATTCAGCGTTTGCTGCGAAGAGTGCAAACCCTAATAACAAATGTTTTTGTAGAAGGTTAGTATTTTGATAGGTGATATCAACAACATAATTTTTAGTATGTCTCGTTGGTTTAGTGGTCCCAAGCGAGACTGCTGAGCAGGAGATATTGAGTTAGATTCCCAGGCCGGGAAAAATGTTATTGTGATTTTCTGGTAGGAAATTCTCAGTAGCAGCCCGGAGTTTGGAATTGATCCCGGTTGATGGCAATAGGCTCACCACCTGTTACATAGACCTAATAACAGCATTGGTGATATGTGGATAAATAACTGTGTAGGTACACCTCTGCCTATCCTACCTGCGTACCTATTCGCTATCTCGGTTGCCAACCGAATTGATGGACACTTTGTAGTACATTGCGTCGTGTGTTACAGCTTGTCTATGATGAGCAACAATAGTAAAAACTTACGACGTAATGTACTACAAAGTGTCCATCAATTCGGTTGGCAACCGAGATAGCGAATAGGTACGCTGATCATAGTTAGACCATAGTGCATTTACCACTACCCCAAAAATTTACTTTAGTATGAAACATGAAAAAAAAATGTCACGTGGACATAACCCCTTACAACCTTGGACGTAGAATATCAGATATATAACACTTGCTTAATTAATTTCTCAGAAACTGGAGTGCGAACCACGACGGCTGCCTCCTGATGGGCCTGCTGAACCTGATGCCGTGTCAGGGCGCGCCGGCCATCGCCTCGCTGCCGCACTTCTACCTCGCCTCCGAGGAACTGCTCGACTTCTTCCAAACAGGCATCAAGCCTGACAAGGAGAGGCATAACACTTATGTCTATATTGATCCCGTAAGCTATTTTTGACAGATTTTAAAATCACCCGTGAATGATACTGATCTTGATAAACTAGATAATCATAGAATTACTAGCTGTGCCCCGCAAACGTTGTTCTGCCATATCAATTTTCTAGATAGGACCACCCTTTATCACCTGGGGGTATCAAAAATTGCCTACGACCTATTCTCAGAACTAACAAATATACACAAAAAATTCAAGACACGAACGGGGTCGAACCCGCGACCTTTGACGTTCCGGGTCATCACTTTACCAACTGAGATACTGTTAAATATAATCAAATAAGCATTTATTTGATGTTAAATATTTAATAAATAATCAATGTGGAAAATACGTTAAGCACAATTTATATATATTTTGAAGACATTATTTGGAATGTCAATAGTAATAATGCCTAGCAACCATACATTAAAAAGTAAGTATATATTACATACTCTTTGGAGAGGTATATATACTTCACATATATTACATACTCTTTGGAGAGGTATATATACTTCACATCCTCGGAAACTTTTAAAATTTTTTGAGGATGTGAAGTATATATACCTCTCCAAAGAGTATGTAATATATGTGAAGTATATATACCTCTCCAAAGAGTATGTAATATATACTTACTTTTTAATGTATGGTTGCTAGGCATTATTACTATTGACATTCCAAATAATGTCTTCAAAATATATATATTAAAAAGTAAGTATATATTACATACTCTTTGGAGAGGTATATATACTTCACATATATTACATACTCTTTGGAGAGGTATATATACTTGTCTCGTTCAAAACCCATTAAATTTTCAATCTTCTTTGTATTCGTCTTAAGGAGACGCCTGGTGATATTTATCTAGCAATAATTTACAGATCTACTATATATAGTCCATTAGTCCATTATTTTTTCAATGTTTCTTTGAAAAATAGGAATTAATATAAGCATTACATGGCCTCAACATGTATAAAAAAATATAATTAAATATGATTTATAAAGGATTGGGATGTTGTTCGGCGATTTACAGCTGTAAAGTGGTAACGCTGAGTTTAGTAGATCTGTAAATGATTGCTAGATAAATATTGCCAGGCGCCTCCTTAAGACGAATACAAAGAAGATTAAAAATTCAATGGATTTGAACGAGACAAGGTAGCTCA
Source organism: Xylocampa areola (assembly GCA_935421205.1). NCBI lineage: Eukaryota > Metazoa > Arthropoda > Insecta > Lepidoptera > Noctuidae > Xylocampa > Xylocampa areola. The sequence continues at coordinate 19,560,839 of OW285204.1, forward strand.
GTCAAAGGTCGCGGGTTCAAACCCCGTTCTTGTCCATAATTTTTTCAATGTTTCTTTGTAAATAGTAATTAATTCCATAAAAATCGGTCAAGCCGTTTCGGAGCAGTTCCATAACAAACACTGTGACACGAGATTTTTATATATTAGATAACCAAAAGCAGGCCTGTATTCACAGAAGGGGTGCTTGCGCAGAGGTTTAGGTACACCCCCATATCACCAACCACCGCCGTTATTAAGCTAATAAGCGGTGAGCCTATTGCAGTCTCCCAGCCACAATTATAGACTCCAGGCTGTTATTGAGAATTACCTAACAAAAATTCAGCTACACATTACCTGGCCTGGGAATCGAATCCAAGACCTCACGCTCCTTAGTTGATAAAAAAGGTCCATTTTTCATTTACATTAACCTCAATTTAAAAATCTCACTCACTAGTATGGCGTCCCATGATGCAATCCTACACCACATGACTTACGTACCTTCTTGATCTTAGTACAATCCTAGAGCAATTAGATTAATAATCATATACAAAAGTAATACAAGTTCTACGGAAGAGGATGAGGCCATATTCATTATTATGTCGGCCCGATTGGCGCAGTAGTCGAGAGACCGGCTGCTACGTTGGTTCGTTTCCCGCACAGAGCAAATATTTGTATGATCTACAGATAGGTAATTGTTCCGGGTCTGTGTGTGTGTATGTGAGATTCTGTGTTTGTAAATGCACCCACGATACAGGAAGGAAATCCAAGTGCAAGCAAAGTTAAAAAAAAAACATAAAGGTTCGTTCATGTTCATAACAATCATCCCAGTATAACAGTGCTTTTAACTAAATACCGATAAGGTAGGCCCATCTCACGAAATTTAATTTAGATAATTGTTTTCACAGACGACTGGTGTAGTCCTGAGTGGTCTAAAACGACTACAGTTCAACATAGAGCTGCGTCAAATTGACACTATTCCACAGCTGAAGAGCGTGCCCACTGGTTTGTTCCCTATGCTGTGGCTTGAAGAGGTAAGTTGACGATATAATACCAACTTAGGCTATCGCATCAAATCAGCATTTATCTTCTTCTACAAGAGACAATCTAGTGTTAAAAGTTGTTCAAATCACCTTTGACTCTAGAAATCATACAACTATTAGCAAACTCTGCAGTTGCCAGGAGCAAATAAAAAGGGCTTAAAATTAGTATTCCTACTTTACTGCCATCCTAAACTTCTTAGCTATCTTGAGCCCTTTACTGTGCGAGGACTCGCAACCCTCGCAAGTGGTGTACTTCCCACTGGGAAGCAGAATAAAATTCATTCAACAAATATCCGATTACGTCACGATAAAACATAAGAGAAGCGGGAATGTAAATCAGTGACATTACCTGTCAGATATTATCTGTCGTTATAAATGATCTTTATTATCGCCGTAACACATTATCTTATCTATCGCATATGTTTTATACCTATAAAAGATAGTAGCTCGATATTCAGAAATATTTTCATATCTTATTTCTTGGCGTATTAGAAGCAACTGCAGTATTTTCAAACATCTTCAGGAAACCACAAGTTAAATATTACTATCAGGAATTCTTTATGGAAAAAGGATCATCATTTCTGAATCCCTATTCATCAGTTTTTTATTACAAACAGAACACACAACGTTTCCACACACACGCACACTCGCACGCACATACTCACGCACACACAGACACACACACAAAGACAAACGCGCAAACGCGCGCGCGCACACACACACACACACACACACTATAACCTTACTTATTTAATTTTCCAGGGAGCCTCAATACCACCATCAATACAAGAAGAACTCCGGGACTCCCACAAATTACTGGGCTACGTGGAAATAGCGCGGTGGCTTGTCCTCACAATCGCTATAGTTGCGGTCATATTGACAGCGGCAGCGGTCGCTCGGGCCAATGCGCTGTTCTCGTGGCCACGCAATAGCAACTCCGTTAGCTTTATACTGGGCCCTAGCGTGACTCATGTTAATAAAGGAAATTGATGGAATAATTTGTTTTATTCTCCTTATCAGTCGCTCCATGTAAAATAATGGTATTAAGCTGCATTAGGTTTGGCTCCCAGCCCACTTGACCCCAAAGTAATTGCGAAAAGGCTCGGCAGATTATTTCTGCTGATCTTATGGTTGAACAACAATAGAACAAGTAGAAACCACCCGGAGGCCTCTGACGTGGCTTCACACACAAGTCTTCATAACATTTTGCTCTCGGCCAGGCCACGAATTCATCCTTTAAGTATCCAGCTCAAGAGGAACCCCCCTGTGCACCGCCTGTTAGGCCACATCTGTGGAAACAGTCATACCCCTAGGCTATGTTTTATTTAATTTCTATAAACTATGAAGTTTTACAACTCTAATGAAAGTCCTCCTGCGACCACGAACGCTGCAAAGTGTTCGAAACGTCGGGAAAAACAAAAAACCAATAATACACGCGATTAATCCGGTTAAAAGTTGTTTTATTATTATGTTTAATGAAAACTTAATAAAAGACTATAATAGCTAATATATTTCTTACAGCCAAGAATACACTGATGGAGACCATCGACCATTATTATCTTTACTCTGGATAGACCAAGGATGGACCTATTTTTCCACCGTCCTGAGTTTCGCCTCAACAACCTGTTTCTTATATTTTTTTGTGGAAAGGAAAATGCGTTCGTAAGCAGGATTTGGACCTACGCCTCCTGGATAAATACTCCAAGCTCAATACTCTAAGCTATCATCACAAAATATTCTTCTCATAACTCCAAATTCTTCTTCCACATTTTAATAAGTCTTATAGAGACGTCATCGCTTTCTATGTAGTCCACAGGTGACTGAATGTTTTTATAACTTCAGAGTTCACTAAACTTGCGTTAATGCGTTGCAAGATTTATCAGAACGTGTATCTTTTAATAAAACCACATTATCTACAATATCAACACTTTATTTCTTATCAATCAGTATCAGAAAACGTTCCTCTTCCACTGGATTCGTCACTGTCCATCGGCTCGTCTACTTCCATTTTTGGTATCATGTCACCCACGGTTATGATGCACCGTATCGTGTATTTGTTGAAGTCGCAACTGTAAACAAAAGGAATTATTAGTGAATATCTTTTGAGGTTGCATTGGAGTCGAGAGAGTAGGCTCCCCGAATTGGGATTCCGGGGAAAGGGGGCCTACCCCCCTTTGCCACTCCCAACCCAAGATGTTTAGTTTTTCAGCCAGATATTTAGTAGATCATATATAATGTTTTTTTTATACATGTTTAGGCCATTTAATGCCTTTATTACTTTCAATTTTTCAAGGAAATATTTTGGAGGAGGATTGGAATGTTGTTCGGCGCCTTACAACTGCAAAGTGGTAACGCTGAGTTTAGTACATCTGTAAATGATTGCTAAATATATATCGCCTCTCACGTCTCTTTGAAATACAAGGAAGCTTGAAATTTAATAGTATTCAACAACGACACGGTATTTCAGTTGGAAGAGTGATGACACGGAATGTGAAAGGTTGCGGGTACAAACCCCGTTCGTGTCTATTATTTATTAATTTATGCTTGAAAAATAGTAATCAATAAATATTTAACAAGAATAAAAACCTATTCTTTTTTAATTATGAAGATTATAATTTTGTAGGAAAATATATTTCGTATGTTTTTTTTTTGTTTTCTGTTTTATGTTTAGTCTTGTGTCGTCATTGCTTGTAATTAAATCGAGTTTGTCAGATGGGACTAACATTAAGTTATAGCGAGTTGCGACTCAATGATGGAAGCAGACTCTTCTGCTAATTCCTATAATTAAAAATAACGTCAGCCCTCGAAATAGGTCACACATTTCCGACGTATAACATCTTCATAAACATGAGATAACTAAACTTATATAATGCAATGAATTGAGATCACTGTTGCTATCAGATACGAGTTGAGATGACAGATTGCATATCTGTCGCCTTGCCGAGTAGGTATATAGATAAGGGGGAAAGAATTATGTAAGTTCTTATATACTATATCAGCCTAGCCTTTTCCCAATTAAATTGGGGACGGCTTCCAGTCAAACCGGATGCAGCTTAATACCAGTATTTTACATGGAGCGACTGCCTATCTGACCTCCACAACCCAGTTACTGGGTAACATGATATCTTGTGGTATGACTGGTTGTCAGACTTGCACGCCTCTGACTACCCGTAACGGCTGTCATAGATCTTAATTTGACAACCGGGACCGACGGCTTAACGTGCTCTCCGAGGCACGGAGGGGTCTCGGTATGAAATGATAGTCACCCATCCACAGACCGACCGCGGCAAGCGCAGCTTAACCTCGATCGATCGATCTGTGCGGCTGTTACTTAGCCACGCGCCCCTCGTAAGTACTTATATACTACTTTCACGAAATAAGAAAGTAACGATTGCGCTCTTTGTAAACTATTTTTATTCTATGAAGTGGTTAGGAGACAACCTATTGTCGGAGTTTTTGTTGGTTTAGTAGCAACTGCTATAAAGTGACAGCAGGCCGGACTGACCAGAGGTTGCTAGTGGCTATTGGCACTTTTTGTTTCTTAAGAACTTGGGTGTACCTATGCCATTTTTATTTTCGACGTGAATACGTCGGTTTCCTGAATCCGAAATGTTGTACGTATCAGCTGATATTCAGAGTCCATCGTTCACGCGACATAAGTGATTGAATCAGCTGATTTAATCACGTGCAAATGGTTAGCGTCAACACAGACGAAACGTGAATCTTTAACTAGTGATGTCCTTTTCAGAGTAACTTTTGCTCATTTTTTTCTAACTGAATGACTAATAAGGTCTTGAAATTCGTTTTTAATTATAATATCAAAATATGATTCGATTATCCTAACAAATATTATAAATGCGAAAGTAAGTTTGTTTGAAGTTACAATATTAAATGGAAAAAGAATACCGCCGCGAACAGGATTCGAACCTGCGCCTCCCGGATAAATACTCCAGGCGCTCTGACCACTAAGCCATCTCGACCTCTGCTCACCACCACGAATTCTTCTTCCATATTTTAACACGTCTTATGGTGACGTCATTGCTATCAATTCAGTTCGCGGTGGTGAGCAGAGGTCGAGATGGCTTAGTGGTCAGAGCGCCTGGAGTATTTATCCGGGAGGCGCAGGTTCGAATCCTGCTCGCGACCGTATTCTTTTTCCATTTAATATTGTAACTTTAGAGTTCGCTAAGCATGCGTTAATGCTTTTCAAAGATTTATCTTAAGTTTGTTTGTTTTTTTTTCACGCCTTAATCACTGAACCGATCATCCTGAAATTTTGCATATACGTTGTCAGGTGTATATATATGCTGTATACGAAAAAAAGTACTGTTCCCGAGGAAAACAACAATAACGTTCTTATTATAATAGATGGCGCCACGTGTCTTTCGAATCATGGTCTGATTCTAAATTAACGCGAGCGAAGCCGCGGGCAAAAGCTAGTATTATATTAATATGTGGTAATGCTGTGTTAAAATTGCTATAGAATAGTTAAAGGTTAACATAACATAACATAGCATCACGCCTGTATTCCCCGAAGGGGTAGGCAGAGATGTACACAATTGTACACCCACATTTCACCAATGCTGTTATTAAGTCCCATGTAATAAATGGTGAGCATATTGCCATCAACCGGGCACAATTCCAAACTCCGGACTGCTACTGAGAATTTCCTAACAGAAAAACTCAATAACACTTTGCCCGACCCGGGAATCGAGGCCGAGACCTCCTGCTCAGCAGTCGCGCTTGGGACCACAAGACCAACGAGGCAGCTTAAAGGTTAACATTACAAGTATAGTCTTATACTCGTAATGTTACCAAGTCATTGAATGATCGTATTTTTAATCTTTGCAGTATTAACAACAAAATCAAAATCTACATTTATTGCTCCATATACATTTTTGATAACAAGAAATCAATACTTTATTAGAAGTTGATATGCTATCTGCAGTAAAAGAAATAACTGATAAATTATATCGATAGTATTTATTTAGCAAATCTGTATTAAATGATCTTACAAACGATGCATTTAATCATTTCGATGGGTGAAAGGCTATTTGAATCAAGCGACATTTTAGTGAAATACGAAAATGTCTCTAAAGGCAGTTGTTTTAAAGTTTATTTTTTTAAAGCACTGTAATTGACTTGCACTTGAACCAAATAACCTTTCACCCACCGATTTGCTTTTTTTATCAAAAATTGGTCACCAACTCGCCTGATGATAAGCAACAGTGCTCTGAATCTTTTTCCACAAAAATTTATAACTTTAACAGTGTGCCTGTTTAATTAGAAAATCTGTATAAATAACCTTATAAACGAAGCATTTAATCATTTTATTTTTTTATCAATAATGGGTCTATGTTTAGCCACCAACTTTCCTGTTGATAAGTGACAGTGTGACCGACTATTCACTGTAGCCTTAAATATGCTTAGAATGTATTTCTCAGGAAACACAGAAGACGGCAGTTTGCGGGCTGAACGTGGTTCCAAATCCCTACATACGTACGCCCATTTTCATAGACTTTCGTGTGAAAGAGAAGGAAGGTGTAATGTTTAAAAAAAGAGGTAAAGGACGGTTGAAGAATGACGCCATTGTGATTTATACGTATATGTAATTTATACTCATTTTATTCACAGCAAACTCTGTGTGAACTCCCCGAATAAGTATTAAGAGACGACCTCAAGCCTACCATGTGTGTGTATCGTACACTTGACCTTGCAAACGTCACGATTGTACGTACCGCGTGTGATTAATCGGTATAACATGTGACCGCAGTACAGGTGATCGGCCTAAGGAAGTTTGACGAAATTCGGACGAGTTATGGATGAGTTTTCTTTCATGTAGTTGTTGGAAAGTTAAAGAAAAATTGCAATAGTATAAACGATAAGAAATGAGTATATTAGAGGAAGTCTAAAAGTAGCTCCAGTGAATGTGTGTCATAAATAAAAAGGGAGTGAACGATATAGTGACGGCTGACACGGAAGAATGATAGAGAAAATCATATTGCGCCGACCCCAAATAACTTGGGACCAGGGCAGGAAGATGATGATGAAACCATAAGAGCAGGACTGGAGGACTGCCTCATTGGTCTTAGTGGCCGCATACACGACTGCTGAGCATGAAGGCCTGGGTTCGATTCCCAGGAAGACATAGTGTTAATGAGTTTTTTCGTTAGGAAATACTCAGTAGTAGCCCGGAGTTTGGACCCGGTAGATGGCAAGAGGCTCACCACCATTACACCACAAAATTACATGGGACTTTATAATAGCATTGGTGAAATGTGGGTGTACAACTGTGTAAACCTCTGCCTACCCCTTCGTAGACAGGCGTGATGCTACGTTGTGTATTATGTGTTGTTTTTAATAGGGCCAGAATAAGTGACAATAAATTCTGAAATCGTAAAACATGTACATCACCAAATTTGAATTTGACGTCCCTTATAATTTTTTACTATTCGCGCGTTTTCAGAGACCCAGACACCAATCTCACCAGCAGTGTCGTCAAAATGTAATTCAACTCGCCCTTTTTATAGTTTTTGTTAACAAAAGGTGACAAAATAAATTATTTTTAGGTATAGATAGTAATTGTCACCTGAATCAACGTCAAAGTCCGGCAGACAAGAGTACTTTAAAAATTATATTTTAAGAACAAGTCGGGCCTAACAACAGATATGGCCTCCTCGATTCATTAGAGCTTATGTAAAGGATATGTGGACAAATTGATTAGCACATACGTGTTATATATACATTGTCAGTTACGTAAAACCATCGGGCTATTTGTATAATGGCTCAAAAATGGCGGTAGACTTACGAAAATAACATTATGAGGCGGTAGGCGCCAGAGGGGGATGTCTTTTTCTAGACACAATTACTATCAATTATTATTCGAAAATTATAGGCCACTCTAGCATTCACAGCCTCAGTATTATCCACTTCTCAATCCCGTGAATCACATGGCGATACACAGCGATTGTTTAACTATTGTATCTGCTTCGTGTACAGTTAACTTACTCTTTTACCAACTTAAAAGGAAAAACTGCCTCGTTGGTCTAGTGGTCACAAGCGCGACTGCTGAGCATGAGGTCTCAGGTTCGATTCCCGGGTCGGCCAAAGTGGTATTGAGTTTTTCTGTTAGAAAATTCTCAGTAGCAGCCAGGAGTTTGGAATTGTGCCCGGTAGATGGCAATAGGCTCACCACCTATTACATGGGATTTAATAACAGTATTGGTGAAATGTGGGTATACAACTGTGTACACCTCTACCTATCCTATCGGGGAATACAGGCGTAATGCTACGTTATGTTATATAAAAGGAAAAAGGCTAAACAGTTGCCTGAACAATGCATAATTCATTTTCTACCAGTATACTAATAAGTTTTCCGCATTGTACCTTAAAAAACGATTACTTCTTATTATTATTGGTTGATGAACAACCCAGTGTCAGAGTTTAAACCACCCGTAGCTCTCTGACATGGCTTTACACACCATCGAGAACATCTCTCAGGTGTACTGATTTCCTCACGATGTTTTCCATCACCGTTTTAAGCAAGTGATAATGAATTCATAACACGCACATGATGCTACTAAATTCAGTGGTGCGTGTATTGGATTAGAACTTGCAACCTTTGACTTGCCAGTACTGCAGTCATGCCACTATAACCTAATGGTATCTAAAACTACAAGTCTATTACTAAAAACAAATACCTAGAAAAAGATTTAAAAAAAAAACATATAGGTACTTACATTTTGCTAATCTGCGAGTACTTAACAGTGAGTACTTTCTCCAAAGCTAGTAGCACACTGGGAGGGAATTTCCTTCTCTTCACTGTGACTATGGCCTTCACCCATAATAATAGATGTTCCAAATGCCTGCTATCTTCAAGGAGACGCGCTATGGAGCTGAGCAGACGGTCTGCGTAGTCGTCGTCCAAGTTTGATACTGTTAGGTTTACTGTGGGGGGGAAATTATGATTATTATGTTTAAATAAATCTTTGAAAAGCATTAACGCATGCTTAGCGAACTCTTAAGTTATTATATTAAATGAAAAAATACACATACAATTATTTGCATGATACCTAAAAATCAAGCCTAAGGTCTGTCTGTTTGTTCCGGCTAATCTTCGAAACGGTTGGACTGATTCTGGTAAGATTTTACTGGCAGGTAGCTGACTATATAAGGAGTATCTTAGGCTAATTATAATATAATTGGAATTCAAATTCAAATTCAATTTTTTTATTCTGGAAATAGGTCTTTACAAACTCTTTTACATGTCATTTTTTTATCTAGAAGGCGCCGTATTTCCTATCCGACTACCTCGGAGAAGAAAAACCGAAACAAACTCAGAGGTCACTGTCTCTTTTAAACTAACTGTTTAAGGTTATGTGAGCGTAATCATGTAGGGCGTCTGGAAAGGCCTGACACTGAGACTGAGACACGTTTGACACCGCCGGGCACAGCTAGTTTTGCATAAAAACGATACTATACTAGTATTGGCAACCTATTGAGTCTCAATCGATAGTTAGATAAACTAATTTTGGTGATTCAATCAGTAGGGTTATTCTGAAAATAAATCCGAGCGATTTACATCGGAAATTCGTCAATTCGTACTTTTAAATGCCAAACTAATTTAAATAATCGGGATACTAATAAGGCCTTGTTGGTATTTTTTTTTAACATTACGTATTAGTTTAAGGCGTTGGTTTAACATTGGAATTGGTATTAATTACGCGACTGCCCAAAAAAGGAGTGTTTTTTATTTTATTTGTATTTAAAAACATTTATAGCATCTTACAGAAGATCCAAAGCGATGCTATAAACCTACAATTTAACTTAAGACTAAATTTTTGTTATGTTTTTAGTGTTCATGTATGTATGTATGCATGTTTGTGAGTTTCTTTATTCCACCGTAACTTCTAAATGTCTGAACTGATTTCGATGTATAGGGTATCGTTAGAATCCTTACATTGACAAAATAGGATAGTCGGATTAAAAATATTGCAGGCGTGCTTTTTATTTTTTTTATTAATTTCAAGTTTAACCCCACTGTTCTAAGCGTACGAAAGTACTATATACTAACTTTGACTTTGACTTTGAGGCATTAAGGCGCAAATACCTTTGAATCGGTTGACGTTTCGACCAGGTTGCACTGATAGTGGTCCCAAGCAGACTGCAGTCCGCTAATATCGTCCAACGCGATAGTTTTAAAGTTAGCATACGAAAGAAGTATAAACTCACTGTCAGAGGCAGGTACGGCTTCTACACACTGCTGTATGACGCTGTGTTCGTTCAGTTGTATGGCCCCTACGAGGGCGGAGCCCCAGGACTTTTCTAGTAATAACTGTTTCACTGCATATGGCGTTGAACCGGCTTCTAAACGGTATGGCCTGTAGATAAAAAAACAACGTATATAACATAACATCACGCCTGTATTCCCCGAAGGGGTAGGCAGAGGTGTACACAGTTGTACACTCACATTTCACATATCGTGTTATTGAGTTCCATGTAATAGGTGGTGAGCCTATTGCGATCTATCGGACACAATTCCAAACCCCGAGCTACTACTGAGAATTTTTCTAATAGAAAAACTCAATAACACTTTGCCCGACCCGGGAATCTAACCCGAGACCTCAAGCTCAGCAGTCGCGCTTGGGACCACAAGACCAACAAGGCTGGCAAGAAAGTAATGAAACATTTGGAATATTTGGAACATTTTTTTTTTGTTGTAGCGACATCTACCGTGGTCTACTTGTATATATACTACCGCCCGACATTAACCGTCGGGCCGTGGCCCGCCAGGCAATATCACCCGCCTGGTTGAAGAATCCTCCCTTGTCGATGGAAGAACACCACACCTAATTTCTTTATCTATTGTGGCCTTAAATGTGGCTTACAAAGCCAAATCTTCTTAAAATAACGTTCAGTACAACTGACGTAGGAACTGTTGTAGGAATAGGAAGGCTTCGGACGGGTTTTTGATGCTCTCCAAAAGCAGTCGCAATATTCAAGATAAATCTTTGAAAAGCATTAACGTATGCTTAGCGAACTCTAAAGTAATTATATTAAATGGAAAAAGAATACGGTCGCGAACAAGATTCGAACCTGCGCCTCCCGGATGAATACTCCAGGCGCTCTGACCACTAAACCATCTCGACCTCTGCTCACCACCGCGAATTCTTCTTCCATATTTTAACACGTCTTATGGCGACGTTATTGCAATCAATTCAGTCCCTATACTGGTGACCGAACCGACACGACTAACTTTGCAGTTAATACAATGCCGTAAAGAATGCAATTACCTTAACAATTCAAGATAAATCTTTGAAAAGCATTAACGCATGCTTAGCGAACTCTAAAGTTATTAATTCTTTTTCCATTTAATATAATAACTTCAGTCGCAATATTATGGGCAGATATCTGAAGCTACGCCAAAGATCTGAAGGTTCCTAATATACAAGTACAAGTCAAAACAGATTCCGAGATTTCAGGTGGAGGTATTAGTCGCTCTATGTGTATCACTTTATTGAAACAGGTATTTATGTCCTCTAAGCTTAATTAATAAATTACCTTAGCGGAGTTATTATTAAATAACCCCCACTTATTCATGATACAGGCCAGCACACACTATTCTTTATTCTCCTAAGAATCGATAAACGTTTATCGATAAGTGACGCACCACACGCGTCAATCCCTAGCGCACCAATTATTTATGGCACCACGGGCAGCGAGTGTATTTTTTTTTAAACATTGCCCCACACTTGGAATTTCTTCCTGAATCGTGGGTGCGTTTACAAACACATAATCTCACATACACACACAGATACAAATATCTGAAGGTTCCTAATATACAAGTACCTGAATGTGCCATCAATGCCAGCATTTTGGCTGTATATGAGGAGGCCTTCAGTAGCTGCTACTGCGAAGCTGTCGCCAGTGGGGGAGAACCTGATGCAGTGGACTCGTACCTACGAATTAATAGAGTTAGCCACATTATTTTTTTACCCGAACTTCAACGAAGTCATACGCATAGAGCGGATTATACCTTTTCGTGACCACGGTCAATGCAATTTCATCGAATCGTCGAGGTAAATAAATATTATGTCTTAAGTGCGATTAAGTCCCGTCAAATTTCAATAATTAACGGTAAAATGTGGTTATATTAACGTATAATATAATTATTTTGTTTACTGGGTTTCGTTACCAAAATTTCTCAAACTTTTTTTTCTTAACAAAAACGTTGTCCCACTCTAGTACTGTACCGTAGCTGCGCTTACAAACACATAATATCACATGCACACAGACTCGAAACAATCTAGTCGGAATCTGTAGATCGTACATATATTTGCTTCGTGCAGGAATCGCACCCACCGTCAAAACAGATTCCGAGATTTCAGGTGGAGGTATTAGTCGCTCTATGTGTATTACTTTGTTAAATCAGGTATTTATATCTTCTTAACTTAATGAATAAATTACCTTAGCGGAGTTATTATAAAATAACCCCCACTTATTCATGATACAGTCCAGCACACACTATTCTTTATTCTCCTAAGAATCGATAAACGGTTATCGATAAGTGACGCACCACACGCGTCTATCCCTAGCGCACCAATGATTTATGGCATCACGGGCAACGAGTGACTTTTTTTAAAGCCTTGCCCCACACTAGGTATTTCTTCCTATATCGTGGCTGCGTTTACAAACACATTATCTCACATACATACACGCCCAGACCCTGAACAATTATCTGTAGTTCATACAAATATTTTCTCCGTGCAGGAATCGAACCTGCGACACGCAACGCAGCAGCCGGTCTCTCGACCACTGCGCCAACCGCTACGTCACCGTTTGACTTTAGTATAGCATAAAATAATACCGATAAATAATTATTACTTTTGTAATTATTATTTATTTGTCTGTCACTCCTCCAATAATTAAAAATACTCCTGTTACCTCCGGCTTAACTCTCCTGTCAGCCATATCCCCGTCCCTTACTCCCGGTAACCGCACGTTGACGTCACCACCTTCTAAATCGCCTCTCTCTTCCACTAGCGCCATGTTGCCGAATTCCGTCATCAGACGACGGTTTATGAAATCCTGGATGAAAGAAAGGTATATTTTTTATGAAGATCGTAATAAAAATGATACTAGAAGAATGAGCATTGAGCATTTATATTGATGTCACCCGGAATTTCCATAGAAACTATAAAAGGGGTATATTCATCTTGGATTTTTGGAAGCATCGTGCCTGTATTCCCCGAAGAGGTAAGCAGAGGTGAACAAAGTTGTACACCCACATTTCACCAATGTCCTGTTATTAAGTCCCGTCCTAGATGGTAAGCATATAACCATCTACTGGGCCCAATTCCATACTCTGGGCTGCTATTGAGAATTTTCTAACAAAAAACTCAATCACACTGCCCGAGTCGGGAATCAAACCCGAGACCTTATGATTTTTGGCAATTGGTAAGAGCATTGGTAATTTGGCACGATTCAGCAAGTGTTCGGTTCCGCTCATATCTATACAGGTGAACTTTTTAAATGGGTGTGGATTTTCAAGTTACAAAGAAGTCTCGGGCGCGATATTTATGGAAACTAAAATTGAAACAGTGGATTTTTGAAAAATCAATATTCCTAGCCAAGTATCAAACCTGTTGAATTTGAAAAAAAAAACGCATACTGTATTATTACAGCACTCGATAATGTTGCTAAAAAAGATCATATTCTGGGAAGTAATGACATACGGCAAACTAAGGGAAAATTTAGAATTTTAAGAAACTGATTTGCATTCATGTAATTTCTATGCTTTACAGAATTCGATCCGTATTAGCGACACTATCGGATGGTGTAATAATACATCGTGTTTTTTTTTTATAAAATCGGCCATTTCGAATCCTGGCAAATCCGGTTTAGGCGAGATAACTTAACAAACCAACAGACAGTGTTATTTTCTCATTTATAATATTGGTATAGATTTTTCTAGAAACATAAATTATACTCACATTAACAGCATCTAGGGACCTATTCTGCGTGATAACGAATTTCTTAATTAGAATGGATTCCTTCACGCTGTACAGACACACGTGTTTGGAGTTACCTCCGCCCAGTATACAGGTACCGTCGGCTGAGTAACATATGGTTGTGAAGGCTCTATAACAAATACGTATTACCCGTTTAAATTATATACATCAACCTATATATTATGTAGGATTCAGCTGGGTGTAGTGGATGGCCACCCAATTTCATCAATTAAGAAAATTCTGTAGGAAATATAAAAAAAAGAAACAGTATTTAAAGAAAAATCCAAGATAAATCTTTGAAAAACATTAACGCATGCTTAGCGAACTCTAAAGTTACAATATTAAATGGAAAAAGAATACGGTCGCGAACAGGATTCGAACCTGCGCCTCCCGGATAAATACTCCAGGCGCTCTGACCACTAAGCTAAGAGGTCGAGATGGCTTAGTGGTCAGAACGCGTATTATTGTAATTTATTGTAACTTTAAAGAAAAATCAACAGTTCAATCGTTATCGAATTTTATTTCAGTGTTGAATAAGATTTTTCCCGAAAGAAACTTGGCAATTAATTTACAAATTCAGCTAAGGCAACATTTTACAACGCCAGATAACTGTATCGGATAAATTTGAATTTTTGTCAAGAGTAGTTGGGGGTAGTTGCAATTCTCATTGCTTGCTTAGGAAAATATACATGCGGGCGGGCTGCACAGGTAATTGCATGACTATCCTCAATATTGTGGAAGTACATTTTAATAATATCCGTCGGATAGCGTTATCCTGACGACGGTCAAATCTAGCCTAAACAATGCCTGTATTACGGTTAGCGCAGTGGTCGAAAGACCGGCTGCTGCGTCGGTGTCGCTAGTTCGATTCCCGCACGGATCTAATATTTGTATGATCTACAGATAATTGTTAATTGTCTGAGTGTGTGTGCATGTGAGATTATGTCTATAAACGCACTTATGATACAGGAATAAATTCCTCGTGGGGAAAACGTTTTAATTTAAAATAATTTTGTAATATCAAAATATATTTTTTTTTAAGCTCATACAGATAATTGCACGATTCCTATGCTTAAAATCTGTTTTTTTTTGTCTTACTTTCTGTTTGTTCCGGCTAATCTTCGAAACGACTGGACTGATTCTGATAAGATTTTACTGGCAGGTAGATGACTATATAAGGAGTAACTTAGACTAATTATAATATATTTATTCGCGGGTGAAACCGCGGGGCAGCGCAAGTACAGAATAAACTTACTTGGTCTTCAACATCTTGTCAGGTGTTATAAGATCAGTTTCAGCTCTACCAGAGCCGAGGTCGTTCCTGCCTTCAATACTGCCATTCTGATCGCTTGTCGTCGTGTTGAAGAATGTTATGTTTCCATCGAGAGTTGATACTGCTATCTGATGTACAGAAAGGTCATAAAGAATTTAGAAGTACCTTCTTCTAATCAAGGCCTTAGCTAAGAAGTTTTGTTATTTCATATCTTGTTTGAGATTTCGGAGGGAGGGTGTTGATTCCCCCCCCCCCCCCCCCGCAACTCGCTACGGCCAGTACTATAATAATAAGAATAGTCATCATTCATACATATCATTACTGGAGGGTTCAGGGCTAGGTTATCCGTTGCGGAGAGGTGGCCAGGATGACTTAAAAATATTTGCCCCCGACAGATTGCAGCTGATGAAGTTGCTGAAAATAACAGAAACCTTCAGTAACTCCATCAGTATGGAATTTGGTGTGGACAAATGTGCAGTCATGCATGTGAGAGGAGGTGCGATGGTGGAATCCGATGGACTCCAACTTTCGGATTCCATACACCTTAGGTCACTATCTGCAAACGATACTTACAAATACCTGGGTATGGCGGAGGGATTGGGCATCAACGTGGCTGACATGAAACAGTCATTTCAGGAGCGCTTCTTTGGCCGCCTGAAGAAAGTACTTAATAGTCTTTTATCAGGCGGCAACAAGGTGCGCGCCTTTAACGGCTGGGTTATGCCAGTCCTGATGTATTCCTTCGGCATACTCAAGTGGTCTCAGACTGAACTGGACCCCCTGGACAAGGTAAGGACACTGTTAACTGCAAACCGTATGCATCATCCAAGGTCATCCGTAATGAGACTGTACATCCCGCGAAAGTGTGGGGGTCGAGGCTTTTTAAACGCCAAGACTCTACATAATCGCGAGGTGTGCAGCCTCAGGGAGTACTTTCTACATACCAGCACGGAGATGCACCTGAATGTAGTTGCAGTGGACAAAAATCTCACCCCACTCTCCTTGGCTAAGGAAAACTGGAGCAAACCTGTTGTACTCAGTACCAATGATCGCAAGGAAGTATGGCAAAGCAAGGAGCTACACGGACGCTTTTATCGGGCACTTTATGGTCCCGACTTAGATTTTTTAGCGTCCGTATCATGGCTGCGGTTTGGTGATCTCTTTGGTGAAACTGAAGGTTTTATCTGTGCAATTATGGACGAAGTTATCATGACGAATAACTACCGGAAATATATTGTAAAAGACGGGACAGTTGACATATGTCGGGCATGTCACTGTCCAGGCGAGTCTATTAGACATATTATTTCTGGTTGTTCTCGTCTTGCTAACGGCGAATACTTGCACAGACACAACTTAGTGGCCAAGATTATACACCAACAACTTGCTTTGAAATAGAAAAGAAAGAAAGAAAGAAAAAGTTTTTATTTTCACGCGCCATCTGACGCACACACTTATACATATCTATACAATTTATTAAAGAACTATATGTAACTAAAACACATTAAAACCTTTGCTATAAATACCTGAAACTTAATTAATTTAAGCACAGGAAAACTCATGATATTACTAAGTATAACCATAAGTAAGTATAATAAACTAAACTAAAAATTATGAACAATATTTAATCTATGGGCCATAATCCTACACTTTAATCTAACCTAACCTAAGATTACACAAACGTCACATTGCAAAAATAAAGCTTATATTAATGTTTATTCCAATAATGATAGAAAACAGTTAAACAGTAGGCTTATTCTTAATTTTTAAACATGGTGCTGGCTGTTGTGCGTCCTATGTGCGTAAAAACTAAGGTATTTGCTCAGCATAATGCTGTGGCTTCAGACGGACCTAATGCCAACAGCGCTGGTTTTCAGCAAAAACCTGTGAGTGACGATACGGAATCCCACCAGGGAATAATTAAATATATTGTAATTACTAAAATGTGATTATGTGGTATAATATGATATAAACTTGCATAAATTAAACCAAAAATCCCAAAACCACAACATCATTACACCAAACAATCAACAGGGTCGGCGACCATTGTTGTTCTTGTTGCGCTAGCGCATAGCGATAACATATAAATATGTATTTATTTTTCAGATAAATAATATGAGATGTATGCATATTAGATAAAAATTATACTACTATAGTCATCGAGTACCAACCATCCACAACTCTTGCTGAGTATGCTATAACGCCAAAACCAATGAGGCAAAACATTACCTAATCTTATCCAAATCTTAAAAAGTATTATTATATGTAATATATATCATTAAACTATGTAATAATAATTAAAAATATTTAGTTGAATGTGGTAATTAAAAATTGATTAAATGATTCAAATTTCCCATAAACTAGTAACACAATGTACCAAAAGACACTTGTATTCTGTGAGCAGCAAGCCCAGAGGTTAACTTCTCTAATCTAGGATGCATTCAGCTTTCAGAGTACCTCTTATCTGGATACAGATCCAGATCCAAACCACAACCCAACTGCAGAGCAAGGAAACCAAACCCACTGTTGGAAACCATTTCCAGAGAGCCGGGACCCTTGAGGTAACTTGTACATTGCTTTACAAGGACTTTTGTATCTGCATGTAATGTTTTTTAATGTATAATAAAAATGTTCTTTTTGTTTTCAGGCTCCGTATTGGCGGTGGAAGGTCATTCCAACAGTGAGTAGCAGCATACTTAAAACTACCCCTGAAGGCCATGGATCTATGCTTGGGGATGGAAAGAGGATTTGTAGCATACCGTATATGATTTTTATTTTGGTTCTGTCTCCAGGTTAGTTTTGCATACAAATATTGTGGTTTTTGCGTACTTATGACTCCAAACAGTAAACTAGCCATGTGTATTCTCCTTCTTGCAGCCATTTTTAAAATACTGTTGGCATTTGTATATGGAGTGATGTGACTTCTTCGTGGTACATTTACACAAAAACGGGTGCAAGCATTTTGGATACGTTGGATTAGCTTATCTGTTCTTGCCAATAGACATGGTCCATATACCGTATCACAGTAGTTCAGTTTTGACAAAACTAGACTGTCTACAAGCTGTCTCCGCAAAGAAACACTTAAATAGTCTCTGATTGGATATAATATTTTCAATCTATAAAAGCAGTTTCTCATTGCGTTACTGATGTGCTTTTCAAAATGCAACTCTGGATCTATTGTTAGACCCAAATTGCACGCCGTTTCCACTCTTTCAATCCTTTCTCCCATAACTTTAACTTCTGGTTTAATCGACAGTATAGTATCAATCATTTTTCTACTACCTAGGACCATAAATTTAGACTTAGTTGGATTTAAAGCAAGTGAGTTTTGTTCTGACCAAGTGACCACTCTCTGTAGATCTGCATTCATTTTACGTACTGCTTCAGAAGTATCACATGGCTTAAAAGAAATGTATAATTGAATGTCATCCGCATACATGTGATACTTGCAATGATGGAATGACTGAATTATGTCTGCACTATATAGTATATATAAGAGCGGCCCCAAAATTGAACCTTGAGGCACACCGCGCGATACATATTGAGGGGTTGATGTCATGGTTGATCCGTCATCCCTGTGGATTTCTACATACTGTGTTCTACCGCTCAAGTAGCTTGCAAACCATTTTATTGTTTCCGCTGCGAAACCATAGTATGCCAACTTTGAAAGCAACAGTGAGGTGTTAATTGCATCAAATGCCCGCGAGAAATCAAGTAGGGTCAGTAATGAGCCCTCTCCCAAGTCGCGTGCTTCAAGGATATTACCTATAACATCAGACAGAGCAGTCACCGTTCCACGTCCTTTTCTGAACCCTGACTGAAGATCAGGAAGTACATTATTATGTTCTAAATATTCAGACATTTGAGTGTGTACTACCCTCTCCAGTACCTTAGACAAGCATGGCAATATGCTCACAGGACGGAGGTCCTTGACAGTTCTAGGGTTGTTGATTTTAGGTATGGGACGTACAATAGCACACTTCCATGCTTCAGGGAAAGTATGAGTATCTATTGACTGATTAATTATAGACGTGATCGGTTCAAGAGAAGATGGCAACATGAGCATTAGCATATCCAAATTTAGACCATCAACTCCCTTTGCATTCGAAGCCAGGCCCTTCACAATCTTAAGAATTTCTTCCTGGTTAACATTCCTGAGCTTAAACTGCGAACTCCCTAGCCTGTGGAACTCAAAATATGACAATTGTGATAAAGTTAGGTAGCATTGCCCTGGAACCTTTAGGAACCCATTGTTAATTTCATCAGGGTTATTGAAATGTCCTGGGAGCAATCCGTCACTAAGATCGGGTAATACATTTGATTTGAGATGTTTCCACAATATTTTTGGGTTTTTTATGTTATTATTAACATGTCTAGTAAAATATGCTTTCTTTTCCTGTATTAAACTACTGATTGCTTGCTTTTTCAGATCTAAATAGTATTTTTTTGCAACATTTTGCCTATCTTGATCCGATACATCATTTTTTTGTAATTTTTGCAGTTTCTTTCTAGCTTCGTTGCGCAACTTAAACATAATACGAATATTATCTGTAATCCAAGGTGTGGCATGGTTTTTGAATACTGTACTTTTAATGGGAGCATGTAAATCAAATAGCTGCGTGGTGAACAAATTAAAGTAATAAGTCATACTGTTAACATCCGGCAAACAGCATATTTCACTCCATGGTATTGCTGCAATATCTAGTGAGAAGTAGTCCACAATGATGTCTTTCAAAGGTCGATATGTAACCATTCTCGGCTTAGGTTTTTCCCTCTTAATCACAGTATCACATGTTACGAATGAGTGATGACCAAGTTCGCTAACATAGCACACCCCTACATTTCTAACTCTAACATCTGTGCAGATAATGTCTATAAGAGTGCCACTGTCTCCTACGAAGTGTGTTGGTGACTGAACTATCTGCTGTAAATCAGTGTAATTAAGAAATTCAATTATGCTTTTGGTCTTTGCGGTATTGGTCTCTAATAGATTAACATTAAAATCTCCCAATAACACCACGTGATCATAAGGTGCCAATGCACAAATACTATCAGTCAATCCTGCCAAAAATTTGGATAGATCAAACCAGGGTGGTCGATATGCAGTTCCTATTAGTAACTTCTTTCCATTAATACTTAGATTTATCCATATTTGTTCAACATCAGGGTGCTCAGGGTGAGGAATTATGCGTGCCCTAATGCCCGTTTTGATGTAAAAAGCTACTCCGCCACCTCTTCCCCCTCGTATATTAGTTGGACGTGGTAAATGTTTCAACTTATATCCTGGTACATCAGGTGCACGTCCCTCCTCTCCAGGTCTCAGCCAAGTCTCATTTATTGCCATTATATCCACAGAGTGGTGTAACATGGCAATCACGAATTCGTCGTGGTTGGTACCCAACGATCCTGCATTAAATAATCCTAACTTCAAATATTTTGACTGAATCATTTATATAAGATTTTGTTGCATATCCCATAATTATATATATAAGGCAATGTTAGCAATGTTACAAATCTATGCAAGTATGTAATGTATTTATTGTATATATGAATTGTGTTTAAATTATATAGTCTTGTCATTTGTAAATATTGTTGAATGTGTGTTGTAGTTAATTTGGCATTGTTTTGCTTATTTGGATATTCTAGCACCAGTACGTGAACTATAGTATTAGTTTCGAATAGTGTTATATATATATAATGTTGTATAGTGAACCTATGTAAATTT
Organism: Xylocampa areola; assembly: GCA_935421205.1. Taxonomy (NCBI): domain Eukaryota; kingdom Metazoa; phylum Arthropoda; class Insecta; order Lepidoptera; family Noctuidae; genus Xylocampa; species Xylocampa areola. The sequence goes on from OW285204.1 coordinate 19,581,863, forward strand.
ATTTTATTTAATTCTAAAGTTTGTAAATATTTATGTGTATATTTGTTGGTGTTTATTAAACAAGTTTTGTTTATTATACATAGTTTTATTCTTGATTTTAACTCTGCCGTACTAATATATTGTGTTAACAATAAGTTAACAACTGTATTTCACAGCTCACTATACTCACATTTATCTCTGTATTGTTCCTGATTATAGTAAATACTATGCACTAAATTCACCGAAGCATTATGTAGAGGAGTGAAAACTATAATGTAAATGATCGAAAATATATGTAATAATTTATTCACCAATAACGTAAGGTCCAATAATATGTTGAATATCATCTTCAGATCCAATCCTGCATGTAGGATCCCCAGGTTTACTACGAGCCAGAATGCGCCCCCGCTTCGTCCAAACAAAACGCCAGCCATGGAGGGCAGCAGCTGCCCGCGCTCCCCGAAACAACTGCTGATTGATCTTGGTCAATCTTTCATTAATAAAAAAGCGACGGGCCGGCCCAGAGAAGCCCAGGTCTTCCGTAGTAGCGCCTCTCCGCACCCGTGCTCCATCTAAGAAGGCGTTGCGCAGGTCACGACGAGCCAGGCGTACCATGATAGCGCGTGGGCGGGGCTCTGTTAATTTTGTTGAGCTCGTCGCATCGATGTGTCTACCACCAACCCGCTCCGCACTTACAATATCTCGCTCATCTACGCTGACGCCTAGTTTAGCAGCGATCAACTTAACCAGGTGCGTTGGGTTCTCTGCTTGAGATTCAGGCAGATTGGCAATAACCAAATCATTTGCCATCAGCTCTTGATCCCTGTCGTTCAGGTCTCGTTTTAATTTCCCTATGACTTCATCCGTCGAATTTGCAGTGACTGGAAGATCTGCATTGCGCTTTTCTAGCGCCACCAATCTGGTCTCTATGCCATCCATCCGAGAATGGCATGACTCATTTGAGCTCTTTAACTCGTTCCTAAGTTCCAGAACCTCCTTCCTTAATGTGCGTATCTCGCCCACAATCAGCCTCAAAGCGGAGCCGACGTCCTCCGGAAAATCCTTTAACAACTGCTGCTGTGCAGTATCCTCGGCGCTGACGATTTCGATCGTCGTCAGCGACGTCGCCGCATTTAGTTGCGTTATCCCCAAGGTCGGTGACTGCGTCATCAACACCGGGGACTGTGCAGAATGCACGGGAAAAGCTAACGCGGACGGCTGAGACACTGCCGCAATCGTCGGAAGACTAGTTTGCTCCCCATTCAGGATTGCAGTGCCTCTGACGGGAGTCTCAGCCTTATTGTCCCTACGGACGTTCTTCTTGCATTCAGGACAATGCCAGGATGAAGCAACAGAGCCTTTTATGGGAAGGCCCACGCACCCCCGATGGTAAATAAGGTAACAATGATTGCATTTTGCGGCATCTGGCGGTGACAAGAATTTACCGCAACCACTGCACTTTGCTAGAGGCATTGTTATTATCGATTATCTGTTGCTAGTACAGTTAAGCTCTTAAAGATGGCGCTAGTGTTTGTTGTTACTAGTAGACGAGGTGGTGCTGCGAAATCCTTAATTGAGTAGTTGTTAGGCACGTTAAGAACTACCGCAGAGGTTCACTAGATGGCGATGTTACCAACTTTCTAAATTATGGCAGTTTATGGGAAATCTTAGGGTGAACAGACACCATAAATCTTTACACCTTGTTTAAAGTCACAACACGCACACATCTGATGGATAATTATAAGTGTTATTTGTATTATTATGATTATTGGTCAATTATTATTGATGTTCAGGTAGATTTAAGTCCAAAAGCAGTTTATGAATTTTTATTTTATATTAATTGTTATTATATGTTCACTAAATCACTGTATAACGTTTCCGGTTGAATATTGCACTGAGTTTAAACTTTGTACATAAAAAATATTGCTGCAGGATTATTTGTTTTATTTTAAATACGCAACGTAAACAAATCGCTTAAGGTAGCTTCACGTCCGTGACGTCACTCACCACAAATACAGTCTTGTGGAATCGGAGGTACCGTACTATAGGTATGTGCCCGACCCAGTTCTCGAAAAAGGTCATGTCACATTATACTGGGATCGATCTATCATCACTGATAGGACTGTTATTGCTAACATGCCTGACATAGTGGTGATAGATCGATTAGAGCGCCGCGCAATGATTGTGGATATAACTGTCCCTCATGACGAGAACCTCGTGAAAGCTGAAAAAGACAAACAAATAAAATATGTTGATTTAGCTCACGAGGTTGTCGACATGTGGGACGTGGATTCGGCAATCGTTGTGCCGATAGTCGTGACGACCAACGGACTGATAGCGAAAAGTCTTGACCAACACCTTAAGAGACTCTCGTTAGACGGCTGGGTCAAGGGCCTGATACAGAAAGTAGTACTCCTCGACACGGCACGTATTGTGAGGAGGTTCCTCTCTCTGGGGCCCTAACCACCGGTAGCTTGGACCCTGTTCCCGATGCCGGCGGTTTGCTATATTTTATATTTTTAAATGTATTTTTTTTTTTGTAATTGATATATCGTTAAAAATATAATTTATATGTAATTTAATGAATAAATGGAAGAATAGTCACTGTAATAACAAGAATAGCCGTAGCGAGTTGGGGGGGGAATCAACACCCTCCCCCACCACCTTAAAAAATACGGACGTAGCGTTAAGTACGACATGTGAGAAGCATGCCTAGTCATCCAATTTCGCTTGTCATACACGAGCTAAATGCATACAAATACTCATCCACTCAGCGCCAGTACGCTGCGTGTGTGTATGTGTAATCTATGCTTCGCTTATGACAAGGCAAGGTTACATCCGTATTTATTTCAGATCCGTGGTAGTGGGTAAACGCATTCAGATAATTTTCGGCTTTGACTTGCAAGGTTATGAGAAATGTCGTTTTCTTCAATATAAAGTAAGAACAGCAGAAAAATATTTTTTACTCAGAAAATGTCAAAAAAAATGCAAACTTACCTCTTCCCCATCAGGTCTGAACGCGACTTGCAGAGCGTCCGACGTTAGTTGAACCGTCTCGCAGTCCGCACTGCTCTCAATGCAGTTCCATATTCTGATGGTCTTGTCCCAACTGGCCGATACTAGGCGAGAGCTTGCTAATGCAGGGCTGAATGTTACACAAGATACTGGCGCTTCATGTCCTCCTAGTACCTACAGTTTACATGTATTTATGAATGACTCCTGATAATAATAAATGACTATGTGAATCGAATTAATGACTTATACTTATTTTAATTATTTTTAAATTATGTAATTAAAATGAAATAATTGTAATTTGGAATGTATCGGTCCGTTTTTTGTAATAACATGTATATTACTACTCCCAAATAGGGTCATATCTCATCACAATTATTTAATATTAATATCCCTATGTAAGGACATATGATTGCAATAAATGATTGAGTACCTATGGAGAATAATTGCTCGTTTTATCACCCATCTAATGAAGGTAAGCAAAGAGGGGCTCGTGGCTAAGTAACAGCCGCACAGATCGATCGATCGAGGTAAAGCTGCGCTTGCCGCGGGCGGTCTGTGGATGGGTGACCATCATTTCATGCCGAGACCCCTCCATGCCTCGGAGAGCACGTTCAGCCGTCGGTCCCGGTTGTCAAGTTAAGATCCATGACAGCCGTTACGGGTAGTCAGAGGCCTGAAAGTCTGACGACCAGTCATACCACGAGATATCGTGTTACCCAGTTACTGGGTTGTGAAGGTCAGATAGGCAGTCGCTCCATGTAAAATACTGATATTAAGCTGCATCCGGTTTGACTGGAAGCTGACCCCAATGCTATTGTGAAAAGGCTAGGCAGATATATAATGAAGGTAAGCAGTATTACAGGTCACATTATGTAAGTGTTCTTGTATTTGTGGTGTACAATAAAGAGTAGAGTAGAGTATAGAGTTGAGTTGTTATTAAAGATAAACCTTTGAAAAGCATTAACACATGCTTAGCTCAAAGATTTATCTTAAATTGTTAAGGTCATTCCATCCTTACGACATTGTATTAATTGCAAAGTTAGTCGTGGCGGTTCTGTCACCTGTATAGGGACTGAATAGATAGCAATGACGTCGTCAAAGGACGTGTTAAATGGATGAAGAATTCGCGGTGGTGAGCAGAGGTCGAGATGGCTTAGTGGTCAGAGCGCCTGGAGTATTCATCCGGGAGGCGCAGGTTCGAATCCTGTTCGCGACCGTATTCTTTATCCATTTTATATTATAACTTTAGAGTTGTTATGTTATGACAATATGAAATGGTAAAAGAACACATAAAAGGACATTTTAAACATAATAAAATACTTACATCCAATAACTTGCCAAATTTGATAGACCAGAGGAATATTTCGAAGACATCTTGTCCGCCGGCCGCGCACAGTTCACTGCTAGAGTCTAAAGCGACGTAACTAAACTGAACGAGGCTTGGCGATGTTAAAGTACGGAAGTTACGGTATCTGAAAATGAAGGTTACGTTGAAGGTGGTAAGGTTGGGTTTTGATTGTGATGATTCCTTGTTTAGAGAAAAGATTTGCAAGAATTGGAAAAAAATATTGTTTAAAAGTTTGTTTGAATATAAAAATAAACAAGGACTGTTGCATTTTTATTGTTAAAACATAACATAGCATCACGCCTGTATTTTCCGAAGGGGTAGGTAGAGGTGTACACAGTTGTACACTCACATTTCACCAAAGCTGTTATTAACCGGGCACAATTCTAAACTGGGGGCTGCTATTGAGAATTTCCTAACAGAAAAACTCAGTATCACTTTGCCCGACCCGGGAATCGCACCCGTACCATCCTGCTCAGCAGTCGAATAATTATTAAAATATACACAAGCAAAACTCACCTAGTCAAATCATAGCACCGAACCGTCCCATCCAGGCTAGCAGACACGAAAAACTTCTTATTAGCACTGAACGTAATGCTGGTCACTGTGGACTTGTGTTCACTGAAGGTCACGAAGCAGAAACCATTGGTAGTGTTCCATACCTTGACCTTCCCATCGTAACCTCCTGTGACTATATACAGGCCGTCAGGAGAATAGGCGAGACAAGTCATGTCAAGGGAATGGCCTTGCTGTTTCATTACATATTGTTCGCCTGCAAAAGTGGACTCTAAATTAAGAGGGGTAAAGTGCGATATTGAACGTTCGAATATTTAACTGTTACGCGTATTGAAGATTGTATTTTAAGTGATTAGAGTAAGAGTCGAGTTTAGAATGACTCTAGTTTTAATAGTGGAACGTCGTATCTGCCCTTAAATATGTACAAGCGTATGTATGTTAGGAGAATAAGCGAGACTAGTCATGTGGAGGCTTTGCTGTTTCATTACATATTGTTCGACTACAAAAATTGACTTTAGATTAAGGAGGTAAAATTTATTCTTGAGCATCCGACGGCAATAAAACATTTGAACGTTAGGCGTGTTGAGTTTTTTTTTTTTTATAGCCTTTTGTGTACCTCTGCTGGGCAAAGGTCTCTCGCTTATCTTTCCAGCGGTCTCAGTTCTTTGACGCCTCCATCCAATCTCGGTTGAAAGCGTCTAGGTCATCCCGCCACCGCTTCCTAGGACGTCCTCGACGTCTTCTTCTATCGCCAGGAACCCAATTGGTGACAATGATTGCCCATCTCTCGGGGTGTTTAAAGTTGAGTTTAGACTCTAGTTTTTATGTAGGAACGTCGTAACCCCCCGCGACTATACAAGCCGTTATAAAAATAAGCGAGACGAGTTATGTCGAGATAGTGACCTTTTTCCTTCATGACATACTGCTCGCTTACAAGATGGACTTATAATTAATAATTTTTAAATTAAGGGCGATAAAGTTTATTTTTGAGCTTCCGACGTTAAAATGTTTAAGTATTACATTTGTTTAAATTCAATTTTATACAAGACACATGCGAGACATGTCATAATTACACACTTATTATGGAGTACTACTTACTCTGCCACTCCCAAACTAAGAGCTGTCCAATATTGGGACATCCGAAAGCTATCCAATCCCCGGGGGCCGATATAGCTATACTGCTGATCCGGTGCTCTGATATGCTTAAAGTATGGATAAGATTCACATCCGGCATCTCATGAAGGAAGAATATACCGGTGGAGAAACCTAGAATAATAAATACTAAAAATTAATAAAATTCAAGAAATTGAGACGGTCTTCTTCATATCACATAGTTCATGAATTTTGTACTAATGTCGTGGTTAATGAACAACCTAGTGTCAAAGTTCAAACTATCCTTTGCTAGGGTTCACAGCGAGGCTTAGGGGAGACCCCGTTAGTCTCCCCAGAGTTATGCCTTAATAAGCATTGCATAGCGGGGGTACTAAAGTTGGTCTGCTAAGAGGACCCAGTGGCCACCCTCCATATAAATTATATACTGATACCACTGGGTGGTTTTAGGGAACCTCCTAAAAAAAGGTCGCTGACATGGCTTTACACACCATCGAGAACATCTCTTAGGTGTGCAGGTGTCATCACGATGTTTTCTTTCACCAAATTTATGTAAGCACGTATAGTCAGTATGCATCAGTGGTGCGTGCCTTGGGTTAAAACCTGTGACCTTTGAATTGCCATTCGAACAGCCATACAACTAGGCAATCAATGTTAGATTGAAACCGTAAAAAGAACGAACGAAAAAGTCTGGTATTCAGAATTATATGATTTTTTAAAATTAAATGTATAGTAGCATTTTTGTTTATATTCGAATGAGAGTTAAAATAACTATGTAGATGTATCTGTCATTGTGGCCGAGTGGTTACCGGCCCGCCTCTTGAGCCGCAGGTTGTGGGTTCAAAACTGGCATGTACTAATGTCATATGTACTTTTAAGTCTAAGATATCGCAGACATACGGCTAAGGAAAACATCGTGAGGAAACCTGGACTTAATGGTCAGAAATCGCCAACGCGCAGTGAGCTAGCGTGGTGATCAATGCTCTTGCCTTCTCTGTATGAGAAGAGGCCCGCGTCCTGATGTATCTTTAACAATGCAACTGTGGCTAGGTTCTCTTAAGCCAAGTAAAAAAAAAAACAAGGTCAACTGAGGCAGTCTCTCTCTTACAGACAAGAGAGAGACTGCCTCAATGAACTAGGCAAGGGCAACTGCCGAGCGTGAGGTCCTGGGTGTACAACTGTGTACAACTCTGCCTACCCCGTCGGGGAATACAGGCGTCATGCTACGTCATGTCTATCAGAGATCGATAAAACCATCCAATGTATCTTTATACATTTTATACACGTGGATCTGTTTTTGTATTGGTGTACAATAAAACGTAGTTTTTATTTATATTCTTTAAAAATACTAAGTTTCGGATATGTAATTATACGTGGACGTTCCAAAAATGCGTACACAACGATTTGGTTCCACATTCATGATACGTACTGCTCGTTCTGTTTCCTGAGAAATATAATCTTGACAGTTTCAAGGCTAGAGTGAATAGATTTCTTCTGGATCTACGTGCTCCATCCTCGGCCACACCATCGCTTACCATCAGGCGAGTTGGTGGCCAAATGTAGACCCATTATTGACTTAAAAAATACTTGTAAATCCCTATATTCTACTTATTTATGAAAGAACAATAGGTCTATGAACATCACACATACCTGTGACCAACATCTTAGTCTCCCTATGGTACTGTGCGGCCGTCAACTTGACCTTATGATGAGACCTCCTAATTTCATCTCCTATGTAGTGCCGACCCAACTTCTTGTAGATTAACTTCTTTATATCTTCTGTTTTGATTTCCTTCTCCAATGGGTCTGCTTCGTTCTCACTTTCCTTTAACAAAAAATATTATACGTATTTGTTAAGGTTATTGCATCTGTACGACATTGTATTAACTGCAAAGTTAGTCGTGTCGGACTAGTGACCTGTATAGGGACTGAATAGATAGCGATGATGTCACCAAAAGACGTTAAATTGTGGAAGAAGAATTCGGGCTAGTGAGCAGAGGTCGAGCCGGCTTAGCGGTCAGAGCACCTGGAGTATATATCCGGGAGGCGCAGGTTCGAATCCTGCTCATGACCGTATTTTTATTTCCAAAAAAACTTATTACTTTAAAAGTTCGCCACGCATGTGTTAATACGGTTAAAAGATTTACATGTAGGTCAATTATGGTTAAAGTTACGTTGTTGCAACCGAGCATAAGTACCTATATATGAGAACTTGCTTGTTCTTTAAACCTGATCCACGCGTATTATGATTCAACTGCGGTTTGTACAAGGAATATTACAACTTATTTAATAGCTATTGTACTTTAGTGCTGGATATAGAACATAGAATTGTCCCAAAAAACCACTGTGGAGCCACCACATGTGGAAATTTCGTGAGAACCAGAAGGCAAATAATTATCTAAATATTTGAATAGTGTTTTAAAATGTATGTTCTATTTTTGTTTGTTCCACAAAAATTATAACTTTACACTTACATATTCCTTATCCTTCTCAATAACAGCTTTTTCATCAACCTCATCTTCACTTTCCTCGTCCTTCACCATCTTCCTTCTCTTCCGGTGAGATATCTGAACATCAGACACTACCAGGTCATCAATATCAATGTTAGCTTCCCACAAACACACTTGACCATTCCTACTGACAGTTATCAGGTCCAAACTCTTCTTCTCAAAGAAAACTCCAACTATTTTATCTGTATGGCCACTTAAAGAGTACATGTTTATGTTGTCTAAGTAATCAATGGTGTAGATCTTGGTGGTGGTGTCTTTAGACCCGACAGCCAGGAGTTTGGAGCACGGAGACCAGTCGAGGCACGTGACCTCATCTCTTGCTTTCTTAAAGACACGCTTCATGACAAATGAACGGAATTCTCCAGTGAATGTGCAAGGAGCTGTCATTATGAAGACTGCAAAAAAATTGCAAATATACATTCAACTTTTTTTAAATTCTGTACTTAAGTCTTTACAAAACGAGGGGCTCGTGGCTAAGTAACAGCCACACAGATTGATCGATCGAGGTTAAGCTGCACTTGCCGCGGTCAGTCTGTGGATGGGTGGCCATCATTTCATACCCAGACCCCTCCGTGCCTCGGAGAGCACGTTAAGCCGTCGGTCCCGGTTGTCAAATTAAGATCTATGACAGCCGTTACGGGTAGTCAGAGGCCTGAAAGTCTGGCAACCAGTCATACTACAAGATATCGTGTTACCCAGTAACTGGGTTGTGGAGGTCAGATAGGCAGTCGCTCCATGTAAAATACTGGTATTAAGCTGCGTCTGGTTTGACTGGAAGCCGACCCCGATGTAATTCGGAAACGGCTAGGCAGATAAAAAAGTCTTTACAAAACTCTTTTCTATGACACTTTTTTATCTAGAAGGCATTTCCTGAGAAGAAACACTGAAATAAACTCAGAGTCAAGGTCTCTTTTAAAGTCCAGACATCACTGTTTATGGGTATGTGAATGTGATCATGTAGGGAGTCTGGAAAGGCCTTTTGAAGAAAGAGCAATTTCAAGCCGACCAGTCCTAACTGACGTCACACATGACGAAATAAGAGACTAGTGACGTTATCCGAAGTTATTTAGATTAGTATGCCATGAATTGAAAAAATATATTAAACTAGCTGACCCGGCAAACGTTGTTTTGCCATATAAATAAAAAATTTAGGGGTGGACTACCCCTAACATTTAGGGGGATGAAAAATAGATGTTGGCCGATTCTCATAGATACCGGATAAGCACAAAAAATTTCATCAAAATCGGTCAAGCCGTTTCGGAGGAGTATGGCAACGAAAACTGTGACACGAGTATTTTATATATTAGATATTAATTATTGTTCGAGTCAAACTCGCGACATCGCCGCGGCCTCAGCTCATGACTAAGGGCTCCGTTCGAGTTCAAAACTAGTCGGGCAATCCCGAAGAATGCAAGTGAGTAGTAACCGTTGAACAATAATTAATATGAATGTGTCTCACGAAAGTTATTATACAAAAAATATATTAAATACTTAAAAATAATTGGTAATAATAATTAACGGGTGTTTAATGTGTTAAATGTTCTTTCATATAAATTAAATACCTATGTCATCACAGCAAGCTGCAAAGTATTTTCCGTCCGGACTGAACTTGACGGCATTCACCTGTTGCTTAAACTTGTATCTGTGTATCACTGTACATGTGAGGAGGCTGATCATCTGGGCCTCGCCCTCTGGAAAATAGAAAGTCCAATTAACATCCAAACATAAACGAAAAGGTGGTTTTGGTATCGGTAAAGCGGGCTGGATTCCGAAACTCTCCGCTCTGTGAGAGTGTTTTGCATCCGGGGTGGGAATAGATTATACGACCCACCTCGACCACTGAAAATTAAAGGTCAACAGCAATTTGGTCTTGCTTCAAAACATACATGCTATTGATGATATTGATTACTCTATGGTCACTACAAACAGGGCTTGATACTCCAAAACCCAAGTATTCTCAATCTAAGGGTTTTCCAAACATAGGTCCGACCTACGTCCCGACACATAGGTGTCACTATCCTAGGGGCGTCGCAAGGCGATCCACATATGTAAATTGCCTTTGAGTGCCGACGCGACCGAGTTGAATAAGCGCCGTCTATGAAAATTATAACGATTTGGAGTTTTTGATTTTTTTTATAACATGCTACTAGGCTAGACATACACACTGGTAAGCACTATTTGGCTAGGGGCTGAGGGGGCCGTTGCAAAAAATGGATAACCCCCAGGGGCATCACAGTAAAAATGGGTTTATGAGGCCTGCTCTATATGATTGTTTGCAAAATTAAATGCTTTTCTCGATAAGTTAGGAAGGATTTAATATTTCTATTCCTGAATGAAAATTATGTGGTTTGATGTGGTATTAATTATGATCAACATGAAACACCAATACCAAAGATAGGCAGGCGTATTCGATAGGTCGGTTGACGTCAAAATGATGATCACCTTGTAAAACATTAATGGTAATTAATGTTTTACAAGGTGATCGTCAGTCTTAGCCCTTATAGCCACTTGTTTATCTAGAAGGCGCCGTCATTTCCAATTTGACTACTACTGAGAAGAAACACCGAAACCTGATTTGTTTATGTATCTTAGGTATGTTTTACTGTTTATTCTGTTTTCCTATACATATGTGGCACTGTCTGTGAATAAATATTTCTTTCTTTCTTTCATTACACTGCATATTAGCACTAAAAATATTATATATATAAAGCGGAGGTATTTTATGTTTTGTAGTTGGTGGTAATCGGAATTTTCACCGCTTGCGTATGTGCATATATTTTCGGACAACCGGGCAGTGCACAGATAATGCAAGACTACCCTCAATATTGTGGAAGTAGCTAGATATTGTATTTATTTGCATCCATTCTTAGTATTGTCCGAGTTGGTGCCCGCGCAGGTAGGTAAAGCTCGCACTGCCTCAACCACTGCAGCCACGCACGCGAAAATAGCATTCGCGTACACAATATAAGTATATGATCAGTTTTAGTCATTTTTTTCTTTGTAATTGTATTGAAAAACATCGTGAATCGTTTGAAACCCGTGAGCAATGGTCATTACACTCTCGGTTGCATTTCAACACTAGCCTGCAACTCGGACTGCAATCCAGCCTCTAATACTGGACCAACTTGTATAATATTGTACTATTACCTAATTATAACTAAGTCATAGTAAGATTGAATTGTAGATAACACAGTAACCAAGGATGAACAATATTCTTCTTCTTGTATTGTGTGGTTGATGAACAACATAGTGTCAGTGTTTAAACCACCCGTAGGTCTCTGACATGACTTACACACTATCGATATCTCCCATACTGACTCATGATGTTTTCCTTCACCGTTCTAAGCAACACAATTAATTTCGAATATGTACATGTTTAGAAAAGTCTGTGGTTCATGCCTTATATTTGAATTTACAACCTTTGACTTGCTAGTCCAGTGGTCATACCTCTAGGCTGACACTGCTTGTCACAAAAATGATAATAATATTACAAAACCATACATACTTTCATTGACTGCCAACAATGTAGATCCATTGGGTGACACATCTACTGCTGTGTAGTTATAGTAGCTCTCAAAGGATAATGTGTTACTTTTGTTGCTGAAAATGATAATTAAAATTATAATACCTTATGATAATTACTTTTATTTAGATACCAGCTGAGCCCTAAATTTTCAACTGCAAAATTCTGAGATACCGCAAACAAGTCTAATTAAATGAAAAACAAATTACAAATTCAAATATATTTGTATAATAACTTTCATGAGGCAAATTCATATTAATTATTGAGTCCGCGGCAGTATCAACTTTGACTCGCGACGTCGCCGCGGGCTCAGCTCATGATTAAGGGCTCCATTCCAAAGTTACAAACTAGTAGGGCAAACCAGAGCCGAGATCCATTATCATTTATCTACTCCACCTGTATTGTATTTTAACCTACATTCATTGCAAATAAATGATTGATTGAATGATGAAAACAATAATCAAATATATTTATTTGCTGAACTGGCATGTTGTAAATAAATGGATTCTAATGTTAGGATGGAATGACACGTTGTGTGTGTCTACATTAAATTAAAAATAGCAATAAAAAAATTCCATTCACTCAACTAACTACAACAAACAGTTTATGATGGCATTTTATCTATTTTCTGATATTTTATTATAGAAACTGTGGACAGCGCTGGTCTTAGTAATGTGTAAAAGTTGACACTGCACCTACTTTGAGGCTTATACTGGCATGCAAAGTATGTACTCTAGTGATATCTAGTTTAATCTATATGTGAGAGGTTCAACCACCTGTAGTATTTATCTCGGGGGCACAAGTTCAAATTCTGTTCAGGACCATATTTATCTTTTCACAAAAATTTATAACTTTGTGATAAATAAATGAACAAATTCCTGTAAATTGATCTTTTGGAGACTCTTCTACATAATTTTTAAATATAAATTAGATGGCATTTCAATTCATTGGAATGTAAAACAACAATTTTATAATTCTATAAGTTACTAGCTGGCAAACGTTGTTTTACCATATGAATAAAAAATTTAGGGGTGGCCTACCCCTAACATTTAGGGGGATGAAAAATAGATGTTGGCCGATTCTCATAGATACCGGATAAGCACAAAAAATTTCATCAAAATCGGTCAAGCTGTTTCGGAGGAGTATGGCAACGAAAACTGTGACACGAGAATTTTATATATTAGATATGTTGTTTTAGGAATGTCTTTTTTTTATAATGATTCTTTTATCTAGAGACAATAAATTGTGATACTTACTGTTTCAGGTTATACACAGTTATTTTATTTCCTACTGGGCTAATAACACAATTTCCATCGGCAGTAAACAAAATATCACCCCTCCGATATACGGTGCCTAACAAATTTTGAAACTGAAACATACAAAGGTTAGGTTCAGAAACATTAAATTTGTTATTGTAACACAGAATTTGTAAATAAGACTTCGTAGCTTCTGTGGACAATAAGACGTATACTACTTTATTCAAATAATAGTAGTTTCCAATAAATCTGTTACTTTTCCATATCATTTAATGTAAACAAAACCACATAGTGGTTAAATACAAGTGATAAACCTATAAATCCTATAAATAGTCAATAAAATTTGATTACCTTGTAATGAAACTTCATTTTGATGACCCTAAATTAATTTTAAACTATATGTGATCAGTTTTTAATTCAATTGCACATACTACTTACTCAAACAAAATATTTTCGATAGAATTAAGTTTGAACAAGCATGGGCAACGCGTTGACAGACCTACACAACAACACACACACAATACTCGACAATACGACATTTGACAACAGCTGTAGCTTTAGCTTGTTAATTTTGTCAACATTTAGCATTAGAGAGAAACATCATGATACAGTGTTTAATAAGACCAAGAGAGAAAAAAGCATTTGTGGTTTCACTGGCTCTCATTGCCAACCTCGAAGTTGGAAAAGCAAATTAACAACGAAATGTCAGACTGACACTTGAATGACTTGTCTAAACATTCGGATCCACCAAGAGATTGGTCCTAAACAAATGTTCAAATACATATTGTAGTAAGTCTTAAATTGCGATTTTACCAATTCGTGGACGTGTATCCGTTCATTTCGTGTTCGTAGCCCCTTTGGCAGTTAATGATACCCGATGATTAAAATTCCATTTCTTCTGTTAGGTACTTTACAATATAATGTTTGTGTAAGTGTATTGATCTAGTCAGAAAAGAAAGAATAGTTTCATTCGTATGATATAAGATATACGTCTAACTTTTATTTTATACTTTACCGTAATTTATCTGATCACCTACATCTTGTTTTACAACAAAGCTTGGGCATTGAGTTGTCTTCTTCTTCTTCTTTCGTGTCCACAACAAACAACAGTATTAAACTACTATAGTATTATAGTGTTGTATTAAGCTTATTTTAATTTTACGGAGATGAAACTACATTAAGAAATCCACGAGTGTCGTAAATAACAAATGTTCCTTCAATTGGCATAACTTTTGTATTTATGAACCGATTGAAATGAAATATACACTAAATGTTAAGTGAAGCTTACTACAATATATTAGTGAAAACCACATCAAAATCGGATCAGCCGTTTCTGAGATTAGCGTGCACAAACGCACAGACAAACAGATAAACAGACAAAAAATCTAACAATCATTCTTTTGGGTGCTATTTGCGTTGATCAAGGTTCCTATAATATTTTTTCATATATATCTTCCATGTACAGAGAGGGATTATTATTACATTTTCATTATATGTATTGATGATGATGATATTCAACAATCGATCATATCCACACTTCACACTTCTATTGATGAAGAATACAACAGGCCCTTGTATTTCGTATTCGTAGATTACCATGAAGCGTTTTAAAGTATAGAGCTAAATAGTTTTCCATTCTCTTCATCAGTGCCACGTTGATGCACGGTATATGGAGGTGTTCCAGAAACCATACGATTTCTTAAACGTTGTCCCACACTAGGAATTTCTTCCTGTATCGTGGGAGTCACTGATCAAATCCCCATCAAGAGGTGTAAGACAAGGGGACACAATATCACCTAAAGTTTTTACAGTGGTATTGGAAGATTATCTCAAATTACTCAATTGGGAAAACAAAGGAGTTTTAATGTTTATGGTCACTTTATAGTACATTGTGTATATGTTTTATAATATTATTGGTTATAATACACAAGCTGAAAAATACGACGCAATGTACTACAAAATTGAAGATAAATTCGATGATAGCTGAGATAACCAATACGCTTGCTGATCTTCAAGTAATGCTACTGTAAGAGACTGTACAAAAACTGCAGTTCACACCAAGGGCCAATTATAGCGAGCCCTGTTAGGCATTACCCTAAACCTAATAATAAAAGACTCAGTGAATGATATCGGTATCCTTTAAAAAAAACTTAAATGGCATTGGGTGGGACGGTTGGCTAGGTTTAATGATCGTAGGTAAATAGACTATCCCTGATGAATTAGCGATTCTCAATCGTTTAATATATGATAGTAGGATAGAGCAATGGCCCGAAGGCGACGATATAGTCAGGGTCGTAGGAAAGACTTGGACACGATTGGTGCAAAACCCCTGTTTTATCTATTAGCCTCCTCTCTTCTATGCCATTCATCCCTATAAATGGCGTAGAAGAAAAGAGGCTAATGCCCTGCAGTGGGTTGATAAAAGCTGTAAATTATGATGATGACTGATGATGAACGTCTCCGTGCTTCGGAGGGCAACTAAAATCATAGCACCAAAGTCCATCTGTTATTACTAAGAATATCAGAAGTACGAAGAAGAACAATATCATTTAATTAAACCAGATAACTTATGATGAACGTAGACATTTGCTACAAAGGTTTCGCGTTTGTTAGTTTTTCAAATATTGTATAATAATTGAGGATTTTATTGATGTACACGTATATCGATCGCCCTGCGTTGATGCAATCGTAAAACTTCATGGTTTCTTCTTATTTAAAAAAAAATATCTTGAAAATCTTAATTACAATGAGAATCAAATAGAAACCGTTACATTTACATTTAAATTGCTTGGTATTCAGATAGATACACACACTTAGATGCACAAAATCATCAAATCGCACATAAAATCTAAATTATATAAATTTACTTACTCTTTAAACTTAAAGAAAGTACAAACTTAGAAAGAGCATTATCAGCGTACCACGCATATGCTTACTCATGGCTGAAATATGGCGTTACGTCATATTTCAATTTTCGAATTATTTATATCAAAAAATAAATGTGTGAGGATCCTGACCCATATAGATAAAACCCAAAGATGTAAACCCTATTTCAAGAAATTAAAACTATTACCTTTTCCGTGCATTTACATTCAAGACATTAGTATATTTGTTCATAAAAATATTAATTTGTTTCCTATGTTAAAAGAACCACTTATAATAAACACACGCATTAAAGATAAATCTTTTATAAAGCATTAACGCAGTCCGCTAAGCATGCGCGCATGCTTTTCAAAAGATTTGATTTATCTTTAATTGTTAAGGTAATTGCATCTTTACGACATTGTATTAACTGCAAAGTTACTCGTGGTTCGGTCACCTGTATAGGTACTGAATAGATAGCAATGACGTCGCCAAAAAGACATGTTAAAAATATACATGAAGAATTCGCGGTGGAGAGCAGAGGTCGAGATGGCTTATTGGTCAGAGAGCCTGGAGTATTTATCCGGGAGGCGCAGGTTCGAATCCTGTTCGCGACCGTATTCTTTTTCCATTTAATATATAAATAACTTTAGAGTTCGCTAAGCATGCGTTTATGCTTTTCAAAGATTTATCTTGAATTATTTATTTATTATCCCCTATGTATTGTACACATGAACGCAATTGAATATATTAATAATAATATGAATATTCATAATAGTAAGGTGCGCACTAAATACCATATGAATATTCACAAGTGCCCAATGTAGTTGTGGTAATTCATTTTGGCGCTGAATATTGAATGCCGAACAATTAAATCGCTTACGGAAAATAAAATATTACTACTTGGGAGATTGAGTTTACTGGTAACATTATTATTTATTCAATAAAGTTATCATTTAATTTTCTTATTTGTTTATTTTACTTAAAATTTAATCACTTAATTGATCAAGTAGTATAAAAAAATACGATTTTTATTTATGACCACCATATTGTAATGCAAAACTTGATTTCAATAGAATTTTATAAATTAAAAGTTATAAAACCATCAAACAGTACATGCGCACTAGAAAAGTGCTGGCCAGCGATCCACATCAATGTTCTACGTCATAACGCAGCGAAATCTTCAGCTCAGGATTGGCCGCGCATTTCGGAAGTTACGTATCAAAACCAATCAGAACTTAGGTCATATCGAGCACTGCCTTGAACATCAATCGTCATATGACCCATTCTATCGAGTCTGCAAAGCTTGGGCCATATTTGTCTGTGCAAAAGTAGTTCCGTGGAGTGAGTGTGTGCAGATAGTCATCACTGTTTTTGGGACCTGTAAATACTCCCTCAATAAACCTACAAAATGACCTCCGAAAACCCAATCTACGGACCCTTCTTTGGAGTTATGGGGGCGGCGTCTGCTATCATCTTTAGCGGTATGTATTTTGTGTGGTCCATTATTGTAGAAATGGCTGTCTTGACTGATTATCGATCTCCCAAAATGGGTTACAGGCATTTAGAATCCAGTGATAAAATGTGAGCAATGTATGTTGTAAACAATCTAAATGCATAATCAGTTCGAATCTGGTTATTTTAGGAGCACTAATTATAGTAGTAGCCATCGCACCTTGTGCTTTACTTTATCCCTACATAAATATATAGATACATATGACGGAATAAGCCAATATGATAATGATTCGGGTAAAGCAAGATTTTGCGGGAAAGGGGGTGGTTTTCTGGGCGTTGTTTTCTGGAACTAAATGTGAATCATTAGTCATGTGATTGAAAGGCTCTACTTTCGGTTGGTAGCACTGTTCAGTCGGCTGAATCGGTACTAACAAAAGATTTTAATTTCCAAGCGATGTCAGCTACCCTATATTTTGTGAATGTAATTGTGTTGAATGATTGAGGATAAAGTATGTTGTCATAGTATGGATCGAAGGAAAACCACATTACAACTCAAACATGCACACTGGCTATAATCTGCATTCATTTCACAATTACAGATAATGTATTTGAGATATGTTCTTTTCAAATTACCATGCAGCAATATGCATTGTCCCAGTTTATGGTTAAAATCAACATCACTTTCTAGCTTTTCCTGTTAATGTATTGTAATCCTATAAGTATGTACAGGAAAAAGTTGTAATACAAGGATATGAATGAAAATGCTCTTGGTTTAGATCATCACATGACCAACTTGACAATCATGTGATTAAGTCAGCTGTTGATCATGTTAGAACTTTAACATAACTAAACTATTAGTTAATCTTACTTAAAGTTTGCATACAAGCAAGCAATCACTACTATATTACTATTATCTAATTTAACATAATAACTTGAGTTTCAAGGAATCATGTGATCAAGTACATAGACAAGTTATACTTCATAAAAATTTCTGCACAAAGTACTTATAACTAATGATAACCATGAACATTGCTAAGGCACTGTAATCATAATGCCAGTAACAATAGAAATTGTATAATAAAGGACAGCATTAATTACTACAAACATGATTGATTAAAATCACATGACAACTTGAATTTAGGTTATGTCATCTTAAGGCTTTATGTCAAAGCTGCAACAGCATTGCTATTCACTTTTACAATTTAAATATGCTATCCTAGTACCAACTTACGAGATACAGGAACATTTAATATAGCTAAAGGGATCAATGATTATGCATATTGATCTTTCTTTATTAGTGGTAATGTTACATACATACTACTATGAATTTCCACCTAATATGAATCTGAAACACCCTTGACAAACAAGTGAGAATTTACCTAAAAAACTAAAGGATCTAAACGAGAACAGGATAAGTTCTTGATACAAGTAGTTTAAAACTAAAGTACCTACTTCTCTCATCATGTGACTATAATGATTGATAATGGAAACTCCATGATTTATTATTTCTTCTGTAAATGGTTACAATAATTCCCTAAATGATCCAGCTATATGCATTCCTATATTCGGAAAATGCACTTACTATCAGAAATTTCACATTTTGAAAATGTGGGTGTGGCAATTTTATCAACATAGTGCATCGTTGACCTAGCTGAAAAGGTCAATGCCTATTTACTAGAGGTGAACAAACTTCAAAAAAAGCAAATTATCTATGTCAATCTTAATCACACTGTATCTAAATCGAATGTGTATAAACCACGCGAAATGTTTAACTACCCACATATTTAAAAAAGATTAACCACAAACAAAAAAAAAATAGCACTAGAGATTTATTTGTATTGAAGTATTCTATTTCATTCATAAAAACCCTACTTTTCATTCATAGTAAAATATCATATGGGTTTTCAAACAAATTGTCTAATCAAGCAAATTATTTCCTTCCTACTGTATTGATGAATTTTTTAACTAAATATTTTATCCTTATGCTTTTCCAGCGCTGGGAGCTGCCTATGGAACCGCCAAGTCCGGCACTGGTATTGCCGCCATGTCGGTGATGCGGCCTGAGCTCATCATGAAGTCTATCATCCCCGTCGTCATGGCGGGTATCATTGCCATCTACGGTCTGGTAGTGGCTGTCCTGATTGCAGGTTCCTTGGACTCGCCCTCCAATAACTACACCCTTTACAAGTAAGTCATTGAGTTATCTTGATCATAAAATTTAAAATTTATAGATTTTTCCTACACACCAAGTATTTAATTATGATTCAATTGAAAATGGTTTTCAATTTATCCTGTACTATAAAAAGGATATCCCTTTATCAGAGTTCAAGTCTTATTCAGTTTGTTGAACTTGAAAAACATAAGTAAAACCTATAGAAACAAAACATGCCCATAATCCTAAAAATACTTTATTAACAAGCATGTCTGCTTTATACATGGTGCAAAACATTACAGGCTTTCAATTGCATTTAATAAATACTTTGAGATCAATGAAAGTACAGATGAAGAGTTTGAAATACTATTGGTTTGATTTCAAAATGAAGTTACCCATGACTTCAGTAATCTTGTTTACTCAACTCTTATCAGTGATTCAAGACAGATACCCAATATAAAATTCTGTGAATTATGTGTATTGAAAAATTGCATTTAGTTTGTCCTAATTATGCATGAATGGTTTGCCAGTTTCCTGTTAGCTCAACTTGAAGGTAGAAGTAAACTTAAGGAAGAGGCTATTTATAGGAATGCACCTATTGTTATTTAACAAAGCTCATTTTGTCTAGGGCCTAGGCTATTATGTTGAATGAGATTTCATAATAAAATCTTATCCAATTCAACTCAGCATTCAAAATACGCAGTGAAAGTTCTCGACATTAAAGGAATTTAGATAATACTACTGCCAAAATGATACTATGTATTTCTAATAATGAATATAAAATTAAATTGATCATTATTTTTGTGCTGCCTTCGGTCTAGTGGTCCTAAACGCGACTGCTGAGCAGGAGGTTTCTGGTTCGATTCCCGGGTCGGGGAAAGTGTTATTGAGTTTTTCTGTTAGGAAATTCTCTATAGCAGCCTGGAGTTTGGAATTGTGCCAGGTAGATGGCAATAGGCTCACCACCTATTACATGAGAGTTAACAGCATTGGTGAAATGTGGTTGTACAACTGTGTACACCTCTGCCTACACCTTCGGGGAGATACAGGCGTGATGCTATGTTTTTATTTTTGTGGGGGTCAGAGAGCAGTTGCTTCATGTTAAACATACTGGTATAAGCTGCATCTTTACACAGGAATAGCTTTGTTTTTAATGGTTCATTATGTAGAGTAATCAATCGTCAATTACATTAGTTAGTATACAAATCAATCACTAAATAAATCCTGAATGAAACAAGTCTAAACAAAATACATAAGATTGTCGTAACAGAATGAAACAAAAGGAGTTTATTGGTCGATATCTGTACCCTAGTTTTTGGTATTAGGTACATATCTTGGCTGAATGCCAGCATCTTCCCGACAATTTATTCTAGTTCTTCAGTCTTTTATGTCCTCAATGGGTAAAATATAACTTATTTGCCAGCCACATTGTCTTGTCTTAATGTTATGTTCAATATATCTGTACAAGTTCTATAGGCATCACTTAGGTAGTTAGCTACTTTGTGTATTCCATTTGGTGCAATTGAGTAAATAGTTACTTCATGCCTTTGTTACAAAATAAAAATTTACTGTAGGATAATTTAGACTTAATGATGCTATGTTATGTTACAAACTGAAGGTATCCATGGGGAAAATTACTAGATAAAAAGCGATCAATCAAAATGATAAGACCACATACATATATCAGTGTTATTGAGATGAGGATTACCTAATCGCGTAGCCGGGTTTTTATATTAGTATTCATTATCGTGAACTGTTACATTTTAGGTATTCTATATGCCTTTAGTTCATTCTAGCATACATCTTCCTGCTAGAAATCAATATTCTTCATTACTTACTGACCTACTTCGCCAGAATGACGTCAGACGATAATATATTCAGCCTAACCTAAATAAATCTCCCATGGCTTGACTCTGAATAAAATAATGCTTTGAATGGTAACCAAAAGATGCGTTATGAGTGGGGCTGATTGAGGATAATTACTTTGATGTAGCTACTACTTGACGCACGAGTCTGACATTACTTGGACACTTTTCATTTCATAATTGCCGTTGAGTTGACATACATAGAATTCATGCGAGTAAGTATCATGCTATTGACCTCGAGACAAGTTTTTTTTGTGTAATGTTGACTTGTCACATATAGATATGTTTTAGCGGACTTTAATTTGTAGCAACGTTGTTTTTAGTAGCGCGCTTTTTAGGAATCCTAGATAGTTATGTAGGTACTTTATTAAACAATAGCTGTACCCCGCGGTTTCACTCGCGTTAAGCTCCGCTCTTAATGGTCATAGCGTGATGTTATATAGCCTATATTACACGGGGATAGTGTAGCTTCCTAACGGTGAAAGAATTTTTCAAATCGGACTAGTAGTTTTTGTATTTATTCATTACATGCAAAAATACAAATCTTTCCTCTTTATAATATTAGTGTAGATGTAGATTAGGTGTTTATTGTTTGTTATTAAATGTTGATCGGATCTCATAACACTACTATCATTAGATTCAAAACATTTGTAACCTTAGAACAATATAATACATCATTGTTTGTATACAAACGTACTAATTAATTTTGTGTATCTTTTCAGAGGGTTCATCCACCTGGGCGCTGGGCTCGCCGTAGGTTTCTCAGGTCTGGCAGCTGGATTCGCCATAGGCATCGTCGGTGATGCAGGTGTCCGTGGTACCGCGCAACAGCCAAGGTTATTCGTCGGCATGATCCTTATCCTCATTTTCGCTGAAGTATTGGGTCTATACGGTCTTATCGTCGCTATCTACCTTTACACGAAACAGTAAACGCATTAAGCACACTCTTACTCCCGTCGTCCGTGCTCCGAGTTTCTATGCCTCAGAATCTGCTCAGTCACTCAGTCGCGCACAGGGAAGTCGTCGCCGGTAGCGAAACGACCCGCATAGGGCCTCGGAGCACCTCAAACCATCTTGTATAGTACTTGTTGATTACTTGAACGTTAATCATTTATATGTTTTCGCATATCTCCGGCCCGGTGCCGCCTTGATGCTGCGGCCGCACCGCGCCCAGAGACGCGAATTGTATAAATAATTTTTCTATTTCAATTTTATAAATGTAACGATCACTATTTTCGAATCCCAATCATGGTTTTACAATTTAAATGCTACCGCGCGATGACGGCGTAATTTATTTCTTAATTTATTACCGCATTTTTATTTTGATTTTCGGTGACAGGAGATGATTTTGTTTCACCTATCGACATATCAGAAGTTTATTTGCGCGTTTACAACCCCTCGCGAACGTATCTTCGTACCATCCGACGATATCACTTTTAGATTATTTTAGCGTTAAGGCGAAACTAATGTACAGTTAGAGTAGAAATTTAAGTCCAAACAAGTTATCTTAATAATTTATGAAACTGTTAAACCCCCAGGGTACTGTGTACCAATGTCTATCGCTGAGAATGTTAAGGTAAAACCTGGCTTTAAGTACCATGCTATATAGCTTTCAGTGTTATAGTGGATGTATGTATCCTTATCATACTGTTATGGGCCTGTAAATGTTATCCTCGAGTGGCTGTTGATAAATTCAAAAGCGAGTCACATACATTGTATTGCCAGGAATCAGTAAATAAACATGGTTTGTACATTCCATATTATTTTGTTTCTACTTGATTATACTGTGTGTTTTATTTTCCTTTTCGATCTTCATGCGAGCGTATATAAAAAAAAAATATAAAAAGATAAATATAAATATAAATATAAAATAATATAAAATATATAAAGATATAAAAAGTATTCGAAAGGCGGGTGCTTTCATGACATTATATAGCAACTATCGCAATGAAATTATAACTATATAATATTTAAATAGTATTATTACATTTCTGACGACTTATAATGTGAAAAAAAATTCAAAATATATTTATTCTGTATACCTCATAGTCGAAATGATGTTTGAATGATTATAAATTGGTAAGTAAAATACATTTAGGTAAAATTGTATTTTATTTTAGGTTTCATGTTAGAGAATGTTATAATCTTTGGTGTTATTGAATGAATTGTGTTAATAAAATATTTTGAAAACCACTAATGTAAATTATGAATCAATTGTTTCACTCTAGACCATTGTTTTGTTTTGCAACGCATTTATCCAATACTAGACTGATACAATGCTGCTTTGAAATCATTCTGTTTTATTCAAATATCTATCCGAAATTGCCTTCACACTTCAACTTATAACTTCTCAGTAAAATCTTCCTAATAACGTAGTGGGATTTTTATGTCTTTCTAATTATTGTTTTTTTTTTTCTTAATCCGTAACTGAGTCAGAAAATTTTAAATTAGAAGATATCGTATTTGGGGCCTTTCAGTAGCTAAAAACACATTATTCAGCTGGTAATCTCATCTATTACTATTCTAATGTTGCTGAAATCATAACGAATACTTTTACAACCAGCATATTTATAACCTTAGCGCACGAACTATCTACTCACCAATTTATATGTTACAGCCTGTTTACCAAGCTAAATACTTACATCAACTGGTAAATGTTGAAGTAGGCAGTTCGAAGTAATCAATCGACATTATATTTGATAAATTACATAGGTACCTATCGTAAGTATATCTAAGAAGTTGATATCTCCCGGAAGGCTGTTCGTGCTGCTGTTTTACTATCGAGTCGACGTATATAACATAAAATACCGACTTCGACTGTTTGAAGTTGAACGTACGCGCGTAGTTTCAAACGGTAGTCCAGGACGGCAGTACAAGTCCCGAGCCTCTTAACCCTTAATAGGGCATGGGCAAACTGTGGGTGTTTGAAAAAAAAACGCAATCAATTTGGCATTATGGGTGTACAGTGTTGTCGGATAGTAAATCATTTGCTCCCCAAGTGTTTTCAGTTTTTCAGGAAAATGTGTGGGAAAATAATTCCTCTTGCCCATTTAGATCAACACATGTAAGTGCTATGTGGGAAATTATTTCCCTACTTATGAGAAATATATTACATACACATCCAGTAGTAGGGGCAAAAAACTAATATAATGTGATTATTTTTATTACAGGATAATTATTTTATGTAAATAAAACACAAATAAATGTAATAAAATAATGTTTATTTATTGGTGGAACATTTCAAAGCAAGGAGCAGCGCACAAAGAGACCTTACAAATTTTGCAAATGTATTTGCTGCGCTGTTCCTTTGCACGTGTACTGCACATCCTACACCTCCGAAATTTAGATAGCTCTGGCATGTGTGTTCCAACATCCGCTTTTCTTAGTTCCTCAGGTACTGCAGTGGCACCTCCTTTTTTGGTTTTGAATACTGGAGCAATTTTTTTTCGTGACGTAAAATTATTTGTTAGGCCCCGGCCTAATCGCAGACGAAATTCTTTATGAGTATTTCGCCGTTCCGAATGAGTTGTCATATAAACAATGTATGCATTGATCACAGCTGCCTCCAGCAAAAACCAAAAAAGTCGATGCCAATTCTTTCGAGATTTGCGCCCAAGTGGGTATGAAGCTCTAAAGTGATCAAAGTGATCTACTCCTCCCATAAACTCAGTGTACTTCTTGATTGAAAGAGGGCAAAACATTTTTTTTTTGGTACCATCTTTCTGTTTCCGCTCAATCATTTCCACAGCTCGAGGATTGAATGCAGTAGTTGCAACAAAAACATCTTTTGTATCTTTCCATTTGATAACAGTTATTGGTCCATCACACTGGTATATAAATTCTCCCGGTTTCAGGACTGTTTCCTTTCTCTCTTCACTGTTTAGATTTTTTCCTGTCAATACATCTGGTAAACCCTTGCGGTTTATTCTTACGGTTCCAACACTATAAATATGTTTCTCAAATAAAATCTCCAATAATGGAAGGCTGGTGAAAAAATTGTCAAATGCTACCAATGTGTTGCTTGGCAAAGATTCACATAAATCTAATATTACTCTAGCGCCTAAGTTCTCTTCTGTTCCACTATCGACTTTCCCAGAATAAAATTGGAATTCATATAAGTACCCTGTTTTTGAATCAGCCCTTGTCCAACATTTATATCCTCTCTTTATAGGTTTCTTGGGCATATATTGTTTCATATGGCTGCGCCCCTTGAATCTTATCATACTCTCATCTATTGAATTGAATGCAGAAACTTGTACATTATTTTTGAATGTTTTGTTCAGTATTTCAATAGCAGGTTTAATTTTTCCTAATTTATCATAATCAGGAGAGTTTCTTGGTGCCTCTGTTGTAATGTTTGATATGTGTAGATTTTGAGATATTTTTTTAAACCTTTTTGATGGCATTGCTTTACAAATGACTGGGTTTCTGAAAAACTCATCCGTTGACCAATATGTATTTATATCGGCTAACGGATTTATACTCATAAGTATAATCAAACCAAAGTATGCTTTCATTTCTTGTTTTGTGACATCTGTCCAAGCTTTAGAATGTGTGTAATTTGCATACAAATTTGTGTTTTGAACAATAATATCAATTAGTTCTTCTGGAAAAAAATCAATGAAATATTCAAGTGGTTGAGTTCTGTTAGTGTACCTCTTTTTTACTTGCATTTCTCTGTCAAAACTAGGCCAAGTATCATTTTCATGTATAAAGGACCAATTCCTTGATTTATCTTGCAATGGTCTAAATGTATCTCGAGAGAAAGACAATGTAGTTTGTGCAGTATTTTGTTCATCAGACACAGTCACTTCAGGTAGTGGAAGAGAAGTTGATGTTGAAGCAGCAACAGAAATTTCAGGGATTGAACATATAGCTTCCTCATGGACTTCAGCCATAGTGACATCTTGTGAAGTAGTAGTATCTTGAATAAGTGATAAATCTGGCTCACCCTCCAATAAACTGTGCAATGCTTCTGTAGAAAGATTTTGTACTTCATCCAAACGCTGATCAAAATCGATATTGTAGGAGTCAGAGACAAAATAACCAACTGCTTCATCATCAAATTCCTCATCCTCTGACGAACATAACAGCGCGGACAGTTGGGTTTCAATATCTGAATCGCGAAGATGTTTCTGAAAGGAAAAACACTACCATCAGTCTGATTGTGTAACATAAACATTCCTTGCAGGAAAACCTTTCCCACAATATAATAAATATTGTTTACCTAAACGGGCAACAAGCTAATATTTCCCACATAGTTTTGAGTGCAAAATATCAGTCACTCATTGTTTTTCATACTAATGAACTATATAAACAAGTAACGTGACCATTTATCTAATAAAATAAATCAATAGTCAACACTTACCGGATTTTTTTTCGGCATTATCACAATTTATATCCGAAATCACACGAAAATCTGTTATCCGTTTGAAAAAATATTGAAAGTAAAACTTTGACAGCACCTTTTTTTTACTTCGTTCGTTTTGGAAACGTGTCTTTTGGCTCATGTTGTAGGTTACCTCTTAAATAAGAAAATGACAGTGACATTTTGTGGGAACAGTTACACATTTGACCGTTTACGACAACAAAATGATGTGGGAATAATGTTCATCTGGCCCTATTAAGGGTTAATTGAAATATGGTAGCTACATATTTGCGCCGATATACATCACTACAATTCCAAACAGGGGCTGCTATTGAGAACTATTTCATAGAAACTATAACACTATCCAACCTGAGTGTCCCCAACTTTTTGAATCTCAAAAACTAATTTGTTTTCTCCCAAATTTTGTCGCTAATAAGTCGAAATTTGTCGCCAAATATCAGAATTAGTCGATAACTTTTTCAAGTTGTAAGGGCTTATAGGTGGGGGGGGGGAGCATCTCCCCAGCTTGGCCCAATTTAAATCTCAAAAACGAGGGCACCTAGCTTAACAAGTCAGAAAAAAGATATAATTAATTAAAATTTTAAGATATAGCAAGAGCTAGATGTAAAATTCTAGTTTTACCGATCTAAAGTCCTTAGAAATGACAGAGAGAGATAAATTCTGAAATAATTACATGTTTTTAAGTTTTATATTACTATAGTCCTTAAAATATAGCTTGATTAGAATGACAGCTGCGAAACCAATGTGACTAGTGCTGGGAAAATTCTGATCAAATCGATACCTATAAATAACGAAAGTACTGATCAAATCGATATAAGTAAATTAAAAATAAATTGGTTTTAATTCGGGCAAATAAAATTAAACATGGTCGCTACGTGACAATCCCCATTAAAGAAAACCGTGTCCACGGCGCGGTTGGTGCAGTGGTCGAGAGACTGACTGCTGCCCTGGTTCGTTTCCCCCCCGAAGCAAATATTTTTATGACCTACAGATAATTTTTCAGGCCCGAAGTAGTGTTCATCATTAAAATCAGAATCGCTAAACAGACAAGAAATATGCCACGTCAATGCGCTCATTGTTAATCTATATTTAAAAAGACGAGGTTTTATTCTTAGAAAGGGAATACTTACTCTTTTCATGAACAATAACAAAAAAATAATTATTTATTTATTCTAAACGTAAATCGATTAAATCAAAAATTCTATAAAAATTGGTCTCATCCAAGACGTAACCTTGTAAAGACGTCTTAGATAATCAGGTAAATTTTTGGAACTATTTAATAGCATGCTTTTTTTTTGATTTATAGTTGATTTACATGTGGTACACTGTACTTAGAAAAATTTTAACACGTTATAGTCCACGAGATCTAAGAAGCCACATTTGACACATATAAACATGGATAGAATGTAACTTGACAATGTTAATATTGGTCGCGAATAAAAATTATTTTGAATAGACACTTGATAATATTTATAAAATTATTATAACATTTCGAGACATGTATTAATTAGCATGGTATGTAATTTCCAACGTAATGTTTTAGGATATAAATATTTTTAGTACGTATTTGTGTACTGTCAAAATATCTATATCTAAGCTTATAATAAAATCGTAACTCGAAAGCCCGAAAATTTCAAATTCGCTTTTTGGATTGTTTTTCTTTCGTAATGTGTTAATCGATACTATTGGCAAATCTGTTGTTTTTAAAATTTGAGTAATTTGTCTGTTTGTATGTCCGAGGTTGGCGTCCAAACCAAGAAAAATTTGTAAAAAATATCATCAAAGGCCGGGTCAACTATTCAGGCTATTCAAAATTGCGCATTTCCTCAAGGGAGCTGAGCAGTGATGTTAAACATCTCACACTCACAATCTAAATTGGACGGATTTCAATAAAAATTGTACTGTTGTATAGCTTATCAAAACTGATAAGCACTGCAAAAGTTATCATTGCGCTTTATCATATTGGGACCAAGCATTTACCGGTTTTGTATTTTGATTAGTAGATTGTGAATGCCTTATGTAACAACATTGTCATCTGATTAATTAGATCCATACCGTACTTAAGTGACTGGCACAGTTTAAGTATGACGATCGAATCCCAGGATATTATTTTTGCATATTTTTAATTTTTATATTACAAGGCTTATCTGTTATTTCGCAGAAAAACAACGTTATTTTAGTTTTTCGTGTCCTTTTGTAATATATACCCACCTTTTTAAGTGTTTCTCTTGCTGTCTCATATCAATATGGTGAAGCACAGTGAACATGTTACACGTTAGCGTTATGTACAATATTTATCAATCAGATCTAATCATTTACCATGGTACTTCTTTCCATAGAAAAGTGCGTCATTTTTAAACTCTGTCATAAATTATATAAAAAAAATGGATCTACGTTTGGCCACCCACTCGCCAGATGATAAGCGACGGTGTGGCCGAGGATGGAGCACGTATATCCATAATAAATCTATTTACTCTTAAGTAGAGTGGATAGATTTTGTGAGAACGATAATTGGGGAGTTGATGCAACTGCCCACTCCCACAACGGCTTCGTCCGGTGGATGGTAAACAGCCGTGGTCGAAGCCTCCGACCAGAGCTGTGCTGCCTGTTTTGCACCACCCAGGGGCTGCGAGTACGGATTCCATTTTAAGGGTGCACTCCTACGGACGCGGACAACTCATCCACCAATACCTATTTAGTAACAAAACTACACATTCCCTCAGCCTGGCCTTAGGATTAATTTAAGCTGTTGCCTCGCTCATTAGCAGACACAATAGATTTTTATTGTTACAATGTATAATTCTGTACGCTGTAGTAGTAAGTAGGTATTAGCGAAACATTAATAAGCATTACTGACGAGTTTGTTAGAGGTTGTTGGAGAGTACATTCTCGATGATATTTTGAATTATTTATTTTATCATCCTATGTGAATTCGATTAAAATTTAAAGTTTTAAGACCAAGGGTAATAACTAAGAACGTTATGCTCACCCTAACAATTATGGTACAAAATTTATTTTTAACTGAACCTTCACCAAAAATAACAGTCCTAGAAGAGCCATGGCGCGTTGATCGATGTCTATTATCAACAACAAATGGGACTGAAAACTTATTGGGCCATCCAATGCACGAAAGGGTTTAATGAAAATGCTGCAGTTAGCATCATCATTACCCTATCTAATAAAATACCGTGTAAAACATTGCTTTACCTCAACGAATGTTTACTAAGCGGAGATTGGAACACACAACAACAGATTGGGTATTAAATGTTGGAAAAATAAACAACAAGCCAGACCCAAGCCCTACTAAAAACTCCATTATTCACTTTTTAAAAACGAGTAAGGCAGTACTTTATTAATGCGCAGTATGAATTGGGTAACGTGAATGTAAATTTATCGGTTGTTGTGGGTATGAACATCTAGAACCTTAACTATCGGGCATACCTTTCGTGGACTTAAATTAAATTGATCTGAAATACGTTATTAATTTTATTTATATAGTTAATTAATATATTGTTGATTGATTTGTTATAATTAATTTAATGTTATTCATAATTTTATTAGTTATTTATTACTAATTAATAATTAATTTTATATATATATAGTCGTTAGAATACACACAATTTGAAACAATACACACATATACACACACTTTGAGTACACCATCCACTGTTGGCATCCGTGGAGCATTTTGTACAGGTTCCAGACGAAAACCAGCGCCTAGTAGGTAGATCCTCCTACTTGGCATTAAGCTGATCTGGATACCTATTTGGTCCAGCCGTGAGAGACACACTCATGCAACTTAGTTAATTTTTTATTTAATTTTTTATTAATTTTTTATTTATGTCCCCACCAGTTACTTGTTTTAATTTTGTTTTTTATTTTATTTTTCTTATATTATATTATATTTAGTATTTTTAAGGTTATGTAGGTTGTAGGGTTAAGTATTTTTAAGTTTTTTTGCATATATTATTGTATACCGTGTCTCTTGAGCTGTGGCTAAATAAATGTTTCTTTCTTTCTTTCTTTCTTCTCATTATGGAACTCAACAACACTTTTTTGGATCTGGTGATCAAACCCTGATGGGTTTGATCACCAGGTCGAGATAAGTGTTGGGGTGGAGGGTCTGACATCAACAAACGTACCGGACCTTCTCAAAGAAGGCAGGTTAACAAACTGAACCATCGAGCATGCATTCTTCATGTATGTAAGATAATATCTATAGTTTCTGCCTACTGGAATGGGAATCAGGTGTGAGTTTGTTTGTATGATTAATTGAAATCTTAGTTTGGTGTTAAGATTACTTTGACGTGAGCAAAGCCACGGGTACAGCTAGTCATAAATAATTGTACGTTCTCCGTCAATCCTTTTTTTAAATAAAGTGATGTGACCGCTAGAATCGTAATAATCGTTTAAAATATCATTAAATAATTTTATATTAAAAACTTTTTATAGGTTATATATACGTAACATATAGGTACATTATATTATTAAGAAAAAATTTAAATTAAATATGATTACAATTTTCTTGACGCTAGCAAGGGAAGGAATGATAATGACACCTGTGCTATTTCGCAATTCGTCCGACTCAATGTGCGATCTCTCTGTTTTTTCGGTACCTCTGTTGGTTTTTGTGACTCGGCTTTAATTTTGAACTGTCACGGCTTTTATATTTATATTTTCAAAATGTCTAAACGACGTTTGCATAGTTCCTAAATCGTGTAAATCGGTTTGGAAACTACATGAGTACGTCAAACCTGAATCGAAAAAGAATGCAAAATTTACAAAGGTACTCTATTCAAATCTAAACTTAAAGCATTCCTGTTAGATAAGTGTTTATATTCTATAACTGAATTGGTGTCGGGTGATAGTAAATAATTTTTATATTTAGTAATTTACCTTTTTGTACCTACTATTTACTGATGGCATTAAATATATTCAACATATTATTAGATTTTATGCATTTAAGAGAATGAATTTATAATCATTTCACATAATATCATTTACAATCATATATATAATAATTGTTTGCAATCTATTGACATCATATTTAACCAATTAAAGAAGAAAGTTATTGATTATTTTTAATGAAATTTACTATTTGATATTTATATTTTATTATTTATAGCTGTAATTATTTAATTAATGTACTAAATAATTCAAACACAATGCGAATTGTTATATGAATAAATAAAGAAAAAAGAATGCACTTTTTAAAAGGTTATGTTGCACGTCATAACAAAAATGCCACAACTTACAACGAAAAAAAAAATAACATTATGCAAAAAGCTGTGAATAATGAATGTGCTGAAACATGCCAAAAAAAATGGATTACTTCGATCCAGATTAGAGAATTGATACATGAAATTATATACTTACATAGAAAAGTGAATAAATAAAACTTTGACATGAAATCTGTTCTATTTCTCTAAGAAGATACAGAAATTCAATTTCTTATATTCGGTGCCTAATATATTATAAATTCCTGAACAGAAGGAATAGCTTGATTTTTTAATTATATTTAGTTTTAAACGATTAAGTACTCTTAGAATTTTAAATCGATTTATTTTAAAATCGTTTATGTTTGTTACCGATTTGAACACTTCCTTCCCTAGTTGAATCAAATGATAGGTGTCAAATGTGGATTTTTAGATCTCGTCGACTATAGTTACGAATATAATTTTTAATAATATATAATTTTTCATGTGTTATTTTCTTTGATTAGGTTATTTTAAATCATTCGATATGACGTTACTACAAAGTTCAGTCGCATTGTAGTTGTCACTTTTGATGACATCTGCCATTCTTATCATGCTATATTTTACGGACTAGGTTTAAACTTCTTTGAAAACATTAAACCTTGCTTTTGGTCTATTTGGTATCAAGATACACAGTCGCATGCAACTGTTTTACAAAATCATAACATTAGGTTCTAATTTACGTTAGAATGTAATGTAATGAATAAAACTTTTATATGCCGAAATATGAATATAATTATGATTTACCTAATACGTTAAAATTATATTACCTTTAGTAAAATGTTTAAAACACTTAAACGTTGAAAACATACATACCTACCTTATAATCTTAAATCAAAGATGTGTACATATCGCAGATGTATTGTAGAATCAGCTGTTTTACAAAACTGCTAGTTGATTTACAAAACAGTACTGTTATGAAAAACAGCTGAATGACGTTTAGCGGTTTTGCATAATTACTGCACGCAGAATTGAATAAACGCTTTGCGTTTATTAATACAGCGGGTCAAAGATCAGAGATTAAGTAAAACAGTGTGAAATGAACTGTCAGATTGTTGATTTTATGGTACTTTTAAGACATAAGCAAAAAAAAAATGATGAAAATTTAGAATGATGTAAATACTAAACCACTATAATAGTCGACAATATATGAAAGAAAATAGATTAAATTGAGCCATGAGCGTGCGAAGCGAGATCGGGGTTCATGTTCCCCGACAGGTTAGGTTTTACGTTTTTGCTAACCTTACAGATACAAAAATAGGAGCCCCGTGAAGCGGGGCTCCGTCGACCCAGCCACGGAAAGTCAAATCAGAATACAGTATCTTTTTTTTTACTTGAATGGTGACTATCCATTTAATATACCTATACAACAAACAAACATGTCCTACAGTAGATATGTCATTCTGCATTACGTCTAAAGGTGGGTAGCTGTTTTGTTAAACGTATCGCAATGGCAATCCAGCTCAACGTCGTTC
The DNA here is from genome assembly GCA_935421205.1 of Xylocampa areola. Taxonomy (NCBI): domain Eukaryota; kingdom Metazoa; phylum Arthropoda; class Insecta; order Lepidoptera; family Noctuidae; genus Xylocampa; species Xylocampa areola. The sequence goes on from OW285204.1 coordinate 19,615,570, forward strand.
AGTTGTTTTATAAAACAGTACTGTTTTGTAAATTAGCTAGCAGTTTTGTAGAATCCGCTTTTTCCATCTGTGACATATATATTATCCAGACCGAAGCTATGACGTTTCGAAAATACGACGAAATGTTTCTAGAAGAGGTAAGCACCACAGATTAGTAATATCTGTATCTTACGAGTAAGCACAGTTGCCTGCTTGCCTGCTTCTTTCGGCACGTCTTGGTGGTTCACTAATTTGGCCTCTATTATCTATGATACCTTCAGATTTCACATTATCTCTTTTCTTTTTCAAGCATTATTTTGATATCTTTAGAACGGCTAGCTGACGCTATCAAAGTATCAATTTGTAATTGAATAATTGATGACGCCGTTAACGAAATGTAAAGAAGATCTGAATGTACGCAATTGTTTTACTGTGTTAAAAACTTACTTCATGAACGCAAAGTTTAGTACACGTCATTCACTTTAGTTTCTGAAATTCTGACATTTGTTTTGAGGCGGCAAACGTCAAAAATTGACTTCATTAAATTCCATTTACATTAATTCTAGCTGAATTTTAATTTTATTAGGTAAAAATGAAGTATAAACTTCTATTATTCCTTACTATAATCCTTACTTACTATGAAGGAGAGGCTCAAACACGCGCAAAAGGGGTGAGATTTAAATTTTTCTTAGTATTTATCATACCGGTGTTTTGTAGTTAACTTTTCACATAAACGAGGCATATAAAATGCTATTAATTTGTTTTTAAACACTTGATAAGAAGCTAATTTAAGTTTGTATTATGCAGCTATAGTTTTACTACTTCCATGTTGATTTATTCTATCAATCTTACACATGAACGGGACAAGGAAAAACTGCTTTACAATTTTTACAATTTACAATTTTATCTCAAAAATTCTATCCAATACTATTAATTCAGGGATGCTCTTGTTAGACCTTGTTTGTCTTAATCAATAAATTAACTTTAGCCTTATGATTAGGATATATTAAAAAACTTCAATTTGCAATTTCAGGTATTAGAAGTAAGTATATGCATAGTAATATATAATGCCAATAAGACATAATCAGAATGTAATTAAGGACTAACATTGTATTCTGTATACTACATGCATACAATGTTAGTTATAATGTTTGTATAAAAGCTACATTAATGAAAACATACAGAATACAGACAAGATATAGATTACATTCTTTTCTTAGAGATTTTATTCTAATTTGTTTGAAAAGGTTTACAATGTACTTACACTTAAATAAAGTTATTTAGTAAACATGAAATTAGAATTAAACAGTAACTTATTACACCCCTACTCACTACTGCTACGCTATGGTTAATTATTTGATCAATTTTGTTATTACTTTTATTATTTATGCTTCCATTAGACCACCCCAGATAATTATAGTTGTGTGTGTATATATTTTACTTCTTACTTCATATGTATGTGTCTGCTGATACAAAATAATTGTATTATAAGTAGTTTGTAATTATTTTATTTAATAATGGTGTATCTCAAGAACTAGCTTAGTATAACTAATTTGCTGGACTGCCTCGTTGGTCTAGTCCGGGTCCCAAGCGTGACTGCTGAGCATGAGCTCTCGGGTTTGGTTCCCGGGTCGGGCAAAGTGTTATTGAGTTTTTCTGTTAGAAAATTCTCAGTAACAGCCCGGAGTTTGAAATTGTGCCCAGTAGATGGCAATAGGCTCACCACCTATTACATGGGACTTAATAACAGCATTGGTGGAATGTGGGTGTACAACTGTGTACACCTCTGCCTACCCCTTCGGGGAATACAGGCGTGATGCTTTGTTTTATAACTAAATTAGTTACTGAGATGTGATGTCTACCCGGCTTTGGCACCGGATTCTGCCTGCCGGCTGGTGTAGCTACTCTATAATCATCTAAAAACAAATCCTTTGTCTATGCTAAAAGGGTAGTTAGAGTAAACATGGGTTCATTAGTCTATAACCAATTAATTCTCATTTCAGCTTGAAGAAAAAGTCCAACAGTTAACAGATCTCACTGCCAAGAAGTCAATAGTGTCTTTAAACTTAAATAAATTCAAGGAGTATGTCAAGTCACCACCAAGAGATTACTCCTTCATCGTCATGTTCACAGCCATGGCACCGGCTCGGCGCTGTGCTATCTGTCAGCATGTATATGATGAATACCTGATTGTAGCTAATTCATTCAGGTTCTCACCAGCCTATAATAACAAGCTGTTCTTCGGTATGGTTGATTTTGATGAGGGTTCTGATATCTTCCAAATGGTAAGTGATTTAAGTTTTTTGATTATTATACAAATGGCACTGTTCCAAAGTGAAGAAAATTGTTGTGGAAACTGGATTTATGGTTCAAAATTTTCTAGGTTTAAACACTTACAACACGCTTGCTCGCTTGGATCAATGCTTGCAGTTGAATAGTTCAGGCTCATAATATGGTTCAGCAATACACTTTTATTTTGAGTTTACTATAAATCAATGAATCAATATATTTAATGCAGATCATAGTACATACTATGGCATAAGACAAATTACATGAGTTAATATAAATATTAACCCAGAAATAGTTTGTTAGAAATGCTCAAAAGAAATATGTACACTGATAACCAGGTCAACTCCATCTATAATTCCAACAGCCTCAACTGCAGGTGACCTGATAAAGATTCCCTAGTTGTAATTACTTATTCTCAGTAAGACTTATTCTAATAAAGTATTTATTAATATATATTGTTTCAAATATGTGCTTATTTCAAATTCCTATTTTCCAGCTGCGTCTCAACACAGCACCTGTGATCATGCACTTCCCAGCAAAAGGCAAGCCTAAACCAGCAGATTCCATGGACTTCGAGAGGACTGGCATCCATGCAGAAGCCATCACCAAATGGATTCAAGATAGAACTGATGTTCAGGTAGGCTAACATTATCTTAATATTCTTCATTCATTAGTTTAGACTTTTTGACACTTGTTTGACTAAATTATGGGGTCCATAGCTGAATGAACTAAACCATTTGAATTAGTGTAGTGAATATTAGTGAATAATTATTCAGCTAAATCAGTGAAGTGTTATAACTATAAAACACACGAACAAAGTGTTTTCATCTTATCAGACTCTAAGAATGTGCAGTGAACATTACTCTTAGTTATAATATACATATATTACGTAGCAAATTAAGTGAGATAAAAATTTCTTATTAGCCTAAGTGGCTAGATTGTTATTTAATTATTGAGGACTGAGTCCTAAGTAATTCAGGAACAAAAAAAAAAAAAGAAATAGCTGAATTATGAGGGTTTTAGATTTTACAAGTTTTGGGCTATTGGGTCAGACACCTGGCACAGATATAATTATTAACTTTTTTTTTAAATTATCTTACTAGTAATTTCTGCTGTATTCTGGGTATTGTACACATGTCTCTCATGCACACATACCTAGACCTTAGACTTTACATTAGACTTGCCATGACTTTTTATATGCAGATCACTGATGCTGTTAAGTTCCATGTAATAGCCAGTAACTCAATTGCCATCATACCACCAACCGGTTACAATTCCAAACTCCAGGCCCAATTTCAAACCTAAGACTTAAAGCCAAATAGACCAATGTGTTATTCCAGTAAATATTATAAAAAAATATTTTCCGTGTAGGAAGCGAATCCGCGTAGCAGCCAATCTCTCAACCCCTGCTCCAACTGCCTTATTCATTGTTTAACATGGACACTCACTGCTATTCTTCCATAAGAACAGTATTAATAATTCACATGGAGAAATTGTGTGCACACATGTTACTGAATCTTCAATATCCTTACCTTAGACCAGGAGTGGGGTTTCCTGTCATAGATAGCATAGTTGATGGTTAAAATTGTATCACAGAATTAATCATCAACATTAATTAATAATTATAATCAGCTATGTAATTGATTGATGCTTGAATGAATTTTACAGCTGTGTTTAATTAAAAACAGATTAATGAGGCTACCAGCTATATTCATTAAAAACTATAGTTTACCTGATTTAGATATATCTGTGTTGCGATTGCTAATAGTGACAATAATCAAAGAAAATGAAGATAAAGAAGGGGCAATATAAAGTAAATTAATTTACATAGAAAATTATAAATTTTGGTTATTTTTTTATAGTCATTTCTAAACACATATACACCCTTCACAGATGCAACATTCATAATTCTTATCTCTGTACTATCATTTATATTTATAAAACCTTAATTTCTTCTTTACAGATCAGAGTATTCCGTCCACCTAACTACTCTGGTGCTGTAGCATTCTCCATGCTCTTCATCCTAGTAGGAGGCTTCCTATACCTTCGCAGAAATAACCTGGAGTTTCTGTACAACAAGCAAATGTGGGCAGTGGCCGCTGTCTTCTTCTGCTTCGCGTTGGTTTCGGGACAGATGTGGAACCATATTAGAGGACCACCGTTCTTCCATAGGACTAAAAATGGACCAGTTTATATTAATGGAGGATCACATGGACAATTCGTGTTGGAGAGCTATATTGTTGCTATTTTGAGTATCCTTTTTATATTACACAAACTTATTAAGACATCACGCATGTATAGGTCGAAGGGTTAAGCAACTGTGTACCTACGCTATAATGCTGAAGTCCTATATTTAAAGGTGGTATGAGAGTAAGCAATCCTGATTGGACTCTGAATAAATTATTCGTTATCAGCGCACGCTGTCTTTATACCATCGAACTAGTAGAGTTAGATGTTGTTAAGCAGACACAACACTGCGCCCTAACTTCTCGAGGTCATCCGTTCTTTCAAAATAGTTTGATTTTATAATAATTATTGGAATACATTTTTCCTACAAGAATGTCAGTTTCATTCAAAAGTATACCTTATTCAGGTCGATATAAGGTTGATTGTTATTAAGTGTTCTGATTATATTGAACGCCACTAGGTATAGATACAACAACGATATCTGTGGGGGCCTCGCCTTTGTACTTTTACGACATCCACGAATGTGATGTATTATTCTGGGAATCCCTACAAAAATTTCCTGAACCCCCCCTCTCAGATGGTGCAGTAGTAGTAGGAATGATCCTCATAATAGAAGCGGCTGGTGGAGTGAAGAACACGGAGGTGGTGCGCACGCAGGCTGAGGGCAAGCGGCGCCGGTTCCAGTCCATCGTCGGCTTAGTCCTCGTCTGCGTGTTCTTCTCCCTACTTCTGTCTGTCTTCAGAGCTAAGACACAGGGGTATCCTTATAGGTAAGTTCTTGTTATATCGTGTTTGGTGGGGCGAAAAAAATATCTGGTCTAGTGTTGCCAGAATACATGGCGTAAATTACGAGACAAGAAAACAAAACCAGTTAAATACTAATAAATTAAATAATACATAAATATTATTTATTTATATGACGTAGTTAATTTAATCATATAAAGTTTAGACATACAAGGCATTTTTGGAAATTCTGACGAGTCCCCGGCATCTTGCAAACCTATCTGCGTACCTATTCGCTATCTCTGTTGCCAACCGAATTGATGGACACTTTGTAGTACATTGCGTCGTATGTTACAGCTTGTCTGTGACGAGCAACAATAGTAAAAACTTACGACGCAATGTACTACATCAATTCGGTTGGCAAGTCGGCTGGTCAGTTATACTTGTAGTTTCCGTAACAATTAAGTTTTACTTTAGTCATTATACAATGACTAATTAATAATACTATTAACAATTAGAGTGATTCCCAACATACAGACTTCCTAGTTTGGCACCAAAGGCAAGCCTGTTAATAAATATATGATCGAAGTTGCCGAGAAATAATAGACCTTAAATTTCGAGAGATTAAATTCAAAATGTTCTGGGCAATAATGTGACATGTAAAATGATAGAAAAGACAGACGAAGTCACAAGAACTTCATTTGTTGATGTAAATTAATTACGCCAAAACTATTCTAAATAACATGGTGATCCTAAATTTAATGTTGTAAGTGTATCTATCATAAGTCTAACATTCCCGCTGCCATAGTCAAATCGATAATACGGTTTTGTTGGACTTCGTTTTTATGTTGTTTCTATGTATCTACACTAATCCCTGAGTAACATAGGTTATATTTATTACTAGAAAATATTAGGGATCCATATTAAAACTTCAATAATGTAACCCAAGGTGTAAATGTGCACCCGTGCGAAGCCAGGACGAACCGCTACTTATAAATAAATAATGAAATAAGTTGGCAGAGCGCCTGGGAGTATTATACGGAATGCGCAGGTTCAAATCCTACTCACGACCATATTTTTCTTATTAAAATAATTTATAACATTCTTATTATTTTCAGCTTCCTATTCAAGTGAGGAGGTCGAATACTAGTTATTAAGAAGACCGACGACGCGTCGAAATGTGTGTGCAATTGTTTTACGTGTGGATATGTGGTATTTGTTTATCAGTTGGTCAATAAACTTGTTTGTATTTATTACGCTGTTTCAATTTACGGCTAGAAATCTTGTATAGATTTACGTCATTTAGGAATTACTCCAAAATGCTGCTGTAGTTATTTCTATGCCATGATTTAGAATATATTATTTAATCTCTTCTGGAATCATAAATAAAGTGAATTAACCTTTTATTGCTTATAGAAAAATTGTCTCAATTTTTATAATTCCAAGTGCTTGTTTTTCGCGGGGCCTGTAAAGGGAGTGAACATTATCAACACTGAGTTTCATTTTAATAATTAAAGTAAATTTAATTAATTAGGTATATGAATTTATTAGTACTCAAAATTGGCCATGCCATTTCATATTTTTTTTATATATTTCTATTAAATTTTACTCAGTGTTGGATAATATTTTCAGCCCTGAACTATTGACAAGTTCAGCCTTATTGACAAAATAATACTAAAGTTTAACTCACTGAAATATCGTTGTTTTAATTATATATTTATAATAATTTATTTGAACATGAGTAAATAGCATCTGATGCTTTTTGTCATAATTTCTCATCCATTATACACCTAGTATCAAAAATAAATGCTCAGTCTTCTTATTTTAAAAAAGCGCGGCAATTTACAGCAAGCGCGGGAAAATTGCGAATCTGTTCGTTGGGTACTTTTCAAATGACTTCTTGTACCATTCGTGAGCCTGGATAGCAGTTTGAATCTGAAATAAATATAAAAGCAATGTAATAATTATTATCTTATGCTTAAAATACCTTAATTTAAAAAATAATTAAATCGATCAATTGGTTGGGCAATAGGTATTAGGCAACCAATACGCCTTGTATTTTTTAAAGATATTGGCAATGAAATGAATAATTCTCTTATTTATTATGATTTTTATGTCGTGATCACTAACCATTTTCTACGAGTTCCAATCTAGACAGGGGCCATCCAATAATCACGTGATGTATTTTAAGCATTTTTTAACCTCCCCCTCCCCCTTAGTGATACCCACACAAAATCACGTGTATTTTTAGTACCTACAAAGAATCTTAGTTTTTTTAAAAATATTATCTTTAAATACAGAAAATAAATACTCGTGATATCTTACTACACCCCCCTCCCCCTTGTGATATTTAGTGATTTTTGCCAAATCCCTCCCCCCTTTAGAGCCCCACAGACATTTAAATTTTACTGTACGGGCCCTGTGATTAGTAATATCCAACAAGAGCATTGTATGGTCAAAGTATTTATGTAAAACTGTATGTTAAAATACCGTGAAAAACAAGGCTGCTGACGACATCTTAAAACAAAACTATTCCTTACCTGGTTCCCCAAAACCCACAAATAAATACAGAAGAAAGTCTTCGTAGGAACTAGCATCAGCAAAACCGTGTATAAAATAATCTCACACATCCTGTGTGGACTGGACACATACTCAAACATCCTGCCATGAGGGATCTTATGATCCTCTGTCACCACTTGCCCCGACTTCTTGTCTTTGCGCAAGTTTGCGAAGATTATATTCGTCAAGAACTGTTCATACCAAGTTACTAAGAATATTACAGTGCAGGGCACAGCTAGGATAGTTGTTCGGAGGTCATTCCATTTTATAGAGTCGTGAGTTTGATGACCTGAAAATAATAATTTATTTAAGTATACATAGATTTATATATTTTTTTACATTATATGTAATTGAATGGCAGGTGATGCACATAAAACTAAGTTGGATCTACCAAAGACACTAGAGACAACTAATATATGGTATGGCGTGTACTTGGCTCAATGCATGGTGAAAGGCGTAAGTTATACAACATAATAATACCAACGAAAATATTAACCTGTTTTGGTTAGGTAGCTACTAAAACTGTTTAAGTAAGTTATTTAATAAACTTGATGTTCAAGATAAATCTTTGAAAAGCATTAACACATGCTTAGCGAACTTAAGTTATTATATTAAATGGAAAAATAATACAGCAGAGGTCGAGATGGCTTAGTGTTCAGAGCGCCTGGAGTATTCATCCGGGAGGCGCAGGTTCGAATCCTGTTCGCGACCGTATTCTTTTTTTAATCTTGATGTATTTTGCTTACTTTACAGTATCTTTTTTATTTTATTTGGATTCAAGCCATAACACCTCTCCTATTGAAGGTTTAAGATTCTTATCTTATAGTAATTGGTCTAGTGGTCCCAAAGCGCGATTGCTGAGTATAAGGTAATGGGTTAGATTCTCGAGTTGGGCAGTGTTATTAAGTTTTTCTGTTAGGAAATTCTCAGTAGCAGCCTGGAGTTTGGAACTTTGCCCAGTAGATGGCAATAGGCTCACCACCACATGGGACTTTATAACAGCATTCGGTGAAATGTGGGTGTACACCTCTGCCTACCCCTTTGGGGAAGACAGGTGTTATGCTATGTTAAGTTCTTATTTCACACTACTCACCGCAGAACAGAGGTGCCTGGCCAACCACTGCAATGATGCAGGCAAAGTAATGTATAATTCCTGCCAGATAGTGGCTCAAGTTCATCCGACTGGATTTGGCAAACACTTGCAGGTAGTATGTTTCGTACAGTCTCCTGGTGCATTGGATTGTGAGCAGAGTCATCGCTATAAGTGCTGCTGTGACCGACACTGGAATAAAAGTAATGAATTAATGTTAATCTATATATATATCTGCCTAGCCTTTCCCAATTACATTGGAGTCGGCTTCCAGTCAAACCGGATGCAGCTTAATACCAGTATTTTACATGGAGCGACTGCCTATCTGACCACCACAACCCAGTTACTGGGTACACAATATTTCGTGGTATGACTTGCTGTCAGACTTTCAGGCCTCTGACTACCCGTAACAGCTGTCATAGATCTTAATTTGACAACCCGGACCGACGGCTTAACGTGCTCTCCGAGGTACGGAGGAGTCTCGGTATGAAATGATGGTCACACATCCACAGACCGACGACGGCAAGAGCAGCTTAACCTCGATCGATCGATCTGTGCGGCTGTTACTTAGCCACAAGACCCTCAAATTAATGTTAATCTATTATTTTTATTTGTAATGGTCAGTTTCAGGCAGATTTAATGCCATAATGACTACCAGTCAACCGTGGTTCAAAGCATTACAAATAATGATATTTTAGTCTTTCTATTAATCTGACAAGGTAAAAATATAGGTAATTTAGATTATACATTTTCCTGTTCAGTGTACAATAATTTATATATTATAGTATCTATATTTCATTATAGTCTCATAATTCGAACCAGCCATAATTTATACTGAACATTAGCCAATAATAAAAATTAAAAGATGTTGAAGATATTTTCTTGCCATCTACTTAGTGTTGGCATTTTGGTAATGATAACATAAATTAGGAGTAGGTAAATAATGGAATAACAAATAATCGAAATGGTTTAATAATGAGTCATGGAATACATACCGCTTATAGAATAATTGATTGACCATAAGTACCTGCATAAATTTGTAATAATTTACATAAACTGAAGAACCCTTTATGGAACCTTTACTATGTGGCAGTAAATATATAATATACGTCATATTTTTTTTTTTTGTTTTAATGATTTATTATTATAACTAGAGTTGCTAGGTTGAGTATGCAGAATTTTAAGTATTGAGGTTCGGATTTTGAAATCCCAGTCCCAACAAAAAATAAAAACACTCAAAACAATATAATTGTAAACTTTTAATAATAAAATCAGGACATTCTGCATCTCATTAATCTGCATTAACAATAATATTTCCATTATTTAAGAGTATTTATATTGTGTCTGGTAGTTAGCGAGCCAACAGATTAAAGGATAACTTGGGATTTGTACACATATAGAGGTACTAATAAGGAAGTCCCATCTGACAACACATGAAGTAACATACCATTTTTTTTTATTACAACATATTGACGCCACCAAGTATCCCTACAGAATAGAGATCTTTTGCATACAAATGTCACACTATAGGCCATACATATTAAATAGGTACATATGTAGAATGTTGACAAAGAAGTTTGAAAATAAAGGTCTTATTTCTAGAGTACATAAAATATGAAAACATTGATTTTATTATTAAACATAATATAAAGGTGTACTAAAAGATTTGTATAATTAAATCTGTTCTGGATTAAAATAAAAGATAGGAATGTTAAAATTAATACTTCAGTAGTTGATATACTATATGCTATGGTTGACCAGAAACATAACTGTTTACCTAATAACACAGATAACACTATTCTAGTTAGTCTTGACATTATTAAGAAGTGAAAGGACACAAATTAATGTCTACTTTCACATGTATAGAATAATCGCTCTAGAATCGAATGGCTAATTCAAGTAAATGTTAGAAGTCTTTGGAGCATAAATCATGAATAAAAACTATCATGTTCACTTACCAGATGGTTCATTTTCCTGTAGAAGCACTCCCAGCCCCAAGTGGACAGGATAACTGACGGTTACTCCAAAGAAATATACCACAAACATGTAGGACAACATTGAAGCACTGAATAGTGTCGAAAATAAATAGAAATGTCTATAATATGCCTTTGGTATCTCAATAACTTGTAGGAAATTCGCATCTGTGCCTTGGTAAGCGAAGCTTCCATACCTGTATCCCTTTATAATAAAAGCAGGGACATATTTCTCGAAATTATTTATGATAACACCGGTGAATGTAACGGCGAATGCTAAGTTTAGAAAAATAAAGTCTATAACGTTAATATAGTCGTCCATGTTTTTTGTTTGTTATAAGTGGTAGTGTAGAGAACGCGTTGTGGTTGTAAACACTTCTAAGACACGAATACAAGATGTAACGGGACATCGAATCATTTTTACTTTCAATCTCGAAGCTTAACCTACTTTTGTTTGAGACATTTAGATTCTCTCGAGCGTTTGACAGCTGACACCGGTGACACTGACTGACAACTGACAATTAACATTGACTTGCCAGTAATTAAACTTTATATTTTTTTTAATTCAGATTGTCAGGGTTTTTTATTGTCATAATAAACCATCACAACATAATTTTAAAATATTCCTTTTTAAACAGACATTACTTGTAATTTTAAGAGCTGGTTCTTAGACAACTTTAATATTTTCAATTTGTTTTTGCTGTTCGAAACGTCTGAACATTTCTAAGCATTTGAAATGATTATCTTTATATAATAGTAACATTATTTTTTAGAATGGGGAGTTTGTGGTACTTCGGATAAAGCGGGAACTTCAATACAAATAAATAAAATTGAAGTTTCTGTTTGTAATGTGAAATTATAGTCTTTTTTAAGATCAGTTATTTGTACGATCAGTTATTTAATACGAATTTTTAGGCATATCTATTCCTAAATTTTTTTTTTGTCTGTCTGTCTGATTGTTTGTCTGTCTGTCTGTCTGTCTGTTTGTTTGTCTATCTGTCTGTTTCTTCCGGCTAATCTTCGGAACGGCTGGACTGATTGTGATAAGAATTTACTGGCAGGTAGCTGACTATGTAAGGAGTAATTAAGGCTAATTAAAACATAATTAAAAAAAAAAAAAGGACTTATCTTTTTGCTTTTAGGCCCAGGTTAGATTTTATAGATATCAGACATAAATGAGCGTTATTAGAACTTACATATTTTGTTACATAGTCATGCATTTAGCTTGAATATTAATTAAATATTATGAATTTATCACATTGAACGAAATTTTTTCAAAGCGGGACTATATGAATTATGAGAGGTCAAATGCAAATATAATCATGTTAACCAAAAAAATCCATACAATTTTAGTTTGACGGCCATTTAAGAGACCACCTAAAAGTGTGCCTGCTAAAAATGTTCAGAGTTTATATTTTGACGTCCCCAAATTAGAGTATGGCATTTCTTAATTCCGCCCTTTTGTGTCATGCAATAAGGGTTAGTAAAGTAGGTTAGCTCACTGTCAAAGTTTAAACTACACTTAGGTCTGTGATACACCATCGAGAACATCTCTCAGGTTTACTGGTTTCCACACAATGCTTTTCTTCATCGTTTTGAGCAAGACATAATATTACCAATTTATAATAGGTACGCCCGTCGTGAATACGAAGCCTGGTGGACACTGCGTACCTTGGGCTCAAACCGATGACTTTTAACTTACCAGTAGAACGGTCATACCACTGCTCAGTTCTCACTGCGGTGGCTAGTAGTAGCGTAACTCTGGAATTAGGAAAAGATTGACCTCTTCTCTCCTTTGAATCGTAAAGAATATTAATATTATACGCCTGTGAATTTGCACTGTACAAGATAATATGGTTACCTGGTATGGTCTGCTACCATGCAATATCTTTCCACTGTGTGGGAGTCGGTGGTTGACGGCTTGACGGAAAAAAGCACTGCCATTTGACTGTCGCAACTTGTTGAGACATTGACGTCTGAGTTTGTTTCTTCTCAGGGAGAGTTAGACAGAAATATTGACGCCTTCTGTTAGACTTAAAACAGTTTACCTATATACATATATCTGCCTAGCCTTTTCCCAATTACTTTGGGGTCGGTTTCCCGTCAAACCAGATGCATCTTAATACCAGTCTTTAAAATGGAGCGATTGCCTATATGACCTCCACAACCCAGTTATTGGGTAACACGATATCTCGTGGTATGACTGATTGTCAGACTTTCAGGCTTCTGACTACCCGTAACGGCTGTCATAGATCTTAATTTGACAACCGGAACCAACGGCTTAACGTGCTCTCCGAGGCACGGAGGGGTCTCGGTATGAAATGATGGTAACCCATCCACAGACCGACCGCGGCAAGCAAAACAGTTACCTTTATAAGACAAATAAAAAGTTTTGATCTAAAATTCACTTTGCTTGGTAATCAAACTTAACCACTCAGGTCTTCGTCTATAAGGCCATTAAAAGTGGGTACATGATTCAAGATAAATCTTTGAAAAGCATTAACGCATGCTTAGCGAACTCTAAAGTTACAATATTAAATGGAAAAAGACCACTAAGCCATCTCGACCTCCAGTTCGAGATAGCTTAGTGGTCAGAGCACCTGGAGTATTTATCCGGGAGGCGCAGGTTCGAATCCTGTTCGCGACCGTATTCTTTTTCCATTTAATATTGTAACTTTAGAGTTCGCTAAGCATGCGTTAATGCTTTTCAAAGATTTATCTTGAATTATTAGGTAATTGCATTCTTTACGACATTGTATTAACTGCAAAGTTAGTCGTGTCGGTTCGGTCACCTGTATAGGTACAGAATAGATAGGAATGACGTCGCCAAAAAGACGTGTTAAAAATATGGATCAAGAATTCGCAATGGTGAGCAGATGTCGAGATGGCTTAGTGGTCAGAGCGCCTGGAGTATTTATCCAGGAGGCGCAGGTTCGAATCCTGCTCGCGACCGTATTCTTTTTCCATTTAACATTGTAATTTTTGGGTAGATGATTTTTTTACCTTTTTCTTTCACTGCGCTAGTCCGAATTTATTTGGTGTCGGTGCTGTTTTTTTTTTTCATATTGCTTTGTCCGTCGTCACGTTATCGTTTACAGTCGTTTCCTTCATTAATGTCATCCGTCACACAATTAATTTTTCTGTGGTCTCCTTCTAGCCCTCCTTCCACCAAAGTGAGAACATCAATTAAAAATACAAAACAAGACGAGACTATATAAAACATACCCTGCAATAAAACCCTGCTAGTTTCTCCCCACCAACATAAGCATAATAATCCCGCACCCATGTCATACCAACAGAAAAGTAAAGATTACGTTTGTACAACACCTGTCTCATCACATACGTTGGGTTTGACAGCATTTTATTGGATCCCTGATTTCCTATTCAATAAGTTTTGGGGTTTACATTACGGAGTGAGCTGGCCCGTGAAATGTTTCGGCCCAGTATAATAGTCTACGAGAGCATGTGACTAACTCTGTTATAATGATGGCGGGGTTATTATGGACTTGCGAAGTTTTGATTTGGAATGTTGGCTGTTGTGAAATTTGGAATTGTGTTTATTTGATATGGGAATAGATTAAAATTCTCGGATGAGCTGGTTGCTATGTGAATATAAGCGCAATCATGGTTAAAGAAAACTCTATTTCCATAGGAAATGCGCAACCAACGACATACTTCTACCTTCTTAAATCTTTGTTCATTCCTAATAATTAGCGTTAGGCACAAAGTTGAACCATTAAACTACTGTCATTTACTAAAACAAAAAAGTATTGTTCGCAAAGGTTGCGACATTTACAACAAAAAAGTAAAAACCATTGTTCCCATAGGTTGCAATGGTTTCAGTAGAGCGGCGAAACAATCGCTAATCGATCCTTCCTAATCGATACTACTCGAATAGTTCAATTATCGGCCGCTATTAATCATTTCCCTCTCTTTCGCTCGCGGAAATCTTTTCACCAACAACAATGGACACTCATCACAAATGGGACTGCGCCATTGTGTCCCAGCCCTGCCGAAGACGTGTACCGATAATTAATTAATAATTAAGGGCCACTCCATTATCCTTTAATTAACGAGTTTCATTTCTTTAATGTTACGGTCCATTGTGATGTATGAGAAATGCTATTGTTTTGGTAAAGGACAATGGGATGCTTAAAAATAGCGGGAAAGCTTTCTTGAAGCCCTTTTTCAGTGATGAATGTAAGTCATGCATAAAAGAGGACTTTTGACTAGGTATACTGCTTATAATTAAGTTAAAAGTGTTAAAATCATAATTTATTTTTAAAGGATAATGGATCTCGGGTGACAAAAATTAGGAAAGTTAATCTCTATCCCGGATTATAGTCTCAAATAATCGTATCGATCGTATTTTGTTAGCCAGAAATCACTGTAGAAATTAAGCAAGCATCAGGAGTGTTTTTACGGTACGGTTCCTCGTAAAAGAACGCCATTTCCCACACAAAGTGACACGTTCCCACTACAAAGAATAAGCAGAAATGTAAAAATACTCACACAAAATGTTCTATGTAATGTACATCAAACGTTACTGCCAATGTAAGCACGAACCATTGAAATTAGTACACGACTCCCGAGAGAATAGAAACACAATTTCCATTGAACGCTTCACGCCGATACCTGGCAGTTCCAGTTTTCTTCGTCCGCTTTTGTCCGTCTGTACAAAGCAGAAAATACAGAGAACCCAATCAGGGATCTGTCTAAATGTCGGACGATCGGACGGGCGAGGGGTTAACGCAACGAAATTTGAAATATCCCTAAATGTACGTACAATTTTCTTTGGGTCGAATTGAATAAATGAATGTTTTACGTTGCTATTTCTGGCGGGTTCATAAGAAATTATTTATATTGCCAATCATTGTAGAAAATTATGCACATTAGCGGATGTGATAGGGCCAGCTTAAAAAAGAATATATCATCAAAGAATGATAATAAAATTACATGTATAATACATGTAATTTTATTACCTTACTTAGTTGCGGTTTTCTCCTGAGTACATATTCAAATAACTAAGAATGTAGGTGTATGTACCTACTCATAGCTTCCATAGTTTAAGTAATGTTACTATTTTGGTAAATTGCACTCATAAATGATGTAAGTTTTTTAAATAAAAGTCAATTTCCGTACATTTGCAATTTTGCAATGCTTTATTCTGTTTATTTTAGTCATGCTTATTGGCCATCGGATATGAAGAAAACACTTTTGGTCCCTATTATTAAAAATAAAACCGGTGACATTGCGGAGAGGAATAACCATAGGCCAATCTCGTTGGCAACCATTATCTCAAAGGTGTGTCACAGTTTGCTTAACACTCAATTTACATGAACTCTCATGATAACCAGTTCGGATTCAGATCAGGATTGTCGACTGAAAGCGCTATTTTATGTGTTAAACAAGCTGTCCAATACTATTCAGATATACGTAGGACGCCTGTATATGCTGGGTTACTGGACCTGTCAAGGGCTTTTGATATTTTATGGAAAAAGTTAGAGGATGTTAAACTGCCATATGAATTAATTAACATTCTTAAATTTTGGTGTAGAAACCAGGACAATGTCAGATGGGGACCTGGTCCGATTCGTATAGGTTGGAGTGCGGGGTGGGACAACCTCACCTACACTCTTCAATCTGTACGTGAATGGGCTGATAGAGGCTCTCGGTAGCGTTAGCGAGAGTTGCTATATAGATGGAGTCTGTGTAAATAACATCAGTTACGTAGTCGACATGTTGCAGCTGAGTGCCTAGCCATGTGGCCTGAGAAAGTTATTGGCTATCTGCGAGAGCTATGCCAACTCTCATGGGTTGGTATACAACACTCGAAAAAGTGAAATTATGGTCTTTGAGGTCAGTGGTATGTCTCCAACTAACGTGCCTGCTGTTAAACTTAACATGATCGCTAGCAGGCTAGACTGTACGTATGTGAACCGCTGCTGTATGATGCATACGTTACGGCATGAGTTATGCAGTGGAGAACGCGTATTTAATTTTAATGTAAATTAATTAATTACTAACCATAGAGTAATCTAATCATTTGTATACTAATACTGTGAGTCTTGTTACTTGATTAAATAAATGATCAATAATAATACCTAATAATTAAATATCATTTAGTACGAAGTTTATTAGCTCCCCACTTCTTAGGAAAGACAAAACCTGGCAACACAATGAGCTTACGGAGTAAGTACCTAACAGTAACTTTTTCGCACCGTTTTCGTTCAGACTCGAATCGGACAGGACTTTAGACATTCCCAATCGATTACATTCATGCAAATTGACTGTACGGTCGTGGTTTGAATCGATTACAATGCGTTATTGAAATGGAATTGTTTAAGGTCGACTGGGTTAAAGTACGGTTACATCTCTATAGTTTTTTTTTAGAGAGAATTCGGATCGAAATTCAAATGAATGAATATGAAAAAGATATTTAGAGGGATTGAATTTTATTGTTGAGAGCAAATCTGTCGAGTGCACGCGTAGATTTAATATTTATGTAAACTAACTGCTGGCCTTTGTAATGTATACCGGAGCCATATTATTAAATTTTTAAACTAGGCTTTATGTGCTCCCTTTTATTTGTACCTACAGCTTTGTAGTAAATGAGAATAAACGAAAAACTCTCAGACTATGTCTACGTATGTAACTGCGAATATCCTATAGAAGAACTTTTTCCAAGACCTAGCCGAGGCTACTTATGATGAATGAATACTTTTTGGACAATAATAACGCGAAGTATTGGAGACATGATATGTTCTCTCATATGTTGAAAAACAGCAAGGCTCGTAAATCGTTTAGTAAAAGCAATGGATATTTTTGTTGCCTGTTCGAGATTCGCACCCAACGGTAATACGGGGATACCCGATATATGGCCTGATAATGCACACAGCTGAGCATATTGAAGAGCATACCTACCTATTCGTATTTAAGTATAATAAAAATAATTCTAGTGCCTTATTTGGTGTAGCGGTCGCAAGTGCGACTCCTGAGCATGAGGTGCTGGGTTCGATTCCCGAGTCGGACAAAGTGCTATTGGGTTTTTCTGTAAGGAAATTGTCAGTAGCAGTTCGGAGGTTGGAATTGTGCCCGGGAGATAGCAATAGGCTCACCACCTATTGGGCCTACCTCTTCGGGGTTATGCTATGTTATAATTATGATGATCATAGAATGTAATATTACTAGTGATTCTTAATTTGAATTTTTGGAGAATGTAATATTTACTTAGAGGATTCTCATACTCAGCAGTCGCGCTTGGGACCACTAGACCAACGAAGCGGTAATATTGTAGTAAGGAAAATGAATCAAGGTTCGATATCTCAGTATCGGTTCCTTCCATCGTGCATCGATAAGTATTCAACGCATCGATCATGTAAAGCGTGTTGCCATAAAATTGTGCATATCGTTACCGGCGGCGGTACGCCTCAAATTGAATAACTTGGAACATAAAAATGGCGGAGTTCCGCATAACCGCAGCCATATTGTGCTGTGTTCAATTCTTCTCATAAGTGTAAGTAAATATTAATAATTTCACATAAAATGTTTGCATTCTGATGAATTCTAATCTTACAGAGAATAAACTCTGCTTGGAAAATTTACAACACACTAACTAAAAGAAATCGAAGATGAAAGGTTATGGATTAGGCGCTTGAAGGAATTAGTACTGGAGTAGTTTTAGCGGGCATACCCCTCTCGCCACTGGCATATGATTCCCAATCAAACCTTTATACCTTTTACCTCTATGTTTACGATGATAGTACACGATTTGAATCGTGTGTGACACAGTTTTATGTTCGTGTTTAGTTTTTTTTATGTGTGTTAATACTGTTAATGTAATGACGAGAGTAAGTTCTGTATATATATATTCAGAAGCCGTCTCCCGTCTGGTACTGTAAGATTAGGCGAGAGAAAGTTAGTAAAAAACAAGACAAGAGAAAGAAACAGCGAATTGTACTTACCAACGTGATCTACATAGGTATTATTTAAATATAATTATCGAATCAGATTTGCTCAAACATCAGTTACAAGGCTGTAGGTACTAGAAAAACATAAAACTAGGCCCTCAATGGAAATAAATAAAATACCTTAGGTACCATAGCAGCTTTGTAGCTCATTAAAATTTTATTTGCATTCTTCTTTTGATCTCCATTTACAAGCGAGCGCGTTTAATTCAACTTTAATCATTCTTCAAACATTTATTTCGGTTAGTAATTAATATGCGTTAGACAGGTTATTTGTACAGCTGATTATGTACCCAAGGCTTTATAAGTTTGTGCCTTGGCTATGTACCTAAGTACTTAGACACCTACTTGGATAAAACTTAGAAATTTGTTGTTTTATTTTTTGGTTCATTTTAATCATTGAGGTTATACAAGAAAATTTTCAGGTGTAAGTGGTTCGAGAATTCCTGTTGTGAAGTGTATTTATGACTTGTCCTTTGTTAAGCCACGAAGGGATCAACATTCAATCTAACTGGATGCAGCAAAGATAAACAAATCGTAAAAGTTGATTTCTCCCTTTTTATAAAGCTCATACACGATACGGATTTTGCGAGCATAATAGAAAAAGAAGGTGAAATCTTAAACTATAATCGATTAACGATCTAAATAGTACAAATATTCATAAATTATCCAATACTCAGAGACCCGAAAAAGATCCTAAATGGAATCCGCGATTGTATCGTAAAAACCATTCAGTCACTGCGTCCAACCCTTAGATAATAATCTTGTAAATTATCTTACGAAACTGCTACAACAGCGAGACAAGTCGTTAGGGTGCGAACACACAATTTCATATATCTATGTACAGTCACGAGCACAAACATGTAAACACAAACTTTTAAAAACTCACCGATAGTATCTCTAGCGTGTATTACTAAGATAATTAGGTATGTAACACAGATAGAAGAACCATTCCTACTACATATAGATACACATTAATACTTCTATATTATTCAGATAACTATTTATAAGGCGTTTAAAGAGTGCAAATGTTTAAATGTTTGTGTTCGTGACTGTACTGCAGGATGCTTTTCCCGACCGTATTTCGGTTACGGTGGCCTATCTCCACGGAGATTAGCCAAGTATGCAGGAGATATTATAGTGCACAAGTGTATGCGTACGCAGGTGCACTCCCTCTTCCTTCACTCTCATAATCCGATGGGACGGTGATCCGACTCGAACGAAGAGAGATCAGGCGCAGGACCGACAGCTTTACGTGACTCTCCGAAGCACGGTTGTGTCACATCAACCAACTTCCTAACTCAGGGCTGCAACTGAAAATTTCCTAACAGAAAAATCCAACAACGCTTTGCTCCTCCTGGGAATCGAACCCAGGACTTGCGAGGCAGTCTACAGTCTAATACTACAGTGTACCAGTACACAGTACACACACTTGATACAGACTCATATATAAACATGTAAATTGCTTTGCATCGCATCGAGTTACTTGTTAACCGGTTATAAGACCCCCCAAGCTCAGTGAAAATGTATTTTTCACTCGATTTAGTGTCAACTAGTCTCACGGGGTTCGTTTCCGAGCGATATAACTTTCTGAACAGGAAACCGACGATTACTGTAAGGCTACGTTTACTTTTAACTATTCGCCTCATTGGTCTATGGTGTCCTGGATTCGATTTCTGGGTTAGGCGAAGTGTAGAGGGCACTAGGCTCAGAACAAAGGACTTAATGATGGCGTTAGTGAAATGAGGTTGTACTTACCAAGGTGTTCACTTCTGCCTACCCTCTCGGGGAATACAGTCTGTATTAGTAAACTCCTGTGTGATACTAGCGGGTGGGGGCAGACCATGCTTGCATAAAACATGATATAAAAAAAAACAGATTTACAATATTTTACAACTCTATATCGCAATTTTTAATAGCTTCAGGGTTCTCTGCCGTCCCTTCGGTGATAAACGCGTGAGTGATGCTAACAATTTTAGCGAACTTTACCATTAGGTACCTACGTGTATTGTTAACCGAACGAGTAAGTTACCGGACACTACTAAGGACAGGTTATTTCCAAAGCGACGCGATACGATGAGGCCCTAAAAATATATTATTTGGCGTTTACCGTTTTAACGCATCGACATAGACAAAATACAGATAAATCTTCGAAAAGCATTAACGCATGCATTGCGAACTCTAAAGTTAGTTAAGTTACTACTAAAGGAGTATTTATCCGGGAGGCGCAGGTTCGAATCCTGCTCACGACCGTATTCCTTTTCCATAAAAAAATATAACTTTATCGACAAAATATTCTAATAAATCTATTAAATAATGTATATGCTTCACCCCACTAAAAGTGATGTTTCCAAACTAATAAGACAAGATTTGAACCGACTCAATTGTTTGAATTAGTGTATCACCAAATGTATGATCGTAGATGAAGCAAAATGTATGATCGTAATTTCTTCCTACCCCCATGAGAAAAAGGCGTGATTATGTATGTAGAAACGGCCTAGTGCCGTTCCTATTTTGACAATATAAACAAATAAAGTTTTTTTTTTTTTTTTCTTAAAACATGGGTATAACATTTTTGTGTAATAACTTTCAAGATATATCAGGCTAGCCTTTCCCAATTACTTTGGAGTCGGCTTCCAGTCAAACCGGATGCAGCTTAATACCAGTATTTTACATGAAGCGACTGCCTATCTGACCTCCACAACCCAGTTACTGGGTAACACGATATCTCGTGGTATGACTGATTGTCAGACTTTCAGGCTTCTGACTACCCGTAACGGCTGTCATAGATCTTAATTTGACAAACCGGGACCGACATCTTAACGTGTTCTCCAAGGCACGAGGCAACTTTCGAGAGTCATATTCATATCAAATTATTTTTCACCGATTACTAGTCACGTGCATTTTTTCGGGATTGCCCGACTAGTTTCGAACTCGAACGGAGCCCTTAGTCATGAGCTGAACCCGCGGCGATGTTGCGAGTCAAACTTGGGTAGGCAAGTTCATGCTACTAAGTTCATGTAAATCTCATGTTATTATCAAACAGACAAGCAGTAGGCTAGAAAGATGTTGTGTCTTACTACCACACTATGACGCGAACATTCGCAATGTGGTCAGTTTTTATGCCTATGATCATGGGTGCCCTATACCCACTATTTACCTATCGTGGTCGCTGAAGTCCCCGAGCCTGCCCCTGGGCAGATGTATGGGTACTCTTACAGTAAATGCAGTTGCGATCTCGAGACTTGCGTAAAGGTTTTTAGGACCGTGTGGTTTTTAGTCGATAGGAATATGCTACGACCCTCCGTGATCGATTTTCTACACATCAAAAAAATAAATAGAAAGGGGGTGTACTATTATATATATTACTCACATTTCACCAATTCCATTATTAAGTCATAGGTGGCGATGGAAATTTTTACATGCCCTATTTACAATTATCTATGGAAAAAGCGAAGATTAGATGATTGTAAGAAAAATATATATTACACGGTGCGCTTCGCTTTCAGTACTATTTCATCCTTACCCTGCCCTAGGGATTCGGAAAAACCGTTGCAGCAACTTAACCACTAAAACAACTTTGTTTCCGTGGTTTTGCTCAACTTCTTATTTAATCGAATCGAAGAAAATGTTAGAAGTCCTAAGGGAATTAAGGTCTTGTGGTGTTAATAATGAGTAGGTTTAATAACAGTTAAAATTAACAAGTGTCTTTTATTTCTTGTAGGTGGCTAGTAAGGATGGTTGAGTGTTTTATAAGTATCAAAAACCTTCCGTGACTTTGAAATAAAGTTAAGTATTGATCTTAATCATAGGTCTTAATCTATGCCCGTCGTTACTAGCAATTTTAACGCTAAAATTCTGACCTCCGGTTACCTAAGGTGGTCAGATGGTGGTCCTAATGATACTAGTTTTCCCATCCACTGAATAGAGGTCATAAGTCACATTTAGCTGCATCTGTGTACTTATAAAAAACTACCTTTTTTTATCAAAAATGGATCTACGTTTGGCCTCCAACTCGCCCGTCGCATGGTAAGCGACGGTGTGGGCGAGGATCCAGAAGAAATCTATTCAATATAAGTAGAGTAGATAGGTTTGCGGAGAACGATAGTTGGGGAGTTGATGCACAGACCCGTCTGCCACAACGGTTGCACCGGACTACATTCCGAAACATGACTAGGTCGCCTCACGGCATGGCTTCGTCCGATGGGTGGTAACCAGCCGCGGCCGACACCAGAGTTATGTTGCGTGTTTTGCACCACCCAGGGGCCACGTGTAGGGATTCCTTTTGAAGGGTGCACTCCTACGGACGCGGGCAACCCAGCCCCCTATTATTAATTTAGTTAAAGAGAGCTCCGGCTAGGCTGACAAATGTCAAATGTATAGAGACAAAGATGGATGACAAATATATAATATACAATATTGTCAGTAACGTGAATAATAAAGAAAACCAATTTTCCACCACTTCTATTTTATAAAAATGGAAAAAGAAAAAAAGAAAGCGTGTAAATACTCCCCATATAACTACATACTTATTTATCCATAGCAAATTGCCAATAGTCCAGACATTTGAAAGAGCGAAGAAAGTCGGTAGGAACACACGTACGACAACAATGCCGGAATGAATAGTGGGAACAAAGGAAGTTTTCCAGACAGCGAGCATCTCCTTCGAAGTTAAGAACAATACAAATTAATAAAAGTTTTCACTCGACTTGTGTAATTTTTTGAACAATCAACTTGTACTTGAACAAAACCATGAACATATTGGATTTACAATGGGGATATAAAGATATATATACTCGTCGATGAAGATAAAAGGAGAACAATTAATCTAGATTCTTGTTTTCTTTTTAACCGACTTCCAAAAAGGAGGAGGTTATCAATTCGGTTGTATTTTTTTTTTTTTTTTTTTTTTTTTTTTATGTTTGTTACCTTAGAACTCCGTCATTTATGAACCGATTTAGAAAATTATTTTTTTATTTGAAAGGTTTTACTTTCAGATTGGTCCCATTTAAATTTTATGAAAATTGGTTTAGTAGTTTGGTATTTAAATCAAAATAACTGAAAAATAATACGTCGTCGAAGTAAACGAAATGGTGTATTTTGCTTTCTTGTGACTTTCCGGTGGTGTTTACGGTCTCTAGAATAGTTCTAATGAACTGCCTATTTTCCAGCTTCATCATCAGATGATGATGATGATGATGATGAAACCGGAAGGTAAGCATCGGAAAAATATTTTTTTTGCTATTTAGTGCTTTTTAGTGTAAGACCGCATTCTCAAACATCTCTTTTTACACGAGTGCTCAAAAAACGGAGTGAATATAAGTATGTATGTATGTAAGTATGTTTGTGAGTTTCTTTCATTACTTCTAAATATCTGAACTGATTTCGATATATAGGGTATCGTTAGTATCCTTACACTGTCCCGTCAGTAACATACGCTAGTCAGTTTTTTTTTTTTAATTAATTTCTTGTTTTACGCAGTTTATTACTCTCTTTTGAAATAGCCTCAGATCTAGATTTCCTACTTTGATATGGATATGTCGCAGATGGACTGTAGAATAAGCTGTTTTACAAAACTGCTAGCTGATTTACAAAACAGTACTGTTATGAAAAACAGCTGAACGACGTTTAGCGGTTTTACATAATTACTGAACTATAACACGCAGAATTGAATGAACGTTTTGCGTTTATCAATGCAGCGGGTCAACGATCAGAGATTATGTAAAACAGTGTGAAATGAACTGTCAGGTTGTTGATTTTAGTTCGAAATTTTGTCACATATGGCTCTGTATGTCCTAACAATAATAACCTAACTTTATTTTACTTCTCAATAGCAAAAAAAATATGAAAATTTTTAATGACGTAAATACTAAACCACTATAATAGTCGACAATATATCGGGATTATGAAAGAAAATAAATTAAATTGATCCATGAGCGAGCGAAGCGAGCTCGGGAGTTTCGCGTACCCCGACACGGACAGGTTAGGTTCGAAGAGGATGACGGGGGCCCATGAGCGAGCGTAGCGAGCGAACAGCCCCCGTCATCCTCTTCGTGTTTAGGTTTTTTCTAACCTTACGGACACAAAATAGGAGCCCCGCTAAGCGGGGCTCCGTCGACCCAGCCACGGAAAGTCAAATCAGAATACAGTATCGCTTTTTTACTTGAATGGTTACTATCCATTTAATATACCTATACAATAAACAAACCTGTCCCACTGTAGATATGTCATTCTGCATTACGTCTAAAGGTGGGTAGCAGTTTTGTTAAACGTATCGCAATGGCAATCCAGCTGAACGTTGTTCAGCTGTTTTATAAAATACTACTGTTGTGTAAAGCAGCTAGAGATTTTGTAAAACAGCGGATTCTACAATCCATCTGCGACAGATATATATGGACAGCACGTTAAGTAGGTCTATCCATATTCACTTCCGATAAATCAGTTATGGTACGCAAGATTCACTAAAAAGTAAGAAATAAAATATTTTTTAACAAAAAAAAGAACCGACTCCAAAAATCTTTCTGTTAGGTAAAATTGCACTAAAAAGTAATAAAATAATTGCATTATTTACTTACTACAATTTATATAATTTTTTTTTTTAATTTTAGAGGATTCTGAATAAAATCAATTTATTAGGACAATAATATACAATTATTATTATTTTTGGAGTCGGTGCCAGTAAAGGATAATAAACGTGTAAGTACATTCATGAAGTAGCGTATTACGTTCGCTTTAGGCAGTTGTTGTGTTCATTTGCAAATAGGATCAATTAGGTATAATACATTATCGTAAAAATAATGATGGTTAATGTACCTTTAAATATACTTTGTAAATTTTAGGAAACTTCCTAAATATTTTTAAAGTTTGTCTGGCACCGACTCCAAAAATAATAATAATTGTATATTATTGTCCTAATAAATTGATTTTATTTAGAATCCTCTAAAATTAAAAAAAATAATTATATAAATTGTAGTAAGTAAATAATGCAATTATTTTATTACTTTTTAGTGCAATTTTACCTAACAGAAAGATTTTTGGAGTCGGTTCTTTTTTTTGTTAAAAATTATTTATACTACTATAGCTGTGTTTAAATTGTTCAAAATTAAATACCTGTGATGAATATTTATTTGGATAAGGATTCATATCATGTTTATAAAAACACCTTCGCAAATAATGCATTATTTTAGAACCAATTTTATAACCAGAAAAAATGTTATAGTGAGTCAACCTTAAAAGATAGACATATGCTGTCGCGGACTATTTTTTAGAACTTTTAACGGGAAGCAATTCTGTAGAAGCTGTCAAAAGGAATATTTTTTCCCGTTTTTGCAACATTTTTCATTGATGCTCTGCTCCTATTGGTCATAGCGTGATGTTATATAGCCTATGTCACCCGCGGATAGTGTAGCTTCCTAACGGTGAAAGAATTTTTCAAATCGTTTCAGGTGTTTCGGAGCCTGTTCAATGCAAACAAACAATCAAATCTTTCCTCTTTATAATATTAGTATAGACAACGCCAAAGTGAGAGAGCCGCCAGTTTGGTTGAGAACTCAATCATTGTGTTCGAATCGCGAAACATTAAAAGCTACAATCTAATTCATGACACAAACTATAAAGCGTGTTCACCAAAATATTAACTATAAATTGCGTATATTTAATAATAAAGTTAAAAATATGACCCTCTACATCCAACTGAACAGCCAATCTATTTATTGCTATATCCATTCAGACGCTGATTGCAAAACGGAGCAGCTAAAAGTTGCGAAACTTTTTGTTCACAAGTCGCTGAAGAACAGAAAAGATGCATTAAAATTCACTTTGTAGCTAACTGACTAATGAAACAGTTTTAGATTAATGTTGTAAAGCGTTTCTTCAACAAAAGGTTATGGAGAAATTACTGTGGGTAAGGCAGAATTAAGTATGTTTATATTTGAATTTGCTTCATATTTTTTATCAAAATAGAATCGTTAATTTTCAAAGTATTTTTAATCTTAGAATCTTACGATTGGTTTAAAAATGTTGCTCTCTTAAAATAAACATCCGGACCAAGGTTTTTTTTCCCTCTAGAATATTGAGGGAATTTTCTAAAATAATGTAGATACTAGTGGTGGGTTTTAATGTAAAAACTAGTTTGGACCATTTTAAATTTTACCATAATGTGGATAAGATTTTTATAACATTTAGGGTCTTCTTACAGTGATGATAAATACTTTCCCAGGAGGTGGTCCCGATACATTCTATTTTAGTCTCAGATTATTGCATTATTAAAATGAATGCGAGGCGCATAAGTAAGAAAAATTGTTTGAACCTGCACCGTTTGGTTTAGTAACTACTCTAAGTGCTTTGCACACTAAGCTATGATCCATTCATACTGCCGAATTTTTCATATACAAAAAATACGTTTTATCTAGCCCTCTAAGCGTTTTATGGAGACGTCAGCGTCATTTATTCAAACTGGAGGGGTCAGTTCATAGAAAGAAAACATTACCCAACTCCTTTTAGTTATATAAGTTTAAGTAAATATAGCAATTTTATAACGTCTGAATATAACACGATATGGCTTGAAATGTCCTCAAGAAAATGTACAGTATCATTGCTACATTATCCAGATAAATAGGCCCCGCTACTAGACACCAACAAGTGCACAGTGAGCCGAGCAGTGGGCAGTAGATCAACTTGATGTTAACGTTACGCAGAGTTCTAGATATAACATGTTTATTTTACTATTACTATTCTACTGTCTAATTGTTGGGCAAAAGCCTTCTCTCATTTAGGCCTAATTAGCTGTGCCCCGAGGTTACACCTGCCTATAATTATATTATAATTACCTAATTAGTATGAACCAACAAGTATAAAATAATTCACAGTTCTCGCCAATGCTCAGTTTTCATCGGGCGGCCAGGCCCGGGCCGTTATTGATCGCCACTTACTGAACAAAAATCAATATTTAAGGTTAGTTCAGAGGTATAGCCCAATATTAGATACCCTATACTATTCCTCACGAACTTGGTTATCAGATACAAAAATATTTTTTTAAATCAGACTGGTAGTTTCAGAGAAGAAAAAAAATTCTCTTCCGCTTTATAATATTAGTATAGATAATTAGTAACATAACACTCGCCCATAATTGTTCTCTTCACATAAAGAGAAAGCACAATATTAAAATTATAAGAGAGAATTTGTAATGTATCAAAATCTTAAAGCTAAATGATGCTCACGCGAACTGATATATCTGCCAGGTTAAGCTGCGTTAGCCGCTGTTAGACCGTGAATGTGTGAGTTCAGTTTCTACTTATAAATCCAAATTCCTTCACATTAATTGTTCAATCAGAAACAGTAAAATCCATTTCCTGAGCAATACTGATGTTACGCAGTATATTTATATTGAATTTTTGAAATCAGTATGTTAATCGATTAAAATTTTACTATGGCCAGTCTTTTACAGAAAAAAAGTAAGAACAGGTGATAAAGCGAACACTTTTCCAAGTGTTTATAGTTCATTGAAATTGCATTATGCCCGAGGCCTTGCAAAAGAAAAACCTTCCTCGATGGGCAGTCGGCTAAAAATATAAAAATAGCTGATATTCGTAAATTCCTAAAAATCCTAAGATGCTGCTTATGCCTTTAGCCCAATAATACGGCCCTAACAATTAGGGTTATCAGTATTCCGGGTTAAACAAACACAGAGTCCAAGTTAAACTGTAGTTTGCAATTGTTTAGGTCGACATACATTCAAGGTTGGGCCCTTATCTAGACGAACTATTAGGCAAATTATACACGAGGGAAGTTTACGAAGACGCTGAAGTAATGCTTTTGGTACACTTGATTTTAGTTTGAACTTATCTGCGTTAGCCCTAACGAGTATTGGGGGAATGTTCCATCATGTCTCAGCATCTCTAGTAAGCTTGTGGATTCATTCGTCACCATAATCTTATCGTTCAAGTTATGTAAGTAGCTACCTTTTGAGGTTTTCCTAAGATCTGCAGTCTTATGAATTTATAGAAACTAGTAATCGGATATTAGACCTTCAAATTCCTAGACTGTACTGGTCACGGTAAACGAAGCTTAGGCGGGAAGCTCTTTCATGAAGTGATTGCCGATTACAGCAACTGACTTCGTGAATTTTGATTGACATACGACTACATAAATATTTTAATTGACCCTGTTTACAATTTCTGTACTTTAATAAAGGTTTCATTATATAGTAATATCTTAGGTTTGCGCGATCACTACACATTATAATAAAACAACATTTAACCGGATTAATCGCGTGTATTATTGTTTTTTTTTGTTGTCCTCCTGCGACCACGAACGCTGCAAAGGTTTCATTATAGTTAGAATTGCTTGATTGATGTAAGCTTTCAGTATCTTGATCATCATAAAATATTAGAAAAATATTATCATTGTAACGTAGGTAATTTAGTATTATGGGCTGACTGTGAAACAAAGTGTAAATTAAGCCAATTACATGTACATAGCATGTACAAAAATTTGAGTTTAGATATTTATATAAAAGACAACTTAGCTTCTCATTCATTTAACCACTTGAATCTCTATTATCTCACATACTGTGACAACGTTGAATAGAATTTCACCCCGCGGTCTCGTAAATAAGACATTCGTTGGTGTGAAGAAAAATAGACTGGCACACCCCTAGGGCGCCATTAATGAATTGGACTGCACGTTAGGACCGCCCTATAAATATTGTGTCGGCGAAAACATCGTTAGTGTCCAAGTGTCTAAAATAAACGACGGTTTTACATCTTCAGAACAGGGTACTGAATGTATCTGACCTTGCATGATCTTGTTTGGGCCTTGTACGATACAAGGCCCAAACAAGATAAGCCTAGCATAAGATAACCTAAACATAAAATTAAACCTGATCTAGAATTGGCAGTAATGTATCTAGCCAGCATTGTCAATGCAGGCTGATAAGAATTTACGTAATTGGAGAAAATATTACATTTACAAACTATCCAGGTATGATACGGTCGATATCTAATATCTTATTGGCCACTCTGAATGAAGAGTTTCAGAGCATTCCCGCATGTAAAATAGTAATTCTGTAGTACTCCATATCTGTCATTTGTTTGTCAAAATATGATATCTGCGCAGCCATTAGAACGAACTTCACGATAGCCTGCATCAATAAGCCTAACTGTAATTTATGCTGAACTTATATCTCTTGTATTTTCTATCGCAATTTATCTTTACTCTAATCATAGGTTATAAGAATTTCAATGGTATTGTTAACCGCGTTTGATGGTTCAGAAAAAATGCTTAATAGACAGACATAATATCATCAAGTTAAACTAATACCATTAGTGTCGATCTAACCTTACCTAAACCTTATTTTTATTATAACAGCACGATTTTCTTAAATGGTTTTTGCTTATAAAGTGCCCAGTAAGTGTCAAGCTGTCTCCAAAATATATTTAATTCTAAAATCCAATTTATTTTTTCTGAATATAATTTGGTAGAAAGTCGATAGTAGCTCTCCTTTCGTAACAAGATGACAAAAGATTTTTTCTAGTAGGTCACTATGATACACATACATTTGAACTTTTACAAAAGTTTTATAATAAAACTTGTTCAACTATGCCAGGGCATTATTCCAAAACAAAAGGAAAGCACTACCATCTACATATCTTAATAAATTCTGAAGACATAACTATAACATATACTAACTTTTTTATGTTGGTAAAGGCGACCTTTGATTTCGGGTTCGAACATTGTCTGTTATCGGATACCATATTTACATATTTTTCCAACCCCCACAGTTGGACCTCAAACTTTTTCCGCCAAATTCGATTATTCTAAACGATATCTCTCCGATATTGTACTTCTGATATTTGTTTTTTAGTCCACAACATTTTATTATCTTTATCTTTTATTAAATTTTGTTTTTTTTTTGGGTTCCCAAGGGTTTTGCGGCAGATTTTATTGATCCAAACTTGGAAGGAAAATCAGCATATTATTATCTAAGTGTGAACGTTGTGTTAAATCAGAATATACCCATGTACGCTAAAGTGTAAAGATTTTTGTATTAAGTTGATTGGCAATCACGGTTTCGTTTAATGATCAAACAAAATCGAATCGTTTATTTGAGTTAATATTAGTACCCTGTTGATTTCACATGACAGTAGGTACTTTAAATCATGTAACTGTAGTCAAATAGTATTGACATGAAATGTTAAAAAAATAATTAGTTTGGTTAATATTATGAACTAGTTGTGCCCGCGACTCCGTCCGCGTGGATGTCATAAATTAACACCATGTCGTGTATGAACACAAATTCATAATTAACAAATGTTCGACGTGATTCTTTTAATTGGCATAACTTTTTTATTTATGAACCGATTGACATGAAACAAACATTAAATGTTAAGTGAAGCTTACCACCATATATTAGTGAAAACCACATCAAATCATACACAGACAAACAGACAAAAATTCTAACAATAATTGTTTTGGGTGCTATTTGCGTTGATAAAGGTCCCAATAATATTTTTTCTCACATATCTTCCATGTACAGACAGCGATCCGTTACATTTTTATTATATGTATTGATGATGATGATGATGATGATTGATGATGATTGATATTGACAGTATTTAAATTGATAATGATGCTAAAAAAGTACCTTAAACTCAGTCAGTTTCTCGGATCATCTATCATCAAGATAAAGATTACATAACATAATTAAAATCAGTTATTACCTAGACGGTTAACAAAGATCTCCAAGAACCAAATACCGGTTTCAGTTTAAGCCACATTGAAATTCACAGATTGAAAGTTTAATGAAACTCAGACATTACCCAAAAGTTCGAACAGTACAAATCAGTACGATCAGTTGGAATCCTCTTTAACAAATCGGGGAGCTAACTACCCATATTTAAAATTCGTTAACGTTCAAAAGGCTTAAATCCGATTTAGTTTAGTAAGGTTGGCAGCAGCTCAAACGGGCTTCCGTGTGATTTAGAATGAAGCCAGCATCTATGTTTGAACTCCCAGTGTGGGGGGCTTAGATCAGCGGAAGACCGTACAATCGCCGTGAAAAAAGCAAAAAAAAGAAGTGCGCATAAAGTTAGAATGTGTTTTAAAATAGTCATAAATTAATAATCCCTAAATATGTCGGGGATTGCCTAGTAAACAGGATACTGATAATTATTTTATAAAATTTAACTTGTTTTTTCGTTTTTCTATCTTCTTTTGGAAATCTTTTTGATTTTGACGTCCATTGCCACATGCACTTGACGTGGGTAGTTTTACGAACGTGTGATCTTTTTGCGCTGAATGTTGCAACTATCGCTTAATATTATAACATGTTGGGAATACTATTGCGGCAACAATAACAGCAGAAACTATAGAGTGTCTGAGTAGTCTAACTGAGGCTGGCTTGCACAAATAATGGAGTCCGCTGATATTTTCGAAGGATCATTACCGTCTGGAGTCACGGCGAATAGTTTATTACCGTGTAGTTTTGAACTGGTAGGAGTCCGGCAAAGAGTTCATGTTGGATTTTATTTTTTTTACAGTTAAAAAAGCTTTTTTACTGTAAACACTGTAAGCAAGGTGAGGGCGAGCAGTTTAAAGTGTTAGTTTGATTAATTATGCCAATGTTATTGTTATTCAAATTCAATTGTTTATTCTGTAGATAGGTCTTTACAAACTCTTTTACATGTCATTTTTGAATCTAGAAGCCTATTATTATATTTCCTATCTGACTACTCGGAGAAGAACAATCGAAACAAATGAGCGTTGACCAGTTCTAACTGACGACACACATATTCGAAGGTATTATAATTATAATAGGACGAAACATAATTATATTACTTCAGTACCATATCACTTAGGTATAATAAAAAAAATACAGACTGAGTTCACAATTTGCATGTACGCTGCATCAATGGCCCCACACTTAGACAGCGTATTCTTGGCGCTTACTTAGCATTGTCCAATAGCGAATGTTTGTCCAAATATTTGAGTTTGGGCTACAATTTGTGGTGAAGTAAGGCTTTATTGAATCACATGACGTGGTATTTTGATTGTTTGAAGACAGTTTCAACGAGAGATATTCCTTGTAAACTAAGAACGTTGTGGATTTCGATATTTGCGTTTCAATGTAAGTTTTTGAAATGCTGGCATTGTAGTTTTTAATGTAAGTTTCAATATGTTATTTGAGAATTTTAGTTTTCTACATTTCACTATCTTCTTCTTCTTCTTCTTTTGTGTGATAGATTCAAGAAATCCAGTAGTCTCTTTACATAGTCAGTCGGTAACTACTCCCAGTTTTTCATGGCGTGTGTCGTGAGTTGAAAAACCATTACCGACTTTTCCCCCCAATACACATACAAAAATAATTTTATTGGTATAATATATTAGTATAAATTTTTGTGGAAAGAAAAAAACGGTCTTGAGTAGGATTCGAACCTGGCGCCTCTCGGATAAATAGTCTAGACGATCTGACCCATAGAATTAGAATATTTTTGCTGACCGCGAAACCATCTCGACCTCTGCTCACTACGGCAAATTCTTCTTCCACATTTTAATACGTCTTTTGGTGACGTCATTTTTATATTTTATAACTTTAAAGTTCGCAATGCATGCGCTAATGCTTTTCAAAGATTGATCTGTCTGCGTATGTCTGTGCCTAGCCTTTTCCCTAACTACTTTGTGTTCGGTTTCAATTTTCTCCAGATGCAGGTTAGTATCAGTATTGTAGATCGAGCGACAGCCTATCTGATGATCAGTTGGTGGTGGTTGTTGAGCAGTGATAGCCTAGTGACCGTTGAACTGGCAATTCATAGGTCGTGAGTTCGAAACCACTGAATGCACCACTGACTTTTCGAGCCATGTGCGTATTCTAAATTATTTATCACTTGTTTAAAACGGTGAAGGAAAACATTGTGAGGAAACCAGCAGCTCTGAAATATGTTCTCGATGGTGTGTAAAGGCGTTTTAACCTCCGACACTTATTACTGTTACTGTTTATCCATCACACGTGTTTACCAAAGCTCGTGATATAATATAGCATGATGCTGCTGTGTCCCTAAAGGGTTAGGTACACTTGCATTTCACCGATACCACGCCCGTCCCATGTAATAGGTGCTGGGCCTACTGCCATAAACCGGGCACAATTCTAAACTTGTACTAAGAATTTCTTATCGAAAAACTCAATGACACTGCCCGATCCAGGCATCGAATCGAAGACCTCACGCTCGACACCAACCACCTGCCCAATAGGGCAGTTCAGGGTACGCAAGTGTATATTTTTTTTTCTAAACATTCTACAGACATTCAGCCCAGCCTTTTCCCAACTACCTTGGGGTCAGCTTTCCAAACATTCTACAGTACAAAAACATAATACCACATAAAACCCACTATCAGGCGCCCCATACTAACATTAATTTAAGAAAGCTGTTTTGAATCTAGGCCAAAATTAAATGGTCCGGTTAATTTTCAGATAAAATCACAAACACAGCATGTAGTTTGGCTTAATTTTTTTGTCTAATATTGTAAAGCTTGCCTTCCCATGTACTCAGCATCTAGAAATTGTTATTGACATATATGTAAGGTCCTAATTTATTAGGTAATTGGTCGGATCGGATTACCGCCGCCCATGGACCACCAGAGCAGTGGCGGTACCTTCATATAAGCCCAAAAGCCCGGCATGCCTTACTAAAATGCTCGATAGAGAATCAATATCAAACCCGAACTATTTAAAAGTTCGCGCGCTTAATTCTTATCAAAATAACACAAAGTATCTACCTATGCCACACTACTACACATCGCGATTGTTCGCGCTCAGAGTTTCGCATTTGCAGCATCTACATATAGCTATCTCGCTTACACGCACGGGCTTTTACCGGGCTTTCAAATACTATCTCTGTCACTTTCGCACTTATAGCGATGCGCCGTATAACGAGTACATACCTTGTGCGTCTACAAATCGATCAGTATGGAAGATTTAAGCCGTGCATGCCTATGAAGTTGCACGCGTATGCACACCTTACCAACTCTGCAGTGTTGCTGTTTTAGCGACGTTGTGAGATCTTGGAGATTTTTAACGAGTTTGGAGACTTTTTTTTAGATTTAGCAACAATAAAAACTAGCGACTTTTTAAAATAATTAATAGTTTAGAGTCACGTGACACATAGATTAAAAATTATGAATTTGTTTATCGAATTAAATGTATTTACGAGTTATTAATATTATTTTCAAAAATACCAAAGAGTCAAATAAAATACATTCTATCATTATAGCTAAGTTTCATATTTTATTTCCATCAGTGTCAAATACCCTATTGCGACATTTAGCTAGATTTTTCGTATACCTGGCGACTTTTTTTGCCTAAATGACAACACTGCAACTCTCCGTAAGTACCAAGTGCAACTCACTTCAGTTTCATTTGCTTGAGTGCGAAAAGTTTTGTTGTTAAAGTTTTTTGTGTGTTTTCTTAGATTTTCTCAGTGATACAATTGTTTTGGTGACTTACAATTGAGGTAATTGTACCTTGTGAGGATTTAAAATGCGTTCAAGTTTTGATTGGCGAAGATAAGGTAAAATCTTTAAACTTTGCTCAGAAAAAACAGTTAATTTCTTCATTAAAACCGACGCCTAATCTGTGTATTTCTCAGACTAGTAAATCGCATAAACGAAAATTTAATAGATCAGTGTATAAAACTAGTTGGATTGTTGGCTGTTCGCACACTAATAAGTTGTATTGCTGGTGCTGCATATTTTTTTCGAATGAAGATTCCGAATACATCTGGTTATAATGATTTAAATAACATATCTGGCGCTATTAAAAGGCATGCAAATTCCCATAAACACCTGTGTGCAATGGTTTCTTTCAGTAATTTTGGTAAACAACGAATTGAGACATCTATATCACGCCAGATATCTGAGGAAATTTCAAAATATAACACGCGCGTTGATAACAACCGTAGTGTATTTCAAAGATTAGTCGATATTGTTTGTCATTTAGCACAACAGGAACTTCCTCTAAGAGGACATGATGAGTCCAAAACTTCACTAAATAAAGGCAATTTTTTAAAACTGGTCTCGTTAATTTCAAAATACGATGTCGTTTTAGAAAAGCATATGCAGCATCAGGAAAGTGACAAACCGGGGCCGAGAAGAAGACGGATGAATTCACTTTTAATTTAATGTACCTAACTAGTAGTTTATGAGATAATTGCGATGATACATACGTAGGTACCTACATACTCAGTCCAAAACTGAACTTTCTTTTTTTGAAATCGGTTAAAATTTTATTGGGCTTGCCTTATTTTGAAACCCTAGGCACGCCACTGCACCAGAGGAGTCGCAAGTGCGTTGCCGGCTTTTTAAAAAGCAGTACGCTCTTTTCTTGAAGGTTTGAAGGTCGTATTGATCCGGAAATACCGCAGGCGAAACTTCATTCCACAGTTTTGTTGTGCGATGCAGAAAGTTTCTAGAGAAACGCACAGCTGTGGACTGCCAACAATCTAAATGATGTGGATGGAACTGCTGTCGCGTAGAACGATGGTGGAAAGAGGCGGCAGGCATCAGTCCGAACAATTCCTCGGAGCACTCCCCATCGTATAGGCGATAGAAGATGCATAGCGAGGCCAGATCTCTACGCAGCGCCAAGACTATGGTAATTTTTTTTTTTATATTCATTGAATTCTTGGCTTAAGAGAATGAATTAACTTACCTATATATTAACCCTTTCAAAGGAAGTTACTTAATATATTAGGACCTATGTTGTACATGTTTGTTTATTTGCTTAACAGAATACGTGAATTCAAGATAAATCTTTGAAAAGCATTAACGCATGCTTAGCTCTTTTTCCATTTAATATAATAACTTTAGAATACGTGAAGTTGAAGCCTTTGTAGTTGTTTAATATCCTTAAAAAAAGAAAGCATATGCACGCTATGTGTTCTCCGAAGGGTGTAGGCAAAAATATATGTACTAGTGTACCTACATACTCATTTCAGCGATATCGAATTAAAACTGGTGAGCCTATTGCCATCAACCGGGCACAAAACAAAATCTCCAGGCTGCTGCAGAGAATTTTCTAACGGAAAATCCCTATAATCCCAATACTAACATGTTCTAAGTTGTTGCCTCTCGGAGGAATCGTGTCTGATTAATGGTGTGTTCATTGGTATTTTTGCATCGGAATACCGAGTGGGATCTGTTGGCACACCGCCCGGACCCAGCTGTCTAAAAAGTTACTATCTTCTGTTGAAATAGGTAAGTAGGTAGTGGTTACATTTTTAGTATGGACGATCGGCGCTTTTGCGATTTCATCACCGATGCTTCGTGTTTGGTTGAAAAGGAATTATTTATTTACATACAGAAGGGGCACTTGTTTGATCCACTTGAGCCAGTTTTTATGTGCTGCGACGCCCGTGAGCTTTTAATTTAGTAGGAGTTCGACAAACCCCTCGTTGTCGAGTGGATGACCCATGAGGATTTCTATAGTATAATAAAAAAATAACGGGACAGGTGCGAGTCGGACTCAACCACTGAGGGTTCCGTACAATTTTGTAGGTACATATTATAAATAGTCGTGGAATCGAGTCTCGCAGTTTTAACCGAGCTTTTCCCGAAAAACAGTTTCCAAAACTATTAAGACTGTATTTTTTGTGATTTCGCTACAAATGTATAGTTTTCAGATTTTTCCCTGCACTTGTAGTATAAGACGATATTACTTGCCTAATTTCATAGTTCTAGGTCAACGGAGAGTAGGTACCCTATAAATTTTGAATCCCTTGACCTGTTTTTTGTGGCATAAGCGGCCGTATCGTTTTTTTAAGTTAACTTAGAAGTTTAAGTTTTTCACAGATTCAAGGGACTTTCACAGACTTGAGTATATGGTTTTAATTTCAACTCGATACTCCACGCGTTCGCGAGATAAATTGTTACAATAATTGCCTTCAGCTTCATTACTACATTAATGACAAGCGGCGACTGCGTACTTCAACCTATTTTGTTGTTATTATATTTTATCTGTGGCGGATTGTTTATATCATAATATCTATGGAAATTGTCTATGATTGTTGTTCGAATTTTGTCCGCGAAGATGGCTGTTGTAATTCTGACGAGGAATATAAAACTTCGTTTGTTATCCATCACATTTTATTTACTGCGACCTACTTAATTAAATCAAAGTAATAGAAACTCTGCGTCCAATGTCTGCACTTCATCACAAAAGGGTCTTGACAGACAGACGCACAGCCAGACGGACAGACAGACAGACAACAAAGTGATCCTATAAGGGTTCCGTTTTTTCCTTTTGAAGTACGGAACCCTAAAAAGTCAAGGTATATACTGCTAATATTGTAAATGCGAAAGGAGGAATGGATGTATGTTTCACACAATAACTACTGAACGGATTTGGATGAAATTTGGCACACGTGTTGTCTATAACCTGGGTTAACACAAGATACTTTTATTCCGACTGCCAACAATTCCACGCAGACGAAGTCGCGGGCAGAATCTAGTTCATATATAGGCGGAAGATCAAATTACTTAGAAATCTGTTTTATTTTGGTGTGTAGGTGATCAAGCGAGTGTTGTTCCGCGCAAAACTGTAACCACCGTATTATGGATTATAAATTAACTCGAAGAATTCTCCTTTGAACATAGCCGAACAAACCCTTAAGCTAAACGGTAAAATGAAATAACAGTAATTATGTAACACAGTAAATGGTATTACATTTATTCCGTAAATACATGCAGTAGAAAATTTAATATAAGTACCTGGTTATTACCTCCTTGTTCGCACATTAAAATGGAAAAGCTTTGATATCAAAGGAGATTCAATTAATAACTTAATTTCAAAGGAAACATTAAAGAAGTAGCAATTCTTACTGATACGTAAGAAATTAACTTACACGAGTAATTTATGAAAGGTTACGGTGAAAGGTGGATTTATTAGAGTTGGGAAAGGTTTTCGAAATTACGAATTAATTAGGTTAGAGAGCTCGGAGATCATGTTCGGCTTTGTTTTTTCGAGTTTCATATTGAATCTCGTATTTCATTAATTAAATTTACACAGGTAAATCTCGCGACAAGCTTTTATAACATACTAGCTGGTGCCCGCGACTTCGTCTGCGTGATAAAAGGCCTATGTCCTTCTCCAAGGTCCAATCTATCTCCTTGCCAAATTTCATTACGATTCGTTCAGCCGTTTAGTCGTGAAAAGGTAACAAAAAAATAAACAAACAGAGTTACTAGTTACTTTCGCATTTATAATATTAGTATGGATAATTTATGGGTTTTATTTTTTTAAAGTTTACTTTAAAATTTTCGAGTATTTAAATAAATGCTATTAATTTTTTTTCATTTTCACTTTGGTCAAAATAAAGTTCTGTCAAAAAGTAAGTGACTAATCTCAGAATTTATATTATGAAGCTTACGACAGTGGGAATAAAGTTTTAAATATAAAACTGACTCTACGGGAAAATTGTGAAACAAAAAGAGGTAGACCTCGAATTGTATTTTATTAAGAGAGTTATCTAATCTTATATATAAAATTCTCGTGTCACAATGTTAGTTACCTGACTCCTCCGAAACGGCTTTACTGATTTTTACCAAATTTTATATGCATATTCAGTAGGTCTGAGAATAGGTCATATGCTATTTTTTATAAGGGTGCACATCCAGAAAATTGATATGGCAGAATAACGTTTGCGGGGCACAGCTAGTAATATATATAATTTTTACTTTGCCTAGATATATAATGTATTAAAAATTATACCTGCAACTACCAAAGGATATTTTAATCCTATTAAATGAATTACTATCTAAAAGCATTTGCAGCAAATCTACTTACATTAATGTAATGGCGTAACGCGGATATTTTAACTCATTCACGTAATGTCATATGAAAAGCATAAAAAAAAATAGCGTATGAACAAAAAGCTTTCCTATATGAGAATTTTTATATTTTTATTTAACAAAACGAACGGGGTCGCTTATGCGGCGTACTGTATTTTTGTAACGGGTTTTGTATATTTTTTTTACAATAGAGCATGAACGTGTAGGAGTGTACTAGGTACCACGGGCCTTAAAAAAATACGGACGTTATATTGCGTATGACATGTGAGAAGAATGCCTAGTCATCCAATTTCGGTTGTCATACACGAGCTAAACGCATACAAATACTTAATACTCATCCACTCGGCACCAGTGCGCTGCGTGTGTGTGTGCGTAATGTATGTTTCGCTTATGACAAGGCAAGGTTACATCCGTATTTTTTAGATCTGTGGTAGGTTCTTAACGTTTCGTTCATTCGGATATAGGCAAATAATACTAACAATAAAACAATAACAATTATAGGAATATAATTCAATTCTAATCTAATCTTATCCAAGTGAATTTTAACCATTCATTAGCAAAACCTTGAATGAAAATAAATTGAATGTTAAAAAAAACATTATTATGTTCATTGGTATGGTAGACCAGTGGCTACTGGCTACTGAGGGTGAATTCGTTGGTTCGATTACCGTATCGGCCCAAGTTTTTGGATTGGGTTTTTCTGTTAGGAAATTCTCAGTAGCAGCCCTTTGGCGAAACACCAACTGAACATTTTATAATAAAATATCTACTGTTATTTTGTATCTACTGTTGTTGTTGTTCTGTAGTTCTGCTGACAGTTACGACGTCACAATACGGCGGAAAATGCTACTAATATTATAAACGCGAAAGTTTGTATGTATGGATGTTTGTTACTCTTTCACGCAATAACTACTGTGCGCATTTGGATGAAATTTGGTACACAGATAGTTTATAACCTGGATTAACACATAGAGTATTTTTAATCCCGGTTAGACCTAATTCTGAGTCCACGCAGATGAAGTCGCGGGCAGAAGCTAGTCATTCATAAAAATATTACCAGTATTATATATTATATTATCTGTGCTAAAATAGTTTCCCATTCATAAGCGTATCTCTATTTTCATTGTCATATCAGCGGAACAATGGTTATAAAAAATGACAAAAAAATGTATGTTACGTTTAGTTGCCCGGCAGCTCAATACCGAGTGTCAGTTAGCGGAAAACAACTTTTTTTTTGTTTTATCGTAAACACAATGTGACCGCCATCATAACGGCCCGCGGTGACGTATTCACGTTACAGCCGAACAAATACCATTTTTTTTATAAGCCTATGACGTGGCATCCGAGTTTTTAATCTATTGGCATGCATGAAATATTTTATTTAAGCTTTTGAGCGTGCAATATGGCCTGATACTTAGGCCTGGCATTCGTTTGAATTTGGAAGAAACAGCGGTAATGGTGGTGTTGGTAAATTTATTTAAAAAAAAATGTGACACCAACATTCTAGATTTTGGAATCATACTTGTGTGTTCCAAAAGACTTGTTGGTAAATAGATTTTGTAATAAAATCTGCCGGTTTCGAAAGTTTGGATAAGTATTCAAACAAACAAAATACAATTAGAAAACAGGAATAGCCACCTGTATTTTATTTATCTATCTACTTTAAAGCCCACTTGCTACCTATGTATCGCTATGGGTTTTCAACACGGAATGTTACTTGAGTCTGTTTAAATAAATAAATAAGTATGTTTAGTTAACAAATCTAATAACTTTCGTTCGACACATTCATATCAATTATTGTCCAACGGTTATTACTCACGTGCATTCCACGTGAGTAATAACCATAACCCGACAAATTTCGAAATCGAATGACATCCACGTGAGTAATAACCGTTGAACAATCATTAATAGTTAACAAGATCCTACCTCATTTTCGTGTACATACGTCTGAATCAATATCAGTATTTTGCCCCTTCCACGATATCTACACAACAGCCCACCACATATCGACTAGAGTTATCCCATCAAAAGTATATGTTTATATATGTAGGTACACATAATGTAAGTTAGTATTAATTCACTGGAGTACGTTTGTGCTCAGGACCAGGTGTATTCGCCACAGTTTAATTAAAAACATGCGCCGCCAACATACTTTCATGAATTTAAAACATCCCACTATGAAATTATAATATTAATATTTTAAGTGCAACGTTCGCTGTTTTTTTTTTAAATGCTGTGCTGTTGATTATTTGTTAAGTACCTATAAAGAATATATTGAAGTGAGCGTCTTTACGGAACAGAAACACTTGTTCAAATAATTAAATCTAAAATATAAAAATGAATCGCCGAAATGTTTGTACCCGTAACTGTAATGTAACTTCCGAACGACTGCACCAAATTGGATAATTCTTTTTTTTTTTGTTCGTTATTGTCAGGACAAGGTTTGTATAAATGAAAAATAACAAAAAAAAATGCAGTATGAAGTTCGCTGGGTCAGCTAGTTGAATATATTTTATAACAAATATTATACAATTTTGTGGAAAGAAACACGAACTTATAGCTACTACTTAATTTGGACAAAGTTCCGGCTACTAAACAGTATAGAACAACATTTACCCCAAACATGAGCTTTAGCCACCGTTATTTATAACCTAATCTCTACTTCATAAGGTTGCTATTGCTGGTAATGGCTCGCTTGCTTGTCTTGGCCAGGTTTGGTTTGGCTATATAGGCTTGGTTAGATTTGGTTTGTCTTGTACAAACGAACGGAACTCGAACCCGTGGCCCTTGTCACACCGTGACATTGCTCTCACAACTGAGCTATCGTGTCGCTTGTGCGCTTTAAATTACCATTTATGAGATGCCTGATGACAAGTAGTAGCAATATTTTACAAATTATTATCAGCGTTACAACTGCAAAGTTGTAAAGGCGCCAAACGACAATACACGACCGTAAATAGGTCTATAAAACGTAGTACCAAATTATATAATTTATTTTAACTAACTAGCGACCTGAATATGAAAATAACAAACAAATTACGACGTTTCCGGTGGTATTTACAAACTTTTTCTTTCAAATAAAGGTTTATTTGAAAGAAAAAGTTTGATCCCAACGACCACGAACACAAAAAATCAACCATTGTTGAACCATGAGGCAATTGATTTTTATTTATATATAGATATAATAACATAAAACATAGCATCACGCCTGTATTCCCGAATGGGTAGGGAGAGGTGCATATAACCAATGCTGTTATTAAGTCCCATGTAATAGGTGGTGAGCCTATTGCCATCTGCCGGGCACAATGCCAAACTCCGGGCTGCTACTGAGAATTTACTAACAGAAAAACTCAATAACACTTTGCCCGACTCGGGAATCAAACCCGAGACCTCATGCTCGGCAGTGGCCCTTGGGACCACTAGACCAACGAGGTAGTCCAGTATTTATATATATATATAGATAGATAGATAGATAGATAGATTAAGCAAAACATTGAACTAGTCATCGCGTCATTTTCATAATATTACCTACAGCATTAAACTGTGTCCACCACATGGTACTTAATAAAAGCTTCCCTTAAATCTGCCTACCCCATAGGGGAATATAGGAATAATGCTTTGTTATTTAATTGGTATAACAACAAAATACCCCTGTAATACTTTGATATACTATGTTTTTTAGGTAACAGAACTTTTTAATCCTCTAAAATTTCAAAGCCAACCATCAAATGCTATGTAAATTCAGTCCCATCAAATATGGAAGTAAGTGAACCTATTAACATATATCAATCAGTATTAATCGTCCCATAAATGGAATTCCATTGTATAAACCGTTCGGCTGCGAATTTAATTTTTGGTCGCGAATTGAGATTTTGAACTAAAATGCATCGTCCCCTATCATTGGTGGAAATTTGCATGAATAATTTCAAACCGTACCCACTGTTTTACTGGACCACTCCATTTTCACTGCAAACAGGGTTGCCAGAAATGGCCAAGAAAAAATATTACATCCATAT
Organism: Xylocampa areola; assembly: GCA_935421205.1. NCBI lineage: Eukaryota > Metazoa > Arthropoda > Insecta > Lepidoptera > Noctuidae > Xylocampa > Xylocampa areola. Next base: position 19,659,191 of record OW285204.1, read on the forward strand.
AGTTCTTGTAAACGACTGATGCGAACCCAGACCGATTACCATGTTCGGCATGCCGATCCCTTGGGAGGAGCAAGCCAAATACCTAGGTGTTATTCTAGACAAATATCTTGCCTTCGGTGCGCACATAAGGACGGTACGTTCGCTGGCTGGGGGCCTTAAAATTATTAAGGTAGCCACAGGAAAGCCCAGTTAAGAAGTCGACAACCTCTTAGGTTGACCGACGGGATGCCATAAACAAAAATAAAAAACAGAAATACTGTTGCGATGTTTTTAATAGATAATTTAGTAGATAATTATGTGTTAAACATAATATCATTTTACTTTATTGAGGAAATTGTGAAAAACACCTATTGTTGAAACATAATAAATAAAGTACAACAATAATGTTATATTAAATTACAAATATTGCCTACTTCATGATATATTTGTATGTAAAACTCAATCCTGGCTTCCAAGATACAGGCTTGCCTAGTTTGGAAACCGCAGTAATCCATGTGATGTATTGTATCTTTTTCGTAATAACGAATACTTTTTTTAAAATTTAAGTCCGGTAATGTAAATAAAAGTTTGGCTCGACTATGATACATAAAAAACAACTGTAATTTAATTTCAAAAGTTAAATATACTTATAGTTATCTTTATTTTTAAGGCTATCATAAAAATATTTATATATTCATTTATCAATAATATTCCAAAGAAGTTATTATCCTCCCAAAGAGTTGGTAGCCCTAGCAGGATGTTTCCACAAATTGTCGCCCAAAGTGGTCCAATGTGGGTGAGAGGGGGCCCTCCAGGGAGGGACTCGGGGTGGATTTTTTCGGGATAGCACGTTAGGGCTTTCGGCAATTTAGCTAATTGCAGTTCATTTTCACTTCATTTTATTCCCATAAAGGTTTATGTGAGGATCAAAGGTTTGAGGGCCCGGCTTTAATGGATCATGAATATTTGTATGTTTTTTATTAATTAAGATTTTTTGCTTATGGTCGCCTACGGAGAGCGTGAGGGGTTTGTTTTATGGACGGTTTTAATTAGAAAGTTGATTAATAAGTATCATGACGATTGTCATGTTGGGTTGTATGTAAGAAAGAACACAGAGGGGTAACTATGTATAAACTCTATTGAATAGATCTAATACTTAGTGACACCGAGACAAGTCTTTTTGCGTTTGAGATGGCCAACACAAAAGTCGCAAGATGGCAACAGCTTAACGTCTGCAAATAACGTCTGCAGAGAGATACACGTGTATGATGATGAATCTTAGTGGGACAATATATCATTTTTCATAGACAACGTAACGTCGTTGCTCAAATAGTATATTAGAACAACAAAAAATAAAATAAAAGTACAACTTAAAACAGAAGACTGGCCGCCCGTAGAATAGCAATGCTAATTTACTGACCGAAAAAAAGCCAGCCCTCTACTCTCGTGAAGTGTCGACCAGCCTGGCCGGAATTCCTTTGAATAGTAGATGTATACTGGGACTCCATGACCCGAGCGTTTGACCCCAAACGTCTTAAAGTTGTAGTAGCCGATAAAGTCAATTTGCGCTGTTTGAGACTGCTATATTGAGAGTTAATGAAATTAAAAATTTAAAACTTCATAGGAGATATAATACAACACAAATACTCTGTATTATATACACAACCAAGTAAGAAATATAGAATAATGACATTTACTGGAAATAACAGAAAATTCTTAGGTACACATAACTATGCATTGAAATCATAGGTTTATAATTATATAATAAATAGAGCTATTTAACATAGCTTTTTGAAGCTATTATTTATATTTCTGCTTAACATTATTTGCCAATTTGATCCTATGATCGCGGGATTGAAATAATGGTCCGGGATTATATCCATTGCCAGTAACTTAACTAAAACTACCATAAACCAGACCAGAAAAAAATCATAAGTTAAAAAGTTTGTCTAACAATTGCTTTCTCCCTTTTAGATAAGAATTTATTAGTGAAGAGACGTTGGTAGTACCATCGCGGTGGAAGCTTATAAGATGAATCTGATAAGAGGTTCCTGGCTTCGGTTCATTTAAGTCGGATCTTGGCAATTCACTTCGAGATACGTATGTTAAAGTAAAAAGAACCTAATCTTATTAAGACATTTATCTGGTTCTGTAATTTAAATTGTTTTAGTATGTAGTTTAGGTACCGTACAAGATGTACAATGATGTCTATTATGATGCTTGGTCTTCATTTGACAAACTGAGATGGTATAAAGTGCTCTCTAAGGCACGGAGGAGCGTCCATATGAAATGATGGCCACCCATTCACGGCCCAACAACAGCAAGCGCACTTTTACCTCAATATCGATCGATCTGTGCGTAAATCAGCCACGAGCATAAATTAGGCAGATAAGTTACTTGGAGTACCAATTTTATGGCTGTAGGTTTAAGCCCAGTTCGCAATCGTATTTTTCTATGCAAAAATATTATATCACCGTTTCCAATTTTCCCTATTAGGTAATAAAAAGCACAGGCAGTCATGGAGATACAAGCAAAAACTACGAATTAACATTACATTTTTTGGGGGCTGAGTAGCCCGCGTCTGTGGGAGTGCACCCTTAGAATGGAATCCCTACACGTCGCCTCTGCGTGGTGAAAAACTGGCAACACAACTCTGGTGGGAGGCTTCTGCCGCGGCTGGTTACCACCCACCGGAAGAAGCCATACCGTGAAACGACCTAGTCGTGTTTCGGGATGTAATCCGGTGCAACCGTTGTTGTAAACGGGTCTGGGCAGTTGCATCAACTCCCCAAATATATTCACTCTACTTAGAATGAATGGATTTATTCTGGATCTACGTGCTCCATCCTCGGCCACACCGTCGCTTAACATCAGGCGAGTTGGTGGCCAAACGTAGATCCACAATTTCTTTTTAATTTTTTAAGTATGTTGGTTACGCGAACCCGTAAGCTTTTCGCTGCCAAAAATCGCTCACCACGCCTAAAGTAGTTTTCATAACCTTAACGTAGGTACTCTAACAAACTGTAATTGAAATCACATACTCTAACTGCAGCTAATCTCACATCAAGATACGCTTAATTCACCGTTCCAACATACTAGTAGCTTAGTTTCAATCGGCCGCCTTCATTCGTTCGTGACGCGAATGCCGTCGTTGCGACGGCGTCAGCGTTGCGCGTCGGTCGAATACAGGAGCAATGCGAGCGTGATTCACTGCAGCTTAGCATCCGTATTAGAAGCACGTATGATGCATTTTCCTGCTTTTTCGTAGTATTGAATATTCTGTTGCAGAGGAAGCTTGTGGTAGTTATGGTAATCGTGATTAAGTCTTACTTTGTGTTAGGGGAATTGGAAAAGATTCGAGTTTACAATGTTATTGGTTGTGAGAAGTAAGTAAGGGCAGGGGATGAGTCTGAGTTTGAAGAGGAAGAAACTGTTATTTTCTTAATTTTTGCCTTAGCGAGATTTGGTGATACGTATACGAAGCCTTTTGCCACAACACCGCCAGAATCATATAAATAATCGGAACAACATTTTAAATTTTCTTTTGGTGACAATAAAGTAGTAAGTCCCATACTACAGTAGTCTGCAGACAGTCAAAGCCGATTCAATACAGTCGCTTTCTCGACTCCACCGAGAATCAAACGTGACGAGAATTCTGTACGTATCATAGTTTATTTCCCGACTTATTCCTGTTACGGAATACAATTTTGTGGACTATGTACCTACTGCCTTTGTTGAGTTTTCAATCTTCTCTTTTTTTCGCATGGTTGATTCACAACTTATTGTCAGAGTTTAAACCGCCTGTAGGTCTTTGATATGGCTTTAGAAACCATCGAGACCATTTCTCAAGTATGTTTTTTATATTTTCCGTCACTGTTTCAAGGAAGTGATAATTAATTTATAATTCACGCATGATTTTGAAGTCAGTGACCTCTTTCACTTGCCAGTATAACACTTATATTACTTCGCTATCATTACATTTTTCAACCAATGAAGGGTTTACAGTAAAGACTCATTTCATATATTTATTTGATCTACACGGCTTATGAAACCAATTACATAAATCAAAGTATATAATAAGTACCAACATAAACTAATAGCATTAGTTAAATACACATAAATTCTCACTAAAATGTAGGCACATAACTATTAAATTGGTGAATTTATTAGCGAACAGATGCAGTCCAGCTAATTTAGTGCGCGTCAACACGCGCAATACGGGAGACGCAGTACGGGCCGCGGTACAACACGAAGGCACGCTGAGCAATCAATGTTTTATGCTGCGGAGATAATTATTACACGGAGTCGAATCAGCTCATTATGGATGTCAGGAGCATCCATCATACCTTTCCATACTTTGAGCATAACGCCAACCTTGTCACATGCTTTTCTGGTCTCCAGCATATGATATCCCAGGCATCCTAAGACGAACTTGGTAGGATAGAGGTAGGGATAGTAACCCAGAGCTCTTCTGTAAAGAAAACACAAGAATGTTATTTGCACTTTTTCAAGAAGAAGTGCATACTTTGCTTCTTGCTAATTCCATACAGAAGAACTATGTGTGTATAAGAGCCTTACTACATGCTCGTTGCGACAATCCCACGCATTTCAGAGAACAAAAGCGTAGCCTTTTAAAGGATTCTTTGGCAACTGTAGAAATGTGATCATGAAACGTAAGCTTCTGGTCAAATGTGACACCCAAGTCCTTCATGTTAGTTGATCTAGTTTTTTTTTTATTTATTTGATGCGTTTTGTCTCTTAGCGACCATATCACCCAGTCTAGTTATTTTAGTTCCATTTATTTTGGATTCGAAATTCATTGGGCGTCGCCAGAACTTAGCATTTGGAAGAATTTAACTCAGTTTTATTTTGAACTCCCAATTCATTCACGTACACACCACTGACTTCGTGCCATGTGCGTATTAGAAATTAATAATCAATTTATAAAGTGGTGTACAAAAACATCGTTAGGAAACCAGCACACCTGAGAGATGTTCTCGATGGTGTGTAAAGCTAGGCAGACTGGGAGACGACCCTTATATGCTTAGGGTAAATTATTATCAATGGTTTACAGACGAATATCAATTTTAATAAAAAATGCACCTTAATCAGATTAATAAAAGGTTGACTTTTACTAAGTAGTCCAATGTATCCTCCGATATTTTGATGACTAGTACATGGCTCGTGTTTTAACAGGATCATAATTTAGAACACATTTCGACTTCCTTCTCCTTCTTCCCCACTGCCTCTGCTTGGCACACGTTGTCTGGTAGCACTTCGTCTGACGTGTCGGGTAATAATATCACCACGCATGCTGTCAGCAACGATAGGACCCCCATTATAAGTGAAGGTAGACCTGCCCAATATTCCATCTGTAATAAAAAATTCACGTAAATTTGGTTATGTGAAGGGTAACGAAGTTGGAAGGTAGCCTGACAGTCACTTGTCAACGATACTTATAGCTTGATGATCTAGTGTTAGTTGGAGAACCGTCCCTAGGCCTCTGACATGGCTTATATTAGCTATATTAGCGTCGAGTTTATTTCTCAGCTGTACTAATTTTGTTTAAAACGGTGAGACAAAACAAGTTTCCGTCTCTTGGGTTCAAATCTGCAAAATATATCTCTCACTTGGTAAAGCAACGGTCATACATGGTCATACCATTAGATTCTGGATCTGAAAGGGTATGCTTGTAAGATTTTTGCTTATAAATGCACTCACGATACAAAGAAATTTCAAGCACTACATTCCATTGCTTAAAGAAAAAGTTGGTGGGAGGCTTCGGCCGCGGCTGGTTACCACCCACCGGACGAAACCATGCAGTGAAGCGACCTAGTCGTGTTTCCGGTGCAACCGTTGTGGGAGACTGGTCTGGGCAGTTGCATCGACTCCCCAACTATCGTTTTCCCCAAATCTATCCATTCTATTTGTAGTAAATAGATTTTTTCTGGATCTACGTACTCCATCCTCGGCCACACCATTGCTTACCATCAGGCGAGTTGGTGGCCAAACGAAGATCCATTTTCAATAAAAAAAGGGAATCAGCTAAAACAGTCTACTTTTCCATAATGTGAAGTACTTGAACTATTCAAAAAACTTACTAATAAAGGGGTCTGAGGGGCAATAATGGCAGCCGTCCGTCCCAGAGCAGAACAAAGTGCGTGCATAGTGTTTCTAGTGTAAGTAGGAAATAACTCCGACGTGTATATGTACACAACTCGTATCGCTATCGTTGAACAAAACTTGCCAGAAATGTACAACAGAATTGATAGCCAGGCGTGATCTGTGGATGAATGAAAGTTAAATTTAACACAAGATTTTTCCATAGATTGTTCTATACAAGCGTGTCCAATGTTATAGGCTGACTGTTGTTAACGCCTCTCAGTGGTTTGTAGGACAGAAGCATCATGTATAGCAGAAAGACAAAAGGCGCAATATCTAATGACAAAAGTCTATCGTGCACTGCAGCATTCCGCAGATCACAAGGCGAGCCACTTTTACGGTTTTCGATAGCAGGATCATGATGGCCATATTAATTGATAAAACAGATTGTTTGGTTTTCCCATTAGATTAATATCGAATGTACTTTTAAAATTATTTGAAACAGTACAATTAAATCCCTCTTCAACATACCTGTTGGTACAAGCGAATGCGCCGTACAAAATATTCCAGTGAATATAAACGAGATATCAGTGGCTTCTTCCTCTTGCATTTTATAAGCAAATACAATATTACCAAACTGGCAGGAAAATCTGATAACACTGTGAGTCCATAGTTCAAATATTGGTTGCCTTTTAAAGACACTGAGTTTATCAGCAACGAGTAGGCGTTGAATAGAGCGGTAAACCACATGCAAATACAGCACAGCAGTCTCAGGAATAACTTCTTAGACGAAAACGTCATCTTCACGAGAGATCTAAGGTTCACATTTGAGCAGTTCTCTGCACATTTCAATTGAGACAGTTTGTCTTCATCCATTTCTATATTGTTTAACTTAGCTGCTTGCCTGATTATGGCATCTGCTTCGGATTTCTTGCCCTTATTTAGAAGCCACCTTAAACTTTCATCCATACAGAATATGTATAGGATGAAGAGGAGGCCTGGGGTGTATATGGTTATTAAAAATATTCTCCAGTTTGGTGAGAGCCATGCTATGACAGCAAATAGCAATCCTCCGCAAGTTGTAAATATGCTAAGTACGAATATAATTAAGGGACGATGTTCCTTTGTTACCGATTCTATAGCTGAAACACAAGATTTGGAAATGGATCACAAATTTCATTACGATGTTCTTAATTAAAATTATTTATTCATGTTATTTGATGAATCAGAAAGTTTTAAATGTTGAACCTTTTCATCCTTTGCTTTTAAACCTTTTTGTTCCGTAATACTTTTATTTGGTATAATATTTTTAAGCCCTTTCAAAATTAAAGTATCAAATACTCAATGAAGCTAGTTTACTATGGTGGGTGTTTGTACCCGCGACACTCGTAGTACTCGCAGATTGTCAAGTTATATTTGATGAAGTACACTATAATAAAACAACTTTTAACCAGATTAATCGCGTGTGTTATTGGTTTTTGTTTTTCCTCACGTATCGAACACTTTGCAGCGTTCGTCGAGGAGGTCCTGCTGCGACCACGAACGACCTGCTACACGCGATTAATCCGGTTAAAAGTTTTTTTTATTATAATGTGTAGTGATCGCGAAAACCTAAGATATTACTAAGTTAACACTACTTTATTGAAACATGAATTTGCCTATAATTATGATTTCAATTACTTATGTTTTGCATTTTATACTATCCTAGTTAAATACTATTCTCAAAACAAGTGTGTTCACGTCTTTAAGTTAGTTCTCAGTTTACGTAATGCGTCTAAAAGCATCCTCAACGCAAGCAAAGAGCTTCATGTGGGTACACGGTTTATTAATTTATTACCTAACGTAAAGGTAGCGGAGAAGCAGTCTCCCAGTAGAGGCTCTAGTGTCTCAAGAGCCACATATATCCAGTAGGAGTAGACGGCGCTCTTCGACAAGCCAATCACAGCGCCGGCCACTGACGTGAATACTATTAAATTCTTTCTGCCAAATCTGGAAGAAGAAATGTTTTTAAACTTCTGCGATTTGTACACATTAACCCATCGTCTGATGAAACATTATTATGTACGGAAATAAGAATAAATTTTCTATTGTGTCTTATATTTGTCATTTGAAAGTTTTAAGAATTTAAATTTGGGTCATTATTTTATCTACGAACGATGACGTTTTGAACAAGATTTCGTTATTGTATTGTTAAACGGTTGCCCAAAAGGGCGTTATATTTTCAGCGTTCATGGATGTTATGTACCTACATATGTATGTTTGTGAGTGTATTTATTCCATCATAACTTTATTCCATTCTAAATGCCTGAACCGATTGACATGTATAAAGAAAAGATTATTTGACACAGTCAGTAAGGACACAGTTATACAGATAGGCATACAAAAAATAAGAAACAGAAGGAAAAACAATAATTATAACTTATGTATATCATGATCATTGTGTGCCTCACGGCTGCGCCAAATAGGTATGAGGTATCGTTACAATCCTTACATTTTGTCTTGGTAACATGGGCTAGTAAGATTAAAAAAAAAAAAATGTAGCTGTGGTACACGAAAAGGTGTAAATATATACAACATCATCATCATGCCCCTGCCCTACCCTAAACCTTTGCCCTAAGGGTTTCGGTCGAGTTCGAAACTAGTCGGGCAATCCCGAAAATTGCACGTTGGTAGTAATCAGTGAACAATCATTGATAGGTTCGATTATAGCACGAATCTTATTTGTTTACACATAGTTGTTCCAGGTTTATTTGAATGACCGTCTACTGTGTCTACTATGGGAGAGCCATGCTTCGGCACGAATGGCCCGGCTCGACTGGAGTGATACCACGGTCTCACAGAAAACCGGCGTGAAACAACGCTTGCGTTGTGTTTCGCTGCGTGAGTGAGGTTACCGGAGGCCTAAACCCTTTAAAAGGCGGCACTTGCGACTCCTCTGGGGTTGCGGGTGTCCATGGGCGGCGGTAATCGCTAACCATCAGGCGGGCCGTCTGCTCGATTGCCAGGTATCAAATAAAAATAAGCACAGAAGAAATTCGAGTACTTTGACTTCAAAATAAACCATAAACAAACAACAAGTATAATTTAGCAATTGTATTCTCGAGAAACTGAGAATGTCTTTTCAAACATTTAAAACATTGACATGTTTTAGTGGACGATACTGGGAATCTTACACAATAGAAACTACACTATTTTGTTTAAAATAATGAGCAATCATCATTCATCATTAGCCCAAGCATAATGGTTTACCTACATGCGATTCTGACTGGGCTACTAAAATCGAAGGTCACGAAGACAAAGTTTTAAAGCAATAGACCATTATTATGAAAACAAAATGTACATATATCGAATTTTCTGATAAGGTCAGTTAGTTGTAAACAACTGGAGAGCAGAAGAGAAGAGAGAGAGAATATAATGCTAAGAACCATAAAATTATTTATATAAATATTAAAACTCGCGCCCTTTATGTGTGAACTATAAAGTGAAAAGATGAAATTAATAAAATAAATAAAAAGCACGCCTGCCATTTCTTTAAATATGACTAGCATATGTTATTATTCTAGCGATATCCCATACATTAAAATCAGTTCAGGCATTTAGAAGTTATGGTGGAATACAGAAACTCACAACCATACTTACATACACAATAATAATAATAATATACTCCCAACCGTATTCCAGCCACGGCGTCCTATCTCCACGGAGATTAGCCAAGTACGCAGGAGATATTATAGTGCACAAGTGTTCGCGCAACACAGGTGCACTCCCTCTTCCTTCATTCACATAGTCCGATGGGACGGCAATCCGAAACGACCGGAGAGAGATCAGGCGCAAGACCGATGGCTTTTCGTGGTCTCCGAAGCACGGGGGTGTAACATACATATTTACATAGATGAACCCTAAAAACATAACACTCCTTTTTTGGGCAGTCGTGCAAAAACAAGGCACTGAAGAATTTTCATCGCAGTCGCGGGACAGTTCTGTGGAACATTTTATAGAACCCCCTAGACCGAATTAAGTGACTGTATTCATCATAACAATAAGATTTGAATTGACTACTTCGGTTATCAAATTTTCGGGTTCGATTCCCGGGTCAGGTAAAGTGTTATTTGGGTTTTTGATGCCATAGCAACATGCCTGTATTCTCCGAAGGGGTAGATTGGGTTTTTCTGTTAAGAAATTCTAGGTACCAGCCCGGAGTTTGGTACTGTTCACGGTTTATGGTCACCACGTATAACGGCATCGTTGAAATGTAGGTGTACAATAAAACATCTTCGACTAATCCTTCGGAAAAACATAACCCTCTTTCTAGGGCAGCCGGGTAAATGTAGGCGATTTGATTATTTTATATTATTAAGGTTCATATTTGAATTATTGGAACTGCAAAATTATGTAAAGATAAAGGAGTAATACTTGTCTGATATAGGTCCGACTAGGAACAGCCCCAACATATATCCAACGCTGTGCATCGTACCAATGAGGGTCCTCTTCCAGTCCTCACATGCTAGATTGAACTGAAAAGGCGGAAATAACGTTGAACATAAGCTCTATGGTTTGGTAATGAAAGTAGGCATCAACATCTAAGGCATACACAAATAACTTTTTGAAGTCATGTGCGTATTTTATATAACTAGATATATATAGCATAAGTAAAAAATTATGTAGTATAATGTTAACTAAGCACTTAAAATCACTGACCTACTCTGATACGGAAAATTTGCTTACTGTTGTAAAATAATAAATTAATTAGTCTCTATAAATTGTAATAGTTTTAGTAAATTTTGTTTTCTTAAGTATTGTTTAATGTTTACAGTTCATGTATGGTAATAATTAAGATGACTCATTATTCATATTACTTGCAGTCACTTTTTATTGGGCAAAATAGCCTGAAACACAGGTTTTACCTAGTTCAGGCAACTGAGCTACAAAATCAGGACATGCTACTACTATTTTTATACCTATTTACTACACTAAGCATAATTTTAAGTTAATTTTGATGTATTGTAATTGGGTTTTTATATAATTATGTACATGCGCTTTATGTTTTTGAATAAAGTATTAACTAGCCGTGCCCGGCGGTTTCACCCGATTTTTTTCTCTTTGCTGAGCTGCTGAGTCATAAAGCTATCCTCCTAAAAGGTCAGGTGCATAGTTTTCAAAAGCGGCGCGCGTGTATGACCAGATGTACGAACGCAGACGAAGCAAAAGGAGTATGTAACGATCTCAGCAAGTATCTACAGGTCCTTCTATATTTTAGGGGCTGAGTTGTCCGCGTCCGTAAAGTGCACCCTTAAAAAGGAATCCCTACACTGGCCCCTGGGTGGTGCTAAACAGGCAACACAACTCTGGTGGGAAGCTTCGGCCGCGGCTGGTTCCCACCCACCGGACGAAGCCATGCCGTGAAGCGACCTAGTTGTGTTTCGGGATGTAGTCCGGTGCAACCGTTGTGGGAAACGGGTCTGGGCAGTTGCATCAACTCCCCAACTATCGTTCTCCCCAAATCTATCTACTCTACTTAGAGTGAATAGATTTCTTCTAAATCTACGTGCTCCATCCTCGGCTACACCGTCGCTTAACATCAGGTGAGTTAGTGGCCAAACGTAGATCCATTTTTGAATAAAAAAATATTGCTTCTTTCAACTCTCGTGGGAAAATGGCGTCAGTTTATTTAACTCTGTATGTTACGGTTTAAATTCTACCATACGATAAGGGGTAGAAGACTTTGGTAATGTTTTGGAATTACCTCGGCCACGAAACTGTTAGGTCTATCATAAACCCATTCATCACAATCAGTAGAATTTGTTACGTCAAAGTTTTTTGCAGTACACATACTGTTGTCATCATATAGTTTATATTTGTGACACTTGTAATCGAAACTAGAATTAACATCTAAATTTGAAATCTTCGTGTAATCACAGTTCGGGTATTTGCACCTGAAAAAGAAAATAGAGGAAATTTGTTAGAGAATGCTGCAGCACAGCATTACAGATGAATCTTTTAAACGCGCTAAAGTTATAAATTTCACTTCGGTTCAGTCTCCTGTATAGGGACTGAATAGATAGAATACGATGACGTCACCATAAGACATATTAAAATGTGGAGGAAGACTTCGGAGTAGTGAGCAGAGGTCGAGATGACTTAGTTGGCAGATCGCCTGGAGTATTTATCCAGGAGGCGCAGGTTCAAATTCTAATGACAACCGTATTTTTTTTCACAAAAAATACTGTTTTGCGCAGCAACACTTTAATTAAAATCTTAGGTTTTCGCGATCACTACACATTATAATAAAACAGTTTTTAACCGGATTAATCACGTGTATTATTCGTTTTTGTTTTTCCTGACATTTCGAACACTTTGCAGCGTTCGTGGTCGCAGGAGGACTATGGTGTCTATCATCTATTAATTTGTAACAATAATGATATGTTTTTTAGTTACTGGTAATATCCCTATTGTGCAGTTAGATTCTTGACTGTACCACTCCAGGGTTGGGAAGACTGATTAGAAGTAATAAGTTGAAAAAAGAGACTTACCTGTAACCGACGTTTTCAACAGCAAAAATATAATTCGCACTATGCATCATACTACCTAACGCAAGCAGCCCTAAAAGCGTCATTAACTTTAAATGATATCGTCCACAAATTTTCAACTCCCTCAACACACTTTCTAAATCCACTTCGTCTTCTTTAGATTTGATTACATGATTCTCTGCAGTTTTCATGATTCCTTCTTCTGTTGGTTTATTTTCTTCTGTATCTTTATGATTTAATTTTCCATCTTGATTTATTGGTTTTATTTTATTTTTAATATAACGTAATTTGTTAACTCCATTTTCTGTCACCATAATGCGTTTGGCAAGATGCAGATGGTAATTACGTAGCGGTTTACGTTCAACTAATTCAATTCATTGTTTTGAAGAGTTTTACTTATATTAAATAGAGGACTGTATGTTTTCGTTATCGGTAGTCAAAATAATAAGCTAATGGAACGGCCGACTACGTAGCGTGGTCTTTGAGACAGAGATAACTCTCGATAGTCGGAATACGGTCGCTCATATGTGGACTCCCTCTAATGATTGGTGTATCGTCGCATTGTGACTGAATTATTGTTATGTAAATTAATTTTCAGTAGCAGTTTTTTTTTATAATAGTTCTGTCAGTATCGAAATGTCAATTTCTTGTTTGAATTGCGAAGTTTTTAAGAAATTATTTGTTATTTAATTGATTCTGTCTTTTTGAGACTGTAATTTATTAATTTTTATTCAATTCATTTTGAGATTAACTACTTAAGTATGTGGTAAGTAACAATTGGCAAAGGCTATTAGGTCAACAGTCCTATAAGCATAAAAATCTGCTTATACTTTTTCTATGGAAGAATACTTTCAATAACTGAAGCGATTGTTATTTCTTAATGTTTGAATATATTACACGTATGCTACTACACTTAGTCATAATTAATCTGCTAATAGGCTTACATATTGAAATAAAGAACTTTGTGGTGCCTACAATTACGTAAAGTAAATCAGTTTTTTTTTAAATAAGTAATCGATATTTTCAAGATAAATCTTTGAAAAGCATTAACGCATGCTTATCGAACTCTAAAGTTACAATATTAAATGGAAAAAGAATACGGTCGCGAACAGGATTCGAACCTGCGCCTCCCGGATAAATACTCCAGGCGTCGTCATTGCAATCAATTCAGTACCTATACAGGTGATCGAATTGCACTGACGTCGCCATAAGACGTGTTAAAATATGGAAGAAGAATTCGCGGTGGTGAGCAGAGGTCGAGATGGCTTAGTAGTCAGAGCGCCTGGAGTATTTATCCGGGAGGCACAGGTTCAAATCCTGTTCGCGACCGTATTCTTTGTCCATTTAATCGATATTTTGTTAAAAATCGATAAGAATGATGACCACCTCTAGTAATTGTTAGGTAGGTATATTTTAAAAATTATCCATCTCTGGAACGTATGGGTTGATTACATGGTTCTTCAGTGCAGTTGTTTAAACAATACTGTATTGATATGTTAAATAAATCTTAACAAGGCATGCTTGTAGAATTTTGATGTAGAAGGTACAGTTAGCAAGGAAGTTTGTATTAAGTTCTTTGGTCGGATATCGAAATTTAAAAGATGTAGAGCTCGGAAACCCTGGACTTGAGAAGTAACTTCTTCTCTTTCAACCTTCAATTTAAGGGCTTTGGGGTATTTTGTTACCTCGCAGAAAATCTTAGCCTATTACTTACACTGCTCTGTAGTATTCTTTTCCTCGTTTACGATAATTATTATGTGGCTAGTTATTTTTGCCGCAAGTCTATGATACATGATGGTACATTAATTTTAATTAAAAATACCATTAAATCAAAGCAACGAAAGGATATAGTCTGTTTATCAGTCGAACATACCATCGAGTTGTCTTGTGTTGAGCTAGATAAGCATGTTATAGTGTACGTTTACAGACCTCCAAATTTCCAAAACATTTTAGTATTTGATTCAGTAATGGAGGATGTTTTGAAAAAAATGTGTAATAATAGCAAATCGATTATTATATGTGGTGATTTTAACATAAATATTTTAGAGAACACTTCTACTACTTGTCGTTTATTAAGTCTGTTTAAATCATTTGATTTATCAAATGTTTTTCTTGAACCAACCCGAATAACACCAACATCTGCAACTTGTATAGATAATGTTTTTTGTACCTGTGACTACTTAAATAAAAATATTGTAAATTGCTTGCCATCTGATCACAGTGGGCAAACCGTCACTTTCAGATCTCACACACCATTACAAAAAATACAAATTAAGTATAGGCAAGTTACAACTAGAAATCTAGAAAAAAATTATAACAATTTAGCTAATAATTTATGTGTTAGTAGCTATGATATATGGAATACAGACAAATTTTACTCTGACTTTTTTAAAATATTAAATGACCAGTTTAAAGACAAATTCCCATTAAAAACTAAAAGTATTTGCAATAAGTTTCTATTTAGCGATTGGGCGACTAACGGTATCCGCAAAAGTAGGGAAAAATTCTTTGATCTTTACGGTTTGAAGCCTTTTAATAACAATGAATATTTTCATCAGTATGTTAATACATATTCTAAAACTTTTAAAAGCGTTTGCAAAACTGCTAAAGCTATTTATATTAGCAATAAGATTAAAACAGCTGATGATAAAATAAAAACTACCTGGAAAATCATAAATAGTGAAACTGGTAGAAATAAAATGCGTAGTTCAGATATCAAACTGGAGACTGCACATGGTCCCATAAGCTCCGATTTAGAAATAGCTCAGGAATTTGAAAACTTCTTCACTGATATTCCTTTTAAAACGACAGAAGCCCTTAATTCCTCCCCCGCAGTTTCTGGTGCTTTACTGAGAAATAGTTTACATCCGTGCACTGTGGAATTTCAGTTCCAATATACTAACCCTGCTGCTATTATTAAAAAAAATAAAAATAAAAATAAAATAAAAATAATTTATTTCAGGCATAGTGCCCATAATGGTATGAGTAACAATAATGAATTAAAATTAAAATCAAATAGAAAGTCAAATTACAATTAAAACTAAAATCAAAATTAAAATCAAATTACAATCAAAATTAAAATCAAAAATAAATATTAATCAATTAAAATTCTATTTAATTTAAATATTTACCGCCCACTGGAGCCCCAAGCACACGCACTTGTGCTTGAACCCAGTGCCCCAGAAGGGGGCTGTCCAACTTGTGGCTTAGCACGTTCAGGATGGTGTTGGTGCTCCCACGCGTACGAAACATCAGCGAAGCAATGCGGCACCGCAGAACCGCATGAAAGCCGTCTGTGTGCGCGTGCGCAAACATCGCAGAGGCACTACAGCAGCGTGGGAGCCCCACCAGCACCCTGAACGCGTTATTATATTGTACTCGGAGAGCGTTGATGGCCCGCCGAGTGTAGTTGACCCACAGATTGCAGGTGTAGAGAGTTTGGCAGAATGCTTTAAACAGAGTGATTTTTACGTCTATACTACACCTCGCAAATCTGCGTGCCAACATATTACAGCGGACCGCCATCGCCCTCCTTTCTCTTTCAATGTCCCTATCATCTTTTAAATCCTCGGTGACTACATGGCCGAGGTATTTAAACTCATACACTCTTCGAAGAATTAAGGCCTTTAAAGATATAAAGATCAAATCAACTGAAGATATTTGGGGAATGTCTGTAAAAGTTTGTAGGTCCATCATGGAAACAATTGCACCCTATTTAGCTTCAATATTTAACTCGTGCGTAGATCAAGGGGTCTTTCCTGATCTCATGAAACACAGTAAAGTGATACCGTTGTTTAAATCTGGTGAAAGTAAAGATCCCAATAATTATAGGCCTGTATCAGTGTTGCCGGTTCTCAGTAAGGTTTTCGAAAGAATAATGCTCACGCAGATGCTGCGTCATTTTAACAGAAATTCGATATTTCATGAACAGCAATATGGATTTACTAAAGGCCGTTGTACAACCGACGCCGGTGTTTCCTTAATGAAGTACATTTTTGCTGCGTGGGAGGAAGCAAAGGATGCTATTGGAATCTTCTGCGAGCTGTCGAAGGCTTTCGACTGCGTAAATCACGAAACACTTTTATTGAAACTCGAGCATTACGGTCTTAGAAATACGGCTCTTAGTTTAATTAGATCATATCTACAAAATAGGATATTAAAAGTTCAAGTAAATGGTGCTAACTCATTAGGATCTGAAATTAAAATGGGGGTTCCTCAAGTCTCAATATTAGGTCCGTTCCTTTTTTTAGTTTATATAAATGATTTTCCCTATTTGCTTAAAGACCAGCCGAAAATGGTGTTATTTGCAGATGATACCTCTTTAATTTTTAGAATAGATAGACGCGTACCTAATCCTGACGATGTAAATAACACTATCCTTCAGGTTCAAAATTGGTTCGCAGCAAATAACTTAGTGCTAAACGGCAAAAAAACGAAATGCATAAGATTTGCTTTACCGAACGTGCAAAGAAGTGAATGTAATATTGTGTTAGATAAAGAAAAGTTAGAATTCGTAGATAAAACGGTTTTCTTGGGAATTACGCTAAACGAGAAACTACAATGGGGTCCTCATATAACATCACTTGCAGGAAGGCTTAGTTCAGCTGCTTACGCAGTTAGAAAAATTAGGCAACTAACAGATATAGATACCGCGAGACTGGTGTACTTTAGCTACTTCCATAGCATCATGTCTTACGGCAGAATAGCTGTGGGGACGGGCTGCTAACATCGAATCGATTTTTATACTACAGAAGAGAGCTGTCAGGGCCATATATAATCTACGTCGTCGCGAATCTCTTAGAGAACTTTTTAAGCAGATTAATATTATGACGGTACCTTGCCAATACATTTATGAAAATATTATGTATGTGAGGAAAAACCTGAATCTTTTTGTAAAAATATCTGATAGGCATAATTATAATACTAGAAATAAAAACAAAATTGTCCAACCACAGTTTAGATTATCCAAAGTACACTCATCTTTCATGGGATACTGTATTAAATGTTACAATAAAATTCCTCCTAATATTCAGGAACTAAATGAGAAAAAAATTAAAATCTATATGAAGCGCACATTATGCAAACAAGCATATTACAAATTGGGAGACTACATTGAGGATAAAAATGCTTGGAAACATGCTGGTCCTGCTCCATAGGACAACTCAACCAGTACAGCCCATCTGCTTACTAATCTATCTCAATTTTGTCAGGCGTATACGCAATGCATGTTACTGTTAAATGTTATATATAAAAAGAGAGAAAAAACTCTTAAATTTTTTATTAGACTCATAACTTCTTTATTGTAAATGTGAGCACCATGCAGCCATTAACATTATTCTAGTAACGTGACTTGAGGTCTGGTAGTTTGAGATGTCATACTCACATAAATGTCTTACTGTGGTGGCGTATGTGTTGGGTCATTCTGTTCCCTTAAATATGGTTGAGCTGAGCGATGCGATGGATATGCGTGATACTTGTGAACGGGTGCCACAAGTTGGGACTGGTCAGCTCTAAACTACCAAGACTTGTAACTATTATTGGAATTTTGTATCTTCTATTGTACCTACGTGTACAACTATATCTGCATCGTTATCACATAATGTCTTTTTATCAATAAATGTACCTAAATTATTGTAACACAACATTTTAAAAGAGTAACCATGGAGTTTCTTGCCCGTTCTTCTCCATAGGAATCTACATTTTGGAACGTGGCATTTCTTGACTTTCAAAAGTACCTTTATATGGTCTAATTGGAATAAATGATTTTGACTTTTGACTTTGACTTTGACTTCGTGGTCGTCATAGTTCTTTGTGTTATCTCTGTGTTGGTAGTAGATGGAACCTTTTATATTTTTCCATATTGTCGGCGCAGCGATTCCTCTAACACAGTTGCCAACGTGCAAACGATACCCCTCGTGTTGCTACCCTCGATAGACTATGGTAACCACTTACCATCAGGCGGGTCGTATACTCGTTTACAACTTTAGTAGTGTAAAATAAAGTTTGTAATAAAACCAAGAACTGATACAAACGGAGCTCCTGTAATATGCAAGTATTAAATCCTTAAGAAAATGTTGCACATTCACATGGGCCTAAATGCTTTTTGATTTATGTTTCTGACTGTACTCTTTTACATCACTTGTGCCTAATGACCTTCATAGGTAGCCAAAATGAAGGTTATGTTGATGTTACTGTCATATTGTTATGACAAACATTATACCATCGCCTTGGTGGGCTGTAGCCGGCATTTTCGTATTCCTTGGGCCTCTGACTTGGCTTAGCAACAACTATTAATTAACAATAGCCGAGGACGACGCTTTAATGCTCAGATGAAATATTCCTAGCACTCAATCATCTACAAATTGAATAATCGCCTCACCAGTACCTATAACACCACTACTCCGTCAGTATTTTATTTTGAACACTAAGAAGCGGTGAAGGGTGGTCTTTTTTGTGGGCTGTCTTAATGTTTGACGTTCAAAAAGCGCTAATTTTTAGCCTTATTTGAATAATTAAATTAATTTTTGAATAAAGAAATTTTGATTTTATTCAGGTAATTTTCAGGATATAAATGTCATGTTTTTTTTTTAATCTACTTAAAAAAAGAGGTTCTGTATTATCTCAAAAACGACTGATTCGATTTGGATAGGGTTTTTGTTATTTTAATACATATTTTTCAAAGAAAAGTTTTTAAGTTTAATAACTAACAGCAAATGACCTGCAATTGCTGAAATCGTATGTCTATGAATTGTTTTCACCATTCTATTAAAGGCGGTTCTTGTTCCTTGAAAAAAAAAAGACTAATTCAAATCTTTTTTAAATGACACCATTTTAGGTACTTTTTACACGACTGTCCAAAAAGAGTTATGTTTTTAGAGTATGTATTTATGTTTGTGGGTTTCTTTATTTTACCATAACTTCTAAATGTCTAAACCGACTTAGATGTATGGGGTATCGTTAGAATCCTTGCATTTTCCGGGTAACATAGAAAGCTAGAAAGATTAAAAAGAAATATATAATAGCTAAAGTTGCAATATTAAATGGAAAAAGAATAGGGTCGCTATCAGGATTCGAACATTCAGAATTCGCTAAGATGCGTAAATGGTTTTCAGAAAAGATTTATCTTGAATTATAGTAGCTGTACAGACACAAAAAAGTATGAAATAAAATATAAATATTTTTTTGTTGACACATGCCAGGCAAGCTTTTTAATTTTTTTATTAATCATTTTTTGGAAAGTTAGTATATGTCAAAATATATATTCCCAATGAGAGCAAAAAGAAACTCCATATATACCCTTTTAAAATTTTGTTTAACTATATTTTTGGTATAGTTATTATATAAATCGATATTTAGATAGAAAATTGAAGTTGTAGTCTCGGCAGTTTTGAGGAGCAGTGCCAACTCGTGGCACCCGTTAACTCGAGTACATACCACGCATGGATCAGCATAGCCCAGCTCAACCATATTATAGGGAACAGAACGACCCGACACATTCGCCACCACAGTAAGACGTTTAAGCGAGTATGACATCTCAAATCAGACGTCAATGGAAATAAAATGAAGTATGGTGCTCAGTGCTCACATTAAAATTGGTACTAACAAAGTATTTAGATATTAGATAAATCTGTATTGTGTAGAGTACTAAATAAATTACTTAATATACATGCATTTTTTTTTTTCAAAAATGTCGTGGAGTCCGATTTGTTACCGGCCCACTTCTTGTGCAATTGGGATGTTTATTTTATCAATACTTCTTCATTTCCTTATTCCTACGTGGTGAAGCCTGACATTAGCTTGACTTAAGTGTAGAAACCTCAACTTGATAGTCTGAAATTGCCAATCTGTGAGTGTTTTTTGATGAAACTGAGAACTTAATTACATTTTAAACGCGGTCAAAATTTTCCCAAGTGACCCATTGAACAGTAGGATCTTTTGGTCTTAGAATCTCATCAAGAATGTCACCGTTCCACCTGGTGTCTATTTTTAATCATGTATTCATAACATCAGATTTATGTGATTACATGGCATCTTGGACCAAAAAGGGCGTAACGGATATTTGTGTTTATGGCTCTTACGCCCTATAATCTTGAACGGTATCGATAAGTGTGTATGTATGGTAATTGGCATTTGAGTAAATAGTTTAATAAGTAAATGATTACATTGTTAACACGTGGAAATGTAAAAATGACGTACAAAACAAGACACAATGACGTCATCCAAGTAATAGTCATATTTGGTTACGATATATGAAATATCTTAAATCCTTATAACGCAATTTAATTAAACTCTTTGTTAGTAAATACTGGGGACTCGTGGCTAACAATAGACGCCCGGATCAATCTATTGAGGTTCTTCTTCTTCTTATCGTATGGTTGATGAACAACCTAGTGTCAGAGTTTAAACCATCCGTAGGGGTCTGACTTGCCTTTACACACCATCACAAACATCTCTCAAGTGTGCTGGTTTCCTTATTATATCCTAGGATGGGCCCCAAATATACGCCATATTTGGGGCCCATCCTAGGATATTGGATTATTTATCAATCCAACATCGACTTCGGATTTATCAGCCATCATTTTTCAGGTGCCAAGCTCCCTAGGAAAATAGCCCTAGCTACGTCATTGGAGGCTCTGTAATCATTAATACATGCATAGATCTGGTTAGTTAGACAGACAACATTTCAAGCAGCAATGCTACAAAACCAACACCTGTCGGCACTGCTGTCAATCCAATAAATTTAATCTACGTTGCCACCATTTATTAAACACAACTGACTGGCTGAAATTCGACCTTAATTCAAAATTTGAACGTTTTTAAAGTTCTATTGTCAAAGATATATGTGTGTATTTGTGTCTGTAAAACGCATGGTAGTATATTTATGTTTTTTTTTTTTTTATTAATTTTATGTATTTCTCCATTTAAACTTTATCTGGGCCAAATTTCATAAACCTCCGTCCGCGTAATTTTTAATAAAAGGGTACAATTTTTTTTGCTTCACGTAACACGTGAAGCAAAAAACTAACTAACTAATAGATACTAGCCTTCGGCCGAGCCTTCATTCACGTGTTCAGATTTAATCCGCCTTATCAAAACTATAAACTTATAAACACTCGATGAAGTGTTTTTGTAAATTCATACTGTTCTTTATGTCTCTCGCAAAGCTAAGTAATTTTCCATGGTACAAGGTACCCTATATATTTCTTCGGGTTGTTTTAATGCTCTATACCTACCAAATTTTGTTGATATCAGTACAATGGTTAAGAAGTGAAGAAATAACAAATATACAGACAAGCTTTTATAGTTATACTATTAGTCAATATTTTCTAAATAATTTATAATCAAGTCTTGGAAGTGCTCTTGTCTTTGTTATTTACATGTTTAGTGCCCAATGCTTCCGCTTGTTGAACCGTGTCCGGTAGAACATCTTCTGCTGTATCCGGCATCATCATCACAACCAGTGCTGTGGTCAGAGATAGGCCCCCTACGATGAGGGAAGGGAAACCTGACCAGTATCGTATCTGGAAACAAAGTAGGACAGTATGAATTGTCGCATCTGATGAATGAATTTAAAGTGGGGGTTGAGTTGCCTGGAAGTCTGACAACCATTTTTATAAATTTATTATATTAAATGGAAAAAGAATACGGTCGCGAACAGGATTCGAACCTGCGTCTCCCGGATAAATACTCCAGGCGCTCTGACCACTAAGCCATCTCGACCTCTGCTCACCACCGCGAATTCTTCTTCTATATTTTAACACGTCTTATGGCGACGTTATTACTATCAATTCAGTCCCTATACGGGTGACCGAACCGACACGACTAACTTTGCAGTTAATACAATGTCGTAAAGAATGCATTGAATTACCTTAATAATTCAAGATAAATCTTTGAAAAGCATTAACGCATACTTAGCGAACTCTAAAGTTATTATATTAGATATTAGAGATGGCTTAGTGGTCAGAGCGCCTGGAGTATTTATCTGGGAGGCGCAGGTTCGAATCCTGTTCGCGACCGTATTCTTTTTCCATTTAATATAATAACTTTAGAGTTCGCTAAGCATGCGTTAATGCTTTTCAAAGATTTATCTTGAACCATTCTTATTTTGAGATATTATGTTAGTACGGAGTACGGACTGTGGAGGTCAAATAGGCAGTCGTTCCACTGTTTTTTGTTGTTGTAAAATATACCAGTATTTAAACTGCATCCAGTAAGACCGACGGACTTGAACATTATTGGGAAAAGCTAGGTAGATACATATCCTCTATGTCGTCACATACGTACCAATAAAGTGGTTTGAGGTGCCAATATAGACCCAATCCTTCCGATAGAGGAGCACAGTCCATGCATGGTGTTCCTGGTGTATGTGGGGAACAGTTCCGTGGTATATAGGTACACTGTGCCCGTAGCTAATGCGGACATAAACTTTCCCGCGAAGAATAATGACGTCGATATTATAGGGTAGCCTAGAAAAAAGCGTAGAAAAACTTTATTGGTTAATTTTAACTGCAACATAAGCTTATTTTGTTAACCGACTTCCAAAAAGGAGGAGGTTATCAATTCGGTTGTATTTTTTTTTTTTTTTTTTTATGTTTGTTACTTCAGAACTCCGTCATTTATGAACCGATTTGGAAAATTATTTTTTTATTTGAAAGGATTTACTTTCAGATTGGTCCCATTTAAATTTTATGAAAATTGGTTTAGTAGTTTGGTATTTAAATCAAAATAACTGAAAAATAATACGTCGTCGAAGTAAACGAAATGGTGTATTTTGCTTTCTTGTGACTTTCCGGTGGTGTTTACGGTCTCTAGAATAGTTCTAATGAACTAACTATTTTCCAGCTTCATCATCAGATGATGATGATGATGATGAAACCGGAAGATAAGCATCGGAAATCCGTCATACTTTTTTTTTTGGCATTTAATACTTTTTTGTGTAAGACCGCATTCTCAAACATCTCTTTTTACACGAGTGCTCAAAACACGGAGTGTATTTATGTATGTATGTATGTAAGTATGTTTGTGAGTTTCTTTACCTATTCCACCATAACTTCTAAATACCTGAACTGATTTCGATATATGGGGTATCGTTAGACTCCTTATACTGTCCCGTGAGTAACATACGCTAGTCAGTTTTTTTTTTTATTAATTTCATCTTGTTTTACGCAGTTTATTACTCTCTTTTGAAATAGCCTCAGATCTAGATTTCCTACTTTGATATGGATATGTCGCAGATGGATTGTAGAATAAGCTGTTTTACAAAACTGCTAGCTGATTTACAAAACAGTACTGTTATGAAAAACAGCTGAACGACGTTTAGCGGTTTTACATGATTACTGAACTATAACACGCAGAATTGAATGAACGTTTTGCGTTTATCAATGCAGCGGGTCAACGATCAGAGATTATGTAAAACAGTGTGAAATGAACGGTCAGATTGTTGATTTTAGTTCGAAATTTTGTTGCTTATGGCTCTGTATGTCCTAACAATAATAACCTAACTTTATTTTACTTGCCAAAAGCAAAAAAAATATGAAAATTTTTAATGACGTAAATACTAAACCACTATAATAGTCGACAATATATCGGGATTATGAAAGAAAATAAATTAAATTGATCCATGAGCGAGCGAAGCGAGCTCGGGAGTTTCGTGTATCCCGACACGGACAGGTTAGGTTCGAAGAGGATGACGGGGCCCGTGAGCGAGCGTAGCGAGCGAACAGCCCCCGTCATCCTCTTCGTGTTTAGGTTTTTTCTAACCGTACGGACACAAAAATAGGTCGACCCAGCCACGGAAAGTCAAATCAGAATACAGTATCGCTTTTTTACTTGAATGGTGACTATCCATTTAATATACCTATACAATAAACAAACCTGTCCCACTGTAGATATGTCATTCTGCATTACGTTTAAAGCTGGGTAGCAGTTTTGTTAAATGTATCGCAATGGCAATCCAGCTGAACGTTGTTCAGCTGTTTTATAAAACAGTATTGTTTTGTAAAGCAGCTAGAGATTTTGTAAAACAGCAGATTCTACAATCCATCTGCGACAGATATATATGAACAGCGCGTTGAGTAGGTCTACCCATATTCACTTCCGATAAATCAGTTATGGTACGCAAGATTCACTAAAAAGTAAGAAATAAAATAATTTTTAACAAAAAAAAGAACCGACTCCAAAAATCTTTCTGTTAAGTAAAGTTGCAAAGTTGCACTAAAAAGTTATAAAATAATTGCATTATTTACTTACTACAATTTAAATAAAAATATTTTTTTAATTTTAGAGGATTCTGAATAAATCAATTTATTAGGACAATAATATACAATTATTATTATTTTTGGAGTCGGTGCCAGTAAAGGATAATAAACGTGTAAGTACATTCATGAAGTAGCGTATTACGTTCGCTTTAGGCAGTTGTTGTGTTCATTTGTAAATAGGTTCAATTAGGTATAATACATTATCGTAAAAATAATTAAGGTTAATGTATCTTTAAATATACTTTGCAAATTTTAGGAAACTTCCTTAATATTTTTAATGTTTTTCTGGCACCGACTCCAAAAATAATAATAATTGTATATTATTGTCCTAATAAATTGATTTATTCAGAATCCTCTAAAATTAAAAAAATATTTTTATATAAATTGTAGTAAGTAAATAATGCAATTATTTTATAACTTTTTAGTGCAACTTTACTTAACAGAAAGATTTTTGAAGTCGGTTCTTTTTTTTGTTAAAAATTATAATTAACAAGTTCATAATTAGGCAACTTCTTTTTAGCCATAATTAAAATTTCTATAACATTTTTAGTTTTCATAATGTTACCGCAAGCAGATTTCGTCTTGCTGCTATTTTAGAAATTACCAATAATAATTCGTCATTACCATTTAATTCTTGGCTATTCTCAATTTATTCGAGAAAGGATTTAATGTTCAGCATTTGTTATATAATATATTATTATATAAACAAATTTTCTAAGAATGAGTTAAAAAATATAATAGATACCGACTCTATTTTGTAAAAATAACGATTATACGATCAAAGAAGAAAACGAATAAAAATAAAACGCATTTTTTTGCAAAAATTTATCTTAAAATAACATATCAATTCAAAGTAAAAAGAAAATCGTTGTATAAGATTAGATAATCCTCTATATATACTGCAATATACAAAATAAATATTGAACAAACGTTTATCTACGTACTTTCAGCTCAAAATACCTTTCAAAGTAAAAAAAGGATTAATCCGAATCCAATAATACCTTTGTCAGTTTTTATATTGAAGATGTAAATTTAAATACATCTCGCTATAGGCGTGATGCTATGATGCTATATGCCACAGTTATCAATATTAAACCAATGAGGCAGTTTAAAATACAAACCTATTATAGTTTAATGTACATATTTGTAGTTGGTTGTAGGTATCTGAATTTGCTTACTTGATTTTTCTTTTACTTAGTATTATTTTACCAAAACTACAGAGATACGTAATGTGTTTACAATGATTAAGTACCTTAAGTAATTTTATTGTAAACCTATTTACATTACAATGGCGCTAACTGTACAAAAAGTTTGTTTGTTTCACCTATTCTAAACAGCAGATGGGGGAAACTTAAAAAAAAAAACGAAGCGAATCTAACGACTTTAAATTATCCTAAAAAAGTTTAAATCGTTCCTCAGGGGTCTGTTCTCTCTGCACCTCTATTCCTGCTGCACATCAATGACCTTCACCATGGGATTGTTGGGTACGCAGACATACTTGGTCATCGTAGAGCGGACGAATTTGACCTTAAGCTTGTCTCCCAGTGGGGTGATGACAATCTGGTCACTTTTAACGGGGTACATCTGTTCCTGTAACTGATCGGCTCGAGCTCCTAGGCATGGAGTTGGCATCCAGTCTCAACTTCACCGCCACCATTCAGTACAAAGCCCAAACTGTGGTCAAAAAGCTGGGCACCCTAAATAGAATAAAGCGATACTTCACGCCTGGACAGCTTTTAACCCTTTACAAAGCACAAGTCCGATCCTGCATGGAGTATTGCAGCCACCTTTGGTATGGCTCAGCTAAATACCAACTTGCCGCGCTTGACTCGGTGGAACGCAGAGCTAAGAGTCTCATTGGCGACGTAAAACTGGTGGATGCTAAGCTTCACAGCTTGGCTAATCGTCGTAGGGTTGCCTGGTTGTCGGTCTTCTACAGATTGTACTTCGGTGAGTGTGCCCAAGAACTACACGACCTCGTCCCACCAGCCCCCTTCTACCATCGGACATCTAGACGCACTGCAAGTTACCATCCCTACCTTGTTGCTATTCCACCAATTCGCAACTCCCTACCTGCGTCTGTGTTTCCGAACGAATTCCACCCTAATCTCTTCAAAGTTGAACAGGCTTCTTCTGGGTATGCTCACTCCATCGTCGATTTTGTCTCTGTCATCTCTGACCTACACTAGAGTCAAGAGCAAACCCAAAAAAGGAAAAAAAAATCGTAATATATAATTCAAAATCATGTGATTCCATCAAATTTCGTGAAATATCGTTTCTGATTTAAAGTGATCTACGTCTAGGTAAAATCTACTATATGTGTCAATTACATACATATTTAAATATGGCTATGAAATATTATTGTAAACAAAAAACTCACCTTTTGGTATAAAAGACTGGGCGACGCAAAACGAGCCAGTCATTACAAAAGAAAATATCAACGGCTTTTTCCTCTTGAACTTTATCAATATAAACATCAGCAGCAAACTGGCAGGTAAATCAGCGAATGACGTCAGCGCATAATTCAAGTACTTGTTCCCCTCCAAACTGACTGAGTTGATTAAAAGGCTGTACTTGTTAAAAGTTGCTGTAATCCACGCGCAAGCGCAGGCCAAGAACCTTAACAATAATGTTTTTGATGAGAACGTCATTTTCAAAAGAGTAATCATGTTCACAGACTCCGTAGTCTTTTCACATTGAATTTTGTCTAAAGTCGATTCTTCTATGTATACATTGCTGATTTTTGCAGCTTTCCTCAAAATATTTTTCGCCTCTTTTTTCCTCCCCTTTATTAGGAGCCACCTGACGCTCTCATCGAGGAAGAAAGCGTAGAGGATAAAGATTAGAGCCGGAGCATAGATGACCCTCAAGAAATGCCTCCAGTAGGGAATCAGCCAGGCTACTAGTGCCATGACCGATCCCCCTATAGACATCGTGCCTATCATCAATGGGGCAAATAACGCTCGATTTTCTTTGGCCACCATTTCTACACCTGTGAATGTTTTTTTTTTTAATAGTTAGAAGGAGTATAGATTTTGATAGAACATAAAGATGCAGTGACTTTTTTATTTTTGCTTTGAAAAATTATTTTATATCAGTAAATGCACTAATATGTAAACTGAGTAAAAACAGATAAATCTTTCAAACGCGTAGTGAACCTTTAAGTACAGTAAATTCTTTTTAGCATTAATATATTTTTTTCAAAAAAGATGAACCTAAATTTTAAAGTCGAGACGTCCCAACTAGAGCTCCCAAATTCTTGAAGAATTGCTTAAACAATTACATGCGTAACATAACCTAAATACAAAAGAGAATAGTATAAAAAAACAAACTGTAAATAATATGGTGTCTTACCTAACATATAATTAGGCGAATAAGTATCTCCTAGCAATGCCTCAATGAATTCAAACGATACGTAGGCCCAGTAGGACACGGTCAGACTCCTGGCGAGCCCCATGACAGCGCCGGTCACGCCGGTGAAGACTATCAGCTTCTTTCTTCCCACTCTGAAAAAAATATAATTAAGTCTTAATCTTTTGACAGTTCACAATATCACAATTATTTTCTTTCTTTTGGTATACATAGCATCAACATAGCATCACGCCTGTATTCCCCGAAGGGGTAGGCAGAGGTGTACACAATTGTACACCTACATTTCACCAATGCTGTTATTAAGTCCCATGTAATAGGTGGTGCGCCTATTGCCATCAACCGGGCACATTTACAAACTCCGGGCTGCTACTGAGAATTTCCTAACAGAAAAACTCAATAACACTTTGCCCGACCCGGGAATCGAACCCGAGACCTCCAATAAATATTTCCTGTGCACCGCCCCCAAATATATGCACATACGCAAGCGGTGAAAATTGCGACTATGTGCATATATTTGCGGGCGGACGGGCGGTGCACAGGTAATGCATGACTACCCTCAATATTTTGGAAATAGCTAGATATTGTATTTATTTGCATCAAATCAAATCAAATCAAAATCATTTATTTACTTCAAAACATGGTAATTAAGGTGTACATTATAAAATAAAGTTCTGCATGTTTTGCTGTTAACACAGCATGCAAATATATAAGTAACATAGCATTATCCAGTATCAACACTAACTATTAACTAAAAACTACAACATATAAATCAAAATAAAATTAAAATAAAATCAAAACAAAATCAAAATAATTACAATAAATAAATTGTCAAAAGTAAAAGTCTCAAATCAATAAATGTCATGAATAATGTGCATATCTATTAAATTATATAAAATTCCAATTATATAAAATTTCAAATTCATGTTTGATATCTTTTGTAATTATAATACTCCTTTATGTCATAGAAACATTTTTCAGTGAGCCATAGTTTGAGCTTTCTTTGAAAACGTGTAATGGGCAATTCTCTTATTTCTATTGGTATATGGTTATATATTTTTATAGCCATCATACTGCAATTGCTTTTATGCAGAGTAGAATTACACATTAGTACCGTTAGTTTATACTGATCTCTTGCTAATTTACCAATTTTTAGTTTATTGTCAACAACTTTCTCAAATAATGTGGGATATTTTTTTACAAAAACACCTATTTCTAATATATACAAACATGTAAGTGTAAGAAGTTTATGTTCTTTGAATAGGGGCCTGCATGAATCTAATGGAATTGCTCCAAATATTGAGCGTATACATTTTTTTTGTACAATAAATGCTTTCTTATTGTCAGTAGAGTTTCCCCATAGTATTAGCCCATATCTCAACAACGATGATACGTAACCGTGATAGGCCATAAGAGCAGCATTTACTCCTACAGTGTTTCTTAAATTTCTTAAAGCAAATGCAATCATCCATTAAATATTTATTTTTTGCCACCTCTCCAAAGTTTGTCTCAACTCTATCAAGCTACTATCTCAGCCACGCTAAGCAGTATAAACATAAGCATCCATCGTAATGGACTTGCGCAAAGTAACGCATTAATCTATTCAATAATAAATATTTAGTTGTTGTGCATACAACTGTCTAACACCTTAAACCGAATATCCGATACTTTAGATTAGTTGAACAAAGCAAGGACCATACACAAATTCAAATAAACAAATTGTTATTTTTGTACATCATGAGGCTATTCTCTTAATTTTGTCATGGAGACATGAATGGCGTACTTATCAGAGATGGGTCCCAATAATAGAAGACCCAACATGTATCCGAAGCTGTGGACAGTCCCCACCAACGCTCGCTTCCAATCCTGGCAGCCGAGCTGGAACTGAAATGAAAATTTTCATCATAAAATTAGGTATTTTTTAACTCCCGACGCAATAAGAGGGGTGTTATAAGTTTTGACGTGTCTGTGTGTCTGTGGCATCGTGGCTCAAAAACGAATAGACCGATTATGATGCGGTTTTTTGTCTGAAAGCTGACGTGATCGAGATGGTTCTTAGCTCAATTTACAAATATCTGTTCAGGCGTTTTAAGGTCATCAACACATTTTGTTAGCTGCTGTTATTCTTTTGTGTCGGGGGTTTTTTAAAATTAATAAAAAAACTTTTTTGATGCTTTCTTTTTATGGTCAAGGGGGAAACAGCATTTCTTAACCGACTAACGACCCATGAGAAGATAGTTAGGCAGAGAGTACTGTTCATCATTATATTAATACGGGAAGCAAAAACTTTGTACCCCTGTTGACGAATATTACGCGGACGTAGGAGTATGAAATTTGGGCAGTTAAATTTTATTTATTTATATTTATATCGAGAAGGAGTGCAGAAAGCTAATATTTTAATATAATAGGCATTAGAAATACATTAAATTTAAAAAAAAAGAACATTAGACTCACCACCATGCGTTTGACACACACACACTCACATATATGTATATTTAAACATATTTAATCAAACTGAGAAGTGATTAGTATTTACTCTTTTGTTTATTGTTAAAGTCAGTGGTCAAAATGGAACTTTATTAACGTTCAAACTTACAATTTAAATGAATTATCTATAGTCGAATTTCGACCAGTTGGCGGCCATTAGTAAAGGAAAATCTTTCAAATGCACTATCGCATGTGTAGGGAACTCAAAAAATATAATGTTTTGTTGCAAAAATAGTTAATATAAACTACAAAGTTTACTTACATCAGCAACAAAGCTTAAAGGTTCATCATATACCCACTCCTTACAACTCTCAACATTTGTCACATTGTAACTATCTGCTGAACACGTGCCATTTAGATCAGTGAACGGGTACTTATGACACGTGTCTAGTGTCAGGTTCTGTGCTGATGGTGAAAATGACACGGTGTTCTCACATTCTGGGTATTTACATCTGAAATTATATCGTACGTAAACCCCTTCCGCTCAGCCACGTACATAACAATAAAATATACTTGATAACAATAAAAATCTATTGTGTCTGCTAATTAGCGAGCCAACGGCTTAATTGTTAATTTCTCGGGTAGGTATTAATTTGAATTTTGAATTTCACCTTGTTTGAAAATTCTGTCAAAAAATCAAATTGATCTCCCGTATGACATTATTTGACGTTTCTGAAATCCAGCTATTACAATTTTTTTAGAGTTTTATTTTATGGTTTTAATGAATCTTTATATCATTTACCTTACTACTAATATAAATATGTAAACTTGGATATTTTCAGTTTATAATTTTAATTTATATTTTTAACTGAATGGATTTGGATTTGGTGTAGCTAAGTATTTAGGTTCTGAAATAAGCCATAGGGCGTTTTTATACAGGAAAATTGAAAAAGCGCAGCTAGTATAGTATCTGGCCAAGTAACACGATATCAGCGTATAGTTTGGTTTTGAGTCATTGAAATCTGTCACAGACTTACCGGTAATCAACAATAATAACAGCAAATACGTAGTTCATACAATACAAAGCGTTGGTCATACAAGCGAACATCAGCAACGGCATGAATCGCAAATAGTATGCGCCCAGGGGACGGAATTTTGATAAAATTCTATCCAAATCCACATCTTCATTGTCGTCTATTTTCTTCTCTAAAAAAACTTCTTTGACTTCTGACATTTCTGTAAGAATAAAAAATATGTAAATAAATCCCCATCCTATACGATATCCTGCTACGATTCTTACATGATACTCCTCCCGACCGTATTTCGGTCACGGCGGCCTATCTCCATGGAGATCAGCCAAGTACGCAGGAGATATTATAGTGTACAAGTGTATGCGCAAACACAGGCGCACTCCCTCTTCCTTCACTCTCATATTCCGATGCGACAACAATCAGACACGACCGGAGAGAGATCCGACGCGTGACCGACGGCTTTACGTGCTCTCCGAAGCACGGGGGTGTCACACCAACAACTTCCTGACTCCGGGCTGCTACTGAGAAATTATTAATGGAAAAACCCAATAACACTGTCCGACCTGGGAATCGAACCCAGGACCTCACGCTCAGCCGTCGCGCTACCACTAGACCAACGAGGCAGTAAATTTTTACATACATACATTTTATTTATACCTACATTTAAAAGATCCTCTTCCTAAGCGATGTGTTGAAAACTCAATTAAAAAGAAAAAATAACAGAAAGTACTTTCTGTTATTTTTTCTTTGTAATAGCCTTCTATAAAATAATAACTTATATATAAACTAAGCAGGCCTCTTCTGAAAAAATAACAAGTCACTTACCCTTTTCAGAATTTATCCCCATGTCTTCAAGCTATAAAATTGGTAGCAGGCACTAATAAAGACGAATAAAAACACTATAGAAATATGAATCTAAAAAAAGTATTATCGATAAAACCGGTTGAGTTCATACTGTGTACCTAATGCCAATGAAATTATCAAGCACGTCGTCTGTTCATCACGAAATATTTTTAAGAATTTAAATTTAAATAAAATTTTATTGTTAGTATTTGTTTATTAATCGAATTATTATTTTCAACTTTTTTACTATTTAGATATAGTTCTGCACTACAAAGAAAACAGTATAATTATGTTTTTATTTATGATTATGCGCGTGAGATTGTGTCATACACACACTCTATATGTAGTACCTATGTGTGAGTGTGTGGAGTTGCAGATATTGGTAATTTTACGGTTGATTTAGGAAATACTAAGTTGTGTTCAATGCAGTTTATAATCAAAAGGAAAATATTTGTATGAATTGGCTATATAGGTAATTAGGGGAATTAGAAAAAGAAAAATCTTTCTAAGTAATAAAGTTCTGTGCTTTAATAAAGTACTAATTATATTGAGTCATTTTTGTAACGATAAAAATACTGAATCAACTTGCTTGAGAGCGATTACCTGCGTACCTATTCGCTATCTCGGTTGCCAACCGAATTGATGGACACTTTGTAGTACATTGCGTCGTAAGTTTTTACTATTGTTGCTCATCATAGACAAGCTGTAACACACGACGCAATGTACTACAAAGTGTCCATCAATTCGGTTGGTAACCGAGATAGCGAATAGGTACGCAGGTCCAATTCTATCTAAATTGTGAATTACGTCCGTCCCTTGGTTGAATTAGAACACTTTGGTCCATACTATAGTACCTAATATTACGTTAAAAAAAACACGGACTTGGGATATTATTTAATCATCGGCTTAAACTTCATATTTCTATCAATAAGACTTCAAATTAAAAAAAGCAATATTCTTATATGTATTTGTTCTGTAATTGTTTAATAGTGTTTGTGCAGGCGATGTCACGGTAATATCTTATATCGCCGGTAGGTACTTGCTACTTGTAAATTAAAATGATAAAGTAGCTGTTATCGTTTCATTGTTTATTAGAGTCAGGGCGGATAATACTCCTCCGGACCGTATTTTGGTCACGGCGGCCTCTCTCCACGGAGATTACGCAAGAGATATTATAGTGCACAAGTGTATGCGCAAACATGCACTCTCTCTTCCTTCACTTTCATATTCCGATGCGACGGCAATCCGACATGCCCGAGAGAGATCGGCGTAGGAGCGACGGCTTGCTCTCCGAAGCACGGGGGTGTCACACCATCAACTTCCTAACTAACCGGGCTCATACTGAAAATTTCCTAACAGAAAAATCCAATAACACTTTACCGCCCTGGGATTCGAACTCAGGACCACTAGACCAAAGAGGCAGTCAATAAGACTTTTGACTATTCTTTGTATCAATTTCGTTAGTAGTACATATTTCGAAACACATGTGTTTATAGTAAATATTATAAATATGCGTAGGTATAATGACTCAGTTGATATAGCAGTTTATTATTAAGTGGGAATTAGTAAACTTGAGGTATGAAATTACACAATTTCATTTCAGTTTTATAGTTCTAAATAGTACTTAATATAAGAAATGAAATAAAACCACCAATACAATATATTCATAGTGTTTTTTTTAATTATAATATAGTTGAAAAACGGGATTTTATTTTGGTGACGATATTCTTGTGTTTAGATACGCATGAATATCGTCACCAAGCCTCTTCACGAACTAGACTACGTCAAGGTCGGTGTCCAGTCTAACCAGGTACGGCTTTAGAAGTACTGGTATTTTACATGAAAAGACTGCCTACTTGACTTCCTCAATCTAGTTACTGGGTAAAACGATATATCGCGGTAAGACTGGTTGCCAGATATTTAGATATCTGACTACCTGTAACGACATTTATTGATCTTTGTTTCACAACTGGGACTGACAGGCAATATTCCTTCGAAGTTACCAAACCAAACAATCGGCAGTATGTACTGTCATCTATATAATACATGAAACTGATGTACATCTAGCACTCCTTATCATTTAAGGCCCAGTTGAAAATCAGCGTCAGGCACCAGCGGTCTGGCATTTTGCTGAACTGGACCTTTTTGGCGCAGCCGTGAGACACACACTGACCGTTAATCCTAGTATAATAATTATTATAAACGCGAAAGTTTGTATCTATGGATCTTTGTCACTGTTTCACACAATAACTACTGTACGGATTTGGATGAAATTTGGCAAATAGATAGTTTATAACTTGGATTAACACATAAGATACTTTTATCCCGGCTGGAACCAATTCTGAAGTCCACACAGACCAAGTCGCGGGCAGAAAGAAATAAAGAAAGAAAGAAAAAGCATTTATTCCCCTCAAATGGGCACACAGTAAAGAAGAAATAGATTATGAATTAGAGACATTACAAATAAAATTTTCAACCTGTAGAAACAGTATTTTTGATAAAGTAAGATAAACAATAACAATTCTGATACACTTAGAGCAGGACAAAACACAAATAGATAACTAGTTTAAAATTGATATTTAAAACAGAAAATACTTTAATAATACTACGTCAAAATTGTAAGCTGGCAACTTTTTTGCAAGGGGCCAACTGCCAACCTAACAACAAAAAGAAAAAAAAACAGGAAGGAAAATATAAGCAGAGGTGACAACTTGAAGAATTTTACTTGGAAGATGGAAATATTGGTAATTTAAGTTTTAATGCTCTCAGCTCAGATAATTATAAATTATTTATGATACTCAAGACTAATATTGCAAATATAAGTGTGTCCCATTCAAGTGGGAAATGGTAAGCACTCAGCATAATGCTGCAGATGCCCACAGGAACATACAGCGCTGATTTTCAGCGCTAACCTTTGTGACGCAATGGCGCCTATCACTAGCAATGGAGCTAGTAATGCATGAAACTGGTGTACATCTATCACTCCTTACCATTTAAGGCCCAGTTGAAAATCAGCGTCTGGCACCAGTGGTCTGGCATTTTTCTGAACTGGAACATCCTGGCGCAGCTGCGAGGCACACACTGCCTGCTAACATTCATATAAAAATAAAACTCTCCTTTCATATTGCCTTTTTATATATCTTCATTAATTGTGTCCTTAGAGACTGACTGTGTCAATTGTTTTCTTTCTTGAACAATGTTAAAGCTCTTAAATGGCTAAAAACAAAAATAGCTAAGCCCTCTTAAAATAACCGTTACATTTATCACTAATCTCATTTTAATTTACTCAAAACCTAGATGTAACATTTTCCTTTTCCATCACTTCTTTAGCGCCAACAGCCTCTGCTTGTGTGACAGTATCAGGAAGGGCATCCTCGGCAGTATCAGGCATCATTATCACAACCACTCCAGTTATCAAAGACAGAGCTCCAACTATGATTGATGGGAGACCCTTAAAATATCGATTCTGGAAAAATGGTCACAGAATATTAATATCTGAAAATTAGACCCCTGATGGGTTCTTATAGCTACTGATATCTGGGGGCACGGCAGTGCCCTTGGAAAGACGAGCCGAAGGAAGCGAGCACTACCTACCTTTTCTGAAAGCGTTTCGTCGTATTTTCCAACGATCATAGCGTCGGTCTGGATAATGCTGAAACGTATGACTTGGCCGTTTAATGCTTGAGACATAACATAGTATATAAGTCCATAAGGCACAGTCTGTGCTACAGTGACAAAACGGGGGCCATACTTTTTAACCAAGATGTAGAGTTTGTACAGTCAGGGCTTATAGGTAGAGTTATTTGTTATTCATTGTTATAAATGAGATACAGTCAAGAGCACGTAGAACTATATACTTTGGACTTTGGATAGGCGCCGTAGATTATGACGCTTAACACAAAACCGAACTCACCTATGAGTTTGGCTCTACTAGAGATAGTGATATCTTAGGTTTGCGCGATCACTACAATTATAATAAAACAACTTTTAACCGGATTAATCGCGTGTATTATTGGTCCTCCTGCGACCACGAACGCTGCTAAGTGTTCGAAACGTCAGGAAAAACAAAAAACCAATAATACTCGCGATTAATCCGGTTAAAAGTTGTTTTATTATTATGTCTACTAGAGATGTCATAACTTTTTAACAGTGAAAGCATTATGAACTTGGGTGTCTTCTTGTCCTTATATGACACATTTTTGGTGGGATATAGTTGAATGGTTTACCTAGCATTTTGCCTTTTTTTTTGTGGAGAAATGCCCTCGTATACCGCTCTGACACGGGGGGACAGAGCGGTTATGCGGGACTCGAACCCACTAAAACTCCACAGTGTACCTCCACAGCCGCTTGGGGGCGGGACGCGGGAACGCTCTCGCAAACAACCGCGAACTCGCCCACGGCCGTCCGTTGCCGGACTCCCTCACGGGGTTGGGTGTTACACCACCCCCGCTACGGCACACCAGACACATGGCATGCCGCAACCACCTCGGAGACCATGTGCAATGGGCGACAGACGACCCCGTGTCTGGACGCCCTAGGTCCCCTGCGACGGGTCAGGTCTGTGGCCCCGCCACCTGCCACTACGCCCGCAGAGGATAGGGAGAGCGGCGCCTCGCAATACCGGTACTCCTCCTCCCCTGCGGCCCACCTCAGTTGCGACACCCCCCATAAGGCCCGCAACCTACGCCGGCGCCGCTCCAACATGGGCTTGAAGGCAAAGCCCTGAGGAGCAGCCCTCCTCGGGTTCTGTTAGCTTCACCGTGGGTGACCAAGCCACCGCTACTAGAGCCCCCCATCACGACAAGGTGGAACCCCTGGGGGGGGACATAGCATTTTGCCTGTATTCTCTAAAGAGGTAACCAGAGGTGTTCACGTTTGTATACCCACATTTCATCGACGCCATTACAAGTATGCCTATTGTAAGCTTTTTCTCTTCTATATTGGGCATAATAACAAACTCATTACGTAGAATTTATGTACGATATTGTATTAACTGCAAAGTTATTCGTGTCGGTTCAGTCACCTATAAAGGGACTGAATAGATACCGATCACGTCACCAAAAGACGTATTAAAATGTGGATGCATTCGGAGTAGTGAGCAAAGGTCGAGATGGCTTAGTGGTCAGAGCGTTTGGAGTATTTATTCTGGAGACGTTCGAATGCTGCTCACGGCTGTGTTTTTTGTTCCACAAACATTGATTACTTTACTTAGTACCTCTTAATAACTATTTTTCCTACCCAAGAATTGAACCGTCACAGTCCCGCTTGCATTCACTTTGTTTTTTTTTTGTGTATGGCATCTCTCATGTCAACCTAGGAGGTTGTCGACTGCTTAACCGGGCTTTCCTGTGGTTGCCTTAACAAAATTAAGGCTCCCAGCTGGGGCATTTAACTTATATACTAAGACTTATTACGGTCCATTTCAGTTTATCCTGCATTTGATCAACTGTCAAAAAATCGTACATACCAGTAAAGGGGTTTGTGGTGCCATCATTGTAGCAGTTCTTCCCAATGATGAACACAGCGCATGCATCGTGTTCCTCGTATACGTAGGAAATAATTCAGACGTATATAAGTACACTATAGCATATGAAATAGTGGCCATGAACTTGCCAACCAAGAACAGCAAGGTTGAGAGAATTACATGACCTGCAAAAAGTGGCATTATTGTAAAATTGTTCAAGGGATGTAACAATTCTCTGGTGCATTTAAAAAAATTAAGTTACCTGTTGGTACAAACGACTGTCCAATACAAAACACTCCAGTCAATAAAAACGAAAAGATCAAAGGTATTCTTCTTTTATATCTCTTCAGCAGAAACCCTATAGCAAAACTAGCTGGCAGCTCCGAGAACGTCGTCAAAGCAAAATTAATGTACTTATTCCCTTCCAATTCCACAGAATTTATTAATAAAGTGTATTTATTGAAGAGTCCTGTGATCCACATGCAGACACAAGCTGCAAACCGTAGCAATAGCTTTCTTGACCCAAAAGTCATTTTTAGGAGAGTAAACAAATTCATTGCACTTCCTTTTTCACATTCAATATCATCCAAATCAGCGTCACTGATATCAATATTGCTTAGTTTTGCTGCATTTCTTATAATGCCATTGGCTTTTTCTTTTCTTCCCGTTATTAATAGCCATCTGAGACTTTCATCTAGTAGGAAAACGTACAATAAAAACAGTAAGGACGGTGCATAAATGACTCTTAAGAAATATCTCCAGTAGGGAACGGCCCAGGCTAACAGAGCCATCAATATTCCTGCCATAGACGTGCTGGCTGTCATTAGGGTGATGAATGAAACTCGATTCTCCTTTGTTACCATTTCTACACCTGAAAAGTTGTTTACGTTAGTAGTTTGGGACATTGTCATTCCGTTTGTAGTGGAAACATTCATCTTAACAGCACTCGCTTTGTGAATTTTGGTGTTTTAATATTCATGGAGTAGTTAAGTGTAGACATGTTCATCTTTAGTTTGAATTTGTGACGATTGTAAGAGCATTTCAGATTGCAAATACTCGTTATATGTTCTAAATAATATCTATTTGAAGTGAGACATCGAATGTAGTGGGTTCATATTACCAGAAACAAATAATTGATTATAACCAAATTGCTCCATTAATGTTACATCTCCTAAATATAGAATTACCAATACTTACCTAACATAAAGGTAGAAGAATACGTGTCTCCAAACAGAGCTTCAACCAGCTCAAAGGCTACATAGACCCAGTACGACTCAGCCATACTTCTTCCAAGACCCGTTAATGCTGCGGTCACACCGGTGAATATTATTAGCTTCTTTCTTCCTATTCTAGAAGAATCGAGATTTTTTTTAAATGGTTTTTATTGGATGATAATGTTGGACATTTGAAGATTGTACGGATTAAATTCTAAAAGTAATTTGCCCTCTGCAAGCAAAAATATTAAATTGTTTTAGGTTAACAAGATAAATTAGGTACTGATTTTTTAGTGAGTATTTATAAGGTGGCAATACGTAAGTGTTATAGATTTATGTAAAGCATAAATTCAAATGTTATGACAGATGAATGAAAATGTTCCCTTTTTCATAAATATTTTCATTAAAACTTAATATATATATTAAATTTATTATATTAAATGGAAAAAGAATACGGTCGCGAGCAAGATTCGAACCTGCGCCTATCCATATTTGGGCGACGTCATTGCTGTCTATTCAGTCCCTATACATGTGACAGAACCGACATGACTAACTTTGCAGTTAATACAATCTCGTAAAGATGCAATTACCTTACCAATTAAAGATAAATCTTTGAAATAAGCTAAGCATGCGTTAATGCTTTTCAAAGATTTATCTTTAATTAGCCATAATGAAGAATTGAATTGAATTGAATTGAATTGAATCTTTAATTAAAATTATATTTTTGTTAAGAAATTTGCTTGTAGAAAAATCGTGGGCACAAACATAAATCAGTTTCTTATCTTCTGAATGAAACATTGTATTTAGTGGTTGAATAGTCTGATTTGACCGCAGATTACACGGCCAATTGGCAATTGGATATGCACGTGGAATTATCGATATGCCAATGAAGAACAATAGATATAATAACAATATAGTAAACGAATGAATCATTCATTTACAAGGTCAATGTTAGATTCGTTTCTCCTTATTTCTATTATAGGTGGTTTATATAATATTGTTAACAAAATTTGCTGATTGGTAACCAGACGTTGTCACAAAGGCAATAGTTAATTGACCTTGAGAGGTTTGATTGAAAACCATCGATGTATGCATTCTATTAAACACACACACTAATACAAAACTACCGTAAATAAGAAATTTAAAAAAAAATCTTATAGACCTACTTGACTTGTTCGGTTTTATTGGTGAAACCCGCTTTTTAAAGTTTCTACAATGGATACAAATTAAGCTTAAAGGTGTATAACATAGGGCGCTACTCCAGCTGCCAAATGCTCTAAGATTTTGCAGGGACTTAATTTTTTTATTTTTAGACGTGGCCTCTTGCCGTAGCTAAGGCGAGGCAGTTTGATGCCTCCAGCCAGAGCATATTTTTATAAACTACAAACTAAGCAACACGGCACTAAGGGTGTCCGGCGTTGCTGAGGGGACAACTAGGGACTAGCTGGATCAGATCAGTTCCCTTATTATTAAGCGACGAATTTAAAGCTACTGGCTCGGCGCGGGCCGGCTCGAGCAAGGGTCGGGGTGGGATTTTGCAGGGCTCGGTAGGTTACCCTTAGTATCTAAGTATTTTGTCGTGTAGTGTCATGAAAGTCACGTCATCGAAACACGTCATTGCTTCTTCAACAGTATCGTCTTGCCGCGATAAAATTTGTTTAGTGTCTATTATAATGAAGAGTACAGGAAGTTAGTTGTCACTGTTATTATAAGATTTTGTCTCTTATTTGCTTCCAACTTAACTGCCCCGTTGGAATAGTGGTGCCAAGCGCGACTGCTGAGTATAATGTCCCGAAGTCGGGCAAAGTGCTACTAGGTAAGTGGGTAGTTTGGAATTGTGCCCGCTAGATGGCAGTAGGCTCACCACCATTACATGGGACTTATTACCAGCATTGATGAAATGTATATGTATCATACTTATCAGCCAAAGGTCCCATAATAAGAAGTCCGATCATATATCCGAAACTGTGAATGCTGCCTACGAAGGTTCTCTTCCAGTCTTCACAGCCTAAGTTGAACTGGAACAAAACTATATTATCATACACCTATTACATTTACAGGTTTTGTATTGCAGCTATGTCTCATCTTTGCATTCTGTCCGATTTATTAGTCTTTATTTATAACGAGTCGCAGTAACATTCAATAGTGACGTAAGAAAAATAATTTGCCTAAAGATGAAATTAATAAAATAATTATAATAAAACAACTTTTAACCGGATTAATCGCGTGTATTATTGTTTTTCCTGACGTTTCTAACACTTTGCAGCATTCGTGTTCGCAGGAGGACCTGTATCTACCTAATACACGCGATTAGTCCGGTTAAAAGTTGTTTTATTAAAATGTGTAGTGATCGCGAAAACCTAAGATATTAATAAAAAAAAAATAGCACGCCTAACGTGTGTTTTTTTTATTTCGCACCTTTTTGGGTACCTAACATTTAAACTATATCACATTTTTTTTAACCGACTTCAAAAAAGGGGGTTCTGTATTCGATCCATATCTATTATTTATATATGTAGGTATCTACTGCTAATACTTTGAATACTTGGATGTTAGGATTTGGTGCCGATAATAGGAATAAATATTATTTTTCACTTTTCAGCTCGAGTGTTTTTTTGAAGGCGGATCCTTTTTCTTAGAATTTTTTTATTTTTTTATTAGTTACCTATGTTTAATCATTTTTCTGTTTCATTTTATTTAAAGGCATATTATTATTATTATTATTTTCTTACTAGTCTACTTATGTTACCTGGGACAATGTAAGGATTCTAACAATACCCCATACATCTAAATCGGTTCAGGCGTTTAGAAGTTATGGTGGAATAAAGAAACTCACATACATAAAACCCTTTTTTTATTTACTGCCCTACATACATACATGAAACCTAAAAACATGAAACTCCTTTTTTGGGCAGTCGTGTAAAAAGTCAATGACTCCTACGTAATATAAAAATAAAAAATTAGTTATTTCAGACACGGAGTGATTTTTCAAATGAGATTGAATACTTACAAGGTGGTACTTGTAAGGACAATAGGCATGATGAAATTTCCTTTTATAATATAGGTACACGTATACTATTTCCGAAAACACATTATTTCAGCAATAATCTAAGTTTTAACGCAGATTATTGCATTTCAATCTATCTAATTTGAATTAAGCGCGACAACGCTCATGGGTGTCATGGCGCCGCTTATGAGGAGTTCGTGACGTCACGCTTCGATAACATTTGACAAAAATTCAAACAAAACTTATGGCAGTGATTGACATTCATTGAGGCGTGACGCCATTCGCTGTAATTGGCGTTTCAGTCAACATGGCCGATTGCAGTATTTTATACTTTATTTTATTGAAAACCTTATTAATCTCTAATTATTTATCTTAAATCTTCTAACATTATAAAACTAGGTCATATTTTTGAATCCGGTGTACAAGCATTTTCTCAAAAACCATTTAATCTTTGATTCTTTAATACTGTCATCATACCTATTTATGGCACCTACATAAAATCTGGCAATTACGAGAACTTAATAGTTATATCAATGTTCTTTATATTTAACTAGCAAAGGCTTTGCACGGGTGGCAGTTTATACAAAAATACGAC
The DNA here is from genome assembly GCA_935421205.1 of Xylocampa areola. Taxonomy (NCBI): domain Eukaryota; kingdom Metazoa; phylum Arthropoda; class Insecta; order Lepidoptera; family Noctuidae; genus Xylocampa; species Xylocampa areola. The sequence continues at coordinate 19,702,006 of OW285204.1, forward strand.
CCCAACTATACCCGGATTTTTTTAAAAAGAAATCTGTCAAGGCGGTCATACTGTTCGCTCTCAAGCGATGATTTTTCATAAATTCAAATTCAAATTCAAATTCAAACATTTATTGCGAATATAGGTAGGTAGTACATACATAGTTATATATAATTATATATATTTTTTTTTAATACATGTTGAGGACATGTAATGCCTATATTAATTTCTATTTTTCAAAGAAACATTGAAAAAATAATAGACAGGAACGGGGCTTGAACCCGCGACCTTTGACGTTCCGTGTCACCACTCTACCAACTGAGCTACCTTGTCGTGTTCAAACCTATTGAATTTTCAATCCTCTTTGTATACGTCTTAAGTAGACGCCTGGTGATATTTATCTAGTAATCATTTACAGATTTACTAAAACAACAAGGTTTGAACACGACAAGGTAGCTCAGTTGGTAGAGTGATGACACGGAACGTCAAAGGTCGCGGGTTCAAGCCCCGTTCTTGTCTATTACTTTTTCAATGTTTCTTTGAAAAATAGACATACATAGTTGTTACATACATGTGGTAATTGATTTTTGACCGACTTCAAAATGGAGGAGGTCCTCAATTCGACTGTATGTTTTTTTGTATGTTTGTTAAAAAAAAAAAAACAAAAATCAACATAGAAAACAATTTAATGTAATAAGGGCTTAACAAACTGAAATTTGTTACGCGATTGCCCCGCCTGTTATGAATTGATTTTGATGTTTTTTTTGTATGGTAGATCAAACGCTAGAACAAAGAGTGGTCCAAGGCTTTTTGCAAAAATCTAAGATAACCAAGAATATATAGGACACAGATGATGTTTTGGTTTGTGGTTCCCTTTAGCAAAAGTTTTGATAAGGATACTTTTTAGTTTAAGTTTGTACTTGTAGGTACGTTCTGAAGCAGGATTTTAGGTTTCTAAATATTTACTTTATTTACTACTTTCTAAAAGAAACTTTTCGAAAACTAACGCTGCTCGGCAGACACAGGCCTACATACATCCAGTCAGCAATTCAGGGGTTACACGTAAAAAGAAAAATATTCTCACTTCTCCAACAAATGTGTTCATGTCTTGATAAACCCATTCATCGCAGTCCACCACCCTGGACACATCAAAGTTGTCCAGAGAACAGGTTCCATTATCACTGATGAACGGAATCCGAAAGCATCTGTTCTCTTTTAGAGTATAGTTCAATGATTCTGGTAGTTCAGTGCCCTCACATTTTGGGTATTTACATCTGAGGAAATGAAAATACATGTTAGTATGTTTTTCGACAATACAAAAGTAATTTAAGTACATATAGTAGCGAGAAATTGGAGAAGTTTGTATCTAATAGTGTATACTGTACTGCATGAACACTTTTTTCTTATGTAGGTATTATTGAAATATCGTACCACTAAAGTTAAAAAAAAAAATTAAAAAGATAAATATTGTCGTGAGCAGGATTAACTCTCCGATGAATACTACAAGCGATCTCTGCGCCTGGAGGATAAATACTCAAGGTCACCTCAGCGTCTGAAGTATTTATCCGGGAGGCGCAAGTTTGAACGAATCCTGTTCACGACCATTTTACCACGTATTTTTTAACTTCATTGATCTCTACGCTTCCGTTAATGCGTTTTACAGATTTATCTGTTTAATATATTGTATCACTATTACAGTTTCTCTTCACAGAATCATTTTCTAATATAGAGTTAAATATAATAATAATAAATCCACTTTATTGTACCCCAAAAACAGAATACATAGAAACTTATATAATACATAAAATAAAAGTACAATCGGCGGTCTTATCGCAAATAGCGATCTCTTCCAGACAACCATATGGAAGTAGTATATAAAGTAAATATATATAAAGTAAAGCCATAAACCTAGATCTGGTAGTTTTTTTTCTAAGTCTATAATTAAAGCTGAATGAGGAGGTAGATGACTACTTTTAACCGGATTAATCGCCTGTATTATTGGTATTTGTTTTTCCTGACGTTTCGAACACTTTGCAGCGTTCGTGGTCGCATGAATCCTCCACCAATAATACACGCGATTAATCCGGTTAAAAGTTGTTTTATTATAATGTGTAGTGATCGCGAAAACCTAAGATATTACTAGGTTGATAACTTATAATGAAGAAAAGTAACGAAGAAACCTGAACTAAATGGTCTAAAATCACCAGTAAGCATCATCCTCTTGCCCTTTAACTGGCATGCTGCTAAAGTTTTGGCTATGTTTTATGACCGGCCGCCTGCCTGGCGTCAAGCCTCATCAGGAATGCTGTCGTTGGTGGTAACCGCCACCGATACGGTTTCCTTCTATCTACTTATGTCACACCAAATGTTATCTATACGCCTGGTTCTGATGTAATCGTACTACACACTCCACTACCAAAGCTAAAAATCACCAGCAAGCGTGGCAATTAATGCTCATGTCTCGTATGTGAAGAGTGAAAATGATTTTCTTACCTGTATTTCGTGTCCGTAGCTGCAAACACATAGTTCACACTACAAAAAACGTTATTAGCCACTGCAAAAATCAACATAGAAAACAATTTAATATAATAAGGGCTCAACAAACTGAATTTAGCTAATAACCCTTCAATATCCAATCTTGTTGTAACAGCCATTTTAACACTTTAAGAACTGGAGTGTTTATCCGGGAGGCGCAGGTCTAAATCCTGCACAAGATGACGCGAACGTATTTTTATTTGCAAAAAAAAAACACTTAAACACATTTCTTCCGAAATCTTTGGTTAATAATGTTTTAAATAGGTTGATATGTTTAACTAAAAACTTGTGTGTGTCCTATTTAGATAAGATTCTGAATAATTTTGCGTTGTATAATAAAATAATTCTTATATTTATATTTATTTTATCATTTGCTTAGACACGGTGGTATACAATTTGGTACGGAAACACAGTGCTGACATTTAATTTGTTAATACAGATAAATCTTTGAAAATCATTAACGCATGCTTAGCTTATTTTTGTGGAAAATAATACGGTCGCGAGCAGAATTCGAACCTGCGCCTCCCGGATAAATACTCCAGGCGCTCTGACCACTAAGATATCTCGACCTCTGCTCACCACCGCAATTACTTCGTCCACATTTTAGTACGTCTTTTGGTGACGTCATTGCTATCTATTCAGTCGACCGTATTCTCATTTAATTTGTACTTACTGTGTTTAAAAAAAAATCGTATCGGGATAGCTAATAATTTTATGGGACCAAACGGCGTATACCGCATCGAACAAAAAAAGAATCTTAGAAATCGGATGAGAAACCTCGGAGTTTGAGAACCTCCTTCTTTTTGAAGTCGGTTAAAATACCCACCAGTGTTTCTAAGTGAAAATTTGGCTATTAAACTGTCGAATTTTTAAGTAATTTAACATAATGAAGCATATTTTTAATCTTCTGCTCTATAAATATGACACTTAAACTGCCATATAAAAATGTCGTCATATTAGTAATATCTTAGGTTTGCGCAATCACTATTCATTATAATAAAACAACTTTTAACCGGATTAATCGTTTGTATTATTGGTTTATTGTTTTTCCTGACGTTTCGAACACTTTGCAGCGTTCGTTCGTGATTGCAGTCCTCCTGCGACCACGCATATTACACGCGATTAATCCGCTTAAAAGTAGTTTTATTATAATGTCGTCATATTATTTAGGCACATAAAGTAACGAATTTAATCTTAATTAAAAATTAAAAGTAATGTCGTTTATTGTCCAAAGAAATGTTTTTTTTTTTTTTTTTGGAATAGTGGGCAACCGAGCAGACGTTTCGCCTGATGGTAAGCGATTACCGCAGCCCATGGACACCCGCAACCCCAGAGGAGTCGCGAGTGCGTTGGCGGCCTTTTAAAGGGTTTGGGCCTCCGGTACCCTCACTCACTCGGCGAAACACAACGCAGGCGTTGTTTCACGCCGGTTTTCTGTGAGGCCGTGGTATCAATCCGGTCGAGCCGGCCCATTCGTGCCGAAGCGTGGCTCTCCCACGGTGAAAAAAGGTTTAATGTTTTACAGGCATGTATAAAATAAACAATGAAACATTTAAAATAAAAGAAAAGTGCTATAATATAAACTGTGAGCCCTAAACTAGATAGTGAGTCTGTATCTCAGGGCTCAGGGTCTAGTATAAATTTTTCAATTAGACATAAAAAAACCGTATGTACCGCATTTAAAATAATTATGATAAGGGATGTAAAAACAAGAATATATAAAAAATAAAAAGAATGGGACCGGGGTTCAGTTCAAATTCAAGATCAAATTCAAATTCAAATTCAAATAATTTATTGCACTCATGTGGTAAATTGGTGTTACATACAAAGATTACAGTAACTGACATGAACCCTGTTAGGGCACAGCAATTTACATAAAAAAAAAGAACATCACATACAATATCAAATTACATACTAACATGACATTTGGTTATTATCATAGAGTAGGTTTGTATCTTTCGATTTGTTATATTTTAAATATATTTTTTTGTAATTTATATTCTAGTTTATATTTATTTTTTATAGGATACAACTATATTTGGTAAGTATTTACTACTGTCTTTAAAAAACTCTTGAAGCGTATAATAGCATTTATTTAATAGGTATTTATTCAAATTATTTTTAAATATATTGCAATTGATTGTATTTTGTATTGCTTCTGGTATTTCATTATATATTTTTACACACATAGCATACGGTCCTGTCCAGGTTCAGTTCAGTTCAGACCATTCTAACACAACATAGTTTAAAGCTTATTATACAATTAGAAATTCCTATTATTCACCGAGGACTGAGTTTATTATGAGAAAAGTTGGAGCAGTTGAATAGTTCTTGACGCCTAACACAAATACTGAGGTCATTCTGAAGTTCGTTTACATTGCACTCGCAAACTTCACTCAGATATAATTGAGCCTGTTTTAAGTTAAGATTAGTCAGTTTACTAGATTGTCATTGTTGTAGAAAATTACAACCATTCAATGTATTATTTGTGAATGCTCCAACTGCCAGCCACAATAGAAACATTTTGGAATTTAGAACAACTACTTACTTATTGGATGCAATTAAATACAATATCTAGCTATAAATAAATAAAATAAACAAAACTTTTTCTTTTGTGGAAGTAGCTAGATATTGTATTTATTTGCATCCATTGTAATAGACTTCCGCAAAGTAACTCCTGAATCTATTCAATACTTACTTATTTTTATAAGAGGGGCTCGTGGCTAAGTAACAGCCGCACAGATCGATCGATCGAGGTAAAGCTGCGCTTGCGGATAGTCGGAGGCCTGAAAGTCTGACAACCAGTCATATCACGAGATATCGTGTTACCGAGTAACTGGGTTGTGGAGGTCAGATAAGTAGTCGCTCTATGTAAAATACTGGTATTAAACTGCATCCGATTTGACTGGAAGCCAACTTCAATGTAATTGGGAAAAAGCTAGGCAGAACTTACTTATTTTTATACATATTTGCAAAGACATTAAAGGAAATGTTTCTTTTAGTTACTCAACATGGCCATTTCATCATTATCATCATCTCCCTGCCGTTATCCCAATTTAGTCTAGTAGTCTAATAAGGGTCGGCGCACGCCTTCTTCTTCTATAGGACATCTCTGTTAGCCGTCATTTCTTTCAGTTAGTCACTTCTTTTCTAGCCCTATCATCTTTCACTCAATCCATCCATCGTTTCCTCGGTCTTCGTCTTGCCTCCTACTTCCTACTTGTGTAGCCATCCAAATCCATACTCAAAACATTCCTCGTCACATGAAACTCATTCCTCCGCATCACATGTCCTTACCATGACAAACGATTACCACACAACTTCTCAGTGACCGGCGTAAGTTTTTGATATCCTCTTATATAGTAATAACAATAATATAGTAATAACAATAATATTTCTAAAACATGCTACATCTTGTTTAAAGCCAAAAATAAAATAATACCTCCACATAATCCATTACTTATTAACAATATACCGTTACAGCAAAAATCTTGTGAAAAATATCTTGGCTTAAGAATGGATAGTTCTCTGTCGTGGGCTGTTCACTTGGATCATATAAAAACAAAGCTAACGTCACTACTTGGATCCCTTCGAAACATAGTTAGGTGTATTCCACATAGATTGCGTCACACCATCTATAACGCCTTAGTAAAACCACACCTACTATATCTGGTTGAAATTTGGGGCAGTGCGGCCAAGACGAAGCTTGCAAGTCTCCAAGTTGCACAGAACAAAATAATAAAGATGATTTTCAACTACCCATATCTAACATCAACAAGCAAAATTTATGAAGAAACAAAAATAATGAACATTAGACAGTTATATATCTACAATACCTGTATTTTCATTCGTAAAGCACTCAACAAAAGTATACAGACTAATTTGTCGTTTACAAAAGTGAAACAAGTAACCCAACGTAGCACTCGCCGAGCTAGTTTTTTGATTTTGCCGAAGATGAGAACTAAGTTTGGCAAAAAAATGTTAACATTTGAAGGAGCACAATTGTACAACAAAATACCCCCATTTATTAAAAAAATACACTCATTCAATGCATTCAAAACTCTTTTAGCCGAATATTTGATTACAAATAACACCCTTCCTAAAACGTGAATTCATTGGATGGGTGTATCATACTATCATATATCATATCATGTATATCATTGTAATAATTACTACCGTGACGTCTGTGACGAACTGTAAATATAATTTATTTTAAGCATTGTTCTCATGTAAGTGACTTTGTGTCTTTTTTTTTGAGAATAAAAATATCTTTAAACTTTTAACACATTTTAGTTTTTTTTTTATCGAAAATTGACTTTGGCTACCACCTGGCCTGATGGTAAGCGATGGTGTGGCCGAGGATGGAGCACGTAGATCCAGAAGAAATTTATTCACTTTAAGTAGATTAGACAGATTTGGAGGACGATAGTTGAGGAGTTGATGCAACTGCCCAGACCAGTCTCCCACAACGGTTGCACTGGACGACATCCCGAAACACGACTAGGTCGCTTCACGGCATGACTTCTTCCGGTGGGTGGTAACCAGCCGCGGCCGAAGCCATAGAGTTGTGCGGCCTGTTTTGCTCCCCCACTTTAAGGGTGCACTCCTACGGACGCGGGATACTCAGCCCCCAAATTAAAATCTTATTTATCAAACTAGGTAATTAAAAAAATAACAGTAATACTTTAAGCTTATCAAATTAATATACCTTGATTAGAATACCCAATTAGGTATCAATATAAAAATGTCTCTAGGACTACAAATTTTTTCCAAGTTTAAAGATTAGGTAGGGACGTAGGACAAAGTTTATATTTCAATAACATTAATTTATTACAAAAAAAAAAAACTTTAAACCATAGTTTACTGAAGTTTATAGTTTCGCCAGTATTGCAAAGTTACTTTATTTCATTGATTTTTATTTCAAGCGCCTTCTAAAATCTTAATAGCAACTTGAGACACTATCGTTAGAAATTGCTTTCGAAATTTAATGCAACATTTTCAGTAAAACGTTAGTGTCTGTCTGCTTCGTTAAATATTATATATATATTATAACTATTCACTTTATGCCTGCGATCTTGATAGAGTTAGATAGAACAGATTTTTTTGTTGACAAAATACAATTTGTTCATCTGTACCTACCTACATATAAGTACCATTTATATAAAGAGCAAATGAGAAATAATATAGTAAGTCATTAAAGATAAATCTTTGAAAAGCATTCACGCATGCTTAGCGTTATTTTAACACGTATTTTGGACGAGATATGGGTGAAGAATTCGCGGTGGTGAGCAGAGGTCGAGATATCTTAGTGGTCAGAGTGCCTGGAGTATGTATCAGGGAGACGCAGGTTCCAATCCTGCTCGCAACCGTATTTTTTTTCCATTCAATATAATAATATGGTTAGTAATCTAATATTTAAAGTTCTACGGTGATTTAATGGCCAAATTTTCTCTTCGAAACATTTGTGGGTTTTTCAGAATAAACCCGGTAATGCCCCAGACAGTTTTAGACCAAGCTGTCGGCATTGCTACAGATGGCGAATTCCTACGCCTATTTTATTTGGTGGTGCTGCACGGGTTAGTTTTGTATTGCGCGCGAATTTGTTTGTTAACAAAATATATATAACTGCTTCGTTGGTCTAGTGGTCCCAAGCGCGACTGCTGAGCAGCAAGTCTCGGGTTTGATTGTTATTGAGTTTATCTGTTAGGAAATTCTCAGTAGCCTGGAGTTTTGGAATTGTAGATGGCAATAGGCTACATGGGACTTAATAACAGCATTGGTGAAATGTGGGTGTGCAACTGTGTACACGTCTGCCAGCGCCTTCGGAGAAAACAGGTGTATTTTTTTGATATATTTTGAAATAAGTAATATAGATTCTTGGTTAGTAACAGCGGTACAGTCACCTTCCTAAATATGGGTACAGATTAAGCTGGCAAATTCAATATAGAAGTTTTGTATCCTATGGCAACTATTGAGCTGAATATGTACCTACTTCCAAAATTAAACCATAATGAAATGGTACTAAATCTGTTTATTTTTTCAACAGGAATACCACGGGGCGGAGTTACCTACGACAGTAGGAGTGCATCCTTAAAATGGAATCCCTAATCGTGGCCCCTGGGTGGTGCAAAACAGGCAACACAACTCTGGTGGGAGGCTACGGCCGCGGCTGGTTACCAAACGAAATCATGCTGTGAAGCGACCTAGTCGTGTTTCGGTATGAAGTCCGGTACGGTTGCACCGTTGTGGGAGATGGGTCTGGGCAGTTGCATCAACTCCCCAACAGTCGTTCTCCCCAAATCTATCCACTTTACTTAGAGTGAATAGATTTCTTTTGGATCTACGCGTTCCAACTTCGGCCACACCGTCGCGTCGCTTACTATCAGGCGAGTTGATGGCCAAACGTAGAAACACTTTTGATGAAAATAAAAATGACCCCAAGGTTCCATCATAAGTAGCTGCTCTTATAACTGCAATATCAATTAAACAAAGAGTCGTCTTAAATATTAAAATAAACTACCTCTATGCAAGAGAGATTACCCAAATTGCTTTCATCCCGAAATCTATAGAACTGATTTGAATCTGCAGATCGGATCGCATTCGCTCAGTGGACTAATGAGAGCCTAATTGGATGGCTCATTGGGCTCACTAATTGCTATGACGATTAAACTTCATTGTGATGCAAGACCACACCAGGTTGGGTGCCAGTTGTTAACGATTTTTGGTAAAAACTTATGGTTGATGAGAGGTTGCATTTATGTCTAGGTTGAAGCTACAGTATTTAGCGTATGGGCTGAATACTAAGAAAAGTCAAAGTAATTAAAAATCACAGTGGACTTTGTGTCAGTTTTGGCCAAGAATTACACCAGATTTGTTGGCAGGTTCGTAAAAGATGCCAAGAAATTGTGTACACGTGACTTCAGCAATTTGGTAGCACTTCACGATATATGTTCACGTAAGTATATACAATTGGTATTTTTATTCGTATAATATCACACCTATCTGTGTATGCTTTCCAGTTTCGTTGCGTTGGTACATAGGCTCGGGCTAGCTAACATGTGCCCAAGACATTTTATGTCAATAGATACAATTATTTTTAACACATACGGTGCCATACATACTAAAAAAAACGATTGTAAAAATAAATGGAAATGACAGATAATGGAAATAAAGATTAAATTATGAAGAATTCGATTAAAATTATCCAATACTCTTGTAAATTTTAAGAGTTTAAAATTTATAGAAACAAATCTCTCAAATATATAAACAAAAAGAAAATAGCAGAAAATAATACTGGCTTTGAGCCTCAAGGAGAAATATCTTCGATCGGAGTTTCTAAATTGGTGGATCTGAAGATTTGATTACGGTGCCACGTCGAGGACGCGAAGCACGATCACTTGCATCGGTTGCGAAGGCCGAAGGTTGAAATTGGTAAAATCGTGTGAAAAGCTTCATCACGGCGCGGCTGCGCTAATGCAGCGGCTGCACCATGTGCATATATCACTCGAGACAATTTAGTGTCATTTTTATTCGTTGTGATTTTATTATAGCTTTTTATAGATTTTGGATATCTGTATATATTAATGTTTAATGACAATGTAAATAGTAGCAGCCGTGAAAACTGTGCGAGTCAACCTAAAATCACTCTGGATAATCTAGTGAGGTGTCCCCACTGCTCCCAGGCACGTTTTTTTAAAGGTAACAGGGGCTTGAAGATACACTGTGGCAAGGTCCATAATTCCATTAGAGTACCTCCAAGCCCCATATTATTTACACCAACACCCAACACACCTATTCAGGAACCCCTTTGGCAAATCCCTAACAAAATTCAAAAATTCTATCCTCATCCTCAAGAGAGTGCCCTGTGGAGCCAGGCCGTCTGTTGCATTAAGTTTAGCACGATGTGTCCACACTGTCATACGGGAGAATACAGAAACTGCTTGGGAGCAATTGCTCACCTTCGCATATAGAGTTTTACATGTGCAAAAAAGTTTGGCGAACCAAAAATCACTAACAGCCCAAATTAAAGACAATTGCAACATTTCGGCTTCAATTTTTGATTCAAAATTCCAATCTCTGAAGCACTCCTCCCGCAAAGGTACGTTTCACCATGTGGAGACAAAACTCAGCGAAGGCGATATTAGTGGAGCGGCTAGAATTTTATTCAGCAGCGATGTGGTCGCGCCTTACTCTCCAGAAACGCTTGCAGCTCTGGAGACTAAGCACCAGGCCCCTAGGGATGACCTTTTCTTTCGTGATAACCCTGACCCCGTTTTTAATATTCTTTCAGCTTCCACTCGTCAAGTAGTCACTGCCTTAGGCTCCTTCCGCAGCGGCTCTGCCGGTGGCCTCGACGGCTTGTCGCCCCAGCATCTTAAAGACCTGACGTGCGCAAGAGCCGGGAAGCTGGTGAGTCGCTCCTGAAGGAGCTTACGGCCCTTACTAATATGATGCTCTCCGGCAATGTGCACAGAGCCGTCATTGATATCTTGTACGGGGCAAACCTGTGTGCCCTGCGCAAGAAGGATGGCGGCATCCGTCCCATTGCCGTAGGTTGTACTTACAGCCGGTTGTATGGCAGCCAAAATTTGCTGTGCCTACTACAGTGAATCGCTGGCCAGCAAATTCCAGCCCCTGCAACTAGGTTTTGGTTCAAAAGGGGGCTGCGAGGCTGCCGTACACGCTCTTTCCACTTATCTTAATAGAAATGCAGGTGAGGTCATCCTTAAGGTTGACATTAAGAACGCTTTTAACACCGTAAATAGGGATATTCTGCTGTCGAAAATTAAAACAGAAACACTCCAAATTTATAGTTTCTTATGGCAATGTTACCGAAAATTAATCAAAATTAATTTACAAAGACAACCTTTTAGTTTCGGGGCGCATAGCACGGCATGCTAGCATTAACGACATTATCCGCCGGGTTTGTCACCGCCGGCGTACCAGCTGTTTTAGAAACTAATGGCTTGGTTCGTGACGATGGAAAGAGACCAGACGGTATGACGTTATTGCCACGGAAGTTGGGTCGGCCTTTGGTGTGGGACGCAACATGTGTCGACACCCTTGCACCATCCCACCTTCCTAGCTCAGCGGGTTGTGCTGGCGCCGCTGCTACGATAGCGGAGACCCACAAACGGCGCAAATATAGCAACTTGCTCAGTTGCTACGAATTTGAGCCGTTTGGGGTCGAAACGCTCGGGTCATGGGGTCCGACTGCGAAACTCCTGTTTAAAGAGATTTCTCGGAGACTAGTCGACTCTTCGCGTGACCAGAAGGCTGGCTTGTTTCTAGGTCAACGAATCAGCATTGCCATCCAACGTGGCAATGCTGCCAGTCTCCTGGGCACCTTCCCGGAGGACAGCGATGCGGAGGAATACTTTGACGCATGAGTTTTTCTTGATTTTTATTTTAGAATCGTTTTTAAGTTATTGTATACATGTAGATATAGGAGTTTGTAAATAATTCGGTTTAATTTTATTATTTAAGTTTTGGATTAGATAACAAATATATTATTTTATATATGTGTATTCAATTTTAGATTTGTATAGAATCTATAAATAATTGATACAGACAGATGTGTTGCTGGGAAGTTTGTTGCGCCGCTTCTTCACACTAGGAAGTGGTGAAGGGTGGACTTTTTTTGCCTAAAATGAATAAAGAAATTTTGATTTTGCTTTGATTTTGATTTTTCCACTAGCCAACATAATCTTTGATTGTAGTGCTTTTGGTCTGATAAAATTATGTTTGACATATTTAAAGGCAAACGCCCAAAAAGCACATCAAAGCCAATAGTACGACATATACCTACCACACAAACGAAAAACGTATCTATTCCATCCTTTCCTTAAAATAACAAGAACTCATTATACCAGTAGAGAAAATCCTAGCAATTTCCTGCGTGACCATTCAAGCAAAACATATACGACTGATAAAAGAACAGATCAATTCAATTCTCAATACAAAACCGCTTTATAGGAACGCCAAAGATGAGACGGGATCGTTGTAAAGGCACAATGTCGACGATGACGTGGGTTACTGAATGGTACGGCTTGTGGTTCGAGCCCCTACTATTGGTTTAGGCTTATGTATTATGAACTGGAAAGGTCGAGTACTGTTTTGGGATTTCTTTTAATCTTTGCTATTTATAGGAATTGCGAAGGCGTAGGTACTAACGTATATCATTGTCTGGGAGTTGGCAGGTGTAGCCAGTTCTTCTCGTAGATTTTATTCCTATTCATTTTTATTTTCACAATAGTATTTTCTTTTTAGTACCTACCGTGAAATGGTGGTGGTGTAACACCCCTGTGCTAAGCCGCAGCACGTGAATCTGTCGGTCCTGCACCTGATCTCTCCCAGGTCGTGTCGGATTGCCGTCCCATCGGACTATGTGAGTGAACGAAGAGGGAGTGCACCTGTGTTTGCGCATACACTTGTGCACTATAATATCTCCTGCGTACTTGGCTAATCTCCATGGATATAGGCCGCCGTGACCGAAATACGGTTGGGAGTATATTATTATTATTATATGGTTTTAATTTCAACTCGATACCTCCACGCGTTCCCGAGATAAAGGTTCTTGACAGACAGGGAGGCAGACGGACAAAAAAGTTATCCTATAAGGGTTCAATTTTTTCCTTTTGAGGTACGAAACCCTAAAAATTTACAAGTTTTACATATTCGGTAGCAATGAATGCTAAGATATTAGTTATTATTCTGTAGCCTGCTAGTGACGAACTTGGGTACTTCATTGCCCGACCAGTGAAAGGCCCGAGACGGCGGCGCGCCGCGATCCGGCGCGCACAACGCCGCGTAGTGTTCAGCAGGCCAACTGTGGCTGACCTATACAGGCGATGGGGTGACGAGCCATAACCTGCCGGGGTTGCGGTGAATAGAGTCGCGATCCCGGGAGCCCGGTATAGGTAGAGTAGGACCGGTGTGGTTTTTAGTCGGTAGGAGTCCGGCACAACGTCCATGAAGGATTTTCCACACTAGAAAAAAAAGGCATTGAATTACGAAATTAGCTCTTAAAACAAGTGAATCACTTAACTAAGTTCTTCACTTGTTTTAAAAGACAGTTATCATTCCTGCATATATAATTTAAGAAACCTCCATAGAAATGGGTACCTATTTAAATCATTTTTTTTTATCGTCGTCGTCAGCAGTCATACATTTTCCAAGCGAACTGGTGCCTTCTTTTTATTATTTTATATTGGAATTTATTTTGACCTCTAAATATTCTTTTCTGATTAAACTACTACCAACATAATGATTCCTTTTTCAGTAACTTGAGTTCTTCCCTGTATTCCTGATATCAAAAAGACAGATACATTTTTATTAAATTCACACAAAATACCAAAACGGTACATCAGATTACTAACCATAAGATAAATCCATAAGGGTTGCACTCGTAGTAGGGGCCACGATAACTGTACAGGAAATAAGGGCCCACCCGGGCCTCTATAGTGCCTCGGAAAACATTCGGCCTGATTGGCTTCGGCTTACGGTACAAGTGGGTGACCATGGATCACTTTCAAAGGATATGAGAAAATATTCCACGCTTTTTTTTCTGGTTACACAAAGCAAGACATTAAAAGCTAATTTTGGCAAAAATTTCATTAATTGCTCAGATTATCGCACCGGGCCGGAGGTTATTTTACTTCTTGCAGTACAGCATAAAGTTCTTCTGCAATTTTCTTTAGATATGTTGCAGTATTTGCTTGTTAGCTACCAGTCAGTTTCAATAGATCAGGCAGCAGTTATGTGTACCTATAAAAAATATTCAAAATATATATATTCGCGAAGATTCTGGCTCTCTATAATTCATATCAATATTAAAACAATGATTAAATTAAATATAAAAAGTTTGAAGAAACATGATAATTGTCGCGCACGATAATACTATAAGGGCAAGACAGATGAAATCTGCGACAGTAATCTATTCCAATAATGAAATATTACTTGCTATAATTCAAAGTCTGATAAAAAAACTCTAATTAAACACAAAATGAAGCGTGTGTCAGAATAGGCACGATGACAGAAATAAAGAACCAAAGAAATATATTTTTCACTAAAACCATTTTACCTATTCTATGATTCTATAATACTGTTATTAGTTCTTTAATACTGCACAAAAGATTCTAAAAAGATACCTAGTTTTATTAAAAACATAAAGATGAATAAGATTTTTAATAAAATAAATGTATATAAACAAATAAATTACTTACTTACTTACTATAAAATACTGCAATCGGCCATGTAAACTGAAACGCCAATCACAGCAAATGACGTCACGCCTAAGTAAATGGCAATTACCGCCGTACGTGTTGCTTGAACTTTTATGTTACCTAGGCGAGACGTCACAAGCGGCCATGACACCCATGAACGTTTTCGCTAAAATTTGCGTTCAAACCTAGTTTATAGCTGAAATAATGTGTTTTTTGGAAATAGCAGTCATGTACCTACTTTATAAAAGAAGATTTCAAAATCTGTCATAATGCCTATTGTAGCAATTGGATATCGAGACTCGTGGTTGTATGTATGTACAAAACTACGGCTTAAAATTTAGGTGGTCAACACCATTGTTTTCATCATCAGACCAACGATCCAACGAATTCACCAGTAAAAATATTAAAACATACCACTCCTTTTTTGGGCAGTCGTGTAAAAAGAAACAGAAATACCGTATCCACGCCCTCAAGCTCCCACGTGTGTATTATACGGCACAAAAATAGTGTAAGTTGATCGTTTACTTTTATGCCAGAAGCTTCCACTTTTGAGTTCTCATCGGAGCCTTATATTATCGGTTTATAATAAAATATTATGATTATCGTTGTCATAGCCCGGCTCCCGTCATATTTCGCTTGTTATAAGGTGACTCGCAAAATGGGAGAACGTGCAAATATTACATTCTGTAGTGTTTATGTATTTGTTGTGTTTCGGTCGTGTGGTTTTGGGACTCGGGTGCATTATGAAATAGGTAATGCATGGTTGGGTGGGAAAATAAATGTTTACGAAAATTACTCGTGGATCTAATGCTGTTTATTTTCATACAACTTAAGTTTACTTATATACTCTTTTAGTATTGGCATCATATTACATTGTTCTCACATAGTATTTTGCAACAAAACAGTGGAACCATTACTTACTATTGTAAAAACCTATATGATGAAAAAAGTAACCGTGGAGTTTCTTGGCCGTTTTTCTCCATAGGAATCTACACTTTGGAACGTGGCAACTAACTTCTGACAATTCAAGATAAATCTTTGAAAAGCATTAAAGCATGCTTAGCGAACTCTAAAGTTACAATATTAAATGGAAAAAGAATACGGTCGCGAACAGGATTCGAACCTGCGCCTCTCGGATAAAATACTCCAGGCGCTCTGACCACTAAGCCATCTCGACCTCTGCTCACCGCCGCGAATTCTTCCATATTTTAAAACGTCTTATAGCGACGTCATTGCTATCAATTCAGTCCCTATACAAGTGACCGAACGTTCTTTATCCATTTAATATAATAACTTTAGAGTTCGCTAAGCATGCCTTAAAGCTTTTCAAAGATTTATCTTGTTTTTTTTTTGTTTAATGTGTTTTGTCGCTCTACCATATCACGAGCAGCACTGAAAATTTTATAAAACAAGATGGCGTATTTTTTCCAATAGCCACACAATAATGTGTCCGGTGGTGTATGGTACTTTAGCGATACTGTCCACAATAAAAGTCACGCTAAAGACGAATTCATACACCACTTGGGACAAGAGATAAAAGTAATGTCTCATCTGAACTGCGGCTGAGTACTTGTAAAACATTAAGTGCTATTCGATGTAATGGGTCATTTCGGACATCGGTCGTGTATTGATTACCTGTAAAATTACAAATAGGTACAAAATACTCTATAAATCAAAATATCAGTACTGGTTTTCTCATTAATTGCATTATGCTGATATAGGGGCTCGTGGCTAAGTAACAGTAAGCCACTTTATTTCATCTCTGCAATACCCAAAGGTTGACTGGGAGAGAATGCCTAAGGCATTCGAATCCCGTTCGCGACCGTATTCTTTTTTCATTTAATATAATAATTAATGTTTCTTTGTTATATTTTCACGACTAAACGGCTGAACGGATCTTAATGAAATTTCTCAAGGAGATAGATTGTATCTTGGGGAAGGACATACAGTACCATTAAAAGCACAGACGAAGTTGCGGGCACCAGCTAGTTTCTAATACGCACATGATTCGAAAAGTTAGTGGTGCGTGCATTAGATTCGAACTTACCAATCTGGGTGATACCGTTTTTTTCATAACACAATAAACAAACACTTTGCTTGACTCAGGAATTAACCCATTAACCGCCAAAATAAAAGTAATTTGTACAAAAAGTTAATTTAATTTTGCTTATATACTAAATAAACAATAAAAAATAAAAAAAATATGAAAATAATAATTGGACTTCTTTGGAGGGGGCTGTACACAATTGGGTACAGCGGCGCAATTACGTGTGTATTTTTTCAAAACATTATCTTTCCACACACAATGTTTTAGGTACTATTTGCATCGCCAGCGTACTCTTACGTGACATAATTCGAATCGTAATGGATTTTGCAGCTTTTGAGGATAGTGTCCTACTCCATCTTGAAGCAAGCCTGGGATCAATGAAGACTAAGGTCGTGCCTTCTGTGAGTTTTTTGGCGTAAATAGTACCTTGCAATGGAGCGCCGAAACATTAGTTGATCCATGCTATCACTGTGACTCATTACATGCAAACGCCAGGTTTTTGCAATAGCCATATCTACCATGTAGGTAAATAAAACCCACCACCACTTCTCTCCATGAATTGCAATTCCATTAAGTGAAATCGATTGATCTAATTTGTCCACTCCGCCCATATTTTTGAAACAATTTTGGTATATTCACATCAGTTTTCACGCTGTACAGGAGACCATCGTTTTACAACACCCAAGGGTTCAATGGTGTCATAATTTGTCGCCATTGTACAAACACTGTAAGCTTTCCATTTTACTAATAATATTTCATATTTCTTATGAATTTTTCAAATATTTGTACTTGTACGTTCTGTAAGTATTGGTAAGTTCTCCAAGCAGTTCTTTTACCAATTCCTGTCCATCTTGCACATCAGTTATATTATCTTTAGGAGTAGAAGAGTATGTTGGAGAGCACTTACGCTACACTGACTTCTTTTTACTTTATGAGCCATGCATAATGTGCTTCATCATCGCTGCTGTCGTTGTCGTCAGTTTGAATGTCTTCGTTACATCTAAAAACCTCTATATTACCAGGCACATCCCGTGGCAAAGATGCGGTCACCATGTCGTTATCGGCACCTTCTTCATGTGTCATAACGCTCGGTTCTGGTGATATGACTGCGAAGTCGTAACCACCATCACTGTCGCTCTGTTCTAAAATGGCATGAACTGCTTCCTCTAAGCCATTGTAATAATTGGAAACATTAAAACGATTCGATCTAATTATTACAGAAACCTGGAATAATAAGTGCAATTTTGGTATGGATACGGCCGTTGTACTCAATTGGGTACAGTACTGTTTCAAGCACGATTTCTTTACAGGTATTAGTCGCAAAACGGTTGTATATCCTTTATTTTATAAGTTAATATGTAAACTACACGAAGAACACAAATTAGACAAAAAAGTCATACACAAATACTAAAAAAGAACAAAAAGGGTGTACTTACCTATATAAACTGTTATACTACTAGGTTAGAATCCACACAGTGACAGATATTTTGTACATATACTCACTTAAAAGGTTATTATTTTGGAGCCCTATCCGTCTTCTATTAAAAGGAGTGGAAAAAACAATTATAACTTTTAAAATTGCCCAATTACCCTCAATTATTTTACTGTACTCAATCAGGTACAGAGGCGCTAAATGGGTTAAGAGCGAGACCTCTCACTGCTGCTTACAGTAACTTGGTTATATATAGAGGAAGTGAGTAAAGTAACAAAATCCCACTTATCTATGTTTAAGAAACTTGGGGTTAACTGTTCTTTTGAATGTAGATATCCAAATAAATTAAAAATTCCATTTATAAAAACTGAGGTATAACGTAGAAACTGTTACCCAATGTGTATAAGAATATTCAATAAACTCCTATATATATATTGTATTAGTGCTTGCCTTTGACCGCCATCTCCCCTGATGTTAAGCGATGATGCGGTCTACGATGGAGCACGCTTGCCTAGAAGAAACCGATTCACTCGCGTCTTGAAGACACCTAGATTGTAACTATCCCACTCTGGCAACGCATTCCACTGTTTCGCGGTTCTTATAATGAACGTGGAATCAAAGCGCTTCGTTCGGGTTTTTGGTACACCAACCATGAACCGATAGCGCATTTTCGTGCTTCTGGCCGTACGATAGAAATTCACATTTAAAGAACTCAAAAAATAATAATAATTGTATATTATTGTCCTTTTTTTTTTAGTGTGGAAAATCCATCATGGACGCTGTGCCGGACTCCTACCGACTAAAAACCACACGCTCCTGATCCAACCTTTACCGAGGACCCGGGTTCGTTGCAGCAATCACCGCGACCCCGGCAGGTTATGGTACACTCCCAGTGGCGTGCCTAGGGTTTCAAAATAAGGCAAGCCCAATAAAATTTTAACCGATTTCAAAAAAAGAAAGTTCAGTTTTGGACTGAGTATGTAGGTACCTACGTATGTATCATCGCAATTATCTCATAAACTACTGGTTAGGTACATTAAATTAAAAGTGAATTCATCCGTCTTCTTCTCGGCCCCGGTTTGTCACTTTCCTGATGCTGCATATGCTTTTCTAAAACGACATCGTATTTTGAAATTAACGGGACCAGTTTTAAAAAATTGCCTTTATTTAATGAAGTTTTGGACTCATCATGTCCTCTTACAGGAAGTTCCTGTTGTGCTAAATGACAAACAATATCGACTAATCTTTGAAATAAACTACGGTTGTTATCAACGCGCGTGTTATATTTTGAAATTTCCTCAGATAACTGGCGTGATATAGATGTCTCAATTCGTTGTTTACCAAAATTACTGAAAGAAACCATTGCACACAGGTGTTTATGGGAATTTGCATGCCTTTTAATAGCGCCAGATATGTTATTTAAATCATTATAACCAGATATATTCGGAATCTTCATTCGAAAAAAATATGCAGCACCAGCAATACAACTTATTAGTGTGCGAACAGCCAACAATCCAACTAGTTTTATACACTGATCTATTAAATTTTCGTTTATGCGATTTACTAGTCTGAGAAATACAAAGATTAGGCGTCGGTTTTAATGAAGAAATTAACTGTTTTTTCTGAGCAAAGTTTAAAGATTTTACCTTATCTTCGCCAATCAAAACTTGAACGCATTTTAAATCCTCACAAGGTACAATTACCTCCATTGTAAGTCACCAAAACAATTGTATCACTGAGAAAATCTAAGAAAACACACAAAAAACTTTAACAACAAAACTTTTTCCACTCAAGCAAATGAAACTGAAGTGAGTTGCACTCGGTACTTACGGAGAGTTGCAGTGTTGTCATTTAGGCAAAAAAGTCGCCAGGTATACGAAAAATCTAGCTAAATGTCGCAATAGGGTATTTGACACTGATGGAAATAAAATATGAAACTTAGCTATAATGATAGAATGTGTTTTATTTGACTCTTTGGTATTTTTTAAAATAATATTAATAACTCGTAAATACATTTAATTCGATAAACAAATTCATAATTTTTAATCTATGTGTCACGTGACTCTAAACTATTAATTATTTTAAAAAGTCGCTAGTTTTTATTGTTGCTAAATCTTAAAAAAAGTCTCCAAACTCGTTAAAAATCTCCAAGATCTCACAACGTCGCTAAAACGGCAACACTGCAGAGTTGGTAAGGTGTGCATACGCGTGCAACTTCATAGGCATGCACGGCTTATATCTTCCATACTGATCGATTTGTAGACGCACAAGGTATGTACTCGTTATACGGCACATCGCTATAAGTGCGAAAGTGACAGAGATAGTATTTGAAAGCCCGGTAAAAGCCCGTGCGTGTAAGCGAGATAGCTATATGTAGA
This sequence comes from Xylocampa areola, assembly GCA_935421205.1. Lineage (NCBI taxonomy): Eukaryota > Metazoa > Arthropoda > Insecta > Lepidoptera > Noctuidae > Xylocampa > Xylocampa areola. Next base: position 19,722,601 of record OW285204.1, read on the forward strand.
TGCTGCAAATGCGAAACTCTGCGCGCGAACAATCGCGATGTGTAGTAGTGTGGCATAGGTAGATACTTTGTGTTATTTTGTTAAGAAATAAGCGCGCGAACTTTTAAATAGTTCGGGTTTGATATTGATTCTCTATCGAGCATTTTAGTAAGGCATGCCGGGCTTTTGGGCTTATATGAAGGTACCGCCACTGTACACTCCAGGTTTGTGCAGGCCGGCCACAGTTAGCCTGAACACCTTCCTATGTCACGCGTGTGGCCGTCTCGGGCTGGACTGCTGATCAGGCGGCGAACCACCCATACCCGCCGCCGTCAGTCCACGGCTCACGGTGGCCGGAGATCATTGAGCGCCCTCCGGCGCCTGGCTCGCCTTCTGTGGCAGGGGTGAGCGGGGTTTGCCTCTCTCTCCCTTTCCACCGCCTCCTTCGCATTTTCGTGCTTCTGGCCGTACGATAGAAATTCACATTTAAAGGACTCCAAAAATAATAATAATTGTATATTATTGTCCTAATAAATCGATGTTATTCTGAATCGTCTAAATTTTATTAAGTGTTTGTAAGTAAATTGAAGCATTTTTACACAGCGGAAAGATGGAGTTGGTTCTTTTATTTGTTAAAAAATATTTATTCTGTTACGAAATTGTCTCTGCAACAACCCGGAGTTTGGAATTGTGCCCGGCAGAAGGCAATAGGCTCACCACCAGTAGGTGGTGTATTAACCCTATGTAGTAACATAGGTCTTAATGACAGCATTGGTGAAATGTGGGTGCACACCTCTGCCTATCCCTTGGGGAATACAGGCTTGATACTATGTTATGTTTAAAATAAATAAAACAACTTATTGCCTCACTAAAAGCTCAAACAAACTGTCCACTTGGACACAAACAGCTTAAAAATGTCACAAACAACTTAAACTTGAGGAAAGCACTTTAACACTTCAAATGCGATATGAAATGCAATCGCAGTGAAAATAACATCTTGAGAACAGTGACTGTTGTTCCCACGTGACTCGGATTACAGTGAGATTGGTCCATACTAGTCCGGACTGTACACATTTCTGGAACTTGGAATATTGTGCTTGATCAAAATGTGGGCGAGATTGTTGTGTTAGAAAATTGGTTTCTTTGATGGATTTCGTATGTTTTTGAACTAATGTTAAACAAAGTTAATGCTTTTCATATGTAGATTTATCTGTTTAATGTTAAACTCCGATCTATGATCTGCAATCGTCAATATAATTTGGGCCAGACACCTAGAAAAAACCGGTCAAGTGCAGGTCGAACTCGTTCGCCGAGGTTTCCGTACCTACCCATTATACCGCCATAATAAAATTGGTATAATTTTTATCGGTGGCAAAGTTTTATGCATGTGTGTGTGTGTGCTGTAATGGTTGATTTGCTAACATGTGGTAGTACAAGGTGTGGATGATGAAAAAAAAAATTTTTTTTGTGCAAATATGTTTTAACTTTAATTTTCAACTTTCTTTATTTTTTTGATAATTTTCCTTGATTTGTGCTGTAAGACCTAAAACCCTTACGTGAAAATCTAAATTTGCTCATATTTTTTTATCGTGTTCACTCAGTCCCTTGATTTTTATACACCTAATAAGAACTATAGACGTTGCAAGTTTTTTTTTTTTTTTTCTTTTTTTATTAACGAGGGTTTGTTCACAGTGCGAACATGTCACCCTCATAGGAAAACATATTATATAACAAATTTAAGATCTACGGTTAATTCCTAAATTAACTAATTTATACAATATTCTAGCGGCCTTGGATGTAGGAAAAGCCAGGATACTGTTACATACACCCAATTGACGAACATCAATATTGTACCGATTACAAATCATAACCCTTTCTGTCTCGTTCCGGACACATTCCACTAAAATATGGTAAACGTTTTCTACCACATTGACGTTGCAAGTTGAAATTTATAGTAAATAAATTTCAACTTGCTAGGTCCACCCGTTCCTGAGAAAATCGGTGGCGACACACGGACAGACAGACGGACAAGAGAGTGAAAGCATAAGGGTTTTTTTTTTACCTTTTGAGGTAAGGAACCCTAAAAATGACAAAATATATTATGTTCCTGTAGTTAGTAAGTATAATAAGTAGGTACTCATGGCATCCCCTACCCACTAAGCACCTCGTGATTAATGCTAATGAAGACATGGGTAAGGAAGTCTGGACTCGCTGTGTGCTACCACTAGGTAATTATTAAAAAATATTAGAAGGTTTTTTTTTTTATGTGATAACCGAGCAGACGTGTCACCTGATGGTAAGCGATTACCGCCAGCCTTGTACACCCGCAACTCCAGAGGAGTCGCAAGTGCGTTGCCGGCCTTTTAAAGGGTTTGGGCCTCCGGTACCCTCACTTACTCGCCGAAACAACGCAAAAATACTACAGAGAAGATTTTGTAACGAGATGAAGTCCCGTTTTTAATTCAATAATTATATTTGTATTTATCCAAGAATTCTGTTATAAAATACTGTGTAACTAATAAACAGGCTATGCCTAGAATTAAAAATACGGTCGTGAACAGGAATCGAACTTGCACCTCCCGGACAAATACTCCAGGCGCTCTGACCACTAAGTCATCCCGGCCTCTGTTCAAATGAAATCTAGAAGAAGAATGTTATTCTAGATTTCATTTAAATACGTCATTGCTGTCTTTTCAGTGCCTAAAGGCATGCTATGCCTAGTTCGGCTTCAGGTGCTGAAACTTTTGTGTACAATTACAATTTAATTTTAATCACAGTTTTGTATAACCCACGGTTGGTACTAAAAAAATAAACGTATTCATCATCCCCCTGCCCTTATCCTAATTTATTTGGGGTCGGCGCAGCAAATTTCTGGCATGCTGCTAAAGTTTTGGCAATGTTTTATAACCGGCCGCCTGCTCGACGTCAACTCTCATAGGGAATGCTGTTATTGGTGGTAGCCGCCACCGATTCGGTCTCCTTCTATCTAGCTATGTCACACCAAATGTTATACATGCACCAGGTTCTTATGTTATCCTACTATCACACTCCACTAATCGGACTATAAAAACTTACACTACGTAACTTAAACTACCTAAATATTCAGACATGCAGCGTCTTGTAACTGCAGCGTGAAACTCCAGGGTACTCCTGATAAACATTCGATGTAATGAAATATATTCTGTTAATGTGGCGGCTCTGTCCAGCTGAGCACCATTTTTGGGTAGATAGTACTTCAGTTAGAAGGGTAGGCAGATACCCACATTTCACCAATGTTGTTATTAAGTCCCGTGTAATAAGTGGTGAATCTATTCTCAACAACTTGGCATAATTCCAAACACCGGGTGTCATCTGAGAATATCCTAACAGAAAAACGCATTTCCTCTCCAAATTCACGTTAAGCAGCAGGATTGATGAACCGATAATGGATTTTTGCTCAGTTGATGGCAATAAGCTCATCACACATGGGATTTAGGAACAGCATCGGTGAAATATGGCTATACAACAGAACACCTCTGCCCATCCCTTAGGGTAATACTGGTCCTATGTTATTTTATTATACCAAAGTAATTATATTGCAGTGTTGTTGAAGTTTATTTAGAAATATTTTAACTTGTTTGCTCTCGGAGGAAGTTCCTTCGTTATCGCAAAAAGTTAATTGTGAAATTGTTAAAATGTTCGTGTTACGATGTTACGTATTTATTTTTATGCTATTTTCCATTCGAGCCCGTACTCTAATGGGAATGATGTCGCCGTTCTTTATAATCTATAAACGGATTATGTAGAATTTGTTTGTAGTATATTTTTTAGTATGTTTTTTCTTTGGGACCACTAGACCAATGAAGCAGGTGCATTTATGATGTTGTGGGCGCGGTCACGACGGGGGGGGGGGGGGATATATTTTAGTAGGTTTTTATCTCAAATTAACGGGGTGAAATCGAATTACGGTTCCACAGGCTGAGTGTCAATTTCCGACATCCACGCGGACCAAGTTTCGGACACAGCTAGTTAATTTATAATACGGCAATGATTGTGTCTTGATATATATCTTTATAAAGAAGATATAAAATAAACATGACACGCCAAACGCTTGAGTAAATATTTAAAAACAGAAACGCATACCAACACAACAGTCAACAAAGAAAACTTTTATTTAAAGATATAAAAACCCTAAAAAAACATAAAATATGAAACGATGATCAAATAAAAAAACATATATTTACCTGTTTTATTGTTGCAACCCTAGAGGCACTACCTGACGCCATAACTATTTTACGACAGACCCCGTAAACTGAACAAGCTTCTATATCACTTTATATCGTTCCTTTTGTATATTTAACACTCCTATTCTCCTCTTTAAGGGGATATAACTGTTTTATAGAGAAACGGAGTATGAGAAACGTATTCCTTATTTTATTATCGATAGGCTGTTTGGATGGGAATTAGTCGTAAATGCTAGGCAGATACATGGAGGTACTTAAATTGGGTGAGATGATTGAGTTGGGATATATTGTCCTGATAAATGAAGGCAGCTGGGTTGGACTAGATGCTCATGAAGAGAGGGGTGCCGGTATGTCGGTGCGCCGCTCTCCCTACCTTCCGCGGCCTTGACAGGGCCGCCACCGTTAAATGGCGGACGCGGTGGGGCTGCAGCGGAGGAGGAGTGCTGGTATAGCGAGGCGCCGCTCTCCCTATTCCGCGGGCGTTGTGGCAGGCGGCAGGGCCACAGAGCTGATCCGTCGTAAGGGACCTTGGGCGTCCGGACACGGGGTCATCTGGCACATGGCACATAGTCTCCGAGGTGGTTGCGGCACGCCATGTGTCTGGTGTGCCGTAGCGGGAGGGTGCAATACCCAACCCCGTGAGAGGGAACCCGGCAACGGACGGCCGCGTGCGGGTTTGCGGTCGTGTGCGAGAGCGTTCCCGCGTCTCGCCCTCAAGCAGCTGTATACCCCACACTGTGGAGTTTTAGCGGGTTCGAGACCCATATAACCGCTCTGTCTCCCCACGTCGTGTAAAATGTAGATCATTCCTGTCTTTTACTAACAGTTGATATGAGCAAGATATGACGAATAAAGGGATATCAAATTGAAATTTAGGCGCGTAAAAATATCTCCGAACGTTATTAGTAGTCACAGTTTTAGACACTAAAATTATTATAATATATTAGAATTGACGCCAATATTTCTAGCGTGTATTACTAAGATAATTGTGTATATAACAAAGATAGAAGAACCATTCCTTCTACACATAGACATACAACTATTTATATGGAGTTTAAAAAGTGCAAATGTATACGTGTTTGTGCACATGACTGTAAATCTCATGAAAAGAGACGGCAGGACAGATTACAGAGGTTCCTTCGTCGTAGATACGCCGCAGAACAGGCGTAGGCGGCACCACAACATTTTACTGCCGCCCTAACAAGAGCCAGCGCGCCAAGGAAATTAACGTTCGTATTGGGAACAAGTCACCACTGAGTGTTGAACGTCATCTAATGCAGTTGTTGGGGGCCCTCAGACACAAAGTGGGAATTGGCAGAAACGGCGAATATATTAGTCGGTAGCCATATCTATATGCTTGTGCCTTCTCTTTGAGAGATGAAAATACGTAATTCCTCTCGAACTCTTCTCACGAGGACCCTGGGATAAGAATATTGTGTAATAAAAGACCAGGTTGGTTTTTGATGACGTCAGAATTTACAGATTATAATATTAGTAATCACTAATCACATACTCACTAAAAGTATTTTAGTATTAAAAGTAACTAACTCAGTAGAAGTATAAAGAATGAGCTCAGAAAATATGAAAAGGTACAAAATTATATAAATTTAATTATATCATAGCGTAGTAATATTCTTGATAATCTATATTACATATTTTTTACGAATTACCGAAGAATTTCTTCAAGCCTTTGATGGATTAGGGACTGACAATAACAACAATTTGAAATATTTTATTAAATTCTGAAGATACCAAACCAAACTTCAAAGTAAGAATTTTGTAAAAGGAATATTTCTAAAATTCATCGTTATCAATCTTAAATAGATATAAAAATGAATCCCTATTTCCCTTGGTCACGCCATAACTTTAGAACGATTGCGACCAAATTGGATAATTCTTTTTTTATTGTGTTTGTAATTTTATGGACAACGTTTTTACATAAGATTCTTTTTTAAACCGTACTGAAACGTTTTTAACCGGGCGGGTGAAACCGCGGGGCACAGCTAGTGAGTAATATTTGTTAACTAGAAACTAGGTGACGTGACCTACGAAATATAATTCAAAGTAAGAAGAATTAAGATCAACGCAATATTAATTATCGAAGTGTTTTTGAACATTTTACACTGATTGTCCCAAGCGGGTCAATGCATGCAGGCGCATGTGATTTAAATAAAGGTCAAATATTTTATTTGTAATCTTAATTGCTGTACACACATCGATTTATTTTTTATTATTGGTGTTATACTTATGAAATGTAATTGTTAAAAAGTGACTAAAATGCGTGAACCGTTTATACTAACAAAATGCACGCCATTGCTGAACTGAAACTTGGAACGAAACGTGAAACTTAATAATAAAAAAATTAAAAGCTTGTTTTTTCTGTAATGTAACAAGACCAACGTATTACAAGACAAATAAAAATGTTTAAAAAATATATGCATATTTATATCAGCTCTCCTTATATTATTTATCGAGGAAATAATGTCCAGTCTCTTTGTTACGAAATAGAGTTAAAGTGATTTTTGATTATAATTAATTGTCTTATACAAGAATAAAAAATAACGTTTAGACGCAATGCGTCATGCATATCTACAATCAGAAAGGTTTATTTATTGTATGGGTATATTAAATGGACAGTCACCACTCAAATAAAAAAAAGATACTGTATTCTGAATTGTCACTGGGTCGACGGCTCCTATTTTTGTGCCTATAAGGTCTGAATAAAATACCTAAACACGAAGGCACTCTTTGAATCTAACCGTGTCGCGGTGCACGGAACTCCCGTAATCCTGATTTAGTATCGATTAGTAAAGTATTTTAGTATTTATGTCATTTTAATTTCCATGATTATTATTTTTGCTAATGACTTACAAAATTTAATAAGGTTAACTTAATGTTGATAAGACACACAGAAACTAAAATCATTTTCATTTCCCGCTGTTGCATTATGCAATAAATATTAATAAATAATAAATGTTATATATGCAAAACCGCCGAAAACTGTTACACATAACAGCACTGTTTTGTGAATCAGCTGGCAGTTTTGTAAAACAGCTGATTCTACAATCCATCTGCGACACATATATTACATCGAAATATTTCATTCCTAAAAGGACATTCATAAAAGTTATCAAATATCCAAAGATAAGGCCGCCGCCATATTTTTGTCCGTTTATCAAAAAAACAAAACGCGCGTCGGCCATTTTGTGCGTACGACGATAATGGATAAAAGTTTTAATTCAAATTTATAGTAGCAACAGCTCTGTATTATGGGCACTGAAGTAAAACAAATGGGATATTTTATTGCAGCACGCAGTTATTTTAATGTACGAGATGAAATATCATCAGTTGTTGTTATGGCTAGGAAGAGTTGTGTCGACAATAATTGTTATGCTTGCAAAATTAAGTCGTTGCGTGCAAACTGTCATGAACTCTTGCTGACTTCCTCTGCCCGGTTTCTGAGATTTGATCTTATAGTTCCATATTGTTAGATAGCATCACGCCAGTATTCTCCAAAGGGGTAAGCAGAGGTGTACACAATTGTACACCCACATTTCAACAATGCTTGTTACCGGGTACAATTCAAAACACCAGGCTGCTACTGAGAATTTCCTAAAAGAAAAGCCTAATAACACTAAAAATAAAAATAACGTATTTGTCCAACCAGAGAACTGTTACCTACGGAGTACAACCGGTAAAGAAATGGTATTCAAATGTCAAAAAAGGTGCATTAGAGCCATCTGTAAACTACAAATTACCGACAGTTACTACACGTATTTCAAAAATATGAAAATATTGACGGTGCCCTCACTACACATATACGAAACTGCTATATTCGTCAAAAATAATTTAAATAAATTTGACCAAGTAACCAGCCATCGTCGTTGTGATCAGTTACATGTTATAAGATCTAAAACCACATTATACAAAAACAGTATTTTTGCAATGGCTCCAAAAATTTATAATAAATTACCCAAATGTATAAGAAACGAACACGATATCCGTCTTTTTAAACCAAAATTGATCTCATTTTTAATAGACAAGACATATTATTCAATTGAACTATTTTTAAATGATACATTGTGACATATACCTATATATATAATATCTCTATTGCAATTAATTTAATTTAATAATATCATAACGTTTTATAATATAAACCAACTACTACAATATTATAAAAACTATTTGTACACCAATTTCATTGGTAGAACATAGAATTGCTACAATGTATATTTTTAAGACCTTTCTGTATTACCTGTGTTCACAAATAAATATATTGATAGATTGATTGATTGACACTTTTCTCGACCTGGGAATCGGACCCAAGACCTCATGCTCGTAAAATTTTACTGGCACTTAGCTGACTATATAACGAGTAATTTAGGCCAATTATAATATACGCGGGTGAAACCGCGGGGCACAGCTAGTACCTATTATATAAACTCAGGTTATTTTACAACCAGACAAATCCAAATTAAAAACAAAAAATAAATTCATATAAACAAATTAACAATACATGGAACACATGAATCATACCCGTGTGTTCACACGGTCTCTGTTCGAAACAGACATAACCGGTAAACTAGTACGCACGCAATGTACCGTGCAATGTACGATACAATGTCCACCGGTGTACGACAATGTAATGCTGTACGTGAATGTACAGCGTGTACATACCTATTTTGTGTATAGCTAGAGCTGTGGTAATTACTAAGGTTTTGCAGCTGAAATTTTAAGTGCAATGTAGTGTGGTGATGTCAAGTTGTTGGACTTTTTTAGTGCATACATACAATGGAGGCAAATGAATACAATATCTACCTATTTTCACAATATTGAGAGTGGTCATGCATTACTTGCGCACCGTCCGCCCGCTCGCAAATATTGTATGCACATAACTACGCAAGCGGTGAAAAATTGCAACTACCACCAACTATTCATTATTTATTATTACTAGTATTACTATATTTTATTTTTTTCACCGTGGGAGAGCCATGCTTCGGCGCGAATGGGCCGGCTACACCGGAGTGATACCACGGCCTCACAGAAAACTGGCGTGAAATAACGCTTGCGTTGTGTTTCGCCGAGTGAGTGAGGTTACCGGAGGCCAAAACCCTTTAAAAGGCTGGCAACGCACTTGCGACTCCTCTATATGCTCTGGCTGGAGGCATCAAACTGCCTCGCCTTAGATATTGTCCGGTTACGCAGACAAAACCAATCTGGGGTTCTGCAAGAGGTAATTTAAAAAAACAAAAAAGTTGCGACTCCTCTGGGGTTGCGGGTGACCATGGGCGGCGGTAATCGCTTACCATCAGGCGATCCGTCTGCTCGTTTGCCCCCTATCCCATAAAACTAATAATTATGTCCCCTGTTTTGGAAGTGTGAGTGTTCTTATTACCGTATACATCTATTACTTCTTGTTGTTTCTAAAAATATTATTCTTTCTTTCTTTCTTATTGCTTTTCTGCATGGAGCGAATATTTGTAGGATCTACAGATAATTGTTCCGGGTTTGGGTGTGAGTGCATGTGAGATTATGTGTTTGTTAACGCACCCACGATACAGAAAGAAAAACCTAATGTGTGGGACAACGTTGTTTTTATAAATTTTGCCCGACCTCGGAATCAATCCCGAAACCTCATGCTCAGCGGTGGCTTACTGAGAAATGTTTTTATAGTATTCAGGAAATTCTCCAACATGACATCATTTTATTTTATTGTATATTTAGTTAATTAATTTGATATAAGAATTTTGATACAGATTGGACATAGTTTTTTGGATTAATTTGTTTTTACTGAATTTGTATATTTTGCATATCATGAGGTATGAACAAACATGTTGGACATTTAGCGCTATTTAAGAACCCCTTTACCGTGTTTTATGAGCAAAATAAAATATTCTATATTCAGCAGTGGCGCTTGTGACCAACGAGGCTGCATAAAGTTATGTGAAAATTCATATATCTATTAAGAAAATATTTTTATATTAACCGATGCTAAAATTATTCGTAATTGGATTTTAGTTTTTTTGTCCAATCAAGTACAAAAGTCAGAGACGGAGAAAGATGCTCTCTGTGAAAACGGAAAACGAGGAATAATACAGCTCTTTGCTCAGGTTGTTTGTTTTAGCTTCTTATGAAAGCAAGCAGGAGGTAAGGAATGGCTATTGTATGCATCTGACGGGTACTCGATCTGATCTACTACTGAAATGCGGATTTAAAAATAAAATATAGTTCTCATGACGTAACACAATCGTACGTGAACTTTGTTTGCATTATAACAATAAAATAGTTTGTTGAAATACCTATTGAAATATAGATTAAGACTGCCTCGATAGTCTAGTGGTCCTGAGCGCGAATGCTGAGCATGAGGTCTTGGTTTCGATTGCGATTCCCGGGTCGGGCAAAGTGTTATCGGGTTTTTTTTGCTTGGAAAATCTCAGTAGCAGCCCGGAGTTTGGAATTTAGCCCGATAGATGGCATGGGCCTATGCCCACCACCTATTACGGGAAACTTAATAACAGCACTGGTGTGGGTTTACACCTCTGCCTACCCATTCGGCGGAATTATTCTTTTTTATTTATTCTGAGAAGTTTTACATTTTATAAGAAACATAAATTTCCTGCTAAACTGTAGTGCAGTTTGTACATACATGAGAGATACAGTTTTTACAATTTTATCGAATTATTAACCAAAAGGTTCCGATGCACGCAGTAATCGCTCACAATACCTTGATTTTCCTTGTGATGTTGGTGATGGGACTTCATTATTTTCAGTACAGGGTTCCAAACATATAATAGCCTCATGGAGCATCCTCGGTACATATCGGTTTTCTTTCGTGAGGATTTGGGGTTTATCAAAACGTAGAAAATGGTTGGGTTTGTCTGTTGTATGTTCACAGACTGCAGATTTTGTTGAGCGTCTATTCTTGACGTCAGCGATGTGTTCTTTCAACCTGGTGCCAATGCTACGCTTTGTTTGCCCTATGTATGATAGTCCACAATCACAATCAACATTTTCCTTTAGTTTTCCGTATATCATTACTTCCTAGATTTTGATCCTTCTTAGTGACACTACCAGATGGTGTAATAATACAGTGTGTATTTATTTTCCAAAAACCAACAGGTTCGATTCTTGGCTAGTTATATAGATTTTTCAAAAATCCAATGATGCAGTTTTAGTTTTCATCAAAATCGGGCCCGAGACGTAAGTAGTGTTTTTCAGAATTCCATATAGTTTTGGAATTGACAATCCACGCCCACTTGAACATTTTACCTGTGTAACTATAACCGGCTCACCTATTTTTAACTTTTACGATAAACTCAACATAATTACAAGTACATTGACTTCAACAGAAATAATTATGCATTCAACGCGCCCACGCTTATATAATTATCTTACACGGGCTGTTTTCATTTTACATATGCAAAAATAAAAATTTGAATTTCAATATTGGGATACCGTGGCACCTGTTCACTTCATATACATGATATCGGGATAGATTATACATTGAAATATGCTAAATTATTATAATAGGCAAGTGATGAATCTGTTCTGTGTACATATTTAAGCTCAACAAGCTTGGACCAGGTGTGTGCCTTAGAGAGCACATTGAACCTTCAGTCATGAAGATTTGTAGCGGATTAAATAGAAATTTAGATAAAATCCCATTCCATCCTTATTTTACATTTAAAGATTTAATTGGATTTATTATTTTAATATTTTTATTAACTTTATTAACTTTAACAAATCCTTATTTATTAGGAGATCCAGATAATTTCATTCGCAGTTGTTACAGGTAGTCAAAAGCCTTTTTTTGGAGTGTGGAATATCCATCATGGACGCTGTGCGGATCTATACTGAAGTCCCGGGTTCGTTGCGGCAATCACCGCGATCCCGGCAAGTTATGGTCTGTTGAAATGTGTCAACAGACAGTCTGGGGATTTGTGTAGGCTGGGCACAGTTAGCTTGCACAGAAACTTTAATAAGACCCACGCGCGTGGCCGTTTCGGCCATGGCGCTGGTCGGGCGGCCGCCGCACGCAGAGTAATAAGAGTTAATTTGGAAATAAGTACGGAACTACTATAACTAGAACTACTATACGCCATTTGAAATAAGATTAGACATTTAAACAAACCCTTTACTGTCTGTTCAACCGATTTTGACTAGTATTCTGTAGGCGCAAGAATGGCATTAAAAGCAAAAAAGTGGTTACAATACCAATTCTTTACTGCAGCTGCCATTTCTTACGCTACCAACGCAATAGAAAGTAAAAAAATGCGACTTTTAAATGTTTACACTGACTCGCAAGCATTAGCTACCAAAAGTTGCGCGAAAGAACAGTTTCCCTGTTGCGTGAAACGTTTTATAGAAAATGTATAAATACTCTATTCTAGGATCTAGAATAAATCTACTATGTGTAATTCACCTATCTCTTTTCTGTATTGGCAGAACATACTATATGTTAGCTACAATTGGTGTATTTGAGATTAAATCAATTTACTTTAAAAATAACCCTTCAATTAACACCATCTACAGCACTAACAATTAAATGGAACCACAATTCCCAAACTGTTCTCACCAGGCTTTATCAAGGCGATGTTCAATGTAACCTCTAAATTGCGTCGTGTTATAACTTGTGCGTAAATAGAGGCGACTTCGCCGAATACATTAGGGTACCGCGCTATATCCGTTTGTGAGTGCGATCGTCAAACAAGTCATTTGCGAGATTCAATACTACAGGCACAATATTTGCACGCTTGATAGTAACTGTACGGGGGTAAATTACGTTAATTACGATGTCGTTCGTGTTTAGGGAATGGTGGGGAAGTAGAGCAAAACAAACAAACAAACTCATAGTTAGTAATTAGTAAGTTTGCGGGAACTTTAAATATCAATCCGAACATTAATAATTTGTGATAATTTCTGAGTGAAAGAAATTATATTTTCCAAAACTGTACGCTCTCTTTATTGTCGTTTTACAAATTATACAATGTTACTCGAGGCCACCGAACACGTCCGTACTCGCTTACTTACAAAATCGGAATCGACTGTTCTTAACGTTAACTTTTAAAAGGTGATTACTGTGTTGCCATACATAACGAATAAATCTACCGTAAAATTATTATATTAAATGGATGCATGAGGGAACAGTTTCCCCGTTGTGGTGTGTAGTTTCATGGAAAATGTGAGTACCTACCTACCCTATTCAAGGATGTTTGTGTAATTCTTATTATATTTTGATAATAAATTGGGTCACGATTAGATTGAGATTTAACTAACTAACTTTAAAAATAACCCTACAATTAATTAACACTATTTATTGTGTGCGCGGCCAAAATATATAATTGGCGGGCACACTTTTGACTGGATTGCGCGGGAATGGTTAGCTGTAGTACCTATCGCCTTGGGTGTCTATGAAATGATAGGTAGGCCTTCAATTGACAATAATGGAGAGGAAGACCTGTGCGCGTGAAGCGTGCGTACGCGGCTAGGCGGTCGGTCGAACTGTCAAGGCGGGCGCGGCGAGCGCCTGAGCGGCCCCGCGGCGGCAGCGCACCGCGCCGTGTTGCTACGCACATATACATGCGACGCTATCTGTCTAGAGCGCGCGCGATTAGTCGTTAGGCGCGCGGCGGCAACCTCTCCCCCCGCACATGTCTTCCCCTCTCATTTATTTATTAAATATAAATATAGGTACAAATCAAGTAGGCACTAATAAATGTTCATATTTTCTAAGTAGGTAATATTAATAATCGTCCGGAACATTCTCCCGCCGTGAACCGTCTGCCGGGCTGGCGGTTCAATTATCAGTAGGCTGGAGGGCGATCTGTTCTGGCGCCGTTGGTAAGATCACAAGCTTCTTGGTAGGTCTTCTCAGGACACCTCCCTTCGTTCGGACGTCGGCTACTCTCACGACTCCATCTTTACCTGGGTAAGTAGCAATGATGATACCCATCGGCCACATGTTTCGTGGCAGCGTGTTGTCGGCCACGAGCACGACATCTCCAATCCTCAATACAGGGCCTTTCCCGTGGGGCTGTCTCCGGCGTTGCAGTTCAGGTAAGTATTCCTGTACCCATCTAGTCCAAAACAGGTCAGCCAGGCGTTGGGACGCGCGCCAGTGTGTACGTCTGATAAGGTCTTTATCGTCGAATGTGCCAGGTGAGGATGTAGCGGCGGGTCCGTGAAGCAGAAAGTGGTTTGGTGTTAGGGCTTCAGTGTCATCGGGATCCACCGACACGTGAGTAAGAGGCCGGCTGTTTACCGTAAACTCGACCTCGGCGAGTAGCGTGACCAGTACCTCTTCAATAGGATGACGCTCATGTAGCACGGCAGTCAGTGAGGTCTTCACACTTCTTACGAGGCGTTCCCAGGCACCGCCCATGAATGGTGCGCCGGGAGGTATGAAGCGCCAGCTGATTACCCGCTTGCTAGTCTCGTCCTGGGTGGCTCTGTCAATGGCACGTCTCAGTTCTTTATCGGCGCCTCGAAGGTTGGTCCCATTGTCAGACCAAACCTCGGTGGGGCAGCCACGGCGCGCAATCATTCTGCGCAGCGCCATGACAGCTGACTCAGCGCTCAGGGTGGTAGCCATTTCCAGGTGTACGGCGCGCGTCGTTAGGCAAGTGAAGAGCGCGACGTACCTCTTTTGAACGGTGCGGCCCACAGTGACAGAGAGTGGGCCGAAGTAGTCCACCCCAGTGTATGTAAAGGGCCGACTGTTGTGAGCCAGTCTGCAGTGGGGCAGGTCACCAGTTGACGGTTCTGGTGGCTTGTTCTTATTGATTTGACATCGCAGACATCTGTGGACAATGAAACGGGTTATGGGGCGAAGTCGGAGCAGCCAATAACGCTGCCGACATTCATTAATTGTATGCTCTACTCCGGCGTGTAGTAGACGCCTGTGAACATAGTCTATGTATAATCGGGCTATGTAATGGTCACCATCGAGTATCGGCGGGTTTCTTTGATGTTCTGTGAGCCCATACGCAGCGCCAACTCGAGTTTTTACTACTAAAACGCCGCTTATCAGTTCCACAGATATTGAGCGTAGTCGGCTAGTACTAGATATGGCTTTTTTATTCTTGAGATCTTTTATCTCGGTGCCAAACTTCTCTTCTTGACATAATCTTACTAAAAGGTTTTCAGCTCGTTGTAAATGTTTACATTCTATCGGTAAGTATTTACCTTCTTGACACTTCACGTGATTTTCATTAATATTTAATTTCTTGAGCGTACGTCTATTCCAGTTTGGGTCAGTCTCTGTGTTTTTCATTGTTCGTTTGTAGGCATTGACGGAGTAGGCGGCCGCGGCGGTGTCTTTGATCTTAGGGCGGCGGCAACACTCAATGAATTGTAATACACGTGCTGTAGAGTGCAGTAGTCTTTCCCATTTATTGAAGTTATTGTAGTTAGGTATTACGTTTTTCAAACTTATTGTTGTGTTGACAACATTAAATGACATTATCGTCTTTTCTTCACGGGTGATAATAATTTCGGATTTGTTTGATGGCCATGTTGACGGATGTTCTCGCAGGAATTGCGGCCCTTGGTACCAGCGATGACGTGAGTTTAAGTCTGTAGGTACATCACGAGTCGCGTCATCAGCTACATTACTCGTGGCGATTACCCAACGCCATTCGTTCTTTTTCTTAGGTACGGCGGGTGCGGGCTCGGCATAACCATTTTGAATCAGCGCTTCGGACTTCAGCTTAACCATGGCTCGCTCCTCTGGGTCGTTTTGAGGTCTTTTTGGTGTTATTGGTACCGATTCCAATGAAAAATAATCTTGTAATTGTTCATCCATGCTAACATCATGCGACGGGTTAACATAATTGACGTGATGTGCAGGTCGGCCTAACGTCCGTGTTTGAGCACCGTGCAGTACCCACCCCAATGGTGTTAATGAGGCAACGGGTTGATGCATATCCCCTCGACGTACTTCCGTGACGGACAGAAGGTGCCAGTTGTCTTGTCCTATTAGAAGACGTGGCTCTGCTGCATCATAAACCAGATGGGTAGTGATATCTTCAAGGTGAGGGCAGCCGAGTACGTCCTCTTCTGACACCGTCTGTGATAACAGATGCATGTCGCCCATTGTTCGCGCGTGGATTTTGTAAGATTTCGACGTCGCACCTTGTAGCGATAGCGTGACACGGCGTGAGTTCGATAGCGACAGTTGGCAGTCACCGATGGCGTTGATGGAGAGTGGGTCGATTGGGCCAGTAATTCCAGCTTGTTCTGCTAACGCTGAGTCGATGATGCTGACGGTTGACCCGTCGTCGAGTAGGGCGTGGGCGTTGACCTCTCCCGCCGGTCCGATGAGGCGAATAGGTATGATCTTCAAGTACGCATGTATACCTGTCACGCGAGCCGATGCTACTGTCTCTGTATTTACGACACTCTTTTCACTGTCCGATGGTGTGTTATTGTTGTGTAACAATTTATGGTGAGTGTACTTACATTCATTGATCCCACACTTCTTTCGTATACAATGATGAGATTTCGTTCGTAAACGTAAACATCCAAAACACAGCCGTCGGGACTTTGCAACATCCCACCGGTGATCACTGCTTGCGTCAATGAACTTCTGACATTCCGCTGTTTTGTGGTCATCCACGGAGCACTCGGCGCACTTGTAGGTATTTTTATTTTTCGCACTGTTGTTACCTATCGTACTAAAAGTTTTATGTACTCGGCGCGTAGATGACTCGTTGTTCTCGGGTTGGGCGTAAGGACTACATCGGTCGGATTCACGTTCTAGGAATCTCGCGAGCTTCAGAAGATCGGCTTCTTCTGGCGACTGTTCGGCGGCAAAATCATACCACCGATATCGCATGGCTGGGGTTAACTTCTCTATCGTTGTTTTGGTGGCTTCGGGATTGTACAGGTAATGAACCCGGTTCAATGCAGTCAGCGTGGCAACTATGTTGGTCACTCGGGTAGCGTAAACACATATATCCTTGGGCGTATCAGTGAGTCGCGGCAGTGAACGTAAACATTCTAACTCGGCAAGGGCTATAGTGTCCGGGCGTCCGAAGCGGGCCTCCAATGTTTTCATAATTACTTCTGACTTGGCGGTGCCGTACATAAGCAGGCTTGATACTGCTTCTCGTGCTTTCCCGCGTAAACAACGACGTAATCTTCCGATGTTTTCAGATTCTGATAATACAGATGACGCTTCGAGGTACGCCGCGCGGAAAGAGAGCCACTGTTGGTGAGATCCGTCAAAGGCAGGCAGGTCACCGATAAATCGGTTGGATCTCGCGGCGAGGGCGATTGCAGAGGCTAACTCTTGTAGGTCGGTGCGTGGCGTGACGGCATCGTGTGTCACGGTGTTGCCGGTTGCGATTGGCAGCATGGGGATCGGGGTCGTGGTGGCGTCCACGTGACTTTTCACCGAGGCGACGGTGACGGCGGGTGGCGCGTGCGTACAGGCGGGCGGCACGCGCCGGTAGGTATCTAACGCTGACGAGAAGGCGGGCTGAGCGTTCATGGCGCGAACGTCGGCTTGTACAATAGGTCCGCACTTGGCACTCGTAGCGTGATTCGGTGGTAACGCGGCAGAAGGAGTAGGTATCTCATACAACTTGTTATTGTTTGTGGTGGTGGCCACGGCGAGGTGAGGTTGGCTGTCGTTCAGCCATGTACCTACTCTCCTTGTCGTTTGTTGCATGGAGACTTCACTGCTGACGTCATCACTGTCAGACTCGTCTTCAATTGCCGCGATACGGGCGGTTGCGAGTTCGACCTGGAGTTGAAGGAGCTCTTCTTTAGCTTTTGCGAGGCGCGACGCGCGTTTTGACTTTCGCGATTTCGATGATGGCGGTGGCACTGGCGATGATATAGGAGCGGTGGTCGTTTCATCGGTCGTTGGGGTTTCGTGCGCGGCGGCGGCGGCTGACGACAAGATGGCGGCATTTTCGGACGACGCTAACGGCATATTGTCGGCGTCATACGCGAGTTCTTGTGTCTCCGGTGCGCGAGAACGACCAGTCGATCTGGTGACCGGCATCCTGTTTCCTGTAGCTTGTATTCCACGTTAAATCCGGCTCGAAGGACCATAAATGTGCGCGGCCAAAATATATAATTGGCGGGCACACTTTTTACTGTGCGCGTGAAGCGCGTGCGTACGCGGCTAGGCGGTCGGTCGAACGGTCAAGGCGGGCGCGGCGAGCGCCTGAGCGGCCCCGCGGCGGCAGCGCGCCGCGCCGTGTTGCTACGCACATATACATGCGACGCTATCTGTCTAGAGCGCGCGCGATTAGTCGTTAGGCGCGCGGCGGCAACCTCTCCCCCCGCACATGTCTTCCCCTCTCATTTATTTATTAAATATAAATATAGGTACAAATCAAGTAGGCACTAATAAATGTTCATATTTTCTAAGTAGGTAATATTAATAATCGTCCGGAACATATTGCACTAACAATTAAATGGAATCACAATTCCCAAACTGTTCTCACCAGGCTTTATCAAGGCAATGTTCAATGTAACCTCTAAATTGCGTCGTGTTATAACCTCTGAGAGAGGTCGAGATGGCTTAGTGGTCAGACCGCCTGGAGTATTCATCCGGGAGGCGCAGGTTCGAATCCTGTTCGCGACCGTATTCTTTTTCCATTTAATATAATAACTTTAGAGTTCGCTAAGCATGCGTTAATGCTTTTCAAAGATTTATCTTGAAATCTACTGTACATAATTAATTAGTCGATTATTGTCTATGCTAACACACGATTCTTCTAACTGAATATACTGCGTGGAATATGCATGTGATTCAAATATACATAAGTGGGTAAAAAAAAAAAATTTGTGTACTATAAACCATGCACAATGAGTGTTTACAATCACATTCACCGTGTACTGTATATACATAGAAGTGAATATGAAGAGATGGTCACCCATCCACGCGATCAGCACTTAGCCACAAGCTCTTCCAGCTGCAACACTAAAATACCACTGCAAAATAGTCCTTATTCATACACCTACAAGATCTCATTTACGATGTCAGTGCAGCTGCTGCATAGATTTGGTTTCTCGTTGTTATTATTGCTATGTGCCTCAACCGGTAATGAACGCGATTACTATCTTGATTACATAGGTAAGGACATACGTATTACATGGTACATCGGTAAATTAACTGGTTACCTAATTATGATGATATACAAATTGTTGAACTTCGGGTCGTATTTATAGAGTAAAAGATAAAAGGGTGTACACTCGCGGAAGTACGAAATTGTACTTAATAACATTAATAAGACAGCGCGTTAGGCGCGGTGGTCGAGAGACCGACTGCTGCGCTGCGTGTCGCAGGTTCGATTCCTGCACGGAGCAAATATTTGTACGATCTATAGATAATTGCTCCGGGTCTGGGTGTGTGTGTGCTTGTGAGATTATATGTCTGTAAACGGACCCACGATACAGGAAGAAATTCCGAGATGGGGCAACGTTTTTTAAAAATAAAAAATATAAAAATAATTTCTATTGGGTCTGGTAATTAACCAGTCAACAGATCACGTAAAATTATTTAAACATTTTACAGATATTTAATAAAGTTACGTTGGAGTAGTTAACCGGGAGGCGCAGGTTTAAATCCTGCTCGCGACCGTATTCTTTTTCTATTTAATATTATAACTTTAGAGTTCGCTAAGCATGCGTTAATGCTTTTCAAAGATTTATTTTTAAGATATTTAATATCCTTGTCACTTCAAAACATAAGCATTGGGTTTTTTTAATAAAGAAGTTTCACTTCAACAACGCATCGTTTATTTTACACTCACAATAATGAAATCGAATGTCGATAACAACCATTATAAAATTAAATCAAGCGGCTATCGCTATTGCTTAATTACATAACATAGCCGAAGGGATAGGCAGAGGTGTACACAGTTGTACACCCATATTTCACCAATGCTGTTATTGAGTTCTATGTAATAGGTCGTGAGCCTATTGCCATCAACCGGGCACAATTCCAAACTCCGGGCTGCTACTGAGAATTTCCTAACAGAAAAACTCAATAACAATTTCCCCTGCCCAGGAATCGAACCCGAGACCTTCTGCTCAGCAGTCACGCTTGGGACCACTAGACCAACGAGGCAGTGATCAATTAATAGTTCAAAAATAATTAACTATTAATTGCGGTTTAAAATAATAAAGCAGTGATAGCCTACTATGACCCTTGGACTGGCAATTCAAAAGTCGCAAGTTCGAATACAAGGCACGCACCACTGACTTTTCGAGTCATGTGCGTATTAGAAATTATAATCACTTCCTTAAAAACGGTATAGGAAAACATCGAGAGGAAATTAGCACACCTGAGAGATATTCTAGATGCGCGATGGTGCGTGAGATCATGTCAGATTCCTATAGACGGTTTAACTATGACACTAGGTTGTTCATCAACCATGCGATGAGAGAGAGAGAGAGGTCTAAAAGAGGGCATAGTAAAACAGACCCTTTCCAAGTTCGGTAGGTACTTAAAATAGTTATATTGTTTTTAAGTTCTTATAAAATTTAATTAAACATTATAATCCTTTGAAATATTCTCGTAGTATGCAGACGATTTGCCGGAAAAGTTGGCGAAGTTGTGGGCTCGCACATATTTTCCCTTCACTTCGAGTTATTGAAATAATTCCGAAGGATTATAGAAAATATTGTGTTCGCCCAAGTTGTCGAGGTCTGATAGATGTTTCCTTTGTTATTAATATTAAATATCTACTAATAATTCTTTAGTAAATATTTTGAGAATTTGTACCTTTGATGGAGTTGTTTGATGAGGTTTCTGTGGTAACGGGTAAAATATTTAGGTACAATAAAACAGTTTGAAAGCAAACCTTGGTAGTAGATCTTTGGTAAATATTACGAGTACGTGAAACGGGACTTAAGAGATTTGCGCAGAATTTCCTTTGAATAACTTGTCTATTTTTATTTTAGCAACGTGTTTCTTAAAGGTTAGATGGTTGATAAAGAAAGGGGATTATTTAAAAATAATATTGAAATGAAAATATTTTTTTTAAATAAGAAAATATTAATTTTGTAATTTCAAATTCAAAGAATAGTTTAATAAAAATAATAATTTTGGAGATTATTGATAAAGAGAATGATAATGTAATTTCAATTTATTTATTCGTCATTCGAATATATTTTTGTACATGCTCTTAAAAAAAGAAATCTAAAAAATACGCTGCAAAATCCAGTGCTCTGCCCGCAGTAATTAGAAGAACCCAGGTTAAACGTCTTGAGTGAGGCGAACCTATTCACAATGCGTGCCATGTACACGGCCGCTACCCGCCTTTTGGAACTACTGGCTCTTGATCTAGCCATTCAGTGAGAGCTTCTCAGGATATTGGCTAAAGTTCCATTGTATTGCTTTATTAATTTTAATAAAAGGTACATTATGCCTAATCAAAATGTATTAATGGGCTGAGGCCCGCATCCGTAGTAGTGCATCCTTAAAATAGAATCCCTACAATGGTGACCCCTGGGTCGTGTAAAACAGGCAACACATCTCTGGTGGGAGGCGTCAGCCGCGGCTGGTTACCACCCACCGGACGAAGCCATGCCGTGAAGCGTTGTGTTTTGGAATGTAGTCCGGTACATAACCGCTGTGGGAGACGGGTCTGGCCAGTTGCATCAACTCCCCAACTCTCGCTCTCCCCAAATTTATTCTCTCTACTTAGAGTGAACAGATTTCTTCTGGATCTACGTGCTCCATCCTCGGCCATACCGTCGCTTAACATCAGGCGAGTTGGTGGCTAAACGTAGATCCATTATGGAGGTTTTGAAAACTAAAAAATGATGTGTGACCAAAATCACCACATCGTAGAATTAATATTTTTCTAACAAAACCACAATTTATTTTACTTGAACTGTACATTTCCAAGGCAAAACCACTTTGTCTGATCAGGGAATCGAACGCAAAATACCACGCTCAGCATCCACGCAAGTAAAGTAAAGCAGAATGTGAAAAAATAAAATCACAGACACACTTAAATACAAAAGATATTAGTGTGTCCTTTTCATATTTGTTTATATTTTCAAACTAAACTGTGTTTGTTTACAAAACTTGTGCCATTTGATACAGTGTATATGACAATAGATGGAGGAAAACACTATAAATGCCTACATATTTGTTGGAAATAAAATCTTAAGTTTATTAATATAAGTTGAGAACTTGTTTGTCGTCGTATTTACTTTCAGATATTGCACTGTGCATGAGGGGCTCGTGGCTAAGTAGCAGCCACACAGATCGATCGATCGACGATAAGCTGCGCTTGTCGCCGTCGGTCTGTGGCTGGGTGACGTTTTTCGTACCGAGACCCCTCCGTGCCTCGGAGAGCACGTAAAGCCATCGGTCTCGGTCAAATTAAGATCTATGACAGCCGTTACGGGTAGTCAGAGGTCTGAAAGTCTGACAACCAGTCATACCACGAGATATTGTGTTACCCAGTAACTGGGTTGTGGAGGTCAGATAGGCAGTTGCTCCATGTAAAATACTGGTATTAAGCGGCATCCAGTTTGACTGGAAGCCAACCCCAATGTAATTGGGAAAAGGCTAGGTAGATATATACCTATATTGCACTGCGCATTCCGATGGGTTGTTCCAATCAAATACTTAGATCTTTTATATCATACTGCCTCGTTTGCGTAATGGTAGGAAGCGCGGCTGTTGAGCATGAGGTCGTGGGTTCGATTCCCGAGTCGGACAAAGTGTTTTATTGGAAGGAAATTCTCAGTAGCAGCCTGGAGTTTGGTTTATGTCCCGTAGATCGCTCACCATCTATTAGATGGGACTTCCCAATAGCATTCATGAAATGTATACAAATTTGTATACCTCTGTTTATTTGATAAATTAAGAAGTTTTTATTCTAAAAACTTTCTGCATTTAAAAGTATAAACTTAGTTTCCTTCTATAACAAATTGGTTAATTACGCTACGGAAAGTTGTTATTATATTTTGTAGAAACTTTAATGTTTAAGCTTTAACTGGGACACATTAGTCGAGTGGGTGCAATTTTCAGCGCATTTCGGATCCCACATGGTATTCATAATTCATTTTTTATATCTCTTTTTATCTTCAGCGGGAGGATTACATTTTCTGCAAATTGATATTTATTTGAGCTAGTTTTTGGTTTAAAGTATTTATTGCTTAGTTTTTTGACGGCGCGGTTCGTGCAGTGGTTGAGATATCAGCTGCTGTGCCGCGTGTCGCAGGTTTGATTACCGCACGGAGAAATTATTTGTATGATCTACAAATAGTTGTTCCGGGTCTGGGTGTGTATGTATGTGAAATGTTGAAAATGCACCCATGATACAGGAACAAAATTCCAAGTATACGGTAACGATAAAAAAATAAGTAAAGTGTAGTAAAATTAGAAATAAATGTAGTAAGTAAAAGTAAATGTAGGTATATTGTGTTATGGGCCTTAGCAGATATGGTATGGTGTCGTCCTGCGACCACGAACGCTGCAAAGTGTTCGAAACGTCAGGAAAAACAAAAACTAATAATATATATACACGCGATTAATCCGGTTAAAAGTTGTTTTATTATAATGTGTAGTGATCGCGAAAACCTAAGATATTAAAGTTACAATATTAAATGGAAAAATAATACGGTCGCGAACAGGATTCGAACCTGCGACTCCCGGATAAATACTCCAGGCGCTCTGACCACTAAGCCATCTCGACCTCTGCTCACCACCGGGAATTCTTCTACCATATTTTAACACGTCTTATGGCGACGTCATTACAATCAATTCAGTACCTATACAGGTGACCGAACCGACACGACCAACTTTGCAGCTAATACAATGTCGTAAAGAATGCAATTACCTTAATAATTCAAGATAAATCTTTGAAAAGCATTAACGCATGCTTAGCGAACTTTAAAGTTACAATATTAAATGGAAAAAGAATACGATCGCGAACAGGATTCGAACCTGCGCCTCCCGGATAAATACTCCAGGCGCTCTGATCACTAAGCCATCTCGACCTCTGCTTACCACCGCGAATTCTTCTACCATATTTTAACACGTCTTATGGCGACGTCATTACGATCAATTCAGTACCTATACAGGTGACCGAACACTACTCACGTGCATTTTTCGGGATTGCCCGAAACTAGTCGGACAATCCCGAAAAATGCACGTGATTAGTAACCGGTGAACATTAATTGATATCAATAACACTTTGCTCGACCTGGGAATCGAACCCTAGATCTCATCCCATCAGCACCCGCGCTTGGGATCACTAAACCAACGAGGCAGTCACAGAGTTTTTACCCGACTGCAGACCCAGAAGGAGGGTTATATCTTTTACACAATTATACATAATTAACAACAGCGGCCTTACGAAAAATATCCACACATTCCCTTATCAACTCTTCACACCACAGAAATGTCCCACTTGACCAAACACCCTTGAGCGCGACCGCAATCGTGAACGGTTGGCACCGTATTATCTAAAGCCGATGAGGACCAAAGACGTAATTAGTGGCGGTGCTCAGGCGCAATTCAATTGTTGCTCAAGGACCCACACACGGCACAAACTCAGCTAATTCTGTTTACACATGCTCCTAAATATTTAAGGTCTAAGTTATAAGCGGGACCAGACTCCTACTATAATAATATAAATTGGAACGTCCTGTTTGGATGTTTGTTACTCAATCATGCCAAAACAGCTTAACGGATTTGGATGAAATTTCGTATAGAGATGGTATAGACCTTGGAGGAGGACATAGGCTATCTTTTGGCGCGCAGACAAGCTAGCGGCCAACAGTTAGGGAGGAATAAAACCAGGATACGACCACAAACGCTGCAAAGCGTTTGAAACGTCAGGAAAAACAAATCCCAATAATACACTCGATTATTCAGGTCCAAAGTTGTTTTATTTTAACGCGGAGTAACCGCGAAACCTTAAAATGTTGCAAAGAATAAGGAAGTTTCTATGATTCGTAAAAAAATCTTGTCATCAATATGCTGTAAGGACTTCAGCTTTGAAATATATCTCTTAGCTATCACCATGGCATTGGGATCATCCTTTAGTTTCTAATAACGCTCTCAACCATAGCTGTGTGGACTTTCGCTATTTTATAGTCTTCCCTATCTTGTCATTAGTTTCCCTGTGGAGTAACATAACATATTGTTTATTCTTTTAAAAGGTCGTTTAACCTGCCTCGTTGGTCTAGTGGTTCGACAACAGCTGAATATGAGATCCCGGGTCGGGCAAAGTTCTCAGTAACAGCCCGGAGTTTGGAATTGTATCCGGTAGATGACATTGGTATGGTTTACCACACATGGGCCTTAATAACAGCATTGGGGAAATGTGGGTGTGCAGAGGAAAGTCTGCACCTCTCACACTCTCCAACCAAATAATTATCCCCATAAAAGCGAACCATCGCTCATCGTTTGCACCACAGAGCATGTCGTTTATGGAGGAGACGAAGTTTGTACGATTTGGCAGAGTCCGGCCGAGTCTACGGGGCGCACACTTGACCGAGTTATTGCAATGGGTTAACAATATATGGCATTATTTTTAACCGCCCTCCAAAAAGTAGGACTCCTAAAATGATATTAGTTGTATATTGTTGTCCTAATAAATTGATTTTATTCTTATTCATCTAGAACATTGGGATAGGTAGGTAGGTAGGAGGTCTTGAGTTCCATTCCCAGGTCGGGCTCAGTGTTATTGGGTTTTTCTGTCAGATAATTGTCAGAGTTTGGAATTTTGCGCATTGTAGCGAATTGTTAATAACAGCATTGATGAAATATCGGAGTACAATGCGTACACCTCTCTCATCCTCTTCGGGAAATATAAGTTATGAACACTAGTATAATAAACAGGACACATAAATTTTAGACTGACTGGCTATGATGCTTGAGGAAAGTCTTTACTACGCATTTAATAAATGGATGCGGATACTCAACTGCGAGGTAAAGGACGTTCCCAATCGAGTTCTGTCCTCTAGATCTAACGTGAAGTGTTTTAATAAGTACCTGATGAATAAAGTTATAAATTAATTATAGTTTTACGGTTATTACTCACGTGCATTCTTCGGGATTGCCCGCCTAGTTTCGAACTCGAACGGAGCTCTTATTCATGAGCTGAGCCCGCGGCGATGTCGCGAGTCAAACTCACAGAGTTCAATAACCGTTAAACTATAATTAACATTTCGGCTCAGTAACGTACAGAATTATACGCTGTAACAATAAAAATCTATTGTGTTTGCTAATGAGCGAGGCAACAGCTTTATTAATGGGTCTCACGAAAGTTATTATACAAAAAAAAGTTATAAATTGTAGAAAGAAAAAGACGGTGGTGAACATGATTTGATACTGCGCCTCCCGGATACTCCAGGCGCTCTGTCAACTAAGTCATCCCGACCTCTGCACACTTGCAAAGGTTCATTCATTCCCCTAAACTCTTAAGTATTGCAACATTTTGACCTAGAACAACATGATTCATATTGTTGTAGTCCCGTTAAGATCCCAGGTGATCCTTCAGGACTAAGCAACTTAGGTAACTTCCACTGTCAGTTTATGTCGAGTTACCTTCTACTGACATCGTTGAACCATTTAGTGACTATTTAGTTAGTAAATGGCTGGCTACTGTTAGATTTTGTTAATGATATTGAAATAAAAGATAATAAACTGATATTTAGGTAAAATAAAAACCACCTTCAGCGAACATGCGATTACAACAATTACGAATCATTTGTTGTAATTCAATGAAGAGTTCCATTGTGTATCTTCGAAGGTCTTCATCAAATCTTTACCAAATTTATATGGGACCACCTCTGGAGAATACTTTTTCAAACAAAAGAAGATTCAATTCAAATTCGGTTCCTAATTGGTGACGATATCGCTGGACATGCCTACATACAAGAAACATGAGAACTGAGAACCTACTCTTTTTTGTAGTTGGTTAATTAATTAATATCTATGGATTTCGTAATGTTAATTTAAAACAGAATCTAGCTTTAGTCTTTGACATCCTTTTTTAATTTTGAGCAGCTTAATTTATCAACGCCTGAACCTTTCGTGTGATTTAATCATATTTGTATAATAACTTTCGTGAGGCATATTCATATTAATCATTATTCACCGGTTACTACTCACGTGTATTCTTCGGGTTTGCCCGACTAGTTGAGTCCGCGACATTGCCGCGGAATCAGCTGATGACTAAGGGCTCCGTTCGAGCTCGAAACTAGTCGGGCAAACGCGAAGAATACACGTAAGTAGTAACCGGTGAACAATAATTAATATGACATATTCATATTTATATTATTGTTCACCAGTTATTATTCACGTGCATTTTTCGGGATTACCCGACTAGTTTTAATCGCGACATTGTTGCGGGCTAAGGGCGTATAAAGGGCTCCTCGATCGGGTAATCCCGAAAAATGCACGTGAGTAATAACCGATGAACAATAATATTAATACCTTAAGCTCAGCTCAGCTCAAAATTAGTTTCTAATGCGACTTACTTTTTCCGATATAAAATTCAGAAGTGCTCATAGCAACAGCGGCGCAGATGAATAGAATGAGTATAAACTGCGCGTGTCGAGGTTTATCTCTGAATGGGCGACCATTTCATATCGATACCTCTACATCTACATGCCTCGGAGAGCACGTTAAACCATTGGTCTAGGTTGTCCATTAAGCCGTTGGCTCGCTAATTAGCAGACACAATTGATTTTTATTATTAAGAAGTACGTATTTGTACGTTGCTGCGCGGAAGCGTTAATAAATATTTATGATGCCAGTCATTACGAGTAGTTAGATCCGTGGAAGTTTGAAAACTAGATTTATAAAAACAGGTATCGTGTTACCATGTTATATGAGGATGTCAAGTAGGCAGTCGCTCCATGCAAATATGGGTAAGCTAAATCTAATTTAAGTGGTAAAGTATTAAGGGTAAGTAATAAAATATATGCATGTTTTTAAGACATCTTTAACATTCAACAACGTACGAAAAATAAAATTCTTTAATTCGAATTCTGTATTTATTACGTGTAACAAGTAAAAGTCGAGTGTACAAAAAGGAGTTATTAAATAAATCGTCATGTCTTACTCCTTTAATAGCATAATGGTTGTGCGAGCGACTTCGCGAATGTCATCTCCAGACAAACAAAGTTCCATTACTACGCACTTATGTCGCGGGCGACACAAGCGACAAGATGCCAGCGATGAAAAATAAATTATTGATATTTTCTGTGAAAAACACCTCTGTGTTGATTCAGTGATTGCTAATACCTACCGTTATTAAAGTAAAAATTATAGTTAATATAGTGAACTTATTGATTTACAGATACATTTTTGAAAAGCATTAAAGCATGCATAGCGGACTCTAAAGTTATAATTTTTTGTGAAGGACGCAGACCAGAACTGTGAACAGATCTAAACCTCTTCACTTTTCATGAGGCGACAATAATGGATTGAGAACTGAGGTTAAGAACAGAGAAGAATGGGCACCAAATAGCTCCTCAGTAGTGACTCTTCACTCACTCACTCACTCAGTAGTGATTGGCTAGCTGTACCAATGATCTCTATCATTGGTACAGCTAGCCAATCACTGCTACTTCTAGAGGCACGATTATAAGGAATGTAAACCTGATTTTCAGCATCGGGCACTCACTTACCGAATATTTGATATTTTTATATAAATTGCTGTGCCCTTAAAGGGTTCATGTCAGGTACTGTAATCTTTGTATGTAACATCAATGTACTACAAACTACATGAGTGCAATAAATTAATTGAATTTGAATTTGACCATTTCACCGTGGGAGAGCCATACTTCGGCACGAATGGGTCGGCTCGACCGGATTGATACCACGGCCTCACAGAAAACCGGCGTGAAACAACGCTTGCGTTGTGTTTCGCCGAGTGAGTGAGGGTACCGGAGGCCCAAACCCTTTAAAAGGACGGCAATGCACTTGCGACTCCTCTGGGGTTGCAGGTGTCCATGGGTGGCGGTAATCGCTTACCATCAGGCGAGCCGTCTGCTCGGTTGCAACCTATTTCATAAAAAAAATACATAAATATATATTAAGTAGATCAGCTATGAACGTACTATGATCCTTCGATTATCTGGCAGAATTCTTTCGAAGCTTCGTTTGTTAGAGTAGGTTCTCTATTAAATATAATAAATATATATCGGTAAAAGGCTGTAGAGAAGGATAGGCGTTCGGGTACTTCAGTGAAAACTACCATCTGTTTGTCAAGATTCTAGCGGTCATAGCAAATAAAACCAAAATTAAGACTCTCCACCATTTATGGCAAGTTTACTTTGGGTAAATGATTCGCAATAAGTTCCTTTACAATACAATTCTGACAAGTTGTAGAGGTCCGTACGCCACGGCGGTTTGCAAGAAATTGGCGTCCTGCGTCCTTTCTCTTCCCGCCGACCGATTCGAACACTCGGTGTAGTAAAACCAAAAACTTAGAACAGTGTTACCATCTCCGACATATTCGAGGTTTAATCGTACACTACTACGTCAACATATTTAAGCGCGCTAGACTCGAAGCCAGTTGCGAGTCATTTCAGTAAGCCAATGTATTCGAGGAAGGAGAAAAACTGAGATTGAGCTGACTCGGGCTTCCTAATCTTCCGGATTTTCAAATTATACCTTTCCTTTTGTAGATTGCTACCCTCTTAAAGAAATATTTACTTTGAGAATACAACAAACATTTCCTGGAAATTCTTATAACTTGACGACGTGAACCCTTTGAATCACCTTTGTTTATGCTCTCGACATGAAAGCCTTCCATGATACGCTTAGGATTTGAATACTGGATTTTATCTTTTTCTTTTATAACAATCAAAGATATATTTTGTTTTAAAAGGGGTATTCGCTGTGGGAGTAATTTTTTGAGATTTATTTATTTGTATGTTTTTATGGTTGGATACAATTTGTAAGGCAGTTTTTTTGGTAGTGAGTTTAGTGAAATGTGTTTATTATTTTGTGCAAGTACTGATCATTATATTTTAGTAGTGTTTTCATTGAAGTGCCTACAGTTTCATAAATTCATTAAATTTAATATAAATTATATTTAGCGATATAAAGTAATTTTTAGTTTAAATATGTATGTTGAAATATTTATTTTTTCTTAAGCGTTGTAAAACTTGACTTCACAGATATTTAGTGTACCATGGACTAATCTAAAAGATGTGATTTAAAACATTGAACCCTTTTTTAAGCTTTTGTGTCGTTAATCTACTTCAAACCTGGAATAAAATCAATATTTTTAAAAGTTAAATAATAATTAAGCACTTATTTTAAGTTAATTTCAAGCTGTCTTCATTTTCAGTAACTATTACAGATGAATCAGTAAATATTATTTCAATATTAAACAAGCTCTTAGTTAAAAGACTAACAAAAAAAGAAGAAAAAAGCAAAGTAGTAAATGCTTTTGTTTTTAACATACGGTGTGACGTACAATTTGAATTTATCATGCTTTGTAAATAGCTAGAGGCACTTATTGGAATACCAAATAGAAACCATACAATATATTATTGTCTGTATCATATATCAACAGTCAGACTAAGGACTATTAGTACTGAATTCAAGACTAGCAATAGTTAACAATATAAATTAATTTAGTCTATAGTCAATAACTCTCGTATTGACGTAGTGTAAATAGACATTAAATGATACCTTGCATTATAGGGTTTGAACATTGAAATAAATGACGTCATCGCTGTCTATTCAGCTTTTATAGGTATAGTGACTGATCCGACACGACTAATTTTGCAGTCACCATAAGGTTAAACTTATTAAATCGTGGAAGTAGAACAACACAGCGTAAAAAGGGTTTTCAAGACTCAAAAAAAGTAAAGGAAAAATTCGTCTTGCGATTGTAGTTTTCTTTGACTTTTGTGTGTTTTTCAGCATCGGCCATATTTTTTCCAAGTATAACTTTCATCATCTCCCTTATCGCAATTTATTTGGGGGCAGCGCACTATGTCTTTTTGTTTCATATATCTCTGTCAGCCATCTTATCAGTAGTCACTCCTTTTTATTAGCTTCACCTGTAACTATGTAAGAAAATCTTGGAAGTTAAATTCTACCCATTTCCCAGTTTCCGATTGAGCTGAAATTTTGCATACACGTTTAGTTTGGATGACAATGCATGGTGAGCTAAGTGACGTCATTCTTAATCCAATATGGCGGACTCCCAAAGATGGCGGACTAGTAATTTTTTATGCACTCCCGCGATATGGGTCGCAACTGGCTTTTTTACAATAAAATGTTTTACTCATAATCACTCCATTTTGTTTTTGAATTTATAGAAAATTATTTTCTACTTTTTAGTTCGAGTAGTTACAAAAGCGTGTTTTTTAATTTATTAAACTATTATTTAGCAACAAATCACAGATTTTCACAGGGTTTCTTTGAAAAATATTGCGATGCAGTAAGTGAACCTAGAATAGCAATTAATGAATTAGTATTTTTCGAGAACCTGTGAATGTATTATTTTTTCAATGTTTCCTTGAACATTTTTAATTAATATAGGCATTACATGACATCAACATGTATAAAACATATTATTACAAAGGATTGGGATGTGGTTCGGCGATTTACAACTGCAAAGTGGTAACGCTGAGTTTATCTGTAAATAATTGCTAGATAAATATCGCCAGGCGTCTCCTTAAGACGAATACAGGGAGAATTTAAAATTCAATAGGTTTGGACACGAAAAGGTAGCTCAGTGTTAGAGTGATGACACGGAAGTCAAGGGTCGCGGGTTCAAGCCCCGTTCTTGTCTAATATTTATTCAATGTTTCCTTGAAAAATAGTCATTAATTATTAGCATTACATGGCTTCAACATGTATAAAATAATATAATTATAAATGAGCAATTAATGAATCTAATAATCGACTAAAATCATCTAAATTGATAGGAATTCAACTCCCAAAACATCGCTACACTAACAAAGTTATTCGATGAAACGTCAGCTTTCCGGCTGTACCCTAAGAAACAAGAGAACTCGATAGAATTACTCGCCTAATTGAATTGTTGTTCGCATGACGGATGGAGTCAGCCCACTGGTTATCACGTACCCTAGCAGAATTACATCCTAACTTAGTTTATTAGGTTTTTGTCGGAATATATATCACAAATGTTTTATGTTAGTGTCGATCTGGCGCCTAGAAAATATTTATCTGCTAAATAAACTTGTTACTTTGTCACAGACAAGCGAGTCAGTCTCAAGAGATTGGTTGTATTGATGTTTATTGAATTGATCTCGAGCTGTCTGTCTAGCTTTGAAAACTCTTGCAATATTTATTATATACATGCATAGCATTGTGGCTTTATTTCCCGAATAATTAGATTAGGGTTTGATGAATGCTGCATTACACTTACTTTTTACACGACTGCCAAGAAAAAGGAGCACTCTAAACTTTAAAGGAGTAGGTATATGTTTTTACCTATGTCGTTATAAAGTCCCATGTAGTCTCGTCACCTATTGCAACAACTTGCACTATTCCGAATTCTGAGCTGCTACTGAGGATTATAACTGACAGCAAAATTCAATAACACTGCCACACACGGGAATAAAATCCAGATCCTCAAGCCCTGCAGTCGCGCTTGCGACCACTATACTTTTGAGATTGTAGTCCTTACTTGAATCTTTACTTATTATTTGGGAGTCCTTTTTTTTGTCAAAAGATGGATCTTCGTTTGGCCACTAAATAAAAATATTGTGTTTTGTAGGAAATAGTAACAATAATTTTAATTTGTACAAATCAATTACAACGCTTATCTCTGGAAAAATATATACCTACATAGGTATGTTTTATTAATTGTAAAGACATGTTTGGTAACATCTATTTACAGAAATAATTAACCTTAGTCTAGACCTTTCACGTTAATCGTTATTCCTAATGATAAACACAAGCCAATAAAACAAGCCATGATCGACTTGAGTCACTCTAACACTACCTTGGCTCTCAATCACTTAAAAGAAGAACAGGAGAAGTAACTTCTTCTTCTTCTTCTTTAGAATAAAACTCTACAGAGAGTAGTCTTCTTCAATGTGATTAGACAATTACATGCCCTACCTGTAATAGTAGAGTATGTAATTGTCTTGGTGGCCGAGTTGTTACGGGACCGCCTGTTGAGCTACAGGATGTGGATTCACATCTGGCATGTAATAATAGACTTTTTTAAGGGTATATGTAGTTTTTTAGATAATTTAAGATTTATATTGTGAGGAAACCTGGACATAATAGTTTGGTATCGCAGCCAACCCGCAGTGAGTTAGCGTGATGAATTGGTGATCGATGCTCATAAGGTCCTTGCTTTGCAGTGGAACGGTTATGGGCTGTTAATGGTGTGTAAATATTGATTCGATATTGTTGTTTTGAATGATTTTCTTTTTTGTATAATGAATTATTTTTAATTTAATCATTTTTGTCAATGTATCCTGTTCGTGTATATTCCTTTTCAGAATTCCTTACAAAGAATTAAAATTACTCTTGGGTTTTCACGATCACTGACAGTGTAGTGACACATATAATAAAACATACTCTCTTCTTAGTAATATCTTAGGTTTGCGCGATCACTACACATTATAATAAAACAACTTTTAACCGGATTAATCGCGTGTATTATTGGTTTTTGTTTTTCCTGACGTTACGAACACTTTGCAGCGTTCGTGGTCGCAGGAGGACTTCCTGCGACCACGAACGCTTAGCCACGAATACTCTTTACTTTTTAGATTTTCACTACCACTTACTTTTAAGAAGTAATTGGATACACAATCATTAGAGAAGAGAGTTTTGCCTTGCAGTGGGACAGTTATTGGTTGGTTATGATAATATTCTCTGTAGATTCTGAGTTTGAGTGGTTATGGCATTATATTTTGCCACCAGGCAGAACAACTCCTGTCCGAACTAAGTTTGAGTGATTAAAGCGGATCTTTTATGTCACCAGAGAGAACAACTCTTAGGTATCCGAATTAATTTGATTTTGAGTGAATATAATAGTATATTTTATGTCACCAGACAAAACAACGTATTTTTATTTGCACAAAACGGAAAAACTGTAGACTTCGCTATCTGCTCAATCCCTAAACAGGTGACCGAACCGACACGGCTAACTTTACGCATAATACACGTTTTCTTTGCACGAACATTTATAAGTTTTGACCAATTTGAGTTTGAGTGGTTAAAACGGGTAAAAAGTACCTTTAACGTCACGACAAATCAAATATAGTGTCCAAACTCCTTTGTTAGCTTGTACACGTTCTGCGTCATGTCCATTCTAAGATTAAAATGTTAACACAACACTTTAATAAAATATGATTTCCGAACAACTTTAAAATTGTTCTTTTATTTAATATTCTCTACAATGTCAATGTTATCTGTTAGTGTTTATTTTACAACTGGATTATGTGCAGTAAAAATATAGAAATAATGATAATATATATTTAAATAGTGGTCTTCGCAATCGTTTAAGATTTAGCTTGATTTAATTATATATTGTACTAACTGTGCCCGCGACTCCGTCCGTGTGGATGTCGTAAATTAACATCATGCCGTGTATGAACACAAATTCATAATTGACAAATGTTCGACATGATTCTTTAAATTGGCATAACTTTTTTATTTATGAACCGATTGACATGAAACAAACACTAAATGTTAAGTGAAGCTTACCACAATATATTAATGAAAACCACATCTGAATCGGATAAGCCGTTTCAGAGATTAGCGTGCACAAACGCACAGATAAACAGACAAAAATTCTAACAATCATTGTTTTGGGTGCTATTTGCGTTGATAAAGGTCCCAATAATATTTTTTCTCATTTATCTTCCATATACAGACTGATTGTAGGAATCTATACTATGACATCAGGCAACTTGCTTCTGATAATTCAAAAGTGCCCGTAAATGAACTGGCTGATTGCCGGCAAATGGCTACTACTGAGAATTTCCTAACAGAAAAACCTATTAACACTTTCACAGACCCGGGAATCCCAGGTCCTCATGTTCAGCATCCACGATTTTGACCACTAGATTAACGAGACAGAACATAATGATTGTATCGATCAATTTTATAATCTTAAATTACCCTTTTTTAGTATGCTTGGATACCTTTTTTATTGCTACTGTTAAA
This sequence comes from Xylocampa areola, assembly GCA_935421205.1. Taxonomy (NCBI): domain Eukaryota; kingdom Metazoa; phylum Arthropoda; class Insecta; order Lepidoptera; family Noctuidae; genus Xylocampa; species Xylocampa areola. The sequence goes on from OW285204.1 coordinate 19,757,920, forward strand.
ACTAAGTGTTTTTCTCCCAGCTTAATTATACGAGAAAAAAAAAAAAAGTTCCTGATCTAGGTAATATTATAGTTTTATAGATATGTCTAGTCATGGTTTTTGTTATTAATCGGTACTTGGTGTAAGTACCTATCATTAAAAAAACATTTGTCATCTTTCTTGGAACACGTAGAAGGAAATCCTTCGGACACTTAAGACTTAGAAGTAGAAAATAATATTACATATGAATCGAACACTTACTATGATATGTATATGCTCTTCCCGACCGTATTTCAGTCACGGTGGCCTATATCCTTGGAGATTAGCCAAGTATGCAGGAGATATTATAGTGAACAAAAATAGGTGCACTCCCTCTTCCTTCACTCCCATAGCCCGGTAGGACGGCAATCCGACACGACCGGCTCGATCGGGGACATCAGACGCAGTAGCGACGGTTTTACGTGCTCTCCGAAGCACGGGGATGTCACACTACCAACTTTATAACTCCGGGCTGCTACTGAGAATTTCCTAACAGAAAATACCAATAATAAAGAAAAATCTTTGAAAAGCATTAACGCATGCGCGAGCTCTAAAGTGTTAAAATATGGTAGAAGAATTCGTGGTGGTGAACAGAGGTCGAGATGGCTTAGTGGTCAGAGCGCTAGGAGTATTTATCCGGGAGACGCAGGTTCGAATCCTGTTCACGACTTTATAACTTTATCCCAATAATACTTTGCCCGACCTGGGCATCGAAACCAGGACCTCATGCTACTAGATCAACGAGGCAACGAACACTTACTACGAGTTTGAAAAAATACAATAATGAAATCAAAGAAATAAGAATGTAAGTTTATTAATTTTTATTACAACATGAATTCCATGGTCAACGTTCTAGTAGACACAGGCGCGGCCGCTGAGAAATAAGTTATTGAAATTTTCTGTTACGAAACTCCGAGTAGCGCCCTGCAGTTTAAAATTGTGCCAGGTAGACCGCAATAGGCTCACCATCGTGGGACTGTCTACCGGTAAATACAAACACAATTCGTAATTTTTTCTTTAATCTATTTTATTTTCCTTGTTCACTTCTCCTCTTTTAGTCGTCTTCCTCAGTGATGAGGGTTGACCTCCTTGAGAATCACTTCCTAGAAAATTATCTACCATCTGTTAAAGTTTTATTTCACATAAACCATATTTAAAGGCCTTAAATACTCATCTTCTATGGAGAAGAACCGGTAAGAGACGCCACGGTTATGATCAACTACTCTTTGAATAGCTTCATTGATTAGTTCAACGTTTTGTACTGAGACCTTGTTTCCTCTGTATAGCAGTGATAGCCTAGTGGTATGACCGCTGGACTGACAAGTCAAAGGTCGCAAGTTCTAATCCAAGGCACGCACCACTGTTATTTGGAAGTCATGTGTGAATTATAAATTAATTATCACTTGCTTAAAACAGTGAAGGAAAATATCGTGAGGAAACCGGCACACCTGAGAGTTATTCTCGATGATGTATAAAACTATGTCAGAGACCTACGGGTGGTTTAAACTCTAACACTAGGTTGTTTATCAACCATACAATAAGAAGAAGACTGACTTCTACTTTGACTTTGACTTTGTTTTCTTTTCCATCCACTTTTCCAGTGACGATGAGTTTTGTGTTCGGAGTTCTTCAGAACTCGTCATGTTTTCTAACAGACCTTTATGCACTAAACAGTGAAATGGTGGATTTTTACGGAAACCTCTAACTGTATTGGTACAGTTACTCTTGATAAAAAAACTTGAATTGTTATCGATAACATTAACCAGTTTTTCCTACTTGAATTTAAAGTAGCTGTTTCATTTAAACAACTACGTTACTTGAAACGTCCGAACATTCGTTCAATGTTTATGTTCGCGACTATTGCGTTCAAGCTGTGCTGATATATTAGGTACTTTAAACCACCTGATTATGGCTAACAGACAATAGGCATGATGACTGATTTTGAAATTTCTATAGTACATATCTGCTATTTCCTAAAAACACATTATTCGAGCAATAAACTCTATTTTAACTCAGATTATTGCATTTTAATCTATCTGATTTGAAGTAAGCGCCAAAACTCTCATGGGTGTCATGGCACCGCTTATAATGAGTTGTGACGTCACGCTTCGTTATCATTTTACAAAAGTTCAATCAAAACTATGGCAGTGAATGACATTCAATTGAGGCGTGACGTCATTCGCTATAATTGGCGTTTCATTCAACATGGCCGATTACAGTATTTTATACTTTTATTTTATTGAAAATCTTATTAATCTTAATGTTTTTATTAAAACTAGGTATTTTTTTTGAATCCTGTGTAAATATATTTTTCTCAAAAACAATTTATTCTTTGATTCGTTAATACCGTCATCATGCCTATCGCAGATAAAAGGAAAAAAATGTGCTCAAACAAGTTTTTCCTGCAGCGCTCACAGCACTGACATCCTGTTGTAATCTCTGATCAGTAAATGAAAACTAAGCAACGTTTGTCGTGGCCAGTCTGTGGATGGGTGGCGGAAGGAAGTATTTTCATTTGAGCGACTTCTTGATTCGGAGGGCACGTTATACCGATACGTTGGCCCCGGTTGTTGGCAATGGAACAGTCTGAACAGGATTATAAATCACACGAAAGGATAAAAGAAATATTACTTATCTAAGGTTAGGAAAAGTATTATTATAGTTCCTAGCCTGAAAAAGAAAGACATACAGAGCCCTTTATAATGATGCAGTTGAGTAGATACAATGTAAAGAGATGATAAGTTATTAATGTTTAATTGGTTTTTGGACATGAGATTATCTTTAAAATAAAAAAAGACTTGTGAACTGATACTTGCATTCGAATGGAAAATACACGAACTATATGTTACAGTCAGCAACAAAAGTTGTTGAATATCCAAAGTCTACAAATAAATAATATGAATTTGAAAATTTTTATAAGGCTTAACTTTGAAACTATTCACTAAAAGTATCTGGAGAACAAAACATAACAATCTTTTCATCTAAACAATACAAAAAATTTAAGAAGTTATTTCATCGTATCACAATAGCCAGCACTACAGTCATTGAAGTTTCGATTCGTGATGATAATCGACTTTTGTCGCTAACTGTACAAACTTTGTACTGCAGAAAGCCCACGCCCACTTTTATCTGTTGTATCGCTAGCAATTGAAAGAGGTATATTTTATTTATAGTTTAAAGACTTATTTATTGTTCTTTTGTTCGTAACAACACGTGAACACTGTATTACAAAGTAATGAACTAAAAAGATGAAATTAATTGAAAAAAATTAAAAGCATGCCTGGCGTGTGTGAATTCACACCTTTTTGTGTATCACAGCCACTATATCACATTTTTTTAATCTTACTGGTCTAGGTTACCGCCGGGATAAAGTAACGATTCTAAAGATGCCCCATACATCTAAATCGGTTCAGGCGTTTAGAAGTTATGGTAGAATAAAGAAACTCACTAACATACATACTTACATACATCAACTCTAAAAACATAACACTCCTTTGGGCAGTCATGTAAAAAGATTATTGGTTTTCACAGCGTCAAGATTTCTAATCACCTGTTACGTAGAGCTGTTACAACCTAAGCTGATAGCTAAGGTTGTAACAACTGCATGTGACGGCAGTTCATGCGTAAATGAACTGCCTTCATTATTGTAAGCAAGGCCGTGACTGTTAAATACTTATTAGGAACTTAGTGCCATTCACTTTGCGATTTTATGTTAAGATACATTCAGATGTAAAGTGACACTAAATTTAACTTAACAATTGCATTGCTTAAAGTGATTAGGTACGTGCATTTTATTGGAGCCCACCTAGCTCTTATTATCTGAACTGTTGGAATCGCTACTCCACTGCATCATCAGGTCTTGATGAAGGGCTCCCACGTGAATACAATTGTGCTAAATACTCTCTTAAATATGACTCTCGAAGGTTATTATGTTCATCTAATTTCAACAAATTAATAAGTCCAATCAACTATAAAATAAATTAGTTATAAGTATATGAGCCCTGTTACAGTTATTCAATATTGTCATTCAAACAGTTTAATAGCAGTTATTTGAATATCGTTAAACAAATTAAACAGAGCCGAAGATAAGATGTAACTAAATAAATTTATTATTGTTCACTGGTTAGGTACTACTTACGTGCATTTTTAAGGATTGCCTGACTCGTTTCGAACTTCAACGGAGCCTTTAGTCATGAACTGAGACCGCGGCCATGTCGCGAGTCGAACAGTTTTACCGAAAAATGCACGGGAGTAGTAACCGGTGAACAATAATTAATAGGTGTGAATATGCCTCACGAAAGTTATCCATACTTATAATATTATAAATGCGAAAGTAACTCTGTTTGTTTGTTTGTTATCTTTTCATGACTAAACGGCTGAACGGATCGTAATGAAGTTTGGTAAGGAGATAGATTCTACCTTGGGAAAGTACATAGGGTATCTTGTTGTATAAATTGATTATATCGAATATCTTTACGTGATGACACTTTGGTCAGAAATGCAGAGTACTGCAAAAAAGTATCCATCTAAAATTGCCATCCACGTTTCCAAGCGAAAAAAAAAAACATCTTTATCCTAAAAATTGCGACACAATTGTCTCACCAATGTTCGCAAAAATATCACGACAGTATAGTCGCCATCGCATTAGAAGCGGATGTGCGATTACAGTCGCGCCATGAATGGGAGTCGTTACGGCAATCGAGTTACAATGCATTTGTTCGTTGACCGAACTGTACCTTGTCCTACAAATTGAGATTTACATTCATTATTAAGAACTAGTCGCGGAACACGGTCTTGTGGAAAGGCACTTGTGTTTTTTTAATTGCCCTTTTTTAATTTTAATTTAGTATGTATAGTGTTGTGTTAGTGTGTGTGAAGAGAGTGTTATTTGTTTACGTTTAAGAGATGATGTTTAATAAATTTAGGCACGAATTTTTCGATATTAAAACACATTTAAATACGAACCACTGAGTCGATTAAGTCTACATAGATAAAACAAATTAATGTTTCACATTAAAAACTAATTAAGTGAAGTAATAATAATGACCAAAAAAGGTTAAAATACAAATTTTTACATAACAACAAACATTAACAATTTATTTCCTACATTTTGATATAAAATACGGTTAGATCATAATTAATCATGGTTTCCGAAGAAAAAGCCACCAAAACTCATTTGGACGATGTGCTGGAAAAGTTTGCTATGTTTGGACCTTACCATGGACAGTTTATGCTGCTCATAGGTCTAGCATACGCCTCCAATTCTGCCTACTCCTCCAACTATGTGTTTGCAGTCGAAGAAGTCGGATACAGGTTAGTAAGATAATGAAGTTTACACTTTTTAGAATTAGTATTACTTAATTGGTCCAGTGGTGGAATATTTTCAGTAGCCCGAAGTTTGGAATTCTGCTAGATTACACAGCATTTAGAGGGGCTCGTGGCTAAGTAACAGCCGCATAAATCAATCGATCGAGTTTAAGCTGCGCTTACCGCGGTCGGTCTGTGGATGGGTGAACATCATTTCATATCAAGACCCTTCCGTGCCTCGGAAAGCACGTTAACGTTCCCAGTTGTCAAATTAAGATCTATGACAGCCGTTACGGTTAGTCATAGGCCTGAAAGTCTGACAACCAGTCAGTCATCGAGATATCCATATATAATATGATAGAATCGTGTTACCCAATTATTGGGTTGTGGAGGGTCAGATAGACTGCCTATCTGACCCTCCACAAGCTCCATGTAAAATACTGGTATTCGCATCCGGTTTGACCGGAAGCCAACCCCAATATAATTGGGAAAAGGCTAGGCAGATGATGACACAACATTTAAAGGATTTAATAAAGACATCGGTAAAATGGAGACGTCGGGTATGCAAAGTCAAAAGATTTAAGATGAATCTTTGAAAAGCATTAACGCATGCTTAGCGAACTCTAAAGTTACAATATTAAATGGAAAAAGAATACGGTCGCGAACAGGATTCGAACCTGCGCCATATTTTAACGTCTTTTTGGCGACGTCATTGCTATCAATTCAGTACCTATACAGGTGACTGAGATAGCTTAGTGGTTAGAGCGCCTGGAGTATTCATCCGGGAGGCGCAGGTTCGAATCCTGTTCGCGACCGTATTCTTTTTCCATTTAATATTGTAATCAAAAGATTTATTAAACATAAACCACTTATGAAACGTTAAAATTTAGTTGCACACTTCTACCTAATCTTTCGGGCAACACAGGTGTGATGATATGTTATATTATGTATACCTCTGATTAAATACCTATACCTAATTGATTCTATTTGCATTATAACATTCGGATTTAATTAAATTGTTTGTACATATAGGTACAGTTTCTTTATACACGGTTTGTTTGAATTTGTTCGCGGATCGAAGGATCATACAGTGTTATCAAGAACTACTATCAACTACTCTTAAATAACATAACCAGCCCATAACTGTCCCACTGCAGGGCAAGGGCCTCTTCCCATACAGAGAAGGCAAGGGAAGTCATCCTTACGCGGGCTCAGTGAGGTGTGAACTTCAGATTTTGATGTCCTAGTTTCCTCTAGATGTATTCCTTCACCGTATGTCTCTGATATCTTAGAAATTAGATATGTTATTGAAAAAAAAAACAATAGCATATGCTAGGTTATAAAACAACTTTTAACCGGATTAATCGCGTGTATTGTTGGTTTTTGTTTTTCCTGACGTTTCATTGTCCGTGGTCACAGGTGGACAAAAACCAATAATACACGCGGTTAATCCGGTTAAAAGTTGTTTTGTTACAAAGTGTCGCGAAAACCTAAGATATTACTATATGCTAGGTTGTAACCGACAACGTACGTGGTCTAAGAACCAGGAATTACTCGGTCTACTACTATGACTGGAATCCGAGCAAACCAGTTTTTTTAATTAATTTAACAATTAACAAAAAATTGCTAAATAATAAATTTGACTTCAATATAATTCATAGATGTACGTATTAAATAAAAAGCAAAGCGAAATATTTAGCATGCATAGTTTCATCAGTTTGATTTTGATAAGTTAAAGTCTTTTATATGAAACAACAAATGGTTGTAACCTTCAATGACAAGTTCACGATGCTTTCTGTATTTTGTATGCATAACACACACTAGACGTTATTGACATACAAATTGCAAAGTAGACTATGCTAATTTGAATAAATAAATTTTTGATTTGAATGATTTTGATTTTTAAATTTGGTCGTATGCCAAGAAAAGTCTTCACAATGAAAGACCTCAACATTTCCATTGGATGGTACAGATCTATTGTACTAAAACGATATAGTTAAACTAAACGATTCTATGAAAAGAAGACTCATAAAAATATCAGTAACAATGTTGATAAAACGTTAAAAACATTGTTGTTAGCATGTTTTGTTAGTTTTGCTTCGTGATTTTAACTAACTAATAAAAACGAGAAACAATTGAACTGACCAAAAAGTGCGGATAAATCTTTTAAAAGCATTAACGCATTAATTAAATGGATGAAAAGGATGAATAAATTATTGTGGAAAAAAGAATAAATCTTTTTGGTTAAAATTATATTATATACTCCAGGCGCTCTGACCGCTAAGCCATCTCAACCTCTGCACACTACCGCGAATTTATCCGGGAGGCGCAAGATCGAATCCTGCTCACGATCGAATTCTTATTCCACAAAAAAATATAATTTCAACCAAAAAGTATTTAAGTTTTTTTTTTTTAATTTTGCGCACGTCTTTCTTTGTTACTCGTGTGTTCTTGAATAATTTGTAGAAATAATACACCTTATTATCCGCGGAAAATCGTTTACATACGTGATCATAGTGTAACAAATTGGTTATCTGTTACACTGTTCTAAGTTTCATTGTAGCTTCTTGAAATACAATATGTTTTGAATAAATGTGTTACTGACTTCTATACACGTGTAGATACTTAAAATTTGGCCTTTTGAAAGAATACAACCGTGCGTGTATATCTTCAAGGATTTTCCCGGAAACACAATACCATGTTTTGAAATCTATAGGCTTTGAAACAAAACCATAGTGGCAAAAATATGTAGACATAAAAAAACATAGCATCACAGCTGTATTCCCCGAAGGCCCGAAGGGGTAGGCAGAGGTGTACACAGTTGTACACCCACATTTTACCAGTGCTATATTAAGTCCCATGTAGGTGGTGAGCCTATTGCCATCCGAACTCCGGGTTGCTACTGAGAATTTCCTAACAGAAAAACCTAATTTTTTGCCCGACCCAGAAATCGAATCCGAGACCTCCTGCTCAGCAGTCGCGCTTGGGACCACTACACCAACGAGGAAGTTTTTATATATGTAGTAAATATGTAGACGTTTACTATTTGTTTTTTTTTTTTTTTTGCTTCAAGCTACTGTATCTTTACCGATCTTTTCTTAGAACAAAATAGCTGTTAAAACTATAATCGTGGCAAAACGACGAGTTAATAATGTTGTGTTTTGTTCACGATTCTGCTGTTAAGCGGTGCATGGCTCTGTGGCACGAGTTCAAAATTTACGTGTTATTTATTGGTTGAAAACATCATAGTAGTGGCACAGAGACGTGTTAAGATCAGAATAGAGAAATTAATAAGATTGGAGACTTGATATTTTTTATTTTATGATAGGTACAATATAAACTTTACACGACTTCTCAAAAAATTTAGTTTTATGTTTTTAGCGTTCATGCATATATTGTGTGTTTAAAATTTTTTCTGAGTAGATTATGTTAATTTTATGTTTTAGTTTGAATAAAAAGTTGTTTTACTTTTTTATATTTTTTTAACACATAAATTATCAGTTTACTCCAGAAAACTTACATTTCGAGATAAAAAAATATTATACAGATCACAACATTTATTCAAACTTAAAAAATATATATTTGGGGATCGTTAGAATCCCAGGTAACATAAACTAGTAAGATTTAAAAATATAGTAATATAGTGGCTATGGTACACGAAAAGGTGTGAAATAATAGTACATTATGATACAAGTGCCCTAAGTTGGTAATTACAGTCGAGGTTGAATGGCTAACCGAGCCCTGGCGAGGGTAGCAATAACCGACTGAGACTTGTTGACCATTACGGCACGCGGGTCATACGACGTTTTTCAACACAATTACTTAAAATTACATTTTGTAAAGATATTCAACTACGAGTATATACATTTTGTAATGATGCCGAGTGAATTTCTTGTTTCGTACTCAGAGTCTATGGTCTATTTGGGCGCTGTTGGAAGAAGGCTCACTGACGAAGTTGCCAAACAGTTTAATATTATAATAAAATAAAATTAATACTTTTTTATCGATAACACAAATTAATGCTAATTCGGCTTCAGAAACTTTTTTTAATTAATTGGAACGTCACATTTTATCTAAAACTGTATCTAATTACAAAAATGGTAAATTTCAGCAAAGAGTTTGTAGACATAAAATTTCTTTGCTTCTAATATTTTAAATTTTCAGCGAATAGTTTTGACGATAGTTTTATACGACGTATTTCAACACACTTACTAGGAAACATTGAATAAAACCCATTAAACTTATTTTGTTAACATGACGCGCGGGTTTCTTTTTTCTGGGCCGGGTCTATAGTCTATGGACGCGCAAATAGAAGCAGGGCCCTAACTCGACGAAGTTGCTTGAACTTTAGTTTTACAATCTATAGTATCAAACCAGATTGTTAAACTAAAGGTTTTAATATATTTTATATTAATATAAAAAGTGAATATTCTTCCGTTTATAACACAAATTAATGTTAACTTGTTGATAAATACCAATAATTTGAATCGAAATGTTAAATCAGCCACAAAAATGTTAAATCTCATCAAGGAGTTTTCAAACGTCAAAACTCTTTGCTGAGGTAAAAAGTAAATGTGAAGACGTTGCTTTTTTTAATATTAAAGCACAAAAGCGGTAAAAACGAAGAAAAGACACTAGGTTGTTCATCAACCATATGATGGGAAGTAGTATGAGATGATTTTTTTCCGTCACAAAAAGACGTACTAAAATCTGGAAGAGAAATTCGCTGTAGTGAGCAGAGGTTGAGAAAGCCTTCTCAACCTCTGTCAGTAGTCAGAGCGCCTGGAGTATTTATCCGGGAGGCGCAGGTTCGAATCCTGCTCACAATCGAATTTTTCTTTTCACAATTCTTAACAGTAGTTTAGCTGCACATGCATGAATGCGTTATTTGTTAAGGTAATTGCATCTGAACGGCATTGTGTTCATTGCAAAGTTAGTCATGTCGGTTCAGTTACCTGTATAGGGACTGAATAGATAGAAATGACGTGGCCAAAAGACGTATTAAAATGTGGAAGAAGAATTCGGAGTAGCAAGCAGAGGACGAGTGGCTTAGTGGTCAGCGCGCCTTTTTTTTGAGTATGGAAATCCATCATGGCCGCTGATCCCGGGTTCGTTTCAGCAATCGCCGCCACCCCAGGTTATGGTTCGATGATGGGTGTCAACGGACACACCAAGGTTTGTGCAGACTGGCCACAATTAGCCTCCACACTTACTCCAGTGTGATGTACGTCCAAAGTGCGGTGCACGGCCGTCTCGTACCTGGCACTGGTCGGGCAGCGAACCCCTCATGTTCGCCAGCCGCAGTCCACGACTCATGGTAGCCAGACTTCGTTGAGCGCCCTCCAACGCCTGGCACGCCTTCTGCGGCAGGGGTGAGTGGGGCTCGCCTCTCTCTCATCAGAGCGCTTGCTGTATTTATCCAGGAGGTGCAGGTCCGAATCCTGCTCACGACCATGGTTTTGTATCACCAGGGTATTATCAATATTGTTATTTTGATGAAATCTATTTGATTTCGGACGCAGTATGTTAGTTTACATAGATGAGTAATAAATTTTCTACAAAGCGGGACAAAAGGCCAGTTCCTTAATCAAAATGGTCCTTTAGTCCTGAAAATTGCAAACTTTAGCAATAAACTAGTACTGGACGAAGAAATTTTATTATATTTCTGTTCAATAGTTGTGACTATTCGCCAGTTATTGTTTTCAGTATTCTCCCATTGTTTGCCTGATTGCTTGCTTGATAAATTTGCAGTTTAAAACAATAAAAGTGAACCTAAACATAATATAATTGACCGTTTAGAAGTGCTGTGGGAAAATAAGATAGTTATGAGTTTAAAATAGAGAAGTGTTTTATTTATTCTAACAGTATATGGAATAAAAATACTTAAATAAGGCTCTCACAGGTAAACGTTGCCCTGTGAAGATTTCATATCATCAGTTCTTACAATAGGCATGTTATTATTATGTATTGGGAAATTATTCCTTAAATGGAGTGTAATCTACTCAAGTAAAAGAAAATATATATTCTGAATTGTCAGTCGACAGAACTGTGGGTGAGTCGACGGAGCCTCGTTTCACGGAGCTCCTATTTTTGTATTTGTAAGGTCAGAAGAAACTTAAACACGAAGGGGATGCATCCCCTTCCACCTAGCCTGTTCATGTCAAGGTACACGGAACTCCCGAACTCTCTTCACTCGCGCATGCGTCAATTTCATTAATTTTCTTTTATAATCCCGATTTAGTATCGACTAGTGCAGTAGTTTAGTATTTAAGTTATTCGATTTTTAGGGTTCCGGACCTAAGACAAAAAATTAATCCTTATAGGATCACCTTGTTGGCCGTCTGTCTGTCAAGATCCTTTATCTTGTGAACGCGTAGAGTTGAAATTAAAACCTTATACTCAAATCTTCAGTCCCTTGAAGCTATCAAAAAATCAACCTTCTAAGTTAAAAGATGATTCAAAGATAGGGCCGTTTATGCCGTAAAAAACGTATATTTCGACACTCTCGAGGGAATCAAAATTTATAGGGTACTTTATGTTGACCTAGAACTATGAAATTTGGCAAGCAATATCGTCTTATATACAAGTACAGGGAAAAATCTGAAAACTATACATTTGTAATTAAATCATAAAATATATAGTTTTTATTTAAATACGTAATCAATCATCGAGATTAAGCAACGGTATGCACGATGATTAATTACGTACGAAAAAAATTCAAAACGACTCGATTCCTGAACTATTTATAATATCTACCTACAAATTTGTATGGAACCCTCGGTGTGCGAGTCCGACTCGCACTTGTCCAGTGTTTTTTTTTTTACTCTGCTTCTCACTTGATAAAATTATTTGCGGCGTGCTTTATTTCGTTTTTAAATTGATTTTATCTCTTATGGCATTAATTTAAAAATCGTCAACAGAAACTTTCAAACGATTCATTCACAAACAATTTAATTTATTGGTATAAGTAGATATATCACCCATCCACAGACCCACCGCAACCACACCCACGGCCTTTTCCTTCAGCTTAATTCCAGGAGTGTAACCGATAAGTCCTACTAATATTATAAACGCGAAAGTTTGTATGTATGGATGTTTGTTACTCTTTCACGCAATAACTTCTGTACGGATTTGGATGAAATTTGACACACAAATAGTTTATAACCTAGATTAACACATAGGATACTTTTCATCCTGCCTGCCGCAATTCTGAAGTCCTCGCAGACGGAGTCGCGGGCAGAAGCTAGTATAAATATGTATTTAAGGAATGCTTATTATATTTGTTGCAGATGTAAAGATGACAGTTTTGCGAACAACACATGCGGGTCACTGAACTCGTCGTCGTGCACCGAATGGATATACGATAAGCCTGACAGTTTTGTCGCCGAAGTATGTATCATTATAGATTGTATTATATTTAGTATCGTCGAATTAGAATTGTTTGTAGCATAAGATCAGTCTACCTCGTTGATCCAGAAGTCACCAGCGCGGCTATGAGAGAGTCTTGAGTTCGACTTCTGAGTAGTATTGTATTTTTATGTTAGCAAATTCTCAGTAGCCGCCTGTGGTTTAGAATTGATCCCGGTCGATGGCAATAGGCTCACCACCTATTATATGGGAATTAATAACGGCACTGGTGAGATGTGTTCCTTGCGCCTACGCTGTTTCAGGTTTAAGTGCCGAAAGATTGATTAATTTGAGCCATATAAACAATGCAGCCATATAACCCATCTTTGAGGAAGTGACCATACATATTGATGAACACGAAGCAATAAAAATAAATACCAAAAAAAAATATTATTTATATTTTCTTGTAAATATATAAATCGCTCCGTCTGCTGCGCGCGATAAAAACAATACAGTGCTAAACCACAAAAAAATAAGCCTAGGAATATCTTAGGTTTTCGCGATCATTACACATTATAATAAAACAACTTTTAACCGGATTAATCGTATGTATTAGTATTAAGCGTTAGTATAGCAGTGTTTGAAACATCAGGACAACAAAACCCAATAATACACGTACACAATAATAAGCATAGGAATTTGCAGTCCTTTGAAAATGTCATTACATTACGACTTATTCTTAGAGCGGTTAGGGGTTATTCTGTAAAACTCGCTAATGTTTAGAAGTGAAAATTTGGCTATTAAGTAGCATCATAGCATCACGCCTGTGTTCCCCGAGGGGGTAGGCAGAGGTGTACACAATTGTACACCCACATTTCACCAATGCTGTTATTAAGTCCCATGTAATAGGTGGTGAGCCTATTGCCATCTACCGGGCACAATTCCAAACTCCAGGCTGCTACTGAGAATTTCCTAGCAGAAAAACCTAATAACACTTTTCCCGACCTGGGAATCGAATCCAAGACCTCATGCTCAGCAGTCGCGTTTGGGACCACTAGACCAACGAGGCAGTTAAGTGGCTATTAAGTTACTTAATCATGTAAATTTACTTTAAAAATTCTATTTTTAAAGTAAATTTACATGATTAAGAGTATTTTTTATCATTTGTAATAATAGCTTGTATATATATGTACCATCATTAATAATTACTAACATACTTCGACCCTCATTCGATGCTAACAAAAATATTTGTCAACAGTTTCAGCTGGCATGTCAAGACTGGAAAAGAACCTTGGTTGGGACAGTCCATAGTCTAGCCTACATGGTTGGTCTACTATTTGTGGGTCCGTTATCTGACAGGTAAGCAATTTTACCGAATAAATGGCCTTTACTATTTTCATTATTTCAATCTTTTAACTTAAAATATATATTTAATAAAGCTACTAGAATAACTGCCCCTTCAGTTTCATGCATTGACAATATTTTTACTAACTGTGAGATCAATTGATCATACAGGTAAATTAATATCTTTTGATTCGAAGAAAAAGCTGTCCTTACATAAATCAATTGAACTAAGACAATTGACTAAAAATAATTAAAAAAAATTCAATTCCAATGATTTAAGTCAACTATCGAGATCAAGCTTTAGCCCAAAAGACCCAAATATATACTGCACATTATTTTCGGCGGTTTGCTAGGAATTAAACAGAGCATGTCCAGTGAAGAAAATAAAGATTAATATGAAACCTAAATTCAATAAATGTGACACTTTAGGTATTAGAAAAAGTAGAGACATTTTATATAATATAAATTATGAAAAATCGTTGACCTCTGATCAAACTGTTCATAGCCACGTAAGAAATTATTCGAAGATATTTAAGAAAGTTTGTATTCAAGCTAAATCAAAGTTAATTAGCAACAAAAAAGGCATTTCAAATAATAAAATAAAAGCTGTGTGACAGGTAATAAATAATGAAACCGGAAACACAAAACAAAGGGATAACGAACTATCTTTGTTAATCGATAATAGCGCTATGTCAGAAAAGTTCGAGTTCACGAAGGGAAAGTCGACCACAGATGCAGGAGTAAAACTAGTCACACATATTTTAGTATCCTGGGAAAACTCTCAGGATGCTATGGGCATCTTCTGTGATCTCTTCAAAGCTTTTGACTGCGTCGACCATACAACGCTAATTTGTTATTGTTATTTGTTATTTTGAAATCACACCATTACGGAATTCGTGGTCGAGCTGCCGATCTTGCTATTTCCTATTTGTCAAACAGGCAACAAAAAGTAGGTGTGAACGGAGCGAATCCTTCCGGTGCTCTAGTTAAAATGGGTGTGCCCCAAGGCTCAATTCTGGGCCCTTTCTTGTTTCTGGCTTATATTAATGACCTTCCTTATATGATGGCTAATTTGCATTTGTTTAATTCAAGATGTGATTTTCATGACATAAATACGCAGTTTAAGCATAAAATTGTGGTACCAATATTTAGATTATCCAAAACAAACAAGTAATTTCTGGGCAATAGTGTTCGCTTTTCTAATAAACTACCTAAGCCAATAACCGATCTATCGGAAGGAAAGTTTAAAACCCATATTAAACGCGTCCTTATCCGAAAAGCATACTATAAGGTTAAAGACTACGTTGACGATAGAGATGTTTGGCAATAATACCTTCTGCACATGTGGCTTCCCCGGCTGCTCACTGGCATTGCATATTTATGTATGTCTATTAACTATTACGAAAAGAATTGAGTTTTTTTTTTTACTGTTACATTTCCATTAAAGCTCCATTATTATCCTTTTTAGTTTAACAATTGCTCTAACAACATTTTTTGCATTTGCATTGAACAAGCGTGATAAAACAAAATCAAAATTTATTTATTCAAATTAGGCTAAGCGCTAACGCTTTTTGAACGTCAAACATTAAGACAGCCCCCAAAAAAGCCCACCTTCACCGCTTCCTAGTGTTTTAGCTTGGAAGAAGAAGCGGCGCAACAAACTTCCCAGTAACACGTCTGTCTGTATCATTATTATTTATAGATTCTATATAAAGCAAAACTGAATTAATAAAATAATCTAATGAGATATAATGTTGTGGCACATGTTAGCTAGCACGCGCCTATGTACCAAAGCAAAGAAATATTAAATTACTCAAGATAAATAATGGTCGTTACTTTCTTCTTCTTATCGTATAGTTGATGAACAACCTAGTGTCAGAGTTAAAACCACCCGTAGGTCTCTGACATGGTTTTACACACATCAAGAACACGTCTCAGGTGTGCTGGTTTATTCACGATGTATTCCTCCACCATTTTGTGCAAGTGATCATTAATTTTATAATGATTTCGAAAAGTCAGTAGTGCGTGCCTTGGATACGAACCTGTGACTTTTGACTTGCCAGTCATATCATCAGGCAATCACAGCATGGGTATTAGTTGTTACTTGGAGTTTGGAAGTCCTTCGTGGCGGATTCCCACCGACTAAAATCACACAGTTCGTTACCGGGGTACCAGCTGTATTTAATTATTGTTCAACGGTTATTATTCGGGATTGCCCGACCGGTTTCGAACTCGAACAGAGCCTTTAGTCATGAGCTGATGCCGCGGGGATGTCGCGAGTCAACGCGGTTATTAATCTACTTCCCTTAGCTTTCATGACTTATGGCGCATCTACCATGTTTTGTATCTACATCACCTCAAGGTTGTCTGGCAGCAAATGCCTAAGGCATTAAGACCGCCTTTGTACTCTTTTGTTCATAAAGAGTTAAATAAATAAATAATGTGTCTTACGAAAGTTGTTAAACAAAAATCTGCTGTATTAGCTACAACCTGGTACAAAGCCTTGTATTGGGACAGTTATTAGACAATATACGTTTATTGTAGAAAGTATGATCGATAGACATAGGATTATTGTTTATAATTTTTCTTTAAGGTCGTTTCTCCTTCTTAAATAAATTAACACTAAATGTGCGTCTTCGAAAGGTACGTTGCTATGCTACATTTGAAAATATTTGTGTTTATTGTGCTTTAGTTGTATAGAGACTGAATAGATAGAAATGACGTCACCAAAAGATGTATTAAAATGTGGAAGAAGAATTTGGAATAGTGAGCAGAGGTCGAGATGGCTTAGAGGTCAGAGCGGCTTGAATCCTGTTTTCGGCCGTACATTTAATTAAAAAAAAAATTATAGCTTTAAATATTGCTTGTTTTGTCAAAATACAAAATATATTCAACTAAAATCAATGAAGCATTTCATTCTGCATCCATTTACCATAATGATGCATGTACCCGACATAATGATGAGACAAATTTTATTATGATGATATTTTCATCTGCAATTATGATAATTACCCGTGAACCTATTTACGATTTTAATTATTAACCTCAAATGCATACATTGAATATAATAATACAATGGGAACATTGTATTGTATTTACAGAACAAAAAATTTACTAAAAAGAACATATAAAAAATAAAATATACGGTCGAATTGAGAAACCTCCTCTTTTTTTGGAAGTCGGTTAAAAATATATTAAAAAGAAATTATTTTATTGCATTTGTTATACCTCATAACTTTGAACAATGGACGCTAGTTATTAGATACCATAGACAATAATTAATAACAGCAATGATATCTTAGTGTTATGACTGTTGGACTAGCAAGTCAAAGGTCGCAAGTTCAAATCCAAGGCTGAACCACAGACTTTTCGAAATCATAAAGTTACTTGCTTAATGCTGCGAAAAAAAAAACATCGTTAGGAAATCAACACACTTGCGAAACGGCTTAGGTGCTAAACTCTGACATTAGAAAGAAAGAAAGAAAGAAAGAAAATAAATTTATTTCCTTGCACACCAGGGACAGATAAAATCGTATTATAGTTACAAAATAAAAACAAATATAAAAATAATATATAAAAAATAGTTTTTTTTTTATATTGGCAACAATCAAAAGACAATTGGCTATAACCAATAAAACAATACCAACAAAGTCAACATAAATCCTTTTGATTGGTGCCATCATAAAACATGGCTGACATTTTTGGCGAAATAAATAAAATTCTGTACTTGAGAAACATAAAACTAGAAAATCAAAGCCACCTCAGAGGAACAGAGTGCAATGCAATGCAGCCAACCTAATAGACAAGATACTTAGAAGAACAATTTACCGAGGTACTACACTTGTTTTATAAAAAACATAGTAAGATAATAACAAATGGTACATACAATATATTATGATTCAATTATTTGTGTGCCCCTGCGTGCAATAAAAAAGGACATCGCTCAGCTTAATGCCATTTAAGTGTCTCAAAAACACCAAACAGCGCTGATTTTCAGCGATAACCTAGGTGACGCAACATACGACAACAACGATATTAGGTTGTTACTCAACCATACGAAAAGAAGAAGAAGTGTAATAATTTATGTAAGACTAGCTGCGCCCGCGACTTCGTCTGCGCATATGTAGCAAATAAACATCATGTCTAATTCAAAATGTTAACACTCAGCCCGAGGAATCCTGATTCCTTTTCTAAAATAAAAGAAGTTAGTTCTTATAACATCGGCTTTCTACCAAAATCACCGCCGTCTAAATCTAGCTATTTCGGAGATTAACTGGAAAAAACATACAGACAGAACTTAATTTTTTTAGTAGTAGTGCCTAGTAGAATTTTAAATTTATTTGATTTTTTGTAATAAATACCGTATATAAAGTTATTATATTAAATGGAAAAAGAATGATGAATACTCCAGGCGCTCTGACCACTAAGCCAAGAGGTCGAGATGGCTTAGTGGTCAGAGCGCCTGGAGTATTCATCCGGGAGGCGCAGGTTCGAATCCTGTTCGCGACCGTATTCTTTTTCCATTTAATATAATAACTTTAGAGTTCGCTAAGCATGCGTTAATGCTTTTCAAAGATTTGTCTTGAAATACCGTATATATTTATTTTCATTAGCTGTTGCGAAAGCTGTTATTTTGACATTACAAATAGACACTTTAATTTCATTCAGTTGTATAGACAAATAAGCAATAATTGCTATCATTAATTTTTGTACAGGGTAGGCAGAAAAGCCCTTATAGTGGGCACAGGTGTGATCGGTGGTGTCGTGGGTGTAGCCAGGAGTTTTGTGACGTCATACTGGTTGTACATAGCTCTAGAGTTTATGGAATCAGCGTTCGGTGATATATGCTCACCGGCATATATTTTGAGTAAGTATTGTCCGATAATTAGTACATACATACGTAGTATCACGCCTGTAATTCCCGAATGAGTAGGCAGAGGTGTACAGTCACGAACACCAATATGTAAATATTTTTTTTTAAACCTCGCCTATAGTATTTCTAGCGTGTATTACTAAGATAATTAGGTATGAAACACAGAGAGAAGAACCATTCCTTCTACATATAGACATACATTAATACTTCTATATTATTCATATAACTATTTAAATGGAGTTTTAAAAGTGCAAATGAATACATCTTGGTGCTCGTGACTGTACACAGTTACAACAACATTTCACAAATGCTGTTATTAAGGCTCATGTAGTAAATGGTGAGCATATTGCCATCTACCGGGCAAAATTCCAAACTCTGGGCTGCTACTGAGAATTTCCTAAAAGAAAACGACATAATCGCCCGGACTGGGAATCAAACTTAATACCTCATGCTCAGCTGTCGCGCTTGGGACCACTAGACCACCGAGGCAATTTTTTCTTATCCCAAGTGAATGTTATGTGTATCATATTAAGGATCAACAGACGAAGACATTAAAAAGCTAAAATTTATGAATTTAAATATATATAATATTAAGGATTAAAAAAACTGCTATGATACTGAAGGTTAACGCATACCTGCGGAGTGGAACTCTCTACCTGCTTATCTCTTCAAAGTTAGAGTGAACAGGCTTCTTCTGGGTAAGCTCTCTCCATCGTCGACTTTGTCTCGGTCACCTCTGACCTAGACTAGAGTCAAGAGCAAAACCATCTCAAATAAAAAAATATTTTTTAACCGTAGAAAAAGGCATTTGCTTTATATTTATTTATTTGACAATAATGTGATTCGATTTTTTTTTATCCATCTGCAATGACACCTAGTGCTTTAACCAGATTGGTCGATCTTTTATTTGTCAGTTCGAGTTTGTTCACTGCCTGTGATATATTATTATAAACATAACAGAACTTAGCATCACGCCTGTATTCCCCGAGGGGGTAGGCAGAGGTGTAGACAATTGTACACCCACTTTTAAGCAATGCTGTTATTAAGTCCCATGTAATAGGTGGTGAGCCTATTGCCATCTACCGGGCACAATTCCAAACTCTGGGGTGCTACTGAGAATCTTCTACAGAAACACTCAATAACACTTTGCCCGACCCAGTAATCGAACCCGAGACCTCATGCTCAGCAGTCACGCTTGCGACCACGAGACCAACGAAGCGGTCATTGCAGTCGAGCAGCATATTATTATAGTTGTATAATTAATGACAACCGCATAACTATTATGTCTTTTACAGATGTCGAAATTGTTACAACGAAAAAACGCGTACCGTATTACTTGATATGTGGTATAGGATATTGCGTTGGAGGAGTGGTGAAAGCCCTTGTAGCTTGGATGGTCCCCGACTGGCGCAACTTCCTGAGGGTCCTTTACGCACCAGCGTTACTCTTCTTCCTCTACATATACGCAATAGACGAGAGTCCAAGATGGCTGCTCATAAAAGGGAAAAAGGAGAAAGCGATTACCATAATAGAAAAAATTGCAAAAAAGAACAAAGTGAAGGTCGACCAGACGATGCTAGACAATCTAGTTTGTGATACAGATAAAGAGGAGAATGTGGAGTTTAAAACCGTTCTGAAGAGTACCTTCACATCAAGTGCTTTGTTCAAGAGGTTCATTGTCTGCGTCATTTGGTGGACTACATCTACCTTCGTGAACTACGGAATGACGATAACTTCCGTGTCTCTTGAAGGGAACAAATATTTGAATTATATAATAATTTCGATTATAGACGTTCCTGGAAGCTTTATAGCTATGTATGTGCTGATGAAGTTCAGAAGAAAGTTCCCTTTGATTGCGAGCTTCTTGCTTGCTGGTGTGTTTTGTATTGGACAACCGTTTTTGCCGACAAGTGAGTGGAATATTTCATTTTTTAATACGTTTTCTTGATGACCTGTTTTTTTGGTAAGTTAGTTAAGAAGTGAAATTGATTAGGCTGGTTTTAATTGTGCGCTACGTATGCGATGCTGGAAAGGTTTACTTAAGGAGTGCCCAAGATTTTGTATAGAGCGTTTTTTGAGTAACAGCGTTTTTTGTTGTTACTCAATCTACTATCAA
The DNA here is from genome assembly GCA_935421205.1 of Xylocampa areola. Lineage (NCBI taxonomy): Eukaryota > Metazoa > Arthropoda > Insecta > Lepidoptera > Noctuidae > Xylocampa > Xylocampa areola. The sequence goes on from OW285204.1 coordinate 19,778,925, forward strand.
TCAACAGCGTATGTCTATCTTTTATGATTGACTCACTATAACCTTTTTTTTGGTAATCAAATTTGTTCTAAAATAATGCATTATTATCGAAGGTGTTTTCATAAACATGATATTAATAATTATCCAAATAAATTAACGTTATTCATCACAAGTATTTACTTTTGAACAAAATTGCCCTTGACATCATTTGATTTCAATGAATATCTTAGGAGATATCATAGTTTTAAAATAACTCCGCAACAAAATTATGATCAAGTACCATGCGCGCATTTAAAATGTGCAAGGCGGATGGTCATGACGGGGGAGGGTGGAACGTTTTAGTAGATTTTTCCTCAAATGAAAGCGGGATAAACCGCGGGGCACAGCTAGTATAAACGTATAAACATAAAGTGATATTTGTCCAAGTTCCTCGTGAACGAAATCGGGGGCATAGCTGTATTCCATCATAAGCATAATTTCATCAACCTCTACATACCATAGTTTGTCTTTCAGATTTTGTCTGGCTGTCAATAACAATGTTTATGGTGGGGAAGTTCATGGCTTCCCTCTACTTTGCCATCACCTACATGTACACGTCAGAGCTGTTCCCGACCTACACGAGGAACTCTATGCACGCGCTCTGCTCGTCTTTAGGAAGAGTTGGATCTATTTTGGCGCCGCAGACTCCACTACTGGTAATTTATTGATATTTTTTTTCTGGTGTCTTACGGAGAGCAGTAGTGTCTCTTTCAGTCTAGGCTAAACTAGCTTAGAAAATCTTCTCAGTTTGATGTATTATGGTGAATGTACCTGTGATCCTCGGACCCACGTAAAGATAAGCAGGTGTCATCGGGGTTTTAAGTCGGTAGGATTCTGGCACAGCACAGCTTATTTGTACAATACAGCCTCTAATTTAATTCAATGCTAGTTACGTGTAGTGTTTGTGTACATTGGAATCTTAATTCTATGTTATTTTTACAGGGATAAAGATAATAAAAGTGTATATAATTGCGGGTTCGAATCCCGTTCATGTATGTGTAATGTTTTTCAATGATCCTTACAAAAATTAAAACTATATTGTTATGCGTATTTTAAATCTTTTCCAATACTAACTTTTAAACTATCGCGTTGCATGATATTATTAAATGTATAATTAAAAGGAATTAACGCGCAATTCGCATTTGAATTGCTTGACATTTCGATCAGTGCAACCTATTTTTTTTATTATCGCGTGGAAATTCTCATGGATGTCCTCTACCTAATGGCGAGGGATTTGTTGGACTCCTACCGACTAAAACCACACGGCCGTCGTAGCACATAAGAGGGGGCACCGTTAACTCGGGTTGATCAAACCAGTGCCCACTCTGTGCTATGCCTATGGCACGCCATGGGGCGAATCCGGTAGCCCCCCAAAATCGTCGCGGTGTACAGGAACACACACTTGAGGGTCTATTCAGAGTCGATGACCCTTCTTTTCCCCTACCAGTAATGGTGGGGTTGCGGCTTTTGTGCAACCTGGTCGAAACGTCAAGCGTTAATTCTTTTCCAGTGTTTTATGTTGTTGCATTGCACAATTTACAATTTCTATGCAAAAGTGACATTGGTAACTATATGTGATTGTTTTCAGACGGTGTACTGGAGCGGATTCCCATCACTAACATTCGGTATTGCGTCACTCATAGCCGGGCTCGCAACGTTCTTGGTTCCCGATATTGCAAATGATGCTCTACCTGATACTGTAAAAGAAGCTGAAGCGTTAGGCATTAAAGAAAAAGCCGATATTCCTAAGAATTTTTTTAATTAACCGATTAAGTATTTAAATAAAATTATAATAATAAAAAAAGGAACTGAAACTCTAATATCAGGGAATAAAAAATCTAGCTGAGAAGTTTAGTTGTTCCTATTTTAAGGTTTTTAGGATAAATGTTTGTTAAGAAAATATATTTATGGTACAAAATGAAATAAATTATTATATATATATATGTTATTAATTAAAATTCTGCCTTTGATTTTGTATAACATTAACCTACATTTTTTACACATTAATTAATTTTATTCAATCAAATTGTGGACGTTCTCAAAAAAGGACGGGTCAGGAGCCACCTAAATCGGCATGTATGAAGAAGTTAATGAACATAGATGAAGCGAAAGAGGTGTGTTAGAATCGTAGCAAATGAAAATCGATAGTCTCTGCCTACCCCTATGGGAAACCGGCGTGATTGTATGTATGTACGTAATTAATTTTAATTGTAGGAACACATAATTTTAAAAGAGTGTCTATGGAGTTTCTTGCCAGTTCTTCTCCATAAGACCAACTTCTTGGAACCAAGCTTTGATTTTTCATAAACTTACCGATAATATGGTCTATTTGAAATAGAAACAATTTAGTTTGAGTTTATAAAAGTACTTAACTTTCTGTTCGAAGTTTTTACTAGTAGTACGTTATATTACTTACTTCAAGATTGAAGAGAAAATAAACTGCGGAAATTATTTTAATCTTAATATGACAGTAACTGTAGGCGCTGCTTGAATGAGAAGAAAGACTGTTCTAGAAGTCTCTTCCAACACCGATACAATTATAATTACCAGTAGTTGTTTACGTGTAAGGTAAGGCTAATTAGACAGCGCGGTTGGCGCAGTGGTCGAGAGACCGACTGCTGCGCTGCGTGTCGCAGGTTCGATTCCTGCACGGAGCAAATATTTGTACGATCTACGGATAATTGCTCCGGGTCTGGGTGTTAGTGTGCTTGTGAGATTATAAGTCTGTAAACCCACCCACGACACAGGAAGAAATTCCTAGTGTGGGGCAACGTTTTAAAAAACAAAAAAAAAAAAACTGGTTTCCCTACTTTATTATACCTACAAATGTAATTCGGATAGAGAACGGAAAAAAAAATTATTATAAAAAACTAAAAATATTTAAGCTTGCACTTGCGTGGACAGATCTACTACTAGCTTCACAGCGTTTAAGGATAACAGATATCACGCTGTTGACATTATTTATTTATTGAACTTTAAATCATAATTTTTCGATATATCTATATAGCTTCACGGATTTTGCCTCGTTGGTCTAGTGGTCCCAAGCGCGACTGCTGAGCATGAGGTCTCGGGTTCGATTCCCGGGTCGGGCAAATTGTTATTGAGTTTTTCTGTTTTCTGAAAATTCTCAGTAGCAGCCCGGAGTTTGGAAATGTGCCCGGTAGATGGCAATAGGCTCACCACCTATTATATGGACTTAATAACAACATTGTTAAAATGTGGGTGTACAACTGTGAACATCTCTGCCTACCCCTTCGGGGAATACAGGCGTGATGCTATGTTATGTTATGTTCACGGATTTTACCGGCTGCCAGAAACCTACATATCTGTGTCGCTGTACATTTTACAATAGGTACTAATTTTAATGTAAATTATGTTAGGTAATTTAAATTAGACTGCCTCGTTGGCCTAGTGGTCCCAAGCGCGACTGCTGAACAGGAGGTCTCGGGTTCGATCCCCGGGTCGGTCAAAGTGTTATTGAGTTTTTCTGTTAGGAAATTCTCAGTAGCAGTCCGGAGTTTGGAACTGTGCCCGGTTGATGGCAATAGGCTCACCACCTATTACATGGGACTTAATAACAGCATTGGTGAAATGTGGGTGTACAACTGTGTACACCTCTGCCTACCCCTTCGGGGAATACAGGCGTGATGCTATGTTATGTTTATGTTATGTTATGTTAATTTAAATTATTGGAATGTGTTGAATTTTGTAGTTTGTCTTTCAAGACGCTTAAAATTCGCGATTTAAATGAGGTCTCTTTTAAAAGGAGTGTAATTTTTTCAGAGTTCACGCCTTACTCTTATATCTGTAGTATAACATGAGAAAGAAATAGCATGGTTTAGGTCAACATTATAAATTATTTCAAACATTATATATTTCAAATTCTTTCGAAGAAGATTATTGTGACCGATTGAATGATAAAGTAAAAAACGGTTTTACACGGCTCCATGAGAAAAGGAGTGTACTGTGTATGTATATTTAATGACCCAGTCTTGTAAAGTACTGGGCACACTGACCTTAGTTTCGCAGGCTATATCAGGGTCATTCTTCAAGGTTGTCAGAAAGTTTCTTAAAAATATTACAAAAAATATTTGCCACGAAAATGACGAAAAGAGTCCAACTTGCAGAATGACCCATCATCACATTCCAGAACCAAAATAGACTCAAATCTAAACAACATCACAATTGATACGTTCATTACCGTGGCTTTGCCTACAGGCTACAGATTGAGCGTGTATAATTGCAGCGCAGCAAACGCGCCGCCGATGCGCGCAATTTTCAATTTGGCCGCGCGCGCCACCTGCGAGTGTTCGTGCAATATTAATACTGGAGCAATGTGCAGCTAGCGATTTTGTAGTTCAAGAGCTAGGGGATGTTTTAGACTGTTTTCAAATATTTCTCAAAATTTTTCAATGAACAATATGAAATTAATTAAAAAAGAAGCACGCATGTCATGACTGTTTTTTTTTATTTCAAACCTTTTTGTGTACAAAAGTCACAATAATACTATTTTTTTTAAATTATTAATTAAAATAAAAATAGTAATATAGTTATTAAGATCTCATATCTTAGCCTATGTTACCCGGGCCAATATAAGGATTCCAACGATACCCCATACATCTAAATCGGTTGAAGCGTTTAGAAGTTATGGTGGAATAAAGAAACACACAAACATACATACATGAACCCTAAAAAATAACACTCTTTTGTTTGGGCAGTTGTGTAAAAATACGGTCATGAGTAGGATTTGAACATGTGGGTCCGGATATGCCTAAATACTCCAGGCGTTCTGTCAACTGAGCTATTCCGAATTCCCGACCACTGCTCACTATACCGAAATCTTCTACCACATTTTAATACGTCTTTTGGTGACGTCATTGCTATCTATACAGGTGACTGAATCGACATGGCCTAACTTTGCAGGTAATCTTTTTCTACTTGATTGATTGATAAATAACTGACAGAGTTGCTGGTAGAACGTACCGCAATTGCGGGCGTTCTCAAGAAATAGTAGGTGAGGAGCCACTTAACTGACGAGCATGTGTAAAGAGGTTAAACAATATAGATGAAGCGAAAGAGGTCTCAATTCTCTCTCAGAATCGTAGCAAGTGGAAATGGATAGTATCTGCCTACCTCAAATTGGAAATACGCGTGATTGTATGTTTGTATGTATATCAGAGTTTAAACCGCACGTAAGTACCTATCTGACATCTTCTATCTCGGCTGTTGAATATGGGCCCTAGGTTCGATTCTTGGTTCGGGCAGTGTTATTGGGTATTTCAGTTAGAAAATTCTTTGTACCATCCCGAAGTTTCTTATCGTGCCCGACTGATGCCAATAGGTTCACCAATTCTTCTCCTGCGACCACGAACGCAGCAAATGTTCGAAATGTCAGAAAAAAACAAAAACTAATAATACATGCGATTAATCCGGTTAAAAATTGTTTTATTATATTGTGTAGTGATCGCGAAAACCTAAGATGACTTAAATAGTATGAAATATGAGTGTACAATTGTGTACAACTCTGCCTACACCCTTGGCGAACACAGGCATGATGCTAGACCGATGAGGCAATTTAGGAGGCCAATATTCTTTAAACGAGTAATAATCATTTCCGCCACAGTCATGCGCATGCCTAGCTCCTAAACTATGAAGCGTGAATGGAATTCCTACATAGGGAATTGCCACCGCAACTTGTGACGATACATGAGACATAATATGGTACATGCTGTATGCTAGTAATGTTTTACCATTCTTGCACGTGACATATGTGGGACACTTTTTTCTATTGATTATACTGGGAACATAATATACATACATGCTGAATGTTATATGATGAATGTTATGTTTTGTAAATCGTACTAATTTTATAAATGTGAAAGTTTGTTTGTTTGGATGTTAGTTACTCCATTATGCACAAACAGCTTAACGGATTTTGATGAATTTTGGTACAGAGATAGATAGGATCATTGAGAAGGACCAGCGGGCACCAGCGATGAAATAAAAAATAAAACAATCTACATGTTATATGCTAACTACTATTCAAGTTTAAGAAAGGTTTGAAATAAAATTTGTATATTGAGGCGCTCGTGGCTAAGTAACTGCCACACAAATCGATCGATCAACGTTAAGTCGCGCTTGCCGCTGCTGCGTTAAACCGTCTGTGCCGGTTGTCAAATGAAGATCTCGTTACGGGCAGCTAGAGGTCTGAAAGTCTGACAAATAGTCTTACTACGAGATATGAGTGTTACACAGTAACCGGGTTTTGGAGGTCAGATATACATTCGCTTCATGTAAAATAGTGGTTTTAAGCTATACTCGGTTAGAGTGGAAGCTGGCCCTAAATAGTTGGGAAACGGCAGGCAGACTGATTTCAGCTTATTTAAAACTAGCTGGTGCCCGCGACTTCGTCTGCGTAATAAAAGGTAGCCTATGTCCTTTTCCAAGATCCAATCTATCTCCTTGCCAAATTTCATTACAATCCGTTTAGCCGTTTAGTCATGAAAGGTAACAAACAAACAAACATATAAACAAACAGAGTTACTTTCGCATTTATAATATTAGTATGGATAGCTGTACCCGTGGCTTTGCTCACGTCAGAGTAATCTTGATGATTTCAATTAATTATACGTACAAACTCACACCTTAGGCCGAATCTAAAGATTTTATCGTACATACATGAAGAATGCATACTCGGCGGTTCACTTTGTTAACATGTCCTTTTTTGAGAAGGTCCGGTACGTTTGTTGATGTCAGACCCTCCACCTCGTCCAGATTTTACGTCTCGTTATAATATATCTTGCAATTATTTATTTTGTCTATCTTTATTGACGCCTCCTATGAACAGCTTACCATGGCTTTTCAGACACTTGAGTTGGCTTAGTCACCCACACTCATTTTCTTTTCAGAGCCCGTAATAAGATCCTCATCTCATTCATCTTTTGTAATTAAAGACCAGACATACAAACAATTTCTTCAACAAATCCTCTCTCTTATGTTAAGGCACACCCCTGGTGAGACTGTAAAGGGTTCTCCCTTGAGCCTCAGCGCACATGACGTCTTCACTGCGATCAGTCTATGGAAGGCGTGGAGGCTGAGTTGTGTGAACCTAGAGCTATAGCGAAACATGTGCACATATTATAATTAGAAGGGCTTACTTTACAATATAATTATAACACAATTTATTCTTCGTGACAATGGTACAATTTTAATTATTTGGTTTTCTAGATTTATACTTGGTGTGCCCAACATTTTGCCACGTCTATGGAGTTATAGTTAGCAGTGCTGAGTTCACTCAATGTACAGGTATTAGTGCATGAAGAGCAAAATAATAGGTGGAACATTGTTTGTGGGTCGACTCCACAATTACAACCCAAGGCTTGTAGTCAGTGTAGCCCCACTTGCTCAAATTGAGATTCCATCGCCCCACTTCTAAGCAGGTGCTGGAAAAGTCCCTAGCCACAGTTAGCAGTGAAGCTTGAATGGACTTAAAAAACTGTGCCTTTTTAAACTGGGAGTCAAACAGTTTCTTCACTTGAGCCTTGAAAATCACCAGATTGTGTTTATCGCGAAATACGGAAGATGAACATATTCGGCAGCAGTACAACCAGATGAAAGCTAGAACAATATAGAAGATCTTACATATTTTTTTATTTCCGTCAGATTTTTCGTTCGAAAAAAGTTTTGTTGATTTCCTTAAGCTGTTGCGTCAGTCATTAGCAGACACAATAGATTTTTATTGTTACAACGTACAGATCTGTACGTTACTGAGCCGAAAGGTTAATGGAATTTTCAGTAGAGCTGAATATGAATTGTTGTTTACTTTTGCAATATTTAATACCCGGTCTATAAAGCTGATGCCCAAGATGCAGATACTGATAGCCAGTTGCAATCTCTAGTTAGTAAACATTTGTTGTGGCTAAGAAATGCTTTTCACGGTCATTTTTGGTATAGAAGAATATTGATGACGCTAACTGCAGCATTTTCATTAAACCACCTTCGTCCGTGGAAGGTGTATGTTTTCAGTCCTATTTTGTTGACAATAGACATCGATCGACTTCAACTGTTCTGACACCTGAACTGATACCTGGCTTATAGAATCACGCAAAAGAGATATTTATTTTAATGCCAAGTATACAACACGCCATGACCCTTGTAGGATTAATATTTTTGGTAAAGCTGTTATATTTCAGTTCAAAAGAAATTTCAACACCATAATTGTTAAGGTGAGCACAACGTTATAACCCTTGGTTTTAAACATTGAAAGGGTCGTAGGATTTGATAAATTCCTTAATTTATTGATGTCGCCCATGCAAACTGCATTTTGTTCTAATTCACGAAGGATAGTAAAATAAATAATTCAAAATATCATCGAAAATCTACTCCCCAACCACCTAAAAAGCTGGACAGCCTTCAAAAATATTATCAGTAATGCTTAACTGATGTTTCGCCATTACCTACTTATGGGTTAGGCAATTAAATTATTCCTAAGGCCAGTCTAGGGTGGACGTTTAGTTTTGTTGCAAAATGCTACGACAGCCATTTTTTATTATGTTATAATATATGGAACAGGGTTTTAAATAGACGCACCTTTTTGTGGAAAAGCAGTACCGTGATAAATGGTAAGATCTAATTGATAAAAATTGAAAATAATGCTAACGTGTAACATATTCACCGTGCTTCAGCATATTGATATGAGACAGCAAGTGAAACACATGAAAATGGGTCTATATTACAAACCGACATCCAAAACTAAAATAAAGTTATTTTTCTGTGAATTATCAGTTATTTTTTGTATAAAAACGTGAGTAGTAACCGGTGAACATTAATTGATATTATCAGTTATGTCTTGTACTAAAACAAAAATGAAAAAATGCAAAAAGAATCTCTTGTACCGAGATTCGATCTTCATACTTATGACGTGCCAGTCACGGCACGGTATGCGACTAATTACTCAGTTGACAATGTCGCTAAAATAGGCATTTGCAATCTACTAATCAAAATACAAAACCGGTAAATGCTTGGTCCCCATATGATAAAGCGCAATGATACCTTTTGCAGTGCTTATCATTTTTGATAAGCTATACAACAGTGCCATTTTTATTGAAATCCGTCCAATTTAGATTCTGAGTGTGACATGTTTAACATCACTGCTCAGCTCCCTTGAGGCTATGCGCAATTTTAAATAGCCTATAAGTTTACCCGGCCTTTGACGATATTTTTTACAAATTTTCAGTTGTTTCTGTCTCTTGGTTTGGATGCCAACCTCGGACATACAAACAGACAAAAAGTCTCAAAAATTAAAGTCAACGGATTTGGCATTAGTATCGATTAAAGAAAACATTACAAAAGAAAAAAAAAACAAAAAGCGACTTTGAAATTTTTGGCTTTTCGAGTTACGATTTTATTATAAGTATAGATATCATTATTGGTATGGTGTGTTTCTTATCGTATAGCGTATGAGAGAATGTCTTACGATAAAGACCTGAGCACTCGCTGACAAAAGAGAAATGAAATCAAGATTGGTCGGCATCAACCACCGCAACCTTCTCGTATGCAGGTGGTGGGGTATGTTTCTCAGGCATAAATTTTTTTAGCCACAAGGCTAACGAAAATAGTGTACCATGAACTTGTAATGTCTTCATGCATACAATAGGGTATATGCATGTATTTTTTTTATATTTTTAATCGATTGTCTACGTTAGCACATTAACGTAAAAAAAATATCTCTTGAAAAATATCAATATTGACTCATAAATTAAATAAATAAAACTGCCATTAATTTCGTGAAGTTTAAACGCCATCCATTTTGGCGCGCTTCTCCTATGACGTCAGTTTACATAACAACACACTTCTGACACTTCACAATTCAGACGTCGTGTGCATTTGTTTGTTTCTCGGATTTTCAATATTATGAAGTTCATTTACTTATTTAAACATGGAAAAGGACAGGAAACTATTATACAAATACTGTGTTGTACCTATGTGCAAAAATAAAATGAGTAATGCGCCTGTTTAGACCCTAAGAAAACATTGGTGTATCTATGAGAAGAGAAGATGTATCTCCAACGAGTTGTTTATATTGTTGTGAAGATCCCTTTATTGTGAGTACAAAGTTATTATTTTATACAACTACGTACTTGATTTTAAACATAACCTAATTGTAGAAGTTTACCCAAGTGATAAAAATTTGCTATACTGTACTTAATATGTTTTCCCAAGATTTCAAATTAAGCGTAGGTACATACATAACTTATTTACAATTCTTCGTATTTAGCCGTGAGTTTCATATATTAAGCTGTTGCGTCAGTCATTAGCAGACACAATAGATTTTTATTGTTACAACATACAGATCTGTACGTTACTGAGCCGAAAGGTTAATCACTATAATGTCTTGTTTGCAGATTGAACATGATTCAGAGAATTAATTCAATATAAGATAATGGCTTTACAAGAAGGGCAAAAAATTACACCACGATTAAAGAAAGGTGTTGGCCCACATCTACTCCAATGTCAGAAAGATAAGCCATCACGGGAGATAATGGGTGCTATAAAAAGTAAAAGAAAAGCTCTAATTGAAGAAGCTTTATCTGAGTCAGCCTTTAACCAACATGACACTCATAAAATTGGTGAATCTTCACCACATGATTATTATGAATACAACATGAAGTCTCTTACTTGGTCACAGTACAAGAAGTGCAACTAAAATCAATTAATGTTTCATAAGTGCATGTAATTTTGCCTATTTGAAATAAAAACCGTTGACTTTGTAATACTTTATTTAATTTCTTGTACCCCAGACGGTCTTGTTAATTATATCTCTGATGGATATGGTGGCAGAGCAGAACAGATGACATGATAGTAGAAGACTCTGGTTTCCTTGATTACTTACCTACTTCCTAAGAAAGCCATTACAGCAGACAGAGGTTTTAATGGTCTATCATATTTGTTAGGAACCAAGAATTGTACCCTTGTAAGTCTGTATCCAACTCCACCCCAATTACAAAAGATGTTAAGCAATCTAAGCAAATAGCAGCATTATGGATTCATATAGAACATGTTATAAGTAGAATAAGAGAGTTTCATATGTTACTGCCTCATGTGTGTGTTGATCACAACTTGATCCCTGTTATAGACGAAATTATAATAGTGGCTTGTTGATTAATTAATATACAAGATTGTTAATAAAAAAGATTTTTTCCTAAAAAACAAATTTATTTAAATAAAAAAGAAAATATAGCATTGCACCAAAACGGAGTGCATTTATCTAAAATATTTTCACACAACTCCTTGTCATACTCAACTGCATAAACTCTTGAGCATTTGCTGGTTTGCTATGGCCACACTCACTAAATAGTGAATGGATAACTTATCTATGTTACTTGGTTCTTTATAATACTTGGTTAGTTGATTATATGTACAAACAAAAGTGTTGCATTCATTTTTAAAAATTGATAAAAATTCATTAAAAAACTTTTTATTTGGGTCCGTTCAGCCCCAATACTTCTTTTAGATATTTCCTTAGCTTTGACAAATTTAAGGCTTTTCCCAACTGATGTCAATTTAAACTTTTTCCAATAGCAGTCAACACTTGTTGATGGTGGATCTTTACTGCATCTATGCAACCAGGCTAAAAAGGGAATAGCAGGCTTACAGCCACCTAAAACAAAAAAATATTCTTATTTTATTATTAATATTACCAGCAGAATAAAGGTAAATATATTATATGTAATCTACTAGTTCTTATTACCAGACACAATAGATTTTTATTGTAACAAAATATAATTTTACGTCTCCTGTAATCTTAAACAATCAGAATTTCACTACTTTTGACTGTATATCTCTTACCTATGTGTGTTGCACAATCCTCACACTCCACAGTTATGATGCATCCTTCAGTCTCATTACAAGTAGCTGTAATGTTATAACATTTCTGTCGAACATTATGATCCGTTGTAATACGAGCCTTGACAACGCATAGGTTCTTCTCTCGTTTAACTTGGACATTTCCAACTGCTGAATCGCCATACGATTCTCGTTCCGATCTGTCACAAAGAATATGCATGTAAATTATTTAGATTCTCCACTTGAATCATTAAAACAGTCAGTGGGTCTTCGAGTTTAATTGTATGGTAAAAGGATAGCATTATTTTCTATGAAATATAATATCACTGCATACATTATAGGTTATGTTAAGTGCTCATCTGATGCATTAAAAATTAACTTAAGCATAAAAAGCAAATGAATATTTGTATTTTGCAATGAAAATTTTACAAATATCTATAACATATTTACCTTGCAGCTTTTACTTCTCTTAGTTCAGCAGACGTAAAATCAGATTTTGATGCAAAATATGTAAGCATCTATTTTCGGAAGATTATCCGACTGTGCTTTCACAAATCCACTTTCAGTCATAGTTGTAACAGTCATAAGAGTACTGTTCTCCAACAAGAAGTCAATAATTATTTAATGCAAAGCAATCATGATAAAACCGAAGAGCAACCATAAAAAAAACTGAAAACAACGCCATGTTCATGTTGAGTTGTTGACACTTGATACTTCACCGTGTTGACTTATCACAGTAGTGCTTGACTCGATTCAACTTTATTCGAGTGAAAATTTTAAATAACACATTCAAGTCTGCTCGTATTAGGTTAAATGCGTTGTTTGCTGAACGATATCTACGTTTATATAAACTAGAAACTTAAATCATATCAATAAAAAAACATTTTTTGTTTGATAACATGAGATAAGTAATCGATCTTAGTGATCGAGTTACTCGAGAATCACTCGAGTGGTATTCGATTAAAATTATTAGATGACTTGGGAGCTAAAATCAGTCTCGAGTCACAGCACTTATTCAAGAAATGTGACGTCATGTTTTGTTGCCTCCAATAGCGTTACGTTTTGAGATTTTAAATTTCCCTCGCATATTTTCGACTTTTTATTATTTTATTTCTAATATTATCACTGAATTAATTGAAAAAATAAAGGTGTAGGTGTGATTCAGTAGTAATAAGGATTACAAAAAAAAATATTTTACTCATATTTAAATCACATGCATATTCCCTATTAAGTCTTTCTATTCAACATACGTACTAGGAAGCGATGAAAAGCAGATAAGTAAATGCCGTCTTAGTTCATTGATGTTCAAAAATAACTAATAAGTTTGTCTAATTCTTAGTCGAATTGGAATATGTGAATGATTTTGACTTCAGTGTTGTTTATTATGAACTCGGTAGGTACTAAATTCTTAAGTTACAACGTAACAGATAATATGTTGACATATTTAAGAATGGCATGGCGTAATGAGTGTTTACGCAAATAGCTAAACCAAGTGAGACTCGGGAGGTTTTGTATCCAAAGTATTTTTACGCTAACACAAATTTATTTTAAAAATATATGTCATCTCTGGCCCCCAAGATACAGGTTCCGCCTAGTTTGGGGACCGCCGAATTGAACTATGTATTTAGATTTTAATTGTTACTGATGCTCTGTCATAAAATCTTCTCTAATTTTGTGGTAAAATTATGTTTTTGGAACTTTCGATCAATAAATTTTTACTTTTTTTTTTGTTTACTTCTTAACTACGTGAAAGACGTCTAGTGGAACTCGTGAGCATTGCTCCACCTGTACTGTTGGTAGAATTACAACCTACGCCTTGCGGCTCGGGGCTGCAATCCAACATTGAGTATAAAAGCTCACTTGTATTTTAATGTAGTATTACTTACTCTCTGACAGATATTACTACGAAGTATTTAATCTAAAACACGCAACAGACAAACTCCACAACCTATGACCAATATTAGACGAGACTAATTAAGTTTTCTCACAAATAAAAAAGAGTTTCTTTGAAATTTCTTTGAGTCTGTATGCAAGATGAGCCTTGAGGTAACCGGGAAACTTCTCAGAGCGAATAAAAAATATCGGCAAGAACCGAAGCGGGAGCTTTAGGACTTTGGTACAATGAGAGCGAATTTAAAGTTGCTTATTTTAATACAAATTTTAAACATGGCTTTACTCACGCAAAACAGGTTTGACTCAAATCTAAGATTATTATAGCCGCTATTACGATTATATTAGGCTAAATTCAGTAGTATCTATAATTATACACGAAGTCATAATTATGCACAGTTATTGGTTATGTCGTATTTGAGAATTTGAGGTCGATTTATTGTATGACACGCACGAAATACTGATTATTAGGTGACTTTTAATTATACGACTGCCCAAAAAAGGGGTATTATGTTTTTAGGGTTCATGTATGTATGTATGTTTGTGAGTTTCTTTATTCCACCATAACTTCTAAACGCCTGAACCGATTTAGATGTATGGGGTATTGTTAGCATCCGTACATTACTCCGGGTAACATAGGCTAATAAGATTTATATTATTTAGTGGCTATATATACACAAAAAGGTGTGAAATAAAAAGAAACACACGTGGCTGGCCAGCTTTTTATTTTTTTATTATTTCGTCTTGTTTGTCATATATCATTCGTAGTCTGACTTAATGTCTGCTAGGCATACTACAACCGTATTATTTTCTGTGGTCATGTGCGACTCACGATTCTAATGATGCCGTCGATCCATCCTATTCAATACGTCGCTTTCCAGTCTTCGGCCACAATGCACCACTTGCTATCGCCTGTTAGACCTATTACAACTATTTTTGTCATAAAAAGTATTGGAAAAAACACCTAAAAGAAATAGTAATATGTATACAAAATGATAAAAGGATTTGCAAAAATAAAATAAAACGTGGCCACTCAATCCTTTTCAAACCAATTTTGACAACATATTATTAGACTTCAGTATAATATTATTTTTTTGCGAAAATTACTAATTTATTACGTCACGTGTTTGAAAAAATACGTATCGTTCGTTTGTTCCAATTTTGTGTACAAAATCTTTATTAGATTAGTTATATACGTTGTATATGTTATTGTTGACTGCCTCGTTGGTCTAGTGGTCCCAAGCGCGACTGCTGAACAGGAGGTCTCGGGTTCGATCCCCGGGTCGGGCAAAGTGTTATTGAGTTTTTCCGTTAGGAAATTCTCAGTAGCAGCCCGGAGTTTGGAACTGTGCCCGGTTAATGGCAATAGGCTCACCACCTATTACATGGGACTTAATAACAGCATTGGTGAAATGTGGGTGTACAATTGTGTACACCTCTGCCTACCCCTTCGGGGAATACAGGCGTGATGCTATGATGCTATATACGTTGTACATACCTATGTCCATAAATGACACGCACAGCTAGTTTAATGTCAGATTTTCCTTTAAGTATATTTAGTAGGTATAAAAAAACTATATCCCGTCTAAAGTAAGATTTATAATTCAGAATCTGACTTTAGGAATCTTACTAAAATGGTGGATCAGTCCTCCTGCGACCACGAACGCTACAAAGTGTTCGAAACGACAGGAAAAACAAAAAAAAACAACAATAATACACGCGATTAATCCGGTTAAAAGTTGTTTTATTATAAAGTGATTTATTTAAGTTTTATTTAATATTAGTGTTGTCTTAGTAGATGGTGAATGTTGTGTGTACCTATAATGGGCATACATATCAGACTTTTTATTATTGTGTATTTTTATAAACGTTTTATATGTATTGCTGTTGGTATACCATTAATAAATAAATAAATAAAAGTGTAGTCATCGCGAAAACCTAAGATATTACTTTGATAGATTATATTAAGAATCTTACCAAAGGTAAAATCAGTCGAAAAAATGTTTAAATACAAAACCTGAATCCAAGGAAACCTGACACATACAGTAATACCCAAGTAATACCTCAACAAAGATCTTCAATCCATAGTAATATCTTAGGTTTTCGCGATCAATACACA
This sequence comes from Xylocampa areola, assembly GCA_935421205.1. Lineage (NCBI taxonomy): Eukaryota > Metazoa > Arthropoda > Insecta > Lepidoptera > Noctuidae > Xylocampa > Xylocampa areola. Next base: position 19,794,796 of record OW285204.1, read on the forward strand.
TTATAATAAAACTACTTTTAACCTCCTCCTTTAAACCAGTCCTCCTGCGACCATGAACGCTGCAAAGTTTTCAAAATGTCAGGAAAAACAAATACCAATAATACACGCGATTAATCCGGTTAAAAGTTGTTTTATTATAATCTTCAATCCAGTGTGTCCATTCCCTAACACTTAATAATTTATTTAAAAACACACTTTCAGTGTTGTCTTTTTATTATCTAGCTTGCCTTAGTATTCCAGTTTACTCGGTTATAATGTCCAGTGCTTGGGAATAATCCTCGTAATACCCGGTTAAGGCCCGGGTATGGCACGGGTATGCTGTAACGGTTTGCAGAATTATTAATGGATTACTTTTATAACTTGAACCCTCATGCAAAGGGAAGATAGGTGTTCGGAAATGTTTTCAGGTATTGTTTCTTGCAGTTAAATATTTGATCTACTTACACATAACATAACATTATGCTTGTATTACTGAAGGGAAAGCAGAGATGTACTTTTGTACATCCATATTATACCGATTTCGTTAATAATTTCCATGTAATAGGCGTAATAATTGGCAACCGGGCACAATTCCAAACTCCGTAACAGAAAAATCCAATTACACCGTCTGGCCCGAGAATCAAATCTAGAACCTCAAGTTCAACAGTCAGCCTTGCTAACATTGGACCAATGAAACAAAAATCAAATTACATTTAAAAGTAATTTTAGTTCAGTAATGCCAGGTCTAACAAAATTTGTTTAATAAGTTTCAACTGCCTTGGAATTCACGTTAATCTGTCAGTCCCTGTTGTCTAACTAGGATCTATCTGGTAGTCAGATAACTGAACGTCTTACCACGAGATTATTATCGTGGTACCCAGAAACTTGGTTGTCGAAGTCAGATCGGCAGTCGCTCCATGTTCTAAGACCACAGGATTTGCTTACTTTTTGATTCCCGTCTTACTTAAAATGCAGCACCCGTTACTGCTTCCTGTCTCAATATAAACAAAATATGAACAAAACTCTCAAAAGAAAAATACTCAATTTATCAGCAAAAGAACATCTAAGGCTTTTAACCCCCAATCAAAATTCAAGGGGAGTTTCTCTTTTAAAAAAATTACATATTCGGGGACCTTCGCAAACTTGGCTAAAACTCGGGGAATATTTAAATCTGAAGATTATCGCTTCCTTGCCATTTATAACTGGAGCCTTATCTTATCCTGGATCAATGACAGACTTAGTCAAAGGTGGACTGGATAAAGTTGGGATAAAATCGTGGATTGACTGGAAAGTCCTGTTTAGGACGTGGTTGTTTCGCGGTTGTTTATACTTCGAGGTTTACTGATGAAAAATTTCGCTATAATATCATCCAGCTAGGGAAATGGCTCCACAGATGATGGTAGAATAAATCCTTGGGGAATGAGAACACTACTGACAGAGTACAATAATAAACTAATTTATGTACTCGGGCTATATTCAACCCCGTAACGTAGGAGTGGAGACGAATGACTTGGTGACATGGAAAAAAAATGTATTACGATGTCTCACGCCATATATAGATTGACACACTTTTATGTCAATCTAGAGGTGTTTTACCAGCCAGTAATCACATCTGTATAGAGATATTAGCTAAGTCTAAATTCTAGTTGAAGGCCTAACTGCGTTCATCAGCATAATTCCATGCATTTTTTCCGCAATCTGCGCACTGCGAAAAAATCACACGTATCGAAATCGATACCGTATGAAGTAAATCCTACTACTTAGGGTACCGATTTGAAGAGGAATAAAACATATTTCGTGTAAGAGTTAAGTGATTTAGACGTTACATGGTTTTAAAGTAGCTTATGTGTTATTATACCAATTAGTGAATGAATCTTGCGGTATAAAGAAAGTACAGCAAGTCACCACTGTGTGCGCCAGCTCTAAGATCAGTGCATAATCTCAAAACGATAATTTAAATCTATCCAACCTTTCAAAGATAAAAGAGTTTGTAAATGAGTATAATATATTTCGATTAACATTTACATAAAACAATTCGGCCGGATCATAACGGGCAAATTAATCAGATAAATGGACTCATTTACAAGTCAAAAATTATTATGGTGTTGACAATAAAGTTTATTGTACCATTAATTTTAGTAGAAAAGTTATTCGTGTTTGCGAATGTCGTGCAATTATAATATTTAAAGTTTATTTTTGGGGGAACGAGGCTTCCATTTTGTTGGAATTAATGAGGTATCGAGTTTTGTATGGTTGCTTGACAAAATTTGTATGAGAAGGGAGAAGTCTTTACATGGTATATTTTTAAATATTAAACACATTTAAAGTAGGTTTTAATTGTACATTGTCTTGGGAATCTGCCTAGAAAAACAAAGTGCCTCCTTAGCAGCAACATACCACCATGTCGTAGCGTTTGACATAATGATTAGTAAGGAATGTTTCTCTTGCCAGGTAAAAGTTTGTATAGAGTTGAAGTACCTAATTACATCCAAAGTCAGATTTTTATTGTTTATTTTAAGTAGAGTTGTCGTGGTGGCCGAGTGGCTACGGGTCTGCCTCTTAGCCACAGATTGTGGGTTCAAATCTGGCATGTACCAATGTGACATTTTCAATGTCATATGTACTTTTTTAGTTAGTGTAAGACAAACAGTGAAGGACAACATTGTGAGAAAACCTGGACTTGATGGTCTGAAATTGCCAATCAATAGTGAGCTAGCGTGGTGATTAATGCCCGTGCCTTCTCAGTATGAGAAGACGTCCTTGCCCTGCAGAGCGAATTAGTTATGGGTACTGTAAATGGTACAGTACCAATAACTAACCTAACCTAGCTCGATTTACAACATCTTCTTTGTGTTAAACCGTTGGATATCGGATAATGTGATTCGAGTATTTTGTGCAAGGTTGCACGATAATTGCACATTAATTCAATAGATCTTCACGTCTACTGTTCATCAAATACTACAGTAGGTAGTTTTAAATAGAAAAACTTACATCCACAATGTCTATTTCTTCCTTTTTTTGGAGGAGCATAGTACCTATGCCTACCCATTGAACAAAATAAGACTTTATACCATCCTATAAGGTGATACTGGATGCTCGCACCCACTAAAATTACGCCGACCTTGCAAGCCCCCATTAGTTTCAGAGAAATATCAACACCTTTTTTTTTTCAAATATGGAAAGTCCATCATGGACGTTGTGCCGGACTCCTACCGACTAAAAACCACACCGGTCCTACTCTAACCTTTACCGGGGTCCCGGGATCGCGACTCTGTTCACCGCAACCCCGGCAGGTTATGAAGTATCAACACCTGCATTGCATGACATTCGTGACTTTTTTCAGTGTACTAACATAACAACAAGATCTACATTGTGTACCAGTATAATCAAGAAATTTACCTTTTTTTGTTTATATAAGTAGTTTGTGTTCTATTTTATTTTTTCACACGCTTCCCCATTTCACATTTGACATTGGCAGAATTGCCGTCATCAGTAGCCGGCATATTGAAAAATTGAATTGTCCCAATATATCTGTCCCTCTTTATGATATCCTTCCTAATAATATCCCTAGGCCTTTTAATATTTCTTTTCTTCTAACCTTTGTTGGTTCTCCTTTTATTAAAATTCTATGAAAATCTCTTACTGTAAATAAAATCAGAATTTAAATTTCTTGCTTTCCTACCTAAAAACGTATTTTTCTGGTTTCAATTGATTCCCTTTAATCTAAATACATAACTTTTAATCTTTCAGAACCTTGTTGTTGGTAAACTAATCTAAGTCCTGATAATTATTAATCTCTAAAGTTACAATATTAAATGGAAAAAGAATACGGTCGCGAACAGGATTCGAACCTGCGCCTCCCGGATAGATACTCCAGGCGCTCTGACCACTAAGCCATCTCGACCTCTGCTCACCACCGCGAATTCTTCTTCCATATTTTAACACGTCTTATAGCGACGTCGGCTTAGTGGTCAGAGCGCCTGGAGTATCTATCCGGGAGGCGCAGGTTCGAATCCTGTTCGCGACCGTATTCTTTTTCCATTTAATATTGTAACTTTAGAGTTCGCTAAGCATGCGTTAATGCTTTTTCAAAGACATATCTTGAATTATTAATCTCTATTGTTTATTCTTTTTTTTTATTACTAAACACTAATTTCTTAACTTTTAGTGTGAACTGTACCTTGGCTTTCCCACTGGTCAAATGTTGTTAATGTTTATAACGTGTTTTATCCAACCTTGACATTGGCAGAATCATCGTTAACCCGATGGAGCCATAATTAACCAAAATTGGAATTGGATTGGAAAAATTGAATTGAATTGTCATTCGCGACTTGATTATGACTCTATTTCAACTTGGCCGTCAAAACAAACAGCTCTAAACCTATATACAGCACATAAAGAAGCCATAAAAAATACAATTAAATATATCAACGGTCATACTGTATCAAATATGGCGGGTCGGCCATGACCGGAAGCGGCCGCCACATCTGGCCGTTGACGTCACATACGGAAACACCGCCACTCGTCACTTCCGGCCCGCTCGAGTTGCAAACGTTTTGAGTTATTTACTTTCGAAATGGTATTTTTGTCGTGTATAATGGAAATGGAATGCGATTTTGATGCAGTTTTGGAATATGCATAGGTTATTATTCAAAAAGATTTGGACTGGAGAAGAAGAAAAATGATTGGATGTAAATCAAGAACTGTAAGTTTGTTAATCAATCACGCAAAACCTCTGGAATAGATTTGAATAACATTTAGTTCAGGTTATGCAATAGGACTTAAGATATTCGGACACCATAAGGCCACACATTGTGCTTTTTTTTCTGTAAATTGATTCTCTTTTGTATATTTTATTGGTGTACAATAAAGTAAATAATTTTTTTTTTTTTATTCCAGGGAAATGCGAGGATTCTCTGCATGAAAAGAGTAATTCCGCGGGTAAAACTGCGAGACACAGTTAGTACCTAATATATGTTCATCATCATCATCATCATCCCCGTGCCCTTATCCCAATTTATTTGGGGTCGGCGCAGCATGTATTATTTTTCCATACAACACTTTTAGCTGTTATATCGTCAGTCCCTCCTTTTCTAGCCATATCATTTTTAACACAATCCATCCATCGCTTCTCTCATCATCGCTCTACTCTTATAGTCATCTCACATTCTTACTCAAAATTTCCTTGTCACATGACCCTCATCCCTCTGCATCACATATAAAGTATCATATCATCACATCAGTACCTAATATATGTTATGCATATAAATATTACTAAGGTTTTTTTTTTGTAATTTTTTTTATGGCAAATGTGTTGGACCTTATACCACCTACCATACATAACACCTGTATGTATATACAATATCTTTGCAAATAAACAATTTGAATTTGAATTTAAGTGAATCGTAGAACATGTGGCTCTCAATTAAGTCTCAATAAAGTACCTATCAAATAAGGTTAAGTACCGCGAACTTATTCTATCAAAACGCTAAGAAGAACTTGTGGGCTAACTCTTGAAAATAATTCCACTGGACAGACATTGGAAATATGTCAGTTTGTACTTTTAAATGGCATAATGTCTAAAAAATAATTATAGATCCGGGGTAATATGAAGACAACATGCTTTAAAATTGACGCAACAGTAATGTAGGTAAATTTATTTTAAAATTACGCGTTGTTTTAAGGCGTCTATTTAATAATGGAATTGGATTGGAATTGGTATTGGTTTCAAGGGTAACCCCACCTGGTAACCTTCAACCCGTAGCCGCACCTACTACCAAAGAGATAGCAATGCTTTTCAATTCCTCCAATAAATTCACGGCAAATTTTTCGGCAGGCGCTTCTAAAAATGATAAAGGATCGATATTGAAGAATGGGCATTCACCTCACGTCCGTGAACTGAGATCAAACGCCGTGATTGTAAACCAACCCACACTTATTACTTCTGGCAGCCACATGTGGCTTCAAACATACGTGGGTGTTCAAATAGAATTAATTTTTGTTTTTATAATTTCCACGTCCTGATTTATCCAGCAATATCTTCTATAGAGTGATGCGTCAGTGTCAACAAGATTTTGTTATTTTTTTTATTTTTTATTTAAGGTCCTAATTTATTAGGTAATTTCCTTTGAATGGGTTAATATATAAATCAAATACATTCACTTTAGCTAAGAATAAAATGGAAATAAATTATTTGTAACAACCATAGTCCTAGCAAGAAGAAAATTGCTCCTTGAACGCAGTGCCGGATTAAGCCAGCGCGGGGCCTGTAGCAAATTCGGCCAAGGGGCCCTTGGTTTGTTTTAGGTTCTCAAGTTTATAGTATTAAACTCAGATTAGAGAATAAAACCGAAAATGTGTGTGTGTGACAACCCGGAGCGGCTATGTAGGAACACGTATATCTGTGTCCGTGTAATGATACCCGTTTTTCAAATAAACTCCCTATATTTTTTTTATTACTTTTACAAATCAAATTGGTAGGCTATTTTTTAAACTTTAATAAAATAGTTCAAACGTATAATATTTTAAATATTTATTAGGTACAATCAAAGTTACATACGAACAATCGAATTCAAATTTATATTCAATTTAGTAAATGACATCCATGATACTTGTGAAGTTGTGAAAGAGCTATTTGAGCCAATTTGCCTATGGTCAGTTAGCTGATTGAGGTTGAGCCATGAGAACTGACAAGAAACTTTAGCCATTTTTTTTTCATTCGCCAGGGGGTAACAATTGTTGGTGATACAAAAATATGGTGGAATGTAAACTGATGCAACTAAAATACAATGCTAGACTAACAATGTGAATCAAACATACAACCTTAGCAACCTTATTCTGCACTAGTTTTTAATATTGTCGTTTAGTATTCAAAAGTCGAGAACTAGTTCCTAATTTAGCTATATAATGCAATCGTACTTTTAAATAGTTTTCTTCTATTAGTAACTTTATTAGATTCACTTTGTGGTGATGTATGTGACCATTCGAAAGTTTAGTCAATTAGTGCGAAACAATTATACACCTACAGATAGTTTGCCCAATTAAAAGGAGACAAATTTTGATAAAATCTGACAGCACTGAATTTTGTATTCGCATTTGAATTTGTATTTGCTTTGAACCACCAAAGCAAATACAAATTCAAATGCTCACTTTCAATCAATCAATCACTTATTGCGTTCCATAATGTACATAAATGGTCTTATAAATATAAATATACAGAAGCATTATGGACCATGTTAGTCATCATGAGAGACAAGTAAATTCTCAAGGCAATTTCTGTGTTTGGGAAACACGACTCTAAAGAATTATTTAATAAAAGTTTATAAAATTGCAGTTCCAGAGACTCTTGTTTGTTGCTGTCAATAACAGTAGCCACAACTGGACTAATTCGTTGCCTAGGCTGTTCTCCAAATCATCTTTGTAAGCACTGACCAATAATGAGGATTTTTCCAAAATCTCTTTTGTTGTAAGGGATTTTAGCTGTCGAAATAAACCAAAAACACTAGTAATTTTATGATATACTTTCATATGTTTAGTTAAAGCAGACAGTACGTTATCAATAATGACAATGAACAATGTTTGATTTTTGACAAAGTCGTCGAGTGTAGTAAAGCCGCTGAAATGGTCGTACTTTGTATTTCGCTTGATTCGTCTTGATGTGTGTTGCTGGTATTCTTCACAGCCGGTCAGATCTTTGGCTCTTGCTTCAATATCTGAAAATGTGGATCGCACTGCTTGAACGTAGCTAAATAATGATTCATAAAGGGCGTATCCCGTATTAAGGTCTTGATCAGACGACTGCAGCGAAGCACTAGTCGCTTGCAAGCGTTCTAGGATTCCATTCCACATTATTGTCATTATTTCCGTTTCTAACTTATTCATCGTTGAAACTAGTCCGTAGGCTTTATTACGACACTCTACTTTTTGATTCACGCTATGGAAAATATCTTCCAAAACTTGCTTAATAGTGATAAAACCGCATAAAAGTGCCTTCGTAGCATCAGCTCGGGCTGACCACCTAGTGTCCGATAACCTCTTTAAAATCTAAATAAACGATAAATAAACGAAATCGAAGAAAAGTAGTGCTTCTGTACAGCAGTCGGCAGCGCACTTAGCAACCAAATTTAATGAATGTGCAAGACAGGGAATGTATTTTGCGTACTTATTTATTTCGTTAATTCGGGCTTGTAAGCCGGTGTATTTCCCACTCATGTTGCTGGCATTATCGTAGCTTTGCCCACGACAATCTTTGATATCAATGTCACTCTCACTTAAGAAATCTAGTAAACTTTGAGCGAGTTGTTCAGCAGTATGACCTTCCATGTCCAAGAACTTAACAAATCGTTCCACTGATCCCGATGGCAGAACATAGCGCACTATCAGAGGCAGTTGGTCTACATGCGATATATCTGGAGTAGAATCCAATGAAACTGAGTAGTATTTACATCTCTTAATTTCGATAATAATTTGATCCATTATGCTTGATGCAATTAGATAAATAAAGATTCCTCACAAGTTGTTTTTGATAAATAAGACGTATGTCCCTTTCCTTTATTAGCATGACTTTGATTATGTTGAGCCATAAAAGCGTCAAATTGGGTTATTATTCTAACAAGCCTAAATAATTCCCATTGTGAGGTGAACCAACAATTTCGTCACTGCCACGAAACGCAAGACCTCGTTCTGCCAAAAACTTTATTACTGCAATATAATAATACTTTATTCAAAAAAACATAACGCGCATGTACATATATAAAAACCCAATTATAATACATCAAAATTAACTTAAAATTATGCTTAGTGTAGTACATAGGTATAAAAATAATTATATTACGACGCCATATAAAAACATTCGGTAGCATGTCCTGATTTTGTAGCTTAGTTGCCTGAACTAGGTTAAAACCTGTGTTTCAGGCTATTTTGCCCAATAAAAAGTGACTGCAAGTAATATGAATAATGAGTCATCTTAATTATTACCATACATGAACTGTAAACATTAAACAATACTTAAGAAAACAAAATTTACTAAAACTATTACAATTTATACAGACTAATTAATTTATTATTTTACAACAGTAAGCAAATTTTCCGTATCAGAGTAGGTCAGTGATTTTAAGTGCTTAGTTAACATTATACTACATTGTTTTTTACTTATGCTATATATATCTAAAATCTTATTTAATTTATTGTACAGAAAAGGTCCTAAGAATAAGAAAAACCTGTTTACATAGGCATGCTTGCCTTGTAGTTTTGGACAGACTAGGTCTTTCCGTCTCTTGTTCGGGGGAAGTGGTATGAAAGGGAGCAAGATATGTTGTATTAGTACGGTGTTTAGAATAAATAATTGGCGAACAGTTAGGACATCAGTAGACTGATATAAGTCATAGGTAGGGAATATGTAAGGGCGGAAAGTTGCCACCTTTAAAATTGCTCTTTGTGCGCGTTCAAGCGGTAGTAGGATGGTTTTCGCTGCTCCACCCCATGATGTTATGCAATATGAGATAATTGATTGGCCTAGTGCTAGATATACTTGTTTTAATAAGTTAAAATCAGCAGCACCACGGATCTTTTTGAAAATGGATATTAGTTTGCGCACTCTCTTACATAATGAGTCAATATGTTTGCGAAAATTCAGATTAGTGTCAAGCATGATGCCTAAGTAATTTATAGAGTTAGTAACGTCCAAAGTAGGACAAGCGCATGCAGCAAATGATCGGCAATTATTGTGAGCGAATATGTAATTGTGTGGGTCATGTATGTTATTGTTTCGCATTGTAAAGTGGATGTATTTGGTTTTTTGTGCATTTAGGGTTAGTACATTTTTTAAAAGCCAGTTATTTACAGTGTTGAAGCCAAGTTGAGCATATTCATATGCTTCCGCTCTTGAGTTTGCAGTGAATAGTAGCACTGTGTCATCTGCATACGACATACTGACCCCATTTTGAAGATTTAGGCTACAAAGATCATTTATATAAACCAGGAATAGGGTAGCTCCAATAATACTTCCCTGTGGAACTCCGAAAAGAGTGTTTGGAATGTCTGAACTAGTGTATTTTCCTATTCTAACGCATTGGCATCTGTCGCTGAGATAATCAGTAAGCAGTTGTAACTGTTTACCTCTTATACCAACCGATTCAAGCTTATTGAGAAGCAAGGGAACTGAAACAGAATCGAAAGCTTTGGCGAGGTCAAGAAATATTCCGATTACATGCATTCCATTATCCAAGTTAGAAGTTATGTGGTCAATCAATTGGTGAACTGCTTGACTCGTTGATCTTTGAGGCCTAAAACCAAATTGTCTGTCTGAAAGAATGCTTTTGGCTTCGAGATATTTGATTAGTCTGTTATTTATAATTTTTTCTAAAACCTTTGAGAAAGCTGGTAAAATGGAAATTGGCCTGTAATTGTTAACACAACATTTGTCTCCAGACTTGTGTATTGGGATAACAATGGCTTTCTTCAGAGACTTAGGAAAAACACCTTTAGACATACATATTTTAAATATGTGTGTTAGTGGTGGTGCAAGAAAGTGCTTAAATCTTTTGATTATGTTTGTGGGTATATTATCCCACCCTACCGCAGAAGTGTCCTTCAGCCCAGTGATTACTTGGACCACTTCCTCTACATCAGTTTCTAGCATAGCAAAAGATTCAAGCTTTGAAGCAGGTGAGTTAATGGACGGATTCTGTGCATGGAGGTTTTTTGATTGAGAGATTCTGTCCGCTAAGTTCTTCCCAACATTAGCAAAAAAGTAATTAACTTTGTTTATTGCCTGCGTAGGATTTGAATCTGCTAGTAGCAAATCCAATGGTGGTTCTTGTTTTTTAGCAGTAAAAGAACGGTTTTTTATGTATTTCCATACTAATTTGCTATTGTTACCCGCTTTTTCCAACTCGGCCTTGTTATATTGAAATTTTAGTTTCTTTAAAAGGTTGTTGCAAAAATTCCTATATCTTTTATAAGTCACAGAAATAATCTCATTTTCAGGAGATTTTTTAACTTTTGAGTGCAGTTTATCTCTATGTCGTATACAACGCATTAGTCCCGGTGTAATCCACGGTTTTGTGTTTTGGTATTTGCTAGACAATTTTACCGTATAAGTATTTTTACGAATTGCATATTGTATTGCGTTTATGAGGTAGTTTAGTGAAATGTTTAAGTCAGTACAAGAGTAAATGGGGTCAAGATCTATGTTAGGTATGTCAACATCGAGGTTGTTCATGTTTATTTTTGTATAGCTAGGCATGCAGTTATTTTTAGGAAGTGTTAGTTTTAATGTTAGTAGAACAGCTTGGTGATCGGTAATAGATGAATTTGTAACCAAAGTAATAGATGGCTGATTTGTCTTAATAATGAAATGATCTAAACATGACCCACTTTGATGTGTAGGAAAGGTATGAGCCGGCAAGAGACCATGAAAGGCGCAGATATTGAGGTAGTCATGTCCTCGAATGTAATTTTTATCTGACGCAATGTTGATATTTATGTCACCCGTTATTAATATGTTCTTAAAAGATGATAACTTATTTAATAATAAATCAAGTGACCTCAGGAATTTGTCTGTATTTAGCGAGGGTGGTCTATATATTGCAAGGATGGCTGTGTCTTGGTTAATTTTTATAAGTAGACAGTTATCTTGTACACATGGCTTCTCCACAATTACATTTAAATGTTTTTTTAAATAAACTACAACGCCATCGTTTTGGTTGATAATATTCTCACTGCAATATGAGTTGTAGCCATCTAGAGGTGGTAAACAGGTCGTTCTTTTCGACAACCAACATTCTGTTAAAACGATTACATCACATTTTATATCTAATGAATGTAACAGTATTTCCAGTTCGTCTATGTTCCGATAGATACTGCGGATGTTTTGTGTAATTACAGTAAGTGTTTTATCAGTAATAGGAAGAAGGCTTTTGCATTCCTCGACTCTACATATTTTCGACTCTGATATAATATAATTATCTAAGTCATCGAGTAATTCATTGGCCATAGTTATAAGTAGGTACCTTTTGTTGTGCTTCTTTTACCAAGTTAGCGACGCTCCTAGGCGCCGTCATAATCGATGGAATTGATGTACCTGTCTTCGGCATACTTACGAGCTGGGCAGCTCTCGTCACCAGTTTGGTGGTCACTGGGTTTTTTAAACCTTTTACATGTTGCACAGGTCGGAGGAGACGGCTTTTTGTCACATTCCTTCATGGTATGTCCAGTTTCACCGCAGTGACCACAGTTGGGGCTGGTTTCACGACAGAACTTGGCAGCATGTCCGTATTGTTGGCAGTTATAGCACCTCGTTACAAGTGTAAAATCTCTTACCGGGCATGATGTCCAATTTATAAACACTCTAATTTTCAATCTCTAAAATTCAATGATTCGTATTAAGAGTAGCCTCCAATACTTTTGCTCAGTCTCAATTTGGCTGACAAGCTGAGAATCAACACGCGTATTCTTGTTCTTGAGGTTTAACAGCAAAATTATGGCTGTCTATGCGGAGTGCTTTCCTCATGTCTTGTCAACAAATTGTGCGCATTCTTCCAGTCATCTAATCCGTCCTTCGTAAACCGTGGTGACGAACTATCTAAATTCGTAACTTTACAAACAAAACAGGAAACTCGTCCTTTGGTTTCCGAATAACACAACCAGTCTCTGACGTGAATTTTATTCGTTAGTTTATGTTTATAGGTGAAAAATGACTTTTGGCAGAATCGTGGCTTATTTTCGTTTTCGTAAATTTTCTTTGAAGACAAAAAATCACTATTCATATGTTGCAGTTGGCTGCTTCCTTTTCTAATCCTATAATCTCTATCAAAGTTGCTCGGCCATTCACCAATATCGTTAGAGTATATTTTACTTCCGTTAAGTTTTTGACTTGAAACTGTCGTAACATTAGAATCATGTAATAATATGCCATCGACTACTTTTTGCATGCCTTATGCATGATATTTTACGCTTCTTTACGACTTCTTTTTTCTAACTTTTTTTTTACGGTCGGCCAGGCGTTTGTGCGCGGGGCCCCCCAATTCGCGGGGCCCATAGCATTTGCTACTCTTGCTACGTGGCTAATCCGGCACTGCTTGAACGGCAAACATTAAGAAAAAAATAAAATTGTTGTAAAAATATGAATTATGGCTTAAATGAATCCTTATCACTTACATATTGACCCCTTAAAAGGAGATTACCTAATAAATTAGGACCTTATATAACGAACCTTGCACAGAAGTTCTGTAAAAAAACCAGCTAGCTAGCTATAATGGCTCCGTGATAAACAGACAGATGGACAAAAAGACGGTAGGCTCCATAAAAGGTATCTCTTGAGTACATAGCCCTTATAACATAAATAAGGTTGTAACTATTGGATTTCTACTACAACTACTATAGTAGTATATACTTCTCAAAAGTAAATTAACACAGTAAAAGCATCTAAAGTGAGGATTAATTTAAATCCATTTGCGTAAACATCAATAAAAAATATCATCATTGAAGTCCCTTACAATGTTTTAGGAGCAATCAATTTTTCGTCAGTGCAATTTTGCTATTAGATTTTTATCAGGCGCTTAGTGGCGCTCAGATATTATAAAGGATCGATAGCTTTAAGGATTGATTCATATCACGTCCATGGACTCAGATCAAACGCTATGATTTTAAACGAGCTGTTCCTTAGTTATTGCCACAACTGGGCGTCAGTAATACTTTCCTGGATTAGGAAAACACTTAGAAAGAAAGAAAGAAAATTAAGTTAGAATGATAGGTATTTATAAAGATTTATAAGCGAATTTGGATGCCAGGAAGCATCACTTCGCCACCTTGAATGTTGGATAGAATTATACGTATGGTTTTCAAAATAACACTGAATATTTTTAATACAAGCATAAATAAAAACAAATTTGAAGTAGGTTCAATTAGAGCAGTGATAGCCTAGTGATATGATTGTTGGAATGACAAATCAAAGGTCGCATGTTCGAATCCAAGGCACGCCTCCCTGTCTTGCGTATTATAAATTAATTACCACTTGCTTAAAATGGCGTAGGATAACATTCCCACATAACATAGCATAGCATCACGCCTGTATTCCCTGAAGGAGTAGGCATATGTGTACACAGTAGTAATAAGTGATGAGCCTATTGCCATCAACCAGGCACAATTCCAAACTCCGGGCTGATACTGAGTATTTCCTAACAGAAAAACTCAATGACACTGCCTGAACCGGAAATCGAACCGGAGACCTCCTTATTAGCAGACGCGCTTGGGATCACTAGTCAAATGAGGCAGATGTTCTCGATATCGTATAACCTACGGGTGGTTTAAACTCTGAAACTGGGTTGTTAATCAACCACAAGATATAAGAAGAAGGTTCAATTCAGACTACTTCAACGTTTACATACCTACATATTTAAGAAATATTAATTGGATTAATTTGTTCTGTATCAACATACTTATTCATAAACCTGCGTCAAAAGTCTTTTAGCTAAAATATCTTTAGAAACTTGTCACTTCTTCTCAATGAAAACAGATGATGACTACTATATAATAATACGACTCTTAGCATATGTTAAATTATATTCTACTGCTCAATGTGAACTGTAAGTACCTTATATTATGGTAAAGCCCTATAACATCACAGTATCATATAATACATACAAAGAAACATCGAAATATCAAAAGCATATCTCTTCAATTAAAGGCAATTAAACTCTCGATTCAGTTTCTCATTGGGAACGGCAGCGGTTTCAATCAGACGGTGTAATTAGCGGGCTCGTTAATTAGTGCTCATTAGACTGATTGCTTCAATTTGGACGATCTTAACGACGTATTGAAATTACACTTAAAGCTGTATCTCGGCTTGATTGATTGGTGTATTAATGGTATTTTGGTTTTAATATAATTGTAACCGTGACGCCGTTCGCGTGGATTTCGGAAACTTACATCATGACCTGATAATTTTTAAAACTAGTACATGAGGCGAGAGTACATGGAAGAGTCGAGGCACCGACCTCGATGAACGTACCGCAAAAAAATTGCAGACGTTCTCGAAAAAGGACAGGTCAGGAGCAACCATTTAGGTTGAGTTCTCAAAAAAGGACAGTTCAAGATCAACTTAAATCGATGAGCATGCATGAAGAGGTTAATGAACATAGATGAAGCGAAAGAGGTGTGTCAGAATCGTAACAAGTGGAAATCGATAGTCTCTACCTACCCCAATGGGAAACAGGCGTGGTAGAGCAGCTGCTGAAGTCTAAGCTAAGATTTTTTTTATGTAAACGGAAGACTTTGAAGCAATTTTTCCCATTATATGTTATTGCTACGGCACGGGTTAATTTCGAGTTTTGGCTTCCGTGTTTCGTTCGAGAATGTGTTTCAGTTTCGTACTGAAGATGAAGGCCCCAAGAAGAATATATTGTAAAATTTTTTTGGACAGGAAAATATTGTTGTGAGCAGTATTCCAATCTGCGCCTCCCGGATAAGCTGTCGCTAACCGCTAAGCGACCTCTGCTCACTACCAGGAATTCTTCTTCCACATTTTAATACGTCTTATGGTGACGTCAAATTGTATAAGTTCGTCTTGTAAAGTTCGCTATGCATGCGTTAATGCTTCTCAAGAGCCTGCTAAGAAATCTTGTAAATCACAATTTTTCACCTTTGCTGTTGTAAGGCGCTATTATAGTAGATCTGTAAATGATTGCTAAATAAATATCACTAGGCGTCTCCTTAAGACATATAAAAGGAAGCTTTAAATTAAATAGATTCGGAAAACTTCAAGGTAGCTCAGTGGCTAGAGTGATGACACGGAACGTCCAATTTTTTTCAATATTTCCTTGAAAAATAGTAATTAATGGTTAATACCATTAATTACTTATACTTATTACCATGACCTTAAAATGTACAAAAAAATAATTATATATGATCTCTGTAAATCTCGATCTGCAATGGAATTATAAAGTAAGTTGAAATGTCTCATATTCCTGTATTTAATTCTTTTACCCTCTTATGGAATCAAAAACTGAATTCAAAACAGCATTTAAACCTATCCAACCTTAAGAACACCCAATATTTCACACCAATTTTAACAGCAATGTACAAAGAAGCGTTTTCATCGCTTATCTCGAGCGTTCTTCGGTTACAAGCCGTTCCTCTGTTAAACTAATATGGCTGAATGTAGCGCTGGTTTTTGCGGTACAAAGGCGTCCGTATGTCGTTCCATCTTTGTTATTCTATACCGCGGTAAAGGAAACGTCACATGTATTTGATAAATGGGGAAAGCTTAAAGATTTTCTTAGGTAAAGATTTTATTAAGGTAATGGCTGTGATTATATTATTCTGATTTTATAGAATGAATAGATTGGTATGATCCTACGTGAGGCAAATGGCTTTTATATGACAGACAGTATTGCGCTGAAATGAGCAAAAACAAAACTACACTTTTTGTAGCTTTTGACCCCGCACCTTCTCCCCTTCTATAAACTTCTAAGCTGTTACTACTGCTTCTTATCGTGTCGATCAATGGCATCTTATATTTTGTCAGACCAATACTTAGCCATATAAACGGCATTGTCTATGGCGTTATATAGATCCTCTAATGTACAGGTGGTAGGACACGCTGGGCAAATCAGCAGATGTTTCATTGTTTGCGAAGAGTAACCACACTCGCATATGTTATCTGAGCTGTAACCCCACCTGAACATATTTTCTTTGCATCGGCCGACTTGGGTCCGGAGTCTATTTAGAGACTTCCACGTCGGCCATGGTAAGTCGTGTCCAGGGGGGAGTCTTTCGGCTAGCGGTATAGGCGATACCATTTGATATCTGTTCCTCCAAAGGTCAAGCCTAGTTTGTGGAGCAACACCATTTAATGGGACCACGTCTTTAATAAAACTATACCGGCTTATTAAACTTTGGGGCACAGGAAGATGTTGGTACATTGGGTGTCGTGGATGTGTTTCCATCCTGTTCCTCTCAATTGAAATAGCTACTTGCCTATGGATTTACAATACCAGCTAGTGGGTACAGCTTTCCAACAGGGGTTGCTTTAAGGCAGCCTGTTATAATTCGGCACGTGTCGTTTAGAGCTGTATCCAACAAATTAGTATGCGCAGAACGGTTCCAGACTGGGCTGGCGTATTCATCAGCTGAATAACAGAGAGTCATTCCAGTTAAATGCAGTACTTGAGGTGATGCTCCCCTGGTGGAGGTGTTACTACTATTACCAGCTAAAGCGAGTCTTTCTTCCACCTTATTTTAATGCGTGTTATGATAGCGTTATCTTCAACTATTCAGTGACACACACACTTTATGACCACAAAAGTTAACCAGTTTCTACATCACTAGGTTATAGGTTCAAAATCTGGCATAAACGTGTCTTAGATGGATTACAGAATCAACTGTTTCACCTGTTTTACAAAACTTCTAGCTGTTTTACAAGACAAATCCCTTATTTTTAAACTTTTGTTTACTTTTGATCAATAACCACGGTTGATTGCTGCTCACTGTCTTTAACATTATTCTGTGGCCCACAGATTATTAATATTTAGTATCTTCGGTGGCCTATTTGTTTTGCGGTGTTGCTAGTGAGCAGAAATCGCAGCCGTGGTTTGTTTTATTTCCTCTTAATGTTGTTTTACCTGCTTTTTTATTTCTTGTACTTTGTTTTCTCTTGTGTTGTAATTTTTATGTAACCTTTTCTTTCTTTCTTTCTTATGTTAAAACGCTTACTGTATAACGTCTGAACTTGGGTAGCGGTTTTGTTTAATGTAGTGCAATGGCAATCCTGCTGAACGTTGTTCAGCTGTTTTATATAACGGATCTGTTTTGTAAAACAGCTGATTCTGTCCAACTGCGACATATAAAAGCAACATTTTCTTAGTTCCACATACAGTAAAGGATTAAAGTACTGTGTTAGAAGACACCTCCCAAATACTTATCTCCTAACTGGTCCCTCAAAGGAATGGTCGGGTTAAGTGAAGTCTGGCGTCGCTTTGCTCTAAACTGTCCAAGTCTCGATGGCAAAACATTCGAGAAACTTATTTATTAGCTTTTTATTAACAATAAAATACGAATTTCATTCCACTGCGGGACTTGACCCATGATATTTGCCGGTACCGAGGCAAGTGACGGCGGTTCAAGTTCCGTTCTTGTCTATTCTTGTTCAAAGTTTTGTATTCGATTTTTTTTTGCTAATAGGATCGCGATTTCACGAACTTCGCACGTAACAACGTCAAAAATCAGCTGTAAGGTTAACATACAAAGATGTGAATTGGAAAAGTTGATGATATTTCTGTTTTTACAGAAACATTACCTAATTAATTTAATTATATAAATGAAAATATTTTTTTCCCAACTACCATTATAATTAAGTATGCTTACAAATAAGGGGTAGAACATCTCGCCTCTTACTTCCTCTTGTTATTGAGTACCTGCTTAAAAATTAAGATTAGTTTAATTATTCATAGAAAAATAAACTAGGTTCTTTTTAAAGCTCCAATAATGAATGATTGAATGATAGCATGTTAAAGAAATGTTTATGTTCACCTTACAAAAACGTTCGCAGTTTGTAGATAGCGTCATCTCGTTCTTCGAAACTGACAGGCCTATTAGCAAAAAATCGAACCATTCTTTCACTACTACTATTTCTTAGATGAGAAAAATGTAAGTGACTGCCCAACACTGCTGAGTGTATGCCCAAAATTTTTTTTAATTCATAATGGGCGTTTGGCCGCCACCTTACTTGATCATATATAATTATATATTTTTTAATACATGTTGAGGCCATGTAATGCCTATATTAATTCTATTTTTCAAAGAAACATTGAAAAAGTAATAGACAAGAACGGGGCTTGAACCCGCGACCTTTGACGTTCCGTGTCATCACTCTACCAACTGAGCTACCTTGTCGTGTTCAAACCTATTGAATTTTCAATCCTCTTTGTATACGTCTTAAGGAGACGCCTGGTGATATTTATCTAGTAATCATTTACAGATTTACTAAACTCAGCGTTATCACTTTGCAGTTGTAAATCGCCGAACAACATCCCAATCCTTTATAAATCATATATAATTATATTTTTTTAATACATGTTGAGGCCATGTAATGCCTATATTAATTCTATTTTTCAAAGAAACTTTGAAAAAGTAATAGACAAGAACGGGGCTTGAACCCGCGACCTTTGACGTTCCGTGTCATCACTCTACCAACTGAGCTACCTTGTCGTGTTCAAACCTATTGAATTTTCAATCCTCTTTGTATACGTCTTATTAAATTATTAAATTAAATATCACCAGGCGTCTCGTTAAGACGTATACAAAGAGGATTGAAAATTCAATAGGTTTGAACACGACAAGGTAGCTCAGTTGGTAGAGTGATGACACGGAACGTCAAAGGTCGCGGGTTGTGTGTGTGAATGTTTCTTTGAAAAATAGAATTACCTTACCTGATGTTAAGCGATGCCGCAATCGAGGATGGAACATGCTTGCCCAGCAGAACCCTGTTCACTCGAGCTTTGAAGGTCACCAGATTATACTTATTGGGAAACACAGATGGTGGTAGGAATTCCATTATTTAGCGGCGCGTAATAAAATGATTAGAAAGAAAGAAAGAAAGAAAAGAAAGAAATATTTATTAAGATTGATAACGTGACACACACTACAGAAAAACAAATGTTGCAAGGAAAAAAAACAAAAATAGATATATACACACTTATAAACTAAGTAAAGTAAGAACCCTACAACAGAAAGATTACGCAGTGGCGTCGCAGTATCCATCAAAAAGAGATGATGCTCAGCCTAAAGCCGCATCGCGGTTAGCGGTACGACGCTGATTTTCAGCAACACCTCTGTGACTGACGAGTATGTGACAGCTGTTATTAATAATCTATATATATACTTATAATAAAATCGTAACTCGAAAGCCCGAAAATTCCAAATTCGCTTTTTGGATTTTATTCTTTCGTAATGTGTTATTTAATCGATACTATTGGCAAATCTGTTGTTTTTAAAATTTGAGTATTTTTGACTGTTTTTATGTCCGAGGTTGGCGTCCAAACCAAGAAAAAGAAACAACTGAAAATTTGTAAAAAATATCATCAAAGGCCGGGTCAACTTATAGGCTATTCAAAATTGCGCATTTCCTCAAGGGAGCTGAGCAGTGATGTTAAACATCTCACACTCAGAATCTAAATTGGACGGATTTCAATAAAAATGGTACTGTTGTATAGCTTATCAAAAATGATAAGCACTGCAAAAGGTATCATTGCGCTTTATCATATTGGGACCAAGCATTTACCGGTTTTGTATTTTGATAATTAGATTGTAAATGCCTATTTTAGCAACATTGTCAACTGATTAATTAGTTCCATACCGTACATAGGTGACAGGCACAGTTTAAGTATGACGATCGAATCCCAGTACAGGATTATTATTTTTGCATATTTTTAATTTTTATAATACAAGGTTTATCTGTTATTTCGCAGAAAAACAACGTTATTTTAGTTTTTCGTGTCTATTTGTAATATAAACCCACTTTTTATGTGTTTCTCTTGCTGTCTCATATCAATATGATGAAGCACAGTGAAGATGTTACACGTTAGCGTTATGTAAAATTTTTATCAATCAGATCTCATCTTTAATCATGGTACTTCTTTCCATAGAAAAGTCTTTTTTATACTCTGTCATAAATTATATAAAAAAAATGGATCTCCGTTTGGCCACCAACTCGCCTGATGGCAAACGACGGTGTGGCCGAGGATGGAGCACGTATATCCAGAATAAATCTATTCCCCCCCAGGGGTTCCACCTTGTCGTGGTGAGGGGGCTCTAGTAGCCGTGGCTTGGTCACCCACGGTGAAGCTAACGGAACCCGAGGAGGGCCGCTCCTCAGGGCTTTGCCTTCAAGCCCATGTTGGAGCGGCGCCGGCGTAGGTTGCGGGCCTTATGGGGGGTGTCGCAACTGAGGTGGGCTGCGGCGTCGTATGGGCGGCACCGCAGCTGAGGGATGGGGGCCGCGGTGGGAGAGGAGTGCCGGTATGTCGATGCGCCGCTCTCCCTACCTGCCGCGGCCTTGACGGGGCCGCCACCGTTGGATGGCGGACGCGGTGGGGCCGCAGGGGAAGAGGAGTGCCGGTATTGCGAGGCGCCGCTCTCCCTATCCTCTGCGGCCGTAGTGGCAGGCGGCGGGGCCACAGACCTGACCCGTCGCAGGGGACCTTGGGCGTCCAGACACGGGGTCGTCTGGTGCCCATTGCACATGGTCTCCGAGGTGGTTACGGCACGCCATTAGTCTGGTGTGCCGTAGCGGGGGGGTGCAATACCCAACCCCGTGAGGGAGTCCGGCAACGAACGGCTGCGGGCGGGTTCGCGGTTGTGTGCGAGAGCGTTCCCGCGTCCCGCCCTCAAGCAGCTGAGGAGGTACACTGTGGAGTTTTAGTGGGTTCGAGTCCCACATAACCGCTCTGTCTCCCCGTGTCAGAGCGGTATGCGAGGGCATTTCTCCACATAAAAAAAAAAAAAAACTATTCACTCTTAAGTAGAGTGGATAGATTTTGGGAGAGCGATAGTTGGGGAGTTGATGCAACTGCCCACTCCCACAACGGCTTCGTCCGGTGGATGGTAAACAGCCGTGGTCGAAGCCTCCGACCAGAGCTGTGTTGCCTGTTTTGCACCACCCAGGGGCTGCGTGTAGGGATTCCATTTTAAGGGTGCACTCCTACGGACGCGGACAACTCAGCCCCCAATACCTATTTAGTAACAAAACTACACATTCCCTCAGCCTGACCTTAGGATTAATTTAAGCTGTTGCCTCGCTCATTAGCAGACACAATAGATTTTTATTGTTACAACGTATATTTCTGTACGCTATTGAGCCGAAAAGTTAATTGCCTAATCCACAAGTAGGTAATAGCGAAACATCAAATAAGCATTACTGAAGTGTTTGTTAGAGGCTGTCCAGCTATTGAGGTTGTTGGAGAGTACATTCTCGATGATATTTTGAATTATTTATTATATCATCCTTTGTGAATTCGATTAAAATTTAAAGTTTTAAGACCAAGGGTAATAACTAAGAACGTTATGCTCACCCTAACAATTATGGTACAAAATTTATTTTTAACTGAAGCTTAACCAAAAATAAGAGTCCTAGAAGAACCATGGCGTGTTCTATACTTAGCATTTTTTTTTTCTCTTTTACGATGTTCTAGAAGCTTCAACAGTTGAAGTCGATCGATGTCTATTATCAACAACAAATGGGACTGAAAACTTATTGGGCCATCCGATGCACGAAAGGGTTTAATGAAAATGCTGCAGTTAGCATCATCATTACCCTATCCAATAAAATACCGTGTAAAACATTGCTTTACCTCAACGAATGTTTACTTAGTGGAGATTGGAACACACAACAACAGATTGGGTATTAAATGTTGGAAAAATAAACAACAAGCCAGACCCAAGCTCTACTAAAAACTCCATTATGGAACTCAACAACACTTTTTTGGATCTGGTGATCAAACCCAAGACGGTAAGTCTTGGGTTTGATCACCAGGTCAAGCTAAGTGTTGGGGTGGAGGGTCTGACATCAACAAACGTACCGGACCTTCTCAAAAAAGGCAGGTTAACAAACTGAACCATCGAGCATGCATTCTTCATGTATGTAATATAAAATCTATAGTTTCTGCCTACTGGAATGGGAATCAGGTGTGAGTTTGTTTGTATGATTAATTAAAATCTTAGTTTGGCGTTAAGATTACTTTGACGTTAGCAAAGCCACGGGTACAGCTAGTAATTCTATAAATATTAAAGTAACTGGTATTAATATGCTAATTATCATATTAAATATATAACTATTAAATATATAACGAATTAAATAAACATTACATTACATGAGATTGAAATTAATAAATTAATAGATTAGTGAAACGCTTCGTGCGTAATGGTAGAATGTCTACCATATAAGGGTGGCTTTTTGTGTGTCTGGTTGTCCGATAATGGAACAGGTAATTTTCAAACTAAATAAACAACTGCCTCGTTGGTCTAGTGGTCCCAAGCGCGACTGCTGAGCATTAGGTCTTGGATTCGATTCCCGGGTCGGGCAAACTATTATTGAGTTTTCATAACATAACATAACATAGCATCACGCCTGTATTCCCCGAAGGGGTAGGCAGAGGTGTACACATTTGTACACCCACATTTCACCAATGCTGTTATGAAGTCCCATGTAATAGGTGGTGAGCCTATTGCCATCAACCGGGCACAGTTCCAAACTCCGGGCTGCTACTGAGAATTTCCTAACAGAAAAACTCAATAACACTTTGCCCGACCCGGGGATCGAACCCGAGACCTCCTGTTCAGCAGTCGCGCTTGGGACCATTAGACTAACGAGGCAGTTGAGTATTCATTATATTGAGTTTTCAATCAGTAAATTACCAGTAGCAGCCCAGAGTTTGGAATTGTGCCCGGTAGATGGCAATCGGCTCACCACCTATTAAATGGGACTCCGTAACATCATTGGTGAAATTTGGGTGTACAACTGTGTACACCTCTGCCTACCCCTCCGGGGAATGCAGGCGTGATGCTATGTATGTTAAATAAACAATCACCTAAAAATATCAAAATCCATTTTGAGAAAGATGATTAAAACAAAATCCATAGGTACTGAAACCAAATAATATTAAGCACAATTTTATCCATTTTGAGAAATTTTATTAAAACAAAATCTATAGGTACTCAAACCAAAATAATATTAAGCACAATTTTACCCATTTTGTGAAAGAGGATTAAAATATATATCTTCTTAACTCTAATAAAAATACAGCCCAAGATGTACACTTAAAAACCAATCGTTTCCGTCTCCGAGTGTATTTCCAGTGGCCGGTACCTGTTTATCGACGCCATCTTTTTCTACTCCCTACTTATTGTCTAGCTTTCTACAAATGTAGTGATTTCTTTCGCTCAAGAATACGGGTTGTGCTTAACTTGGAGGTACAATTTATTATTGGTTTGAATTTATTATTAATTTTTATTTATCCTTTTATAAAAAAATATTTTCGTATCCTCAACAGATGTCTGTTGCCAAGCTGCTATTAAAAATCATATTTTAGGGTGTTTTTTTAAGTCATTCATCCAGTGAAACTTCAATAGGTTAAAATGTCGGACAGGATACGACTTTACATGCTTTCTGAAGGAAAGGGGTGTCACATTGACATCTTCCTAACCCCAGGCTCCTACTGAAACGTCCTAACAAAAACCCAATAGCACTGCCCGACCCGAGAATCGAACCTAGGACCTCACGATCAGCAGGCACACTTGCGGTTACTACACGAATGACTTCATAATCCCCTGCCCTTATCCCAATTTATTTAAGGGTCAGCGCATCATGTATTCTTCATCCATACATACTCTCTACTTCTACTGGAATGCTGCTAAAGTTTTGGCTAGGTTTTATGACCGGCCGCCTGCCTGACTCATGACTCATTGGAAATGCTGCTGTTGGTGGTAAACGCCACCAATTTCCTTCTATCTAGCTATGTCATACTAAATGTTATCCATTTTTTTATATAAGAACTTTGCCTTCAAGCCTATAACTGCCTTAAAAAAAAAATTGATTGGCTAGACGGGAATAACTTGGTTATTAATATACAAAAAACCAAGTTATTGCATTTCTATCAAAGGCTAACCGAAACATTTAAATGTCTCGCATAAAGGACAAAAAGAAGAGGTAAAAGTAGCAAGATTTCTTGGCATACTAGTGGACAGCGAACTAACGTGGAAAATGCAGGCTGACGACATATGTGCGCGGCTAAGCAAATCCGCCTATGCTCTTTTCATCCTGGCAAAGAAAGTCAATCTACAAACAGTACTTATAGCTTACCATGGCATTGTTTCCTCAGTCCTGAGATTTGGCATAATATTTTGGGGCAACTGTGCTGAAAGAGAAACTATATTTAGAACCCAAAAAAGATGTATACGATGTATGGTAGGCCTAAAAACTACTGATAGCTGTGAGCCTGTCTTCAAATCATTAAAAGTGCTGACTTTCCCATCTTATACATACTTGAAGTAGCAGTGTTTGTCAAGTGGTACTTAAACTTGTTTCCTGCGATGGTAGATACTAGAAAACGAACCGCTCAACTTAGATCCCAATACAAAACCATTTTGTGTACAAGCAAATACAAAACAGCACTAGCAAGGAAAAGTATTTTGGGCATGGGTCCGGTTATATACAATAAAATTCCTGCTAGCATTAAGAATGAGAATTTGCACAACTTTAAAAGAAAATTAGAGAATTTTTTAATAGAAAAATGCTATTATTCAATCACCGAATATTTGAATGACATACTGTTATAAAATTTCTGACATAAGTACCTAACAATTATTGATCTTCCTTATTAACATTTAATTTTAATTTATGGCATTATTAAATTTCTTTGACATTCTTTATTTAAGCAAGTGCTGACAATTTTCATTTTATTGTAATACCTGCGGTAATTTTTTTGTTCTCATTATTTTTTGTTTTATTTTCTTTTTTCTCTCACTACACAATTTATCTAATCGACATTGTTCAGTGTTATAGAAAATTCTTAATGCGATAGATGATCTAATTTATTTACTTGTTTATTTGTGGTTCATGTATCTATATTAATTTCTTGTTTAATTATTTTGCATGTATTGCTACTTTTGTACGCCCTAGAAGCAAAACATAGACCTAGACGGGGCCGCCACCGTTGGATGGCGGACGCGGTGGGGCCGCATGGGGAGGAGTGCCGGTATTGCGAGGCGCCGCTCTCCCTATCCTCTGCGGCCGTCGTGGCAGGCGGCAGGGCCACAGATCTGACCCATCGCAGGGGACCTAGTGCGTCCAGACACGGGGTCGTCTGGCACCCATTGCAAATGGTCTCCGAGGTGGTTGCGGCATGCCATGTGTCTGGTGTGCCGTAGCGGGGGGGGGGGGGAGGGGGGGGTGTAATACCCCAACCCCGTGAGGGAGTCCGGCAACGGACGGCCGCGGGCGGGTTCGCGGTTGTTTGCGAGAGCGTTCCCGCGTCCCGCCCCCAAGCGGCTGTGGAGGTACACTGTGGAGTTTTAGTGGGTTCGAGTCCCACATAACCGCTCTGTCCCCCCGTGTCAGAGCGGTATGCGAGGGCAATTCTCCACATAAATAAAAAAAGAAGAAATCTATTCACTCTAAGTAGATAGATTTGGGGAGAACGATAGTTGGGGAGTTGGTGCAACTGCCCAGACCATCTCCCACAACGATTGCACCGGACTACATCCCGAAACACGACTAGGTCGCTTTACGGCATGGCTTCGTCCGGTGGGTGGTAACGCCTCCCACCAGAGAATTATCCATGGGCCAGGTTCTGATGTTATCCTACACGAATGACGTTGTTAGTAGATATTTTAAACTAAATAAATACTTGAACCAACACAAAAGTTTTTATATTACATATTTTCTTTCAGATTTCAATCACCCCTTATAATACAAGCCCGCGTTTGTATCTTTAGAGTCAGTTGTGACAATGTTCGCGCCATTATTGCGACCGGACTGGACTGCAGTAAGCGCGGGAAATGAAGCCGTACCAGACACCGTGCACCGATATAAAAATATACGATTATTGTCATAATCTGTGGACGACGGCGACGCGCTGAGATTGTCTATGCTCCAGGAAAAAAAGTATTGAAGCGTAGACAACTGTTGTTTTAGAGACGATAAACAAACTGTATTTTTTATTTATTTATGTTAGGGTCGTGTAATGGCTACAATTCTAGGCTCGGTTGGTTGCTGCGGTTCGGTGAGTGTCGCAGGTTCGGGTCCTGTTCCTATCAATATATTTTTCCATGTATCCTAAAAGAATGGAATTGGTGAAAATGCTTTACGGAATAAATACATACGTATAACGTTTTTTTTTAATAAATCAAATCATCCAAACTTTAATAACATAACATAGCGTCGCGCCTTTATTAGCCGAAGGGGTAGGCAGAGGTGTACACAGTCGTACACACACATTTCACCAATGCTGTTATTAAGTTCCATGTGGGGCATGTGTGTCCCTGGTAGTGAGCCTATTGCCATCTACCGGGCACAATTCCAAAATCCAGGGTGCTATTGAGAAATTCCTAACAGAAAAACTCAATAATACTTTGCTCGACCCGGGAATCGAACCCGAGACCTCATGCTCAGCAGTCATGTTTGGGACCACAAGATCAACGAGGCAAACTTTAATGATTGAAGATTTGAAAATCATTTTTATGTTTTGTCTATCTTATTTGTCAAGGATATAGGTATATATCTATGACAAGTAATAATAAAACAACTTTTAACCGGATTAATCGCGTGTATTATTGGTTTTTTGTTTTTCCTGACGTTTCGAACACTTTGCAGTGTTCGTGGTCGCAGGAGGACTAAGGTGTCAGGTATCTCAACAGTTTATTTAAAATTATTTCAGTATAATTTTATGAATTTTATCAATTAAGTGTACGGTAGCGTACACATAATTGATAAAATTCATAAAATTATTTTGTTTCTGATACATATTTAAACTAAATCGCGACGGTATTTCCTAAGACTATCCCTGAGAAGAAATACCGAAACAAACTCAGAGGTCACAGTCGTTTTAAATTTAGAGATACAATTTTACAATTTTATCGAATTATAAACTAAAAGGTGTTCCGATGCACGCAGTAATCGCTCACAGTATCTTGATTTGTCTTGTGACTTGACTTTGTTTGGGACTTGATTATTTTCAGTACAGGGTTCCAAACAGGTGGTAATTGCCAACCATCTTCTCTATTGAAATTTGGGTGTTTTTTAATTTCAATAGCCTCGCGGAGCATTCTCGGTATATATCGGTTTTCTTTCGCGAGGATTTGGGGTTTATCGAAACGTAGAAAATGGTTGGGTTTGTCTGTTGTATGTTCACAGACTGCAGATTTTGTTGAGCGTCTATTCTTGACGTCAGCTATGTGTTCTTTCAACCTGGTGCCAATGCTACGCTTTGTTTGCCCTATGTAAGACACCTTAGTCCTCCTGCGACCACGAACGCTGCAAAGTGTTCGAAACGTCAGGAAAAACAAAAAACCAATAATACACGCGATTAATCCGGTTAAAAGTTGTTTTATTATAATGTGTAGAGATCGCGCAAACCTAAGATATTACTATATGACAAGTAAGTTATATATATACATAGACGTTATATACTTACCAAATAATTATTTTATAAACCTCCACAAATCATAATTTTTGTGAAGTTTGAGAAAAGATTTTGGAATCGTGTCTGATTAGCTTGTCGTTGAGTTTCCCTTCTATCTCCTGCATGGTGAAATGTAATTTCCTATCTGTCTGAATTCCTCCTTTTTTTGGTCTATTGGTTGTGTAGCTTACTACAAATCGTCAATCGGAAATAATAGTTGCTCTTAACTGCGCTTATGGATCTATTAATTTCCATCTATGAACGATATTAAAACCAAGGGACCTGAACACAATCTGTTATTAACGTAATAAAAAAAAAATGCGGTACATTTAACACTACAACATGATGAGTTAGTAATGAACATCTAACAAATTGCCTAATTAGGTTTAAGAACGGTTTGTTGTTGACGTAGTGGTCGAAATATTAACTGCTCGATTCCCGGACAAATTATTTATCTAAATTATTTAAGAAAAAAACATCTCTAGCCTCGAGAAATCGAGAGGTTTCTGATGGCGGAACGAGTAAAGAAGAGGATTACATTAATAAATCCCAGTTTACGTACGCACGTGCGCACGCGACAACTTCTAAGTTATAATGCAACGCAGACCTTAGAGTAATTCGGTAATGTCATAGATTATGTGATTTTTGTGAAGACAGGTCAATTTTTTTATTGATTATGCTTTTGTATGTATTAATGGTAGTAAAGTGCTTGAGTTTATGATTTTTGCAGCCTGCTAGGATTGACGGCGTATTCATAAATTGGATTATGGCATTTCTTGACTTTAAAAGTAAATCTTTGAAAAGTATTAACGCATGCTTAGCGAACTCTAAAGGTATTATATTAAATGGAAAAAGAATACGTTTGTGAGCAGGATTCGAACCTGCACCTCCCGGATAAATACTCCAGGCGCTCTGACCACTAAGCCATCTCGACGAAACTATTTGACTTTGATTTTGCACTCGTACACATATAGGCGTGAAAACCACCCCACTCTTTCTGGCGTCTTTACTGCCTGATGACGGCCCTGGCACATCCAGGACCTGAAACTGTTTTAAATACCAATATATTAATTTCACTTTATCTCTAACAATTAATAATATGATGTTACTATTATTTCAACAACGTAGGCATTAACCAGCGCACACAACATTAGTCACCTCTACATTTCTCTCCTCTTTGCCGTCTGTCACGTGCCATATTGGCTGAATGGGCGTCACGTCTGCCTGACGTCGTCTCCGGCCAACTTTCTTGATTATCAACACGTGGTGAGCATTCTGAACCCGCTAATCATGAGCCGGATTATCAATGTGATTGGACTTGACTTACTGTTGGAGGACATCATTGTTTGGAGAGGCTTTAGCTGGTAGGGAATTATGGGGAGTGACGTCAAGGACATATCGGCTAAAACACGTCACACTTTTTGCATTTATAAGTTGGACAGTGTTGTATAGTAACGTACCTGCGGGTATTAGCACAACATACGATCTTAATGCACCTAAATTCTGATCTTTAACAAGCGCACCCTTTTAAATACAACCTTTTATTTAATTTCACCCGTCCCTGTATCTGTATGTGTGTAATCAAATATTGCAAGTTAAATTAGACTCACTTCTCGAAGGCCAAATTGATAGTTTTTTTTATATATTCTCCTGAAATAAAAACGAATGAATGACTTTGAGGCCTAACTTGCGCATGTTCAAAAAAAAGAAATTTAAACAAACAAATGGCCAAATTTTGTAAGATTTATCCACTCAAACGAAAGCGGAAACTGTTACTTTAAACCGATATTTTAATTAAATTGGGTAAAACACCTGCAAACCTAAATAAGAAGTTGTAAGCATAGAATTGCTTCTAGCATTTTGAATTTTCATTTTTAACGTTTCAACAGTCAAAACTTAGGATGCTTTAAGTGTAGACACATTCGTTTGTGAAGGCTTACTTCAACCCATATTTAAATTTAGTCCAATCACAGCAAGATAACAGGAAATTCGAAAAATTCAAGAAATTATTCGAAGTTCCGTTGTTTAAACACCCATTAACTTAATAATACATTTGCTACACGCACAAAAACAATACTAAAATGCACGAGAGCCCCGCCGCTTATAAATCAAAAAGTATTTAGTGAACAATTTGAATTACTAATTCCAAAGAGCTTGTTTGCCGATCATGGAAACGAAATAGATATGGCACTATGGATGGTGTACACCACACCATAAAGCAAAAAGTTTAATAATGTATAGGAGTGCTACGTGTTTTTTTAAGATAACTTACTCAGTAACAAGAAGGCTACATTTTCTCTCTCTTTTCCTGAATAAATACAAAGCAAAAAAATAAAAAAGTGCAAAGCACGGACCTAAACAAGATCGGTTTAAAGAACTGATTAACTCATAAGTACTTACATTGTTCACTAAAAATGAGCTTCTTAAAATTAACTTAAAAATATTTAAATCTATTTCGA
This sequence comes from Xylocampa areola, assembly GCA_935421205.1. NCBI lineage: Eukaryota > Metazoa > Arthropoda > Insecta > Lepidoptera > Noctuidae > Xylocampa > Xylocampa areola. The sequence continues at coordinate 19,825,406 of OW285204.1, forward strand.
CCATTGGACGCTGTCTTAGACAGACCCACAGAGATACAGAGATATCTAATTATACAAAATCATTAACCACCAAACATTTTAAACAAACTTATTACATTCGAGACTTCATTTTCTAATTTGTGAGAATATGCTGAAAGATATGGACGTAACCTCGTTTTATCGTGGGTGAAGCTTATAAATGGCCATCCACTATATGTGTGTGTGCGTGTTTTCGCGTGCTGCGAGACCTAGTAGTCAAAGTCAAAGCATTTATTTCAATTAAACCATTTACAGGCACTTTTGAATTGTCAAAAACTAGTTGCCACGTTCCAAAGATTGTCAGACCTTGATGTATTTATGTGCATGCAGCTAAATTGTTAGTGCGCTCCTTAATGTTAGTGGCAACAGCTTGTGAAAGCCCTATGCATTAGTAGGGTGTCCTAGGGGAACCTCAATCACAAACAGACACACTTATACACATATTTTAATTTTGTTTTAAGTATAACCATGCGAGTAGCTCAAAACTTCGTTATAAACATACGTACATATTACCGTATTTTTATTTTCTCAAAAATGTTTTATATATTTTTGTGGAAAGAAAAATACTGTTATGAACAGGATTTGAACCTGCACTTGTTTCATAAATACTAGAGTATTTAACCGGGAGGAGCATTTATCCGGGAGGAGTATTTATTCTGGAGGAGTATTTATCCGGGAATATCAATATCAAGTTCGAATCCTGCTCACGACCGTGTTTATCTTCCTACAAAAATGTAGTACCTTAGAGTTAGCTGGCATGCTTAAATGCGTTTGAAAAACGTATATGTAAACTTACATTAATTATGCAAATACTAAGTTTCCGATTTTTTTAAATGAACCATAATTATGCCGCATCTCTCTTGCTTTTCAACTTCATGTACTTCCTAAACACGGGGCGTTATAGTACCGTCTTGATTGCGACGCAAGAACTCGGCAGTTGCTGAGTGCAAGAAATCTTGCTTGAGCTCGGAGCACACTCGCGGAAATAACCTTGTTCTAGTTTTAAACTAGGCAGTGTAACATTGGAGCTATTTGGGAGAAGTTGTGGTCTCAACCAAATTTTTTGACTTTGTCTTGCATCAACTCATTCTTTAGATTACTTATGAGAGTTTTGGCGTCTTAAACGTGATTTTAAGTAAGTTTCAATATCTCATATTGATAGTTTTTTGTTCCATTGTGGTCAATCCTAATATTTTAATGGTATTTTTAATAAACATATGTCATTGTTAGTCTAGAAAATCTACACCAAGCTTAACTCAAATACATTCTTTCTAAAGTCGGTAAGTCGTGATCCGTTATTAAACAAATATATCCGACTAGCTTCTGCCCGCCACTACGTCGGCGTCGATTTCAGAATTGGATCCAGCCGGGATGAAATGTATCATATGTGTTAATCCGGGTTATAAACTATCTGTGTGCCAAATTTCATCCAGATCCGTTCAGTAGTTTATTAGCGTGTTCCTCACTATGATTTCCTCACCAGCACACCTGAGAGATGTTCTCGATGGTGTGTAAAACCATGTCAAAGACCTACGGGTGGTTTAAACTCTGACACTAGGTTGTTCATCAACCACACGAGAAGAAGAAGCTGAAAAAAATAAGTTGTGCGCATGAATCGAACCAGCTCTTCCCGGATAAATACTCCAGGCGCTCTGACCAATTAGCCAAAGGACAATTTAGTAGTAACACAAAATTACCAGCTTCCAGCGAATGAGCACGCAGCCCAACAGAAGCTAATTCGTGAAAAACATTGCGCGTCTCACTCGTTCATTAGTCATGTAAATTCCCCGCTCCTGGTGGGAGACAGACCCTGATACAATTATTGCAGGCCCTCGGAATATGCTAACTGCCGAGTGTGGGAGATGGCCTTTATTTTGCAATTTAAATCGCTCTTCTTGAACAAAATGCGATCTTTTTAATTAAGTTGCACTTAGAAATTGTAATTTCTTTGCGGAAGTGTCTTTAGATTTCTTTTTGTCTGTTCTCAGTTTTTTAGGAGAGAGGTATTTTGAGACTTTAAAGAAAATCCTCTTTTCAGTCGAAGTCGACATCGTCTTTAGAACAGTAACTAACACTTCATCCCAAGCTGTAATTGCTAAAATAGATAGGTTGTGAGATGATTAGGTTGGATATAATAAAATTACTGAAATGACTGATTTGAATTTCCTTGATTGTGAATTGTTATGACTGCAATTATAATAACGAATTTTAGGAAAATCATTCTTTTAAGCTAATGCATGCAAGTGGGTAATGACCACCAACTTTTAACATTTTATAGTAGGTATTAATTTATTTATTTAATTAAACAAAATGACATATCAATATTGTTTAACTCATAAGTATTTTACAGCGATACATGAACATTCATTGTAAGAACTGATTCTTCACAATAAATGAATTAGAATTACTATATATTTTTGTAACTATACAACATATTAACTGCCTCGTTGGTCTAGTGGTCCCAAGCGCGACTGCTGAGCATGAGGTCTCGGGTTCGATTCCCGGGTCAGGCAGTGACATTGAGTTTTTCTGTTAGAAAAATTCTCAGTAGCAGCCCGGAGTTTGGAATTGTGCCCGGTAGATGGCAATATGCTCACCACCTATTACATGGGACTTAATAACAGCATTGGTGAAATGTGGATGTACAACTGTGTACAACTCTGCCCACCCCTTCGGGGAATACAGGCGTGGTGCAATACATATATTTTTGCAGAAAATACGATCGTTAGTAGGAATTGAAACTGAGCCTCTCGCACAAAAAATAAACAAATAACAAAAGTTACAATATTAAATGGAAAAAAAAAGCAGCTAAGCATGCGTTAATGCTTTTTCAAAGACATATCTTGAACAAATAACAAGTTGGTCATTGATCATGAAGTTCAAAGTCACAGTCAGTCATAATTTGGCCAGGATAGCATAAAGAATGTCAAAAAAGTAAAAACACGGACATCAGAATCTTTAATCTATTAAAAGTCGTCTCTCCTTACAATCTTCGCAATTAGTATGATGACGTTTATTGAAATTCTTCCAAACAACTTCTCAGCGAACTTTGCAGAGTTTTTGAATATTATGAATGAAATTTAGCAATCAGCCGATTAAATTCGTTTTAATTAAATTGGGATGAACTATGAAATATGTTATGATGTTTACGTTGTCTTACGTTTATCGTTAGGATATTAATAGTAAATAATTAATACGTGAAGGAAAGACATTGTGGCCATTTTTACGAAAATTATACGGACGGAGAAGTATGAAATTTGACACAGTTAAAGATTAAATAGCGGAGTGCAGACAACAAATATTTTTTAATTAATAAAATAAAATAAAAAACATTAAAATTAATAAAAAAAACATTACGCACATTTGGGTTTAACAAACACTCACACACATATCTTTGACAATAAATATCTTTGACAATACCTCTTAAAAAAAATCAATTTAAAAATTACGGTCGAATTTCGGCCAGTGGGCGCTCGTGCCTTCTCTGTATGAGAAGAGGACCATGCCCAGCAGTGGGATAGTTATGTAATGTTTGTTGTAGTACTTATCTCTGCCTAGCCTTTTCCCAATTTCATTGGGGTCGCCTTCCAGTCAAACCGGATGCAGCTTTTTACAGGGAGCGACTACCTATCTGTCCTCCAAAATCCAGTGACTGGGTAACACGATATGTCGTGGTATAACTGGTTGTCAGACTTTCAGACCTCTGACTACGGATCTTAAATTGACAACCGAAATCGATGGCTTAAAGTGCTTGCCGAGGCATGGAGGAGTATCGGAATGAAATGATGGTCACCCAACACAGACCGGTCGCGGCAAGCGCAGCGAAATCGATATCTTTGCGGCTGTTACTTAGCCACGAGCCCTTTCGTTACATAGTTCTGTCAAAAAATTGTTCACTAGTTCTTCTCAATTGAATGAGTTAAAATGCACATCTATATATAGGTACTTATTCTAATAGATTTACCATTTTAATATACTTAAGCGGCTCCTATTTGCAGTGCCGTTACAAAATCAACGTTGCAGAAGGAATAGGACATTGCACTCCAAGATTACTTGTTCACTGTTTATGCAATAAAAATCTGCCTAGTGTTTTCATATGTTGGGGTCGGCTTTACTATTATCGGCTATACTATTGTAAAAACCTATATGATGAAAAAGAGTAACCGTGGAGTATCTTGCCCGTTCTTCTCCATAGGAATCTACACTTTGGAACGTGGCAATTAGCTTCTGACAATTCAAAAGTGCCTGTAAGTGGTTTATTTGAAATAAATGATTTTGATTTGATTTGCTTCTAGTCTTACTGGATGCAGTTTAATGCTACTATTTAAGAAAAACGTCAACCCAGTAACTGGATAATACAATATAGGTAAATCTTTCAAACACATTAATGTATGCGTAGCGAAATGTAAAGTTTTAAATTATGTGGAAATCAGTGTGTCGTGATCAGGATTCGGAACTGCGCCTCCCGGTTAAAAATACGCCAGGCGCTCTGCCCACTAAGCCGTCATATATCCGCTCAGTACTCTAATTGTTTTCCACATTTAATACGTCTTTTGGTGACGTCATTGCTATCTATTCAGTACCTATACAAGTGAGTACTACCCACCAGACGTCGTTTTTCACTTATAAATTAATATTGTTAACAAACCAACATTAAGCATAATGGCATTAAGACCACCTTTGTACTCTTTTTACACGACTGCACAAAAAAGGAGTGTTGTGTATTTCGGGTTCATGTATGTATGTAAGTGCGTATGCCTGTTTGTGAGTTTCTTTATTCCACAATAACTTTAAACGCCTGAACCGATTTAGATGTATGGGGGATCGTTAGAATCCTTACATTATCCCGGGTAATATAGTGGCTTACGTACACATAAAGAAGTGAAAACAAAACAATTAAACATGACAAACGTGCTTTTTATTTTTTTAATCAATTTCATCTTAATCATAAAGGATTAAATAAAACAAAATGAAATAAATAAATAAACAGAGACCGAACTAGTTTTTTTTTGTGAATAAATATACGGATATTAGGTATTATACAGATTATAGCCCGCATATGTTATTAAAGCCCGGTTAGTGGAGTGTGATAGTAGGTTAAAATCAGAACCTGGCGCATGGATAACATTTGGTGTGACCTAGCTAGATAGAAGGAGGCCGTAATGGTGGCGGTTACCACCAACAACAGCATTCCAAAGAGGATCGACATCAGGCAGGCGGCTAGTCATAAAACATAGCCAAAACTTTAGAAGCATGCCAGATATAGGTAGGTATGCTGCGCCGACCCCAAATAAATTGGGATAATGGCAAAAATAAAAATAAAAATAAAAACTATTAAAATTAGACTATTTGAAATGGTACTTTTTGTACGTCATACATTACAATATGACAGTCCCCAAAAACGCCCACCCTTCACCGCTTCCTAGTGCTTCACTGGAGAGAAGAAGTGGCGCAACAAACTCCCCAGCTACACGTCTCTGTAAATCAAGTCAAGTCAAGGCAGGGCGATGATGATGATGAAAATAAATAAATAAACCTATATCTGTGTAGTCATATATTATTAGTACATAATAACTCAATTGGATAGCTCGTAAAACATATTTTATCACGGTTAGATAAGCATTAAAAATGCAATTTTTCACAAACAAAGCTTCAGTATCAGTTTTTAATCAACAGTGTAAATATATCGTCAGCGTTATGCGCCTCGGGGGACCCGATAGTGGGCGCTGTGTACACCCTGTATACAAGCTAGTAATTTGCTTTGTCACCATATTTACAAAGGTAATTAAAGTGCTGATATTAAGCATACATACTGATCAAACACGTGCCAGTAATAGATACTATTATAAAGTTATTATATTAAATGGAAAAAGAATACGGTCGCGAGCAGGATTCGAACCTGCACCTCCCGGATAAACACTCCAGGTGCTCTGACCACTAAGCCATCTCGACTAAAACGACGAGGATCCGGGAGGCGCAGGTTGGAATCTTGCTCGCGACCGTATTCTTTTTCCATTTAATATAATAACTTAAGAGTTCCCTAAGTAGTGCTAGTGCCCAGACACCATTCCTTCAATTACTTTAAACGGCGCTAATATAAAGCAGGTGACCAAGTTTAAATATCTGGGCCATATACTAGTCGACGACCTTAATGACGATGACGACGTGGAGAGGGAGCGCAGGGCGTTGGCGGTCCGCGGGAACATGTTGGCCCGCTGATTTTTTCGTTGCACCGATCAGGTCAAAAAACCTTGTTTAAAGCGTACTGTCAAGGCCTGTATACGGGAAGTCTGTGGTTCAGCTGTTCACGGGGGACGCTAAGTGCACTACGCGTCCAATATAGCAATGTTTCTCAGGATGATGCTGAAACTCCCTCGTTTCTGTAGTGCCTCGGGGATGTTTGCCCAATCGTGTACAGATGGTTTCCATGCTATCATCAAGAAAAAAGGTGGCATCGCTTTTGGGGAGGATTTGGGGGAGTAGCAATAGCATTCTGAAAGTCGTGGCTGAGGACCTGAGAGCTCCTGTGCTGAGGCATCTCATGCGGAATCATTGTCCGCATGAAATGCCTCGTAAGTACATGATTTACTTACCTGTACAGATAAGTAAGCAATTCGTGTATTTGTTACTAATCCTAGTGTTTATGTTGTAGTATCTAAGATGTGTTCTAACAATGGTTCCTATGTTGTCCCAAATAAAACAATTAAATATTATTATTATAAGCATGTGTTAATGCTTTTCAAAGATTTATCTTGAGATACCATTATAGTTTACCGTATTTAATATTTTTGTTAGTTAAAAAAAATTGTTGAAAGAAAAAAACGATCTTGGGCATGATTCGTAACTGCGCCTCCGGGATAAATACTCCAGGCGCTCTGATTACTAAGCCATCTCGACTCACTACCGCTAATTCTTCTTCCATATTTTAATACGTCTAAATATTTGCTCCGTGCAGGAATCGAATCTGCGACACGCGACGCAGCAGTCGGTCTCTCGACCACTGCGCCAACGGCGCCGCCAACCTTTGATTTTGGTCCTTAAAATAACATAATATATTCCAGAACGTGACAGTTTACACAATGTATTAGTTTCTTATGATAATGTCGCATAACCTTCACGAACCATTTATCTTCAGTCTGTCTACACTACAGATAGCACTCAGACTATGTACACGAACTTTGCCTAAATAAATATACGCTAACTTCGACACACGACAATTTAGCGACAAGACAAACTAAAAGTTAAAACTTGGGTTAAATCAATTTAATATGCGAGGGTTGGGGGGCTGTGGGATTGGGGAGATTATAGTCGTGCCTTAATTTTTGTTTAAATAATAATTATAATGTATGTAATGTAAAACTTTTAAAATACATAAAACAGACAGTTTTTTTTTGTAGCAGCAAGAAATTTATAAATATTGTTTAAAAACGTAAAATAAATAATAATAAAATAACTCAATTGAGTGTCTTTCAATCTCTAAATGGCGCAATGGATGATGGAATGGAACAAAATATCTGGCTACAGATAGGTCCCTACTCGAATTTTGATCATAATTATTTTTTGGGACCTATCTGAATATCAGCACGGCTACATTTTTATGTGGCCGAATATGCTGAGAAAGGGGGATTTTTGGTCTCGTGCCATACCTTCTAATTTTTAGTAGTATATATTTTTATGTTTTTATTTTGTAAGATCTGTTTCGAGACTAAAATAAATAATATTTTTCTTTCTTTCTTTCATAATTACATTTTATAAGAGGAAAGTGAACCTTGATAATTATAGTAAAAATAATAAGCTTTGCGTTAGGCTCGTAAGGTAGGTACATGCAGAAAATACAACGTTACTTTTACCTTCCCTTGAATGCAAACCCGTTAACTCAATGTCACCAGCCTACACAAATACAAAGCGTCATTGTCAATTAGCATTGCAGTCATCATATATTCTGAGAACTTATTACAAGACATTCCATGGCTCAACTAGATCGCTATCCAACAATAATGTAGATAAAAACCTTCAAAGTACTTCGATAGTGTTCAGTTACATGAAATAGTGATCTATTTAATATTTTCCATTCTTTTATCAGCGTGGAAATAATGGCTGGGCGGAATGGTGGAAGGTATGATAATGCAGTTACGGTAATTTGAGAAACTTAACGTTATTTTCGATAAAATATTAAAGTGATTTTTGCCGGTGCACTATTGTGGGTGGTGCAAAATGTGAGCGGCGAGCGTTTGAGAAATGTTATACCCGTGTCTTTTGCTAATGTCGTCGCTATCTATTCAGTCTCTATACAGGTGAACGCCGTATAAAGACGTTATAAAATTTGGAAGAAGAATTCGGGGCAGCGAGCAGAAGTCGAGATGACTTACAATTAGTGGTCAGAGCGCCTGGAGAATTATTGGGAGGCGCAGGTTCGAACTCTGTTTACGATGGTATCTTTCCTACCGAAAAAAGTTATAACTTTAGATAAATATATGATTATTTTAAGGAGGCCTGTGGTTTATTTATATAATACACGATATAATAGCATGGGTAGCATGGACACGACATGGTCGACATAATCGTGCACCGAGTATGTCATCAGCAGAATTAGTTTAGAGTTCACTACGCATGCGATAATGTGTTTAAAATATTTATCTGTACCTGCATATATATAATTTTGTGGTGCTCCAAGGTGGCCAAGTAACAGCCACACAGATAGATCGATCGAGGTTAAGCTGTGTTTGCCGCGGTCGGTCTGGTTGACCATCATTTCATACCGAGACCCCCCAGTGCCTCGCAGAGCACGTCAAACTACACAAGTAACTGGGTTGTGGAGGTTAGATAGGCAGTCGTTCTATGTAAAATACTGGTATTAAGCTGCATCCGGTGAGACTGGAAACCGACCCTGATCATCATCATCATCCCCCTACCCTTATCCCAATTTTGTTGCGGTCGGCGCAGCATACCTATATCTGGCATGCTGCTAAAGTTTTGGCTATGTTTTATGACCGGCCGCCTGCCTGACGTCAACTCTCATCGGGAATGCTGACCCTGATATAATTGTAAAAACGCTAGGCGGATATATACCTACATAGATTTTTGTAGCATCACTTCTGCCTTGTACCACATTGACAACGACAGCTGATACAGTGCGCTCCCAGTGGTGTCGTTTGCCCGTCCGATGACATTTATGGTAGTGCCACACTGAATGGAATATAAATATAAATTATGGGTCACAGGCCTTTTAAAATAAATAAAAAACAGCATCATACCTTCATTCCTCGGGAGGCAGAAGTGGCATACGTCTACTTTTTATACCCGCATTTCACAAGTCATATATAAGGTGCGGCTTAAGAAACACAGGGCTCTCACTGAGAATTTCCTAACAGAAAAACCCAATAACACTTAGCCGAACTCAAAAATCGAACCGAGGACTGCGACATCAAAATTTATAAGGTAACTTCCTTTTGCAGGGTAAATGTGTAAGTTACAAGTATTCATATACTTAATTTTAATAATTTTAAATTTAGTTTCAGTATTTTTCATAATATTTGCATTGAGAGGAAATTTCAAAATGGCACCAATGACTGAGATGTTTTGTAGAAAGCGTTTCGATTCGACGGTCATGTGACGAGGAAAGCTTTGAATATGAATGCAGAGTAAGACCGCAAAAGAATAATTGAGGAAGACCGACAAATGCATCGTGTCAAAGATGATATGAAAATAAAAGGAGTGAATGACGCTATGACAGCTAATAGAGATGTATGGAATAAGAATACATGCTGCGGCGACACTAAATAAATTGGGATAAGGGCAGGGGGATGAATATTTGCCTTTAGATGTGTAGTTATTGTCTTGCTGGTACTTATAATAATTACTTTTTTTTCATAAATTGATCTACGTTTGGCCGCCATCTCACCTGATGGCAAGCGACGGTGTGGCCGAGAATGAAGCACGTATATCCAGAATAAATTTATTTACTCTAAGTACATAAAGTGGATAGATTTGGGGAGAACGATAGTCGGGGATTTGATGCAACTGCCCTGACCCGTCTCCCACAACGGTTGCACCGGACTACATCCCGAAACACGACTAGGTCGCTTCACGACATACCTTCGTCCGGTCGTAACCAGCCGTGGCCGAAGCCTCCCACCGGAGTTGTGTTGCCTGTTTTGCACTGCCACATGTAGGGATTCCATTTTAAGGGTGCGCTTCTACGGACAGCGGCAACTCAGCCCCCTAAATTTTATTGATTGGTGTGAACCACTAGATAAGATGAAGTACGATTTTGGAGCATCTTATGCTAAAATATGGCTCTTTCTGGTCTCGTACAGATTGATATATTTTTAATTTTAATGTGCTAGATTATTATTGTTTTTTTATACCAACTAACCTGTTATGAGTCTAAAATAGATATTTTCTTTCTTTTTTTCTTTATGGTTTTATCTTATTTTTTTTATTTTTTTAAACTCGTAGGTACTTTATTTTGTAATCCATCTGTACGTACGCGGAGATGCATTAGCACCACTTGCAGTCACGTGCACCACGTTTGTATAAGTCATAGCAGGTAACACGCCCTTTACATATTATATAAGTTACGTTTTACTAACGGAATAAGTATGTTATGGTTAAGGAATAATATTGTTAGCTACCTTATAACTAAGTCGCGTGGAAATCTTCATATCAATGAAAACTTTAATTAAAGATTAAATCAATGAAAATTTTAATTAAAGATTTAATTAAGATTTTCTTTGTACCGTTCAACTTTACACGGTCTAAGGATTTGTAGTTATATTAAATAAATTTTCGTATTGTAAAAGCATGCGTTAATATTTTATTTTTTTAAAAGAGTATTGTCGTGAGCAGGATTCAAACCTGCGCCTCTCGGATAAATACTACAGAAGGACAGGTTTGAATCCTGCTCACGACCGTATTATTTTTCCACAAACTTTTATAACTTTAGAGTTCGATATGCATGCGTTAATGCTTTTCGAAGATTTTTCTGTATGCATAAATATATTTTTAATATATATATATATTCGTAAATATGCAAAATCATTCCAAAATTATACTTTAACTACACGTGAAATCCTCAACAAAGTCACAAGATATACGACTGGACTCCTGTCGCGTAGCAGGACAATTATCTGCTACGACGACGTAGCTGTCAGCGCAGTTGGGGTAGCCGTGACGTAATCGCGCTACGTCGTAGCAACTACGCAATCTCTTTATTTTTATTTCCACCCATTTATACCGATGCATGGTACGAAATTCTGTTTTTCTGTGAATCTAGAAGTAGCGCAGGTTACAGTCTTTATTATAACCGTATATTTAAATATATATTTTTATATAAAAAAAAACAAATTGTATAAGGAGCCCGATTATAACTTTTTTGTGAAAAAAAAAAAACCTTCCTGTATCCTGGGTGCGTCTACAGACATATTCTCACGTGAACACACACCCCTGCACGGAGCAAATATTTGTATAATCTACAAATAATTGTTCCGGGTCTGAATCACACCTGCGACACGCGCCAACCCTGCCGTCAAAGGTTATGGTTTCACTGCAAGACAAAGCGATCTTATTGGTACAATAAATTTATCATTGTTTGTTGGCATTTTTGTTCGATATCGTCATACTAATTAATGATTTTGTAGAAAAAGAATACGGTTATGAGTAGGATTCGAACCGGCGTCTCCCAGGTAAATACTCCAGGCACTCTAACCGCTCGCCACGGGAATTCGTGGTGAAGCGGTCCGAGCTCCGACGGATCCTCGTGGCGGAGTGGAGGGAGAGACTTGCGTGACCGCAGGCAGGGCACGCTGCAATAGCGGTGGTAAGACCCGTAATGGAAGAGTGGCTGGAGAGGCGACATGGCGCCCTCGGCTACCGGATGACGCAGATGCTCTCGGACCACGGGTGCTTCGGGAAGTATCTGTGTCGCATAGGCCGGGAACCGACACCGAGATGCCACCACTGCGGTAACTGCCCCGAGAACATGGCGCAGCACATGCTGGAGGTGTGCCCAGCTTGGGCTGAGCAGCGCCACGACCTCATCGGGGTAATAAGGGCGGGCGATCTCTCGCTTCCGTCCATGATTAGACACATGGTCGGGAGTGAGAGCGCATGGGGAGCCGTCGCCAACTTCTGTGAGGAGGTGATGCTCGTGAAGGAGGCGGCGGAAAGGGAGAGAGAGGCAAACCCCGCTCACCCCTGCCGCAGAAGGCGAGCCAGGCGCCGGAGGGCGCTCAACGATCTCCGGCCACCGTGAGCCGTGGACTGAGGGCGGCGGGTATGGGTAGTTCGCCGCCTGATCAGCAGTCCAGCCCGAGACGGCCACGCACGTGTGACATAGGGAGGTGTTCAGGCTAACTGTGGCCGGCCTGCACACATCCCGGAGTGGACCATAACCTGCCGGGGTCGCGGTGATTGCTGCAACGAACCCGGGTCCTCGGTAAAGGTTGGAGTAGGACCGTGTGGTTTTTAGTCGGTAGGAGTCCGGCACAGCGTCCATGATGGATATTCCACACTAAAAAAAAGGCACTCTAACCGCTAAGCCATCTTGACCTCTGGTCACTACCGCGAATTTTTCTTCCATATTTTTTCTTCCATCTTTCGTCTTTTGGTGACGTCATTGCCATCTATTCTGTCTCATTACAGGAAACTGATTATTAAAATGTCGTACAGATGCAATTACCTTAACAAATACAGATAAATCTTTGAAAAGCATTAACGCATGCTTAGCGAAATCTAAAGTAATACATTTTTGTGGAAAGATAAATACTGCCTTGAGCTGTATTCGAACCTGCGCATCTTATAGCCTTAGTTCACTACGCGAGCATTAATGCATTTGAAAAATGTATCTTAATCTAAATTACTTCCCTCAACATCAGAATCATGATGACGTCATCTCACTGTTACAACATAACACCTAACATAGCATCACGCCTGTATTCCCCGAAGGGGTAGGCGGAGGTGTACACAGTTGTACAGCCACATCTCACCATCGTGTTATTAAGCCCCATGTAATAGGTGGTAAGCCTATTGCCATCTACCGGGCACAATTCCATACTCCGGGCTGCTATCGAGAATTTTCTATTAGAAAAACCCAATACCACTTTGTCTGACCCGGGAATCGAACCCGACATCTCATGCTCAGCAGTCGCCCTTGGGACCACTAGACCAACGAGACAGTCAGGAGCACTCACTGTTTATATTCGAACCAATAATTTAAAAGTTAATTGGGATTCGGTGTGTGTGCATGTGAGATTATATTTTTGTAAACGCACCCACGATACAGGAAGAAATTTCCAGTGTGGGGCAACGTTAAAAAAATTATAATTGCAATAACAAAGCCACACAAACCCACAACTCTTTAGCAACATAACAGTAAACTTAATAACAGCTAGCTCTAAACGTTCATTTATATATGAAATAAGAATTTAGTGAGTCAGAAAATGAAATTTGAAAACTTTACGCGACGTCTCAGTGTGGAAGCGGCGGAAATGAGTCTTGGGTTCATTCTCGCGTCTGGACATATGTTTCCTTTATATTTTTTGCTTCGAGCTGTTCTATGTTAGGTTATAAGAAATGTAATCGAATATTATTCGCAGATATTATGGTTAATATTGTAAATATTGATTTAGAAAAAAAATATACATCATATATGATATATTTGGCTTATAATATAATTATTTAGATACAAAAGGAAGATAATTCAGTGTATTTTGTGGATGACGCCGTATTGTGTGTTAACCACTATCAAGGGTGGTCTATAGAATTGGTATAAGCATAATGTAGTACAGGCCAATTTTCGCAATATAAAGTGGTTAACTATGTTAATTTTATAACATAAAACATAATAACAAACATAAATCAGCCTGTATTTTTCGGAGGCATAGACAGAGATGTAAATAATTGTACACTAACATTTCACCAATCCTGTTATTAAAATCAATGTAATAGGTGGTGAGCCTATTGCCATCTACCGGGCACAATTCCATACTCCGGGTTCTTACTTAGAATTTCTTAAAAGAAAAACTCAATAACATATTGCCTGACCTGGGAATAGAACACAAGACTTCATGCTCAGTAGTCGTTGGGATCATTACCCCTGCCCTTATCCCAATTTATTTGGAGTTGCATAGCATGTATTATTTTCCATACAGTCATACTTTTTACTGTAGCATACAATATACAAGTACTTGATAGCATTAAGTTTTTAAACCGAGATTAAAATTATATATTACTACATAACGTTAGAAATTAAGCACATTTTTTTTTGTGAACGGCCTCTCGCATTTCAACCTAGGAGGTTGTCGACTGCTTAACCGGGCGTTCCTGTGGTTGCTTTAAAAAATTCAAGGCCCCCAGCCAGGGCATTCTAGTAAGCACTAAATCAAAATCAAACCACTAAAATACTTAAAAAAAACACTCATAAACAAATACCAATTTAATATAAAAGAAGAATAAGATGTAGCCAGCCTCAAAGTCAAAGATAGCGCGGTTGGCGCAATGGTCGAGAGACCGACTGCTGCGCTGCGTGTCGCAGGTTCGATTCCTGCACGGAGCAAATATTTTTACGATCAATAGTTAATTGCTCCGGGTCTGGATGTGTGTGTGCTTGACCGAGTGTTTTTTTTTTATATTTTAATAAAAACCTATTTAATTATTATTTTGTAGTCTAGTAACACAACAGCAATATTGCAATATTACTTTTTACCTATAGGTGAAATTGCATCGAGAATGATTTTATTAAATACTGTAACCTTGGTAGAGTTTGACCGCCAACCGATCACCACTCAAACCGCAAACTAACTAAACTAGAACCGATGGCCCAGTGACGTTTATTTACATGTGGCTTTTGTCGAAAATGCTTAACTTAATAAGAATTAGAGGGATCGAAATAACTTAAAACGATTTTTGAAACAAACCTATATGCTTCTACTGCATATCATGGTATTGCATTACGCCTGTATTCCATGATGGGGTAGGCAGAGGTGTACACAGTTGTAAACCCACATATCACCACTGCTTTAATTAAGTCCCTTGTGTTGACTATGTGCTGAATGGTGAGCCTATTATCGGGCACAATTACAAACTCAGCCTCTATAGGAGTGCACCATTAAAATGATGGAATCCCTACACGTGGCCCCTGGGTGGTGCAAAACAGATAACACAATTCTGGTGCGAGGCATCGGCCGCGGCTGGTTACCATCGGAAGTAGCCATGCCGAGAAGCCGTGTGAACCGTGTTTCGTGCGTGTTTCGGGATGTAGTCCGATGCAACTGTTGTGGGAGACGGATTTGGGTAGTTGCATCAACGCCTCAACTGTCATTCTCCCAAAATCTATCCACTCTACTTAGACTGAATAGATTTCTTTTAGATATACGTGCTCCATCCTCGATCACACCTTCGCTTACTGTCCGCTACTAATATTAGGCTAGTTGGCGGCAAAAACAAAGATACAATTTTGATAAAAAAATAAATAGATTATACACTTTTTTACTGCACATAACAACACTGATTGTCTGCCTCATTGGTCCATCTATCGGAGACGCGGTTGCTGACTGTGAGGTACTGGTTACGAATCTTGGTCCGATTCAAATGTTTTTTTATTTTTTTATTAAGTTTGTTCGATAACCCTCTTTTGCTGGTTAAGCTAATTAACAAGTGAAATGTATTACTGTCTGCGTTAATTTATACGCTACGTATGTGGTTCTAAGCGTGACTGCTGAACCCAGGACCCCATAGGTCCTGGGGTACATTCTCAGGTCAGATAAGTTTTATTAGATAACAGGGTCTAATATCAGTTATATTTTAGATAAGGTTATACTGTTTATTATGTTTTTATGTACCTTTGCACTGTGTGAGAAGAATAAATATATATTTACCTTCTTTTTTTTGTAAGGAATTTTTTGTTGAAGCCCGGAACTAGGAATGGTACCCGGTAAATAGCTACAGTCTCACCACCTATTATATAAGACTAAATAACTACATCGGTGAAATGTGGGAGGACAACAGTACTCTTCTGTCTTACTCTTCGAGGATGCAGGCGTGATGCTGTCTTATGTCATTTGTATGTAATATTATTTGATTACTTTTATTCGTTTAACTCTTCGAGTTGGAGAAGTTCAAAATTGAACTTCATAACAATAAAAATCTATTGTGTCTTTTAATTAATGAGCCAACAGATTAAATAAACATTTTCAAGTTAGTTGTGTCGGTTCGGTCACCTGTATAGGTACTGAATTGATTGCAATGACGTCACCATAAGACGTGTTAAAATATGGAAGAACAATTCGCGGTGGTGAGCAGAGGTCGAGATGGCTTAGTGGTCAGAGCGCCTGGAGTATTCATCCGGGAGGCGCAGGTTCGAATCCTGTTCGCGACCGTATTCTTTTTCCATTTAATATTGTAACTTTAGAGTTCGCTAAGCATGCGTTAATGCTTTTCAAAGATTTATCTTGTATAAATAAACATTGTTCATTCCAACGCAATTCCATAAATCTAAATAAGCCAAAAATATAAATTGTGTGTGAAGCCAGTGGCTAAAAATTAGCCACTATTAATTTGGAGTATATTGGTTGTGAAATTACATGTCATGTGCATTGGTGGCGTCGATAGCTTTCAAAGGCATTTGGGATGAATACTCGCTAAAGAGAATTGAAAATTAGTTTTTTTGGTGGGTGGTTTTTGTACAATGAAAAGGTCAAAGTTGGGGTGAGGATTAAAACGGTGAGAGGAGTTTTTAGCTGTAAAAAGAGAGGAGAATATTATAGAGTAAATTTCTAGCAGTGGTAGACTAGTAAGGCTGTTGAGCTGGCATGTAAAAGGTTCGAATCAGCACTGACTTTTCTTTAATTAATAATTGCTTAAAACGGTGAAGTGAAACGAAGTGTTTGTGAGTTTCGATATTCCACCATAACCTCTAAATGCTAAATGTCTAAATGCCTGATTTAGATGTATGAGATATCATTAGAATCCTTATATTGTCCCGAGTAACATAGGCTAGTAAGATTTTTTATAATAGCAGGCGCGCTTTTTAATAATTTTCATCATGTTCTTTTTGAGGTACGGAACCCCAAAAATGCAGACATGGTAGAAGCGATCTCTTTTACCTGTGGTCTCTATTATTTATACATACAGACATTAAGGGTAAAAAACATTAAAAGATATTTTTCCATGTATTTCTTTGAGACAAAATAAATTATTCAGTTGGTTACCTGTCACCTTTTGAGCAATATATTTTTATTCGGTTTTTATACACGTGCCAACATATTTTGTATTAAATAAGTCCAAGACCCTTCACTTCTCAGAACACGTAGCTTATGGCACTTGAAAAGCTTTATTAATCCTTCTTTTATAATTCTCAGTAAAATACCCAATTTGCAAGAAAATACTCAAGCGTCATAGAGATTTTGATGTATATAGAATATATTAATTTTAATATTTAATTTTCTTGTTGATTTGTATCACGATTAGTAGTGTCTTGAGGCACATAGAAAGATCTCATAAGCACTAAAATTTTAGCACGATTTTGTCTGTATCTTTAACGGGCAGTAATCGAACTTACAATTGAATGAACTGCTATTATTTCCGAAAGTCTTTGTTTCAAAATGAATGAAATTTCAAATCCAATAAAAATTAAAAGGTCAAGACGACGCAGGAATGAAAACAGCCCGACAGTCCAACTTCTCGTGTAGCGCTAAGCTTTACGTGCACTTTTCACCAAGTAATTACAGGTTAGACGGTAATTAAAAGGCCACTAGCAAAGTAAAAACGGGTCCAATCGACCCGCGTAATGAGTGCCCGTTACTCGAGACTATGTCGCCACATAAGATAGTACAGAAGTCCTACCTCACGTAATTAGAAACTCACACAAAAATGAGAACATGAAAATAAAATACAGATAAATCTTTCAAACTCATTAACGCATACGGGGCGACCTTTAAAAGTATAAAATTTTGTGAAATGGAAAATACGTTCGTGAGCAGGATTCGAACCAGCGCCTCCCGGATAAATACTCCAGGCGGTATCCGGGAGGCGCTGGTTGGAATCAATACCAAACATCTCAAAAAAATATCCCGAAAATGTATACCATGTAAATAGAATATTCAATCATCTATTTTGAATCTATTAACCAAATTAAAATAAGAAGTTTTAAGACAGAGTGATTCTAAGAGATTATTTTTACCAACGTCACGAGCTGCAGCTGCAGCAGCTGGATGAATCTTATTTATTTATTTATTTATTTATTATTTATGTACACACAACAATTTTAAATATACAGTCATAAAGCCACTTAGTACAAAGGTACTGCTTATTTCAAAAGAAATTTCTACCAGCAGACCTGCAAAAGGATAAATGTTTCAAAAATCCCAGTAGACACAGTGTGTAGGAAGAGGAAACTAGAGCTAATAGTTACAAAAAAATATTGTAAACAATAGAATAAACTATTATATATAACTAAACTAATACAATAAATACATATATAACTATATACTAAAATAAACTAATATACTAAAATACCAGTTAAGCAGAGAGGTAGTGCTCTTTAACTTGTTTTTTAAATAAGGAGATAGACTGCAAGTTTCTTATGTTAGCCGGAAGCGAGTTCCACAATCTTACCGCATGGACAGTGAAAGAATAAGAAAAAAAGTCGGATTTATGGGGTTGGAATTTAAGGAGGGATCTGAGGTGAGACCTGCAGGGAGCATCAGAGGGGCGTGCATAAGAAAATCGCTCACGCAGGTAGGAGGGATATAACGGATTGTGGAGGATGTTAAAAAGGAGACATAAAATCCGAGTGTTCCTGCGAAGGCGGATAGGGAGCCACTTGAGTTCTTTGCGAAAGTGAGAAACGTGATCATACTTGCGTAAGCCAAAAACGAAGCGAATACATAGGTTTTGCAAGCGCTCAAGTTTGTTAAGGAGCTCCTCGGTGGCATCCAAATAGCAGGCATCAGCATAGTCAATGATAGGCTGAATGAGCGATTGGGCAAGGCAGATCTTAGTTTTTAAGGGCAGTAGATTTTGAAGGCATTTAAGGGAGTGAAAGGAGAAGTGCACCTTTCGACTGACCTCATTGACATGAGCTCGCCAAGAAAGGTTACAGTCAATCAAAACGCCAAGGTTTTTTGCGATTTCCGTGTATGCGATAGGCACTCCATCAAGACATAAAGGAGCCACACTCGATAAATCCAGAGAACTGCGAATAAACCTGCTGCCTATGATCATGGCCTGGGATTTTGAAGGATTTATTTGTAGGCCAAAAGACCTAGCCCATGCACTAATACAATCCAGGTCACGATTCATAGCAGCAATAGCAGAACTAATATCAGCCAATGGGAAGTGTCGGTATAGCTGCAAATCATCTGCATACAGGTGGAAGTTAGAGGATATAACTCTGGTAACTGAGTTAATGAAAACAGAAAATAGGAGAGGTGAGAGAACGCCACCCTGAGGAACACTCGCAGTGAGATCACACCAATCAGATTTAGTATCTTCATGTCGCACACACTGCGAGCGACCACGAAGATAGGAATTGAACCAGGCTAAAGAAGATGGAGAGAAATTTAAAGATTGGAGAATACCTAGTAGGACAATCTTCAAAATTTTTGATTGTCACTAACAACCTAAACCGACAACCATCCATGAATGAAGATATTAATGAACATAGATGAGGGGAAAAATATGTAATCAGATTCGTAACAGTGATAATTGCCTGTCTTTGCCTAACCCAGAGAAACAGGCGTAATTGTTTGTATGTATGTACTGATTTTCTAAGCAAACTATCTATATACCCTACACTTTATTATTTGTTTGCTTGGAAAATTGCTTCGGGGTTAGTTCCAAGCTTTATTTTTCTTATAGGCCAATAAAAACTAATAATGAGCTCCTGTTAGATTTACGGTCTTGGTATGCTTGAATG
The DNA here is from genome assembly GCA_935421205.1 of Xylocampa areola. Classification (NCBI taxonomy): domain Eukaryota; kingdom Metazoa; phylum Arthropoda; class Insecta; order Lepidoptera; family Noctuidae; genus Xylocampa; species Xylocampa areola. Next base: position 19,845,339 of record OW285204.1, read on the forward strand.
GGCCTTATTTTTTTCCATGATTTTTAGAGTTCGCCTTCTGTTAAACATCTGTTTTGTGTCTATATAAACAGCTCCTGAAATCCGATTAGTACCCCTTTTTTGTTTAAAATTCCTTTAAAGTGGAGTGGGTGTAAATTAAAATGTGTTGTTGAAAGATCAAAAGTACTTGAGAATCATTGCCGACGTCTATTAGACATATTATTAAAATGTTAATAACCAATTAGATTACTTAATCGTTAATTGACCTTTTATAAAATTGAAGATGAAAACTACATAGCAAAATTAAAATTTTCTCATTTGAGTTTTTAGCTTTTCAATTAATATAATGTTAAGTCACTTGTATAGAGACTGAATAGATAGCTCGCGACCGTATCGTAACGCATGTGGCGTTAATGCGTTCGAAAATTTATTGCTTATTTGTTAAGTCAATATTAATATAATAATAATAATTTTTATTTACACAACGATGACATCACCAAAAAAACCAACGTATTAAAAAAGTGGTAGAAGAATTCGTAGTAGTGAGCAAAGGTCGAGATGGCGTAGTGGTCATAGCGCCTGGAGGCTGTTCGAATCCTGCTCACGATCGTATTTTTCTTTCCACAAATAAAGTTGTAGTTTACTTATTTACCTGGAAACAAAAGTTATTTTAATGTCGTCCAACTTTTGCTGCAAGTCTTGGCTAATTAATGAATGCAACTGACAGCTGCTACGGGTACTGGAAGTTAATAACAGCTTATATAATTGAAAAATATTTAATTGCTTGTTTATGTTTGTGTCTTCTACTGAAATATGTTTTTCAAATGTCTACTACGTTTTAATAAATAATTTATTAAGACAAAAAAAAAAAACAAAAATAAAAGAGAGGAAGATAAAGATCTAGACGAAGCTTTATACAAGTGAAGGAGAAAGTAGGAGTTCGGTCGTATCAAAAAGTCAAAATGAAAGCAGAGGATAGAGAAAAATGCTGTAAAAATGTACATACATACATACACATAATTACACCTGAATTCAGAGGTGTACACAGTTGTACACCCACAGTTCACCAGTGTAGTTATTAAGTCCCATGTAATAGGTAGTGAGCCTATTTCCATCTACCGGGCACAATTACAAACTCCGAGCTGTTATTGAGAATTTCCCAACACACACTTTGCCCGACCTGGGAATCGAACCCAGGACCTAACGCTCAGCAGCCGCGCTTGCGACCACTAGATCAACGAGGCAGTCACTATCCTTATATCTATAAATTGTAACAAAATCTGAAAAGTATAAACGATACATAATTACGTAATCCAGTCACAAAACCAAAAACAATCACAGTGAATGTTGAATTTAAATTAGACATTTTTTTCAACACTTCATTGCTCACTCGGTCTTATTCGATTCTTTTGTAAAATAAACTGACTACATTCATCTTTCAGGATTAGTACAAAAGAATGCTCAATATAGGTAGGTACTCGCTCACAAAGCCTCCTTTGTAATAGTTTAAAACTGTGAAGAGACGTAGTAGATCACATAATGTACATGTGAGTACTATGTAACCATTTACAATGATTTAACCCGTTTATTTTTTATTGTTTTCTGGCAGATAGAGTATGTCATGCTCACTAAAATGTCTTGCCGATGGTGGCGTGTGTGTTGGGTCATTCGATTCCCTACAATATGGTTGAGTTGGGTGATGCTGACGCATGTGTCATGTTCGTGAACGGGCGCTGTCGGTTGGGACTGGTCATCTCTAAACTGTCATAGCAAAATGTTGAATCGTTAAACTAAACTCTTTTAGTATTGGTAGTATTTTTGTAACTCTTACATTGTTCTCACATACTATTTTGCAACAAAAACAGTGTAACCAATACTATTGTAAAAACCTATATGATGAAAAAGAGTAACCGTGGAGTTTCTTGCCCGTTCTTCTCCATAGGAATCCACAGTTTGGAACGTGGCAACTAACTTCTGACAATTCAAAAGTGCCTGTAAATGGTTTATTTGAAAATAAATGATTTTGATTTTTGATTTTGATTGAAATACTAATACCTGGGTAAAAAGACACCCTAACTTTATAAATTGTGGAAAGAAAAATGGGGTTGTGGAAAGAAACGTACCCATAGTCCTGCTCACGACCATATTTTTCTTTCCATAAAAAAATATAACTGGAGTTCACTACGCATGCGATAATGCCTTTGAAAGATTTTTCTGTATAGTGATACCCGTTTTTATGCTCACATGAAGCTTATTATAATAATTATATTTATATTATTTTTTTATAGAAAGCAATAAAGGGAAAAGAAAAAATAATAATTAAAAGTCTGGAACCAAACAAAGAGACACTAATAAATCTGCTGGGTTTAGTTGAGTTTAAATTACACACATAACTCACGGCTTTCTCCCATGGTGGTAGGCAGAAATGAGAGAACGTCACCTGCTACGATCCTTACTTGAGTTAACATAAACTCAAGTAAGGATCCAAGAAGGTCCTTAGAAAATACCCCAATATACATATATCGTCGAGCAAGGCTGATAACGATGACGGTTTCGTGACGGTGTAGAGGAGGAAGCGCCGAACGCTTAAGTCCACGAACCGCTGCGGCACAGCTCCTGCGGAGCCCGATGTGATTATGAGAGCCGCGAAGCCGAACACACCGGTGTACATCTTCCGCCTGCACTACACCACTAAGGCGGAGGATATCACTGAGTACGTGCGCCAAAAGACAAAGTACACACTGAGGGTGCAGTTGCTGGAGTCGCACCGCAACGTCAATTTCAAGGCGTTCGAGGTACGAGTACCTAACTATTTTCTGCCCCTTGTTATGAAAGAAGACTTTTGGCCAAAGGACGTCGTGTTCTGTCACTTCCGCGGACAAGTGCCACAGGCCAGCACAAAGACAATTGCAAAGTGAAGTGCTACTAAAATAGTTTTAAGTCTTATTTACTAACACAATTTTGTATTTAATTTATATATGTTAGTCTGTAAGGTATATATCTATGGGCCATAGACGCCTGACAATAATTGATTTATTATTATTATGTAACCAATAACACCTATTTTTAATAAAGACCAAAATATAGGTAAAAAAAGAAAATCCCCTCATTTCACCTATGCAGTTATTAAATACCATGTAGGCTCATTACCTTCTGAATAACAGCATTGGTGAAATGTGAGTGTACAGGCGTCATGCCATGAAAGCCGGCCTGGGCATTTATGACAGGCGGGCCTTCGAGGTCGCAGGCGATCAGAGTGGGGACTTCAGGGAAGACGGTAGTACAGTGGTCACGTGCTGCCGTGCACAGCGAGGTTCAGGGGAAACTTTCTTAGTCTCTCCAGGGATGTGCCATAACAGGCGTTGCACAGGGGGGTTCCGGTGCTGGTCTCTTAAGAGGACCCGGAGCTCCCCTCAATGTGCTGAGGGTGACCACCGGGGTGGTTTTAGAGAGGTAAAAATCCCACACTCCCTGGTTTTATTCCCCAGTGAAACCGGGTGACTTTTGAAGTTTTCCCCCCGAAAGAAAAAGGCGTATGTTATGTACATCCACTTATATATAAATGTAGGTACTTCATTAGCCACATTTGAGGCAAATATAAATAATTACTTAAGCGTAACATAAATTACTTAATTGTAATGGATAACGCCAAATGTGGCTGAATAAGGTAAATTTAGTTAAACTTGAGAAACTAAATTATGTTAAGCAAGCCTTATTTATGCATCATCGCTAAGTTAATTCAGAATAACTTTAAGTTATGGTAATCTATTAACGTTATCTGCTTAACTGGAAACTATAAAGTTTAAGTTTTATGAAATTATTTTGAAATTCATGACGTGTTCGTGACTTTTTGTTAATATAGATTCTACGCTTTGTAAAATTGATGGTTCACAAATACATTCAAAATTAGTTTCATGAATTTATTTTTTGTAGGCATGTACTAAAAAGTAACCATCAATTCGATGGTAATTTGCTGATCACATTAATGTACTAGTGTAACATGTACGTAACAAGTAGTTTACATGTAAATTAATGTGATCAGCGAACCTATTATTGGTTACTAGTGTAAATTAATGTGATCAGTGACCTATTGGTTACTAGTGTAAATTAATGTGATCAACTAACATATTAGTTACTAGTGTAAATTAATCTGATCAGTGACCTATTGGTTATTAGTGTAAATTAATGTGATCAGCTAACATATTAGTTACTAGTGTAAATTAATGTGATCAGCAAACATATTGGTTACTAAATTTGTGTGACTATCAGTTATTTCGGTTAGGTCGCTGTAGTTTTAGGTTCCGTTGCACAAACATAAATTTTACCGTAACCGACGTGTTACTTTATTATTTTAACAGCTTTTATATGTAAATTCTGTCAACATGACACAGTATCATGTTATGTTTTGTTGGTGTAACTGACAGAACCTGATATCCGATAGATATCCTGCATCGTTACACTCACATAGATATGTACATACTATTATGTCTGGACTTTAGAAGAGACGTTGACCTCTGAGTTTGTTTCGGCGTTTCTTCGCGGAGACAGTCAGATAGGAAACGCCGGCGCTATCTAGTTTATAAAAATGACAAGTAAAAGTGTCTTCAACAGATTTATTTACAGAAACAAAATCAATTATCTGATTAAAAAAAAAACGCACTCCCCCAAATACATATTATCCAAAAATAGTTTACAAAATGACTCACCAACTTACACACGTCTCTGCACAATGTGCACCATCTTAACCCTGCATTTGCGGAGTATTGTAACATGTTGAATATTAGATGTCACGTGTTGTTTTAATATTCAGTTGTAGAAAAGGGGCGGTAGTGGGGACGCGGCGGTGCCGATAGCATCCGAATGGCTGCATTTTGAAGTGAACTACATAATATTTATTTATTTATGTAAATGGTGCGGCCCGGCTAACGATTACACGTAGCGCTGTAGTGTTAGTTGTGCGTTTGATCAGGTGAATATGACTGTTGGTGGAATGGTTTGTTGTCGGGAGAATACGTAATAGAATTGCGTTGTTTTATTTTTTTATGCGCTCGGAATATAATATGTAATGTCGTGGTGGTTTTGCTTCATTGGCCTAGTGGTCGCTGGGTGACTACGATTCCCGGGTCGGTCAAAGTGTTATTGACTTTTTCTGTTAGACAATTCTCGGTAGCAGTTCGAATTTGGAACTGTGCCCGGTTGATAGCAATAGGCTTACCACCTATTTGCCTGTGTACAACCATGTAAACCTCTGCCCTTCCCTTCGGGGAATACAGGCGTGTAGCTATGGGACCAGCCTTTTGGGCCACAGGTTTTGGGTTGGTTTTTGGGCATATACTAATGTGACTTTTTCTATGTCATAATTTATTGTTTCTTAGTTACAGACATACAATGAAGAGAAGAGGTCTTGCCCTGCAGTGGGACAGTAAATGTAATAACGAGAGCTATTGCTGCTTTAGTGCAAGTTCTTTTGTGCTTGTGCGTTACGTCACCCTCCACCAAAAGCGGCGAGCAAATTTGTTCGATATTTAGTCAGAAGCCGTTTCCCGGCTGGTTCTCTAAGTTTTATATAGTGATCTTCATTGCTCTTATGCTCGCAGTTGTTCCAGATTATCAGGAATCTTGTCACAACTGTCATAGAACTTCGTTTGATAAACCGACATTTAATGATTTTACGTACTCTCAAAGGCACGGAGGAGTCTCGTCATTATGGTCCATCTACAAAATAACTGCGGTAAGCACAATTTAATCTCGGTCCATCGATGTAATTACTTAGCCATGAGCCCCTTTTTTGATAAAAGCGCACGTTCATCTGTAACCTTTACTTTTAGCCATGAGCTCCTCAATAATATTGTAATTAATGAAATACATTAAAGAGAGAAAATAATTTGACATACACAAGAAAGCATAGCGATATTGTAAAACCATAGAAGAGGAAGATTGTCATCAACCGGGTACAATTCCAAACTCCGGGATTTTACTAAGAATATCTTAAAAGAAATACCCAACAACACTTTTCCCGACCCGGGAACCCGAACCAGTTTCGGCAGTCACTGTTGCGACCATTAGACCAATGAAGCATTTCAAAATGACGTCATGTTTTAATATTAAAGATTCATTCACTTCACGTCCAATTCTGCATAAAACCGTCTCCGTAATAACATTCATAGAAAATGTACACCACTTCCGTAAAAGTACTCAACAATTCTATAACCATTCTAGGACTCTCACTTTGTACCTAGGCGGGTTTTTTTAAATATATATTGGTACTTTGAAGCAAAGACTCTACTTGGGGCATCGTATTAATATTACATGAGCCCGTCCCACTAGGAAATGCTGCTAGATAGCTAGAATAACCAATTTTTGAAACGTCTTACTCAGGTGGGGACGCATTTTATTTTTGATGGCTGTTTCTGATGTCTGAAGACGTTTCTTTAAAATTTCCAGTTGGATATTCGTGACATTTTTAAAAGGACCGGTGTCTTGTTGGGTTTTAAATGTATTTTTGGTATAAGGTTTCGTGTTGTTTTGGGTACTAGAATAATGAATGAATGTGCATTCTGAATAGCCAACTTGTAACATAATATTACTTCTGTGTATCTACAGCTATAAAAATAATAATTGAACACTTACAAGTTAGTAACACTCAGTCTGCTGCATTTTTGTTATTTTATAATTTAATCTTGTGTTTCTCAGTTAAATGAATAACTGTATTCTTATCATCATCATCAATCATCATCAATACGTATAATAAAAATGAAACGGATCGCTGTCTGTACATGGAAGATATATGAGAAAAATATTATTGTGACCGTCATCAACGCAAATAGCACTCAAACAATGATTGTTAGAATTTTTGACTGTTTATCTGTGCGTTTGTGCACGCTTATCTCAGAAACGGCTTATCCGATATAGATGTGGTTTTCACTAATATATTTTGGTAAGCTTCACTTAAAATTTAATGTTTGTATCATGTCAATCGGTTCATAAATAAAAAATTATGTCAATTTAAAGAATCACGTCGAACATTTGTTAAATAAGAATTTGTGTTCACACACAACATGGTGTTAATTTACGACAACCTCGCGGACGGAGTTGCTGGCACGGCTTAAAAAAACCAGAAACTGTTTCTAGGTGTAGTATTGCATTTTTTTTTATATAAGTAGCTCTTTCCCCACTTTTTACTATCTAAGTTAAACCTTACTTGTAAATTTATATTCACAGAAAATGTATCACAATTATACTCCTCCCGACCGTGTTTCGGTCACGATGGTATCCCCACAGAGATTAGCCCATTTCGCAGAAGATATTATAGACGTTGCGGCGATTGCTCCAACGAACCCGCGACCTCGGCAAAGGTTAGAGAGGGACCGTGTAGTTTTTAGTCCGGCACAATTGTTTAGGAGTCCGGCACAATGTCTATGATGGATTTTCCACACACAAAAAAAAGGAGATATTATAGTGCACAAGTGTATGCGCAAAACAGGTAGCACTGGTGGGAGACTTCGGCCTAGGCTAGTTACCACCAGACGAAGACCACCGGACGAAGCCATGCCGTGAAGCGACCTAGTCGTGTTTCGGAATGTAGTTCGGTGCAACCGTTGTGGGAGACGAGTCGGGGCATCAACTCCCCAACTGTCGTTGTCCTCAAATCTATCCACTCTACTTAGAGTAAATAGATTTCTTCTGGATCTAGGTGCTCCATCCTGGGTCACACCGTCGCTTACCATCAGGCGAGTCGGTGGCCAAACGTAGACCATATTTGATAAAAAAAATAAGGTGCACTCCATCTTCCTTCACTCTTAATGATATCTTTATCTAATAAACTTAACATACAACACACATAAATAACCTGTACCAGGCCAAAAAAAGGCCCCTAACTGAGCGTTCATGTATGTTTGTGAGATGCCTTATTACACCATTACTTAGAACCGATATAGATGTATGGGGTATCATTAGAATTCTTATACTTTCCCGGGTAACATATACTATTAAGATTTAAGTAATTTAGTAGCAATTTATTTATACTTTATGCACATTGATACAAAGGCGGTCTTAATGCCATAGGCATTTTCTGCCAGACAACTTTAGGGTGATGCAGAGACGTAAAAAGAAGAATTTACCAGATTTTTAATACATACACACGATATAATTTATTACTATGTTAAGATATATATTTAGGTATAATATAAACATTAAATACATAATCATATATATATAATATCAAAATTAATCAAAGACGAGATGAATCTGACAATGTTTTATCATAAAGATGCTTCCGTACCCTGACTTTAAAAGAATGCCTACTGTTTGCCATCCTGATTTCGACAGGGAGAGCATTCCACAAATAGGATAGACTGCACAAAGAAAGTAGAACGAACAAAATCAGTGCGATGAGAGGGACAATGCTATGTTCCACAATAATCTATGAAATAAAACAATTTTTTATATATTCTTTTACAGCCTAAAGCCACGACAGAGCGTTCTCGTGCTATAACTACTATTTAGTTTTTATAAAACATGAAAGACGATGTTTTTTATAACACAATTATGTAAATCACAGTAATTTTAGAATCCTTGAAGTTGTAATTCCTATGAACTTTTTTAAACTTAAAAGATACAAGTTCCAGTAAAAAAATCCTGACTGAAAACTAATTTGGTGGCAAAGGCAGCTTGTAAGGAAACCGAACACGTTTGAGTGGAGATTTCGACGGGGATTCCGAATCAATTCCTTTTCGATTCCGAGTAACGGACGCGCTGCGAATAATATCGTCATATGTGGATGCCCATTCCATTATTTAAACGTGGCTTTAGAACGTTAACTTGGGTGATAAATACAAATATTTCTTGTGAAAACAGTACCATATCAAATCAAATCAAACGTTTATTTGCTATAAATACATTCTTATTACAAAGGTGAGATCTTATAACCTAAAAGTCACTGTATTCTACCTGCAAGCAGGCGTGCAAATTCTTTAATTAAAATAGACTTATACTATTTTTAATTAATACTCTTAATAAAATAATAAAACAACAATATTCTTATAAACTAATTTCTACAATCTATAAATTCTTTAATACTGTAGAAAAAATGTCTTAAAGCATTTAATTTTGTTTTAAACACATTACACATCATTGAGAATTTTCTAACAGAAAAACTCAATAACACTTTGTCCGACCCGGGAATCGAACCCGAGACCTCATGCTCAGCAGCCGCGCTTGGGACCACTGGACCAATGGTATGGCACTATGTAAATGCAGTAAAAAAGTATTGAAACGTGTTAAAAGTGGAAGAAGGATTTAGCATACTAGTAGAGGTAGCAATAAGTTAGCAGATACAGCTACGGTTCCAAGGGGGGGAGGTTTCCTTGCTCGCCGTAGTATTATTTTCCAGAAACACATTAAAAAGACAAGAAAATCATTAAATGCGTTATAAAAACATATTAGAATATGTTTTAATTTTTTTAATAAACAAGTTAATAACTGTTGAACAATCCATACTAATATCATAAATGCGAACGTAACTCTGTTTTTTTTTATGTTTGTTACCTTTCCTAAACGGCTAAACGCCTGAACGGATCGTAATAAAATTTGGCAAGGAGATAGATTGGACTTTGGAGATGGACATAGGCTACCTTTTCTCACGCAGACGAAGTCGCGGACACCAGCTAGTAATTCATATAAACAATACAAGCTTAAATCATAAACACTCCTAAATATGAATACCTATTTAAGTCAAAAAGCAATTATCACGCCTTTCTATTCCCATCAAATATGAGCCGTCACTATAATTACCGGTCCTGCTCTAATTACGCTAGATGATTGTGGTTGTCATCTTGCATGAAATGTGAACTATCCGAGCGGCACAAACCGCGGAGAATTTGAGACATTCTGTCAGCTGCTCGCTGAATACTAGGCGGTATTTCGCTGAAAGCGGTACCTATAGGCACTATAGGAAGCTCGAACGCAGGTATTGGAAACTTTGGGGTACTAAACTACGTAACTATTGCCTTTCACATGGCATTAAAAGACACTTTATGGAGTATATTGTGGGTCTAAATATACATTTATAAGACCGGTTAACACTTTTAACTTGTTTTTATATATATAGTGTAATCTTCTTTTTATTGTGTCAGAGTTTAAACCACCCATAGGTCTCTGAAATGGCCTTACACATAATCGAGAACATCTCTCAGGTGTGCTGGTTTCTTCACGATGTTATCCCTCACCGTTTTAACCAAGTGATAATTAATTTATAATACGCACATGACTTCGAAAAGACAGTGGTGCGTGCCTTGGATTCGAACTTGCGACCTTTGACTTGTCAGTCCAACTGTTATACCACTAGTCAATCACTGTTATATAATATAGTGGGTCTAAATATTCATTTCTAAGGCTGGTTCACACGCATAACATGTTTTTATATATTTCTTAACGTAGACTGCATGTTGTTTATAATCCCAAAAATGTAGGATTGAGTAGAATACATTTTTTTATAGTAGAAATGGGAGTCATAGTTATGTATGTATCAGGCCTTATTATAACTGTACCTAATTCAAGATATGTCTTTGAAAAAGCATTAACGCATGCTTAGCGAACTCTAAAGTTACAATATTAAATGGAAAAAGAATACGGTCGCGAACAGGATTCGAACCTGCGCCTCCCGGATAGATACTCCAGGCGCTCTGACCACTAAGCCATCTCGACAACCTCTTATGAGGAAGTGACCTTAAAATATGTTATACAAATAAAAATAAACATAATCAATCAATCTTAAGCATTTCTGTTTATGCATTCACACAAAACAACCGTTCAGGCGGACTCGAAATCAAAACCTAGTTGACAAAATTGACCAAACTTTAATGTCGTTTTAAATCGGCTTAAAACCGGCGCTTTTACAGAAATGAGGTTCAATAAACAAATCTAATTATGAAGTAACAAATTCGGATTTAACTTTTGTTACGTTATTATCTCAAAAAGTTTCGCTTTATTATACAAACGTTCAATTCCTTGATTCTTGTTCTTTGTCTCATTAGAAGTTCGCGAAGTTTTGGAAGTGAGGAATTTATTGAATGCTTGTTCAACAATATGTTCGCTTGGTGATAATTACATATTTGTTTGACATTTACGTACCTGCTTTAAATGCTTTTGGATAAATTATGGTTTAGAAGTCCATTTAGCTTATTTAATTATAATTTTAAAGACCAATCTTTGTTTTTGTATAATAACTTTCGTGAGACATATTCATATCAATTATTGTGCACCGGTTACTACTCACGTGCATTTTTCGGGAATTGCCCGACTAATTTCGAACTCGAACGGAGCCCTTAGTCATGAGCTGAGCCCGCGGCGATGTCGCGAGTCAAAATGACTCTCGCGAGTGAAACTAGTCGGGCAATTCCCAAAAAATGCACGTGAGTAGTAACCGGTGAACAATACCAATGAACAACAACAATAACAATATGAATTGATACCAATCTTTGTGTTATTCTGTCTCTACGGTCTTAGAAATGTTTTTCACGGTTTCCTCGAAACAGCCTTTTTCCTCTTACTGCGTTTTAAAGCCTACAAGGCAGTATTGTAGGGTTAATAAACAACGTTGTACCAGAGTCTAAGCCGCCCGTAGCTCTGTCACACCATCGAAAACATCGTGTGGTTGAAACATCGTGTGTCTAGGGTTCAAAGCTCGAGTCGGGCAGTGTTATTGGGTTTTATGTTAGAAAATCCTCAATAACACTCCATTGTTTGTAATTCGGTTTGATAGGTCGCAATATGGGATTTGATAACGGCATTGGTGAAATGTTTGCAACATCACACCTCTGCCGATCCCTTCGGATAATACAGGCGTGATGCTATATTATGTAATAGAAAAAGTAGGAGAAGGCAAGTAAATACTTGGGAAACCACGTACCCGGAAAACAGGCGCAACGTTCGTATTAGATCCAAATCGTAGCAGTGAAGATATTGTTATTTATTTTTGGAGTCGACTGGTTCTATGAAAACAGTGGACGTATCTCTCGACGACGCAGCGGGACGAAGTAAGCAATATAGGTTTAATTAACGGAGTACAAACATTTGTTCAGCTCTTCAGCACGTCACACGATCGGGTTAGACAGCGGTGCTCAAAAATTTCCATGATGATATTTTGAAAAAGACCATATTGTTAGCTGGTGGAATAAGAGATTTGAATACGGTTTTAAGTCACTAACTCTATTTTTTTCGTTTTTTACAGAGACCTCTCTGGGTAAGCCCTGGGTGTGTGCCCATTCAGAGAGGTCTCTAGGTCGACTCTGGTTGGTCTCTTTAGGTGGACGTCTGGGTGGACTCTGTAGTTGGGTTGTGGGTGAACTCTTCTGCTCATAGCAACAAAATGTGACATCTATTGACTATCGTATGTTTGTCTGTTTATCAAATATAGTATTTGAACATTAATACCATGTATTAATGGAGACTTAAATCCAATGGTGGAAGTACGAATGCGATTTTATAATATTTTTACCTTATGAGGAAATTAAATTATTACAAAAATATCAATTAATGTTCACCGGTTACTACTCACGTGCATTTTTCGGGATTGCCCGACTAGTTTCTGTGGCTTGAGTTACATCGGAGAAACTCGTCGCAATATCGCAACCAGGCTGAATGAACACATACGTAGTATGAAGAGTATGGACACCAACAAGTCAGCAGTTGCAGAACACGCTTGCAGCACGGGCGCGGCTCATTTTATACGTTTCGATAAAGCATCCGTACTAGCGAGGGAGAAATACTTCGTACCGCGAAAAGTACGAGAAGCTATCGAAATAAGCCGTCGCCCGAACTTCAACAGAGACAGTGGTTGGACGTTGCCCCCTGCTTGGAAACCAGCTCTGAAGTCCACGTCATATGAAAGTGAGTTAAGCCTGGAGTGTGACACAGTCAGCGCAGTATGCAACGGCATGAATAGTAAAGACAATATCTCGGACACGACGAGTGGCGGAAACACACGAGTACTTCCGACACCGAGTACATCATCGGCGCGTGCAAAACGCTACGCGGCGCGATGCAGCTCCAGTTTGACTCGCGACATCGCCGCGGGTTCAGCTCATGACTAAGGGCTCCGTTCGAGTTCGAAACTAGTCGGGCAATCCCGAAAAATGCACGTGAGTAGTAACCGGTGAACATTAATTGATATGAATATGTCTCACGAAAGTTTTTATACAAAAATAGTAAACCGCTACGGTGCGGCAGTGCTAAACAAAGTGAAGGAGTTTACGCGAACAAGAATTAAACGTAAGAAACTTGAGTGCGGGTTAGAATTCCTAGTGCAGTGCCGGGATACTGGTGTAGTGCCGAAATTTGCCCAAATCAAACCCATAAAATGCGTTCGAGATTACGATACTTTCTTTCGGGTCGCGAGTGAAAAATTATTGTGCCGTGTGATATGCGACTACCGCCGTAAATTTATATATGCAAATATGTGTATGTATGAATTACATTTGCAGTTATCGCGGTTATTGGATGCGGAAATGTGGAATGTGCTGGATGCGATGACACATAGTCGAACTATGAGCATCGAATTAAATGTCGGTAAAAGGCAAAATAATAAATTGACGAACCTAATTAAAAGTGTGAGCAATCAGTCACGTACTCACAACGATGCTAATATTAATAGCAATGACAATTTAGTAACGGTCGTCAATTTATCGTCGAAACCATTACCTGAGGAAACCAAAATGGCCCTGTCTCGTGGACTCAATTTTGCACCTGCTCCTCGAAAAATACCAGTCGAGGACATCATTACCAATATTGAGAACACGATTGTGCGTAATAGGATTCCTCACGGGGATGCAGAGTGCCTGCGACAAGATGTGTCATCGCTATTACGTAAATCATCACCACCAAAAAGTAACATGAGCCACCGTGAAATCGTGGCCCTGCGGAATCTGCGTAATAATCCAGACGTGCTAGTGTTGCCAGCAGATAAAGGTAACGCAACTGTTGTCGTCGATACCGAAGCGTATAATGAGAAAATCACGGAACTGGTGAGCGACACGGTTGTTTACAAGAAGGTTGCCTACAACCCGACCGCCAGGGTGACCACCAAGGTCATCAAATTGTTACAAGACCTGGGTAACAAAGAACTGCTGTCAAGACTACGACCACATAACCCTACACCACCCAAGATATATGGTTTGCCAAAAATTCACAAGCCGGACTGGCCCCTGAGACCCATAGTAAGCCAGATAGATGCACCTACATACAAACTGTCGCGTCATATGGCTACTACACTACAACCATATACTAGGAAAACAAGCAGCTTCATAAAGGACTCAAGACACTTTGTCACTTTATTATCTGACGTGCAGCTAATGGACACAGAGTTAATGGTCAGCTTTGATATCACCTCACTATTTACCAATGTACCAGTGGATGAGGTCATAAATATTATTTCAACGCAACTGAGTGCTAATTTACCTACTGGATACATTGAGTGCATACATTACTGCTTGAAAAGTGGCTATTTTCTGTGGAAGAGCGAGTTCTACCTGCAAATAGATCGAGTGGCAATGGGCTCACCGATAGCGCCGGTAGTAGCCAATATATTTATGGAGTGGTTTGAAAACCAGGCCTTGGAGTCCGCTAAAACAAGACCTAGATACTGGTGGCGATACGTGGACGATATATTTGCTATTATCGAACGTGACACGCTGGTGGAATTTACTAGGCACCTAAACGGTATACACAGGAAAATTGCTGTCACAGTAGAAGAAGAAAATAATGGGTGTCTGCCATTCTTGGATGTTCTCGTGATCCGTGGACCTAGCGGTCATGTGTCCCATACTGTCTTCAGGAAACCGACACATACTGACCGGTACCTACGAGCAGACTCTCATCACCATCCTTCACACCTATTTTCCGTACCCAGAACTCTGATAGACCGGGCGTTCAGTTTATGCGATCCTCAGTACGTGGACGCAGAACTCTGTCATTTACAAGAGGTACTGGAGCGCAACAGGTATCAGTGGCGTCGGTGTATCCGTAGTTTGAATACGGTGGACAGGGTTCGTGGACGACGGGCGGGCGCGGAACGTACTCCAGCATTTTTACCGTTCGTTCGAGGAGTTACGGACAAGATAGGCCATATACTCAGACGTAAATATAGTATTAAGACGGTCTACCGCCCACCCGGACAGCTACGACAACTGCTACGTTCACCGAAAGACAAAGATCCATTAGGCGTCCCCGGCGTTTACATAATACCGTGCGACTGTGGCTTGAGTTACATCGGAGAAACTCGTCGCAATATCGCAACCAGGCTGAATGAACACATACGTAGTATGAAGAGTATCGACACCAACAAGTCAGCAGTTGCAGAACACGCTTGCAGCACGGGCGCGGCTCATTTTATACGTTTCGATAAAGCATCCGTACTAGCGAGGGAGAAATACTTCGTACCGCGAAAAGTACGAGAAGCTATCGAAATAAGCCGTCGCCCGAACTTCAACAGAGACAGTGGTTGGACGTTGCCCCCTGCTTGGAAACCAGCTCTGAAGTCCACGTCATATGAAAGTGAGTTAAGCCTGGAGTGTGACACAGTCAGCGCAGTATGCACCGGCATGAATAGTAAAGACAATATCTCGGACACGACAAGTGGCGGAAACACACGAGTACTTCCGACACCGAGTACATCATCGGCGCGTGCAAAACGCTACGCGGCGCGATGCAGCTCCAGTTTGACTCGCGACATCGCCGCGGGTTCAGCTCATGACTAAGGGCTCCGTTCGAGTTCGAAACTAGTCGGGCAATCCCGAAAAATGCACGTGAGTAGTAACCGGTGAACATTAATTGATATGAATATGTCTCACGAAAGTTTTTATTACAAAAATAGATTAAATACGTACTCCGAAAACAATTTTCTACGATGTTACAAATTTTTTCATAAACAGCGCTGGATTATTGTTATTTAATTACTGTTTTGCGCAAACATGTATTTTTATAAAGCTTTGGAAGTTTTAAGAGGAACAATGTAGACAAAGATTTATTCACTGTTGAAATATTCCAGCCTATTTTTATTATTTTTACTTTAGTGATCGCTTCTAACATAATTATGTTATAGACTTTAGTTTCAATGAGGTGTTTTTGAGTACTTACTTAAACATAAAGAACTCGGAAAGCTCTTGGAGACTATTATTCAAAACTAGCTAGCACACACAGCTATTGAAAATAATTTTTTTAATTTATTACCGTTTGTATCGATACATTTAAAATTGAAACCTGAAAGTCATTCAAACTATGCGGGTATACACCGAAAACTTTGAGAACGGCTGGACTAAATGAAATCGCCGGCAGTCTTCCTGTCACATTATTGTGGACACAGTCGGCGGCGACTAGTTGGATAAGGACGGTATAAGTTTCTAGATTCATTGTTGAGTTTTGAAAAATGATTCGGAGTTGGGGATGGCTGATTAAGCTGTTGCCTCAGTCATTAGCAGACACAATAGATTTTTATTGTTACAACGTACAGATCTGTACGTTACTGAGCCGAAAGGTTGATACAGTGATATGAAGTTCCTTGTCTTAAGGCAGTTCTTCTTAACGCGTAGTTGCTGAATATCTTAATGTTAGAATTTAACCACCCTTTTTACATACAGTTCAAACAGCGTTAGGCATCTCACATGGCATAACATTGAAGACGTCTCTCAGGTGTGCAGGTTTGCTCGCAATATTTTTCTTCATTGTATAAGTATCACTTGATTTATTTATTTTATGTTAATACGGCTTCCAAAAGCCAATTACATTAACAACAATAAGAATGACACAATTATACAAAGACATCATAAAGATTCAAATAATAAACGGAAATCATAATCATCAAGCAGAATACAATGTAAAAATAATTAAACAAAATAAACGACTTACATAATTAGATTTTGTTTTCACAAAACGCTAGGCAAGCGCGCATTAAGATTTTAAATTCATCTGCGAATATATCGCAGTTCGGGTAAGCTTCCATGAGGCTATTCAGCGCGGAAAGAACGCGAGGAATTGAGGATGACGCACGTACCACCGTGCGGCATGTAGGCACAGCTAGTAGGCGGTGTTTCCGGCCGCGGAGATAGTTACCAGGAACGTAAAGACGAGTCAGCTCATTGAGGAGATCACTGGCATCTGTTGACCTCCTACATATTTTAAGCATAATGTTCATTTGATCATATGCTCTTCTAGTTTCTAACATATTATACCCCAAACATCCTGTGATAAATTTAGTTGGATATAAATATGGATAATATCCTAGACTGAGTTTATATAGGAATCTCAAAAATGCTTTTTGAATTTTTTCAAGTAAGAGTGCGTAAGTAGCCTCATGTGGATTCCAGACGCAGGAGCTCGCCTCCAACTTGCTTCTGACAAGAGTGCTGTACAGGAGTCGTATGACATGGTCATTCGAAAATCTCGCGAGTTTCTGAGGACAAATCCAAGCCTTTTGAAGGACTCTTTAGCAACATTGATGATATGATCGCGAAATGTCATCTTCCGGTCGAATACGACACCCAGGTCTTTTATAGTTGTTGACCTTGTTATAATAGTGCCATTCATTTTATATTCGAAGTTAATTGGATGCCGCCCTCGGCCAAAAGTCATGACATAACACTTAGACGAGTTGAGTGCCATCTTATTACAAACTCCCCAATTGTAAACGGCATCTATGTCTCTCTGAATAGCCCCACAATCCGATCCAGTGTTGACATAAGCGTACAGTTTTAGGTCATCTGCATACAGAAGACATTTAGCATGTTTAGGAACAGTAGACAAATCATGAATCATCAGAAGAAACAATAACGGCCCAAGGATTGATCCCTGACTTGCACCTGAACGAGTGTGGTAAGCGCTGGACTCATAAATTCCTAGCCTAACAAACTGCTGACGATCGCGAAGATAATCAGCTATCAGCCGCAGAAGGCCAGGACAAAAACCTATGGCGCTAAGCTTTGTAAGCAAGATGTCATTATTGACTCGGTCAAAAGCCTTTCGAAAATCAAAGTACAGCACATCTACTTGGCGTCGCTCGTCAAGCTGCACTGAAATCTATTCAGTTAAGGTTAGCAAGTTAGTCTCTACAGATCTCCTGCGTCTAAAACCATGCTGAGCGTCACTTAGATGTTTTTCTACTTGATTGTATATTAATTTGTGGAGAACATTTTCAAATATTTTTGCCGGTGAAGATAATATTGCGATGGGCCGGTATTCTTCAACATCTACTTTATTGGAAGTTTTAGGTATCGGCGTTACACGTGAAATTTTCCATTGATGTGGATATAAACCAGTTTTTAACGATAAATTAAATATGTGACATAAAGGAGAAGCGAACATTTTTTTCAGATGTTTTAAAACTACTGGTGGTATACTGTCCGGACCTATTGAACTACTAGATTTCAATTTATTTATTCCATATAAAACGTCCTTGTAAGTAAAGTGAAAAATGTTTATGTAATTGCTATTATAACTATTGTCACTATTGTTGGAGTTTGCGGCATTCAACTGTGGTGTATCTGTCAGAAACACACTCGCGAAAAATTCAGTAAAAGCCTCAGCCGCTGCAGTTCCCTTGTAACTGTCACCATGGTAGTTCACACACGATTCAAACCCTCCCTTAGATCTTAAATTACAGATGTGTCGCCAGAATTCACGAGGATTGGTTTTAATACTATCTTCTACGCGCTTAATATATGTTTGGTAAGCTACAGTGACACGATGTTTCAAGGAACTTCTAAGATCAGAGAAGGCCTTGTAGTCATCGCGGCACTTAGAGCGCTTCCAAGTTGCATATAAGGTAAGTTTCAGTTTGATGTCATTAGTTATATCAGGAGTAAACCATACCGGGTATCGTTTAGTGACAGTTTTTGAACGATATTTTTTTGGCATACAACTATCAAAAATGCCATAAATTATTTTATAAAAGGCATTGACAGCATCCGAAACATTATCAACCTGTAATACAGGGTCCCAAGAGCTTTCTGTAAGCAGAAAATACAGCTGTTCATAATCGCATTTGTTGAAATTCCAATCTCTCGTGGGGCTTATGTTACTTGGATCCATTGCATTTGCGCAATGAGCTGACTCAGTACTTACCTCTATTTCCAGCGGAGGATGATATGGGTCAGGTTGAACCACGCCATCTGTATTAGAAACAGATACGAGTACCTCATGAAAGCTTTCCCGAACCAGTACAACATCCAACCTTCCTCCAAGATGATTCACGATTACATTTTTATCTAAGAGTGAACAGAATAACAAAAAGTAACAATAATAATTTGTGACATTTGTTGACGCACTTTTTAAGTTAAGATCACCCATTATAATTACGAAACCTTTGAAATTGTGTACGAAACTTTCAATTTTGCAAAACCATCGCATGTAATCCTCATCACTAGCACTAGAAAAGTTAAACAACGGGATAATGAATTATCTTTGATCATCGGAAACAAATCAATAACAGATAAGACAGAAGTTGCGAACTCTTTCGAACAATATTTTACTGACATTCCGATACAGGTCACTCAATCACTGGACTCGTCTCCATTATTGGCTGAATTGATTCTGAAGCAAGTATTTACAAAAGACATTAAAAAGTTTGAATTTAAACCTGTAACTGTTAACACTATTATGAAATCATTCAAAAGTTTAAATATTAAAGCCACGGAGGACTTATGGGGGTATCTGTCAAAGTATTAAACTCAATAATTGTCAATATCGCTCCAATTCTAACAGCAATTTTCAATGATTGTATTGAAAGCGGCACTTTCCCGGACTTAATGAAACATAGTAAAATAATACCAATTTTTAAATCCGGATGCAAAAATGATCCCTCAAATTATAGACCAGTATCTGTTCTTCCTGCATTAAGCAAAATTTTCGAAAAAATTGTTCTTGATCAATTTATTTCACATTTTAATACAAACATGATTTTGCACGATCGACAGTTTGGGTTTACGAAGGGTAGGTCAACGACGGACGCAGGCGCAGAGTTAGTATCTCATATTCTACACGCTTGGGAGGACTCGCGCGATGCTATTGGAGTCTTCTGTGACCTTTCAAAAGCTTTTGACTGCGTTGATCACAAAACGCTTATTCGTAAATTGGGCCACTACGGAATACGAGGCCGATCTAGTGAGCTTGTATCGTCTTATCTTTCTGGACGTCATCAAAAAGTAGGCATTAAAGATGTAACTTCCTCCGGGTCTCTTGTTAAAATGAGTGTACGACAGGGTTCTATACTAGGCCCTTTCTTATTTTTAGCCTATATCAATGATCTTCCGTACATGATATCTGAATTATCGGACATAATACTGTTTGCAGACGATACTTCCCTCATTTTTAAAATTAACAGAAAAGACCGTGAAGTAGTTGCCGTAAATGACAGCTTAAATTCGTTATCTAGATGGTTTGCTGCTAATAATTTGTTACTGAATACAAGTAAAACGAAATGCTTAAAATTTTCTCTACCCAATGTAAATCAGGTTGAATCGAATATAATTCTTGACTGTAGCAAACTTAACACAATTAATGAAACCGTTTTTTTGGGTATCACTATTGACTCGAAACTGCAGTAGAGCCCTCATATCTCATCACTTTCATGCAAGTTAAGCTCTGCAGCATTTGCAGTAAAAAAAATTAGACAGCTCACAGATGTAGCTACAGCTAGATTAGTGTACTTTGCTTATTTTCATAGCATTATGTCCTACGGCATTCTGTTGTGGGGATCAGCGGCCGAAGTGGACTCAATCTTTATTTTACAGAAAAGGGCAATTCGTGCAATCTACGAAATGGGCCCTCGTGAGTCCGTGAGATTTTTTTTAAGAAGTTAATATTCTTACACTACCGTCACTTTATAATTTTGAAAATATTATGTATGTCCGAAAGAACTTGCAAAAATTTAATATAAACAGTGACTTTCACGACATAAATACTAGAAACAAACATAAAATAGTAGTGCCGAAATTTAGATTAACTAAAACAAATAAATCACATTTAGGCAATGGTATACGCTTCTATAATAAGCTACCAAAAATTGTCACAGATCTCACGGGTAAAAAGTTTAAATCACATGTTAAATCGGTTCTCATAAAGAAAGCATATTATAAAATTAAAGACTACATTGATGATAAGGAAGTGTGGCATTAACTATTTTTCTGCGCATGTGGCTTCCCTGGCGATTAGTAGTTTCTACTAAAAGTCAGTATAATTATTCGTTTCTAAACTTTATGTCACTGACAATGTTTTATTGACTTGTCTTGACAATGATATCAATTATTCGCTTGAATTTACAAGTTTGACATTTCCATTATAGCACCATTGCACTGACATTGTATCTAAATTGGCATAACTTTTTTATTTATAGAACCAATTGACATGGAACAAACACTAAATGTTAAGTGAAGCTTACCACAATATATTAGTGTAAACCACATCTAAATCGCAAACGCATAGACAAACAGACATACAGATAAACAGACACATAGACAAAAATTCTAACAATTATTGTTTTGGGTGCTATTTGCGTTGATAAAGGTCCCAATAATATTTTTTCTCATATATCTTCCATGTACAGACAGCGATCCGTTATATTTTTATTATATGTATCGCTTAAATCGTATTATGAAAATCATAATTATACCCAAACTTTAAAATTACTAACTCTTGGTCGGCCGTTGCATTCTCAAAATTCTTAATTAAAAATAAATATAATCCATTACACACATTAATCAAAACTACACTCTAAAATTCTAACAAAAAACCTTTTAAATATTAAATTCACATTTCTCTTAATCACGTCCCGAGCATCAGAACCTTTAATCCGTACTTAACTTCAATTAACCCTCCAATTCTTTCTTCAAAGCTAATTAATTGCTAACGAAATGGGATATCGCACGGTCGATTCGACCCTGTCGAGGTAATGACGTGTAAAATTAACGTTCTTCAGTTTTTGACAGTTTTCTATTAGCACGGGAAATTAATAACACCCGCCGGCGAAGGTTGTATTGATCTGTAAAGATTGTATGTGAGATTTATTATCTTGTGTGGCGATGTTTTACAAAAAGATGTATAGATTGCTATGTATACGGTGTGTAAATCCATAGTTTTTCTCATAGTTTAAAATACATAAACATAGCATGACGCCTTTATTCCGCGAAGGCGTACATAACTGTACACTCACATTTCACCAATGCTGTTACACACCATGTAATAAATAGGTAGTGAGCCTGTTGCTATTTACCGTGCACAATTCCAAACACCGGGCTGCTATCGAGAATTTTCTAACAGGAAAACCCAATCACGTTTTGCCCGACATGGGAATCGAACCCATGACCTCATGCTCGGCAGCTGTGACCGGTTGATCCGGGACAATATAAGGATTCTAACGATATCCCATACATCTAAATCGGTTTAGGCGTTTAGAAGTTATAGTGAAACTAAAGAAACTCATCCCTACCTTATTACTATTCCACCAATTCGCACTAGGCGTTTCCAAACATCTTTTATAATGCGCACAGCAAAGGAGTGGAACTCTCTACCTGCGTCTGTGTTTCCGAACGCATTTAACCCAAATCTCTTCAAAGTTAGAGTGAACAGGCTTCTTCTGGGTAAGCTCACTCCATCGTCGATTTTGTCTCGGTCACCTCTGACCTAGACTAGAGTCAAGAGCAAACCATTCACAAATAAAAAAAAAACTCTCTCTTTCCTTTTTTTTGGTAGTCGTGTAAAAAGAGGATACAGTCATTAAAACATTGATGCCGCTCCTTTCCATCTGTTTCCATCCCATTATATCGGCATGGCTAACTGGACTTATTTGATGGCTGACAAATTAAACTGTCGGCTGATACGGTCCAACTGATTGACAGAACATTTTATGTGTTAATTAAGAACAGCTCATTTCCTTTATTGGGACATTTGCGAACCGTTCCAATGATTTTATTGGGCATTGTATTCTGCATGCCTGTTCTGTGTGATTGGGTAACTGGATATGCAATTATGTTAAAAAGAATCGCGGCAACTGTGTGTGGCTTGCTTGGGATTGCTGGGAAGGTTTGAATTCTTCTTCTCATCGTATGGTTGATGAACAATCTAGTGTTAGAGTTTAAACCACCGTGGGTCTCTGAAATAGCTTTACTCACCAGAGTTAGCCGAGGTCGAGATGGCTTAGTGGTGGGAGCGCCTGGAGTATTTATCCGGGAGGTGCAGGTTCGAATCCTGCTCGCGACAGTATTCTTTTTCCACTGAATATAATAATTTTAGAGTTCGCTAAGCATGCGTGAATGCTTTTCAAAGATTTATCTTTAAGCTTTACACACCATCGAGAACATCTCTCAAGTGTGCTGGTTTTCTCGCGATGTTTACCATCACCGTTTTTATGCGAGTGATAATGCATAATTGTATAATACGCACATGACTATGAGAAGTCACCCATATAAGCACTGAATGGCAATGGAAAGTACTGGTAGCGATGACGTCACCATATGACGTATTAAAAATGTGGAAGAAGAATTCGAAGTAGTGAACATTTGTCGGGATGGCTTTAGTTGTAGGAGTGCCTGAAGTATTTTGAAGTAAAATGCTCACGACCGTATTTTCCTTGCCACAATTAATGCTTTAGAGGTCGCTACGCAGTATCAGTTTTAAAGATGTACATGTATTTAATTAAGAGAGTTCTATAAAAGATTGACAAATCTACACGAAAATATCCAAAAGAAAATGCAAATTATGTCGCCAAGCAACTGTTTTGTACTGAGTATATGTAGAGATTTTAGTTTCAAGTATCTATCGTTAGGTATCGTATTGTATCAACCAAAGACGATCAAGTTTTTTTTTATCTATAAATTGATTAAGTAAAGTATTTTTATCTTTTGTGCATTCTTAAAAACATGTTTATCACCAATATTCGGAACTTCAGAGAATAGCATCAATTATGGTGACTAGTAGTAGCCCGGATAGTGGAGTGTGATAGTAGGATAACGTCAGAACCTGGCGCATGGATAACATTTGGTGTGACACAGCTAGATAGAAGGAGAACGTATCAGTGGCGTTTACCACCAAAAACAGCATTCCCAATGAGGGTTAACGTCAGGCAGGCGGCCGGTCATAAAACATAGCCAAAACTTTAGCAACATGCCAAATATATGCTGCGTATTCCCCAAGTAATTGATGATGGTGACTAGTAGGTAGGCCTATCGGAGTAAGAAAAACATATTTATGTAAATGTATTCTCTTTCCATTTAATATAATAACTTTAGAGTTCGCTAAGCGTGCGTTAATGGTATTCAAAGATTTATCTTGAATTATTAACCTTTCGGCTCAGTAACGTACAGATCTGTACGTTGTAACAATAAAAATCTATTGTGTCTGCTAATGACTGAGGCAACAGCTTAAGGTAATTGCATTCTTTACGGCATTGTATTAACTGCAAAGTTAGTCTTGTCGGTTCGGTCACCAGTATAGGGACTGAATTGATTGCAATGATGTCGCCATAAGACGTGTTAAAATATGGAAGAAGAATTCGCGGTGGTGAGCAGAGGTCGAGATGGCTTAGTGGTCAGAGCGCCTGGAGTATTCATCCGGGAGGCGCAGGTTCGAATCCTGTTCGCGACCGTATTCTTTTTCCATTTAATATAATAACTTTAGAGTTCGCTAAGCATGCGTTAATGCTTTTCAAAGATTTATCTTGAAGTATTATTATTTATTCAGACCCATATATTTTCTTTGTTTGTTTGTTTTAAACAACTACTTAAAAAAATCTCTTCGTCCAATTCCGAATTTGAATTCCTGTCAAATGATCTCTGCATTTTTCCATTGAGTTTGTAGAATAGATTCCAGAAAGCCATTCTGCTGTGGGCTGGTCTGCTCCCCATTGACAGTTCCTCGCCAATATTCATGTAGAAGTAGGTATCTCTAGTGAGAGGCTCCCATTTGACTGGAAGCAATTCTGTTGTTTGCGGGATGGGGTCACTGCAACAGAAGAATTATTCTAAATAAATACTAATATTGCAATATTTTTTTATACATTTATAGACCATGTAATAAATTTAAAAAGTATTGGGATGTTGTTCGGCGCCTTACAACTGCAAAATGGTAACGCTGAGTTTAGTAGATCTGTAAATGATTACTAAATAAATATCGCCAGGTGTCTCTAAGACGAATACAAGGATGCTTAAAATTTTATAGTATCGAACAACAACACGATAGATAGGGCCGCGGGTTCAAGGCCCGTTCGTGTCTTTTATTTGCATTATTTCCTTGAAAAATAGTTATTAAAGCTGTTGCCTCGCTCATTAGCAGACACAATAGATTTTTATTGTTACAACGTATAATTCTGTACGTTGCTGAGCCGAAAGGAGGAGAAACCCTAATAATTTGATATTATAAATATGAAAGTTTGTGAGGGTAGGGGGATATTGTTACTCGATCACGCAATAACTACTGAACGGAATTGGATGAAATTTGGCACACAGATAGTTTATAATCTAGGTTAACACATAGTATTTTTACTATATTTTTACTATTTACCCCAGCTGAACCCAATTCTGAAGCCCAAGCATATGAAATGGCTGGCACAGTAAATTTGTCTTTCTGTTCGTTTGTTATGTTATCACGCCTAAATTGCTGAATTAATCTTGATGGATTTTAGTATAGATATAGAATGGACCTCGGAGAGCACATTAAGCTGTCGGTCCCGGTTGTCAAATTAAGATCTATGACAGCTGGTACGTGTAGTCAGAGGCCTGAAAGTCTGACAACCAGTCAAATCACGACATATCGTGTTACCCAGTAATTGGGTTGTGGAGGTCAGATAGGCAGTCGCTCTATGTAAAATACTAGTATGAAGCTGCATCCAGTTCAACTGGAAGCCGACCCAAATGTAATTGGGCAAAGGCTAGGCAGATAGATATATAAATAGAATGGACCTTAGAGAAGCTTAGTAGTGTACATATATTTGTTGGGATTAACATCTATATCGACTTTAATTTTAGTTTTTGCTCTTTTTGTATTGTTGGTACAAGGTCAGATCTCAGCGTCACTTGTTTTTATTTTGATATATATAATCTTTGACACACCTTTAAGAGATATGATAAGATTCTTATATGATTAGTTATATCAGCAGAGAAATTGATCATTTATGAGTGCATCTGATATATGACTTTCTTGTAAACAATGTTCTAGAAAATGAGATTTGAGACATGAAAAACATGACTTTAAGATAAATCTTTGGAAAGCATTAAAGCATGCTTAGCGAACTCTAAAGTTATATGTATTATATTGAAAAGCAAAAAAAAACTTCTTATAGCATGCTTTAATGCTTTTCAAAGATTTATCTTGAATGGTTAAAGTAATTGCATTCTTTACGACATTGTATTAACTGCAAAGTTAGTCGTGTCGGTTTCGGTCACTTGTCACAGTCCCTATGACTGAATTGATATCAATGACGTCGCCATAAGACGTGTTAAAATATGGAATTCGCGGATAATTCAAGAATTCGCGGTGGTGAGCAGAGGTCGAGGTGGCTTAGTGGTCAGAGCGCCTGGAGTATTTATCCGGGAGGCGTAGGTTCGAATCCTGTTCGCGACCGTTTTTTTTCCATTTAATATAATAACATGAATTTAATTTGTTTATCAAAAATGTTTTAAGCGAAATGAAATTATGTATTCTGTGAATGCATTTATTTGGAATTAGAAATTGTTATTAATTAATTGGTGTAATTAGAATTGATTATTTTGATATGGGTACCTACATAACATATTAAATAAGAATTCATGTTTTTAATATTTATGGAAATCGCTTGAGCAACATTGGGTTAGATTAGAGGTTCAAATTGTGATAATAGTATAGTAACCAGAAAATATGTACACAGCTATGATATGAACATAGAGTAACCTGCAAACCGAATGTTGTTAGTACGATAATTACATAAGACAACTTACCTGTATTTAGCAAAATTCGTCCACATTGTGGTCATTCGCTCAATAATAACTTTGTCCTTTTCTGTGGGCTCAGGCTTGAAACTCATATCAAATAAATATGCAAACTCATCAGTATGTGATGCACAACACGGCTCATTATCAACGTTGACGATATTTCTTCCACCAACATATGAAAACATGTAGTAATATATATTTCCTGCACCAGCCTCTAAATATTTCGCAATGGATCTCTGTATAGGATGTATGTAAGTTATATCGGAATCAAAATTGATGAGGTCCCACTGTCTATCTCTACTTACTGCATCATCACCAAAGTAGAAACTTGAAACCAAATTTTTCATTACTGCAAACTCTTCGTCCTCAAAATTAAATACACGGCTCAAGTAATCAGACAGAATATTCAAATTGTTATAGTAACCATCATTTTTATTGAAATGAAACTCTGTCATTTCATGTTCATTGAAACCAAGCAAAATAGGCATGTCTCTGACTTTTGGTATTTTAGCATTAATCCAAGGACTAGGTAACAGAGGTTCAACTCCATCAAATGTTATTTCTACGCATGGTTTGAACATAATATTAAGTTCATTTACAGCCGCAACCACTAAATTTGGATTTGTTTCTGCAAGGAATGAAATAGCTTCGTCTGTATTCGTTGTTTGTAAGCCTAAATGCTCTGCTATTTTCAAAGGGGCCAACCTATCAGGTTCGTAAAGTACGGTAGCAGCTAACGAACTTCCACTTTGAATAATAACTTTGTTGTACAATATCTCTTTTTGTGATATCAAGTGCAAATCTATTGAATGTCCTCCAGCACTATTACCAAACAAAGTTATCTTATCGGCATCACCTCCGAACGCTTCTATATGATCTTTCACCCATCGCATTGCTAGCAGTTGGTCTTTAAGCCCTTGATTACCGGGTACTTTATGGTTATCAAGACACATGAAGCCATAAGCGCCAACACGATAATTCATCATTACTACAATGACGTCGTGTTTCATCAAGTAACTTGGACCGTAAATATTTCTTCCAAAAGAACCTATTCTGAACGCACCGCCGTAAAACCAGACCATGACAGGAAGAGGATTTCTGGAAGTGGCAGAAGTGGGCACGTAGATGTTGAGCTGAAGACAGTTGGCTGTCCCGACTATTGTGCCATTCGGTGGATACACTTGCGGACATACTATCGACCCATCAAACGCATCGAAAGTTTCATGAAACTTGGGTTGCGGTGTTGATTCCTGAAATTCATTATTAGAACGTTAGACGTTTAGATTATCAAGAAAGTAATAATATTTATATACGAGTATTTTTTTGTTATCACAGTTTTTTTTTTTTTTTTTTAAAACCTTGGCCTACACTAGGAATTTCTTCCTGTATCGTGGGTGCGTTTACAGACATATAATCTCACAAGCACACACACACCCAGACCCGGAGCAATTATCTACAGATCGTACAAATATTTGCTCCGTGCAGGAATGGAGCCTGCGACACGCAGCGCAGCAGTCGGTCTCTCGACCACTGCGCCAATCGCGCTGTCAGACAGTATTCAAATACATAACATAGCGTCACGCCTGTATTCCCCGAAGGGCAGGCAAAGTGTACACAGTTGTACACCCATATTTCACGTAGGTGGTGAGCCTATTGCCATCAACCGTGTACAATTCCAAACTCCGCGCCGCTACTGAGCATTTCTTAACAGAAAAACTCCATAACACTATGCCCGACCCGGGAATAGAACCCGAGACCTCCTGCTCAGCAGTCGCGCTTGAGACCACTAGACCAACGAGGCAGTCCAATCAAATACATATTGAAAGTATTTTAAGTGGAATAGTAAAGGCGTCACAATTTCACAATTTAGTTCAATGGATACTCGGTGGTTCTGAACAAAGTTGATAGCTTTTATTTGAAGCTGTGCTACACAGAGACCTTCTCCGTGGATTTAAGATACCTACTGTTTTTTTTTCTTAAGCTACGTGTGCACTTTGCACGCACGTTTTATTTACATGCTAAGATTTCCGTAAAGTTAGCATACTATATCAAGTTGTAAATATTTTGAATTAAAAATCCCTCCACGTATTAATATAAATAAAAGTAAAGTCTATTTTGATTTAACTTAAAGCATAAATTAATCATCAGAGTTTCTCAAAAAGGATAAAATTAGAATTATATACTTTAATTTCAACACACTCTAGTAATATCTTAAGTTTTCGCGATCACTACACATTATAATAAAACAACTTTTAACCGGATTAATCACGGTTTTTGTTTTGACTCTGTTTTTATAAACAAATTATAAAATTAATTGTTATAACTTACGCCAAATGGATTGTCTTCATCAACCTGAGCATAGGGTATTCCCAAAAACATGGTATAATCACCATCGTCAGCTCTCAATCCTCGAATCAGCCCCACATTCGTCTCAACCAAAGGATCAACTCTTAACGAACATTCTGCACATCTCAATAACAAAAATATAAAAATACAAGAGCCAAATTCACCGAACATGGTGACTAATGAAATGGATTTGGCAGTTATTTAATTTGTTATATCATTTTATATAATGATATAGATAATAACAGTGCCTAATGATATAGCAAGTGATAAAGCGTCATTTGTTATCTTAAATAAACATTGATATATTATTATTATCATGCTCAGTATTGACTCGTATCTCTCCGTGGCTTCACGTAGTCGCTAGTTTTATGTTCTAATCAAATTATCACAGCATAGTTCATTAGTTTTCACACGATTGTCCAAAAAAGGAGTATTATGTTTTAAGCGATCATGTATCTGTGTAAGTTTATTTTATTTCACTGTAAATTCTAAACACCTGAACTGATTTAGAGGTTTGCGGTGTTATTAGAATCCTTGTGGTTTTAGAGTTCGCCACGCGCATACGTGGCGAACTCTAAAGTCATACATTTTTGGGTAAAGAAAACAAATAAATACTCCAGACAACTAAGCCATTCCAAACCTTTGCTCACTACCCGAAATCCTTTTCCTCATTTTAATACGTGTTATGGTGACGTCATCGTTAACAGTTCAGTAAAATTCAAAACCCACTTACGGCAGATTTTTCTTTACACAAAACATTATGACTTTAGAGTTCGCCACATATGCGATATTGCATTTGAAAATTATATTTATTATGAAATCTTTCAAGCTTGAATCTTTGAATATCGAAAGATTTATCATTAACTGAGCTGCATATGAAACCTCAAAAATCGACACTTGCCTGGCAGGAGTCACTCAAAATCAAAATCAAAATCTCTTTATTCAAATTAGGCTAAAAATATGCGCTTTTTGAACGTCAAACATTAACAGGGCTCAAAAAAGCCCACCCTTCACCGCTTCCTAGTGTTTTAGCTGGAGAGAAGAAGCGGCGCAACAAACTCCCCAGCAACACACTATTATCTGAGATGTATTATATCATCATATTTATAACTTAATCATATCGGTTTGTGTAACATTACATCTGATCTCCAAGGCACATCAGGTTTCGGTTTGTACAACACTTAAGTTTTTCAACCGTTAATTACACCTCGGCTATTTTAACAAAATAATTAACGCCTTCTGAGGAAGCTCTCTAATTATTAAAAAATAAATTAAGAACTATTCGTGGTCTTTCATAACAAGACAGACACAGTTACGTTTGGTTCACTACTAAGAAAATAATTATAAGGACGACGCAAAAGAAGATCTATTTTCATTATTCCCGAGAACGATATTGTTCGAGATCATTTTGCTGGAGAACAGTTTGTCGTCTGAGAAAAATAAGTAGATATCCGGCCGAGGGCGATTCATATTCATAATGTCTTGGAGAATAATTAGTTTTCATTATTCACGAGGCCGGCCTGAAGGCTCCTGGCTGGGGACCAGACACAAATATATCTAGACAAGATTCGGTTGGTTTTAAAATTTAAAATCTTTAGAGATAATTTGAAGCAATGTGAGTTTCTTCTTTTTCATTTAAATATTTTTTTACTAGCTTCTGCCCGGGACTCTGTCTCCGTGGACTTCAGAATTGGGTCCAGCTAGGATAAAAAGTATCTTATGTGTTAATCCAGGTTATAACCTATCTGTATGCCAAATTTCATAAGAATCTGTTTAGTAGTTTTTGCGTGAAAGAGTAACAAACATCCATACATATAAACTTTCGTGTTTATGATGTTAAGAAGAATGCCTATATTTAATTCTATGGAAACATTTAAAAATAATAGACACGAACGGGACTCGAACCCGCGACCTTTGAGATGCCGTGTCATAGCTCTATCAACTGAGCTAACATTCGGTTCTAGTTTTCATATTATCAATGTTTTGTATCCTATTTGATGTACACCGCCCACTGCCCGTTGTCTTGCACGACATTTGTTCATCCAACGGTTGTCTGTACCACTATTTTAATGATTATTTTATTAAGTTCTTGTTCATGGTGTCCAATAAATAATACTCTATCTATTTATTCAACTATCTTCACAAACTTAAGCATTTATAATATTATAGGATACTGAAATGAAAATCGTTGAGACGCAAATATTATAAGTCTCATTTATTATACTAAATAATTGAACGCGATTGAAGTAACTATTGTACCTTGAACAATTGAATACTTACAAATAAATGCCTTTGTATTTACTACATCATTTGTCTTCTAGCTCTCAAACAGCTCAAGTTATTATATATAAGGCAGTTATTTTATGTTATTCTATTATTTTCTGACCTTTTAGGTCCACAATGAGATAGTTTTACCTCCTCTCCGAATCAGAGGAGCACAAAATTGTACTTCATAACAATAAAAATCTATTGTGTCTGCTAATTAATGAACCAACATATGAAAAAGAAAGAAAGAAATAAAATATTTATTTTTGTCTCAGTGCAGAACTTATACTAAAACAGTAGTAGGTAAGGAATACAAATATTAATAAAAAGTACAGAACTTACATACTATAAATGGTACAATAAGCTACCTGCACGAGACCCCGTCCCGATGATAGGACCACTGTAGTTCAAGAGTCTAACAGACACACAAGCACACTCCGACGCGCTCGACCGCCTCGTTATAGACCTCACCGGCGAGGTCCCCGTCCGTCGCGAAATATCTCATCATGTCCGCCCCGACCCTTGCTCGAGCCGGCCCGCGCCGAGCTAGTAGCTTTAAATTCGACCCTTAATAATAAGGAAACTGATCTGATCCAGCTAGTCCCTAGTTGTCCCCTCAGCAACGCCCTAAGCCGAGGCTCGTGTCCCGCAGGGGACGCCCTTAGTGCTGTGTTACTTAGTTTGTAGTAATATAAAATATGCTCTGGCTGGAGGCATCAAATTGTCTCGCCATAGCTATTGTTCGGTTACGCAGATCAAACCCCTATGGGTTAACTGCAAGAGACCACGTCCAAAAAAAAAAAAAACCTGCACGAGACCAAAAAAGGTCCCTATCTCAGCATAAGCTTTAAAAATTAAAAATAATCAAATTCTCAGATTATAAACGTTCAGGGAGTTTAATATGACGTGTCTAAATTCGAATTCACATCTTTTAATTCATTGAACATCTTTTAATTCGTGTCGTGATAATCATAAAGCAACTTTTAGTAAATGACAAAAAATTTCTTAATTTAGTTCAGGTGGGCTAAATGAGAAATAACGACATTATAAATTTCTGAAATCATACAATCTAAAATAAATAACATAAATACATAGCATAGCATATCTACATGACTAGATTATTAATAAAGGAAACATATTTAATAATATAATATTTAAAGTCCAAAAGCAGCAGACTAATAAAGTACATATGATATTGAAAAAGTCACATTAGTACATACCCGATTTGAAGACACAACCTATAGTTGAAGAGGCTGACCCGGGGACGACACGCTTGGTAATTATTTAATTTTTCAATTAAATTGAATACCACAACCACGGTAGAACAGTTGAACCAATTACGGGCAGCATCAGTGATATTGAGATCATAAATCGTGGTGGGGTTTGGTATCCAGTTATTAATTCAGTCGAGAGCCGCTGTGGCTGACAAATGATGACAGCGCCGCGTGCTTAGTGGACGAGCATTGTTTCAACACTTTAGTATTAAATAATATTAAAATATGTACTTGTTCATACTTGTTGTATATCCGTGCCATTATGTAAAACAAATTAATACAAATAAATAAAATTTAAGTGTCTGTTTGTAATGTCAAAATAATAGTTTTTTTTAAGCTCATACAGTACTTATGCCTAAAACTCTGTTTTTAAAATATTTGTCTGTCTGTCTGTCTGTTTGTTCTGGCTAATCTACGAAACGGCTGGACCTATTCTGATAAGATTTTACTCACAGGTAGCTGACTATATATGGAGTAACTTAGGCTAACTATAATTTAATTAAATGAGGGTGAAACCGCACAGCTAGTGATAAATAAAAAAATATGCTAGATCAGGTAATATTATTTAAAAATTCTATAGATATAGCGAGTTTTTCAGAATAAACCTTGAACGCATCTAAGAATAAGTTGTTGGCATTGTTAAAGGACGGCGACTTCCTAAGCCAATTTTATATTTCGACAAGTTTGTCGAAAAGATCCGTACTCGGGCGCCAGATCAGTTTAATTACACGACTGCCCCAAAAAAGGAGTGTTATGTTTTAGGGTTCATGTATGTGTATGTTTCTGAGTTTTTTTATTCCACCATAACTTCTCAACGACTGAACCGATTATATGTAAGTGGTATTGTTAGAATCCTTACATTACTCCAGATAAAATAGGCTAGTAAGATTAGTACTGGCGGAATGGCTGGAGAGGAGACACGGCGTCCTCAGCTTCCGGATGACGCAGATGCTCTCGGACCACGGGTGCTTCGGGAAGTATCTGCGTCGCATAGGCCGGGAGCCGACATCGAGGTGCCATCACTGTGACAGCTGCCCCGAGGACACGGCGCAGCACACACTAGAGGTGTGCCCGGCTTGGGCCGAGCAGCGCCACGACCTTATAGGGGCAGTCGGGGGGGGCAATCTCTCGCTTCCAACCGTGATCACACACATGGTTGGGAGTGAGAACGCATGGAGAGCCGTCGCCACCTTTTGTGAGGAGGTGATGCTTGCGAAGGAGGCGGCGGAAAGGGAGAGAGAGGCGAATTCGTCCCACCCCTGCCGCAGAAGACGCACCAGGCGTCGGAGGGCGCTTAATGATCTCCGGCTTCCGTGAGCTGTGGCCTGCGGGTGACGAACTTGGGTACTTCGTTGCCCGACCAGTGATAAGCCCGAGACGGCGGTGCGCCGCGATCTGGCGCGCACAACTTCGTGGAGCGATTAGCAGGCCAACCGTGGCCGACCTATACAGGCGATGGGGTGACGAGCCATAACCTGCCGGGGTTGCGGTGAATAGAGTCGCGATCCCGGGACCCCGGTAAAGGTTAGAGTAGGACCGGTGTGGTTTTTAGTCGGTAGGAGTCCGGCACAACGTCCATGATGGATTTTCCACACTTGAAAAAAAAAAAAAAAGGCTAGTAAGATTAGGCGTGAAATAAAAATATTATCTACGCCACGACTGTTGGTGGAGCCGCGCGGTCGGACCAACCTTCTGGGAGAGACGCTATTGACGCGTGCACTCCGCACTCTTAACCTTATAGCTATTGAGTTTTTCTCCGAGTGAATTCACAAGGAATGCATTATTTGTAATCAGTTACATAATCTAAAAAATAATTAAATTATGTTTAGTTTAGTACACTATAGCATTAGGACATAAAAAAGCTCGTAATGATAGATGTATTAATTATTGTTCAACGGTTTCAACTCGAACGGAGCCCTTAGTCATGAGCTGAGGCCACGGCGATGTCGCGAGTCAAACAGTCAAACCAGTTTGACTCGCGACATCGCCGCGGCCTCAGCTCATGACTACGGGCTCCGTTCGAGTTCGAAACTAGTCGGGCAATCCCGAAGAATGCAAGTGAGTAATAACCGTTGAACAATAAATAATATGAATGTGTCTCACGAAAGTTATTATACAAAAAATGATAGATGAAATTTGGATAAAAAATAATAATTTACACATGATATATCTTATTTATATGACAAACTCAGTTGGGTCACAGGTCTAAGGAAATGCGGGGCTAGGCGATGCGCACAACAACTTTCTATTCCAACCCACAACTCTGCAGCATTTAGAGGTAGTTTTCGTTATGCAGCATCAAAAATTTGGAATAACATACCACCCCCTTTGCGACAAATAAACAATTTATTCACTTTTAAAAAACGACTAAGGCGGTACTTTATTAATGCGCAGTATGAATTGGGTAACGTGAATGTAAATTTATCGGTTGTTGTGGGTATGAACATCTAGAACCTTAACTATCGGGCATACCTTTCGTGGACTTAAATTAAATTGATCTGAAATACGTTATTAATTTTATTTATATAGTTAATTAATATATTGTTGATTGATTTGTAGGGGTATTAATTTAATGTTATTCATAATTTTATTAGTTATTTATTACTAATTAATAATTAATTTTATATATATATATAGTCGTTAGAATACACACAATTTGAAACAATACACACATATACACACACTTTGAGTACACCATCCACTGTTGGCATCCGTGGAGCATTTTGTACAGGTTCCAGACGAAAACCAGCGCCTAGTAGGTAGATCCTCCTACTTGGCATTAAGCTGATCTGGATACCTATTTGGTCCAGCCGTGAGAGACACACTCATGCAACTTAGTTAATTTTTTATTTTATTTTTTATAAATTTTTTTTTTATGTCCCCACCAGTTACTTGTTTTAATTTTGTTTTTTTATTTTATTTTTCTTATATTATATTATATTTAGTATTTTTAAGGTTATGTAGGTTGTAGGGTTAAGTATTTTTAAGTTTTTTTGCATATATTATTGTATACCGTGTCTCTTGAGCTGTGGCTAAATAAATGTTTCTTTCTTTCTTTCTTTCTTTCTTTCTTATAGGCGTGCTTTTAATTTTTAAATTAATGGCAATTTCAGTTTACCAAGGTTTCAGGAAAGAAACGTAAGTATATGTATATGTGTCATAGCATCGTGCATTCCTCGAGGGGATAGTCAGTAGTACATAGATATACAACCACATTTCATCAATTATGGTATTACGTCACATGTCCGTGTGCCTATTACCCTAAGCTGGGCAGAATTTGAAACTCCAGGCTGCTAAACACTGAGAATTTTGTAATACAAAAACCTTAATAAAGGTTACAATATTAAATAGAAAAAGAATACGGTCGCGAACAGGATTCGAACCTGCGCCTCCCGGATAGATACTCCACTGAGCCATCTCGACCTCTGCTCACCACCGCGAATTCTTCTTCCATATTTTTAACACGTCTTATGGCGACGTCATTGCAATCAATTCAGTACCTATACAAGTGACCTTAATAAAGGTTTGCCCAATCTGGGAATCGAACCCACGATGTTGCGCAGGTGAATATTATGGCTATCGCATAGGAAACTCAAAGGTCACAGTTACAAATCTATGGCACACACCACTCAGTTTTCATAATCTCGAAATCTTGTGCGTGTACCATACAATTATTTATCTCTTACAGGGATCGAACCCGCAATTTCTCCGATACAGCCGTCAAGTAGCTGCAGAGTACCAGTTGAAGGTAAAACAGGGTATATTAATAACTTATAATAGGGCTCCGTAACAGGTGTTCAAAGAGCCAAACTCCCAACAGTCGTCCGTTATTTGGGATTTGGGGCTTATTGTCTCCATACAAATTAATAAAACAGTACACTTTTTGTTTTCTTCTTATTAACTACGAAACTTAAATTTATTCGTGTTGTTTTGTTTTTGGGGAGTTTCGCAGTTTGAAATTGGTTGGGAAATGGGGAAATTGTTAGCCAAAGTGGTCGATTTATGGCGTAGTATGATTAGCTATAGGTGGTAGAGTTTTTAGTTATATGTTTATATTGTATTTTTGCAATTAAATGATTAACTCGCTAGTAATGGTTGAGATCTTTTTTAAGTGCATAGCTATATCTTAAGTTATATCTTAAATCAATTAAGATATAACTTAAGGTATACTTTGGCCCTCTGAGTATACATAAAATTGGATTGTCAAAGAAGAACAAACTTCTTCTTATCGTATGGTTGATGAACAACCTAGTTTCAGAGTTTAAACAACTTAGTGTCATAGTTTAAACCATGTCAGAGACCTACGGGTAGGTCTCTGACATGGTTTACTCACCATTGAGAACATCTCTCAGGTGTGCTGGTTTCCTCACGATGTTTTCCTTCACCGTTTTCAGCAAGTGATAATTAAGTTATAATACGCACATGACATTCGAAAAGACAATGGTGCGACCTTTGACTTGTCAATCCAATGGTCAAACCACCAGGCTATCACTTCTACAAGAACAAACTAAATATTGTTTAACAATGGTATACTTAATGAATTAATTAATTACTTTATTCCAATACTTTCTAAAATGTGTTTGGTACGACAGAGAAAACAAAAACCATTATAAACCCGCGATTATTCTGATCAAAATATAGTTTATTGTAATCTGGAATGATTGCTAAAATCTAATTATAGTATTTTAATATTTTACGCAAATCTCATAATTAAAATCTGCATTACTTCCGAGACCTGCGGGTTTACTCTTGAAAATAATTCCGCTCGATTGACATTGGAAATATGACAGATCGTATTTTTAAATGGCAAAATATATAAAAAATAATTATAGCTTTTAAATTGAGACAATTATTGTAATGTAGGTAAATTTATTTTAAAATAACGCGTTGTTTTAAGGCGTATTTAATATTGGAATTGGATTGGTAATGGTATTAGTTTCAAGAGTAACCCCACTGTTCAACTTTCTGAACTCCTAATAAAACGCAGTTAAACTGCAGTTTTGGTTTTATAACTGAACTATTTTATAAGATCAAAGAGGCCGCCTGGTGTTGCCATAAATTAATGCTTACTTATTAGAAGCTAAGCCAGCTTCTAATGAGTACGTACTGGTTTCAGTTGCAGTCATAATTTCTAGACGTTATATGAAACGTCTGGCTTCCAGCTTTTTGTTGACGAGAATTTATGTTTGATATTTCAATGGTATATCTTTAATATGCAATCATATCCTGATAAAGATTAATATTTTGATGTAAACATAACTAAACATAAATTTGAGAATTG
Source organism: Xylocampa areola (assembly GCA_935421205.1). Lineage (NCBI taxonomy): Eukaryota > Metazoa > Arthropoda > Insecta > Lepidoptera > Noctuidae > Xylocampa > Xylocampa areola. Next base: position 19,883,429 of record OW285204.1, read on the forward strand.
CAATCTATTACGAACATTTTAGTGTCGTTCTGTTACTAAAAGCAAAACGCGGTGAATTAAAATAAAACAAGGCGTCAAATTATAAATTGTAGAGATAAATCTTTGTAAAGCATGCTTAGCGAACTCTAAAGTTATAATTTTAAATGGAAAAAGAATACGGTCGCGAGGAGGATTCGAACCTGCGCCTCCCGAATAAATACTTCAAGCTCTCTGACCACTAAACCATCTCGACTTCTGCTCACTGCCGTGAATTCATCTTCCACATTTTAAAATATAATAAAATAATTATCTATCTATCAAAAAATTGGCGTCAAACTAAAAGACGCTAACAGAGGGGGTTATAATGTTTTAATATCTCGCAATTATTTGTTTAGTCTTGCTCTTAGAGGAAATGTTAGTAAAATAGAGAAATTCTCTTGTTTTAGTTTAGTAAGGCTACATTAGAATGGAATGGTAAGCATATATTGTCACGTCTCGACGTTGGTCTCTGCTCCTAATTATGGGCTCGGATCGAGTTCGAAACTATTCGGAATTTTCCGAAAAATTCAGGTGATATAGTATAGAATTGAACCGTAACTAATAATTACTAACAATGAGGATTACTATTCTTAAAAAAAGGTACTACAATATTAAATTTTGTGTCACTGCCTCGTTATTCTAGTGTTACCAAGCGCGACTGCTTTGCATGAGGTCCTGGGTTCAATTCTAAGGTCGGGCAAAGTGTTATTGGGTTTTTCTGTTAGGAAATTTTCTGTAGCAGACCGGAGTGTGGAATTGTACCCGGTCGATGGGAATAGGCTCGCCATCTGTTATAACAGCATTGGTGAAATGTGGGTGTATAACTGCGTAAAACCTCTGCCTACCCCTTCGGGAAATACATGGGTGATGCTATGTTTATACCGTTAGTTTTACTCACACACTATTAGTCTCAAGTTTATGTGTGTGTGTGTAAAGGATTTCGAACTACACGGCGAGGAAATATTTCATTACATACAATAAATTAATGAGCAAGTTTGTAAGGATACTAATTAGTACACACTGGTGTACGGGCGGTTATGTGAAACTGTTTAGTTAACTTCTCATTATAATATACCGATAGTTGAGCAGTTTGTAACTTTAACGTAGGTACAGTCACGAGCACTTGTAAAAACTTACCGAATCTGCATAATGTAATACATCATATATAATGTTTTTTTTTTCATACAGGTTGCGGCCTTGTAATGTCTATATTAATTATTCTACTTTATATTTATTCGAAATAGACATGAACGGGGCTTGACCCGTCGGCCCTTGATATTCCGTGTCAACACCCTACCAACTGAGCTACCTTATCGTTGTTCGAAGCTATTGAATTTTCAAGCCTCCTTGTATTCGTTTAAGGAGACTAAAAAAATTTATTTTGTTCGTGACTGTACCTGTTGAGTTAATATTAATAATAATAATGGATGTCGGAAATTAACGCTCAGCCCACGGAACACTGATTCTTTTTCTTAAATAAAAGTACTTAAGGTACTTACTGCTTAAACAGGAGCTTATGTTACTCCCTATAACATCAGTTACCTGCCAGTTAAATTCCCTTCAAAATCGGACAAGCCGTTTCAGAGATTAAGTCGGAAGAAATAATAAAAGAGAGATATTTTTTTCTTGTTGTAATTGTCGTACATATCCGACAGAATATAGTAGTGTTGTATAGACGTAGGCCGTCGCGTGTATTGATGGACTCCGCCATATTTTGTGCAGGCCGGCCACAGTTGCCCTGCACAGACGCTCCAGAGGTGTATTGCGTTAGAGTGCGTTACATTGCCGAATCGGGCCTGTCGTTGATCAGGCGACGAACTACCCAAGTCTGCCACCTTCAGGCTATGCCTCACGGTGGCTGGAGATCATCGAATGCCTTCCGGCGCCTGGTACCTGAAGACCCGTGTTCTTTAGGCTTAGTTGTTCAGTTTCAACTGGTGGCATGTACCTTAAAATTTATTCAACCTTCCAGCTCTTATAATAATTAAAAAATAACCGCTACTTATATATTTTCATTATATCAAGCCCGCATCTCATTTATTACTTTACATAATATCAATTTAGGGCCCACATTTTCAGCTTTATTAATTCCCTGACTCACGATCACTTATTTTTTAATTCCGATTAATTACATCTCTCGTTTTATTAATTCCAAGTCTCAAGTTCCTTAATTTTCCAATTCATATCAATTACAATCTAATTTACATTAATTCTTCAAATAGAGTTCCCTAATTTTTCATTTCCGATTAATTTCTGCTCTAATTTTATAAATCCTACCCTGAAATAATTTCGGTATTGATATTAATATTGTAAAATTAACAAAGAGGTCTGTAGGTCTGTTATAAATGCGTTTTAGTTTCATAAATAATTAGGGATCGTTATTTTTGAGGGGCAAATAATTGAATAAATTCTAGTGATCAATTGGTCGCGGTTGCCAAATGCAATCTAATTTGTATTAATGATCCTATTATTATTAGAGTACTGGACATTTTCACATTATTTGGTAATATCAATTAATTGTAGTGCAGAATTGAAAATGGGTTACTAAAATAAAAAAATAATTTAATTAAGTAGTAGTAATATTAGGTTTTCCCTATATAAAATTAAAATATACTTAGTAGTAGTTAGGTTTTTGTTTTAAATGAAGTTTTTTTTTTAGTTCGAAATAATCGGTGTATCAAACATATCGGGTTGGGTTTAGAAACATGGCGCATCGCTGGAAGAAAAGTGAGGATATTTAGGGGTTTTCTGATACCCTTTTTTTTGCCGGAGATTGAGTTTTAAATAATCACGTTAATTGTTTCGTATAAAAAATAATGTCATTATGGCATTTGGTCTGTAATCAAATGATTTATTACAGCTAACAATCTTTAGACAATAAGCAGTCAAAATTGAAACTGTTAGGTTAGAACAGTGAACACACAACGCGCAAAGGCGATTTCCTCTTTTGCAAAAAAAAATCTTTTCCGGCGGGCGGAGGGGGGATGGGTCTCCTTCACCGTATGGCTGTGATATCTATGATTTTTGTTTTCAGTGTGATATGTACTTTACATATACGGTTTACGGCTTAAGATATTCATTTCCTCAAAAGATTACAATAATCACGTATATATATATGACTTCAGGAAAGTCAGATTAGTTAATGAACCAAAGGGTTAGGACTCAAATCCTGTGACTAAGTATGCTTTTATCCATTCAGACATCACAAATTCATAATTTTACGACGCTAACACAAAACAACACACGACTAATCAACTAACATACAAAATTATTAATAAAACCAATAAAACAGTACATTACCAAGGTAAGTATATTCACTATGATCCTTATAATAACACTAAATCGTAATTTTATCGTCTCACCCGCGCCTAAGTACTCATCTCATGAAAAAAATATATCGTAAGACAAAGGCTTGAAGGAATTAGTACTGGAGTAGTTTTAGCGGGTGTACCCACTGGTATATGATTCCCAATCATATAAAGCCTTTTTCCAGTATGGTTCCAATGATAGTACACATTTTTTTGTTTGTGACGAGAGCTATTTGCGTTTTAGTACAAGTTCTTTTGTGCTTGTGTGTTACCTCACCCCCCGCTAAATGTGGCGAGCGAATTTGTTCGATATTTAGTCAGAAGGCGTCTCCTGTCTGGTCCTCTAAGGACAAAGGCCTACAGCCGAGTTGAGAGACTGTTTATAGCGCAGACGATTCTGTAGATATTATGGAGTAGATAAAGGTATGTTTTTAGGTTCTACATATATATAGTCACGTCTGTTTTCTATTGGGCAATTGATTTTCACTAGCTACGATTCTTACACAGCTCATTTCCTTAATCTACGTTGCTATTAGTTAGCCACAGTGAGATTTTCTCTTTTAAAAATTCTTATTAGTAGCTATGGCTTTTGAATGGAATACTCCTATTATAAAGAGGGGCTTGTGGCTAAGTCTAAGTCTAAGCAAATCGATCAAGGTGAAGCTGTGCCTGCCACGGTTGGTCTGTGGATGGGTGACTATTATTTCGTACCGAGACCCCGTCGAGCCTCGGAGAGCACGTTAAGCCGTCGGTCCCGGTTGTCAAATTAAGATTGACAGCTATTACGGGTAGTCAGAGGCCTGAAAGTCTGACAACTAGTTTTACCCCGAGATATCGTGTTACCCAGTAACTGGGTTGTGGAGGTCAGATAGGCAGTCGCTCAATGTGAAATTGGGAAAAGGTTAGGCAGAATGACTGGCATAATAATATTGTAACTGAATAACTGTTCAACAATACCTCTCGGGGAAAACAAGCTATGTTAGATTTTTTGTTTTATTTATTTTTCGATATACTGTGTACTGATTTTCATAAATCTGATCTTCCAATTAGAATATAATTGCATGCTTCGTAAACAATACGATTTCTATTGGCATCAGAAACCAATTTGTGGAGCAGAAGTATTACGTTCAATTTTGTTACTGAGACAGAATTATTATTGTTTTGAATGATTTGTACACCGATATGAAAAAAATACAGATGTAACCTTGCTTTGTCATAAGCGAAGCATAGATTACGCACATATGGACGCACCGTACTGGCGCCGTGTGGAAGAGTTTTAAGTATTTGTATGCGTTTAGCTCGTGTATGACAAGCGGAATTGGATGACTAGGCATGCTTCTCACATGTCGTACGCAATGCTACGTCCGTATTTTTTTAAGGTCAGTGGATTTGTAATGAAACTATAAATATATATTTTTTTATTGAAAAAAAATATATATAGTTTCATACTCCACCTATTATTATGATTAGGATTAATACATTATTAATCCGGGAGGCGCAGGTTCGAATTCTGCTCGCGACCGTATTCTTTTTCCAGAAAAAATTATAGCTTTAGAGTTCGCTATGCATGCGTTAATGCTCAAAGATTGATCTAGATTTGTAATAAATTCAGCTATTCATTTGTACTAGTGGTCGTTCACTGGCCGAAATTCGACCGGAATTCTTTTAAATTTGAACGTTTCTAACATTCTATTCTCAAAGATATAATGTGAATTTTCTTTATTAGTTTAATGTATTTCTACATAACATAACATAGCATCACGCCTGTATTCCCCGAAGGGGATAGGCAGAGGTGTACACAGTTGTACACCCACATTTCACCAATGCTGTTATTATGTCCCATGTAATAGGTGGTGAGCCTATTGCCATCTACCGGGCACAATTCCAAACTTCGGGCTGCTACTGAGAAATTTCTAACGGAAAAACTCAATAACACTTTGCCCGACCCGGTAATCGAACTCGAGTCCTCGTGCTCAGCAGTCGCGCTTGAGACCACTAGACCAACGAGGCAGTAATGTAATGTATTTCTAATGCATATTATGTAAAAATATTAGCTTTCTGCACTTCGTCTCCATATAAAGTTTAATTGTGTCAAATTTCATATACCTCCGTCCGCGTAATTTTATTATATTAATATACAGAAGGAACATTGAATGTACAGCAAGAACATAGTACTGTGACAACTTTGCACAACATTTGCCATACAAAAACGGTCGTCGGTTCTAGTCTCGTTCTTGTCTAACAAATATTTTCAAATTTCTATCGAAAAATAAAAATTTGTACCTGAATTTATTACAAATCTTACAATACAATGATAATTCTGTTCCATAGAAAAAATATATTAATATAGGCAGTACCTGGCCTTACAATGTAAATATAAATTAAAAAAAATAAACCCATTGATTCAAGATATGTCTTTGAAAAAGCATTAACGCATGCTTAGCGAACTCTAAAGTTACAATATTAAATGGAAAAAGAATACGGTCGCGAACAGGATTCGAACCTGCGCCTCCCGGATAGATACTCCAGGCGCTCTGACCACTAAGCCATCTCGACCTCTGCTCACCACCGCGAATTCTTCTTCCATATTTTAACACGTCTTATGGCGACGTCATTCTTTTTCCATTTAATATTGTAACTTTAGAGTTCGCTAAGCATGCGTTAATGCTTTTTCAAAGACATATCTTGAATTATTAAGGTAATTGCATTCTTTACGACATTGTATTAACTGCAAAGTTAGTCGTGTCGGTTTGGTCACTTGTATAGGTACTGAATTGATTGCAATGACGTCGCCATAAGACGTGTTAAAATATGGAAGAAGAATTCGCGGTGGTGAGCAGAGGTCGAGATGGCTTAGTGGTCAGAGCGCCTGGAGTATCTATCCGGGAGGCGCAGGTTCGAATCCTGTTCGCGACCGTATTCTTTTTCCATTTAATATTGTAACTTTAAACCCATTGAATTGATTGTCGGTTCCGGTTGTCAAATTAAAGGTTTTGTTGAGCTTAACGTTCTCTCCGAGGCACAGAGTGGTCTCGGTATGAAATGTTGGTCACCCATCCACAGACCGACCGTGGCAAGAGTAGCTTAACCTCGATCGACCGACCTGTGCGGCTGTTTCTTAGCCACGAGCCCTCCTATTTAACTATACTATCAAGTTATAAGTTTTTCTTTTTCTTCCAGCTCACTGCATATTGAGTTAACCACAAGCTGGTGCCCCCGACTTCGTCTGCGTGACAAAAGGTAGCCTATGTCCCTCCCCAAGATACAATCTATCTCCTTGCCAAATTTCATTACGATCCGTTCAGCCGTTTAGTCGTGAAAAGGTAACAAACAGAGTTACTGAATATTAGAATGGATAGTATGCAAATATATGGATAACACTACAATATAATGTCACGTTTCACAACTTTTTATTCCACAAAACAAACAGTAAAAAAAAAGCTATTGACGTAAAAAACAACATTGTGCGACATCGAAAATGTCCTTAAGACGCATGGGGCCTATTCGACCCCTCGTTTTACCTTACATTCGTTCATGTACTACGGGGCCCCACAGACCTATGTAATGCCACCCTATCTTGCTTACTCAGGGATTTTGTACCTAATCTGCAGATTATAGTAAGGATTTTAGTTTTAGAGCGTATAGCACATTTTTTTCTTTTTTTTTTCTTTTATTGGACTACATAGAGCCGTTTGTATGAATTTGAAATTAGAATCGGAGAAAAACGCCTCTGGCTGGCACTGAATTTTTATTTTTATTCACTGCCGGTAGAATAGACCGATGGGGAGTTTTAAAATGTTATTCGGTTAGGCTCGCTTTGTTTTTTTTTTTCATTCGTTATGAAATTCTGGAATAATACTTATATTTGAATATCGATGTCAGTCATTTTTATTACTAGCTGTGCCCGTGGCTTTCGTTATTTAAAATGCGTTGAGCGTGAAACTAAGTCATCAATCATATCTCCATAATATCACGCTCGATTTCTAATGACTGCCGAGCATAAGGTCTCGAGTTCGATTCCCGGGTCGGGCAGTGTTATTGAGTTTTTCTGTTAGAAGTTCTCAGTAGCAGCCCGGAGTTTGGAATTGTGCCCAGTAGATGGCAATAGGCTCACCACATATTACACTGACTTAATAACAGCATTGGTGAAATGTGGGTAGCTGTGTACAATTCTGACTACCTCTTCGGGGAATATAGGCGTGATGCTGTTATGTTTTGATTTCCAAAGTACGTAAGTAAGACTATAGATTTATACGTGCTACGCTGTGATCCTGACCCAAATTAGATTTATTCTCATTTATAATTTACGACCACAATATAAATAAATAAAATAAAATAAAAAGCCTTTTATTTCCATTTACATTTTTAACATGAAGCAGGGAAAAACAATTACTCTAACAAATCATATATAATTATATTTTTTAACTAGCTGTACCCGTGGCTTTGCTCACGTCAAAGTAGTCTTAACGCCAAACTAAGATTTCAATTAATCATACAAAACAACTCACACCTGATTCCCATTCCAGTAGGCAGAAACTATAGATTTTATCTTACAGACATGAAGAATGTATGCTCGAAGGTTCAGTTTATTAACCTGCCTTTTTTGAGAAGGTCAGGTACGTTCGTTGAAGTCAGACCCTCCACCCCTTCCTTATTTGGTAATAATTGTTGCATTATTCAATTTTTGTCTATCCTCATTGACGCCACCCACATACAGACAGCCGTGACTTTTCAGATACTTGACAGTTGCCCTAGCAACCCAAACTCATACAGATAAATCATAGCAAACTCTTAAGTTATAAATTTTTGTGGAAAAAAGAATACGGTCGTGAGCAGGATTCGAACCTGCGCTTCCCGGATAAATGCTCCAGGCGCTCTGACCGCTATGCCATCTCGACCTCTGCTCACTACCGTGAATTCTTCTTCCACATTTTAATACGTCTTCTATCTATTTAGTCCCTATACAGGTGACCGAACCGACACGACTAACTTTGCAGTTAATACAATATCGTAAAGATTTTATGCGAATTCGCGGTAGTAAGCAGAGGTCGAGATGGCTTAGCGGTCAGAGCGCCTGGAGTATTTATCCGGATTAGGATTACTTTACAATATAATTAATAAACGATTCTTCATCTTCATGTCGATGGTACAATTTTAATTATTTGGTTGCCTAGATCCACACTTGCCGTGTCCAAAATTGTGTGGGAAAAGTTCCTAGCCTCAGTTTTGCGGTGAGTCTCGACTGGGCATCCTGGCACTACCTCGGTCGATTTTAAATAACTGTGCCTGGCTTGTTAGGTGGTTAGGTGTTGTACTGGTAACTGGCCGTCATACAGTGGGTGTCTAGGGTCTGACTCCTGCTTGGATGTTTCCACAGCACACGCGACTTGTCTGTAGATATGTGGGGGCGCTATATCAGCTGTCGGATACAGCTTTTGAAGTGGTGTAGATTATACGATGTAATATTAGGATTCCACGCATGAATTAGATTTTTACATAATCTCAATGGGCCTGCGTTTGACCGCCAACTCGCCTGATTTTAAGCAATGATATGATTGACGATGGAACACACTTGACCACTTAATACCTATTCACTTGAGCCTTGAAAACTAACAGATATATATTTATTGAGAAACACGGATGATGAACGAATTCGGCAGCAGGCCAATCAGCTGAAAGCTAGGTGCGACATAGATGATTTTACGTTATTTTCCGTTTCCCAATAGTATTACCGAAAATTTGATAAGCCGCCGTTACAGATACATTCGAGATACCAGGATGTTTTACCACCTCTTCGATACCGGGAGTATTCCCGACTGAACGTTCCCGAATGACTGTACCGGCGCCCTATCTCTATGGAGTGCACTCCCTCTTTCTTCACTCACGTATTCCGGTGGGACGGCAATCCGACACGTCCGGAGTGAGATCAGGCGCAGAACTGACGGCATGACAATACGTGTTGGCCAAAATGATAATGTCACATACATAGGTACATACATAAATTCACGTCTTTGGCCTAGGCTTCAGGTAGGCAGACACTATAGAACGCCACCTGCTAAGATCCTTACATACTCTTTTTGCTTCTATCACGTTCATACGTCTGTTAATACACGCGTGCTGGTTGTGAGCACTACTTTTTTGACTTTTTAGTGAGTTTCGGTGGGTCAATTTATATCCATTTAGGGATCTCAGAATTTCCACTTACACCTGCCTCGTCTTTTCAACATGACTCTAAGCATCATTATTTCAGTTTCTGTCACTGCATCTTCATTTAAAAATGAAAATATTAATGATCATCAATCTTGTGCAGTGTAAAGAGAATCTTAGAAAAACTGAGTTATTAGTCTAGTAGTTGCAAGTGAGTATAAGCGTAGGTAAGGCTTGAGTTTGATCACCAGGTCGAAAAAAGTGTTGTTGAGTTCCATAATTGAGTTTTCAGTAGAGCTTGGGTCTGGCTTGTTGTTTATTTTTCCAACATTTAATACCCGATCTATAAAACCAATGCCCTCAGTACCTGCAACTGATAGTCTGTTCCAATCTCCGCTTAGTAAACATTCGCTGAGGTTAAGCAATGTTTTACACGGTATTTTATTGGATATCATCGAGAATGTACTCTCCAACCACCTCAATAGCTGGACAGCCTCTAACAAAATCGTCAGTAATGCTTATTTGATTTTTCGCTATTACCTACTTATGGATTAGGCAATTAAATAAATCCTAAGGCCAGGCTGAGGAAATGTGTAGTTTTGTTACTAAATAGGTATTGGGGGCTGAGTTTCCCGCGTCCGTAGGAGTGCACCCTTAAAATGGAATCCCTACACGTAGCCCCAGGGTGGTGCAAAACAGGCAACACAACACTGGTCGGAGGCTTCGACCACGGCTGTTTACCATCCACTGGACAAAGCCGTTGTGGGAGTGGAGTTGCATCAACTCCCCAACTATCGTTCTGCCAAAATCTATCCACTCTACTTAAGAGTGAATAGATTTATTCTGGATCTACGTGCTCCATCCTCGGCCACACCGTCACTTGCCATCAGGCGAGTTGGTGGCCAAATGTAGATCCATTTTATATATATATATTTTTTTTATATATTTTATGACACAGTTTAAAAATGACTTTTCTATGGAAAGAAGTACCATGATAATGATGAGATCTGATTGATAAAAAATTTACATAACACTAACGTGTAACATCTTCACTGTGCTTCACCATATTGATATGAGACAGCAAGAGAAACACATAAAAAGTGGGTTTATATTACAAAAAGACACGAAAAACTAAAATAACGTTGTTTTTCTGCGAAAAAACAGATAAACCTTGTATTATCAAATTTAAAAATATACAAAAATAATATCCTGTACCGGGATTCGATCGACATACTTATTCTGTGCCAGTCACCTATGTATCGTATGCAACTAATTACTCAGTTGACAGTGTTGCTAAAATAGGCATTCACAATCTACTAATCAAAATACAAAACCGGTAAGTGCTTGGTCCCTATGTGATAAAGCGCAATGATACCTTTTGAAGTGCTAATCATTTTTAATAAGCTATACAACAGTGCAATTTTTATTGAAATCCGTCCAATTTTAATTCTGAGCGTGAGATGTTTAACATCACAGCTCAGCTCCCTTGAGGAAATGCGCAATTTTGAATAGCCTATAAGTTGACCCGGCTTCTGACGATATTTTTTACAAATTTTCAGTTGTTTCTTTTTCTTGGTTTGGACGCCAACCTCGGACATACAAACAGACAAAAATACTCAAATTTTAAAAACAACAGATTTGGCAATCGTATCCATTAAATAACACATTACGAAAGAAAAAGACCAAAAAGCGAATTTGAAATTTTCGGGCTTTCGAGTTACGATTTTATTATAAGTATAGATACATGTTGAGGCCATGTAATGCCTATATGTTTCTTTGAAAAATAGAAATTGATTACTCTAACTTTATACATAACAAACCAAAAAAAAAATATACATTGTCTATATAATTTAATTTGATTAATAAAAAAATTATACATATTTTTATTTTTTTATTATTTTACGACCACTATGTAAGAGTATTTCATTGCTAAATGAGACAACCACGAAGCTGATTAACATGATGTCCTGAGTTCGCTTCCCGGATCGGTTATATGATGGTGTTTTTCTTTTAGAAAATTTTTAGTAACAGTCCCGAGGTAGAAATTTTATCCGGTATATGCGATTATATTCAGCACCTATTACAATGAACTTAATAACAATGGGAAAATATGGGTGCAACATTACATCTCTGCCTACCCCTTCGAGAAAAACAAGCATGATACAAGGTGGGTAGTGAAGGGTTCTGTTCTTTGTCAGAACATAACAGCACAACAAATAACAATCCTGCTAGTACAAATATACTTAACGCAAGCATAAGGGGTAGCCCACATTTGCCTAAAACTACATTGCACCATTGTCTGTGTTGATGACGTGTATAATTAAGCACGGTTTCCATTAGCGCATTGTTCCGACTCACGCCGACTTTCACTAAACGTAGTTTAAGGGCCGCTGATAGATGGAGCTTTTTGACGCCTCGGACGTTTTTTTAGTTGTGGTGTTAATGGATGGTTAAGCGGTTCGTTAATTTGGTGTGCTCGGGCCTTTATTTTTTTGTGTAGGTTTATACAATGGCTAGGTGAGTTCATGTTTTGTGTGCAAAAATTAAAGTAATATTGAGAAGATGCCAATTCATCTTCATCACGAAGCGAGATGGGGTTCTTTCCAACATAATTAAAATTAATATTATAATAAAACAACTTTTAACCGGATTAATCGAGTTTATTATCGGTGTTTTACTAAAATTAATATATTAAGTTTTTGCGATCACCACACAATAAAATAAATCAATTTTTAACCGGATTAATTACGTGTATTATTTATTGTAGTCCTTCTGCGACCACGAACGCTGCAGTGTTCGAAACGTCAGGAAAAACAAAAACCAATAATACACGCTATTAATCCGGTTTTGAGTTGTTTTATTATATTAATTAAAATTAATTATGATTTTTTTGGGCGATTTAGGTAGTCGGTAAGCGATAATGTTTTATTATTTGAAGGGTACATTCGTCAAGTGTAGCTTCATTAGTCCAGTGGTGGCAAGCGGAACTGCTGTGAGTTAGGTCTTGGGTTCTTGGATTCAATTCCCAGAACAGGACAACTGTTGTTAGGTGTTTATGTTAGGCAAGTCTCATTAGCAGCCCGGAGTATGAACATTTTGTTCGGTAGATGGCAATAGGCTTAACAACATAACATGGGACTTAAAAAAAGCATAGGCTTACACTTATAACATAGAATTTAAAAACAGCATCGATGAAATGCGGTTACACACCTCTGCTGCCCCTTCAGGGATAATGCTATGTCATATTGTATTTTTCAGGGTAAGATGATCAATGGAGTTTAACGTGTTCTCCTTGAAATGGTACTCCAAATGCATCAACTACTGTTTTTTTTTTTTAATTCCGCCTATGTAAGACGAAACTACGACCATGTGTATATTGGACAAAAAACCTAGAGTCCAGAGTAAAATGACTCGAAAACAATAAAGAAATAGTTCGGTCCAATGACACGTCAGTCCTTGCTCAGCAGTGAACCAACAAATTTAATCTTGGTCGAGGACAAACAGTACACCTTCGTAAACCACTGAAATTCCGAAACCTATCTATTGAGAGGCTTATTCTGATTACTAAGTTGCGATAACGCTACTATATAGGAATAAAAAAAAAAATTAAGCGCATCTGCTATGTGTGGACTAAAAAGTGAAAAACAAGATAGATAAGTGAATGAAAAACTAGGTAGATGAAGAATTTTAATTGTAGTCGGGGGACCTATAAGAATGTGTCTCACAGTACTGTCCCCCGACTGCGATGAATGTTCTGTCCACAGGAGGCAGGCGGAATTTTTGCAAAAAAAAATAAACATTCATTTTTGTGTCCCACACTTCCTATATTATTTTATTTTACTTTTTTATTTTTTCTCCCTGTTACTCGGGAAAATGCAAGGATTCCAACGATACTCCATACATCTGAATCAGTTCAGTCGTTTAGAAGTTATGGTGGAATAAAGAAACTAACAAACATACATACATACTTACATGACATACATACTCGTACATCAACCCTTAAAAACACTCTTGTACTTGGAAAATCATAAAAAAGCCCCATAAAATACGATTTACTGAAGTTATTCAAGTATTAGTTTAAGTATCTTGGGAGTCCCGCTTGCAGAGCGCGTAAGAAACTCGGTACTACGTTTCAAAATACAAATTGCAGACGTAGGGCTGATAAATTTTAATGGAACTGGCCTGGTCACATCAGCCGCATGCCGGAGAAAGTTTGGGCAAAAACTACAAACACAGTGGCTTCCGAGTAGCAGAAACTGGCACCGCGCCCAGAAGGAGATAGCAGGATGAGCTATACTCCCATTTAAAGCACTGGCTTCGAGTGTCAATAGATCGGAAAAAGTGGAAACAGGGAAGAGAAGCCTTTGCCTTGCACTGGGACACTATAGGCTTATAAAAAAAAAGTTATTCACAAATTTTATTGGCGGATGATAAGAAAAAAACATAACACTCCTATTTGGGCAGTCGTGTGTTGTGTGATGTAAGCGTAATGACTTAAAGTTATAATATTTTGTGGAAAAGAAAAAAGGTTGAGAACAGGATTTGAACTTGTACCTCCCGGTTACTCTAGGCGCTATGCCAACTATCCTATCCCAATCTACTGGCTACAGATGCAATTACCTTAGCATACTTTGTATTTTTTAAGATAATCGAAATCATTTGAAGGTCCGTCCGTGAATCGAACTTGTGACTCGTGGTGTAGCAGCTGCGGGATAGTTGCGAAACTGACTTGCATTGACAATATATTTTAAATTGCCATAAAACATAGCATCACGCCTGTATTCTCCGAAGGGGTAGGCAGAGGTCTACACAGTTTGTGCACCTACATTTCTCCAATGCTGTTATTATGTCTCATGTAACAGGATTTTGCTATCTACTAGGTAAAATTCCAAACTCCGGGCTGCTACTGAGAATTTGCCAACAGAAAAACTCAATAACACTGCCCGACCCGGGAATTGAACCCGGGATCTCGTGTTTGGCAGTTGCGTTTAAGACCACTAGACTAACGAGGCAGTTAACCTTTGCATTACCAGAATACTCCTTCCATAGCTAAAAGCATCGCACCTTCGGAACAGGTCGACCCTCGTCACGGCGACCAGCGATCAATATTCGCGGGAACACTACACTAATATTAACTTCTTAGTCTAGCGGGATGTGTTTTGAGATATCAGTTTTACTATGTTCATAGGTTAATTTCTTTTTCAGTAGTTTTTGATATGTAGCCCGTATGATTAGATGTTTTTTTTTATTTGGTGTGGTATGTACAAAAGATGTTTTAGAAAAAATATTAAAGCGCAGACACATTTAGCCATGTAATTTTGGCATGTAAATATTATATATTACAAAATGCTTTTTAATTAAATTATGAATTATATTTATAAATTATTATTTTTAATTATATTTTATTTTTTATTTATATTTATAAATTATCTATAAATTAAAAAATTATAAAACACTTAGAAAGCATGAATTTCAATAGATCGAATCAGTATGAATTATGTCAAAATATGTCGTGGTGGCCGAGTGGTTACGAGCCCGCCTCCTGAGCCACAGGTTGTGGGTTCAAACCTGGCATGTACCAATGTGACTTTTTCACATCAATGTACTTTCTTAGTTAACCTAATACATCACTGACATACGGTGAAGGAAAACATCGTGAGGAAACCTGGACTTCGTAGTCCGAAATCGCCAACCCATAGTGAGCTAGCGTGGTGATTAAGCTCGTGCCTTCTCTGTACGAGAAGAGGCCCTTGCCCTGCAGTGGGACAGTTACGGGCTGTTTTTTTTATGTCAAAATATTACAAATTACATAAAATTTCACAACAAATTATCACCATTAATTATGCTCTAATTTATGTTTTTTTTTTTTATATTATTCATTTAATTCTGGACGGGTGGTTTACTAATGTGTCCATATCACAGTTATGCTGAATATATTTTTAATTATTATGGTTTTTAAAAAGTATTAGTATAATTTTATTCACAAAAGTTAAATTAGTAGTATAGTATTTTAGGATCTGTTGTTAAATTGAAGTTCAATTCATTAGTCAGTTTATATTTTTTTATTGTTGTGTCCGGTAAATGGCAATGGGCTCACCACTTGGTACTTAATTGCAACACCTCTGCCTATCTCTTTGGAGAATATAGGCGTGATGCTATGCTATTTAAAATCGCAATTTGTGTGTAATGCTAGAGGCAAGACTGAGGTGTACATTTAGAATATTGGGGTCTCCACGATACAGGCTCGCCTAGTGTGGGGCCCAAGGACAATGAAAAATGTAATTGGATTTATAACAACAGTAAATATTTCTATTCTATTTCTATGTTAAGTTAATTATTGAACTTTTAGATACCTATGTACCTAGTAAATAAATATGTTTGTAAGTATTATTTATACTAAGTACCTACTCTAGTTTTAGTTAATTAGTTTTTTATAAATCATCATCATTCGCCTGCCCTTACCCCAGTGTAATTTATCGGCGTCGTCATTAGCCCTACGCATCTTGTATCATCATTTTAAATCGATTCCTGAACAACTCCTATACATAGTGAACCCTGCAAGTCTGAAAGTGACATTATTACATACATAAGACCCCTAATAAATTAATTTTGAACATAACAAAGGAAATTATTCTGCGTCTAATCCGTTCCAGAAACTACACACTAGTAATTTAGGCATTTCCAAGTTAATTTTAATCGCTATACATAAATTAGCTACAAGCACAGTAATTCTAGCTAAGAACATTTCAAGGAATAGGCTCGTTGTGTAGACGCGGTATCTTGCACGAGATTAGTGCATCTCAGCGCACAACACAATGTTCCGACGTGACCCGTGCACGAGACAGCACAGTGCGGAATATATGCCGATATTAATATCTAGGACGCATGAGCTAGTTGTTGAGAATGTTTTGAATGAATTCTTATGTTCAACATAAACATAACTTAGAATTAAATTTGTATTCCCTGAAGGGGTAGGCAGAAGTGTACCAACATTTCAGTCATGCGTTATTTTTATTCCATTTTATTTTGCATTTATCTAATCAATTACAATATAATTATTGTATGATGAATGCAAATAAGTGTTTAATAACAAAATAAAATAATACAAAAAATAACAACTACACTATAACAACATGCCTACTTAAGTGGTCTCATTTCATTACAATACATGTCAATTTGAATTCTAGATGTCAATTAGGTATATAATAAAACTAGATTTCTATTACCAGTGGGCATACTCTTGAAAATAATTCCGCTTGATTGACATTGGAAATATGTCAGTTCGTACTTTTAAATGCAAAAATGTCTAAAAAAGAATTATAGATGCGGGATAATAGGAAGACAACGTGCTTTAAAATTGAGGCAACTGTAATGTAGGTAAATTCATTTTAAAATTACGCGTTGTTTTAAGGCGTCTATTTAATATTGGAATTGGTATTAGTTTCAAGAGTAAGTATCACTGTCTAAACTGGCTAAAGCACAAAATGAATACATTTTTTTTCTAGATATTATCAGTAAATATTACCCTCCTACTTTTTTAACAACTTTTATTTATTTATTACTACTGACCCGGCAAACGCTGTTTTGCCATATAAATAAAAAAAAATGGGGTGGACTACCCCTAACATTTAGGGGGATGAAAAATAGATGTTCGCCGATTCTCATAGATACCGGATAAGCACAAAAATTTCATCAAAATCGGTCAAGCCGTTTCGGAGGAGTATGGCAACGAAAACTGTGACACGAGAATTTTATTTATTTATTATTGGTTTCTCAAACTGGGGATCACGTACCCCTAGGGTTAAGTTAGCTGGTCTTAGGGGGTACGCGACAAGATAAAATTTTAAACATTTCTTTTTGTATCTATTGTATAATAATAATCTTCCACAGATATTTGTTTTTATACAGGGGTTCACAGTCGCCTAGGATGATTTGAGGCGTACGCCGACGGTTATAAGTTTGAGGAAGCCTACAATAACCGAACACTCGTTTAAATTATTTACAGGTATTAAAAATTTGTCATGTAATTTTTTTTAGGTCGCTATGATTGCATTAATGCGTTTCAAAAATGGCATCATCATTCCCTTACCCTTAACCCAAAAAAGTATCAGTATAAAACAATATCTACTAACTAACATTTCACAAACAAACCGTAGTAAATTACCCGTATATTGTATCTACAATGTTCTCGAGCGCTTCGTCTCCAGTACAGTGCTAATTCTGTCCCCACTACATTTCAGTATCGAGTATCGCCAGACGCATCGATACCTATAATTGAATCGCTTCGGCATAGGATCTTCATGCGATATCTCCGCTTAGCTCTCCGACATGTATGTACTCGTAGTTGATGGAATAACCTACATTTTAGGTGTATAGTCTCAATTTGAGTGGGTCCTATACTGTATCTTAATTTAAGGGGAAGGTTTATAAACCAATGATAAGATTTGATGTCTAAAATGGACGAAGGTTGTCGTTCTATTTAAACGCTTCTGTTACTTACTGTAATACAAAGGATCCCCGGATAAATAGTCCAGGCGCTCTGACCAACTAAGCCATATCGACCTGGGGTGTTTATCCGGGAGACGAAGGTTTGAATCCTGCTGAAGACCGTATTTTTCTTTCCACAAAAAATTATAACTTTACAATACGTTTGTTATCCAGTTGGAAACCTTCGAGACGTCTTACATTAAATGCTCATTTAGAAACTATAACAGCAATAAAAGCTGACGTCACTATAAAACGTGGTGGAAAAAATCTGCATGGTGAACTTTAGAGTCCGCTACGCAGGTGTTAATGCTTTTTAAAGATTTACCTGTAAACGTATTGTAATTGGTATCTAGTATTACTCGATCCGAAATTACCCACTTGAAATTCATTGGGTTTGGCCACAATAGTCTTCGCACTACCACACAATACGCCGACCGATTACCCAGTACCTACAATTAGATGCAGTAGCTACAATTCAATTCACTGGCGACGCACCGCATCTGGTGGATTGCTTACACTTAGCAGAACTATAGTAGGGTGGCGCTAGTGTCGCTACCCATTACGCCTTGATAGTATCAATTAAGAGATTGCTAGCTTTGATTTTAGTACTACCTGGATTTGTGTTCAAATGAATGCATTTGAATGTAAGATGTTATTTATTTATTAATTTTATTTTTAAATTAAATGTTGCATATTCGTAGTGTATTTTCCTGTATAGTGGGTGCGTTTACAGACACATATAAATCCGGAACAATTATAACACAAACTCAAGATTTAGAATTAATATAATACTTATTTTTAACCGGATTAATCGCCTGTATTATTAGTTTTATTGGTGTTATAACGCCTGACACCTTAGTGATCCTGCGACCACGAACGCTGCCAAGATTTCCTAACATCAGGAAAAAATATTTATAACCAAGTACGTATTTATTTGGATAGAAATTATGTATACTTATAAAACCTAAAGAATTAGAAAGATTTAAAATATTCAAGATAAATCTTTGAAAAGCATTAACGCATGCTTAGCGAACTCTAAAGTTATTATATTAAATGGAAAAAGAATACGGTCGCGAACAGGATTCGAACCTGCGCCTCCCGGATGAATACTCCAGGCGCTTTGACCACTAAGCCATCTCGACCTCTGCTCACCACCGCGAATTCTTCTTCCATATTTTAATACGACTTATGGCGACGTCGTTGCTATCAATTCAGTCCCTATACGGGACGTGATGATTTAAAATATATTTACATACTTGTATTTTAATTTGAATGTGACGTTTTTTAGCTTGACGTTTCTTAGTTTGTCCCGTCCTATCACTTAAGTAGTAACTGCCTCAAGAATATAATTAAATTTTCGTTTAGTTACGCTGCAACTATAACACCATCTTAATCTTATTGAAATTCCAGAAAGATTTATATTAATTAAAAAGAAACTGACAAACATACATACATGCATACATCAACCCTAAAAATATAACACTCCTTTTTTTGGGCAGTTGTGTATCAAGCAATCTCATTTCGTCTGATTGGAGCTTTCGTTTACATTAAGCATCTGTAGGTACTTATATATTTGCTGCGAAGACCATCGCATAACAAGCATAACTTTAGAGTACCGTAGAACAAGAAAATAACCTAAACTTTGGTCTTAAAACCATTAGCAGGATGTCCTGCTACCTTGCGTCCGGTGGTGCACCGTTGAAAAACAGTTGCTCGACCAATTGAATTAAGATGCACTTTGCTTCTTCCTGTGAAGCATCTACTCGTTCTCTTTGTGATATTTAAATGTGATTCATCATAATAATTGTGTAGACTAGGAATTTTAATTACACAGTGCAGTGCACAATGGCATAAAAGCTTTGTTTTTTTTTTTTTCTATGATTTCAATGCATTACTACAAAAACGAGTACTGTTTGTATTATTTTTACTTTTTTGATTTCCATAAGGCACATAAATATTATAATATAACAACTTTTAACCGGATTAATCGCGTGTATTAGGTAGTGGGATAGTTTGTTTTTCCTGACCTTTCGAACACTTCGCAGCGTTCGTGGTCGCAAGATGTTTTATTATAATGTGTAGTGATTGCGAAAACCTAAGATATTACTACTTAAATATTAATTATTTTTACGTTTATTAATTATTTATGTACCTTTTTCGGGATTGCCCAACGAGTTTCGAAATCGATGGGAACACTATTTAAACACTGATGTATATGTACTTTTTTATTGAATAAAAATCACCTTCAGTACATATTATAAAACAAAGTTGACTTATCTGTCTGTTCGCAATAAACCCAAAAATTACGGATTTTCTATAATTAATTAAATAATTCGTTATGCTCTACTACTCGTGCCAAGCCAGGCGGATCGCTAGTAATTAATTTAGTTATTTATGTAAAACTACATCGTACATATTTACATACACTAGCCATACACGCAGTTTTGCATTTTTTTTTCATTTTTCTCGTCTTCTAAGAATCGTAACATGGTGTAAAATAACCTTCATCAAAAATTGAGCTATCAAATGCAGGCAATAACATTTTTTTTTCAATTCCGATTGGTTGTTCCACAGATAAGTGCGTCCAAACAAACAAACTCTTCAGTTAGATAAGTAGCTGGTGCCCGCGACTTCGTCTACGTGACAAAAGGTAGCCTATGTCCAGAAGGACACAAGAACCAAGGTCAAATCTTTTCTTGCCAAACTTCATTACGATCCGTTCAGCCGTTTAGTCGTGAAAAGGTAACAAACAAACATACATACAAACAGAGTTACTTTCGCATTTATAATATTAGTACGGATCGCTGAATCAAAAAAAAATAAACTAGATATATACATGAATCAAAACAAATCGTATGCAGAAAAAAACAACGTTGTTCAATACAGTTAAAAAAAAAAACAAATATATAACGGCGATATACAGAACACGCCGAGTCAACAAAAACAATTCAATAGAAAAAAGGTATGTAAGGGCAAAATCCACACAATATAAGGAACTCCAATGAACCGAGTGAGGACTATTCGCGATTAATTCTCAGTATCTGCTCCTAATGGATTCCTGCAATCTAAAGCCACTTGATGACAATGAGTACTGAAACTGTCTTGTGCTTCGTTCACACGAAAAAAAGGGCAAGTAAAAGTTAGGTACAGTTCTAGAGAATTATTGCAAAATACAAACGCGAATGGGATTTTATAATATAATCCCGACCAAATTTTCAATCATGGTGGCTTATCCACGGAAATTAGCCAAGTACGGAGGAGATATTATAATTTGTACATGTAGAAACACAAGTAGGGGAGGGTTAATAATACTAATACTCCTCCAGGCCGCATTCAGTCATGGTGGCCTATCTCCACGGAGATTAGCCAAGTACGCAAGAGATATTATAGTGCACAAGTGTATGCGCTAACACACGTGAACTCCCTCTTCCTCTTCACTCTCGTAGTCCGATGGGACGGCAATCCAACACGACCGGAGAGAGGTCAGGCGCAGAACCGACAGCTTCTCTCCGAAGCACGGGGGTGTCACACCGCCAACTTCCGAACTCCAGACTGCGAATTTCGTTACAGAAAAACCTAATAACACTATGCCTGATCCAGGAATCGAACCCAGGACCGCCCTGGGTAGCTACTCCAACAACTGACAACTGCATTTAATCGAAATGATACGTTCCTACTTCGCGTCTTTCTGGGAAGCTCAACCAATACACGTTGTTCAAATGTGATGTCATCAGAATAAATTGCTGGAAATAGGAATTTTAAAGTGCAGTGGTGGGTGGCGTAAAAGTTTTGATTAAATTGGTCTATTCTATTCCATTGGGACCATCGCTTCTCCTCATTTTTAATACATATTATGGTGACGTCATCATTGCAATGCAATAACTGAATAAATGAAGAGTAAGTAACCGCAAGTTGATATTGTTTCTATTTTTCAAAGAAACATTGAAAAAAAAATAGACAAGAACGGGGCTTGAACCCGCGACCTTTGACGTTCCGTGTCATCACTCTACCAACTGAGCTACCTTGTCGTGTTCAAACCTATTGAATTTTCAATCCTCTTTGTATACGTCTTAAGGAGACGCCTGGTGATATTTATCTAGTAATCATTTACAGATTTACTAAACTCAGCGTTACCACTTTGCAGTTGTAAATCGCCGAACAACATCCCAATCCTTTATAAATCATATATAATTATATTTTTTTAATACATGTTGAGGCCATGTAATGCCTATATTAATTCTATTTTTCAAAGAAACATTGAAAAAATAATAGACAAGAAGAAGACAAGTTTAGTAAATCTGTAAATGATTACTAGATAAATATCACCAGGCGTCTCCTTAAGACGTATACAAAGAGGATTGAAAATTCAATAGGTTTGAACACGACAAGGAGCTACCTTGTCGTGTTCAAACCTATTGAATTTATTTAGGCATTACATGGCCTCAACATGTATTAAAAAATATATAATTATATATGATTTATAAAGGATTGGGATGTTGTTCGGCGATTTACAACTGCAAAGTGGTAACGCTGAGTTTAGTAAATCTGTAAATGATTACTAGATAAATATCACCAGGCGTCTCCTTAAGACGTATACAAAGAGGATTGAAAATTCAATAGGTTTGAACACGACAAGGTAGCTCAGTTGGTAGAGTGATGACACGGAACGTCAAAGGTCGCGGTTTCAAGCCCCGTTCTTGTCTATTATTTTTTGATATTGTTTGTTGCACGCAAAGGCTGAATCACCGCTAACAGAAATGCAATTCTACGAAATACTGACAGTAAAATGTTCTTTGGCTTGAAAACTGAACCTAGAATGTTCTGGAAAGGCCTAGATGGATGATATTGATTTAGAGCCATTTGACTCAAACATGGTTGCGTTTCTAGTTTATACTCCGTTATAGTTTATAGTCTTTGTTAATGGATTTAAATATCATTAAAAAAAATAGTTTTTTTTTTTAAAGGCAAGTAATAAAATACTTCATGATTAACTTAATTTTAGTCATGAGCGCGTTGAATTAAATCATCAGCAACGTGCGTAGAGATATTTAAAGCCCTTCCCAGACTCAGGTATGTATTACGGCTGTGGTTAAGCAACGCTTGGCGCGGTCGGTCTATGATGACCGCAAAGCATTTTTGCTTCGAAGGACAGGTTTAACGGTGGGTCTTGTCTGTAATCAATAAACTTGAAGTCATGAAGCTAAGATTTTAGCCACATTAAAAATAATATTTTTAAACTATTATAATTATTACTTATTTATAAATAAAAAAAAAGCATTGGAATTCGATAAAATATGACATACATACTTGGAAAAATAGAATTTGACATTAATAAGATTAATAACAAACTTAAATAACACAAAATGGAGATAAAGTTAAATGATTTTGGAAATAAAAATACAGTCGGGAGCAAAATTCGGATAAATACTCAAGACGCTCTGACCAGTAAGCCATCTCGACTTTGCTCACTACCCCTAATTCTTCTTCCACATTGGAAGTATAGCAGAACTGTCACTCGCTATGGAAAATCTTTATTCTACTATGTTTATGTAATGTCATGCCATCAAATCATAAGCGGTGTGACGATGACGAGCGCTAATGACGTCACATCAATTGCCAATCTTGGAGCATGGCGTGTCGGAATATAGATGTTTTAAAGTTACAATATTAAATGGAAAAAGAATACGGTCGCGAACAGGATTCGAACCTGCGCCTCCCGGATAGATACTCCAGGCGCTCTGACCAACTAAGCCATCTCGACCTCTGCTCACCACCGCGAATTCTTCTTCCATATTTTAACACGTCTTATGGCGACGTCATTGCAATCAATTCAGTACTTACAAGTGACCGAACCGACACGACTAACTTTGCAGTTAATACAATGTCGTAAAGAATGCAATTACCTTAATAATTCAAGATATGTCTTTGAAAAAGCATTAACGCATGCTTAGCGAACTCTAAAGTTACAATATTAAATGGAAAAAGAATACGGTCGCGAACAGGATTCGAACCTGCGCCTCCCGGATAGATACTCCAGGCGCTCTGACCAACTAAGCCATCTCGACCTCTGCTCACCACCGCGAATTCTTCTTCCATATTTTAACACGTCTTATGGCGACGTCATTGCAATCAATTCAGTACTTACAAGTGACCGAACCGACACGATATAGATGTTTTGCTTCGTTTCAAAGTAAATAATTACAACAAAAAAAAAAAAAAAACACGGAGCTGCATCTTTCGAATATACTGACCCAATAGCTGATACAAAAATCCGACCACATAACGGCTGTGTAATTTGACGTTTATTAAAACCAATTATGAATACACAGTTTAAGTTTTGTAGTTGATTTATAAACTCTTCGAAATATTTTTATTGTTATGAAGTATAAAATTATACTTCATGACAATAAAAATCTTTTAGGTGTGCTACTTAGCGAGTCACCAAACTAGTGGCCTAAATTCGACCATAATTCATTAAAATTGGAACGTTATTTATGTTCCATTCTGAAAGATTTATATTGTCAAAGATATGTATGTGAGTGTGTGTCAAACGCATAATTTAATGTATTTCTAATGCATATTATACCTAAATATACATCCAAATCCAAATCTGGTGAATACGGTGGCTGAGGTATGATTACGGTGTTGTTTTTGGCCAAAAAATTCAACAATTTTGGAACAAACTTCGCTGCCACACGCTTCATGCCCAAAATTTCCGAAAAAATTGCATGGCATGAGTCTTCCGATATGCCGACATCCTCGGCAACTTGTCTAATAGTGATTCGACGATTCTCCATAACAATTTTCTTCACTTCCTCAACATTTTCATCGGTTGCTGATGTGCTGGGGCGTCCAGGGCGAGCGTCGGCATTCACATCTTCTCGACCTTCTGTGAAAAGCTTGTACCACTTGTAATCATTTGTTTGTCTTAAAGTAGACTCACCGTATGCCACTTTCAACATTTCAAGTATTTTGGAGCACTTGATTCCATTTTTCACACAAAATTTAATGCAAACTCTTTGATCCATGTTTTTCGACAGCAGAAAATCGCTGAACACGCAAAACACTTTTAACTTTTATGCCTCTCACAAACAAACTAAATGTGCTATATAGCTAAAACTATGAACATATATTTGAGACGAGCGTACCAACATAACAAAATAAAAAAAACGATAATCGAATGTACGTAGCCCGCGAAATTTGAAAATTCACCTTATTTTTTTAACAGACCTCGATAAGCTATCTGCACACCTTCTCCTGAAGCATTCTGCGACATGAAATCGAAAATTCGGACTTTTGAGAATGTTTTATTCTGAAACTTCATTCTTTACGACATTGTATTAATTGCAAAGTTAGTCGTGTCGGTTCGGTCACTTGTATAGGGACTGAATTGATAGCAATGACGTCGCTATAAGACGTGTTAAAATATGGATGAAGAATTCGCGGTGGTGAGCAGAGGTCGAGATGGCTTAGTGGTCAGAGCGCCTGGAGTATTTATCCGGGAGACGCAGGTTCGAATCCCGTTCGCGACCGTATTCTTTTTCCATTTAATATAATCAGATTATATCAGAAAATAATTATTGCAATTCATTCATACAAGTAACTCAACTCATTAACGAGATCATAATAAATCGTTCAAACGAAGCACCGTCGGTTATAACGGTTGCGGGCATCGGCCGGTAAATGGTAAATAATTGCATTCGGATACGAGAACAGCATGGGCTTCAATTAAATCGAAACACTTAGAAATCGATTCAATTCGAATCGTTTCAATGCGATGCTCGTAATCGAATTAAATCGGATCTCACTCGGTTCTGCACGGACGTTTTATTTTTCCTACCCCAATGTATTTCCGCTTCGATACCGCATTTGTAATTATTTTTCTAATTGGATACAAATTAGTTTTGTCTTGTTTTTTGCGAATACATTGCCTGCACAGAAGAAAATCTCAAAGCTATCAAACATTTGACTGTCCCGTAAGTCACACGAGACTCACGCTGATTGTATAAATATTGTGTTTACTTCGAGGACAGGAAAGTTGTTCAAATATATAATTTAGTAGTATTAACTCAGGGTACAGTATTCATAAATTCATTGAATATGAATAGCTTACTTAACTGAGGTAGTGCAGACTTTACTGAGGTCCTGTCATTTTTGTAATGCTTAGGAATAGGATCTATATTGTCCTGACCTCTTTACGTACTATTGAAGAAACTTCAGTGTTGTCTATCAGAGGAAGTTATTAGTTATTAATTCCATTCCGATGTTAAGAATATATTCTTCTGAGTGGACCACGAGTGGTCCAGGGTTGTAGATGGCGAATACGGGACTACTCATAGAGAATGAACAAGCGTAAGTGAAGATAATTGACACAAATCGTTCTCTCCTGTAGGGCATGGCACTGAATAGTATTCTTTTCTTAATATTAAGGGCTTTATTGCGTACAGAATTCTAATTAGGGTATGCGAAACCCGAGACACGTGTCAAATATTTCACGTATAGTACCTATATACAAAATTAATAAGATCTAATGAAACCTAACAAAGTTATACGCATGTGCAGTTAGAAGTCCGCGTACTGTTTCCAATTAGTAGGATATTTTAAATATTATTTGGACATAAATATAACATGGTGTAAAAAAATATTACAATTGATTCTGTTACCGATTCTAAAAAACTAGTTTCAGGTTTAGTAAATATTGACTGCCTCGTTGGGCTAGTGGGCGCAAGCGCGGCTGCTGAGCGTGAGGTCTTGGGTTCGATTCCCAGGTCGGGCAAAGTTTCTGGTAGAGTCGGATTGTCGTCCCATTGGAATATTAGAGTAAGGAAAAGGGAGTGCACCTGTGTTTGCGCATACACTTGTGCACTATAATATCTCATGCGTACTTGGCTAATCTCCGTGCCTCGGAGAGCACGTTAAGCCGTCGGTCCCGGTTGTCAAATTAAGATCTATGACAGCCGTTACGGGTAGTCAGAGGCCTGAAAGTCTGACGACCAGTCATACCACGAGATATCGTGTTACCCAGTTACTGGGTTGTGGAGGTCAGATAGGCAGTCGCTCCATGTAAAGTACTGGTTAATTAAGCTGCATCCGGCTTGACTGGAAGCCGACCCCAATGTAATTGGGAAAAGGCTAGGCAGATATATACTTGGCTAATCTCCGTGAAGATTGGCCGCCGTGACTGAAATACGGTTGGGAGAAGTATTATTATATTAAAAAATATTTCGTATTTATTAATTAAATGGTAACTTCACAGGAAACCAATCAGTATAATACAACAAAATTATGAGTAGTATTAAAACCCACTTTTCTCATTTAACAAAATAGCAAAGTTTGTCCATTAACATTCTTTTATTCTAAATGAGCATTGATGTTGGCCACAGCTGGACCTTACAGCATTGTTGGCCCCGGGCCGTTTGCCAAACAAAAGGGATGAAACTAGTTCAAGGGCATCTTAAGAAAAGGGGTCTGTTTGGAAGGACCAAAGATCCCTTGGATTAAGACGACTCGGTGAGTTTTAGCAAAGTTAGGGACATTAAAACTGTGGAAGATGGAGATTTAATTACAGTTATGCGTTTTCGATTAATTAATTTTAATTTAGTTGGGGTTGGCTGAGAGATTATGCTAGGTTTAGTGGGGGAGCGTGTGTTCAGCTAAGTAGAAAGAAAGATATAAAGAATACATTTATTACGAAACCATGTTACAGGTACCATACATAATACTCCTCCCGACCGTATTTCGGTCATGACGGCCATGGAGATTAGCCAAGTACGCAGGAGATATTATAGGTGCACTCCCTCTTCCTTCACTCTCATAATTCGATGGGACGGCAATCCGACACGACCGGAGAGAGATTGGCGCAGGGCCGACGACTTTACGTGGTACCATACATAAACATATGTTGTACAAAATTATAAAACAA
This sequence comes from Xylocampa areola, assembly GCA_935421205.1. NCBI lineage: Eukaryota > Metazoa > Arthropoda > Insecta > Lepidoptera > Noctuidae > Xylocampa > Xylocampa areola. Next base: position 19,911,311 of record OW285204.1, read on the forward strand.
AACAACAGAAATAGGTACACACAACAAACGCGTCTTGGCAGTAGGAGCGGACTCAGCAGATGTCGGCAGTGCTCGGACAACCGTATAACAAAGTACACTGCTTTCTGATAGTCTTTGGAATTAAGATTATCGTAAGATTGCAATTTTTGCTATAAATGGTTATAAAGATCAGCCACTTAACAAGAAATGATATAAATATGATATATGACTAGACCCTCTCTTCTTCTTCTCTCAGAGCTTGTTGAAGGGAATACCACCATTACTCTCCATGCCCTTTAAATTTGAACTTTTGATACGTCTTGATTCCTTCTTTCTCCTTCGCCGTATCTCCACTTAGTCCCCATACTACTGATAAAATTATAATAATTTCCTCGGTTGAAGCCGATTGGACCGTTAAAGAGACATAATCTTGCACTTAATATCAGAACTGTTTACATATTCACACAATCATGTCTGTTTCCTATTGGGGTCGGCAGAGACTATAAATTTCCAATGACTACGATTCCGACACACCTCAGAACACCTTATAAAATTTCAGTAATCTAAACACTCATACTCATTCGACGTATAAAACCGATAAACTGAACATTACTGAACAATCCCAATTGAGGTCAGACTACAAAACTCCCTTTTTCCAACTCCCAAATCAGCACAAACTCTGTAGCCCGGAACATTTAACAGCAATAATGAAACGAAAAACAAAACCGTTGAGCACATGTAACAAATCAATCCGTTGGCTCTTATTGCGAGAAATCCGCGGCGCCCCGTGCAAATTGGAAAAAGTAATTGAATTTAAAATGTGTACGCATTGAACGAGATGAAAAAGCGATGTCCACGGCGATAATTCAATAGTGACCTGTTATCCGCTGACTGGCTGCAGAGGCTGTTTTGTGATGTATGCTCTTTTACTTTGCTTTTGTTTTGAATAGAAGGGTATACTTTTGTAAGAATTAATTCGTTGTAGGATTAGACGCCTGTATTTAATGGATATATGCACATAATTCTTATACTCTAGCAAAAATCTGCCTTGCCTTCACTCATCTACATTGCAGCCGGCTTCCAGTCAAACTATTTATTTCAATTAGACCATTTACAAGCGCTTTTGAATTGTCAGAAACTACTCGCAGTTAGCACGTTCCAAAGTGTAGAAAAACGAACCAAAAACTCATATGTATAATTACAATAGGTAGGTATGTGACAACGTGAGATGATACAATACTAAAATGTTAATGATGCCAATGCTAAGAGTATAATAATTAAAAATTTAGCCATGACAGTTTAGAGATGATCAGTCCCAACTGATGGCGTCCATTCACCAACATGACGCATGTGTCAGCATTACTCAACTCAACCATATTGTAGGGAATCAAACATCCGAATAATCATACACACACGCCACCATCATCGACTGCTTAATATAATATCTACAAAGAATTGTTGGATCTCGTGGCACCTGACTCCCCATAATGGCTGTCATAGAAAGTACTCTTCGATTTACGAAGGTTTTGATACGAAATAATGATCATACATCCACAAACCAACAGCGCCAAGCGCAGCATAACCTCGATCGCTTGATCTGTGCGGCCGTAACATAATTACGAGCCCCTACACAAATAAGCCAGACTTCTTCCCAAAGTTATAATCTAGAATGTTGAAATTTTTACACTTTGTAGCTTTATTTAGGCTTGGTACAACAACATACGTATAACTGTAACCGACGTGTTGTTTTATTATTTTGACAACATTTATATTATGTAATATCTGACAAAATAACACAGTTATATAATAATAATAATAATCGTTTATTTCTCCTCACAACAATTAGACTTATGAATATGTTTAGCTATTAAACATCTTAAATGTTAAGTTATACAGTCTAGTAAGTGTGAGGAGCTGGTGTCTGTTGTAGGTCAAGCCTGTATTACAGATCACCAGGTCCTCAATCCACAGATTTATACAATTACAAGTTTTTTATTATGATAGGTACTATGTAGTGATAGGAGATTAACAAAAATCTTATGAACTACTTTTACTATAATAAAGTTATTTATGTATGTGTATGTGACGCGTATGTGGTGGTGTGTAAGGGAGTGTGTATGTGTGCGCGCGTGTGTGTGAGTGAGCGTGTGTGTGAGTGAGTGTGTGTGTGTACGTGCATGGGTGTGTAAGTGTGTTCAGATGTGTGCGCCTCTTTCCTATTAGACTAACAGGTTCTCTGTGGTTTTGTAGTCAAGGTTTTGTAGCCACTCCTTTACTTTTTTCTTGCATCTATTTCTTGTTAGTGAATATATTGATAAAACTCTGTTTAGTTTATTATATAATTTCTTACTTTGGTGGCAGAAAAACCGTTTTGAAAAGCTCGTGTTTCCCATTTTTTATCAAATATCCTATCCTTCCTTCGGATATATTTTAGTTTTTCAGATTCGTATAATGTCAGGGAGTGATTTTTTACAATAGTTTGTAGGATAAAGAGCTGCCTAACTGTTAATACTTTCGCTTGTTTGTAAAGGTCAGCAGTGGGATGAAAGAAGGGTAAAAAAATGACTCGCTTTTAATATAGCTCTCGAAGCTCTTTCAATTTTGAGAAAATGTGTTTTTGTTGCACCGCCCCATGTATTAGTTATACAGTATGTCAGTTACGGTCTATGTTAGGTTGGTGCAACTTAACCTTAATATTCCTGTTACAACAAAAATAAAAACATAATTCTTTAGAGTAAGAGCTAGGTATTTGAAATACGGACCAGTTTAATTTAATATAACGACCCAAGTTCGGTTTTAATATAAGTCCGAATGAAAAAAAAAAACAGTTAAGAAAATCCGAACAAGAGTTAATAAGAAAAACCAAATTACAAGTGAATAAATAAAACTATAGGTACTATAACTGCATGCTAAAGAAATAATGCTCAACGACCCTTGCGCGTGAACTGCGACATTCAGAAGTCCCAACAAAAACAAATTAACGCCCCATTATCATCTAAATCACATTCAAATAAAGTCTAATCTTCAACAAATATTCGTCTATTTGTGTTCGCAAACAATGAACGAATCGCGCGAAAAAGTAACAATATACTAACAAAAGATATTGTAAACAAACTTCACGCGGGCTGGGACTGTACAAATATTGCATTGAATCTGAAAACAATTATATAAAGAAAACATGACGAGAGCCCATGTATTGTTTAGTAGGAACACCATGATTTGGGTAGTATGTGTCTAATGTAGAAAATATTTTTTTCTTTTTTAATGTCAAACGTAGAAATTCACTACATATTGTAGATGCGTTTATAGATACAAATCTTAAAAAGGGTTTTTTTTTTTTGTAGATCGTAAATTATATTTTTACTGTACAGGAATCAAAGCCTTAGTCGACTTGCTTCAACACTTATATAGCACTGATAGCCTAGTGGTATGACCGTTGGACTGGCAAGTCAAAGGTTACAAGTTCGAATCCAAGGTACGCACAACTATATTTTCGAAGTCATGTGCGTATTACAAAATAATTATCACTTGCTTAAAACGGTGAAGGAAAACATCGTGAGGAAACCAGCACACCTGAGAGATGTTCTCGATGGTGTGTAAAGCCATGTCAGAGACCTACGGGTGGTTTAAACTCTGACACTAGGTTGTTCATCAACCACACGATAAGAAGAAGAAGAAGGACACTTATATGACCTCTCTAATACCAACATAAACAAATGTGGTGCTTAATGTTCACCGGTTACTACTCACGTGCATTTTTCAGAATTAACCCGTTCACTCTCTACTGAACCACATGTGATACATTTGTTCAGCTATTGCGTCTTCATAGTGCACAGGGAACCTGTTAATATAAAATAGGCCACCTTCTTATAACACTTAAATTTCGTTAGGGATAGATAAATAAATATTTTCTTCATGAGGGCAGCGTTTTACAAATTTTCTGCATAATAGAGAGTATCTATATCGATGTAATGTTGGGAAAAAAATTAACTGCTAAGTTAAGTTTGTCCTTCAATTTGACTTTTTTTAGTTAGGGTAATGTTCGGTGCATTCATGGTTCATGAACTTCAATAATATTAATTATACGAAACCTTCGGTGCGCGAGTCCTACTCACACTTGTTCGAATTTTTTATACGGACCTTACAGTTAATAATAATATCAAATAGAAGAATAAAAAGTTCTGTTGTTCTTTTAAATGTCTCCCCAAACTGTGTGGTGTCACCATAAAACATACAATACGATATTCGTTTGTTTAGATTCCAAGATCCTCAGGTTTTGTTACAATAGGGCAAAGGTTGCTTTCATAGAATTGTTCTAGAATCATTTCAATTAATTTATTGTAGAGACTTATTAATAATTGGGCGGCTGTCAATATGAAACAAAACGTATGGGTACTTTCGAGAATATCGTAAGATTTTGTCTGTCTTCTTTTCGAAAATAAAGCTTTGTCTTTAGGAATGTTACTTGTTAGTGAATTCAATATATTTTCTGTCAATAATAAATCGTAAGTTTTTTTATGAAGCACCTGTTGTTTATTAGGGATGTATCTTAGAATATGCAACCATAAACTAATAAAAACAAAACAAAATTATAAAAATATACTAAATACTCCTCCCGACCGTATTTCGGCCACGGCGGCCTATCTCACACGGAGATTAGCCAAGTCCGCAGAGATATTATAGTGCACAAGTGTATGCGAAAACACAGGTGCACTCCCTCTTCCTTCACTCTCATATTCCGATGGGACGGCAATTGGACACGATCAGAGAGCGATCAGGCGCAGGACCGACGACTTTACGTGCTCTCCGTGGCACAGGGGTGTCACACCACCAACTTGCTGACTCCGGGCTGTTACTCAGAATATAACATTTTTGCCCGACCTGGGAATCAAACCCAGGACCTCACGCTCGGCAGCCGCGTTTGCGACCACTAGACCAACGAGGCAGTCAAACAAAATTATTAATAAATTCACACAGCAATTAAAAAAGCTATTAATAAGCAATTGTAATAAAGCTTCACCGCATATTTCAACGACAAACCTCTATAAACATTTTGTATGCATTATTTATGTTTAGATACCTTAAATGAAGTATTTGATAAAATTACGTTGTTTTAGATCTACTCGTAAGTAAATTCAAAATCCTCTTCCTCTCTCTTACTTAGCGGTGCCCGACAGGGTTCAAGATGATTTAAAGTTACTATCTTATTACTATCAAGAAAAATAAGAGCAGTGATAGCGTAGTAGTTTGAATGTTGATCTGGCAAGTCAAAGGTCTCAACTTCGAATCCAAGGCACGACTGACTTTTCGAGGCGTGTGCGTTTTACTAAAATAATTGTTGTTGTTAAAACGTTAGAGAAAAACATCTTGCTGAAACCAGCACATCTAAAAGATGTTCTCAATGGCGCGTAAAGTCATGTTAGAGGCTTAGGGTCGGTTTAAACTGTAATACTAAGTTGTTCATCAACCACTTGATAAGAAGACGAAATTAATACATATACATTGTGGAGTGCAATATATATATTCAGTACTAGCTGTGCTCACGGCTTCACCCACGTGGATTTTCAGATTACAACCTTATTATTACTGAAATAAAATATTACCTATGATGTTCAGTGATAATGCAGCTTCCTACTGGTTAAAGAATGTTTAAAATCGGTTGAGTAGTTTTCGAGGTAAATCCTCACAAACAAAAAAATATAATCTTCCCCTTTTATAATATTAGTTAATATGGAAGTATAGATTGAGTAGTGGTTCTTCGAAATCATATCAGTAAATGTTTAATTAAATACTTCAACACGTGCAGTTTATGGGTTAGATATCCTCAAATATTATACAACATCTCTTATACAACTCAGTTTACGCTACTACTAATACTTAGTTTATGCGACTAGTGGGGCTACCCTGTCTCCGTACATCGGGAATTTTCGCGAACGCTCATGTAAATTGCTTCTACGTAACAATACGCGTTTGGCTTACGACATCATCGCGGGCTCAGCTCATAACTAAGGGCTCCGTTCGAGTTCGAAGTGATGTAGTTGGGCAATCCCTAAAAATGTACGTGACTATTAACCGTTGAATAATAATTGATACGTAAGAGGTGCATTTCTCTAGTATGTTATTCATGATTTCAACTAGGTTGAATTGCACATGTATACGTTATTTGCTAAAGTCGGGCATCTCCCATGGGGTGTCACTGTAGTGACACACTTTTATACACAATTGTATTATTGTATGTAATAATTAATCCCACTAAAAACATTTAATGTAAAGTTCGTTGCCAAGACTCCCTCCTCCTGATAAAAAGTTATAGTAATAGTAGTCTGTCGTAGAGCCTGAGCTCGGATTTGTATTATGCGTCATAGTCTACGGGGCCTATCCAAAGTACAGTACAGTAAGTAAAGACCAAAGAGCTCTATGTGCTTTTCCCTGCACCTTATTTATAACAATGAACAATAACTAATTCTACCTATAAACTCTGACTCTACAAACTCTACACCTTGATTAAAGCAAGCCATACTCTTTAATCAAGGTGTAAAGTAACTAGATATTACTATTCATATATATATTATACATAAATGTTAATGTTATAAATAAAGATATTTACGATCTAATGTTTACACCCACATTTTAAAGAAACACAGCACTGTTGACAAATAATCTGTGGATTTACTTTATCGAGAAATGAATAATAAATGGCTGTTTTGCTCTTGCCTGTCTGCGTTACATTTTCCCGGAAAATAAAATTAAATATCGTCGTCCACAATATTTTCATTCTTGGAAAGAATGATAAAGTTAATATTAAATATGCATATAATATTAGCTTGTAGTAGAAAAACAAGTAAATGTATCAGAAATAAATACCAAACAGCTTTAAATAAAATAATGTAATATCTAATAGTATATAATAAAAACTTTTTCAAATAAAAAGTGATATACCACCTCCATGCACCCTAAAGAGATTACAAACGTAGCAGAGATAGCACGGACTGGCACGAAACAGCAGACTGACGTTCGAATTTCGAACGGCATCAGTGCGGTCGTGGCTGCCAATCGTACCCAACCAAAATGGCGGCTAGAACAGGTGACAGGTCAAAATGGAGACGAAGAAAATGCTCCAAAAGTCCTTCAGAGGATGACAATGACTGTGCAAGCCTCGCATGGCTCCTTAACTTCAGATTGGACGATTTCGTGAACATCAAAGTGCCGGATGACGAGCCTGTCGTGAAAGAGCCGAAGGTGGATATTCCTGATACGCCACCGGCCCCGAAGAAGCCACCCTACACGTATCCGGAGTTGATAGAAAAAGCTTTGAGAGAAAATGGAGAGTTAACAGTGTCTGCGATATATCAGTGGATCTCGTGAGTTCATTTTCTTTGTTTAAATTTGTTATTTCAATATTCTTCAGATATAATTAACCTTTTAGTATTTTCAAATTAATTTAATAATTATGCCTTTTGTTCTCGGAGTTTTTGTATATAACTAATATCGATATATATTAACTAAAAACACTGTAAGATATAGTTGGTCATGTTTTTAGATTTTTTATGTAGAGGTACATTTAATTGAATAATTATAAGTGTGATGACTGATTCGAGGGGCACTAATAAATGAGTATGTAATCTAAAAAATATACTGTTCTGTACGTAATGCACTCTTAAAATTAATTTCAATTGTAATGTCAATATAATACCTAAAACGATACGTGAACATAAATCGATCTCAAATATCAAAATTTTTAGATATGTTTGCATAGTAGAGTCCTTCTTCTTTAATATTTTGAACCAAATTAGCTTTCTTAAGTACAAACTGAGTTTCCGTTGTCAATCGAGTAGATTTATTTCCAAGAGTAACCCCGCTGCTCAAGGAAATTCGATGAAGCGTGACTTGTCACCTCTTACATAAAGCGATGCGGTACGAGGGACGCAATACTGCGTCAAATAGACCTACCGTTGGCTGTGTATTCGTCGATCTCCACGGTCTTTCATACTTTGCCTATGAGCAGTGTAAGAATTGTATAGTTTTCTTTGGAAACCACAGTAGGTTTCGAGTATCAGTCTATATAAAAAAAAATGTCGACGTTTGTAGATGTATAAACAGGAATCTACTTTACATAGCATCATAGATCACGCCTGTATTCCCCGAAGGGGTAGGCAGAGGTGTAGACAGTTGTACACCCACATTTCACCAGTGCTGTTATTAAGTCCCATGTGGTGAGCCTATTGCCATCTACCGGGCACATTTCGCTGTTACCTAGAATTTTCTAACAGAAAAACTCAATAACACTTTGCGCGAAAGGGGAATCTAACCCGAGACCTCATGCTCAGCAGTCGCGCTTGGGACCACTAGATCAACGAGGTAGTTCAGGAATCTTCTTTAAGAGTACACTAATGTGCTTTTCTGGTAACACACATTTATCGAAATAATCAAAGTCTATTTGTAGATTTTATTAACTTACTGACAAAATGCATCCACTCTTGCTTTAAAATCTAATACAACATACCAATATCCAGACAGCTGGAACTTTATCTTGGCTCTATTGCAGTCCACTGCTGGTTAAAGGTTTCTTTTAAGACGTTCTACTAAGCCTGGCTTTTGGCTACCATCATCCCTTTTCTACTTACATAGATATATTCACGCCGGTTTTCCATCGAGGTAGGCAGAGACTTTCGAATTGTTATTACTTTTAACCGATTCCAAAAAAGGAGGAGATTTCTCAATTCGACCGTTTATATATGTTTTTTGTACCAGACTTTTTCACCTTCACTTTAATTGAACTTACGTGTAAGTCTTATGTATTATTAACAAATATACGTTGTTTAATATTTTTTCTTAATCAATCAATTCAATCCATTATTACCCTTATTACAATAACACAAAGGCGTAATATCTAATTATGTATACAAAAGGGATGGTTCCGATGTTACTTGGTACCATTCTGTCGCGGTTGTCAATTCTATTTGTACGAATTATGTTCAATATACTGATTCATTGTTGAGCTATTGTTACTGAAATATTTGTTAATTTGGGTTGATTATTGTGACTGTAGATATTATTTAATAATGATTAAGTACTACTAGCTTCTGCCGGTAATTTTGTCTTTGTAGACTACAGAATTAGATTAGAATAAAAAGTCTTATGTGTTAATCCAGGTTATAAGCTATCTGTGTGCCAAATTTCATCCAAATACATTCAATAGGTATTGCGTGAAAGGCAAACAAACATCCATCCGTCCATATATCCTCACAAAGTTTCGCATTTATAATATTATTAGTATGATAGTTAATAGTAGTCTAAAAGAACAGGTTGTCAGAGAAGATTGATTGATAATGGTCACCTGAAGATGTCCGCAATGAAAGGTTCTTACTATAATTATCGCCTTCAGTAATATCAAGGATTGTTAATGCCAAATAATACTCTATCTTTCGGTTTAGGAGACGCAAGTGAGACTACTGTGTGGGAGGTTCTGGGTTCGTTTCTCAAAAACTACACATTATTCTGGAAGTCAAATTTGGATAGCTTAGTTGGAATATTCGTTTGTGGGACGCAAGTTCAAATCTTGCTCAGGCTGTATTTTTCAAACCACATTTCTGCCTAAGCCTTACGGTGATAGCCTAGTGGTATGACCGTTGGACTGATAAGTCAAAGGTCGCTAGTTTGAATCCAAGGCACTGACTTTTCGAAGTCATGTGCGTATTAGAAATTAATTATCACTTGCTTATAACGGTGAAGGAAAACATCGTTAGGAAACCAGCACACCTGAGAGATGTTTTTGATGTTGTGTTAAGCCATATCAGAGACCTACGGGTGGTTTAAACTCTGACACAAGGTTGTTCATAAACCACACGATAAGTAGAAGAGTTATAACTAGTGCAAAAATAGTATAATTTAATAAAAGATTAACAAACAGAATTGAACCCAATATGAGGGAAGGGCGGACAATAATTGAATAACAGACAACAATATATGTTACCACCTGTAATGTTTACCAATACCTATAATCACTAGTCAAACAAGATTATCAACAATTTAATAAAAATCCCCCTTTCCCACTCGATGTTGGTCAAAGAACATAAACACCATACAGGTGTGATGCAAACATGATTAATTGCGATGCGTCAGTGTGAATAAATCTAAAAATAATAGAGATATTTGGTCTGAATTTGTTATCAAAATATGATTAACTATACATCTTGTAGACCACTGTGTAATTTTTGTTAGATTTGTTCGTTCTTTAGCTAAACGTTTTTGATACAAAACTGCCCAGTTGAATTCCCAGCTTACGCTGAGAACTAAAAAAATTGCCATCATTATTATTTGCATATCATGGAACAAAAAATGGTATAAAATTATATTTATGTTACAAAATTACAACGTAAAAAAAATAGAATTCTCAGTTGCCTCAGTTGATCTGTCTCGGTGGTCTCTGGTAAAGTGTTACTAAGTTTTTCAGTTAGGATCTTCTCAGTAGCAGCTCGGAGCTTGGAATTTTGGTAATTTAAAATTTTTGGTAGATGTCAATAGGCTCACCACAGGGGACATAATAACAGCATTGGTGAAATGTGGGCGTATAACTGTGTACATCTCTGCCTATCCCTTCGGGGAATACAGGCGTGATGCTATGTTATGTTCTCAATTGCACGTAAAGGTTGAAACGTCCCTGAGAATTAAGAATAGTCTCACCCACTTAATTCTCAACACCACACAATAAAGTATACCTCCACCACCCCTACCTACCCCTCACATACAAGCGTGACGATAAACTAAACAATGCTAATCGAACAGATTACGATGAATCACAAAGCTCCCCTCTAAACGGTAGTAAACATTATCGCGATAATAAATTAATATCGCCCCCCCTCGGTTACGCGCCGATAACCATCACAATCCTGCTGTTAACCATGTCAACGGATCGCCGATAGCGTAATTATATCGCCGGTGATTACTGCTTGTAGGTTTAAGATTACAGGTTTCGATGGGAAACATTTTTGTAGGTTTATTTAAGGTTTTTTCAATAACATTCTTGGATTAAAGTTATAATTTTATAGAAAGAAAAATATGGTTGTGAGCAGGATTTGAACCTGCGCCTCTTGGATAAATACTCCAGGCGCTGTGCCAACTAAGCCTTTTAATTACATATCTTAATATGTCATCGTCATTTATTCAGTCCCTATACCGGTGAGTGAAATGACACAACTAACTTTGCAGTTAATTCAATGCCGTACATGCGATTGTAACTGTAATCTTTCCACAAAAATTTATAATTTTAGTGTTGTTAATGCGTTTGAAGGTTATTCTATACATTCTGGAATAGTTTGAGGTCTTCGCAGATTTGCTTCTTTTAGCATCGACGATGAGCGATTTTAGTCGCTTCTCAGAAGCTTGACAAAGCGATTGAACGGTTTCCGCGACCGTGCGCAGAGTTAAAGGCATTTTAGCATTGATGCAGTTGCAATATCCGCTGCTGATCTTAAATTGAATTGTAATTATATCTCTCACATGATGATAAATTGAATAATTTTTTTATAAGATTTTGTAGAACATTTTTCTGTTATTACTTTTTAACATCAGCTCTTTTTCAACTAAAGTTAAAGCATTGCTGTCTTATAACTATCTAACAGTTATTAAGTCTAAAAGTGAGATGGGACAAAGCGTTGCCATCTAAACGAATGAGTCACATCAAACAATATATTCCCAATATGTTTAGATGTTATATTTCCAGGTGGCCACGAAAAATAGAGACGTTAAACATATTTTTGCAATGTGGTTTTAAGGTTTTCGCAAGCTCGGCTGCTGAGCGTGAGGTCCTGGGTTCGATTCCCAGGTCGGGCAAAAAGTGTTATTGGGTTTTTCTTTAGGAAATTCTCAGTAGCAGCCCGGAGTCAGGAAGTTGGTGGTGTGATACCCCCGTGCCTTGGAGAGCACGTAAAGCCGTCGGTCCTGCGACTTATCTCTCTCCGCTCATGTCGGATTGCCGTCGCACTGGAATAAGAGAGTGAAGGAAGAGGGAGTACACCTGTGTTTACGCATGCACTTGTGCACTATGATATCTCCTGCGTACTTGGCTAATCTCCGTGTGAGATAGGCCGCCGTGGCCGAAATACGGTCGGGAGGAGTATTAGTATTTTAATATTTTTTTCAACAGTAGGTTAATTATTCGAGGCTCTCGAGGCTTTCAAACTCGCCGCTTCAATTTTTACGGATTAATACCCAACCAATTAAAAAACGGGTGCAAAACAGAAAATCGATCATAACACACATGATTGTTTATAAACCGTCGAAAATCCAGGGATTGCTGTGCATCAAAATAAATCTTTGTAAAATAAACTTTATTTTTACTACATCAAAATCCAAAATCGTACAAACTCCTCTATATTTTCGCTTTTTAATCCACAAATTCAATAAGCGGGTGCATAAGCCTAGTCAAGCATCAGATAATTCTTGTATCAACGTGCATTGGTCGTGGTTCAGAGCAATCGATCTCGGTGCCGGGTGGCGACGGGACGCGCGCCCTAGCTACGAGGTCGCGTGCCCCAATGTCCCTTGTAAACATTGTACAAGGTAGCTAAAGCAGGTGGTGTTATACCAGATTTTGCTTGGGGGCGTTTGTTTTTATATGCGATTTTGGTGCCGCTTCATTAATCTAGTTAGTTTGTAATCATAGATTTTTTGTCTATTGAGAAGCGTAGTTACTGTTGAAATAAACATTTCTTGAATGTTATATGTAATAATAATATAATATTCCACAACTATCACACAACGCCGTCTAGTCTCAAGCTAAGCATATGTGTTTAGATTCAGCTTTTTTCTATTTACAAAAGATATTATTAGGTAAACTTTGGGTACGAGACAGTAAATTTTATCAATACTTCGGTAGGTAATCCTAGGCGTTCCAATTTAATATTGTTTAACAAATTGATTATACTTCTCGGTTTTGATATTTTAAATATCATGATTATATAATTGATCATTAACTACGTTCTAACTCTTTTACAATAATTGTTTTCCAGTGACCGCTTTCCTTTCTACAAAGCAAATGACGAACGCTGGAAGAACTCAGTGCGACACAACCTTTCAATCAACCCCCACTTTAGGAAGGGCGCGAGGGCCCCTCAAGGCGCGGGCCACCTCTGGTCCCTGGCGGCCAACGCGATAGACCTGCTGCCCCTCAGGAACCCCATGTTTGAAGAAAAGAAGACTGCTGACGTCGTTGAGAAGACCAGGGTTCTAGGGTTCCCTAAGGTACATGTAAGAAGATTTTTTATATAGATGAATCTAGAAAGAACGAACAGCGCCTGGAGTATATATCCGGGAGGAGCAGTTTCGGATCCCGCTTACGACGCGCTAATATTTGCAACTACCAGTAGAATTTAAAAAAAAAAAATTTAAATCCGATAGCCAGATTTATGAGGAATAGTATAAAGCTATCTAAAATTCGGCTACACATCTCAGCTAGCCTTAAATCTAGGTGTTTGGTAGGTAAGTCGGATGAAATAACCCTGCCGAACATCTATAACCTTTATGCTGGTTTAATGGTTAAAAAAGTACGGGATGTCATATGCCTATCTTTTAATAATAAGCCCCAAATAAGGAATTTTTGCCAAATTATTGAAAATTAAAAAGTGGTTTTTGACCATTATTACCTATTAGCCATGGCATTTTAATCCTTATGAACAAAGCTTACTTCATCATAAGAGAATTTTATGAAAATAAACATTGCACTTTATGGCATGTTATTTGGATAGATAGTTTGGGAGATAATGTAAAATGAAAATAATTCAACACTCACGCCAGCGAGCCGTATGACGCATAAACCCCGCTATTTGTTGATTAGTACTAAGTACTCGTAAGTAATTGAAATATAATTAAACGAGGGTGATACCGCGGGGCATAGCTAGTATACATATAATGCGTAACAGAAGTACGTTTACTAATATCCTAGCTCTTGACGCGAACGTTCCATCAAAATCTCAACATTTTGTTTATGTTACGCTGTTTAAGATTTATTATAAAAATAGTTATTATTTTTGTTTTATTGAATAGAGCATTTAATGTGGCTTAGATGGAAAGATCATGGGCTTTTTCGTTTGTACAATCGATTTTATGTAATAACCTTATTTTTCATTTTACTTTATTTCGGACATAATACAAGCTACATTCTAAGCATACCTACACACACAAGAAGTCTTATTTTTTCTTATTATATTTGTTTTCGCTTCGTGACCGTATTTCAGAATATTCTACTTCCTTCAAGCCTTAGTAACTAAACAAAACTGTCAATCTAACCGTATTGAATAAAACAGAAAAACATAACGCAGCAACAATATAAAACCATAGTCTTTGTTTCGAAAAAACTCACGTCAAAAACCCTGTGCGGAACAAAAAATTATTTGTAAAAAAGGTATAAAAATATTCAGGACGCAGTACCAGACTGTTTTTTTTTTGTAAAGATTGTCTAACCCTAGGAAAATATTAAAATGTTTTATCTTCCAGTATAGGTATGTATGGTTCAGAATGTTGGCCCACGAAGGGAATTAATAACAGATATGACATGCAGCTGAGATGAGAATATTAAGACGGATGTGTGGTGAGTCGCGGATGCGTAGAATTAGAAATGACTATATATAAGAGGGAGTCTGAAAGTGGCACCGGTGACTGAGAAGTTGTGTAGAAATCATTTAGCGCATGGTATGGACATGTGATGCAGAAAGTTTTGAGTATGAATGTAGACGGCTATAAGAGTAGAGGAAGACCGAGGAAGCGATGAATGGATTGTGTTAACGGTGATATTGGCTAGAAAAGGAGTGACTGACAATATGACAGCTAATAGAGATGTTTGGAAGAAGAATACATGCTGCGCCGACCCTAAATAAATTGGGATAAGGGCAGGGGGATGATGATGATAGACATTGCACACGGTTAATATATATACATTAAATCTATTATGACCTTAACATTATGTATGTCAGAATCAGCCAATCTGTATTATAGTTAAGTATCTAAAAATACAAATATAATACGATATATTAAATATTACATGTGCCAAGAGAGTACGGTGTAAGATAATGAGATACAACACGTGAAGCTAATAATTTTGTATCTAATATTTCAGGTGATAGTGCTCGACGAAGCAGCAATCGCCGCCGCCAGCATCATCCCGGATCAAGACTTATTTACTGGTAGCACAAGTGAGTTTCCATTTATTCATCTGCAGCTCAATATATTCAACCATTTTTAAACATCTCTCTGCATGTGTAATCTATGATTAGTGGTAAAATGATGGAAGTCTAAATGACGGCCAAAAATACAATGGCTAAAATTCCTTTTCATGAAACGACTAAATAGAGTGGTTGTCACGTATAGATAATGCAGTTCAAGGGTATTTGTTTACAAATTGTACTATTGTCAACATTTTTGCCTTTACCTTGGTGCCCATTAATAAATCAATCAACTCGAATCCCTCGCAGTCCACTGATGGACATAGGCTTCTCTGATATTGAGCCATAACCACTTTACGCATCCAGTCCATCCCTTCCGCTTTCTCCAGGTTGTCGATCCATTTAGCTGGGGTCTTACGCCACTTTTACCGATTTATGGTCCCCACTCTAAGACTCGTCAGCTCCATCAACCATCGTTCCTTCGGCAGATATGACCAGCCCACTACCAAAGCAGCTTGCTGATTCGGAAAGCTATGTTGGGGCCCATACTTTTGTCAATTCCCCCAGGGTGTCTCTTAAGACCCATACGATTGAAAAAGGTGCTAAGCGAAGGAAATATATTAGGATAATATTATTTATTTAATCTTGAGACCAGTAGACCAACTGCCTCGTTGGTCTAGTGGTCTCAAGCGTAACTGCTGAGCATGAGGTCTCGGGTTCAATTTCTAGGTTGGGCAAAGTGTTTTTGAGTTTTTCTGTTAGGAAATTCTCAGTAGCAGCATTGGTAAAATGTGGGTGTACAACTATGTACACCTCCTTTCTACCCTGCCTGATGCTATATGTTATTTAAAGATTAATTCAATATGCTTTTTTTATATTTTCAGTGTTCTTAAATCCGGTGTCGACGGAGCAAGTGGTCAGGGAAAGTGGACTCATCACGGTGGATTAGAAGATGATGTTTGTGTCAATTTAGTATTATTGAGTTCTGGGGGCATTTTGTTGATGGTCATGTGATGAAGCTAACATAATTATAAAAATACAGATTTTTAGGACTCTATTGTGAAATGAATCATTCAAAATTATAATTCCTACTCGTATTGTTTATACAAATTAGACTATTTCGAATGGTACTTTATAAATTTCATACATTAAGACAGTCCCCTAAAACCGCTTCACCGCTTCCTAGTGCTGCACTGAGAGAAGAAGCACGAAAAAACCTCCCCAGCTACACGTCTCTGTTTGTCAAGTTACAAATTTGTATAATTTAATGTAGTAAAATATTCATTTAATCTGGTACTTACATCGGAACACTACTATTCTACCGTAGTTTGTGTATAAAAGGTTTTCTTATGTATTTTTCATTATCAGTACAACTTCAAGGCATTTGATTTTTACACAATCAGTATTAAACTGGTTCCAAGCAATGGTAGCCTAGTCGTATGACCGCACTAGCAAGTCTAGGGTCATGACTTTTCATTAATTTGTCCATATTAGAAATCATTACCTACTTGTTTAAAACGGTGAAGGAAAACAAGGTGAGAGATGTTATCGATGATGTTTAATATAATAAAGTGCATTTCAGAAATGCTTAAAACACTGACGCTAGGCTGTTCATTAAAAATGCGATTAGATCCCACTGACTTTTTTGCATTGATACTATTACGCCACTAGATTTCCTTTCCCACAGTGTATTGTAAATTCAAATTCAAATATTTTTATTTCAAATAAACCATATTACAGGCACTTATGAAAAGTCAAAACTAGGTGCACGGTTCCAAGGCGTTGATCTTATGGAGAAGAGCCGGCAAGAAACTCCATAGACACTCTTTTTAAAATAAATTGGTTTAACAATAAATAAGGTAATGTGAGAATAATGCAGGTTAATGAGCAGACTAAGAAAGGAAAGTAAACTTATATAGCCTTTTAAAATGATTGCCAAGGCAGTTAGGAGCTGACCAGTCCCGACAGACAGCACCCGTTCACGAGCATGACGAGCACATCAGCCTCGCTTAGCTCAACCATTTTGTAGGGAACTCGACGACCCGATGTACGACGCCACCATCAGCAGGACATTTTAGCGAGCATGACAAACTCGTAATGCCTGACAATAGGCAGTATGTATGTAATATGAGATTAAAACTAACATTAATATCCACATGATGCTCACATTTTACAAAGTTATATATTATGGAAAATTTCATAAAGAAATAATAATGTAAATTTAAAACTAGTAGGTTCGATACTAGCTGTTATACAATCGATATGTAAATTTACATACCCAAGAGTCAAATAAAATAATAATACAATTGGATTAATTGTACGTCAATAAAATAAATTGTATAAATTAAAAAAATAAAATAACAAAAATCAAAAATGTCAAAATAAAGGAAAAAACATAGAAATATTTAAGCTGAAAGCAAACAAAATGTCGCCTTATCAAGTAGGCAAGGTGCCAGTGGGTCGCAGTGTGCAGGAAGGAATCGTGAGCCAGGCATCCCTATCTTCCATATAATGATTAGTACTATAGTACGCTTTGGACATTAATATGCGTTTAATAACAATCTTAAACTTGAAATCCGGCAGTTCAGTTATATTAGAGGGGATCTTATTGTAGAACCTAACACTGTTACCCATAAATGACTTGCTTGTCTTTCTAAGCCGAAAGCCAGGTACTATAAGCTTGTGCTTATTACGCGTATTTAAATTGTGGTAATCACTCTTTTTATTAAATTCGACCATATTTTTACGAACATACATTATGTTACTAAATATGTACAAGGATGGTAAGGTGAGTATATTTATTTTCTTGAATAATTCACGGAGTGACTCACGGCAGCTAAGGTTATAAATAGCTCGGACTGCTCTTTTCTGTAATATAAAAATGGTCTCGATATCAGCAGCTGATCCCCAGAGTAGAATGCCGTAAGACATAATACTATGGAAGTATGCAAAATAGACCAGCCTAGCCGTAGACACATCAGTCATCTGTCTTATTTTCCTAACAGCAAACGCAGCAGAGCTCAGTTTTCCTGCAAGTGCCTCAATATGAGGTCCCCACTGGAGTTTAGAGTCCACTGTGACACCGAGGAATACAGTTGAAGCAACCAAATCTAGTACTTTACCATCAAGTTTTACATTAGAATCTACATTGGGCACGTTAGGTATAGAGAACCTAATACATTTCGTCTTTTTAGCGTTCAATAGAAGGTTATTGGCAGAAAACCAATTAGATATTTTATTAAGTGTATTATTAGGTTCTACCAGATCCTTGTCCTTTCTATTTACTTTGAATATAAGTGAGGTGTCATCCGCAAAAAGAACTATGTTTGACATTGTGTCCTTTATGACGTATGGAAGGTCATTAATATAAACAAGGAACAAAAAAGGGCCTAAAATCGATCCTTGAGGCACTCCCATTTTAACAAGTGAGCCTGAAGAAGTTACCTTATCAATAGCTACCCTTTGTTCCCGATTTGTCAAATAGGAACACACAAGATCAATAGACCTTCCTCGAATTCCGTAGTGTTTTAATTTTAGAATGAGCGTTTGGTGATCCACGCAGTCAAAGGCCTTAGAGAGGTCACAAAATACTCCTATAGCATCCCCCGCATCTTCCCAGGCCCTTAGTACTGTTTTGATTAGGGTGGACCCAGCGTCCTCTGTAGACCGGCCCTTTATAAATCCGAACTGTTTAGAGTGAAGTATACCGTTTTCATTGAAATATTCCAACATTTGATTCAACATTATTTTTTCAAAAATTTTACTTAAAGCGGGTAATATAGATATGGGCCTATAATTAGATGCATCGCTCGAGCAACCTGCCTTAAAAATGGGTACGATTTTACTCGATTTCATAAGATCAGGAAATACGCCGTCTGTGACGCAAGTATTAAATATTGATGCTAACATTGGTGCGATCTTAGTTATTATTGATTCGATAGCTTTTATAGACAATCCCCAAAAATCCTCGGTTTTTTTAACTGTTAAAGTTTTAAATATTTTAAATATATCGTATTGTGAAACGAAACTGAAATTAAAATTTGTGACACAGGAACTAGTATTTTCCTTTAGGAGAGACTCTGCCTTTAATGCAGACGATGCAAGACATTTAGTAGTCACTAAAGGTATATTTGTAAAAAACTGGTCAAAGAAATTAGCGACAACATTTTTATCTGTAACTAGTTTGTCTTCTATTTTTAAATGAATTGCACTGTCCTTATATCTACTATTACCAGTTTCGGTATTAATAATATTCCAAGTCATTTTTATTTTATTACTTGCATTTTGTATTTGGTCACTAATATACGCAGACTTAGCTTGCAAACAGGCTTTCTTGAAGATTTTCGAGTACTTTCTAACATAATTGTGGAAGTTAATATCAGATGTGTATGACTTTTTGTCATACAGTTCGTACAGGACGTCCCTGCTACGTCTTATACCTTTGGTAGCCCAGGCACTAAACATGAGTTTATTTTTTAACGTTACAGATTTCACTTTGCAAGCTTTTTGAAACTCTGTAAATATTGCATTAAATAGTGTACGATACATATCATTGGGATTGTCATATTGTGGTTTTAAAACAAGTAGGTGGGCTTCCAGATTAAAACCAAATTTTTTTAGACTACATTTACTTAGCGTCCTACACTGTATTACTCTGGAATCTTCGACTATTTTGTGATTTAATTTAACAATCTGACACATGTGATCTGAGCGAATGCCACTAATAAGACTTTTTCCAAGTATTCTAAAGTTTGTCATTATATTATCTATACATGTGGCGGAGGTACTAGTTACTCTAGTTGGCTGAGAAAACATATGTTTTAAGTTAAATGACTTAAACAAAGATAAAAAGTTCTGTTTATCTGTGCTATTTGTTAAAATATCAATGTTAAAATCCCCGCAAACCAATATTTTTTTATTTGCTTTTATCTT
Organism: Xylocampa areola; assembly: GCA_935421205.1. Classification (NCBI taxonomy): domain Eukaryota; kingdom Metazoa; phylum Arthropoda; class Insecta; order Lepidoptera; family Noctuidae; genus Xylocampa; species Xylocampa areola. Next base: position 19,931,380 of record OW285204.1, read on the forward strand.
CCTTAGGGCATCCTCCATCATTATTAAAAACTGCGTGGTACTTGAGGAAGGTGGCCTATAAACACATATAATAACATACTCCTCTGTTTCCGCACACGCGAGCTCACACACTCGTTCAACAGAGAGATCCCGGATATCTAGGCGCTCTTTACATTTAAGATGATCTTTTACCATAATTAAAGTTCCACCACCTTCGGCTGAAACTCTCTGGAACGAACTGGCCACTTTAAAACCATTAATACTAAATAACATTCTATCCGCCTTCAGCCACGTTTCTGTTAGGCATATAATATCTACATTATATTTCTCAACAAATAATTCTACATCAAGTATTTTGCCAGAGAAGCGATTAATATTTTGATGAGACAGTATTAGACAACCACTTTGCTTCTCTGTTGTCGAATTTGTCAGTTTAAATTAATTGTGCTAACTACTACAATGTTGTTAGTACTATTACTATATAAAGAGGTAGTTGAAGAAGACTTTGTCATACTACTTATAACTGACTTAATATTATAAGCTAACAATGTAGCTATCTGTCGCTTAAATCTAATAGGCAGGTACACAGTATCTTTAGTCAATTTTAATTTACCAATAAAACTATTGGTGTCAAAAAACATAAATTTGTTACTATAGTGACTTACTAAGAAATGAATATGCTTATTCAGCATATGTATGTAGTCATTTTGCTTATCTGACAAATGGTCAAGATATGGAAAAGCACATAAAGTTATATTGTGACAGTTTAGTGTTAATAGTCGAGCAACACTGTCGGTGATGTCTTTTTTCTTTACATTTAAACAATTACCTATAAATACTGTTAGATCAGTATTGGAATTATAATTACATTTCATAAGTGATGACATTATCTGTTTGAAGGTTGATCCTGGCATACAATGATTAAGGAAAGAATGACCCAGGCTGTTACCTAAAAATTCACAGAAAGACTTGCCCAAGTTATCTGAAAACATGATTGATTGATAACTAACTTTGTTTTTTGGTAGTATAGTCAGTACCTTTTTTATTTGTGTGTTTTGACCTTGAGAGTCAGGTATCACTAAGGAGTTTGAACATGTTTCCTCAACCACAGACGGGTCATCCGTTACCTGCGGTAGGGAACAATTTCCATTAGATTTATTCAAGCAGGTACAGAGATTGTTGTTGAGTGTTATAGGATCCACTCTGTCTGCATTATAATTGCACATATCAACTAACTTATTTGTAGCAAGGATATGTTCATCAATTTGCTTCTGAGAGCTTACATATTTGGTGTAGAGGGATCTTAGTGAGACCTCTAGTGACTTTATATCACTTTGCAAGCGCTGTGTGTCAATTTCATATATTCTTTTACTATCCTCTAATTTAATTTGACAGTTATTAAGTTTGTTTATTAATGCAACACGGTCTTTCCTTAGTGGTATGGATTTAGAAAAGTTGTGTTGATATTTCATATACTTTTTACATCTTTTAATTATTTTATTAAATTTAATGTACTTTTTAATGTTATTATGGCTCATTTTGTGAACATATTTTTGGCTGAATATGCTATCTTGTTTTGTGAGATCTGTGGTGACCAAGGAATTTCCTAATAAGAAATCTGAGTTAGAGTTAATTAATTCATCATATAAATTATGAGTTTTAACAGCCTGTGCACACTCTATTTCCTGCCTTAGATATAACAATTCAGAATTCGCACTAAATAATTCCTCTTCCAAACCTCTAACTTTTCTTAAAGCCCCTTCGTACTCAGAACTACATTGACTAAAGCTGTCAGTCAGTGCCTTGAGTTTGTCCCGTTCCCCGACCACATCCAAGTATTGCTTGTGAATGTCAACAAGTTCCCGTTTCAGGTTTGTGTTCTTGTCAACAATCTTCTGAACTTCTTCTTCACTTTCCTCTCTTTCTTGCAGAAGTTGCTGACATTGATCCTTGGAAGCTTGTAGGCTATTAAGCGCTAACCTTAACTTAAGATCCATTTCCTGTGATGTGGCCTTGCGAGTTAGGATTGGCATGGTGGCAAAAGTTAGTTCACTGGAAATATAAATAAAGAGAGCTATGAGTTTAGTTTGTAACTGAAATTGGAAAAAAAAGGGAAGAAATAAAAAAGGAGAAATTTAAGGATATTTATAGAAATAGTGCGTGGGCTATGGGTATAGGAATTTTAGAGAATATTTTACATGTAAAATGTCTAATTTTATAATAAATTTATAAGTGGGTATGTGAAATGTCGAATTTAGATTTTATGCAATATCATAGGAAATCGCAAAACTAACTGCTTGTTAACAGCTTAAGGGGTGTTACATAGTAATGTAAATAATCAAGTCATTAATTAATCACGATCAATATCGATTTCAGTGTGTATATAAAAAAAAAAAAAAAATACACTAATGTCCACCAATCCGTATGATTAGATCGTAGCTAATTTATAATTCAGCAATTTCGGTAAAAGAGAGTGCTGACGAGTCGTATATGGATTATACGTTAGGAAAAGCAAATAAAGTAAACAATACTCCCCGTTTAATCCGATGAATTTGAACTTAGGTCGTTGACCGGTCACCGGCAATAAGTGTAACCAACAATACTATGGTTATACTGTAGATTTTTGTCGGAAAACAATAATCCTAAGGATTTATCACGTCTTATTATGTTTTACGATGTAAAACCACTTAATTTACACATTTATACAAAATTAAATAATTATTTAAAATACGCTACGAGATTTGACATGTCACTCGAGCAGTGTTGCAAGCAAAAAAAAAAAAAACTACTGTGTATTGTGGCATCGTATGGCTTTATAATTTCTTTGTTTAATAGCTTGGCGTGGCCCAGTTAGTGGAGTGTGATAGTAGGATAACATCTAACCTGGCGCATGGATAATATTTAGTGTTACATAGCTAGATAGAAGGAGAACGTATCGGTGGCGGTTACCACTAACAGCAGCATTCCCAATGATGGTTGGCGCCCGGTCATAAAACATTGCCAAAACATTAGCAGCATCCAATTTCAAAAACAATTAGAAAGTGAAAGAAGAATACATGCTGCGCCGACCCCAAATAAATTGGGATAAGGGCAGGGGATGATGATGAATAGCTTGTAGTGCATAAACATAAGCGTTACATTACTGTCTAATTATTTTGTATGTGTAAAATAAATTAATTGTCCTGTCTCTTTTATCAAAACATGACCTCAACAAAACAGCTCCAGCAAATTGTTAAATATAAAATTAGTAATTAATATACATTGACATACATTAGATTAATTCGGCGATCTCATACAGCTAGTACGTATTGTAAGGCTATGTATTTGATAGTGATTGGTTTTAATAAAATATTTAAAACTTTACTTTTGTGTTATATAAGTATTTTTCTCAACTTATGGATCGTGCGAAACTTAAAGGTTTACAAAACTTAAAAAAACAAGCGTACAAGCTTGTGACATCAAACGCAATAGGTACATATTTTGTCTCTTAACCACAACACTACTTGTCACACAGACACGACATAATCACAACATTAAATGTTAGCCTTCAAAAATGGCTAGACCAAGCAAATAGGCTTTACATGTCACAATAATACTTAGCACGTACTTAACGAAGATTTACAGCCTACAGAGGGTCTATCTGAATATTACATTCCTGAGTCTGGACACAAAGTAGAAGAATTACAGAAAGTTAACTCCGTGCAATTCTTTAAAAAATACATGCACATTTTAATCCATATTCAGAAACTAAATCAGACGAGCCACTCATCTCGTCAGATATTTCCACCTGCGTTGAAAATTATTTTCACGCGTGAAACACGCGCAAGCACGATTTAATGGACTATGAGAACCTGTGGCGATGGGGTAGAGGTAGCATATTTATTTATCTAACCATAATAGTCAGTCGCACGTTGACGATCTTCTGGTGATGGTCGCACTAGGTCTCGATTGAGACAAGAGACTGGTTCGGCACCTCAATTGACGACTGTGCGCCGTGTGATTCTTCAAGACAAAATTCAGGTTTGTTAGCCACATTGTAGCCTAATTACACCAATTACTTCATGATTACATGCAAAGAATTGCCATGGCTGGACAAAGCGAGTATATTAAACAAAATATTTAGCATTTATTTAAAATTGACAATTAAATAGTGTTTTTGAAGGTCAGTTCAAAAAAAGCTAAGATAGAACATTTTCGTCCACCCTTCGCCGCTTCCTATGTGAGTTTTAGCTGGGAAGAACTGGCGCAATTAAATTTCCAGCTAACATAACCTACTCTCTCATAGAAAAGTACTTCATAATAAATATATTATGTCACATATGCAATATTTTGCACGAACTTTTTAACGATGTGGAATTACTAAAACTGGCGATAAAATAACTGGCCATCTTTGCGTCTGCTAGTAAGATTCATCATTATTAGCACGTCTTTCGAAATGGACCTTTTGTATTGTCTGTGTTATGGCGCGAGGGTCTGGCTTGACATTGGTCCGACATGATGTCAGTTAGGGCCACATGTCGTGGTTTCATAATAATAGTACATCACTCCGCCTTGGTACGGTTATCTTGGGTATAGTGAAATGTTAAACGTATGTAATGTCAGTTTCATTGCAGATTAGGTTTCATATTACGTTTCATGAAAAAGGTTTATATTTACATAAATAGCATCACGACTATATTCCTCGAAGGGCAGAAGTGTACACAGTTATTAAGTGCTATGTAATAGGTAGTGAGCCCATTGCTATCTACCTGGCCCAATCTCAAACTCCAGCGGCCACTGAGAATTTCCTAACAAAAAATTAAATAAAACTGTACCCGACTTAAGCTAGAGCCGGGAATCGAACCCAGGACCTCACACTCCGCAGCTACGCTACCAGACCAATGACCATATTAAAAAATTTGGGCTATCACTTCAAGTAAATGTATTATCTATATCAGAGAGTTTTAAACTTTAAACTGCTCCTATAAATTTTCAGAATTAACTTTTGTATCTTCTAAGAACCTGAAGAGCTTTTGACAAATCTTAATTATATTAAACTCGTCCCAACTTCGTATGACGATGACGTGTTCAAAAACTTTATTTTCTTACTTCATGAAAGATTAAATTTACGCCAGAAATTAATTACATTCCTAAATCTTCCTCTTGGAACGTTAATGAAAAACCAAAAAAGACCATTCAATAGTTATGGAGGAAATTGTGCTCAGACAAACTGACGGATAGATAGACGCGCAGTTTTTTGGACGACTTCCTGTCTTGTTATGTTTTAGGGTTCATTAACCTTTTGACTGCCGGAACGTGGATCCACGCGAGACATAATGGAATTTTAATTGTGTCTGGAAATACGGCATATGAGAGGTTAATGTATTTATGTAAGTATGTATGTATGTTTGTGAGTTTCTTTATTCTACCATAAATTCCAAATGCCTGGACCGATTTCGATGTATATGGTATCGTTAGAATCCTTACATTGTATCGGGTAACATAGGCTATGGTATAGGTATGATTCTAAAGAGGCGGGTGTACATTTTAATTTTTATATAATTTCATCTTGTTATCAAAAATGAATTGTGTTTGGCAACCACTCGCCTGATGGTAAGCGACGGTGGGGCTGAGGACGGAGCACGTAGATCCAGAAGAAATATTATATTAATTGGACTTTAATTAATAATCTGTGAAGATAGTTATAACTGTTTCACTGTATAACTTGCACTGCATTGGTCATGGATGTGGTCTACCTTCCTGACGTGCGTCCACGCGTGTCTGCTTGATTTAAATTTTGTACAATTAAAGCTAGGATTCAAGATAAATCTTTGAAAAGCATTAACGCATGCTTAGCGAACTCTAAAGTTACAATATTAAATGGAAAAAGAATACGGTCGCGAACAGGATTCGAAGTCAGAGCGCCTGGAGTATTTATCCGGGAGGCGCAGGTTCGAATCCTGTTCGCGACCGTATTCTTTTTCCATTTAATATTGTAACTTTAAAGCTAGGATGTATGAACTAGGATGCATAGGGATGTAAGAATCGTAGCAGGTGCCGTTCTATAGTTTCTGCCTACCCCTATAGGAGAAAGGCGTGTGTTTATGTATGTATGTATGTATGTATAAAGCTAAAAACTCATGTTTATTTTTGAAAATTGACGACACAGTACCAGCTTTTTTATTGACGGGACATTTCTTGTAGAAAATCGGTAAAGTTTTAGTTTCACGTTCACGATATCTACTTACTGTTTATGAATGGAACACCCTGCCGTCTTACTTTTTTCCTCAGAAATACAATCGAGACATATTCAAGGGAAAGGTTCTGTTGGTCTTTACTAGGGATCGCAAATGCGGCTGCTAAGCGTGAGGTACTGGAGTCTCGGGGGGTCGCGTCGAATGTTATTGGGTTTAATGGGTGGGTAAAATTTTTCCTGGTTGTCTCAATAGTCTCCCCACATATTACATTGGACTTCATAACAGTATCGGCAAAATGTCTTTGTACTACAGTAGACCTCTGTTAAACCTCATCAGGGAATACAGGCGTGACGCTAATATGCTATGTTATGAACTCACAAATCCTAAGCGCAAGTCAGCCCGTAACCACTCGGCCAACACGACATTTCTATACAATATGCAGTAAATAAAATAAACCTAATTCTTGAAGAGGGTTAAAAAATTCTGACAGATTGTAAGGCCATTTCTTGAAGTAACCCAATTTCTTTAAGTTCACCCTTGAGACACTGTGGGACGAAGCAATCTGCCTTTATTTTCCATTTCAGATAAGTTTGAGGACAGTCGCGAAAATACTTAGTTCTTTTTTAATAAAATACAAGTACTGTTATTGGAGTGCCCTTTTCTAATAATCTTAGGTAACCCACGTTTGAATAATATAAAAGTAAAAATGGGTTCACAAGCAATGCTTTGTTTAAAAGGAGATTTCTATCACAACAACTTTTATAGTTTTAAATATTTTTCTTTTTTCTTTTTATACTTATTGGTGCTCGACGAAGGCGCCTTCATCTGCGCCACAAATAGGCTATGCCCTTTTCCAAGGTGCTATTTAATTTATCTTTATACTAAAATTCATCAAAATTGGTCCAGCGGCTTAGGCTTGAAAAAATTACAAACAACGAGACAGACAGGAGTTACTTGGATTTGTATTTTTTTTTAAAGGGAAATCTAAAACAAAATGATTGTGAACTCGAAGTAGTAAGATGTTAAAACTGGAACATTAAAATATCCTCTTGTTTGGTATGACAAACAATATTATAGTACTCTGTTGAAATATTAAAAACATATAGCGAAATGTACCTACTACAAAGTGACTATGAATGCGTCGGTAACTCAGATAGCCAATAGATATGTTAGTTTTCGTTAAAAGAAGTGCTATAACAATAACGAGGGAATTATTTGCAATAAGGATTTTTATGAGAAGAACACTATACGTAGTACAACACAACGCGCATTGTCTCGCGACATCGCCGCGGGCTCACGACTAAGAGCTCCGTTCGAGTTCTAAACTAGTCGGGCCATCCCAAAGAATGCACGTAAGTATTAACCGGTGAACAATAACTGATATGAATAATATGTTTCACGAAAGTTTATATACAACTATATGTAGTATACCAAAATCTAGGTATTCGCAACCACTACAAAACAACCTGACAAAAACCAATAATACACGCGATTAATCCGGTTGAAAGTTGTTTTAATAAAACACTATAGTCTGTTACTTTACCGCGGTATAGATATGTGATGCAGAGGAATGAAAACTTGGGAGCTGAGTTGCCTGCGTCCGTAGGAGTGCACCCTTAAAATGGAATCCCTACACGTGGGCCCTGGGTGGTGCAAAACAGGCGACACAACTCTGGTGCGAGGCTTCGGCCGCGGCTGGTTACCACCCACTGGACGAAGCCATGCCGTGAAGCGACCTAGTCGTGTTTATGGATGTAGTCCGGTGCAACCGTTGTGGGAGACGGGTCTGGCCAGTCCACATCTATCCACTCTACTTAAGAATGAATAGATTTATTTTGGATCTACGTGCTCTATTCTCGGCCACACCGTCGCTTACCATCAGGCGAGTTGGTGGCAAAACGTAGGTCTTTCGATAAAAAAAAACCATGTGACAATAAAAGTTTTGAGTATATAATGTGGATGGCTATATGAAAAGGGCAAGACTGAGGGAACGATGGTTGAATTTTGTTTTAAATGAGACATTTTAGTATCATATATATTAGGCTTAGCCTTTTCCCAATTACATTGGGGTCTTGCGGTACGAAGTTCGCTGGGTGAGCTAGTACATTGGGGTCGGCTTCCAGTCAAACCGGATGCAGCTTAATACCAGTATTTTACATGGAGCGACTGCCTATCTGACCTCCACAACCAGTTATTGGGTAGCACGATATCTCGTGGTATGACTGGTTGTCAGACTTTCACGCCTCTGAGTACCCGTAACGGCTGTCATAGATCTTAATTTGACAACCGGGACCGACGGCTTAACGTGCTCTCCGGGGCACGGAGGGGTATCGGTGTGAAATGATGGTCACTCATCCACAGACCGACCGCGGCAAGCGCAGCTTAATCTCGATCGATCGATCTTTGCGGCTGTTAAATTTTAGTATCATAATGGTCTTGTAATAAATACTTCAAGGAGAGTTATAAATTTCCTCAAAATAACTGGGTCTATTACTCAATAGGTACTAAGTTCCTAACTCTAAACAGCGGCAATTTGTTCAATAATTTAGAATTCTGGTCTCGTGTCCGAATCTTCTAACGACCTAGTAATTACAACTGAAGTGGTTCCCTCAAAAATAAATAAATTCCTAAAACAATACGTGACCAAACTTCTCAAATTGAGAACCTCCAATTTTATTTTCAATCGTAAACTGTTATTGTATTTCATGAATATAGTAATGAAAATCATATAATATATGTGACTCTACTATGTTATGTAGCGGCTAGTATTCATATAAAATATTTTTATTTATCTAAGAACGTATATACTACTAGTTAGATTAGATGTAGGTATATTAAATACTAGCTGTGCCCGCGACTCCGTCCGCGTGGATGTCGTAAATAACAAATGTTCGACGTGATTCTTTAAATTGGTATAACTTTTTTATTTATGAACCGATTGACAAGATACAAACACTAAATGTTAAGTGAAGCTTACCATAATATATTCGTGAAAACCACATCTAAATTGGATAAGCCGTTTTTGAGATTAGCGTGCACAAACGCACAGACAAACAGATAAACAGACAAAAATTCTAACAATCATTGTTTTGGGTGCTATTTGCGTTGATAAAGGTCCCAATAATATTTTTTCTCATATATCTTCCATGTACAGACAGCGATCCGTTACATTTTTATTATATGTTTAAGTGCCACATCTGAGATGAAGATTTAAAATAGAATATAATAGAAGTATGTAAGGATTGTGGCGTTCTGAAGTTTCTGCTTAACCATACTGGGAAAAGATGGAAGTTTATGAATGTATGTTTAATTGTATGTTTTCAAACGTAAATTATCATGACAGTTAACAAGATATTTTTTTTTTGTCATTGTGCTCTATAAATTCTCATAACTCGCTAACATTTTAGGAGCCAGTTTGTGTTTGAGTTTGTTTTTTAATTTCAACGTGCTTTCGATGCACAGTTTGCATGCTTGGCAACATCATATATTTTTTTGTAACTCCTTTAAAGACTTTACGAATTCTGCCTTTAGTTAATTCTAGTCCAACCACGTGCTCTTGATCTAACCAAGAATTGAAAGAATGCCTTTGAAATTATTATTATAATTTATGCATACGTTTTTTAAGGGCAAAAACGATGTCGTTCGTAGAATGCCAGATGGATCATGTACTCTAAAAATTGTATCGTGTTACGCTGCTCCGTGCAATGTTCCAAAAACTGGCATATATGAGTGCGATTTTTTTTAATATCGTTTTGCAAACGTCAATACATGTAGAAACAATACTAAAAATCATTTTTTTCTCATATCGATGCCACAAATACAACAATATTCATTCATATTTTTCAATGTATTATATATTGACAGCGCGGTTGGCGCAGTGGTCGAGCGACCGACTTCTGCGCTGCGTGTCGCAGGTTCGATTCCTGCACGGAGCAAATATTTGTACGATCTACGGATAATTGCTCCGGGTTTGGGTGTTAGTGTGCTTGTGAGATTATATGTCTGTAAACGCACCCACGACATAGGAAGAAATTCCTAGGGTTGGGGCAACGTTTTATTTAAAAAAAAAAAAAAGCATATTTAGTCAAGCAGTGCTAAAGAGTCTAGGTCTCTTTGCACATTCTGAATCCATTTGCCTTTAATTGGTGATTGTAATGAAAGGCTTACAACATATATACGTACATATACAACTTATACATTGCAACCTACAAGCTTTACACTTACCCCCAATTTATCTTAAAACAAACCCCGCAACATTGGAACTATCACAAAATGCCCAAATTCGCTGCAGCTAATGTTCCAAAGGCGTGGCTCACAGTCATTCGTTCCACTCGGGGTCATCTCGGCTAATTTACTGCCTACCCCCGGGCCAGCCGTAATACTCTCATACGGGATTATGGCTCATCCACCACCATTATAATGGACCAAATTGATTTACAATAGCACGGGTTAAGATTTACTAGGCTTAAGTGTTAAGCCTGGATCAAAGGTCGGGTAATGTGTATCGGCCAATTGAACCTGTGAACAGGATTATAGTTTGATGTGTTGTGATATTACTTGTTGAACGCGAGATATTGATTCAAATTAAATTTGAGCTTATTGGTGATTAAAACCTGTATTTAAATATTTAAATATACTATATCAATTATTGTTCACCGGTTACTCACTTGCATTCTTCGGGATTGCCCGACTAGTTTCGAACTCGAACGGAGCCCTTAGTCATGAGCTGAGCCCGCGGCGATGTCGCGAGTCAAACTCAATCAACTTTTAATATACTGGTTTTAATCTTGAATCTAACAAAAAATATAAAAACAATCACGGCTGTATTTCCCATATCATATATATCACATTTCACCAATGTCCCTTGTAATAGGTGGTGAGCCTATTGCCAACCGGGCACAATTCCAAACTCCAGGGTGCTACTGAAAATGTCCCGTTTGCCCGACCCGGGAATCGAACCCGAAAACCTCCTGCTCAGCAGTCGCGCTTGGGACCACTAGACCAATGAGGTGAAATGAGGAGAATTCATAAAAAAAAGACGCTATGCCATGAGACAAAATATAGATAAACCCAGGTAGAGAAAATAAGAATTGTATAAAAATGCTGAATTACAATGATATTAACATAACATAAAGTTATACATTCAAGATAAATCTTTGAAAAGCTTTAACGCATGCTTAGCGAACACTAAAGTTATTATATTAAATGGAAAAAGAATACGGTCGCGAACAGGATTCGAACCTGCGCCTCCCGGATGAATACTCCAGGCGCTCTGACCACTAAGCCATCTTGACCTCTGCTCACCACCGCGAATTCTTCTTCCATATTTTAACTCGTCTTATGGCGACGTTATTGCAATCAATTCAGTCCCTATACTGTTATACATTTTTGTGGAAGGAAAAATATAGTCGTGAGCAGGATTCGAACCTACGCCTCCCGGATAAATACTCAAGGCGCTCTGACCGCGAAGCCATCTCGACCTCTGCTCACTATCACGAAATAATAATATCACGAATAAAGCTCCACATTACATGAAAACAATTCTAAACAAAATAAAATCCTCTAACATTCAGCTATAAAACAATATTCTTACATATTGGACAAGTTAAAAACATCATACTTTATCCCACTTAGCTTCTCCGTATTGTCGGTTATAAAAACTTTTTTCATTATCCTGTGTATAGGGAGCTTATTGAAAATAACAGTGTCGCGGGATTCTTTTGTTTTATTGTAAATTGCTTGTCCGGGACCAAAGTGTTTTTGTGTGTCTTTGTGTGCTTATGACTGTAGATTTTCCGGGACTTTTTCGTTTGTAGATTTGCGGGATATTGTTTGATTCATATTGAGAATTTTTTCGTTTGTATTGATTTTGATGTTTAGTGTTTGAATGGGATTTTTTTTTTCTATTTAAGTCGAGAAAATGGTAAAAGATAGACTTCCATATTGCAGGATCGCATGTATAATATGATATATTTGGAATTAGTGATATTACAATAAGATAACAATAATTGTTTCATTATAAAGGTGTTCTTCAAAACGAAATTGTTGTAGAGCATTTCTTGAGGTAGTAGGTACCTACTTAATTTTGTAACATAATCTATATAACTTACAAAAGGCAAAGTACCTATAAATAAAATATTATTCATAATAAACCCCGAAATGCCAGACAGTTATACATACTGTCAAAATATAGTTGCTGCAATAAACGAGAGGTTATGTTGAAAATAATAAAACAACTTCTCAAAGAATAATGAATGATAAATACATAATAAATATTGTTGGTATCAGCAAGCTGAATCCCTTATCACATATTTAATCACACGACTATAAATGTTCGTACATTCTCCATATATTCATTCATATTCAAATGTAAATGCTCGTAAACACCAATATTCAAAACAAATTCGGCTATAGCAAATGACAACATACGTGTATTTCAATTTACATATTTCTGGGTAATTGTTATTGTTGAATCTATTAGTTCTTCAAGATATTTGTACATCTTCTGAAACAAGTCTGGATACTCTTCTAGGTAGATTCTTCGTTTCTTCCAAAGTCGACGGCAATTCTAAATTTTTCGTCTCCGGCAATGGGTAACAGAGTATCCCACCTATTATAGCCATCACTCCAAAAACAGCACCAGAAACAGTTTCAGGCAAATAATTAATAGGTGGTGCAATAATTTGACCCACCCTCGATAATACTGATAAAAACCCTAACACAGAATTCCTTATAGAAGTTGGGAATAGTTCGACACCATATAAGAACACAATGATAAATGACATGAAGAAGAAACAGTTGCAGATACAGGCGATGACGACACGGGCCCATGTGACATGAGCTGGTATAATTATAACCATTATCATAAATATCCCTGATAGGAAGGAAGTAGTCATCAAGAAGGATCGTCTTCCGAAGAACTTAAGCATAAAAGCTGCAGTGATTGTTCCTGGTATGAGTAGAGCTCCTGATATAGCTACATTCATGTGGATGTTGCCACTCATTCTGCCAATGTACTGGGAGACTCCGTAATAGCCCATACCACACACAAAATAGATGACGGACATACACACGAGGTTCAAAGTCAGTCTTCTGTGTCGAAAGATTTGCCAGAAGCTCAATTTTCTGTGCTTTTCTTGTGTGTTTGATGCGAAGAATTCTTCCATATCTGTTTTCATTGTGTCAGTCGGATGGCGGTTGCTAAAAAAGAGCATCAGATAAGATTAAAATTTAGAAGTATACATAGAAGTTAGTAGCATAGCAACAGGTGTAATTTCTTTTCTGCAAAGACCTCTCTCCAGTGACTCTGTGGAACCTGGTTGAGCCAGATCTCCACTCAAAGTGGAGATCTGGCACTTAAAACTTAATTAAAACATAACTTGTTAACTACTTGGATTCCAATTAGCTTGTAAATTGGATAAGCTGCTAAAAACATGACAGATAACTAAAAAAATCGTATACGTATATATAAAAAACTATAAAGGAAGACATACTTACAAAGCCGCTATCTTCTGCATCACAATAGTAGCCTTTTCAACATTGCCACTATCAATCAACCATTTCGGAGATTCCAAGACCAGACACCACAACGTCACACATAAGAATATTGGTATTGACAGGACTAGTTGGAAGGTATCACAGTGCCTTACGAAATATGACACCCCTGCGAGAGACATGTGACTGACGTTTATTGGGATATGAAACAATGCTGTCACTATCTCCCGGTAATTGATACCACAGTATTCCACACAGAGGACATAGCCGGTGACGATGGCTCCTCCAACCCCTATTCCTTCGATGCAGCGCATGAAGATAAACGTTGCAGCGTTTGGCATCAGGACTACCAGGCATCCTGCCACTGCTATGGTGAGACAGCTCAGTGAAAATGTTGACAGGCGGCCAAACCTAGAAATAATGACTTTATATTAGGTAGGTATGTATGTAATAATACTCCTCCAGAGCGTATTTTGGTTACGGTGGCTTATATCCGAAGAGATTAGCCAAGTACGCAGGAGATATTATGGTGCCCAAGTGTGTGCGCAAACACAGGTGCACTCCCTCTTCCTTCACTCTCATAGTCCGATGGGACGGCAACCCGACACGACCGGAGAGAGATCAGGCGCAAGACCGACGGCTTTACGTGCTCTCTGATTCACACCAACAACTTCCTAACTCCGGGCTGCTATTGAGAATTTCCTAACAGAAAAAACTCAATAAGGCTTTGCCCGACCTGGGAATCGAACCCAGGACCTCCTGCTCGGCAGCTGCGCTTGCGACCACTAGACCAATGGGGCTGTCATGGTAGGTATGTGTGTAAGTAGCTGTCTTTAGATTAAACTAAGAGGCGTTTTCTCGAATTGGAGTGAACCAGTTTGGGGAAGGCTAATTTTGAATCACTTTGACCACGTATTAAATAAGCAATGTGTATTCAACTCGGTTCAGCTAAAATAATGAAATGCCTCCTGGAGACTTGAGGCTGACCATAGCCTGGCTTGCGCAACGTGACGACGATAACTTCTGCAGTTGAACATAACCAGCCCGTGAACCGGTTATTACAGTTTTATGCCGGAACCCAAGTACATAGTTGCATGAACACCGTGTGGTTTTAGACATAAATAATACGGAATAATATCCATGAGGATCTACATACGTAATGTACAGGCGTCATACGTCGAACTCTATTTATAGAAAGAATTATATGAATGCCTGAAATCATTTCAGTAATAATCTTTCGTGTCCCAGCCTAAGCCGTATTTCGGTAATTTTAGATAAAATCCTACATAAATTATAAATCAGAAAGTTTGTCAGGGTGGATGAATGTTTTTTTACTAAACGGATTTGGCTGAAATTTGGCACACAGTTTATACTGTGAATTAATACATAGAATACTTTTTATAGGCTATATGCAGGTATTTTTATTATTTTTTCGTTGTTATACGTTACCAAAGAAAACAAAGCATAACCGCGTATAAATATAACACTTGTAAAAATATAATTATTGAGTATTCAAATTATCAAACAAACCTGCAATCAGTTTCGGGCGTTTGAAATGCCGCCATCTTGGCGCGCTTTCTCTGACGTCAGAGTTCACATCTTAAAAGATATCTTGTATAGTATGGAGGGTTTAATTAACGAATTAGAAATTTTATTGAAGAGATTTTCTTTAAATAATAACGTTAAAACTCATAAAAAACCACAAAACATGATAAACACCAAGTAATAACACACTCGAGATATTGTCATCGCGCAGAGTGACGTCACGTTATACTCCAACCAATAGCGATCGTTTTGATATTTTGAATTTCCCTCGCATGATTCTCACTTTTCAACTTTATTATTTAATAGTTAAAATGCGATTAATTTAAAAAATAATTGAATAAGTGTCATTCTACAGCAATAAAGATTACGAATAAAAATATTTGACCTAAATTTGAATCACATGCATATTCCCTATTCTGAAGTCCAGGAATGCAAGGAATTCTGGTAAAAAAGAACCCCACATTTCCTCTATAAAATTAATAAGGGAGTTCACATCATGGTTCAGTGTATAGTAATTTTCAGTTTGCAAAGTAAACTTGCCGATGCTTAACGTAATTAATTGGAAACGTGTGTCAACATTCATCAATATTTTAAAATGAAATTTGAGTGACAAGACTCTTCTCCGTGGGGGATATTGATGATAAATTAAATTAAAGCTGGGTTCTAGATGATATGTACTCAATGGCAGAAAATTAGAGGCACGCTGATTATTATAATAGTACGCATTAAGATCTGAATACTATTATGGTATACATATTTAATTTGGAAAATACATGATAGGTTGTGATAGGCGGTCGCTGTTATTTTATTAACTTCTTATGATTTATGTTATAACAATGCTAAATACTTCATCGGTCCCGAGGTCTTGGGTTCGATTGCTTGGTCAAGCTAAGTGATATTGGGTTTTTCTGTTAGAAAATTCTCAGTACCAGCCCAAAGTTAGGGAGTCCAGTGCTACGGAGAACACGTAAAAGCCATCGGTCCTGCGCCCCTCCGTGGCGGATTGCCGTTGCATTGAACTTTAAGAGGGAGTGCACCTATGTTTGCGCATACAATTGTGCACTATAATATTATCTGCATATTTTGATAATATCCATGTATGTAGGTCGTCTAAAAAAGTCGGTGAAAAGAAATACAGTACCACTATCACTAAAATAAACAAACTATCACTAATAACATTGCACTGTGAGAAGTTTTACCTCTCTCTAGAGCCCTAACCACCGGTGTCTTGGGCTCTGTTCCCGATGCTGATAGTCAGCATTTTTTAAAAATTTAAAAATGTAATCAGTATGCTTAAAAAATAAGTATACAACAATAATAATGACAAAAAAAATGCATTATTTTACAAATGGGTCACCATTTAACTACTACTGCTGGAATAAATAAAGATTGCTCTAAAAAGCACATACATTTATGCTAAATTATAAATAAATTCAATGCAGATGCATCGAATCAAAATTTATTTCTATACGGCTTCTAGCGCTACAAAAAGAAAACGATTATGAATGATTTGCAAAACTGAAGATCAACCTCCAGAAGTAGCAGTAAAATAAGATGAACTATTTATAAACCTTACCTGTCAGACAAGAATCCGAACATCAACGCTCCGAGCAACGTCCCAACATACAGCATGCTTTGTGAGAAGCTCACCAGCCACTTCCTTTCACACATAATCCCAAACTTCGTTTGCATCGTCTCCGTGAACACACTTCGATTCCATTCAGGCTCTTCACAAGGGCATTGGTTAACAGAGCCTGGGGTTCCTCCTTTCTTGCAAATAAAGTCCATGGGTGGAGACAGAAATATCAAGCTTAATATGTGCCAAAATATTGGTAGTTTTGTCAGAAAAAGTAAGAAAAATAAATAATAATGGTAACAGGTGATGTGTTCAAAATATTTTTCTATCGGATTTTTTACGGGAGCCATTTTTTGGTTGGTTTACTTCGATGGTGCAGGTTAATCGCGTTGGTTTCGGTTGTTAGTTTCATTTTTGAAATAAGTCGAGACTGCCTTTTTATTTTATAGTCCAAATGAATAATTTAAAGTTTTTTTTTTACATAAAGCAGTACGATAAAATTATTTTACAAGTTAAACATCATTAATTAATTTCCATAATGTCAACAAATTAAGTAAGATTAAAATTATATCGTAGTAGAAAGTAGAAAAAACTTTTTGCTAAAGTAACATTCAAGTGTCGTAATTGGTTCGTTACAACTTAGTTACGAGGATATAGGATAAAGAATATAATATTAATATTTACCTACAACAGAAATAAAAAATTATAAGATTCATGTCGATATTGATGATAATACCTATAATTATAATTTTTAGATTTTTAAGTTTAGATAGATTTAATAACTACTGAGATCGTTGGTCAGTACGTCTTGCTGTGCTGCTGTCTTTGTTTACAAATATTATCCATGTCCCACATTATTCCTTGTGCCCATGTAAAGATGTACACGCAATAACGTAAAAATGTACTTACTTAGGTAAAGTAAGTAAATTTTGTTCGTAAATTTCAAGCCTAAATTATATTATTTAATTTACTACATTATTAAAGCATGCAAGCAAGCACTCAAAATATTTATATACCTACTACTATCATACGACATATACAATCTATTAAATAAACTTATGTAGGTACTACTAATTATACACTATATTCATAAAAACTATTTTATCATATACCTAAGAGAGCAAAATAAAAACTACTATTATTTACTATTAACAACCCACCGACTTCGCACGGGAGCAATTACTAATGAAGAATTTATGTTTATGTCATTGCGATTTTCATACAAAATTAAAATACCATTCAAATTTCCGACATCCCTAGTGGGTATTCCAAAAATTTTCTTTTATAAAAACCTTATCCTAATAATCACGGCGACAATAAAAAGTAATCAGCCTAACCTTTCATACAAGCGGCAATTATTTAACCGACTACGGCAAACTCAAAAGGAAGGTATGATTATTAGATAGATGTAAACGCAATCTCCAGTCACGCCTCAATCTCGCGCTTGCAAGGACCTAAAAATATTGAGAGCTCAATAAAATAATAAATTGATTGAATACATATAGCTTTCGTGAGACACCTTCATATAAATTATTTATTGTTAAATTTTTTTAGTTATTACTCACGCGCATTCTTCCGGATTGCCTGACTAGTTTCGAACTGGAACGGAGCCTTTATTCATCGACCCGAGCCGAGCCCGCGGCGATGTCGTGAGTCAAACTGACTTTGACTCGCGACATAGAAAGAAAGAAATACTGTTTATTCACGTGAAAGTGACAAACATACATAAAATAATAAACTAATAACAAAAACAAGTGGGTATATTTTCTAAAAATACTAGCCTAGACGGAAAAATTAATAACCGTTGAACAATAATTAACATGGAATTCCCGTAAGTCCTAGTATTGGACTAATGAGGATGACATCCAACACAAGACCTTAACGATACTGTTCTACAAAGCCAACTAGAAAACACATTGCCGACAGGTACCAGGGGCGTAGCTACCGCCGTATCAATGATACGGGGCCCCCGAACCATAAGGGCCCCAACGTCAGTACTGTATAAGCAAAAAAACGTAAAATGTTACTGACAAGCACCATAAAAACTTCTCACATTCAACACTAACAAAACCAATAACAAAAATAAGGTTCGTATAGATTGTAACATGAAGATCAGGAGCGATCCATACGCGCCCAAATCGCTAACATTTTGCTAACAGCTAAAATATACGTTCGAGATAGTATTCAGGGCATTAACTGTTTACAATCTTTATTTTGCGGTTCAGAAAGGAACTTTAGCGGTTTGTTTTGGAAGTGATAAAGGTGTGAATGGATTCTAATGACGGTAAAGTTAAGTTTGTAAGAAAATTTGGGGGTTTGTAGAGGTAGGATTGGTGCTGGATGTGTCAATGGTTTTGAAGGTGTTACTGAGATTATTAGGTGCAATAAACCATAAATGAAACCATATATTCTACAATACCATGACATGCATATATCATTTTTTATTACACGACGGCCAAAAAAAGGAGTGTTATGTTTTTAGGGTTCTTATATGTATGTATGTTTGTGAGTTTCTATATTCAACCATAACTTCTAAATGCCTGGACCGATTTAGATGTATGGAGTATCGTTAGAATCTTTAAATTTTTTCGGGTCGGCTATTAAGATTAAATAAAACAATATAGGAGCTATGGTACACAAAAATGTGTGAAACAAAATATATAATTCACATGTGTTGAAATGTACTTTTTCGTTGTTTTAATTTTTTAATTATTTTCTCCTTGTTGGTTACTATGTGAAAACCTTGTGAGGATCCTTTCTGAACAATATAAAACCAAATTAAAAATTAAACCTTTTTACTTTATGTATGTATTATGACCACGGACCACCTTTCGGTCACATCCAGCCAAGATTTATCTGTGAATGGAAGACGTCCAAGTAACGCCTTTGATAATATATGACGTAGGGCCTGCCTTAGTCAGAATTGATTGATACGATTTTAAGTGCCGCATATATGAAACCATTTTTTTATTCATTCATAAGATGTGTTTTAGCAGACGTGTTGACGTAGACATATTTTGGGAACCAGTAAATTGAAGTCTATGATTTTATTAAAATATTTAACACATGCAAAGAGAGTTGTAAAACGTGAATATAATGCAGTATATAGTTTCATTAATCGATTAACTACAGTTATAAAAATAGAATACAAAAAAAACAACAAGCCATTTTATTCGAAATGTGTTGTTCCGATATTTATAATTATTTGAAAGTGATACTTATTTTAATTAGTATAACATAATTATTTTATTATAATTTAAATGGCTCTTACTGAACTTATAGGCTAATACATTTGTTAATAATTATTGGCCGGAACATGTTTGTGGAAAAAAAAAACAGCCATTGATGTGAAAGTGATAGCGAGTAATTGCGAAGCTATTGTAATCAAAACCCTAAAAGTTCAATGTAAAAATTCAATTTCAAAAATCATGAAATCTTTTTAAAGAACACTTAGAACGCTTCATAATAATAAATCATTTGAATTCTAACTCACTGCAGTTCACGTTATTAATCATCTGAGTGGTTTAATGTCGGCTATGACATGAGAACATTATCTTGCTCCATTTTGATATGTAAACATATCTACCTAAAGATATTATGTGTAATCGATTGAACTGCCTCAAATGTTTTTGACAGCGCGGTTGGCGCAATGGTCGAGAGACCGACTGCTGCGCTGCGTGTCGCAGTTTCGATTTCTGCACGGAGCAAATATTTGTACGATCTATAGATAATTGCTCCGGGTCTGGGTGTGTGTGTGCGATTGGGTGGTGGTGTGGATCTGGGTGTGAGATTATATGTCTGTAAACCTGTGCACCCACGACACAGGAATAAAATCCTAGTGTGAGGCAAAGTTTATTAAAAAAAAAAAAAAAAAAAGTAGCGTCGTACTCTTTGAAATTGTAAAATACTATATTAATGTTAAAGATAATTCTTTGAAAAGCACTAACGCATGCCTAGCGAACTCCAAAGGCACTATATTAAATGGAAAAGAATACGGTCGTGAGCAGGATTCGAACCCGCGCCTCTCAAATAAATAATAAGGTGGTGAGCAGAGGTATAGATGGCTTAGTGGTCAGAGCGCCTGGAGTATTTATCCGGTAGGCGCGGGTCGGAATCCTGCTCGCGACCGTATTCTTTTCCCATTTAATATATTTATGTTCTTAAAAAGGGAAGATTAGGAGCAATCTAAAACGACGACTACATAAAGAGGATAACAAACATACAAGAGCTGTTTCAGAATCGTATCAAGTGAAAATCGATAGTGTCTGCGTACCCCAATGGGAAACAGGTGACCTTGTATTTATATTTAAAAATTGGTGTGTAAATAAACTTAGAACTATACATTTATTCTGCGAAGCTTTTAGAATTCTAAAGTCATTATTACGACTAACCACAAAAGTGATGGAATGAAAGCACAAAATTTCATTTGAATTTCACATGTCCCTAAAGCGTTCTGTCTATCCAAAATTCACACAAAAAAGTTTGAAAAACCTTTCTACTTTAATCAAACCTCCAGACACATACAGGTAAAAGTGCTTAGAGGTACGTCACTTATTCACTTTAGCCCTTGTAATCACATCACTACTGCAGACTTGTGCGTACTTTTAATTAATAATTTTGCGTTTTATTTTTGATGAAAACCTATGTCCAGGAATGTGAATTCCATATTTTATTAAGTTTAAGTTAATTTTCGTTAAATAAACTTCAAGAATCGCTTTGAGATTTGTTTCAAATGGTGTAAAATAAACTTGCATGCACTTCAACTATTGCAATTTTAACAATTAACTATAAAATCTATGTAAAAATTACATTTTGATTTAAGAGCTCAATTACAAACAGTAAACACAATAGCAAATATATTTTCATAACTTTTTGGATGCCAATTTGATGGACACGGGCCTATTGTTCATTTTGTCTGTTGCTGTTTAGACTCTGTGAGACCTTCAACCCACCTATAACAATACACTACACATTACAGCCTAAGTTTCTCAATAATTTATTTAAATTATTGGAGTAAAACCTTATTGACTACCACAGCGTGTAGATATATCTATTGCATTTTTCTATACCAGAAAACAAATGAACTGCAACACGTGGTCTTTACGTAGTGACGAGGATGAGAAAGGTATGCTATGATGGTTTGGGCATTTAGAAAGGATGGATGAAAGGCGATTGACAAAACTAGTATATGAGACGGGAGTGGATGGAAAAGTCGGGGCAGGTCGACCTCGACGAACGAACTGCAATAAAATTTGTTCTCAAAAAAGACAGGCAAGAAGCAACCTAAAACGACAAGTATGTATAAAGAGGTCAACGAAAATAGATGAAGCGAAAGAGGTTTGTCAGAATCGTAGCAAGTTGAAATCGATAGTCTGTGTCTACCCTAATGGAAGACAGACGTGGTTCTATGTATGTATGTGTGTAATTTTAATGTTTAGTCAAATGTACGCTGTGCAAGACTCCAAAGCAAAAACCACAGGGTCTTGCGGCTGTATTCACCGCAATCCCAGCAGGAAGGCTTATAAAACCGCTATTAAGCATACGTAGCATGTAAAAATATATTAAACTACAACTGGCTAAAACCGCACTGGATAACACAAACTTTTGGGCTTAACTTAGGACCACCTAATGCGCGTGGGACTAAGTTTAGTCTGGGAAAAAGGACCAGTTTTTACCTAAATCAGCTCTAGTCTACTCGTAAATAGTAATTATTACTAATCATACTATACATCAATATATTAACAATATTGCATAGTACTTAAATTATTTCATATATAAGCCGTCAAAATCCAACCCCATTGAAAGTATTATTGAATAACAGCGCTAATTACTCGGCTGAATATATTGGCAGAATCGAGGCATTGGGGCTTAGCCTGTTTACGTTTGTAAATTGGGTATTATGTTGTATGTTATCGTTATTATATTTAGCGGTTACATATTTTGAAGAGATATTAGATATAGTAATATCTTAGGTTTGCGCGATCACTACACATTATAATAAAACAACTTTTAACCGGATTAATCGCGTGTATTATTGGTTTTTTGATTTTCCTGACGTTTCGAACACTTTGCAGCGTTCGTGGTCACAGGAGGACTAACAAAAAACCAATAATACACGCGATTAGTCCGGTTAAAAGTTGTTTTATTATAAGATATTAGATATGTTTAAATTTTTATGCATATACAAAAACTACGGTCACGCTCTCGGATAAATACTTCAAGCGCTCTGACCTGACCATTTAGTTTTTGATTTGATCTGAGAATTAGTTTTTGACAATTCAAAAGTGCCTGTAAATGATCTATTTGAAATAAATGCTTTGACTTCGACTTTGACACTATCACATCTTGACCTCTGCTCACTACTCCGAATTCTTCTTCCAATTTTAATATGGCTTTAGGTGAAGTCATTGCCATCTATTCCGGGATAGTTTTCGGGAGATTATTATGAGCCGGGAGGCACAGGTTAAAATATTGCTGACTTCCTGACGATTTCACGACATTATTTTTCTATCCACTAAAATGTATAACTTTAGAGTTCACCATGCAACGTTATTGCGTTTCAAAGATTTATCTGTATATACAAATTTATTTAAGATATGTTTATTTGAGTGCAAAACGAATTTTTGTTTGTTATTGTTGTTTTAATAAGAACAAAGGACCGTAGGCGCTACCCGTGACGTCGTGGTTAAGTTGACGGTACGAATCGCGCAGTGTGTGTGTGCAAAAGACACTGTCAACTGGTTCATCTGTCAGATGGTCACCAGACAGTTGAACTTTTAAATGTCACTGGATTTTTCGAATGCAAAACTTTTTTATTGAGCTACCAGACGGCTAATAGAAAATCCAAATATAGAAACTCGGTTTCCAATTTAGTTTGAACTTTCATTTTTTGGGTGTAACTAGTTTATACATTTATAAAGCAAACAAAGTGAGTGAATTCTGCGTATTAGTGAATTGTCCGTCCGTCCGTCCAATCAAGTTCAATTTGTACGTGAAATTAGACTCCTATGCCAGTTGTAAATGTCAATCACGGGTCTTCCTGTGTTTTAAGCCAACTGAAATTAAGGAAACGAAACATTAAGATTAGACAGATAAAAACGTTTGTTTCGTAATCTTAAAATTGAAATTCTAAATTTATATAAGGCGCGAATTTAATTTTATTGTTTAGATGCATAATTTTGTGTTCTTTATTAACCGACTTCAAAAAGGAGGAGGTTCTCAGTTCAACAGTATGTTTTCTTTTTTGGTATGTTTATTACCCTATTATTTCGCCCATTGATTTTGACGTTTCTAATTTTTGTTTGGTAGGTCATACTTCAGAGGTAGCCCAAATAAATCTTATCGAAATTGATTCACCGCATAAAATATATATATATAAATACATAGATGACGTTTTGGTTTGTGATTCCCAAAGAAATAAAAATGAAGTGATTCTCTTTAGCAAAAAGTTTCGTCATTCACAACCCTGGATTTAGTGGTGAGCCCCACACCGGCCGTCATAGTGCCTACTGATCGATCTGTGAATGGACCGCTTGAGCATGGCTTAACCATTCGTTAACCATTGTTTGTATTTACAAATGACTTGATCACTTTATTGGTGAAGCTGTCGTTTTTATCCTTGGATTAAGACGGAACGTGCTAAATGATTAGCATAGTGTTCTTTCTTTACACAATACACGGCTTAAAGAGAAACCTATTGGTAATCGCATTGTTCATTTGAACATAAGAGGATAAAGAAAGAAAGAAGAGGTTTTATTTTGGACCAGCACAGGAAGCAAAAGGAACAAATAAAAAATAACATAAAAAAGAAAGAAAATATGCGCTTATATAATTACCACTACAAAAAAAATTAAGATCCTTCTTATGTTCAAATGAATAATGCAATATATATATATATATATATATGCACATAGTTTAGAGATAATGTTTGTATCACCTTATCAATGACAAATTTATTTTTGGTCTTCAGAGTTTCGTTCTATCTAACTTAAAGCATGACGAGTTTCTGCATCAACACTATAAGATAGTGGTCGATATATAGTATCCATGAGTTTCTGTCTTGTGATGTAGTTACTGTCTCACGCTAACACCTTTAACATCGCAATCTCAACTGCAGAATTACCTCCCCACCTAATCAACTTCAAGGCACATCTAATTACCTCCACCTCATACTTCAGCACTAGCTGATAACACAAGATTAACGTCACCAACGAAGATGTTAGGCTGCGCACACACCAGCTACAGTATCAGGAGCGAGCAAGTGATTTATGCACTGTGAACAGGGAGCGGCTCGATAAGACCTGACGTGCAAGCCGCCGGCGTAATTTAAGCCCGTGTGGACCCGGCTTTGTGATATTCGTTATTCGAATTTATACGGTATGTGAGAGATAGGTGTTCTATTTTTGAGATAGTTTTTTTTTTATGTTGAAAAGCATTAATTCGTGCTTAGCGAATTCTAAAGTTAAAAATATTAAAAGGAAAAAGAATACGGTCGTAAGCAGGATTCGATTCTGCGCCTCCCGGATAAATACTCCAGCCGCTCTGACCACTAAGCCATCTCAACCTCTGCTCACCACGGCGAATTCTTCACATTACACAATTTAACACATCTTTTGGCGATTTTAGTTGATTCTTTTTTTTCAAGAAATGTTTAGTGGCCGTGGCTGCAAAGGTTTCTTTTGATATTAGCTCTTTTGTATTTGCATTTGGAAGACGTGGACGGTGTTTATTTGGGTTTTAACTGTTTCATTTTGTAGGTCATTACTTTTTAACAATACTTAATAACTCTCGTGAGACACATTCATATTAATTGATCGCGACATAGCTGTGGATTCAGCTAATGACTAGTGCCGTTCCAGTTGAAACAAAATGCACGTGAGGTAATTATTGATAAAAAATTAATTGTTGGTATAAATATAATATGTGTATCAGAAAGCAAAATTCAATATTTAATACCAAATTGCATAAATAAAAATAAATACAGATAAACCTCACGAACAGATTAACGCATGCGTAGCGAACTTTAAAGTTATAAAGAGATTGATATGGCTCAACTAGATCAGAGCGCCTGGAGTATTCATCCAGGAGACGCAGGTTTGAAACCTGCTTATGACCGTATATTTCATTCCACAAAAAAAAACAAACAAATTTCCGAAACAAACTAAACATTCTCGAGCCCATACTATTTTGAATAAACAAAAAATGAAAACCGCCTTCAAAAATCTACTACACTAAAAAGTTTAAAATAATATCAAAATGTGCTTATAATAAAATCATTTTAAAAGAACAATATATAATAATAATCTGTTAATTTTGGAGTCGGTGCCTGTACTGAGAGAGGGTTATTGTTTTCATCTTGTTAGTCACTTATGTTCGTTGCGCTGTGGTTATGTTACCGGCCTTTGTATCTGGTTGTAAACCCCATATACATCAGGCACCGACTCCAAAATTAACAGATTATTATTATATATTGTTCTTTTAAAATGATTTTATTATAAGCACATTTTGATATTATTTTAAACTTTTTAGTGTAGTAGATTTTTGAAGGCGGTTTTCATTTTTTGTTTAAAATTAATTTATTTTAGTCTTTTTAGTTTTAAGTGTGTTATATATATATTGTATAGGTCATATATAAGTTTGTATACTTCATAAATAAGTTAATTTAGAAATTTAATAATATGGGTAGGCTTTCGAAAGCCGCTAGGACTTAATTACTGCATCGGTGAAATGTTTGTGTACAACAGTGGACACTTCTGCCTACCCCATCGGGCAATACAGGCATGATGCTATGCATGTATTGAGTGGCATGAACTGTACATGAACATGCGATTACAGCAATTGAGAGTGATTTGCTATAATTCATTGAAGAGTTCCATCGTCTAACTTCGAAGATCTTCATCAGATCTTTACTAAATTTAAATGGGACCACCTCTGGGGACTACTCTTTCAAACAAAGATATCGACGGACATACATAACAAAACATGGTAGCTACTGTAAAACGTTGAGGAGTTCCCTTGACTGTCCTTCGTCTTCATCATCAGACCCCTAATTACAGTCACAACCCATCTAGGTGTAAAGTTCTCATCAATACAAATTAATCAAGCCCAAACACCAGGTAATTGCTGTAAATCTTTAAAGAGTTCCCTCGACTGTCTTTCAGCTCCATCATCAGATCGACTCCACACCTTCATTAAATAGTAGTGCTTTAAAATACTTAATGAAAAAATTAACAAATGCACTTGTCGCCCCTACAATTTTCGAAGGTTTCCCTCGATTTCTCGGGGATCCATCATCAGATCCTGGTTTCCTTATCATGGTACCACCGTCGAGATTTCTTCTTTCCAACAAAAAAAGAATTATCAAAATCGGTTCATAAACGACGAAGTTATCCCCGAACACACATAAAAAAAAAAAAAAAAAAAAAAAAAAATATATACGGTCGAATTGAGAAACCTCCTCCTTTTTTGAAGTCGGTTAAAAAGGAACGCATTGTATCACGAAATTAAGTTGAACAATGCATTCATAGAGAATATGTTTGCAGTCCGAATTTTGCATATCTACGTCAAAATATCTGAAAGAGAACAAGACAGACAGACGTTCATGTCAGCAACTGGCCCTTTGTATTGGTCAGTCTAACTTTTGCCGCATTGTTGCAGAAATTAAGAGACATATTTCGAGTTAGGAAAAGCTCCAATAAGACATTTTGTTCGAAATTTTAATTTAATTTATAGGTATTTATTACACAGAAACAATTTTTAACAAAACAAAGTCCCACAAAACTGCTGAGTTTGACTATGGGAGCGAAACGGTAACGTTAGACTTAGGACAAACTTATAATAAAATCATATTTTAATACCATGTTATTTAAAATTAGTCAGAATTAATTTCTACACCAGGTACGTAATAAGGTATTACAATACTACCTAATAGGCATCTTTTGTGCCACGTGTTTTTTTTTTTCCTTAGTCAATATTATTGGCGTACACTTAGTATATAATGTCCTAATTTATTAGGTCATTTCCTTTTAAGGGTTTAATGTGTTAGTGTGTGTGTGTGTGTGTAAGTGATAAGGGTTAATTTAAGCCATAATTCAAATTTTTACATAAATTTTATTTTTTTCTTAATGTTCGCAGTTCAAAGAGCAGTTTTCGTCTTGCTGGTACTATGTTAATTACAAATAATTTGTTATATCCTGTTAATTCTTAGCTTAAGTGAATGTATTTGACTTATATATTGCTTAACTTATATCCCTTTCAAAGGAAATTACCTAACAAATTAGGACCTTATATATATATTTGTAACCCTAGACGCAAACAGAGGGGTGTTGCTATATGTTTAACATGTGCATCTGTCTTTGGCATCCTAGCTGCTAAACAAATGAACCGGTTTTGATTTAATTGGTGACTTGATCGAGATTGTTCTTGTCTATGATTAAATAAAATCTGTTCAGCTGTTTGAAGACCATTAGCACTTTTCCAATTGATGAAGAGATGTGTGAGTTGTTTCCATAGGTCTGTTCGACTTTAAATTTCGTATTCTATAACTTCAGTAATACTGCAAGTAACATGGTAATATTGAACAAGTGCTGCAGCAATATTTATGCTGAAAAAGGGGCCTTTTTTGGTCTCGTGCAAGTTTAATTTAGTAAGTCTTGTATTTTTAATCTTTATTTTCTATTTATTTATTTTTCTGCTATTGTAATAGTTTTAATTTCGGCCACGAGACTGAAATAAATATTTCTTTCTTTCTTTCAACGTTACCTGGCCCTTACCTTTTCTGCAGAATAACCAACTCTCAAACTCGACACGTCTTTTATAAATGGTGAGGCTATTTATAAAAGAGGTGTCGACTTTGAGAAAAATATATATAAAGTTTGTAAATCATTAAATGAAAGGCAAACTAAAGTCGGGAGATTTTTTTACTTAATTTTAAGATTTTTAAATTATTTTGATTGCCATTTTGGGTACTAATAATACCGTCAATCATTGTCAGGAGAAAAAAAAACCGGTGTACAGTACACGATAGTCAAATTAAAATTGTGTTTAATACAAATAAAATATAAAACGATACTTAGATAAATATAATAAAAATAGTATAGGTATCGGTACAGTCTCAAAGCACGTTAGCCGAACGTAATATTTCCTGAATAAAGGGATATCGGACTATCGTGTGTAACAAGAGAACATTGAACAATGCATAAGAGGACGCGATTTATAAAATTGCGCAAGAAAGTAAAATGATAACGCGTTTATCACAGTGCTTGAGACACGCGGATACTGCGCGACGTGTCGCGAAATGCCTGCAAGGAAAAAGTTAGTATATTCTAACGATAGTTGTGCCAAATGTGGGTCCTGTAGAATATAGTAGGGTGATGCTATGTTCCTAAAAAAAACTTTATGTACGAGGAATTAGAAAAAGAATACTTTATTATGTCATTGCTTAGCAATTTGTGCTTATTACATCTTCCCAGGTTAAAGATCTTTATTTATTCTAAAGAACATAGTTCACTTCATTTATTTAATAAATGTACATTTCAGCTATACTTCTACTACTACTACTGTATCTTCAATACCTAGTATATAACATCTATCTAAAAAAAAAAACTGTAACCGTTGTATATGCTTTAAAACATTAGACTTTTTTGAGGAGTCATGCAATAGTAGTTTACTATAGCAATATTGCTAGTTTTGTTGCATGCCATTGCAATGCCAGTATTGCCCGCTTCCTCTTACATTTACGCCACACGCCTTTCGTATTGAATCTGTACGGAAGTACAGAGCACAAAGCACTCGCCACTGCGGACAATAGCCGCCCACAGTATGACCGCGCCCCACACGTCACCGACACCTTACGATATTAGCCATAGGGTTAGTTCAGTTGAATTAGATTTTTGTAACTGCCCATTTTTTCGTTAATAGGAACCTTTATGTGAGTTATTCAAATATAAACGATTGTCGTCCATTTCATTTTCATGTTAGTAACAAATTAAATTTTCTGATAGTACCGAGATATAGTAGTAACGTCCCCCGACACTTCTGTCTGTCTGTTGTACACGATTGGATTTATAACTCTAATGAACAGAGAATTTTCAAGACGAAGAGGAGGATTTCAGGTACATATTTCAATTGTTAGAATGTGTCGCACCTACAACGAATTATTGTCTCAGCATAGTGACGAGATTGATGTTTTCAATCAGGGACTATCTAAATTTAAAAATAAAGTTAGACATATTTTGTCGTAACTCCAAGTTCATGTCAACAGTTTTTGTTTTTGTTATATTATTACTATTTTTCTCTATTGTGTATCTTTTTTTATCTGTTACTTGTGCATGATGTCCTGCGTTGCTACATGTCACAGACTGTTAACCACACCCATGAAAAAAAAAAAAAAAAAATATTAAGTCAGTCTGAGGTAGGTTAGCAATTTTTATTTTTTGCAATTTTTATTTTTACATTTTTTATTTAATACTGTTCTGATTAGTCATGCTGTGTACACATATTTAAGGAATGCAGTCTAGACCTAAACTAGTGTAATAAGTTGCACGTATTTTATTGTCTGTATTTTGTTTTGTGTACCTCGAATAAATGAAATGAAATGAAATGAAATTTAAGAACATCTTTTGAGTAGACCGTATTTGAAATATTTAGGTTTAAAATATATACCCATTTTTAGTCCTCCCTGCGTCGTTTCCCTCAATGCTGAGGGTCGTGATCATTATGAGCCACTTTTCTATGGACTATGTTCCGCCATTTTAACCTATCCTCTGCAGGCCTGCTCCCATTTTTAGTAGACTTGTGTTAATTTTTAATAGCTTACATGGAATTGGTATATGAGCAGTCGTGTACCTTCTCAAAGGGAATTTTCGTGCGAAACCAGGCGACTCGGCTAGTATCTCATAAATTAATTGTAATAGGTCACCCAGTATTTAAATAAAATACGCTATAAGCTTTACAAAACGCCTACCTTTGTAAATAAAAAGTTAATTTTAAAGTGCAGCAATCAGAAAATACGTACAACAACAAAAAACTCAATGGTTAAATCACTTTTTAAAATAACTTTTCACGCACACTTGACAATAAAAATTGGTAAATCTGTGCCACTGCCGTCAGCAATTCTTGTGAACATATTTTTTGCAAAATGAAATTCAGTTTCAATTATTCCCAATCAGCCATAAATTGAAGATCACTTCGTAATTGAAATTTTTTTGTTCACATTTTTATTTTACATTTTGGGATTCGGGAAACTTTTTTGATTTCGGGCATGCTTTATGATCGATGCTCATACACGATTGGATTTACTATAAAATAAATACTTCAATAAGTTTTTAGTCTCTGCGATAGACTGACTATGACAGAAGAAGAAATTAAATTACAATGCCAAATGTGTTGTTAACTGTAGGTCAACTAAGTCACTTAGTCTACTTTCTTCTTCCACCCCGCCTCTCGCAGGGCTGCTGGAAGAGATTTCTTAAGAAATAAGCAGCACCTTTGTATTAATCTTTCCTATTTCACCTTATTTTATAGTATTTCTTTTGTTATGTACACAAAAGAAATCGTTAAATAATAAAACAATAAATTTTAAATTCAAGTTTGTATTTTTCTTACGTTTACAGATATAATCCTTACATTATGTCCGGTAACCTCGCTTCCAATTTTGTTGACAATAACCATTACATATTTTGATAATATTTTTTTCCGTTCTACCTCCACTGATGTAATATAATTAGTAATAATATTAATTTTTCTCATGTAAGTGACGATTGTCTTGATGAGAATAGAGTTCTTTAAACCTAACCTAGGATAGAAAGATTTAAAGAAATAGTAATGGAATGCAATGGTACACATAAAAGTCAAATAATAAAATATATTACACACGTGGCGTGTTTTTATATTATGTTTTTTATTAAGGTCATCTTGTCAAAATTAAGTGACAGTTAAGTACAGCATTCAAAGAATTTTCAAAAGTTGCTTGCGTCATATGGGTGCACTACATTTTTATGATGGCGATCGGAAAGGGTAAATTATAAGGATTAATTGTAAAATATATTATAAAATATTTTTTGACATAGTATCTTAAATTAAAGGAATGGTATCTATTATATTACAAGTGCTTTCCCTCCGTGGTCCATAGTTGTGAGATATCATGTATTGCGCAGTAATATACGATCTCATACAAAATATGTGCCTAATTCATTCTTCTATCGGGACATCGGTGCTACAATGCTATTTCTTTTTTTATGTTAGCCTATACTGTTCTACTGATGACCCTCCGTCAAGTTTTTTCCAAATAGTTTTCCCCTGCATCGCCTCAAACCAGCATCCAACACCCCGTCACCTCTTTCACAGTTCTATTAAGTAGGATTAATCTACATCTCAGTTTACTTCACAGATCAGACGTTTCCAATCTCGACATTACACGTGACGGAACCGGGAACCTTGATAACAATGAATAATGACGACATGAATAGAACCAACTAATTTATACACGTATAGTCCATCCTAGGCATTTCATTGTAGCATCAGCGGAAACTTAATATCCAGTAGAGATCGAGGGTCCATTGTGTGGTGTTCATCATGGCGATATTGCGCCCCGTTGCCGTTCAGAAGATTAAATGCATTCAGCCTGGTGTCATTTGTGATGTTTTCTGTGTGTGTGTGGATTAGTGATCGATGTTTAACAGAATGGCAGAGGAAAAATGTGTTTGTGTGTGTTTAGTATGTGTGTGTGTGTGTGTGTTCTTTCTGGTTGATAAATTAGAAAGTGGCGTTGGTTGAATCCATTCAGGTCTTTTCTTTAAATGATTGATTTAAAATTTTCGTATAAAAAAATAGAATGAATATATTTTGACTATGATAGGCCGTGTTATTAGGAATTATTGTTAAATTATGTTACTTCAGACTATAGTTTCTGGGATCTTAGAAGGTCACCCATCCACAAACCAACCGCGGAAAACATATCTTAAAATGGATCAATCAATATAATTATGTGGTAGTTACTAAGCTATAAAAAAACTTAATACACTATATCAAATCATAACTAAACCAATAAATAAAAATGAAGTGTATGACTGTCATTACAAAATACGCTAAAATGTGTAAACTGCTATTTATACTATGCCAAAATTATAAATGTGTAAACTGGGATTTATACCAAGTCAAATTATAAAGGACCGTTTTTAGATTTTTGGTCTGTTTGAAAGTTTGTCCTCCAAAACAGGATTTGTCTTCCTTCACCCTCATATTCCGATAGGACGGCAATCCAACACGACCGGAGAGAGATCAGGCGCAGGACCGACGGCTTTACGTGCTCTCCGAAGCACAGGGGTTTCACATCACCAACACCCTGATTCCAGCCTGCTACTGAGAATTTCCTAACAGAAAAACCCAATCACACTTTGCCTGATCTGGGAATCGAACCAACGAGGCAGTACGTCACTACTCTACTATATAATTGAACGTATAAACTCTCGCCAATTAGCACCTAATTGTTCAGTAACTAGCCCAACTTAAGCGATGTGTAGACACGCAACTGTACTCAATAATCGTGGGTACATAACATAACAGCGTGTCAGATTTCGGCTTAGCTTACACTGTCGGGATTATGTGCGTTCAAGCGACAGTGTAATACAGGCTATTATTGGATAATCTACCTTGGACACTTGTCATTTTCCGGTATTAATTTTGGGCATTCGATATACTTATTACCACTCGTAGTTTGTAGTTTGTGATCAATGCCGATTCCTACTCTCAGAGTATTTTGATACATTGATCACACACTCAGAAATTCTGGAAAACATAAACCCATTCTCGGATATATAGAAGACACAGGCTGTATGTAATTGGGTTTCTGTTGCAATGGGACACAAAAAATGAAACTGTTGTACAGTCACGAGCACAAACAATTGCACTTTTTAAACTTCATTTAACTAGTTATCTAAATATTATGGTAGTATTAATGTATTAGAACTGAATAGAATGTTTAAGGAATGGTTTTTCTATCTGTTACATACCTAAATCTTAGTAATACACACTAGAGATAGTATCGGTAAGTTTGTTAATGATAGTGTAGTATAGTGTGAGCAGTGATAGTCTAGTGGTATGACCGCTGGACTGACAAGTCAAAGATCGCAAGTTCTAATCCAAGACCACTGACTTTTTGAAGTCATGTGCGTATTATAAACTAATTATAATATTAAAAACATCGTGAAGAAACCAGCACACCTGAGAGATTTTCTCGATGGTGTGTATAGCCATGTCAGAGACCTGCGGGTAGTTTAAACTCTGACACTAGGGTGTTCATCAACCACACGATAAGAAGTTTGTTAAAAGTTTGTGTTCGTGACTGTACATCCACATTTTACCGATGCCGCTATAAAGTCCTATGTGCAGCACAATTCTGGGCTGCTATTGAGAATATCCTCACAGAAAAACTCAATAATACTTTGCCCGACTCGGTAATTAAACTCGGGACCAACCACTATATCAACAAGCAGCTGCCTCATTGTTCTAGTGGCCACGTATCTACTCAGGGTGAGGATTCGATTCCGGGGTCTGGCATAGTGTTATTGGGTTTTTCTGTTAGGAAAATCCCAGTAGCAGTCCGGAGTTACGACGTTGGTGGTGTGTAAAGCCGTCGACCTTGCGCCTGCAGTCCGCGCTTCTGTCGTGTCGAATAGCCGTCCCGTCGGACTATGAGAATGAAGGAAGAGGGAGTGCACCTGTGTAAACGCAGACACTTGTGTATTATAGTATGCCCTGCATACGAGTACTTAGCTAATCTCTGTGAAGTTAGGCCACCGGCGTGACCGAAAATTCTATCGGGAGTATCATTATATCAACGAAGCAGTAATAATATTTAGTTATATCATAGCGGATATATAAATATTGGAGTTTAAGCATATTAAACCCCAAAAATAACAGAAAAAACGTCAGAATTCCCCAAAAAATCGGAACTGTTTTACATAAAATAAACGTAGGTATAAATAAACCCTTTGATTTAACAAAAATACTGAAACGCGTAAAAATGTAAATGCTATCCAAATATTCTGACAGATCTTTCGTTTATTTATAGAGAAAATAAGTGAAATACAATTTCGATTCTGTTCTGGACGTCCATTTATTTATTGTCATACTACATTTATGCAAGGATATTTTATGTAGGTACATTCTATTGCACATGTACTACTGGTATGAGAGAGTCATGGCTTGAGATTGATTGATCAAGGTTAAGCCGCACTTGCTGTGGTTGGACTGTGGATGGAGGACCACCATTTCATATCTAAACCCCTCGGTGCCTCGTATATTCATTATCATCACCTTCCTGCCCTTATCCCAATTTATTAGGGGTAGGCGCAGCATCTATTCTCCAAAATTTTTGGCAATGTTTTATGACCGGCCGCCTGCCTGACGTCAACCCTCATTGGGAATGCTGTTGTTGTCGGTGCCTCATATATTTTGTTAAGCTATCTAACCTCGTTGTCTAATAAAGTCTATGACAGCCGTTTCGGGTCCCACCCGAAAATTAGCCATACACATCATCATCATCATCCCCCTGCCCTTATCCCAATTTATTTGGGGTCGGCGCAGCATGTATTCTTATTCCATACATCTCTATCAGCTGTCATATCGTCAGTCACTCCCTTTCTAGTCATATCATCCTTAACACAATCCATCCATCGCTTCCTCGGCCTTCCTCTACTCTTATAGCCATCTACATTCATACTCAAAACTTTCCTTGTCACATGACCCTCATCCCTCCGCATCACATGCCCATACCATGCTAAACGATTTCTACACAACTTCTCAGTCACCGGTGCCACTTTCAGACTTCCTCTTATATATTCATTTCTAATTCTATCCATCCGCGTCACACCACACATCCCTCTTAACATTCTCATCTCAGCTGCATGTAGTTGTCTTTCATTCATTCCCTTCGTGGGCCAACATTCTGAACCATACAAGACAGCAGGTCTAATAATTGTTTTATAGATATTCCCCTTAAGTTTAAGGGGAATTCGGGGGTCACAAATAGTTCCCGTGACCTGCCGCCATTTCATCCACCCTGTGTTAATTCTGTGCTTCGTCTATTTCGCCATCGCATTGTACGATAGCCATACACATAAATAAAAATTAAGCTTTTCTATATTAGTTATAATTCTTTGGGGTTTCTCAACGTATATCTACTTATTGCGTTTGAAAGGTTTATTTCCTGATAACATCCTTCAATGGCCCAGTTAGACAAAAGTGTAATAGACTTATGTGATATTTGAAGACAGCCCGTAATCCTTTATGATTGTTTTTGTTTTTAGTATTATGTTTACTTGTAAAGTTTATATGTATCTAAGCTTACATTAAGTTAATTTAATTTTGTCCATGTGGTGTTTACCTTTAATTAATTCTTGCACTGTTTTAAATTCATGTTTTTCATTCGTAATCGTAGTGTAAACAATAAGTTGGTAGAATTATAAATATATCCTGAAATGATTACAATTAAGATTTAATTTCTAAAAAGTTTTCTTTGGAATTGTGCTCACTATGTCAATAGGTTCATTATTTATTACGCGGTACTTAATAGAACTATCAGTGAAACGTGCATGTACAGTAGTATACAGTAGTACCTACAATAGTTCACACTTCGAGGAATATACTGTCATATAATGCTATGTTATGTTAGTTTCCCTTAACAAAAACCTCTTCCCATGCCAAGAAAAGACGAAAGACAAAGAAATACCAATCAATATGCAATCATAGCCTTTTCTCAAATACATTAGAGCCGACTTCCCGTTAAACCGGATGCAGCTTAATACCAGTATTTTACATGGAGCGACTGCCTATCTGACGTCCACAACCCAGTTACTGGGAAAACCAATATATCGTGGTGGGTTGTCAGTCTTTCAGGCCTCTGATGACCCGTAACTGCTCATAAACATTATTGTGATAACGGGACCAACGGTATAACGTACTTTCCGAGGCACAAAGAGATCTTGTTATAAAATTTTAGTCACCCATCCACAGACCGACGTTGGCAAGCGCAGCTTAACCTCGATTGATTGATCTGTGCAACTGTTTTTTGTTGCGAGCCCTTCCTCAAAGAAAAACAAAACCATTTAGTAGAAATAGTATTTCTCTTGAATGATTTTGTTACGCCATAATAAAAATGGCTGCTGACTTCATCTCCTGCCCTGAATGCACCGGCACGGTAAGCAGGATGTTCCTTATATAAAATACAAATAAACACCTTATAGAAAATTGAAATATTCTTCCCGGTGTGCGGATATTTTGTACCGCCTGACTAAGAGGTCGGCCAGTTTATCTTGACACTTTGTCGCTGCGATGGTTGTAAGGGCAATGTCCACGATGTCATATTGTATACGATTACCTACATTACATTTTTATTTTGTCGTCTCTCAAGATATACTGGACACTACTACAATATTGATGATAGTGGCTATGTTATAATAAAATTTTGTACGCCTCACGACAGAACATAGAGGTTGGTTATAAACCAACAATTCCACCCATGATTTACAAAATAATTATTCTTATTTTTATCATTGATACCGTCTATACATTATGGGTTAAATTATATTATACATTTAAATATAGGGAGTTCTTAAAACAAAATTTAGGTAGCTACATCTATGTTAAATGTCAAGTGTTTTTAAAATTGGAACGCCAACAAAGAAATTGAGCAACGATCTTTCATTTTGACAGTAAAAAAATATACATTGCGGCAATGTACATAGTTGTGGTGGCATACATTTTTATTTTTCAGTGCTAATGCAGCAATACACAAAATTTAAATCGATTGTATGAAAGAGAGTTGCGCAATTACCTCACTGAGTAAGAGAGCATTAACATTGTGTCTAAAAGTTAAATTAGAAGCGAACCTGTCAAAATTAAAACATCGTTTTAATTACATACTTTACGGCATGCTTCTCAGAGCTATCAAAACGACATTTATGAGAGATCTCTCAATTTAAAGTGATTTATTATTTAATACGTGCTTTATTATCTTCGTTTCATATTATTAAGTAATGTTTTAGTTACTTTGTCGGATTGATTTTGCGCCTTTTATGCAAGTTTACTCTGGCCGACTTGCACAAAGAAAGGAGATTTATGATTTATGGAGAAGAACCGGCAAGAATCTCCGTAGACACTCTTTTAAAATTATGTGTTCCATACAATTAAAATTTATTAATGTGAGAATAATGCATTTTTCTTGAGGTTCTTCGATACTCCCGATAATCCATCCCTGTTATGGTTGCAGTGAAAAAATTGCAATTTAATATATTTGTTATTAATATACTTATGCTCATATTATCGTGATGGTTATGTAACAGTAATAACATTGTAAATGAAAAAAAAAACATATCTAAAAAAATTGCAATCCTTAAAGACTCACATTGTTTTATTTTTTTATCTGTCATACTTTTGTTTTCCTGTGTCACTAGACCAGCTACTGAATCAAGCATCGAGACGTATACTCGCGACAATAGAAGTCCGATTCGACGTTACTTTTTTGAGTGCATATTTTTCAATGTAAAGTTAAATTTGAGGTTTACGAATGATACTCGTTATTCAAGATAAATCTTTGAAAAGCATTAACGCATGCTTAGCGAACTCTAAAGTTACCAGGTCAC
Source organism: Xylocampa areola (assembly GCA_935421205.1). Classification (NCBI taxonomy): domain Eukaryota; kingdom Metazoa; phylum Arthropoda; class Insecta; order Lepidoptera; family Noctuidae; genus Xylocampa; species Xylocampa areola. Next base: position 19,969,791 of record OW285204.1, read on the forward strand.
CAGTATAGGGACTGAATTGATTGCAATGACGTTGCCATAAGACGTGTTAAAATATGGAAGAAGAATTCGCGGTGGTGAGCAGAGGTCGAGATGGCTTAGTGGTCAGAGCGCCTGGAGTATTCATCCGGGAGGCGCAGGTTCGAATCCTGTTCGCGACTGTATTCTTTTTCCATTTAATATAATAACTTTAGATACTCGTTATTATAGTGTATGGGTAACATAGTAATGATTTAGGATTGTGAAGCTGATTTTTCAATTTCTTACGTAGACTTTCATACAAAGGTAAAATGAGAAACGTCAAATCGGACCTCTTAGATTGTCGCGAGTTCAGTTTTAAATTATTCTAACTTTCTGTACATAACTGTAGGGTTACTATTGATAAGAAATCTGCTCGGTTGAGATTAGAAATATGTTAGTTTATTTTTGTTATTTAACAACTTTTAAATACAAAAATGTATTAAGCCAACGTGTTTTAAAATTTAACTGCCTCGTTGGTTTAGTGGTCCGTAGCGCGACTGCTGAGCAGGAGGTCTCGGGTTCGATTCCCGGGTCGGGCAAAGTGTAATTGAGTTTTTCTGTTAGGAAATTCTCAGTAGCAGCCCGGAGTTTGGAAATGTGCCCGGTTGATGGCAATAGGCTCACCACCTATTACATGGGACTTAATAACAGCATTGGTGAAATGTGGGTGTACAATTGTGTACACCTCTGCCTACCCCTTCGGGGAATACAGGCGTGATGCTATGATGCTATGTTTTAAAATTGAGATAATTATAATGTAGGTAAATTTATTTTAAAATTACACATTGTTTTAAGGTGTTGATTTAACATTAGAATTGGATTGGAATTTGTATAAATTTCAAGAGTTACTCGATATTAAAACACAATCCATGCTTTGCACAAGAAGGAGTAAATATTCTTCTTATTCTCTTCATATTATTCATAGTCAAAAAATTATTATACATTTATTATAAACATACAAGAAAAAAAAAACTGCGACCTACTACTAGACACAAAAAAACATTAAATTATTTTCCGTAACAATCTCGCGCACATTTTTACACAGCCACATTTTCCGAGCTAAGTGAAATGATTTTCATAATGTAAGCAAAATATTATTTCGTGTTCGCTTTTCATATATTTTGTCTAGAATATATTTTTATTTTTTATTTCGCTATCAATCATATCTAAGAAAACATTACTTTAACGTGTCAGTGTTTCAAACACGGTTGGTTACCTGCATCTAAAAATTAGTTTAATTTTTTTTCGTGCTAACATGATGTCTAAAATTCGTATTCATCTTCGTAATATTTTAACTCTTTTTTATAATTTTTCATCAATCAATCAATTTCTTTAATTGTGAAACATTATTTGAATCATAAGTCATTGCTTATTTACGCTAAAAAACATTATTAAATCACTTTAAAAAGTGTTCATCTGACTTAAAAAATATAAAGAAACTTAAAATTCGATTCCGTCCAAAATAGAGGTATCGTTTTCAGATTCGTATTTATTTTCTTATAAGTAATTCTGAATTATTCTTACACTTTTTTTTCCATTTTTATTTTATATCGGTATTTATTATCGGTACTTAGGTAATTTGGACACCATCATTTTTGGATACCATTATTTACAAGCAAAATTAAAGTGCCAATCCTACTCATGACGTGACTGCCCATCTGACCTCCACAACCCAGCCACTCATCAACATAATAATTCGTAGTAAGACTGGTTGTCAGAATGTCAGGCTTTGGCTTCTTTTATCGGTTAGACTGATTGATTATTGTGCTTCCCGAGGTACGAAGGGGTCGGGATATAAAATATGATTGTCTGTGGTTGGTCACCCAATCACAAACCAACCGCAGTAAGTGCAGTGTTATCGATCGATTGAACCGTGCGGCTGTTACTTAGCAAAGAGTTCCATTTGAAAGAAAATGAAATTTGTACTAAAATTAACGCCGTCTCAATATTCTTCTCACTCTAAAACAATTCAAAACAAAACCGCCTATAATTGGTCACACAAAAACTTCTTGCATAAAACTTTCCCAATATCGGCTTTACGAATTACTGAGGCAACAAATCGTAAGTAGCAAAAAAAGGCGAACTGTACAGTAAGTTGCAAACAAGAGTGTTAAGTTGCCGCTGTGTGGCCCCACAATAAAATAGCTGCGACAGTTTAGCACTTACTGCGGGGCTATGGAAACAGCGTGTTAGTCGACTGGTCTTTTAGATCTTTAGAACACGCTTTTATTAGCATATTAGCATTATTTAAATCATTTTAGAATAAATTGATTGTGACCTATAACTTATATTTGTGGAAGTATCTGTTAATATAAGTAGGTTATAATAAACTACCTACTACAATATACTTAGAACTAAAAATTATAATTATATATATATATTTATATACTATAGAGCGTCGAAAAATTCATCCGCATCGCTATCAACTGGTAACGTGCCCAAAAGGCTGGCAGCATTGCCACGTTGAATAAACTGACAAATACTGAAAATGACAGGTTGATGAACAAATAATATTAATAAAAGAAATACACTCTGATTAATAAATAGTGAAAGGTGGTGTGGTGTGTGCATACATAACGACCAAGTGTTTATGTACTAACGTTATCTATACATAAACGCAGCTAGAACTGCCTAAAATATACAGTATTACGAATGCTCATCCAAGAGAACAAGGAAATTTGTACAATTGTGCTGCGGCTCATGTCCCCTGGCAACGGTCGCCAGTCAAATTGCTCGCTCTGGATTGGCCCATAAAGAACAACACCGTAGCTGCGCCAATAAATGCCTGCCATTGTCTTGCTGTTGTCGGTGACAGCACATCTGTGACCGTCAAATAATTGACTTGAAATATTTGTAAATAAGTGTTTTTCTATTTTTATTTTGTAAATATATTATGTATTTTTAGTAGTTATATAAGTTTTAATATATGTTTGGACGCAATAGCGATGCGGAAATAAGTGTGAGTCAACCTTCAGCATCGCTGGATATCCTGGTTCGATGTCCCCATTGTCCCCAAGTACGATTCTTCAAAGGTAAGCGGGGTTTAAATGTGCACGTCGGGAAGGTGCACAAATCACAAAATGTACCACCTAACCCCGCAGTTAATGCACCAATCTCATCGCAACCACAACTCAATGACACATCCAACTCAAATCAGTTTTGGCAAACCCTATCCAAATTAAAAAATACCGTTCCTGTTTTAAAGCGGGTTCCCCGAGGTGCGAGGCGTATAGTTGCACAACACCTAGCTCAATGTATCTGTCTTGCAACCCGGGAGAACTCGCAACGTGCTTGGGAACAATTACTCACCTTCCCTTACAGAATTCTACATGTTAACAAGAATTTGGCAAGCAAAAAGACATTAACCACCCAAATGAAAGATAATTGTAATATTTCGAATCAAAATTTAGACGCAAAATTCCCAGATCTGAGATACTCCTTTTCTAAAGGTTTATCGCACCATGTAGAGTCTAAGCTAAGTGAAGGTGACATAAGAGGAGCAGCCCGGATTCTCTTTAGCAGCGATGTTGTTGCACCATGCTCCCCAGATACACTCTCAGCTCTGGAGAGCAAACATCCTGCTCCAACAGATAACCTCTCGCACCACCTGACCCGGAAACTAACACCCTTTTTATTACAGCTCGGCAGTTGGTCGCTGCCCTAGGCTCCTTTCAAAGCGGCTCTGCGGGCGGTCTTGACGGTTTAAGCCCACAACACCTCAAGGACCTCACAGCTCCAAGCGCTGGGGAACCCGGTGAGTTGCTTTTGAAGGAGCATACGGCACTGACCAATTTAATGCTCTCCGGTAATGTGAACGAAGCCGTCATCGATGTCTTGTACGGAGCCAATCTGTGTGCTCTGCGCAAGAAGGATGGCGGTATTCGTCCCATTGCCGTTGGGACCACATATCGTCGTATGGCAGCCAAAATTTGCTGTAAGTACTACAATGAAACTATTTCGGAAAAATTCCAGCCCCATCAACTAGGTTTTGGTTCGAAAGGGGGCTGTGAAGCTGCCGTACACGCCCTATCTACTTTTCTAAATTATGAAAAAGGTGAGGTCATCTTGAAGGTTGACATAAAAAACGCCTTCAATTCCGTAAACAGGGACACCTTGTTGGCGGAGGCTCAAAAAGAAATACCCAAAATTTTTAGTTTTCTTTGGCAGTGCTATAGATATCCGTTAAAATTACTCTATAAAGAACATTTGTTGGAATCCGCTGTTGGCTGTCAACAAGGTGACCCCCTTGGACCTGTAATTTTCAGCTTAGCCATCCATCCTATTATTAAACAACTAAATTCTAAATTTAACGTATGGTATTTGGATGATGGAACCCTAGGAGGCAATATTGATACAGTTTTAAAAGATTTTAAATTTTTAAAAGATCAGTTTAAATTTATTGGTCTCGAACTCAATCCTTCTAAGTGCGAAGTTTATATACCTGACGACACTGACAGACAGACAATCCTCGATAAATTCAACACCATAGCCCCACAAATCAATCTAATAGATAGAAAGTCACTACGCCTCTTAGGATCCCCAATTTTAGAAGACTCTTTTCCAACCTTTATAGACGAAAAAATACAAAATTTCAGTGATATTTCGGATAGACTTCTCAAAATTAATGTGCATTCGGCTATGACTATAATCCGCTATTGTTGTTTTGGCCCTAAATTAATATATGTTCTTCGTTCTTCCTACTTATGGAAACACACAGAACTTTTGGAAAAACTAGACAAAATTATCAGGAGTACTTTAACCTCTATTTTAAATGTGGCTTTGGACGACCGAGCCTGGGTACAGGCTACCCTCCCCATCCGGTTGGGAGGTCTTGGCGTCCGCAAAATTTCTAGTCTAAGCTTACCGGCATTCCTATCCTCGGTCCACAGTACTGAAAAACTAGCTAGGCATATACTAGCTCCTACACTAGCTGATTTTGAAGTATCTTGTATGACTGAGGCTGTGAATGCCTGGAGAATTGCGTGCCCAAGTACGGATCCGCCCGTCAACCCATTTTCACAGAGACAGTGGGATGAGCCGCTCTGCAGAGTGATACGGAATGAACTATTTAATACGTCAATCACTACTGCCGAGCGCGCGCGTCTCCTGGCTGTGTGTGAATGGGAGTCGGGCCTTTGGCTTCACGCACTGCCGTCGTCTAACATAGGTACTATGTTAGATGACACCACTTTCCGCCTCGCTACGTGCCTACGGTTAGGATCTCCATGCTGTACTCCGCATCGTTGTCACTGTGGTCAAGCTGTCGACAGCCTCGGACACCATGGCCTATCCTGCAGCAGGAGTGCAGGACGCATATCACGGCACGCCTGTATTAATGACATTCTTCGTCGTGCTTTAGCCACCACCGGCGTCCCAGCTGTATTAGAACCAAATGGCTTGGCACGGGACTATGGTAAAAGACCTGACGGCATGACATTACTGCCATGGAAATTTGGTAGGCCTCTGGTGTGGGACGCAACCTGCGTCGATACCCTTGCGCCATCTCATATTTCTAGTTCAGCGTCCTGTGCTGGTGCTGCTGCTTCAGCTGCAGAGACCCTCAAACGGCGAAAATATGACAGTCTTACCAGTAATTATATTTTCGAGCCGTTTGGGGTTGAAACACTCGGGTCGTGGGATCCGAGCGCTCGACTTCTTTTTAAAGAGATTGCAAGGCGATTGGTCGACAGTTCACGTGACCTGAAGGCTGGTCTATTCTTCGCAGTAGGTTATAAAATTAATAAACAAAAATTACAGATATATTTTTCAAACGTATTCAACGCATGCGTACCGAACTCTAAAATTATAAAGTGTGTCGAAAGAAAAATACAGTTGAGAGTTGGATTTAAAGCTACGCCTTCCGGATAAATACTCCATAACCTTAACTACTTTTTATGAATTTGGAAACGAAGATAAATTTATATAACTTTAATCTCATTGATATAACTTTTTACGTAGACAGAACCCCTCTGGGTATCTGCAAGAGGCAATTTCATAAAAAAATGTAATATCTTAGGTTACGAACGTCGCAAACTATTCGAAACGTCAAGAAAAACAAAAAACAATTATACTCGCGATTAATCCGGTTAAAAGTTGTTTTATTAAAATATTGTTTGAATAGATATTTGAATACTTTATTGCTGCAACAAACCCGGGACCTCGGTAAAGGCTAGAGCACTCTATGTTTTTTATTCTGTAGGACTCGGTTACATCGTCCAAGCGGGATTTTACACACACACACTTAAAAAAAGAATATGTTTAACATTTAAACAGAACCGCTGGTTTCCTAGCCTCCTAAAGGTTGCGTAGGTAATGAAAAAAGTAGTATCGTTTCGGGGCGCGGCGCGGGCGACTAACGACCATTCTGTTGTTATTTCACACTTCTTCTCTTAGCTTACCGTCGTTACATACCACGGTATTGGTTGGGTAGCTGAACACATTTAGAAGGTTAAAAGTTATTGTTCCGTGAAGAAAAAATTGTATTTTTCACTCCCTTCTTATTAAAAAGTAATTTTCAGACTAGGCAAGTTATGTTTACCTAGTACTCTCTTCACTTCACGAGTATTGTACTCATTTTTACACTGAATATGTTTAGCGTTTGAGAATTTGGCCCTTTACTTGGTAAAAAAATACAGCCTTTTTCCCAAATTATCAGAAAGTCTTTTGAATCACAATACAAAATGTACATACATACTTAGTGAAAATAATGAAGTATGTGTTTTTGGTTTAGGTACGTATCAGGCATACAATAGATATTAAAGTCGAAGTCGCCATTGTCGGATACGACAAGAAGGAAGATACAAACAGTACAAAAAAATATCAAAATATGCTTTATATTAATCAATTGCCTCGTTGGCTCACCACCTATTATATGGGACTTATTAACAGCATTGGTGAAATGTGGGTATCCACTGTTCACACCCCTTCGAGGAATACAAGCGTGATGCTGTGTTGTGATATATTTATATTAATCATATTTTAATATTTGTTTATTCTTTTTAATATTTAAAGATATTTAACATTTAAACAAACTATAATTCATGAGTAGTGTGATGTAGATGGATAGAATTAGAAATGAGTATGTAAGAGGAAGTCTGAAAGGTACGCCGGTGACCAAGAAGTTGTGTGGATATCGTTTTATATAGTATGGTCATCCGATGCGGAGGAATGAGGATAATGCGACGAGGAAAGTTTTAAGTATGAATGTGGATGGCTACATGAGTAGAGGAAGACCGAGCATCAACTTGAGCATCGTTTGATGGATGAATTGTGTGCAAGTTGATATGGCTAGAAAAAAAAAATACTGCCGAGATGATGGCTGACAGATATGTATGGAATAAAAAGACATGCTGAGCCGACCCCAATAAATTTGAATAAGGGCTTAATGATGATGATGAAACAAAGCATAATTCATATCAAAAGTTATTACTGTGGTTAAATGTGATTCAAAATTATTATTTTTTATTAATAATGGCCACCAACTCGCCTGATGGTAACCGATGTTGTGGCCGAGGATGTAGCACGTAGATCAAGTAGAGTGGATAGATTTGGGAAGAACAATAGTTGGGGAGTTGATGCAACTGCCCAGACCCGTCTTTCACAATGGTTGCACCGGACTACATCCCGAAACACGACTAGGTCGCTTCACGGCATGGCTTCGTCTGGTGGGTGGTAACCAGCCGCGGCCGAAGCCTCCCACCAGAGTTGTCACGTGTAGGGATTCCATTTTAAGGCTGCACTCCTACGGACGTGGGCAACTCAACCCCCAAAAACTATGATTCAATATTAACAGAATTTTATGTTCAACATATAAATTCCTCTTGCAGGTCATGCATTGTATATGGTATATACCACTGGTTTTAGTTACAAATTGTTTGCATCCAATAAAAATTATCCATATAAAAGTTTGTAAAACAATGGCTTGGTATTATTTTGAGGGAATTTCATACCTGTTTTGTTTCGTCGATACCTATCTGCTAGTATTCTCGTTTTTTTTTTTTATGGAATATGGGGCAACCTAGCAGACGGCTCGCCTGATGGTAAGCGATTACCGCCGCCCATGGACACCCGCAACCCCAGAGGAGTCGCGAGTGCGTTGCCGGCCTTTTAAAGGGTTTGGGCCTCCGGTACCCTCACTCACTCGGCGAAACACAGCGCAAGCGATGTTTCACGCCGGTTTTCTGTGAGGCCGTGGTATCAATTCGGTCGAGCCGGCCCATTCGTGCCGAAGCGTGGCTCTCCCACGGTGATCGTATATGTTGGATGTGGAATGCATCCTAATTTTCAAGCAAAATGTTCTACATTGTTACTTGATACGCTAACATTAGGTCTAACAAAACGAAATTTAGTGTATATTTTTTTACGGTCTTATATTTAACAGTGAAGCTCTTCTGGGATAACTTTAACGTCGGTCTGCTTGTTTAAACATTTATACTCATTTTAATAATTAAATATTTTAAATAAACTCTCGAAACTTATAAGCTTTTACTTCTTATTTTAAAAGTTTTTGAAAGAGAAGTTATCATAAGGGTATTCTTCAACATAACATAACTAGAATTACTATATTAAATGGAAAAAGAATACAGTCGTGAGCAGGATTCGAACCTGCGCCTCCCGTAAAAATTTTGATGAAGAATTCGCGGTGGTGAGTAGAGGTCGAGATGGCTTAGTGGTCAGAGCGCCTGGAGTATTTGAATCTGCGCCTCCCGGATAAATACTCCAGACGCTTTACCAACCAAGATATCTCGAAGCCTGGAGTCACCAAAACGACGCTATTTTACTTTCCAGAAAAATCTATTACATTAGAGATCGCTACGCATGCGATAATATGTTTGACAGATTTTTCCGTTACTTTTTTCTTATTAAGAAAAGAACTTACTTTGAAATCATTAAAGATTTAATACACGCTATAAAAAAAAACTCCTTTTCTGCATAGTTTTATTCCTTACAGCACCAGACGGGAGACGCCTTCTGACTAAATATCGAACAAATTTACTCGCCACTTTTGGCGGGGGGTGAGGTAACACACAAGCACAAAAGAACTTGTACTAAAGCGAAAATAGCTCTCGTCATTACATTAACAGTATTAAAATACATAACAAAACTAAAAACAAACAAAAAATTGTGTTACACACGATTCAAATCAGTACTGTCATTGTAACCATTCTGGTAAAAGGTACCTTTATATGATTGGGAATCATATGCCAGTGGCGAGAAGGGTATGCCCGCTAAAACTACTCCAGTACTAATTCCTTCAAGTATTATTCAAACATCATGTTGACCATTCTCAGCCGCCGTGTGTACCTACACAACGCGTAAATTTTTTCCCGAAGTTAAAGTTACAAGGAACGTTAGGCACAAATAATGTGTGCCCGTTTCCAAACCATTGAATATTTTATTTCGTTATTTAGACACTAACGGTTTTCTTCTCTTTATTGCTCAAGTGATACATTACAACCGTTTATTGGTATGTTAGTTCGACGCTTATCGAATATTTCTGGCTCATATTTTTCTTTGACAGCTTTAGATTGGACGAAGTTGGGGCAATATCTGTTGGTATTTGAAGCCCTTAATATTAGTAGCTTTTGTTGCCTGTACTGTGGTATGTGGATTAGCTTTCCGCATTGGGGGTTGCAATTGTATTTGATATAATGTGCTTTATAAACTGACTTTAGAAAACTAAATGTCATTCAAATTCACATATATATTTCGTAATTTATTTTGTTAACATAACATAGCTACGCCTGTATCTGTATCGTTTGGCGCGGCTGATGAGTATGAAGTCCTAGGTCCGATCCCCCTGTTAAGTATTATGGGATTCTTCTGTTATTATTAGGAGTACTCGGAGTATGAAATTATGCCCGGTTGTAGCCTGCGTGGGTAAACTGTGGGTTTGCATCAGTACCTAACCTCTACCCCTACATAACCCTCTGCTACGCAGGGATGCTACGTAGGTTTGTAACAGACTCGAATAGGATTCGAATCCGACCGTTGTCAGTCCGTGACATCGCTCTACCAACTGAGCTATCGTGTCGTTTGTTCACATTTATTAAATTTCATGTTCCTTTCTGATATCTATTAGCAGTCATCAGTTTGGAGATCGATGTCACGGAAAGACAATGTTTGCGGATTCCAATCCTGCTCGTGTAGGGAGGCTATGTTTTTTAAATCCGATACCTTTCAATTGAATATTTACATAATATATCCATCATTCCATTCAAGCTTAATATTTAGTTACCCAATACCATTTAGTTGACCACAAAGCTGGTCTAATTTGTGGTTTACGTGTAATATATTATATTTAGTTCCTAAATTATTCGGTGGCATTATTAGCCAGTAATTACTATACAGGATGATGCGCTTTGTTTATTATACTAGTTTCATCGGTTGGACAGCTTTTGGATTATGAATGGTATATTTAGTGGGGGATGTGGTAACATGGCGTCGAATTTAGTAAGTATGCCGTATTTTATGGTTTTGGTAAATATTTTGTGGGTATGTATCATTAGCGTTTAACAAAGCTGAGCCCGTCGTTTGAACGAATGAAGTGGTAATTATTTAATATGTTCCTAAACTGGTAGATTTTTGCGAAATACGGGGTGAATGCGATTATCACCAATAAGTAATACAAAAAATATATTTAACTGTCTCGTTGGTCTAGTGGTCCCAAGCGCGACTGCTGAGCAGGAGGTCTCGGGTTCGATTCCCGGGTTGGGCAAAATGTTATTGATTCAAGATATGTCTTTGAAAAAGCATTAACGCATGCTTAGAGAACTCTAAAGTTACAATATTAAATGGAAAAAGAATACGGTCGCGAACAAGATTCGAACCTGCGCCTCCCGGATAGATACTCCAGGCGCTCTGACCACTAAGCCATCACAAAGCATAATACCATCATAAGCACCTCTCAGAGGTCGAGATGGCTTAGTGGTCAGAGCGCCTGGAGTATCTATCCGGGAGGCGCAGGTTCGAATCTTGTTCGCGACCGTATTCTTTTTCCATTTAATATTGTCACTTTAAAATGTTATTGAGTTTTTCTGTTAGGAAATTCTCAGTACCAGCCCGGAGTTTGGAATTGTGCCCGTTTGATGGCAATAGGCTCACCACATATTACATGGGACTTAATAACAGCATTGGTGAAATGTGGGTGTACAATTGTGTACACCTCTGCCTATACTTTCGGGGAATACAGGCGTGATGGTATGTTATATTATGTTAAAAATATATTTCCTTCCGGCATAAAGACATTTTTAAAACGTTACCCTTTAATAGTTATTCTTCCTATATAGTAACCACCATTTACGGACTGAAAGTCAAAGTCAAAGGTTTTTATTTCATATAGACCATACAAATGCACTTATAAAAGGTCAGTATTTATGGTGCACGGTTCCAAAATGTCGTTTCCTATGGGGAAGAACCGGCAAGAGACGCCATGGTTACTCTTTTATACTTTGATTCTTTTACAATTTCTGTAAACACAATTTTGGGCGGGATGTCAGAACAACGTCATCTTGGATGCAGTCACTAATATTAACAATGATAAGATAAGACTTATTAGAAGAACGGCAATGCATTTGACAAGTTTACGATGTTTTAACATTTACAAAAAGCTAAAGCTAAAGAGGGTATATAAAACAATGCATAATATCCGTCAAATATTATTAGTAAATCATACAATGATATTTTTTATACTTGTTGAGGCCATGTAATGCCTATATGAAATATTATTTAGCAAGGATCCATTGAAAAAATAATAGACAAGAACGGGGCTTGAACCCGCGACCCTTGACATTCCGTGTCATCACTCTACCAACTGAGGTACCTTGTCGTGTTCAAACTTATTGAATTTTCAATCCTCCTTGTCAAAGTCAAAGTCAAAGGTTTTTATTTCAAATAGGCAAAATTACATGCACTTATGAAACGTTAATTGATTTTAGTTGTACGGTTCCAAAAAGTTGGTCTTGTGGAGAAGAACCGGCAAGAAACTCCATAGACACTCTTTTAAAATAAAATAATACAATAAAGATGCAAAATATTTGCATAGTTACAGAGTTTGTAGGTGCAAGAACAATGTAGGTTAATGTGTGAGATGTAATATTATCTAATAAATAATGCTACGAATACAAATAATTAGTTATGTCACATGAGTCATTAATCTCACATTTACAGCATGATGTTTTTTGGGCTACAAATTTAAATACATATTTGAAATACAGTATCAGTAGGTATATAAATGTATTCGTCCTAAGGAGACGCCTGGCGATATTTATCTAGCAATCATTTACAGACAATGTTTCCTAGATAAATAATAATTATTAATACATTTAACAAAATCTCACATAGACACACAACTAGACCCGCAAAAATGATCTTTAGAACATATAAATTCGTGCAATAACCGAACCTGTGACACGTGGTGCAGCCGGTCTTTACGCGCTGTCAAAACATGTAAAGTTGCAATGGGTTATATTTAATATGTCCTGTCGACATATGAAACAAAGAGCTTATTAACAAAGTTCCTATTCATTAAACATTAATACTAATTGAATTAATAAACAGATTCCTGGTACAGACAATATGCTAGTCATATTCAATTAAAATTGGTAGCGTTTTGTTTATTTTAAGTACAAAATAATTAATTTTGTAAATAAATCTGCTTTTCGTTTAAATTATATAAATGTATGTGGCACATGTGCATATTAAAAAGCCTTTATTTTTAATCCGAAATATGTATTTTAAAAGTAAATCATTGGAATGTAAAAATAATTTGTAGAAAAACAAACTATAAAGGTAAGGTGTAAAAAACCTTATATAAAATAATCAAATCTTATACTTCTTTACTAATATTACAAAGAGGAAAGATTTGATTGTTTGTTTGTTTGTTTGCATTGAATAAGCTCCAAAACTACTGGACCAATTTGAAAAATTCTTTTACCATTAGCTTCCCGGGTAACATCACGCTACAACCAATAGGAGCGGAGCATCAATGAAAAATGTTGCAAAAACGGAAAAATATCCTTTGAGAGCTTTCGTTGCGTGCACTGCGTAAACGATTAAAGTTACGCAAAAATCATGTACCACAGAATTGTTTCCCGTTAAAAGTTCTAAAAAAAGTCTCGCACAGCATATCTCTATCTTTTAAGGTTGACTCACTATAACCTTTTTTCTGGTTATCAAATTGGTTATAAAATAATGCATTATTTGCGAAGGTGTTTTTATAAACATGATATTAATTCTCATCCAAATAAATACTTTATTCACCGCAGGCATTAAATTTTGAAAAAAATTGGCCTTGACATCATTTGATTTCAATGAATATCTTAGGAGATATCATAGTTTTAAAATAACTGTGCAACAAAATAATGATCAAGTACCACGCGCGCATTTATAACATAACATAGCATCACGCCTGTATTCCTCGAAGGAGAAGGCAGAGGTGTAAACAGTCATACACCCATATTTCACCATTGCGTTTATAGTCTCATGTGGTGAGGTGGTGAGCCTATTGCCATCTACCAGGCACAATTCCAAATTCCGGGCGGCTACTGAGAATGTTCTAATAGAAGAACTCAATAACACTGCCCGACCCGGGAATCTAACCCGAGACCTCATGCTCAGCAGTCGCGTTTGGGACCACTAGACCAACGAGGCAGGCGCATTTAAGATTCTATGAGTAACGCGCCATTCAAACACAATCATTGACACGTGACATACCAGGCTCTGGTACTGCATGTCTCTCTCGCTTTTTCATGTTTTTTTATTTTAATTAATAAGATTAATGGAAATACACTGACCTTATTAGAGATATCCTCCAAAAAGGTAAGGTGCGTAGCACTCGCAACCGCCGCGCATGTATGACCAGATTTATGAACGTGGACGAAGCAAAAGGCATATCATGTAAGAATCGTAGCAGGACGCATTCTGTAGTTTCTACCTACCCTCAAGGCAGAAATTCATGAGTTTATGTAAGTATTAAGAAATTACAAAAACAAAAACATGACTTCTTTATCATCACAGATAAATCATTAAAAAAGCATTAACTCATGCTCCCGGATAAGAGGTCGAGATGGCTTAGTGGTCAGAGCGCCTGGAGTATTTACCTGGGAGCCGCAGATTCGAATCCTGCTCACGACCGTATTATTTTTCCATTTAATATTATAACTTTCTTTATCATTCATAGATGTGGTGCTTAAGTTTATGGTGACATGCGACGTTTCTAAAACAGAAACAGAAAGATAGAGCGGTATTGAGGAGTAAATTAAAGAAGGCTGACCCCACCACCACAGGGGATTAACAGGCGGGAGAGAGAGAGAGATAGGTTTATACTGTTGCCATAGCCGTTGCAAGACTTGCAGACTTGAAGTCTCAATGGTGGGTGAGATTTCCCGGGATGGCCAAAGACTTATCTGGTTCTACCATTTACCAGTCCGAAGAGAAAATTCTCAGACACAGCCCAGAGTTTGGAACTTCTTCTTCTAATAGTGTGGTTGATGAACAATCTAGTGTCAAAGCTTATACCGCCCGTAGACCTCTGATATAGCGTTACCCACCACCGAGAGCATCTCTTAGGTTTACTAATTTCGTTACAATGTATTCCTTCACCGTTTTATGCAAGTGATAATTAATTTATAACACAGGCCTTGGATTTAAACTTGCGATCTTTGACTGCCAGTCCAACGGTCATACCATTATGCTATCCCTGCTTGCTTAGTTTGGAACTGTGCTCGGTAGATAAAACAAAACCAAAGTCCATTTACTAACTTAAAAAGTCAAAAACATTGCTCGACCCCGGAATCGAACCCAGGAACGTAGCAGTCGCCCTTACTACCACGAGACTAACAAAGCAGTCATCGCCTATAACATGGGTACTTATTGAGAACCAATGAATTACAGTATTGTCTACCCCCACAAAGAATACAGGCATGATGCTATTTTATGTGTAGGTACAAAAGCAAATACCACGTGGTTCAATTAAAATACTGATGAACAATATGATGAATAGCCCGACCGGGAATAGCATAGAATGAATGGGAAATATGTTCGGCACCCGCGCGTGTAATAAACCACCGGACGTTTTATTGTTAGTTGAAAAAGTGCTAACATAAAAATATTATCAAGTAATCGTTGGTATGTGGAAACTATATTTTTTTTATTTTTTATTATAGGTTCTCTGTCTGACGTCTAAAAGTGTTGTGGTGGCCGAGTGGTTACCGGCCCGCCTCTTGAGCCGCAAATTGTGGGTTCAAACCTGGCATGTACCAGTGTGACTTTTTCAATGTCATATGTACTTTCTTAGTAAATATGAGACATCACGGACATACGGTGAAGGAAAACATCGTGAGGAAACATGGATTTAATGGTCTGAAATCGCCAACCTGCAGTGAGATAGCGTGGTGATCAATGCTCGTGCCTTCTCTGTATGATAAGAGGCCCGCGCCTTGTATTGGGATTAGTTATGAGCTAGTTACGTTATGTTATGTTATTATCTAAGTGTGCCGGTTATAGGTTCGGGGATTTTAGTTTGACGTGACCAAATTCAAATTTTACGTTTTTTAATTCAACCCGTATTGCTCTAGAAGTGCTCTAATTTTAGGTTAGTTGGGCTACAATAGTAGGGTTAAATCTTTGAAGAGCATTAATGCATGCATAGCGAACTCTAATGTTATAAATTATAGTGGAAAGAAAAATATGGTCGTGAGCAGGATTTGAACCTGCTGAGATGGAGGTTCGAATCCTGCTCACGGCCATATTAGTCTTTCCTCTATAATTTATAACTTTAACGGTAGAGTTACTCTTGAAAGTAAATCCGCTTGATTGAAATTTAAAATATTATTTCAATCAGTACTTTTAAATGCCAAAATGTCTTAAAATTATTAAAGAATCAAGATACTAATAAGCTAACATTCTTTAAAATTGAGACTACCTATAAAGTAGGTAATTTTATTTTAACATTACTCATTGTAGTAATATCTTAGGTTTTCGTGATTAGTACACATTATAATAAAACAACTTTTAACCGAATAATCTTAGGAAATACCGGCGCGATTTAGTTTTAAATATGTATCAGAGACAAAAATAATTTTATGAATTTTATCAATTATATGAACGGTAGACTGAAATAATTTTAAATAAACTGTTGAAACGCCTGACACCTTAGTCCTCCATCGACCACGAACGCTGCAAAGTGTTTGAAACGTCAGGAAAAACAAAAACCAATAATACACGCGATTAATCCGGTTAAAAGTTGTTTTATTATAATTACACATTGTTTTATAGCATTGATTTAATATTGGAATTAGTATGAATTTCAAGAGTAATTCCACAGAATTAATTCATTCTTTAAAACATTCCACAAATACATAAAACATTTTACAATTCTGTGACGATGATTTGTAATACAATATTTGTGTTCGTTAGCTGGGCTAGTTTATTTCGATGTTTGCTCAATATAATTGATGCAGTTTTTCATGTTTTTTGTTTAGATAGTAACACGTAGTCATGGCGAGCGGAATGTTGAACATTTTAGTTTTATTTGATTGATAGGATATGATTTCAGATAAAACATCAAAGAGCTTATTTGTTTGAAATGAAACAGAAAAATATGTATTCTATCTGTCTGTTGTACACATAACTTGATTTTTCTTTTGCTAACCCTCGATTTTCTTCATTACTGTCTTTTTTCTTATTGGCAATTTATTCATGTTACTTACCATTTATTTCTTATTCCAATTAATAATATAAAAACATATGACTGCCAAATAACACACATGCTACAGACTTAAAAGTAAAATGTAACTATAAAGTTAAGTTATTATTGTTAAAACACACAGAGCCACGTGTGACAAAATTTCAAACTAAAATCAACAATCTGACAGTTCATTTCACACTGTTTTACATAATCTCTGATCATTGGCCCGCTGTATTGATAAAAGCAACACATATGGAAAGTTGCCGAAGTAATTATGATAGTGAAACCAGGAAAGCCTCCTCAAGAACCAACATCATACAGACCACTCTGCTACCTATAATATCAAAATTCTCTCCAGTGAAGCACTACGAAGCGGTGAAAGGTGGGCGTTTTGAGGGACTGTCTTATTGTTATGTATGACGTTCAAAAAGTACCATTTCTAATGGTCTAATTTGAATAAAGATATTTTGATTTTGATTGATTTGAAAATGATTTGAAAAACTATTGTTAAAGCGACTGAAACCTGTAATAGAAAAAAGTCTGCTGATTCCTGATCATCAGTTTGGGTTCAGAGAAAAGCATTCCACAATTGATCAGGTGCATAGAATCACTTCCATAATTGAAAGAGCGTTAGAAGAGAAGAAAGTGTGCTCCACCGTCTTCCTTGTGTGGCTCAAGCTTTCGATAAAGTCTGGCACGAAGGCTTGATCCATAAATTAAAAATTATGTTACCTAGATCGACACAGAGCGTTTCGAATTAGGCAAGAAGACGCTCATTCTAAACTCATGCAGATAAAAGCAGGAGTACCTCAAGGTAGTGTATTAGGGCCGGTCCTGTACCTATTATACACTTGCGATATCCCAGTGCCCGAAAACAATTCAATCGCAACTTTTGCTGACACAGCTATTATGGCGATAGGAAGCAGTCATGAGGAAGCAGTAGAAAAGGTCCAACTAGCCATTAACCAAGTCTTCGATTGGACCAAAAAGTGGCGAATAAAACTGAACGAGGCGAAGTCTGTTCACATTGATTTCACCAACAAAAAACCGCAATACAATCCGGTGTTTCTATATTTAACCAAATAGTTCCTTACGCAAATACAGCTAAGTACTTAGGAATGACTCTTGACGCTAAGCTTCGCTGGAAAGCACACGTCAAGAAGAAGCGAGCAGAACTAGATCTGCGCTACAAGAACATGTATTGGCTGTTAGGCAGAAACTCAACTATGTCAGTACACAACAAATTGCTCGTATATAAACAAGTCTTAATGCCAGTATGGACTTACGGTATCCAGCTTTGGGGCTGTACTAAACAAACCAATAGAGAAATCATCCAGCGATTTCAAAACAAAGTACTCAGTGATATTCTCAACGCTCCCTGGTACATCAGGAATAGTGACCTCCATCGGGACCTTAATATGGACGTCGTAGCCACAATTATTAAGAGATACGCAGAAGCTCACGAACGAAGACTTCACCAGCACGTGAATGTTGAGGCATTCATTCAGCTCCTCCACTACACGGACATAGTAAGAAGACTCAAACGGACCAAACCACATGAATTAGTGTAGTGAATTGTGACAGTCAAAAAATATAGTGATAAGTGCTGACTAAGAACACATGAAAAAAGTGTCGTAATTATAATATTAGAAACTAAGAATAGTTATTGGACGTATTCTTAGTACCTATTATGATAAAGTAGCAATTTAGGTTAAAATTATATTACTCTTTAGCCTAGTTTAGGCTAGATAGTAATCAAAATAAAGAATTGTGATGATACTTTATGATAAAAAAAAAAGAATTGGTAAACGCAAAACTTTAATACAATTCTCCGTGTTATATATAGTTCAGTAATTAAGTAAATCAGTTTTTCATAACAGTATTGTTTTGTAAATCAGCTAGCAGTTTTGTTAAATAGTTGATTCTACAATCCATCTGCGACAGATACATGCAATTCTTGTACCTTCGGCACTTTGACACAAATGTTTTGATGCAATACATCGCGGAAATTAGATGCTTGCGAATTGCGAGCACTGATATGCTAGCTCAGTTGGTTCGAGTGCCAGGGTTCAGGCCCTGTCTGTATCCATTTCTTTCCCAATGTTTTTTTATTCCACTAAGCATAAGTTTTAGCCGACATATCCCTACTCTGTCAAATGGCATGCGGCAGCCATGCGATGGCAGCGCGCCATGTGTCAGTGCCTATGTGCCTATGCAGGCCAACTGTGGCCGGCTTGCACAAATGTCGGGGTCCGTTGATAGGTACCTACGATAGACTAAAAAAGTCGGAGTGGCTGAGAATCCAGCTGCAGTCCCCGGTAAAGGTTAGTCTTGGACCGTATGGTTTTTAGTTGGCAGGAGTCTGGAAAAGTGCCTGTAATGGATTTGTTACACATAAAAAATGGTATTTTCATACGCCTTGTTGGTCTAGTGTTCTAAAGCGCGATTGCTGAGCAGGTCTTGGGTTCGATTCCACAGTTAGGCAAAGTGTTACTAAGTTTTTCAGTTAAGAAATTCTCAGTAGCAGCCTGTAGTTTGGAATTGAGCCATGGCAATGAGCTCGCCACCTATTACTTGGTACTTAATAACTGTGTACCCTTCGAGAAATAGAAGCGTAAAACTATGCTATGTTTATTTTCACACGATAATAAAAACACGTTCACTGTTCGTATGTCTACTACGTGTCAACTCAATGTCGACAAAACCCACACTGCTTTTTCTTGCTCCATACAAAGTTAGCCGCATGTCGTGCCGACCGTCCGTCACGCTCAGCAAAGTGACATTTTTCACTGGCCGGCCGACGTGACGGGATACCTCGTAAAATAGAGTGAGCGTGACTCTTCAAGAGGTGATTCCTTTGGGTTTTACTTGACTGTGATAAATACTGAAGAGAAATTAATGTATTCGCACATAGTTGTATCAAGTAATAACTTTCTAATAATAACAAATAATCATAATCATAAATACCTGCTCCATTAAGTTATACCAACGAATAAATTGAAAATTATATATGTTAAAGATAAATCTTTGAAAAGCATTAACGCATGCTTTGCGAACTATAAAGTTAACTAACTATTACCTAAGTTACTATTAACTAAGTAGGAAAAAGATTGTATGTGTGTAATACTCATTTAATTAATTGTAATATTATCTGCTTTTTTAAAGTCCTACTACGAGTAAAAAGTATACATACATTGATTGAATGAAATCTTGAATGGTAGCGAAACAAAATTAATATATATTTCTCCAAAACACTTTATACAGCGTGTAACGTCCGAAGTCTTTCTTATGGAGGTCAATGTACTCAATATAAACAAATTTTACTATGAACCAACATCGAAGACGAGAAAAAAAAAACTGCAGCTCCATACGTTTTATTTTTATTTATTTTATTAATACCAATGTGTTTACAGGCTAAACTCAAAGCAACATTATAGCATATTAATCCTTACTAATACTTATAAAATGTTCATACCTACTCTACTAAAATGTATGGAGTAGCAGATTTTTTTTCGCGCTTTCGATGGTTGTTCCGTAGTAAAAGTTGGTCGAGAATATCGGTTCATTCACCCCTTAAATTATGACCACAAACTTCTGGTACATATTGTATATCATTTATCTAACAAAATATTGACTGGCTCGTTGGCCTGGTCCCAATCGCGACAGCTGAGCATGAGGTCTTGGGTTCGATTCTTGGGTCTGGCAAAGTGTTAATTGTTTTTTTTTTTATATAATTAGCAGCCCGGAGTTCGGAATCGTGCCCGAAAGATGGCAATAGGGTCACCACTTATTACATGGGAATTAATAACAGCATTGGTGAATTGTGGAGATACAACTATGTACACCTCTGCCGGTACCTTCGGGGAATATAAGCGTGGTGCTTATGTATTTATCATATATTATGTATGTATCAAAATATTCAAACCATTTCCTGGTACCTGCCCAGTTTCCTTACAATAAGTACCAAGATAAAAGCCTGTGTAGACGTGCGCGAACCAACAGTTGTTAGTCTAGTTCCCGCTTAACACAAAAGATGGGAACGATGAGAATGCACTTTAGCGATGTTTCCTCCAGAGCCTTATTCTGAATTCACGTGAAATTGTTCTACTTCAATTTGTAATAGATTTTCCTTGTAATGTCTTCTGGGATTTAGAAGGTTAAAGATAAATCTTTGAAAGGCATGCTCTAATGATTAACGCATGCTTAGCGAACTCTAAAGTTATAAATTAAATGGAAAAAAAGAATACGGTCGCGAGCAGGATTCGAACCTTTGCCTCCCGTATAAATACTCCAGGCGCTGTGACCAGTAAGACATCTCGACTCCATAATTTTAACACGTCTTTAGGTACGTCAGTCCCAATACTATAGGTTATAATATAGGGACTGAATAGATAGGAATGACGTCACCAAAAGACGTGTTAAAATGTGGAAGAAGAATTCACGGTAGTGAGCAGAGGTCGAGATGGCTTAGTGGTCAGAACGCCTATAGTATTTATCCGGGAGGCGCAGGTTCGAATCCTCCTTGAGACTTTATTCTTTTTCCATTTAATATAATAAGTTTAGAGTTCGCTAAGCATACGTTAATGCTTTACAAAGATTTATCTTGAATTAATTTGATCTTGGAATCGGTACTCCAAGTGCGCTTCGCACCCTTTTTATTATTTTAGAATGTGTATAGCTCAGATTTTGTTTGATTCCCGGGTCGAAGAAAGTGTTATCAAGTTTTTCTGTTAGCAAATTACTCTGTAGCAGCTCGAAATTTAGAACTGAGCTCGGTAGATGGCAATTATTCTATGAGGCATAATTTAACAGCGTTGGTCAGATACGGGTATACGATTGTGTGCAACTCTGCCTTCCCCTTTAGGAAATACAAGCGCCGTGCTATGTTATGTTTTCTGAAAATCCGACTTTAGAAGTCTATTGCTGCAGATGACCTCAATCCAGCACATCTTTTGTAAAACAAAATTCAGTTGTCGGCTTTTGAAACCCTGGTAGATGATCCCTCGTTGTGTTAACTGTCTCTGCTTAAGGACTTGTCTGTTACGTAACATAAATCCTTCGAAGGACATACAAGTAGCTACTGTTCCCTAAGCATAATCACTCAATTAGAGCATATTTTGCAAAACTCCGCATATTTATAATAAAATTCCGACGTCATTTCGCTCCACTAATGATATTAATGTTTACAAAAAAAGCCTCAGAGAGTTGTTAGTCACCAAATGCTATTATTCTATAGACGATTTTCTAAAAGACAAAATGTAATTTTATTAATTTCCATCAATTCAATAATTTATTAGGACTCGTATGAAATGTTTGCAATTAATTATTTTATCATATTATTACTAAGAAATTACTAACCATAATATTGTATGCTATAAAGGCAGGACGCAGCAGGGCTTTTATTTTCTTGTGTATTGTATGAACATCTTAATTAACCTGTGAGCCACAATAAAGTGATTGATTGAAACATGCTCTTTCAGCAAGAAAATGCAAAACAAAAATAAAATTACCCATTTTAAAGATAATGCCAGGAAATAGAATAAGGAGGTGCAGACGGCTCCATTCCGTGAAAAGTTGATGGAAAGTGTAATAGGAACACTTAGATCTCAAGTCGGAATGATGTGATGTAACGGATATTATTGCACACCTACCGGCAGTTGTGGTGGTGTTTCCATCTCACATAGATACAATTACGCTTGTTTCCCATTTAGACAGGCAGAGAGTATCGATATTCTCCTTTATGTTTGTTTTTGGGGGGAACCTTCGATAGCCTTTAGAGATAAGCCTGTAAGTGTTTCTATCAATTAAGGTTCACTCACGTGCATTTTTCGGGATTGCCCGACTAGTTTTGAACTCGAACGGAGCCCTTAGTCATGAGCCGAGCCCACGGCGATGTCGCAAGTCAAACTCAGTAAATGTGTGTAATTTTATATCACTTAAACCAGCCCGGAGATCAACATTGTGCAACGTCTGCTAGGGCACATTTCATAGGGAGTGAATTCATATTCATTCATTGTAAGGAATGTTTTAAAACTATCTATGTAAAGTTGAATCTCACTAAACTTAGGTTTGCAGATTAAATGTTGATGCAACGGAAATTACCTACGTACGTACCGTACCTATCTCTTGGTAGTCAAGATGTAAAGTTGGGACTGGAGTACTTAAAATAACTTGTGCGAGATTGATGTTACAATGTTGAGCTTATGGGGAACGAGGTGTGGTGTTCCTCCATTGAAAAGGGAGGATCCTCCAACCAGGCGGGTGATATTGCCTGGCGGGCCACGGCCCAACGGTTAATGTCGGGAGGTCGTATATATACACACTCGTCGTCAAACTTTGATTGCGCGATGCAGAGTGTTGTGCGCGTAGTTACCATGTAGCGAGATAGATGTCGCTACATCACTCCCCTCCGAGACCGGAGGTCGATCGTGTTGATGAGTCAGCGGTCAGTGCGTTTTGAAGAGCTTGCCAGTGTCAGTGAGGTCCCAGTGAGTCGGAACCGGATGCCGCGTAGTTCACGGTGAGTCGGAACTGAGAGCGGTGATGCTGCGTAATCCTCAGTGAGTCGAGGTAGTGCAGTGGTGCGTAGTGGCTGGCTGCTGCGTCGACCAGGAGAGAATGGCTCTGCTTGTTGACCGGCCGAAGGTGCAGTGTGCTGTGCCAAAGTCGCTGTTCTGGCTGAGGGTGATGACCAGGTCTGCGCGTCTGCTACAGGCTGGTGGTCAGGGTACCCGTTGAAGCCGAGTATGCTGGCTGGCTGTGTGACTCGCTGCTTGCTGCTCGATTTGATGCTGAGGGGGAGTGGAGATGACGGAGTGACGACGAGGTTGCTGCTGATCCTCTTCAGCGAAGGCTGCACTGATGTTCGTGCTCGGGGTCACCAGTATGGGGAACGAGGTGTGGTGTTCCTCCATTGAAAAGGGAGGATCCTCCAAAAAAGAACGTGCTAGAAGAGCCTAAGATTTTATTGTACGTAAAGTCACAAAAACAACATGTCTGACAGCAGTGACTCGCATAAATCTTATATAAGTACACACTCGGGCAACCGGAAACCACGACGCGCCACGCGCGTTT
This sequence comes from Xylocampa areola, assembly GCA_935421205.1. Classification (NCBI taxonomy): domain Eukaryota; kingdom Metazoa; phylum Arthropoda; class Insecta; order Lepidoptera; family Noctuidae; genus Xylocampa; species Xylocampa areola. The sequence continues at coordinate 19,993,570 of OW285204.1, forward strand.
CCATTGACGAGACGTCCGACATTTGCCGTATCGGAGTACGGATACCACCGTTTTGGCCGGATGATCCCGAGGTTTGGTTCGCACAAGTGGAGGCGCAATTTGCGAATGCGAACATCACCAACGACGCCACGAAATTTAATTATATCATTGGCAACCTCGAGCATCAGTACTCCAAACAAGTGAGGGATTTATTGATCGCTCCGCCGGCCCAAAACAAATATGCTAAGCTGAAGCACGAGCTTATTAAAAGACTCTCAGCATCGCACGAGAAGAAGGTGAAGCAGCTCCTCGTACATGAGGAACTAGGAGACCGCAAGCCCTCACAGTTCCTGCGGCACCTACAGGGTTTAGCTGGCCCTACCGTCCCTGAAGACTTTCTCAGGACGATTTGGAGCAGCCGTCTGCCAAGTAGCATCCAGACCCTACTGGCATCACAACCCCAAGGTTCCCTCGAGGCGTTAGCAGACCTGGCAGATAGGGTCCAGGATATCGTGACCCCTTGCCAAGTCTCAGCATCATCCGCGCCCGGTCCCAGTATGCAGGAGATGGCCAACGAGATTGCTGAGCTGAAGAAGGCCGTGAGAGAGCTCACCATGAAGCTGAACAGAGAGCCTCGTTCGCAGTCTCGTTCACAGGAGCATCAGCGTCGTCGATCCGAGTCCAGCCACCGGAATTACCCTCTCTGCTTCTACCATCAGAAGTACGGGGCCAATGCTCGCAAGTGCATTAAACCCTGTGATTTCCAGAAACAGGGAAACTTCAAAGGCAGTCGGTAATGGCGGCAGACGACTGTCCAACATCTTCTGGTCGCCTCTTCGTCACCGACCGCAAGTCAAAAACTCAGTTTCTTGTGGATACGGGTAGTGACTTATGTGTGTTTCCGCGGAGTGTTTTACGTGAACAGCGTGCCAAGTCGAACTACGAATTGTCGGCCGCTAACGGTACGGTAATCCATACCTACGGTTACTTACAAATAAACTTAGATCTTGGTTTGCGCCGTAACTTCCCATGGCGATTCATTGTTGCGGATGTCACCAAGCCTATAATAGGTGTAGATTTTCTAAGTTTTTATAATTTGCTGGTTGATATACGCAACAAACGTCTAGTAGATAAGACTACTTCTTTGTCTGTTGTAGCTTCTGTTGCAACGGCTTCTTCGACGTGTTCGGTGAAGGTCTCGACTGGTGATACTAAATTTCACGTTTTATTAAATAACTTCCCCGAAATTACGCGACCCGCTGGCACGCCACGCAAACCTACACACCACACTGTACACCATATACGCACCACACCCGGCCCGCCCATTACTTGTTCCCCTCGCAGACTAGCTCCTGACAAACTGCAGATTGCTAAGCAAGAGTTTGATATCATGCTTAGCAACGGTACAGCTCGTCCATCCGAGAGCCCTTGGTCTTCGCCGCTGCACTTAGCGCCGAAGAAGGACAACAGCTGGCGTCCCTGCGGCGACTACAGGTTGCTCAATTCAAGGACGATTCCTGACAGGTATCCAATAAAACATGTGCACGACCTCACCCACAGCATTGCAGGCTGCAAGGTCTTCTCGACCATTGATTTGGTCAAGGCCTATAACCAGATTCCTGTCAGCGAAGACGATATTCAGAAGACCGCGATAACCACTCCCTTCGGCTTGTACGAGTTTCCGTACATGACCTTCGGTCTTCGGAACGCTGGTCAAACATTTCAGCGGTTCGTCGATGAAATGACGCGTGGGCTTGACTTCTGCTACTGTTATCTTGATGACTTTTTAATATTTTCGCGAGACCAGGACCAGCACGAGACTCACCTGCAGCAGCTCTTCACCAGGATGCAGAAGTATGGCATCGTCATCAACACCTCTAAGTGTGTATTTGGTGCTGACGAGGTCACGTTTTTAGGTTACCGCATCTCTGCAGCTGGAACCAAGCCCTTGGAGTCCAAAGTGGGCGCCATCAAAGACTTTCCGGCGCCTAAAACCGTCAAGGAGCTGGGGCGTTTCTTAGGGATGTTGAACTTCTACAGGCGGTTTATTCCACAAGCCGCAAAATTTCAAGGTCCCCTCAACACCCTGCTGACGGGTTCAGTCAAAGGGTCCCACCCTGTCGATATGACAGGCGAGGCACTCACTGCCTTTAATCAGTGCAAAAACAGCCTCTGCGACGCCGTGTTGCTTGCACATCCCGACTATCAGGCTAAGCTCGCCCTTGTGACAGATGCATCAGATCTGGCAATGGGTGCAGTGTTGCAACAGTTCAAGGATGGAGCATGGCAACCACTTGCTTTCTTTTCACGCAAGTTGAGCCCAACACAGCAGAAGTATTCGCCATACGATCGTGAGCTCCTCGCGATTTACGAAGGCATTAAATACTTCCGCCACATGCTTGAAGCGAGACACTTTACTGTCTATACTGACCACAAGCCGTTGTTATACGCTTTCCATGAGAGAAAAAACAACTGCTCTCCACGTCAGTATAGACACCTTGATTTTATTTCGCAGTTCACGACAGACATACAACACGTCTCCGGCAGGGACAATATTGTCGCTGATACTTTGTCTCGTGTCAGTGAACTGCAAACTCCGATCGATTTCGAGGTTCTCGCCAAATCTCAAGCATCCGACCCTGAACTGCTGCAACTTCTGAAGTCTGAATCGTCACTTCGACTAAAGAGGCTTAAAATCGACAGCAGCCCGGTCGAGCTACTCTGTGACGTGAGTACCGCCACTCCAAGACCGTTCGTAACCAAACCACTCCGTAGGCAGGTTTTCGACAGCCTTCACAGCCTTAGTCATCCTGGGGCAAACGCGTCTGCTAAATTAGTTGCTCAGCGATACGTTTGGCCTGGAATACGTAAGGACTGTCGCGATTGGTCACGACACTGTCTTAGCTGTCAACGCGCAAAGATAAATCGCCACGTGTCAGCACCATTGGGCACATTCGAGTTACCACGCGCTAGATTTGCCTTTGTGCACATTGACCTAATAGGTCCACTCCCGCCATCAGAGGGATACCGGTATTGTTTGACGGCCGTGGATCGTTTCACCAGGTGGCCTGAAGTAGTGCCCATTTCAAACATTACCGCTGAGACAGTGGGCAAAGCCTTACTTACCAGCTGGATTTCCCGCTTTGGCTGCCCAACAGATACTGTGACAGATCAAGGACGACAATTTGAGTCCGCTCTGTTCCAATATCTAGCCAAACTAGTCGGTTTCAAACACCGGAGGACCACTGCTTACCATCCAGCGTGTAATGGCCTGGTGGAACGGTTCCACCGGCAACTAAAAACGGCGATAATGTGCCACGCTGACCATAACTGGACAGAATCACTGCCCTTAGTTTTACTGGGCGTCCGGAGCGCTATTAAAGAGGATCTACAGACTTCTTCTGCCGAGCTCCTATATGGTGAGCCATTACGACTCCCGGGTGAATTTTTTAACCCAAGTGCCCATGGTACCACCGACATCTCGGAGTTCACCGCACGCTTACGCTCGTTTGCTGCGAAATTAAAACCAGCACCAGCTGCACGCCATACTAAGCACACCATATTTATTTATAAGGACTTAGCAACCTCCAGCCACATATTTCTTCGGGAAGATGCGCTGCGCGGTTCCTTACAACCAGCATACACCGGTCCTTACGAAGTGGTCGAAAAAGGCGAAAAGACCTTCAAAATTTCGGTCAGGGGTAAGGTGGTCACGGTCTCCGTGGACCGGCTCAAACCGGCCTACATAATGGTCGACACACCACCACCTCATCAAGATATCCAGGAGGAGGAGTCACAGCCCTCGGACACCGTGGTCAAAACGACCAGGTCTGGCCGAACGGTACGGTTCCCGGATTATTATCGCCCGTAGGACGGTCTCTGGGGGGGAGTGATGTGGCATTCCTAACCACTACAATTTCCTTTCCCCCACTTATAGCTTAATACAAATTATCCTAATTTAACAATGTCCACTAACAACACAATACAATATATACATTACACATATCTATATATTTACACTTAAATCTACTTGTTCATAAAATATATATTACACCTACTATCTAATTATAATATTATTTACAAGATAATAATAACTTATTGGATAATACAATTGTTATATTTATTTCCACACAACTTCATACTTTGCATATTGCAATGGTCATCACAGTGCAGTGGAATCGCGCATCGCCTACGTAACTGTGACGTAGCCGATGTCCCTACCTATGTTGTATATGAGGTGGGAGCCGGGCAGCGCGCGGCCGTTCACCTTGCGCGACCGCAGTCGAGATTTCGCTATCGCGACGCGAAGCCTATGCTGCTTGCCCTAAGCCCTGCTTACCTCAAATCTGCTTGTATACATTTGTGCGCTTCTTCTTGTGTTTCTGCTTGTGCTTATATACTGTTCCGTGACTATCTCCTATGTGCTGTTCTCCTTCTGACTGTTATACCTGTGTTTTGTGTGGACAATATAACCGTGAGTACGTAATTGATACCAAACTGTTTTATTCACTCACCTACCACAAACACAATAATAAAATTAGCTGCAACAACTTGCCGCTAAAGTGGGGCCACGGCCCAACGGTTAATGTCGGGAGGTCGTATATATACACACTCGTCGTCAAACTTTGATTGCGCGATGCAGAGTGTTGTGCGCGTAGTTACCATGTAGCGAGATAGATGTCGCTACAAGCTTTACGTTAGCGACAATGATGGCAAAAGAAGCCGCTTTAAAAATAACATAACGATATAATCTATTAATATAAAGTAGCCGTTAAGGCGATCGATACGATATCGACGCGCAAGACTGCTACTTAAAAAATTACTCAATACTAATGGTACTTTTGTATAAAAACTTTCGTGAGACTTATTCATATCAATTAATTTTCACCGGTTACTACTCACGTGCATTTTTCGGGATTGCCCGACTAGTTTCGAACTTGTACGGAGCTCTTAGTCATGAGCTGAGCCCGCGGCGATGTAGCGAGTCAAACTGGAGCTGCATCGCGCCGCGTAGCGTTTCGCAAGCGCCCATATGTGCTCGGTGTCGGAAGTAATAAAATACTAATACTATTTATTATCATGTAATCGATGAGGAGCGTGGGACGGCACATAATCCTATTCATCGTAGGTGTTAGTCAGACACCCACACCTCCATCGTCCACCCACTTGATATAATTATTCCTGAGGGTGATTCATTTAGATGGGTCAGTATCGACAAATATGAAACTTGAAAGTTGTTAGTCACTGTTTAGCGAATAGTTGACGATGATGTCACTATAAGACGTAAGTATTAATGTGGAGGAAGAATTTAGAATAGGGAGCAGAAATTGGGATAGTGTAGTTGGCAGAGCGCCTGGAGTGTTTATCCGGGAGCGCATGTTGAAATACTCCTATTATCTGTTTTTGTTTTTTTTTCCTTGACCCAAAAAATATAAGGCACTTGAAAGGTTTTGGGCAATATCTGTGGAACAGACATTCTAAGAAACAATAACGACGATTTTAAGCAAGACGTAACATAACATAACCATCACATAACTGTCCCACTGCAGGGCAAGGGCCTCTTCTTCAGAGAAGGCATAAACATTGATCACCACACTAGCTCACTGCGGGTTGGCGATTTCAGACTACCAGGTTTCTTCACGATGTTTTCGTTCACCGTATGTCTGTGATGTCTTATATTAATTAAAAATGTACATACGACATTGAAAAAGTCATATCGGTACATGCCAGATTTGAACCAACAACCTATGACTCAGGGACGTAACCACTTGGCCACCACGAGGTCTTGGTCGAGAATTTTAGATTTGTCCATACTGATTCAATAGTTAGGTACCTACATATATGCAATTTCGATACTGCATAGCCCCGATGTCAAATATTGACACTGATAGTCACAAAAATAACATTCAAGGAAATTAAGGGATACAACCGAAAATAAAGACATCGTTGGCATAAAATATATTTCTACATTAAAGTATCAGAGAAAAACGCGGCTGTCCATAGAAATATATTTGTATTTCTGATAAATATTCAAATACTTTTAAAAATATAGTATGGTGGTTAACGAACACGTTTCTTCACGGTTAGGTGGCGAAGTCAAACCTTGGCATGTACAAATTATTATTTTTATATCGTCATTACATATTATAAAAGAAAGTCCGCCCGCCGCATATGTATGTCTGTCTGCACGCAATAAACTCAAAAACGGATTTTGATACGGTTTTCATCAATGAACGGAGTGCTTCATGAGGTAGGTTTAAGTGTGTAATTCATTGAGGCTATGTGTAATTGGCTGAAATATGACGATGATAGTTGAAGAAGTCGGAAACATCTGACACCTGGGAGTTTTACTGGTGCATTTATATATAAGCTATTAGAATAATATACCTATATAAAAATGAATCGCCGAAATGTTTTTACGCGCATAACTTCCGAACGACTGCACCAAATTGGATAATACTTTTTTTGTGTTCGTTATTGTCAGGACAAGGTTTGTATAAAAGAAAAACGAACAGAAAAATAATTGCGGCCGAAGTTTGCTTGGTCAGCTAGTTTGAAATAAAAATACCATGTTTCAAAATCATGCTCCATATCACACTGTGCTGTGTACTATAGTGGTGCACACAGCACAGTGGTGGAGTGTGATAGTAGGATAACATCACATCCTGGCGAATGGATAACATTAAGTGTGACATAACTAGATAGAAGGTGCCGTATCGGTGGCGGTTACCACGAACAATAGCATTCCCAATGAGGGTTGACGTCAGGCAGGCGGCCGGTCATAAAACATTGCCAAAACTTTAGCAACATGCAATTTCAAAAACAATTAAATAGTGGATGACTAGTACATGCTGCGCCGACCCCAAATAAATTGGGATAAGGACAGGGACACAATGATGTGTGCTTACTGTGTTTGTATTTTACTAAATGTGTAATTGTAACTAATGGAATTCAACCGTTTATTTGCTAGAAATACATTGTTTTTTTTATAAAAGTAAGATCTTAAAGCCTAGATGTCTATGTATTCTGCCTGCAAGCAGGCGTGCAAAAATTTTACTTAGGTATACTATTTTATATTACCTTAAGAAGAAATTACTTGTATTATACTAATAATTATCAACTATATTATTTATTTTTATATTCCATAAATTCTTTAATGCTGTAGAAACAATGTGATAGAAGCCATTTCCAATGGAAGGGGAAAACAAGATCGCAAGGTTCACGTACATATTTAAACACACATTATAATATCTCCTTCCTTCTAATGTCTTTGCATCTGGCTTTAGATAGCTACTGCTACCCGTACGAAGTCATGTGTTGTGATTAATGTTCCTTATTTTTGTATGATAATAGTCTTTCGGCCTTTGTCCTGCTTTTTTTTATGAGTTAGTGGGCAAACGAGCCGACGCATCCCCTGATGGTAAGCGATTATCGCCGCCCATGGACACCCTCAACCCCAGAGGAGTCGCAAGTGCGTTGCCGGCCTTTTTAAGGGTTTGGGCCTCCGGTACCCTCACCACACTCGATAAAACACAACGCAAGCGTTGTTTCACGCCGGTTTTCTGTGAGCTCGTGGTATCACTCCGGTCGAGCCGGCCCATTCGTGCCGAAGCATGGCTCTCCCACGGTGAGATGACCCTGATATGGGAGAATATTATTCATAATATTGTATCCCTAAAGGGTTCGGCAGAGGTTTACTATAGCAAACCCACATTTTACTGATGCCGTTATATTTTTTTTTGTAGACAGGTTATTTTATTTTATGCTCCAAATAATAACAATTCAATATTACTAAAAACAAAAGTAAGAGTCGATTTTACCCATACATATGTACATAGCATCACGCATATATTCTCCGAGCAGTACCCACCTACTGGTTCCCTTTCACCAATGATGTCTATAGAGCCTATTCCTATCAACCACGCACAATTCCATACTCCGAGCTTGTACTAAAAATGTCCCAAAAAAGAAACTAAATAACACTTTGTCTGAGCCGATAATTAAACCTAGAAAAACCCTCACGCTTTTTAAGTACGGACTCCTAATGAGTATCGCCGACATTGCAATTCTTTTAGTTTACTTTGGGTGCATAGAAACTGCATTGACGTACGGCCAGCCATTTGCCGCCGACGCGACGCAGCGAAATTCGACAATAGTAATCAGTTATTTTAATAAGTGTTTTGAGTCATTCCATATTCTTGCATCGAATAGGTTTCACTAATAATAAATTGTAATTTATTTTATAATCATCACCCCCCTGCCCATCCCTGCCTTATCCCAATTTATTTGGGGTCGGCGTAGCATACCTATATGTTGCATGCTGCTAAAGTTTTGGCTATGCTTTATGACCGGCCGCCTGCCTGACGTCAACCCTCTTTGGGAATGCTGTTGTTGGTGGTAACCGCCACCGATACGGTCTCCTTCTATCTAGCTATGTCACACCAAATGTTATCCATGCGCCAGGTTCTGATGTTATCCTACTATCACACTCCACTAACCGAGTTATGTAATTTATTTTATAATAAATTAGTTATAAAATACTTTGTTTTTTCGATCCGTCGATCCATTTTTGGTTCACGTAATTCGCTCAGCAATCGACCTGGCGACCACTAGACTATTCTAGCCTGTATAATTCATACTTTCTGTGACATACGCATTTACCCTTGAAATCATTTCAATATTTTCCGAGAACACTCAACGCAGTTGGTTTTCAATATGAAAAGCTGTAGGTTTGTTTGTATAATATTGTCGTGTGTTCGTTCGTGTATTGATGGTAAATATTTGTGTACAGTTAACCGTGTGATGATAGCTTAGTGTTTGAACAGCAAATAGGGAGTTGAACTAGATAACTCGTGTGTGCTGAAGGTATCCTTGGGTATAGTCTGTTGATGTTGGATAAGAGAAACGTAAAACGATTTTGTATTGGTGTTGTTTGTGAAGATTATGGTATAAATTTTTCTTATTTATTTTTGTGTACAATAAAGAGTATTTTTATTATATTGTATTGTATCATGTAGTCTGGTGTTTATTTTCCCCTTTTGTGTTGGCAAATTCATTTTTCTGTAGCTGTAACAATCAAAATGCTGAAAAAGGTGGGAATCATCCTTTTTTGTTTACAGACTTTTTGATGAAGTGAGTGATGACATGATCCAAATTTACATGATGCGTTGATATAAACATAAAACGAGCATGCTCTTCATGAGGATTCATTAGAACCAGTAGCACCGCTGCGTAGTTTAACAAAATTAGTAGGACTAATGAAGTCGGTTAAAAAGTAATAAAAAAAATAAACAGAATTTAAACGATGATATAGCTGCAAAGGTGGCGCAGCTACCAACGGTATCTGCCGGTAGGCAGGTAAATTGTTCCAAACAGAGTAATTGTATTTAGGTTTTAGCCATAATTACACATTAGAAATAAACAAAAAGTCAGTGCAGTGGTTAGGGAACACATATATAACCTGTATGTTTGGTTGAAAGTGTAAAAATATATTTATATGGTTGCATTAGGTCCTTTTTAGTTCCCTCTTCTGATAGCTAAAGTAAAACGTGCAATACAAGCAAGTCAAAGGTCATTGTTAAATAATAAATACAATATTTACAACACAATTTGAACAAATTAAAATGATCAGATAATATTTTACAATTCAGCGGGAAACGTAATGGCGGGACGCGGTGACAAACGACGCCCGAATGTTCACGAAATATGCCGAGTGGCCGATGCAAATGGATTCGGATGCACTTCTAAAAACCCAGATATATAGAGCACTAGAACAGGCAGGTATACAATTGAGACATTCTGTGTGAGCGCTCTGGTGAGGATGAGTTCTGGGGATTTTATTTGACTAGTAAAAGCGTTGCAAAAAAAATAATGGATTATTTTGCGACACCTGACAAGACAACAATGCCTAGGATATGTAAAAAAATAACGGTTTGAAAATGTGCTATTAATTGCACATACTTTTGAGGTGACTATCCAATACCAAAGAAGTACATTTGTATTATTATTATGTTAAACAATAAAATTCATGCAGTGACCACCAAAAAACAAGGCACGGGAATTAGCCGTTCTTTGACAAGGCTAAAAACATATTCTTAAAGTCGTTCGGAGCTTATACTGAAAGACTCGATAATGTTGTTAACTGAAAATTGGCTATTCAATAGCCGTAGAATTTTAAGTAATTTTACGTAATAAAGTAATTTTTTTATCGTTTGCCACTCTGAAGCCCGTCTTGTGAATCCAGCTACGTCCTTGAAAACTTTAAAGCCACTTCCATTAATCCAACATGCGTGTGTAAAGTGTATGCGATAAATTTATCGCCACTCATAATAGCCGTTTTAAAAGTTAAAAGCCGTTAACATAAAATGCGTTGTAAATTAATAGTTTGAATTTGCAATTTTATGACGTGTATAGTTGCCTTCTCTAAATAAAAAAAAAATTACATACATTTACTGTATTTCCCGAAGAATTGGGCAAAGATGTTACATAGTTTTACACCCACATTTCACGAAGTCAAGTCAAGTTAAGTCAAAGCATTTATTTCAATTAGACCAATTACAGGCACATTTGGATTGTCAAAAAAAAACTAGTTGCCACGTTCCAAAGTGTTGATTCCTATGTAGAAGAACGGGCAAGAAACTCCACGGTTACTCTTTTTCATCAAACAAGTACAATATTGTTGGTTACATTGTATTTTTAATAAAGAAATCATATGTGAGAACCATGTAATGTAAAGTCTATAGAGTTTAGTTATAATTCAAAACTTTGCCATGACTGTTAAGAGATGACCAGCCCCAACTGACGGCGCCCGTTCACGAACCTCAACCATATTATAGGGAATCTAATGACCCAACACAAACACCACCGTCAGCGGGACATTTGAGTGAGCATGACATACTCTAGCTGGCAGTGAACGAATGTTATTAAGTCTCATTTAATAGGTAATTAGCCTATTGCCATCTACTGGGCACAATCCAAACGCCGGGCTACTACTAGGAATTTTTACATAGACAGACAATACACTATAACACTTTTTTTTTACCTCTCTCCTTGATTGATTTGATCATAAAAATATTTGCCCCGTGCAGGAATCGAACCCGTGACACGTGACGCAGCAGCAGATCTATCAAACTACACTGCGCAAACAGCACCGTCTTTGTCATATACTTAACTTACTCTTATTATAGCGTTTTTAATAACCACATAATACATACATACATAGCATCACGCCTGTATTCCCCGAAGGTGTGTTCACCTCTGCCTACCAGAGGTGTACACAATTGTACTCCCACATTTCACCAATGCTGTTATTAAGTCCCATGTAATAGGTGGTGATCCTATTGCCATTAACCGGGCACAACTCCAAACTCCGGGCAGCTACTGAAAATTTCACTTACAGAAAATCTCAATAACAGTATGCCCGACCCGGGAATCGAACCCGAAACCTCATGCTCAGCAGTCGCGCTTGGGACCACTAAACCAACGAGGCAGTCACATAATACATAATTATTTTATGTATATGTCATTAACTCGTATAGCTGCTATATTGACAGAAAAAAAGGGCCAATTAACAACCCATTTTTATGAAAGAAAAGACAAAGGAACTAAAAAATAATACCACTAAAACAATAATGAACCCATATCCATGAGACTTCCATCTCAGATGTTATTCTTTAGGCATTTCTTAATCATAAATCTAGATATTTTATAACTGTGATAAGACACAGAAAACAGACTCAGATTATCTGTCACGCTGAAGAAATACAAGACATTGGGCTACAATACTCATTTGGCACGATCTCGCTATACCAAAAGGAATAAAGTGGGGCAAGTCAGTGTTATAAGTTTCCTCACTTTGGAAACGTGGTGCTGCATTTACTTACTTACCCGTAATTTTCAATTTTATTGATATAACATGATCTAGCTTATATATTATTATTATCTTCAATGGCAAACTAAAACATAATAGAAAATTTATTGTTATTACAAATAAACATTTTTAAACGCATGCGTAGCGAAAACAAAAGAGCGCCTGGAGTACTGAGAAGATGGCGCAATTCCACAAAAAAATATTACTCATCTGTTATATTTATAATATAAATTAGAAGCAATTAACTAGTTTAATTGACTAGTGGAAAAAATAGCCAATTAAATTTGTTATATCAGTAGAACCAAGTAACGTCTTAAAAATTAAATATAATAAATAAAAATGCATAAATAAATATAAAGATAAATAAATTAGTTAATTGCTTCTAATTTTTATTATAAATATAACAGATGAGTAATCATTTTTTGTGGAAGTAATATACGGTCATTAACAAAATTGCGCCGCCTTCTCAGTACTCCAGGCGCTCTTTTGTTTTCGCTACGCATGCGTTTAAAAATGTTTATTTGTAATAACAATAAATTTTCTATTATGTTTTTTGAATTGATATCATTAACACTACAGGTTAATGATAAAAAGATATGTTTATATAAATACTGAAAACAAAAATCAAACAATTAAGGTGGTTTCAGTTTCCACGAAACTTTTACGAGGGTTCACGACAGATAAAATAAGGATTGACAGCAATAAAATTATAAATAAAATGGTCCCCTAGCGGCCATAGATTGTTTCGTCCTATCCTGTCTGATGCACGTCAAACCTACTCAAACACTGGATCTTAATCCATCACATGAACATATTAAGTTTTCTAGTCCAAACAGTTTTCGCATCAAATCTTTCACATATTTTCAAACGAAACTTGGTTTGACTTTTATAACTTTATCTCTTGTCAGATTCACGACATGATAGATGACGTACTTGAGTCGTCTCGAGATAATTGTGAAAGTTTAGTAATATAGAAGTTTTTTTTTTTTGGGAAAGTTGATAAAACCACTAGAATAAAAGATTTTCTAAGAAAATAATATTATGCTTTTTAAGTCTATTGTTTAGCTGTACAATTCAGTAGGTGTTTACAGGCGAGTAATAAATACTTTCATGATAAAGATAATGATTTATTTATTTATTGCATATCAATCTACCTAGCCTTTTCCCAATTACATTGGGGTCGGCTTCCAGTCAAACCGGATGCAGCTTAATACCAGTATTTTACATGGAGCGACTGCCTATCTGACCTCCACAACCCAATTACTGGGTAACACGATATCTCGTGGTATGACTGGTCGTCAGACTTTCAGGCCTCTGACTACCCGTAACGGCTGTCATAGATCTTAATTTGACAAACCGGGACCGACGGCTTAACGTGCTCTCCGAGGCACGGAGGAGTCTCGGTATGAAATGATGGTCACCCATCCACAGACCGACCGCGGCAAGCGCAGCTTAACCTCGATCGATCGATCTGTGCAGCTGTTACGTAGCCACGAGCCCCTCCCAAAGCAAGCATATAAATAAACAAATAAATCATTATCTTTATCAATTACAACGATGAATGATGGCACGATTATCGCAAGGTTAGTACAGTAGTCGAACTCAAAAGACCAGCTAATGCACCGGGTGTCGTGGATTCTATTTCCGCACGAAATATATATTTCTCGGAGATGGCAACACTGTTTTACATTATTGGTGTTGCATCACCGAGAGCTACGGGCGGTCGGCAACTACAGCGAGCCGCCGTGCCGAACGGACCTCTACACCCTGACATATCTAGACCTCTGATTTCTTGATATTTGAATGCCTACATTGTACATTGTAATATGAAGTGACTCACTACTAATCATTAACCTAAAGAAAATGTGCTGTCAGTGGCGGAGAGCCTTAATGTTGGCTTTATTGACTATTTTACCTTTTAATTCCTGACATACATAGGGACCTCTGATCCTATTCTTCAAACCATTCTCCGTCATGTAAATATTAGATGTAATTTGTGTATGTAACAAAATGCAGGAAAAATGCATAATTATGCATACTTTAGGAAGTATTAAAAAATAAGTGAAGACGGGCGATTTTAATAAAATTAGATTAAAGTTATTATATTAAATGGAAAAAGAATTAGATTAATAGATTTAAGCCAATTTTTATCACAGGCAAAAAATTTGAAGAATCCTTTTACTTCCAATAAGTTTCCTATCCACGTAGGCAGGATTTATATGCACCTAAGGAATTCAAGAATTTAGTTTCATCATTACTCATGCTAATAAATATATATCTTTCACGATACCAAAGTTGCAAAAAAATAATTGTTTATGTAGTTTAAGTTAATTTCATTTTTTAGTTTGAGTAAAAGGTTTCTATTGTTTAAATATGTTTTATCTAAAAATGTTAGTGTTTTGGTGTAAACTGTAAACGTATGCATTTTTTTTTATATAATAAATAAATAAATTCCGTAGCTTTGGACCAATTAAGGCGTATTAGGTACGCCACATCTTAACTCCACCCGCATTCAAGTACACTCGCCTATTCAAACGCAGCACGAAATGCGAGCACTGCGTTTACATACTATTTCCTCTGCTTTGCTGCCTTTACGCTCACCGGAGACTCAACAATTTCGCATTTAGAACTGCAGAGTTTAGTTTTACGTCCACAGACTTGTTATAATAAAAGTTTATTGGGTTGTACGTGCTCTATCTTACATCGGGTTTAGAACTCTATAATACTCTCTACGAGATTGTAAATGCTGAGTTTATTTTTTATATGTCTAGGTAAAAGTTGAGACGTGTAAGCTTTAAGGATTGGCGTATGTTCATGCTTGTATACTCTGAAGGGGAAGCAGAGTTGCGCTGTTGTACATCATAATTTCCATTTACCGGCCACAATCCCAAATTTCTGACCCGCTACTGAGACTTTTCTAACAGAAAATTCAACAACACTGCCGCACCCGGAATTGAAGTCGGACCAATAGTCAATAGGTATAATAATGTGAGCAGTGATAGCCTAGTGGTATGACCGTTGGACTGACAAGTCAAAGGTCACAAGTTCGATTCCAAGGCACCACTGACTTTTCTAAGTCGTATTATAAATTAATTATCACTTGCATAAAACGGTGAAGGAAAACATCGTGAGGAAACCAGCACACCTGAGAGATATTCTCGATGGTGTGTAAAGCTATGTCAGACACCTACGGGTGGTTTAAATTCTGACCCTAGGTTGTTCATCAACCACAGTCCACACGATAAGAAGAAGAAGAAGTAGGTATTATATGATAGTGAAGTAAAATAAGTTACACTGCCAAAAACTTCGGTTAAAGTTAAAGCAAATTCTCATAGTGCTGTGTTAGATAAAAGTACTATCAATATTAACGGAAGGAGTATTAACTTAAGATATTTTTTTTATACACTTATAATTTTAAACCGTTATTGTGTCATTATGTACGCCAGATTTTAATACAGACATCGAGGTAGCCGGATGTTAAACAGCGCATCTTTGATTATAGTTTTAGGAGAAATGCGTTAAACGAGCTGTTGGTCATTCATGAGATGTTATGGTGTTGAAGTAAGTTTGAGTGCGGAGAGAAAAGATCACATAGTTGATAAGTAACGTTTATTAACACCAACAAGGTGTAATTTTTCACCGTGGGAGAGCCATGCTTCGGCACGAATGGGCCGGCTCGACCGGAGTGATACCACGACCTCACAGAAAACCGGCGTGAAACAACGCTTGCATTGTGTTTCGCTGAGTGAGTGAGGGTACCGGAGGCCCAAACCCTTTCAAAGGCCGGCAACGCACTTGCGACTCCTCTGGGGTTGTGGGTGTCCATTAGCGGCGGTAATCGCTTACCATCAGGCGAGCCGTCTGCTCGATTGCACATAATCCATAAAAAAAAATGGATTATAAATAAGTCTGTTGACGATTCTTTCCTTTCATGTTGTTCGGTTCGTGTATGTAACGCACTAAATATTGAAAAGTTCAATTTGTTAATTAAAATAATGCGCGCCCAATCGAGGTCGCCACGTCATCAAAACATGTACAGTTTGAAGACTGTACAGCGTAAAATTACAATATACAATCAATATAATTCAAAAACATTATAAAATATATATATATATATAAATCGCAGAATTAATTTAAATAATAAAACCAACCATTTAGACGCTCGTTGCTCATTTCATCTTGAACAGTTAATATTAAGAACTTCCAGAAATCAACTATCAGCAATTTTTTTTACACACGCCTACATTTTTCTTTATTCTTCTCGCTTAAATATGCAAAAACGTTCACAAATGTAACACAAAAGCAAAAAGATCGTTACGAATACCCGAGTATCTTCATATGACAAGGAAAATATCGAATCATTCGTTCGATCTGCATTACGTACATTCAATATTCTCTGAGATATTGAGGTCAGAAATGTTTTATTCATCGGGTAAGGTCACCCGTGACAGGGGCAAAAAATACAAGGAATACAATACGCGTTTGAGTGGCAGATGTGTTGGCATATGATACGTGTGGTAGTTGATGCCTGATGCCTCTCAGCCATGTGATGTGTTTTTTAGCAGTATTATAGGAAGATATTATATGTCGAATTTATAGATACATATATTTATGCACATTTTAAGTTATCCTCATGGTTTCATATTCTTTATTTGCATACCATAATGTACATAAGGTTTTGTAAAGAAACAAGAATCATTAGGGACCCTGTAGGGCACAACAAAAATTAGGAGAGAGGACTTGGTTACAAAACATATACCTATGTGAATCGATTGATTTGACCGCTTATGGATGCTTTTCCAGTAAGCAGAGACGAGTATAGAGCAGAGCTGGTGCTTCTTTAAAATTAAATGAAACAAGAACGGAGTTGTGAAACAGAACGGATAGGAGATAAGCAGAGCTTAGGGACGGACGGTTGGTTTGCAGTGGTGCACTTGGCGGCGGCGTTAAGACACCTCACTCTCTCGAGGGAAAAAAGTTAAGTGGAGAAGAGATGAGCGGATCGGTGACTGCTGATAGTTGGCGGTGGCTCGCTTGTCAGCCGCATCAACACCTCTTACAATCTGCTCTGCTATAAGCTGTTCCTCTTTGCCATATCCGCTCCTCTCTATTATAACGCGCTATTCTTCATATCATATAATTGAATAAAAAAAATCTCGTATCTGCTATCACTCTCACTCTCTGCTACACAGTTTCTACTGAAGCGAAGCGAAGCCATGATGTGATTTACCAACTTTGCTTGTTTTACTTTAGTTTTAACGCACCTTAAGCAGCATCCGGGAATTGTTGGCCACTATTCCACCACACTCTATCAAGACTAATAGAGAACCTTGAAACTAATACAGTACAATCAGTGACGAAAGTAACTAAATATATCAAAATTTATAAAACCTTTAACCTCTAAAACTATCCATTTACTGGAGTAGAAAACATTTCAATCTTTTCGTCATGTAAATACAAAAAAACATTACATCAGATTATAATATATAATCAAACACTACACTCACTGTTCCATAGACTGCGGTGCCGACACACTAAGATACTCTCCGTGGAGTAAGATCATCACCAAAACAGGCTCGGCTCTATTTATATTCAAAACCCCAGTTCCAAAAGTCTGATATACACAAATCCTCATTTTTAAAACCGCATGAAAGAGATACGGAGTACCTAGTTCTCTCTAGACAGTGTAAGCCCCAAAGCGAAGTATCACTGCATCGCCACACCTCCATGTTTAGCTTTGTGAAATATTTCCAAAGTTCACCAGTACCACGCGTTTATTATGTAACTAGCGATTGCAAATGCCAAGGAAGGGAAGACTTGTTAGTTTAGGACCTGAAGTTTTACTTTATGATTCAATTATCAAAATTTTCATCAGTTGCCGATAAATTCTGCTACAACAAACTGGCGTGAGTAATAATAATCTCGTAATCTCTGTATATCTGTCATCGCTAGAGGTATTTTTACTACGATACGCTTTATCAAACAGGAATAACAAAAGAAAAGATCTCGTACCGACCCTTTTATAGGAAACCCATACAAAAAACCAACGCGTAAATACAACGTTAGTCAAGTAACGTCTTCAACAATACAGAAGACATAAAAAAACAGTTAGCATCAACGCAAACACAATAACTAGTCGCAAAACGGTGGCAACCGGTCGCCACCTTCACAAAACACCCCTTTACAATTGCGAATTTTATTCAAAACGACCGGAACGCGCTTAACCGACTTTGCAAACAGCCGGAGGGTACCGCAGGGCAAATTTACAAACTGTTCGTCTGGGTCTAACTGTACCTGCTTCGGTCTACAATTGTGTGAAACTTCAGACAATAGATTACTTTTTGTGAGGTGGAAAAAGTTTTGGTTAGAATCGATTGGGGGCTGGGAATAGTCTGAACCTATCTGTATCGAAAGAGGAGACTTCTGGTATTAAATTCCTATTTAAAGAACAGCATTAATAAAGGGTCGGGCCGTGTTTTTTGTCAATAGCAGCCCGGAGTATCTAAATATGCCCGGAGTATCTAGCTCACTACTATTTTATTGGATTTAATATTTGTCGGTGGAAGGAAGGACACTCCTGCCTAGCCTTTTGCAGAATACAGGCATAATGCTATCAAATTTATCAAATACAAATAAAAAATTAAAAGCAATTTTTTATATTACTAGAATATATTATCCAGGACAATGTAAGGATTCTAACGATACCCTATACATCAAAATCGCCTTAGTCTATTAGAAATGATAGTGGAATAAAGAAACCCACAAACATACGTACATACATGAACCCTAAAACATAACACTCCTATTTTTTGGGCAGTCGTGTAAACGTATGATGTTTTCAATATCATTTTACACCCGATTCTACGAGCTTCTTCAATTCAATAATCCTTGTAAGTATCTTGCATGAGGTCCTGAGTTCGATTCCCGGGTTGGACAAAGAGTTATTGGGTTTTTCTATTAAAAAATCTCGATAGCAGCCTGGAATTATACCCGGTAGATGGCAATAGCCTCACCACCTATTTATTACAA
The DNA here is from genome assembly GCA_935421205.1 of Xylocampa areola. Classification (NCBI taxonomy): domain Eukaryota; kingdom Metazoa; phylum Arthropoda; class Insecta; order Lepidoptera; family Noctuidae; genus Xylocampa; species Xylocampa areola. The sequence goes on from OW285204.1 coordinate 20,012,447, forward strand.
GAGACTTAATAACATCATTGGTGAAATATATTATAGGTGTACAACCATGTATACCTCTGCCTACCCTTTGGGAGAATATAGGCGTGTTGCTATGTATATATGTAAGGACAAAATATTCATGACAGAGGAGATACGACGTAATATCAATGCATTTCTGATCCCACGAAACCTATTCAAGAGTTTCAATACCATTCATTGAATTCGTCTATTTTCGGTTCTGTTCGTGCGTATTGCAGTCACGGCTGGTATGTCAACCTATTGACTTGCAGCCCTATTTTATTACGGACTACCTTGTTTTGAGAATAAAATTGTTTAGTTAACCAATTTTTTTATTTTTTCTTTAAGTTTGTATCAAAAATTGTGGTTGTATTTATCATTTTGTATAATAACTTTCGTGAGACATGTTCATTATAAAGTTACAATATTAAATGGAAAGAGGTCGAGATGGCTTAGTGGTCAGAGCGCCTGGAGTATTTATCCGGGAGGCGCAGGTTCGTAACTTTAGAGTTCGCTAAGCATGCGTTAATGCTTTTCAAAGATTTATCTTGAATGTATTGTTCAAAGGTTATCACGTGCATTCTTCGGGACTGTCAGACTAGTTTCGAACTCGAATAGAGCTTAGTCATGAGCTGAGCTCGCGGCGATATCGCGAGTCAAACTGGCGCTGCTTCCGAAGAATGCATGTGTGTCCTCCTCTGAAACCTCTTAAGTAAAATACAGAAAACATTAATCAAGTATATTAGTTTTTTTTTTTAAGTATCTTTTGCTCTAATATATTCATAAATCGAAGAAAATATAAGAAGTATATAAATACAAAAAGAGGTCGAGATGGCTTAGTGGTCAGAGCGCCTGGAGTATTTATCCGGGAGGCACAGGCTCGAATCCTGCTCGTGACCGTATTCTTTATCCATTTAATATAATAACTTTAAAGTTTGCTAAGCATGCGTTAATGCTTTTCAAAGATGTATCTTTAATATTCATACATTTATTATTATTTATTTTTACTATTATTTTTAAGGCACCATTAATTCCTTAAAATTTTTCGAGACGTCCCAATTAGTATTCGATTCCTAGGCTTACCCCTTCTGGTAAGAAGTATTAAAAACTTATTTCTTAAAACAGTCCAGAATCACTCCTCAGCCAATAACAATAGCAATCTCGCTGCCATTAATATCTCGTTTACCATCTAAGCTCGACTAAGGGCCGAATAAACGATTAGTCGATTTAGCATAATTGTAATTACCACACTAACTATTACCAGAATGGTCCTCATGATTGGTATGGATCGAAGGACCAAGATATTCCTTAAATATCAGGATAAATTTCATATGTACTGTCCTAACCCTTTGCTAAATTGTTTTATTGGCCCAAACTTCATCACCAACATCCTCCTGTCCTTATGCCAATATATTCGGGGTCGTTAAAATATGTTTTTATAATCATACATATTTATTAACCGTGGGGCTCGTGGCTAAGTAACAGCTACACAGATCGATCGATAGAGGTTAAGCTGCGCTTGCCGCGGTCGGTCTGTGGGTGGTTCACCATAATTTCATACCGAGACCCCTCCTTGCCTCGGAGAGCACGTTATGCCTTCGGTCCCGGTTGTCAAATTAAGATCTATGACAGCCGTTGCGGATAGTCAGAGGCCTGAAAGTCCGACAACCAGTCATACCACGAGATATTGTGTTACCCAGTAAATGGATTGTGGAGGTCAGATAGGCCGTCGCTCCATGTACAATACTGGTATTAAGTTGCATCCAGTTTGACTGAAAGCCGACCCCAATGTAATTGGGAAAGGGCTAGGCAGAGAGTCATCTTCCTACTAGCCCCTTTTTTGGCCATATCATTTTTCACACTATCCATTCATCGTTTCCTCAGCCTACTCTTATAGCAATTCATACTAAGAACAACTCCATGACACACGTCTATCGGTCCAATAACATCGTAATTTTATTTAGTATTAAATGAACATATCCTTAAAATTGTGGTAAAGTTTCCCGCAACTAATTTGATTTAACCGTGTTTAAGCAGAAAATTTATAAAACGCTGCTACCTTTTCATGAAAAAAATATTTATTTATCTATCCCTAACGAAATTTAAGTGTTATAAGAAGGTGGCCTATTTTATATTAACAGGTTCCCTGTGCACGAGGAAGACGCAATAGATGAACAAATGTACCACATGTGGTTTAATAGAGGGTGAACGGGTTAAGGACTTAACGAATTATAGTTGCTGGGAAGTTTGTTGCGCCGCTTCTTCTTCCCAGCTAAAACACTAGGAAGTGGTGAAGGGTGGGCTTTTTTGGGGGTTGTCTTAATGTTTGACCTAATTTGAATAAATAAATTTTGATTTTGATTTTGATTATAGTGCAAAACACTTGATATGAAAACAACGTTAAATGCATTCCGTCTATAATTAATAAAACCACACCCAACATGAAAATTTTGTAAACATACAATTTTCATTGTAAAAAGAGCAATGGCATGGCGGTCCTCAAGTCTAACATCGGCCATTGTGTACACGAACCATTACCAGCATGGCGAATCAGGGGACCAACTAATTCTCTTAAATAACGTTTCTCATAAGTGATAAACTCACTTATCTACCCTCCCAAGTGGGTTGTGACTATGAAAATTAATATGGTAGTTTCTAAGGATTTCGTCTTAATTTAACATTAGACCGCATAATTATTATCGTGTTAGAAGTAAATTATTATGAGTATGGCGTGTGCTGTGATCGGATTACGTCATTAAATATACTCACTTGGCATTAAATATATTTACACGGTGCATTTCTTTGAGAGGCGAGCAAACATTTTACTTCGTAGAGAATTTAAATTGTACATTTTTATTTTTACACGGCTTACCAAAATAAAAGGCGTGTCATTTTTTTAAGGTTCATGTATGTATGTATGTTTGTTTGTGATTTTCTTTATTCCACTATAAGTTCTAAATGCCTGAACCAATGTCGATTTATGGGGTATCGTTAGAATCCTTACATTATCCCAGGTAACATAGGCAAGAGATTTAAAAAAAATGGTAGGCGAGCTATTTAATTTTTTAATTAATTTAATCTTATCCTTATTTAATTAAACAGCTTTAGGGACTTCAGAATATTTTTTTGTATTGTGGGTGCGTTTGCTGACACAAATATCGCACACACCCACACCTGGTAGGCCATTTGTTTTTTCAGGGAACATCGACGAAGCAAACAGGACTCGAACCCGCGACCCTTGACGTACCGTGTCATGGATCTCCCAACTGATCTATCGCATCATGCTAGTATCCATTAAATTTCAAGTTTCCCTTCTCGTCTTATCGAGATGCCTGGCGATTTTTATTTAGCAATCATTAAAATTCATATAAAATTCAATCATTTGAAAATTATAACACAAAAACAATTGTTACATGCGGGAAACGCACCCGGGTTGAAGTCGATATCTCGATTAGTGTGCCAACTATACAATCAAATCATTTAAGTACATAATTTTTAGAAACAAATCAGAATATCTTATTCAAGCAAACATCGAAATAGTGACGTAGTTCTCAAATATCGATAGTCGTGCCTGATTGTAAGTAATAACTCTTCTGGCGTCCGTTCATAATTCATCGACAGTCATGGGCTTATATTTTAATATACAAAATTCCTTGTCATTCACATATCTAAATAATTTATTATTTAAGTAAAGAACGTAAAGAACTGCCTCATTGGTCTAGTGGTCCAAATCGTGACTGCCGAGCAGGAGGTTTCGGGTTCGATTCCCGGGTCGGGCAAAGTGTTATTGAGTTTTCTGTTAGGAAATTCTCAGTAGCAGAGTTTGGAATTGTGCTCGGTTGATGGCAATAGGCTCACCACCTAATACATGGGACTTAATAACAGCATTAGTGAAATGTGGGTGTACAACTGTGTACAATTCTGCCCACCGCTTCAGGGAATACAGGCGTGATGCTATGTTATGTTATGTTAGTAGAGACCTCAAAACAAAATTCAAACTTCCTGATTGAACTAACAAGCTATCATATTCTGTATGTATACTGTCAGTATCGAGTCCTCAGTCCTCGATACATTTTTATTCGAAGTTAACGCACGCCCTTGTCTCATACTACACAAATGTATTACGCGCTCAAATACACGGAACCGTAAAAGCCATTGACAGGTAACCTACGAAGGAAACTCGAAAATGCGAAACATAGTTAAGTGGAATTTAACATTTTTATCTTTAATTGTTCCTGCTAAAAATATACCTTTTATTTAACTGCCTTATAGTGATAGCCTAGTGGTATGACCGTTGGACTGAAAAGTCAAAGGTCGCAAGTTCGTATCCGTAAAGCATGCACCACTGTTTTTTCGAAGTCATGTGCGTATTATAAATTAATTATAACTTGCTTAAAACAGTGAAGGAAAACATCGTGAGGAAACCAGCACACCTGAGAGAAGTTCTCCATGTTGTGTAAAGCCATATCAGAGATCTACAGGTGGTTTAAACTCTGACACTAGGTTGTTCATCAACCAAACGATAAGAAGAAGAACTGCCTTATTGGTCTAGTGTTCGTAAGGGCAGTAACTGAACGTCTGTCACGATCCTGTGTTTGATTCCCGAACTGGGCGGTGTTATTGGATTTTTTGTTAGGAAATGTTAGGTGTAGTGGAGGAGGATTTCTAGTTATATGATTAGTGATGTACCTTTAATTCTGATGTTTTTTAATTTTTTTCGTCACATTCTTATTTTAACTATTATTAAAAGATAATCATAATAAAATATTTAAACTATAATTTTGGTTAGTCGGCGTACGCTAGAATTGATAGTCAATACCACTATATCAACAAGACGAAATGAATGAAAAAATGAAAAAGCACGTAGCCATGTGTATATTAAATGAATTTATTTCACACCTTTTTGTGTACCATAGCCACTATTACTATTGTTTTAAATCTTCCTAGCCTATGTTACCCGGGATAATGTGAGGTTTCTAACGATACCCCATACATCGAAATCGGTTCAGGCATTTAGAAGTTATAGTGGAATAAAGAAACTCACAAACATACATACATACTTACATACATACATGAACCCAAAAACATAATACTCCTTTTTTGGGCAGTCAGAAACCGATGATCATGTTTTCGATATCAACTCGACTGTTACAACTTCTATCGACAACAATGACTACCTCCCTTCTTAATACCCGTTCATTTGTGGCGTCATTTGTCACGGCAACATTAAGACACAAACAGAAACGGCTCAAATGACGTGCACCGTATATTTTATACTAATATATCGTGTGTTTGTGTTTGTTTTGATTTAATCTGTGCACCGTGTCTTCCTTATTCGGCTGTCACGTTTTTAAACAGATATTAGATATATATATTATCACATAACATAGCATCACGCCTATTACATGGAATTCAATAACAGCATTGGTGAAATGTGAGTATTCAACTGTGTACACCTCCGCCTACCCCTTCGGGGAATACAGCCGTGATGCTATGTATGTAGATGTTAACTATGTGCAGGCTTCGTAAGGTTCTTTTCGATAGCTTCGTGTGAGCCATAGACGTAGAATTTGTCTGCTATGAGCTGAATATTTTATATTTGTGTTTTTTTTCCAAGAAGAATAAAATAATGCTGATTGTGCAATATGATATTACTAGCTGGTGTCCACGACTTCGTCTACGCAACTAAAGGTAGCATATGTCCTTCCGCAAGATACAATCTATCTCTTTGCCAAATTTTATTATGATCCGTTCAGCCGTTTAGTCGTGAAAAGGTAATAAAAAAACATTTATAATATTAGTATGGATATGGATGGATGGATATATAATGCATTTGTCTCTGGAACAAACGACCAAGTAAAGACAAACCTTTACGATTATCTTAATATTTTTTTTTTTTTAATATGAATAGTTATTAATTTTTAAAATTAATAATTATTTATCAGATGAGTTATTACGATTCATAATATGCTGTAACATACATTATACAGTCGGGATAATACCTCAGGTATTATCTTAAAACTTGAAATTTAACACATAATTTGAGGCTCTTCCAAACAATTTAACTCCCGTGGTCCTTTGGTCCGCGTTATGTCTGAATAAATTCATTACCTGGCTAAAGTGTGTAAGGTTTAGTATTCAATTTATTATAACTAGCTGACCCATCAAACTTCGTACCGCAATTATTTTTTTCTGTTAGTTTTATTTTTATTTTTCTTTTATACAAACCTTGTCCTGACAATAACTTAAATGAAATATCCAATTTGGTGCAGTCGTTCGAAAGTTATGCGCGTACAAACATTTTGGCGATTCGTTTTTATTTATATAGATTCATATGCTTACAGATCGATAGATCGACCGGTGAGACATTTAACCACGTAGTGACGTAAGAATCTAGTGACAACGCGTGGACGGTGCGGTTGGCGCAGCTGTCAAGGGATCGCTTGTTGCGTCGCGTGTCGCAAGTTCGATTCCTGCACGAAGCAAATATTTGTATGATCCAAAGATAATTGGTCCGGGTCTGGGTGTGTATGGTTGTAAGATTATATATTTGTCTCGGAGTGTATGTCTGTAAACTCATTTACAGTACAGGAAGAAATTCCGAGAATGGGGCAACTCTTTTTAACCGACTTCAAAAAGGAGGAGGTTCTCAATTCGTTCAGTTTTTTTTTCTGGTGACTACTTTTTTTAACATGCAACTAATGTTTTTTTTTGCTTACTGATAAATTATAGTGTGACTTATTTGCCATAAGACAGTGAGACTCATCCCACTTATTCAGTTAAAAGTACATACATATATAAACTCACGCTTTTTTCCCATGGGGTAAGCAGAAACTACAGAACGCCACCGGCCACGATCCTTACATACTCCTTTTGCGTCATCCACGTTCATATATCTGGTCATACATGCGCGCTTCTTGCGAGTACTGAAACCTAACATTTTTGGAGGTCATCAGCAATAAGCTCAGAATAATAAGTTGTTTAGAAATTGTTTAGCATGGTATGGGCATGTGATGAGAGGGATGAGGGTCATGTGACGAGGAAAGTTTTGAGTAAGAATGTAGATGCTTTAAGAGTAGAGGAAGACCAAGGAAACGATGGATGGATTGTGTTAAAGATGATATGGCTAGAAAAGGAGTGACTGACGATATGACAGCTAATAGAGATATATGGTAGAAGAATACATGCTGCGTCGAGCCCAAATAAATTGAGATAAGGGCAGGGGGATGATGATGATGATTACCGATAAGCTCAGTGTATATCCGGAATTTACACTTACTTGGCGATACTTTTTGTTACTCCTCTTTCATTGATCCTCTCAAGGTGACCAAACTATCAATGCATATTCTTTTAAAATTTGTCACTATATTTGATAAAGAAGACTTTAAAAGACATGATGACAGATTTTGAAATCTCCTTTTATAATGTAGGTACACGTCTACTATATCCGAAACACACATTATTTCAGCAATAAAACAAGTTTCAACGAAAATTGCTTTTTTTTTTATAAATCTATTGTGTCCCACTGCTGGGCAAAGGTCTCTCCCTCATCTTTCCAGCGATCTCGGCTCTTTGACGCCTCCATCAAATCTCATTTTATTTTTATCTCATCCAATATTGCATTTTAATCTAACTAATTTGATTTACCCGCGAAAACGCTGCTGGATGTCATGGTGCCGTTTTGACGTCATGCCTCAGCATATTTGACATAAGTTGAAGCCTAATGTACGGCGATGATTGACATTTGACTGAGGAGTGACGTCATTCGCTGTGTTTGAGGTTTCAGTTAACATGGCCGATTGCAGCATTTGATACTTTTATTTTATTGAATATCTTATTAATCTTAATGTTTTTAATAAAACTAGGTATTTTTTTAGAATCTTTTGTGCCTATGTTAACCTCTACAACCATTTATTCTTTGGTTCTTTAATACTATCATCATGCCTATTGACGAATATACTTGACTTTCGTTTATTCTACCACAACACAGCTGGAAATTCACTGTTTATAGAGATCTTAATTAACATAATTAAATATTAGACACTTAATATATTTATCTTTCTAGTCCCTTTGATACTAATCAAATAATTCAATAAGTTGTAGGACTTAACGAGGTAAGGCTCTATTCGTAACCGACTGCGCTCAGGCGTTAGTGGTTGCGACTCACTTTAATTAGGTTACACTAGCCCAAGTTAGACTAACTTCTCTTTATTTACTGTTTATGGACTACATTTTTGGCTATAATCGTAATGTTTGGGATGTTTAACATTCTTAGTGGAGATTATTCTACTAACTCTCACAAGGTCTTTATGACCTATTGTGAAAGTTAGTTACTTATTTTCTAGGTAGAAAAGATTCTTCATTTTTAATCCGAAATATTTATAGAAGTGAATATATAGGCTGTAAAGATGCTTTATAGAAAAAATATATTTTTTGAAGCCTTAGCTAATAAAATTCAATTAAAGTTTGTTTCCGTTCAATGTTCAATAGACCATCATTAGCACGTTTAATGGGGCTAGCCTACCTATTGCCTATCTCGGTTACCAACGAATTGAAGGTCACTTAGTAGTCTATAAAACCGTACTTTTTATATTGTTGCTCATCATAGACAAGCTGTAACATACGACGTAATGTACTAGAAAATGATCATCAATTCGATGGTCACTGAGATAGCCAATAGGTACGCAGTTCTGGTGCTCGCCATTATATTTATGAGTATGTCTCTCCCTCTTACTGTCTTAACAGTAAAAAGTATTATTAAATTAATTTAATTATTAACAAAAACAGATAAATAATAAATTTCATATTTGATATGACTTCTTTAACATTTATAGATGTAAATATACTTAAATTAAATTATTTCAGACTAACAATATAATAGTATCGATTCGACTACAACAAGTTTGATAATAATTATGGTTCCTTTAGACTTAAATATGCATTGGAATGGTTGCAAAGAATGTGCAGTGTCCACCACCGATTGGCCCACCGTCAGTGTCACACTGCACGGTCTAGCGGCTCCTGATGCTGCCACGTAGGGGGCGAAACACGTGTAGAGTAGTTAATTTGTTTTTATCAAAGATGGATGTACCTTTGGCCACCAGCTCGACTGATGGTAAGAGACGGTGTGGCCTAGGATAGAGCAAGTAGATCCAGAATATATCTATTCACTCTTAAGTAGAGTGGATAGATTTGGGGAGAAGGATAGTTGGAGAGTTGATGCAACTGCTCAGATCCATCTCCCACAACGGTTGCACCGGACTACATCCCGACACACGACTAGGTCGCTTCACGGCATGCTTTCGTCCGGTGGTAGTTGCAATTTTGCACCACTTGCGTATGTGCACATATTTGCGGGCTTGGTGCGCAGGTAATTGCATGGCTACCCTCAATATGGTGGTAGTAGCCTTATATTGTATTTATTTGCATCCATTGTAATGGGCTTCCGCAAGGTAGAGCCTGAATCTGTTCAACTGATATTACTTCTTTATAATTCGTAGAACTATATGTTAAAATAATTTCACATTTCACCGTGGGAGAGCCATGCTTCGGCACGAATGGGCAGGCTCGACCGGATTGATACCACGGCCTCACAGAAAACCGGCGTGAAACAACGCTTGCGTTGTGTTTCGCCGAGTGAGTGAGGGTACCGGAGGCCCAAACCTTTTGAAAGGCCGGCAACGCACTTGCGACTCCTCTGGGGTTGCGGGTGTCCATGGGTGGCGGTAATCGCTTACCATCAGGCGAGCCGTCTGCTCAGTTGTCCCCTATTCCATAAAAAAAAAAACCGGCCACAGTTCCAAATACCATGCTCAAACCCAATTACATTTTGCCCGCCCTGGAAATCAAACCTCACGTTCAATAGTCGCTCTTCAGACCATTGGACCAATGAGACACTGTTATAAAAAATAATATTAACACGATATCAATTAATTTTTTCAGTCATTTGCACTACAAAAATATGTCTTGATCACTCTTTTCGTAAGAGCTATAATTAATTATCATTTATCATCTATCTTCTATCTATATATATAAAAATCAATTGCTGTTCGATTGTCTCGCCAAAACTCGAGAACGGCTGGGCCGATTTAGCTGATTTTGGTTTTGAAATGTTTGTCGTAGTCCAGGGAAGGTTTAAACGGTGAGAAAATGTAGAAAAATTGCGAGGAAGATAGTAAAAACAACAATTTCATTTGCCCACATGAACTGTCCTACCTTCTTTCCTGTCAAACATTTGACGTTCGAGGTGATACGAAGTACACCGGGTCATCTAGTCATCAATACAAATAAATAAAATTAAAATATCTGTTTGCAATGTCAAAATTGTAGTTTTTAAGCTCGCACAGTTATTTGCACGATATCGGAGCATAAAAATTTTAATTAAAATTTTTGTCTGTATGTCTGTTTGTTCCGGCTAATCTTCAAAACGTCTGGACCGATTCTGATAAGATTTTACTGGCAGGTAGCTGACTTTATAAGGATCTGAATTATACTATAATTATATGCGGGTGAAACCGCGGGGCACAGCTAGTATAGCACATAACTTTATTAATAAAAAAAATATATAACTTATTTCTAACTTTAGTTCAAACCGGTTGTGCATAATGAAATTTTGGTTTCCAGAAAATGTTCACTTAATTTTGGGAACTGCACTTTCCTAATTACTTTTTTGGCTAACTACTGCAACAGTACGAGAATTGGCCAGTTGACAAAAATTTACTAACTGAAATATAATATTGCGCTGTTTTAACTTTTTGAAACTAAAGTTCAGCACTTATCTTTTTACACGGATCGGAAAAAAGTACGGATGTAACCTTGCCTTGTCATAAGCGAAGCATAGATTACGCACACAGGGCGTACTGGCGCCGAGTGGATGAGTTTTAAGTATTTGTATGCGTTTAGCTCGTGTATGACAAGTGAAATTGGATGCCTAGGCATGCTTCTCACATGTCGTACGCAATGTTCCGTCCGTACTTTTTGAAGGTCCGTGTCTTTTTATTCAAGTATTATAAATGCGTTTGTTTACCTTTGCTTAGTTAAAAAAGAGAAAGAAAACTTTTATTCCAACATAACATTGTTATGTTATGTGATAGAAAGAAAGAAAGAAAGAAAGAAAATGTGTTTTATTACGTGATTGGAGACGCATACATAAACACAACAAATGAAAAAAATTACAAAAACTTTTGAGACATAGGGGGGTAGTATGCGTCACAAACACGCAATACGGCCCTCGCTCAGCTTAATGCTGCGACCCTATGCCAGTCAAAGCCCCAGCGCTGATTTTTAGCGAAGCTCAACTGCAGGGCGTGGGGTTCGATGCCCGGGTCAGGAAAAATGTAATTGCTTTTGATTTTGCTGTCAGGAAAGTCAACAATCCAAAGCTAGGATTTGTTACTAATATGGGGCAATTAGGCTCACCACTTAGCACATGGGACTTGATAAAGACATCAGGAAAATGTTGGTTGTATAACATGTTACAACTCTGCCTATCCCTTCGGATTTAAGGGATACGCAGAGGTGTTCTTTGTTAAGTATCCAGAAGCTATGCAATGCATAAATATATTTTTTAACGGAACATGAGCTGTTTTCAATGGAATGGTGGAGACAATATATGTATAGACTTAAGATCGCAGCAATCGCGGGTCATTTTCTGTTATTTATTGACGAGTTCCATTGTCTATCTCCGAAGGTCTTAATCAGATCCTAATAAATTGTATAAACCTTCTCTGAAAAATATGTATTTAAATAACGAAAACCCCATCCAAATCGGATCGGTAAATTTTGAGAAAATCGCGCACACACAAACTTCTTTGAAGTCGGTTAAAAATTTAAACATTTTCGAACAAATCTAATACCAGTCTAGCTTTAACCCCACACGAGAGAGCAACACAAAACCATTTACATAGATACCCCCTATAAATCCACTGCAATCCATACCATACAATTTACAAAGACGTAAGGACCATTAAACAAATCTTCCAGCCATTAGTGGTTTGAACGGCGAAGTGCCGTGTGTCCACAATAATTGTAGTTGGTACTGTGGTGTCATTCCGACCCTAAGCGATTTGTACTAATTTAAATCGAGTGTTGTTAACTGTTCTAATGTTGTCGGGAGGTAATATGGTTTTGTTTAGTCATGTAATTGCAGTGGAACGAGTCTGAATTATGGGTGCTAAGATTTAACCTTTACTCTTGAAAATAATTCCGCTCGATTGACATTGGAAATATGTCAGTTGGTACTTTTAAATGCCAAAATGTCTAAAAAATAATTATAGATTCGGGATAATATGAATACAACATGCTTTAAAATTGAGGAAAATTTAAAGTAGGTAAAAATATTTTAAAATTACTCGTTGTTTTGAGGCGTCTATTTAATATTGGAATTGGATTAGAATTGGTATTAGTTTCAAGAGTAACCCCCACTTATATGGAAATGTATTTTTTAGTAAGTTGATGCTTTGATTTGAACGCTATTTTTACACTAAGGAGGTAGGTAGACATAGGCAGACACAGTTATAAAAATATTTTTATCAAATAAGCGAACAAGCTTAGAGCAAATGATTTTAAAGATGACTTTCACCCGTAGTGGGCTAAGTAAATGATATATGATAGTGATATTATAAAAAAAGCAAATCCAGTGACTCACCAAGCGTAATGAATCCCTAGAAGGACCTCTAAACTTTATCTAGGTTCTAAACATAACTCAGCCAAAGCAAAGGACTAAAATACTGTACGCAATAATTCATCTCTTGTATGCTCACAATGCTTTGACGTCACTAAGAAAAATCCTAAGTTATTCATACGAGTAAACTAAACGTATAAATCAGCAATTCAAACGCGACCATAATGAGGGGAAAAACTTCTCCATACAATAGTGTACCGAATCCATGAAATATTGGTGACGAATTCCTAATCAGTAGGGGAACTATCATTCTTCGTGGTTCTTTAAGGAGAATATTTTACGTACCTTCGAAAATCGGATTGGATTGACAATCTCAAGATGTACCTAATATGGATTTATAAACAGGTCATTTTTAAAACGCTGCTTAATTTTTACCTATCAATGAAAATAAAAACAGCAACCTTAGAGACATTTTATTTTAAAATAGAAAGTAGAGTGTAAAAAAAGAGCAACCTTACAGAAATTTTAGCTTAAAATAGAAAGTAGAGTGTATAAAAACAGCAACCTTAGAGACATTTTAGCTTAAAATAGAAAGTAGAGTGTATAAAAACAGCAACCTTAGAGACATTTTAGCTTAAAATAGAAAGTAGAGTGTATAAAAAGAGCAACCTTACACACATTTTAGCTTAAAATAGAAAGTAGAGTGTATAAAAACATTTGGGAAGAAAGATAGTCTTGTCTGAAAGGGTTCCACAAAACTCCAATAACATTAATATGGTTAAATGATAGGCGACAAGCGGAATTTTTAATTCGTTTTCATGTATCATGTGATCTTTCATTATTAGATCATTAGATAGATGGATATTTAATTAGATCCATTCTTATTAAAAATGGATCTAGATTTGGAGACCAACTCGCCTGATGATAAGCGATGGTGTAGCCGAAGATGGAGCATGTATGTCCAGAATGAATCTATTCACTCTTAAGTAGAGTGGATAGATTTGGGGAGAACGATAGTTGGGGAGTCGATGTAACTGCCCAGTCCCGTCACCCACAACAATTGCAACGGACTACATCCCGAAACACGACGAGGTCGCTTCACGGCATGGCTTCGTCCAGTGGGAGGTAACCAGCCACGGCCAGCCTCCCACCAAAGTTGGGTTGCCTGTTTTGCACCACCCAGGGGCCACATCTAGGGTTTCAATTTTTAGGGTGAACTCTAAAGTTATAATATTAAATGGAAAAAGAATACGGTCGTGAGCAGGATTCGAATCTGCGCCTCCCGGATTGTTGAGATGGCTTAGTGGTCAGAGCGCCTGGAGTATTTATCCGGGAGGCGGGAGGTTCGAATCCTATTCACGACCGTATTCTTTTTTTCCATTTAATATTATAACTTTAGAGTTCGCTAAGCATGCGTTAATGATTTTCAAAGACTTATCTTTAATAAAAAAAAGGTTAAAGGTATTTTTACAACTTACATGCATAAGCATATTTGAAGTGTTGAAATTCGAATTTCACGAAAGTTGATTCACCTGTTGTTTTCTTTGACATTGAGTTTTATTAAAGTGACATGTGACGACAAAGCAAAATTTTATTTTTATCGATGCCAGGTGCTGTCTAATCATAAAAAATTGTATAGAGAAGATGTTTTTTAAGACTTATTGTGTTTAGAAATCGCGTGGTGTGGGTATAAAGTCGACTTAATACGTACTCAAAAAAAAAAAAATAGCTGGGATTTTTTGTTTAGAGTAAATTTTTTATGTTTGGGGATTGTTAATGTATAATTTACATTTGTACACCATGAATTTGTACACTATGTTCACAAATAAGTGATTTTGATTTAATTTGATTTGTTTATTAAAGTTCGTGAGACTTTTTACACGACTGCCCAAAAAAAAGGAGTGTTGTGTTTTAGGGTTCATGTATGTATGTAGTAGGGCTCGTGGCTAAGTAACAGCCGCACAGATCGATCGATCGAGGTTAAGCTGTGCTTGCCGCGGTCGGTCTGTGGATGGGTGACCATAATTTCATACCGAGACCCCTCTGTGCCTCGGAGAACTCGTTAAGCCGTCGGTCCCGGTTTGTCAAATTAAGATCTATGACAGTCATTACGGGTAGTCAGAGGCCTGAAAGTCTGACAACCAGTCATACTACGAGATATTGTGTTACATAGTTACTGGTTTGTGGAGGTCAGATAGGCAGTCGCTCCCTGTAAAATACTGATATTAAGCTGCATCCAGTTTAATTGGAAGCCGACTCCAATGTAATTGGGAAAAGGCTAGGCAGATATAGTATGTATGTAGGTTTGTAAGTATATATGTATGTATGTATGTATGTTTGTGAGTTTCTTTATTCCACCATAACTTCTCAATACCTGAACCAATTTCGATGCATGGGATATCGTTAGAATCCTTACTTTGTCTCGGGTAGCATAAGCTAGTAAAAATTCCCCCCCAGGGGTTCCGCCTTGTCGTGGTGGGGGGGCTCTAGTAGCCGTGGCATGGTCACCTACGGTGAAGCTAGAGGAACCCGGGGAGGGCCGCTCCTCTGGGCTTTGCCTGCAAGGCCATGTTGGAGCGGCGTAGGTTGCGGGCCTTATGGGGGGTGCCGCAACTGATGTGGGCTGCGGTGTGGTATGGGTGGCACCGCAGCTAAGAGATGGGGGCCGCGGCGGGAGAGGAGTGCCGGTATATCGATGCGCCGCTCTCCCTAACTTCCGCGGGCATGACGGGGCCGCCACCGTTAGATGGCGGACGCGGTGGGGCCACAGGGGAAGAGGAGTGCCGGTATTGCGAGGCGCCGCTCTCCCTATCCTCTGCGGCCGTAGTGGCAGGCGGCGGGGCCACAGACCTGACCCGTCGCAGGGGACCTTGGGCGTCAGGACACGGGGTCGTCTGGCGCCCATTGCACATGGTCTCCATGGTGGTTGCGACACGCCATCCGTTTGGTGTGTCGTGAGAAAGAGTCCGGCAACGGACGGCTGCGGGCGGGTTCGCGGTTGTGTGCGAGAGCGTTCCCGCGTCCCGCCCTCAAGCAGCTGAGGAGGTATACTGTGGAGTTTTAGTGGGTTCGAGTCCCACATAACCGCTCTGTCTCCCCGTGTCAGAGCGGTATGCGAGGGCATTTCTCCACATAAAAAAAACAAAAAGGCTTGTCAGAATTCAAAAAATAACAGGCGTGCTTTTTAATTAATTTCAACTTGTTTCGTGACTCTTTTTGCACTGTTTATAAAAGATAGCAGTATTTTATTTTAATTTAGTCCCTTTTTAATGGAATTAGCACCATTATATGGGGCTTCTAATAAGAGAGATTTGTAACTATAGTAGCATATTTTCTTTTGCCTTGAATCCACCAGCACGTTCCTTTGGCCACTTTTGCCTCAAACCCAGACTAAGTCCAGTGTATATCGTAACGCCTGGTAGACATACAAGCCTCAATAATCGACACAGAGAAGTATGGAACTAGGTCGTCGGTATTCATACGCGCATCAATATGTAAGATGTTCTGCGGATCCATTCGTGTCTGCCCATGTTTGTGATAACTACATTTGTATGGATTTATTTAGGCCCAGTTTATGCTGCGATGTAAAAATATAGTTCTTGCATTATTGATTATTCTTTGCATGTTGATTATTTGAACAAGAAAACTACAGTTTTTAAGACGTTGCTAGGATATTGTTGGAATGAATTCCAAACCAAAACTTTGAAATTTCTAGTGCTAATATTGTTAAAAAAAAAGAAAATAAGGAAAATGTATTCGATTAGCATGAATTATTTTAACTTTGGTTAAGTCAATTCTTGATTGAAATTTGAACATACCTTTAACATACACCTAAAATCTAAACACAGCATTTTTTATTATTATCAAAAAAGTTACCAGTTTGTATTTTAATGCGCATTCCAGTTGCAATGGAATTCTTTTAGGGAGAGACCAGCTTTCAGAATGGAATGGACGTTATAGGTAAGGAGGTGAAATCCATAGTTTAATACAGAGAATTTGGAACAGGGGTAGGATTTCGGTAAGGCGAGCATGGGGAAATGCCCAGTTCAAACCTGTGACCGATTTTAATTACTTTATGTGTGAATGAGAGAGCGCGTTAATTAAATTTGATTGACAGATATGTATTGTCAGGAGCTTCGTCAATACTAATTTGCGAGCGACGACATTGTTTGGTGAAATATTTTTAATGGGCATTGCGAGAAATAAAATGGACTCTAATAATAGCAAACTGAAATCAGAACAAAGGCTTACAATCCGACTTCCTACTAATATAATAATTGAAAAAGTTTGTGCATCTGTTTAGATGTTTGGTTGTTTGGTTTACTGTTACTCAATCATGCAATAACTACTGAACGGATTTGGATGAAATTTGGAACACGGATAGTTTATAACCTGGATTATGATATATGTCCACGCAGCCGAAGTCGCGGGCAGAAATCTAGTTATAAATAATAGCAAGAAGAAGGCTCGAAGGACCAGTTAGTGTTTCGAGTGCGGATCCAAGCAATTATAATATATAATTTATGAGCATACCTATGTACGAAATATGAGTACATTTTTTATCTTCTTCAAGAGGTTAGTTGGATATACGTTCTCAAATAAAATGTATCAAAACAAAACACTCACTTTAAATGTCGACCATAACGAAACAGTGATTTATCATCTCTATGATCAAACTTGGAGTGCAGAGTATCGCCAAGTTCTGGATTCAATTTCCGTGTAAAGCCGTTTTCGGCTACATTACGATATAACTTTCCTATTAGACCAGGTTCGAACCACTGTACCGCACCTAGTTTTGTACTGAAGTGCACAAAGTTTTGGGTATAAATAAATTCTATTTGAATAATTTGTTCAAGTTCTTTTTTCTATTTTACGAGGGATGGGATGCATGTGAAGGACATAAAAAGTAGAATGACTGCTGGTAACCAGGTGAATGGGGCACTACAAGATTTCATGGATAGCCAGAATGTGTTTAAAAAGGCGCGGCTAGCCGTTCATGGAGGGGTGTTAGTGCCAGAAGAAACATGAAAGTAGAATTAATGTAGTAGAGATGAGAGCTTTAAGAAGTATTTGTGGCGTAACTTTGAAAGATAAAGTGAGGAACAGCGTGATAAGGGAACGTTTAGGAGTGAAAGATGATGTAGTGAAAAAGATTGGGAAGGGTATGCTAAGATGGTTTGGGCATGTAGAAAGATGATTTACTAAACTAGTACATGAGGTGAGAGTAGATGGAAGAGGCCGACCTCGGCGAACGTAACGCAATCAAATTGCGGACTATCTCAAAAAAGGACAGGTCAGGAGCCACCTAAATCGGCGAGCATGTATGAAGAGGTTAATGAACATAGATGAAGCGAAAGAGGTATGGCACAATCGTAGCAAATGGAAATCGATAGTCTCTGCCTACCCCAATGGAAAACAGGCATGATTGTATTTATGTAAGTTCTTTATGTAATGAATTTTTGTTTAAAAACACGTGTTGACACTTCAAAATACGCATTAATTATAACCAATATTGCACTTGCAAAACCACATTACTAACTCACACGGAGTTGCCTTATAGTTCTCATTCACACCCACTCACAAACGAACGCATTTACAAACTGCATACAAATGAAAGGTTCCCCTTGCCCAATGGTTTTTCTTGAATAATATTTTTTTAATTACTGTGCAAGGTACGGTGTATTAGAGGCAAAGCGAGAGGCTGAGGTGGAAATACAGCGGCCATTATAAAATAGTTAAGTTCTTCAAGGATAAATTAATGGGTTCCGTGCCGGGTGTAAATGGTATGGGGAATTTCGAAATACGTTTTGTTTTTTATTTGTTGCGGTCGGGGTATAGTTTGTTTTGAACTAAGACAAAAGCAAGTAGGCCAGCTATAAATTCGTTGTAAAAGTTGTCTGCTGGTCGAATTATATAATCACTAGGCAGTCATGATGTGATGCTGAGGCTACCGACGGGGTTCACAGGAGGCGGATAGTGGAACAGCCATCAGATATGGTGGTTAGATGGGAATATACCGAAGAAGCAGTCCCCGACCAACAGCGGCAGGGTCAACAGGAGGTAGTGGGAGATCTGGTGGGATAGATTTACCTATAAAATACTACACAACTCCGATACGACCCTGTGACATGGCGAGTAAATGCCGCCATTAAATAACGATTCCCCTGCAGCAACCTGGGGCAGCAACCTTATCAGTACTGGTAGAAGGCCGAAGAATAGTTTTCTAAAAGCGCGTTTGACTCGATTTTTACGGGGCTGCATGCCCTTAAACTGCGGTGCAGAAAGCAAGGGGAAACTACTGCACTAAACTCCCTTAATGGAGACCTGGTGGCCTGAAACACAGACTTCGGCCTAGCTTAGGCACCCGTCTCCCACAATATTGTCACACGTACCTTAACCAAGCAATATGTATTAGATATATTTACAAATATTGTGGTGAGAAAATAAACGAATAAGCGAACATTGTGAACTTAGTAATATATATAAAATTTTAAACAAGTTAAAGTAAAAAAGAACTCATAAAAAAATATGATTGTGTGTCATTGTGATTGCGTCACGTAGGAGTGCGCTGCTGTGGGTGTGTGTATGTGCGTGAGTGTGTGTGGTTGTCAAACCATCAAAGTCAGTTTCATTCATTTGTCTCCGTTTGAGTTCGAAACTAATCTAAAGGCAATCCTGAAAAATACATTTAAGTACTAACCAGTGAACAATAAATAATTAATATGAATGAGTCACAATAAGACAGTACTTTTACAAAAAAATTACATATCCTGTACTCACTGTTGTTATTTTGAGGTAAATACTGTTATGTATCTTGAACAAAAGTGGCCATCACGCTAATATTTTTAAAGTAACACGATCATGTATTATTATAAAACGCGAAAGTTAAAGTGCTTCGCTTACGATGTCATCCAAGTTATAAGAACTAGGCCAAGTGGGTAACTACATTATGATCTTGCGGTAGAGAAGTAGCCATTTGTTATACATTATTTTGGAAAGAAAAATACGGTCGTGAGCAGGATTCGAACCTGCGTCTGCCGGATAAATACTCCAGGCGTTCTGATCACTAAGCCATCTCGACCTCTGCTCACTACTTCGAATTATTTTTCCATATTTTAATACGTCTATTATGCTAGCGCGACTGCTGAGCATGAGGTCTTGGGTTCGATTCCCAGATCGGGCAGTGTTATTGGGTTTATCTGTTAGGAAATTCTCAGTAGCAGCCCGGAGTTTGGAATTGTCCCGGTAGATGGCAATAGGCTCACCACCTATTACATAGGACTTAATAACAGCGTTAGTGAAATGTGGGTGTACAATTGTGTACACCTCTGGCTATCTCTTCGGGGAATACAGGCGTGATGCTATGTTATGTATAATTTAAATCAATCAAGATCCATCACACACGGAACCCAAAACACCAATGAAAGAAACCGTTTACACGGCAATGATTCCTGCATTTAGCTAACACATGGAATATTATAATAGAATCGTTCAAAACTCGTCTTTATTCCACCAACTTAAGGTCCAACCATACATTAAACACTATAACATTTACACTCAAAGAAATTAAAAAGTTTATAGGAAAGACTTTTTGAAAGAGGGAGTTGGAGTTCTAATGAACAACCCCCTTTATATTTTGCTTCTTTTGCTTGAATATTTTAGACTTTGATGTGTGGTTACTAAAGATGATTATCCTTTTAATCTGATTACGTTTGAAGTTATCGTGAAGCCTAGGTTTGACATATTTCTGAAAACTAGAATGAAGCTGCTATATTCTATTTATCAGAATTATATTGCACAACTAGCTGTGCCCGCGACTGCGTCCGCGTGGATGACGTAAATTAAATGTCGTGTATGAACACAAATTCATAACTAACAAATTTTCGACGTGATTCATTAAATTGGCATAACTTTTAATTTATGAACCGATTGACATGAAACTAACACTAAATGTTAAGTGAACCACAATATATTAGTGTTATGTTATGTTATGTTTACATCTAAATCGGAATTTGGAGTACCCAAAACAATTATTGTTAGAATTTTTGTGTTGATAAAGGTCGCAATCGATCCGTTAAATTTTTATTATATGTATTGATATATTGATTGATGATGATTGATGATTGATTGATTGATGTATTAATTTTCATTTCTGTTGATGAGATAATAAATAAGCATTTAGTTACATGGAATTTCTCTCTAACTGGATAATCTAAATATTATGATGAGAAAAAAAGGAAATGGGTAATTGGTCGTTTCATATATTTTGAAATATGTATCGGTATTTATGAAGTGATCGCATCTGTACAACATTAACTGCAAAGTTAGTGGTGTCCGTTCAGGCTCCTGTATAGGAACTTAATAGATAGGCTCCTGTATAGGAACTTAATAGATAGCGATGAGGAGAATTCAAGAGCTTTTGGAAGAAGAATTCTGAGTAGTGAACAGAGGTCGGGATGGATTAGTTGGTAGAGCGCCTGGAGTATTTATCCGGGAGGTGCATCCTACTCAAGACCTAAGGAAACTGATATGATCCAGCTAGTCCCTAGTTGTTCCCCCTGCAACGCCCTAAGCCGAGGCTCGTGTCCCGCCGGGGACGCCCTTAGTGCTGTGTTGCTTAGTTTGTAGTTTTTTTAAATATGCTTTGGCTGCAGGCATTAAATTGTCTCGCCATAGCTATTGTTCGGTTAAGCAGATCAAACTCCTACGGGTTAAATGCAAGAGGCCGTGACAAAAACAAAAACTACTCAAAATCGTATTTGCCCTCCATAGGACATCATAACTTTATATAAATAAATAAAATTCATTTCAAAGATTAAATCAGTTTTATTTGCAATTTCTCGAAGACTAACATAACTAGCCCGTACCATATATATAGAAGGCATGGTGTGGCACCACGTTAGCTTATTGTGATTTGGTGATTACAGACCTGTTCTCTCCTGTCCTGTATTTTTATATTTCAGCATTTTCTATTTTGTAATTTTTTGGTGGGAGGCTTCGGCCGCGGCAGATTTCCACCCACCGGACGAAATCATGCCGTGAAGCGAACTAGTCGTGTTTCGGGATGTAGTCCAGTGCAACCGTTGTGGGAGACGGGTCTGGGTAGTTGCATCAACTCCCCAACTATCGATCTCCCAAAATCTATCTACTCTACTTAAGAGTGGATAGATTTATTCTGAATCTACGTGCTCCATCCTCGGCCACACCGTCGCTTACCGTCAGGCGAGTTGGTGGCCAAATGTAGATACAATTTTAATAATGAAAAAAAAACTTACGTGTACGATGTCTTAGATAAACTTATAGTACCTACATATGACACAGAAAAAGTCATGATCATTGATACTTGTCAGTTTTGAACCTGTGGCTAAAGAACCCAGCACGTATTCACTCGTCACCACGACCATAGAAAAGCATAATATTTTAAGCCACAATTTTATTTTTTGGAACAATCCTACAAGAATCTATTTTTAGGGTCGTAAAAGTCTGATACAAAAAACTTTTTCCCTAAAACTACTGCTAAACCCACTCTCGGGTACTTCAGGTCTCCAGATCGACCTCAAACTGGAGAACTAAATAAAAATAATGATCCAAAAAGACCCAACTTAGGCAAACACATAAATTGTTGCTAGTTGAATCCTTTAGAACAAACCAATAACTTTTGGTTCGAAGTAAAACGCACCTTATTACTCACGTATAAAATTCAATTTCCACTGCCAGCTGACTTAAAACGTCTTCAGTTTGATATGTATTTCCGCCAACTTAGTTTTGCAAGTCTTGTAGACTCTTTTGACATTAAAATAAGAATCAATGTTGATTGTTTCACCTTTTGTGTTGTAAGGACATGTTAACGCCTTTAGAAGCGACGAGATAATTTATTAAGGGTTTGTGACCACTTTTTCTCACCCCTTCACCATTTATTCTGAACTTTTGTTTTGCTAGTGATTTTTAAGGGACAGTTTGTCTTCTTGTTGTGTTATAAAACTTAACGTCTTTATGGATGTGTGTTTTTAACTTATGCATTTAATCTTAGATTCTTTTTAGATTTCTTTTTGGCTTGGTAGAATCCTTTTATACTTTTTTTTGTATAATATGTTTTCTATGAGAATCACACATTAACATATTTAGGGACATCGGCTATTCCACAGTGATTTTTGCTTCAAAGATAAATACCGTAATGTATGCAGAGCGTGTTTTTTTTTCATGTTTTTTTTTTAAGTCTGTGAATAGTTTCAAGCTTAGGTCACATCGAGGCTGCTAATGATTCCGCAAAAGCGTCACCAGTGGATACCCTTAGCTCAGTAGCTGAAGGTTTACTTGCTTTGAAGTCTATAAAGCCTTTCAACAAACACATCGTATCAATAAACTATAAAAAAATATTTACACACGCTATTTAAATAAATCGATTTTAGAATTGACACGAAGTTTATCAATTGATATTTTCCGAAAAGTACTTATATAACAGAATTTACTTTAAAAATTACTAATAAACCCGATTTGGACTAGAATATTCAAGGCAATGATTAAAATAATTATGCATTAAAATGTTTATAAATTAACTCCACAAAAATGCGCAGGAATGAAAAAAATCGAGCATATAAATCTAGCCTGCCGAACTAAATTAAAAACCTGACAGGTCGTAAGTGCAGGGGGAAGGACGGGGGATAAAATATAGCATTTAGTATACGTACCAACAGTTCATGGCATGGTGCCAGCATGGTACTTTTTGCGATCGGTGACTGTGTCTTATAGATTTATAATTTAATCGAGTGATACGTGCTTCTGAAAGTTTTACCAAGCTAAGTTATTGAGGCAGTATTTTTAAATTTGCTTGATCGTAGGAGGTTATAATATCCCACTAGGTTTGTGGCAAATAAAACTATGAGAACTGTCCCTCTGCTGCCCAGAACTTGAAAAGGTTAGGGGAAGACTATCCGGTTTTAATTGCTATGGGCCCCGGTACGATAGCCACACCATAAAATAGCAGGTTATATTATTGTTTTGCAGGAGATGGTTCGGTGTGATGAGTTTACATGACCGATATTTTCGATATATTGTCTTAGTTTCAGTGAACATAAGACAGTATGTTAATGTGACGTTATTGCAAGTAAGATAATTAAGCAGATAATAAAACGCGAACACCAATTCCATTCAAAATACTTTTAGCAAAGCCCCATACTAAAATATACTAGCTCAGTTTAATTCCTCAGAAATAAAAAAACCCTAAAATCCAACTTTAAACCTAACTTTACCACCGCGCCGATCAATTAATAACCCAACTTTACAAAAAAAAAAAGAAACTACAATAAAAAGGCAACTTTTTCACAAAAAGAACTTCCTGTGAGATAATCCGTAGAACGGCTACGCTCAACAAAAGTTGGTCCTTGGGTCCGAACAGCAGTCAAAAGTTTTTTTTTGTGTCGACTTTTGTCTTTGTATCGTAATTTGGTATGCAACAGACGGTAGTGCGAAGGCTAATTGTAGCCAGCCGTGGTTGGCATCGAGCCAACTAATTCCTGGCGGGATCCGCTATGACAATATTAAGGACCAGCTTACACGGTCAGCGGCCGGAGATACGTAACATTAAATAGTATGGTTGGCTTTTTTGGAGGCATCGGGTTGTTGAACTAACGTGGGGCGAAATAAAGGTCACGCAGAGATTAAAATTTTAAACGAAGAGTGACATCAGCTTTCGTTTGTTTTATCATTACTATAAACTAACAGGAATTAACGCGCAATAAATACCTTTGAATCGCTTGACGTTTCGACCAGGTTGCACTGATCGTGGTCACAAGCAGACTGCTGCAGCGAGTTTACTCCGACATGGGTGCGGTAGATTTTTCTTCATCTACCTCCACTTTTTCCTTATTACGCCTGTGACACACTACACTCACTGTCTCCGTTTTTACCGACTTTAAATAGCGAGGTTTTGATATTTTAATCACTGTATTCCACCTTCCATATCTTGCGCGTTAATTTGTTATATAGCGTTAGTAATTAGTAATATCATGCAACGCGATAAATTACAAGTTTTACGTTTTCTAAAAAGCACGTTTTCTTGCTAGTATGATTCCTTTATAGCCAAGTCACTTTCGCGAAGTTACTATATCCTTAGGATAAGTAAATAGAAAGAAAGAGATCAAGTTTATTAAACCATAATACTACACAAAGACACCACATATTTATATAACAATTTTCAAAGAGCGATGAAATATAAAGGGAACTTAAACAACACAATACAAATAACAATTACACACTCAAAGATCATCATCATCCCCGGCCCTTATCCCAATTTATTTGGGATGGGCGCAACATGTATTCTTCTTCGATACATAGTCTATACTTGTACTGGAAATCTGCTAAAGTTTTGCCTATGTTTTATGACCGGCCGCCTGACGTCAACCCTCATTGGGAATGCTGTTGTTGCTGGTAACTGCCACCAATACAGTCTCCTTCTATCTAGCTATGTCATACCAAATGTAATCCATGCGCCAGGTTGAATCATATATTATAAATGAAAAATCACACAATCCTGCATTAGTATTCAAAATTCTGAACAAAGTATGTGAATAGGCGGCTTAACCCAGCCAAGGTAAGTTATTATGTTTCGTTTTAAGATTATAACTATTTGCCAATAGCCTACCAATGTTACTGCCTCCATTACGCTGAGCATATACTAAAGGCCTGATCTGGATACTCAGGTGTGTGCCTATGCAACAGAGTTATACAAATTATTTATTAGTATTAATTTTATACAAAAAATTAACATAAATTTTGAGATACCCGGGTTCGGGTATGTGAGTAAAGCCAAACCAGTCCTTTACCTACATGACATGGTGATAAAAAATCATTTTGTTAGCGAAATGCAGATGACCTTTTCAATGTTAAGAGGTTTGAGAAGGCGTGAGTATAACAGAGCCAGACAAGGTTATCAAATCAGATTGGATTATTACCGCCTTAAGTCCTTTACGAGCTTTGAGAATATATTTTCATAAAACAATAAATAAGAATATTTATTTAAATAATTCATGTAGAAACTCATTTCGACTCCTAACGTCTACATCAACTAAACACATTTGGATGAGCCGTACTTTATCTGAATAATACATATCATGTACTTAGCGTGTCTACTTTGAATAGAAAAATATTTACTTCCAATGACATATCAAATAAAAAAGCTAAGGTCCCAGAGGGCAAGGTCAAAGTCGATATGTTATGATAGGTGAATTTTAAATATATTCGTTTTTATTTACCTATTTCATTGCTTCTACACCTAATATTGAGTTTTTTCCTAGTACCTATATCTTCTATCTTCTATATATATAAAAATCAATTGCTGTTCGTTTGTCTCGCTAAAACTCGATAACGGCTGGGCCGATTTAGTTGATGTTGATTTTGAAATGTTTGTCGTAGTCCAGGAAAGGTTTAAACGATGAGAAATTGTAGAAAAATTGCGAGGAAGATAGTAAAAACCACAATTTAATTTGCCCATATAAACTGTTCTACCTACTTTCCTGTCAAACATTTGACGTTAGAGGTGATACGAAGTACACTGGGTCATCTAGTATTTTATAAAGATGACTTCCGGTTGTAAAAAAATATACTCCTCGTTGGAATCTCGACATCGCCACGGGCTCAGCTCATGATTAAGGGCTCCGTTCGAGTTCGAAACTAGTCGGACAATCGCAATAATTAATAGAAAAAAAATATCGTTTACTTTTGTTACAAAATGGGGAGCTGACTGTTAAAAATGACACGGTAGCAAGTCCGGATTGTTCCAGTGTTAGAAAAGATGAGCATTTGGACAGCAGCGTCCTAACGGCTGGCCTGTGTGATTTTTTATACCGCGCCATTTTTTTTACCAAAGTTTTTTGTACCATAACCACTGTAATTACTATTTCTTTAACTCTTTCTTTAACTTTTACTAACCTATGTTACCCGGGACAATATAAGGATTCTAGCGATACCCCATACATCTAAATCGGTTCAGGTTTTTAGAAGTTATGATGGAATAAAGAAATAAAGAAACTCACAAACATACCTACATACTACTAACCTACGTTGTATGTCACACGGGACAATATAAGGATTCTAGCGATACCCTATACATCTAAATCGGTTCAGGTTTTTAGAAGTTATGATGGAATAAAGAAATACAATAATACATACATTTGTGGGTTACAAACATACATACATACATGAACCCGAAAAACATAACACTCCTTTTTAGGGAGTCGTGTCAAAAACGGGTAACGCAGTTACTACGGCGTAGGCGTGACTACGATTTCACAGCTACGCTATCGTTATTAATATTATATCGTCGATTAATAGATTCTAGGTATTTCCAGAATATTGTGAATCAGACGTTATCAGGAGGGATTAGATACATAGATTTTCTTAGAAATACGTGTAATTAATTATCAGGTGATAATATTCGATCCTAAGACCGATCGGATGGTGTTAACCAAACGATTACATCCATTTCCACTTTGTTCTAGTTAATTGCATAAATTTATGTAATTTAATAGGTATATATGTAATGTATATTATTACATAAAGTATACGCAAAATATAAGTACATTATAATTAATAATATGCAGCATAAACAAGTATAATGACATAGAGATTGAAATAACATTTAAATTAAAGTTACAATATTAAATGGAAAAATAATACGGTCGCGAACAGTTAATATTGTAGCTTTAGAGTTCGCTAAGCATGCGTTAATGCTTTTCAAAGATTTATTTGGAACATTTAAATTAAATCTGACTGTCTCGTTGGTCTAGTGGTCGCAAGCGCGGCTGCTGAGCTTGAGGTCCTGGGTTCGATTCCCAGGTCGGGTAAAGTGTTATTGGGTTTTTCTGTTAGAAAATTCGCAGTAGCAGCCCGGAGTTGGTGGTGTGACACCTCCGGGCTTCGGAGAGCACGTAAAGCCGTCGGTCCTACGCCTGATCTTTCTCCAGTCGTGTCGGATTGCTGTCCCATCGGAATATGAGAGTGAAGGTAGAGGGAGTGCACCTTTTTTTTTCTACTGTGGAACATCCTTCAAGGACATTGTGCCGGACTCCTACCGACTGAAAACCACACCGGTCCTATACCGGGGTCCCGGGATCGTGACTCTATTCACCGCAACCCCGGCAGGTCACGGCTCGTTACTGCGTTGCCTGTATAGGAAGGCCACAGTTGACCTGCTGAACACTCCACAGAGTTGTGCGCGCCAGATCAAGGCGCTCCGCCATCTCGGGCCTGTCACTGGTCGGACAACGAAGTACCCAAGTTCGTCACCCGCAGGCCACAGCTCACGGTGGCTGGAGATCATTGAGCGTTCTCCGACGCCTGGTGCGTCTTCTGCGGCAGGGGTAGGACGAATTCGCCTATTTCTCCCTTTCCACCGCCTCCTTCACAAGCATCACTTCCTCACAAAAGGTGGCGACGGCTCTCCATGCGTTCTCACTCCCAACCATGTGTGTGATCACAGTCAAAAGCGATAGCTATAAGGTCGTGGCGCTGCTCGGCCCAAGCCGGGCACACCTCTAGTGTGTGTTGCACCGTGTCCTCGGGGCAGCTGTCACAGTGATGGCCCCTCGATGTCGGCTCCCGGCCTATGCGACGCAGATACTTCCCGAAGCACCTGTGGTCCGAGAGCATCTGCGTCATCCGGAAACTGAGGACGCCGTGTCTCCTCTCCAGCCACTCCGCCAGTACGGGCCTAACCACCGCTATTACGGCGTGCCCTGCCACGGCCTCCATTCCGCAAGCTGTTCCCTCCATTCCACCACTAGGATCTGTCAGAGCTCGGACCGCTTGGTCGCGAATTACCGTGACAGCGGCCGAACACCCAAGATGGAGTGCACCTATGTTTCCGCATACTCTTGTGCATTATAATAATATATGTAGGTAGGTATTAAGATCGTATCATTTTCAATTATGATAAAAAAAAAACTAAAACAATAAAACCAATACAATCATATCGTTCCGGGTCCATAAAGCCTTTCTCAGTTCACAAAAGCACTCAACAAACCGATACACTTCGCTAAAACAACCCTCTATAGGACGGAGCGATCTGCATCACAAACGACCGAGCAATTCTTCTGTTGAGGCGGCGACCAACGCACTGCGCTGCATACATTTTCATGAAGTTTTGCATTTTTGATGAACCAAAAATAAAATGCGATACGCTCCGAAAATCGCTGTTTATTTCCTCTTTTTTTTTGTGCGGATTCCCCGTGTGGCCGTTTTTTGGGAGATGGCTGGTTTGAATTTGAGGTTGGATTGTTTTGCATTATTCAATTAGGTTGATATTTATTGTGGAAACTTTATTTATGGCTTAATTACAGTACTCTGTTAGACATAGACATCAGGCACTTTTCAGTTTTTAAAAATCATTTAAATTGTTTAAATTATATTGTTTACACAAGTCAGGTACTAGTTAAATTAAATAATAGATAGTTTCTATAAGGTACTACAGCTTCGTTGGTCTAGTGGTCCAAAGCGCGACTAAGCATAATCAAAATCCTGGGTTCGATCCTCGGGTCGGGAAAAGCGTTATTGGGTAGTCCTTTTAAGAAATTCCCAATAGCAATCTCGTGTTTATAATTGTGCATGGTAGATGGCAATAGGCTTATCACCTATTACATGGGATTTAATAACAGTATGGGTGAAATGTGGGTGTACAACTGTGTAAAGCTCTGCCTACCCCTTGGGGAATACAGGCGTGATGCTATGTTCTGTTATGGTGCTACTACTACTAGTTACTATAATAGCGCGATGACCACAAAGTGGATCTTGGCTTCCAAACAACATAAAGACAAGACGCCACCTTTCTCGGCGTCTCAGCTAATTTAAATATATTTTTTAATATGAAATTTAAATAATCTAAACCTCAAAATCACTGAAACATACTTTGTGAATTTTGTTCGTAAAATGTGCAGTGTCTTGATAGTGAAATTAATTAAAAACAACATTCGAGAGTAATCATACTAATTATAATGTACAAAAGATCTTGTAAATAGACAAGTCATAAACACACTTTTAATTTGTAAAATAATTATGAGCTAAGGCTGACTCTTTGATAATTTTAAGAATATTTAAAAAATAATATGCTATAGCTGGCGGATCGCCTGATGGTAAGCGATTACCGCCGCCCATGGACACCCGCAACACCAGAGGAGTCGCAAGTGCGTTGTCGGCCTTTTAAAAAGGAGTACGCTCTTTTCTTGAAGGTTTGTTATTTGAGTAAAAGATTATGTAACTTGTCTATCAATGACACGAGTTCATGAAGGATGATAAAGTAATTACCAATTGTATTTAGTTTTGCGATGCTTGAAGAGTTTAGAGAAAATAAAGAAACTGCAAACTCAATACAAACTTTAACAAACTTCAACTACTTAGTAATATTATGACCTGGTTAAGTCAGAGATACAAAGAACCTACTACGTCACAGACTAATGAACACTATTTCTCCCATCGTTATCTCGAAGTATCAAATTATTAGAAACAAAAGTCCGGAAATGTAATTTCCTGCAATGCTTTGAAATATAACGCCTGTTAGTAAGGTGATTAGTTCACTGTGACGTCGATTAATAGAGTATAAAGTTCATTACTGGTTAGTAAGTCTTTATTTTTCTTGTTTATAATGATAGCGACATTGCAATAAGACATTCAGAGGGTCTAAAAAGGCCACTTTGGCTTAATCATAATAAGGTCCTTATATGATTCATTTCATTAACCATAAACTGGTCACTTCATAGACAAATCATTATAATTAGGATTTGCGTGCAATTTATAAACAGTAATTAATCTATTTGACTGTTTTGCATGGAGATTCGTAAAATGGTTCACAGATAGGAATTAATGTGTAAAATAGCAGAAAGTTGTGAAGTTACTCAATTCAAATAATGATAAATTTTTAAGAGAAATACTCAAAGTCGCCATTTTAGACCCACAGATCTTGCAGTTGTACATGGTCAAGTATAAGACCTCTAAAAGTAGGTACAAGACAATTGCCAACCTTTTCATAATTGTTGTTTTGTTATTACAAGGAATTTCTCCTGAATCATGAGTATAGCGCATACACTCAGAGCCGTATTTTATTTTTAAATTATCAATAGAGTATTATTGCTCATATTTGTTCCGCGCGGCTATTTAGCCTACGTTCCGTAGCCCAGCAGGTAACCTCTCAACAAATGTGCAAACCACGCCGCCTGCTTCAGCGCACTTTGTTGATATAGACGACAAATAATTTTAGTTTAAATAATAATTAAAGAGATGATAATGCCAATCTCATTAACATTATCTTTTAGGACATCCAATGGTTGTTGCTGTATGAAAATTAGAGCAGTGATAGCCTAATGGTATGATCTTTGGACTGTCAAGTCAAAGGTCGCAGCTTCGAATCCAAGGCACGCACCACTGTCTTTTCGAAGTCATGTGCGTATTATAAATGAATTATCACTTGCTTAAAACGGTGAAGGAAACATTGTGAGGAAACCAGCACACCTGAGAGATGTTCTCGATGGTGTGTAAAGCCATGTCAGAGACCTACGGGCGGTTTAAACTTTGACACTAGGTTGTTCATGAACCACATCGAATTTTGTACGTCTTTATTGTAATTGTGGACTAAGAATAATATGGCTCTTCAAGATAAATCTTTGAAATATGGCTCTTTCTTCAAAAGACATTTCGATGATTTTCGATACACGATTACGCTCACTGACATAAACAATGATGTCTGGACTTTAAAAGAGACCTTGACCTTTGAGTTGGTTTCGGTTTTTCTTCTCAGAGGTATTCAGATAGGAAATGCTTGTGCCTTCTAGATAAATATGTGACATGTAAAGGGTTTTATAAAGACCTATTTACAGGATAAACAATTTGAATTTTTTTGATTGAATGTTTCTTTAAACATGATAAAAACATCTAATGTTTGTAGGTATACATATTAATTATTATTTTCTAAGGAAACATTGAAAAATAATAGACGCGAACGAGATGCAATACGGTAGTTCAGTTGGAAGAGCCATGACACGATAATGTCAAAGGTATTTTTCAGTGTTTTCTAAGAAAATAATTAATAACATGCTTCATCCACTTGCAAGCGTGTTAAGATTCACACAATTAAGGAAAGTTATTATTCATTTATGCTTATGGCTGCAGCTATCGAAAAATTAACAGAAAACTTAAAATAAATATATATAACAAAAATTTAATTTATAGCCAAAGGAATGTCCAAAAAACCCGCTCAAGACCTTTCTCGTTACGATTTACGTAATCAAAAATGTAAATCTTACGTTCAAATTACGCAGATTTTTCCTGAGCGGCCATCGTGCCGACGGTTTTTTTTTTAAACAGTTCGCCAACTTCATTGCGTTTTACATGAAGTTATTTGGATATTTTTTTTTAAAGCTTATTTATATATTCATAAGTTTCCGTCCGCGGTTTTGCTCACGTGATTTCGGCTTTTGCTTTTTGCGACTTTCGAAAGTCCTTTTGCATTTTGAGTGTATTTTAAAACGGAATTTCTGATTAATTTTACGAATTTTTAAATATTCTTGATTGTTGTTGATTCGTTGAGTGGAGAGAGATTTTAAATGAACATAAATAATATCTTCGTTAGTCTAACGGTCGCAAGTACAACTACCGAGGGTTAGATTTTGGGTTCAATTCACGGTTCGAGCAAAGTGTTAATGAGTTTCACTGTTAGGGAATTATCAATAGCAACACACAACTTAGAATTATATCCGTTGGATGAAAATAGGCTCACTGCCTATTACATGGGACTCAATACCGCCATTCAAGAAATGCGGGTGAATAAACTGGGTTTCAAATACCTCTGCTGACCTATTAGGGGATACAGGCATGATGATGTGTTAATTTATGGTATGTGGTAGACATGAAAACTCATAATATCATTGGTGAGCTGTCTAAACTCTTTCAAGCTTTTATTTTTATTGTAGACGCGATGTGGTATTCGTTTTAATGCTTGGTCTTTCGACTATATCTCCCAACAAAATGCATTATATAAAATATATTATAGCACAGAATCACAGTTTATTCCCCGAAGAAGTAAGCAGAGGTGTACACAGCTGCATATTCGACTTTCATGAATGCTGTTATTAGATCCCATGTGGTGAGCCAATGGCCATCTATCAATTCCAAACTCCAGGTGCCTATTGATATTTTCGTAGCAGAAAACTCAGTAACATTTACCCAACCTAGGAATCAAACCCATGACCTCGTGCTTAGCAATCACGCTTAGGACCTGCCGAAGAGGCAGTATAACAAGACAACTAATCTAATTTATAGGAGCCGTATACTCACGAATGTACATCACGAATGTCATACAGGATGAGCACTGCTGCGTCTGGATGTGGAAGGTCGTGGGTAAATTAGAGTCCTTGGTAATGTTAAGAATCTCCACGTTTATTCACGAGAAACCCAAAACGACAACCTTCCGCGCGGACCAATGCGCAGTAACTAGTCCGTCGTTCATACGTCTCACTCACATACATTAACATTTTGCTTGGCGGCATTCTGCCGTACACGCTTACATTGTATCCGTACAGGTACATCATTATATTTGTTTAATATAATTTCATATAATGGCCTGGTTAGTGGAGTGTAATAGTAGGATAACATCAGAACCTGGCGCATGGATAACATTTGGTATGACATAGCTAGATAGAAGGAGACCGTATTGGTGGCGGTTACCACGAACAACAGCATTCTCAATGAGGGTTGACATCAGACAGGCGTCCGGTCATAAAATATAGCCAAAACTTTAGCTGCATACAATTTCAAAAGCAATTAGAAAGTGGATACACGCTGCACCGACCCCCAATTAATTGGGATAAGGGCAGGGGGATGACGATAATTTCATATAATTCATAAAAAGTTTGGGTCCTATTGCACACGGGGGCAAAAGTGTCGAGCATTTTCGTTCACTCTTGCATGCATTTATTGTATAAAATTTCTACCTTTTCAAAATTTAAGCGCTCAAAAATCTAGTGTTAAAACTATAAATTGTGCTATTTCGCAGCTCAAAATAATGCCGAATAAAAAAGCGCTAGAAGCGCTTTTGAGCAAATAAATCAAGTCGAGATCTCTTGAAATGCACGCCTCTAGGGTTTCACAAAATTGTGCATATGACGTAAGTGGAAATATTTTCCATATCACAATGTTAATTATCATTTTGCTAGGATTGCATTTGCTTATACGTTAGTTTAATTTTTGAATTCTGGCAGTGAATTGAGGGAGTTTTGGTTATGGTAACTCATAACTATGTTCCAATACAGATAAATCTTTGAAAAGCATGAACGCATGCTTAAGGAACTCTAAAAGTTATACATTTTTGTGGAAAAAAGTTGGTTTCCTGTAAAGGGACTGAATAAAACACCAAAAGCCGTATTAAATGTGGAAGAAGAATTCTTGGTAGTGAGCAGAGGTCGAGATGGCTTAGCGGTCAGAGCGCCCGGAGTATTTATCCGAGAGGAGCAGGCGAATCCTGCTCACGACAGTATTCTTTTTCCACAGAAATGTATAATCACAAAAAATTATAACAATGTTCTATCTATCTCTCTACCGAGCCTTTTGCCAATTACATTGGGGTCGGCTTCCAGTCAAACCGAATGCAATTTAATACCAGTATTTTACATGGAGCGACTATCTTACCTCCACTACCCGAGATATTGTGTTACCCAGTAACACAATATCTCGTGGTATGACTGCTTGTCACACATTCAGGTGTCTGGCTTAAATGATCTGGATCCAATAAATCTTAATTTGACAACCGGAACCAACGGTTTAACGTGATTTCCGAGGCACGAAGGGGCTCTGTATGAAATAATAGTCACCCATCCACAGACCGACCACGGCAAAGCTTAACCTCAATCAATCGATCTGTGCGGCTGTTACTTAGCCACGAGCCCCTCCTCTTCATAACTGTGTTCTATGCTAGTAATATAATAGAAATTGTTACAACAAAAGAAAAAAACAATCGTAAGTGGAAAATTGACGGCGCGGTTGGCGCTGTGGTCGAGAAGACTGGCTGCTGCGACGCGTGTTGCAGGTTCGACTCCTGCACGGAACAAATATTTGTATAATCTATAGATAATTGTTCCGGGTGTGTGTGCATGTGAGATTAAATGTCTGTAAACGCACCTAAGTACAGGAAGGAATTCCAAGTGTAAGGCAATGTTTTATAGAAATAAATATGAACTAAAAATAATTTATGGAATTCGAAAAATATTTATTACTACCTAGTGCCCGCACTTCGTCTGCGCGACTAAACATCAATCTTATCTCCTTGCAAAATCTCATTACCATCGGTTCAGCCGTTTAGTCGTGAAAAAGGTATCAAACAGCAAACAGAGTTACTTTCACATTTATAATATTAAGTATGGATTTTAAGTTTCAAAATAAATCGAATAAAACGTTAGATAACAGTTCGCCTAGAACACTGTATAATTAATCAAATTAAGCTAAAATTGAATAATAATAAAAGCAGTTGAAATAATGTTATGTTTGATCTGAATTTAATTAAAAGTTTTTTTTTTTGCTTTTTCCTTGTAGAACGTAGTAGTCAATTTGATTAATTAACGTTAAATATGTCTAGTTTATGCACGCAGGTTTTAATTAACTATGAATTATTACTAACTCATAATTTTAACTCGCAAAAATTATTCATGTGTGTTGTAACTTGTAAGCAATATCTAAGCGAATTATCATCTTATTGTTAGTAAATCTCTGAATACCTCGTTGGTCACTAGACCACTAGGTCCCAAGCGCGACTGCTGAGCATGAGGTCTCCGGTTTGATTCTCGGGTCGGGCAAAGAGGTATTGAGTATTTCTCTTCGAAAATTCTTTTTCAGGTAGGAAATTCTCAGTAGCAGCCCGGTGTTTGGAATTGTGCCCGGTAGATGGCAATAGGCTTACCACCTGGGATTTAATAAGAGCATTAGTGAAATGTGGGTGTACAACTGGGTACACCTCTGCCTACCCCTTCGGGGAATACAGGCGTGATGCTATGTTATGTTAGTAAATCAACAAGCCAGTCCGGATTTTTTAACTATTCATAGATAAAATCTATATGGTTTACGATTCAAGAATATCTATTTTATCAAAATATTACAAAGAACAGAGAAAAAACAATTTGAGTAATTACTGTAAGTATTGAATACCGGTGGTGGAAACTCAAGGTTTTACAGCTCCTGAGGATGCCCCGTGGTGGTGAAACACGTGTAGAGTAGTTGGTGGTAGTCGCAATTTTCACCGCTTGCGTATGTGCATGTATTTGCGGGCGGGCGAGCGGTGCACAGGCAATGCATGACTACCCTCAATATTGTGGAAGTAGCTAGTCATTTGCATCCATAATTACTGTTTTTTCTGTAGCAAATTCTAAAGTTGTACATTTTTGTGAAAATATTTAAGCGTTTCCAAACGTCTTTTATAATTCGCACAGCAAAGGAGTGGAACTCTCTACCTGCGTCTGTGTTTCCGAACACATTCAACCCTAATCTCTTCAAAGTTAGAGTGAACAGGCTTCTTCTGGGTAAGCTCACTCCATCGTCGATTTTGTCTCTGTCACCTCTTGAATAAATACTCCAGGCGCACTACCGAGGTATAATACTACTAAACCATCCGGGAGGAGCTGAGGATCGTGCCCAAGACACCGTGTGAAGCAGCCGGGCTAACGACGTAATTAATATATTTTTACTTCAACCGCATAACTTATGCAAAGTACGTTATAATATTCATTTCCATTTGAACCACGTTAACAAATGTTATATTATCGAGTGACGTTTAAAAATGTAATGAAAAGTGGTGTTCTCATGCCACCAAGTCCTCATTAGTAACTGACAGGTTGTGCCCGACGACGTCGTGTTATGTATCCGGGGATTGTGTCACACCGAAGCGTGCTAGGTATTCAGAATAAACTTTTTATGATAATAATAGCTTCTACCCGCGACTTTGACTGCATGGACTTTAGAATTGCATCTAGCTGGGATGAAATGTCCTATGTGGCAATCCAGGTTACTAACTATCTGTGTACCAAATTTCATCTTGATCAGTTCACTAGTTATTGGGTGATATAGTAAAAAACATCCATCTGTCATCACAAACTTTCGCATTTATATATATTAGCAGGAATAGTAGGAATTAAGATATGTTTTTTAACCTGTAAGTTATCTAATTGTAAAAGCTTTCTTCTTTATTTTTTGGAAATTCCTCTTTACAAGATCTGTACGATAGAAGGAAAAAAAAATACCTACGTCAGTCTTTTCATCCATCAATACGCTTTTTCTCAAGAATAAGTATAGGCATCATGTTGAAATTACTACCAATACTAAGGTTTACACATCCTTAGCGGTTGTTTCTAAGTCAACGCAATAAGATATATACAGCTATTTATGTTACATATTTTGCTCGCAATTTACTCGTCAAGACCTGTAGAATTTGACAAGAAACAATGTCACATAGTTAAAGATAAATCTTTGAAAAGCATTAACGCATGCTTAGCAAACTCTAAAGTTATTATATTAAATGGAAAAAAATACGGTCGCGAACAGGAGTCGAACCTGCACCATTTAATATATTAACTTAAGGTCTCATAGATCTGATAGTTCTTTAATATATTTTATCTTTGTACAATATCCTCAGAACGAGCGTCAAACACGCACTGCGCCATATATTTTTACAACGTACTTATATGTAGGCTACTTCATGAACTATCATTCTACAATCATTCAAAAGAATAAAATCGCGAGCAGGATTCGAACCTGCGCCACTCGGAAAATAAAAAATTCAAATCCTGCTCGCAACCGTATTCTTTTTTCGACGAAAATTTATAACTTTAAAGTTCGCTAAGCATGCGTTGTGCTTTTCAAAAATGTATCTGTAGAGGAATGAAAGTTAAAGTTAGCCTTTACTTTAAGCTGAAACCATATTTGAATTAAGGATTATTTAACAAAAAATATGAAAAACAAAAAAAAAATTACAACTTAGTATCATTCAATATTACAAAACTACACAACGGTGTAACACACAGCCACTGGGCGTACCCGCCGGATAATTTGATTACGTATGCATTAAATGCATTTCCATTTCCCCACACTGAGTGGATCTGAGATCTCTTTTAAATCCGCCGATGTAACCTTTAATGACGCGGAGCTGACTTCGCCTTAAGGGATTTACACATCAGGGTACATTTTGGCGTTGTTTTATGTCTGTCTCGGAGTTTATCTGTTGTTAGGGATGGCTAAAATAGAATGGATAGCTGTTATTGATTTGATATTGAGTGTAATTTTATCTTGTCGTGATGTATAATTAAAGGGAGTATGTTTATGATTCTACGCTCATGTTTAGCTGTAAACAATAAAACTAAAATAGGATTTTGAGAATTTAAATGTATTCGCATGTGCGTGACATAAATTCAAAGGGATTAACCATCGTATACACATGCGAAGTTTGTAGCATCATTTCTCTATTTATAATTACTAACAATAATTAATATATTAAAGTAGTTGCGAGTAATATATTAAAGTAATTGTTAGTTGGCGAGTGCTAGAAGCATGCTTCGAGACACAGGTCGTGGGTTCAAACCTGTCATGTACCAATGTGACGTTTTAAGTGGCAAATAGTAAGCTAGCGTGGTGATAAATGCTCGGGCCTTCTCTATGTAAGAAGAGGTACTTGCCCTGCAGTGGACAGTTATGGACTGGTTATATAATTGTAGTTTTGTAATGGAAATGATAGTGATATGTCTACTGTAATACATATATACCTACATAAACGCCACCTGCTACAATCCTTACATACTCCTATTGCTTTGTCCACTTCCATACATCATATTCGCACCCTGGGGGTGAGTACTACGAACCTGACCTTTTTGCAGGATCACTGGTAAGGTGATTGTATATCCATATAGGGCGTCCCCTCCCAGCATTGTATTTACTCTACTGTATTTTACAGTAATAATCTGTGGAAGGAGTTGTAGTTCACATAATAATAATTACTCGTTGTTACTGTACTTGTTAAAACTGTAACTTTCATAGTTATGTATTTTTCCTTTGATTTATATCGCTTCAAATCACCACCCCACCACAATATGAAAACAAGCGGTATAAGGTACCGCTACAGCTAAGATAGAAAAACACGTCAAAAAGAACTTCAGTCTTTAAAGCACTAAAATTTCATGGCACAATTTCATGATTTTCTGAATCTCATGTTAATGCTCGAGCTTCATAAAACCGCTCGTTGATCGCATTACATCGCGTCGTGTTTAGAGCGCTCGTGTGTAATGTGCCTTAGGCAATAGGGTTGCAATCGTTGTGAATTGTAATCGCCTGCTTAAATGGTAGTATTTGAGAGATCGGTTCAGTGCCGGTTATAGAATGAGATGTGTATTACCTTGTTGATAAGATCTATCGTAATAGTAACCCATCTAGAGTTTTCTTAAATATATAGTTTAATGCTTTTAAGTGAAGACTCTTAAACCTATGACATTTACGAATATTTTTAATATACTTAATGATCGTTTATCAATGAAATATCGTTTCAGAGTTAATAGTTTTTTTTTTATGGAATAGGGGGCAACCGAGCAGACGGCTCGCCTGATGGTAAGCGATTACCGCCGCCCATGGACACCCGCAACCCCAGAGGAGTCGCGAGTGCGTTGCCTG
The DNA here is from genome assembly GCA_935421205.1 of Xylocampa areola. Classification (NCBI taxonomy): domain Eukaryota; kingdom Metazoa; phylum Arthropoda; class Insecta; order Lepidoptera; family Noctuidae; genus Xylocampa; species Xylocampa areola. The sequence continues at coordinate 20,051,742 of OW285204.1, forward strand.
CCTTTTAAAGGGTTTGGGCCTCCGGTACCCTCACTCACTCGGCGAAACACAACGCAAGCGTTGTTTCACGCCGGTTTTCTGTGAGGCCGTGGAGTTTTTACTAACTAGTAGTGTTGCAAGAGAAGAGTCCAGGTATGTATATGACATACCCCCCCAGGGGTCCCGCCTTGTCGTGGTGGGGGGCTCTAGTAGCCGTGGCTTGGTCACCCACGGTGAAGATACCCGGGGAGGGTCACTCCTCTGGGCTTTGCCTGCAAGCCCATGTTGGAGCGGCGTAGGGTGCGGGCCGTCTCCGAGGTGGTTGCGGCACGCCATCCGTGTGTCGTGAGAGAGAGTCCGGCAATGGACGGCTGCGGGTGGGTTCGTGGTTGTGTGCGAGAGCGTTCCCTTGTCCCGCCCTCAAGCAGCTGAGGAGGTATTCTGTGGAGTTTTAGCGGGTTCGAGTCCCACATAGCCGCACTGTATCCCCGTGACAGAGCGGTATGCGAGGGCATTACACCACATAAAAAAAAGGTATGTATATGACTTGTGGACATTTTCGAGAGAATTTTGTAAATAATTTGACAAAGTCGGTGAAACAAAATCTAACATATAAAAAGGTTGTGTTTGAGACGTTCTGCATGTACGAAGTCTCGATCTAAACAAATAAATAAACAAAAAACATGTGATGAGAGTTTTATGCATGTAACATTCTAGAACAATTTCTAGTAATTTCATCTGTATAGTCGTTTATCTTCCAAAGGTAGACGTCACTTCTATTGCCTGCGAAATAAGGTTGAAATTGTCAGGACAAGCCCGCTTTAATGACAGAATTTTTCTACCTAATTAAAGCAATAAATGTGAGTTTATGAGGACGGGTGGATGTTTGTTACTCTTTCACGCAATAACTACTAAACAGATTTGGATGAAATTTGGCACACAGATACTTTATAACCTGGATAAACACATATCATATTTTTTATTGTGACTTAACCTACCATGGCCGGTTTAGCGTGCTCTCCGAGGCACTTACCGTGCACGTTAAACCGCCGATCCTGGTTGTCAAATTAAAATCACACCGCCGTTACGGGTAGCCAGAGGCCTGAAAGTCTGACAACCAGTCATACCACGAGATATCGTTTTACACAGTTACTGGGTTGTAGAGGTCAGATAGGCAGTCGCTCCATGTTCAATACTGGTATTAACCTTTCGGCTCAGTAACGTACAGATCTGTACGTTGTAACAATAAAAATCTATTGTGTCTGCTAATGACTGAGGCAACAGCTTAAGCTGTATCCAGTTTGACTGTAAGCCGATCTCAATGTAATTAGGAAAAGGCTAGGCAGATTGATTTCCTGGACCCAATTCTGGGCAGAAGCTACTATAGCATAATCTTAAGTTAGAAACATCTAACAAATATTATATGGAAATGTTAAACAAATCTCAGAGTGCTTCTAGTGTTTTTCTGTGAGAGCTTGCAACACGTAATGCATTGCTAATTTTCTTGTTAACTTCGCAACAGATACTTGTGGTACGGTCTGCAGCAAAAGTCTACGTTTCAAATAGATGCCTTTATTTTTCTTGGGAACTATGCTTAGTTGGTAGTACTTGTTATGCATATTGTACTTCATTACACCGTAGAAAAGTTGGTGATGCATTTTGTAATAGCAATTTATATCTAAAAAGAGAAGAGAAGGGAGGGGCTCGTGGTTACTATGGCCAGCTTGCACCTGCCGCGGTGTCTGCTGCTGCGAACCCGGGACTTCGGTAAAGGTTACAGTAATACCGTGTGGTTTTTAGTCGTTAGGAGTCTGGCGGGTTCGTGGCTAAGTAACAGCCGCATAATTCAATCGATCGAGGTAATAATTAGATAATTTTATACCGAGACCCCTCCGTGCCTCGGAGAGTACATAAAGACGTCAAAGAAGAAGTACGTAAATACATAACAAAAAATCAAAAGGCTATACTTAAAAAAAAGAAAGGCTTTGAGATCAAAATGAAAGATTAGAAAATTAATCTTAACACAGATTCCACAAAAACTCAAAGCCAGTTACACTAATCCATTCGAAATCTACAAAGATTTTAATCTACATTATTACCCAAATCCTTTGGAGACATCCCCATCATTCATGCACAATTTCCCACGGTACGTCACGCGAACGCACAGTCTTCAACGAAGAGCGGCCATTTTAACGGAAATTATTATAATAAATCGCATCCGTTTACAGCGAAGACAGTGGCGCCCCCACGGTTATTGCGGGTAAGCATGCAACGGTGTCGTTTTAAATTTGGAAGGTCTATTCTCGTGATTTTGTTGTATCTTGTAAGTGATAGCTTGAGATTGTAACATAACATAGCATCATGGCAATATTCCTCGAAGGGGTAGGCAGAGGTGTACAAAATTTCACGAATGCTAGTAAGTAATAGGTGCTTAAATCCGCTTTTTGCTGGGCAAGTTTCTAAACTCCGAGCTGCTACTAAGAATTTCTTCACAAAAAAACCCAAAAATACTTGCCTGTACTGGGAATTGAACACAGGACCTTATGTTCAGAAGTCGCGCTTGGGACCACTAAACCAAGAACCTCTAGACTCTTATCATCATCATCAGCCTATAGCAGTCTAGTACTCGATATAGCCCTCTCCGAGTGTACGCCATTTCAGCTCGTTCCTGGGCCTTTCCTTGCGCAGTTTATAACTCCACCTAGAGGGTGAGGGCCGAGGACGTCCTACACTGTCTTTGCTAAATTAACACGCTTCATTTTATATCTTACTTATGTATTTATACTTTATGCACATTGGTCCACAGGCGGTTTTAATGCCATAGGCATTTTCTGTCAGACAACCATAGAGTGATGCAGAGACACAGCGCACTTAGCCGCGTTAGATGTATTAACTTAAAAAGTGCAAGTTATCCGATATTTTAATATATACATAAGATACAGTTTATTTCTTTAGAATACGTACTACATAGGTATTCTATAGTAATATACACTATCTTTATTATATGTCCATAATATATACCTTTGTAAAATGTAAGCATCATGTGGACATTAATGTTAGTTTTAATCTCATATTACATACATACTGCCTATTGTCAGGCATTACGAGTTTGTCATGCTCGCTAAAATGTATTACTGATGGTGGCGTTGTACATCGGGTCGTCGAGTTCCCTACAAAATGGTTGAGCTAAGCGAGGCTGATGTGCGCGTCATGCTCGTGAACGGGTGCTGTCTGTTGGGACTTGTTCTGCCTTGGCAATCATTTTAAAAGGCTATATAATTTATTGCTTCTTGCGCTTTCCTTTCTTATTTTGCTCATTAACCTGCATTATTCTCACATTACCTCATTTATTGTTATATCTATTTATTTTAAAAAGAGTGTCTATGGAGTTTCTTGCCGGCTCTTAACCCAATAAGATCAACGCATTGGAATCATGCGCCTAGTTTTGACTTTCCGTAAGTGCCTGTAATATGGTTTATTTGAAATGAATTGGAATTGAATTGAATATTTCCCGGTCTTTACTCAAGAAGAAAGTGTAACCGAACACGGAAAATTTGTTTAAAAATATACCCCATATTAGGAATTAGTCATATACTACGTGTAACAGAATGATGTAGTCATACTTTAAGAAGTTACTGAACCCTATATGGGTTCAGTAACTTGGTACTCAGTAAGAAGTGGTAAGCAGAGGTCGAGATGGCTTAGTGGTCAGAGCGCCTGGAGTATATTAATATCCGGGAGGCGCAGGTTTGAATCCTGCTCGCGACCGTATTCTTTTACCATTTAATATTATAAATTTAATCTTGTTTTCATCGTTACTTTGAAAGTCACAAATATATAATGCATACACACCAAAACCCAAAATATTTATCTGTAGTTCCACAAATAATAGATTTTTGAATTGACTCCGTGACCTTCAGTGGAGAAGACGACCCCCGACGGTCTCTTGACCATACCATCAAATCAAAGCGTAACAAAAAAAAAAAAACGAGCGCTCGAAAATTTTCACTCCACCTCAAATTGCATGTTACGAAAATACACGCCATCAGTTAATTCTGTGTTCATCCTTAAACTTGTGATATCGTGACGCTCGACTACATTAATGGTATACGGCCTACTTTATATACTTGTCTCGCAATAGAATACTTTCATAATTAATGTCTGCTACAAACGAGAGTATAATTTGTTTGTTAATTGTAAATTGACGTGATTAAATAAATTTTGTACTAGTTAAAGGAAATAATATCTTAATAGCACCAAACATCATAGCATAGCATCACGCTTGTATTGCCCGAAGGGGTGAACAGGTGTGTATAAAGTTGTACACCCACATTTCACCAGTGTCCCATGTAATAGGTGGTGAGCCTATTGCCATCTATCGGCCACAACTACAAACTCCGGGCTGCTACTGAGAAATTTCCTAATAGAACAACTCAATAACACTGCCTGATCCGATTGGGATCGAGACGGGTTCGATTCCCAGGTCAGCAACTCAGCAGTTGCGCTTGAGACCACTAGACCAATGAGGCAGTCAAGTCGAATAGAATCATCATCATCCCCCTGCCCTTATCCCAATTTATTTGGGGTCGGCGTAGCATATATCTGGCATGCTGCTAAAGTTTTGGTTATGTTTTATGACCGGCCGCCTGCCTGACGTCAACCCTCTTTGGGAATGCTGTTGTTGGTGGTAACCGCCACCGATACGGTCTCCTTCCATATAGCTATGTCATACCAAATGTTATCCATGCGCCAGGTTCTGATATTATCCTAATATCACACTCCAGTAACCCAGAAAATAATTACACTGATTATTTTTTTCCACAGCTTGGGCCATATATTCTCCCACGTCTAGGCAAATTTCCTTTGTTTTACGGAAATTCTTTTTCAACTCACATGTTTTATCTAATGACTGACCTAAAATAAACTTAATCTGGCGTATTAAATTGAGCTGGAAAATTTAATAATGTCAGCAAAGACTAACAGGAAACAAATTACCTCTAAACAAACAAGAAAATATCCTAATGTCTTCACGAACATCTAAACACGCACATTCATTAAAAATACCGTTCACAGGAACCGCTCGGGGAATTCGACCAAACAATTTGATGCATTGCGGCTTCACAACGCAGTCATACTCCGGAACTCGGAATGAAACCGGCAATGTTTGCGCAAGGCGATTGTTCGGACGTTCTTTGTCCTCCCTTCTCCTACCTCCTCGTGGCTGCATCGCTTCCATTCCTTAAGGAATTACTTGGTGGAACGTTGATGTAGGAATACTTGGACGGGTACGGATATCGTTGATGTGTTGGGTTTATATTAAGTTTTGATCGTATTTCTTTGACGTGACTTTATTTTGGTGCATTATTTTTCATACACATTCTACGTATCATAACTGAATTTATATATCAGAAACATGACAAATATAGGCGACGCAATTAAACGAATAATGATTGAAGATAAATCTTTGAAAAGCATTAACACATGCTTAGCGAACTCTAAAGTTATTATATTAAATGGAAAAGAATACGGTCGCGAGCAGGATTCGAACCTGCGCCTCCTGGATATCGAGATGGTTTAGTGGTCAGAGCGCCTGGAGTATTTATCCGGGAGGCGCAAGTTCGAATCCTGCTTGCGACCGTATTCTTTTTCCATATAATATAATAACTTTGAACGAATAATTTTGTATTCTTATAGTAGATAATAAGATTAAGTTTGGAGTCGTCCGCGAACCGTCGCTGCGATCGGTACGTTTTACATTCGCTCTGTTTGATATTGTTTTAAGTCGTAATCAATTTTTTTTTTTTTTGGACGTTGCCTCTTGCATTTAACTCAAAGGGGTTTGATCTGCGTAACCGAACAATAGCTATGGCGAGACAATTTGATGCCTCCAGCCAGAGAATATTTATAATACTACAAACTGAGCAACACAGCACTAAGGTCCCTACGGGACCCGAGCCGAGTTTAGGGCGTTGCTGGGGGGCAACTAGGGACTAGCTGTATCAGATCAGTGCAGTTTATTTGTGCCTGAACACCTCGTTTTATATTATACCTCGAACCTCTTGACCTATACAACCAAGCCTGGATTGTGTAAACTAAGTAGACACATCGTTATCACTTAAACCTGTTGCCTCGATAATTAGCAGTCACAATATAAATACAATTGTTATAAAGTACAATAGGCATGATGACAGATTTTGAAATCTCCTTTTATAATGTAGGTACACGTCTACTATATCCAAATAACACATTATTTCAGCAAATAATTGCATTTTAATCTATCTAATTTGATTTAACCACGAAAACGCTGCTCAGTGTCATGGCGCCGCTTTGACGTCATGCCTCAGCATATTTGACATAAGTTGAAGCCATAAGGTACGGCGATGATTGATATTTGACTGCGGCGTGACGTCATTCGCTGTGATTGATGTTTCAGTCAACATGGCCGATTGCAGCATTTTATAGTTTTATTTTATTGAAAATCTTATTAATCTTAATGTTTTAATAAAAATAGGTAATTTTTTTGAATCCTTTGTGCCTTTATTTACCTCTAAAACCATTTATTCTTTGGTTCTTTAATACTGTCATCATGCCTATTTTGTACGTTAACGAGTAAGTTGATAAAGAACACATAATTATAACAGTTCACCCCACACTTCTAAATATACATTAAATTAAATATATTGATTAATGAATTCAGATTTCAATGAAAGTATTTTGATGGGGTTTGCAATCAGCTCCCCCTGTTCCAACCGACACGAACACTCATGGTAAAAAAACCTTACGTGTTTCGTCCAACAGTAATAAGTAGTATAAATACAAATTATTAAAATACGTTGGCATTAGTGTTGTCGAACTATCGATAGTTCAACTTTTTGATAGTCCTATCGATAGAAAGACAGAAAGAAAAAATATTTTTTGGCACATAAACACACATAAAAATACAAAGATAAGACAACATTTACTCATAGGAACCAGGACTACCGATAGTATTGCTCATTATCAATAGTAGTGATGCATCCTTCACTATGTATAGTATCGATACTATTGTTCATTGTTACTCAATACTAATAATAATAATACTCCTCCCGACCGTATTTCGGTCGCGGCGGCCTATCTCACACGGTGATTAGCCAAGTACGCATGAGATATTATAGTGCACAAGTGTATGCGCAAACACAGGTGCACTCCCTCTTCCTTCACTCTCATATTCTGATAGGATGGCAATCCGACATGACCGGAGAGAGATTAGGCGCAGGACCGACGGCTTTACTTACTCTCCGAAGCACGGGGGTGTCACACCACCAACTTCCTGACTCCGGGCTGCTACTGAATATTTCCTAATAGAAAAACCCAATAACGTGGGAATCGAACCCAGGACCTCAAGCTCAGCAGTCGCGCTTGCGACTACTAGACCAACGAGGCAGTCAACTCAATACTATTGATAGTCGACTATCGATCGACAACACTAGTTGACATAGATGAACATTTCGTTCTATCGATATCCTGCATTTTACCTACATTGTAACTGTTGTAATATTCATAATGTTAACATGAAATAACTCTTAGTTGCTACGACGTAGCAGACGCTACGCTACAATTATGCTGTCGTAGCAAAAGAGGTATTACTGAGGATTGTTGCTGTTCACCCGTTCAGTTATTTTAAATTGGGTTTTATACTAACGTTCACTTGAGAACTCTATGATAACTGTGCTATAAATATAAAAAAAAATAACAATACAGAGCACATTTTTTTAATTTTTTTTAATTGAAGTGGAAAATAAGCTAAACTTTCAATTTTATTAACAATTTGGGTTATGTACGCTCTGTAGCTATTGATAATATTATTACGAATGAAATAATTCTTATTTGCTACGCCGTAGTTGACGCTACGATACGCTACAATTATGGCGGCGTAGCAAAAGGCTTTGCTACGATCGACGATATGATTAAACGTAATAAATTTAGCGTGTCTATCGCCGATTTATTTGAATATTACATTTTGCAACTCATTTGACCTTAATTATAATTTGTAATCCACATAAATGTAATATGCTCCATGCGGAAATCGAACTAGCTTTCAGTCAGTCCATGCCTCATAATAATATTTCACATAATTCGCAAATGACGTATGTTAAATTTAATTTGCTATGACAGAAAACAGCGATATAGGTAAACAATATCCAGAAGCAGTTTCCTCAGATTCCCTTTCAAATTAAATAACGATTAGACAACAAAATATTAATCATAATAAAGTTTAGGTTTCGTTTAACCATAAAAAAATGTGGTAAGAAAAATATACTCGTGGGCAGGATTTGAACCTGCACCCCCCGGCGCTTTACGAACTAAGCTATCCGGGACGAGCAGGTTCAAATCCTGCTATTATGCAGTTTCTAATAGAAAAACCCAATAACACTTTACCCGACACGGGAATCATGCCCAGAACCTCACACTTAGCAGCTACACGTGATTCAAACCTGCGCTTTGCGGACTCCAGGTGTTTTGCTGACTAAACCATTCCGATCTCTACTCACCAAATTCTCCTTTCTCATTTTAATACATATTTGGTGACGTCATCGCTATGTATTCAGTCCCTATACATATGACAATCCTGATCAGGACTTGAACCTACGCCTCCCAGATGAATTCTCTAGGCGCTCTGCAAATTGAGGAGCTGCCCTGATCTCTCCTAGTTCAAACTCTGCTCACGACCGTATTTTTTTACCAAAAATATTTATAACTTAATAGATACATAGCAGGCTGTGTGCGATGGTTGAGTGACGCGACGATGCGTTTTGGTGTGCATCATTATCTTTGTGTGTGTGTGTGTGTGTGTGTAATTGTTATTTGTTCTGTGTTTTTAAAGTTCTCTTCATTTTTTGTCGCTCTTTGTAATTTGTTATTTGAGTGGTGTCTTTGAAATTTTTCGTCGCTCTTTGAAATTTTTTGTTTATGTGGGGTTTTTGAGTGGTATTGTGGTTTAATAAACTTCATTTCCTTCTTATTTTCTTTCTTTAGATATCTTAGTATGCATTAATGTGTTTCCAAGATTTACCTGTAACAGTTCATAACAGTTTCAAGAACCCACATTACCAAGACCTATATCCAACATATTTCTATCCAAAGTACCATCATACCACTAGGAAGCTTCCATCACTGTACACAGAAACACATTAAACGCATCAACACTAAACTTCGCAGGTCACGTCCAACAAAACCACTAAACATAATTTGCGACAAATTTTCAATTACAGTGCAGGCTAAAAGTGGTGATCAACAGGGATTTGTCACCAGTCCGACGTTAGTGTACGTGCAACTATTCCGTCTAATTTAAACTTTGATCCGAAGCTCGGGTGTTCGTCAAGTGTTTAATGAGCAAACTGTTTATAGCATTTTTGTGTGTTCTAAATTACTTTGTGTTTAAAGAGAGGAGTTTTTTTGTTGTTTTTTTTTTCTCAGTGGCACGGTGGACTTATTTATTTTGGAAAACTTACAGCTAGCGGGAATAATGTTCCATATTTTTTTTTTTATAAAATTTTGTGTTTCACCAATAAATATTAAATTATAACTAAAGAAAGGTCGATTAACGATATTTATTAAGTTTATCTGTAATTTATAGTTTTTTTTTTTACAAGTCGAAGCTGCAAGGATCATTGTCTTAAGAAAAAATCTGATCTGTAAATTTAATACCTTGTGTTAGGAAAATTTATTCGAATGATTAATATTGTTGACCCGATTGTTGATATCAAAACAAGACACAAAACAAAAATGGCATAACCAGCTCATTTCACTGTCTCATTGCGGGGCAAGCTAGCTATCCAGCGAACAATGCTCGTGCCTTCTTGTAAAGAGAAGGCATGAGCATTGATCACACGCCACACGTTAGATCACTGCGCGTTGACGATTTCAGACTGTTAGCCAGGTTTCCTCACGATGTTTGCTTTCACCATATGGTGATTTGATAGATTACCTAAGAAAGTCTACATAACGACATTGAAAAAGTCACAGTGGTGCGAGGTTTGACTTATATATAAGGTCTTTTATTATTAATCCAAAATATTTATAGAGTGAATCTAAAGGTTATGAAGATGAATTGTAGAAAAAAAAAACATTTTAACATTAATTAAAATAATTATAATAATGATTATTTCAAACTAATTAAACTAATAACGAAAAATAGATTTATAAGAAAATTGATATTTGTTATTACTTCTATAAGTATACGTTAAAATAATGTAGGACGTTATATATGCGTATATGCGTTAATATTAAGTTTAAAATGTATATGTAAATGATTGCGTCTTCTCTTCTAACCAGTCTCGACAACCTTACATACGAAACGTAAGTTTTGTCTTATGGGAGGTGAATGTTTAAACAGGTGGACTAAATTCTGCTCAGACGGTTTGCAACTGGCAGTTCAGGGGTATTAGGAGTTCCTTCTTGTTTTATATCGAGCACGCTTCCGAGCTCGAAGTTTGTTCAGGTACCACACACACATACGTCTGTCTATAAGTATGTTTGTATGTATCTACGTCTGTGTTTTGAGTATGGATTAGGTTTAATAGGTTGTAGAGGTACTGCGATGGTTTTTAGACCATAACTAATACATACATACAAATTTAGGACTAAAAGTTTCCATAATTGTTTATATATGACCTTGTATGTTCACTTAGTTTGCAAATAAACGTTTGACTTTGACTTTGACTTAATCATCAGCCAGAAAAAGACATTGCTTAGGATCATAACATAATAAGCAATGGATGCAAATAAATACAATATTTAGCTACTTCCACAATATTGAGGGTAGTCATGCATTACCTGTTCACCGCCCACCCGCCCGCAAATATATGCACATACGCAAGCGGTGAAAATTCCGACTACCACCAACTACTCCTAGTAGAGTAGTTGGTGGTAGTCGGAATTTTTGTGGAAGTACCTAAATATTGTATTCATTTGCATCCATTGTAATGGACTTCCGCAAAGTAACGCCTGAATCTATTCAATAATAAGCAATTACATTTTTTAATTTAATAAGCGTACAAGCTATGATTACAGGTTGACTGCGTCGTCGGTATATTGATCGCAAGCGCGGCTACTTAGTATAGTGAGGTGCTGGGCTTGATTCCCAGGTCGGGCAAAGTGCTATTGGGTTTTCCATTAGGAAATTCTCAGTAGCAGCCCGGAGTTAGGAAGTTGGTGGTGTGACACCCGCGTGCTTCCGCGAGCATGTAAAGCTCGTCCTCCAATCGTGTCGGATAGCCGTCCCATTGGACTATGAGATTGCACTATAATATCTCCTACGTACTTTGCTAATATCCGTGGAGATAGGCCTAGAATAGCGAAGAGTACAGCGTAAGGTTCGATATTCTTTTCATCATTGTAAGTCTAGCATTCGTTACATTATTACATATATATGTAAAAGGCAAAAGTGATTGACTGATGTATCAACGCACAGGCCAAACCCTGGCTAGAAAATTGAAATTTTTTACACGTATTTCTCATATAACGACGGCATCCATTAAAAAAGGATTTTTCAAAATTCATAGGGGATGTAAGTCTATACGGAATTTTATATTCTGTTAGAAGGCTTACTTAAAATATTTTATATGGAAGGTTGAAGAAGTTCTAAAGTAAACGTCCGCGAGCGAAGCCGCGGGTAAGAGCTAGTTATCACATAAGACGTTTATTGATTAACTATGGAGTTTGTAGATAAACCTTCCAAGTATCGTATTCCGAACCCAACAACAACAGCATTAAGATTAAATAATGTTTAAAATACTGCGATCCATTCGGCGTTGAGAAATCTTGAACGGCTGCATAAAAACCAATTTGAATCCACAAGGAAATATCAACCTTATTTCGAAGGTAAAGAGTGGGAATTTGAAGCATGGGTTACCATGCCACTTGTTGCCAGTTGTAGGATTTCATCGTGAGATTCGATCTAAAGGATTAGCAGTATTATTAGATGGGTCTTGGTGGTGAAACACATACAGGTGCTGATAAGTAGAAAGCTTTATTGAAACAAATAATTAATGTTTGATTTTTTTATAAGATCAGTTTGTTACGATTTTTTGTATAAAATAAACTAGCTATCGCCTGCCTGAAATTTCAGGCAGAAGTCTTATTATTACTAAAATTAAATATAGCCTATGTTAAGAGATACAGTCTGGATTAAAAAACCGTCTAATGGTGACAGATTTATGACAATCGGCTTAGTAGTTTTAGAGTATGTCGATTACAAACAGTAAATTTTTTCCTCTTTATATTCATCATCCCCCTGCCCTTATCCCAATTTATTTGGGGTCGGCGCAGCATACCTATATCTGGCATGCTGCTAAAGTTATGGCTATGTTATATGACCGGCCGCCTGCCTGACGTCAACCCTCTTTGGGAATGCTGTTGTTGGTGGTAACTGCCACCGATACGGTCTCCTTCTATCTAGCTATGTCACACCAAAATGTTATCCATGCGCCAGATTTTGAGGTTATCCTAATATCACACTTTTCCTCTTTATATTACTATGGCAAAATACATAAATAGCATCGGAGGGGGTCGTGGCTACGTAACAGCCGATCAGATGTATTGATTGAGGTTAAGCTACACTTGCTGCGGTCGGTATGTGGATGTGTGACCATCATTTTATATCGAGACCCCTTTCTGCCTCGGCGAGCACGTTAAGCCGTCGGTCTCGGTTTTTTCAAATGAAGATATATGACCACCATTACGGGTAGGCCTGAAAGTCTGACATCCAGTCTTAAGACGAGATATCGTGTTACCCAATAACTGGGTTGTGGAGGCCAGATAGACAGTTGCTCCATGTAAAATACGCTTAAGCTGTATCCGGTTTCAATGGAACCCGACCGGGTGAAAAGGCTAGGCAGATTGACGTACATAGCGTCAGGCTTGTCTTCCTCTGTGGATAAGGATTACATTGAACGGTTAACCACATGTATGTGCTAAAACTTGAACTAAGAAAACATTCTTCTCAACGTCTTTACTGCTACTGCATAAAGGCGTTGTCAATATCAAATTGTAACCACCTGACATGCAGTTGACTACACACTCGCCCAGACCGTATTTCGGTCACGGCGGCCTATCTTCGAGGAAATTATTCAAGTACGCGGGAGATATTATAGTGCACAAGCGTATGCGCAAACACAGGTGCACTCTCTCTTCCTTCACTCTCATTGTCAAATGGAACGGCAATCTGATACGACCGGAGAGAGATCAGGCGCAGGACCGACGGCTTTACGTGCTCTCCGAGGTACAGGGGTGTCACACCACCACCTTCCTAACTCCGGGCTGCTAGTGAGAATTTTCTAACAGAAGAAGCCCAATAACACTTTACTTGACTTGGAAATCGAACCCAGGATCTCACGCTCACTAGCCGCGCTTGTGACAACTAGACCAACGAGGAAGTCAGTACACCCATATATAATTAAGCAACTTAATTTCAGTTGCATTAAATAGCTTTCATTTTGACAGTTCTGTCGACCTCAGTCTTGAAGGAATTAGTACTGGAGTAGTTTTAGCGGGCGTACCCCTCTCGCCACTAGCATATGATTCCCAATCATATAAAGGTACCTTTTATTTCTATTTGGTATGGTTACAATGATTGTACACGATGTACACGATTTTAGTCGTGTGTAACACAATTTTTTGTTTGTGTTTAATTTTTTTATGTATTTTAATACTGTTAATGTAATGACGAGAGCTATTTTCGCTTTGGTACAAGTTCTTTTGTGCTTGTGTGTTACCTCAACCCCCGCCAAAAGAGGCGAGCAAATTTGTTCGATATTATTCAAAAGTCGTCTCCCGTCTGGTCCTCAAGACCTCAGTAGTGGAAGAAGTGGTAAGTGTAGGATTTTTACTTTTTTACCCTGCTGTGCCTTCTACTAAAACGTTTCGAAAATGCTTCTGCATCTAAAATTTTTAGGTCATTTCTTGTAGAACTTTCTTACCGCAGTGCGCGGTAGCAAATAGTGCCACTAACATTGCTTTGATTTTTTAGATACTGTTCGACTGCCCAATAAATGTGTGTTATGATTTAAGGGTTCTTGTATGTATGTATGTATCGCAGATGGATTGTAAAATCCGCTGTTTTACAAAACTGCTAGCTAATTTACAAAACAGTACTGTTTTAAAAAACAGCTGAACAATGTTCAGCTGGATTGCCATTGCGATACGTTTAACAAAACTGCTACCCACCTTTAGACGTAATGCAGAATGACATGTCTACAGTGGGACAGGTTTGTTTATTGTATAGGTATATTAAATGGATAGGCACCATTCAAGTAAAAAAAAGATACTGTATTCTGATTTGACTTTCCGTGGGCTCCTATTTTTGTGTCTGTAAGGTTAGAAAAAACCTAAACACGAACTACTCTTTGAACCTAACCTGTCCGTGTCGGAATACACGAAACTATTATAGTGACTATTATAGTGGTTTAGTATTTACGTCATTCAAAATTTTCATCTATTTTTTGCTATTCACAAGTAAAATAAAGTTAGGTTATTATTATTAAAACATACAGAGCCATATGCGACTAAATTTCGAACTAAAATCAACAATCTGACAGTTCATTTCACACTGTGTTACTTAATCTCTGATCGTTGACCCGCTGCATTGATAAACGCGAAACGTGCATTCAATTTTACGTGTTATAGTTCAGTAATTATGGAAAACCGCTAAACGGCGTTCAGCTGTTTTTCATAACAGTACTGTTTTGTAAATCAGCTAGCAGTTTTGCAAAACAGCTGATTCTACAATCCATCTGCGACATATGTATGACGATACTCCAAAACATATAATTCCTATAATTTTGATATACTTAATATATATTTTACTACCTGGATGGGATGGTGACTGCCTCGTCGGTCTAGTGGTCCCAAGCGCGACAGCTGAGATTTCGAGTTCCATTCCCGAGTCGGTCAAGGTGTTATTGAGTTTTCCTGATAAGAAATTCTCAGTAGCAGCCCGAAGTGTGGAATTGTGCCCGGTAGATAGCAATAGGCTCACCACCACGCATGAGACTTAAATACATTGATGAAATGTGGGTGTACAACTGTGTACACCTTTGCCTATCCCCTCGGGGAATACAGACGTGATGCTATGAATGTATATATGTATGATGGGATGGTTGGCGCAGCGGTTGCGAGATCGGCTTCTTCACCGATGAGATAGACCTACTGCTCATCTCCAGCCCTGACCATGGTAGTGTCTTTTCTGTTTCTTTATCTTTCTGTGTTGTATGTATTACTTTTTCACATATTTCAGTATCAATACCAAATAAAACAAACAAATTATCAGCATTGCTATTCAACGATGCAATGCTGCCAGCCTTTAGGCACATTGCCAGTTGATAGCGATGCGGATGAAGTTTTCGACGCTCTGTAGTAATTTTCCTTCTAGTTATAAGTACATTGTTTAGGTACTTTGTATATATTGATAAATCGTTGTAGCTGAGTCGTTACGGGCCCGCCTCCGGAGCCGCAGGTTGTGGGTTCAAACCTGGCATGTACCAATGTAACTTTTTCAATGTCATATATACTTTCTTAGTTAATCTAAGACATCACAGACATACGGTGAAGGAAAAAATCGTGAGGAAACCTGGACTTGGTAGTCTGAAATCGCCAACCCGCAGTGAGCTAGCGTGGTGATCAAGCTCGTGCCTTCTCTGTATGAGAAGATTCCCTTGCAGTGGGACAGTTATGGGCTGGTAATTTTTTTTAATATATTTATATTTAATTCTCAGTTTAAATGTGTACCTGTAAATAAATAAAACACCCACAAATATATTTCAATTGTTTATTCTCAGTACATTCAAAGCATTGTCACGTGCCAAAAGTCTATGCTTATAAATATTATTTACATCTTATTGTATAACGTATTGAGATCGTTCGCTATTATTCTGCCGTTGACAGCGATGATATTCTTCCAATATATTATTCAAACCATGTATGAAATACTTGGAATTGTTAGCAATACCTTTTATGTATAAGTAAATAAACATTTCTTTATTTCGTCAAACCACTTTATGTTTTCTCATTTTAGTTGCGCAGTTCTAAGAAAGAATTGCCATCGAGTATTTTAATATTATTTCTTTAGCTTGTGAATGTTGATAATTTTAAATTATTGGTACAAATAAATCTTTGAAAAGCATTAACGCATGCTTAGCGATCTCTAAACTTTTACATTTACGTGGAAAAAGAATACGGTCGCGAGCAGGATTTGAACCTGCGCTGCTTTTCAAAGATTTATTTGTATTTGTTAAGGTAATTGCATCTTTACGACCTTGTATTAGGCTCAAAGTTAGTCTTGTCGGTTCAGTTTCCCGTAAAGGGACTGAATAGTTGGTAATGACGTCACCAAACAACGTATTAAAATGTGTAAGAAGAATTCGCGGCAGTGAGCATAGATCGAGATGGCTTAGCGGTCAGAGCGCCTGGAGTATTTATCCGGGAGGCGCAAGTTGAAATCCTACTCACGACCGTATTCTTTTTCCACAAATAGTTATAACTTTATTGTTTGTAATATATGTAGGTAGGTATAATTATCATTTTAATTATTTATAGGCAAATACCTTAAATTGTGTTTTCATAACGATTCAGTTCTCACTTATAGCAATAAACATAATCAGTACCTAATTGTCAAACTGAAACGCAAGACCTCTTCTCATACAGAGAAGGCACGAGCATTGATTACTATGCTAGCCCACTGCGGTTTGGCTTTAATACACGTGAAACCATAAAAAGAACCGACACTGGAAATTGTTATTGTTTTAATATTTATATCTGTGCTAAATTTTGTTTTATTAATACCAATTTCAAATTCATTATTGTCCACAGCATAACAATAGCTAAGTTTCGTCCGTAAATGTTGAAATCACATTCAATATTTATTGTTTAACAATCGTTCGTGTTATCAATACTGATTGATAAGGCCAAGCAAGTTCTGGTTTCTAGATGTGGCACAGTCCTTAGCCTCTATCATCAACCATAAGAATATTTATAAAAAAAGGAGGAAATCAGGTGAGCCTTCAAAAAATATAACCTTATATTGAATTTAAGACTCCAATGAATTAAAAACTGAATGAGGAAAAATATAATTTTTCTGTCATCATGAGAAAAAAATATACTATCAGAAAGTGATCTTAAAAATACATCTGCAACTGTAAATTAAGTAAATAATGGAATTTATTTTACGTATAATGAATAAAAAATCACCTCAAATATTCGTACAGTTGATCATAACAAATACAAATACTAATGCTAGCGTAAAAATTTTGTGCATTTCATATAAATCACCCTCCACACAGTCTGACAAAAATAGATTGTTTCTCATTTCATTACTACACATAATTTAAATTAGTTTTCTATCTAAACATGTTGAATTTGGAAACTCCAATTTTTCTGGAAGTTTCCAAACTCGACGTACGTTCCTTCACTTAACTAATCTTGCGATATTGTCGGCATATCTAGTACTAACTCTGTTTAACAAAACAGCAAAGCGTATTCTACGTAAAAAAAAAACTCATGATCAAAATATCACACTCCAAAACAGATGGATGAAAGTTTCACGTGAATTGTTACACTCACTGTGTTGTCACTTAAATCACTTGAGGTATCAAATTGTATTTAATGAAAACAAGCAATCGAGAGTAGCATAAACAAATTCGTGTCCCTTAATTTCCATTTTTACTTGTCAACCGATTTGTTTAAATTATTGTGTAACCTTTATTTGTTCAAACATGAAGTGCCTAGCGTAAAGCTGCCTGTCCACCAGAACGGGGCAAGGCTGCGGAGCGGAGCGAGGGATTAGTGTCTGTCATAGACGCGGAGCAAGGTAGCGGAGCGGAGTAAGAAAGTAATGCGGAGCGGAGTTGTGGACTGTGTTTTTTCATACGCGGAGCTAGGCCACGAGTCATTTGAGCTGCCGGCGGCGGGCAATTGGTTTAGTTCTCTGCCCCGCCCGCGCTCATTTCTCCTCTCCGCTTTCCCGCTCCTCTTCCTCGCTCTGCGTCCTCGCTCGGCGGTTTTGTATGAATTTTTAAACTAATTCGCAACTCCCTGTCCTCTGAAGAGGAGCGGAGATTTTATGCAATTCTGTTGGTGGATTTTTATCTCGCTCACCGCTCCGCAGCCTCGCCCCGCTCCGGTGGACAGGCAGCTTAAATGTTACTTTTGATTCTCGTATTCAAAATAAGTATTGTAATTTCCATTCAGTTCACAGTGGATAGCAATCTCGATTGCTTGTCTCAAACGGTACAAAAGCAATAAAATTAATACGTTTTCATAAGTATATGTTCAGCAAGAGGCGCACCAATATTAGCTATAACACCGTTGTTCTTTTTCTTATCTTTCCTATGCAAGGTACACTTTTTGTCTTTAAGTCCAATCTCAGATTTGTTGTGTGTTGTTTTTATTTGTGACGAAACAGATACGTTACGTTTTTTGGTCCCACACGATCTATTGTCACTATCTTTTTTATCACTTTTGTTATTGTTAGCACTTTTTGTGTCCACCGTTTTATGTTTCTCTTCTCTTTGTGGTATTCTTTCTTCTTTTGAACTGACCGCTAGTTGTGTGTGGTCGAAGCATTTTGTTGATTTCTGTAAATGAAATTATTGTTTTAGAAATTTGCATTTACAACATTTTTTTGTAAATGAATCCTTTTCGTTGAATGTAAACACTACTTATGTGTCGATTTGGTCTGAATTAAAGTCTGTATTATTTATTATCAATTAAGTTCTTCGAAGAACTTACAACTCTTATATTGTCTCAAAGTCTCCAAACTTGTGATAGCATTTACATTGACTGAATATTCGAACATCTTATAAAATAGCCACCTGTGTTTCTACTAGAAATGCGTCTGTTGATTTAACAGCTTTATTGAGTGCAACATAGTCTAGTACAACGCTGCTATCTAGATCAACATTGTTGAATACTGTGGATCTCTCATCGTAAACTATACTATACTTGAATTTCAATATACAACTTCAAGCAAGTACTTTGATCGCAGATAGAGAGAGAAGAAGCATATTGTGTTTGAAATTATTTTGTGAACTATTTGAGACTTTTAAGCTCAATAAGACTCATTCCTTAAATAAGTATAATTAAAATTAATAAAGGTATACCTTAACTGGCAAATAATGGTTAATGTTGACTTATTAAAATTGTTGTTATAAAAATTATTAATGTTATGATCAAACATATTTAATATTTAGTTATTCATTCAGGAATATAAACAATTAAGCATTAAATAGAAAACAGTATCGCTAATCTCGTTTTAAAGCCAAATATGACTTTAATATTTTTATAGATTAATGCTTAAAGCTACTGGTACAGACGAGTAATTAGATAAATCGCAAAAAAATACCGACTGACATAATTAAACATCCATATGTGAGCGTAACCATGTTGAGTATTTGTAATAGCCTTTTGAAGAAAGAGCCGTAGCAGTTTCAAGTTGAACTGTCCTAACTGTCGGTACACATCCATCAGTCATCGTAAAGCTCAACCATGATTACAATATATATTAGTTACTCGGTATATTTCTCTATATATAATGCCACTTGTTGCCAGTTGTAGGATTTCATCGTGAGATTCAATCTAAAGGATTAGCAGTATTATTAGATGGGTCTTGGTGGTGAAACACATACAGGTGCTGATAAGTAGAAAGCTTTATTGAAACAAATAATTAATGTTTGATTTTTTTATAAGATCAGTTTGTTACGATTTTTTGTATAAAATAAACTAGCTATCGCCTGCCTGAAATTTCAGGCAGAAGTCTTATTATTACTAAAATTAAATATAGCCTATGTTAAGAGATACAGTCTGGATTAAAAAACCGTCTAATGGTGACAGATTTATGACAATCGGCTTAGTAGTTTTAGAGTATGTCGATTACAAACAGTAAATTTTTTCCTCTTTATATTCATCATCCCCCTGCCCTTATCCCAATTTATTTGCGGTCGGCGCAGCATACCTATATCTGGCATGCTGCTAAAATTTTGGCTATGTTTTATGACCAGCCGACGTCAACCCTCTTTGGGAATGCTGTTGTTGGTGGTAACCGCCACCGATACGGTCGCCTTCTATCTAGCTATGTCACACCAAAATGTTATCCATGCGCCAGATTCTGAGGTTATCCTAATATCACACTTTTCCTCTTTATATTACTATGGCAAAATTTATTAATAGCATCGGAGGGGGTCGTGGCTTCGTAACAGCCGATCAGATGGATTGATTGAGGTTAAGCTACACTTGCTGCGGTCGGTATGTGGATGTGTGACCATCATTTTATATCGAGACCCCTTTCTGCCTCGGCGAGCACGTTAAGCCGTCGGTCTCGGTTTTTTCAAATGAAGATATATGACCGCCATTACGGGTAGGCCTGAAAGTCTGACATCCAGTCTTAAGACGAGATATCGTGTTACCCAATAACTGGGTTGTGGAGGCCAGATAGACAGTTGCTCCATGTAAAATACGCTTAAGCTGTATCCGGTTTCAATGGAACCCGACCGGGTGAAAAGGCTAGGCAGATTGACGTACATAGCGTCAGGCTTGTCTTCCTCTGTGGATAAGGATTACATTGAACGGTTAACCACATGTATGTGCTAAAACTTGAACTACGAAAACCATCCTTACTGCTACTGCATAAAGGCGTTGTCAATATCAAATTGTTACCACCTGACATGCAGTTGACTGTACATACACACTCGCCCAGACCGTATTTCGGTCACAGCGGCCTATCTTCGAGGAAATTATTCAAGTACGCGGGAGATATTATAGTGCACAAGCGTATGCGCAAACACAGGTGCACTCTCTCTTCCTTCACTCTCATTGTCAGATGGAACGGCAATCTGATACGACCGGAGAGAGATGAGGCGCAGGACCGACGGCTTTACGTGCTCTTCGAAGTACGGGGGTGTCCCACCACCAACTTCCTTACTCCGGGCTGCTACTGAGAATTTTCTAACAGAAAAACCCAATAACACTATGCCTGACTTGGGAATCGAATCCAGGATCTGACGCTCAGCAGCCGCGCTTGTGATAACTAGACCAACAAGGCCGTCAGTACACCCATATATAATTAAGCAACTAACTTTCAGTTGCATTAAATAGCTTTCATTTTGACAGTTCTGTCGACCTCAGTCTTGAAGGAATTAGTACTGGAGTAGTTTTAGCGGACGCATCCCTCTCTCCGCTGGCATATGATCAATAATATAAATCCCAATCATATAAAGGTATCTTTTATTTTCATATGGTATGGTTACAATGATAGTACACGATTTTAGTCGTGTGTAACACAATTTTATGTTTGTGTTTAGTTTTTTTATGTATTTTATTACTATTAATGTAATGACGAGAGCTATTTTCGCTTTAGTACAAGTTCTTTTATGCTTGTGCGTTACCTCACCCCCCGCCAAAAGTGGCGAGCAAATTTTTTCGATATTATTCAGAAAGCGTCTCCCGTCTGGTCCTCTAAGATCTCAGTAGTGAAAGAAGTGGTAAGTGTAGGATTTATACTTTTTTACCCTGCTGTGCCTTCTACTAAAACGTTTCGAAAATGCGTCTGTATCTAAAATTTTTAGCTCATTACTTGTAGAACTTTCTTACCGCAGTGCGCGGTAGCAAATAGTGCCACTAACATTTCTTAGATTTTTTAGCTACTACACGACTGACCAATAAATGTGTGTTATGATCTAAGGGTTCTTGTATATATGTATGTATGACAATGACTGCCTCGTTAGTCTAGTGGTCGCAAGCGCGGCTGCTGAGCGTGAGGTCCTGGGTTCGATTCCCAGGTCGGAAAAAGTGTTATTGAATTTTTCTGTTAGGAAATTCTCAGTAGCAGCCCGGAGTCAGGAAGTTGGTGGGGTGACACCCCCGTGCTTCGGAGAGCACGTAAAGCCGTCGGTCTAGCGCCTGATCTCTCGGTCGTGTCGGATTTCCGTCCCATCGGAATATGAGAGTGAAGGAAGAGGGAGTGCACCTGTGTTTGCGCATACACTTGTGCACTATAATATCTCCTGCGTATTTGGCTAATCTCCGTGGAGACAGGCCGCCGTGACCGAAATACGGTCGGAAGGAGTATGTATGACGATACACTAAAACATATCATTCCTATAATTTTGATCTACTTAATATATATTTTACTACCTGGATGGGATGGTGACTGCCTCGTCGGTCTAGTGGTCCCAAGCACGGCTCCTGAGCATGAGATCTCGGGTTCGATTCCCGGGTCAGTCAAGGTGTTATTGAGTTTTCATGATAAGAAATTCTCAGTAGCAGCCCGAAGTTTTGAATTGTACCCGGTAGATGGCAATAGGCTCACCACCACATATGGCACTAATTCGAAATTTGGGTGTACCACTGTGTACACCTTTGCCTACCCCCTCAGGGAATACAGGCGTGCTATGAATGTATATATGTATGATGGGATGGTTGGCGCAGCGGTTGAGAGATCGGTTTTGGCACCGTGGGATGCGATAGACCTACTGCTCCCTCCTGCTATGATCTCCAGCCCTGACCATGGTAGTGTATTTTCTGTTTCTTTTTCATTGCGTGTTGTATGTATTCCTTTTTCACATATTTCTATCAACACTAAATAAAACACACAAAGAATCAGCATTGCCATACAATGTGGCAATGCTGCCAGCCTTTTGGGCACGTTACCAGTTGACAGCGATGCGGATGAATTTTTCGACGCTCTATAGTAAGTTTCCTTTTAGTTATAAGTATATTGTTTAGGTACTTTGTATATATTGATATATCGTGGTGGCCGAGTTGTTACGGGCCCGCCTCCTGAGCCGCAGGTTGTGGGTTCAAACCTGGCATGTACCAATGTAACTCTACCCTCAAATTAAACACTCTCACTCTACCCTCTCTATACATATTGGATATTTGTAAATTTGCACACACACACAAAGAATTGTACAGCACACGCGAAGACATACAGAAAAGATACACACTTCGACAGAAAAAACGCCAAAACCTACCATCATCCCGATTACAAATACATGCATCTAGCCCACTAGTCATGTTAATCAAAATTTACAATAAACTACCTGAGACACTAAGAAATGAAAAAAAGATACATATATTTACAAACAAGTAAAAAAAACTCCTTTTACGCAAATGTTATTATAGCGTCAATGAGTACCTAGATGATAAAAATATAGTTTAATTTCATATTACATCCCTAACTATTCTAAATTATATAAAAACGAAAAATTAATAAATAATTCTTTCCTATCTATTAAATACTAATTTATAATGTAAAATTTCTATTTTATCCATGTGTAATATCGATTATGTAATGCCTTTTTTTTTTTTTGCTGTGCCCTAACAGTGTCTATAATTGGTACCTAGCTTTAAGCCTCTTCAACATCTTTTGTAACATTATGGAATGCAAATAAATATATGAATATAAATATGAATAACTTTTTCAATGTCATATATACTTTCTTAGTTAATCTAAGACATCACAGACATACGGTGAAGGAAAAAATCGTGAGGAAACCTGGACTTGGTAGTCTGAAATCGCCAACCCGCTGTGAGCTAGCGTGGTGATCAAGCTCGTGCCTTCTCTGTATGAGAAGATTCCCTTGCAGTGGGACAGTTATGGGCTGGTAATTTTTTTTAATATATTTATATTTAATTCTCAGTTTAAATGTGTACCTGTAAATAAATAAAACACCCGCAAATATATTTCAATTGTTTATTCTCAGTACATTCAAAGCATTGTCACGTGCCAAAAGTCTATGCTTATAAATATTATTTACATCTTATTGTATAACGTATTGAGATCGTTCGCTATTATTCTGCCGTTGACAGCGATGATATTCTTCCAATATATTATTCAAACCATGTATGAAATACTTGGAATTGTTAGCAATACCTTTTATGTATAGGTAAATAAACATTTGTTTATTTCGTCAAACCACTTTATGTTTTCTCATTTTAGTTGCGCAGTTCTATGAAAGAATTGCCATCGAGTACTTTAATATCGTTTCTTTAGCTTGTGATTGTTGATAATTTAAAATTATTGGTACAAATAAATCTTTGAAAAGCATTAACGCATGCTTAGCGATCTCTAAACTTTTACATTTACGTGGAAAAAGAATACGGTCGCGAGCAGGATTTGAACCTGCGCTGCTTTTCAAAGATTTATTTGTATTTGTTAAGGTAATTGCATCTTTACGACCTTGTATTAGGCTCAAAGTTAGTCTTGTCGGTTCAGTTTCCCGTAAAGGGACTGAATAGTTGGTAATGACGTCACCAAACAACGTATTAAAATGTGTAAGAAGAATTCGCGGCAGTGAGCATAGATCGAGATGGCTTAGCGGTCAGAGCGCCTGGAGTATTTATCCGGGAGGCGCAAGTTCAAATCCTACTCACGACTGTATTCTTTTTCCACAAATATTTATAACTTTATTGTTTGTAATATATGTAGGTATAATTATCATTTTAATTATTTATAGGCAAATACCTTAAATTGTGTTTTCATAACGATTCAGTTCTCACTTATAGCAATAAACATAATCAGTACCTAATTGTCAAACTGAAAAGCAAGACCTCTTCTCATACAGAGAAGGCACGAGCATTGATTACTATGCTAGCCCACTGCGGTTTGGCTTTAATACACGTGAAACCATAAAAAGAACCGACACTGGAAATTGTTATTGTTTTAATATTTATATCTGTGCTAAATTTTGTTTCATTAATACCAATATCAAATTCATTATTGTCCACAGCATAACAATAGCTAAGTTTCGTCCGTTAATGTTGAAATCACATTCAATATTTATTGTTTAACAATCGTTCGTGTTATCAATACTGATTGATAAGGCCAAGCAAGTTCTGGTTTCTAGCTGTGGCACAGTCCTTAGCCTCTATCATCAACCATAAGAATATTTATAAAAAAGGAGGAAATCAGGTTACTGAATATGTTTTTTTAAATGATTAAATTGAGCCTTCAAAAAATATAACCTTATATTGAATTTAAGACTCCAATGAATTAAAAACTGAATGAGGAAAAATATAAATTTTCTGTCATCATGAGAAAAAAAATATACTATCGGAAAGTGATCTTAAAAATACATCTGCTGAACTGTAAATTAAGTAAATAATGGAATTTATTTTACGTATAATGAATAAAAAATCACCTCAAATATTCGTACAGTTGATCATAACAATTACAAATACTAATGCTAGCGTAAAAATTTTGTGCATTTCATATAAATCACCCTCCACACAGTCTGACAAAAATAGATTGTTTCTCATTTCATTACTACACATAATTTAAATTAGTTTTCTATCTAAACATGTTGAATTTGGAAACTCCAATTTTTCTGGAAGTTTCCAAACTCGACGTATGTTCCTTCACTTAACTAATCTTGCGATATTGTCGGCATATCTAGTACTAACTCTGTTTAACAAAACAGCAAAGCGTATTCTACGTAAAAAAAAAAACTCACGATCAAAATATCACACTCCAAAACAGATGGATGAAAGTTTCACGTGAAATGTTACACTCACTGTGTTGTCACTTAAATCACTTGAGGTATCAAATTGTATTAATGAAAACAAGCAATCGAGAGTTGCATAAACAAATTCGTGTCCCTTAATTTCCATTTTTACTTGTCAACCGAATTGTTTAAATTATTGTGTAACCTTTATATGTTCAAACATGAAGTGCCTAGCGTAAAGCTGCCTGTCCACCAGAACGGGGCAAGGCTGCGGAGCGGAGCGAGGGATTAGTGTCTGTCATAGACGCGGAGCTAGGTAGCGGAGCGGAGTAAGAGAGTAATGCAGAGCGGAGTTGCGGACTGTGTTTTTTCATACGCGGAGCTAGGCCACGAGTCATTTGAGCTGCCGGCGGCGGGCAATTGGTTTAGTTCTCTGCCCCGCCCGCGCTAATTTCTCCTCTCCGCTTCCCCGCTCCTTTTCCTCGCTCTGCGTCCTCGCACCGCGGTTTTGTATGAATTTTTAAACTAATTCGCAACTCCCTGTCCTCTGAAGAGGAGCGGAGATTTTATGCAATTCTGTTGGTGGATTTTTATCTCGCTCACCGCTCCGCAGCCTCGCCTCGCTCCGGTGGACAGGCAGCTTAAATGTTACTTTTGATTCTCGTATTCAAAATAAGTATTGTAATTTCCATTCAGTTCACAGTGGATAGCAATCTCGATTGCTTGTCTCAAACGGTACAAAAGCAATAAAATTAATACGTTTTCATAAGTATATGTTCAGCAAGAGGCGCGCCAATATTAGCTATAACACCGTTGTTCTTTTTCTTATCTTTCCTATGCAAGGTACACTTTTTGTCTTTAAGTCCAATCTCAGATTTGTTGTGTGTTGTTTTTATTTGTGACGAAACAGATACGTTACGTTTTTTGGTCCCACACGATCTATTGTCACTATCTTTTTTATCACTTTTGTTATTGTTAGCACTTTTTGTGTCCACCGTTTTATGTTTTTCTTCTCTTTGTGGTATTCTTTCTTCTTTTGAACTGACCGCTAGTTGTGTGTGGTCGAAGCATTTTGTTGATTTCTGTAAATGAAATTATTGTTTTAGAAATTTGCATTTACAACATTTTTTTTGTAAACGAATCCTTTTCATTGTAATGTGTTGACACATAAGTAGTGTTTACTACGTATGTGTCGATTTGGTCTGAATTAAAGTCTGTGTTATTTATTATCAATTAAGTTCTTCGAAGAACTTACAACTCTTATGTTGTCTCAAAGTCTCCAAACTTGTGATAGCATTTACATTGACTGAATATTCGAACATCTTATAAAATAGCCACCTGTGTTTCTACTAGAAATGCGTCTGTTCATTTAACAGCTTTATTGAGTGCAACATAGTCTAGTACAACGCTGGTATCTAGATCAACATTGTTGAATACTTTGAATCGCTCATCGTAAACTATACTATACTTGAATTTCAATATACAACTTCAAGCAAGTACTTTGATCGCAGATAGAGAGAGAAGAAGCATATTGTGTTTGAAATTATTTTGTGAACTATTTGAGACTTTTAAGCTCAATAAGACTCATTCCTTAAATAAGTATAATTAAAATTAATAAAGGTATACCTTAACTGGCAAATAATGGTTAATGTTGACTTATTAAAATTGTTGTTATAAAAATTATAAATGTTATGATCAAACATATTTAATATTTAGTTATTTATTCAGGAATATAAACAATTAAGCATTAAATAGAAAACAGTATCGCTAATCTCGTTTTAAAGCCAAATATGACTTTAATATTTTTATAGATTAATGCTTAAAGCTACTGGTATAGACGAGTAATTAGATCAAATCGCAAAAAAATACCGACAGACATAATTAAACATCCATATGCGAGCGTAACCATGTTGAGTATTTGTAATAGCCTTTTGAAGAAAGAGCCATAGCAGTTTCAAGTTGAACTGTCCTAACTGTCGGTACACATCCATCAGTCATCGTGTAGCTCAACCATGATTAGAATATATATTTATTTACTCGGTATATATTTCTCTATATATAATGCCTTTACATAATATCTTAATTTCAACATTCCTTCTACATTTCTTAAATTATTTAATGTAATATAATCTACAAATTATGCAACTTACTGTTGGATTGACGGCTTTGGAGTATAACTGTGCTCGACCCTCTAACTCCATTTTGAGTCGCCAGTCTCTCAAGTACATGTGTGCTGCGGCTGCGCTCGGCCAACCTCGTCTCCAAGTATGCCATCTAAAAGTTTATATATGTGTAAGTCTTTAATAATCTCTAATGCTGGAAAATTTTGGAAGTGGACAAGTTTGGTTCATACCACTTCTATTTATCGAAAAGTTATTATGAAGAAAAATATACTCAAGAAAAATTTTTAACGAAATAAATTATTTAGTAATCGAAATACAATGAATATTATAATTTTAGCGATAATAAATGTTACCTATTTACATTAGAGAAGCAGTTCTCATATTTTTTCTTCCACTTCATAAAAGACGAATTGAGCTGAACTTTCAAAAAAAGCAAATGAAAATTAAGCTGTCCAATTTCAATATTTTATTGCAAATGGCTTTTCTTTGATGTCTAGGTCATTAAAGAAACTTTGTTCACAAAATCCGATTAAGCCTAAGTGCAGAACCCACTTCAAAGAATGAAAAAGAAATGATGTGTGGTAAAACAAGAGCCGATAAAAGTCCAAGTTATAACCATACATAACATAAAACCCAAAACTGTCCCACTGCATGGCAAGGGCCTCTTCCCATACAGAGAAAGCACACTGCGGGTTGGC
Organism: Xylocampa areola; assembly: GCA_935421205.1. Classification (NCBI taxonomy): domain Eukaryota; kingdom Metazoa; phylum Arthropoda; class Insecta; order Lepidoptera; family Noctuidae; genus Xylocampa; species Xylocampa areola. Next base: position 20,080,014 of record OW285204.1, read on the forward strand.
GATTTCAGACCTTCAAGTTCAGGTTTCCTCACGATGTTTTCCTTCACCGTATGTCAGTGATGTCTTAGATTAAATAAGTAGGTAATTTTGTGATTATTTTGCATTTACGCAAAAGTGTACTTTTGTATTATGTAATAGTTTTTATACTAGTATAATATGTTCCTAGAATTTACTGCTATCTATAGGGCATAATTTCAAACTAACAATCTGAAACGGGACTTTTCGTGTTTCGTCGCCTTTTATTATTACTTAGCACTTTGCTTGACCAGGGAATTGAACGCTCGACAATCCACTAAGCACTTTATAGTAACAGAAATTAACGCGTAATAATCTTTGAATCGCTTGACATTTCGACCAGACCAAACTCAAAGGTTAATTCCTGTTAGTGTATAGTAATATCATGCAACGCTATAGTTTAAAAGAAAGTAGTCCACTCCCACATACATACAAAAATACATACAATCACGCCTGTTTCCCATCGGGGTAGGAAGAAAGGAGTTCCATTTGCTACGAATCTTAAACACCTCTTTCGCTTCATTACGTTCATTAACCTCTTCACATATGCTCGTTGATTTAGGTGGCTCCTGACCTGTCATTTTTGAGAACGGCCGCAATTTGATTGCGATACGTTCGTCGAGGTAGGCCTGCCCCGACTCTTCCATCCACTCTTGCCTTATGTGGGTACCTACTAGTTTAGTCAATCGCCTTTCATCCATCCTTTCTACATACCCTAAACATCTTAGCATACACTGCTTAATCCTCGTTACTACATCTTCTTTTACTCCACAATGTTCTCTCATCACGCTGTTCCTCACTTTATCTTACAAAGTTACTCTACAAGTCTGTTAGAATAAAAATAAATTAATAAAAAAAGAGCACTTTTCAAAATCTGACTAGCACTTACCCGGAACAATGTAAGGATTCTTAAGATACCCCATACATTGAAATCGGTCGAGGCATTTAGAAGTTATTGTGATATAACTCACAAACATACATACATACATAATTAAAGATAAATCTTTGAATATCATTAACGCATGCTTAGCTTATTATTTTTCCATTTAATATTTTAACATACATACATGAACGCTAAAACATTATACTCCTTTTTTGGGCAGTCGTGTAATAAATTATTTTATGTTTATTACCAACCTTGTTAATAGCTGCAACGTCCTTGACTTCTGCCCTAACGATCGGTACATTAGCGCTGTGTATCTGAAGGAGATCAGATCCGCTCTAACGTTTCGCTCTGCCCCTCGATACCTAAAACTCAGTCTTGTCGCTTCTAGGTAGTATCTTGCTGCTGGCGCTGGTAAACCTGTAATTTGATGTAGTATTACATCATTATATAGTGTCAGGGCCGGACTTCCAGCCAAACCAGATGCAGCTTAATAATAGTGTTTTACAGGAGCGATTGCCTATTGCGACCTCCACAACTAGTTATTGGGTAACACGGTATTTCGTGGTATGACTGGTTATCAGACTTCAGGTCTCTGACTACCCATAACGGCTGTCATAGATCTTAATTTGACAACCGGGACTCAGTATGAAATAATGGCCACTCATCCAAACACCAACCGCGGCAAGCACAGCTTAACCGTGATCGATCTATCTGAATGGCTGTAAGTAACGGCCACTCAGATCAACTGCCCACAAGCCCTAGTTTTGTTTTGGTTTTACTTTCAAATACTACACAGGCAGTACGTAATCCAGTTTTTCAAAAGGAAGGAGATAAAAAATATGATGAGGAAAATTTTAATAAGAAGTATTTCTATCGTATGGTTGTTAAACAACCACGAGTTAAAACCGCCCGTAGGGCTCTGACATAGCTTTACACACCATCGAGGATATCGCTCAGGTCTGCTGGTTTCTTCACGAATCTTCCTTCACCGTTTAAAGCAAGTGCTCATTAATTTATAATACGCACATGATTCCCATCAGAAGTATGCATTTAACTTAACCTCAATATTTTAAATGCAGCACAATGTAAGAGAAACAATAAACTATTTTATTTTTATGATGACTTTTGAAAAGTGAGTGGTGCGTTGGGTTTACTCTTGCGAACTTTGACTTGTTAATCCAACGGTCATATCACTCCATCTAGGCTATCACTGCTAATTAAATCAAGTTTTGTAGGAATAAGTTAATTTAACAAATTAAACCAGAGTATAACTTATTTTTTTTAATACTTACCTCTACTTCTCAACCAGTCCCCATATAGGACATAATGTTCCCAATTACTTGGCTCCAGATCGACCAGCCTCATCAGTATCCTCTGCTTCTCATTCTCTGTCTTCAGCGTTAATAACTCTACATGAGCTTGTACGAACCTCGGCTGTAACCAAATGCACTTCTCCAGCATTGACACAGCGTGGTTCAATCTGCCACTTTTCCTGAAATTATTTGCTTATTTAATTTATTGTTTACGGTTTAATAATTGGGGCTCGAGGCTAAGTAACAGCCTCACATATCGATAGGCTAAGTTAAACTGCGCTCACCACAGTTTGTCTGTGGACGAGTGGTCATTTCATGACATCATCATCATCCCCCTGCCCTTATCCCAATTTATTTGGGGTCGGCGCAGCATACCTATATCTGGCATGCTGCTAAAGTTTTGGCTATGTTTTATGATCGGCCGCCTGCGTGACGTCAACCCTCTTTGGGAATGCTGTTGTTGGTGGTAACCGCCACCGATACGGTCTCCTTCTATTTAGCTATGTCACACCAAATGTATATATACACTAATATCACACTCCACTAACCGGGATATTTCATGACAAAGGGGTCTTAAACCCCTGTAAAACTAAGACGATCCATGACAGTCGCGTACTCAGTTACTGAAAGTGTGATAACCAGTCTTATTAGGAGATGTCGTGATATCCAGTAGTGTGGCTGTGGAGATCAGATAAGCAGTCGCTTCATGGAACATACTTGTTTAATTCATTCAGTCACACCCGATTTTATATTGTCTGATTAGTATCATCGTTTGTCAGTCAAATCAAGAATTATTTCGAGTTCATTCAGATTCGCGATTCAAATTGGTATTTATATAACTCGCAAAATGCACCGGGGAACCATTGTAAATAACAAAAGTCTGTGTGTCACACAAAAGTTATACCCGCAAACATTTCCCCATAAAAAGTTTATAGTTCTATCGTACAGCAATGCAGCTAAAACATTAATTCAATGATGAGGTTGTTGTTTATATTCATTCAATTGCCTGGTGCCTGATGGTGACATTTATCGGTTAAACTATAAAATAATTTTTGCTACAAATTATTTTCTATATTCCTGATTTGATATCCTATTTTATATCCCATTTTTTTATAATATTTTCCTTGCTCCATGATTCATATGTGATACACGGTATTAATTTTTTGACTATTCGTGGACAGGAAAACATTTAATAAAACCTGACAACTCCTCCAGCATACCTGAATTTCCGTAACATCTAAATTATAACAGTTCCCGTTATTTATTTTAACACATTAACTGTGCACGAGGCAGATACAATTGTTATATAACCGCCGTGCCCCACATGTGGGGCACTGCACAGGGAAATGGACAATTTACTATAGCGTATGCACTACCATCAGATCAAAGACTGTTGTACGACATAACGTTTTGAAAAAAAAAAAAACTTTAATAGTATTTATGTTTATTTTAGGTTTTAATGTATATATCCCAATATATCCCTTAGTTTTTTTTTTTTTTTCTACCGTTAAGTACACCTACCGTTACGTATTCAAATATACAGTTCTTGGCAAACAGATAATTGGCAAAGGCATGATTAAAGGGTTCCTTTGAGCAACTTTTGCGTACGGAACTCTAAAAACGACCTACCCTCTATCCTTAAGGTTTTACTTCTAAACTTTACGACATTTTCCATCACTTAGCTCGGTACATTTCTTCATTAACACATTTTACTTACTTGTAAAGCTTGCCAAGGTTGTAGTGTGCGTTCACGTGGTACTTATTAAACTTTATGGCCTGCAAGAAATGATGCTCAGCGTTATCCATGCCCGAGACTAAGGTACCTATGTTATTGTGGGCACTGGCGTAACTGGGCCATAACCTGGGAAAAAATGATCTTGTGTAAAAGCGTGCATGAATTAGACGAAATTAATTGTTCGGAAAAAATATAGAAAAGTCTTTTTAGGCATTAAGTAATTAAATTTAAATCTTTAAAAGTATTCATTGGATTGTAAAAAACAACTGCGAGCGGGGTATGAACCTACATCTCCTGGATCAGTACTATGGATTCTCACTACCAACAGAGATGTCTCTCTATTCCCAAAAAATAACAAATCATTTTGCAAAATGCATTATTCTAGAAATTGCGATCCTGTCGAATCTATTACAAAACAAAAGCATTTAGACCTCTCACAAATGCACATACAAAATATTTAATGATGAAATATGCGATAGTAGCCATTTTAATTTAATATAAGGCAATTATTCTAGTTGCTTCAGAAACACAATAGGCGACATCGCTACAAATTAGCACGGATCTGTTGCTGATTCAATTACTCCCCGGCCTGTCCTTAGCCGTTAGCAATTCCTGGGCCTTCAGCATATATCGCATGGTAAAGCAACTTCAGGCCAATCAAAGTCGATTGGCCTGCAATTCGATTCAGCCGTAACAGTTGCAAGGTCCTGTCATTGGACTGAGAATTTGGAGTAAGACTGACACCGTTTTCGAAATAAGATACATTAATTATTTTTTTGTAATCGTCGTCATAAGTCGTAAGTCGTATTTGAAAAGAATTGTAATAAACTGGTGTGCTCATACATGATATTATTTAGTAGAAATGACTGAATACAAAAAAAAAAAAATATTTTGACACGTCATTATAAAGACGCAAAATTTTACAATTCATCTACTTAATACTGCTCTAATATTATGATACGATAAACATTTCGTCCATTACTATACTAATGATCCCTATCGACGTACTATATATATATATACTATATACTACTTAGACAAATCGATCGATTGAAGTAGAAAAAAATAATTTGTATTATTTTTTCATTCAAATGACACAAATCTAGCATAACTATACTACGTACGACCGTACCTATTATCTCTCTCAAAACTCCTACATTACTTCAACGTAAAATTAGCTCTATATAAACTTAGCTTTGTTTCAAGCTGAACTCTTGGGTTAAATATCTAGCATACATGACGAATAGCTTAATAAACTTTGCTGAACTCGTCCCGCCATAGTTCGCGTTAAGGCAAACGGCTTTGTTACCTCAAAGCTTCTTTGTAATGTTTGATGGCGCTGTCTTGTTGCTCTGTCTCGCGTAGAAAGTTTCCCAAGTTGTAGTGCAGTTTAGCGTTTTGCGGTAAAGTCACTAAATCCGCCCTGTAACAAACAAAACACATTTGGAGGTAATTTACAACCGAATGCGGCGACCGTAGAGCGAGTATTGCGAGACTTGTAAATCGTGGTTACCATTTTATGTCATGTTTAATACATTTCTCTTTAATGTTTTTGGAAATGAAAATTCCGAGGTGTTTCCTTGGGAAAGTTATTAGTGTTTAGGGAAAACGATTTGTGGGTGAAATTGTGTTTGTTTTTACTAATGGTGGTGCTGGGTTTTGCTTGTTTGGGGCTGAGATTGGGTGTACATTCATTTGGTTTTCGAAATTGCGTCGAATTAAATTTCATGCTTTATGTCAAATAAGAAATATAATACTCAGACTTGCAGAGAACGACGAAAAAACGGTTTCCAAAAGAGGTGTCTCCTTTTGAGTGATCAAAATTCTCTACAGGATAAAAGTAAAATCAATTCTGCCAACAATACAACCACAAGAAAAGCAGAAACAAAAGCCGGTTTTACAAGCCAAATATCTAAAATCTATTTGTACTTTATGAGTTAACTTTAGCTCTGAATGTATGGGCTCCATTCAAACAAGAGGCGAGACCTGAAACGTTCAGTCTAAAGGAGTCGTTATAGAAGTTTATCTTGCACTCGGAATGCATTGAGTTTTCGGAGCCGAAAACTTTGCCAGTGGATAACGACTGGCCACCCTATAAAGTTGCCGCAATGTGCACCCAGTCACTTTACAAGTATTCAACTTGGAACTATTTAAAACAGGTTGGGGGTACGGAAGTACCTGGATGAGTATTTGAAGTATTTTCGAAACCGTTTGGGAGGGTATACTGTATGGAATAAAATCGATTATTTTGGAACTGTTTGTTTTTTAACACATTAGCTCGCTCATTAGCAGACACAATAGATTTTTATTGTTATGAACTACGTATTTGTACGTGGGTGAGTCAGAAGTGATGTTAGAATTGAAGGACTTGGTTATGTGGAGAGTGAACAGCTATTCCTTATAAAGTATGGCATTTTTAAAACTGATTGCTTCGTTGGTTTATTAGTGGCAAACGTTATTATTAGAATATATATCAAGCATACTCGAATTTTAATTATCTGATAAATATTTTGAAATATTTATTTTAGTAATCAGCTACTCGTATCACTGTGAAGACGTGCACGCCTGTAATTGACTTATTTACACGGGATAACATTATATATTACTATCAATATGTTGTAAATAAGTTGTAGATGTACCTTGTAAATAAATAAATAAGTGAATAAAGCTGATTAGCATTTGTGAAGTGATATAGCCGTATTTCAATGTTTGAACGATTTCAAACATGACGCAGTTATTAGTGCAAATAAAAAATTTGCCTAAATTTGACAAAATGTTACTTTATGTAAACGTAAGGCAGCATAGCTGCAGCTGAGCCATAATAATACTTAAACTTATATTTTTCGGAGAAGAGTAACATAATGTTTGAGGGGTATTTCTATTAAATAAACCTCTCACCTATATATCCAGAACACATTCACCGTGCCATAAACAAGTTCTAAACCGGCTTCTATAGAAAATTGAATGGACTCGTAAACCGCCAACAGAATTTAATATAACCGATATTTCATTACGGGTTATTTTATGAAGTTTCTCGACTTGAAAGAGTTCAGTTCCTTCGATGATATGAAACGCAATGAAGATGGTTTGGGAAGGTTTATTGGAGCCTTAACTGAAATAAGGAGTGGCCTCAGATTGAGGTTCTTGAGAGCCTAGTTTTGTTAAGTATACTTTTACTAGTTTCTTAGCTGTGCCCTGCAAACGTTGTATTGCCATATAGATTAACCGGACAGGGCCACCCTTGTCACCTAGGGATATAAAAAGTAGCCTACGACCTATTCTCAGACCTACCAAATATACACAAAAAAATATATCATAAAAATCAGTCAATCCGTTTCGAAGAGATAACAAACACTATGACATGAGATTTTTATATATTAGATAACTTATCTTAATATTTGGCACACAGCTTATTATCTGGATTAACACATAGGATTTTATGGTCACGCAGACAAAGTCGCGGGTAACAGAAAGTAGTATAGAGGTTGGAATTTTTAACCGCACTCGGAGGGAAAGTACTCTAAATCCTGTAGATAGCAAATTTTACTCAAAGGAAACTTTCCTTTTTTTTTAGAAGACACATATGTACATTCTAAGATTTTTGACAACTCACTTGCCACATTCGATAATCGAACCAGCTAAAATCAGAAAAGTAATTTTATGTAAGAAATTTTTATTTCTGAAAATATTTAGTAATGTTTTACATAAAGATTTATGTGCTTAATAAACGGTTATACAGCGGTGTTTATGTATATATAATATTAGGTTCAGCATATTTTTACATTTAATTTTAACTTATCATAAGTCCATAGTTTTATTAAACAACAGACTACAAACACACTGTGATAATCCATTTTTTTGTTGATATAATAGTCAATGTCAATTTAATAATAAAATTTACAATAAATATACTATGTCCGCACTACCCTTTATTTTCAAAATATTGTTAGAGTGAATAAAAAATAAATAAAGGAAAAACCTGATTTAGTAAAATAGTTTGGCAGTATTCATTTCTAATAAATGGATGTAATGTACGGCAAGTGTCGTAAATTCGAGTCCAGCTCGTAATCTATCTGTTATTGAATGGTTTCCTATTAATAATAATTCATTAATTCAAAGTTTGTTACTTTATTTAGTTAGAATACTAGATATTAATTTAATTAACTTTCTATAGCACACGCTAATATTAGTTCCTCAACAATTTATTCAATAATCCAACTCCGTTGACGAAAACTGTTGACCTATAAACTAACAATTTGCCGACAATTAAATAATTTTCAAGTTCTAAACTTGAGCTACGTAACTGTCCAAAGTTATTATACAGTATTAAGGTTTCGATATATTGATAGAAACTTCCAAGGTCATACTTAAACAAACTAGTTGTAATTACTATTTATAATAGCTATCGATTTATCACAAAGATAGTGCTTTAAATGAAATGAAAAATTCTATCAAAGTGAATAAATGTTATTTAGATACTTAGGCATTATAGAAGTTAGGACCACGATTATTGACTTGATTGACCGGTTCAATATCTATCTGGGCCCTTTTTGTATGATTCGCAAATTTGATCCCGATACAACTATCAGAGAAAAAAAAATAGATAGTGGAAGAAGAATATATGCTGCACCGAACCCAAATAAATTGGAATAAGGACAAGGGGACGATGATTATATTTGTATAAAATTAATATTTTCATGATATTTGTTTATCCGTAAGATATTCACTAATCGTGTAGTATGCTTTATTTATTAATATTTGCTTGGGTGTTTAGGAACTTCGTGTCGCTAGGCTCATCTTTTATTTTGTTGGGTAATTTATTATATATTTTGATGCACATTACATATGGGCTATTTGAGTGTAGTGTCACGTTGGAAGTAGGTAGCATAAGCATGTTTTTGTGTTTCAGTGATCTGTTTGTGTGTCTGTCTCCGCGCTTTGTAAAGAAGGTGGAGTACCTACTAACGAATTTACATATTTCTAGAATATAAATGCATGGCAACGTAAGTATTTTATGTTTTTGGAAATAGGGTTTACAACTGTCTGTTTGTTCAATGTTTGTAAGTATTCGGATTAGTCTTTTTTTGTTGTATGAGGTCTAGTGGATGATCGGTTGCTGTGCCTCGGGTTCACTTCCCACAAGGAACAAATTTAAAAATAATTATTCTGCAATATTTTAACGACTGAGTGTTTTTTTATTAACCTCCGACGCAAAAAGAAGGTCTGTCTGAAGGGTCTGTCCGTGGCATCCTAGCTCCACAACGAATGGACCGATACTGATGCGTATTTTTTTGTTTGAAAGCTGACGTGGTCTCGGTGGTTTTTAGCTACAATTTATGAAGATCTGTTCAGGCATTTCAAGGTCATCAGCTCTATTTTTTACAGGTGGTAAGGATCTTAGACGCATAAAGGGTATTCCTTTTTATTTTTAGTGTTCTTTTTATGCCTGAGGTTACTTATTCTTTTTAATTTTATATTTTTTATAAAAGAATCGTTTTTATTTTATAGGTGTGTAGGTACATAAATAGTGAGGGGAGTTTTTTTTTAATTTATTTTGCGGTTTTGTCCCTAAGCCACTTTATTCAAAAAATTCGTTTTGCCTAGCTGAGATTAAAAGTATCCTATGTGTTAATCCAGGTTGTAAACTATATCTGTGCCAGTTTTCATCCAAATCTGTTCAGTAGTTAGTGCGTGAAAGTATAACAAACATTCAGACATCCTCACAAACTTTCGCATATATAATGGTATACTAAGAAGTAGGATTGCAGTAGGATTGGTACCTTAAAACTGCAGAATTATATACAAGTAATTTATTCAACTTTGACTTTGACTTTGACAGGACAAATTTCCACTCTCGTAAAGTTTCTAATAACAAGATGAAATTAATTAACGAAATAAAACGTACGCATTATATATATTTTAAGAATAACGTTGCCCTGCACTAGGAATTTCTTCCTGTATTGTGGGTAGGTTTACAGACACATAATCTCACTTGCACGCACACCCAGACCTGGAACAAGTATCTGTAGATCCTACAAATATTTGCTCCGTGCAGGAATCGAACCTGCGACACGCAACGCAGCAGCCGGTCTCTCGACCATTGCGCCAACCGCGCAGTTTTTTTGTCTTACTAGTCCATGTAACCCGGGACAATGTAAGGATTCTAACGATACCCCATAAATAGCAATCGGTTCTGGTATTAAGAAATTATGGGAATAAAGTAGCTCACAAACATACATACATACATTAACCCTAAAAACATTACACTCCTTTTTCTAGGCAGTCGTGTAAAAAGCCATCTTACCTCAGTAAAGTTGCTCGGTCTCGCCACTCAGCGTTTCTCCTGTGTGTCCTGGCCACTCCACTGGCAGCGAGTACTGCTAAGCCAATGGCGAGGAACATCTTCGTACCTGGCTTGGAACACCACATCAACTGCACTCCATATGCTGTTATTATCACACTGCCCACGCTGTAACAGAAGATAGTGTCAGATCCAATGTCGTTCAGGGAAGGCTGGTGAGATGAGCATATTAATATTTTTTATGGAATCTGAAAGTTTATTATCAGATACAGATAAATCTTTGAATAGCATTAATACTAATATCCTCCCGACCGTATTTCGGCCAAGGAGATTAGCCAAGTACGCAGGAGATATTATAGTGCACAAGTTTATGCGCAAACACAGGTGCAATCCCTCTTGCTTCACTCCCATATCCCGATGGGACGGCAATCCGACACGACCGGAGAGAGATTAGGCGCAGGACCGACGTCGTTACGTGCTCTCCGTGGCACGGGGGTGTCACACCACCAACTTCCTAATGGCAATACGTTCACCACATGGAACTTAATAACAACATTGGTGAAATGTGGGTGTTCAAGTGTATGCACCTCTGCCTACCTCTTCGGGGAATACAGGCGTGATACTATGTCATTTTTATAAGCAACAAAGAAGCAAAGATTGGTACTATAATCTCGCTCTCACCATCAGTTTCGTTACTAAATAACAGCACATTACCATTGCATGCAAGTACGACTGTGAACTCTGCTCACCCCTTCGGGGAATACAGGCGTGATTCTATGTTATGTTTTTTTTTAAGAGGATAGACTAATGATATAACTAGAGAGTGAGTATTTTGTCCAGGATAATATAGGTCAAATAATTATATGAATGTTGACACAAATTTCGTGGATCGCTTTAACGGCAAATTTGAATTATAATTGCTTTCTATAAATATTGTAAAAAGCAATCCAAGCAGATTTGAAAACGCTGTTTATATTTTACATAATTGGTTATTTGATATCAAATATGCTTAGGTAGTCGTATTTACACGAAATAGGTTTTGTTTTCAAAATAGTGGGCATACTCTTGAAAATAATGCCGCTCGATTGACATTGGAGTTCATATTTTTAAATGGCAAAATGTATAAAAAATAATAATTATAGATTCGGAATAATATGAAGACAACATGCTTCAAATTTGAGGGAACTGCAATGTAGGTAATTTATTTTAAAATGACGCGTTGCTTTAGTGTATTGGAATTGGATTGGAATTGGTTGTTTGATATCGCGGGTTTTGTGACACGACTGCCCAAAAAAGGAGTGTTATGTTTTTAGGGTTCATGTATGTTATGCATGTTTGTGAGTATATTCCACCATAACTTCTAAACGCCTGAACCGATTAAGATGCATGGAGTATCGTTAGGATCCTCACATTATTCCAGGTGACATATGCTAGTAAGATTTAAAAAAATAATTATGTAGAGTAAAATAAAAAATAATAAGTCACATATAGGAGTGCTTTTTGGTTGTTTAATTTATTTTCAGAATATTACCTAATGTTTCTAAACGTACTAAATGCTTAATAACGGAATTATCCATTTACACATACATAAAGTATTACAAAGCTATCAAATTAAATTCATTCTGAAAACTAAAATCCGAAAGTAATCAATTAGCGATAATGACTGAAACATAATAAAATTAATACTTATAAAATATAATGTATTTGAGTATTTTTAGTCATAATATGTACACACATAGCATAAACGCCTGTATTCTCCAAATAGTTGGGTAGAAAAATGTACACACCGCATTCCACCAATAACAATACTCCATCCGACCGTATTTCGGTCACGGCGGCCTAGCCCTATGGAGATTAGCCAAGTGCGCAAGATATATTATAGTGCACAACTGTATGCGCAAACACAGGTGCACTCTCTCTTCCTTCATTCTCATAGTCTGACGGGTCGGCAATCCGACAAGACCGAAGAGAGATTAGGCGCAGGACCGACGGCGACCGTATTCTTTTTCCAGTTAATATAATAACTTTAGAGTTCGCTAAGCATGCGTTAATGCTTTTCAAAGATTTATCTTGAATTGATAAGGTAATCGCATTCTTTACGACACTGTATTAACTGCAAAGTTAGTCGTGTCGGTTCGGTCACTTGTATAGGGACTGAATTTATAGCAATGACGTCGCCATAAGACGTGTTAAAAAATGGGTCTAAAAAGTTATACAAAAATAAAATATTACCTCGGTATATATAGTACCCTCTCGGCGATAACAAAACCTACTGTCACCAGTAGGTTGCTGGCAGGCACAAACGGTAGAACCATTAGGAGTAGACCGATGACTGCTGGGGTGTGCTTCTGTACCTACGGTTATATAAGAAACAACACATAAATAAATATAGTATTTTTTTATGTATGCTAAGTTGCAAGTCATTTTATGATGCAAGTCAGTAGTGACAAAACTTTTTTATTATTATTACTAGCCGATGTCCGCGTCTTCGCCCACGTGGATGTCGGATATCGCAACCAAAAGTAATCATGAAATTTCGATCCCGTTCCCGCTTTCCAATTACCGCTTCATAAATGCCCATTTTTTTAAGTATTAAAATGGATGTAGTAAGTTATCCTTAAGAGATAGACATATACCATTGGAGACTTATCCGTAGACCTATATAAGGTACACAATTCCACCATACATCATTTTGTTATATCTCAAAGGGTTTAGGCAGCGCACGCCAGAATAGCTCGCAGATGGTAGATTTTTTCCTACTTACTTGACATTTATCGTAATATTTTGGACAATTCACACAATATCTTTATAAATTACAGCCGTTATTCTAATGTATAAGCTATATTATTGTAAAGTTTCATTAAAATCCATTCAGTAGTTTTTACGTGAAAGAGTAACAAACATCCATCCATCCATACTTACAAACTTTCGCGTTTATAATATTAGTAGGATAAGATAGATATTAGAATTGTACTAAATTATTTGTTTGAATTGTAAGTTACAATTATAAAATTACTAAATAGGTGAATATTCTTACACGGCATGACTACACCGCCTCCCCTAGTTGATACATGATACAGGTTCTCCCCTAGTTTGGGAGACAGCAGGTTATGATTGTACCATGTCTATCCCTAAAAATGATGCAATAATTGATTTGATACAATAAACGTTATATTATTATTATATTAACTAGTAGAAGCTAGCCTCTCATACTATAGTAACTCCCTTCTACGATAGGCTAGCTCAAGGACAAAGTGTTATCGTGGACGTGCAGCCTATAGTACCTATACTTCTTCAAATTCAAATTCAAATTAGTTTATTTCTTCAACAAAATATTGACAGTTAAATTGTGATTGGAGCCTTCTTTTGAGCAAATAAAGCCTTTAGTAGAAGACTCCGCTCTTCCATAACAAAATAAATAATTAAAGATACATGATACATACTTTTCATCATCAGGTAAGTAACAACTAAATAAGCTGAGTATCAAATGTGGGATTTAATCTAGTGTAGATCAGTGTGTGTGTGCGTTTGTGTGCGAGTGTGTGTGTGTGTGCGTGTATATGTTTGTGTGTGTGTGTGTGTGCGTGTTATGCGGTGTGTTTTAAAAGCGCTTCCGTTTCCTCATAAGTGAGTTTTTTGATCCATTTAACTATTATCTTTTTGCAATCATAATAATTTTTGTTAAGTACATATAGTACTTCTGTTCACAATGTTAAAGGTGGATTCTACCAATAAAACGAATCAAAAATTTTTTACATATAAGAATTGCGATAGAAGTATCATGCGATGATTCCAATTTCTTAGTAAAGTTGATTGATACTTCATTGGCAGAGTTCACATTCAAACATTTCGCATTGGATAAACTTATATACATTCGTTTTGAAATTGTTGTTAAACTTGTGTTTCTCATTTGGTAAGTCAATAAATGCGTCTTCAATTTAATGTAGTCTGTTAAAAAAGTTATAACTCATAATAAAAATTTATCAATTAAAATTTTAAGAGAGAACGATTTATATTCGGCAATGTATTAAAATTTCCCCTATATTTATGGAAGTAAATATAATAAACTCACGTCCAAATCAGCAATAAACCGATAGCACAGTAGCAACAGCGCCCCAAAAGCGGCACAAGTGAGCAAGTTCCTGGGGTCCCATCCACTGGTGATGAGGGGCACTGAGCTCATCTGCCAGTCATGGCTCAGTGTCCATGGACACAGTAGAAGCCACCAGTTGAATGCTGCTAAGTAGCAGAATGTCATCAATCTAAAATAAATAATAATAGTAGTGAAGACCCATTGATAAACAAAAAAACACACACACAGAAGCAGAAATAATATTGCTTTCCACCGGGCACAATTCCAAACTCCGGGCTGTTATCGAGAATTTCCCAATAGAAAAACGCAATAATACTTTGATCGACCCGGGAATCGAACCCAGGACGTCTTGCTCAGCAGTCGTGCTTGGGACCACTAATCCAACGAGGCAGTAAGGTAATTTAGACTTAATCAGTCCATAATTTGTCAGTGATAAGTTAGTAACAGATTGTGCTTATTTATATGCAATATTATTCTTGTTGGTAATTAAAACAACGAATAATTTAATTTTTGGATCCCTATTGCTAGTTCCACCCAATGTCTTTGTATGGCACAGTCCGGTTTGCTAACAAACTCTCGGCGTCCCTGACCTTAAAAACATATTCATTTCAGTGTCTGAGGTCATATCAGAACGATGCTGGGACATGCTCAGATATGGAATCAGCTTATTAAATACAGGCCTTAATGCTTTTGCAATTTTCCAGATACATTATCTCAGACATCATTTCATGATATCTGTGGGCTTACTCTTGAAAATAATTCCGCTCGATTGACATTGAAAATATGTCAGTTAAAATAAATACCAAAATGTCTAAAAAATAATTATAGATTCGGGATAATATGAAGACAGCATGCATTAAATTTGAGGGAACTGTAATGTAGGTAAATTTATTTTAAAATTACGCGTTGTTTTAAGGCATCTATTTGATATTGGAATTGGATTGGAATTGGTATTAGTTTCAAGAGTTCATATATCCCATGGATCATAATCAGATCCGGTGTCATCACATGGGTAAAAGTTCGTTAACCTCGTTCTCGTATTCAAAAAAGTATCGATCGATACGTTCTATTGTTATGATTATTCTATTAGTGTGTTTGGATATTGGTCTCCAAGAACCAATTAGTTCTAGCAAGCACATGCAATTTTAAACTTTGTTACTGGTACACATACGGTTCAATTCTAACGCTGGACGTTTTATCTTAAAAAGACAAAAAGTGTCCGAGTTGATACTTTACCTGACAAAGAAACTTGGATGAAATGCTGCGGGATTGTCCTGTGGCGAAAATGATGGCCAGGTGCCCTGTAGTAGTGCTAACCTCAAGCAGACTAGCAAAGCCAGGGAGACCACAACCTTGATGGTCCTAATTGTTAACCCAGTACATTTCTTTTCAATTTTCAAGGAACATATTGACCTGAAATTTCACTTTAATTAGTATAAGGCAACATGAATTAAATACCTTCATTTTAGTAAAGAAATATGCAGTATTTTGTTACAAAAATATATATAATTTCGTGGAAGTTACCAACTAAGGAATGTGAATAAAAGGTACGCAAGTTGAGTATGTTCATTATTATTAAAACAGTTATGTTTCCAGACTTTTTTGGAATCCTTATATTGTTCATCATCGTTCAATAGTAATCATACTCAATAGGCTAGCGTGTACTATAACCCTATATCGCGTTTATTTTGTCACAGAACAGCTAAAAACAAAATCAGCTTCTGAGTACAAAAACCATCAAAAAAAAAAAGTCGCTGCCACCACTTAAAAGCGTCATTAAAACATACGAAAGCCCGTCTAACGCAATATTTGTCTGTCTTTTATTATCCTAGTAGTTACGAAGGAAAAACCCAGCGAGCACTTTTACAAATGAGAAGCAAATAAAAGCTACAAGTGTCCAACAAGTAGTTCGTGAACTCCGACCAGAAAGGTCGCAAGTTCATTATGAATCTTATTGAAGTATTTTGAGAACCAGCCCTAGCAGATGTATTCTTTGTTGAACAGAATTGTTCCAAATTAAGTCCACTTAGCGATAGCAGTTTTGAGGGGCTCGTGGCTAAGTAACAGCCGCACAGATCGATCGATCAAGGTAAGCTGTGTTTGCCGTGGTTGGTGTGTGGATGGGTGACCATCATTTCATATCGAGGCCCCTCCGTGCCTCTGAGAGCACGTTAAGCCATCGGTCCCGGTTGTCAAATAAAGATCTATGACAACCGATATGGGTAGTCAGAAGCTTGAAAGTCTGACAACCAGTCATACCACGAGATATCGTGTTACCCAGTTACTGGGTTGTAGAGGTCATATAGGCAGTCGCTCCTTGTAAAATACTGGTATTAAGCTGCATTTGGTTTGACTGGAAGCCGACCCTAATATAATTGGAAAAACGCTAGGCAGATATATATAGCGATAGCAGCTTTATTACATTTTCATTCTTCTTCTTATCGTGTGGTTGATTAACAGCCTAATTTCAGAATTTAAACCATTCGTGGGTCTCTAACATAGCTTTACACACCATTGAGAACATCTCTCATGTGCGCAGGTTTCCTCATGATGTTTTCTTTCACCGTTTTTAGCAAGGGATCATTAATTTCTAATAGGCACATGACTTCAAAAAGTCAGTGATGCGTGTCCAGTGGTTGTGACACAAGGCTGTCAATGCTCACAATATTTAAGGTAGAATTATAGTTTTATATGCTTGTCCAGTGCTGCACTGACTTTAGTAAGTACAAAATCGTGGTGGCTCGTGGCTTCACTATTTTTCAGGACCTATCTGAAAATCAGCGCGGCCACATTTCGATGTGGCCGCCTATGCTGAGATATCGACCTTTTTTGGTCTCGTGCAGGTAGCTTAATGTAGCATGTACATAGTATGTATGTTCTGTACTCTTATTTATTTAAATAATATTTTTAATTTTATGGTGCTCACATGTACCTTACATTAAGTACTGTTTTAGTTTAAGTTTACTCTGCACTGAGTCTAAAATAAATAATTTCTTTCTTTTTTTCTTTCAATATAATTTGATTAGATGAAATGAATTTTAGCATTTTTGTATTTATACGACGATACAATTAAATGATTTAAACAGACATTTTTAAAACTTAGACGTTTTATAAATTTCGATATGTGTATCGGCTTTTGTTGCTGTACGCATCATGGATTTCTATATAATATGGCACAATCGAGAATTTTTGCGATAAAACAGAACGTAAAACCATTTCAATTCCTCCATCAGTAGTAAAGATATCGTCCAGATAAAACCGATTTTCCAACACATAAACTCAAGCCATCAAAGTAAAGAATTTTATAAAAGATTAAAATCTATTACAATACCTTTTAACAAACGGCCAACATCTATAAAAGTCGAAGGCTAGATTGAGTATAAATATCATGATGCCAGTCTCCTTGGCCAGCATACTGAGAGCTCCGAGTACCACACTGAGCCACACGCACTTCTTGTTGCTGGTAGGCCTAGAAAAAATGGACAATGTTTTATATGGTATATTTATTAGGATAAGGCTTTGAAGGGAGCGTAGCGGAAATGAGGTGGTTGATTATATTTTCTCTTATGTTTCAATTTGGATGCTGATCGAGAATTAAGTTAATCGTAAATCTATTATATGCTTTTGATAAAGTACCAGACTAGGCTTCATTTTACGAGTATTTTATATAAACCTTACGATTCGCTCTTAGACAATTCTTTCTTTCTATTGTCAACCTGTCGTTTTAAAGGCAATGTTCCAAAAATCTGGTATATATCAGCCCGCTTTTGGGGTAGTGGTGAATGCAAATGCAATCCCAGAAGTTCAGTAAAGCTTTGTAGTGGTGCTTGTGTGGTTTTTATTCAGTAGATTCATCAGAGTCCTGCACAAAGTCTGTGGCGGATTTTCCACAGATACAAAAAAAACGTCTATATCCGCCCAGTCACTGAACGATTGTCTTCTGCGCCTTGTAACAAGTTCAATTATCACACGAACCAATTATTTGTACCATTCACAGGTAATTGCTTCGGAGTAATGACGTAGAAAAATTCTTACAAAATAAAAAGATAGAAATCTTTTAGTCTACATAAAACTCGAATTTTATAGCTTTTCGTCTGCTTGTCAGAGCATTACAAATGCTTACTATTATCAAGGGATTATACGAATGTTTCTCATTGCGCAAAAACGTAAGAGGATTTACTCGTCGCGAAAAATAAGGTTCGTTTAATTATAATATATTTTTTTGTATTTTGAATGATAATCTTTGACAGTGAACATATTGAGAATATAATTTAATTTGAAATCTTTATTTCTTGGAGTTATAAAGCTTAATCTAGGAATTGAATTTTACTAAGTGAACTTATTTTGATAATAATCTATATTATTATTAACAAAATTTTTAACAGATTATAAGCACGTTTGATATGGATGCAAACAGTGAAATGGGATGATTTATTCTGTAAATTGGTCATAAAAAAAACAGCTTACTTTTGTCTGACTACTCTAAACAAACTCGAAGATCCAAGTCTTTTTTTATAGTCCAGACAACATTTTCATTGTCATGATAATCGTTTATGACCTTTTAAAGAAAGAGCCATCGTAGTTTTTACCTATTTGACCTGACTTAGCTGGGGGTTTCTCTGGTGGATAGGATTCGCAACGAGGTTATCCGCCAGAGAACTAAAGTAACCGATATTGCTCGCAGAATCAGCACGCTGAAGTGGAAATGGGCTGGCCATGTCTGCAGACGGACAGACGGTCGATGGAGCAGACACGTGTTGGAGTGGAGACCACGTTTGGTCAACGACAAGTGTAGGATGCCCTGTGGCACGATAGACGGACGATTTGAAGAAGGTGGCTGGCAGCGGATGGATGTGGGCTGCGGCCTACGTTCAGCACTGGACGGCGATAGGTTGATAAAGACGCAGCAGATGATAATAATATGGTCTCTCAGTAAAGATTTCTTTTTAAAGTCAATTTGTTTATTATATGTACAAGAAAGGAAACACAACTTACCTATGATACACTAGAAGTGAAGATAAAAAGAATATACAAGCTAACACGTCGGCCCTCCCCACTACTCCAGCTACCTGCCGACAATAACACCGTATTAGAAATATATAACGAAATAAAGAAACAATTAATGAATAGTGGCACAAAATGAAGATTTAAAACGTAAATGTGTGATATTTTTTACTAATTAATGAAATAATTATTGTTTAGTCTAATTAAACTAAATATAGAGCAATGCTCTCTTTTACTGACGGTTTCTGTAAGATCCAGGATAAATTTAGAGATGTCAAATTCAAATTTAACCATGTTAATCTTAAATTTCCGATGATGCAGCAACCGAACTAAACGAAGAGTATTTTATACTGTCTTTTACTAATAGTTAGAATAAGAGCGGGACGAAATAAATTAAAGGACGTAAAATTAAAATCACATTAACCTAAAATTTCCATACAACTTTAGTTAGACGTCTCTAATTTTAGAGGCCGCATAAAATTGTGCCTATGAAAATGTCCGGATATTTTAATTTGACGTGCCTAAATTCAAATTTACTTAACATAGCATCACGCCTGTATTCCCCGAAGGGGTAGGCAGAGGTGTACCCAATTGTACACCCACATTTCACCAATGCTGTTATTTAATCCCATGTAATGTGGTGGTGAGCCTTTTTTATTATTATTATTATTTACCATTTATTTCAGGCATCAAGGCCCATAACAAAATAAATATAATACTATAATTAACATAAAAACATAAAATACTATACATAACAATATAAACTTAAACACTAATTCACACGTAGAGTCGGCGTTGTGTGTCGCGCGGTGTCCGGTATCCGGCCTCGAAAACGCCGGAACAGCACACCTCTCGGCCAAAATTCTTCTTTCGTGAAGGTCGAAAGATGTTCAGTCGGCCCTCTCACCACTCTTTTGCCATTAATCGGGCACAATTCCAAACTCAGGGCTGCTACTGAGAATTTTCTAACAGAAAAACTCAATAACACTTTTCCCGACCCGGGAACCGAACCCGAGACCGCCTGCTCAGCAGTCGCGCTTGGGACCACTAGACTAACGAGGCAGTTAAATTCAAATTTGATAATTCTTATTTCGTCCCGTCGCGCTTATATACATAGTAACCCTTTAGTTAATGTCATCGTGTTTAATTATATTAAAACGTAGTGTACTACGCTTGTTAAATGATTATATTTGCGTACAGTAAATCTGATTGTATTTGTTAAAATATATTTATACATAGATAGAAGGTACTTCAATTCCAGGGCAAATCTTCAGGGATCACAAATTGTACAATAATATTTCCAATCCCGTCAGGAATTGTCCGATGTTCTGCCTGATTGGCCTGTATATTGTCCGGATATAAATAGGCCTGTCCCGCCGAGCTGAAATTAGTCAGCTTTTTTGGGCCTGACATTTATCGTTGGAAAGGCAAGTGGTGACCTTATAAAATTTCATGGAAGTATCAAACATTTTATACCTAACTAACAACACGTTTACTAGCTATTGAGACCTAAATACATAAAGAACGTATCGAAGCAAATAAAGCCTTCCAGTTCTCTAATTATATGCTACTAACTGGTGCCCGCTACGTCGTCTGCGCGACTAAAGGTAGCCTATGTCCTGCCCTAAGATACAATCTATCTCCTTGCCAAATTTCATTACGATTCGTTCAGCCGTTTAGTCGTGAAAGGGTAACAAACAAACAGAGCTACTTTTGCATTTATAGTATTAGTAAATGAATATAGAATGATAATAATTACCATTGTATTTATCTAGAGAACTGAAGATAAACTCAATTATAACTATTATCATTGTATCTAGTGAACTAGAAGGCTAAAGTTAGTATAGCAGCCTGTAATTACAGTTATAGGTAGTACATTTACCACTGCAAGGCAAAGGTCTCTTCTTAAAGGATTAGTAAGACCGCACGCTTGCGCAAGTCACAGCATGAAATGCAACGTTCCATGCGTAGGACAAGCGTGCAAAATCAAGTGATCAATTCACATTGTCATAATACATATAAAGTAAAGTATATTTTGAATGAAGCGATGTCTTTATATTGGCTACATGGCAAGTTTGAATTCAGTGAGTCTTCAAACCCTTACGATACAACGTCACAAATATCTTTAAAGAATAATACGGGCGTAAGCAGGAACGTGAACTTGAAAACTAAGCTATTCTCTGCTTACAATTAATATATCCACTTAAGTCACTATAGAGTAATTATAATAACTCGCTCAGACCCTAATTCTCCTTCCACTAAACAATTGCGTTTTAAAAAGATATTAGGAATAAATAATACAATTAAAAACTCACCGCTTCAGTATGTACAGGGTGCACCGCGAACAGTAACGCCGCGAGCGCAGCGAACGGACGCTGCAACCGCGCGATCGTGACGCATGCTCGTGCAACTAACGCGCAGCACGCAGCGTGTAGTGCAACGTTGCATGCGTGCCACCACCACGGCCTGAGGCCTGCGAGAGCGTGGTTTAGTCTGCAACAAAGAATATTAATATTAGTTATGATTTTTTAAAACAATATAATAACTAACAATAAAGTAATGGTGAATATGTCTCACGAAAGTTTTTATACAAAAATAAAGTAATGGTTTAATTTCTCGCGATTAGAGATGAACAACATAAAATTGAGTTATATCGACATAACGATAAACAAAGTAATCTAAAATTAAAGTTATACATTTTTGTGGAAAAAAAACACGGTCAAGAGCTGGATTCGATCCTGCGCCTCGTGGAGAATAGATACTCCAAGCGCTCTGACCACTAAGCCATCTCGATCTCCTCTCGCCCCACATTCTAATAAGGCTTTTGGCGACGTTAAGTAATCAATAAATAATTTATTTTTTACCCCTTCAGTGTTAACGCATAAAGATTAAATAAAACACAGCGCAGTGTCCCAAATATGACCCAAAATAAAACTACACTGGGCGTATATAATTTAATTTGTTTATTATGGAATCTGATGATGAACTGATGTTCTATTATAACATAAAAGTTTAACAAATTTACTCCGTTAGATTATATACCTTCAACTGATTAGGCACAGTAAATATTAAACAAATATAACTTAATGGCAACATTGGGACAGTGTCCCAGATGCGACCCAAAATAAAACTACAGTAGGCGTTTAGAACCAAAGTTGTTTAGAATTCTATTCAATAATGAAGTGTACAGAGCCCCTTTGGGTCTCAGTTTTATGATTAATGGCCCTTGTTTGTTTGTTCTGAAAGCCGCGGCTATTCTCAACTCGTTAATTTAACTTTAAACTTCGCCTTGCTTACTTAGTTGACGAAGCCTTCGATCAATTGTGAGACCTTGATAATGAGTGAACGAAAAATTTGGTAGAAGGATTTTAACTTTGATTTATCAAAAGTTATTAAGTTTGATTGAGTTGTTTGAATTTGTTTTTGTTAGTTGTGATAGGTTCGGGTTTGGGTTGAGAGAAAAATTAGAAGTTTAACTTTTTAAATTGTGATTTTTTTACTGTAATTTTATGTGAAGTCCTACCTAAAGTCATATTTTGTGGAAATTATTATGACCATAATCAACTACTGGTGTCCTGGCCCGGTTATAGTCCCAATAGACTCTTGAGCTGAAAGATTTACACGCTCCATCCTCAATTATAAAGATAACAGTTCAGTTGTCAAGCATAATAAAGAATGGACAGGCTACGGGCTCTCATGAATTGGTAACGACTGCAAGGAATTCAGGACGTGTTGCCGCTGCGCTAGCACTGTGCGGATTCGCGATTTGAGTATAATAGTTTCTGGTGTCCTCACGATTCTTACTTTTCTTCGTAAATCTGTGATTTAAAGTTACAATATTAAATGGAAAAAGAATACGGTCGCGAACAGGATTCGAACCTGCGCCTCCCGGATAGATACTCCAGGCGCTCTGACCACTAAGCCATCTCGACGGCGACGTCATTGCAATCAATTCAGTACCTATACAAGTGACCGAATGACGTCGCCATAAGACGTGTTAAAATATAGAAGAAGAATTCGCGGTGGTGAGCAGAGGTCGAGATGGCTTAGTGGTCAGAGCGCCTGGAGTATCTATTCTCGGTTCGAATCCTGTTCGCGACCGTATTCTTTTTCCATTTAATATTGTAACTTTAGAGTTCGCTAAGCATGCGTTAATGCTTTTTCAAAGACATATCTTGAATCTGTGATTTGTTAGATAAACAGAAAAAGAAAATTATATATGTTTTAAATTACTTTTGTATTCATAGTCTGAACATAACATAATAGCACGCCTATATTCCCCGAGGGAGTAGGCAGAGGTCTACACAGTTGTACATCCGAATTTCGCCATATTCTTATTAAGTACCATGTAGTAGGTAGTGAGACTATTGCCATCTACCTGGCACAACTCCATACTCCGGGCAATTTCTTAGTAGCACTGTGAATTTTCTAATTAAAAATCACAATAACACCGCGGCTTTTCATGCTTAGCAACCGGTCTTATGACTGCTAGACCAAAGAAGCAGTCATATTTTGAACACAGAATTCAATGCGAAAGAAGCGAGGTAAATTTATATTCTTTAAAATGCTTTTCTCACTGCACGTGTCAAATCTTGTAATCCTAAACTCATTGATAAAACCTTTTACTTGCTTTTAACATCCCACATGAACAAGAGATATTAATACCATATTCAACAAGTCCGGAGACAAATATGAACAATCAACCCACCTTTCACGTAATCCATTGTTAGTAGGATGACAATTACAAAGAAAACAAACATAACATAGCATCACGCCTGTATTCCCCGAAGGGGTAGGCAGAGGTGTAAACAATTGTACACCCACATTTCACCAATGCTGTTATTAAGTCCCATGTAATAGGTGGTGAGCCTATTGCCATCAACCGGGCACATTTCCAAACTCCGGGCTGCTACTGAGAATTTCCTAACAGAAAAACTCAATAACACTTTGCCCGACCCGGGAATCGAACCCGAGACCTCCTGCTCAGCAGTCACGCTACGGACCACTAAACCAACGATGCAGTTAAAGAAAACAATAGCTTCAGTTATAGTAGAATAGGTATTATTTTATTTATATCTTTCGTTTTCCTGCTTTTTTTTTAATTTCATGTATACATGAATCGTAAAAAAAAGGTATTTATTATATT
This sequence comes from Xylocampa areola, assembly GCA_935421205.1. Taxonomy (NCBI): domain Eukaryota; kingdom Metazoa; phylum Arthropoda; class Insecta; order Lepidoptera; family Noctuidae; genus Xylocampa; species Xylocampa areola. Next base: position 20,104,507 of record OW285204.1, read on the forward strand.
TATCTATGGTCATGTGACGAGGGAAGGTTTGACTATGAATATAGATTGCTATAAGAGTAGAGGAAGACCGAGGAAGCGATGGATGGATTGTGTTAAAGATTATATGGCTAGAAAAGGAGTGACCGAAGAACCGATGATATGATAGCTAATAGAGATGTATGGTAGAAGAATACATGCTGCACTGACCCCAAATAAATATCTATGTATGTATGCTCGTAAAGTTGCTTTATTCCATCTTATCTTCTGAACGCCTGAACCGATTTAGATGTATGAGGTATTGTAGTGTGTTGGTATTTTTTACGTTATTGTGGGTAACTTAATTGGCTAAACAGAAATATAGTGGCTATGGTACACAAAAATACTCAAATAAAAAAATCACACATCGCATGCGTGCTTTTTAACTTATGTTGTTTGTTAACAATTTGTTGTAATTGTTGTTTTATGTTGTGGTTAACTAACAATCTAGTGTCAGACATGGGATAGGGGCGGCCGTGCAGACGGCTCGCCTGATGGTAAGCGATTACCGCCGCCCATGGACACCCGCAACTCCAGAGGAGTCGCAAGCGCGTTGCCGGCCTTTTAAAGGGTTCGGGCCTCCGGTACCCTCACTCACTCGGCCACCTGTAGGCTTCTGACAATTTACACACTATCGTGAACATCTCTCAGGTTTGCTGGTTTCCTCACCTTGAGCGTTTTAAGCAAGTGATAATTAATTTATAATGCACATCCTGTGCGATTCTTACTTGCACCCTTCAACTTGTCAGTTCAATGGTCTTACCAATGGGCTATCACTGTGTCTAAGTTTAAACCACCCACAGGCTCCTTTTTTCGTGGAATGCCACCACGCAGGTCAACCTGAGGTTGTCAACTGCTTAAGCGGGCTTTCCTGTGGTTGCCTTAATAATTTTATGCCTCGGCTTAGGGCGTCTTTGGTAGGAGGACAGCAAGGGACTGGCTGGATCGGATTCAAATCATTATTATTATTTAGGGAGGAATTTAAAGCTACATGCTCAGCGGCGCGTGCTGGCACGAGCAAGAGTCTCGTCGAGCGAGGGCGAGGCCAAAATAACGGCGGTCTGTTTTTGTGTGCTGTGCTGGCGGCCCAAAGGCTTCTTGCATCTTTGTATCTTATATACAAATAAATGAATCCCTATTTCCCTTGGTCACTCCATAACTTAAAAACGACTGCACCAAATTGTATAATTCTTTTTTTGGTGTGTTCATCATTATCAGGACAAGGTTTTAACATTAGGTTTTTTTTAATCGCACGTAAAAGTTTTAACGTGGCGGGTGAAACCGCGGGGCACAGGGAGTACTAAATACAATAGAGGTCGTTAATTGACAAAGACTGTCACTTTGTAAAACCTTTCTATGTTATCCTCGGCTTTTTCACTTATATCTATAAATTAATAAAAAAAAAAATTGAAGAGTTTGTTTGTTTGGACACAGTAATATCTGGAACTACTGGAGTCGGATTTAAAAAAAACCTTTTGCATTTCGTAGCTAAATTCTTGAGGAGGGCTATTTAACGTGAGGCCAAATCCGTATGAGCCAAGAAAAAAATAAAATAGTGTGTGAAGCAGCGGGGCACAGCTAGTGTGTACCAAAAAGACAACAAGATTTGAAAGCCATTTTAACTATTGAAGGTGTTTATAAATAAAAAGGCCTAGTGGTTACAGACACGCCGGTTATGTCCCGGGATGAACCAATGTGACTATTTTCAATGTCATTGTCATTTCTTTTTTTTTTTTTCCTGTGGCAACACAACAGCTAACAGCTGATTTAAACTTGTCCTGTAATTTTATGTTAAATAATTACAATAATCGTTAAAAACAAACCCAATACCGATTAATCACTAAGTACTTGGGGTAATAATAGTATATTGTGTATAGTTTTATCAAAATTTGTGAATAAAAAGTGTTAATTATCGTAAGAAAATCAGTGCCGGTTACCGGCATGACTTTGTGAAATTGTCATCTCGAAACAGGTATTCTAATACTTTTTTATTCTTATTTGTAGTGCTATTATATTAGTTACTTAATAATAATCATTTAATACGCCTAAAAATACAGTTTTAAGATATCATAAAACGTAAACATAACCTTATTCTAATTTGGTTACACAATTTCTTTAACTTAACAATATTTTTTCTGTTTACCTTTCTCATATTCTCTCAATTTCAATCTCTTTCTTCACTTCTCTTACTGTTCATCAATCATGTTGACTCGTAAGGCCTCTGCTCGCCAGGAGGAATCCAAACTCCAACTGGCTTTGAGCGAACTAAAGGCCTCCAGGGAGTTGTGTGACCAAATGAATATGGAACGAGATGACAATGAAAAGGAGCTATTGGAACTGTTAAACAAGAACATTAATTTAAAAAATGAAATGGCTCAGCTGCATGTACAATGCACTGATGCCATACTTGCTCGGGATAGGCTCCAGTTCATCGTGGACGGGTTCAACAAATGTAGCACTGAGTACGAACAAGCTCTCAATCGTGTACATTCTCTGGAACATCAGCTACATGAGGCAAATAACAAAATTGTGTATTTAGAGACTAAACAATATCACTTAACTGCCTCAATGAATCAAAGTCTCTTCGATGAATTGGTCGGCATTACCCCAAATAGTGTATCTGCTGCCATTAACAATGAGCCCTCAGTCATAATAGATCTGACAAATGCAGATAGTGTAGATGACACTGAATTAAATAACTCAATTAGGGTGGTTAAATGCAGCAGGAACAAACTAAAAAAATATATAAAAATCAATAAATATATTAGAAAAACCCAAAAATTGGTTAAAAGGCAAAAATATTTTATAAAGAATGTTAAATTAAACAGAGAAAGGCTTCAATTACTAGATCAATTAGATATGTATTCATTGAAATTACAAAAAAACACAACAAAATATAAAATAAATTCACAAAATCTAGAATTAGAAATTGATAGTTTGCATGATAAATTAACATCTATGACAAACAAATACAAAAGCTCTGAATTGCAAATGAGGGAGTACATGCTGGCCATGAGTGAGCTGGTGGGTTCATGTACTTGTAACAATGACCACTCACATTCAGTGACAAATAACAGCTCAGTCAATGGTATGCACCCATTGGTAAATTCTGTGTCAGTTTGTGATCCCTCTATTGTGCATATGTGTGATGATTCAACACATAGCCACAGTTCCCAACAATCCATAAATAAACCTCAAATTGTGATATTTAGTGATGAAATTGGTAAAGATATGGGCCAGTTACTATCAAATTATAGCAAAGGACAAACCATTACTAATTATTGTATGCCTGGTCTTAGTTATATTAATATTATGGAAAAAATTCTTAGTTTTAGTTTCAGCCAGGACACAACCTTATTGGTAATGGTTGCAAATAGGGGGAATGTAAACAAAAATAGACTTCTATATTACCATAACAAACTTTTGAATTTAACTTTAGGTAAAATTGTGATGTTCACATTTCCTTACAGTAACAGTTTGCCACAGGAAGAAAATAATATAAGATTTAAGCTAAACTTGACATTAAACACATTGACATGTTACAATAATAATTTTCAAATAATTGACTCTAACAATTATGTTAGTAATAATTTATATTTGACCAAAGATAGTTATTATCTATCAAAATATTGTAAACGACAAATAGCTGTATCGCTATCCTATTTTTTTGATGTTTCAGCCAAGAACTTGGCTACAAAAACTGTTGCTTCTATTGAGCAATTTAATGACATTAATAATGAACCAGCCAAGAATTTGGCTAATAAAATTGACATTATTGATAATTTAAATTAGAAATTAAGACAATAGAGTCAACCTCTTGCGTATATAACAATAAATTTATTAAAAAAATTGCACCTATTAGTGTAACAAATACATGCAATGTTTTAAATACCATCATCTTGGTGCACCAAAATATTCAGGGAATGTTGAATAAAGAACTTGAAATTGAATTGTTTATGAACTGTAACAATATTGATATCTTTTGTATTACAGAACACTGGCTTAAAAGCCATCAGCTCATATTCAATTACAATAATCACCAAGTTGGTAGTTCATTCAGCAGAGAAAATGCCATACATGGTGGCTCATTAATTTTAATAAAGAAACATTATCAGTTTAAAGAACGTAAAGATATTGTGTGCCTCTCTGTTGAGCGTACTATAGAAATAGCCTGCATTGAGCTTGAGCGGCTTGTTGTATTGAGTGTGTACCGACCGCCTTCATCATTATATGACTGTTTTGAAAATGTCATGGATGAAGTTTTGCAAAAGGTTTGTAAATTGAATAAAAATGTAATGATGTGCGGTGACTTTAATGTTAATTTATTGGAGGATTCTTCTATGTGCATAAAAATTAAAAATTTATTTAAGTCATATAATCTTGAAAATCTTTTTTTGGAGCCGACTAGAATAACTGCTACCACTGCTACATGTTTGGATAACATATACACAGACATTGTACCACAGAGTAAAAAAATTATAAATCAACTAGACTCTGATCATTGTGGACAGTTTATTACTTTTCTGAAACAGTCCAAAGATGTAGTAAAGAAAGACATTACTGTAGTGCCTAAAACTGCGGGTCGCTTGGAGATATTCAAAAACAAATTAATTTATAAATTACCTCACTTATATTGTAGTGATGACCCTAACCAGCAGTACAATTCTTTTTTTAACATGTATTGTACTGAATTTGATTCAACTTTTATCCCCAAGAAGATCTCTGTTCGAGGTACTGCAACCTTCAGTGAATGGGCCACTAAGGGTATTTATAAAAGTAGAAAAACATTATTTGAATTGTATGAAGAAAGAAACTATAATAAAAGTCATGAATTTTACCAATATGTAAAAAAATATTCAAAGTTATTTAAAAATATTTGTCATATAGCAAAGGCTCGTTATATAAGTGCAAAAATTAAAAATAGTAATAATAAAATTAAAATGACATGGGATATTATAAATAACGAGACTGGTAGAGTTAGGAATTGTAAAAGTGAGATTTGCCTTAATATTAGTAATGAAGAAATTAAATCAGATTTAGAAGTTGCTACAGCATTTGAAAAATTCTTCACAGACATTCCAATCTCAACCACTAAAACCCTGAGGTCATGTCCCATTGTTGCTGAGACTTTATTAAAAGAAAATGTTAATATATGCATTAATGAATTTAAATTCCATTATATAAATGGCAAAGATATTGTAAAAATGTTTAATACCCTAAATGTTAAAAAGACCGCCGATCTTTGGGGCCATTCTGTCGAATTTACAAAATCGATAATTAACATAGTCGCGCCAGAATTGGCCATGATATATAATAATTGTATTGATTGTGGTGTATTTCCTGATTTAATGAAAAGCAGTAAAGTCATACCTTTGTTTAAATCGGGCAGCACGAATGACCCCACTAACTTCAGACCTATTTCTGTGCTTCCCACCTTCAGTAAAATATTTGAAAAATTAATTCTTGATGAGTTGCTAAGTCATTTTAACAAAAACAATCTGTTACACAATAAACAATTTGGTTTCACAAGGGGTCGCTCAACAACCGATGCCGGTGTTGAGCTTTTAGATAATATTTATTATGCCTGGGAGAATTCACATGATGCCTTAGGAATTTTTTGTGATTTGTCTAAGGCGTTTGATTGCGTATTTCATGAAACATTAATCAGGAAGTTACAACATTATGGAATAAAGGATACTGCTCTGGATCTTCTTATATCTTATTTGAGTAATAGGATCCAAAGAGTGGATGTCAATGGAAAGCGATCCCAAGGGTCGTTGGTTACTATGGGAGTTCCGCAGGGCTCAATTTTGGGCCCATTCCTATTTCTCGTTTACATTAATGATTTACCTTTTATGGTAAAAAATGATCAAGATATTGTGTTATTTGCTGATGATACATCACTCTTATTTAAACTTAAACGGCAACAGCCAGTTACTGACGATGTAAATAACACTCTTTCTAAAGTAATACACTGGTTCAATGTTAATAATTTACTTTTAAACGAGAAGAAGACTAAATGCATCAGATTTTTATTGCCTAATGTTAAGCAAATAAAAACCAGTGTATTGATAAATGATGAACATTTAGATCTTGTAGACACTACAATGTTTTTGGGTATTACTTTAGATTCAAAGCTGCAATGGGGCCCACATATTAATAAGTTGTCGAACAGACTCAGTTCTGCAGCATACGCGGTCTATAAAATACGTCAATTAACTGATATAGAAACAGCCAGATTAGTATACTTTAGTTATTTTCATAGTGTAATGTCGTACGGCATTTTGTTGTGGGGAAATGCTGCTGACATTCAAACTATATTTGTGCTGCAGAAGAGGGCTATTCGAGCAATTTATAACCTTAGTTATAGGCACTCACTGAGGGATAAATTCAAAGAAATTGGGATAATGACGGTCGCATCTCAATATGTCTATGAAAATTTGATCTATGTTAAGAAACACATTAATCTATTCTGTAAAAACAGCGACGTTCATAGTCTCAATACGAGGAACAAAAATAAACTCGTGCTACCATCAACTAGGCTCCAAAAAATTAGTAATTCATATAGATGTCAAAGTGTACGCTTCTACAACAAAATCCCAAGCAATATTCAAGAATTGAGTCTCAACAAATTTAAGTCATATGTGAAGCAGACTCTTTGCAAAAAGGGTTACTATAAAATCAAAGACTACGTAGAAGATAAAAATGCTTGGGATTGTGCCGCTCGCTCTAATGTTTAGACACTCATTAATAATTGCTGTATTTTTGATATTTTTTTTACCACTGTTGACATTGTAATGTTTAATTAATTTATTTTCTGATATTTTAATGAATTTATTATATTAAGATTATTCTTTTTGACATTGATTCTTGACATTTTTTGATAATATTGTTAGTCTATTAGACACTATTTGCAATGTGAATGTGAGTACGATGTGGGCTAGAAATTCATTCATACATGAACCTCATAGACTGTCTGGCGGTTTTGAGTCGTTTTATGTGACCTACGCAAATGTCCTCCTGATCTGGTATCGTCTTGTGACGGGTCGTTGAGCTCCCTTAGTTATGGTTGAGCTACACGATGACTGATGCATACGTGCCGTCAGACAGGACAGGTCACCTCGAAGCTGCTATGGCTCTTTCCTCAAAAGGCCATTCCAGACGATCCCTGCATCGTTACACTCACATAGATATGTACATACTATTATGTCTGGACTTTAAAAGAGACGTTGACCTCTGAGTTTGTTTCGGCGTTTCTTCTCAGAGACAGTCAGATAGGAAACGCCGGCGCCATCTAGTTTAAAAAAATGACTTGTAAAAGTGTCTTCAACAGATCTATTTACAGAAATAAAATCATTTATCATTTATCATTTATCATTTATCATATGTACCTACATAATGACATTGAAAAGAGTTAGTAAGTACCTTAACTTAAGCTGTTGAGTTTGGGTAGGGATAATTCGTCATTATCTCTGGCTTGGAATTCATGTCTTCCGTAAATGGGTGGGTTATATGTAGGAAGGCAGTGGATGTGGTATTGTTAATAATAATAACATGTTTTATTCATTAAATATAACAGCCCAAGCCAATGACGGCTGAGGCCAACGATGGCCGAAGCTAATAACGGCCAATGCCAATGACGATCGAAGCCAATAACGCCCTAAGAAAGTACCTACTTTCTTAGTAAATATAAGACATCACAGACATGTGGTGAAGGAAAACATCGTGAGGAAACCTGGATTGAATGGTCTGAAATCGCCAACCCGTAGTGAGCTAGCGTGGTGATCAATGCTCACGCCTTCTCTATACAGGAAGAGGTCGTTGCCCTGCAGTGGTACAGTTATGGACTAGTAATGTCATGTATATTTTTGTTCTATTTTTGTGTCTTTTCATTATTGAAGGGAGGCTGTCAGCTCAGAGAATCTGTCTCTACCCATTGCCAAATGAAAGATTACTGATTCACTCTGTGATGTACGTAATCAGCACTTAATCATTCTTCGGACGCATCGCTTGCCTTTTATTTTGCCCATAATTATAAGTTGAAACATGTTAAGGTATTACATAAATTGAATAACAAGAAAGAAGACACGAAAATTATTGTAATGTCTTTATAATTACGGAGATTAGCTGTTGCACTGTTAGCGTGTCGCAGGTTTGATTCCTGCACGGAGCAAATATTTGTATGATCTACAAATCATTCTTACAGGTCTGGATGTGTGTGCATGTGAGATTATATGTCTACGCACCCACGATAGAAAAAAAGTCATAGTATGGGGCAACGTTTTTTCTACATCTACACTAATATTATAAAGAGGAAAGATTTGTATTTTTGTATGTAACGAATAAACACAGAAACTGACGACTGAGTAACATAGGCCATATTTATTATTAGAAAATATTAGGGATCCTTACTACATAACATAACATAGCATCACGCCTGTATTCCCCAAAGGGGTAGGCAGAGGTGTACACAATTGTACACCCACATTTCACCAATGCTGTTATTAAGTCCCATGTAATAGGTGGTGAGCCTATTGCCATCAACCGGGCACAATTCCAAACTCCGGGCTGCTACTGAGAATTTCTTAACAGAAAAACTCAATAACACTTTGCCCGACCCGGGAATCGAACCCGAGACCTCCTGCTCAGCAGTCGCGTTTGAGACCACTAGACCAACGAGGCAGTTTGTTCAGAACGAGATCCTTACTAAAACTTCAATAATGTAACCCAAGGTGTAAATGTTCACCCGTGCGAAGCCGCGCGTGTCTGGACGGAACGCTAGTAATTAAATAAATAAATAAATATAAAGGAAATAAAAATACTCTATATTTTGCTAACATAGGTACATTAACATGCAAATTGAAAATTGACATAAAATTGTTCAGTTAATTCTACTGTTCCATGCAATAGTTATACTATTACAGAAACTTGCAAACAATAAAAAGTTAGTGTATTGACACGGTGCCTATATGCCTTTCCACAGCAATACCCATTTCCCTATTTCATAGAACCTTTTACCAAAAACATGCTCACACAAGCTTCATACACAAACTGCCTACACCGAAGCCAATCTGAAACAAAAAACCCATACAAACTCATCCAATTTTCTACAAAAATCTGACCAATTTATATTTCCGATAATTTTATTTTGGTATGGTATAGATATCTTTGTCTTCAGGGATTTATCAGAAAAGGAAAGGCTCAATGGCAAAAGCCTCCATACACATGATAGCGATATTATTTTTATTGCCATCAACAATGCGATACAATCAGGTTTTATTGTTCCAGATTATAGTGTAATCGTAATGTGGAGTTATTACGTAACGGAACTGATGGTGACAGCGCGATTGCTATCATAGTATCAATCTTTGTTTCTTTGTTGTTTTTAAAACATGACATAGTATCAGCCTGTATTCTCTGAAGGGGTAGGCACATTTCACGAATGCTGTTGTTAAGTCCCATGTAGTAGATGGTGAGCTTATTGCTATCTCCCGGGCACAATACTACTTACCGGGCTGCTAAGAATTTCCTAGGGAGAAAAGAAAAACTCATAAGCACTTTTCCCGACCCGGGAATCAAACCCGAGACCTCAATCTCAGCAGTAGTACTTGAAAGTGGTCAGTAATTTGCCACTGAGGTTAACCAACGTTAAGCCTAATCAACTGTTAGATGGGTCACTGGTAGCAGTTTTTTTTTTAAATCTTTGCTTCTATAAGTGCTATGGAGGACACGTTAAACCACCGGTTCTGGCAGTTAATTAACACGAAGGACTAAGCCAATTCAGGAACGAAAGAAGAAGACGAGGAAGAGTACAAAATATGTGAAAACCGGTGAAATAAATATTTCGTTCAAAACGCAATAGCTGCGATGCAAAAAGTGTCAAAATTTACAAAAAAAAAAACAATATCATACATTAAAACATGACAAACAAAAAATACAATATCATACATAAAAATATGGCAAACAAAAATACAATATCATACAATAAAATATGACAAACAAAAAATACAATATCATACATTAAAATATGACAAACAAAAATTACAATATCATACATTAAAATATGACAAACAAAAAATACCATACAATAAAAGATGGCAAACCAAAAATACAATATCATAGGTACATTAAAACATGATAAACAAAAAAATACGTAAAGTATAGAAATGACCATCCATAAACCCACACACGAGGTAAACCACATCAACGCCACATAACCTCAATTCACATAATATACGCGAAACACTTTCACAGAACCCCAAACAGTATAAAAATCAACGGGAGTGGCTGCCATGTGTCCCCATACATAATTAACTCGGCTCCCACTTCCGGGAAGTCGGCTCAATACTCCACAACAGTATTGTTACTTATGCACGTCCATAATTCCCCGAAAGTAAACTGCGTGGAACCTTTTTCCCAACAATTTACTTTGAGACGTGCGTCCTTATAAAATGCGGAGGAAAATACACCTCTTTGTTATACTGACACCTGTATGGCCGATAAATGGGCTGTGTTTTAGGGTTGCAGTTCCGGTTTTGCTGTTGTTTTTTTTTAGATCAAATATTTTTTAATATTATACTATGTTACAAGTAGATGTATAATATACAATTGGAAATAATTTAGACTACGCCGTAGCTACGACGTAGCCAATTGCTACGCGGTCGTAGCATTAACTGTTATTGAACATTTTAAAAGACTGTAAAAATATATTTTTAAGTTGTTGGCTGGCTCATTAGCAGACATAATAGATTTTTATTGGGTTTTGTACCTGCTTTTTTCTTGTTGTGCGCCACCCTAAGACTGTCAGATAATCTGCCTCTGTACAATCGTGCATAAAGAATAAACAAATATTAGTAAGCAAAAAAATTATTCAGCGATCCATTTAAATGTTCATAGTGTCTACTATGACCAAAATGTATGGACCAGCCGTTCTTATTGTCGCTTTCGAATTTGTCTCCGTAGTAAAAAATTGATCAGAAAAAACTCCACAGTCTAAGGGCTGAATGTACTATTGAGCCCTCAGAGTTAGACTACAGACTTCTACACATTGTATAAACACGGATACCTATGTAGTGGTTACAATTAGCCACAACACGTAAACTCTAAACACCTAATTAGCGCCTAATTGACAGATCATCTGTTTATAACCTCGGTACATCTTGTCCCTATATGCGGACACATACGGGCACACAGGCACAAACAGTTGTTCTATAGTAAATCAACTACTCATGGAACTGGGTATAAATAATCTCAGTATTTGTACTAATATAATAAATAAGAAAGACATGGGTCCTTGTATTCGTCTTATGGAGACGCCTGACGATATTTATTTAGCAATCATTTACAGATCTACAAATTTTATCGATGGTTCCTTGAAAAATAGTAATTAATATAGGCATTACATGGCCTTAACATGTTTAAAATATATCAATATATAAGAAGGACATGTTAGTCACCGTGTTGAAAAAATATGGCGATTGTTTGATTCCACAATTCTGTTTTAATTTTCGCAGGAGCCAGCCCACTTTTATGCAGGATGGACCCTCCGTAGTGTATAGACATTAAGGGATACTAACATAGCATAGCATCACGACTGTATTCCCCGAAGGGGTAGGCAGAGTTGAACACAGTTGGACACCCACATTTCACCAATGCCATTATTAAGTCCCATGTAATAGGTGGTGAGCCTATTGTCATCTACCAGGCACGATTGACGATGGCGATGATCGAGCGCACTATTGAGTTGTCTTGTGTTGAACTTGAGCGATTCGTTATAATTTGTGTGTATCGCCCCCCCTCAAGTGATTATAATTTATTTGAATCAGTAATGGAAGATTCACTTAATAAAATAAAATCCAGTAAGAAAACTTTAATTGTATGTGGAGATTTTAACGTTAATTTATTAGAAGTATCTCCTTTATCCATCAGACTTATTAATCTCTTTAAGTCATTTAATTTAGGTAACTTGTTCCTTGAACCCACTAGGATCACAGCATCTTCTTCCACTTGTCTGGATAACATATTTAGTAATTGTGATGCTACATTTAAATTTGTTCTGAGTGACTTGACATCTGACCACTGTGGACAAATAGCTAGTTTCCCAATGGTATTAGATGATAAGCCTCACAAAATCGAATGTAGGCCCTACACAGCAAGTCGTTGCATTCGTTTTAAAAATAATATTGCGTCTAAACTAAAATTCCCAAATTTGACGTATGGTAATCCAAATTATATGTATAAGTCTCTATTTGATGTTGTACAGAAAGAGTTTCATGGTACTTTTAAGACGAAAACTTTATTAATTAAAGATAGTGTCACTTTTAATCAGAGGGTATATATAAGAGTAGAGCTAGGCTATATGAATTATATGGTATGAAAAAAAATAAGTTTGATGCTCCTTTTCTAGAATATGTTAAGAATTATTCCAAAATGTTTAAAAGGGTTTGCACAATTGCTAAATCAAAATTCATTAGTGAAACAATAAAAAAATCAAACAACAAAGTAAAAACTACCTGGAAATTTATTAATAGTGAAACTGGGAAGCCTATAAAACGTGCTGAACGTTTCGAGATAATGGATAATAATAAATTAATAAGTCAACCAAACGAAGTAGCCCGGGTTTTTAATGAGTTTTTTGTAAACATTCCATTAACCACGACTAGCTCTTTAAACGCATCCTCAACTAGTGCTGAGCACCTTTTGCAGAGTAGTGTGCCTCAATGTAGTTCTTTATTCAGATTTGAGCACATTTCTTCCCAAGATGTAGTTAATGTATTCAACTCATTAAATAAAAAGAATACCGGTGATTTTTGGGGAATTTCTATTAAACTTTTAAATCATATTATTGATATTGTTGCTCCCCATCTCTCTATTATTTTTAATAAATGTATTGATATAGGTATTTTCCCCGACCTAATGAAGTGTAGCAAAGTCATACCTTTATATAAATCTGGTAATAAAAGTGATATTGGCAACTTTAGGCCTATTTAGCATTTAGTAAAATATTTGAAAAGTTAATTTTGAAGCAACTCTTGAGACATTTTAATTTGAAAAACCTCCTTCATAATAATCAATATGGCTTCACGAAAGGACGTTCGACAACAGATGCGGGTGTTGCTCTTCTGAAACACATTTTCAGTGCATGGGAGAAATCGCAGAATGCAATTGGAGTGTTCTGTGATCTTTCAAAAGCGTTCGATTGCGTCGATCATAGTACTCTTCTACGTAAACTGAAACATTATGGTGTTCAAAATTTAGCTTCTAGTGTTATTAAATCATATTTAAGTCAAAGGAATCAGTGCGTCGATATTAATGGCACTAAGTCATGCGGACTTTCAGTTCAATTAGGCGTGCCTCAAGGCTCAATTCTGGGTCCTTTTCTATTTTTGATTTATATAAACGATTTACCATACTATTTAGAGGGAATTTGCGATGTTGTACTGTTTGCAGATGATACATCTTTGATTTTTAAAGTAGATAGAAATAGAGAACATTTTGACGATGTGAACAGTGCGCTCACACAGGTTACGCACTGGTTTACGACAAATAACCTGGTACTCAATGCCAAGAAAACAAAATGCATTAAATTTACTATGCCCAATGTAAAAAATCTCGGACCAAACATTGTTCTCAATAGAGAGGTACTTCAGGCAGTAGAATCCACAGTGTTTTTAGGTTTGACGGTAGACACCAAACTTCAGTGGGGTTCTCATATATCCAGTCTCGCGGGAAAGCTCAGTTCTGCAGCTTACGCTGTCAAAAAAGTCAGGCAATTAACTGATGTTGATACAGCTCGGTTAGTCTATTTCAGTTATTTTCACAGCGTTATGTCCTATGGCATTCTGTTATGGGGCAAAGCTGCAGATATTGAAAGTATATTTGTTTTACAAAAAAGAGCAGTTCGATCCATATATCAGTTAGGAGCTAGAGATTCACTTAGACATCATTTTAAAAACATTAGTATCCTTACTGTTGCTTCGCAATTTATTTTTGCCAACATTATTCACATTAGGCAAAATATTAATTTATTTGTTAAAAAGAGTGATGTCCACAACATCAACACAAGGAACAAGCACAAACTTTGCGCACTTATTCATAGACTTCACAAGGTGCATGAATCATTTGTGGGGCTCGGTATTCACTTTTATAATAAACTACCTCTCTGTATATTAGAATTGCCATTCAATGCATTTAAATTTACTGTTAAATACAACCTTTCCCAAAGGGCATACTATACAATTAATGACTATTTAAATGATAAGAGTAGTTGGTCGCTGTGTTGAATGCAGGACAATCATATATTTTTTTTTTAATTTTCCAATGTTAATTTGGTTTTATAGTGACATTATTTTTGAGTTGTTTAACTTCATGACATAATCGATGATAATAATTTTATTGTAATATCTGTAATGACAATAATATGTTTCAAACACATTGCCGTTAACTGGTGACCTCGGCTATTGAGTAATGGTTTTATTTTTATTCTTCTGAGAGGCAGCGAGTTCGTCATGCTCCCCTTGACGTCATTGCTTGCGGTAGCGTCATGGATCGGGTCGCCACCTTCCCTCTAAAATGGCGAGGGAGGCGATGGCTGATCTTTGCGTTATGCTCGTGAACGGGTGCTGCTTGTGGTGACTGGTCGTCTTGCTGATCGTAGTTCCTAATTTATTAAAATGCATTTATTGAATTAGCCAAGCTGGTCCTAGTTAATGTGCAGTTTCTATTTCTTGGCATGTGTAAGTGGGTACGACCTTCATACGAAATAGTTTTAGATTGGACGCTTTCGGTAATTTTACATTGTTTCTCGATTCATTTAATATTTTCATGCATTGGCATGCATATTACATAGGCTCGTGCTAGCTAACTGTGCCCAAGATATTTTATCTCACTAGATATAATTATTTTATATAAATTCAATTTTAGATTTGTATAGAATCTATGAATAATTTTGATACAGACAGACGTGTTGCTGGGAAGTTTGTTGCGCCGCTTCTTCTTTCCAGCTAAAACACTAGGAAGCGGTGAAGGGTGGGCTTTATTGGGGGCTGTCTTAATGTTTGACGTTCAAAAAGCGCTAATTTTTAGCCTAATTTGAATAAAGAAATTTTGATTTGATTTTGAT
This sequence comes from Xylocampa areola, assembly GCA_935421205.1. Classification (NCBI taxonomy): domain Eukaryota; kingdom Metazoa; phylum Arthropoda; class Insecta; order Lepidoptera; family Noctuidae; genus Xylocampa; species Xylocampa areola. Next base: position 20,119,643 of record OW285204.1, read on the forward strand.
TCCAAACTCCGGGCGTTTCTAACAGAAAAACTCAATAACACTTTGCCTCAATAACAAATAGTAAATTAGAAGAGAGGAAGGCGTGTTACGCTTCGGTGTAACACTAGGATCGCTGATTCTACACGTCACGAGTCGGTGTAATGCGGGGATTGCTGACTGCACTTGACACCGTTATTGCGCATCGCGACAACCAACCTACACGAGGCGCCGACGCAGCATAATTTTCTGTGTTACACGTGGAACGTAAATTTAATATGTCGTTCAATAAAATGATTCATTCTTGGTACAAACATCGACCAATTATCATCTAACTTAAATATAATACCATTGTAATTTCTATTTTTAATAAATTAAGTTTAACTGAATTGGTTTTTTTTGCATGCTCCGGCTTCAGCCTTCGTAATTGGCGCAGTCGGTAGGATACTCGCGGGCCGGTTCGCGAGAGTAAATTGGTAGAATCACGACTCGCGGGTCACCCGGGTGGCTATCAAAGCACCGTACGAGTATCCGGATCTACAAGAGCTGCGGCCAGGAGGTGTATCCAGACATAGATACCGCAGAGAAACCAACGATGTGTATGTGAGTACTCTAGAATAGATCTTGAGTTGCTTCCTTTTATCCTTAGCGTGTTAAGTTAAATACTCCAAGATTTTCCATCCCAGGCAATCGAGGACCCCTAGGTTAGATAGACCATCCAGGTCTAATTTATTAGATTCAGTTAGGCATATTGATATAAGTGAATTTGTAGAGTCACCAAGGAAAATGGCGACAATAGATGATATATATAAAGCTTTACGTGTAGTTCCCGATTTTGATGGGAACACGAATGTCCTTACTAGATTCATTAAATTATGCGATCAGCTAGTTTATACTTATGTCTCAAATGAACCAGGGCGTGAATTAACGAACTTAGCACTTTTAAATGGTATTCTTAATAAGGTCACAGGACCTGCTGCACGTTTGATTAATACTAATGGTGTTCCGGAAACCTGGGAAGGCATACGTAATTCATTAGTTAATAATTTTTCTGATCAACGCGATGAGACCTCGCTTTATAACGACATGGCGCTATTAACTCAAGGCTCTTCTTCACCTCAAGAATATTACGAAAAGTGTCAAACCTTATTTGCTACTATAATGACTTATATTACATTGCATGAAACGGTTCAAAGCACAATAGACTCAAAGCGTTCTCTTTATAAAAAATTGACCCTGCAATCTTACTTGCGAGGGCTTCGTGACCCTTTGGGTTCACGTATTAGATGCATGCGGCCTGACACAATCGAAAAAGCGTTGGAGTTTGTGCATGAGGAAATCAATACCCTTTATTTGCAGCAACGTAATGAACATTTACCGGCTAAGAAACCGCAGCCTCAGTTAACTAATTCGCCTATAAGATCATTCAATTCAGTCATGCCGCCAGCAGGTATGCCTATGCAGAGACCATTAAATTTTAATATGCCCGGTCCTTCCCGACCAATTAGTATAGGAATGCCACCCCCACCACCGCAACGTCAGCCACAATTAATGTGGAGACCAAGTTTTAACCAAGTTCAGCAATTCCAAGGCCCGTCACGCACACAACAGATGTTCGGTGCTCGACCCTCCAATTACAATCCACAAAATAGTGCATTCAGGAATCAAACTAAAGGGACAAATTCAAATGATACATCAAAACCGATGAGTGGCGTATCTCACTTCGTATCTAAACCAATGCCATTCCGCGGTCATGATTGGTCCAGGCAAGGGAACCCACCGCCTTCTAATTACTTTAAGAGTAGGGAAATGAATTTTAACGAATGCTATGAATATCCATATCAGTATGAACCTTACTACGATGGTGGCTTTGACGAGTGTCAGTGGTATCCATATGCTTATGAACAGCCTGATCTTACTTACTGTGACCCATACATGTATCAACAGGTAGCCTCATGTCCAGATAATAATCATGTAAGATAGCCAAATGGCGTATAGTTGTAGATTTTAGGAAGCTCAATGAAAAAACCATTGATGATAAGTACCCTATCCCCAACATAGCAGATGTTTTAGATAAACTAGGAAACTGTCACTATTTTACAACTCTTGACCTAGCGAGTGGATTTTACCAAGTCGAAATGAGCCCAAATGATATTCCGAAAACTGCATTTAACGTAGAGCATGGCCATTTTGAATTCTTACGTATGCCGATGGGTCTGAAAAACTCACCATCAACTTTTCAGAGAGTAATGGACCATGTTCTTAGGGACCTACAAAATTCTATTTGTCTGGTCTATTTAGATGACATAATTGTATTTAGCACCAGTTTACAGGAACATATTGTTAATTTAGAGAAAGTTTTCAGAAGACTCAGAGATTCCAACTTCAAAATCCAAATGGATAAGTCAGAGTTCTTAAAATTAGAAACAGCTTATCTTGGGCATATCATCAGTAAAGACGGCATTAAACCGAACCCTGATAAAATAACAGCTATTCAGAAATTTCCACTTCCTAGGACAGCTATTGAGATTAAAAGATTTTTAGGCCTGTTAGGATATTATAGGAAGTTTATCCCTGATTTCGCAAAATCACTAAGCCGATGACACAATGTCTAAAGAAAGGGTCAAAAATAACATATGAAGATATTAACTACATAAATTGCTTTGAGAAATGTAAAACGTTGCTAACTAACGATCCGATTCTTCAATATCCCGATTTTAACAAAGATTTCCTACTTACAACAGATGCATCAAATTTAGCGATAGGAGCCGTACTTTCCCAGGGACCGGTAGGGTCAGATAAGCCAATAGCTTTTGCTTCGCGTACGTTAAATTCCAGTGAGATAAACTATAGCACGATAGAAAAAGAGCTTTTAGCTATAGTCTGGGCTACGAAATACTTTCGCCCTTACTTGTTCGGACGTAAGTTCAAAATTATCACAGATCATAAGCCACTTCAATGGATTATGAGTTTGAAAGAACCCGGCTCGAGACTAACTCGGTGGAGACTTAAGCTTAGCGAATACAATTATACGGTAATCTATAAACAGGGTAAAAGTAATACAAATGCAGACGCCTTATCTCGTATCGAAATTAATATTAATGAGGAAACTAGTTCTATAGCAGTTAACGTATCTGAAAAGGCACCCTCACTAGCCGGATCCTCCACGCTTACAGCCCATACTAGCGCTGAAAATCCGATCTTAGAGATACCAATTTCAGATGAACCCTTAAATAAATTTAACAGGCAAATATGCTTTACAGTAGTAGGAGATATAAAAAAACGTCCAACAGTTTCTAGGCCATTTGAGACTCATACTCGCACTGCTATCCAACTCTCCGAGTCCAATCTTGAAGAGGACGTAACTAATGCTATTAAGGAATTCGCAAACCCCAAAGTTAAGACAGGTATTATAATACATCCTCCATTAGCTATGTACAGAATCATTCCGATAATCCAGGAAAAGTTTAAAAGCTCTGCTATGAATCTCGTTTTAAGTAAAGTTGAAGTAGAAAATGTAAAAGAGTATGTGCTGGACTAAGCTGGACTGTAATTATAATATATAAAATATAAACGCTGGTGGTAGTAGAGACTGTGAGTTTATTAGATTCAATCCAGAATGACATACAAGAAAAAAGACAAAAGAAAATTAAAACAATAAAAAGAATAAATTAACAAAAAGTTTACAAATACAAAAGAGGTGCGTTCTGCACATTTCTCCCCCCTTTTATTAGCAAACGAGGTGAATCAGCTTTTTGAGTGGCCTTCTGAGCTCTCCAGTCGTTGTGGAAACATCAGCTACTCGTACGATACCATCTCTTCCCGGGTACAAGGCAGTAATCCGACCTCTAGGCCACGACCCTCTCGGTAAATTTCCGTCGGCCACGAGCACTAAGTCTCCCACAGCAATTTCTGGTACCGTTCCCTGACCACGTCTTGGCGCCAGGGTTGGCAGATATTCTTTTACCCAACGCTGCCAAAAATGATCAGACATCCTGACGGCTTTTCGCCAGCTACTTCTGCTCACGATGTCGGCTTCACATAACTCTGCTGGGATTGAACGCCCCGACGAAGCACCGATTATAAAATGCATAGGGGTGAGAGCTTCTTCGCTGTCTGGTTCGAGGGATACATGTGTAAGGGGACGACCGTTTACTAGTGTTTCTGCCTCCGCCAATAACGTCCGCAGCACTTCATCAGACGGAGCACGTTCTTTAAGTGTCGCCTTAAGCGCGACCTTTACACTCTTAATGAGTCGTTCCCAAGCCCCGCCCATAAAAGGCGCCGCTGGCGGAATAAATCTCCAGTTTATTTTTTCATTTGCGGTAAATTGAGTAATCGTGGCAGCATACAGGGCTCTTAGTTCTCTGTTAGCACCCACAAATGACGTGCCATTATCTGACCAGAGCTCTGTAGGTGTTCCCCGTCGCGCTATGAAACGTATAGTGTTAGCTCACGTAATGCGAACGTGAATGAAAATGGGCGCCGGTGGTGCGCTAGGCGAGCCTCGGGCAAATCTCCAATCGGGGGCTGGAATGTCACGGCTTTACGAACACGACATACTTGGCAATTAAATGCAGTGGATCGTACGGTACTTCTGAGATTTAATATGAAATATTCTTGTCGAAGTTCATTCACTACCGTCTCTGTATTTGCATGAGCAGCTCTTTGATGATATCGTTCCACCAATAATCGCACAGCAGGATGTCTGCCGTTCAGAATAATAGGATGCTTGGTTTCCTCACGAACACCTTGTGCTGCAGAAATGCGACTGGATAGGCGAAGCATTTTATCTCCACCGAAAACAGGGGTTATTTTGAATAGACGACTAGTGCGTGGTAAAGGCTGTTTACGACGAAGGCATGCTATTTCATCCGAGAATGAGTTCAGCTGGGACTGGTGTAATATGTGCGCCTCTGCTAGGCGTATGTCGCTAGCAGTCACCGCCGTAGCCGTCAAAGATGACGAGTGCGGGAAAAATGTTCTATTTGCAGGCTGAAATGTAAAGGTACAAAGACCCCCCTCAAGACGTATTAGATGAGCTACGTCTAAACCCCGACGATGAAGACTACGGATGCGCAACAATGTGATTAATACTTATGAGCGTTTGCTGTAGCACGCACCAACCTTAGCCAAGAGCAAAAACGCTTTGGGTCTGCTGATATTGGTGTCTGCTTCTCTACATCACTAATGAGATAAACTGTAATACGTGATGATGGCTTTAATTCCTCTTGTCCTAAGTGCGTTGTGACACACGGTTTACAAGGCCAATCAGAACAAAGTAGAAAATCAGGACCTAAAATCCAGCGGGATTTTGGAGAAAGTGTCAAACTTTTGATGCGAGTGGCATCGTCAGCTACATTTAAGTTACTTGGCACCCAGCGCCATTCATTCACGCTTGATAACTCCAATATCTCGCCTACTCTATGTGATACAAATGGTTTGAGAGTGCGGGCATCGCTGCGAAGCCAACCAAGGACAGTCATTGAGTCACACCAAAAAACGCGCCTGTTAACTTTTAGTCTGTGGGCTTCACAGATCGATGAAGCAAGGCGAGCTGAGATAAGTGCACCTTGAAGTTCTAAACGTGGTATGGAGACTGGTTTCAGTGGAGCTACGCGTACTTTACTACAAATAAGAGCGAGTTTGACGTCACCGTTAGCGAGTACGAACCGCCAATAGGCGACCGCAGCCTGAGCAGACTCACTGGCGTCTGAGAAAACATGAAGCTCGCACTTATCTATCTCTAAGTTACTCAGGCAATAACGGCGTGGGATCTGTAATTTGGACACGGAAAGTAAATCTCGAAACCAAAGCCTCCACGCAGTGCTATCGCTCTGAGAAACCTCTTCGTCCCAATCGAGACCCTTACGCCATGCGTTCTGGAACATAATACGACCTCTTACTACGATAGGCGCAAGAATACCGAGTGGGTCATAGATTCGCATTACGTGAGCTAACACTATACGTTTTGTTAATTTTTCCGGCAACACCTGCTCATCCTTAAAACCAGTATTAAAGCCAATGTTATCTTTATCAGGTTGCCAAATTAGGCCTAGTGTGCGAACAGGTGTATCCAGACTACCAAGTTCTACGTCTACGTTAGCGTTTGCTACAGTTGTGGATTTCAAACTCTCCTTCGGAAGCAAAAATAGTGCTTCGGGTTCGTTTGAGACCCAACCGCGCATTTCAAAACCGCCTTTTTTATGCACGGTGTACACATCAGAAGCTAGCTGTGCGGCCTGCTCTGTTGTGTTCACAGACGTTATAAAATCGTCCATGTAATGGTCGAAAACAATGGAATTCGACGCATGAGGATAGCATTTCTCGAATTCGGTGGCATTCTTGTTTTTTATAAAAAGAGCAGTAAAAGGACTCGAAGCTGCACCAAATATCATAGATGACATCCTATACGTCCTAATAGGTTCATTAGGGTGATCGCGCCAGAGAAATCTTTGAGCATCGCGATCGAGCTTCCTAATTTTGATTTGTGGGAACATTTCGCGAATATCAGCGGTCAAAGCAATTTTGCCTTCCCGAAATCGTAACAAGATACCTAAAAGTGATTGTAGTATATCTGGACCAGTTAAAAGTGAGGAATTCAATGAAATATTTTGCGATTTTGCCGCAGCGTCATGAACAATGCGCAATTTTCCGGGTTTATTTGAATTAACTACGCCGAAATGAGGCAAATACCACACGGGTGCTGTTGCGCTATCAGGTTCCGTACATAGTTCCGCATAGTCTTTATTTATAATATCGTTCATATTTTGTCTATATAAATCTGCGTAGCCCGAGTCTTGTTTCATCTTTCTTTCTAGACTCAGGAACCTAGACAAAGCATGATTATAACTATCGGGAAATAATAAATTATCTGACTTCCACAGTAGGCCTACTTCGAATCGCCTATCGGGTAGGCGGCGAGCTGTGCGCTCGAGAATTTGGACAGCCCGCTCGTCGTCTGCACTGCGCTTCTCACGTTTTGAAATACCAATAGAGTCAATCTTGTATTGTTCTCTGATTAAATTCTCTAATAATGAACGATTGCTAAACTCTACATCCTCAAGTTCGTGTGTAGTAGTGTGGTTGACTGTTTCGAGGGGTGCCGTTGCGCTACACCCGAAACCAAAAAGAACCCAGCCTAAAGCAGTTTGGATTGCAACCGGTTGTGTTTTAGTACCCTTACGCGTAGCCCTAGAAACGCTTAAATGCCAGTTGTCTATTCCAATAATAATCATCGGCTTTACATCATTATAACAAAATTTATCAGAAATATCCGCAAAGTATGGATACTTATATATACTTTCTTTACGAACTGACTGGCGCGCAGCACCTAAGCCGCAAATTGACCTAGCTTTGCAAATAAAATGAGTATCCGATGAGTGGCGACCTTTAATGTGAAAGTCCACGTACTGTACTTTTGTCTCCTTGGTTAAACCGCCTACACAATCAAGATGAATTTGCTTCTCAGGACCGCTAATACCTAACTTAGTACTAACCTCTGCATCGATAAAAGTTGCCGTAGCACCATCATCCAAGAGCGCATAAGTGTCTACGCTGCTTGTTGGACTGGAGACTGTTACAGCTATTACCTTTAGTAACGGACGGGAAGACAACTGCTGCTTATTTGAACCGTTTCCAGTTAAAGAGGCGGAAGCGTGTGTGAGAACTTCATTCGGCTGATCGCTGCTTGGCACAGCACATGTAGGGTTGGATGGCACTACGTTCGACTCAGCCAACGCCTGCTCGTCTTCCTCTTCAAACTCGCTGTCCTCGCGGTCCACGTCCACGTGCGCAGCTGCGGTACGCTCACTGTTTGGGTTGTGTAATAAATTATGATGACGGAAAGTACAGCCGTCAATACCACACAAACTCTTTGTTTGGCAATAGTTCAGTCTATGCCAACCTACTTTCAGACATCGATGACAAATTCTTTTCTTTTTAATTAACTGCCATCTATCATTGACTGTCAGTGACGAAAATTTGTCACATTTGTCTAAACTATGGTTCTGTTGGCAAAATATACACAAAATGCTATTTAACGCCGCCGTTGGAGAGTGCTCACTATTTTGCGGCACTAAACCTCGCTTGGATTGTCGGTTTACAGCAACAGCGTGCACTCTATCCCTGACCCGTCTACTGTCTACAACAGCGTGCGATGTATATGCAGCTGAAGTAGGCTCGAAGATTATGCCAAACCTAGATTGTAGGTCGATTTCCTGAGCTAGGAAATCAGCGAGCATTTCTATCTTAGAAAGGCCAAATGCTTCGTGATGGGTAGCATAATCTAGCCACCGCATTCGTATCAGCTGTGGGATTTTAGACATAAGCACATGAAAGAGTTCTGGTGATCTAAGATAGTCAGTTTGATTCAACAACCGCACTACCTCAACGCAATTACGAACGCGGCTAGCATATATTGCTAAATCCTTTGCTTCACCACTTACCTTAGGCAGCGCGCGCATCGTCGCTACTTCTTGTAGCACTATGAGCTCAGGGCGGCCAAACCGAGTCTCCAGTGCGCGCAATACGAGGCTGGGCTCGCGTGCCGACACCAGTAGCGCTGCCACAGATTCTCGCGCGACACCACGCAATGCGGTGCTTAGTCGAGCTAAATTTTCTATAGAAGTGTATGAATTTTCTGTATTTTCATACACACGTTTAAAACTAAGCCATTCTAAATTAGATTTTCCGTCAAAACTAGGTAAAGAAATAAAGCAATTGGCCGCTGGTCGCGATATTCTATTAACATTTTCTATTAATATTTCAAGGGCCTTAACCAACTGCGGTACTCCTTGGCTATTAGGGACGTTGTTATTAAGCAACTCTGGACTATCCATCTCTGGTGCTGAAAACAAATTAGGTTTATTATCGTTCAAATTAGTGTTGCACATAGAATTCTCGTTCAACCACTTTTTCACACTAATTTTACTGCTAAAAGATCCGCGCTGACTCGCGTCGGCCTCGATAGCAGCGAGTTCGGCGCGGAGCTCCAACTCGGAAGCCTCTTTTTCTAGTTGAGCACGGCGTTGTTGTGCGGCGAGCTCTCGCACTGCCATCTCACTTTCAATATCGGCAAGGCGTCGCGCGTGCGTCGCTTCTGCCTGCAATCGTCTAGCCACCACAGTGGTCGAAGAACGTGAAGGAATGCTCGCGGGTCTAGAAGGCGCTAGTGATGCGATTACCGTAGAGGCGTTGGGGCCGCTTAGAGCGGACGGTTCCTCCTCCCTCACCGCACCAGTCTTACCTTCGGTATCGGAGCAGCATGCGTGTTGAGTTGGTGGCACCAGAGGTGCGGTCGCCGTAGAGGCTTGAGGGTCCTCCCTCACCGCGCCTGTCTTGCCTGCTTTCTTCTGCATAGCTGCCCTAGTTTCTACTACCATTATTGAAATAGGTAGAAGGACCAAAAATGTGCTGGACTAAGCTGGACTGTAATTATAATATATAAAATATAAACGCTGGTGGTAGTAGAGACTGTGAGTTTATTAGATTCAATCCAGAATGACATACAAGAAAAAAAAAAAAAAAAAAAAATTAAAACAATAAAAAGAATAAATTAACAAAAAGTTTACAAATACAAAAGAGGTGCGTTCTGCACAGAGTATCTGAGACAGCAGGAAATTATTCAGAAGTACCATGAAGGTAAAACTAATCATCGTGGTATTAGTGAATGTTACCTAGCTTTGGCTAATAAGTTCTATTGGCCAAAGATGAGAGAGCAAATTTCCAAATACATAAATGAATGTAATATATGTGGGCAAGCCAAATATGACCGAAATCCGATTAAACAAAAATTCAGCATAGTTCCACCACCGTCAAAACCTTTCGATATAGTTCACCTAGATTTATTTACTGCCCAAAACGAGAAATATTTGACAATCATAGACGCTTTTTCTAAATACGCACAAGCGTATCATCTTAGAGATGGTACAGCTGTTAGTGTAGTTCAGGGCTTATTGAAATTTTGTTCCCATCACGGTGTTCCAGTATCTATAGTTACAGATCAGGGACCTGAATTTAGTAACCAACTATTCACCGAATTTTCCCGTGTTCATAGGATTCAACATCATAAAACCTTGGCTCATGCTCCCAACGATAATGGAATGATAGAGCGTTTACATTCCACTTTGCTTGAGCACTTAAGAATTCTCAAATTACAACACCGTAGTGAACCAATTGTTAATCTTATGGCATACGCTGTACTTGCGTATAACAGTAGTATACACAGTTTTACAAAATGCAGACCACTTGAAGTAGTTACTGGTCATACGGACCCTCGTGATCCATTAGATATAGATTTATCTGTGCACTTGCTTCAACAATACGTGCAAGAACATCGAGATAAGATGTCTATCGATATCTTTGCATAAGCGTACGGAGTTAATTGAGAATAGGAATAAAAATAGGGAGCCCGAAAAAGTATATGAGCCAGACCAACAGGTATTTGTTAAGAACCCATTAGGCAGTAGACAGAAAGTTGCACCCCGGTATACGCATGATACAGTATTAGCTGATCTGCCTATTCATATATATACGAAAAGGAAACGTGGTCCCGTTGCCAAATCACGGCTTAAAAGAACATCTAACACGAAACAATTGTTGCAGAATACTACTGATGACGATATTGCTACGCCTGGTCCGAGCGGAGGACATATTACTTGAGCCCTTAGAAGACGGACCTGGATTGCTTCCCTTTAAACTGGGAGTCGCAAAAGTTGTATCTCATTATCATTCTTTTCTCCTCTATATTGATCTAGAAGACATTCAATCCAAGGTTGATTTAGTTAAGTTACAGTTAAATGAATTTAGACCATTAGTTAACAATAAAACATTATTGCTCTTTGAACCCCATATTAGTTTCCTCGGGGACAAACTTGAAAAGATATCTTTACAGTTAGAAAGTTTTAAGCCTAGCCGAATTAAGCGAGGACTCATTGATGGTTTAGGATCAGTAATCAAGAGTATATCGGGCAACTTAGATTATACAGACGCACTTAAGTATAATAATGCCATCCAAGTTTTAGAGGGTAACGACAATAAATTAGAAACGGAATTGAATAGTCATATTAGCTTAACTAAAGAATGGATGTTGAAACATTCTAATGTATTAAAAAACATAGTAGATAATCAGAATATCATTGCTAAGAAACTCAGTTATATAATAAACCAAAATACCTCTCAACAAGCAGATCTAATCACCTATGCCCATTTAGCACAGTATCTCTTAATTTTGAACGATAACGTAGAAACATTATCAGAAGAGTTAAATAAAATTGAATTTATGATAGCTTTTATACAAGCCTCAAGTACTACCCATTCTACGATTAGTTTAGTTAATCTTAGGAATGTGATAAATAAATTAGGGTTATTGTACTCAAGAGATGAAATCATTGATATCGATCTTCGAGAGTATTATAATATTTTAAAGTTAGGATCATATTATGTTGATAAGAAAATAGTCGTAGTTATAAAGGTACCGATTGCCTTACCAAGAACCTACACCTTATACAAATTATCCATAGTCCCTAACAAAAAGGACCTAGCCCTTATCCCCACCTCACCTTATATAGCAATTCAGGGATCATATTCTATGTACATAGAGACAGAATGTCCGAAGCTAAACTCATGGTATCTCTGCGAGGAGAAAATTGGTTACAGAATTATGGATAAACCGGATTGCGTGCAACAGCTCATCACTCAACAGCATCTTAATTCCTGTACATTAACACCAGTTATTCTACACAAGCAAGCTCTAGAACAATTGGACGAAAAGCATTACACACTGAGTTTTCCGGCTCCAACGAAGGTACAGACATCCTGTGGACAGGAACAATTTAGAACACTTCAAGGAAGTTATTTGGCGACCATACCTCAAGACTGTTTCATAAAAACGACTGAGTTCACCATTGCCAACCTTGACAACCGAATTAAGGGACACGTACTTAAAATACAGTCACCACAGGAACAGAACGCTATACCGCAGACTGAACAATCATTGGTACAGCTCAACTCAATCAACCTCGAGAGCCTTCATGATAGTTACAAGAAAGTTTCAGTACAGCCCGCCATAAAACTCAACCACATTTCTGATGGAAGCATCTATCATACTACCATACCTGTGTACCTATTACTACTAAGTGCAGGAGTACTTACGACTGTCTTCACATACCGGCGTTATTTTATGGGAAATACAGTTAATAAGATTGACTCTACATCTACAGAAACGGATGCAGCCCAGGACATATATGCTCAAATGGAGCCGAGGAGGAACATCAGACCCGCTGAAATAAGAATTGACCCCAACGATCTTACACCAACATTTTTAACAGCAGTTAACAAATAGTTGCTGTTCTACGGGGGGAGATGTTACGCTTCGGTGTAACACTAGGATCGCTGATTCTACACGTCACGAGTCGGTGTAATGCGGGGATTGCTGACTGCACTTGACACCGTTATTGCGCATCGCGACAACCAACCTACACGAGGCGCCGACGCAGCATAATTTTCTGTGTTACACGTGGAACGTAAATTTAATATGTCGTTCAATAAAATGATTCATTCTTGGTACAAACATCGACCAATTATCATCTAACTTAAATATAATACCATTGTAATTTCTATTTTTAATAAATTAAGTTTAACTGAATTGGTTTTTTTTGCATCCTCCGGCTTCAGCCTTCGTAATTGGCGTTGTATATATAGAAATATTTGTTTATGCTCAAGTATTCATATTCCTTTTTAATGTGTCTAAGTATGTATAGTATTGTTATTATGTTTGTATTTTTAGTAGGTATTTAGATATAAGTATATTTTTTGTATTTTAGTACATTATATTATTAGGTTATCCGTTCTAAATTTTGTATAAATTTATTGTGTTATATTTATTTTATTGTATTATTTATATTTGTTGATTGTGTTGATATATTTTATAATTTTTTGTTACAGCTTAATATTTTATTGTTCATTTTTTATATTTAAGTTTACTTTTATATTATGTATTTATTTATAAAAGGTTGTTAATATGATTATATTTTTATAAAATTAATATTTTCATGTTATTTGTTTATCCGTAAGATATTCAATAATTGTGTAGTATGCTTTATTTATTAATATTTGCTTTAGGACCTTCGTGTCGCTAGGCTCATCTTTTATTTTCTTGGGTAATTTATTATATATTTTGATGCACATTACATATGGGCTATTTGAGTGTAGTGTCATGTTGGATGTAGGTAGCATAAGCATGTTTTTGTGTCGCAGTGATCTGTTTGTGTGTCGGTCTCCGCGCTTTGTAAAGAAGGTGGAGTACCTTCTAACGAATTTACATATTTCTAGAATATAAATGCATGGCAACGTAAGTATTTTATGTTTTTGGAAATAGGGTTTACAACTGTCTGTTTGTTCAATGTTTGTTAGTATTCGGATTAGTTTTTTTTTGTATGAAGAATGATGGTGTGTCGGTACTGTTGCCCCACATGATGATGCCGTAGCTGAGTCGGGAGTGAGCGTAAGCGTAATAAGCACTCAATGCAGTTGGTAGGTCTGTGGTTATTTTTAATTCTCGAAAAGCGTAAGTAAATTTGGAAATCTTGGATTTAATGTTTTGGATGTGTGTCTTCCAGTTGATGTGAGTGTCTTTTGTAAGTCCGAGAAGCGTGAAATCGTCGACAACGTCTATTTTTATATTATTTGTAGAGAAGTTAATTGTTATTGGAGATTTTTGGTAAGGGTAAAAAGTCATAACTTTTGTTATTTTTTTGTTGTTTATTTGTAAGTTATGTTGACCCATCCATTCTGTAGTTTTATTGAGTATAGTTTGTAGCATATAGCAGTAATAGTAGGCCATCGGCATCGGGAACAGGGTCTAAGCTACCGGTGGTTAGGGCTCCAAAGAAAGCAACCTCCTCACATTGCGTGCCGTATCGAGTAGTACCGCTTTCTGTATCAGGCCCTTAGTCAATTTATAATTATATATTTTTTTTAAATGTCTATGGAGTTCTTATCCCCACCTTCTCCATAAGACCAACTCTTTGGAACCGTGCACGGCAAACTTTTCATAAGTATAACTGTAATCTTGTATATTTTAAATAAAAAATCATTTGAATTGAATTGCATTCTTAGCAAACCAATTTATAACTGCAATAATTATTACCCTTGTGCTAACACACACACACAACTCAGTTAAACAGAGGATAAAAACAGTATGCAAAGGCAGCTCAAAAAAACACGGAGACACATCACAAATTACACTCCACATACCAATCCCCGATAAAGATACCGCCATGTCACTATAAATTATCGTGAACGCAATTTAATAGTGCATTAATTAATGCTACATCAGGTAAATATCAGGAGTGCTTCACGCCGGAGTTGAGTGTACTCTGTTGTCAGATATCAAAATATTTACACCGTGATTTAATTATGTTTTCCCCACATTAAATTATCCTTTAACTCACTTTGATTTTGCGAATATTTATCGGTATGTAGAGCTGTTGATTTAATACTACGTAATATTTATGTAACGCCAATAATTAACGTTTCCAGTAAAAAAAAAATATTTCGTTCTGACTTGTCTCGTGTTTGCACTCGTTATATGCAGATAATATTAATACAAGAGTCTAGTGGTCATATGGGCATTTAATGAGAGTGAGGTCCTCGGTTCGGTACCCAGTCGGTCGGTAAAAGTTTTTTTTTAAACTTTGCCCCTCTCTATTTATTTCTTCCTGTATCATGGGTGCGTTTACAGACATTTAATCTCAAAAGCACACACACACCCAGACCCCGAGCAATTATCTATAGATCGTAGAAATATTTATTCCGTGCAGAAATCGAACCTGCGATATGCAGCGCAGCAGTCGGTCTCTCGATCACTAGGCCAACCGCGCTGTCAAAGTTAAGTTAGGAAATACTCAATAGTAACTCGATTTTTTTTATTGTACGAGTATATTGTCGATGGCAATAGATTCACTACCTGTTACATGAAACTTAATGGGTGAAATATAGACGTCGAACAGTATACCATCGCTGCCTTACCCTTCGGGGAATATAGCTTTGATATTATGCCTCTCCACTTTTATATATAGCCATCTTAGTAAGGCGTATTCTTTTAATTGTCTATGCTCTGAATTAATTTTAATGCACTTTTATTTGTTTTATTTATGTTGTAACTATCCGTGAAATCACTTGGTCCTAACAGAATACCAGCGGTGCTTATTATAAAGTAGCACAATGAGCTAGGGTCCATCTTTGTCTCTCTTGTTTATTTTGTTGTTATATTTTTTATATTTGTGTACAATTTATGTGAAAGATCAAAATAAATGTGTTCTTTTTTTTTCTTCTATAGCATCACAGAAGGAAGTGGAACAATTCATAACCCCAAAAATGCATATAAGGAGCAGCTTGATGCAACGTCAAAGAATGACGATAATATAAATAAACATGTAAGGGCAACAAAAAAATTAAAGCTTCAAAATACATATTTTCAAAAAGAGCTCAGCTCGGGAGCAGAGAGAGTTCTTGATAATAATCTGGGATTCAAAAGCAAGGGAAAACATGTTTTATAAGGATATGTCTAAGTTTTTTTATACATGCTTTTTATTTCTCTGTTTTGCTGTTGGTTTGTCTCGCTAAGACTTGAGAACAGCTGGGCCGATTTAGCTGATTTTGGTTTCGAAATGTTTGTCGTTGCCCAGGAAAGGTTTTAACGGTGAGAAAATATAGGAAAATTGCGAGGAAGATAGTAAAAACAACAATTTCATTTGCCCATATAAACTGTTCTACCTACTTTCCTGCCAAACATTTGACGTTTGAGGTGATACGAAGTACACCGGGTCATCTAGTAATATTGTATTATACACACGACACTGGTTGGCCTCCTATTTTTTAGTTGACTGCCCAAAAAACGAGTGTTATGTCATTTAATCAATCCAATCAATGGCCTTTTCGTTTATTCCAGACGATTTATAGTGTACTGTCTGGAAGACAGTATTTCTGATGGCTAAATAAACCGATGCGCGAGCCACAAATCCTTCCACAGGCCTGACAAGGATTTTGGTGGTGGTTAGTTCTGAGCCGCTGTTATCGTTTTTGTCTGATGTCATTAGGGTTGATGTATATGTATGTTACTGAGTTTCTGCAATTATAACTTCCAAATGCCTGAACCGATTGCATTTCGCCAAGTACCATAGGTTACAAAGATTTAATTTAAAAGTGAAATCTAGATGGGTAAAGATTTTTTCAACTTTTTTTCCCCTTTTAGTTCACAGTTTTGATTTAAGGTGTGAATGTGGTATTGAGATATAAGCCATGGCTTACCTCACGTGTTGTTCAGCATGCCCTAACACTTGCACCCGGGAGGAACTGATGAACGCTGAGAAAAGGGCTGTCCGTGTGAAATACTCGGTTAACACAATACGAACCGTGCCATCGATACGATAGAAGAAGAAGTTGGCAGGGCAGGCTTGCTATTTCTTTTTTGTATTTTTACATGTAATCTTTGAAATGCATCAACGCATGCTTAGCGAATTCTAAAAAGATAAATTTTGTTGTGGAATAGGAATATGGTCGCGAGCAGGATTCGAACCTGTGCCTCCCGGATAAATAGTCGAGGCGCGCTGACCGCTGAGACGTCACCAAAATACGTATTAAAATGTGCAAGAAGATTTCGCGGTAGTGAGCAGAGGTCGAGATGGCTTAGCGAGGAGTATTTATCCGGTAGGCGCAGGTTCGAATGCTGCTTGCGTACATATACTTTTTCTACAAAAAAAACTTTTTTCTTTTGTTTATAAAATGTTTTTGTACGTCCGAGATGATGTTTTTGGTGTGGAAACAAAATTATTAGATGATAATAGCATATTAAGCATATTCTAATGAATTAGCAAGTATCTCTAAGAATTCCAAAGACAAGTTTTTCCCACAATCACACGGGAAACCATCATAATACACACATGCACACAAAGCACATCATATCCGTTGAAATTGTAATATTCCGTGCCACTAAATGTTTTATAATGACACGAGGCATTTAAACGGTTTTGTTTATACCTCTTTGTGGCAGCCATTTTGAACATCGGTCGTCGCAACGATAATGGTAGTGGCGTTGAATGGTCAACTGTGGGCATTTTGTTGTGTTGTGTTTTTAATTATGTTTTGGTATGCTTTGTTCTGTATTTAATGTATAATTTATTGGTAATTCTCATTGATTTGTGGTTTGAATACAGCATGTTGATTTTGTTAGTGAGTGATTTTTAATTAATTAGTTTGCAGTTTTGTTGTAATTAATTGCATTTTGATATTTGACGGTTTTGTGAATGAATTATAAATGAATAATAAACAATAAACAAATATTGCAGTGCGGCATCGACAATCTCAGTGCCACACAATTGTAAAATAGAAAACATTACGCTTACTTCTACAATAAAAGTAAGGCAGGTGCTTTAAATAGGTTACCTCTTCGAATGGGAGAAGTAAAAATAATAATTCATAACAATAAAAATCTATTGTGTCTGCTAGTTAGCGAGCCAACAGATTAATCTTAAAACCACTTCCAGTCCAATTAAAATTCCAAAGTTTCCACGTTTTAATATAAACAATATTAATATTAAAATAAATTATCCGTCATCTAAAGTTTGACGCACACTTCCATAGTAGAAACCAGTTACTTTAATTATTTTAAAGTCAATTTGGCTATTAATAATCTGGATTTACAGATAAATCTTTCGAAAGCATTACCGCATGCGTAGCTAATACGAACGATATACATTTTTTTGAAAATAAAATTCTGTCGTCAGCAGGATTCAAATCTGCGCCTCCCGGATAAATACTCCAGGCGCTCTGCCAAGTAAGCCATGTCGACTGGTTTACCTTTGCGTACCTTTGGCTTACCTTCCAGTCCACTGATAAGCCAGTAATACTGTCAGATTTAAATACTAATTATTCCGGCAGAATCATCTATAACACGATGGAGCCATAATTATCTAATAATTGATAAACGCCCTAAACTTTAACGTTTTAGTTTTATATAATTACTAGCTGGTCCCTGCGATATCGTCTGCGTGACAAAAGGTAGCCTATGTCCTTCTCCAAGGTCCAATCTAATCCTTGCCAAATTTCATTACGATCTGTTCAGCCGTTTAGTTGTGAAAAGGTAACAAACATACAAACAAACGGTTTACTTTCGCATTTATAATATTAGTATGGATGAATATATATTATATCAGTTTATCTAAGTATCTTTTAGTATTTATGTATTGTTTTCTGTAAGCCCTGGTAGCCTGAAATAAATAAATATATCAAAAATCTTTCAAACGAATTATGACATGCGTATCAAAGTCATAAGCTTTTTATTTTAACAAAAATAAATAACTTTGAATTATATAATTAATAATTATTAGTAATAATTAATAGTCGAAATTTGGCATTCACAAGTACAACATAATTATAACGTCAATGGAGCGGATTTATTTATAAACCTGCAGGATCTTCAAATAAAATAATAATTCTAAAACGTATACAAAGCAATGTGATGTACAAATTAAATCAAAATTAATCTACCAATGAAAAAATTGCTCTCAATTTTGCTGATCTAGAAAAGAGTTTTTGTTGTCTAGAAAAATTTTTAGCACCTTCAAAATCTAAAGTTTTGTTTGATTGATATAATATAAAATAAAGTAGACTATTTGTAATTGAGCTTTACAATAATAAAATGAAAAACTACAGACATGACGGAACAGCTAATTAATTGTACGTAAAAAGGGACGTCGTAGTGACGTCGGAGAAAAACGGTCGTAGGTGTCGAAGCCGCAGTGAATTGCGGATTTATATTCCATATACCGAGCGAATTTATTTTATTTTGTTCTTGTTAAATAGATAAAACAAAAACAAACACCGACGCCATCCAGCTTAAAAACAAAAGCTTTTCTTGTCTATAACAGATCATTTTGAAGTTACAAAAAATATTTCGTTGTTCACGTTTGTAGGTAGGTACTTTGTAACTATAAAGTAAATCATAACCAAACTGAGTTGCACTTAAATAAGTGCAATTTAATTTTGTTAAGCTAATTATTATTATTACTGTGTTATTGAGACAACTTGTTTCTGTAATCTACACTAATATTATAAAGAGGAAAGACTTGTGTTTTTGTATGTAACGAATAAACTCAAAACCTACTTTTAGTTTCAAAAATTCTTCCATCTTCATTAGAATACTACATTATCCTTGAGATCCCATGATCCTTACTAAAACTTCAATATGTAACCCAAGGTACAAATGTTCACCCGTGCGAAGCTGGGACGGACCGGTAGTCATATATAATTATGATAAGACCATGCAATGCCTGGGCACGCCGTAATAGTGGAGGTAATGGAAGAATGCCTGAAGAGGTGACATGAAGTCCTCAGTTCCCGGATCACGCCGATGCAATCGGACCTGTGGTGCTTCAGGAAGTATCTGTGTCGCATAGGCCGGGAGCCTACGCAGATGTATCATCGTTGCGGTGACTGCCCCGTGGATGGAGCAGCATATGTTGGAAGTGTGTCCTGCTTGGGCCGAGCAGGGCCATGACCTTTATTGGGACAGTAGGGGCGGGCTATCCCTCGCTGCCGGCAGTGATCAGATATATGGTTGGGATCGAGAGTGGTCACGAAGGAGGTGGCAGAACAGCATAGAGAGGCGAATCCCTCTTAACCCTGCCGCAGAAGGCGCGCAAGACGTCAGGGGGCTCTAAACAGCTCCTTTATAAAAAAAAACATACACGTTAGCTGTACCCATACACAGCGTATGTACGTTTACGTCTTAATTTTTTTTTTATATGGGTTTACTCTTGATACTAGGTCAGAAGTGACAGAGACAAAATCGACGATGGATTGAGCTTACCCAGAAATGGTTTCTTATTAAAACCAACTAGTACTCACAGTTATAAACCACACAAACAAGTTATAATTAATATTAAAAAAAATATAATAGTTTTTTGGACAAATCAATTGTTTTCTCTGACAATTTTCACTGAAATGGTCTTCCACATACGCAAACAGAACGCTGAAAAGTAATCGAAATCGAGGATCACGTATCAAAAAACGAGTAAGACCACCTATCGGTTGTAGAGTCCCGGCCTGGATGATACCGGGGCCTATTAAAAAGCAATCAAGGGTCGCTTCGTTAACCTAACCTCTCTGTGTACTTGTGCCGATCTAAAATGGATACCTTTCTATTACCCGCCTTTAAATTGCTAGAATATTGCTTTAGCCTTTTTCTTGTTTGATAATAGATTTTGTTTTTATCTACGGGGGATCGTTTTTGTATTTGCACCGTTCAAATATGATTTTAGTTCTTTTTTATTTTGAATTCTTCTTGTTTGGTGCCAATTGCGCTAGTAAAGGTGGGCAATTATTTATACTTATATATTTATTATGTGTGGAAAGTCCTTTTACCAAAACCAAGGAGTCTTGCTCTAACCTTCTCTGAGGATCTAGGATTGCGGATTTACCATACACACAAAGTTTGCATTTGTAACAGAAGGGAACAGAAACACGTTACAATAATCAAATCATATATTTTACTATCCACTTATACCAATTTGAACAGAGTTCCGGCTCCCAGTCAGTACAGAACAAGATTAATCCCAAAACTTTTTTTTTTGGTTTGGGTTTGATCTGCGTAACCGAACAATAGCTATGGCGAGACAATTTGATGCCTCCAGCCAGAGCATATTTTATATTACTACAAACTAAGCAACAAAGCACTAAGGGCGTCCCCTGCGGGACACGAGCCTCGGCTTAGGGCGTTGCTGAGGGGACAACTAGGGACTAGCTGGATCAGATCAGTTTCCTTATTATTAAGGGTCGAATTTAAAGCTACTAGCTCGGCGCGGGCCGGCTCGAGCAAGGGTCGGGGCGGACATGATGAGATATTTATTTATACATATTACCTCGCCGGTGAGGTCTATAACACGGCGGTCGAGCGCGTCGGAGTGTGCTTGTGTGTCTTTTAGACACTTGAACTACAGTGGTCCTATCATCGGGACGGAGGAGAGCGTGACGTGGTCGGCGGACCTTACTGATCTGAGACGGCCGGTAGTCGGCGGAAGAAACAACTAAGGGATTCGGATGGTTAGCGGCGGAGTCGAAGTATTTCTTCGATGCCCTTTTAATGAATTGCCTAATGGTGGGCATTCTGAGATCGAGGTGGAGTTGAAGGTTTGAACCATGGGGCGCCTGTCGCTTTGCGAAGGAATCGATTTTGCAGGGTTTGCATCCTATGGATTTTGTAGTACTTAACGTGTGCGAACACGACGCTAGCATAAGTCATAATGGGTCGAATGCACATAGTGTACTGTCTGATTTTAAGGTTAAGAGACAGTTTACTGCGTGCATTTGTCATGGGAAAAAGACGGCCGACAGCAAAGGCCGCGCGGTCTCGGACTATCTTAATGTGCGGACGGAAGGACAGTTTGTGATCTAAGGTCACACCCAGGTATTTGGCTTGCAGTTCCCAAGGGATTGGCTTGCCAAACATGGTAATAAGGTCGAAGCTGGGGAAGAAATTCCTCGGCGCCCGTTCTAGAAAAAAGAACGGCGGCGCTCTTGTCTGGATTGACCTCAATCCTCCATTTCCTGAACCAAGCGCCTAAGGCATTGGCCGAGGTCTGAAGTGATCGAGTAATGCAGTCATGTACCGGTGTAATAGATAGCCGTATCGTCGGTGAAAAGAGCCAACTTGGATTTGCCGTTTTTAGGTATATCGCTGGTGTACAGCGCGAAGAGGAGTGGTGAAAGCACAGAGCCCTGAGGGACTCCAGCTAGGATCTGATGTGGGGACGATAGAACACCCTCTACGCGATAGCGGAAGTTACGGTTAGACAAAAAGTCTCGTATGATGAGTATGAGACGGTCAGGCACTTGGAATTGATATAGCTTATAGATTAAGCCGTTGTGCCAAACCTTGTCGAAAGCCTTCGCTACGTCGAAGAACAATATACCCGTTTTCATCTTGCCCATGAAGCCTGCGCTTATATGCTCAACGATACGGTGCAATTGATAAATGCAAGAGTGTTTAGCTCGAAAGCCAAACTGCTCGTCAGGAAGAAGCTTATGAGATTCGGCATAATCCTTTAAACGAATATAAAGGAGCCTTTCATATATCTTCCCAAAGACGTTGAGAAGACTGATGGGACGATAACTGGTCGGCTCGCACTTGGGCTTACCGGGTTTAGGAAAACCTATAATCCCAAAGCTGAGCTCCCACCGTTATTTATAATTTAATCCCCACCTACTTTAGATAACACCAGTTGTGACGACACAGCTGTCATGGTATAGGGTTGCTAGTAATAGTGCGCTTATGTTAGCGGTCGTTGACTGCTTGGCTGGCATAGCTGAGCAGTTGGCATTGGCATGGCTGGCAAGGGTGTCATGGGTGGCATGGCTGGCTGGCGTAGGTCTCTGAGATGGCTTTACGCACAATCGAGAATATATCTCAGTTGTGCTGGTTTCCTCACCATGCTTCCTTCACCGTTTTAACAAGAAAACCATAATGTTAGTATAGGGACTGAATAGATAGCAATGACGTCGCCAAAGACATGTTAAAATGTGGATGAAGAATTCGCGGCGGTGAGCCGAGGTCGAGCTGGCTTAGTGGTCAGAGCGCCTGGAGTATTTATCCGGACGGCGCAGGTTCAAATCCTGCTTACGACCTTATTCTTTTTCCATTTAATATTATAACTTTAGAGTTTGCTAAGCATGCGTTAATGCTTTTCAAAGATTTAACATTAAACCATTACGTATTTTCTGAAAAATCTGCGCATATGCACTAGAACTTAAAGTAATTTTGGTGCAACGCAGTACAGTGTTTGTAAATTTTGAACGGACAAACTTAATTGCTTGGCGCACCGAAAGAGTTGGCAAGCGATGTCAGCCAATTAGAAATATTAATACCTTGAGCGTCACGCAAGCCTTTACCGTCTATTAAAGTTTCATGAACCAAAATCCTGAATTGTGGTGAATTGAAGAAGTATGTTATTGTCTTACTTGAACATTTTTGTGATAGAAAATGCCACTACGCATGCGTTAATAATGTGTTTGAAATATTTAACTGTATTTGTCTTAATTGTTTTTTACGTTTTGGTAAAACAAGATCTTATGTATTTTTTGCATGAATGTGAGAGGAGTAGAAAAATGATAAAATGAAAATTTATTATTTATATCCTAGGGATACTTTTGACACACAAACACAAACACATATCTTTGACAATAGAAATAATAATAGAACCTTAATAACGTTCAAATTTAAAAATTTAATAAATTATGGTCGAATTTCGGCCAATTGGTGACCTCTAGTTATAATAAAACAACAGTGAAAAATAATAACCAGCTCATAACTGTCGCACTGCAGGGTAAGGGCCTCTTCTCATACAGAGAAGGGACGAGCATTGATCACCACGCTAGCTCACTGCGGATTGGCGATTGCAGACTACCAAGTCCATGTTTCCTCTCGATGTTTTCCTTCACCGTATGTCAGTGATGAACTAAGATAATACATATGAAATTGAAAAACTCACATTGTCACATGCCAGGTTTGAACCCACAACCAAGACATGTGACAAAATTTGTTTTAAAGTTACAATATTAAATGGAAAAAGAATACGGTCGCGAACAGGATTCGAACCTGCGCCTCCCGGATAGATACTCCAGGCGCTCTGACCAACTAAGCCATCTCGGTTGGTCAGAGCGCCTGGAGTATCTATCCGGGAGGCGCAGGTTCGAATCCTGTTCGCGACCGTATTCTTTTTCCATTTAATATTGTAACTTTAGAGTTCGCTAAGCATGCGTTAATGCTTTTTCAAAGACATATCTTGGAAATTTGTTTTACTTGATATTTCGAAACGTCAGGAAAAACAAAAACAATGGGAATAACAATTAATTTTTAACCCTCTACACATGTAGATATAGTAAAAGTTTAACTGTGTATCGGTTTGTGGCATCGCAGCTCCTAGACGGATGGACCGATTTTCATTTAGATTTTATTTGTTTGGAAGCTGACTTGTGGAGTTACTCTTGATACTAATACTAATTCCAATCCAATTCCAATATTATATATACGCTATAAAACAACGCGTAATTTATATATTACAGTTGCCGCAATTTTAAATCATGTTGTCTTTATATTATCCCGAATCTATAATTATTTTGTAGACATTTTGGCATTTAAAAGTACGAACTGACATATTTCCAATGTCAATCGAGCGGAATTATTTTCAAGAGTAAGCCCATTGATTGAGATCATTCTTAGATTAAAGAATATCTCTTTATTCTTTCTAGTTAGTGATACTGTATCGTGTTTGGGCTCATTGCAATTGGTAAAATTTTACCGTGGGAGAGCCATGCTTCGGCACGAATGGGACGGCTCGACCGGAGTGATACCGCGGCCTCACAGTCGTGAAACAGCGCTTGCGTTGTGTTTCGCCGAGTGAGTGAGGTACTGGAGGCCCAAACCCTTTAAAAGGCCAGCAACGCACTCGCGACTCCTCTGGGGTTGCGGGTGTCCATGGGCGGCGGTAATCGCCTACCATCCGTCTGCTCTGTTGCATAATATCCCAAAATAAAAAATAAAAAAATTGGTTGCAAACCTAAAATTAAAAAAAACTAAATAAAATATAAGTTAAGTCGGGAAATTCAAAAATTTTAATTTAAGTTATCACATAATTTTTACATGAGTGCCCAAAAAAGGAGTGCAATAGCATTTGAATACATGAGATCTTCCACTTACTATGATTCTGAAGCACCTTCGCTTCATCTAAGTTCGCGTAAATTTTCACTAAACCATATTTTACCATATCTTGCCAGATTTTTTGTTACACTGTTAAAATTCATTAACAATAACTATAATTGGACAAGCTATGAGTTTCCACATCACATCTATAAATTGACAATTTCTACGATATTTTTATCGCAGTCAATTCGTGAGCAGGATTCGAACCTGCGCTTCCCAAATAAATTGGAGTGCCTGAAGTATTTATTCGGGAAGCGCAGGTTCGAATAAATACGAGAGGTCACGACGACTTAGTGGTCAGAGTGCCTGAAGTATTTATTCGGGAAGTGCAGGTTCGAATCTTGCTCACGACCTTTACGAATTTACTTTCCATAAAAAATTATTTAGCGTTCGCCATGGATGCGGTAATGCGTTTGAAAGATTTATCTATATTTGTAAGAGACTCGTCTTAATAATTTAGCAACATGTAAAAAAACTAAACTTTCGCAACAAACATCATCGTTCAACACCTAAAGGTTTACTCAGCTCAAATCATACAGCTGACAATCGCATCTATCAGTCTTGGCCGAATATTGTTCACTATATAACGCCCGAGTTTCAGCATCAATAGCGAATCGCGATAGATTGGAACTTGACACCCTTAATGGCGGAGGCGGAGATTTTTACGCGTTCTGCAATATTTAACAGACGGGTTCTGTGAAGACATTTTTGCTGATGGTATTTTTTTTTTGTAGTAACGTAGGCAGATATGTCTTGAGCGTATTGCTTATGAAGCAATACGGAGCTTCATCAATATAAAAATGAAGGTGCCTATATGCCTATAAATATTGTTACGATAAAATTAATATTTTTCTAATAGTGATTGCTTCTAATTTTGGATTTACATGTACTTTTTTTAAGTTAGTTGTTAATTCTAGATTCTAAACAAACACCAACAGATATGATATTTGGAGAGAGTGAGTTGTTCAAATATAGATTTAACGTTGCTCTATATAAAAATAAAAGTTAATTTTTCGTCCGATGTAATTCCTGTTAACACAATTAGCAGTTGCTGTAAAATAACGGGAACACAAAAATAAACACATTTCCCTATAAGAATCTCCTTTAAGCCCAGTAATATTATAACATTATATCAATTAGTTCACATAATAAGAAGTGCATGCTGTGATTTCCTTTTTGAAAGAGCACACCTCATACAATATTTTAATTTTTTTTTAAACGTTGCCCACACTAGAGTATTCTTCTTGTGTCGTGGGTGCGTTTACAGACATACAATCTCACAAGCACACGAACACCCAGACCCGGAGCAATTATCCGTAGATCGTACAAATATTTGCTCCGTGCAGGAATCGAACCTGCGACACGAGGCGCAGCAGTCGGTCTCTTGAACACTGCGCCAACCGCGCTGACCAATATGTCAAGTTATTTGTGTAAGTATACACGTTGGAAATCCATAGTTAAATAAATAACTATAGGTAATTGCTCATTGAAGCAGAGATCAACTTTTTTTTTTCATAAGCTAAAAATAAGTTATGATACGCCCATCCCTTCTCTGGCACCAACTCAACATTTACAAGCCACAGATTTACTAATTATTTACAAATTTTGAGACATTTAAAAGAGATAAAATTACCTAACAACATAGAAAAGTAAAATGTACAGTCACAAGCACAAACATGTAAACACAAACTTTTTTTTACTAATAACTCACCGATAATATCTTTATCGTTTATTACTATGATAATTAGGCATGTAACACAGATAGAAGAACCATTTCTTTAACATATAGATATATGTCGGAGATGGCAACATCGAGCGCTACAGGTGGTCGGCGACTACAGCGAGTGGAGCCGAGAGAGGACACCAGTCTCTTGCGAGCCGCCGTGGCGGACGGACCTCTACATCACTGACTTATCTAGCCTACCTTTGATTTTATGATTTGATTTGATTTGAATACCTACATTGTACATTGTAATATGAAATGACTCACTACTAATCACTCCTCATCTCCTCATCCAAAGTAAATGTGCTCTCAGTGGCGGAGAGCCTTAATGTTGGTTTCATTGACCATACCTTGAAATCCTGACAGATATAGAGACCTCCGATCCTAGTCTTCAAACCTTTCTCCTACATATAGGTACATTACCACTTCTATATTATTTATATAATTATTTAACTGGAATTTAAAAAGTGCAAATGTATCCATATTTAAAGTTACAATATTAAATGGAAAAATCCATATTTGTGCTCGTGATTGTACGAGTTATGACGATTTTAAATAATGAATTTAATTGTTAAGGTAATTGCATCTTTACGACATTGTATTAACTGCAAAGTTAGTCGTGTCGGTTCGGTCATCTGTATAGGGACTGAAGAGATAGCAATAACGTCACCAAAAGACGTGTTAAAATATGGATTTTAAATAATATCTTTAGTAAAACGACCATAGAACAGTTGCAGATCTTTAACCCATTTTTCTACTTTCCTCAAACTATAATATCATCGCAAATATTTTCATTATATTTCGCAATGGCATCATGTGAGACAGAGGTCATGTTTACGATAACGTAACGGCCTCCCTCTCTTGTAAAATAGCTGAAAGACGGCGCTCGCGTCGTCGTCCGGGAAATGGATGGGTGGACGGATTTGTGATGATTACGCTGGTTTTTCTTGTTTATTGTATGACTAATACGTAACATAGTTAACTTGGATATAAATTGGGAAGAATATGAGTCTGTAATTTTGTCCAACTTATATAATAAAAAAATTAGACAAGATAAAAAAAAAATTAAGATATTTCGATGTTTGTTAATCATACACATAAATAAACTACTGAACGCGGTTTTGGACGATATTTGGTATACATATACTTTAAGTCCTGGAATACAACACCGGAAAATTTTCTTGAAAAATAAAATAAGCATTGTTCGTGTAATATTTATTATATTCAAATCTAAATTCTAAACCGTTCAAGTCCGCAGTTTACGCGGTGACCTTATCCGGGCCGGTTGTCATCGGTGATTGGTTTTTCAATTAAATTTCTGAACCCGATACATTGAGGCTAACAATCGGTGTTCGACCAAATTGAATATTGGACTCGAACTCAAACTTTTATTTGCTATCCACAGTGGTATTCATAGATGGTAAAGAAGATATTATAGTACATGGTGGACCTATTCGTTCAGGGAATATTACGCGTTGTATTTAGTTTAGATAGCCTCAATTACTGCCTTGGACTATTGGTTGCAAGCGCGGTTGCTTTGCGATTCGATTCTCGGGCAAAATGTTATTGGGTATTCACGTTAGAAAATTCTAAGTAGTACCCCGTAGTCTGGAAATGGATTGTGCCCGGTTAATGGCAATAGGCTCACTACATAGGACTTAATAACAGCGTCATACCACTACGCTGACTTCCGTTACATTTTAATAGGGCTATAATTAACTCGAGCTTGCTCATTTTTGGTCACGGCGTACACTAATATCTACATAAATGAACACACACATAAATGTACAAGTGTATCCGCAAACACAGGTGCACTCCCTCTTCCTTTACTCTCGTAGTGCAATGTGCCTACAATGCGACATGATTGAAGCAGGCAACCAACGGTTTTACGTGTTCTCTGACGCACGGAGGTGTCACACCGCCAACTTCCTAACCCCGGGCTGCTACTGAGAATCAATCAATCTGCCTAGCCTTTTCCCAATTACATTTGGGTCGGCTTCCAGTCAAACAGGATGCAGCTTAATATCAGTACTTTACATGGAGCGACTGCCTATCTGACCTCCACAACCCAGTTACTGAGAACACGATATCTCGGGGTATGACTGGTTGTCAGACTTTCAGGCCACTGACTACCCGTAACGGCTGTCATAGTTCTTAATTTGACAAGCGGGACCGACGCCTTAACGTGCTCTCCGAAGCACGTAGGGGTCTCAGTGTAAACATCATCGATCCCCAGACCGACCGCGGGAAGCAGCTTAACCTCGATCAATCGATCTGTGCGGCTGCTACTGAGAATATCCTAACCAAATAACTGAATAACACTTAAAACACTTTGAATAACACAACACCCGAGAATCGAACCCATGTACTAGACTAATAAAATAGTAACCATGACACACCTAATTAAACGATGTATGAACCCTTTTAACAAACATATTTCCTTTATTTATTTTTTATCCGAAATGTATCTGCTTTTGGCCACCAACTCACCTGATGCTAAGCGACAGTGTTGCCGTGGATGGAGCCCTTAGATCCAAAATAAATCTATTCACTCAAAGTATAGTAAATAGATTTGGGGAGAACGACAGTTGGGGAATTGATGCAAATGCCCAGACCCGTCTCCTACAACGGTTGCACCGGACTACATCCCGAAACACAACTAGGTCGTTTCACGGCATGGCTTCGTCCGGTGGGTGGTAACCAGCCGCGGCCGAAGCCTCCCATCAGAGTTGTGTTGCCTGTTTTGCACCAACCAGTGGCTACGTGTAGGGATTCCATTGTAAGGGTGCACTCCTACGGACGCGGGCAACTCAGCCCCCAAAAACAATATACTATATCACACATTGTTACACACACTATAACATAACATAACATAGCATCACGCCTGTATTTCCGGAAGGGGTAGGCAGAGGTGTACACAATTGTACACCCATATTTCACCAACGCTGTTCTTAAGTCCCATGTAATAGGTGATTAGCCTATTGCCATCTACCGGGCACAATTCCAAACTCCGGGCTGCTATTGAGAATTTTCTAAGAGAAAAACCCAATAACACTTTGCCCGACCTGGGAATCGAACCCAGGACCTCATGCTCAGCAGCCACGCTTGCGACCACTAGACCAACGAGGCAGTACACACACTATGACTACTAGTATATCAATAATTCACGATTCCACGACGAGTATCGCGATGCAATATCATGATATTTGTTTTACAACACAATGCAGACTGCTGTCAATAATAAATGAAGTTTGGTTTGTGCCACAATAATTATTATTGTAGTACTGAATATTGTGTTAATTATAAATTGTTAAGTGACAGCTTGATTCAGATAAATATTTGAAATTATCGCATGCATAGCGAACTCTAAAGTTATACATATTTGTAAAAAGAATTCGAATTGTAAATTCGAATCTGCGCCTCCCGGATATAATTATGCGGGAGATATAGATAGTATCTGACCGCTAAACCATTTGGACCTCTGCTCACTACCCCTCTGCGTAATGCAATTTGGCATATTATAGTACCTACGAACTTACATAATTTAAAGGTCAATTGAACGGAATTATTCAAAAGTGCTGTCGTAAATACTGTGGTTTATTCACAATATCAATATTAAGTTAATGTAATCATGTTTCTTTGTAAATAAACCAAGTTTACAAGTATACTAACTGCCTCGTTGGTCTAGTGGTCCCAAGCGCGACTGCTGCGCATGAGGTCTTGGGTTCGATTCCCAGGTCGGGCAAAGTGTTATTGGGATTTTCTGTTAGTAAATTCTCAGTAGCAGCCCGGAGTTTGGAATTGTGCCCGGTAGATGGCAATAGGCTCACCACCTATTACATGGGACTTAATAACAGCATTGGTGAAATGTGGGTGTACAATTGTGTACACCTCTGCCTACCCCTTCGGGGAATACAGGCGTGATGCTATGTTATGTTATGTTTTTACAAGTATACAGTTACTACCTACCACACAAACAAACGTCAGAGCCTCGGAAGGCTTCATTTATCAAGGATGTCGCGATCCACCGGCTCGGTGGAAGTTGATTGCTCAATAGAAACCGTTTTCGTGAGCCTTTGTAGACTCTTGTGGTAGATACCCGTATCCTTATAAGTTTTACAATTACAGACACATATTTTAAATGCATTACCGCATGCGTAGCGAACTCTCCGTATACGAGAATGCGTTAAATATTTTTGTCTGTATTTTTGTTGTATTCGCATCTATACTAAATTCATATAACTACAAAGTTAGTCGTGTTGATTCAGTCTCCTGAGTAGAGACCGGACTGAGTACAGGTTCACATCCTGCTCACGACCGTACTTTCCTTTCCACAAAAATTTGTTACTTTGATAGTAGTTCACTACGCACGCGATAATGCGTTTGTAAATCTGTCTATATAATAAAAGCTTAATTTCTAATACCATATTTCTGCAATCCATAATTGTATCTTTAGTTAGTATTGTCTAATGTTGGATTTATTGCAAGCATAATTAACGTATCCATAAATTAATGAATTTAAGTCCCATTCATCAATTAAGTAAAATGAGATAAGCTTTTTTTAAAATAAATAACTTAACAAAAAATAATAAATCATTGTCAGCGATGTCTTACTTATTTTATTCATTTTGGTACATTGCTTGAATTAAACTTTACTTTTAAAAGCTTTCTTTAAGTTATTCAATTAAGTTAGATAGTATCTGAAACATTTATATTTCAACAATCAATTAAAACATGTATTTGAATCCCACCTCACTATAACAAGAAAAAATACATCAAACGGATAAAAATCTATTTTTAAAACTTTACAAAAACAAAAGCATCTATGCAAAAATTAACCAACCAAAAAGTGCCCAATACAAAATAACATATTAAACAAAACCCATAGTGATCATTGAAGCGTTAATGCTGACATTACGTTTAGAATCCCAGTGGAAAAGTAAACAAACGCTTATTTACACACAAAACATTTTACAAACGCTCAAAGTTAGCAAGGCGGACTGAACGGGAACCACTGAACCGCTACGATATCATACAGATGGGAAACAGAAAGTCAAATTGGTGTAAAAGTGTAATCAAATTAGCGGGTTGAAAGGATATACCTACATAGATCCGTCTTATTTTATCATTTATATTTAGAGGCCATTTTAAACGTACTATCATAATTTTAAAGGTCACAAAGGTAATCATTTTAAATACACATATTGCGTCAAACGGTAGAAACTAAATACCATTATCTACATGCGTGAATGTTCTGTTCGAATATTCTATCTGCATGTAAAATTTGTACGGACAGAATTGAATAGTCCACCAAACTTTGGAATTGACAATACATTTGTTTGCAACATTGCGAGTTGGTGGAAAAACGCAGATGCATTTATAATAAAAAAACGACTTTTCAGTTTTCTTACTTTACATTTGTGAAGTTATAGGCTTACTCAAAAATAGACTTACCCATATGGAATCCAACTTGAACATTGAAAATAACTCATCCCTTCTCCACCTTTAACATTAACATCCTTAACACAACACCAAAATACACACATCTCGTTATACTGTCCCTTACTTGTCTATTGCAACATGTCAAGACATGTTTTTTCCCCAAGCACGGCAGTTCGGTTGATAAACGAGCTCTGATTTCACGTGTCACCACGGAACCGACTGACAGGAGAGATCGCGACGACGTTCAGCCAAGGAGATCGTATATTTTATATTTAATGTACTTTTTTTAGTGAGAGGGAAGTGTATTGATCAGCTGTTTGCCGTGTTATATTTGACAGCGTTTTTAAGATTGATTGCAGTAAAATTGGGTGGGATTTCTTAGATATTGTTTGTAATAGATTATGTATTTGTTTAGTAACCGATATGTTTAATATAACATTTTTTTTTTATGGAATAGGTGGCAACCGAGCAGACGGCTCGCCTGATGGTAAGCGATTACCGCCACCCATGGACACCCGCAACCCCAGAGGAGTCGCAAGTGCGTTGCCGGCCTTTTAAAGGTTTTGGGCCTCCGGTACCCTCACTCACTCGGCGAAACACAACGCAAGCGTTGTTTCACGCCGGTTTTCTGTGAGGCCGTGGTATCAATCCGGTCGAGCCGGCCCATTCGTGCCGAAGCATGGCTCTCCCATGGTGAAACATAACATCACGCCTGTATTCTCCGAATGGCTATGAACAGGTTTACACAGTTGTACACACATATTTCACCAATGCTGTTATTAAGTCCCATGTAATAGGTGCTGAGCCACCAAGTGCTACATATTTAATGATTTGATGATATTAAATCTGTTGCGGTTGACTAGTGTGACGTTTTGGATTTGATTCCCGGGTCAGGTAAAGTGTTGTTAGGTTTTTCTATAGAAACCAATAACACACTTTTCTCACGCGCCTCTCACAAGGCTGCTTGAAGAGATTTCTTAATAAATAATCAGCACCTTTGTATTATTATTTCCTATTTTCCTCATTTAGACTTCTATGTATTATAGATCGTAACAAGATGAAAATAATAAAAAAATGAAAAATCACAACTGCCATCTCTTAAAATCTTATTAGCCTATGTTACCCGGCACAATGTAAGGATTCAAATGATACCCCATATATCGAAATTGGTTTAGAAATTTAGAAGTTATAGTGGAATAAAGAAACTAACAAATATACATACTTATATGAACCAAAACATCAGACTCCTTTTTTGGGCAGCTGTGTAAAAACAGTAATGAATTAAACACTTTTAGGTTTTATAAACCGGCAAAAATAAATATAACGAGGCAGTTTAATAATATTTGATGTCTGAGTAAATGACATAAAGTTATTAAATTATTATTTTATCAACCAAAGTGACACACATGTGACTAGTACCTAAGTACATGAAGACAGAGTCATTAAACAGTACGTAAGCAAACGAGAGGGAGAGTACGCGTAATTACGCACACAATGGCGACATTAAAGCCGAGACCAGCGCTTATTAAAAAAGAAACAAAGCTCTCACAGTTCCGAGATTGTGGATCTGACGTCTTTATATAATTTTTTTGTTGACTTGTAAGAATTAAGTTAAGTTGTAAGAAAAATTACAAATTACTTTAAATTTAAGCAACAATTTATTCTTTAAAGTTCACTCCGCATGCGTTAATGCGTTTGAAATAATTATCAGAATTTCTTCTTTGTTAACTGTAACGTGGAAAATTACAAAATATTTTTGTCATATTTATTGTGTAATATAATTTTAACAAAGTTAACAAACATTTATGATGGAAAAAAAATACATTCGTAAGCAGAATTTGAACCTACGCTCTCTGGGTGATCATTCCAGGCGCTCTACCAAATAAACTGTCCCGATATCTGCTCACTATAGCTATGTGCAATAAAACCAAATATACCAATAATACAAATTAAAACCTTATATAAACACATAAATATAAAATATAGAAACA
Organism: Xylocampa areola; assembly: GCA_935421205.1. Lineage (NCBI taxonomy): Eukaryota > Metazoa > Arthropoda > Insecta > Lepidoptera > Noctuidae > Xylocampa > Xylocampa areola. The sequence continues at coordinate 20,153,532 of OW285204.1, forward strand.
TATTATAAAAGCAACACTATCTAATTACTAAAATTAAACTATAATTACTATTTACATATATACTTAATTTTCACCTAGCTATTCAATGTTACTCAAAACTAAGCTTAATTTTTTTTCAATTATAATTTTTTTAAATCGCTCTTCGTCCTCTCCCCTATATAAATCTAACTTTCCTGTGCCCGACAGGGTCCATAATTGTTTCTATTTTTCAACATACCAACTGTTATATGTACACATTATGGAATGCAATAAAGTATTGAGTATTGAGTATGTTATTCTTATTCGTTAAATTAATACGTCTTACGGTGACGTCATCGGTATGTATTCAGTATCTTGATATTTTTATTTTTCATCTTGACCATAGCCTATTTTTTTATATCGCAAAAGTCGTGCAAAGCTGAGTAAAGAATTGAAACCGAAGCCTATTTCCGCTTGTAACTTAAGATCCTTTTTTTAACGCTTTTGTCTAGACTCCTATATACGGGTGAAAATAACAAGCAAAACAAGATTTTCTTCATAATATTTGCATTTTGTACCATGAATTGCAATCTTTCTTTCTCAAACACTATACAACATACAGCTTCATTTCCTCTTATTTCAAACCCAACCTATAAAATAATACCATTATGCTCAAATACGCGAAACTCAATCAATACAGTCGTAAACATAAATCGTGCGCACAAATAGCCATTCTACTTTATAATGTGCGGAACACAATTTTCTCTGTCGCCATAGTGGCCAGGAGTAGCCAAAAGATTGGAACAATTCTTTTTATATTTTGATTTACAGTTATTGCCAATGTGGCCCACCTCCACGTTGTGACGCGGCCAGGCCATGGCCTCAACAGTTGCGAAATTATTGTCTTTTGTCATATTTATCGGCAAATACACTGAACGGGAAATACTATATTTTTAACAAACAATATGCCAGGCACAGATTTGCATTATGTTTTTCAACCATGTGCAAATGATTAGTATCTACTACTATAATTTATTTCGCAATTGTAACAAATGTAGCTCAGTGGTGAGCTGTGACACAGTTAAGTCGTGGCTTGGATGATCGTGGAAAAATTGTACTTGTAGTGCGTCCGAAAATTTTACAGTTGATTTTCTTTGAGAATAAGAAAATACTGTTTCGTTTTAACATTGACTGATGTTGTCGAAGATTTGAAACATTAAACAACTTGTTAATATCTTGTACAACAGGATTCTGGGTATTTTTGTCAGAATCAATGATTTCAGTCAATATGTTTGACATAAATAAATACTTTTAAAGCCCTGTAAGTGTCTCATTATAAAAAATGAACTATTGATACATTTTAATTCCGATGCTGACGCGGGATTTCTAGGCCACGGACTGGAGGAACGTGGAATAGGAGCGGAATGATTGTGATGTTGCTTATTAGTGCAGTTTTATTGCAGATTATATTCCGTTAAACGAAATTAATAACAGAATATTGACGCAGTAGTATTAATCTATTGGATACCGCAGATGTGGAATTTGAATTTTGTAATAATTTATTACTCCATGCGTTATGGTCCCGTCATATCGCTATCGTATCCGAAAACCAGATCCCGTTGGATCTGGTTTTCGGATGTTGATTTCGTGATTCTCTATCAGACATCTCATCACGTACATAATTATCTCAACAATTAATCATATCCGATTTGTAATTTAATTTTGTATCCATTTCTGTAAATGGACAATCCGGCCCAACCGCTACTACCAAGGCCACAGCCTGTCCACTCTTTCTCACCGTTATTTAATATTGGGGTGGCTAAATAAGCAGACACTCAATAAAAATAATTTTAGAATTAATACCGATTCTTGTCAAGGCCACGGCCTGTCCGGTGCTATTTATTAAGAAATTATTTATTTAAATAGAATAGATATTTATTACAGTTGAGTCATTATCTAATAAAGCCGTGTTCTTGGTTTGACTGCGTGATCGAGTCTTATGATTGGGAAATAATTCATCAGATACTATCTGTTTTAATAATACTCCTTTATATAAACAAATATAGTTCTTTCTAATATTCATACCATCATTTGTCACACTGAATGTAAGAATATATTTTACCTGTCTATGTTATGGCCCAACTACTATCGTCCAGGCCACGGCCTGTCCGGTGTTCGGCCGATGATTGCGCAATTTCCCGCCGGTTATTATTGCCATTGTTCGGAAATTTAACGTTTTCGTTTATTTTTTTATTGGCATCGTTTGTCATAGCTGTAGTTTAGTTGAAACAATGGCAGAAATGTATCAATAGTTGCGAGAGCGGACATGACTGTTTTATTTGTTTGTCTGTTATAGTTAATGTTCGGATGAAATGACTGAAGGCCTGTTTTTGGAGTACTTTGTTTGAATTGGTTATGCATGAAGTGATTGGTTGGTTGTGAAAACACTTTAGCAAAGAAAATTAATTAATTTAAATAGATAGTTGTGACATAGAGTCGAAAATTGTTACTAAGTCCCTACACACAAACTTAATCACGCATCATTGTGAAATACCAGGTCAATTGAACATACCTATCCTCTAACTCATAACTAGCGCAGAAATGACATATCACAGCGTCACGCTTGTGTTTTACGCAGGGGTAGGCAGTGGTATACACAGTTGTAAACCCACATTTTCACCAATGCTGTTATTAAGTTCCATGTAATAGGTGGTGAGCCTATTGCCATCTACCGAATACAATTACATTATTACATTTTACATTCATAACAAAAATTGCGGGCTGCTGCTGAAAATCAGAAAAACCGAATAACAATTGACCTGGGAATCGAACCCATGACCAAATGGTCAAAAGTCGCACTTGGAACTACTAAGAACTGGACCGACGAAGCAGTTATGCTATGTTTTATGTCTCCCTGGTATTTGGTGTACTGCCGCAAATAAAATACAAAATAAGATTACTGAACCCAAAGACTTACTACAGAAAGTTCAAACCAAAATTAGTTAATACACAAATGCTAATACACAATGCTAATAGAACCACTCAGCTATTGAATTAGTTAAACAGTCCAAAGGCTAGGGGACGGTAGCTTTAGATAGCTTCGAAAACAAATTTGTTTAGGCGTTTTATTTCTAAGTAATTAAATACAATGCAAATAGTAGGCGTCTAATGGTTGGTTCAGAAGAACAAAGTGGAAAATTATGATCTGTAAAAATATACAATTGTAGAGTTTCATCATCACGCATGTATTCCCCGAAGGGATAGGCAGAGGTGTACATAGTTGTACACCCACATCTCACTAATGCTGGTATTAAGTCTCATGTAATTCTGTGGTGGTGAGCCTATTTCCATCTACCGGACACAATTCCAAACTCCGGGCTGCTCGGAGAATTTTTTAACAGAAAAACTCACATTTTGCCCGACCCGGGCATCGAACCCGAGATCTCATTCGCAGCAGTCACACTTGAGACTACTAGATTAACGAGTTTTATATCGTCTCAACATTTATTTCATATATTTCTTACGTTCTCTTTCTCTTTTAATTGTGTGGTTGATGAACAACCTAGTGTCAGAGTTTAAACCACCCGTTAGTCTCTGACTGAAGTGTCTGTTTGTAATGGCAAAATAATAGTATTTTTAGCTCATTCATTTATTTGCACTATACCCAAGCCTAAAAAACAGTTTTTAAGTTTTTTATCGGTCTCTTTGTTTGTTCCGGCTTATCTTTGAAACGGCTCGACCGATTCTGATAAAATTTTACTGGCAGGGAGCTGACTATATAAGGAGTAACTTAAGCTACTTAAAAAACAATTATTCGCGGTATTGGTAGCGGTTACCACAACAACAGCATATCCAATGAGGGTTGACGTAAGGCAGGTGGCCAGTCATAAAACATAGCCAAAACTTTAGCAGCATTCCAGTAGAAGTAAAAAGTATGTATGGAAGAAGAATAGATGCTGCGCTGACCCCAAATAAATTGGGATAAGGACAGGGGGATGATGATGATGATAATATATTTATACGTGGGTGAAACCGCGGGGCACTGCTAGTACACAATAAAATTCAGAGTATAACAACTGTCGTGTCAACTCGTAAAGCAAACAAAACACCCTGATATTTGATAAACAATACGTCAAAACAAAGTCTAGTACTTAACAATGCGAGGTGCAGTCACAAAGCGATTCGTAAATTATTACGTACAATGCGCGATGCACTATCCCCGTCTGAAATAGCACTAAATTTCGGCCCGAACGGCCAGACGCAGCCGTAAAACATCAGCTATCTTGTGCGGTATAAACCCGACGAAGAGCTCCCGAATATTTTATTACCGAAAGTCTGAATTTTTGAAAATAACTTTTGCAAATTTATATGCTTTAAATTTTTAAGTTCAGTAGAGATTTTTAGGGAAATTTTACCATGATTTCGAGGCCATTTTTGAAACGTATTTAACGGTTTCGTAGTCAACAAGGAAACCTTATTATACTTTCGCTATGTCCATCTGTCCGTCTGCCTGTCCACGGCTTAGCACAGAGATACTTAGTGATACAAAGCTGTAATTTGGCGTGGGTATTCCCCATCATGATCATCAACCTATAGCTGTCCAATGCTGGATATAGGTCTCTCCCAAGATGCACCACTGAGCCCGGTCTTCGGCTCTTCTTCCGAAGATCGATGTGTATGCATATGTTGAGTAAAATGATGTCTGGACTTTAAAAGGTACGTTAGCCTCTAAGTTTGTTATGGCATTTCTTCTCATAGTCATATAGGAAATGCCAATGCCATTTAACTTTACTAGCCCATAACTTTCCCACTATAGCAAAAGAGCCTCATCTCATGAAGAGAAGGCACGAGTATTGATCATTACGCTAGCTCACTGAGGGTTGGCGGTAACAGTTGTATTTACAGAAATCATTTACTAATGTTAAAAATCTATTCGTTATTAATGATAAATATCATTTATCATTTAAAAATATTAAAACAACAATTTTAATATTTTTAACGGTAATTTTAATTAAGGATTCGTTACATAGACCAACTGGACGAAGCAACTGCAGCAAAAAGGATTACCGAGTTCATTAAAAATGTATGACGATTAATGTAAAATGATGAGAGCATTAATGAAATCATACATCGACAACTTTGAATGATTAATACCAGTTGCATATCAACTGACTGATGCTTTCATAAATTATGGACGAGTATTATTCGTCGACAGTGCACTCTATTATTAACGGTAGCGGGGATTATTTTTAAATAATATTCCTACTATTAACCCAAATATATTTTAAGTGTGAAAATTTGTGAAGATTGATGGTTGTTTTTTATTCTTTAACGCAATAATATGGCTTGGTACATTGAAAGTATATAATCATAGACTTTTTGTATAATCACTTTCGTGAGACACAATTATATTAATTACTAGCTGTGCCCGCAAACGTTGTTTTGCCATATAAATAAAAAAATTAGGGGTGGACTACCCCCAACATTTAGGGGGATGAAAAATAGATGTTGGCCGATTCTCATAGATACCGGATAAGCACAAAAAATTTCATCAAAATCGGTCAAGCCGTTTCGGAGGAGTATGGCAACGAAAACTGTGACACGAGAATTTTATATATTAAAAGATTAATATAATTATATATTAAAAGGTTATTACTCACTCGCATTATTCGGGATTGCCCGACCCGTTTCGAATTAGAACGGAGCCCTTAGTCATAAGCTGAGCCCGCGGCGATGTCGCGAGTCAGTTTGACTCGTGAAACTAGTCGGTTAAGCACATAGACTTTTTATTTGGACTTCTACAATGACCAAAAATAAATTTCACAAACCACCAAATTTATAACTTATGTAGTTTCAAGCCGCCGTTCCGCCCGATAGTTCGTGTCTTTGAAATTTAAAATGAATGACAATAAAAGCTGTAATTTGTCATATTGATGCTGATTATTATCTTTTAAGGAGATGCCAAGTGTTATCAAATATTGTAATTTCATCAAAATCAGTTCAGGAGTATCAAATTCGACAACATTGTAAAATTGTAACTTTAAATTTAATATGACTGTGACCTCTGAGTTTGTTTCGGTATTTCTCCTCAGGGATAGTCTTAGGAAATACCGTCGCGGTTTTGATTTAAATATGTATCAGATACAAAAATAATGTTATGAATTATATGTACGGTAGACTGAAATAATTTTAAATAAACTGTTGAGACACCTGTCACCATAGTCCTCCTGCGACCACGAACGCTGCAAAGTGTTCGAAACGTCAGGAAAAACAAAAACCAATAATACACGCAATTAATCCGGTTAAAAGTTGTTTTAATATCCTACTAATATTACAAACGCGAAAGTTTGTAAGTATGGATGGATGGATGAATGTTTGTTACTCTTTCATGTAAAAACTACTAAATGGATTTTAATGAAACTTTACAATAATATAGCTTATACATCAGAATAACACATAAGCTACAATTAATAAAGATATTGTGTGAATACTCCAGAATATGACGATAAGTGTCAAGTAAGTAGGAAAAAATCTACCATCTGCGAGCTATTCTGGCGTGCGCTGCCTAAACCCTTTGAGATATAACAAAATGATGTATGGTGGAATTGTGTATCTTATATAGGTCTACGGATAAGTCTCCAATGGTATATGTCTATCTCTTAAGGATAACATACTACATCCATTTTAATACTTAAAAAAATGGGCAATTATGAAGCGGTAATTGGAAAGCGGGACCGGGATCAAAATTTCATGATTACTTTTGGTCGCGATATCCGACATCCACGCGGGCGAAGACGCGGGCATCAGCTAGTAATGCGTATAAATTAATTTTGAAAATAAATAACAGAAATGTTATGTTGACCTTCTTGATATTTATGATCAAGGCTTTTCACGGTATTCAAGAAAAAACAAGGAAAATAGTTTGGTATATTCGGAACTACATTAAAACTGTGCGGTATTATATATAAAAAATATGTAGTATTACAAGTATATAAAAAAAATATCCGGTTGGTTCTTAGCTATTTGAATCTAGGAGGTGCTGTTGTCAGCCTATTAGGTTCTCTAGTTATCCTATACATTCCTTGCAGTAATTATTCCATAAACACCGTCATCTTATCGTGTGGTTGTTGAACCACCTAGTGTCATTCCTAGTGTATTTCCATTCTAGTGTCCAAGCTACCGGTGGTTAGGGCTCCAGAGAAAGGAACTTCCTCACAATGCGTGCCGTATCGAGGAGTACTGCTTTCTGTATCAGGCCCTTGATCCAACCGCCTAGCGTAAGCCTTTTAAGGTGTTGATCAAGGCTTTTCGAAACTACTCGAAACGACTATCCGTACACTGATTGCAATGTAGGTACATTTCAATGTATTGTATTTTTCAGAGTTTAAACCACTCGCAGGTCTCCGACATGGCTTTACACACCATTGAGAATATCTCTCAGGTGTGCTGGTTTCCTCACGATGTTTTCCTTCACCGTGTTTTAAGCAAGTGATCATTAATTTATAATACACACATCAATTCGTACTTCGAACTGCCCCGGTGATCGAGTGGTACCAAGCGCAACTGCTGAGCAGGAGTTCTCAGGTTCGATTCCCGGGTCGGGCAGTGTTATTCACTTTTGCTGTTAGGAAATTCTTAGTAGCAGCTCGTAGTTTGGAATTGTGCCCGGTTGATGGCAATAGGCTCACCACACATGGGACTTAATAACAGCATTGGTGAAATGTGGGTGTTCAATTGTGTGCACCTCTGCCTACCCCTTCGGGGAATACAGGCGCGATGCTATGTTATGTTATGTTAGATGACTTCGAAAAGACAGTGGTGCGTGCCTTGGATTCGAACTTGCACCATAATAATGCATAAACACCGTAAAATTTGCTATACTCCTAATCTCATGCGCACATACTCTGTTCAACACTATACTCATACATCACATTTAAACACCACACTCAAATACAAATCCTATTAAACAGCTACAATTAAATTAATTAGAATAATTGGTATTTAAATTATGTTACATTATTGGATTACATTGAATTTACATTAAATAATTCATCATTATAATTATCATTATATATTTAATTATCACAGGCTATTTAATTATAGTATTATTATTATTCCTGTGTATAACTCAAAGCTCTTTCAAAGTTATAAAATGTGAAGAGAATCTTTAAAAAATATTTCAACTGAATAATAGCATTCTTGTATCAACTTATTTATCACTAAACAAAAAAAAATGGTTAAATTTCAATATACATACTGGTCAAATACAGAAAGAAAGAAAAGATTATTATCAAGAGACCGGCAATCTACAAAAAAACAGAACCTCCTTTTTTGAAGTCGGTTAATAATGCATTACGACATATGATTTGCTTTTATGCATGTTGCAACTCTGATCCTAAAGATACAGGCAGTACCTAGTTTGGAGTGCAATGTACTAACCGTGTAAAGTATACCTTACCGAAAATAAATATTTTTATGGAGGCAAATAAATACAATATTTAGCTACTTCCACAAAATTGAGGGTAGTCATGCATTACCTGTGCACCGCCCGTCCGCCCGCAAATATATGCACATACGCAAGCGGTCGGCATCATCAGGAGCTGTTACACCGTGCAGTGACTCCGTGGCGGACACTGCACGGTCTAACAGCTCCTGATGATGCCGAGTGGAGGGGTGAAACACGTGTAGAGTAGTTGGTGGTAGTCGGAATTTTCACCGCTTGCGTATGTGCATATATTTGCGGGCGGTGCACAGGTAATGCATGACTACCCTCAATATTGTGGAAGTAGCTAGATATTGTATTTATTTGCATCCATTGTAATGGACTTCCGCAAAGTAACGCCTGAATCTATTCAATAAATATTTTTAACTTGAATTATATTTTTTTTAATACACCGGTCACTTGTAGGTACACTGCCACATTATAACACATAATAACGACAATATACAAGTCCGAATTATCTCCAGACTAGTCCAGACTTCTCCCGCTAGGGGGCGCTGTTCTCCGTACAGTTTCGTCGCCGCAAATGCACCGCGAAATTGTACGAAACTACCGTTTGAACAATGAACATTATAGTAGTTTAGCTAACGACTAAATCCCACTTAAATAATGCCTCAAATATTTTATAGTAGGGTTTGAATTTAAGCGTTTTATTATAGCTATTGTGTTTTGGTTGGACGCAAGGTCTGTTTCGGACAATGCTTTACTTAGATGTATAAATACATACATTCCTATTGGAAAATGAACATTGAACTAGTAAAATAATTCATACCTTTCTCTTTCTAAGTTAAGCAACGATGAGTTTTTTTTTATCGTTTACAACACTGAGAATTTCTCACATGCACATTCATACACCCAAACCCGGAACAATTATTATTCGTAGGCTAAACAAAATATATTTTTCCATTTAATATAGTAACTTTAGAGTTCACTGAGCATGCGTTAATGCTTTTCAAAGTTTTATCTTCAATTGTTAAGGTAATTGCATCTTTACGACATTGTATTATCTGCAAAGTTAGTCGTGTCAGTTCGGTCACCTGTACAGAGACTGAATAGATAGCAATGACGTCGCCAAAAGTCGTGTTAAATATGGATGAAGAATTCGCGGTGGTGAGCAGAGGTCGAGATGGCTTAGTGGTCAGAGCGCCTGGAGTATTTATCCAGGAGGGGCAGGTTCGAATCCTGCTCGCGACCGTATTATTTTTCCATTTAATATAGTAACTTTAAAATAAATTCATCCCATGCGGGAATAAAACCTATGAGTTGCTGCTCGAAAGTCAATACCCAGTCCATTGCGTCAACTGTGCCTTTAAACAATCACCAATTATACTAGAAAATTGTGTAAGGTTCGGTTGCACCCAAACTTAACTATAACTGTGACTGACATGTTAATTTATTATTTTGACAGCTCTTCTAAGTAAAGGGAGAAGGGGCTCGTGGCTAAGTAACAGCCGCACAGATCGATCGATCGAGGTTTAAGCTGTTGCCTCACTCATTAGCAGACACAATATATTTTTATTGTTACAACGTATAGTTCTGTACGTTGCTGAGCCGAAAGGTTAAGCTGCGCTTGCCGCGGTCGGTCTGTGGATGGGTGACCATCATTTCATACCGAGACCCCTTCGTGCCTGGAAGATCACGTTACGCCGTCGGTCCCGGTTGTCAAATTAAGATCTATGACAGCCGTTACGGGTAGTCAGTGGCCTGAAAGTCTGACAACCAGTCCTACCACGAGATATCGTGTTACCCAGTAACTGGGTTGTGGAGGTCAGATAGTCAGTCGCTCCATGTAAAATACTGATATTAAGCAGCATCCGGTTTGACTGGAAGCCGACCCCAATGTAATTGGGAAAGGGCTAGGCAGATTTTTTTCTAAGTAAATTACGAATTAATGAACGAATGAAAATGAATTCAAAATAACACGTCAGTTTTCTTTGCTATAGAGTGGCAAACAAGTTGGCGGCCCACCTGATGGTAAGTGGTCACCGCCACCTATGGACAAGTGCAATACCAAAATTCTAGTGAAAAAGTAAAAGACGATTTGTGTCATGTTGTAAAAACCATCAAATAATTATCACGAAAAATCATATGTATAAGAAATTGTAAAAACCTAATTCAAATTCAACGTCAACTTCCACGTCTTTACCTACAGATTTACTGAAGCTTACGTGAGTCACTTACACAGTCACGATAAGGGATCCGGATGAAAAGTGAGCCAAGGCTTCATGACGAATGTACACCTCTTTACGAACGAAAATGACTGTAGTTTATCACCCGGAGTTGTTTTATTTGTATGACATAGGGAACATATTGCCTAACGTTCACCGGTATTCGATCGTGTTCGCACGAAATCGGATGAAAAATGGCCGCCGTTGTGCTGAGGTAGCATTTGGCGTAAATGGTGCGTTAGAATACTTTTTTTTTGCGTGGGGTGAAATGTGTGTATGAGTGTATTGCTTACAGTATCGGGTGGTGGGGGTAGTTGTGTGTGACGTGTTTCAGTTGATTTGGAGTGAAAGTTGTTATCGTGAGCAGATGTCCTGTTTCTTCTCATTCATCTTAATTTAGTTATTAAAATTATTTAAATTGTATTGTCTTGGTCTTCGCGGCCATTACACATTATTGCACACTATGTACTACTTTACATACGAAAACGACACAACAAACAGATCTACCCACTAACACAACACAACTACATATCCGCCAAGTTCGGTAAGAAACGGGTGACGCACGGCCAGTGCGTATATTTCCACGAACCTTTTCGAGCTACTTTTAACCCAACCATAACTAAGAAACTAATTAAAAACGATTATATAAATTTTATAAGTTGCCAAATTTTATTCTAAAATTCTTATGAAGATGACTTAGCAAAAAAAAAAAGATTTTTTCAATTTAGACTGGCAGTTTCAGAGCGCAGGTAGCTTAGCGCATCAATGTATAGATAGATATTGTGATATTTTGACAAAACCATCATAATAATGTATTTTTTAACAAAATAAGTTTTATTGACACCTTGATATAACTATTCTGTCGACAAAATATTTGTATATTTATAAATTCGTATTTTAAAGCCAAACACAAAGTTAAAACAAATCACCCTATAGCATAGCTATATTGAAGTTTCATCAAATATCCTCTCTATTACATGTCTAATAATATGGTAAAGCTTTTCATTAACATTTTAATATGAAAAGCCTGATCATGTAAAAAAACAACTAAAATAATAGTATCCATGCATTTCTATTTAACATTATAAGCATAATTCAACATAAGTACAACATTTCCGAGCTCGAATACATTATATATATAACGGGCGGGAAGCATCAATTTTTCACTATACATATTTTAAAATCGTCAGTCTGGCTGAATACCATTCCTTTGCTATGCAGAAGCCTTACGTAAGACAATCTACTGTGCTGAAATTTCATTGCATTTTAATGTATCTATGGAAGCTACTCTTGCGAGGTTTCTTAAACAGACTAAAAATAAAGCCAACTTTATGTCACAGTTGTTTAAAGTTCAACCGAAAAATAAAAAGAAATATATATAATACATGCTTAACCAACACTACATCAATTTATCACATAAGCCTAGAATATAAACAATTTCTACGTCTATGGTTTATCATTATTTTATGACAGGTCGCGTTACTTATCACCATTTATAGGAAGTCACGCACGATGCCATATTTATAAACGTGTCATTTTCTTCACGGCATTGTTTCGATGTAACGTAAAAGACAGTCCAATCCATCAAAAATACCACTAACTTGTGGCGAGGCAAAACGTGGGGAAACTCACGAAGGAGCATTACGTCTGTAAAGGTAGATAGAGATGTTCTGTAGTACGCCGACGTTTCATATATGGCGTTAATAAGAAAAACATATCAGTATTGAAAAAAATTTAAGGTATTACCTGACGGAAGTCATAAGATTGGATGCAAATATATACAATATCTAGCTACTTCCACAATATTGCTGGTAGTTTTGCATTACTACCACCAATTGCGGCCCACTGATGACACTACCTAACAGCTTCTAATGATGCCCTGTGGGGAACGTGTAGAGTAGTTGCTGGTAGTTGCAATTTTTTATCGCTTGCCTATGTACATGTATGTATATGCGGGTGGACGGGCGGTGCAGCGGTAATGTAAGACTACCCTAAATATTGTGGAAATAGGTACTGTATTTATTTGCACCCATTGTTAGTACAACGTAAGACGTGATGAGCCTCTAGCCATCATCGGGCACGACTCCAAACTCCGGGATGTTACTGAGAATTTCTTGACGGAAAGACTTTGCCTGACCCCAGAATCAAACGGTTACTTATGAGGCAGTTGAATAAAAAACATCAACTATAAAGTTATAATTTTTTGTGGAAAAAGAATCTGCGTCTCCCGGATAAATACACCAGGTGCTCTGACCGCTAAGCCAACTCGATCTCTGCTCACCGCCGCGAATTCTTCTTCCACATTTTAATTCGAATTTGGCTACGTCATTGCTATCTATTCAGTCCCTATACAGGAGACCAAACCGACACGACTAACTTTGCAGTTAATACAATGTCGTAAAGGTGCAATTACCCTAACAAATACAGATAAATCTTTGAAAAGCATTAACGCATGCATAACGAACTATAAAGTTAAAATACTCCAGGCGCTCTGACCACTAAGCCATCTCGACCTCTGCTCACCACCGCGAATTCTTCTTCTACATTTCAGTATTTATCCGGGAGGTGCAGGTTCGAATCCTGCTCGCAAACGTATTCTTTTTCCACAAATATGTATAACATTAAAGTTCGCTAAGCATGCGTTAATGCTTTTCAAAGATTTATCTGTAACATCAAACTATGTTTTACTCTTAAGTAAATCCAATTGTAGAACTAACACCTTAGGTCATACTACATATCACTGTAATCCATCGTCAGTCATGTGGCCTTAGACCCGACATTAAGGTTGAAGCTTTGGTCTTCTTATTCTAGTTAAATTTTACCAACGTTACTTCTTGAACCGAAATCTTTTATGTCAGGGCAAAGTTAATAATTATAATGTACAGAAACAGGTTCAAATTCTGCTCACGACCACTTTCCACGAATATTTATAATTTAAGGGTTCGCTACGTTTGCGTTAATGCGTTTGAAATGCGTTTTATCTGTATTTGTTCAATAACAAGATAATAATAAAAAATTATATACATATGGCATATAACGAAGGTGGTTTAGGCGCCGAAGTATTCCTCCGTGTGGTCTCATCGAATTATTTTTTTAAATCTCTCTTCCATTTAATAATGTTATATTAAGTGCATAAAAAATACTGACTGCCTTGTTGGTCTAGTATTTGTAAGCGCGGCTGCGGAGCGTGAGGTCCTGGGTTTGATCCCCATCTTAGGAAATTCTCAGTAACAGCCCGGAGTTAGGAAGTTGGTGGTGTGACACCTCCGTGCTTCGGAGAGCACGTAAAGCCGCCGGTCCTGCGCCTGATCTCTCTCCGGTCGGGTCGGAATGCTATCCCATTGGACTATGTGCGTGAAGGAAGAGGGAAGGCACCTGTGTTTGCGCATACTCTTGTGCACTATAATATCTCCTGCGTACTTGGCTAATCTCCGTGGAGATAGGCCACCGCGACCGAAATACGGTAGCAAGTATATTAATAAAAAATATCAGTATTTCAAAACAAACAGAGGAAGTGATATTTTTCACCAAAACTCATGTTACCAAACAAGAGATATCGTATTAATTTTCCAGTTGAGAACCCATACAATTTTGTTATTCATGTATTCTTTGAATTTATTTGATATCTTACACTACACGTAACGTTTTAAATTACATATGTATTTAATTAAATGGCTGTATGGACAGTAACATAAATCTACAGGGAAAAAGGACTTTTAGAAGTAGATTCGACTATTGCCTTTTTGTAAAAAACCATGACACTCCTTTTTTGCGCAGTGGTGTAATAAGGGCTTTGTGCTTGTTTTCTGTTTTTTTAATGTTTAACATAACATAGAATCACGCGTGTATTTCCCGAAGGGGTAGGCCGTACACTCACATTTCACCAATGCTGTTATTAAGTCCCATGAAATAAGTGGTGAGCGTATTGCAATCTACCACAAAAAATCCCAAAATCCGGGCTGCTACTGAGAATTTCCTAACAAAAAACTCAATAACACTTTGTCAAACCCGGAATCGCACTAGAGACCTTATGGTCAGTAGTCGCGCTTGGGACTAACGAGGCAGGTTCTTTTTTTATTTTCTTATATTTAACTTACAAAAATATGTGTCTAGTTAAATGAAACAAGAAACTAAGAAATATATTTTATTAGCATAAAATGCACCTGAACTAAAAACGATCACAAGATGGTTGATTTTTATTAGATTTTTCATATTATGAGAGATCTAATGTGGTGATTTGTGCACTCCCTTATATCTTTACACGTATTAAGTAACCAACTAAACTATCCGTCGACTAAAAGTATGCAGTCTACGGTGAGTCTAAACAATTTTCGGTGCCGTAGAAACTTAATTATGTATATAATCTTCTCCTTTAGTGTCAACAATATATACAAACATTCTCCGCCCAGTAAGTCGCAACTTCAAAGGCCCTAGAATGTGTGATATGTCTCATAAAATTAGGTTTCTCATACTCAGAGTATGTTCACTCTAAATCTGAAATGCGTGATGCTTAAAGACATTAATTTCTTCTTTGTCTTCTTTCATGTGTTTAGGACTCAATCAGAACAACTTAATGCAGAAGCGCAGGATCAGCTCCAAGATTAACAGACCTATTTGACGATACATCGGCTTCTCGGTACACTCCGTAAAGTTAATGAAGATGCAGCACTCAAGTATTAGAAAGCTGTAGGCCATTTTTTAAGAGGCTGAATGATTTGACTTTTGCATCATTAAAAGTTTTGGAAATTGGAATGTTTATCAGGTAAAATGTTCACTTCTTCTCCAAAGTTAGTGAAAATAGCAAGTTCAAGGGAAATAGATTGTTTTTACATGACTTTTACTGCCCAAAGAAGGAGTGTTAGAGATTTTTAGATAAATATTTGCTTGTAGTATGGTACAATACATAGGTTATGTTTTTAGAGTTCATATATGTTTGTGAGTGTTAGCCCGGTTAGTGGAGGGTGATAGTAGGATAACATCAGAACCTGTCGCAAGGATAACATTTGGTATGGCATAGCTAGATAGAAGGAGACCGTATCGGTGGCGGTTACCACCAACAACAGCATTCCCAAAGAGGGTTGACGTCAGGCAGGCGGCCGGTCATAAAACATAGCCAAAACTTTAGCAGCATGCAACATTTAGTTATGCTGCGCCAACCTCAAATAAATTGGGATATGGGCAGGGGGATGATGATATGTTTGTGAGTATGTATGAGTTTCTTTAGTCCAACATAACTTTCAAGGCGTTTAGAACGCCTGAACCGAGTTATGATGGTGTATCGTTAGAATCCTAACATTGTCCCTGATAACATAACATAACATAACATAGCATCACGCCTGTATTCCCCGAAGGGGTAGGCAGAGGTTTACACAATTGTACACCCACATTTCACCAATGCTGTTATTAAGTCCCATGTAATAGGTGGTGAGCCTATTGCCATCAACCGGGCACATTTCCAAACTCCGGGCTGCTACTGAGAATTTCCTAACAGAAAAACTCAATAACACTTTGCCCGACCCGGGAATCGAACCCGAGACCTCCTGCTCAGCAGTCGCGCTACGGACCACTAAACCAACGAGGCAGTTGGCCCTGATAACATAGGCTAATATGATTAAAAGGATAGTAATATAGTGGCAATTGTATACAGAAAGGCGTAAAAATATATATACAATAGAAACAAGGCAAGCGCGCTTTAAAAAATTATCTGTATATTCCTTAAAGTCACCGAACCTATAGAATGGTTGCACCACGATCAACGACCGATTACTGACCAGAGTTAAAAACGAACTATGAGCGCTTCACGGCATACTTTTATGGGGAAATTATTCATACATACAGAGGGCTTTCATAGTGCAAAAAAAAATGCATAGGGGCATTAATTGGGGCACCGCCACTAACAAGCTGTAGACCCATCTTTAAAAGGTTGAAGGTTTTGACACTGGGATCTATTTATATTCTTGAAATTGGCATTTAGAGTTCGCTAAGCTTGTGTTAATGCTTTTCAAAGATTTCTCTTTAATTGAAATTGGCATGTTTGTTGAGAACAATACACACTTCTTTGCAAGAGTCTATGGTACCTAATAGTAAATATGTAAAAAGGGACACAACAAAGTTAAGAAATGAATTGTGTAGAAGCACTCTTCATTACAAAAATAGCTACCTATAGTCAATCAAATTGTATAATCATATTCCACAACATATAAGAGAGTTACCGTTACGTTTGTTCAAAGCTAAACTCAAGACATGGCTGCTTGAAAAATGCTTTTAAACATTAAATGAGTTTTTGAATCAAAGGAATGATCGCATGCTATAAATGGAAGTAAATATCTTTTTTTTTTTTTACGATTATTAGCTTTTAATATATTACAGTGTATTATATATAATTATATTTTTAATACATATCGAGGCCATGTAATGCCTATATTAATTTCTATTTTTTACAGAAACATTGAAAAAATAATAGACAAGAACGGGGCTCGAACCCGCGACCTTTGATGTTCCGTGTCATCACTCTAACGCTGAGCTACCTTGTCGTGTTCAAACCTATTGAATTTTCAATCCTCTTTGTATACGTCTTAAGGAGACGCCTGGCGATATTTATCTAGCAATCATTTACAGATCTACTAAACTCAGCGTTACCACTTTGCAGTTGTAAATCGCCGAACAACATCCCAATCCTTTATAAATCATATATAATTATATTTCAATAAGTTTGAACATTAATTAAAATTTATTTATTTATTAATTTTAAATTCAATAGGTTTGAACATGACAAGGTAGCTCAGTTGGTAGAATGATGACACGGAACCTCAAAGGTCGCAGGTTCAAGCCCCGTTCTTGACTATAATTTTTTCAATGTTTTATTGAAAAATAATATAGTATAATAATTGTAGGCACTATAGGCGGATGTGTCGGGCAACTATGTAATAATTTAATGACTTCTGTACCATATCCTTGGCGAATAAATATCTTATATGTTATATCTTCAATCATCGATTTAGCTTTCGATGTATTCGTCTAAAAGGGGTACACGTAATACTTGAACTGTGAAAGCCTTTGCTTACTGGTAAGTAAACTAGTTGCAGTTAATGAATTGCTGCATCAAGTGCTTTGAGGTGCAGTGAATTTAACGTGCTTAGATCTTCAGCTTTGAGATATCTACGTTTTAAAGTAATTAATAACTAAGCTTTCTATAAAAACATCTTATCTTTATCATACATCAACACTTATATAATTCTGCCATGCAGGCCCTAAAACGAAGGAAAAACGCGGTTTAGAGAAAATTGCGAATACATTTTGATACTGTTCCTCTTACTCTTTTCTCTTTTGAACATCAACAACAAAAGAGGTGCGCCGATGAAGGTGAAATTACCGCATTGGTTGAAAAAAATATCAATAATTATAAAAAAAAATATAACAATATATAGATATATATATTTAATATAACCTTTATTTCAGGCAACTTTGGCCCATAACATAAAATACACACAAATAAACATTTTACTATAAATACATATTAATTAATTTAACTCATAACTACTGCACACGAAAAGACGGCGTTAAAATGTTCTAGTCTACCTACACTATAAAATGGCGTCTATTGATTGGTGTTGCTATACCGACATGCAACAAGAACCATCCCAAAGATTTGGTATTCTATCTAAATTTTGAACGTCTAAATAAACTGAGTTCCACAACATGAATCCAAAGCATTTCTAACTCATTCCGAGTATGTCTTTAAAAAAGCAATCTTTGCCGTCGCAACCGATCAACCGACAAATTGTATAGGGTAAAGTCCCCAACACTGCAATAAGTAAAAGTCTAGCTAACAATCCGGTCCCGGTCCGGTCCGTTCCGATCGCACCAGGAATTGCAATCGGTGGCTTGATTAGACGTGTAATGAAAATTGGGTCTTGTACCCTAAACACTGATGGTATGTAGCGGCGTACCGGCAAATAATTTATTTAGCGATTTAAGCCAAGTCGTAGAAATAGTGTAGAGAGACTTTAAATTGTTTTTTGATTTCAACAACATACTAACTCCGTTGGCTCAGTGACCCAAAATGAGTAATGGCGTCCGATACGAGAAAACGCCGCTTCGTTTGATCAAGAATATAACGATATAGCTTTGTCATATTTTGTAAAAGGATCAGTAGGGTTACCCTAATACCAATTCCAATCCAATTCCAATATTAAATAGACGCCTTAAAACAACGCATAATTTTACCTACATTACAGTTGCCTCAATTTTAAAGCATGTTGTCTTCATATTATCCCGAATCTACGAGTATAATAATTTTTTTGACGTTTTGGCATTTAAAAGTACGAACTGACATATTTCCAATGTCAATCGAGCGGAATTATTTACATTAATAAATTGATTTTCATTATTTTTTACATATATATAGGGAAATATCCCGAAATTTTGCAGCCGCGAGTCTCCTTCATGGTAACGACTTTCATTTACAGTTCACGAAAATCTTTGCGCCTAGTACATTAAAAAAAAAAGCTGTTACTATTAAATATAATAAAGCTAATTAATAGATTTTGACTAACGAAACGAACAATTACCCTGTGAACTTTAAGACAAGACACGTAATTATAAAAAAAAAAACTGACGTAATAAGTAATATTGAAGTAATCGACACAAAATAAAACGTTTTATCCGTTTGGGAAGACCAAAATTTTGCGACGTAATTCACGAGTTAAATATACGTTAACACACTTTAACCACATAAATATAACCCACTTTCATATCACCAAATCCGGCCAAATCCTTGGCATTAGCAACTTAACAATTAACTTAATAACAATAACTTACACACATAAAGTAGATCCTTTCTTATCAGGCGATTAACGTCCAAACTCGCTAATATTTTACTTGAAGATAGTTTCCAGAAACCTTTGGGTTTACCGGAACGGCCCTTTTCTTGGCTATGTAGATAATGTTTTAAACCTCACGCTAGTTTCTCTGTTGAGATGGGCACAAGTTCAGGTTGTACGTTACATTTTATTAAATTTTTGATGGCCTTTTTTTATCAAATAAAAAATTGGATCTACATTTGGCCATGAACTCGCCCTGGTGGTAAGTAACGGTGTGGCCGAGAATGGAGCACCTAGATCCAGAAGAAATCTATGCATTCTAAGTAGAGTGGATAGATTTGGGGAGACAGTTAGGGAGTTGATGCAACTGCCTAGACCCGTCTCCCACAATGGTTGCACCGGACTACATCCCGAAACACGACTAGGTCGCTACACGGCATGGCTTCATCTAGTGGGTGGTAACCAGCCGCAGCCGAAGCCTCTCGCCAGAATTTAGTTGCCTGTTAGCACTACCCAGGGGCCACGTGTAGGGATTCCATTTTAAGGGTGCATTCCTACGGACGCGGGAAACTCAACCCCTACAATAGGACTTGTAGGGACAGACTCATGATTCTTATGCCTTTATCACAATTTATTAGAGGTCGACTTATTTACTATTTACACGGCTGCCCTAAAAAGGAGTGTTATGTTTTCAGGGTTCATGTATGTATGTTTGCGAGTTTCTTTATTCCGCCATAACTTCTAAACGCCTGAACCGTTTTAGATGTATGTCTGACATCGCAGTCCATACCTATAAGAAAATGTTCCACAGAACTGACCCCCGAATGCGATGAAAATTCTTCGGAACCTTGCCATTCAAGACCAATATCTACAACTTGTTTACCCGGACTTGAAGATTTGAAAACACCAACCTGCAGTGAGTGAAATCACTTATGACTTACAAAACCAGCCGAAGAATTTCTCACTGTAGGGCTTTACTATATATAGAGATACTATATAGACCTTTACTCATATAGAAAATGCACGAGCATTGATCACCACGCTAGCTCACTGCGGGTTAGTGATTTCAGACTATTAGGTTTAGGCTTCCTCACAATGTTTTCTTTCACCGTATGTCTGCGGTAAAACACAATATAACATAGCATCACGCTTGTATTCCCCGAAGGGGTAGGCAGAGGTGTACACAGTCGTGCACCCACATTTCACCAAAGCTGTTATTAAGTCCCATATAATAGGTGGTGAGCTTATTATCATCTACCAGGCACAAATGCAAACTCCGAGCTGCTACTAAAAATTTTCTTATCTATCAGACAAATTCAATATCACTACCCGACCCGGGAATCGAACTTGAGACCTCATGCTCAGCAGTCACGCGTGGAATCAGTAGACCAACGAGGCAGTTGTTTGTGGTGACTCGGAATAACTAAGAAAGTACATATGACAGTGAAGAATTAACATTAGTACATATCAGATCTGAACCTACAACTTGAGGTTCAAGCAGCAGGCCCGTAACCAGTCGGCCACCATGACACTCGAAAACCTAAGTTGAATACTGCATGAGAATTTGTATTTGAGAATCGCCGTCCGATCGCAGCTAACAATATCGTGTTCCCGTCACTTGAGCACAATGCTATCGCCCTTTCGTATACCATAAAGTTGAAAAGTGGGCTGTCTAACAATACTCTATTGTTTCATCCCCTAGTATTAAAGGCGGTATGAGAGGGAGGCGAAGGGATGAATCGGGTTGTATTAATAATTGGTGACCATTTTATTTATTGATTGTGCTTGCAGCGCAGATTTGACTTCATGTTGATTAGCATTATATTTTATTTGACTAGTTTTCCACTAGTAGTATTCCATTAGTAGCTAACCTCTGCCTAATCCCAGGCAGAGGTTAGCTACTATTCTATATACACATTTCAAATTCAACCCTATTGCCATCAACTGGAATATCGAGCCGCTCCTAAGAATTTCCAAACAAAAAATCCATTACTAACTTTTAAACTATCGATACGATAGTCGAGATTCCTGTTAGTTATACATATAATAAAAAATCCATTAATTCACTATCCAATCTGGGAGTCGCACCCAAGGCCTAACGGTAAAGCAAATGGCTTGAAGACTAATGAGGCACTTTGGTTCAGATCTTTAATGTAGCCCTTAGCTACGAATAGATGGCCATTACGTCACCATACCAAGTTTAAAATCTGGAAGAAGAATTAAAAGCAGAGGTTAAGATGGCTTTGTTGGCACAACACAGGGAGTATTGATCCGGGAGGCGCAGGTTCAAACTGTGCGCACGATCGTATTTCTCATTTTTCTTTTTACAAAAATTTTGAACTTTGGGTAGGGATCATAGGTATTTTCAAATAGACGGGTGTAATTTTCTAAATATGTCTCTATAAATATTGGTGATATTTATAGATTTTCCTAGATGAAAAGTTAAGTAATGGAAATATTTCAGTTCGGATACAACTAACTTTAACTGCCTCGTGGGTCAAGTGGTCTCAACCGCGACTGCTGAGTATGACGTCTCGGGTTCGATTCCCGGGTCGGGCAAAGTGTTATTGAGTTTTTTTCTTATGATATTCTCAGTAGAAGCCCGGAGTTTGGAATTATGCCCGGTTGATGGCAATAGGCTCACCACCTATTACATGGGACTTAAAAACATCATTGGTGAAATGTGGGTGTACAACTGTGTACACCTCTGCCTACCCCTTCAGGGATTACAGGCGTGATGCTATGTATATGTACCTGCTGGATCCCATTTAAAAGATTTTTTTATGAATTTCTGTACGCTTTTCGAGTCCATAACTGGTTGAAACTCCCGATAAAATACATGAAAGTACAATTCCATATTCTCTTAAGCAATTAAAATACCATTGCATAATTTAAAACGATATAAAACATACATTAAGAAAATCATATTGACACACATGAGTACGTGGCGTATTTAAACTGAGTCAGCACATTCCAACCCGCTCAGTTAGTTTGTACGCGGCGTATTTACATAATCGTAAGTACGCCGTATTTGTGTAGTACGCCGTAATACGTGTACTCGTAATATTTGGGATGGTACTTTGAATACGGTATGACGATTAGTGCCGTGTTAAAACAGCAAAACTACGAATTTCCTGTTATAATATTTCGGATAGAAAATATAACCACGAGTAGGGCTTGAACCTGCATCCACCAAATAAGGTATCGTGACTTGTGTTCACTAAACCAAATGCTTCTTCCACTTTCAACCGTTGTTTCCGTCTAATGGTGACGTCAGCTTCGTGTTCGATGACGGTGCGGTTAACATGGTGGTCGAAAGATCGATTGCTGCGTTTGCACATGGAATAAAATATTATTTGTATAAATGAAAAATTGAATATAATATTGCTACAGACAATGTCTAGATATGTGCATGTATGTTTCCTTTTAGGAGTAGTGAGCAGATATCGCGATAGCTTAGTGGTCAGAGCGCCTGGAGTATTTCTCAGGATTAGGGATCTGCACACGACATATTTTTAATTCCATAAAAATTTACTACTTTAGGGTTTGCTATGCATGCGTTAAATCGTTTGAAAGAATTATCTGTATTTGTTAAGGTAATCGCATCTATACGATATTGTATTAACTACAAAGTTTGTCGTGTCGGTTCAGTCACCTGTAAAGGGAATGAATGAACAGCGATGACGTCACCAAAATAAGATTTAAAAATGTTGAAGTAGAATTCGGGGTAGTGAGTAGAGGTCGGAATGGCTTAGTAGTTAGAGCGCCTGGAGTATTTATCCGGGAGCCGCAGGTTCAAATCCTTCTCACGACCGTAAATGAATTAAATTTGATCTGTCTTTCTCTGTCTGCTCAGCTGACTTATATGAGAATATTAGGGGTTAGGACAGGAATATTAACTTAAATTTTCGTATAACGTTGCTGTCAATATGTACCCATAACATAAAATAAGCCATTGTCCTTTAATTAAAACTAAGAAACGAACGAAAAGTAACAATTCAAGATAAATCTTAAAAAGCATTAACGCATGCTTAGCGAACTCTAAAGTTATTATATTAATGGAAAAAGAGAATACGGTCGCGAACAAGATTCGAAATATTCCAGGCGCTCTGACCACTAAGCCATCTCGACCTCTGCTCACCACCGCGAATTCTTCTTCCATATTTTAACACATCTTATGGCGACGTCATTTCTATCAATTCAACCCCTATACAAGTGACCGAACTGACACGAAACGTATCAAAACAAACAAATATTTAAACTTATTTCCGTACCAGCCATATAGCAATAATTCTAAAAACGTCAAAACAAAACGCAGTTTGAACAAAAACAAACCTATTTGCGGCCACGAAACTGTTTCCCTTATTTATATTACATTGCGTTTTATGTAAGAGTTTGTTTTTTCGACTGCAAAGTTAACTTGGCGTTGCGTGTTTACAAACGGTAAGGAGTCGTAATCGTTATAGGACGGTACTAGTCGGCACTGTGTGTCACTTGCTAAGGAAATTAACTTATTATTACTGTTATCTGAATGCGGAGGAATCAAAAAGTGGGTTAATATATTTTGTTATTATTTATAACTAGGTGTGCCCCACAAACGTTGTTCTGCCATATAAATTTTCTAGATAGGATAGAAGATCCCTTATCATCTAGAGGTATAAAAAATTGCTAACAACCTATTTATTTTAAGGCCTACCAATTATACAAAAAAATAAACATAAAAATCGGTTAAGCCGTTTCGGAGGTTCGATAACAAACACTGTGACACGATATTTTTATATATTAGAAGACTAGCGACGCGCCCCGGCTTCACACGGGTAGTATAGCTTGTGTAGCCAGCCACATTCATAGTCAGAACTTTCCTCGTCACATGATTCTCATTCCTCCGCATTACGTGTCCATACCATGAAAAACGATTTCCACACTTCTCGGTCACCGGCGTAAATCTCAGGCTTCCCCTTACGTACTCTTTCCTAATTCTCACATCTCTCTTAATATTCTCATCTCAGCTGCATGCAGTAGCCTTTCATTCATACCTTTTATGGCCCAAGATTCCGAACCATACAAGACAGCAGGTCTGATAACTGTCTTATAGATCTTCCCTTTAATTTTAAAAGGAATTCGGGGGTTGCAAATAGTTTCCGTGACCTGCCCATAGTTATTTACTTATACATAGCCCCTCTGTGTATAAATAAATAACTAATCATATAATTTTAAATCCAAGTACCTACAAGTATAGTAGGTATAGATGAAATTATACCCATGTAACCCCAATACGCGAAAGCTATGACGCGTGAAACCGGTAATGAGTAATGTTCGATTCATTACCGTTCAGTATTCTACTAAATTAGATGCTATTTGCAACCAGTATTGTGAGGGTCAGATTCTGAAAACATTAATTAAACTAATATAAGATAAATAAAAAGTGTCGTGGTGGCCGAGTGGTTACGGGCTCGCCTCCTGAGCCGCAGGTTGTGGGTTCAAACCTGGCATGTACCAATGTGACTTTTTCAATGTCATATGTACTTTCTTTGTTCATCTAAGACATCACAGACATACGGTGAAGGAAAACATCGTGAGGAAACCTAGACTTGGTAGTCTGAAATCGCCAACCCGCAGTGAGCTAGCGTGGTGATTAAGCTCGTGCCTTCTCTGTATGAGAAGAGGCCCTTGCCCTGCAGTGGGACAGTTATGGGCTGCTTTATTTATATTTATTTTTATATAAGATAAATAAATAGCAAGGACCTCTTCTCGTACAAAAAGTAACTAAGTAGTCAATTCAAATAATATTTATACATATCATGTTAAGGCCACGTAATGCCTATATTACTTATTATTTTTTAAGGAAAACTTTGAAAAATAATAGACACGAGCAGGACTGGAACCCGCGACCCTTGACGTACCGTGTCATCGCTCTCCCACTGAGTTATCGTGCCATGCTAGCATCCATTAAATTTCATGTTCCCTTTTCGTATTAAGGAGACGCCTGGCGATTTCTATTTAACAATCATTTAAGATTACTAAATGACACAGTTTTCGTGTTATTTTTGTAAAAGTATTCAATATTTTTTTATTATTATTTATTAAAACCACAAAGTCCACTAATAAATATCCTTTCACAGAGTTTCGGGATTACAACCCCGCCCGGATAGGGACGTCCATTATAAGTGTCGATGAAAGGCGAGTTCTTATGTCGTGCCGTTTCTTATCGTTGGACGATTGTTATCCCTAGCTCTTTCCATCTTTTACAAACTGCCGTAAAATTATAGTTAACATCAGTTTACCATGCTACACAATGTAAACTGTACTTAATTTCAATATATAAGCCAGTACGCATTAGGAAAGAAAGAATGCGCCCTAATATTTACGAACATTATCAAAACTACCTGGGACAGTTCCCATTGCAGGTTCCCTGATCGGTTAAAAGTGCCTCAAAATTATATTTTATTATATACACATCACAGTAAACAAAATCACGTGCAGCGCAGTTAAAAAAATGACAGACAATATCAACCCTGTTTTAAAACTTAATCAAAATATATGAATGAGCAAAATACCTATGTAAAACAGTTGATGTATGTTTATTTTTCATCCATCATCACCGAATCTTAAACATTCCCTACACACATCTGCCTTCCCCCAGTAACAACTTACATCTGATGTCAGAAGAGCATTCAGCATCAGCATCACAAGTGCCCAAACAAGTGAACGCTTGACATTAACCAGGCTTAATTTTGACTTGTAGCTAATTTCTAATTTTCTAAATTTAGTTCAGTCGATGCATTACAGAATAGGTCCCTATCCAGTAGACATCGAATTAGCAGATATTGAAGCGTGAAATTAATTTTCTAGTGGATTTCAATCCCAGTGGAGGGATGCGTTAATGTGCAAGTTTCATCTCGTTCACGTAGTTAGATTGCACTAACAGTTGATAGAAGTGATTTAGAATTAGAATTATTGCTAGCCTATATATATTTCATTTTATAAATATATAAATACTCCTTCCGACCCTATTTCGGTCGCGGCGGCCTATCTCCACGGAGATTAGCCAAGTACGTAGGAGATATTATAGTGCACAAGTGTATGCGCAAACACAGGTGCACTCCCTCTTCCTTCAATCTCATATTCCGATGGGACGGAAATCCGACACGACCAGAGAGAGATCAGGCGCAGGACCGACGGCTTTACGTGCTCTCCGAAGCACGGTGGTGTCATACCACCAACTTCCGGACTCCGGGCTGCTACTACGGATTTTCCTAACAGAAAAATTCAATTACACTGCCCGACCTGGGTATCGAACCCAGGACCTCACGCTCAGAAGCCGCGCTTGCGACCACTAGACCAACAAGGCAGTCAAATATAATTTGGAGATTTACGGAAGTGATAATTGCATTTGTGTCACTAGATAAATATGGCAATATGTAGTTATTTTATATGTAAAAGCAAGGAGGAGTGTTTTTAAAAGAACTTTGTAGCATATTTAATCATATAGCAGAACTTGACTCACAAATTATTTTAATAGTCATGAGTTAGATGTATTTAACATTTCTTCTGTAAAGATCCTAGACTCTAATACATTATTTTCTTTGATAAACAGAATGGTAACATAATTATTTATTTTTATTATGAGCCTAAACTATCCCACTGTTCGGCAAAGGTCTGCCTACTCTTCTTCCATTTATCTCTGTCTAAAGGAAATGAAGGACCAGTCTTTCAAGGAGTCTAGTTCGTCCCTGCATCTTCATCAGGGCCATATAATGATGATGATGATATACTAATACATAACAAATTCCTTTCACATACTGAACTAAAATCCACGCCGAAAATTTTTACCGTGCATTCTACCAATGAAATACATGTTCGTACAATGACGCCAGTTCAAATGACTATTGAGATGCCGACTGAATAAAAAGCTTCTCCGTTGACCTAAATAAATTTGCATAAGAACAGGACAAGATTATAATTCCAGTTGATTAGGAAAGTTATTATATTATTATGGTAGAATCCACATTTAAAATTTCCGAATTAATTCTGTATAATGTTCAAGCATCATACAATTTGCCCACAATCACAACTGGCAAAATTGAGACTTCCTCTTCTTATCGTGTGGTTGATGAACAACCTAGTGTCAGAGTTTAAACCACCCGTTACCTACTGGTGACATGGCTTTACACGCCATCGAGAATATCTCTCCGGTGTGCTGGTTTCCTCACGATGTTTTCCTTCACCGTTTTAAGTAAGTGATAAATATTTCATAATACGCACATGTCTTCGAAAAGACAGTGGTGCGTGCGTTGGATTCGAACTTGCGACCTTTGACTTGTCAGTCCAACGATCATACCACTAGGCTATCACTGCTATAAACAATTATATATTATAACTGAGACTGATCTCTTTGTACGCGACAGAATTTCAAAGTCCGTATTCAGTACTGCATCAGTGGGGCTTCGCCATTTCATGAACACTGCGGAGTGTTCAATGCAATCCAAATATTCGTGAACTAATAAATGTATGAATTGTGTAACTAAAATTAATGTAAAATCGAATAATGTTGAAGTGAATGTATTGTATTAAATAATGAATGTTGCAAAGGTATTTCCATTAGCGTACTGTGGCTTATGGTATGGTCCGAAAACATAGAAATATAAATTTCAAAAATGTATTCAAACGCGGCATTGCTTTGTACATTTAACAAAGCAAATATGTGGTATTTGTAGGTTTATTGTTACACCACTACAATACAATGAATGTTGCAATATTTTGCATTTATTATTCAATATTTGTATTTATACTTACCATATAATTTACCATCCATACCATACAGCATACAGCCCGGAAAAGTGATCTTATGATGTATTGAATAGATTCAGGCGTATCTTTGCGGAAGTCCATTACAATTGATGCAAATAGACACTATATTTAGCTACTTCCACAATATTGAGATAATCATGCATTACCTGTGCACCGCCCGCCCGCAAATATATGCACATACGCAATTGGTGAAAATTGCAACTACCACCAGCTAATCCCCCCCCCCCACGGGGCATCCTCAGGAGCTATTAGACCGTGCAGTACCCGCCACCGAGGCGATTTTATGATGTGTAAAACTATCTTTTGTTGGGTTCTATTGTTCTTTCCTTATTAAGTTATGATTAATGGTCTTTTGAAAAATCTTATTATTTGTATTTTGTATTGCATCAACTATCGATCTAAAAAAAAACTTTACTAATTATTTGCAACGTATTTAAAAAATACTTATGTTTAAGAATTTTTATCTACTTATTTTAAACCCCTAACAACACCCTGTTTATGCAAAAGTTGAAATCAAATATTTCCATGATTATCCTTTCAATGCGATAAAATTGCTTACTCTTACCGACCTTCAAACAATTTTACCTTAACTAATAGAAAGTTAAGCAAAGAAGTCGTTTGAAATAAATTAAAATCCTATGCTATAAAGTGTACGCAACGTCTTAGACATTATCAAGTCAAACACGGTAAATTTACAAACATATTTCTGTGACAGTCACTGAATGGCACACGCCCCGCTACGGTATGGTAAAAACCGAGTCCTTGTAGCCTGAGGCAAGTCATAAGCTGACGATGTAGCGGGAGTGTCAATAAAATTTCCATTGGTTGAATTAAGTAACATATTTCTGTGGGAGTCACTGAATGGCACACGATTTGCTATGCTATAGTAAAAACTAACTTCTTGTAGCCTGTGGGACAAGTTATAAGCTGAATGACAATTAATTTCTCGTTGGTAAAATTTACAAATATATTTCTGTGACAGTCACTGAATGGCACACGCCCCGCTACGCTATGGTAAAAACTGAGTCCTTGTAGCCTGTGGGGTAAGACATAAGCTGACGATGTAGCGGAAGAGGGTCTATGGGCGTTTGGTTTTACATAGTCTAATTCAAACGAATTTTAAACCATGAATCTTTATTATAGTCACAACTGTCTCTCTAATGATGTAGCAAACCGTAGTGATATATAAAAATAATTCATTTATAGGGATATCAGCGATTAAAATGATTACTTACTTTTTTAAATAAATTTTGTTACAAACGCAACCAAAATTAATAGTAGGTACGTACCTGAAAAAATACAAAAATACAGTTAGATTTCAATTTTACTATTATTTTCAAAAACAAAATATTCAAATCACAATGTCAATATTCATATCAAATTTATATATCTCAATTAAAAACCTTCACAGACTTAGTACTTTTAATATCACCGATTAGCGATTTAGTCACTTGCTGAAAATTAGGCTACCGCGAGCGAACATAAACAGTCGTCAAATCGCTTATCGCCTATGCTAAAAGTAGCAAGTCTGCGTAGTTTAGTAACAAGCATAAGATTACCCTTCATATAGTGATGTAAAATTGCATCTTCTAGACCACAAAAGTTTCCTAAATTGATAATTTCGAAAAAGACTATCAGAAATAATCCAAGTTGAATACTCGCTAACTGCCTGTAACTTACACCAAGATATTATATAAAAATAACGTTCGCGTGAGACCCACCATTAATTTAGTGCGTGAAAAGAACGAGACGGGCAACGTCGACGAGCCGACGACGACACGACTCTTTGAATGATAATAGATGCCCTTTGAACTATGGGAGTTATTGCTCGAGACGAATATTATTTGTAGTTTATTTCTATTTTATACGAGGTCGCTGGAAATTTGCTGTTTGTGAGCGGAATATTATTATAATTTACAAGAAAATGTTTAGTTAATTTATTGATACAGTAGTTAGTATTCTTATCAACGTAAACTGAAAACGGCATCTTTGCATTGTGCACGTAACTTAGAGATAAGGTTAAAAGTCTAATTTCTACTATCAGTTAAAGAACCTTAAGTACCATTTAATGTATTTATTGATATGAGGAAAAATATAGGTCATGTATGTAAGCAATATTCTCACTGGAAGCTATACAAGTACTAGTGTGCCTTTAAAAAAAATATTATGATAAATCAATGTATCCCAAAATTAACAACACCCCCTCGATTACATTTAAAAAAGTCGAGCATCGACACAAGTGCACAAGAGCGGTGAATTGAAACCTTTCTGGCAGGTTTCCGTACGTACATGAGCATGGAACAATATGAACTATTTGGAACCGCTTCTATTATAGAATATAGGGTAACCATATTGATAGGACAATACAGGATAAAAGTTAAAATAATAATTTAAAATATTGTCCACTGAAATCATGCAGACCACCGTAGATATTATGGTTGATACTTTAAATTATTATTCAACGCACTTCTCATATAAATATCCTGCATTATTTTAAGAGAACCGTGGAAACTTGCGCAACTTATTTGCAGTAGTAATAGACGATGAAGCACTTTACTTTTTAGAGCATACGATACAATGTATGCTAAACTGAAACATATTATGATTGCTAGAAACAGGAATATATGCAATTTAAAAAGCTCGAAATATGCATGCATATATGCATGAAAAATGCTTGAAATATGCATGTAAGGTGTCAAAATATGCCACATCAATTAACAGAAAACATAGTAATTATTAATGTTATTTAAAAAGCATAATAAATCACCAAATGTTATTATTTATTTTATTTAATAAATCAGCGGACTAAAGTATTGTGATAAATTGAGAACAGTTTGCTTCTATAAATTTAAAGGATCAGGTAGTGCTCCAAATGTTCAGTAGTAAGATGCTGTCTTCGATTTTTCAAAACATAACAAGACCCACGAAGCAGTTAACAAGATATGTTTTCGTTTTAAAATGGCTGTCGCTATAGTCTATGACAATGCTTTTGTATCAATTAGAGCATTTACAGGTACTTTTGAATCTTCAGAAGCTAGTTGCCACGTTCTGAAGTGTAGATACCTATGGAGAAGAACAGGCAAGAAACACCACGGTTTGTTTTTCATCAAACAGTATAATATTGCACCCTTTTACTTTAGAATAGCATTGGTAAAATGTGTGTGTACAATTTATTGTGAAAACTTATGCCTACTCCTTTGGGGAATACAGGCGTTATGCTATAACATCACATCCTTGTGAATTGTGTGGAAACGAAAGCTTAGTTTCATTTCACCACATTGGTGCAACACAGAGCACGCAATGTAATCAGTACTCTAATGCAACAATTCCCAAACTATTCGCTAATTTGGACGTTTTGCAATCGTATAATGTAATTATACTACCTAATAGTTCAGTTGTATGTCGACGCTCCAATAAGCCATATAACGGCCTGACCATAGCAGATTTCGTTTGTAGCGAAATTTCATGAAACGCGTTTTGCTCCAAACCAGCCCGTAATTGTTTCATTACAATGGAAGGGCCTCTTCTCATACAAAGAACGTACGAGCATTGATGGTGATCAATGCTCGTACGTTCTTTGTATGGTACCTCACTGCGAGTTGGATATTTAAGTCTAGGTTTCCTGAATATGTTTTTCTTCATCGTCTGTCTCTGTATAGATTAACAAAAAGTACCAATATACCTACAACATTTAAAAATTAAAAGAAATTTTTATGTACATTTGTACATCCAAATTTATAAAATAACAGTTGTGATCATGGCTTCGCCTGCGTTATTTTTTAGACTGAAATCTTATTATCACTGAAATAAAATATAGCTTTTATTACTCAGTATATAGTATAGCACGACACAGCAATAGACCATTTTATATCTTTTTTCCAATCTCAATAGTTCTGCATCTGTCGGGAACTCTCCATGGCTGTATTCCTATAGTGCAATCATGGAGAGTCTCCGGTTGGTGTCCCAACTCAATTTAGATTAAAACTCTCACAGGGGCCTTTGTGTGTAAGAACTATTATTAGTTTCATCAAAGGTTATTGTGATGTTGTGTGTGGTGTATACCACACACAACATCACAATAACCGGACTTATTGTTAGATTTGTAAGTGGAATGTTTTTTTTTTTATCAGAAATGGATATACGTTTGGAGACTAACTCGCCTGATGGTAAGCGTTGGTGTGGCCTAGGATGGAGCACATTATGCAGAATCAATTTTGGCAAGCGTTGCGTTGCATGTGTATGTTCATGCGTGGGACTATAATATCATAAAACTCGCAACGATTCTATGACAAAAAAGCGCCCAAAATATACAAGGTGTTGGGATAATTTTATATTTCTTATACTACTTATTTATCTTAAGTGCTAATTATACTTCTTTGAATAAAGAAGCATAGTGATCACACCATTGCTTACAATCAGGCGAGTTGGCGGCATAGGAAGATCCAATTTGGTAAAAAAAAAGTGTGTTAATTTTTCCAAGAGGCGATTTATACCAAACCCTAGTCCGATCGACTTATGTAATATTCCCGGCAATTTCGCTAAAGTGAGCTAGACATACTTTAACTAGGAGTGGCTTCCGCACAATGGTTGACCGGCTAGGAGTCGAAGTTACGTCCACTCGATCGTTTGTCAACAAGCCTTTGAGGCTATTGTGGCGTCACAATGGACTGGTATGATATAGCTCATATAGCTTCAGTCCATTTCTGCACGACATAGTAAATTTGAAAGTGGAGTAAGTTTTTTGTTTAATTTAGGATACTAATATTTTCTTAATCAGCATCACGCCTGTATTCCCCGAGGGGTAGGCAGAGGTGTAAATACTTAGTTATGTTGTACACCCACTGTCACCAATGCTGTTATTTGGTGCCATATTTGCTGTTAATCGGTGGTGATCCTATTGACATCTACCGGGCCCAATTCTAAACTTCTAGCTGAAACTGAGAATTTAATAAAAAAAAACTAAAATTAATTTACGGCCGAAGATGGAGCACGTGGATTCAGAAAAATCTATTCACTCCAAGTAGAGGATATGATGGATAGTATTGGGGAGAACGATAGTTGGGGAATTGATGCAACTGCCCAGACGGTTTCCTACAACGGTTGCACCGGACTACATCCCGAAACACGACTAGGTCGCTTTACGGAATGGCTTCTTCCAGTGGGTAGTAACCATCCACGGCCGAAGCCTCCCTCTCCGAGTTATGTTGCCTGTTTTGCACCACCCAGGGACCACGTGTTCCAGTTTAAGGGAACACTCTTACGGACGCGCGCAACTCAACCCTCAAAACCTTTCCTTACAGAAAAACCCAATAACATATTGCCAGACCCGAGAATTTAACCCTGGAGGTCACGCGCGGCAGTCGAACTTGTAGTCACTGGACCAGTGAGATATTTTGTTACTCATGATTTAGATAATTATAAATTAAAATTCCTACCATGTTTCATAGCTCAGTAATTAACACAGATCAATCGATCTTTCATATATTATCTACGTAAGACACCATTATTATGACCAAGAGTAATTTTTTTGTCTTGGTTTGCTCGACACTCGGGTGTCGTGATAGGGATCCAACAGAATACCAGCGTCAGGTATACTGCCTGGCATATGATGTGTTGGGTACTCATTTGTTACAACAATAGACTCGCCTTCGACGGCAAAATAAAGTTTTAAATGTATTTTATTATATTCTCAATGGAAGGTTGTGTCATGGTTTGTAAAAAATAAACGTTTTTTCATTATTTCTTATCGATTGAGGTCAAGCTACGTAAGCCGCCGTCTCTGGATGTGTGACCATCATTTTAATATGAAGACCCCTCCTTACTGATTCGGTTGTTAATCAAACGACTAACGAGTAGTCAGATGCCTGAAACTCGGTGGTGGTATGGGTATCCGTCTTAATATGATATCTTGTTATCCATGGGTCGTAGAGGTCAGTAAAAGCTGATATAAAATTAATAAGATATTAAGCTTCATCCAAAGTCAGATTAAGGCAGATTTTTGATTAATCTTCCTTCAGTTAGACTGGTAGTCAATCTCAATGTAACTGGGTAAAGGTCAGGCAGATAACAAAACCTACTGATGTACCACAATTTTAGAATGTTTTAAAACAAGATGAAAATTAGACAGACAGAAATAAACAAAAAGCATGCCTGCCACATGTGTGATTTATCACTAAAAAAGACAAAGTCCACTGCCACGTCTGTTCGCGATGAACTCAAAAACTACTGAACGCATTCTCATGCGGTTTTCACCAAAAGACAGACGTGCGAAGCCGGGGTGGGTCGCTAGTTATTTTTAAATCCTACTAGCCTATTTTATTTAATCTGAAATTTTTTACGATAACCCACATCTAAATCAGTTCAGGCGTTTAGAAGTTACGGTGGCATAAATAAACTCGCACATATATACATATCTACATACATAAGTGAACCCCAAAAACATAACACTCCTTTCTTGTGCAGTCGTGTAATTACAATCTATTTCCCACATTTTTATCACGTGATCAATACCTGTCACAGAGTAGATACCCATTATAAAAATCATCGCATACAATATTTGGGTACAATTCGTTACAAAGTACAGTCGATAACGCTCTCTCACTGTTAGTTTTCCATGAATATTTGACACAGTCATTACTGTAATAAGAGGGTGGTTAAGGGTAGGGGGTGTTCATTAAAATAATGACAACTGTAGTGCCCTCAACTGGTTAAAGCGAAGTCTCATTAACGTCGGTTGAAAGAAATATGTCGGTCAAGTGTTCACATTTTGCATTACATCCGAATACATCAAATTGTGATTTTTAAGAATTTACTTGTATTTTTTTTCGGTTGATTTGTGGCTATGAGTTTTGATACTTGTGGTAAAACATCTAGTATTTTGATACTTTATAATATTATTTCATCTAAAATTATCTACGTTTAGCCACCAACTTGTAGCATTGTACGCCACGGTGTGGCCGAATGGAGGACGTAGATAAATTAGAAATCTATTTGCCATAGCCTTGAGTGTACCTAGATTGCATTTCTCAGAGAATAACGAAAACGGCAGGGGCCATTCGTTACTACAGAATAATTAAAATGATTATAAAACAGACATAACTATGAACAGTACCCGAACCTAAAGTCCACCACACTCTACTTACTATAACGGCGCGGGATCAGGCCCCACTAGTCCTATTTGTCGAAAAAAATATTTACATAGCAACATTTATATCCAACTATAGAGCCTTACTCTTTTAAATTAACTATTTTTAAAGACAAATCTTTGAAAAGTATCTAGCTAAGTATATTTGATGTCAATGTCCACTAATTTAATTCTATGGACTTCAATGTCTGCAAATAAATGATTATTATTATTATTAAGTGTTACTTGTTCTTTTGAAACCTCAGCTTGATACTGGAAGTTTGTCGAACCAATCACGAGTTTAAGTTATTACTCAAGATATGTCTTTGAAAAAGCATTAACGCATGCTTAGCGAACTATAAAGTTACAATATTAAATGGAAAAAGAATACGGTCGCGAACAGGATTCGAACCTGCGCCTCCCGGATAGATACTCCAGGCGCTCTGACCACTAAGCCATCTCGACCTCTGCTCACCACCGCGAATTCTTCTTCCATATTTTAACACGTCTTATGGCGACGTCATTGCAATCAATTCAGTACCTATACAAGTGACCGAACCGACACGACTTAGGTATTATTATTATTATTAACACATAATTAGCAAATTTTAAAGTTATAATTTTAAAAGAATACGGTCGCGCGCAGGATTCAAACTAGCTAAAAGCACCTGGAGTATTTATGCGGAAGGCGCAGATTCGAATCCTGCTCGCGACCGTATTCTTTTTCCATTTAATATCTCGACTATGTCGAGATGGCTTAGTGGTCAGAGCGCCTGGAGTATTTATCCGGGAGGCGCAGGTTTGAATCCTGTTCGCGACCGTATTCTTTTTCCATTTAATAACAGTAGCAAGTTACAAACTTTAGAGTTCGCTAAGCATGCGTTAATGCTTTTCAAAGATTTATCTTGGAGTATTTATTAATTCTCGCAACAATTTCAAAGATCTTTATTTGCGCCGAACAAATAATAAGACGACAAAAAACCGTAAATTATATATAAACAAGAAATATTAACTCGTACCGTAGCTAAGACATGCTTGCTATAATATTTACCTACACTTCGACCTTCACGGAATAATTATCCTCCCTTTGTAACTTAACTAATTAACTTCATGTTCTTGGCATTAATTTTCCATTGCTTCCTACGGTGAAATTACGCTTCGTATCGATTTTGGAGTTTCACCGTAACATTCACAATTTAATTTAAATTTCTGGGTTTGATCGGAATAATTTTCTATAAGTTGCGTTTGTATAATTTACATAATATAACGTAACATAGCATCACGCTTGCATTCCCGAAGGGCTAGGCAGCACACAGTTGTACACCCCAATTTCACCAATACTGTTGTTAAGTTTCATGTAATCGGTAGTGAGCCTATTATCATCTACCGGGGATAATTCCAAACTACGGGCTGCTACTGAGAATTTCCTTACAGAAATACTCAATAATACTTTGCCCGACCTTGGAATCGAACCAAAAACTTGATGCTCAGCAGTCACGATTGGGACCATTAGACCAACAAGGCAGTTATATCCTACTAATATTATAAACGCGAAAGTTTGTAAGTATGGATGAATGGATGGATGTTTGTTACTCTTTCACGTAAAAACTACTGAATGGATTTTTATGAAACTTTACAATAATATAGCTTATACATCAGAATAACACACAGGCTACAAATTATAAAGATATTGTGTGAATTGTACAAAATATGACGATATGTGTCAAGTAAGTAGGAAAAATCTACAATCTGCGAGCTATTCTGGCGTGCGCTACCTAAACCCTTTGAGATATAACAAAATGATGTATGGTGGAATTGTGTATCTTATATAGGTCTACAGAAAAGTCCGTGATGGCATATGTCTATCTCTTAAGGATAACATACTACATCAATTTTAATACAAAAAAAATGGGCAATTATGAAACGGTAGTTGGAAAGCGGGACCGGGATCAAAATTTCATGATTAGTTTTGGTCGCGATATCCGACATCCACGCGGGCGAAGACGCGGGCATCAGCTAGTTAATGTATAATTTAGATATAACCCTACAACGTTTTTATCATAACTGCCCCATTTGTCTAGTGGTCGCAAGAGCGGCTGCTAAGCAGAAGGTTCTGAGTTCGATTCCCGGGTTGGCACGCAAGCAGGTGCTATGGCATCAGGGTACTGTTCATTAGGGTGAAATAAAAGTCACATGTCACTTGTAACAAATGGACAATCCTACTTTTAATTATGCTGTTACCTTAGGGAAATTATCAGTACCAATTGTGTTATTAGTCTGGTTAAACTTAACAGTGTGATTAGACATAACATAGCATCACGCCTGTATTCCCCGAAGGGGTAGGCAGTACACAGCTGTACACCCAGGTTTCACCAATACTGTTATCAAGTCCCATGTAATACATGGTGAGCCTATTGTCATCTACCGGAAACAATTTCAAACTCCAGGCTGCTACTGAGAATTTCCTTACAGAAAATCTCAATAACATTTTGCCTGACCCGGGAATCATTCATTTATGCAAGACTGCTCAGCAGTCGCGCTGGGGACCACTTCTGTTAGGTAATTGAAGAAGAAGTCCAGAGATTGGAATTGTGCCCAGTAGATGGCAATAGGCTCACTACCTATATTACATTGGACTTAAATAAATTTGCTTTAAGAAATTTAAGAAACACTGTAGGAGTAAATGCTGCTCTTATGGCCTATCACGGTTACGTATCATCGTTGTTGAGATATGGGCTAATACTATGGGGAAACTCTACTGACAATAAGAAAGCATTTATTGTACAAAAAAAATGTATACGCTCAATATTTGGAGCAATTCCATTAGATTCATGCAGGCCCCTATTCAAAGAACATAAACTTCTTACACTTACATGTTTGTATATATTAGAAATAGGTGTTTTTGTAAAAAAATATCCCACATTATTTGAGAAAGTTGTTGACAATAAACTAAAAATTGGTAAATTAGCAAGAGATCAGTATAAACTAACGGTACTAATGTGTAATTCTACTCTGCATAAAAGCAATTGCAGTATGATGGCTATAAAAATATATAACCATATACCAATAGAAATAAGAGAATTGCCCATTACACGTTTTCAAAGAAAGCTCAAACTATGGCTCACTGAAAAATGTTTCTATGACATAAAGGAGTATTATAATTACAAAAGATATCAAACATGAATTTGAAATTTTATATAATTGGAATTTTATATAATTTAATAGATATGCACATTATTCATGACATTTATTGATTTGAGACTTTTACTTTTGACAATTTATTTATTGTAATTATTTTGATTTTGTTTTGATTTTATTTTAATTTTATTTTGATTTATATGTTGTAGTTTTTAGTTAATAGTTAGTGTTGATACTGGATAATGCTATGTTACTTATATATTTGCATGCTGTGTTAACAGCAAAACATGCAGAACTTTATTTTATAATGTACACCTTAATTACCATGTTTTGAAGTAAATAAATGATTTTGATTGATTGATTGAAAGCATTGGTGAAATGTGGGTGTACGACTGTGTACAACTCTGCCTACCCCTTCGGGGAATACAGGCGTGATGCTATGTAAAACAAATACTTTAACTCAACTTGACTTACTACATTGTATAATTAAGTATGTAGTCACTAGTGCATATCAGTAAAAATAATTTAATAATATTTGCATGCCCGTACCAGGGTGAAATATGTCATGTTCTGTATTATTATTTAACAACTTTTGTACCATATTTCAAGCAAATAAATGATATCTTATCTTATCTTATATTACAATTTACATACTTATTTACATTTTAAATCGTAGCGCAACCTTCACATAACTAACAAAATATCCTATTTTAGGACCTAAAACGCCACAAAGCGAAGCGGTTCACGGTCGGCAGTTAGACTTGAATGCGAACAATTATGCTGAGTCGGTGGTACTGTTGTAAATTTCGTAATTACGCGCTGTGGTAGGCCGTACCATGTGGAGCCTAACTGTGTAGAAAACATAAATCTTATTGTTATGAATATAAAGTGGGACTGGATGGGAACACACTTTGATATTGTGAAAATGCGATATCATTTTGATTTTATTTTTAATTTTTAGTATGGGACTTAATTGCGTATCTGAAGATGTACGAGCTGTACATTACCTAAGCTTATTGACAAATGCCAGACTGCTACTAGGAATGTCCCAACAGAAAACCTAACAAAACTTCGCCTGACCTGGGAATCGAACCCAAGACCTCATGCTTAGCACTCGCTCTTCGGACCACTAGACCAACGAGGCTGGTAAAGCTAAATTATTGCATCTATTATTCTTTTTTAAAAAGCATTAACGCATGCTTAGCGAACTCTAAAGTTATAACTTTAATTGGAAAAAGAATACGGTCGTGAGCATGATTCGAACCTGCACCTCCCGGATAAATACTCCAGCGTTCTGACTACTAAGCTATCTCGCCCTCTGCTCACCACCACGAATTCTTCTTCCAAATTTTAATACGGCTTTTGGTGACGGCATTGCTATCTATTCAGTACCTATACAGGTGACCGAACCGACACTTTTTTTAAAAGCTTTAACGCATGCTTAGCTAACTCATTTATTGTTCCACATTCATGCAGTATGGGAATCTTATGTCAAATAGAATTCTGTTGACTCGTTAATTACGTGACACAATAGATTTTTATTTTTATGAAGTATAATTTTAAACTTCTCCCATTCGAAGCGTTAAATTGGCAGGCAGACATTTTGCGCTGACTCCGAATCAATTTTGGATAAGGACAGAATGATGATAATGAACAATAACACAATAATCTAAGTACTTCATATACTCCATATCTTTTGTCATGTAATTGCACATTCCAGTCATTCATATACATCTCAGTATTTACCAAAATTTCGTCTAGTAGCTCAGGTAATTGCGCAGAGGCATGCGACCGCGACTACTCCACTCTCGTCAATACTATATTTACGAGCAGATAAGCCGGTAATTCCCATTATTAAGCCGGAATTAACGGTTTATCTGGTATTCGGTTAACAAACATACGAAATTTATGTTGGAGAATTTGTGTGGAAAATATCAAGTTTTTTTAAGTAAATATTTAAAATTTGTTTTATTGTTCACGTGTATGTTTATAGTTACATACATGAGTAAATTAAAAACAGAAGATTAGAGTGACGTTGAGGTTATCACATTCAATAATACGAGCGCTAGTACCAGTCGACATAATTATGTAAGTTTGCGACATAAACAATTACCCTTAAAATAAATATGTATTTATTTTTATTTTTCAAACAAAGAAATAACATTATTTTACTCGTAATAAAACACCCTTGTATTGCTTGAATTGTTTCTTTTTTTAAATATTACTCAATACTCAATACTCAATATTTATTGCTTTTCCATAATGTACATTTGTAACAGTTGGTATGTTAAAATAAATATAGAAACAATTATGGACCCTGCTGGGCACAGCATA
Organism: Xylocampa areola; assembly: GCA_935421205.1. Lineage (NCBI taxonomy): Eukaryota > Metazoa > Arthropoda > Insecta > Lepidoptera > Noctuidae > Xylocampa > Xylocampa areola. The sequence continues at coordinate 20,194,386 of OW285204.1, forward strand.
TTTGTAGAGGAGAGGAAGAATGCTTTCTTATACTACTTTTACTTAATTTACTGTTAATAATTATATTTCTTTGTTTACTTATATACTATATGCCTATAATTTCTGCTTATTTAGGTACCTATACATCTATTTTATTACATTATATATTAACTATTAAATATTATCATTGCTATATTATAAATTATTAATTAAATTGCACTTATTAAGTCATATTATTAAATATTATATACATGTATATAAGTAATAATTTCAATATATTATTATTTTTATATTGTATTTTATTTTATGTAAGTATATATAACATGTATGTCTATTATGTCATTTTAAGGCTATTCATTAAATATTCATTTATACTGTAGAAACATTTGTCTATTAGGAAGTTCTTTAATTTTTTAACAAAAATATCGTATTTAGATTCATTTTTAATTTGTTCTGGTAGCTTATTGTATATTTTTACGGACATGACAAGGGGACTAGATATATTATTAGACTATATTATTTTTGAGTGGGTGATTCAGGCTGGCAACGTTTCTTATATAATAATAATAATAATAATATTTTTATTGAATAAAATATCGTACATTAATAAAATAACAAGTACAAAGTTTCACTTATAAGTCTATATACACATGTGCCTGAACTAGGAGATCCTGTGTCTCAGGCATGAAGAACAAAATTAATCTTAAAATTAAATACACAATCACATTGTTAATATAATAAAAGTACAAAATATGTAATATTTTAATGTAAAATTAAACAATTATATAATTAAAGCAATAGTCCCTAATTTAACATTAATATCTTTACCTGTGGGGTCTTTGAGGTCCTAGTATTCATCAATTGATATCTCTATGCGTATACAGGTGTTGTATGGAACATAAATGGTATGATTTAGTATTTTGTGTATGTATATGACGGAGTGAGAATACCACGACGATTTTTAAAAAGTGTGTAGTCAGCATTGCTGACGTCACTTTCAACTATCTTTATACTATATATATATTATTCCACAATCGGGCAGAGTGACAGTGTTTTATTAGGTTCTTACAGCATGACGGCTAAAACAATAATGACACGATCGTGTTTTTATAGCAAAATCAAATTAATTCATATCAACAAACTTTTATAAAACTACCTACCAATTGATTTAAATACAAGTCAATGTAATTACTGCAATCATTCAAACTTAGCAATTATTATAACTAAATTAACAATAACGTATGGTCTTCCGGTATATAACTAACGTCTTTGCGCCGTTATATATATTTATGAACAAAGAATATCATGTACCTAGTAAACGTGGTATCATTTAATGTCATAACCTCAGCCACTTCCTATATTTAGTACTAATAGGATTGGGGATGGGAGAGTGGCTTCTGAAAGGAAAGAAAACAGGTAAAGCATATTTCTCAAAATTTTAAAGACATCGTTAAAAGATAAGTGTGTTAATAGACACATATTTCACATGCAAAATAGATGCATGGACTCTATTAGTATCGATTAGGCTAATCGAATATTTAATCACTCAGAAATTTAACTGAACATCCGAATGAAAAGTCCGAACCGGCGAAAAAAGTCAAGCTCTCAAGTCGACGCGTATATTCGTGTTTTTTCTAATACCCCTTCCGACGGTATTTCGGTCAGGGCGGCCTATCTCCACTGAGATTAGCCAAGTACGCAGTAGATATTATAGTGTACAAGTGTATGCGCAAACACAGGTGCACTCCCTCTTCCTTCACTCTCATATTCCGATGGGACGGAAATCCGACACGACCAGCGAGAGATCAGGCGCAGGACCGAAGGCTTAACGTGCTCTCCGAAGCAAGTGTCACACCACCAACTTCCTGACTCCGGGCTGCTACTGAGAATTTCCTAACAGAAGAATTCAATAACACTTTGCCCGACCTGGAAATCGAACCCAAGACCTCACGCTTAGCAGGCGCGCGTGCGACCACCAGATCAACGAGGCAGTTTTTTTTTATACGCACTCTTCGACACCCCATTACACTCAAAAAGCGACCTCAAAATGTACAAAAACAAAAGATGTCTCCGAATTAAATGACAAGTAAAACACGAACCAAGATAAGAGGTGACACGAGAATTATTTAGATGAGTGACGTCACATGTTCACGAACGCGACATTTCTCCGAGAAATCTGTCTCGTTCACTTCACGTTATATTATATACTTGTACCCACCGTGACGTCTAGACTTGTACATAAATGTTATTTCACGTGAAGTTTTGTGAATAAGCGGATGAAAAATGTGGCTTGGTGTTGGCGCGGTATTTCGCTAGAAGCTCGGTGATTATATGAAATATTCACATGATAAATGTATTTGTTCTTTTTTAAGCATTTTATTATTATGTTTTTAATAAATAACTGCCTCGTTGGTCTAGTGGTCCTAAGCGCGACTGCTGAGCATGAGGTCTTGGGTTCGATTCCCAGGTCGGGCAAAGTGTTATTGGGTTTTTCTGTTAGGAAATTCTCAGTAGCAGCCTGGAGTTTGGAAGTGTGCCCGGTAGATGGCAATAGGCTCAACACCTATTACATGGGACTTAATAACAGCATTGGTGAAATGTGGGTGTACAAGTGTGTACACCTCTGCCTACCCCTTCGGGGAATACAGGCGTGATGCTATGTTATGTTATGTTATGTTATGTTTTTAATGTTATAATATTTATTGGAAATAAAATACGGTCGTGAGCAGGATTCGAACCTGCGCCCCCGGATAAATACTCCTGGAGTAGAGTTCGCTAAGCATGCGTTAACACTTTTCAAAGATTTATCTGTATGTTTTTGTTTATGAATTCAATTTGCAATTGCCTCGTTGGTCTAGTGGTCCTAAACGCGACTGTTGAGCATGAGGTCACGCGTTCGATCCCAGGGGCAAAGTGTTATTGAGTTGTTCTGTTAGGAAATTTCAGTAGCAGCCCGGAGTTACGAATTTGGTGGTATGACAACCATGTGCTTCGGAAAGCACGTAAAGCCCTGCATCTGATCCCTCTCCGGTCTTGTCGGATTTCCGTCCCATCGGACTATGAGAGTGAATGAAGAGGGAGTGCACCTGTGTTTGCGCATACACTTGTGCACTATAATATCTCCTGCGTAGGTACTTGAAAAATAAATAAAAAAATATTGTGCCAAAATAAATCTAATGGAAATTGTTCCCTACATCAAATAGCGGATGACCTGGTTGAGGAAACATGTTTAAACTCTCTAGTGATATATGACTCAATAGGTCAGGCCACTCAAGTAGAAAAGGTATTGACTATATTACCATAAAAAAGGTTAGTTATCAATCCATAATGTTTTCAAATAACTTGGGAAAGTCTTTTGGTGAACAGTCTGGGTCAATCTTTCCTTAATCATTATGCATTTATGTGGAAAGAATATTCAGTTGAGCAGGATTCCAACCTGTGCTCCCTGGATAGTCCTAGACTCCAGGAGGTCTGCGCTACTTATGCGTTTAAAAATGTATCTGTATTTATAAATTCACTATGTCATGCAAAAACCTAGAGGTGGATAACAAAAATTATCCTTTAAAACCTCCCATTAATCAAAATTTATGTTTACAAACACTTTGCAAGTAACATTTAGGTAAATTTTCCAACAAAAATATTCTAGAATTTATGAGTACACATTAATCAATGAATTATAAATACAAACACAAATGATACCTGTAGGTACAATCTCGGAGTCTGAAACAATAAAAACTCATTTGTCAAAGTCAACGATTTTAATAGTTTTAATGGTAAAATTATACGCGTTTCACACTGTTTGTAGACAGATTATAAATAAAACAAAGAATTGTTTTTTTAATAATGATAGAGCGAAAATAGTTTATTAACTAAGTACATAGCAGTTTGTAAAGCAAATTGATTGGCCATTGTGTCTGACTTTTTAGGGCGGGACTCGTGGCTAAATAACAGCTGCACAGATCGATTGATCGCGGTTAAGTTGCGCTTGCTGCGGTCGGTCTGTGGATTGGTGACCATCATTTCATACCGAGACCCCTTCTTGTCTCGGATAGCACGTTAAGTCGTTAGTCCCGGTTGTCATATCATGATCTATGACAGCCGCTACGGGTAGTCTGAGGCCTGAAAGTCTGACAACCAGTCATACCACGAGATATCGCATTACTCAGTTACTGGGTTTTGGAGGCCAGATAGGCAATCGCTCCATTTAAAATACTGGTATTAGGCTGTATTCGGTTTGACTGGAAGCCGACCCCAATGTAATTGGGAAAAGGCTAGGCAGATATATAGATATATGTGTCTGACACTTTAAATCAGTATTAATATTCAACATTAATATTAAGTTAAATATTTTCTATGTAATTTATTTGGTGTACAATAAAGAGTATATCAATACATATAATTAAAATGTAACGGATCGCTGTCTGTACATGGAAGATATATGAGAAAAATATTAGTGGGACCTTTATCAACACAAATAGCACCCAAAACAATGATTGTTACAATTTTTGTCTGTTTGTCTGTGCGTTTGTGCACGCTAATCTCAGAAACGGCTTATCCGATCTACATGTGGTTTTCACTAATATATTTTGGTAAGCTTCACTTAACATTTAGAGTTTGTTTCATGTCAATCGTATTATAAATAAAAAAAGTTATGCCAATTTAAAGAATCACGTCTAACATTTGTTTATTATGAATTTGTGTTCATACACAACTAGTATATCAATAATAAACATTATAAAAAGGTGATATTGAATTTTTCATAAACAACTCCGACTTCTTAACTGGCCTGTTATCCCAAGGGTGACTACGGAGCAAGAGCTCATGGGTTTAATAGGGAATATGCATGTGATTTAATTATGAGTAAAATATTTTTTTTTGTAATCCTTATTACTACTGAATCACACCTACACCTTTATTTAGTGATAATATTAGAAATAAAATAATAAAAAGTCGAAAATATGCGAGGGAAATTTAAAATCTCAAAACGTAACGCTATTGGAGGCAACAAAACATGACGTCACATTTCTTGAATAAGTGCTGTGACTCGAGACTGATTTTAGCTCCCAAGTCATCTAATAATTTTAATCGAATACCACTCGAGTGATTCTCGAGTAACTCGATCACTAAGATCGATTACTTATCTCATGTTATCAAACAAAAAATGATTTTTTATTGATATGATTTAAGTTTCTAGTTTATATAAACGTAGATATCGTTCAGCAAACAACGCATTTAACCTAATACGAGCAGACTTGAATATGTTATTTAAAATTTTCACTCGAATAAAGTTGAATCGAGTCAAGCACTACTGCGATAAGTTAACACGGTGAAGTATCAAGTGTCAACAACTCAACATGAACCACAGAGTACATTATATATACGGACAACATGAACATGGCGTTGTTTTCAGATTTTTTTATGGTTGCTCTTCGGTTTTATCATGATTGCTTTGCATTATATAATTATTGACTTCTTGTTGGAGAACAGTACTCTTATGACTGTTACAACTATGACTGAAAGTGGATTTGTGAAAGCACAGTCGGATAATCTTCCGAAAATAGATGCTTACATATTTTGCATCAAAATCTGATTTTACGTCTGCTGAACTAAGAGAAGTAAAAGCTGCAAGGTAAATATGTTATAGATATTTGTAAAATTTTCATTGCAATATACAAATATTCATTTGCTTTTTATGCTTAAGTTATTTTTTAATGCATCAGATGAGCACATAACATAACCTATAATGTATGCAGTGATATTATATTTCATAGAAAATAATGCTATCCTTTTACCATACAATTAAACTCGAAGACCCACTGACTGTTTTAATGATTCAAGTGGAGAATCTAAATAATTTACATGCATATTCTTTGTGACAGATCGGAACGAGAATCGTATGGCGATTCAGCAGTTGGATATGTCCAAGTTAAACGAGAGAAGAACCTATGCGTTGTCAAGGCTCGTATTACAACGGAGCATAATGTTCGACAGAAATGTTATAACATTACAGCTACTTGTAATGAGACTGAAGGATGCATCATAACTGTGGAGTGTGAGGATTGTGCAACACACTTAGGTAAGAGATATACAGTCAAAAGTAGTGAAATTCTGATTGTTTAAGATTACAGGAGACATAAAATTATATTTTGTTACAATAAAAATCTATTGTGTCTGGTAATAAGAACTAGTAGATTACATATAATATATTTACCTTTATTCTGCTGGTAATATTAATAATAAAATAAGAATTTTTTTTTGTTTTAGGTGGCTGTAAGCCTGCTATTCCCTTCTTAGCCTGGTTGCATAGATGCAGTAAAGATCCACCATCAAAAAGTGTTGACTGCTATTGGAAAAAGTCGAAATTGACATCAGTTGGGAAAAGCCTAAAATTTGTCAAAGCTAAGGAAATATCTAAAAGAAGTATTGGGGCTGAACGGACACAAATAAAAAGTTTTTTAATGAATTCTTATCAATTTTTAAAAATGAATGCTACACCTTTTTTTGTACATATAATCAACTAACCAAGTATTATAAAGAACCAAGTAACATAGTTATGTTATCCATTCACTATTTAGTGAGTGTGGCCATAGCAAACCAGCAAATGCTCAAGAGTTTATTCAGTTGAGTATGACAAGGAGTTGTGTAAAAATATTTTAGATAAATGCACTCCGTTTTGGTGCAATGCTATATTTTCTTTTTTATTTAAATAAATTTGTTTTTTAAGAAAAAAACTTTTTTATTAACAATCTTGTATATTAATTAATCCACAAGCCACTATTATAATTTCGTCTATAACAGGGATCAAGTTGTGATCAACACACACATGAGGCAGTAACATATGAAACTCTCTTATTCTACTTATAACATGTTCTATATGAATCCATAATGCTGCTATTTGCTTAGATTGCTCAACATCTTTTGTAATTGGGGTGGAGTTGGATACAGACTTACAAGGGTACAATTCTTGGTTCCTAACAAATATGATAGACCATTAAAACCTCTGTCTGCCGTAATGGCTTTCTTAGGAAGTAGGTAAGTAATCAAGGAAACCAGAGTCTTCTACTATCATGTCATCTGTTCTGCTCTGCCACCATATCCATCAGAGATATAATTAACAAGACCGTCTGGGGTACAAGAAATTAAATAAAGTATTACAAAGTCAACGGTTTTTATTTCAAATAGGCAAAATTACATGCACTTATGAAACATTAATTGATTTTAGTTGCACTTCTTGTACTGTGACCAAGTAAGAGACTTCATGTTGTATTCATAATAATCATATGGTGAAGATTCACCAATTTTATGAGTGTCATGTTGGTTAAAGCCTGACTCAGATAAAGCTTCTTCAATTAGAGCTTTTCTTTTCCTTTTTATAGCACCCATTATCTCCCGTGATGGCTTATCTTTCTGACATTGGAATATATGTGGTCCAACACCTATCTTTAATCGTGGTGTAATTTTTTGCCCTTCTTGTAAAGCCATTATCTTATATTGAATATAATTCTCTGAATCATGTTCAATCTGCAAACAAGACATTATAGTGATTAATATATGAAACTCACGGCTAAATACGAAGAATTGTAAATAAGTTATGTATGTACCTACGCTTAATTTGAAATCTTGGGAAAACATATTAAGTACAGTATAGCAAATTTTTATCACTTGGGTAAACTTCTACAATTAGGTTATGTTTAAAATCAAGTACGTAGTTGTATAAAATAATAACTTATGTACTCACAATAAGGGATCTTCACAACAATATACAACTCGTTGGAGATACATCTTCTCTTCTCATAGATTTACACCACTGTTTTCTTAGGGTCTCATCTTGTGGGACATAAAAATACACTTTATCAGGCGCATTTGTCATTTTATTTTTGCACATAGGTACAACACAGTATTTGTATAATAGTTTCCTGTCCTTTTCCATGTTTAAATAAGTAAATGAACTTCATAATATTGAAAATCCGACAAACAAACAAGCACACGACGTCTGAATTGTGAAGTGTCAGAAGTGTGTTGTTATGTAAACTGACGTCATAGGAGAAGCGCGCCAAAATGGATGGCGTATAAACTTCACGAAATTAATGGCAGTTTTATTTATTTAATTTATGAGTCAATATTGATATTTTTCAAGAGATATTTTTTTTACGTTAATGTGCCAACGTAGACAATCGATTAAAAAAATAAAAAAAATACATGCATATACCCTATTCTCGGTTCGGACATTTTTCAAGACAGATTTTCAATCAGGAATTCTCAGTAGCAGCCTGGAGTTTCGAATTGTGCTCTGTTATGTAGTAATAAGATCACCATCTATGGGACTTACTAACACCATTGGTGAAACATAGGTGTAAATATCTGCCTACCCCTTCTGAGAATACAGTCATCATGTTAATTATTATGTGTCCCTCTTAATATTTAGTCTCTATCCACATTTAAAACGAAAAAAGCTAATATATATAAAAATGAGTCGCCGAAACGTTTGTACGCGCCTAACTTCCGAAGGACTGCACTAAATTTGTTGATTCTTTTTTTGTATTAGATATTGTCAGGACAAGGTCTGTATATAAAAAAATTATTCGGTACGAAGTTCGCTGGGTCAGCTAGTATACAAATAAATAATCAAAATAGACCAATTATTAGGGCCAAACTTTTCTCCCAAAGGATTTGGTTGACCTACAAAGTACGGTATTAACTTCCATCTATATGGAACTCCCTAACTGTGTCAACCTACGGTAAGTTACTAAACTACGGGTATTAACTATTATGATGAACGAGTTAAATAGCTTATAGTTGCTTAAGTAAACTGATTTGACTTATTCATTATTGAAAAAGGTATAACTGCCTCGTTGGTTTATTGGTCGCAAACGCGGCTGATGAGTCTCTTAGGTCCTAGGTTCGAGTCTAGGGTCAGGCAAAAGTGATATTTGATTTTTCTGCCAGGGATTGATGGCAGTAGACTCACCATATATTACTACGGTACAGTTGGTAAATCCCATTATTTACCAACTGTACCGTAGTAATGAGGGTGTACAACCGTACTCCTCTGCCTACCCGTTCGGGCATGTAGGCTTCTATGTTGTGTTTATGTTTTACTAGCCTCTGCCCGTAACTTCGCGTACGTGGACTTCAGAATTGGGTCTAGGTGGGGTAAAAAGTGTTAGTGCGACATTACGCTCAACAGTCCCACTTCAACACACAACCAATAAACCAAGGAATCAGTAATTTATTATTACAAGTAATTGTATATTTAGCGGATAAAACCTATACCTTCCCCAATCTCTATCCCTTCTCCAATCTCTATACCTCCTCCAGTCTCTATCCTTCCTAAAGCAATTTTTTTATGGAAGAGGTATACGCTTGTGATAAGGAATCAACTCGGCTCGGGTCGAAAGGGCTTAGGGGTATTTATCCGGGAGGTGCAGGTTCAAATCCTGCTCACGCACTTATTCATTTTCACAAAAAAAAATGACTTTAGAGTTCGCTAAGCATGCGTTAATGCTTTTCAAAGATTTATCGGCCTCTATCCTTCCTTTTCTCTCCAAGGTGCTCGAGGACTTAAATAAATCCTTATTCTTAAACGTGTCGACCTGTTAATAGGATTTATGCTATAAATGTATGGGACCTTCTGTATGATAATCTCCTTGTAGTTGGCAAATCGAAGATGGCCTGCTTCTATCTCTCCTAAGTCCTTATTTCTAGCAAAACTATATTTAAATCAATACTATGTATCTAAAGGAGGAATTCTGAAAAGGCAACAACCGTGTCCCCTAAGGATCTCTCAGCGCTATAAAATATAGCATAAACTCTGCCCCTACGGCCGCCCCTTGCAAAAGGGGTTATTTTAATCCCTACAATGCTTATACGTGTTATTTATTATTCTGTGTTACTTGAAAATTGTTGGACTCTATTTTGTTCAGAAGAAATGATAAGAAGAATGGGCTCGTGTGTCACCTAATTTGTTTTTTATTTCAATCGCTTTGTGTATCTTCTATAACTGAGTTTAATTACATACATAGCATCACGCCTGTATTCCCCGAAGGGGTAGGCAGAGGTGTACACAATTGTACACCCACATTTCACCAATGCAGTTATTAAGTCCCATGTAATAAGTGGTGAGCCTATTGCCACCAACCGGGCACAATTCCAAACTTCGGGCTGCTACTGAGAATTTCTTAACAGAAAAACTCAATAACACTTTGCCCGACCCGGGAATCGAACCCGAGACCTCATGCTCAGCAGTCGCGCTTGGGACCACTAGACCAACGAGGCAGTTAATTAGGTACAAATATATTAGCTAGCTTCAGGACTTCTCCACTTTTTTTTTACTTTCAAACTTTCTAATACACAGAACAGAATCAACCCTCTCTTTTTGTCTTATTCTTCCAAATATCTCTGTCACACTGAACATTAACAGAAATTTATAATTTACAAATCACCCGCAGAAAAGTTATCTTTTATTTGTTTTTTCCATTCAAAATGATTTTTGTACACTGTAAGGCCATGCAATCCATAAATTTTATTTTCTAAGAAAGCATTGAAAATAATAGACACGATTGGGACTTGAACTCGCGACCTTTCGACTGGGAGATCCATAACATACCGTGTCATGGCCCTCCCAACTGAGCTACTGTGTCAATGTCGTTTCTATATCTTCTTCTCATCTTAAGGAAACGCCTGGTGATATCTATTTAGCAATCCTTTAATGTTTATGAAACTATATTCAGTGCTCATTCCCATATTCCCTGAAGGCAAAGGCGTACTGCTACATTTTGCCAATACTGTTATTAAGTTCCATATAATGAATAGTGTATCTATATGCCATCAATCAGGACTAATTCCAAACTCCGGGCTGCTATTAATTTCCTGACAGAAAAATCCAAAAACACTTTTCTTCGTTCAAGAATCAAATCCAAAACCTCAATCTCAATAGCCGCACTTGCGACCAAATCCGCGGCAATGTCGCGAGTCAGACTCAGCTCATGACTAAGGGCTCCATTCGAGCTCGAAACTAGTCGGGCAAACTCGAAGAATACACGTGAGTAGTAACCGGTGAACAATAATTAACTAGATACATGAACTGCTTCATCTTACTGCCGATAGTTCTAAAACTTTTTTCAGCTACAACATTTCTAATATTTGATCAAGGACAAACAAACATACATTGGATAAACGTAATCCGATTTGAAAAAACTTTAATAAACATACTAAATCCACAAAAAACTAAAACTAAAGTCTAATCAACATTTTCAATTTTAGAAACAAATTTAATATTTTTGAAGCTAACCAACAAAATAGTGAAGCAATTAATTAATATTCAAGAGCTCAACAATCCTGCGCAGTGTAGTTCAGTCATTACTATTACATATCATAGCTATATCTTATTAAAGGTAGGATAAACTCCGGCGTAATGAAACTCTAGGAAAACCGCAAACTACAAACTCGTACCTGGCATAAAGGATACGACTATGTTTCATTCATAACGGTGCAAGTTATGAGACTCCAGCGAGAAATGTTCGTGCGAAAATTTCGTTATGAGATTCGCGAGTTCATATATGAATTCTAATGTTAAGATGGGAGCAATTTTGCTTTATTTTAATTACAAGATGTGCTGTACTATATTACCAACATGCCGACAGGCAGTTGAGCTTTACTAGGCACGACGTGAAGTTGAGAAATGACTATAAGTAGTTAGTTCCGACAGCAAACTGACGTAAATGGCTGTATCATATCTTTACTTGACCTCTTATATACATTTTTTTTTGTTATTATTTAACTGATAATCTATGAATTAGTTATCAAGTAATGCTTTTGAGAAATTTAGGTATTTAATTCAATAGTGATCGCGCAAACCTAAGATATTACTATATTTAATTCAAGTAATTATCCATCATAATTTTGTATGATACATCAATCAATCATCATCATCAATACATGTAAAAAAATGTAACGAATAGCTGTCTGTACATGGAAGATATATGAGAAAAAATATTATTGGGACCTTTATCAACGCAAATAGCACCCAAAATAATGAATGTTAGAATCTTTGTCTGTTTGTCTGTTTATCTGTACGTCTTTGCGTCTGTGCGCGCTAATCTCAGAAACGGCTTATCCATATTAGATTTTTTTTCACTAATATATTGTGTTAAGTTTCACTTAACATTAAGTGTTTGTTTGAAGTCAATCGGATCATAAATAAAAAAAATTATGCCAATTTAAAGAATCACGTCGAACATTTGTTATTTACGACATCCACGCGGACGGAGTCGCGGGCACGGCTATCATAATTATGTAAGTAATGTAAAAAATAAGCAATTAGTTTTATCACTTGCCACAAGAAGACATCGAAAAATTTATAAAAGAAACAGTAATATAGAATTAATAAAAATATATTGCAACCTGCACGAAACCAAAAAATCTCATATCTACGCTGCCACATCTAAATATTGCAGCGCATGTGTTCCATAGGTCCAATTGTCTACATCATTTTATTATGACAAGCATACGAATTTTCAAGAAACTCGCTTCCTCTGATACCTCACGCCACCCGCTCATCCCTTCACCCTTGCACCGCACCGACCGCAGAGCACTTAGCTATATAATATTTTTATTGCTACCCCGACCGTCGCAGAGGGGACACGACTAAATAAAAATATATTCGCCAAAGAACGCCTGTATTGTGGCTACGTCAGTGAAATTCCTACGGCTCTTTACTGAATGTTTTCATTATTGTGTACAGATTTTGCTCCGTTACGTAAGAATTTTGTATTGTCATGTGAGTGAATGTATGAGATGCATGGATGTGGAAGAGATAGGTTGGAGTAGGAATTGTTGTATGGGATTTATTTTTATGGTTTGCTTGTAACAAAGTTTAACCTATTTTTGAAGTATAATGATTTTACGTGTGCTTTATATTTTGAATGTCATTCAATTATGTTACATAACATAGTTCATCATATCATAGTATGTACTATGATATGATGAACTATGAACTGTTTGTCTGTTTATCTGTTTGCCTGTGCGTTGGTGCACGCTAATCTCAAAAACGGCTTATCCGATTTAGATGTGGTTTTCATTAATATATTGTGGTAAGCTTTACATGTTAAACCATTTTCGCTTCGATGCGGATGAAGTCGCGGGCAAAAGCCCTTTTTTAAATATATTTCAGTCTATCATTTAAATGTTAAACAAAATCTGACTTTAGTGTTGACACTAACTTGTCAGTTTAATATAAAAACAAAACACTAAAAAAATAAGACTTGGTCTCGACAAAAACCTTGTTTCGTAATAAGACCAAAAGAGACTACGTAAATATTAATATAATTTTATAAGACTTAATATTCTCAAAACAGCTCTGAATAAGCAACTGGCACGAAGTCAGAATCTCTTTCACTATGTTGCCATTTCAGCGACAAAACTATATAGAGGTGTTCTTAATAAAATTATTTTACATAAATGGGCACAAAGAATGGATGCTTGATTTCATGAATTTTATCTACATATTTATACCAGAAAGTCATTAAAGATTTTCTAGGAACGTTGCAAAAGTAAAGCAGGGAACTTTGAAACTTCACTAGAGAAGCAAAACTTATACCAATTATATTTCACACACTGCCAATCTTCATTTTCATCAACATCACCCCCTGCCCTTAACCCATTTTTTTTTAAAGAAAACATTGCCCCTTTCTATGAATTTCTTCCTGTATCGTCGGTGCGTTTACAGACATAATCTCATAAGCACACAATTATTTGGAGCCGGCGCAGCATATTCATATCTGGCATGATGCTAAAATTTTGGCTATGTTTGACCGACCGCCTGTCTGACGTCAACCCTCATTGGGAATGCTGTTGTTGGTGGTAACCGCCACCGATACGGTCTCCTTCTATCTAGCTATGTCACACCAAATATTATCCATGCGCCAGGTTCTGATATTATCCTACTATCACACTTCCAATCACTCAGTATTATAATAAAATACACACCATTAAAAAATAAAAAAGTATTGAATTACTATATGATAATAATCATAAATTTCCTTTAGCCGTGGGAATACATATCATCACACCTGTTTTCCCGGAGGGGTAGGCGGGGGAATACCTACACAGTTGTAGACCCATATTTCACCTATACTGTTATTTAGTACCATGTAATAAATGGTGATGTAATTGCCATAAACCAGGTACAATTCCAAAGTCCGGGAAGTCCTATGCTGAGAATTTCCTTAGGAAAAATAACTATTTATATTCAACTTATAGGACTAATACAAATATTATTATTTTATCATGCCTGTATTCCCCGAAGGATTAGGCAGAAGGTAAACACAGTTGTGCAACCACATTTTACCAATGCTATTTTTAAGTCCCATATGGTGAGCCTATATCCATCTACAATCGGGGACAATTTCAACCTCCGTTCTGCTACTGAAAATCTGCAAACAGAAAAATGGTCTCAACTTTTCCCGATACGGGAATCTGTCCCGTGACCTCATGATCAGTAGTCGCGCTTGTGACCACTAGACCAACAAGGCAGTTATCAACAACAATTTGATAACTGATTGGTCAATGCCGGTCCATTTTAGATAGACATGAACCACTAACTAAAAAACAACTGTATTCTACGCAAATAAATAATGATTCCTTGTACGCGAGTGAAGCCGCGGCTACAAGCCAGTATACCACATACGAGAATGACAATAATTGCGGATGTATGTTTGCATTATTTTTGCCCCAGTTCAGGGGACAGGAGTGTTTGTAAGATACTTATCAACAAGTTGTTGGGGCTTAGTAAGGCAAATGTTTGACTACTTGAAGGGTAAGCGAATATATACATTGTATCCCAGAAATGGCTGAATATAAATCTCTTAATTGTTACCTACTTCTAGCTTATAGCGTGCACAGTAGTGATGGCCTACTGGTATGACCGTTTGACTGACAAGTCAAAGGTCGCAAGCTCAAATCCAAGGCACGCACCACTGTCTTTTCGAAGTCATGTGCGTATTATAAATTAATTATCACTTACTTAAAACGGTGAAGGAAAACATCAGGGGAGATGTTCTCGATGGTGTGTAAAGCCATGTCAGGGACTTACAATTGGTTTAAACTCTGACACTAGGTTGTTCATCCACCACACGATAAGAAAAAGAAGAAGCTTATGAGAAGGGTTGGCCCGGTCTCGGGGGCTAAGTTTCCCGCGTCCTTATGAGTGCACCCGTGCAGAACAGGCAACATAACACTGTTCGGAGGCTTCGGCCACGCCTAGTTACCACCAACCGGACGATGCCATGCCATGAATCAACCTAGTCGTGTTTCGGGATATAGTCCGGTGCAACCGCTGTGGGAGACGCGTCTGGGCAGTTGCATCAACTTCTCAACTATCGGTCTCCCAAATCTATCCACGTTACTTAGAATGAATAGATTTCTTCTGGATCTACATGCTCCATCGTCGCTTACCATCAGGCGAGTTGGTGGCCAAATTTATATACAGTTTTTATATAAAAGTGATAATAGATAATTGAACTCTAATAAAATATTAGATATTTATTAACCTTCTACGTGTATAATATACTTCCTGGAGTCAATTTGACACCAGGAACGTTTTGGAACGTGCTTCCCCTTGATATTAAAAAAGCTCCTAGTACATTTTCGTTTAAACGTAAATTACATGAATTTTACTTGAAATCGGTCATAGTTACGATGGATTGTAATCTTTTATTTAATTATCTATTGAATAGATTTTGATATTTTATGCATGTATTGTTTATATAGTATATATATATATATATAGTATATGTGTATTAATATTAATATTATATATATTTATAACATCTATGTTTTTGCTGTATGCTGCTTAGATGATTTATACTATAGATGTTGTAAATAATTATAAATTTATTTTTGTACCAATTTTTTTATTTTATTTGGTTTTAACCTGTAGGTTGACTGGCAGAGAATGCCATATGGCATTAAGTCCGCCTTATGTACCATACATAGAAGTATAAATAAATAAATTTGACAATGACACAAGAATAAGCACACATAATTACATAACCAGCCCATAACTGTCCCACTGCAGAGCAAGGGCCTCTTCTCATACAGAATAGGCACGAGCATTGATCACCACGCTAGCTCACTGCGTGTTGGCACACAGTATTCTACTAAATTACAACCACAAATCACAGCACAATATTTGAGCTAGATGAGTCCACTAATGCCAATTAGTATCAATCAGCATAAACAGAATATCGCTTCCATCTCATTTAGCGCTAACCACTGGGATCGATTCCTTGTCCACGCCGCTATCAACGTAATTACATGGAAATGGAGCTCTGTTGCTAAATATTACATACATATTATCACGCTTGTGTTACCCGAGGGGCTAGGTAGAGGTGTACACAGTTGTACAGGCACATTTTATCAATGTTGTTATTAAATTAAACAATTATACTATTTTTTTTTATATATGTTGTTTCTTTGGTTGATTTTAATATTAAGGCAAGAGTACCTAATAATTCAATTACATTGTAGTGTTTTGCATGCTGAAATAAGTAAGCGAAATATGTGAAACAACATTAAATAAAATTTCAGATCTGTACATAAATATATTTCACACAAATAAAGATATTCTATTCTATTCCTTAAGTATGTAATAGATGCTGAGCCTATTGCCATTTACCGGACACAATTCCAAACTGCGGGTTACTACTGAAAATTTCTTAACAGAAAACCTCATAACACTTTGATCGACCTGGGAATCGAACCCAAGAATGAAAATTATTTTCGGAAACAATTTTGCTGCAAAAGATTATTCTGTTATTATTGTATTTTTTAAATCTCTACAGGTAACAGTTAACAAGATTAAGCTGCGCTTGCCAGGGTCGGTGTGTTGATGGGTGACCATCATTTTATATCGAGGCCCCTCTTGCCTTGAAGAGCACATTCAACTGTCCCGGTTTTCAAATGAAGGTCTATGGCAGTCGTTACGGGTACTCAGAGGCCTGAAAGTCTGCCAACCAGTCATACCATGAGATATTGTGTTACCGCTTCATGTAAAATACTGGTATTCAGATACATCCACTTAGACTGGAAGCCGAGCCCGATAGTTGGGAGAAGGCTAGGCAGATTGATTGTTTTTTTTTTTTGGTGTAGCGGATATGGCTTGTTTTCTCATCTTTAAATTAGCAGACTTGATAAAAAATGATCTTACAGAACCTCCACCCTTGCCAAATAAATAAATTTGAAGTGTCTTTTTGTAATGTCAACATAAAAGTTTTTTTTTTATTCATCCAGATATTTGAACGATACCCATGCCTAAAAATCTGGTCTTTCATATTTTTTGTTTGTCTGTCCGTCTTTCTGTCTGTCTGTCTGTTTGTTCGCGGTAATCTTCGAATCGGCCGGGCCGATTCTGATAAGATTTTACTGGCACGTAGCCGACTATATAAGAAGTAACTTGGGTTAGTTTTCAAGTCTAAAACACATAGGAATTCCAGCAAAAAAATAAGATTATTTTTTATATCTTATTCCACGCTGGCTAAGTCGCGGGTTTCAGCGAGTATCAAATAAATTCCGATTGCAAGTCATAATATTGAAAGCACGGATGATCTAAGTATGAAAGAAAAACACACAGCTTAACTTGAACATAACTTAGAGTAAGTTATAAGAGCTAGTTAGAGATACGGCGTGTGTACATAGTCGACATGTTTGTATTACGTTGCCAGTAATGAATGGATTCCACGAGTTTCGGTCTTGTCTGAGTTTGCTATACATAATGTCTAAAGGTTTTGAGTTGTGTGCATTCTCAGCACGCGTGTGCGTGTGTGAAGTTTTCAACAATAAAGACCTTTTTTAATAGTTCAACTTTTTTATGTTTAAGGTCCTAATTTAAGAAAGAAAGGATGATGAAAAAATAAAACATCAAATGTGACAGAACTGGTTTTCGGATAGGTCCGGTTTATTTATTTATTATTCAGTAACTCCTTGAAGGAGTTAATTTATAGAGACAAAATTTTGAAAAACATTAACGTATGCTTAGCCAACTCTAAAGTTATATATTTTTGTGGAAAAAGAATATAGTCGTAAGTAGGATTCGAACCTGCGCCTCCCGAATAAATTTGACTTAATACATATAAGTTTAGATTTGAATACAATTTTACTGGCCTACGTTATCCTAGATAATACAAGGAATCTAACGATACCCCACCCACATCTATATCAGTTAAAGCATTTAGAAGATAAAGTAAATTATAGAAACTCAAAAACAGACCTACATACATGAAACTTAAAAACATAACACTCCTTTTTGGGCAGTCGTGTAAAAGTTTACTAACCACCGACGCGAAGTAGGGTTAAAGTTATAAATTGATTCAATCATTGATGACACTCAATTAATGTGTAGCGGTGTATTTTTGAGGCGGTGGGTGCTGGTATGCTGGAAGAATTAAATATAATGGCGAAAATATACATTTTCGTCTGTATTGGACCACTGTCACAGATGGAAGGGGCGTGTTGCCATAGTTCACAAAATAATTTACATTTTAATATTGGTATTGCAATTATAATAATTAAAATACCCAACAATTAAATTGCTTCTTCTTCTTCTTATCGTGTGGTGATGAACAACCTAGTGTCAGAGTTTAAACCACCCGTAGGTCTCTAATATCTTTACACACCATCGAGAACATCTCTCAGGTGTGCTGGTTTCCTCACGATGTTTTCCTTCACCGTTTGAGCAAGTGATAATTTATAATACGCACATGACTTCGAAAAGACAGTGGTGCGTGCCTTGGATTCCAACCTGCGATCTTTGACTTGGCAGCCCAACGGTCATACCACGAGGCTATCACTACTACACAATTGCTCTTTGTAGAGTACCAATTCTTTACAAGAGCTTTCTTCTCCAAGTTAATAAATAAGGAAAAGTGAAACTTATGGGACGGATTGCTACAGTCTTGCTAGCCTTGCCACAAGCCGGAACAACTTTCTATCCCTACCAATATATATCGCTTTATCACAATTCACGCCACAACTACCGTCCATCCGCCAACCATTACAAACCCTAATCTACACCTTAAACTCATTGTGCGTTACCGATTTCACACTCGACGTCACATCGCACGCAAAACGGGCGACCAATAACGCAAGCCGCCGGTTTGCGTGCCCTAACGCGTGTAATATGCGTGCGGTTCGTTGCAAATTGCCTGCAGATCGTGCTGGGAGTTTCGGTTTCGATGTAATAAGATTGCTTTGGGAATATCGTTGGCTTTTGTTTGTTGGTGAATCATGTTACTCTATAGTCTATAGCAATATAATATAGCATTTGTATGATATTGTAATGCCTAAAGACTATGACAAGATGGGCTGAATTATTTTCTATGTGTTTATTATAACATAGTTAAAGACAACCAAAGGTAATGATTCCTTTATATTATAGAAGTCACATAAATTATATAACAATTTGTAAATGTCATAGCCCTAGTAAGACAGAAATGTAACGTTTGTGATGATAAAACTATATTATATAGTTTAAAGAAAGTGACAAGTGAAATAATTGTTGTCACTTTCTTAAAATTTTCTTTTCCATTAGGGTAATCCCTAATAGGAAATTCACTAATCATTTGGGAACTTGTATATATTATTGCAAAGATATTAGCTTTTTTGCTATACATTCCACCACCATCATTTTCCATAAAAACTATTGAAGCCTGAAATGAAATGTGTTACGCAATGACCATGTAGGTATTGCCTTAAAATATTCACAAAATCATCACACATTCCCTCAGCAGCTTCGAATCGAAAGTGATCCCCAAATTATTCAAAATCTAATCTCATTTAACGATCGCATCATCGTGCGTTCATTGGGGACATAGTCAGGTGCAAGCTAATTCATCACACCCAACTTTATGGAGTACTATGTGACAAAGATTAATATACACCAATTTATTCGGGCACTGCTGCGGAGCGCGGTCTCTTTAATTCGGTTGGTTGGCGCGGTTGGCACACACCCCAAGTTCCTATTTATCAAAGCTCCTGTTAGTAATAAATAAATCGAGTTTCGTCTTGTTAGCTCGGAAAAAACACTTCATGAAGCGTTTATTTCGTTAAAGTTATGAAGCGAGATTTTTCAGCTTTAGGAAATTGGAACGTGGGAGTCTGTTATTTATTGGTAAAAGGAAAGTTTGTAAAATGAAGAATGAATTTTATTGAGCATTATTTATGTGATACTAGCCACCTGTTCCGGCTTCGCACATTTTTTTTATTGGACATGACCTCTTGCAGAAATCCAGAGCGGTTTTGTCTGTGTAACCTGACAATAGCTAAGGCGAGGCAGTTTGATGTCTCCTGCCTGAGCATATTTTTATAAAATACTAACTAAGCAACACAGCACTAAGGGTGTCCCTTGGGGGACACGAACCTCGGCTTAAGGCGTTGCTGGCGGGACAACTAGGGACTAGCTAGATCAGATCAGTTTCCTTATTATTAAGGGACGAGTTTAAAGCTACTGGCTCTGCGCAGGCCGCAGGAGCAAGGGTTGGGGCCGGCATGATGAGACTTTACGCGACGGACGCGGACCCCACCGGTGAGGTCTATAACGAGGCGGTCGAGCACATCGGAGTGTGCTTGGACTCTTAAGCTACAGTGATCCTACCATCGGTTCTGAGGAGAACATGACGTGATCGATGGACTTTGTTAATCTGGGACGGCCTGTAGCCGGTGGAAGATACAATTAAGGCATTCGGATGGTTAGTGGCGGATTGGAAGTATTTCTTCGGTGCAATTTATACAAAAATACAATTTCCGACTGTTTTGTGGTATTTCTGTATACCTTGTTCTGATTATTGCAAACAAAACAATAAAAAGTCATGTTACTATCCAAATCTCCCATCTTCAAACTCTACGAGCAGACATGCAACATTTTCAATTATTTTTTGCACAAAAACAAATGACAACCACATCACACAAGCCCTTCACACACTATTATCAATAAAAACCGTCATAAAGTTCTATCACACACAAGACATTCACACTATCAGATGTAAGGAAATGTTCACGTTTCTATAAAAAATAAGATTACACGACCTCTATAGGTCTGCCCCTTGGGTGTTCGCTCTAGTGTAGTGTTGTCGCGTGTCCAAATTCCCGGGACGACGCAGTTTTTCCGGAACGTTGGCCACGGGATATTGAATAGATCGAGCCGTTTCGGTGCTGTCCGAATGTTTGAATTATTGTACAAGAATGTGTTGGTTGTGATACGTAAATTTTATTCAATATGTGATTAGTGTTAAGGTTTGAGTTTTGTTTTAATAATATCATTCAATATTCTTACAACAACAAAACATCTTACCCAAGAGCAATATGTGTTTTGTTTAGAATAATAACATTTACGAAATAATTGGATTTCGTAGAGAACTCTTGTAACTTATTTATTCAATACAATTTGAATTGGGAAAAGGACCCTTAAAACTTATTCAATTGTTCTCATAAACATTTCAATAATACACTTGTCGTAAAAATAATACTTTAGAAGATTCTAGTTTAGTAAATAAAATGGGAATATATTTTGTTTGTCGTTGCGCTTTACAGAAACTTGATTTCTTAACCAGTTCATAAATCTATTATACTCGGCTAAAAAAGCCCCAACAAAAGCAAGCCAAGCAAACCAACTTCCCCGTAACAAGGAACAGCAACACCGTGGCTTCGCGTTCCGGGCGCCTTTAATTCCGCGTTCCGTCCCGTTCCCGGGGCTTTTCACGGGCGGCACTAGTGGGTCCCTGCTATTGGTTTTTGCTGAAAAGCGCCCCGTGTAATCCGATTTCGGCCGCTTTCGTGTTTGTTTTCATAGTCTTAGCGAAGTTATATGTTTTGTGTTTGTTTTGTGATAGTTTAAGTTTTGCGAAAATATTATGTTTTTAGTTGTGTGCTGTGAACTATTTAGTTATGTTACAGTTAGCAGTGAGCTAGCGTGGTGATGAATGCTCGTGCCTTATCTGTATGAGAAGAGGCCCTTGCCAGCCGCGGGACAGTTATGAACTGGTTATGTTATATATATTTTCAGAGACATTAATAGTACGTTACATTACAGGCATTATGACAACCGTTACTTTTTAAAATATATCTAATAAAGGTCTAGATTTTAGGAACGGTTCCAAACATTAAATTATATTAACTAAGACTGTTTAAATTATTATTTTCAAGGCAATTTTAAATTAAGACTCAAAAATTCCTCACAGTTTTGGAATTTTTTGTCACATTGAGACATAATTCTGAAAACATGGAAAAGTGACAGCGTAATTTACGAACTGCCAAAAATGTTAAAATCAAAAATCAGGAAATTGAAAAGTGACAAAAAGGGGAACGCTTCAACATTTTTTGTACTTACTTCACGTTGAAATCATAACGAATAATATTTATTCAACGGGATCAAATATTTTTGAATTTATGGCCTTTATATTACATTTCTACTTTGATATTGGAGAATCAAAGAACACTTTTATTTACACAGTTCACATTAGATTCAAGAATTGTTATATTTTTTGCGAAAATAAAAATAAAATATCTCTATTTCAGACATAATCACTCCATAAATTGATAGTGATAAGTTAGTAACAGATGGTGCTTAAATGATTTTTAGTAATAAATACAATGAACAATTTATTTCTTTATTAAAATAGCTACTTTCAACCAAAGTCTTTGGATGAGGTAGTATTTGAGTATTCTTTCTTTAAAGTTACAATATTACATGGAAAAATCTTTTTCCATTTAATATTGTAACTTTAGAGTTCGCTAAGCATGCGTTAATGCTTTTGCAAAGACATATCTTGAATTATTAAGGTAATTGCATTCTTTACGACATTGTATTAACTGCAAAGTTAGTCGTGTCGGTTCGGTCACTTGTATAGGTACTGAATTGATTGCAATGACGTCGCCATAAGACGTGTTAAAATATGGAAGAAGAATTCGCGGTGGCGAGCAGAGGTCGAGATGGCTTAGTGGTCAGAGCGCCTGGAGTATCTATCCGGGAGGCGCAGGTTCGAATCCTGTTCGTGACCGTATTCTTTTTCCATTTAATATTGTAACTTTACAGTTCGCTAAGCATGCGTTAATGCTTTTTCAAAGACATATCTTGTATTCTTTCTTTCTTCGCTTTATATATTTTTAAAGTCCAGAGGAACTCGCGCCTAAATTTATTTGCTACGGTCTGTCCGCGGATGGGTAATTTTTAGTTGCTCATTAAAAGCCCTCAATAATTTGGTGAAAACTTAACACCATTGTTGCAGCAGAAGTCGGGGTAACTTGGTTGGAGCATTCATTAGGAGGGCTAGGATAGGTTTGAATTCTACTGACGTCCATATTTTCATTGTACACAAAAAAAATACATTAAAAACGGTCGTGAGAAGGATTATAACCTGCGCCTTCTGGATAAACACTGTCTAAAGAAAAAATCTAAGTAGTGAGCAGAGATCAAGGTAAGCCACCTTGATCTCTTCATCCTTGGAGCGCCTAGAGTATTTATCCGAGAGGCGTAGGCTGGATTTCTGCTGGGGACAGTATTTTTCTTTCCACAAAAGTTTATTACTTAAAAAAAGGTCGTTCCGTATTACTTTTATTCTATATTTTTTGTAACTGGTATCAGTCAAGTCATAACATATCCCAACATAGAGTTTAATTTATTCATACCTAAACAGTTTTCTTGTAAATAATAGGTTCCTATAATAAGCAGTAGAACCTAATATTACAATAGTTTTCTTGTTAATAGCCTCACAATACACACATGCTTCAACACAATTAATATCCGACACATTACAAGCTCCAATTTACTGGAATACAATAGAGCATTTGATAGTCCTACACGATTGATATTACAATCAACCGTTCACCGTTCAGTAATGATTGATAAGATTTCATATATCAATTTAATGATAAGTATATAGTTACACGTGTTATAAATGAACATAATAATTGATTTAGTGGGACGAAATAGTAGGAGGGTTCGTTTTAAGTACGCAGTCCTTTATGTTTTATTATGTGTGGAAAATTCCTCTTGGACGATATATGATATCTGAACTTTTAAAGAGACCTTGACCTTTGAGTTTATTTCGGCGTTTCTTCTCAGAGGTAGTCAGATAGAAACGCCGGCACAATCTAGATAATACATGTAAGAGAGTTTTTAAAACACCTATTTACAGAATATATTTTATACCGAGGGAGAGCCATGCTTTGGCACGAATTGGCCGGCTCGACCGGAGTGATACCACAGCCTCACAGAAAACCAGCGTGAAACAACGGTTGCGTTGTGTTTCGCCCAGTGAGTCCCAAACCCTTTAAAAGGCCGTCAACGCACTTGCGAATCTTCAGGGGTGTCCTTGGGCGGCGGTAATCGCTTACCACCAGGCGATCCATCTGTTCGGTCGGATAGGGGTATCCCATAAAAACAATTTCATTTCATTTGGTTGCTGTGCCGGACTCCTGCCGACTAAAAACCACACGATCCTCCAAATCGTAGCTGCATTCACCGCGACCCCGGTAGGTTATAGGATGTCAATAATTTGTGCAGGCCGGCCAAAGTTGGCCTGCAAAGACTATTCAGAGTAGCGCACGTGTAGAAGCGTGGCTAATCGTCTCGGAGCTGCCGCTGGTCGGGCGGTACCCAAGTTCGTCACCCGCAGGCTCCAGCTCACGGTGGCCGAAGATCGTTGAATGCCCTCCGACGCCTGGTGCACCTTCTGCGGCAGGAGTTTCTCTCTCCCTTTCTGATGCCTCCTTTACGAGCATCACCTCCTTCCAGAAGGTGGCAACGGCAGTCCATGTACTCTCCCTCTCAACCATGTATATAATCACAGCCGGAAGCGACAGATCACGCATTCCTACTGTCCCGATGTGGTCATGGCGCTGCTCTGCCCGGGGCACACTTCCAGCGTATACTGCCCCGTGTCCGGGTCAGTCACCGAAGTGGTAGCACCTCAACGTTAGTTTCCGGAAGCATCTGTGATCCGAGAAAATCTGCGTCGTTTGGAAGCTGAAGACGTCGTGTCGCCTCTCCAGCCACTCTTCTTATACGGGCCGCCGCTACTACGGTGTGCCCTGACCGCGGTCGTGCAACTCATTCCCTCCACTCCGCCACTAGGATTCGTAAGTAGGCAGTACTAACATGACGCCTATTTTTGTTTTTATGACGTTTCGAACGGCACTTCATTACAGCGTTCATGGTAGTGGGATGAATGATGAGGATATTGACATGAAGTTACATAAAAATTTAGAATTTATCAAGAAATGTCATTTGTCTTGTAACCCTAGTCATTAACATTTTAATTTTACGTTGTTATTATGGGTGTATATTTCTTACTATATATTGATTTGACTGATCGCTTCACACGCTTGTCTCCTCGACTATTGCGCCAACAATAGGTACCTTGTTTGTTTCGTTTTGGATACTTTGTCTATGTTAGAACTCATAACACATTTACTTTAACGTTTCACTTCAGCTCTAACATGAAAACCAAATATTTATTTCATTGTACTAATGAGCACGTCCCTACTTGCCTACATCCTTATCGGCACAAAAGAAAGATAATACAATACAATCTTTATGTAGAAAAAAAACAATATTGTACCCGGCACGCTCGCCTAGTATATTTAGTGCAAAATAATAAGCATTCATAATGTCATATGAAATAAAGCGTGCGCGGGTTACGGAGTTGACCTTGACTTCTTTAAGTCTCTCTCACACAGATAAAATAAGATATTGCGATACGACTTTGCGATACCAATTCGTACAAAATCATGGAGCAACACCTCGCAACCATGTGTAAGATCGCATGAAAATTCATTTAAAATGTAGTCTGTCCATGTTAAGAAGGCTTGTTTGACAGGTGTTAAATGATGATTTTAGGGATAGGCATAATGTGAATCGGAATTAAGTAGGTTATTGGATCACGATTTGGTTTCAGAACAAAATATTATGTTAATCATGATTTTAAGAATTATCCAACTAGTTGTTTAAAATACATGTTTTTAATATTTCGCGAATCATGATTTTAAGAAATAATATCGATCCGAATTGTGTAAAATACATGCTATTAATATGTCGTGTAAGCCGTCCTAAAACGAACAGACAGTAGATATAGATATCGCAAAGGCATATCGCCATATCGTATCACACTGTGTGACAGAGCGTTATCTTAAGGATGCCTTGTATTAAGAATAAACATACATACTTTCCTATTTTATGTACAAGTATAAGTAAAACTTGTTTCTCTGTTTGATTAAAAGCAAACTTAGTCGCTTTAGAAGACGCTGACATCGCCTTAAGACGTAAGAATAGGTAAGCGAAAATTAGAATGTAAAATAGACTTCTTTTCAATATGCTACTCGAACAAGACTTTGAAGCCCGAGGCAAACCTCGGGCTCATGATTAAGGGTTTCGTTCGAGTTCGAAAGTTGGGCATCCTTAAGGAAGGTTTTAAATAACAAAAATAACTAATAATGAATATGAATATGTCTCACCACAGACTAAATAAACACGACGTACTATACATACTTTTCATCAACGCCCACATTTTATTTACCAAAACCTTTTCAAACTATTATTATTTTTTACACTAACATAATACGTACCATTACATATCTGCTCACCCCATTACCACGGGGGCCGCACTAATAAATTATGATAGCACGTGCCACAAAGACTCGCTCTTATCTGGCGCGGAATTCGCACTTTACCAAAATGTTAATTTATGGCATTCGGCGCTTTTTTCGCGCACATAATGGGTTGAGGTATCTTCACGCTTTGTGCTGGCGTTATCTGAACTGTCACTAGAAATAGTAAAATTATTTAGAGAAATAAGTTTTGTATAAAACTGAATTGGAAAAACAAACGGTCTCATTGGTGCATGCAAGCATGGCTGTTGAGCGGGAAGCCCTAGGTTCCATTCGCAAGTCGAACAAAATGCTATATTATATTGCTTTTTCTGCTCGGAAATTCGCTGTAGCAGACTGGAGTTTGAAATTGTATGGGATACCTAGATGTGTGGGACTAAATAATGCTATTATGAAAAGTGTAGTTACTACATACAGCACACGTCTGCTGAACTTTTTGGAAAATACAGGCGTGAAACTCTGTCTATGTTGTACTACATCATTCATAAAAAAGGTAGACTCGTATAGACGTAGATGGAATTAAAAAATACGCTAAAAAAAAAACTCGCGATTCAATCCCGGTAACTTACTTTCCATTGCTACTGTTGCGATAATAACATAATAATTAATACTTAACTAATTAATTTTGTATGTACCATAAACAACAATAATTACAATATGCAACTTTGAGTTGTTAAACTAAACTCTTTTAGTATTGGCATCATCTTACATTGTTCTCAGTGTGACCAATACCTGCTATTGTAAAAACCTATTCTATAAAAAGAGTAATCATGGAGTTTCTTCTCCATAGGAATTTACACTTTGGAACGTGGCAACTAGCTTCTTACAATTCAAAAGTACCTGTAAAAGGTCTAATTGAAATTAATGATTTGACTCCGACTTTGATACACGGCACTTACTAAGTCAGTCGAAGAGAATACCTATAAATTTTATTAACAAGAGTAAAACATTAAGCTACTTGGATGCACATACGCAAGCGCTGAAAATTCCGACTACCACCAACTACTCTACACATGTCCCCCCCCCACGGGGCATCAACAGGAGCTGTTAGACCGTGTAGTGTCCGCCACCGACGGACTTTAAGGTTGTATTTATTTGCATCCAATGTAATGGACTTCCGCAAAGTAACGCCTGAATTTATTCAATAATGAAGCTAAGTCGCAACTCCAATCATCCTAATTCAATACTTTTTCATTACAAACTTACAACTCAATGACGTCATTTTGAAACGACACGCATAATTACAACTTGGCACGCTATCGCCATACTTTCGCAATACGCGCTATGCATTGCTGGCACCGACAATATACGTGCAATAGTCTGGCAATAGACTGGCAATAGAGATGCGGGATTTGTACTCGCAATAGTCCTTGCGGGTTTGGCGCAGCTTCGGTGCGAGTCAAATATGAAGCAATAAATTCATGTTACACAAACCGAGTACTGTTTTCTCATGAACATTATTATGAACTTGTGTTTGCTTGTTGGTTTAATAGTAAGCACTATTTGTTGTAGATTTGGTGAAAGCTAAAAGATAGTAAAAGAAA
The DNA here is from genome assembly GCA_935421205.1 of Xylocampa areola. NCBI lineage: Eukaryota > Metazoa > Arthropoda > Insecta > Lepidoptera > Noctuidae > Xylocampa > Xylocampa areola. The sequence continues at coordinate 20,222,564 of OW285204.1, forward strand.
ATTGTGGAAATTTAAAGTTCCTTTCTTTTTCGTATATATTGATATTTTTTACTAAGGCCATGTAATGCCAATATTAATTACTATTTTTCAAAGAAATATTGAAAAATAATTTTTAACAAAAAAAAGAACCGACTCCAAAAATCTTTCTGTTAGGTAAAATTGCACTAAAAAGCAATAAAATAATTGCATTATTTACTTACTACAATTTATATAAAAATATTTTTTTAATTTTAGAGGTTTCTGAATAAAATCAATTTATTAGGACAATAATATACAATTATTATTATTTTTGGAGTCGGTGCCAGACAAACTTTAAAAATATTTAGGAAGTTTCCTAAAATTTACAAAGTATATTTAAAGGTACATTAACCATCATTATTTTTACGATAATGTATTATACCTAATTGAACCTATTTGCAAATAATAATAATATAATATTTTTATTGAATAAAATATCGTACATTAATAAAATAACAAGTACAAAGTTTCACTTATAAGTCTATATACACATGTGCCTGAACTAGGAGATCCTGTGTCTCAGGCATGAAGAACAAAATTAGTCTTAAAATTAAATACACAATCACATTGTTAATATAATAAAAGTACAAAATATGTAATATTTTAATGTAAAATTAAGCAATTATATAATTAAAGCAATAGTCCCTAATTTAACATTAATGAAAATCTGTGCCTAACATATTAACTAAAATAAAACAATAAACGTAAAAAAATCAAAAAATCTTTTACTTTAATACGGTTAATAATTTCTCTGTATGACATATTTTGTAGAGCATCATTGAGTTTTTTTTTGCAGTTATTATGATTGTAGGAATAGATGTTTGTTATTGCATTTAGTCTATTGTACAAAAGTGGTCCTAAGAAAACATAAAATTTGGTTGTAAAAGCATGTTTTGTTCCTATTTTTTGAGGGCAAACGATATCTTTCCTCCTTTTGTTAATAAAATCAGTGCTGTATGGAAGAGCTGCGTGCTGCTTTAGGATAATGCTCATTATAAACAATTGACGAACTGTTAGTACACCACAAGACTTATAGAGCAGGTTAGTGGGAAAAAGGAAAGGGCGGAAAGTTGATACCTTAAGTATTGCTCTCTGTGCTCTCTCTATGGTTAGTAAGAGAGTTTTTCCCGTACCACCCCATGAGGAAATACAGTAAGATATTAATGATTGACAGAGAGCAAAGTATACTTGTCTTATTATTTCTTGGTTTGCAATATAGCGTAACTTTTTGAAGACATATATCAACTTACGAATTCTATTATTTAAGGCTTCGATATGTGGTTTAAATGAAAGGGTTTCATCTATTATAATACCCAGGTATTTTATTTTGTTAGTAATTATAATCTTGGGACACATACATTGGTTATTAGTGGGGAGTGTACAATAATGAACACAACAACTGCCTAAAGCGAACGTAATACGCTACTTCATGAATGTACTTACACGTTTATTAACCTTTACTGGCACCGACTCCAAAAATAATAATAATTGTATATTATTGTCCTAATAAATTGATTTTATTCAGAAACCTCTAAAATTAAAAAAATATTTTTATATAAATTGTAGTAAGTAAATAATGCAATTATTTTATTGCTTTTTAGTGCAATTTTACCTAACAGAAAGATTTTTGGAGTCGGTTCTTTTTTTTGTTAGAAATTATTTTATTTCTTACTTTTTAGTGAATCTTGCGTACCATAACTGATTTATCGGAAGTGAATATGGATAGACCTACTTAACGCGTTGTCCATATATATCTGTCGCAGATGGATTGTAGAATCCGCTGTTTTACAAAATCTCTAGCTGCTTTACACAACAGTACTATTTTATAAAACAGCTGAACAACGTTCAGCTGGATTGCCATTGCGATACGTTTAACAAAACTGCTACCCACCTTTAGACGTAATGCAGAATGACATATCTACAGTGGGACAGGTTTGTTTATTGTTTAGGTATATTAAATGGATAGTAACCATTCAAGTAAAAAAGCGATACTGTATTCTGATTTGACTATCCGTGGCTGGGTCGACGGAGCCCCGCTTAGCGGGGCTCCTATTTTGTGTCCGTAAGGTTAGAAAAAACCTAAACACGAAGAGGATGACGGGGGCTGTTCGCTCGCTACGCTCGCTCACGGGCCCCCGTCATCCTCTTCGAACCTAACCTGTCCGTGTCGGGGTACACGAAACTCCCGAGCTCGCTTCGCTCGCTCATGGATCAATTTAATTTATTTTCTTTCATAATCCCGATATATTGTCGACTATTATAGTGGTTTAGTATTTACGTCATTAAAAATTTTTATATTTTTTTTTGCTATTGAGAAGTAAAATAAAGTTAGGTTATTATTGTTAGGACATACAGAGCCATATGTGACAAAATTTCGAACTAAAATCAACAACCTGACAGTTCATTTTACACTGTTTTACATAATCTCTGATCGTTGACCCGCTGCATTGATAAACGCAAAACGTTCATTCAATTCTGCGTGTTATAGTTCAGTAATTATGTAAAACCGCTAAACGTCGTTCAGCTGTTTTTCATAACAGTACTGTTTTGTAAATCAGCTAGCAGTTTTGTAAAACAGCTTATTCTACAGTCCATCTGCGACATATCCATATCAAAGTAGGAAATCTAGATCTGAGGCTATTTCAAAAGAGAGTAATAAACTGCGTAAAAAATAATTAAAAAAAAAAACTGACTAGCGTATGTTACTGACGGGACAGTGTAAGGATTCTAACGATACCCCATATATCGAAATCAGTTCAGATATTTAGAAGTAATGGTGGAATAGGTAAAGAAACTCACAAACATACTTACATACATACATAAATACACTCCGTTTTTTGAGCACTCGTGTAAAAAGAGATGTTTGAGAATGCGGTCTTACACTAAAAAGCAAAAAATATATTTTTCCGGTGCTTACCTTCCGGTTTCATCATCATCATCATCATCATCTGATGATGAAGCTGGAAAATAGGCAGTTCATTAGAACTATTCTAGAGACCGTAAACACCACCGGAAAGTCACAAGAAAGCAAAATACACCATTTCGTTTACTTCGACGACGTATTATTTTTCAGTTATTTTGATTTAAATACCAAACTACTAAACCAATTTTCATAAAATTTAAATGGGACTAATCTGAAAGTAAAACCTTTCAAATAAAAAAATAAAAATCTAAATCGGTTCATAAATGACGGAGTTCTGAGGTAACAAACATAAAAAAAAAAAAAAAAAATACAACCGAATTGATAACCTCCTCCTTTTTGGAAGTCGGTTAAAAATAATAGACGAAAACGGGGCTTGAACTGTCACGCTCTTGAAATTCAAGAGAGTTATTATTCTACCAAATATTTCCTTAGTGACAGCTCTTGCAGATATGGAGCTTATTAAGGCATTGTATCAAAGTATTATGTAAGTTCTTCTTTATGTTCGATCCTTCATTAATGTTCATTGTATAATTAAGTATGTAGTCACTAGTGCATATCAGTAAAAATAATTTAATAATGTTTGCATGCCCGTACCGGGTGAAATATGTCATGTTCTGTATTATTATCTAACAACTTTTGTACCATATTTCAAGCAAATAAATGTTAAATGATCTTCGTTGTTTAAAAAATATCAATATATATAATTTAAAAAGATTGGGCTGTTGTTCTTCTTACAACTGCAAAGTAGTAATGCTGAGTTCAGTAGATCTGTAAATGATTGCTAATTAAATATCGCCAGGCGTCTCCTTAAGACGTATTCAAGGGGAGTTGAAATTTAATACACACAATCAACGACACGGTAGCTCAATTGGTAGAGTGATGACACGGAATGTCAAGGGTCACGGGTTCAAGCCCCGTTCGTAATTATTATTTTTCAATATTTCCTTGAAAAATAGTAATTACGTTTATTTTTATCTAAAATCAATCTAGGTTTGGCCACCAACGCGCCTGATGGTAAGCGATAGTGTGGCCGAGGATGGAGCACGTTTATACACAAATAAATAAACTTTAAAACCCTACAACGGTTTTAAAGTTTATTTAGATACAATAATTTATTTCAAAAGTAAAGTTATTACATGCAATGTTAAAAATATAATCAATTATTATAACTAATTAAGATGGCTCTGGCAGAGATTACTTCAAAGAAAATTATTATAAGTTTCAAAGAAACAATTAGCTTGTTCTATAATTAATTTTTAAATATACTTTAGATTCTTATTAACAACAAAATTACTTTTTTCATTTCAGAGACTGTTAGTTCAATCATCCCCCTGCCATTATCCCAATTTATTTAGGGTCGGCGCAGCATATATTCTTATTCCATACATCTCTATTAGCTGTCATATCGTCAATCACTCCTTTTCTAGCCATATCACCGTTAACACAATCCATCCATCGTTTCCTCGGTCTTCCTCTACTCTTATAGCCATCTACATTCATACTCAAAACTTTCTGCATCACATGCCCATACCATGCGCTAAACGATTTCTACACAACTTCTCAGTCACCGGTGCTACTTTCCGACTTCCTCTTATTTGTTAGTTATTTACTCTCAATTACAGCAAAAGCAGTATTAAAGTAAAGGATGGATACATAAAGGGGTAAATCAAGATGGCCGATTGGGTGGTTCATAATTGGAAATTACCAATGTGACTTTTTCAATGTAATATGTAATCTCATAATTAATCTAATCACCACAGATACGTGGCAAAGGGAACCTCTGTATTTGTTTAGTAAATATAGTGGTAGTAGCCTCAACATAGGGAAACCGGGCGCCTTCTAGATTATAGTTTGAATTTAGAGAGTGGGATTAAAGTTTGTAAAATCTACTTTTATAGAATAAACAATTTTAATTACTCCAATTTATCCATGGGCGTAGGTTCGAATCCTAGTCACGATCATAGGTATATTTCTTCCAAAAAAAATGTGTTGCTCTAGAGTTCGCAATTCAAAGTATATCAACAATTATTCCACAGCATCATGTAGAAAAAGAGCTGCCAACGATTGGTCATACATAGACAATTAACTAAATGATAAGTCACTTACTTATATATTAATGCTTACGTACGTCCGCAGAGCCGCAGTATCGAAGCGCGTTTTCCTCGAAGCAACATAATTATTTTAATGGCGACGGGAAAATGTGTCAATGAAAATGTGTAACTACGATGTAACTAAATATCACTCTATAAAACCAATCATTTTGTCGAATTTGATAAATTTGTCAAGTTAAGATCTATGACAGCCGTTACGGGTAGTCAGAGGCCTGAAAGTCTGACTACCAGTCATACCACGAGATATCGTGTTACCCAGTTACTGGGTTGTGGAGGTCAGGTAGGCAGTCGCTCCATGTAAAATACTGGTATTAAGCTGCATCCGGTTTGACTGGAAGCCGACCCCAATGGAATTGGGAAACGGCTACGCAGATATATACTAAACCAATCACTTGTATCAGTTTTTCTAAGTGTTAATCTGATTATAATAAAACAACTTTTAACCGGATCAATCGCGTGTATTATTGGTTTTGGTGGTCCTCCTGCGACCACGAACGCTGCAAAGTGTTCGAAACGTCAGGAAAAACAAAAAACCAATAATACACGCGATTGATCCGGTTAAAAGTTGTTTTATTATAATGTGTAGTGATCGCGCAAACCTAAGATATTACTATGTTAATCTGATATTACTTTAGGTACTGCTATGTTTAAGTTCTAAGTGCCATTGGCATTCAAAAATATGTGGACGGCTTACATTTTTTTTCCGTATAATAACTTTCGTGAGAAACATTCATATTAATTAAATTAAAATTGTTCAACGGGTATTACTCACGAGGATTTTCGGGATTACCCCACTAGTTTCGAACTTCAATGGAGCCCTTAGACATCCAGGTTGACTCGCGACATCGCCGCGAGCTCAGCTTATGACTAAGGGCGCCGTTCGAGTTCAAAAATATTCGGTCAATACCGAAGAATGTACGTGAGTAATAACCGTTGAACAATAATAATTTCTTCCATTTTAATTCCTTTAATGATCATTTTTGCATTCATGTGTTGAAATTTTTTGTCAAACTTATCGACGAGAGCAATAATCTCTCTCTATATATAAAAATTAATCCCTATTTCCCTTGGTCACGCCATAACTTGAGAAATACGGCACCAAATTGGGTAATCATTTTTTTGTTGTGTTCGTCATTGTCAAGACACACAGGACAAGGTTTTTACATCAGTTTTTTTTTTAAATCGTGTGTAAAATCTGTACGTCTGAAATCGCGGGGTACAGCTAGTTTTTATATATAAATTAAAATCTAGCACTCACCTAAAAGACAACGTTGTTAGCGGCCGATACGACTTATGACTGTTCACATCAGCCATCGGCATGCCCCAGTAATCATCAAGAAACAATTGCTTCAACGGGTTAGTCCCGATCACGTCACCATTTGTCACAATAGCCGGAATATCGTCATGAACAAAATCTCCATTCAAACTGTTCATGTAGCTTAGAACTGCTGTCGTAGTCACCATGACGTAGATTGTGACGTCAGAGCATAAGGACTTATTCTGTGTCTCCTCGCGAACTGTGGTCAATGATCGTCGCTTCATTTTTGGTGATGTGCGCAGTTTAAGTATTACATTTCTACATCTGCACATTTGTTTGTGGCGATCTGGAACAAAGAAATAGGTTTATAAGTACCTTAAATTAATTATTAATTATTGGGAATGCTGTTGTTGGTGTCCTTCTATCTAGCTATGTCTCACCAAATAATATCCATGCGCCAAGTTCTGATGTTATCCTTCTATCACAGTCTATGATCACACTCCACTAACCTATAAAACCTCTTAACCTAGTCAAACTTAAAGTAGTCAAACATTTGCCTAACTAAGCCCCAACAACTTGTTGATAAGTATCTTACAAACACTCCTGTCCCCTGAACTGGGGCAAAAATAATGCAAACATACATCCGCAAATATTGTCATTCTCGTATGTGGAATACTGGCTTGTAGCCGCGGCTTCACTCGCGTACAAGGAATCATTATTTATTTGCGTAGAATACAGTCTTTTTTGGTTGGTGGTTCATGTCTATCTAAAATGGACCGCCAATTACATCCATTGACCACACAGTTCTGAAATTGTTTTGAAAACTGCTTCGTTGGTGTAGTGGTTACAGGCGCGACTGGTGAGCATGAGGTTCATGGGTTCGATTTCCAGGTCAGGCAAGTGTTATTGAGTTTTTCTGTGTGGAAAATCTCAGTAGTAGCCTAGAGTTTGGATTTGTGCCCGGTAAATGTCAATAGGCTCACAACCTATTACATGGAACTTAATAACAGTATTGGTGAAATGTGGGTGTTTAGGAGTGCACACCTCTTCTTACCCCTTCGGGGAAAAAAGGCTATGATGGTAATACTATCTAACCTAATACCTATAAATGAGAAATTCTTGTATATATCTATATAATCTGAATCTCGGAAACCGGCTCGAACGATTTTCATGAAATTTGGTATGCAGGGGGTTTTGGGGGCGATCAATCGATCTAGCTAGCTTTCATTTTAAGAAAACGTTGTTTTACCAAAATAATAACCGAGCAATGCTCGGTCATCTAGGTACTATTACATTAAGCATTGTAATGGATTTCCAAGGTAATGCTTGAACCTATTACTCACAATAAAGCGTCAAGCATTAATCATTTTAATTAATTTGATTGAGGCGCTTAAGACTTGTGGCAACCTGTAATCGATAAACGACCGTTGAGGTGGCGCGGTTAGTCTTTAGATGGGTGAACGTTAGCCCCACCCCCGGTCAGACCCTCTCAGGTCGAGATGGCTTAGTGATCAGAGCATCTGGAATATTTATCGGGGAGGTACAGGTTCGAATCCAAATCACGACCTATATTTCTTCAAAAAATTATTACTTTAAAGTTCGCTAAGCATGCGTTAATCCTTTCCAGAGATTTATCTATCTCCCGTTTTTTTTTTTTTCATAAAATTTTCGTATTTCCTTACAACGGTAAAATTCAGAAGTTAAATAAATACAACATCAAAGGGCCAATAACGTAAAAAATACTTGTACGAAATATAACCAAAACATTGTGCCCAGTTGAGATTCAATAAATGCCTAAAATTGACCGCTGCCAAGTATTCCAATAACCATATTTCGGCGGTATTCGGCCCAGTTCTGGCATTTTTACGTTACATACGACGTATTATGGGGCAAATTCTGTTCATACCATAGATGCCTGTAGGTTTTTTTTAACAATATTCTAGGTAGGTAGGGATTCGGCCACTCTGTTTGATATATGATTTAATTAGAAACTTTGTTGAAACTAAATTAATTGCGAACTGCTTCGTTGGTTAGTGGTTACAAACTCGGCGACTGAGCGTGAGTTCAATGGTTCGATTTGTGGATCGTGAGTTATTGTTTTTTACACGACTGCCCAAAAGAGTTGTGTTATGTTTTGAGGGTTCATGTATGTATGTATGTTTGTGAGTTTCTTTCTTCCACCATAACTTCTAAATGCCCGAACCGAGTTAGACACCTGGGGTATCTTTTTAAAATTTTGAATTAATTTCAGTTTGTTCTGTTAAAAATATTTCACTAGCAAAAAAGTAAAACAAAGATACATAGTAGTTCTGTACTTTTTTTTATTAATATTTTTAATTTTTTGGTGATCACCTGTTCCTTAACTAATACTGTTTTAGTCCTAAGTTTACTCCGCAGTGAGACTAAAATAAATAATGTTCTTTCTTCTTTCTTTCTTTCTTAATAAAAAACTTGTTAGTTCAGAGTATTTTCTTATGATAACCCAAGATGGACTTAGGCTAAGACGAGAAACACGAAATGTGATTAACTAGCAAGTTAAATTCATACTTACTTTGAGTTCAAACTATATAAATTTAATATTACAAACCTATTGTGAATTACCAATTTGATTATTGTGAATTCTGTAAAGAGGTTACGGCTCGTCAGGTCGCCACTAAATTGTAATGTATTTATAGACTTAATAACTGATGTTTGCGACTTCGACTGGGCAACAAAAGATAGCCTCTGTCCTTCTTCAAGTTCAAAACTATCGTTATGCCAAAATTCATCCAAATACGTTAATTCGTACAGAATAAATGTTCACACAACAGCACAGTAGCGTTCATTATTTATTTACTTTATATTTATTTATTCGACAAAAACAGTGACGATTACACAATTTTCTTATTGGCTAATTCTAAATTATTTTATACAATATTATTGTGTCTATTTAGTAGCATCTGCTGCTGAACTAGGTTTTAAAGCACAGTAACCCAGTAAAAAACAATTGACTCCAAAAAGTGGTTGCAAAATCCTATTTAAACAACCAAATCCATTTCTTGAAACCACAATTTGTACCAGCCCAGATATGGTCCAAAATTACATCACCAATGCTTCATAATTTAATTTCGCCCCCCGTATTCACGCAGCGGTTTTATTAAAACTACCGTCGATATAGGAATCTTATCACGAATAAAACCGACGAATACCATCCATCTGTTCGCATGACTCCAACAGTAATCTAAATAACTATTTTTCAATATAGCCTCCGCAATATTGCCAAGTTATGAATTTTCGTCTGGCCTACTCAGAAACGCGGTACGTGCCCAAAATATAAGATATTAAAGGGAAAAAAATCCGTCCGCAAAATTCGGATAGCACTAAATATAAATATTTCGAGTTCCAACGGATAGTGGGTTGTGGCTTTTGGTAGATACGTATAAATGTTTTGCTTTATAACAGTGACGTTGCTGACAGCCATAGGCACGGACTTTAGTAGTTCTAAAAAGTGAGTTGAGTGAAAAATCAAAACCGTAAAACAGGGACAGATAAGTACTCCAAACGCATACGTAGCGAACCTTAACTTTTTTAAATAGTTTTTTGTGTAAATAAAAATATGGTTGTGAGGATTAAAACCTGCGCCTCTCATATAAATGCTCAAGGCGCTCTGACCACTAAGCCATCTCGACTTCTGAATTATCGAAGACCTTGAATTATCTTCGAAATTTTAATACGTCTTTTGTTAACGTCATTGCTATCTATTCTGTCCCTATACGAGACCCAGGTTCAAATCTTGCTCACAACCGTATTTTTATAAGGATTATGTAAACAGAACTTATCATGGCATCACCCCTGTATTCCAAAAGGGGGTAGGCAGAGTTGTACACAGGTGTACACCAACATTTCACTGATATTGTGATTATTAAGTCCCATGTAATAGGTGGTGCACAATGCCAAAGTCGGTGACTACAGAAAATGTTCTAACACTTTGCCGGACCCGGGAATCGAACCCAGAACCTCACACTCAGTACTTGCGACCACGAAACCTGATACTCTGTAAAGATCGTTACAGGTGGCGTACTGTAGTATCCGTCTACCCCCGTGTGTATGTATGGACTACATCCGTATTTTTAGGTCCGTAGGATTTACCTCCAAAAGTCAATTTGAATATCCATCGTTGTTCTTGAAAACCAATATGCACTTTATTACCACAATGATACGATAAAAATTACCCTAACCATACAATTCATGTCGATATCAATAATGCAACATTAATTTATTACACTACAGGCCACACGTATCACCCTCCCCGTTCACTTTACGCTTTAATAATTACACGAAGCTAATTCACAGGTAGGTTGTACTAAATTTATTGCCTTTAGTGTACTTTAGCATGTTTATTAGGCTCATAAAATTAATGAACACCACCACGACTCAGTTGATGAAGCGAGCTCATAATTCTATCCAATATGCCGAGAAAAATGTCGCAAATTGACGACGTTTTGAGAGGAGCTCGGTGATTTTATAAGGACGGAGTAATATGTTTTGCTGGGTAAATATTTTTGGTATGAAGTGTAAATTATGTTTCAAGTATTTTATTAATGTGTTGATCCAAATATTTATAAAGTTATTATATTAAATGGAAAAAGAATACGGTCGCGAACAGGATTCGAACCTGGGCCTCCCGGATAAATACTACAGGCGCTCTGACCACTAAGCCATCTCGACGTCTATATATTTCTATATATTTTTTCCATTTAATATAATAACTTTAGAGTTCGGTAAGCATGCGTTAATGCTTTTCAAAGATTTATCTTGAAATATTTTATATTGTTTTTATTTAGTTTTGTGGTCGCAAGCGTGGGTGTTGTGAGGTCGTAGGTTCAATTCCCGGGTCAGATAAACTGTTGTTGATGTTTTCTGTTAGGAAATTTTCAGTAGCAGCATGGAGTTTGGAATTGTACCCAGTCGATGGCAAGAAGCCTATTACATGGGACTTGTAACTGAATCTGTATAATGTAGGTGTAATACAGTACATCTCTACTGGACCGTTCAAGGAATATGCGTGATGTTTAGTTTTTCCTTACAGCTTTTACACATTATTGAAATCTCCGGTATATTTTTTTTTTATTATGATTACCTATCTATCACTCGGCACCTAAAAAAATATCACTTGAGTACGTACAAATATTAAAGAGCATTATAAGTTCAGAGATCAAAGGGATTTAGGAAATAATATCAAAAGGTCGCGGGAACGAGATATTAGATTGGGCGTAACTTGTATAAATATATTTTAGTCTGTTGTGTCATAACGCTTATATTGGAACTCACAGATGTTAAATAATCCTATAATATGAGATTAAAAATAGACTTTAAAGTTAGAAAAGTGACAGTCAATTTTAGAAATATACTTAATCGGGTCTAGATCGGATTTTTAATATAAAAAGGCTTTGGGTTGAGTGCTGTAATTCGGTCGAACAGTTTCGTCGGGAAACTAAATGATACCGTAGAAGCCTTTACATGCTAAATATCGCTATCTAGACCCGATTAAATATATTTCTAATATGTTTACAAATTGTGAGAGTTTAAATTCATATGGTTAACTTTATTAAAATTAAAGTTATTATATTAAATGGAAAAAGAAGAGTTTTGGAAAAAGAAAACTTTAGAGTTCGCTAAGCATGCGTTAATGCTTTTCAAAGATTTATCTTGAATTATTAAGGTAATTGCATTCTTTACGGCATTGTATTAACTGCAAAGTTAGTCGTGTCGGTTTGGTCACCAGTATGGGGACTGAATTGATTGCAATGACGTCGCCATAAGACGTGTTAAAATATGGAAGAAGAATTTGCGGTGGTGAGCAGAGGTCGAGTTGGCTTGGTGGTCAGAGCGCCTGGAGTATTCATCCGGGAGGCGCAGGTTCGAATCCTGTTCGCGACCGTATTCTTTTTCCATTTAATATAATATCTTTAGAGTTCGCTAAGCATGCGTTAATGCTTTTCAAAGATTTAACTTGAATTTATTAAAATTGCTTAAAAATAAATATTATGCTGAAGTGAGAGAAATAGGTGATGGCTTAGAAAGGCAAAACAAAGGCCGTGGTTAAAACCCAAGACTGCCTCGTTGGTCTAGTGGTCGCAAGCGCGGCTGCTGAAAGTGAGGTCCTGGGTCCGATTTTTCTGTAACGAAATTCTCAGTACCAGCCCGGAGTCAGGAAGTTGGTGGTGTGTCATCCCCGTGTTTCGGAAAGCACGTAAAGCTGTCGGTCCTGTGCCTTATCTCTCTTCGGTCGTGTCGGATTGCCGTCAAATCGCAATATGAGAGTGAAGAAAGGAGTACACCTGTGTTTGCGCATACACTTGTGCACCGAAATACGGTCGGGAGGACTATTATAACCAGCCCATAACTGGTCACGAGCATTGATCTCCACGCTAACTCACCACTCAGACAGTAGTACCTGAAGTATTTAACCGGGACGTGCAATTTCTACAAAAAAAATTATTTAATATTTTAAATATACTATTTATAATCTTTTAAAGAATGTAAAGATGCATAGAATTTAGGTTTTCAGAGAGTTTATCATTATTGTCCTAGAGTACCTATTAATATTACTGAGGTTTCATTCGAAGTTGAAGAACAAAAGACGTCGCAACATTTGGAACTAAAGTCTTGGTAATTAATAAAACCTTGAAATAATAGCTTAACATTTTTTCTAATAAACTTGTCTACGTCTAAAAATTCACGGTCAAAGTCTATCTAGTCTTTTATAAATTGTAGACCAAAGAAAACAAAAGTAAGGCTCAGAAACAATTATGAAAGGGCTTTTATATTAGTAGAACAGGGCTTCTACTTTGAATTGCAAACTAAATATCGTTTAAATATTACACTTTATTATTAATTCACCATGCCTGTGACCGAAGGAGTAGGCAGAGGTGTACATAAATGTACACCCATATTTAACCAATGCTGTTATTAAGTCCCATGTAATGATAAGCGACGAAACCCATCCAATAAATATACAAATTCCTATGTAATAGGTGATGAGCCTCTACTGGGCACAATTTCACTGCTGCTACTGAGAATTTCCCCAACACTGCCCAATATCGAACCCGGTTATCGAACCCGGGTATCGTACCCGAGACATTATGCTTACCAGTCGCGCTTGTAACCAAAATACCAATGAGGCAATAATTTTAGTGATCGATGTAATAATATATTCATCTAATACGTTATTGGTTTTCTATCTATTGGTGGTGTAGTCACATTTTAATCACAATATGACCCCAATTAAGTATCCGATAGTACCTGTAGATGACATATAAAAATAAATAAACGGCAGTAATTTAAATCTTTTTAATTCAAGTCTTCATTAAAAGGTTGACTAAGAATAAATAATTAAAGAAATGTAATTATGATGGTGAATAAACCAATTTTTACCAGATAAATCGCGAATATTACAGATTTGTTTCATACACTGCAGAATTCGGCATAAAAATCAGGATAAAAGTTTTTTTTTTATCACTGGTTACTACAATCTCGAGTTTGACTCGCGACATCGCCGTGGGCTCAGCTCATGACTAAGGGCTCCGTTCGAGTTCAAAACTAGTCGGGCAATCCCAAAAAATGCATGTGAGTAGTAACCGGTGAACAATAATTGATATGGATAAAAGTTGTTTCAAGAAAGTTGTTAAAAGATGTTATTTCTATATATTCAGTCACTCTCTATTCAGGAGACTGAACCGACACGACTAACTTGGCAGTTAATACAGTATCGTACAGATGTAATTCCTAAACAAATACAGTTTTGGGGGCTGAGTTGCCTGCGTCCGTAGGAGTGCACCCTTAAAATGGAATCCCTACACGTGGCCCCTGGGTGGTGCAAAACAGGCAACACAGCACTGGTGGGAGGCTTCGGCTGCTGCTGGTTACCACCCACCGGACGAAGCCATGCCGTGAAGCGACCTAGTCGTGTTTCGGGATGTAGTCCGATGCAACCGTTGTGGGAGACGGGTCTGGGCAGTTGCATCAACTCCCCAACTATCGTTCTCCCCAAATCTATCCAATCTACTTAGAGTGAATAGATTTCTACTGGATCTACGCACTCCATCCTCGGCCACACCATCGCTTACCATCACGCAAGTTGGTGGCCAAACGTAGATACATTTTTGATTAAAAAAAACGCAAGCGTAGCGCACTCTGAACTTATAATTTTTTGTGATATAAAATTTTTGTATCAATTATATCCGAATCAACGCCATTTCAAAAAGCCTTAGATACTCATTTCAACACAGGTAGCGCGATCTAGAATAGCCTGAATAGGACGAAAACATCTTGAAAAAAATATATCCCTATTTGTTCATTTTTAGAGGCTTCGTATCTGAAGCCATGCAAGGCTTTGTTTCCTAACGAAGTCAATTGAAAACATAATTTCAGCAAATACTTGTATAAAAAAAAAGTAAAACAAACATTCCACGTGAATTCGTTCGTTATTGCGAAACTGGGTTTTTATTTTCATTGTTAAAACTTCCAAAGTTTTGAAAGCTATAACAGTATTCATACGATAGGTACCAATTTACAGCGAAGTACAGTGAACTTTTTATAGAAATTTTTTACCGACTTCAAAGAAGAGGAGGTTATCAATTCGTCTGTATATATATTTTTTTTAAAGAAAAAAAGAAAGAACGAAATATATTTATTAGAAACACAGATACATACACACACAGAAAGAAAATCACGCACAACAAGAAGTAATAGAAGTACACAATTTATAAAAACACTCACACAAGGCGGTTTTTTTTTAATTAATTTATTATGAATTACGATCGAACCTAGCTAGTGGGCGACCACTAGTAAAAATAAAAACATTTCAATATCACTAAATGATATAACACAATAGATTTAATGATTTAATAAATAAATAAAATACTGTGTAGTCACAAGCACAGTATCAAAAAATATCTGATCAGTCTACGAAGCAATTAGACAAAGAAAATACTCCAAAAACAATACCAATTCAAAATTCCAGTCAAATATTAATCCAAAAGTGCAATTAGTGACGATGTTTTCAAACTACCCTCAATTCCCTTGCCGCAGGTATTGGGCCGCTCACAACGCGGTGTACGCTTATGAATTTAATTTAGCCGCCATCTTTATAGACCTCACGTCGCTCGCATAAATGCTAAAGGCTTGGCCAGCTGTGCTCGGATGACGTCATGAATGTAAGGTTATGTAAAATTTTTAGTAAGCCTATAAAGGAATTGTTTTTGGAAATTTTTGCTTTCAATTTCGGTCACCTGTATAGGGACTGAATAGATAGGATTGACGTCGCCAAAAACACGTATTAATATGTGGAAGAAGAATTCGCGGTGCTGAGCAGAGATAGAGATGGCTTAGTGGTCAGAGCGCCTGCAGTATTTATGCGGGAAACGCAGGTTCGAATCCTGCTCGCGACCGCATTCATTTTCCACAACAATTTGTAACTTTAAAGTCCGCAAAACATATGTTAATGCTTTTCAAAGATTTACCTGTATTTGTTGCTTTCAATTAGGTTTACTGATAAAATTATCTAATATATAAAATTCTCGTGTCACAGTTTTCGTTGCCATACTCCTCCGAAACGGCTTGACCGATTTTGATGAAATTTTTTGTGCTTATCCGGTATCTATGAGAATCGGCCAACATCTATTTTTCATCCCCCTAAATGTTAGGGGTAGTCCACTCCATTTTTTTTTTATTTATATGGCAAAACAACGTTTGCCGGGTCAGCTAGTTAATCTATATAATTCTAAACAACTATGAAATTTAACTTGGTCTAGGTAGGCAGAGGTGTACACAGTCATACACCCACATTTCACCAATGCTGTTATTAAGTCCCATATAATAAATAGGTGGTGAGACTATTATCATCTACCTAATTTCTAACAGAAAAACTCAATAACACTTTGCCCAGCCCGGGAATCGAACCCGAGACCTTGCTCATCAGTCGCGCTTGGGGCTACTAGACCAATAAGGCAAGCTATAGGATAGTTTTCGAGCTCAAATCCTACTTAATATTATAAACGCGAAAGTTTGTTACTCTTTCACGCAAATACTACTCAACACATTTGGATGAAATTGGGCATACAGATAGTTTACATCCTGGATTAACATATAGCATACTTTTTATCCCGGCTGGACCCAATACTGAAATCCACGCGGGCAGAAGCTAGTACCTATGTAATAAATTTTAATGTGTCCAGCTACTTTTGTCTCTGACTGTACAGGTATGTCAACAAGTATGTCCGTAATATTGGACATTGTGTCCAGTTGAATGTGTCGACGTACGTAAGTTTATTTGTCCGTGTTAGTTAGGTCATGCAACAAAGTTAGGTTTAAAAGGGAGTTAAAGGTAAGTTAGAGGTAAAGTTTTTACGTAAATAAAAAATTATATTCTATTCTATCCATTCTATTCCATTCCATTCTATTCCATTCCATTCTATTCCATTCCATTCTATTCCATTCCATTCTATTCCATTCCATTCCATTCCATTACATTTGCATGTACCCGTGCGTGATCCATGAACTGAAGAATGCGCGTGAGTAATAATAATAAGTTTATTTATTTCATATTTCAATCCATAGTTTTGTTAGTACTTTTTTTGGTGTTAGTAACCTTATAGTAATAGGTTAGTATTGTAATAACCGTGTTAGTAATAACCGTTAAACAATCATTAATAGTTTACTATTCTATACTATATCTAAATTAAATTATTAAACAATCATTACAACTTTTCCTCATATACCGTCTCAGATAACCAGATGAAATATACAATATCACCACTGAAATAAGATAAGCTATCGCCCCCGTATCTTTATCATAAGGGATTCGTACAAGTAACCGTTTGGTCGGTTCGACCGCCATTATTAACCAAATAGGATATAAATGCCACGGTCCCTACCCATGTAGTGACCGGAGTGTCGTTTTATGATGTCGGCGGTCGCTCGATGTGATTAAATGAATGTATTTAGCGATAAAGGGGGATTTTATACGTTTTTGTGGTACGGTGTGTATTGGATTCTGAATTTAGTGTTTACATGTGTGTTGGTAACAAGTTAGAATGTTATAAATGTTACTTTTTTTAGAAAAAAGGTTTTATTAATTTGTGATTCTTGCGCGAGCATAAAAAATAATACTCTATAATAGGTATCGTTTAATTTTCATGCATTAATGTGACTGCCTCATTAGTCTAGTAATTGCAGGTATGGCTACTAAGCGTGAGATCCTGGGTTCGATGTCCGGGTCAGGCAAAAGGTTATTGGGATAAATGAAACACATTATCGCATGCTTAGCGAACTCTAAACTCATATTTATGTGGAAACAAAAATACGACCGTGAGCATAATTATAACCACTTCCGAAGCGGTCTGCCAACTAGCTAGGTCTCCCAAGGGGTTGGGATAGCTTAGTTGACAGAGCCCCTGGAGTATTCATTCGAGGAACGCAGGTTTAAATCCTAATAACGACAGTGTTTTTCTTTCCAAAAAAAAAATTGTTTTTTATTTTAAATGGGTTTGCTCTTGACTCTAGTCTAGGTCAAAGGTGACCGAGACAAAGTCGACGATGGAGTGAGCTTACCCAGAAGAAACCTGTTCACTCTAACTTTGAAGAGATTAGGGTTGAATGCGTTCGGAAGCATATATCTTTAGTTTTATTGGGTTTTTTCTATTGTACAATTCGCAGTAGCAGCCAAGAGTTCAGAACCGTGTCTTATAGGTGGCAGTAGACTAACCACATATTACCAACAACATTTCTAAAATATTGTATACTATAGTACACGTCTACCTAACCCTTATTATGTACTGTTAACTTATTTGTACATAAAGGGACACACAACAAACAAAACAACAGTTGTGTTCCTGTTGTAAAGACGTTACGCAAATAAAGGAGTCGTCTATTGAATTTTCCGTTCTAATCCAATTACTCATTACCGCTACAATTTGTCTCGCCATCGCTACAACCGCCTCTACTATGGAGCTTTATTTGAACAGCTAGCTGTGCCCCGCGATTTCAACCGCGTTTTTTTTTTCTTTTTGCTCAGTTTTTAAGGGTCGTAACGTGATGTTAAATAGCTTAAACTATTCCCTATAAATCTTGCTATTGTATACAAAAAGATTTTTTTAAATCCAACTGCTAGTTCCAGAGATAAGCGTGTTTAAAGAAATATAAAAATAAAAAACTCTTCAGTTTTAGTATATTAGTATAGATAGTCTAGATTATGTAAAAACATTTCGCTTCCATATGTTTCCAATGTTTCTGCGGCTTTTGACTTAATATTATTTTTAATTGTGGGACATCATCAAGAACTCTTTTTGTCTATTTTACTGGGATCATGAATAATATATGGTTGCAATTAATAAGCATAAATTCCATACAGAAATTTTTTTCATACATATCAATATTGTTAATATAGTTAATTTTTGTTACTACTCACGTACAAACTTAAAAAAACTGGCTTTCGACATCGCCGCAGCCTCAACGCTTTTAGTCATGTAAGGGCTCTTTTGGAGTTTGAAACTAGTCGAGCAATCCCAGAGCATTCTATGAGTAGTAACCGGTGAACAATAATTAATATAAACATACGAAATTAAACTTACTCTACAAAAAAAAAATGTGGAAAGAATAAATATCGACGTCACCGAATTCGTAATAGTGAACGGAGACCAATCGGTGATCGAGTTAATAAAAATAGCGAGTCTGCGTAATCTATAAGGCGGCAAAAGTGACAAACAAATACGTATAAACATAACATGGATTTTTATTAGTTATGTTAAGTTATGATAAAATAAATAGTTTATTGACTTCGATACAATCGTTTTGCTTGCAATCTAGTATGCTATTAAGATGCACCTGCAGCTGAACTGACAAAAAACCTATATCTAGATATTAAATGCTACAGGAAACGTGCAGTTTAAAAAAAAACCCGCCCCAAGACTTGCTTGTGCCGGCCCGCGCTGAGCCAGTAGCTTTAAATTCATCCCTTCATAATAAGGAAACTGAATTGATCGAGTTAGTCCCTAGTTGTCCCCCCAGCCATGCCCTAAGCCGAGGCTCGAGCCCCGCAGGGGACGCCCATAGTGCTGTGTTGCTGGCTGGAGGCGCCTTAGCTATTGACCGGTTACGCAGACAAAACCCCTCTGGATTTCTGCAAGAAGCCGCCAAAAGTTGTTCAAAAACCCACAGTGTTAAAAACTCACTCATAAATCACTGAAACGATATATCAAAGCATCATAACACGAGAACATGAAGTAGGTCCCCGTCGCAGCTTCCAGTGAATAAATTACATTCAGCAGATGTTATTCGCGATGACAATTACATTTTCGTTTGATTACTTCCTGCAAAGCTTTAGAATAATAATGAGAGCCTTTTTTGTGTGCTTTCGTAGCTTTTTATTGGTTTATGTGTGTGTGACTGTGTGTTCTGGGAAATCTTTTAAACGAGGTTTGGTGTTTGGTTTTGGATTTTGGAAAATCACATTTATTTACAAGAAAAATATATTATTCTTCAATTACACAGTATAATGCCTTATTTCGTCCATGCCCACGATTTCCAACTTGATTGGATAAGAGTGACATGAAAAAATAAATTGTTTGAATGAAACAAAAAAGTGCTTCGTTTGTCTAGTGGTCCCAAGCGCGACTGCTGAGCATGATGTTCTGGGTTCGATTCCCTGGTCGAGCAAGTGTTATTGAGTTTTTCTGTTAGTAAATTATCAGTAGCATTCGATAGACGGCAATAGGCTCATCATATACATGGGACTTAATAACAGCATTGGTGGAATTTGGTTGTAAAACTGTGTGCACCTCTGCCTACCCGTTTGGGCAATACAAGCGTGATAATATGATATTTTATGAAACGAAGGACAAAAACAAATCTAATAAAATAAAACATGCTTGAAGGAAACTACCAACAAGATGCTGAAGTCGTAAAAGATAGGTTAAAAAATAAGAAGATACCGATTACGTTTTCATATGATCAACATTTTCCTAAACCAAGTGGCTTACACCAGTAATCTCCCTTCGACGTTTATTCACAAATTACTTCAGTCGCGAACGGCTTTAAAAGCCCCTAATACACGTATGTCCCCACCCTAATGGTGGTTACACTTTCTAAAGCCGGCGTTAAATGTGTGAGAAGTCACAAGTGCGATGACGAGGGGTTTTACGAGTCATTTGGTTTATATTGGCGCAATGTATTGTGATTTTAGTGTAAGGTGAAATCTTACTAATACATGTTTGTCACTCTTTTACGCAATAACCACTGACCAGATTCTCATGAAATTTGGCACACAGATAGTTTATGACTTGGATTAACACATTAACAACTTACAATCATCATCATCCCCTCCGCTTGTCCAAATTTTATGCAGTAAGCGCAGCATGTATTTTTCTTCCATACATCTCTATCAGCCTTCAGATTAGGAGTCACTCCGTTTCTAGCCATATCATCTTTCACACAATCCATCCATCGCTTCCCCGGCCTTCTTCTACTTTATAGTCATCCACATAACTACATATTAATAAATGTTGATAGGATTTGTATAATAACTTTCGCGAGGCATATTCATATTAATTATTGTTCACCGTTATCGATTCAGTCACGTGTATTTTACGGGTTTGCCCGACTAGTTTCGAACTCGAACGGAGCCCTTAATCATGAGCTGAGCCCGTGGTGATGACGCGAGTCAAATGAGTTTGGGCTGTCTAAGGGCTCCGTTCGAGTTTGAAACTAGTCGGGCAAACCCGAAACATGCACGTGACTGAATCGATAACGGTGAACAATAATTAACATGAATATACCTCACGAAAGTTATTATACGAATAAAATTCACATAAATACTCAATAAAAATAGATATAAATAAATAGACAAAAATAGATAGAGAATAGATAAAATCTTCATGTTTACAATACAAACCAAAAATCCTGAAGGCATCTCTTCCCTCGAGAAATACACAGGTTACTCCAATGACAAGCTTTAAATATAAGCACTTTGCCTTTTACCCAAGTTCACGGTCTTTTCCTCGAGAATAAGTGGGGTAAGTAAAACACTTAAGAGTTAAAACAGCGTTTCCTTGTTATCGCGTGCGTGTGGTTTACGTATGATGACGTGCCGTTTTTGTGTTTTATTCTCAGTAATAATGTAGCTTTAGTCAGACACAAATGGTAACAGTTTTTGAGGGCTGAGTTGCTCCCTCAAAATGGAATCCCTACACATGGCTCCTGGATCACCATCCAGGAGCCATGTGTAGGGATTCCATTTTAGACAGGCAACACAACTCTGGTGGGAGGCTTCGGCTGCGGCTGGTTACCACCCATCGGCGAAGCCATGCTGTGAAGCGACCTAGTCGTGTTTCGGGATGTAGTCCGGTGCAACCGTTGTGGGAGACGGGTCTGGGCAGTTGCTTCGACTCCCCAACTATCGTTCTCCCCAAATCTATTCACTCTACCTGGAGTGAATAGATTCCATCCGAATCTACGTGCCATCCTCGGCCACTCCATCGCTTAGCATCAGGCGAGTTGGTGGCCAAAAGAAGATCCATTTTTTCATAAAAAAAAAGGAATAAATGTTCAACACATTGAACTAAATAATTTGACTTTGGCTATAGCAACTAATTCAAAGAGTCCAGTCCGGTTGTGTATGAGAGTTTGTTTGTTCAGCTCACTGATGTGCTCTCCAATGGCTTGCATAGTCTATTTTAGCAGTAAACGAGCGCCACACAGAAAATACACATGAATCAGTTGGCCTAGGCTCCAGTCTAACAAGATGGAGCATCATACCAGTATTATGTAAAGGTACTGCCTATCTGACCTCAATCGATTGATCTGAGTAGCTGTTACTAAGTATGAGTTTACCGAAGTACCCATAGAAAATATAAATAATAACATAAAATAAAAAGCATAATACTTTTACCTATCTAGGGAAGAAAGGATGAAAAAAATGAAGTCCATAATTTAATGAATATCTACTAGTGTGGCAATGTTTTTTCCTGCTCTGGTCCTAATTTGTGTGGCAATAAAAGCTGATAGTATTTTCTCGCCTACAAAAATGGTATAATATGGAAAAACAATGAATGTGTTGGCTCACAAAATTTTATACTTCTCCCATAACTGAGTTATTGTGTGAGAGTTGAAAAAAATAATAACAACATTTCTTTTAAAAACCAAGTTTATTGCCTTATCTGTTTAACCACCCCAAAAAAAAAATACAATCACCGCCAAAAAATTCAAAAAAGGAAAACAAAAAGCAACCTGACCGTTTAACCGCATCCCCAGGAAGCGGGGCGGTCCATCCACCGGTAGGGCGATGTGACGTCACCACTCGCTTTTATCGACATGCGTGGAATGATGATAGTTGGACCCTTCCGTCGACCATTACCGTGGACTTTATAGCCTGGTACGGGTATCGGATTATATAATGTGCGGTTGTGGTAAATGAGGCGTGAGGAATTTTACTTGACGTATTTTTATACTTGGAAGTAAGCTGCGATATTGGTATTTCTAACAAGTAATCATATAATAATACAGAATAATCATAGCATCAAACCTATATTCCTGAAGGGGGCATAGAATAGGCAGAGGTGTACATAGTGGTACACCCATATTTCACCCCCATATTATATCTGGTGAGACTATTGCCATCTACCGGGCACAATTCCACTCTCCGGGCTTCTACTGAGAATTTCCTAACAGAGAACTCGAACCGGAGACCTCATGCTCAGCAATCGCGCTTGAGAATACTAGACCAACGAGGCAGTACCAAATAATCCTTCCACAAAAAAAAAACCTAAACTTCAATATAACATTACTGACTGCCTTAGTCTAGTGGTCGCGCTGCTGCTGAGCATGACGTCCTGGGTTCGATTCCCGGATCGATCAAAGTGTTAAAAGGTTTTTCTGTTAAGAAATTCTGAGTACCGCCCGGTATTTGGAAATGACCAACTGATGGCAATAGGCTCATTACTCATATGGGACTAAGCAGCTGCACGGTGATATTTAGGTGTACAAAAATATTATATTAAATATATTCTTTAGCATTTGTTTCTGGTCAGAAAAATTTAATTGCAAGCGGGAACTTACCAAATGAACCCAAAATTTCCTGAATCACCTTAAGACATATTGAATGTAGTAGGAAAATGCGACGCAGTTAGTGATGAGCGCAATAGCTTGGTTAGTGTAATGAATCGCGAGTTCACGTGTTGTAGTCCCGACCATAGTAAAATTTGATCATTATAATAAAACAATTTTAATCGGATTAATCGCTTGTATTATTGGTTTTTGTTTTCCTGACGTTTCGCACACTGCAGAGTTCGTCGTCGCAGGATGACATGACTAATCCGGTCTTCTTATTATCGTGTGGTTGTTGAACAACCTATTGTCAGAGTTTAAACAACCCGTAGGTTTCTGACATGGCTTTACACTCTATCAAGAACATCACTTAGGTGTGCTGGTTTCCTCACGATGTGTCTCATCACCGTTTTAAGTAAGTGATAATTAGTTTATAATACGCACATGAATTCGAAAAGTCGGTGGTGCATGCCTTGGATTCGAACTTGCGACTTTTGACTTGTCAGTTCAACATACCACTAGGCTATTACGAGTACTTTAATCCGATTAAAAGTTGTTTTATATTATAATGTGTAGTGATCGCGAAAACCCAAGATATTACTAGATACAAAATTCGATCACTTTTGGATTCATCTCATAGAAGGAGTCGATTAGATAGGTCCTGAAACAAAGTCCTGAAATTGAAATTATAAAAGAACTCATACTCCTATAAAACGTAAATTTCAAGAATATGACAATTTCAGAAGTTTTCTCAAAATTATGAGTCGGTCGTTCCATTGAACTGTAACGGAATGTACGCCACATTCAGTCGGTCTCATAAATTATTGTTCATTCGTTCTCAACGTGAACGGTTACCAATATTTTATATATCTAGGCAACTATTATAGGTACTTCAGGACTTTCAGTATTGAAAGTGGATAACTTATGAAAGTGCGCGCAAGTAAAGAAAGAAAGAAAGAAAAAACGATTATTTGTTACAAAGCATTACACAACCTTTCATTACGAATATTTTTTGATTTTTTATGTGATAGAGGGCAATCGAGCAGACGGCTCGCCTGATGGTAAGCGATTACCGCCACCCATGGACACCTGCAACCCCAGAGGAGTCACAAGTGCGTTGCCGGCCTTTTAAAGAGTTTGGGCCTCCGGTACCCTGACTCACTCGGCGAAACACAACGTATTCATTGTTTCACGCCGGTTTTCTGTGAGGCCGTGGTATCAATCCCGTCGAGCCGGCCCATTCGTGCCGAAGTATGGCTTTCCCACGGAAAAATAATAATAAACTACATTAAAACCTTTCCTTTGCCGTCGAAGGCGAGTCTATTGTTGTAACAAATGGGTACCCAACACATCATATGCCAGGCAGTATACCTGACGTTGGTATTCTGTTGGATCCCTATCACGACATCCGAGTGTATAAGTAATGTTTACTTATCTTGGCCTTAGTCTCAGTTTACCATACATAAAGTAGACTAGATATTTAACAATAGCAACAAGATTAAATTATTTATATTTTTTATTTCACGCCTTCTTGTGTACCATAGCCACATTATTATTAGATTTTAAATCTTACTAACGTATGTTACCCGGGATAATGTAAGAATTCTATCGATACTCCTTACATCTAAATCGGTTTAGGCGTTTAGAAGTTATGGTGGAGTAAATAAAAAAAAAACCTGAAGACATAACATAACATAACATAGCATCACGCCTGTATTCCCCGAAGGGATAGGCAAACGTGTGCAACTTAGTTGTACACCCACATTTCACCAAAGCTGTTATTAAGTCCCATGTAATAGGTGGTGAGCCTATTGCCATTTACCAGGCACTATTCCAAACTCCGGGCTGCTATCGAGAATTTCCTAATAGAGAAACTCAATAACACTTTGCCCGACACGGGAATTCGATCCAGGACCTAATGCCCAGGAGTCGCGCTCAGACATAACACTCCTGCTTTGGCATTCGTGTAAAAAAAATCATTAATTACTCCATAACACATAACATAGCATCACGCCTGTATTCCCCGAAGGGGTAGGCAGAGGTGTACACAATTGTACACCCACATTTCACCAATGCTGTTATTAAGTGGTGCCATGTAATAGGTGGTGAGCCTATTGCCATCAACCGGGCACATTTCCAAACTCCGGGCTGCTACTGAGAATTTCCTAACAGAAAAACTCAACAACACTTTGCCCGACCCGGGAATCGAACCCAGGACCTCATGCCCAGCAGTCGCGCTCAGACATAACACTCCTGCTTTGGAATTCGTGTAAAAAAATCATTAATTACTCCACCCATCTACAAAACTACCTTCTGTTTTGTTTTTAATATATAGAACCTTTGAAAACTACAAATTTCATAAACGTGGAACATGAAATAGCTGAATCAATATGTAATCGCTTGTACTTGATTCCGGTCGGCTATCACTTCATGAATTGAAAATTAGCCACGAACTTTACGATTGCAAACCACGCCATTCGAAACTGCTATGGTATGTAGCATAAAACATATAGAATCACGCAAGTATTCCCCTAGGGGTAGACAGATGTGTACACAATTGTTCCCTCACATTTTACCAATGCTGTTATTAAGTCCCATTTTATAGGTAGCTTATTGCCATAAACCGGCCAAAATGTACTTATTTCATTATACTTCTTCCGACCGTATTTCGATTTGGGCGGCCTATCTCCACGGAGATTAGCCAAGTACGCAGGAGATATTATACTGCACAAGTTTATGCGTAAACACAGGTGCGCTCCCTCTTCCTTCACTCTCATATTCCAATACCTTTACTAACCAATTATTGTTCACCGGTTACTACCCATATGCATTTTTCGGGATTAATTCTGCAATAATTGATATGAATATGTCTTATGAAAGTTATTATACCTTTACTTAATTTATCATATGCCCTTCTGCGAACTACCATAGATCAGTAACCACAATGTACGAACATACAGGATAGTAATAACCTGTCCGTACCGGGGTAGGGTCTACAAAAACCTTGTCGCCGCAAATGCGTTCCCTATGATTTATCGCGGCCACTGGATATCTCAATATCTCTCCACGTATGTAACTTATCTCTTCATTCAAGGTATTTGCTGACCTTTTTTCAGGGTCAGCATTGCTTGAAGCCTGGTTGAGGTTGAAACGATTCCGTGCCTATAGAATTTTCTAGAGCAAACGACTCAGTACCTACAGAAATATCATTCGGGTTTTATTTTAGTAGAAAAAAAAATTCGTCATTATTTCTTTGCAATTCAGAGCAGTTGCTCTGTGCAATACGTAGACTTTTTGACGTGTAGAATTTATATTTCATTATTTTTGCTACCAGATATGTTTATTGCTGACTGGAAGCCGACCCCAATATAATTGGGAAAAGGCTAGGCAGATATATAATGTGAGGTTGGAACGCAGTTATCAATCTTACTCACTCTCACATATGTCTTTCTATTTCATTTTCACATTGTAGAGTTCCTTCTGCAGCTCTGATTGTAATAAATACTTTTTAATTATTAATAAAGTATTTTATTCGGAATACCACAATTTCCTACCTATTACGAATTTGCTAGCAAAATTTTAAATGTACAGTGCATCAGGGAATCCGTTCAAAACATTGGTTTTAAGATGCTTGATTAAAATGTTTAGAGAATAAACTTTAATTGCCTGTACATCTTAATATATATTATATGCCAAGATACAACTAAATAAAATCTCCCTATTCACATGACTAGGCAAATAAAACATAAAACTTTCGGTCATATCTTTTGCAGACCGTACAATATGACGGTCCGAGTAGGGTCGACAAAAACAGTCGGCGGCTACAATTGCATTTTGTCCAAGCATGATTTATGGTCGGACCGGATATCTTAATAAAACTTTGCCGAGTGTGACGTATGTACTGCTGGCTGTAACTGTTTTATCTGTGGTAACAGTTATTTAACTTGAGTTTATTTTATGTCCTCTTCTTCTTATCATGTGGTTGATTAACAACCTAGTGTCAGAGTTTAAGCCAAAATACGGCTTTACACACCACTAAAATCTGTTAGGTGTACTGGTTTCCAAGCAATGTTTTCTTTCGGCATTTTAAGCAAGTGATAGTTACGGATAAAGCTTTGAAAGGCATTAACGCATGCTTTGCAAACTCTAAAGTTATAATTGTTTAGGGAAAAATTTCAAAAATTTCAAATGATTGTTCTTTCCACAAAAAAAATATAACTTATGTGATGATTCCTTTCTAATAATTGACTGCTGTTGGTCTAGTGGTCCTAAGCGCGACTGCTGAGCATGAAGTCTTGGGTTCGATTCCCAGGTCGGGCAAAGTGCTGAGTTTTTCTATTAGAAAATTCTGAGTACCAACCCGGCGTTTCGAATTGTAGCTGGTAGATGGCAAAAGACTCACCAACTATTACATGGGACTTAATAACAGCATTGGTGAAATGTGGGTGTACAACTGTGTACACCTCTGCCTACCTCTTCGGGGAATACAGGCGTGATGCTATGTTAGGTTACATCATAATAATTAGGTTACGCTGCAAAAGGTAGTAGTCCTCAAACGGCATGCATTTATTCTCTAAAGTAATAAGTGGTGGTAGATTAATCCTTTATTATATTTTTAAGCGTATTTCGTCTTTATTGCCTGCAATCACTCTATTTGCGATTTTCTATTTTCATTCAGAAATGGAAGAAAAAGAAAGTACTCTAACTCACTGAGCACGTTAATGTTGTAGCCATTTCTTTTTCCGCACATAATGCAATGTCATCTTATTTTAGCTTATTGTTTTTATTTTATTTTTAGCTTTGACCTCTACTAGAAATATCTCCCGTTTCGTGAGTGTATTTAAAGATACTAATCTCATTAGCACACATTGCCAAACTTGAAGAATTATGTTTAGATCATACAAAAATAGTAGCGTGCGGTAATCAATACAGCAGCCGAGTACTCGACCCGTATCTGCGACAACTGAGTCGACAATCACAGACGTATGTTCCGGGTCTGGGTGTATTTGTGAATGTGAAATTTATGTTTGTAAACCTAACCACAATACAGGAAAAATCCTAGTGAGGGGCAAAGTCGTACAACAAAAAAAGACATCTAGGCCAGTACAACATTGATCAAATTAAGCATTGAAATCATATTAATAAATATAAAACTATAAATTGAGGCTTATAAAGCGAGTCCTTTAACATCCAAACCACACTAGTACTTATTCTTCATTAATTAAATTTATATAATTGCGCCGATAACTTTTTTATAGTAGTTCGGATCTTCAAAATATAATACCTAGTGCCAATATTTTATATTGTCTAGACTTATAGAATACATTATGTATTATCTCCACAAAAAACTACATGAAATGTACATTACCACCAATAAAGGCCGATCACTTAGAAATCCATGTTTAACAATGATCTGATTAACTTGAAATATATTCAAATCTATGTTGCTGACCTTATTCACTGGAGTAGGGTCGACAAAAACATCGTCACCGTCCACAAATGCGTTTCGTCTATAATTTATGGCAGGCTGGATATCTTAATATTTCCCTAGAGAGCATAAATCATAGAGGGTGAGAATCTTGTTTTACCTTTGAATCTTTTGATAGAACAGAAGGGAGGATATTTCGACATTTCATATGAATGTATGTTGGAACCTTTTTGGTTGTAACATAATGATAACTGGCTTGGTTACATATTTATATCTGAATACAGCATATACTTAATGAAGTATATAGCGTTACCTGTCGCAGTGAATGCTGCAAAGAACCTGGGCTTGAAGGAATTAGTACTGGAGTAGTTTTAGCGGGTATACCCCTCTCGCCACTGGCATATGATTCCCAATCAAATACTTTTATACCTTTTACCTGTATGGTTACAATGATAGTACACGATTTTATGTTTGTGTTTAGTTTTTTTTAGGTGCGTTAATACTGTTAATGTAATGACGAGAGCTATTGTTGCTTTAGTGCAAGTTCTTTTGAGCTTGTGTGTTAACTCACCTCCCGCCAAAAGTGGCGAGAAAATTTGTTGGATATTTATTCAGAAGCCGTCTCCCGTCTGATCCTCTAAGAACCCGGGACCTCGGTAAAGGTGAGATTAGGACCGTGTGGTTTTTAGCCGTAGGAGTCCGGCAGAGCGGCCATATTGAATTTTCTACGCATAACCTATGTCGCAGAAGGAATTGTTTTTTTTTACTGGGTTCCCTTTTCACAACTCCCGATACGGTAATTGAACCCTGAACATACGCTCAACAGCCGTATTTGTGACCATCATAACAATGATTTAGTATAACTGAATACATAAAATCACGCCTGCTTTCCCCGAGGGGGCAGACAGAAGTGTACGAAAATGTTAGATATATATTTCACCAATGCCCATTATTAAGTCCTATATATGCCAATAGATGCTATATATCTATTATATATTTATAATTTTGACAGCGCGGTTGGCGCAGTGGTCGAGAGACCGACTGCGCGCTGCGTGTCGCAGGTTCGATTCCTGCACGGAGCAAATATTTATACGATCTATATATAGATAATTGCTCCGGGTCTGCAATCTTACAAGCACACACACCCAGGTTTGTGTGCTTGTAAGATTGTATGTCTGTAAACGCACCCGCGATACAGGAAGAAACTCATGATGTGGAGAAACGTTTAAAAAAAAAAAACTGTGACTTATTTGGTTAATCTAAGACATCTGGGGAAGGAAATCATCAGGTGTACACAGGTTTTTCAATTTATTTATTCATGAACAATTTACAAATTGTGTCTGAAATTAACAAAAAAATTATAATATTCAAATACATTACTAAATTAGAATTAAATCATAATTAATTAAAATTAATCAATAAAAACTTACTTAAAAAAAAAACATTATCATAAACATATCAATTTAAATAAATTACAATACCATAATGTCAAATTAATTGCATTTATTTCATTTATTAATATTCGTACACCCACATTTCACCAATGCTGTTATTAAGTCCCATGTGATACGTGGTGAGCCTATTGCCATCTATCGCGCACAATTCCAAACTTCGGGCTGCAACTGAGAACTTTCTAACAAAAAAACTGAATAACGCTTTGCCCGACCCGGGAATTGAGACCAACGAGGTAGTTATGGACTGGTTATGTTTAATACAATGCAGTCTATCTGGATATACTATAAATTAAGACAAAACTAATAAACACAATGAAACACGTTAAAAGCATTATGTATTTCGGAGAACCATCACATATTAAATTACACATTTTCATTAATTAATGGGTGGGTACCACAATGTACTAATGTTACCTTTCCAATTAACAAAATTGAATCGATGTATCGATGTCACAAATATTGATGGGTGATACTTGATAGGTTTTTATGTGATGGGGTAAAATCATGTGACTCAAATGACACTTCACGTAAAGCTTGCATAGCGTAGAAAGCTAAACGAAAGATGCGCGATAGCAAAACGTCAGCGAACTCAAAGTATTTTGTTTAAAAAAAAAAACATTGACCCACACTAGAAATTTCTTCCTGTATCGTGGGTGCGTTTACAGATATATAATCACACAAGCACACACACATCCAGACCCGGAGCAATTAATGGATGCAAATAAATACAATATCTAGCTACTTCCACAAAATTGAGGGTAGTCATGCATTACCTGTGCACCGCCCGCCCGCCCGCAAATATATGCACATACGCAAGCGGAGTGACCTCGGTGGCGGACACTGCACGGTCTAACAGCTCCTGATGATGCTCCGTGGAGGGGCGAAACACGTGTAGAGTAGTTGGTGGTAGTCGGAATTTTCACCGCTTGCGTATATGCATATATTTGCGGGCGGGCGGGCGGTGCACAGGTAATGCATGACTACCCTAAATTTTGTGGAAGTAGCTAGATATTGTATTTATTTGCATACATTGTAATGGACTTCCGCAAAGTAACGCCTGAATCTATTCAATACCGGAGCAATTATCTATGGATCTTACAAATATTTACTCCGTGCAGGAATCGAACCTGTGACACGCGGCGCAGCAGTCGATCTCTCGACCACTGCGCCAACCGTGCTGTCACCAAATGTAATATAAATATTATAAATTTATGACTGCCTCATTGTTCTATGGGCCGCGAGCACGGCTGCTAAGCGTGAAGTTCTGGGTTCGATTTCCGGGTCGGGCAAAGTGTTATTAAGTTTTTCTGTTACACTTGTGCACTATAATACCTCTTGCGTACTTGACTAATATCTATGGGGATAGGCCGCCGTGACCGAAAATTCGATTAGGAGTAGGTAGTATAACTTATACTATGATTATCATACATACTATCAGCCAACTCAACGACTTCCTATTGCTAAATAATGGTCAAGAAGAAATGCTTTCTTCTTCTTCCACCTATTAATTATCAATTAGCAAAACAGTTTAATCATTTTCATTCAGTTTTATGTTCTATATTCGACGAAACGACTACTAGCTAATACAGAAAGTACCGCTTCCGCCTCTCTTTTTGTGTAGTGGAGCCTTAACACCAATCTTTTACGTGGGATAGTTTAATATTAATCGTGTAGGCTAACTATACTTTATGATCGTAAAATCAACGATATTAAAATCAGATTATTTCAAAATATTACCATCAATCCCAAAGGTGTTTCTGAAGATATATAAATAACTGTTCTATTTATTTTACATTCTAAGGTTGCTTTGAAGAGATCGTGGAATGCGATAAGGTCACCCATTATTTGTTATTTAAGAATATAATATAAATAAATAATTATAATTTGGAATATTGCACTAATCACTATGTTTGGCACATACAATCATCATCCCTATTTTTACAATTTGATTTAGGCCAACCCCTCAACTTATTATTCACTGATTTTCTAGCCATTATATCATCATATAAACTATTACTTAATTTTATACGTACAATAATTTATTATTTTTGTAATTTACAAAGGAAGACGCTTAGATGAAGACTTTTTTTAGTCCATTCTTCTCGCCAGTAAAGCATGAAAAAGTGGCAGAAAGGTAGATTTTTGAGGAACTAATAATTTTTTATTATGATCTCATGTAATATGTACCAAAAATCACACCAATAAATTAAATTGAATTGTCCCAAAATTTCTCAAATATATAAACAACCAACACAGTTTGTTTTTCTATAAAATAAAACTAATTAACTAAGTAATTACAGACCTATCAATAATTTATCTTTGGCGTTTAACGTAACCAAATAACTTCGTTTAATTAGATATTAATTAGAAAAGTTTTTATTGGCTGTAAAAAAAAGTATAAATTAGCTAATCGTGACAAGGTTTTTTGTATTTTTATGATTTTGCGTGATCTTGTTAATCGCACTGATTTCTCTTGAGAATTATCTTAAACATGTTTTTGGTAAGAAATATTCAGTACGGCTGTTGCTGAGTCGGTGACAGTGGGATTGTACTCCATAGATGACAACTGCTCATCACATAATGGACTTGGACATGCCTAATGACTGCATTTGTTAAATGTGAGTGTACAAGAGTACGGTCAGCGACAAAAGTCAACAAAACACAACTAAATTACTAAAATAACTTAGCTCTGTAACTGTTTATCTACGGAGTACAAAACATAAGATCTTGTTATAAATTTGCGTGGAAAAAAAATACGGTCGTGAGCAGGATTCGAACCTGCGCCGCCTGAATAGATGGCAATGACGACACCAAAAGACGTATTAAAATGTGGAAGAAGAATTTAGGATAGTGACTAGACCGTATTTTTTTTCCATTTAAACTTTAGTCTCTGTAGAATTTTATCGAAGCATTGAACTGTTATATTTATTCTAACAGTAACTTTATTTAGTTGCTACGCTATCCGAATAACTCAATCCGGTATATTAAGATTTTTTCATTTACTCCGTAGGTACATACTCGACGAGACTGTAGGAATATTAATGACATCCACTGTTTCTTACAGCTTATTTATTGCGGAAAGGTTATGTTTATTGTGAGTCGTAAATTTTCTTTATTATGTGTACTTATTCACTAGAATAAGTCTGAATACTAATTCAGCGTTTCTTAATTTATGATGAGACATAATACAGTGATGACTGTTTACGTATCCAGAGTTATTACGTCACAAACAGTGCGGTGATTGGAGATCGTTGTGAAAGAGTAAAGTGAATTGAATTGAATGATCGTGAAATTATTTTGATCACGGCGATTCTTTGACTACTTTGTGGCCCGGTTAGTGGCGTGTGATAGTAGGATAACATCAGAACCTGGCAGATGGATGACATTTGGTGTGACATAGCTATTTTGAATTAGACCGTATCGGTGGCGGTTACCACGCACAACAGCATTCCCAATGAGGGTTGACGTCAGGCAGGCGGCCGGTCATAAAACATAGCCAAAACTTTAGTAGTATGTAATTTCAAAAATAACTGAATACATGCTGCGCCGACCCCAAATAAATTGGGATAAGGGCAGGGGGATGATGATGATGATGATGATGATCTGCTTTGTGAAAAGGGAAACTTTTAAAATCGAAACAATATCGTCTAATCATTTAACATTTAAAGAACTCACGTGTTGACCTGTGCACTTAAGCCATAGCATTAAGTTTATACAACACTATTTTTAGCAAATACCTAACCTAAAGTAGTTTGTTCAGAATCAGTAACAGAATCAACATCATCATCCCCCTGCCCTTATCCCAATTTATTTGGGATCGGCGAAGCATAACTATATCTGGCATGCTGCTAAAGTTTTGCCTATGTTTTATGACCGGCCGCCTGCCTCACGTCAACCCTCTTTGGGAATGCTGTTATTGGTGGTAACCGCCACCGATACGGTCTCCTTCTATCTAGCTATGCCATACCATATGTTATCCATGCGCCAGGTTCTGATGTTATCCTAATATCACATTCCACTAATCAGTAACAGAATCGATTGTAGTAATTTTTACACCATGTTATATTATTTTGTCTTAATAATATCTATTACGCGTTTGACGTTGGACACAGTACGCAGGCTTTCAGCTGCGCGTGCGTGTAACTTTGTGAGTTTTCATTGCACATTTTACAAATTTTTTACCCGGATTCTATAAATGAAAATATTTTACTCGTATTTCGGGTTTCATATATACTAAAAATAATGGCACTATCTCGTTGGGCTAGTGGTCCCAAGCGAAACTGCTGAGCATGAGGTCTCGGGTTCGATTCGCGCATCAGACGAATTATTATTGAGTTTTTCTATTAGGAATTTTTCAGTAGCAGAACGGAGTTTGGAATTGTGCCCGGTAGATGGCCATAGGCTGACTACCTATTATTACATGGGACCGCAAAAAAGCATTTGTGAAATGTGGGTGCACAACTGTGTGCACCTCTGCCTACCCCTTCAGGGAATACAGGTGTGATCCTATGCTATATTTAAAAGTAATAATAACCCTAATTTATGCTTTGTTTTTTTTTGGCATGATAGAGGCCATTACACATATTACATATTTATTCAAAATATCAGGTGGTCAGGTTACGGTTCAAGAGATGAAGCTTTGTGACAGACGAATAGACAGATAGATAGGCTTAGTAATTAAGGTTCCTCTTCCTTCAACTTTGGTAACAGAATACTATAAAACAAAACGAAAAAAAAAGGAGAATCGCCAAACAAAATTCGGTATACATTTCAATTTATTAAAACGTAGTGTTATATTTCATACAATCAAGTTGAATGGTTTCTCTGAATTTTGTATCGGGTAACACAAAAAAACGTTTGGCCTCCGTCCACGCCTATTGGGGAAGGTGTATTTACTTACACTTTTATCGGATTTATTGGTAAATTCAAGCATTATTTTCTCCATGAAACATATCCATTAACTCCATGAAAGAAAGAAGAAAGAAAGAAATTATTTATTTTATATAGAAAGCACGATAAACCGTCGGTCTCGGTTGCCAAATTAAGATCTATGACAGTCGTTACGGGTAGAGGCCTGAAAATCTAACAACCGGTCATAACACGAGATATCGTGTTACCCAGTAACTGGGTTGTGGAGGTCGGACACGCAGTCACTCCTTGTAAGATATTTGTATTAAGCTGCATCCAGATTGAATGGAAGCCGACCCCAAAGTTACTGGGAAAAGGCTCAGCAGACTAAATTTATGAGACCTTAATACCACCACTGACAAGGCTATACCATCAACCGGGCATAATTAAAACTCTGCGATGTTATCGAAAAAAATCCTAAAATAAAAACCCAATAACACTTTTCCCGACCAGGGAATCGAACTCGGGACCTCACAAAGGGCAGCCATGTTTGCCACCACTA
Source organism: Xylocampa areola (assembly GCA_935421205.1). Lineage (NCBI taxonomy): Eukaryota > Metazoa > Arthropoda > Insecta > Lepidoptera > Noctuidae > Xylocampa > Xylocampa areola. Next base: position 20,258,245 of record OW285204.1, read on the forward strand.
GAGCAATAAGACAGTCCGTCTACACAAAAACCCATCCAATCAATGCAGCCCAATCAGTGTACAAATCCCACACAAGACTACGCCAAAAAAGTCCACCCGAAATTGCCGGTTATCCTTAACAGCTAGCCTAATGTTCACACCCCCCTCCTTCCAACCCCTCTAATTTACGAGCACATACCATCCGCAATCTCCCAGCACACCATTATCCGAGAACTTCCAATTAGCTCTGATACTCGTTTATTAACCATGTTTCCAAGACAGGAGCCGTAAGCCCTAAAAACTTCAAATACTTTGTGGAGAAATAATCTTAATAAAACTTAATTTATACATTTTTGAGGAAAGAAAAATACGGTCTTCAGCAGGATTCGAACCTACGCCTCATGGATAAATACTACAGGCGCCCTAACTAAGCCAGCCCAATCTCTACTCATGTTACACGTATTAAATAGAAATATTTTTACTTGCCGAAATGTGGATACATTAAAATGAATCGCTGAATGTGTTGCTAAGCGCAAATCTCGAGAGCTGCCGAACCGATTTCGCTAATTCTTTTTTTATAATATTCCTTGAAGTACGAAGATGGTTCTTCCGGAGAGAAAATTAAAAAAAAAACTGAAAAAATTAAAGAATCGACCGTTAGGCGGTACGAGATTCGCCGGGTCAGCTAGTGTTAAATAAAATAATATTAGGTCAGCCCAATTACCATACTACATGGCATAAAAATATCAGTAATACTCAACATTTCTACCATTTCACCGAGTTCACACTTTGCCCGACCCGAGAATCGAAACCCTCATGCTCAGCAGTCGTACTTGGGACCACTAAACCTACGAGGCAGTTGGTATTACTATACCTATATATATGTTTAGCGAGTAAAATCACTTAGAATTGATGCTCGAATGAAATTTAGCTTCCTAGTTTAATAACATAGCATATTTATAGCATGTATTTCCCGATACGAAATAGAAATTTAGTATAATGTGAAAAGGTAAAGAATGAGAATTGACCCCTACCGAAATAAACCAGTCACCACATGGATGCTATACGATTCATTACGATTAGCCTGACGGATTCCCTAATACCCTTATCGTGTGGTTAATTACCAATTTAGTATCAGGATTTAAACAACTCGTAGGTGTTTGAGATTGCTTTCACACCATGAGCATGTATGAAGAGGTTAATGAGCATAGATGAAGCGAAAGTGGTGTGTCGGAATCGTAGCAAATGGAAATCGATAGTCTCTGCCTACTCGTATGGGAAACAGGCGTGATTGCATGTATGTATATATGTAAAAATGTCTCTCGATTGAGTTGTTTTCCTTCGCCGTTTGAGACAAGTGATAATAAATGTATAAAACGCACTGCAAAAAGCGGGTTGCCTTAGGTTCAAACTTCCAGTAATTCCACTAGACTGATTACTGAATGCATATTTATAATGAAAGATTTATATTTTATTTTAGAACACGAAAGAGTATATATATATCTGCCTAGCCTTTTCCCAATTATATTGGGGTCGGGTTTCAGTCAAACCGCATGTATCTTAATACTAGTATTTTACATGGAGCGATTGCCTATCTCACCTCCACAACTCAGTTATTGGGTAACACGATATCTCGTGGTATGACTGGTTATCAGACTTTCAGGCCTCTGACGACCCGCAACGGTTGTTAATTTGACAACCGGGAGTGAAAGCTTAAAGTGCTCTCCGAGGCACGAAGGGGTTTCGGTATGAAATGAGGGTCACTCATCCACAAACTGACCGCGGCTAGCGCAGCTTAGCCTCGATTGATTGATATTACACGAAAGAGTATAAAAATAAAATAGTTGTTGGGGATCGGAGCCAGTTACTCTGGTCGCGTCATCGCCGTCCAATCAAGTGGCTCATAAATGACGTGATATGTGCGCTGATTTACTGATTGTTGTTGTTCCCAAGCCCCTCTTCCTTGACCGCAGTACTTTTAATTTATTACATTCTCTATTGAACTCGCATAAGGCAACATGGCATTTTTATTTACAAAAATCCCAAAGCCAGGCTCAGCAAACAGGCATAGTATTTCTAATATAATTAGTGAGCGATTCACGCCGCTACAATAGTCTAAAGAAATATGACATCAACTTGATCCGATGAATCGAGTTTGGCGATCAAGTGGCGACCTTCTTAAAGTCAATTTGTTTGGGCCCTCACTTTTCCCAGTTTGACAGTTAATAAAGGCAGCCGATAGAGAGTCATTTGAATTGCTAATGTTATTTTTCTTTAAATTACTTCGCTGTGCTGTGGATTAAGCGGCGATTATATTCAGAGATTGTTTGCGTATCGGCGCCTTATTGCTTTCCGTGATGCCTTTTTTAATGAATGACAGGGGGCTTACGAAATTACGTTTTAGCACAGCCGGTTCGTTTTAGGTTTTTGTTATTAAAAAATCTTTTGGAGGAAAATATTAATGCGAGATTGGCTTTAATGGTGTTTGGGAGAACGTTTATTTTATTTTTTCACTTGTTTCTTGTTAGAAGAATTGTTTTACTAGACAAATAGAGAGGTATGTGTGACATAATTTAAGACAAAATACATTAGAAGTTTACTGGAGTGGTTAATACATATATTTTTGTGTACCTTATAATTTAATGAGAAATATTTTATTTATTACTACAGGTACGCCCGGTGGTCGAAATTTCAACAGTAATTCACATAGGCTGTTGGTCGGAGCGCCTGAAGTATTTATCTGGGAGGCGCAGGTACGAATCATGCTCGCGAACGAATATTTTCCACAAAAAAGTATTACTTTAAAGTTCACTACGCATTTATTAATACTTTAAAAGAATCTGTATTCGTAGTTCACATCTTTTTTTTTTTTTTATCTTTCTGCCTTCCTTCGTACAATATTTTTTCTTCATGTATAATATATTCGATTTATTTACGGTAATTACTCATAGATATAATTTTATTATCTTCAAAGCATGAGTTTGTTTGTGTCAATGTCCGGCAAAGTGAGTCTGTACATTATATCAATTAATGTTCACCGGTTACTACTCACGTGCATTTTTCGGGATTGCCCGACTAGTTTCGAACACGAACGGAGCCCCTAGTCATGAACTGAGCCCGCGACGATGTCGCGAGTCAAACCGTTCGAGTTCGGAACTAGTCCGGCAATCCCGAAAAATGCACGTGAGTAGTAACCGGTGAACAATATATATATCTGCCTAGCCTTTTCCCAATTACATTAGGGTCGGCTTCCAGCCAAACCGGATGCAGCTTAATACCAATGTTTTACATGGAGCGACTGCCTATCTGACCTCCACAACCCAGTAACTGGGTAACACGATATCTCGTTGTATGACTGGTTGTCAGATTTTCAGGCCTCTGACTACCTGTAACGGCTGTCATGGATCTTAATTTGACAACCGGGACCGACGGCTTAACGTGCTCTCCGAGGCACGGAGGGGTCTCGGTATGAAATGATGGTCACCCATCCACAGACCGACCGCGGCAAGCGCAAGAGCTTAACCTCGATCGATCGATCTGTGTGGCTGTTACTTAGCCACGAGCCCCTCGGTGAACAATAATAGATACATTATAAGACAAACTGATAACATTTCAACTTAAATGACATAACACATGCTAACAAGTAAAGCTTATCCTTTCATAATATGATGACACTGAGAAGTTAATCTACATACTGACTTAGTTTAAACTGATACACACGTTCACGCTCATAAACTTACCCAAAAACTACATGTATACACCCACACACACACACAAATACACATACACTTAAATCTACACTATTCACTTCACATATTTTCCTACACACGCACTTGATGTATAAATATTACTTACTATTCATATATGGCTAAAAAAATCTAACTTTTTGTAAGGGAAGAGCTGCATCTTGAGATACAGTTGTAAACCTAGTTCGAGTGCAGACGTTCCTATGTTACGAAGTACCACTAGCCTTTTAACTTGATCACTTTTTGTTATCCTCACTAGTGCTTTGTAATAATATTGTCCAATATTTTTTGTGTAATAATATTAAAAAAAAAACTATATATTCTAATGAAATTTGACAGCAAAACTACTTCCATTAAACGGACGAGTGAGACATATTGAATGTATGTGGACAGGGCGGGGCTGGTAATCGCATGGTAAACATTTGTCGACGATCGACGACGGTAGTTTGCGACTATCGCTCGTGATTGCTGATCGTAAAGAGCATGCTGAATAGTTGCGGTTTTAGAATTATAAAAGTAGTACATTAAAAATACATACCAGACAATATTTTTTAAACAAGATTTTCTATTTATGCTATTTCTATTTTAACAAAACATTGCCCTACACTAGGAATTTCTTCCTGTATCGTGGGTGCGTTTACAAACATATAATCTCACTAGCACACACACAGACACAGACACGGAACAATTATCTGCAGATCATACAGATATTTGCTCCGTGCGGGAATCGAACCCGCGACACGAGACGCAGTAGCCGACCACTACGCCAAGTGGGCTGTATATCATACATATAATATCACTGTCTGCACATGGAAAATATATGCGAAAAAATATTATTGGGACCTTTATCAACGCAAATGATTGTTAGAATTCTTGTCTGTTTGTCTGTGAGTTTGTGCACGCTAATCTCAGAAACGGCTTATCCGATTTAGATATGGTTTTCATTAATATACTGTGGTAAGCTTCATTTAATATTTAATGTTTGTTTTATGTCAATCGGTTCATAAATAAAAGAGTTATGCCAATTTAAATAATCATATCGAACATTTGTTAATTATGAATTTGTGTTCATACACGACATGGTGTTCATTTACGACATCCACGCGGACGGAGTCGCAGGCACAGCTAATCGAAAATATAAATACAAAATAAAGTAACCAAAAAAGAAAGGAATGAAATTTTCACATACATAGCATCACGCCTGTATTCCCCGAAGGGGTAGACAGGGGTGTACACAATTGCACTCCTACATTTCACCAACGCTGTGATTAAATCCCATGTAATAGGGGATGAGCCTATTGCCATCTACCAGGAATAATTCCATACTCCGGGCTACTATTGAAAATTTCCTAACAGAAAAATCCAATAACTCTGTGTCCGACCTGGAAATCAAACCCAAGACCTCGTGCTCAGCAGTCGCGCTTCAAACCACTAGACTAACGAGGCAGTTTATAATGATATTTTTATTCAAAAAATATCTTAATTTGTTTAATGTTAGTGGGTTTAGTCGGTAGGAGACAGGCATAGAACATGAGTAGAGATGGTAAACTTCTGAAAATACAAGCAATCTCTTTACAATGCTAAAGATCTAATCATCATCATCATCATCCCCCTGCCCTTATCCCAATTTATTTGAGGTCGGCGCAGCATACCCATATCTGGCATGCTGCTAAAGTTTTGGCTATGTTTTATGACCAGCCGCCTGCCCGACGTGAACCCCCTTTGGGAATGCTGTTGTTGGTGGTAACCGCCACCGATACGGTCTCCTTCTATCTAGCTATGCCATACCAAATGTTATCCATGCGCCAGGTTCTGATGTTATCCTAATATCACACTCCACTAACCGGGCCTTTACCTAAAGATCTAATATCTTTATATTATAATGACAATGTAGTAAGAGGGATGCAGTTATTATAAGCTGCGTTGATTTGAAACAAATTTTCAAACTATATATTATATGAATATATGCGATAGGTATATGGTTCTCTATTTAAACCCCTAATTTTTTTGTTGCAATTTTGTGGTGTAGTTTTTTTTTTTAAGAACAGATTAATAATTAATTCCGCTCAGTTTGGTATCACACAAGCAACCCCGAGGGTCCACGCATGGCTTAAATTCTGGCACTAAATAGTTCATCAACCATACGATAAGAAGAAGCCTGACTAAGCGCAAATATGATCAAAACTCTCGCAATAAATTGTTTTCTCCAAATCCCCGGATATTTCCTAAAATCTGTAATAGATTAGTAACCCTTTTCAGAACCGTATTATGGAGGTTCATATTACAAAACTGACGGTAATCCCCCATCTCTTGTTAACTTATAAATAGTTGAAACGAAATCTTAAAGCTGCATGTTCTCTACAATAAACATTAAAGCATAGAGATTAAACATCTAATTATTTCTGCCAAATTGGGCTAGTAAGTGCAAGCGCGGCTGATGAGCGTGAGGTTTCGGGTTTAATTCCCGGATCGGACAAATTATTGTTGAGTTTTGTTAGCTAGAGTTCGAATAGAGTTTAGTAGATAAAAAAAAAAAAAATATTGCGAGGAATAATATTTTTCCCAAAAAATGCAAAGTATTCCTTAAATTTAAAAAAAAACACCAACAATTCCATGACTAGAGCTGCCTCAAACTTGCCCGTGAACCCGCGTCTTTGGTAAAACTTTTGTTCGTTCGTAAACAATAGAGTGGGACCTTAATTGAGTAATCCCGGGCACGGAATGTGGCGTAGCTCAGACATGTCGAAATGTACGTTTAACACGCCATTTGTTCGCTATGAAGGTATTAGCGTTCACGGCGGTGGATTACGGGTTATGAACTTGCGAGTAACTATTTTTCTGGCTGATAAATAAAGATTTCTAGACTTCATTTGCGACTTTTTGTCTAATTTTTTCTAAATTGTAACTCATTTAACTTGGAAAAGATTGATGACGGTACCCTGGTAGGCAACGCACTAGGGACCAACACATCAATTACTTGACGAGCCTTGGTAAGTGCAGACAAGCCAAAGAGGCTCTTCCGACCATCAACGGCCGGATCACAAAGCAGCTTCTTTGGCTGTCAATGCAACAGCTGCGTACAGTTACAGCGGCTCTCACGGGCCATGGGTCTTTTAATAAACGCCTCTCTGTTATAGGTGTTACTGAAAGCCCTCTTTACAGAGCCTGCATTGAGGAAGATGAAACAGCGGCTCACGTGGTGCTTCACTGCCCTGGGGTCGCCACTTACTGGGCTAAGTACTTTGGTAACCCAAGTACTCTCCGAGAAGTCGCTGGCAAGATCACCTCGGACGCAAAATGATCGCCGAGCGCGGGGAGTTGCGGAAACCAGCTCGCTACACCATAACCATACCATACCAAGGATGATTGAAAGGCGATTGAAAAAACTAGTATATGAGGCGAGTGTTAATAGAAGAGTCGGGGCAACTCACCCTCGACGAATGTACCACAAACAAATTGCGGACGAACTCTTTTTTGAGTTCGTCCGCAATTTGTTTGTTTGGACGACAGGTCAGGCAGCTTAAATCGACGAACACGCATATATCTGCCTAGACTTTTCCCAATTACATTGGGGTCAGCTTCCAATCAAACCAGATGTAGCCTAATACCAGTATTTTAAATGGAGCAACGGCATATCTGACCTCCACAACCCAATTACTGGGTAACACGATATCTCGTGGTATGACTGTTTATCAGATTGTCAGGCCTCTGACTACCCGTAACGGCTGTTAATTTGACAACCAAGACCAACAGCTTAACGTGCTCTCCAAGGCAGAAGGCTCGGTATGAAAATGATGGTCACCCATTCACAGACCGACCGCGGCAAGCGCAGCTTAACTTCGATTGATCGATCTATGCTGCTGTTACTGAGCCACGCGCCCCTCCATAAAAGGACAAGTCAGGAGATGTTATGTTATGTGATGTGTTTCGGGATGTAGTCCGGTTGCACTAACTCCCCAACTATCGTTCTTCCCAAATCTATCCACTCTTCTTAACGAGTGAATAGGTTTATTCTGGATATACGTGGTCCATCCTCGGCCACGCCATCACTTACCATCAGGCGAGTTGGTGGTGGAGTTGGCCAAATGTAGATGCATCTATCATTAAAAAAAAAGTATAAAGGTGAGTTTCAGCAATTATTTCTTGACACTTTCCAGAAATACATTCCCACGAAGCACTAATAAAAAAAACCTATTATATTGATAGTTCTATTCTCAGTAATACACCAAACAAACAATTATTAAATGAGTTGTTTGACTAACGAAAAAATGCTCCTTAATTTTCTCCATCAAATATTTAAGCCAAGAACGTGTAGCGTTCAAAAATCCTAAGTATGTCTTATTAATATTTCTGTTTCGATAATATTTTTATTTGAACTATTCATACGTCACAACTTAACTGCCTCGTTGTTCGCGACTGTTGAGCGTGAGGTCCTCGGTTCGATTCCCAAGTCGGGCAAAGTGTTATTCGGTTTTTCAGTTAGGAAATACTCAGTAGAAGCCCGGAGTCAGGAAGTTGGTGGTGTGACACCCCTGTGCTTCGGAGAGCACGTAAAGCCGTCGGTCCTGCGTCTGATCTCTCTCCGGTCGTGTCGGATTGCCGTCCCATCGGACTATGAGGGTGAAGGAAGACGGAGTGCACCTGTGTTTGCGCATATACTTGAGTACTATAATATCTCCTGCGTTCGTGGCTAATCTCCGTGGAGATAGACCGCCGTGACCGAAATATGGCCGGGAGGAGTATACGTCACAACTGTCAAATGTAGGGAAAGTTCGAATGCCTTTCGGATACCACCCCGAACCACCTTCGGGTTAATTGACCTCAAATTGGATGAAGTTTAAGGTAATTTAATTAAAGTAGTTTCGTGAAGTTTGTGAGGTGGTAGCGGCCTTGAGGTGAGAAGTTTTGAACAAAACTCTTCATGCTATAAACTCTTGTTCACTTTTCCAACTTGGGTAAATAATGGAGTAGTTATTAGTCTAACAGTGAGACTGTATATTAATACTTATCCTATATAAAATTAACGTTTATTTTCTATTAAGCCTTGAAATTGGTCCCAAAAGTACTTCAAGTATTTGTATAAAAATGTCGCACCAAGAATCCTTTATTTAAAACTGTCAATGTGAACTGCGAAAGAAATAGCTCGTAGTAGCTTGCTACGCCGTAGCAACCAACCTACGGCTACGGCTGCTACGTTTTTGTAGCAGACAGCCGAAATTAGATAGGTCGTCGCGAACTTTGCTGTATTAATAAAATCGTAGAGTGTTTAATATCTTTAAACTTTCTTTAAATTATTATATAATTTAAATTAAAACATAATTTGTGTATTAGTTGTAAACGCGGCTGCGAAGCACGAAGGGTTCGATTCTTGGATCTAGCAAAGTATTATTGAAAATTACTGCTAGGAAGATTTCGGCAAAAGCCTGGAGTTTGGGACTATTTAGGACATTTCAGTCAATGTCGTTACTTAGTCCCAAGTAGCGACATCGACTGAAATGTGGATGTACAATAGTACACTTCTAACCCTTCACGGAATACAGACGTAATATTGATAAAAAATACGAATCATTAAAGTTAATTTCAAGGTCATTTACCTTACCCATTACCAGTTAATGTACATATTACCATTTACTACATATATTTCTAAGGAAATATTTTAAAAAATAGACACGAACGGGATTAAATCCCGCGACCTTTATCAGTCCGTGACATCGCTCTCTCAACTGGGTAGGCAAAACAGAAGGGAACTTGGGATTAAATAGATGCAAACAATGGCACGGTAGCTCAGTAGCGAGAACTATGTCACGGACTGACAAAGGTCACGGGTACGTACCCAATCCTGTCTAATATTTTTCATAGTTTCCTTAGAAAAATAAAAATAAAAATAGGTCATTACATGTCCATTTTAAATTACTATATTTATTGTTCTGTCTAAATACAAATTATTCTAAAACAATTACTTTTAACACCAAACAATTAACACAGATTTCATATAACAAAAACAAAACAGCAATTATATTTTATCATCTCCCACAAAGCTTTATTATAACATCAGGCATAATCTTATTATAAGCCAATCGTACTCAAACATGAGTCGGCGGGCCACACGCGATCATTTGCCACAATTACCGAGCACGTCCGAGCTTTATGTCCGGCCCGCACGTGTGCAGTCGGCCTTACCGCGAATCGCTTATTTATTCATACAAAAGCGATATCTACACGCAATCGTGAATCAGTCTTTATAATGGCTTTAAAGTGGTTTTTAATATTGATTGGAGTTATTGACTGAGTATTGGAGGTTAATTTTGTAAGAAGGGGGTAACCCTACGTTTAGGGTTGTCGAACTTGATTACTGATAGTTGGAACGCAATTCGGATTTTATACTTTGCAAATATGCTGTGTGTGTGAGTATTGTTTGTAGGTTTTCGTTTTATAAATTCAGTTGTTAGAAGACTTCTGCTGTGCAACTGCTGAGATATATCTTTTTTACGCAACTGCGCAAAAAAAGGAGTGTTATTTTTTTGGGTTCATGTATGTATGTATGTTTGTGATTTTTTTTATTCCACCATAACTTCTATATGCATGCAACGATTGAGATGTATGGGTATCGTCAGAATCCGTACATCGTACCGGGTAAAATAGATTAATAAGAATTAAAAAAAAAGACTACACTTGTCAGATGTGTTTTTCATTAATTTCTTAAGTTTATCATAAATAGCGGTATAAATAGCGGTTCTGTAGCGCGTCGGGGATGTTTGCTGAAGCTGATACAGATAGCTTTCAAGCTGTAATGCGTAAGAGAACAGCATCCCTGATGCGAAGGATTTGCGGGAGCGCCAACAGCATCTTAAGGGTGATAGTGAATAAGCCTGATTGCCCGTTCCTGGGGCATTGGACCAGTATGCACAGCTACAGGTCTGGTGCAACGGGAGGGGCTAATTATAATTATAGGTTTATGAATTAGTCCTAGTCTTAGTTTACTTAGTTTAAGGTGGAATTTTACTAACATAGTTGTATAAGTGTTACTAACCATTATATGAATCTTTTGTGTTCGAAATAAAAATAAATAATAAATAAGTATAATGTCACCAACAATATTGTAACTAATTGATAAAAACGGTAACCATGGAGTTTCTTCCCCGTTCCTTTCTATAGGAAAGTACACCTTGGAACGTGGCAATAGGTTTTTACAATACAAAAGTACCTGAAAGAAATCATATTTAAATAAATGGTTTAAATATAATAATTTTGAATTTGTAACTGTCTGGTAGTTCTGAGTATTTGAATAGCCTACGCCAATGTCCCTCCAAACTGGTATCGCCTTGCGACAGGTTGTTGAGCTCCCTAAGTTATGTTTTGAGCTTCACGATAACTGATGCATGTGTGCCGTCAGGTGTTCAACTTGAAATTACTATAGCTCTAATAGCATCTGAAGCAGTGATAGCGTAGTGGTATGACCGTTGGACTGACTAGTCAAAAGAGGTCGCAAGTTCGAATCATACATAATAATAAATAATAAAAGCTTTACTAATGTCGTGAGTCGTGAGACGTTTCTGAGAAGAAGTTTATTTACTTTGATCTTGTATGTACTTAAAATATGACGCTTATAGCGAATGGCAATCACATCGTGTAACTAGTTTACATAAGTTGTTATTTTAATGAAAAGTTAAGCGAAATATGTAATGTTAATTTATTTAAGTATGTCTCAACTCCACCAGACTCATTTATTTAATATGTAAAAATAATTACAATCATTTATTATTACTCTCATAAAAGACGGTACCTATTGTATTACGGTTTAGCGTTAAAACAATGACACCGAGACTCAAATAACGTTAACAACCTTTATTTAACAATACTCTTTGACTTTGAACCTTTAGTAATTTTAGATACAAATCTCAAGCATATAATAACGTAGGTATATGTAAGCCTTTCATTTAACAGAGCAAAATTAATAACAACATTATACAACTCGAAATAATAAGAGCTTTCTCAGACAGTTGTACGCACACTTAGATCACGTTTCATTTACAAAATATTCAGAAATTTCGACCTGAATAATTTTAGAAATAGGCGACCTATTTAAGGGTTGTCACACGCAGGGCAGATATTATAATAAATATTTATCAAAATTCAAATTCAAATATTTTTATTTCAAGTAAACCATATTACAGGCACTTATGAAAAGTCAAAACTAGGTGCACGGTTCCAAGGCGTTGATCTTATGTAGAAGAGCCGGCAAGAAACTCCATAGACACTCTTTTTAAAATAAATTGGTTTAACAATAAATAAGGTAATGTGAGAATAATGCAAGTTAATGAGCAGACTATGAAAGGAAAGTAAACTTATATAGCCTTTTAAAATGATTGCCAAGGCAGTTAGGAGCCGACCAGTCCCGACAGACAGCACCCGTTCACGAGCATGACGCGCACATCAGCCTCGCTTAGCTCAACAATTTTGTAGGGAACTCGACGACCCGATGTACGACGCCACCATCAGCAGGACATTTTAGCGAGCATGACAAGTACAGTAAGACATCCAGTATATACGAGTATAAATTTATGGTATCTGTAGATATTCCACAGGATATATATACGATAGTATATGAAACCGCATAATAAGTTATCAGTCTTTCTACGCCCAACACCTAGAATGATGTATCCGTCAGATATCGCGCAGTATCTACAGATACTCAACGTAAAAATAATAGAAAATCTGCACGCCCATTGATTACGATGAAAAGAGATATTGTCAGATACAGATATTTTATGTTAAGTATCTGCCCGATGTTGCAGAACCTTTAATCATGTTCCATTCAAATATTCAGAAATGTATACTCCAATAATTTTGAAAACATTTAAGTAGTAATTTATAAATCCTGTATAATTAGGTAATTCTAATTATGTACTAAAGATTTTCGGAAATTCATTGTAGTTAGTTATTCTGCCCAAATAATAATCTGCCCTATTGAAATTTCAACATTTGAGAATTTCTAATATTGCTCGCTATTTTATTTGGTACGCAATTGAATGGTATTTTCAATAGATATTTAAAGTGGAGCAGGTAAATGGGTTTAAATTTTAGTGAGATTTGTATCTAAATTCGGAGATCCAAACAGAGATGTGATAATAGTCAAATTTCAGGGTACCGACAGCATATTCTGGAAATATTTTTATCCGAAAATCCATATCACATACTTGTTCAACATTTTTTTCATTTCGAATCTATAAAAAATCAGTTCTGTATGTCATAAAGTAAGTATTACATATGTGCCCTTATGTAGTTTTGTCAAATCCAAAACAAAAATATCAGCCCACAAAGTTTAAATATAATAGCTTCATGACCTTGTATGCATCTGTATGCATCGTCATGCATCAAGAAGTATCTGCTTTCTTTATATATGTAATAACTGTCGAAAAACACACGATACTTAATTACGCACGTGAATTTGTCGCGATTACCCGACAAGTCCAACTTGCGACATCGTCACATGATCACCCCTGATCTCATGATCAACTGTGACATGACTGGTGTGTATAACCCGGACCCGGAAAAATATTTTTTTGTGGGAATTGAACCCACAATACGACGCAGCAGCCAACTACTCGAGCACTACACATATAGCCTATTGATAGTGCAAATTGAATTTACATTCAATTACCAATTTATTTTCTTTTTAAGTAGATGTTGTCCCATCCTCACCATACTACTATATCACACACCTAAACCCAGAACCATTGTTTGTAGATCAAACAAATATTTTCTCCAATACTCAATACTCAATACTCAATATTTATTGCTTTTCCATAATGTACATTTGTAACAGTTGGTATGTTAAAATAAATATAGAAACAATTATGGACCCTGCTGGGCACAGCATATTTGTAGAGGAGAGGAAGAATGCTTACTTATACTACTTTTACTTAATTTACTGTTAATAATTATATTTCCTTGTTTACTTATATACTATATGCCTATAATTTGAGCTTATTTAAGTACCTATACATCTATTTTATTACATTATATATTAACTATTAAATATTAACATGCTATATTATGCTCCGTACTGATATCGAATCGGAAACTTTTTTTTTAAATTTATATGTTATTATTCATATATATTTTATTTATAGTCACTGTTTTGAATACGTCAGTACAGTACTAAATCTATCAGTGGGCCATGCAATAACTTTGTCAGTTCATGTACTATTTCAGGTATTACCGACAAATATATCGGCCTAGTCTTTTCCCAATTACATTGGGGTCAGCTTCCAGTCAAACCGGATGCAGCTTAATACCCGTATTTTACATGGAGCGACTGCCTATCTGACCTCCACAACCCAGTTACAGGGTAACACGATATCTCGTGGTATGACTGGTTGTCAGACTTTCAGGCCTCGGACTACCCGTAACAGCTGTCATAGATCTTAATTTGACAACCGGGACCGACGGTTTAACGTGCTCTCCGAGGCACGGAGGGGTCTCGGTATGAAATTATGTTCACCCATCCACAGACCGACAGCAGCAAGTGCAGCTATGGTGGGGGTGTCAACACATCTATTCCATATCAGTAATGATGGATTCCGATGCCCGGTATATTATACCTGGTATTTATTTAGAGAAATATCCACCAGTTCAGTTCAAATAACTGCAATGCGCTCGTAATTACTAATATACGAGTGGAACAATGTAATGTTACAGTGTAAAGTTAAAAACAGTGAGCGTTTTGATTTTATAGTCCGTACATAATTAAGAAATTACATAAAAACTTACAAAACATCAGTTGCCTTCCTGTACATACCTGAAACATATCAAAATAATTTTTGTAAATAGGTACTGTTCTAGAAGAATCAAGCTGAATCAATTTTTCATTGAATGCTACAAAGTATTGGAAAGTCTATGAAAGACAAAAAACAATGCTCGATTAATTAGGTTAAAAGATGTTGTACTAAAAAGCCTTCCTATTTGATATTTTTGTTAAAATGTCAAACGTATGTAATTATTATTATTTATGTTTATGTTATGTAATTATTTTTGAGTACAAAACTAATTACATAAACTTAAATCTCCAAAACAACTATAAGGACTTCTGAAAACTTGTAAAGTGTTTTCAAAATTCCATAATTACGTGTATAGCAGGTACTTTTTATACACAGAGGCTTGAGCAACTTCTTAAGTACGTCTGAGGGTACCTGAGAGTAACTATAGAATATTGTAGAGTTTCATTTAGTACTTAACAAAATTCAACATAACATAGCATCACGCCTGTATTCCCCGAAGGGGTAGGCAGAGGTGAACACACTTGTACACTCACATTTAACCAATGTTGTTATTAGCTCCCATGTAATAGGTGGTGAGCCTATTGCCATCTACCGGGCACAATTCTAAACTCCGGGATGCTACTGAGAATTTCCTAACAGAAAAACTCAATAACACTTTGCCCGACCCGGGAATCGAACCCGAGACCTCCTGCTCAGCAGTCGCGCTTGGGACCACTAGACCAACGAGGCAGTCTGAGGGTATCTGAGAGTAACTATACAATACTGCAGAGTTTAATTTAATGCTTCACAAAACCCTCCACAACTTTAATATTCTTTATAGATACTGTGCCGAGCAACTTACTCATACATTTGAATTTCACGTGTTCACAGTTAAGTCATTAAAAAAAAAAGTTTTTATTTGTACGTACTAGTATGGATTCTAACGTAGGTCATCTAAACTCAAAAAATCGTTTCTATGTTTACTAATGGTTAGTATTAATAAAAGTGAGAAAAGATGTCAAATTCAAAGTTTGATCTCTAAATTTTAGTGACCACCAAATAGTGTGCCGAAATAAATGTTCCAAATATCTTTAACGTGTACAAATTCCAATTTGACTTCTCCTTATTCGTCCTTTCGTCTCGTTTTTATAGTAACTATTAGTAAAAGACAGCCAAATCGATACTATGATTAATACACTTTATAAAGCATACTTTACAATAAAAAAAACAGTAAAATCTGAACAATAACGCTATTCTTTTCCCCTTGCACCTCAAGCTACCCACATAATAATACCAACATAAATTAATATTACATTTGTTCCAACACTAAATGCCCGTAGTCTGACAGTGCATAAAAACGTAAAAACGTAATGAATGTCCGATAATGACCAACATTCCGTTATGTGACAGCCTACATGCAAGCAAGCATGTTCTAACTCGTTAGTACGACACGTTAGACATAACCGACACGTCATACAAATGATACGTTGAATATGTCAGTGTCATTTGAGTTTATCAGCATAATGACTGGTGGCGCAGTGCGTTGTTTTAGTCTATTGTGTCTAAGTATCGTGACATTTTTTTAAGAAAATTTTATATTACCTATTGTGGTCTAATTATGTATTGTTTCTAATGAAAATACTGTTGTTCTTTAATATCTTATCCTCTTTTAACGGTTACGCTGGTCAGACTTATTATATACGTGTAGATATTATACTTATTCTGATTTTAAATGTTTGTGACTGTAATATAATATAGTCACAAAGATTTAGAATATATTATTTATCAGCCATCTTTTAATTATTTATAATTTTTTGCTTAATTTTTTTAATTCATAAATTACGGGAATAACAAAGTTAAATTGAGAATTAAACGAAGTGAAATTGCGAATAAAAAATTCGCAAATCTGCAATCAAATATGTTATGAACACAGTACATTAAATATTGAAATATTTTCAAAGAACAGAAACGTAATAATGTCATAAACATAACATTTACTTTCAAAGTAGATGCTTGTTTCGTACATATTAACAAACAGAATGATTTTATTAAACTCCTACTCGTATATTGTATATAAGGAACGCGCTCATTAATTCAAAGTAAAACATCAAAGAAATATTATCACAGTAGAAAGTTGATTGAGCTATTCGACGAGCCTTTGCAGCGCTGAAGCTTTCACTTTATTTCTTAGTATTTGATTATTAAACCATTACTGTAATGTGACCAATGATCTTACAACTGCCTCGTTGGTCTAGTGGTCCTAAGTGCGACTGCTGAGCATGAGGTGTCGGGTTCGATTCCCGGGTCGGGCAAAGTGTTATTGAGATTTTCTGTTAGGAAATTCTCTGTAGCAGCCCGGAGTTTGGAATTGTGCCCGGTAGATGGCAATAGGCTCACCACCTATTACATGGGACTTAATAACAGCATTGGTGAAATGTTGGTGTGCAATTGTGTACACCTCTACCTACCCCTTTGGGGAATATAGGCGTGATGCTATGTTTTGTGATCAGTAGAATGACCGTTGAACTGACAAGTCAAATATCGCCACAGATTTTTCGTTTTTAAGTGTCGTGGTGGTCGAGCGGTTGCGGGCCGGCTTCGGAACCGCAGGTTGTGGGTTCAAAACTGGCATGTGCCAATGTGACTTTTATAATGTCATATGTACTGTCTTAGTTCATCATAATCATAATCATAATCATATTCTTTATTGCAAATCCACAATGTAAAGATAAGATGGTAATATAAATAACATGGTAGCAATCGTGGACCCTGATGGGCACAGCAAATAGTAAATTAGAAGAGAGGAAGGCGTTGTATATATAGAAATATTTGTTTATGCTCAAGTATTCATATTCCTTTTTAATGTATCTAAGTATGTATAGTATTGTTATTATGTTTGTATTTTAGTAGGTATTTAGATATAAGTATAGTTTTTGTATTTTAGTACATTATATTATTAGGTTATCCGTTCTAAATTTTGTATAAATTTATTGTGTTATATTTATTTTATTGTATTATTTATATTCGTTGATTGTGGTGAATATTTTATAATTTTTTATTACAGCTGAATATTTTATTGTTCATTTTTTTATATTTAAGTATACCTTTATTTTATGTATTTATTTATAATTTATTATATTTATATTATAGGTAAGTATGTATGGGTTTTAGCAGGAAAAGGTGTTTGTTAATATGATTATATTTGTATAAAATTAATATTTTAATGTTATTTGTTTATCCGTAAGATATTCACTAATCGTGTAGTATGCTTTATTTATTAATATTTGCTTTAGGGTGTTTAGGAACTTCGTGTCGCTAGGAAGATATCACAGACATACGGTGAAGGAAAACATCGTGAGGGAACCTGGACTTGGTAGTCTGAAATCGCCAACCCGCAGTGAGCTAGCGTGGTGATCAAGCTCGTGCCTTCCCTGTATGAGAAAGGGCCCTTGCCCTACAGTGGGGCAGTTATGGGCTGATTTTTATGTGACTATTATAAATTAAATATTGCAACAAAAAAAAAGAGATATAGATGAGATATGTTCCCGATGGTGTTTAAAACCATGTCAGTGGCCACCTAGAAGGTAGTTTAAACTGTGACACTGTTATTCAGAAACTATACGATAAGAAAAAGACTGTCTACACGTGTAATACAACTAAAATGAAATAAGGTAGACTATACTATTATATGACTATACTAACTATACTAAAATTTTATCTTTGTAGTAGGTTGCTACGAAACGACTACGCTTCACTCGTAGCTCGTAGCAAAAACGCTACGAACGACGCATAACTAAAGACAGCATTGTTTACTCACCAAAGTAATTTCTGATACCCATCACGATGTAATAAATTAAAAGTTAAATTGGTTTGGCCTTAAACCTGTAGCAACGTATAAAAAAATCAATTCATCCACCCTCTTAATTATAAACCCAAGCCCCACTTGATAAGCAGTGGCCAGCCAATGATACTGCGAATTTATAACCAACTTTTAATAAACCTTCTAAATAATTAATTACGAAGTTCTTGAATATAAAAAGCGGTGACTACATTAACCCTAAATTATTTAGTGCTATTACACAAAAATACCCTTTCCATTACGAGGCATCTAATTTAAGTCTCTCGAACAAAAACATGACAAATGATCGCGAGCCTTTGTTTCTCAAAGTTTTACAACTCTCGGCCCTCTAAGGCGGGCTACAGACTATCAAACTCGCTTGACAAAACTTGTTGAGAAAAACAAGCCTTCATTTAATTAGAGTTAAGGATTCTACGATGTAAGGAATGAGTGCGGCCTTTCAAATTACTCGCCAAACTTGAAGCTTTCTTGTGCCAACACGCTTCTGAAATTACTGTAATGACCTTGTCAAGACATGTTTTCGGGTGATGTCCGTATAAATTATTGCTGAGTCCTCGTTAATATACTAAGTTTGGTACTGATGTTAGTTTCATAAGTCTATTTTCTCTCGTGACCTTTTAGTAGACCTCGCTTGAATATAGATATAAAAGATATTTAATAATTATCGTCTAAGTTCGCCTCGTTGGTCTAGTGGTCCTAAGCGTGACTGTTGAGCATGAGGTCTTGGGTTCGATTCTCAGGTCGGGCAAAATTTTATTGGGTTTTTCTTCTGTTAGGAAATTCTCAGTAACAGCCCGGAGTTTGGCATTGTGCCCACCACCATTGTAAGCCCACCACCATTGTGAGTGTACAACTGTGTACACCTCTGCCTACCCTTTCGGGGAATACAGGCGTGATGCTATATTATGTTATGTCTATGTTGCAGACTTATACGTTTTGTCGAACAAATTTTTTTTTTTTTCGTAATGATCTATCAGTGACAGCAAAAAAAACAAATAAAAAAAAACAATAAATTCTAGTTGAAAGGCGAAAGTTAGCAACAACCTATTAAGTAATACTTCTACCCGCCACCATACAAATATCATACCCGTAATAATATTGTAACAATTGGTACCAACAAACGAAGGGAACAATTCATTTTTGTTTACACTTCTGTACCTGTATTAGTTAGTAAAACAAAAAAAAAATGGAAAAAGAATATGGTCGCGAGCAGGATTCGAACCTGCGCCTCCCGGATAAATACTCCAGGCGCTCTGACCACTAAGCCATCTCGACATCTGCTAACCACCGCGAATTCTTCTTCGATATTTTAACACGTGTTTTGGCGACGTCATTGCTATCTATTCAGTCCCTATACAAGTGACCGAACCGACACAACAATCTTTGCAATTAATACAATGTCGTAAAGATGCAATTACCTTAACATTTAAAGGTAAATCTTTGAAAAGGTTGGTAGGCCGTACCATGTGGAGCCTAACTGTGTAGAAAACATAAATCTTATTGTTATGTATATAAAGTGGGGCTGGATAGGAACACACTTTGAAATTGTGAAAATGCGATGTCACTTTGATTTTATTTTTTATTTTTATTATAGGACTTATTTACGTATCTAAGGATGTACGAGCTGTACATTATCTAAGCTTATTGACAAATTCCAGGCTGCTGCTAGGAATATCCTAACAGAAAACCTAACAAAACTTCGCCTGACCTGGGAATCGAACCCAAGACCTCATGCTTAGCACTCGCTCTTGGGACCACTAGACCAACGAGGCTGGTAAAGCTAAATTGTTGCATCTATTAATCTTTTTTTAAAAGCATTAATGCATGCTTAGCGAACTCTTCAGTTACAATATTAAATGGAAAAACAGTACGGTTTATCCGAGAAACGCAGATTTATTTATTTAAAAAAATATAACTATTTAAATAACTGGCAAGCCAACACAACACGCTTCAATATGAATTACAGTCGAGCAACGCAATGTAAAATACATTTTTTCGCCGCGTCATTTACATTTGTGCCACTCTTATGAGATTCACATTAGGGAGCTCGCTGAATTGAAAAATACATGTTGTTATGTAAAAGTTTGACAGCCGTTCGAGTTTTGAATGATCGTCTATAAGCTGCTTTAGCGTTAAATAATGAGGGCCTTTATTCTTAACTTCTTTAATTTTTCATGAAAGTTGAGGAGTAATGGAACTGCCTTTGAAGTACTCATATTGGATAGATATTAATTTATATTCTGAACTGTCTTAAGATTTTTGTATAATAACTTACGTGAATTACCTCGTCGGTTTTGTGGTCCCAAGCGCGATTGCTGAGCATGAAGTCACGGGCTGCATTCCCGAGTCGGGCAAAGTGTTAGTATTAGTAAGTTCTTTTGTTAGGAAATTCTCAGTAGCAGCCCGGAGTTTGGAATTTCTGCGCGATGCTATGCTATGTTATGTTGTCTTTTGTGAGACATATTCATATTAATTATGCACTCACGTGGATTATTCGGGATCGCTCGACTAGTTTCGAACTGGAACGGAGCCCTTAGTCATGAGCTGAGCCCGCGGTGATGTCGCGAGTCAAACTCAAAACAAGGTCTTAAGATTACAGAAAGTTTTGAATATTTTAGCTATTTATTTATTGTTCAACGGTTATTACTCACTTGCATTCTTCGGGATTGCCCGACTACTTTCGAACTCGAACGGAGCCCTTAGTCATGAGCTGAGGCCGCGGCGATGTCGCGAGTCAAACAGTTTGACTCGCGAATATGAATGTGTCTCACGAAAGTTATTATTTTAGCTATTGTTTCTGTTATGGAAACTTACTTGATATAAGTAGATATATATATTATAACAATCATTGAAATGGTAAAACTTGTGTGTACGCTGAATACAGCTGCGATCCCAGGGCACCGGTAGAGGTTAGAGGAGACCCGTACGGTTTTAAGTCAGTAGGAGTATAGCAAACTTAACGGAATTTCCTCAAAAAAAAATTGTGACTTATTTGTTTCACGGGCTTTCGGCTTCTCGTCTTGAGAAGTCAAAAGCTCGTGAAGTGCTTTACAACGACCACAAATGTTAAGTTGAATGTAGAAAAACCTATCCTTAATGTATAAATCATACATTAATATCATTAGAAAAGCCTTTCCAATAACCTGTTTTGAAATTCACAATATCTGAAATACTATTGCGAGATTCATTTCGGACACACACAAATGTGTTTTCGAAATCCCACACAGAATTTATCAAACGTTGAAAATGTACGGTAAAGCCTTCAAACCGTAAAACGAATGGTATGACATGTAACTGGTGCGGCCTGGATTCTCCGAGTGCTAACATTCACCTCGGCAACATGACACTCGATCAACTACTCGTATCTCTACTTTACATAACATACTAAACTAGCGCTCCGGTTTCGCACGCGGTGTGACATCGAGTATTGCCGACAACTTCAACAATCATCGTCACATTTCAATCAATTTACACAAAAACTTAACGAATTACACACTTAAACCTACCTCATGAATTACTCTGTCTATTTTTGTTTAATAACTTTCGTGAGACACGTTCATATCTCACGCGCATTCTTCGGGATTGCCCGACTAGTTTCGACCTCGAACGTAGCCCCGAGTAATGAGCTGAGCCCGTGGCGATGTCGCGAGTCAAACTGTTTGTGATGATCCTAGTTAAAGTAGCAATCCCGAAGAATGCAAGTGAGTAATAACCGTTGAACAATTAATACTCTGTCTATTGGGGAAAACCGCATCAAAATCCGTTCAGTAGTTCTTGAGCCTGTCGCGAACAGACGCGGCGGGAGAAAATCAAATACGATTTACCTGTACGGTTACAATAGTACACGATTTTAATCGTATGTGAAACAATTTTATGCTTGTGTTTAGTTTTTTTATGTGTTTTAATACTGTTAATATAATGACGAGAGCTATCGTTGATTACTGCAAGTTCTTTTGTGCTTGTGTGTTACCTCACCCCCCGCCAAAAGTGGCTAGCACATTTGTTCGATATTTAGTCAGAAGCCGTCTCCCACCTGGCCCTCTAAGTAAAAAATCAATACATATAATCATATTTTTTTATTAATGATACTTGTAAATAAAAATAAAATGTTTGCCGCGCGACAATCTGTACAAAACCACCACATAAAATATAGGAATTTGCTGTCTTTGGACAATGCCGACACATTATCCTTACGCCTTTTATTCTGTAAACCCCGCTAATGTTTTAAAGTGAAAATTTTGCTATAAAATAACCGTATAGTTTATAAGGATTAAAATTTTATATGGTAGTAAGTATACTCGATAATTTATAAAATTTTAAAATTAATAAGCAAACTAGTCTAGTATCGTATTTACTTAAAGGGTAGGCAGAAAGGTGAAAGGTGTACATAGCAATATTTTTATTGCATTGTAATGATGACGATCGAATTACGGCGCAATAGACACAGTGTGGTTGCTGCATTGCATATCCCGGTATCGATATTCTATTTTCGCACAAAAAAATATTTGTATGAACTACAGATAATTGTTCCGGGTTGTCATGCGCACGCATGTGAGATTATGTGTCTAACCTATAATACAAGAGAATATCGTTATCGATAGTGTGGGGCAAAGTTTAAATAAAATGGCCCCATAACAGTATCAAAGTAGAGATAACAGAAGGCTTGCACTTGAAAATGAATCCACTGGATTGACATTGGAAATATGTCAGTACGTACTAATAAATGCCAAGATGTCAAAAAAAAATATAAATACGGAAAAATATGAAGACAACATGCTTTAAAATTGAGGAAACTGTAATGTAGGTAAATTTATTTTAAAATTACGCGTTGTTTTATGGCGTCTATTTAATATTAGAATTGGATTGGAATTGGTATTAGTATCAAGAGTATTGAAGGCTGAAAATAAATCTGCTTCATTAACATTGAAAATGTGTTATTTCATAGTTTTAAATGCATAAATGTCATAAAAATAATTAAAGAATCGGAATACAATATGCTTTATAATTAAGATAACTACACATTAAACATAGTTTTAAGGTTTTGATTTAACATTGGAATTGGTATTAATATCATTAACCCGGTAGTACTGACCACTATCCCGACTCTTCTACCGAATAACTGTTATATTATTCTCTTTTAACTTTAGCATTTAATACTATTATGAAGGTTATTAGATAGATGATTCAGCGATTTTGAGCGATCAATCATTTTGATAAGAAACGACTCACACCGAAATTGTCCTATAAAAGTTGTCTGTTATAAATTACACTAGGTTTCTAACTTAACTTGTGAATAACAGGTTTTTAATTTATGTCCAATTATTGCAAAAATCTTATCGTACTATCGTTGACATTAGGCATACATGATTAAATAATAAAATGTTCATCTTGTCCTTAACTTTATTTCTTAATACTAACTAACCCGACAGACGTTGTGCTGTCCAAAATCCCATAAAAAACTGCTTTCAGTGTTTCTCTAATTTCCTTATTTCAAGGGCAACATTTCCAATTTTATTTTACTTTAGAACGTTATCCAAGCTTTAATGAAAATTTTAACAATGAATTAGCCAAACCGGTCGAGTCGTTCTCAAGCTATACGCATATCAACGAACAGCATTTCATTTTTTACCGACGAAATAAAGGTACTCAATTCAAGGCATTTTTTTTTATTCCACTATATACATACAACATCTGCTCCTTTTTTTTATGGAATAGGGGGCAACCGAGCAGACGGCTCGCCTGATGGTATGCGATTACCGCCACCCATGGACACCCGCAACCCCAGAGGAGTCGCAAGTGCGCTGCCGGCCTTTTAAAGGGATGGGCCTCCGGTACCCACACTCACTCGGCGAAACACAACGCAAGCGTTGTTTCACGCCGGTTTTCTGTGAGGCCGTGGTATCAATCCGGTCGAGCCGGCCCATTCGTGCCGAAGCATGGCTCTCCCACGGGAAAATCCTTCGACTTCATTCAATACGCAAAAGACACCCTTGGTTACGAGTTTTAACTTACAACATTAATAGATCCAGTCAGAATACCTATACAGTGTGTAATGGAAGTCAGTAGTCATACTTTAGGGGTCAATGTACCCATGTACCTATACAAACAACATTTATTATGGTAATATAAATGTTCATACCTCATCATCATCTTCCCCCTGCCCTTATCCCAATTTATTTGGGGTCGGCGCAGCATGTATTCTTCTTCTATAAATACTCTCTACTTGAACTAAAATGTAGCTAAAGTTTTGGCTATGTTTTATGACCGGCCGCCTGGCTGATGTCAACCCTCATTGGGAATGCTGTTGTTGGTGGTAACCGCCACCGATATGGTCTCCTTATATCTAGCTATGTCATACAAAATATTATCCATGCGTCAGGTTCTGATGTTATCCTACTATCACACTCCACTGTGAGCAGTGGTAGCCTAGTGTTATGACCGTTGGACAGACTAGTCAAAGGTCGCAAGTTCGAATCCAAAGCACGCACCACTGTCTTTTCGAAATTATGTGCGTATTATAAATTAATTATCTCTTGCTTAAAACGGTGAAGGAAAACATCGTGAGGAAAACCAGCACACCTGAGAGATGTTCTCGATGGTGTGTAAAGCCGTGTCAGAGGCCTACGGGTGGTTTAAACTCTGACACTAGGTTATTCATCAACCACACGATAAAAAGAGAAGACTCCACTAACTAAAATGTATGGAACAGCTGATTTTATTCGCACCTTCGAAATTAATCCCGTAGTAAAAAAATACCGTATACATGAATACATTAATCTCCTAAAGTATGATTACGGATTTTTTTTACACGTTGTATATTTCACCAACTGTTCCCCAACCACAGCGATCTACACACAAAAGAAAATTTAAGTAAGCAGAAAATTAAATTAAAAACTTTAAAAGCACCCTCATAACAGCAGCATAAAATACTTCACGATACAGATCTCAACAAACAATGATAATAGAATTAACCAGAATTATTAAGAATACTTCCTTGTCCACAGACAACTGACCGAGAACTGGGTCACACAACAATGGACCCTGTTAATGCGTTAAAACGGTCTATTTTCCACTTCCCCTACCATTAATGTCGGGTCAAAAGAACACCATTTATGGCTAACGATGACTTATTAGCGATAACAATGTTGTTATTCGCGCTTTCTTTCCCTTTACGAACCAACTAGGGTATGATTTTATGCGAAGGATTTTGAATTTTATCGCAATCAGTTATGGTTGGGTTTGCGCTGTAACAAGTTGATGAATTAACAATGTGTACTTTGAAGTTCGTTGTTCATGTGATACGTCGTTGATTCTGAATAAATAGTTTTTGTGTTACTGTTGGCAAGTTGAGGAAATGGCTTATTAAGTTGTTTGTTGTATAACAGAAACGTTACCTTTAATGTGAACCTTAACTTCAGAATTTGAATATATTCCGCATGAGAAAAAAGGAACCGAGAAGGCACGAGTATGGATCACCGCGCTAGCTCATTGAGGGTTGGCGATTTCAGATCAGGTCCAGGTTTTGCACACGATGTTTTCCTTCACCGTATGTCTTAGATTAACTAAGAAAGTACAGTTGAAAAGTACCTGTGTATCCACGAGAAAACTGCCGACAAACTCTTTTGTCTGGCAGGAAATTTTGTTAAATTGAAAGGTGTAATATTTGTATAAAAACTTTCGTCAAACATATTGATATCAATTAATGTTCACCGGTTACTACTCACGTACATTTTTCGACTAGTTTCGAACTCAAACGGAACCAGAACATAGTCATGACCTGAGCCCGCGGCGATGCCGCGAGTCAAAGTCAAGTGCAATCCCGAAAAATGCACGTGAGTAGTAACCGGTGAACATTAACTGAGGTGTAATATTTGTTTAAATAAATTAAAAAAAAATGGCATTGAAAAGGTCACATTGGTACATATCAGTTTATCTTTATTTACTTAAGTTGTAATGATTTAAAAAAAAAAATTGAGGCTTAAGAGGCAGGCCCGTAACCACGGTGCAAAAGGCTACACCGCCACGTGTCGTGGATTCGAATTACGCACGAAATAAATACTTATTTTTATAATATAGAGATAAAATTGTTCTGGCTTTGAATGTCTATTTTATGTCTTTGTATATGCATTTACAATACAGAACATAGACAACGCCTTTTCATGACAAAAAAAAATTATATTCTCTGTACAATACAAATTAGGACATGTCCAATAAGGACATTAAATAAAGAGATTGAAACAGAATAAAATGGACGAATCAATCATTTAAAGGTCGACCGGGCGTGTGAACGACCTTACCTGGAAGTACTATACCCTTTTATTCTATGAAGCAATTTAAAGCTGCCATTAGAGACAATTCAAATATATTTCTTATAAACGAAATGAAAAAAAAAAATAACAAGCCAGATACGAGCTGGGTGTAAATCAAAGCCTTGTCTCGAAAAGAACAGGTTCGACGAATTTAAATGATAAAAACAGGAATTTTAACTTAAAATTTCATATATACTTTTACTTTAAAAATATCTTATAGCTTTTTATATCTTACATTATTCAGAAGATATAAATATAAAGGTTTGTTTGTTCAAGTGCCTCATGAATGAACTTGCGGGCACAGGTAAGTATTTTTATACATACATACGTACATAAACTCACGCCTTTCTCCTATGGGGGTAGGCAGGAACTACAGAACGCCACTTGCTACGACCTTACATATACCTTTTGCTTCGTCCACGATCATACGTAAAGTAGTTTTATATATGGTTTTTTTATCTAAAATGGATCTACGTTTGGCCACCAATTTGCCTGATGATAAGCAACGGTGTGGCAGAATAATTCTATTCAATCTTAGGTAGAATTGAATAGAATAGTTTGGGAGTTGATGCAACTGTCTCCCACAACGGTTGCACCGGACTACATCCCGAAACACGACTAGGACGCTTCACGGCATTCATCCGGTGGGTGGTAACCAGTCTCGACCGAAGCCTCCCACCATTTTAAGGGTGCACTCCTACGGACGCGGGCAACTCAACCCCCAAAAATAAATATATAAATATGAAATGAATATTGTATTTGTTTATCAACAATTGATATACGTTTGGTCACCATATCACTAAATGTGAACAATGGTGCGGCTGAGGATAAAGCAGAAAATAGAACCAGAAGAAATCTAATACATTGTCACCTTGAATAGGTGTCTAATATGTATTTCTCAAGAAACGCAAAAAAATGCTTAAACTTAGCTTACCATAAAATACTTAGTAAAGTCTCATATCAAACTGAATCCATAGGAATCCTCACTGGAATGTGTTAATATAATATCAACACACAGTGATAACAAAATGATTTCACACGCCCGCATTCACGAGTTACCATACGTTAATGGTATTTATATTAAGGAAGCCGTGGCTTTAATTTATTTGTAAATGCATTAGTAGTTATGCACCATGCAACACGATAAGGCATCGTGAATAATCATCATTGAATATTTAAATAGAATATGTAATCACGCCTGTATTCGATGCGGTTTAGGCAGAGGTGTACTGGTGTGCGAACTTTTCACTGATGTGGTTATTAAGTCTCATGTAATAGGAAGTGAGCCTATTATTGCCATCTTAGGAGCACAATACAAATCTAATGAAAAAATCGAAAAAACAAAAACAATCATTGCCTGACCCGAAAATCGAAGCCCTTCACGCTCCAATAGACTAAAAAGGTAGTTATTATATAAATAGGTTTTGAACTTAACGATCAACCTTAATAAATATTAATTCAAAATTTACTAACTGCTTAAGGGACTCATAAAAATATTGGTGAAATGTAGGTGTATAACTGTATATAACTCTGCATACACCATCGGTGCATTAAGCACAATGTCATGTCAAAATTTAGTTTCCGAATTGGATAGAATGTGAATCTGACAATCTGCGAATTAGACGTTTTGGAATAAGACATTCTCCTAATCGGACGTTTTGCGAATACGCCTTTTTTATTCAACCTGACTTTTTGCGGGCCGGACGGCAGCCCAGCTATATCGGGAGATAGCTAGAATTGAATATGACTAAATTTAGATATGACCACATCTAAAGCATACATCCGGAAAGATGGGCATGGAAGGCTTCGCAGCGGATGTTGGAGGTCGGAAATCGTCGCCGAGGCAGGCCGGGATCCCACCTGGACCCTTTCTAGAGATTGGCCAAAAATAGCGTAGTATAAAAAGTAAAAGTAGACTTTAACCTAGTAATATTAGATATAGTAGTAAAGACCCCTCGACGTTGACTGCCTCGTTGGTCTAGTGCTCGCAGGCGCGGCTACTGAGCGTGAGGTCCTGGGTTCGATTCCCAGGTCGTGCAAAAGTGTTATTGGATTTTTCTGTTAGGAAATTCTCAGTAGCAGCCTGGAGTCAGGAAGTTGGTGATGTTGACACCGCCGTGCTTCGGAGAGCACGTAAAGTCGTCAGTCCTGCCCCTGTCTGCGTTCGTGCCGTTCCATTGGAATATGAGAGTGAAGGAAGAGGGAGTGCACCTGTGTTTGCGCATGCACTTGTGCACTATAATGTCTCCTGCGTACTTGGATAATCTCCGTTGAGAGAGGCCGCCGTGACCGAAATACGGTCGGGAGGAGTATTATTAGTAATAAAGGGTTATATAGTAAAAAAATAGAATAAACAACAGAGAGAGACTTTGTGCATAGGCACAGCAGAGGGAGAAGTTGGTCTGTGAATCACGATGACAATGAAGACAGGAAGGTAAAACAAATAATTTATTTAAATCAATTCACGGCCATGTCACGAGTCAACAGCGCCGCGAGCTCAGCTCATGACTAAGGGCTCCGTTCGAGTTCGAAACTAGTCGGGCAATCCCGAAATATGCACGTGAGTAGTAACCGGTGAACATTAATTGATATGAATATGTCTCACGAAAGTTTTTATACAAAAATAATGTATTTAAGTTACTAACTTTAAAGTTCGCTATGGATGTGTTAATGCGTTTGAAAGATTTATTTGTACATTTATTTAATCTAATTTATTAGTGGTAGCCGAGTATTTATGGGCCCGCTTTTTGAGCCACAGAATGTGACTATTTCAATGTCATATGTACTTTTTTATTTAATCTCAAACATCACAGACATACGGTGAAGGAAAATATCGTGAAGAAACCTAAACTCAACATAGTACCACGCCTGTATTCCACGAAGGGGTAGGCAGATTTGTACACAGTCGTACACCCACATTTCACCAATGCTGTTATTAAGTCCCATGTAACAGGTGGTGAGCCTTGTGCCATCTGCCAGGCACAATTCCAAACTCCGGGTTACTACTGAGAATTTTCTAAAAGAAAAACTTAATATTACTTTGCCCGACCCGGGAATCGAACCCGATACCTCATGCTCAACAGTCGCGCTTGGGACACTACACCAAAGAGGCAGTCAAAAGCTAGACTTAATAGTCTAAAATCGTCAACCCACAGTGAGCTAGCTTAATGATCAATGCTCATGCATTCTCTGTATGAGAAGAGGCCTTTGGCCTGCAGTGGAACTGTTATGGGCTGGTTATGTAATGTTATATTGTAGTACTTTGCCAGTCAATACTGAAATATTCCTTAACAACTTATAATCACTCATAACATAACATATAATCTATATTCCCCAATGATAAACTCCCACTTTCCACCTGGGAATCGAACCCATCAACTTACTTGCGACCACTAAACCAATAAGACAGTTTAATCACTCAACACTGACAATTGCATAAATCAAATTCTCATTACACCTCTGCAGTGAAACAACAATACAAATATAATTCCACACACACATAGACACAATTTGAATCAATCATTCATAAGTATGGAGGCAGGGAGGGGCTCGACTCGATAAAATCTGGGCCCGACCGGTGCCGACAAACGGAATACCAAATGTGTCTTTTCATGCACCCCTTGTAGTATTGTGTGTTGTAAAAAGGGGCCCATGATAGCTTTAGATAATATGATTTGCTTACATTCTGATTTGGAGAAGATACTTGAGTATTGGTATCAAATCAAATGAAAAATATAATACAGATAAATCTTTGAACAGTATTAACGCATGCTTAGCGAACACTAAAGTTATAATTTTAAACGGAAAAAGAATACGGTCGTGAGCAAGTTTCGAACCTGCGCCTCCCGGATAAATACTCCAGGCGCTCTGACCACTAAGCCATCTCGACCTCTGCTCACTACCATGAATTCTTCTTTCACATCTTAACACGTCTTTTGGTGACGTCATTGCTATCTATTCAGTAGGAATAAAATATAATTCAGCACTTTTGTGAAGGTTTTAATAAAATAAATGAACAGAATAGTTAACGTCTCGAATTGTTTGTATTATCAATTCTTTAATTATATCCATCAAAAAATACATAAACATTAGAGCGCGATACGCGAAGTATTGCTTCGGAACGGTTCTGCAGAGCGGCCAATGCCGTTAGGCCGTAAGCCGGTCGGTATTAATCGGTAGTGATCGTTAAAAGCGTCATTAACTCACTTCAATTAATGTTAAACCAGAATCACTGTGTAGTAAAAAAGGTAAAAATTTTTTTAGAAGCCCACTAAAAGAGCGTTGAAGTGGATATAATGTCATTTTATTCATCATATTGTCTTGATAACAATTTTATGCTTCGCTACACCTAATCTTACCAAAATGTTGAGAAATACAATACTCACTGCCCCATACTTAAAACATAATTCAGGGCGTTTTTAAAACGAAAAAAATGAAAAATAGCGAGCACTAAGCAAAGATATCATTCGGTTAAAGTGGACAAAAGTATTCGAATATAAATATGTCCTAAGATTAACCTCAATATTTTTCACCCCAGCCCGTCTGGAGGTCAGCAACAGATATTAATAGTTAACAGGCAAAAGTTACTGTTTCGTAATCGTTGTGATTAAATTGTAATTGAATTGACGAAGATGATTTTTGAGTTTAGTCGTTAGATGGCAATTATTTCAATTAAGAAAAGGTCAAAGTGTCAAAGTATGCTATCACGACATTTAAACAGTGCTATAATTTCTGAACTGCTTAGCTGAATAGAATAACAACGCAAATCATAAGCTGGCAACACAGTTACACATTTTTGGTGTGGCAATTAAGTAGATCGGCTAGTGGATACGGATTAGTAGTATCATATGATAAAAGGGAGACTTCCTTCTGTTAATAGCCACCATAGTAAAAAAAAAGTTCACTTATTAATGTTGCTTGTTTTTAAGCATTGTGATATTTTTGTACGTGTTGTTTAAACGAGCAATAATTGTAATAAATCTCGGAAACGGCTCCAACGATAATCGAAAATCACGAAAATCGAAATCTCGGAAAAAAAAACTCGTCGCAGGTCATCCAGGTACTTTTTATTTAACTGCCTCGTTGGTCTAGTGGTCCCAAGCGCGACTGCTGAGCATGAGGTCTCGGGTTCAATTCCCGGGTTAGGCAGTGTTATTGAGATGTTTTGTTACAAAAATTCTCAGTAGCATCCCAGAGTTTAGAATTGTGCCCGGTAGATGATAATAGGCTCACCGCCTATTACATTGGACTTAATAACAGCATTGGTGAAATATGGGTGTACAACTGTGTACACCTCTGCCTACCCCTTCGGGGAATACAGGCGTAATGCTATGTACCTATGGACTTTGGCACAGTGTCTATATTGGTTTTATTGACTAACATCAGAACCAGGCAAACAGACAGCTAGAGGAGGCGCCAATTTTTTTTTTTTAACCATCAACGTGGAGACAAGAAACGGTGATGAACCTTTTGTTTTTGGTTTACTGGACTTTATTGTTATTAAACAGGGTGCTACTGAACTTTATTACAGGAAAAGCCAGTAACACTGCTCAAACCGGGAATAAAAACAGAACCCCACGCTCAGCAGTCGCACTTGCAAACAGTAGACCAACGAGGCAGTCAGTCTGATCTGTAAAAAAACTATGATGGCAAATTGCAAATTTTTAAGATGTTCTGTCTGTCGTCGACTGAATATTCACAAAGTACTCGTACTTTTCATAATCCAAGCTTAACCTTTAACAGGATGTCCCGTCAATGTCACACTGAAAGATATGAGATTACAAAGCTATATATAGAGATACAAAGAATGTATCTCAAATCTTTCAATGAAACCGTTTAAGCACATACTCGTATGTTTTGATAGTACTTTTATTATCATCTTTTCTACACCTTTAATGTAAAAAATATTTCAAAAAATGGAGTATCTTATGAACATACACAACAGAAACAATTTTAATCCGAAAAGCTAGTGCTAGCTTTTAGTGTTTTGAGTAAACTCATTTAATGGAAATAAGATTAATGGAATTGAAAATATGAAGAGTCACGCGGAAAGTATTAAAATTCTATTGTAGTAGAAGAAAGTGTTTTTTTTTCTTTTTCTTGCCCTGCTCCGAAGTTATTTGAGGTCGACGCAATATTTTTCTCTCCCATTCTCCTATGTCAGTCGTCAGGTTATCGTTTACTCTTGATCTGCGTTACTAATAATCTTCTCTATAGAGAATAGACCTTCTCTTGTTTATGATTCATTGATATCGTTATAAGGGAGTGGAGAATTATAATTAAAACGCACCCATGCGTTATTAGTACTATAATATATTATTATTACACAAACTCGATATTTTTGAACTCAAACGAAGCCTTAAATCACTAATCGGACATCCACAAAACCGTAGTCAATAATAACCGTAAACAATAATAAACCACAAATGGTTATTTTCAGAATATTTCACCTAAAGCATTATTACTCCGCTTACATCGCCAAAAAAAGCAGCATAGCTAAAGCTTTCACTGTGACCTCGCCCTTCAGAACGGGAGTTAAGATCAAGTCATAAATTAGCCCCTAACCACAACACCGGCCTATGAATAAAGTAGACACGGCCGAGTGAAAGAGATTATGTGTTTTAAGGGCCCAGTAAAGGCACTGTGAATGCTGCCTTAAAAATATGCGCAGGCTCATTTAATATGGTAAACAGCTGCAGCACTGTATGTAAAGAAGAATTGCTTAATTATGTTAAGTGGAAAAGAGGTTGTTTTTGTAAAAATGTGGGTAGAAAGGAAATGTTAGTAATAATTATGTGGATTTACAATATATTTTGCTTGAGATTTTTTGTAAATCGAAGCCTATTGATTTATTCATCCAAACTGTCTAATTGATCTATTGAGCGTGAAGTTATTGATCTGAATCCCAGATCGGGCTATTTATTTTTCTTAAACTTGGTACCTACAAGAAAAAAGTGTTTATGGTTTAGATGCGTGCGCAAACCGCTTATCTCGACGCTTTCATGACTTAACTGTGAGCCTAAAAGTGACTGCTTCTTCCAGAATTTATTGCAAAACCCTTATATAATAAGTATTCAATATATTCAGGCGTTACTTTAGGGAGATATATCCACTCGACCACTCAGTGGCGGACACTGCACGGTCTAACAGCTCCTGATGATGCCCCGTGGGGGGGCGAAACACGTGAAGAGTAGTTAGTGGTAGTGGCAATTTTCGCTTGCGTATTTGCATATATTTGCGGGCGGGCGGGCGGTGCACAGGTAATGCATGACTACCCTCAATATTGTGGAAGTAACTAGATATTGTATTTATTTGCATCCCTTCTATTGTAATCTATCAGTACCAGGCACCTTCAGTTCAGTGCTATCAGACACAAACTTTCTAATCAAGTAGATGCTTGGTTTCTTTTAATACCCACTTCAAGAGAAAAAACACTGGTCTTTGGTCCATTTTAGGACCAAGATAGCACCAAACACACTTACTTACCACAAAATAATAAAGCCTCTTAGAATTTAACCTCCTTTTCAAATATTAATGCGTGTGTTTTTAACCCTCTAATGGAAATAAATGGAAAGCATATTCATGGATTGTTATAGTTCATAATAAGCTGCATTAGGTTAACAATGGGTGGCCACAGAATAGGCAATCTTTCTTCAAATAATGTAACAATATGTTGTCTGCTGTAAGTAATGGATTTGTATGCGATATTGTGGTTATATTTTCAGTTCATATTTTGAGCTTCAATGTTAAAGATGAAAAGAATAATTTATTGAAGTACAAGAATTTTGATAAATTCTGTTCTTTAAATGGTTATCCCTATTATTCTTAATAATAGTTTATAGTTACAGTTTATATAGTTTATTTCTGTCATAAAGGTACATTGTTGTAGTTATTTATTTACATATTTTTTGTCTTATGCTAGAACCTGTGTGAGAGCTGGAGTCTGAACTAGGTTCGGGTCCTGTATGACAGATTTCCAGACTCCAGACACCTTTAAACATAATGCTTAAAATGTTAATAGGTAAAGGTAAAGCTGACCATGAATACCTATAAATATTATACATATTATATTTTAAGGTTTAAAGAATAATCGTGCATAAAATCTAGTTTAATTTTAGTGACGGTGATATTTGGGTAACAGACATGTTTATGAAGTGGTGGTGATCCTACTGCCATCTACCACCATTCGAAACCCCGAGCTGTTAATAAGAATTCCTAACAGAAAAACCGAAAACCCATCGAAAGAAATCGAACCAAGGACTTCATTGCAGTAAGACTTTAAACCACTAGACCAACGAATCGGTTAACTACTTAATAAACTATTAAATAAAAAAATGCAGTTATTACAGAAAATAAGCGATCCTATTAGAGTTTTGACTTTTCATTACAGGGCCTTTAGCCTTTATTAGAACCTGAAAAGCTGCGAACAAGGTAGAGGAACATGAACGAATAGTACTTAATGTCTCTCGAACCTTGCAAGACATCGAAACGAAACATATCTACACGTAAATTTCCCTGTTTAATCTTCAAAATTTTCATTTAAATGAGTTGAGCCGTTTCAGAGCTTATTCGAGAAAAATTTTTGAACAAAGCGAAAGACAAAATTCTATTAAACGCCATTTATGATTATGCAACTTAGATATACGAGAAAATGGTAGATTTTACTTAAATTGTCATTTAATTTATTTTGACATTTGAATTCTGTAAATATTTGCATTTACCATAAGGCAATAATTTACCAATATTGCAACATACATATTTTAAGTAATGCGTAATTATTAGTTAATGAATATTTCGGATTTTATTGAGCGCTGCGGATGATCTGATAAATGATAAAGCCCCAATCATACGGTACTGAATACGCACTTTGCAATACTATCGCGTATAAAGGGATCTATTAGGCGATCCAATTGTCGAAACTAATTTCTTCAACATATAAAATTACATCTTCATAATTATGTAGGGACTATTAACAAAATGACAAATCAAAATCAACTTATCGTACATTAGTTCTTTAACTGCTTACCCCTTCACGTATCAAGTATACACGTAGAACATGCAAGGAACCCGCAGGGTTGTCACAGCACACGTTTACACCGTTTTATCTTGTTTACACAGACCGGCGGCCCGCCATGTTTGATTACAATTGAAATTCGTTGCGGCTCCGCTTTGATAAACGCTGGAGGTGTGACGTCATGCTAGTGGGGATGTTTGTTTAGTTTGTAGACCTTTTAATTTATATGAGTGTGGATTAGTTTCCGAGTTTAAATAGAAGTGTTGAAGGCTTGTAGTTGATGATATAAACAGCAGCAAGTTTCAAAATGGACGTAAGGACCAAAATATAATGTTATGATAAATAAATATAGAAAACTGCCGTGTTGATCTAGTAGTGGAGGTTCGATTCCCAGGCCGGACAAAGTGTTATTGGGTTTCTTTATTCTCAGAAGCATTTCGGAATTTGAAATTATGCACGCTTGATGGCACCCACCTATTAATTAGGTACATGGAACTTCTCAGCGAAATTTACAGATATGCAACAGTGCACTTCTGTCTAACTCATCGGTGGTAAAGGCGTGATGTTATGTTTTTAAGTACATTAGTCCACTTTTACGTTATCCTGCTTTTATATTAGTTTGATGGATGTATCGTTAACGTTCAACTGACGTAACTTTAATGGTTATGTCCATCGCTTCCCGGTTGGTTGCTCATTAGCTGGAAAATCGTTGTTAGATAAGCCATCAGTATTGTGCTTTGGGACTGTAGAAATGTTTATTTTGTTTGTATATCCATTTAGATTGATTTCCTTTTATATATAACATAGTGTCACACGTGGATTCCATTGAGGAGTAAGCAGAGGTGTACACAATTGTACACCCACATTTCACCAGTGCAGTTATTA
This sequence comes from Xylocampa areola, assembly GCA_935421205.1. NCBI lineage: Eukaryota > Metazoa > Arthropoda > Insecta > Lepidoptera > Noctuidae > Xylocampa > Xylocampa areola. The sequence continues at coordinate 20,294,796 of OW285204.1, forward strand.
AGTACCATGTACAGTACCAAACTCCGAGCTGCTACTGAGAATTTCCTGAAAGAAAAACCTAATAACACTTTGGCCGACCTGGGAATTGAACCCAAGACCTAATTGCTCAGCAGTCGCGCCTGGAATCACTAGAACAACGAGGTAGTAATTTCCTCACATAATATGACCTTTACACTGGAAATTCAAAGTTCGTAGGTTCGAATCTAAGGCGACGAACTACACAAGTTCTTCACTGGAACAGCTGACCGAGGTGGTAGCGCACTGTAACCTGCTCTGGCGTGTAGAAAAATTGTAGCTGGCCTACCGGATACCTTCGACGAACCGTGACATGCCAGGGTTGCGATGAATGAAGTTGAGATCCCGAAACTTCGAGATAATTTTAGGACCGCGTGATTATTAATCCGCACTATAGCGCCCATGGCGGATTTTCTATACAAACAAAAAAAGGCCCCACTGACTAATAAAAATCTTAAGTTTTTTTTTGAAGAGAATTCTATTTATTTATTAGCTGTGCCCCGCAAACGTTGTTCTTCCATATAATTTTGTTGGATAGCTATTATATTAGATAGTTATATAGCAATTTTTTATACCTATAAAAGGTAATAAGGGTAGCAATTTTTTATACCTATAAAAGATAATAAGCCCATATCACCTAAGGGTATAAAAAATTGCCTACGACCTATTCTCAGACCCACCAAATATGCACAAAAAAAAACATTAAAATTGGTCAAGCCATTTCGGAGGAGTTCGATCACAAACACTGTGACACGAGATTTTTATATATTAGAAGAAATATTATAAATTCCGATGCCTGAAAGTTTGACAACCAGTTTTACCACGAGATATCGTGTGTCCCAGTAGCACGATTTTGGAGTTCAGATAGGCAGGCGCTTCATGTAAAATACTACTATTAAGCTGCATCTGGTTAGACCTGAACTCGACTAGGAAAGTGCTAGGCAGATTGATTTATATTAATTATGATTTTTTTCATGTATACAAGTACCTATGTGGCTTACTAACAATACCGACAACACAGTCACCCAACAAACAAAACTTACGTAATTACTATCGATCAACTCCTTCGTCAAAACTTTACAATAGTGATTACTTGTGTATTTTGGATATTGAACATTAATCACCAAATAATTATACGTTATTTATAATGTTTAGGGTTCACGGGTCTGTTTTGGAGAGCCTATGCCTTCTGTCTCACACAAGTTTGTCTTACACCACAAGCGGGCCTTTGGTGTAACAGGTGCACAGAGAGGGGACTCTGTCGACACATCAAGTGACCCTAGGAAAAACAGTGCCAGGTGGTGGTCACGTGCTGACGTGTTCAACAAGGCTCAAGGGAAACCCCTTTACAGTCTCCCCAGGGATGTGCCTTAATAGGCGATTCTGGAGCTGGTATTTTAAGAGAACCCAGTACCCCATTTGAACTGCAAATCCGGAGTGATTTTGGTGGCGTAATAATTTTTCGTTCCCCGGTCTTATCCTCAAACGCCGGACGGCTTTTTGAAGGTTTCCCCCAATAAATAAAGACGTCTCACAGCAAATGTATTTTTTTAGTTTTACGCCCACTTTAATAGGTGGTTTAAACGATAAAGATAGGAGGTGAGCCTATAACCATCAAACGAGCACACTTCCAAACTCCCGGGCTTGTACAGAGAATTTATCTATAGAAAAATTTCACAGTTTTCCCGACCCTAGAATCGAACCCAGAAGCAGTTAGATGCTTGCAACTACTCGACTAACTAGGCAGCTATATTATAATTGAATGAGAATTAGGAGTACTGCAGGGTATGGAGTCGAATAAGTGAAACCAGGGAGAATGCTTTGTCGCTAACCATACTATGATGTAAGCTGAGTCAGGTTTAACTGTAATATTCTATTCCAATTCCAACATAATACAATGCTAGAATACCACAATTGGTTTTTTTTGTTTTTGTACAACCGAATTCTCGTGCCTTCAAATCATTTTTATCGAAAAATATCGCTGGAAACCGCATAGAAACGCAGCCATATAGTATACACAGTAAAACAATAAAGGAGTATTGACACAAATTCGTTGTGCACTGCAAAATATTTGGGCCGTACGAAGATGAAGCGTGTTCAACGTCAACATTGTTGGACGGCCTTATTTTTGTACCGTGTTCAAACTCTGTGCTACAATTTGTTAAGGCTAGTTACACATGTCCGTGTCGGCGTTTAAGTGGATGCCTTTCTCGTGTTGGTTTTAAGAGATATGTTCTATTAATATTGAATGGTACGTTATATATGACGAGTATTTTACGTAATGCAAAAGCTCAGAATCTTAGTTAATGAATATTTTGACAGTATTTTTCTTTCGATAAAAATATATTCATACGTTCTATAATTTTGTTTGTCTTTCTGCTATGATAAATCTAATCAACATTCAATATTAGATAGACATACGAAAAAAAGTGCCTAGTATGTAAAAATTTTAGAATAATTCTACTTAAAGTGTGCTCTTTAATGTTCATTTATAACACCTGTTTTAGTTACGTGCCACATTTTTTATTATAACGCATAATAAACTTTAGCGTGTTTATTCTATTATCTCGGCCCATTTAGTTCAACTGTCTAAAAGACCTACTATTTTCCACCACCTAAATATGCACACAAAAGAGTTTCGTGCATATTTACATTTGGCAAATGAAACAGTGTACACGCGCCCTAACAACAATTGTACAAATGAGTGCTGTAAAAACGTACACGTTTGTTATTAAGGCTGGACGTTTACGTGCGAATAATATTATGATTCATTATGCTTTTGTTTTTATGAGTATGACGGCGCATTGCTAGCGCCATCTGTTGAGAGATACATCGGAACGAGATTTGACAGCTGTCAGTCTGGCGGAGCGTCGAGGCGACGGTTGGCGCGGCCATGTTGTACATTTTGCAAAGGCATTCGTGTCCGAACGTCAACGGCGAGCGCACCACGTATTCGACGAATCGCTTTTGTTCCGAGTAATCTTGCCTCTTTTTGTTTCAAAAATAATTAAGACTGATTGTTATAGTGATTTCCTAATTAGTAGTGAATAGATTTTAGTGAAGTTCTGTAAGGAAGATATTTTGTAATATTAAATAACTTTAGATTGTGACCCGAGTGATACTTTGTTGGCTCCTACCCACATTACCACTTATTGAAGACATGGCCGATTCTGATGATGACGGGTATTTGCCCATATCAGAAGTGGGATCCCATGTGCTACCGACTGAGGAAAAACGACCGCCTGACGAAAATAGCGCCTTCAAGTTGTTGAGTAATATGGAAGCCCTACTTACTCGTGTATTAGCAACATCGCAACCGCCGGTGGCAAGTGCTAGCGCCCAGTCCACTGCAGTGCAGCTCGTACAGTTTAATCCGGAAGATGCCGATGCGGATATAGAAGGTTGGTGCAAGATTACAGAACTTATAGTCTTGAGTAAACATGTAGAGGGTGTGGATTTGCTTGTGGCTCTTACCGGTGCACTAAAAGGCCGCGCAGCCTCTTGCTTGACCAAGTTAAATTTGAATGAGCTTACATGGGAGGCTGTAAAACAAAGTTTAATGGCCAGATTTTCTAGACCGAAATTATTTCAAGACTACTTTGATGAAATATTGCGATTTCAAATTGGAGCAAAGGAAACCGCATCAGAAACTGGCCTACGCCTGTGGAATATGATCGAATGTATACCTAAGACCCAAATGCCAGAGGATGCTATAACCGGATTCGTCATATCGGTGTTATGTCAGAAGGATGGTTTGATACGCCGTGAGCTAAACGCACATGCTGTCACTACCAAAGCTCAGCTATTTAGAGTCTTAAGCGGCATTTCACTAAAGCGAAGATTGGAGATAACCGAAATTCAAGAACCTGATTTCAAGCGACCTAAAATTGCGGACGTGAGATTTCCCGGTAAATGTCATTGGTGTGGAGTTTCTGGACATCGGCAAGCCGATTGTAGAAAGCGACGAGAAGATTTTTCTGCGATGACTAAACAGCGAGATCCGTCAACTGCCGCACGAGTCCCAGAGAAGACTTTGACCGTAACCTGCTACATTTGCGGTAATCCAGGACACATAGCCACGAATTGTCAAGAAAAGGGGAATCGTGGTGGAGCTGCTGCAAGGAAAGAGGTCAATCTCTGCGAACAACGTTTGTCGAGGGGTACCTTGAAGACGTCATCCGGTGAGTCAGTCTCCTTTTTATTTGATAGTGGATCGTCTTGCTCTTTGATAAAGGAAAGCTTCTCTGGTAAATTCCCAGGTACTGTGCGCAATAATCTCGTGTATCTTACGGGTATTGGCGGCGATGAAATAAAATGTATGTCACAAATTGAGAGTGAGGTTAATCTTGGAGATATTTTTCAAATCTTGACATTTCATGTAGTACCAGACTCTTGTCTTAAGGACCCTGTTATTATAGGTAGGGACATTTTAGAAAACGGTGTGAACGTCAAAATTAATAATAATAGCTTGATATTTCATTTTGAGGAACAAGCTAATATTTGTGAGTCGATTGCTACCCAGCCAGACTTTACTCAGATAGATACGGATTTGACAGGTAATGATAGAGGCACCCTTATTAAACTATTGAACCAGTATACTACCTGCTTCGTAGAGGGTGTTCCTCATAGGCGCGTGAACACAGGAAAGTTAGAAATTGATTTAGTAGACCCACATAAAACAGTACAAAGACGCCCATATAGGTTAGCACCAATTGAAAAGCAAATCGTTAGAGAAAAGGTTCAAGAGCTCCTCGATGCGGGTGTAATTCGGGAAAGCTCATCACCATTCGCGAGTCCAATACTCTTGGTGAAGAAAAAAGATAACACCGAGAGAATGTGTGTCGATTATCGGGAGCTTAACTCCAACACACGACCCGAACATTACCCCCTCCCTCGTATTGAGGAACAAATAGATCAGCTCAGTGGTGCCCATTATTTCACATCCTTAGATATGGCATCAGGCTTTCACCAGATTCTTGTCCACCATGACTCAGTAGAAAAGACAGCGTTTGTAACGCCCGAGGGGCAGTACGAATATCTCGCGATGCCCTTCGGGTTACGCAATGCCCCTTCGGTTTATCAGCGCTGCATCACAAGGGCTGTCCATCAGCTGAAGGATAAGCCTCTGATTTACATGGATGACGTATTATGCTATTCTGATGACATATCCGAAGGTCTTAAACGTCTTGATGAAGTCTTAAATGCTCTCTTTATCGCTGGTTTCTCATTAAACCTTAAAAAATGTAAGTTTCTGAAAAAGAAAATTGATTTCTTGGGTTATTCTCTCCAGTGCGGAGAGGTGGGACCAAACTCGCGTAAGATACAAGCTCTAATAGACTCTCCTAAGCCTAAAACTGCGACGCAAGTGCGTCAATTTTTGGGTCTTGCGTCGTATTTCCGAAAGTTCATCCCTGGATTCACAAACATTGTTGGCCCGTTGTATCCTTTAACAAAACTGAAAGGTCCTGTAAAATGGGAAGAAAAACATGAAAGGATCCGCAATACCGTCATAGAGATACTTACTTCCGAACCAGTTCTGATGATCTTTGACCCAAACTTACCCGTTGAGTTGCATTGCGATGCCAGCTCCGAGGGCTATGGGGCAATCCTAATACAGAAAAAGCAAGACCTGCCTCATGTTGTAGAATACTTTAGCCGACGTACGTCCGAAGTAGAGTCCCGCTACCACTCGTATGAACTAGAAACACTGGCAGTCGTACGAGCGGTAGAACACTTCCGGCATTATTTATACGGCCGACGTTTCAAGGTTTTCACGGACTGTAACTCACTAAAGGCACCGAAATTTAAAACTGATCTAACCCCACGTGTTCATCGCTGGTGGGCATTCTTACAAGCCTACGATTTCGACATCGTATATCGCGAAGGTCGTGGCATGGAACATGCGGATTACCTCTCTAGAAATCCCTTGCCAGACCCAAATAGCTTAGCTTCCACATCGGAAGTTTCTTCAAAATCTACAGCCAAGACAGTACATTTTGTAGAATTGCACCAAGGCTGGCTTTCTGTAGAACAAAAACGAGATGCAGAGATCCAAGACTTGATCAACAAGCACAAAAATAACGATTTTCCCGAAACGGTTGGTCAGACATATGACGTTAGGGATGGCATTCTTTATAGGAAGGTTGTAAGAAACAAGATTATTTCATGGCTGCCAGTGGTCCCTCGTTCCTTAATATGGACCTTGATCAATCACGTTCATAGTGAATTACAACATCTGGGTAGTGACAAAACACTGGACAAACTGTATGAACAGTACTGGTTCCCTCAGATGTCCAAGTGTGTTAGGAAATTTCTTGACTCTTGCATTGTCTGCAAGGCATCAAAAGGTCCCTCAGGTGCTCAACCTGTGCAGCTACACTCCATTCCAAAAGTTTCGGTACCGTGGCATACGATTCATATAGACTTCACCGGGAAACTAAGTGGAAAAAGTGACCGTAAGGAATATTGTTCGGTAATTATCGACGCGTTCACTAAATACGTGTTATTAGAACATACCTCTTCATTAGACTCAGACAGTGCAGTTCGAGCCCTTAAAAACGCCGTTTGCCTTTTTGGAGCACCCAAGCGCATAATAGCCGATCAGGGCAGGTGTTACATTAGCCAGGATTTTAAGAACTTTTGTTTAGAATATAATATTAAGCTGCATTTTATAGCAACGGGCTCCAGCAGGGCAAACGGGCAAGTAGAACGCGTGATGCGCACCTTGAAATGTTTGCTAACTATTATTGAGAACAATCCCAACAAAGCGTGGCGTGACGAGTTAGGAAATGTTCAGTTAGCGCTTAATAGTACTAAGTCTACAGTCACTAAATTTACACCAGCAGAACTCATGTTCGGTATCCGTCCCAAATCGTTGGGAATGTCGAAAATAAGGTCTTTAAGTCCAGATCCAGAACAAGAACAGCGAATTGACCTAGAGTCAGCTAGGCAAGAAGCGTCCAATAACATACAAAGAGCAGCCGCATCCGATACTCTACGATTTAACCAAGGTCGAGCCACTATCAAGCCGTTTTCTAAAGGCGACTTCGTATTTATCAAAAGCAGCGAACGAAACCAAACCAAATTAGATAGGAAGTTTAGGGGTCCTTATGTAATAACCGCAGTATTAGACAATGATCGATACGAGTTGAAAAGCATAACCGGTTCACATCGTACTTTTAAATACGCACATGAAAACTTGCGCCCAGTACCTCGGGGTCATGATGGGTTAGTTGAAATATCTACTAGTTTGATGATTGAGGAGGAGGCCATGACGGCGCCGGAAAACGTTGAACTCGATAATGGTCACCTCGACAGACAAAGTAGTTGCGATACATTAACTGCAGGCTCCGATACCCTTTCCGCAGGATCAGACACACTTACAGCAGAGTCTGATACCCTTAGTAACATCTCAGATCGTGAAATCATTAATCATGAAGTCCAAATTCACGCAGAGCAGGACAGTCCGTAACTTATAGGTATGTGTAATCTGTAAGCATTATTTGCATGAAGTCAACTATGTTTGTACGTTGGGAGCAGTCATCGAATAATGTGAAGGTGGTCGAAAGGATAATGTCGTCCGGGCCATGCAGCTGATAGCGGCTGGTCGAGAGGACACATTCATCCGGTCCAACCTCAAGTGTTCACTGGTCGAAGGGACAGTGTTGTCCGGGCCATGCACAAGTGGCTGGTGGAAAGGACACACTCGTCCGGTCCAGGTTAATATTGTGTGGAAAGCTGATCGCAACACGACGGTATCGTCCGGGCCAGACCTAAGGGTTGGTTGATAGGACATGCCGATCGAGTTTAGAGTGCGTTGCTTGTTAATGGATTAGAGAAAGGTGCCGTCCGGTCCACGAGTGGTCGAAAGGACACACGCTTTCTTTTGTTCCGAGACAGCTACAGATAGTATGAGAGTAATGTTATGTCAACCAGTTATAGTTCGTCAGGTTGGACGAGCGGGTAGATTTACTGCCACCCCGTTCGATTGATTGTGTGACTGTTACAGGATTGCAATCTGATACGCCCGAGGACGGTCGAAAGTCAGTCCGGCCGTGACGGCGCATTGCTAGCGCCATCTGTTGAGAGATACATCGGAACGAGATTTGACAGCTGTCAGTCTGGCGGAGCGTCGAGGCGACGGTTGGCGCGGCCATGTTGTACATTTTGCAAAGGCATTCGTGTCCGAACGTCAACGGCGAGCGCACCACGTATTCGACGAATCGCTTTTGTTCCGAGTAATCTTGCCTCTTTTTGTTTCAAAAATAATTAAGACTGATTGTTATAGTGATTTCCTAATTAGTAGTGAATAGATTTTAGTGAAGTTCTGTAAGGAAGATATTTTGTAATATTAAATAACTTTAGATTGTGACCCGAGTGATACTTTGTTGGCTCCTACCCACATTACCACTTATTGAAGACATGGCCGATTCTGATGATGACGGGTATTTGCCCATAAGTATATTTTGTCTCTGGGGACAAGCAGAACAAGTGCTCTAAATAAAACTGTGAAAGATTTGTTGTAGTTTTGTTTTTAAAATACTTAACCACATTCTTGTATTCCCGAAGAGGTAGGCATAATGTCAAACTACCGGCTTTTATTAAAAACTCTATAACACTTTGCCCTACCCGGGAATCCAATCCGAATTTGAATTTATTTTAACATTTTAGTTTTACATTGTTTTAAGACGTTAATTTTAAATTGGTATTTGTTTGGACATGTTATTCACTTCAATAGAAACCTCCCAGATCCCGTTCATGTCTATTATTTTGCAACGTTTCATTATATTGTTGTGTTTTATATAAATTTTAACTATTAATTATTGTTCAAAGGTTATTACTCATTCTCATACGCTCATCGTCATAAGCTCATGACTAAGGGCTCCGTTCTAGTCGAAACTAGTTGGGCAATCCCGAAGAACGCAAGTGAGTAATAACCGTTGAACAATAATTAATATGAACGTGTCTCACGAAAGTTATTATACAAAACCTTTAACAATGCCAAATCTCACTTCTCCTTGCACGCAACATGCTTAAAAAGGGATACAGTCTTCTCTTCACGTACTAATATAAAGATTTCTGTGAATTGCTGTACTTTGTACATAATTAGTCACCTATCAAAAACATCAGAATACAGCAGAATATACCAGAGAGTTCCAGAACAAGCTGGCATAAAAGAAAAAGAATACGGTCGTGAGCAGGATTCCAACCTCGACCTCTTTTTAGAAGTCGAGATGGCTTAGTGGTCAGAGCGCCTGGAGTATTAATTTGGGAGGCGCAGGTTTGAATCCTGCTCACGACCGTATTCTTTTTCCATTTAATATAATAACTTTAGAGTTCGCTAAGCATGCGTTAATGCTTTTCAAAGATTTATCTTGAACTGTATAACCATTAATTACGTAACGCAACGAAGCCTTACAAGTAATATAATAAATAAAACTTTTAAGGAAATTCTGAAATCTATAAATATTGACGTACACCTATTTAATTGTGTGTTAACAAATTATAATAACTTCCTTTACAAAAGAAACCTTACTTTTAAATTTCGCAATAAGTCCATGGGTTACTCAAAAAAATAATCATAACTAAAAAGTCTTGCCGAAGTGGGGTTTAAGACTGATAAAAAATTACGTAACTAAAATGATTTATGAAACGGTTACATCGATACATGCTTGTTTAAGAATCCGAAATCTGATTAGCACTTTACTTAAAAAGCAGGTACATTGGTGACCATAAGAAATAACATGACATAACATAGACGCATAAAAGATTTGATATCAAATGAATAATCCCTATTCGTCCTAACAAAAAATCTATTTGTAATATTTGTATGAAGCAAAAGTTCTATTTTGAGGCTTTTATAAATAACAAAATTTTATATAATATCTCCCTCGTGACATTTTTATTACCATTATATATTATTTATTTTGTCAAAAATATCTAAGTGACAGGTCTAGTAGTCGCAAGCACGAATGCTGGTCCTGGGTTCTACTCGCGGGTCGGGCAAAGTGTTTTTCTGTTAAAAAATTCTCATTAAATGACCGGAGTTTGGAATTCTGCCTGATAGGTGGCAACAGACTCACCACCAACATGGAAATTAATAACAATCAATTAAATGTTGGTGTCGGACTTCCTCGTTGGTCTAGTGGTCCCAAGTGCGACTACTGAGAATGAGGTCCTGGGTTCGATTCCTGGGTGGGGCAAAGTATTATTGGGAATCTTTCTTAATAGCAGTCCGGAGTTTCGAATTGTGGCTGTAGGCTCACCACCACATGGCACTTGTAGCGACATCTATCTCGCTACATGGAAACTACGTGCACAACACCCTGCATCGCGCAATCAAAGTTTGACGACGAGTGCGTATATATACGACCTCCCGACATTAACCGTTCGGCCTCCTCAGTAGGGAGCGCCTAAGTCGGCGCCTCTGTCGCTGGTTACTCTTCACTGGGCCTCCACCGGGTAACCGGTGGTCTCACCTGGCGGGGACGTACCGCCGAGGCGCCGTGAAGATAGCGGTAATACAAACCTCCGCGGCGCTCCTGCTGAACATACAATATCAATAACACATAACGTAAACTGCACAGGCGGTTTACGTTAACTCAGGCCTTGCCACTAAGGGCAATCAAATGACGGGTCCGATTTTTCGGACCGAGGTATAGCCTCCGCGGTCAGGGGGCGAAGCCCCGATACCGCTCGTCGCGCCCCCTTGCGGGAGCGCAGCGAATTCCATTATTATAACCGTTGGGCCGTGGTCCGCCAGGCAATATCACCCGCCTGGTTGGAGGATCCTCCCTTTTCATTGGAGGAACACCACACCTCGTTCCTCCATACACTTAATAAAAGAATTGATGAAATGTGAGTATACAATTATGTGTATATGTACACCTCTGCCTACTCCTTCCGGGAATACAGGCATGATGATGTACATAAGTTCATCTAAGACTTAAGAATTTATATGACATAGTATTAGTAGATCTTAGGTGTTCGCAATCACTACACATTATAATATAACAACTTTTAACCGGATTAATCGCGTGTATTATTGGTTTTTGTTTGTCAGTCATTACTATCGACCTCTAAATTATAATTTTAATGACATAATCATTATACTTGGATACTATTTATTGTGTAATGATTATATTTGTACTGTAGCTTTAGTATTAAGTAATAAATATTAACGCGGCCTATGCACCATGTCTATGACTAATTTGTACGCCACGATATCCGGCTGAACATAACATAACATAGCATCACGCCTGTATTCCCCGAAGGGGTAGGCAGAGGTGTACACAATTGTGTACACCCACATTTCACCTATGCTGTTATTAAGTCCCATGTAATAGGTGGTGAGCCTATTGCCATCAATCGGGCACATTTCCAAACTCCGGGCTGCTACTGAGAATTTCCTAACAGAAAAACTCAATAACACTTTGCCCGACCCGGGAATCGAACCCGAGACCTCCTGCTCAGCAGTCGCGCTTCGGACCACTAAACCAACGAGGCAGTTGGCGGCTGAACATGATTGGACATTTTCCGATTCTATAATATAACACATTCCATAAACTTACCTCTTCTTTGGACCATAGCCTTTTAAATCTTGAACGTCTATTTACGTCATCGACACCCTTTTAACGGCTCTTGTTAGAGCAAATAGTTAATCAAACAGAACGTGGCTCTACATCCGCATACGGGATTAAGTAGAGCTCCTTACTCTGAGCGCTATTCTTCCATTACAGCTTTTAATTATTTTTTTAGTTATATAAAAAGCGTCTTTATTTTCAAGTTAGGAGAGGTTTATTCGCTTCCATTGATTTTCCTAGTTTTTTTTTTTTTTTCTTATTTATTAATATTTTAGTATCAACTGCCTTATTGGTCTAAGATTACTTGCGTTTTTTTACATTCTCGGCATCTTTCCGTAGTTTGAAATTGTACCCGATAGATGGCAATAGTCTCACCAACTATTATATGGAATTTAATACATCATTAACAGCATTGATAAAATATGGGTGTACAACTGTGTACACCTCTGCCTACCTCTTCGGGGAAAAGGCGTGAGTCTATGTTACGTCATTTTATTTCTTATTGTCACCAATGTAACTGCTTTTTAAGTAAAGTACAAATCAGATTTCAAACAACCTTGTATCTATGTAACCGTTTCATAAAGCATTTTAGTTACGTAACTTTTAGTCAGTCTTAAACCCCACTTCGGCAAGACTTTTTATTTATGATTATTTTTTTGAGTAACCCATGGACTTATTGTGAAATTTAAAAGTAAGGTTTCTGTTGTAAAGGATGTTATTATAATTTGTTAACTAACACACAATTAAATATGTTTACGTCAATATTTATAGATTGCAGAATTTTCTTAAAAGTTTTATTTATTATATTACTTGTAAGGCTTCGTTGCGTTACGTAATTAATGGTTATACAGTTCAAAATAAATCTTTGAAAAGCAATAACGCATGCGTAGCGAACTCCAAAGTCATTATATTAAATGGAAAAAGAATACGGTCGCGAACAGGATTCGTACTGCGCCTCCCGGATAAATACTCCAGGCGCTCTGACCACTAAGCAATCTCGACCTCTGCTCACCACCGCGAATTCTTCTTCCATATTCTAACACGTCTTTCAGCAGGCGCAGGTTCGAATCCTGTTCGCGACCGTATTCTTTTTTCATTTAATATAATAACTTTGGTTATACAGTGATATAGAAAACTTCATAATTTGAAACAAACTGACTGTTTGACTCTGTATGTTGGTCGTTTAATTATGAATTCGATGTTCTCGATGGTACGTAAAGCCAAGTCAGAGACCTACGGGTGGTTTAAACTCTGACACTAGGTTGTTCATCAACCACACGATAAGAAGAAGAAGAATAATTATGAATCTTTTATTTGGTTGGAGGTATTCATATATCCGTCGCATATTTACGTTTGCATTTGCAACAACGAACGGTGCGGTCGGTCGAGCACTGAGCAGAGGGAGGACGCCAGTCTCCAAAAATTGTTAATTAACCAACCAGCCTTTTCTCCTGCGAACCGCCGTGGTAGACGGACCTCTACAAACATACTTAGATGGTCCTCTGATTCTGTGATAATATTATACCCAGATTCTAATCTCCTTGGTCTAGCGGCACCAAGTGCTATTGCTCAGCATGACAACGCGGGTTTAATTGCCGGGTCGGGCAAAATGTGATTCCGTTTTTCTGCTATGAATTTCCCAGCAGCAGCCCAGAGTTTCGAACTGTGCCCGGTAGATGGCAATAGGCTCATCACCTATTACATGGGACATAATACCAGCAGTGGTGAAATGTGGGTTTACAATTATGTACACCTCTACCTACCACTTCAGAGAATACAGGAGTGATGCTATGTTTTACGTTAACATTCTAATTGGGTAATGTAAGTTGTTTCTCTGAGTTTGTTTCGGCGTTTCTTCTCAGAGACAGTCAGATAGGAAACGCCGGCGCCATCTAGTTTATAAAAATGACTTGTAAAAGTGTCTTCAACAGGTCTATTTACAGAAATATAATCATTTATTATTTATCATTTGTCTCATTATGAATCACTAACCTAACGGAGAGCACGTTTACATAGGTTTTATTGGTTTTATTTGTCATGACTACTATAATCTTCCAGGCAGGAATTTGACACTGTAATGTCCAACTTAACTGGCTCATTCTGGCACCACCATAACTAACCCCATCTGCGACACATATACAACATACTTTATTGCATATCGTTACTGCTCGTAATTTATTGTATCCTGCCCATTATTTATCGTCTTGGAGCCTTAGACGAATAGAGAATTTTAGCAAAAGTGAAACAGAAACGAACCGCAAGAAAAATACCGTCGTCTAGCCAAACACGACGCGGCTAAAGATTAAGTGAAATGTAATAAAATAACGTAACTTTTACCGTCAACCAAAACCCGCAAAGGAAACAACCGGGTATTATTTCCACAATACCGTGTGTCGTAGGCATTTACAATAAATCTTTCTGGACTTAATGTCTAGGCATTCCCGGCTAAAAGCTAGGCGCAGATAAAGACGAGCAATTACAAATAATGTTACTGCTATTCCGCTAGAAGTGCCTAAAAGATTTCGGCCATTTTATGTGCAATTAGATTTTATTTTCATTTGAATTTAAATGCTTAATAAGCGTTTTATAATGATCACTGGGTGATAGTTGCAATTTGTGCTAAAGGACCAAATTGGGTTCAACTGGTCCTTTCGTACAAATTCTGATAATTTGATGTAAATATTTTAAAATAACATAAACATATCTTCCCATCACACTTGTAATCCCTGAAGGGATAGGCAGAGGGTACACAGATGTACACCCACATTTCACCAACGCTGTTGTTAAGTCCCATGTGGATGGTGAGCCTATTGCCATCTACCGGGCACAATTATAAACTCCCGAGTTGCTACTGAGAATATCCTTACAAAAAAACTCACTAACACTGCTCAATCCGGGAATCGAACCCGAGACCTCATTCTTAGCAGTCGCGTTAAGGACCACTAGAGCAACGATGTACAAAATAATTGAGTTTTAAACAATTTGGTAGTTGTTTGTAACTTATGACAACATTATCGCATTGGATATAATAAACCTGTTAAGATGGTGTTGATATTGAAAATACATAAATTAATTAACAAAATTTTGTTTAATATTATATATATATAAGTTACAAATTTGTGTGGAAAAAGAAAACGGTCGTGGGCAGCATACGAACCTGCGCCTTCCGGATAAATACTCCAGGCGCTCTGACCGCTAAGCTATCTTGATCTGCTTACGACCGTATTTTCTTTTTCCACGTTTTTTTTTACTTTAGAGTTCGCTATGCAAGCGTTTATGCTTTTCGAAGATTTATCTGAAGTTTCTTACAAGATTACATCCCACAAAATGTTGTAAATAACTTACATGGCCTGCAGGCATTAGTTCTAACAATCTTTGTGACGAAATTCCTTTGACCTGACGTCACACAACATTATTAGACAAACCTTACACATACACTGTTGTGTATGTGTAAGGTTTGTCTAATAATGTGTACTTAACTACTTTTATGTCATTCTAAACTAATCTGTGACCCGAAAATGTGATTATGGCCATAAAGCCTTAGAAGTGCACATAAATCCAACTACGCTATTTTGTGACTGTTGACGCAGTCTAAATAAAACAGTTTTACTAACCTATATAATAATAATAATAATAATTGCATTTTTTACTTGTTTAATATGTATTTAAAATTATATTGAATATGTATTTTAAGACAAATAAAGAGAATAATAATAATATTCCACAACTATCACACAACGCCGTCTAGTCTCAAGCTAAGCAGAGCTTGTGTTATGAGTACTAGACAACTGATAAACATACTTATATATTTCTAAATGCATACATATTATAGATAAATTACACCCAGGCACAGAACAAATGATCGTGCTCATCACACAAACATTTGTCCTGGGTGGGAATCGAACCCACGACCTCCGGCATAGCAGTCAGGGCTACTAACCACTAGACGAACACGTCAGTCAATATATACTTTGACGCCTGAGTAGATTTTCTTATTTGACTTAGAATAGTATTTATTTTAAAGGTATATAGTGTTTATTTGCAAATATTAGTACGTTTGTATATAACTATCTTGAATTAATCTTAACACAGTAAAGAAAAAAAAAGACCTAATACCAGAAGACTGGCAGCATTGCCACGTTGGATGGCATTGCTGATTCTTTGACCAAGGAACAAGCCAGCCTTCTGGGCACGCATAATAAAGAGGTCGCAGTCTAAAGAAAAGGAAAGGCGGGGAAAGGGCCGTAAGCAGGGTTCGAACCTGCGCCTTGGTTGGTATGCACCATATATACCAATATATAGCTGCCTGCTGAGCGTTAAGTCCTGGATTCGATTCCCGGGTCGGGCAAAGTGCTACTGGTTTTCTGGTGAAATATTCTCAGTAGCAGACCGGAGTTTGGGACTGTGCTCGGTTGATGGCAATGGGCTAACTACCTATTATATGGGATTATATTAGATGTATATCACATCCGTGAAATGTAGATATATAAGAGTACATCTCTGCCTGACGCTTCGGGGATACAGGCGTGATGTTAGTTAGTAAGTATGTCAGTACGTTAGTACTTATGCTGAACTGTGTCGTTGGTCTAGTGGTCGCAAGCGCGGCTGCTGAGCGGGAGGTCCTGGGTTCGACTCCCAGGTCGGGCAAAGCGTTATTGGATTTTTTCTATTTGTAAATTTTTAGTAGCAGCCCGGAGTTAGAAAGCTGGTGGTGTGAGCCGGAGTGCACGTAAAGCTCTCCTGCACCTGATCTCTCTCCGGTCGTGTCGGATTGCCGTCCCATCGGACCATGAGAGTGAAGGAAGAGGGAGTGCACCTGTATTTGCGCATACACTTGTACACTATAATATCTCCTGCGTATTTGGCTATCTCCTCGGAGATAGGCCGACGTGACCGAAAAACGGTCTTTAGGAGTATTATTTATTATTATTACCAACGGCAAATGGTGCACGGTTCCCAAACAATTTCCACAAATAGGTACACATAAAAAAATATATAATAAATTTTATAAAAATATATTTAAAAAAGAACACATAGACACTAAACTTCAAAAGAGAATGAAAAAATAAAAAAGGTGATCGTATTATTTTTGTCTATTACATTTTCAACCGCACAGACACTCCAAATTGAGTCTAAATTACAAAATACCTTTTTCTCTTTACTGTTATGTGTGTAATTTTAAAATAACATATTTCATTAATAATTCTTAAAATGGCCTGTTCGTTTTAAATATTTTACATAAAAACACATCCATTTTTAGTACTGACATATATAATTTTGACTGACCTGTTGGTCTAGTGGTTAGTAGCCCTGACTGCTATGCCGGAGGTCGTGGGTTCGATTCCCACCCAGGACAAATGTTTGTGTGATGAGCACGATCATTTGTTCCGTGTCTGGGTGTAATTTATCTATAATATGTATGCATTTAGAAATATATAAGTATGTTTATCAGTTGTTTAGTACTCATAACACAAGCTCTGCTTAGCTTGAGACTAGACGACGTTGTGTGATAGTTGTGGAATATTATTATTATTATTATAACCTAGCATCACGACCGTATTCCCAATGCGGGTAGGCAGAGGTGTACACAGTTGTACCTACACTCACATTGCACCAATGCTGTTATTAAGTCGACGTAATAGGTGGTGAGCCTATTGCCATCTACCGGAAAAAATTTCGGACTCCGGGTTGCTATTGGTATTTCCTAATCAAAAACCTCAATAACACTTTTTCTTACCTGGGAATCGAACCCAAGACCTCACACTTATCCTTGTAACCACTAAACCAACGAGGTTGTTTACTCATAAATGTATTTTTCTTCTTCTAATGGTATGGTTGATGAACAACCTAGTATCAGAGTTTAAACCACCCGTAGGTCTCTGACATGGCTTTACACACCAGCGAGAACATCTCTCAGGTGTGCAGGTTTCCTCACAATCTTTTCCTTCACCGTTATAAGCAAGTGATAACTAATTTATAATACGCACATGACTTCGAAAAGACAGTGGTGCGTGATTTCGAACTTGTGACCTTTGAATTGTCAGTCCATCGGTCATACCACTAGGCTATCACTGGTACAGTACAATATATTTTTAAACGCAATAACACGTTTACATAATGTACCGTACTCTAAAATCTGTTATAATAAAAACTGTGGCGTCTATCATCATCCCTGCCCTTATCCCAATTTATTTGGGCTCGGCGCAGCATATACCTATCTGGCATGCTGCTAAAGTTTTGGCTATGTTTTATGGCTGGCCGCCTGCCTGACGTCAATCCTCTTTGGGAATGCTGTTGTTGGTGGTAACCACCACCGACACGGTCGTCTTCTATCTAAATCGTGGCGTCTATAATGTTATTATAGATATCTACATTTTAGGCTACAATTTTCTTTACGCGGAACGTATAAAAATTCAAGTACAAATACATTAATTTTAAAAGAACTCCGAGCGGCGTAATTATAATTAACTCACTTCGCAATCTTTTACGCTCGCCCTTCTTTCGGCATTCTTCCTTATTCTTCACCTACTTACCTTCAACAATAAGTGTCGAATACTTAATAATTATTTAAGGACAAAAAATATTTTTAGGGCGAGTCGGTTCTTTTTCGTTTTAGGGAACTGTAATATAAAACTCTACTTAGTACGATAAAATGAAATAAATGTCGACTTTTTTTTCTAAGTTATTAAATTTTGGCCTCATCCGTCTAGCAGCCGTAAGCGTGCTTACTGAGCGTGAGTTCCTGGGTTCGATTCCCGGGAAGAGTCTTTTTTTTCTGTTAGTAAATTTTGTGTAGCAGCCGGGATTTGAATTGAATCCGCGTATGGCGGCGTTGGACAAATGTAAGTGTACTCAGATCACTTCTGCTTATTCTTATCAGAACATACAAGCGCGATACTATTGTGTGCTTCCTTAAATTATATTTCTAGCCTATTTTTTTTTAATGTTATGGAGTGGCGAAGTAGCTGGCGGCCCACCTGATGGTGGACAATTGCAATACCAAGGGCATCTCAGATGCGTTGCCTACCCTGCTCGAAGATAACTCTCTCGATTTTTTATTCGAAGGTGTCCATGACTTAGTCCCGGGGGAAAACAATCGTGTAAAACGAGTTGTGTCATCACGCATCTACATTGTGGGCCTTTTCGTGATGGCGAGACAACCTGTGGTAGACTAGATTTTTCCACTACAATAATATCGTGGATAAATAAATAACTAGAAATAAAACCTCAAAACCAAACCAATCTAAGACCACATTCATCAGTTTCTACTGCGTACATTTACAGTTAAGACCATAAAATTACCTCAACCAATACTTAACTAGTAAACTTAGCTCAAGTTATAACTTAAGTTATCAAAGTTCCCACGTGTAGTATCAGATGTAGACCTAAGTCTAGTACTTAAGATCGTTACCTAGATAGCACAGATTGGCTTCTCCAGAGTTTGACGCAAATCATCTTCAGCTAACGTAGTCAGTTTTGATGGCGATGGTAGATTAATAATAACTTCGAAAAACAATATCAGCAGGTTTGTAGTACTTTTTAAAATTTCGCGATTTGAACACGTAATTATTGAATTCAAACGGGACTTATTCGCGCTAAAACCATTATATTTATTTACCTCGACGTTTCGATCAATGCAACTTGATCGAAACGTCGTGATCGAAAGTTTTTAGCGCGATTAGTCAATAATTGTTAGCTTGTTTACTTGTGAAGATAGGTCCACTCAACTATCTCGTTGGTTGCATGTGAAGCTGCAGAAGTTCTGAGTTCGATTCCCGGGTCGTGTTAAGTATTATTGAGTTTTCCTGCTAGTAAAATTATTAGCCCGTACTTGGGAATTGTGCCTGGTTCCCTATTCTACTGGTCTTTAAGGCTCGAGTGGACAGATTTTTGTTGTGCTGGTTTTAATCACTATCATTTTATTGAGAATTAAGAAAGTCATAATTAATTTCTAATTTTTGCACATACATTTCGAAAAGTCGGTGGTGCGTTACTTGGAAATGAACCTGAGATATTTGAATTGCATGTCCAACGGTTATGTAATTGCTTAGTCACATGTACTTTTAATTTTAGGTATTACGAATGGATAAATCAGCTCCCTGCCCCCAATTAAATAGGGATAAGATCCTAATTTAATTAGTTTCAGCGCAATATATCTCTCTCTCCCAAACATATCGGTCAGCCGTCATTTCGGATGTCACATCTTTTCCAGCCACATCGCATCTATCCATCATTTTCTCGGTCTTCTTCTACCTACTGGTGTAGCCATCCACATTAATACTCCAAACTTTCCTCGTCACATGGTCCTCATTTCTCCGCATCACTATGTCCATACCATGACAAACGATTACCAACCAACTTCTCGATCACCGGCGTAACTCATTTCTAAATCTATCCATCCGCGTCGCACATAACATAACATAGCATCACGCCTGTATTCCCCGAAGGGGTAGGCAGAGGTGTACACAAGTGTACACCCACATTTCACTAATGCTGTTATTAAGTCCCATGTAATAGGTGATGGGCCCATTGCCATCAACTAGGCACAATTCCAAACTCCGGGCGGCTACTGAGAATTTCATAACCGAAAAACTCAATAACACTTTCTCCCACCCGGGAGTCGAACACGAGACCACCTGCTCAGCAGTCGCACTTGGGAGCACTAGACCAACGAGGCAGTTCTAATAATTATAATGGAGAATAGGTGTCCGTGTCAGCTCGACAATGCGAATTGTTTGGCAAACTGTTTGCGTGTGAACGTGTCTTTAACAAACTAAAGTGGCGCAGTTGACACGGCAGTACATCTCTCTAGAACATTCTTGAGAGACGTTTTGCGACACTTACGAGAGCGATAAGGTAACTTTGAAGCTACTTGTATGATAATAAGCTGCCTAGAATTAGAAGTCCTGGCTAACCACCACACAGATCGATTGATCGAGGTTAAGTTGTGCTCCAACCAATCGTGGTTGGCCTGTGGATGGGTGACCATTATTTTATATCGTAGTGAGAAGTTAACTGGCCACGAGCGCTGTAAAGTTTCAGAAAAGCCTAAGAAAAACAAAGATCAATAATACACGTGATTAAGTCCCATGCCATCAACCGGGCATAATTTCAAACTCTTTAAGGCAGAATTTCCTAACAGAAAAACTAAATGACACTTTGACCGACCCGGGAATCGAATCCGAGTCCTCCTACTCAACACACCACACAGGAATTAAGTTCTACAGATATTATGAATAAAGTCCTATTTTAAATTATGTCATAATATATTCTTAAATTTAACGGATCTTTAATAAGAATCAACACACAGTATTTTCTGTCGTCAACTTAAGCTCGAGTCACGTTAAGCAATAAACGAAGGCTTTTAGCTTCACATAATTACTTAAACTTAACTGTTACTTAAGTCGTAGCAAACAGCTGACACCTTATGCACACGCTATATTTTTATCTTAACTCTTTTATGTTAGAAAACTATTATATATGAAAACTTTTGTTCCCAAGTTAAATGGAACTAACATTTTATGTTTACTTGTTAATTAAGTAAATGTAATAATTATCACGGTATAGGTTTAACGACCTCTTCTTATTTCGAAAACTTTATAATAATTTTATAATTTTGTTCTCCAGTAAAATGAAACTTACATTTTATTTTTACGTGTTATTTAAATAAATGTAATAATTATCATGGTATAAGTCTAACGACCTTCTATAGTTTCGAAATGTTCATTTTCGTAGATTAATTCAGAATATAAAACATAAATGATAAATAAGAGTGAATAAACTAGAGATTTCGTTTCTTATTAGAATGATCGAAAATGGCCGGGCGCACAAATCATTTTTTTTTAATATTTATTTTCTTTATTTTGTATATATAACATCTTAACAGATATGCCCAAAACGATGTTACAAAACCTTACTTATAAACTAGATCAAGAATAATTCAAGATAAATCTTTGAAAAGCATTAACGCATGCTTAGCGAACTCTAAAGTTATTATATTAAATGGAAAAATAATACGGTCGCGAACAGGATTCGAACCTGCGCCTCCCGGATTTGATTGATTGTATTCTTTTTCCAAGCATGCGTTAATGCTTTTCAAAGATTTATCTTGAATTATTAAGGTAATTGCATTCTTTACGACATTGTATTAACTGCAAAGTTAGTCGTTTCGGTTCGGTCACCCGTATAGGGACTGAATTGATAGCAATAACGTCGCCATAAGACGTGTTAAAATATGGAAGAAGAATTCGGTGCGGTGGTGAGCAGAGGTCGAGATGGCTTAGTGGTCAGAGCGCCTGGAGTATTCATCCGGGAGGCGCAGGTTCGAATCCTGTTCGCGACCGTATTCTTTTTCCATTTAATATAATAACTTTAGATCAAGAATAGATTACAATATGGGTAATATTGTCTTTATTGTCTTTTTCAACATACTTCTGTACTACTTCCATGAAACGCAGGCTTTTTGCCGTGCCGGGATGTAGAACTGTAACTCGGGCGAGATCGCCCATACCAAGAACCCTCACCGCGCTCAATGCTTTTCTGGACACTAGACCAGAATTTAATATATTTGCGGATGAATGGAAGGTGATATTGTTAGAATGTACTGCGAGTAGATTGCTTAATAGTTTTGTTCATTACATACATAGATTTATTTATATTTGTATTGTCCCATTTGTAATTCTTCACTAAGCAAGTAATTGCTAGTCACTCTGTTTACTGTAATTAGTGTATGCATAGCAAACATAATAAAATAAATTTATTAACACTATATATTGTAACTTTCCGGCTAGACATTTACTTATTCATTCCTGCATCGAAGTCATTCTATGTATTTAGTAAATAAACAATTAAAAACAAAAAAAAATGAACATAGACTAGTTAGTAAAAAAACATCAACGTTTCCATCGGCTATAATTTTATTAATCAAACGCATGGTGCAAAATAACATGTACGTAAAAGAGATTGATACAAGAAGAATTTACAGAAAAGAAAATAGTGATATTGCATATAATTTTACAATTTCCATTTTATCGCTTTAGCTACAATTTCACTTTGACGTAAAACAGTTCGAAAACTTTTATAACGATATCGAATATTCCCATGAAAAATTAAACCCAAGTCTTTTCTGGGAATTAAAACTATATTTTAAAGAGTTAATTATATATGATGATGAATAAGAAAAAAGATAAAATATTTATTTTGCTCTTCTAGAATAGTAATTTATTATAAGACACACCAGTATACATTCATAAGCCTACACAAGAACATTATATTATATAATCTTTATTATTATTCTTTATTGTACACACAAAACATAGATAACAAAGAGTGATAAAGAAAATTGATGTACAAAGGCGAGCTTAACCCATACATGAGTTTTCTACCAGCAAACCTTCGAGCGATAGAAATGTAGAAAAAGATGAGGACAGATTTCTAGAAGACTTTTCTAGAAGTGTACAACACCAAAATAATACTACAAATAAACACCAATTAATGACTATTATAATAAATATGAACTAATAAATTAAATACAATCATATACATACACATATACAGCAATATAAGATATACATAATACATATACTACATATATCTTTACTAAGAATGTTCATAAAACGAAAATAAAGCGTGAAGGCAGAATTTAACTGGAACACTATTTTTTATGATGTATTCTTATAATTAAACTATGTGACGCTTATTCTACGTAACATGTGGTTGATGAACAACTTAGTGTCAGAGTTCAAACCACCCGTAGATCTCTGACTGATATGCTGATTACCTCGCGATGTTTTTCTTCACCGTTTTAGGCAAGTGATGGTTGAATGACTTCTAAAAGCCACTGATATTTGAGTTAAAACGTACGTCCATTGAATTACCATTCTAATGGTCATACCATTAGGCCATCTTTGCTTAAATATGTTAAATCTTATAGGGTGTAACCAAATATGTGTAAACATAAGTTATTTTCTTTTTCGTTTTTTATAAAGATATAACCCTGGATTGTCAATTCTTATCAGTTCAATAAGCTTACAACCTGTAGATATATGAAATATTTATGTTACCTATAACCATCCCCCTGCCCTTATCCCAATTTATTTGGGGTTTTGGGGTAGATGCTACTAATAACCTTAACAATTATGCCATAGAAACACGGGTATGAAAAAATGCTAACCGTACCATAACTATAGCTTGAGGAAAATCTATTATATAGAAAGTCAATTATTTTTGTGTCATATGACCTCATACACATAGTAGTTGACTAATTTTAATGGCAGAAACAATATTAAAAAATTTGCCACTCTGTATATGAATCAAATAATGCCCACTCTCATCCTAATATTGAATACACAAAAATTGTCTACCTATGTCTGTTATAGACTTTGAAACCATCCAACCGATGTGCCTTAAACCGTTTTATTAGAAAGGCAATAATGCAAAGATGGTTTTAGACTACTAAAATGACGAAAAAAATGTAGTAGAACACGCCGGGTATCCGCTAGTACAATAAATTACTCGACTATTTCGAACAGCGGATTTTCAATATATTCCGATAGAAGCCAACACATTTTTTTTTTTCAATTCCTATTCCTCAGAACCGGGATAAATTCCCTGAAATATAGGTAATAAATGCCGGATATTGTACTTGTTTTATCAATAACATTCGTTTGTATATCGACTATGATTCTGTAGTCTTTTGACGTGAAACACACGGTTTCCCGGAATTCGGAATAGCACAAAATATATTTCTCTAATATAATTTTTCATATTGGTTATACATTATTTAATAGTAAAAACCTGTATTTCCAAGCTGTTTACTATGTATAAATCGAAATCTGTTAATTTAAATCGAATCATAATAAAACAACGTCCCAAAGTAAATCTTCCGCATATAATTAACGAAATCTGTAAAGGCCCTTTAACTAATTATACGAAATTTTCCTCTTTCACACAGCTTTTCTCCCTCATCCCTATTTACTTATTAAAATTCCACTTACCTATTCAAATCCTTTAAATGCTTAACATGGCACGTTAAAACACATTTATTTTAATCGAATTATTTACACTACTAAAAGGAAAATTCGCGTACACTCTAAAAATTTAACACGATACGATACGTAAGACGTATTTTTTGGGAAGGTCGCGCGCGTCCGTTCCCTTTCGCAGTCAGCTATCGACTGTCACAAATGGTCAACACAACGTGCGAGACCGAGCTGCAGTGAGAACTACGCATGCGTGGTGCAACTAACTCTTCTCTTAGAGCATCTTACTGTTCACCACATCCCCATACACCTCATGTAGTCAATTCTAAACCTTATTAGCTTGCGTTAGAAGTGTAACGTAATGCGAAGATAAAGTATGCAGGTATGCAAACGGCGTGAACCGTTTAAAGAAAGTTTAGAACCACATGTCGGTCCAAACGAACTCACTCCGTGTGAAGTTGTTGTTCGTTTTAATGAATGAAATCTGTGCGGAGTGAATGATGTCTTACGGTCCCGTGTTAGAGTTTGTGTTTTGCGGGAAAAGTTTTGTCTTACGCGACACAGGATTTGTTGGTCTTTGAAGTGTTAGGAATGTTTAATGTAATAGACTTGGGGAAGTGGATTCTAAAAGATTATTCTTTGTATTTACGTAGAATTTATTATGTAATTTGATACATAACTTTTCTCATCATTACAATAGAATTTTGATGTTTGGGAAAGATTATCTTAAATAGAGATATTATAGTCAGAGATACTATAATATGGCACAGAGCGTACATTGCAATGAAATTTTGAGATCCCGGGGCTTTATGTTATCCCTTACATGTTTTTTTTTTAGTAATATTTTATGTGTTTTGTACTTATTTATTTATTTGTTAGTAATTTTAGTATTGCACTGTCTATACATTCATCACAAAATCTTATTTCGAAGAATCTTAATACGTTTATTGGTTGCGGACTAAAATGGTGTCAGATTCCGGGATTTCAGGGGGAGGTATTATCCGCTCTATGGATATTATTTGCTTGAAGTTCTATGTTCTGCATATTCTAGCTCTAAGTATGACATAATAATGTATAAACTTATTAGAGTAGTTTTCCCGACCATTTTAAGAAAAAATTGTTGGCTAAAAAAAGGCTACAAAATATTTTTTTCCAAAATAATTTATTATTATAGAGTTCGCTAAGCATGCGTTAATGCGCTTTTCAGAGATTTATCTGTATTTGTTAAGTGAATTTCATCTGTACGATATTGTATTAACTGCAAAGTTAGTCGTGTCGGTTCGGTCACCTGTATAGGGACTGAATAGATAGCAATGACGTCACCAAAAGACGTATTAAAATGCGGAAGAAGAATTCGTGGTAGTAAGCAAAGGTCGAGATGGCTTAGTGGTCAGTCTACCAAGGGTATCATCCGGGAGGCGCAGGCTCAAATCCTGGTCACGACCGAAAATTTTATCAGCATTATCCACTACAGTGGATCACAATGAATAATTTGCAAAAGGTCTTTTAAATTAAATATTTAATTAAATTACACATTCCTTGTTCACCCCACACAACAAAAGACATAATACACTCGACCGCCTTTATAAACATTGTACCCTGGTATACTTCGTCAAATTTAACGCTATAGGGGTGCCAAATGCCCCTATATTCAAAATCGCGGGGTTAAGTACTTTAGGAGTTTTTCGCACCCCTATATCGCACCCTTAATGCAGGCCATGATTTATGGGGATGCAATATCATGGCGCTCTCCCCTACTGCTCACCACTTCATTAGCCTAGCGTGAGGGGTGACGATATGAATTTTTATTATTGAATTAAATATGAATTGTTTTGGCCATGAATATTTTTATTAACTATTCTCCTGGCGAATGTATAGGCACGTTCTTAGGATTTTGGAATGTCTAGAGATCACGATTAAGTTTGGGCGAGGCTCTTGTGGTTTACGGCGGTAGAAGATCGTCAGCGTCCATGATGAGTTCAAAATCAAAAGTATTTATTTTACAAAAATTTAAAGGCAATATTAAATACTCGACGTCGGGATGGCTTAGTAGTCAGAGCGCCTGGAGTACTTATCCGGGAGGCGCAGGTTCGAATCCTGCTCGCGTCCATATTCTTTTTCCATTTAATATTGTAACTTTAGAGTTCGCTAAGCATGCGTTAATGCTTTTTAAAGATTTATATTTAATCATTTAAAGGCACTTATGAAACGTAAAAATTTTGTTGCACGAACAGTGGATAGTCCACACTAGAAAAAAAAAGTTTTAAAATGTCATGATTAATATTTTTTCCTGACTTATTGATTTAAACTGTAATTAAACTAAATGACGACGTCATTGCAATCAATTCAGTACTTACAAGTGACCGAACCGACACGACTAACTTTGCAGTTAATACAATGTCGTAAAGAATGCAATTACCTTAATAATTCAAGATATGTCTTTGAAAAAGCATTAACGCATGCTTAGCGAACTCTAAAGTTACAATATTAAATGGAAAAAGAATACGGTCGCGAACAGGATTCGAACCTGCGCCTCCCGGATAGATACTCCAGGCGCTCTGACCAACTAAGCCATCTCGACCTCTGCTCACCACCGCGAATTCTTCTTCCATATTTTAACACGTCTTATGGTGACGTCATTGCAATCAATTCAGTACTTACAAGTGACCGAACCGAGACGACTAACTTTGCAGTTAATACAATGTCGTAAAGAATGCAATTACCTTAATAATTCAAGATATGTCTTGCAATGACGTCGCCATAAGACGTGTTATTCTTTTTCCATTTAATATTGTAACTTTAGAGTTCGCTAAGCATGCGTTAATGCTTTTTCAAAGACATATCTTGACATAGTCATGTCGGTTTGGTCACTTGTATAGGGACTGAATTGATAGCAATGACGTCGCCATAAGACGTGTTAAAATATGGAAGAAGAATTCGCGGTGGTGAGCACAGGTCGAGATGGCTTAGTGGTCAGAGCGCCTGGAGTATTTATCCGGGAGGCGCAGGTTCGAATCCTGTTCGCGACCGTATTCTTTTTCCATTTAATATAATAACTTTAAACTAAATGAATTTTGGTCAATCAAATGTTTATAGGATAGTTTTTTGAGGTTGACAATCTTTTAACTAAGAGCTTCCGCAGAATAGCTACTTTTAATCTGTTGGCTCGCTTATTATATCTGCCTAGCCTTTTCCCAATTACATTGGGGTCGGCTTCCAGTCAAACCGGATGCAGCTTAATACCAGTATTTTACATGGAGCGACTGCCTATCTGACCTCCACAACCCAGTTACTGGGTAATACGATATCTCGTGGCATGACTGGTTGTCAGACTTTCAGGCGTGTGACTTCCCGTAACGGCTGTCATAGATTTTAATTTGACAACCAGGACCGACGGCTTAACGTGCTCTCCGAGGCACGGAGGGGTCTCGGTATGAAGTGATGGTCACCCATCCACAGACCGACCGCGGCAAGCACAGCTTAACCTCGATCGATCGATCTGTGCGGCTGTTACTTAGCTACGAGCCCCTCTCTGTTGGCTCGCTTATTACCAGAGACATAAGATTTTTATTGTTATGAAGTATAATTTGATACTTTTCCCATTCGAAGAGCATTAATGATTCAGCGACCGCATCAATGCTACATCGCGTTTTGGTGATTCTTTGCGTTTGGTCGCGGTAGCTAATTTGAGCGTTTAGTTACTGAAGCTCCCGAAAAGCGACTATAAACCAAAAAGTAGCAAGTCTGCAGAGGCTCTAACTTACAAAATCGATGAACTTTAAGTAAAAATAATACAAGTTGAGCTTCCTTGGTTATCGATGAACTACACGATGACTGATGCATACGTACCGGTAGATACGACAGATCACCTTAAAACATTCCAGGTAATTCAATTCATTTATTTGCCTAATCGATTGATCCCTGAATGGTTACACTCACATATCGAGCCCTTGACTTCTGGGTTTGTATCGTAAATTTTTTCTTACAAATAGTCAGAGAAGAAATACCGGCGCCATCAAATTTAAAAAATGTGTTGCAAAAGTTTCTTCAAAAGATCTATTTACAGAAATAAAATCATTGATCATTTAAGTAAGTAACAACTTAAATTTAAAGGAAAATAATTCTATTTATGTTATGTTCGGTCAAAATACTAACCAAAGGAAAACAAAATTAAATTCATCAATAATAATAATATGATTGTAGAACAATACCTTTATATTTCCAAATAACCGAAATCTAATACAAAAGTAATACATCTATTGTCTGTGCCAGACAGGTAGAAGCCTCCAATTATTTACCATTCGAAGCCACTTTTTCCT
Organism: Xylocampa areola; assembly: GCA_935421205.1. Classification (NCBI taxonomy): domain Eukaryota; kingdom Metazoa; phylum Arthropoda; class Insecta; order Lepidoptera; family Noctuidae; genus Xylocampa; species Xylocampa areola. The sequence goes on from OW285204.1 coordinate 20,323,692, forward strand.
ATAAACAGAATAGGTCATTATTTGTTACAGCAAGTCTTTGGGGAAATATCGCAAGAATGAGGGTAGAAAAAATGTAAGAAACAATACGAATACTGTGTCTTCGTGTCTGTACGTTTACTTTGGTAAAGTCAGGAGGAAAAAGACTTTGTCATGGAGTATTATATGAATAGAGTGTTCATAATATTTAATAGTTTTTGTATCGAAACCCGGATAATGAAATGAATGAATGAAAATATAGAGTTAAAGAAATTAACGTTTTATAAGACACTGTCAAATAAGACACTGATAAAAATAGTAATGAAACATGATTTAATTTTATAATTAGTATCAACACACACTTAATGCAAACTCGGTATATAGACTCTCCTTTTCCGTTTCCTGTGGTTAGATAACTGCAAGAGTAGAAACAGGAGATTCAAGTTAACACTCCATTCACTAACTACTCTGTGCCCGTAGTTTTGGAACGGAAGGTCGATCACATCCTGTGCTGTTAGTTTTTTTCTTTATTGATACAATTTCCGTTTTTTTATATGAAACTATAATTTTGTGGGTAGGGTTTTGTAAATGCTATTTTTCGTGTATGAAGGAGAAGTAACATTGTATGTATGTGTTATGTACTCGTAGCTTGTGGTATAACCGTTGGACTTGCTATTCAAAGGCCACAGCTTCGAACCCAAGGAACACACCATCTATGAATAAATTATATCTTGGTCAAAACTGTTGAGGAACATCACGAGGAAACCAGCATACTTAATTAAAAGATGTTTATAATCTGTTTACACGCGAAAGTACAAAATTGTACTCAATAATATTAATATTGAAGTGTCATTATACATTTTTTTATTTTATTTTACAGCCACATTTAACTAAATACTAAACTGTGATATAGGTTGTATTTAGGTAATTTAACTGCCTATTTGCCTATATGCAATGCACGCCACTGCTGGCGCTGCACCGCAAAGCATGCTGCCGCGCGCGACATCGCAAGAATATAAGTAATCAATAACCGTTGAACAATAATTAATATGAATTTGTCTCACGAAAGTTATTATTTGTATTGTGTCTGGTAAGTAGCGAGCCAGCAATTAGTGGTGTGTAAAGCCATGTCAGAAGCTTATGAATAGCTTTTTTTTAAATAACGTTGGCCCACACTAGGAATTCCTTTTTGTATCGTGGGTGCGTTTACAGACATATAATCTCACAAGCACCTAGACCCGGAGCAATAGGTCTTACAAATATTTGCTCGAATCGAACCTGCGACACGCAGCGCAGCAGTCGGTCTCTCGACCACTCCACCAACCGCGCTGTCAAATTTAAACTCTGACACTAGGTAGTTATCTGTGACATTTACTCTCATGTATCCAGGCTCGCCCTGTTTATGGGCAAGCTGCAACTGTATCTTGGATCTCCGTTGAAGTCGGCCGTATCACAGTTATGTATTATGTACACAATTTACTGCACAACACAATACAAACACACATTTATTCTTTAACTTTTTCACAAGTTTTTATAAGTTATCACTCGGGCAAAGTTTGAATCCATATGAATAATTATTTTAACGTTGTATACGCATATGCTTGAAAAAGCTAAATAATTAAAAATGTTTACACTGGAGAAACTTTTATAAAACGTTAACGATCTCCGGTTGACGCGCCCCCTTGGCGTCCCATCGATTGTCATAACATAGACAATTGATGCGGACGCTAAGGCGGACGTGCCTTTGGAGATGCGCAAACTGCGCATAGACAATATATTTTTTATTATGACTTGCACTCTTCACATATCTTAGTATTTACACATGCAGTTACTTTTATTATAGTTAGTATTTAATTAAATATTATTACCATAATTATTTACTACACATTAGTTTGCATATTTACGTACGCTGCTGCGGGCCGTGGTCGCCCGTGATTTCACTAGTTATTCAGGACCTGTCTGAAAATCAGCGCGGCCACATTTCGATTTGGCCGCTTATGCTGAGATAGGGACCTTTTTTGGTCTCGTGCAGGTGGCAAAATGTAGCATCTAGATAGTTCTGTTCTTTTTTTTTTATATTAGTATTTTTAATTTTACATTTGTTTTAGTTTAAGTAACTATTCTGCATTGAGACGAAAATAAATAATTTCTTTCTTTCTTTCTTTCTTCTTTCTTTCATCAACCACACGAGGACAAAAAGCTTTTGAAGGTAAAATTCTTAAAATGACATATCGTACTACGTTATTAGGTCTTAATTCTCACTATTCATGGACTGAAAGCAGAAGTGGGAGTAGTTTGATAGACAATCTCAAAATTGGCTCCAATAAATTGTGACTGCGTCTTCCGCTTTTCGTGTCCCAGGGTAAGCCTCCCAAAGGACGCGCTGTCTCAATCTTTTGCAGAAGGTTATACGTGACTACGTCGTTTAAACGAATACAAAAAAGGAGGTTCTGTATTTGACCCGTATGTATCTTTGTTTGTTTGTATGTCAGGGATTTTCTTAAAAATGATTGATCCGATTTGGACAGTATTTGTTCAAGGAAGGTTTAGTATATAATATATTAGAATCTGCTGAAGATCTTCAGAGATAGACAATGGAACTCTTCCTTATCTAACAGCGAATGACCCGCGATCGCTACGATCGTATGTCTATGCATTGCTTTTTTTTTTTCACCATTCCCTTGTCAGCTGTTCCTGCGTATTTGAAAAAAAAAAATATCAGATAAAGTTACAATATTAAATGGAAAAAGAATACGGTCGCGAACAGGATTCGAACCTGCGCCTCCCGGATAGATACTCCAGGCGCTCTGACCAACTAAGCCATCTCGACCTCTGCTCACCACCGCGAATTCTTCTTCCATATTTTAACACGTCTTATGGCGACGTCATTGCAATCAATTCAGTACTTACAAGTGACCGAACCGACACGACTAACTTTGCAGTTAATACAATGTCGTAAAGAATGCAATTACCTTAATAATTCAAGATATGTCTTTGAAAAAGCATTTACGCATGCTTAGCGAACTCTAAAGTTACAATATTAAATGGAAAAACAATACGGTCGCGAACAGGATTCGAACCTGCGCCTCCCGGATAGATACTCCAGGCGCTCTGACCAACTAAGCCATCTCGACCTCTGCTCACCACCGCGAATTCTTCTTCCATATTTTAACACGTCTTATGGCGACGTCATTGCAATCAATTCAGTACTTACAAGTGACCGAACCGACACGACTAACTTTGCAGTTAATACAATGTCGTAATATTGTAACTTTAGAGTTCGCTAAGCATGCGTTAATGCTTTTTCAAAGACATATCTTGAATTATCAGATACATATAGGTATATACATATACAAGTAGTCTTCTTCTTCTTCTTCTTCTTATAATATTGACGAACAGGCTACTGTCAAGTTTTAACCACCCGTAGGTCTCCGACATTGCTTTACACACCATCGTGAACATCTCTCAGGTGTGCCGTTTACAGTAAGAGATACCTAATTAATTGCTAATGACTTTCAAAATTCAGTAGTGCGTGTCGGGGGTTCGAAATTACGACCTAGCACCTAGGTAGCACTAGGCTATCGATGCTTACTTTGAAATTACTCTACCCTATTTTTTACCTTAAATTTAAACGCTTTCGAGCATTAAATGTTTATATTAATTATTGTTTAACGGTTATCAAAACTGAGTTTGACTCGCGACATCGCCACGGGCTCAGCTCATGAATAAGGGCTCCGTTCGAGTTCGAAACTCCGATTAGTTTCGAGCCCGAAACAATCTTCAATTCCGAAGAATGCGCATGAGTAATAATCGTTAAACAATAATTAAAATGAATAAGTCTCACGAAAGTTATTATACGAAAATCAAATGTTTATTTTAACAATTAAATTATTCCTCACATTTATTTAATTGAACAACCAATTAAAATACCTCTTGAAATATAAAATCTTGTCATAATAATAACAATACCAGTTAATAATTGTTCTATTCTCAGAAGGCTGAACATTTTGACGCGGTTACCGAGAAATCGGAACGATGAAATGAAACTCTCGAAAAGCCTCCGGTGAATGGCTATGAACCTAATTTTGAAGCAAAACATATTTTGCGGCATCAAATTATAAAGTTGTTATATTAAATGGAAAAAGAATACGGTCGCGAACAGGATTCGAACCTGCGCCTCCCGGTGAATACTCCAGGCGCTCTGACCACTAAGCCATCTCGACCTCTGCTCGTCACCGCGAATTCTTCTTCCATATTTTGACACGTCTTATGGCGACGTTATTTCTATCAACTCAGTCCCTATACAAATATCGAATTATACATAGTTTAGATAATTCATACATTTAAAGCCTACATTTCTTTTGGTGAATATTGATCCACTCTTGATAATATTTATATGTCCTTGTGATTTTTAGTGTATAGTCGACTTTACAATTGCTATATGGTCAATTTTCTATCAATTTTCAAGGTCTATTTTCGCTTACAAGATCAAAGTGTCAGTCAGATACTGTAAACCTTATTGACATTTTAATTCTCTGGAAGTTTTTGCCAAATATGGTAAAGCAATTTCGTGGTCGACTATACATTAAATAATACTTTGTCCATCGACTTATGAATTTAAACTCGTACTCATCTTATATCTGACCTAACACTTCATAAGCCGAGTTTCACATAATACATCTCTCTCGCTCGTTACATAATTCAAGTTAAGAGAATTTATCATGACAGTACGTATGAAATGTAACATAAAATATTAAGAAAGGCTCGCTATATCTTAACATTAGGCGGAGAGAACGCCCCCCGCGGGGCCCCCAACTATTCACATGCATTTTGTTTTAAATATTACATTCTGATGTATGAATTGTTCTGTTCGAAATGGCATTTTTGGGGCTCCATTTTTATAAAAAATCCTTGGAAATTTAGATGGACTTTTCTACACGAAAGGGGAACAGGAAAGAAAAGATTTTAGAAGCTATTAGTAGTATTATATAGTAGATATTATTGGGATTTTATCTTAGAAATTCTCAGTAGCAGCTTGGAGTTTGTGACTATGCCCGGAAGGTGGCAATAGGCTCACCACCTATAACATGAGACTTTTATAACAGGCATCCAAGCACGGAACTTTTCGACAAACTTTTCCACTCGATAAAAGGTTTTATGTGTTGAATTTTATGTCTTTATGTCAAATATGAGGTTTAAAATCGACAAACGTGTCGACAAATAGGCCCATGCTCGCAACGCAGTATTGATGAAATGTAGGTATACCACTGTGTACACTTCTGCTTACCTCTTTCAGGGAGTACAGGCGTGATGATATGTAAATAGGATACTTCTCAACCTTCAAATCATCTCCCGACACTAAAGAAAGGCGTCGACAAAATCGTGCCATTAAAATGTAAAAGTCGACGCGGCAGTACAAATAAACTGTGTTCGACCTACGACGGTAGCCAGGCCTCAGGTGAAGATGAGCGAGAAATGAACTGACTGTGCTATTTTACTGTGTAACTTTTTTTTTTATTAAGCTTATGATAACTTAGTTGTAGTAAAATACTACTCCGGAATTAGATGTGTTTAAGTTATATTTTTTTGTGGAAATAAAAATATAGTCGTGAGTAGGACTTAGTCACCTGGAAAGGGACTGAATAGATAGCGATGGTCCCCAAAAGACGGATTAAAAAGTGGAAGAAGAATACAGAGTTGTGGCTCAGTGGATAGAGCGTCTGGAGTATTTATTAATACTGCAGGCTATCCACTAATAAAATGTATAACTTTAGAGTTCGTTATTCGGGCGTTAGTGCGTTAGAAAGATTTATCTGTATTAGTTGTCTTTATTTTTGAAGTCAAAATTTGAGTCTGACTGTTCGATTTCTGGGTCAGGCAAATTTTTATAAGTGTTTTCTTTAAGGTAAGTCTCAATAGCAACCTGAAGTTTGGAATTGTGCTCAGCAATTGGGAATGGACAAAACCTATGACATAGAACAAAGTCCGGGGACGTAGGTTCAAATTATGCTCAACTCCAAAATTGAACCCACGACCTCAGGGTCAAATATATCAATATATTTTTTTATCTTAGCGTGCCCTACATACTACAGCCACATTCGACGACCCTAAACGTGACGTCTCCGTTCACATTTAGATGAGTGAGTAACGATCGAGCGTATTAATACCATCTTTATCCAAATCCAACGTGTTAGTGTCATTGGAGTTCTTCTAAATATATCAATTCACAAGAACTTCTCTTCGAAAGACACTTAATATCAGGTGCAGTGGTGCAGTGGTCGAGACATACACACAGACGGTCTCGAAGGTTCGATTCCCGCACGAAACGTATGTTGTATGATCTGCAGATAATAATGTTCAGGGTCTTCTAAAAGTGTCGGTTTCTAAAAGCGACCACGAAGACGACCTAGCTCATTTCCCACTAGCACCCCACCCTTACCGCCGACATCTAATTCTTTAATTATAAAATGCAAATTGAACAAAATCTGAGGCGGCAATCAATGTGTCCCCCAGGACGTTTATGGGTTGGAAAGCCGATAGACACCGAAACGCATTGCACAAACTGTTGGTGGAATTAGCTCGGGGAGTACAGACGTGCCTATGAATGAACTCTCCCCGAATTTATGGGTTAGTGGAACGATGTTATAAAACTGAAATCGTAGTTTGATTGAGCTTTTATCTTTTGTTATTTCAATACTGTTTTAAATTAAGGTGACGCATAGAGTATGTATTAGAAAGATAAATGATAAATGATATTTATTTCTGTAAATACATCTGTTATAGACACTTTTACAAGTCATACATTTTTTAAGCTAGATGGCGTCGGCATTTCCTATCTGACTAGCTCTGAGAAGAAATGCCGAAACAAACTCAGAGGTCAACGTCTCTTTTAAAGTCCAGACATCATTTTATTCAACATATGAGTGTATTTTGTAGGGATAGGTCTAGGATGGCCTAATAAAATGGCGATAACGCAGAATGTAAAGGTTATTTAGGTATAAAGCATAACCATAAGTGCAGTATGAGTAATACCACCATAAGGCTCACATGACGTTCTATTAAACTTGAAATTAAGGTTTTTATTAGGGTTCTAATTAATTAAAGATAAATCTTTGAAAAGCATTAAAATGTGGAAGAAGGTCGACGCCTGGGGTATTTATCGGGCACGCGCAGGTTCGAATCCTCCTCGCAACCGTATTCTTTTTCCATTTAATATTATAACGATAGGTTCTAATTAAAGCTTCTTTAAAAATAAATATTTTTTTATTCAAATGTAAAAGGTAAAATACAATACAAATCTTAGAACTATATACTATTAAAACGTATTGGTATAAAATGGTATGCGGTACTAGGATAACCCTGTATCACAGGCGGCAAGAGAGCTTACAATATGTTACAGGGACACAAGATTCTTATACAATATTTAACATTACAAAATTAAAAATTAAACTTTAAAATGTAATTCTCGTTTTCAAATATATTTAGTTGTCTAATGAATTATTAGGTCAGCGACGAACTTTTAACGTCTAATAAATGCTTTTCTGGCGACCATATATAGTAAAACAAGTTACTGTTAATATGACGCAACATGGTGATAACTCTTAAGCAACAAAATTTTTGATATGTCTACGCATTGCCAGCTTCTAATAAGTATCAACTGCATCTATAAAATAATTTCAACGTACCTACTCTAATTTCATATAGTCACCTATATTCTTATACATTAGCTTAAGTAATTGATGAGTGAATCGACTATAATTGGACATACAATTACCTTATTATTGTCAACAAATAATGGTCAATGAAATTCATGTAGTCATTGATCTATTTATATTGTTACCATTAGTAACTGATGACTTGACTAAAAATATTCCGTAATGAATAAATAAATATCAGGAAATATCATACTGTTATAACCTCATCTAACCCAATTGATTCACCAACAATAGAGAAGATCTAGCGCTTTTGTTGCTAATTTTTAACCGACTTCCAAAAAGGAGGAGGTTATCAATTCGGTTGTATTTTTTTTTTTTTTACTTAAGACCCGATTTGGAAAATTATTTTTTTATGTGAAAGGATTTACTTTCAGATTGGTCCCATTTAAATTTTATGAAAATTGGTTTAGTAGTTTGGTATTTAAATCAAAATAACTGAAAAATAAAACGTCGTCGAAGTAAACGAAATGGTGTATTTTGCTTTCTTGTGACTTTCCGGTGGTGTTTACGGTCTCTATATTATATATTATTATATTTTCCAGCTTCATCATCAGATGATGATGATGATGATGAAACCGGAAGATAATCATCGGAAATCCGTCATATTTTTTTTGCTATTTAATACTTTTTATTGTAAGACCGCATTCTCAAACATCTCTTTTTACACGAGTGCTCAAAAAACGGAGTGTATTTATGTATGTATGTATGTAAGTAAGTTTGTGAGTTTCTTTACCTATTCCACCATAACTTCTAAATACCTGAACTGATTTCGATATATGGGGTATCGTTAGACTCCTTTTACTGTCCCGTGAGTAACAAACGCTAGTCAGTTTTTTTTTTTTTTATTAATTTCATCTTGTTTTACGCAGTTTATTAGTCTCTTTTGAAATAGCCTCAGATCTAGATTCCCTACTTTGATATGGATATGTCGCAGATGGATTGTAGAATAAGCTGTTTTACAAAACTGCTAGCTGATTTACAAAACAGTACTGGTTTGAAAAACAGCTGAACGACGTTTAGCGGTTTTACATGATTACTGATTATATACTAACACGCAGAATTGAATGAACGTTTTGCGTTTATCAATGCAGCGGGTCAACGATCAGAGATTATGTAAAACAGTGTGACATGAACTGTCAGATTGTTGATTTTAGTTCGAAATTTTGTCGCATAGGGCTCTGTATGTCCTAACAATAATAACCTAACTTTATTTTACTTGCCAAAAGCAAAAAAAATAAGAAAATTTTTAATGACGTAAATACTAAACCACTATAATAGTCGACAATATATCGGGATTATGAAAGAAAATAAATTAAATTGATCCATGAGCGAGCGAAGCGAGCTCGGGACTTTCGTGTATCCCGACACGGACAGGTTAGGTTCGAAGAGGATCATCCTCTTCGTGTTTAGGTTTTTTCTAACCGCGGTTTTTTACGGACACAAAAATAGGAGCCCCGCTAAGCGGGGCTCCGTCGACCCAGACACGGAAAGTCAAATCAGAATACAGTATCGCTTTTTTACTTGAATGGTGACTATCCATTTAATATACCTATACCAATAAACAAACCTGTCCCACTGTAGATATGTCATTCTGCATTACGTCTAAAGCTGGGTAGCAGTTTTGTTAAACGTATCGCAATGGCAATCCAGCTGAACGTTGTTCAGCTGTTTTATAAAACAGTATTGTTTTGTAAAGCAGCTAGAGATTTTGTAAAACAGCAGATTCTACAATCCATCTGCGACAGATATATATGAACAGCGCGTTGAGTAGGTCTACCCATATTCACTTCCGATAAATCAGTTATGGTACGCAAGATTCACTAAAAAGTAAGAAATAAAATAATTTTTAACAAAAAAAAGAACCGACTCCAAAAATCTTTCTGTTAAGTAAAATTGCACTAAAAAGTTATAAAATAATTGCATTATTTACTTACTACAATTTATATAAAAATATTTATTTAATTTTAGAGGATTCTGAATAAATCTATTTATTAAGACAATAATATACAATTATTATTATTTTTGGAGTCGGTGCCAGTAAAGGATAATAAACGTGTAAGTACATTCATGAAGTAGCGTATTACGTTCGCTTTAGGCAGTTGTTGTGTTCATTTGTAAATAGGTTCAATTAGGTATAATACATTATCGTAAAAATAATTAAGGTTAATGTATCTTTAAATATACTTTGCAAATTTTAGGAAACTTCCTTAATATTTTTAAAGTTTGTCTGGCACCGACTCCAAAAATAATAATAATTGTATATTATTGTCTTATTAAATAGATTTATTCAGAATCCTCTAAAATTAAATAAATATTTTTATATAAATTGGAGTAAGTAAATAATGCAATTATTTTATAACTTTTTAGTGCAATTTTACTTAACAGAAAGATTTTTGGAGTCGGTTCTTTTTTTTGTTAAAAATTATTTTATCATGAAAACAGAATATGATTTACTAACTTAGTTGTTGTTTGATGGCTAATTTTGAGGCTGGATTTTATTTTATTAGCAGAAACATTTTCAATCTTCAAAATATATAAAGAAGCCCACTTACAACATTAGTCGCTGAGTTATCAATTCAGAAGTAAATATATTTATCGGTAGCTCTGAGCCATATTTATGGAGGAACGAGGTGTGGTGTTCCTCCATAGAAAAGGGAGGATCCTCCAACCAGGCAGGTGATATTGCCCAGGTGATATTGCCTGGCGGGCCACGGCCCAACGGTTAATGTCGGGAGGTCGTATATATACACACTCGTCGTCAAACTTTGATTGCGCGATGCAGAGTGTTGTGCGCGTAGTTACCATGTAGCGAGATAGATGTCGCTACATATTAATTTACGGTCGTAAATTGACGCCGTTGGAATAGCAAAGATGATAAATTAATATAATGGAAGCTATTCTATTAACTCGTTGCCTGTATACAAAAGAAGACGTTAGGTTGCAGGTGTTAAAGAAAACTTTTGCTACTGCACTTATTTCCCTTTTATTATATGTGGATTACAAAATTAGGAAAACTACTCTTTTTCCATTTAATATAATAACTTTAGAGTTCGCTAAGCATGCGTTAATGCTTTTCAAAGATTTATCTTGAATTGTTAAGGTAATTGCATTCTTTACGACATTGTATTAACTGCAAAGTTAGTCGTGTCGGTTCGGTCACTTGTATAGGGACTGAATTGATAGCAATAACGTCGCCATAAGACGTGTTAAAATATGGAAGAAGAATTTGCAGTGGAGAGCAGAGGTTGAGATGGCTTAGTGGTCAGAGCGGCTGGAGTATTTATCCGGGAGGCGCAGGTTTGAATCCTGTTCGTGACCGTATTCTTTTTCCATTTAATATAATAACTTTAGGAAAACTACTTCTAAGTTCGTCTATTATGTTCATAACCAGTAGGGTTAGTCTTGAAAATACATCAGTGGGGCTACTCTTGAAACTAATACCAATTCCAATATTAAATAGAACGCCTTAAAACAACGCGTTATTTTAAAATAAATCTATCTACATTACGGTTGCCTCAATTTTAAAGCATGTTGTCTTCATATTATCCCAGATCTATAATTTTTTTTGACATTTTGGTATTTAAAAGTAATTAAAGATTTAAAATTTTAAAATAATGATGCAATTAAATTTATTTTAACATTACATATTGTTTTTATTTTAACATTACATATTGATTTACATTGGCATTGGTATCAATTTCAAGTGAGCGTTTCAAAAATGTTTTATTGACTAGTCTTGACATTTTATATACTTTGATATTTATATAATTTTTCATACTATATGTATGCAAAATCATAAGTCCTACTGACATTGTATTGCAATTTCTTGAAGTTTCTCCTCCATAAAACCAATTTTTTGGAACCATGCAACTAAAATCAATTAACGTAAGTGCAGGTAATTTGCATTTGCGAAATAAAAACTTTTGACTTTGACTATGAGTAACGTCACTGTTACTATCTTAAGCTGACAACATTGTAAACAGCCAGGATGCAGGCAATAAAATCGATACCAACGTATTTAATCCGCGTCGGTTTGGCGCGGAGGAAGCAGATGTCGCCTTAATAAAACCAAATCATTGTTCGCTCAGCGAGCTGTCCTCGAGCTACGAATTGAAGTTGTAGGTTTGACGAAGAAATTAATACAAAATTTAAGTTTATTTCAGATTTGAAAGACTGCAATGAATATTGCAATACGTCAATAGAACTGCCTCGTTGGTACGGTGGTGCCAACCGCCACTGCTCAGCATAGGGTCCTGTGTTCGACTCCCAGGTCAGGCAGTGTTATTGGGTTTTTCTGTTAGGAAATGAAAAAAGCAGCACGGAGTTTGTAATTGTGCCCGGTAGATGACAATAGGCTTCACTACCTATTACATGGAACTTCATAAAAGTATTATGGTGAAGAGTGGCTATATAAGTATGTACAACCTCTGCCTACCCCTTTCGGGGAATACAGGTGTGATGCTAAGCTATGTTGTTGATAAACATAGGTGCAAACTATAAATCTAAATTCTTAATAAAATACCAAGTTTTTGAAATAAAAGCAAATTTCCGGGGGCAAAACTGAAAAGCGTGACTGATACAAAAATTTAACCTCAAAATTATACGCAGACGTTAAACTAGAGCTTATTTACAAATCCCTAACTCTACTACGTCGTTTAATATTCCTAACTCCACGTTAACTCAGATCTATCATGCGGAGATTTCATCAATTCGGATGAAATGGCCAGTGATCAATATCGTGAATTATATTCCTTAACTATCACTTTGACATCAATCAGGTATAACAGGAAAGTTTTTTAATAATTTTCACGAAATCGTTTTGTAGTAACTTTACAATTTGACATTTGAGATATTTGAACAATCTTAATATATTATGTATACAATAAAGGCACAATACTAATGTAGCAATATTAACAAAATTTAGAACATTCCTGTTTATTAGATATGAGCAAGACGGGACGAATCAAAAAATTTCAAAAGAATAATAATTTAGGTTGACATGATTAAATTTGAATTTGACACCATCTCGTCCCACTCATACAGTAACGGTTAGAAAAAGACAGCAATGGTCTAAATTTAGTTTAGTTTGCTACAATAGAATTGACGCCATTATTTTTCAACTCATTATATAATTGATTTAATTTACCAAATCCGCTTGTTCAAATAGATTTTATGTATTTTTGGGACCTTTTTTGTATAATAGGCTAAATAAGTTATTCAATATTTATAGTTTAAGTTATCGAAAATGTAGCATAATGTTATCGGAATATTTAACAAAACTCAACTACACAGTCACATAAAAATTACTAGAAATTTTAAAATAATGTAAATATACATATGTTCGTAAGTATTTATTTTTGTATACTTGTATATTTAAGTATTTTAAATTAATCTCTAGACTGCTTATTCTCATAGAATTTAGAAATAAATTTAGTATTTGTTTTAAGTAAACATAATTTAATGCCCCATTTAAATTCCGATGTAAAGTGATTACCTGAGACACAGGTTTGTCTAAACCTAGTTCGGGCAGGTCGCAAACATTTTATTCTACGTAATTCCGAGTTTACACTCTCAGCACCTTTTATTATAATATTCTAGTTTTATATAAATTGTATTTAGGTAATAAGTAAACTTTTGTATTAGTCCTACTCATTTCATGCAACTGCGGCAAACTGTATTATTTTTGTAAAAAGTATTCAATATTATTATTTATTTTTATTTTTATTTGATGTCATACCGTTCCGCTCTTATAGTAACAATAAGAGCGGGATTAATGAATAGGAGAGCCGTCAAATACAAATTTAATAATGTCAACCTAAAATTTCCAAACAATAATCCTTTGACGTCTCAAATTTTTGTGGTTACCTAAAACTATGACTACTAAAAACTTTAGATTTTATTTTATTTTAGATTTAATTTAACATACATAAACTTGAATTTGACATTTCTGGATTCGTTTCATCTTGCTCATATAGTCACTCTTAGTAAAAGACATGAATGTACTAACTTAAGTTTACTATTATAATAAAACAACTTTTAACCGGATTAATCGCGTGTATTATTGGTTTTTGTTTTTCTTGACAATTCGAACACTTTGCAGCGTTCGTGTTCGCATCAGGACTAAGGTGTCAGGTGTCTCAACAGTTTATTTAAAATTATTTCAGTCTACCGTACATATCATTGATAAAATTCATAAAATTATTTTTGTCTCTGATACATACTAAATCGCGACGGTATTTCCTAAGACTATCCTTGAGAAGAAATACCGAAACAAACTCAGAGGTCACAGTAGTTTTACTACATTAGAATTGATGCCAATGTCGATTATTACCATAATTAACAATCCAATTTACGCAGGTATCTCCACATCACATAAAACGCTAACATTAAAGTAGGCACATAGTAACAACTAATTACACACAATATAGCAACCACACAGAAATTCATTAGCCCAGCCATCGCGACCGAAGTTTAGTGGTCGGTATATTAAAATCGATGCGACCACGCCGCGACCACAAAGTGCTCCGTAAAGAGTGGCGCGCACTCATATTGTTTGGTCGCTTACAACGAGACTGCTTTAATATAATACTTGATAAGTCTTCGTGGTTAAGGGACCTGATTCTTGTGGCTCAAAGACCTGCAATGTATCAAACTGAGTTCTTCTTCTTCTCATCGTATGGTTGCCGAACAACCTAGTGTCAAAGTTTAAACCAACCGTTGATCTCTGACGTACCTTCCACCGTGAACATCTCTCAGGTGTGCAGGTTTCCTCACAATGTTTTCCTTCACCATTATAAGCAAGTGATAATTAATATATAATACGCCCATGACTTAAAAAAGTCAATGATGCGTGCCTTGGATTAGAACTTGCGATCTTTGACTTATCAATCCAACGGTTATACCACTGCTACTGAGAATTTCATAACAGAATAGCTCAATAGTACTTTGTCCAATACGAGAATCTAACCTAAGTTTAACGCTCAGTAGCTGCGCTTACGAAAAAGATTACTGTAGAAACAGAAAATATAATATTTATAGCTAATGAAATGATACATATACAATTTTATTTTATAAAAAAAAAAACACTTCCCCACACTAGGAATTTCTTCCTGTATCGTGGGTGCGTTTACAGACATAATCTCACAAGCACACACACACCCAGACCCGGAGCAATTATCTATAGATCGTACAAATATTTGCGCGTGTGGAGCAGCTCGCTGCGTGCAGGAATCGAACCTGTGACACGCAGCGCAGCAGTCGGTCTCTCGACCACTGCGCCAAACACGCTGTCTATATATAATACGCAACATATGCTTTGAAAAACCTTATTTGAAGTTGAGTGTCGTGGCGTGGCGTGGCGTGCCAATATTCGGTCTCATCGCAGTGATATATGGACGAGGTGACAAATGACAATGATGACACGCCCTCAGTCACACAATGTGGATATATTTGATGCTTATTTTTATAAACGGCGATAACATTCAGTTTGGACTGGTTTATATAAGTCATATACATTGTTAAAGTGATGCTATCAGAAAAGATGATCGGCCTTGGTGATCACAACGATACAACCGAGAGTATGGGATTTTGTGAAGAGGTTAAAAAGTAGCCGCGTTCTTTCCACAAAATAAGAAAAAAAAATTGACAATGGAACATCCAAATTTATAATTTACGTAACATAGCATTACGCATGTATATCTTGAAGGGATGGGCAGAGGTTTACACCGTTGCACACCCACATTTCACCAATCTGTTGTTGAGTCCCATGGGTGGTGAGCCTATTGCCATCTGCCAGGAACAATTCCTTACAATTTCCTAACCACTAGACCGACGAGGCAGCACAATAATTTAATAATTTCTATTTTTCAAAGAAACATTGAAAAAATAATAGACAAGAACGGGGCTTGAACCCGCGACCTTTGACGTTCCGTGTCATCACTCTACCAACTGAGCTACCTTGTCGTGTTCAATTTTATCTATATTATAATATTATCTAGTAATCATTACAGAGTTTTAGTAAATCTGTAATGATTACTAGATAAATATCACCAGGCGTCTCCTTAAGACGTATACAAAGAGGATTGAAAATTCAATAGGTTTGAACACGACAAGGTAGCTCAGTTGGTAGAGTGATGACACGGAACGTCAAAGGTCGCGGGTTCAAGCCCCGTTCTTGTCTATTATTTTTTCAATGTTTCTTTGAAAAATAGAAATTAATATAGGCATTACATGGCCTCAACATGTATTAAAAAATATAATTATATATGAATAATTTAATAGTAAATTATTATTTATCTTTGAATATTTGGCTCGTATTAACAAAGATCATTTTCCTTGCCACGCTTGTAAGTGGAATTAGGTAACAGATATTTAAAAGAGATATTATAATTTTTTATACATATTAAGGACATGTAATGGCTATATTAATTACTATTTATCAAAGAAACATTGAAAAATAGTCTCTCACACTCTTCCAATTGACCTACCGTATCGTTGTTCGCGTGTATTAATTCTTATTCTTTCTTAGTTTAATCTTATTGCAGAATATATTTTTTACGCCAACAAAATAAAGTAAATAGGAAAACAAATGACCTTTCATAAAATAACACGACACCATTTTGTAAATAATCTTTTTTTTTGTGTGAAGGTTATTTTAATCAACTGGTCCTTTTGCACAAAGCCAGACATTTCTTTACATTTGTCTCAAGCATTCCTTCAGAACTTTATACCATTAGGTTAAACTAAAACTTTAATTAAAACATAAAATCTCACTAAAGCACTATAGTAAGGCCACCAACACGCTGTCAGCTCATAATCGTATGCATTAGACACACTCCGAGCAGGCGGTTTTGGCTCCGAGGACCAAAATTACAACCTCGGTGCTAGCACCCACGTGCCTGCTATGTGATCGTTTACCACATTCAATGTGCCATTAAACAAAATTATTATAGACTGGGCCACAGAGATAATACAAGGGTTGTAATTACATATTTTGTTTACATTTAGAAGTTATGTTTAAGATATTAAACGTGTAGTCAGCTCAATATCGGGTTTATTTCCTGCTCAGGATCATTAAGGATCAGTTCCTCCACAAGCTTAATGATAAAATGGCGTACCTATTGTCATGATTCCGGTTTATTAATTTATTTATTTAAGATTACTTTACCGCATACAAAGATGACCTGGATTTTGGTAAATTATAAAAAAAGGGAAAAAAGATATCATCTGGACACGAACCGGGGTCTTCTGGTTTCGGGGCCGCTCGATTTTCCACCTGAGCTATCACCTTGTAGATGGTGGCGAAATTTACCTTCGTATTCTCTCTCAGTCTTCGTAATGATATTTTAGGAATTTCTTCGCAATTTCGTTGCCTGAAAACACCTATAAAACGACGTTTTCTAAAAATTAAACCTAGCTAGATCGATTTATCGCATACTAAATTTCATGAAAATCGTTGGAGCTGTTTCCGAGATTCAGATTATATTTACAAGAATTGCTCGTTTAAAGGTCTTAATTTAAAGTTATAATTTTTTTGTGGAAAGAAATTTATAACTTTCGAGTCCGCTAAGCATACGTTAATGCTTTTCAAAGATTTATCTGTATTAATGAGAATTTGTTGAGATTTAAAAATGAATCATGAAATTGAAATTAAACATCATAGTACTATGTAACCATGACTTAAACAAAACTTAAAACGTGACTTTCGAAGGAGCTACATAATTTTTAAGTTAGTTGATCGAGCATTACGTTGAAGTTGCTTTTAACTTTATAACAGAGCATTGATAACTATTAAAATCTGCATTTACAGTTCCAGTTGGTGGTCCCTCAACTTGGCTTTGGTTATATCTCGGGGGCCAGAAAACAGTATTTGGTAATTTTCATTTCATTTCATTTCATTTCATTTATTTCATTAACAATTATTACATTGTATCGAAAATTTACCCTAAACTACAAATTTAAAATAATAATTACAATATTAATCAAACACAGCTCACGATAATTTCCAGACAATTATATATACAACAAAAAAAACATATTTGCAATTCTCTAATTCCCCAAAACAAAACCACTACAAATCACCATTAAAAATTAATGAAAAAATTGTTCACAAAATTAACGAAAAAAGTCACATTTAGCTGCATCTGTGTACTTATAAAAAACTACATTTTTTTATCAAAAATGGATCTACGTTTGGCCTCCAACTCGCCTGTCGCATGGTAAGCGACGGTGTGGGCGAGGATCCAGAAGAAATCTATTCAATCTAAGTAGAGTAGATAGGTTTGGGGAGAACGATAGTTGGGGAGTTGATGCACAGACCCGTCTGCCACAACGGTTGCACCGGACTACATTCCGAAACATGACTAGGTCGCCTCACGGCATGGCTTCGTCCGATGGGTGGTAACCAGCCGCGGCCGACACCAGAGTTAATAAACCAATAAAGCGATATTTTCTCGGAGGTTACATAAAACTCGGAACTTAATTAGTATTTCAAAACCCAGCAAGCTATACTCGTGTACCCGATAGTTTTTTTTTTTTCTTATTTTTGGGACTTTCTTCCATTTCGGATATGTCAGTCCAATTATTTTTTTACATGTTAGTTTTGCTTAAAGTATGATAACACAAGCAATCTTATACCATAGACATAGTTTTTAGTTTTATTTATTATTAAGTCGTATAAAACAATAACTTGGCATTATGCACAGTAGATATCAATAGCATATTACATGCGACAAATCGAATCACGATAATTTTTCCATATAATTGTATTAAGTCAATATCTATCACACAACATTAAAATACTTCGTCGAGATGCATAATGTTGCCATGTATAATAATTAAAAGATAGTGTCAGAGTGTTTGCTCTAGCGCGTCAGCACTAGCGAGATTAAAACATTGCATTATGCACGCGCGGAGGCCCGCGGTCAGATTATCATAAGTAAAATTATCTGTATAATATCTTGGGGGCTGAACACTTTGAATAATTGTGTCGTCAGTGTTGTACGAGCATACATAGCATCACGCCTGTATTCCCCGAAGAGGAAGGCAGAGGTGTACACAGTTGTACGACCACATTTCACCGTTGCTATTATTAAGTCCCATGTCCCATAGGTGGTGAGCCTATTGACTTCAACGGGGCCAATTCCAAACTTCGCGCTGCTACTGAGAATTTCCTAAAAGAAAAACCCGATATCACTTTGCGCGTCCTGGGAATTGAACCCAAGAACACATGCTCAGCAGTCGCATTTGGGAACACTAGACCAACAAGACAGTCACACTGCACTGCACAGTGTAGGACGTGCACTGTGCTGATGTAGTAAAATACTTAACAAAAAACTTTTATTGTACTAATAAAAGAGTATTTAATTAAAATACTCTTAAAATCCTAACTACCCACACAAAACAAACAATATAAACCCAAAAAATATACAAAGTGTACGGACAAAACACTTAAACAATTGAAATAACATGCAAAGTGTCGGCATCCGTACTTTTACATTAAAACCGTGTTCAAACCGTCAGTGTACACGGACAAATTAACCCGGGTACGTGTCTTATCAGTTCGTCGGGTAACCGGTTAGAACCGAACGGGGTGTGTTCACAACAACCGTTAAGCGGGCGTGTACAATTCATACGAATTGGCCCCCGGATCCCAGACGCAGCAGTCGGTAGAGACTTTTAGTGTGTACGAGTGGTTTGAATTAAGTGGGGTGAACAGAATTGAGGCTATCATATGAAAAGTGGCCTATCTGTTTGATTAATTATATCATCATTAATTCAAATTGTGTTTCAAAAACGTACGCTATTTTTGCAGGATACTGTATTAGAGATAGATATAGAATTAATATAATACAGAATTAGAGAGGGCTAGGCTCTTTTGGTCATATAATACGCATGCCTAGAAATACGTTGAAACGAGAAAGATATCCCGAAAGGAGATAAAAGCCTATTTTTTAAGAATCTTGTATATAAACACTATTTATTCCTATAATTCTTTTCTCTTCTTTTTGTTCATATTTCCTCCTTTTGATATAAATATATATGTGTATCTATGTGTCTATTTATTACGTGTTTATTATATTGTGTATATATTTTATATGTTTATTTATCTCAGTTATTATGTTCCTTTCCTTTATTTTTCTGTATCTGTACACCGTGTGCTGCCCCTTGTGTGTTTCTAAGCTCAAACTACTTCTACCTGGTTGTCTGGAAGAGATCGCTATTCGCGATAAGACCGCCGATTGTACTTTTGTTTTATATTTATTATTATTTTGGTGTACAATAAAGTGGTTTATGTTATGCTATGTTAAAGCGTTGAACAATCCCTATACGGGAGACGTGAAGAAGATCGATATGAATAGTGTAAACTTGTCCTGAAGTTGAGATGCTTTGACAAGCAAGTTGGATCACGATCCTCAACAATGAGGAACCTATTCCAAAGAAGAGAAATGAGAAATAAATACAGTAAAATTACAAGTTTTTAAGCATTTCCAACTCGACAAAATTACAAGTTGAGCAGCTATTGTAGGTCAATACTAAAACTGGCCTAGGTATGTTTAATTATTCAAAAATCTTCATTCAATACCTACTTTAACAAAAACCTATGCAAATCTAATGACATATTTATTTTAACGTTATTTTTTATAATGTTAAGTATATAAAATCGTAAGGTGTAAGGAAGCACCATGCGTCCCACGAGAACGACCTGCTATTAATATTTCAAAGTTCATTTTATTTTATGGGTTGAAATGGAAAAAAGGTCAAGTGCGAACCATTCGTTATAATTCAGGCATTTTTGCATTAAAACAACTGTAATAAAAGCACTTTATGTGTTCAGTTTTTTATGTAATAATGTTGTGTTAATTTGTTACTCTGTAGGTTGATTATCTTTTAACCATTTTTTTTTTATGTTATTTTATATAAAAAATCTTTTTCGTTTACAGAAAACGATTAACAAAAGGTATCTACAAGGCAGGTGTAAGTGGAAATGCTGGAAAGGGATCCCTCCAAAAATGTTTGGTGTACTCACAACTGGCGCGCGTGTATGACAAGATGTGTGAACATAGACGGAGAAAAAGAGTATTTAAGGTTCGTAGCAGTTGGCGTTCTGTATTTTTTGCTTACCCCTATGGAAAAAGGCGTGATTTTATGTGTGCATGTAAACCTTGTATTATGTTTATTTGTGAAGATGGTCTTGTATGGGCAAGAACATATTTACAGATAAATCTTTGAAAAGCATTAATACATGTTTAGCGAACTCTAAAGTTATTAAATGGAAAAAGAAAGTATTTGGGAGTTTCGTGTATCCCGACACGGACAGGTTAGGTTCGAAGAGGTGCTCTTCGTGTTTAAGTTTTTTCTAACCTTACCGACAAAAATAGGATATGCCCCTGGAGCATTGTCCGGGAGGCAGGTTCGAATCCTGCTCACGACCGTATTCTTTTCCATTTAAAATTATAACTTTAGGAATATATTTTTTAATTTCATACATGCATACGTAATGCACATCATATCTATAATCTGATTAAAAAAAAAGTTGTCCCACACTAGAAATTTATCTTAAACCCTAGTTGCGTTTATTATCATATTACCAAAACGCATTTTTTCTATAAAACGTTACATGATTCCTACAATTTACGCCCCAATCCAAGTTTGAGCTCATTTTTTATACGGAACTCGATAAAAAGCGTTTCACTTGCGGGCGTTATTAAAATTTCAAAGCATGATTTCATAGAAAGCCCGTTCATTAGACTTACAGCGATTAAATGGCTGTCCGTACCTATGAAATATTAATTGTCTTTGTTGCTGGCTGCGAAGCCTTCGAATTAACTCGCTTTGATTATTTACTTAGATATAACGAGGATTTGTATAGAGATTGCTTTGTTCACAATTACAGTTTTTTTTTTTTGCTGTGAATTCAATTTTCGATCCAAATAGGTACAGGTTTTCAATCGTCAAAAAAAGGAGTAGGTTTTCAAGTTGACCCATAAACAATATTACAATACTTTTAGTATACCTATGCGAAACCAGTGACACGGGTCAAATATGATCATTTAAAAACACAAACAACAATGAGAACAAAAATGAAATTAAAAATGCCTAAGACAATCTCACAAATTAACATACACGCCCCCGCCGAAAGACCGCGTACTGTGTCCAACTTCTAGAATATTGTATATATTATTTGGACAGAATATGACATAAAATGTTATACGATTGATTTTGTTTCTGATTCTGAACAAAATACTTAATTATTCTTTTTTGTGGAAAAAGAATACGGTCGTGAGCAGGATTCGAACCCGCGCCTCCCGGATAAATACTCCAGGCACTCTGACCGCTAAGCCATCTCAACCTCTGCTCACTACTCCGAATTCTTCTCACACATTTTAATACGTCTTTTGATGACGTCATTGCCATCTATCAGATAAATGATATTCCTGCTCACGACAGTATTTATTTGTTTACCAGTTACTACTCACGTGCATTTCTGTCGGGTCAAACTCATTTCGAGTTAATGATGGACTCGTGACATCGCCACGGGCTCAGCTCATGACTAAGGGTTCGTTCGAGATCGAAACTAGTCGGGCAATCCCGAAAAATGTAAGTCACTAGTAACCGGTGAACAATAATTAATACGAACATCGTATTCGCTTTAGGAAAATAATATTTTATAAAAATAACTTTGTATTTTTTTATATTTTAAATGTATTATTTTATCAAATTTTCATTTTATTTTATTGAATATTTTATGTGTATAACATACATATTTCGTAGAAAATGCTATCTGAGTCAGTTTTGTTTATCATTAGTCGCTACTTATGTTCGTACTTATTTTTTATTTCAGAGGTTTACTAGCAGTGATAGCCTAGTGGTATGACCGTAGAACCAGCAAATCAAAGTTGGCAAGGTTAAACCCAAGGCACGCACCACGTGACCATGGAGTTTCTTGCCCGTTCTTCTCCATAAGAATCTACACTTTGGAACGTGGCAACTAACTTCTGACTTTTGACTGAATTTTGTGCATATTATAAATTCATTATCACTTGCTCAAAATGGCGAAAGAAAACATAATTAGGAAACCAGCACACCTAAGAGATGTTTTCGTGGGCGTGTAAAGCTATGTCAGAGACCTACGGGTCGTTTAAATTCTCGCATTAGGTTTTTCGTCAACCATATTAAAAGAAGATTTCAGAGGCAAATAATGTATTAAAATAAAATAAAATGCTCAAACAAATATATTCTATTCTACATAATACATTAAATGCAAAAAAAATTAAGGATGTCGATTATTTGTAACTCATTCACACAATAACTACTAAACAGATTTGGATGAAATTTGGAGTAAATATAGTTTATAACCAGGATTAATACATAGGATACTTTTTATCTTGGCTAGATCTAATTCTAAAGTCCACGCAGACCGGAACCAAATATGCGCATCGTCACAGCTCCGCTGGCTGTGCTGGCGCCGCTACTGCTGCTGCAGAGACTCTCAAACGGCGCAAATATAGCAACCTTATCGGCTGCTACGACTTTGAGCCGTTGGGGGTCGAAACGCTCATGGGGTCCCAGTGCACGCCAACTTTTCAAAGGAATTTCTGGCAGACTGGTCGACACTTCGCGTGACCAGAGGGCTGGCCTTTTTCTTGGTCAGAGAATTAGCATTGCCATTGAACGTGGCAATGCTGCCAGTCTTCTGGGCACATTACCTAATACACCTAAATTTAGTTTTTCCTTTTTTTTCTCTCTTTCTTTTAGTAGTAGTGTAGTCAATACAATTTAGGTTTTACTTTTGTAAATATTTTTATATTCTATATTTGGTTCTGGTTAAAATGTATGTTTTAATATTCATATTAAAATTCAAATTCGAAAGCAAATTCATATTGAATTTGAAAATAATCATGCATGGTGGACTATAAAACATACGTGCTAACGGACTCGCATAAACCTTTACGTATGACGTACCTAATATATTATGTACGTCAATATCGACTCGTGAGTACATCAACAGCTGTCCACCATTCATCACAACTGACACAGTTCACTCTACTCATAGGTACTGTAATTTATTAGAAAATAACCGTGATAAAAAATATATCCGCATTAATATCTTATTACTTAAGTTATTAATGGCCTACTTTCACACGTTGATACATTCCACCCATTGTGAGACAGAGTTCTATATTAGAAAGCGAAGAAAATTAATAAAGTGTATATTCATGACTAGCTTCTACGCGCGCGAAGTATGGAATAAAAATGTAACACTCCTTTTTTGGGCAGTCGTGTAAAAAAGTAGCTAGATCTAAGATATTTCTAAAACGCACGCATTTTACTCATTGGTCTAGTGGTCCATAGCGTGACTGCTGAGCATGAGGTCCTGGGTTCGATTCCCAGGTTGAGCAGTTTTATTGGGTCTTTCTATTAGAAAATTCTCAGTAGCAGCCCAGAGTTTGTGGAATTGTGCCCGTTTGATGGCAATAGGCTCACCAACCCTATTACATGGGACTTAATAACAAGCATTCGTAAAATTTAGATGTACACCTTTGCCTACCCCTTCGGGGAATACAGGCGTGATGCTACGTTATGTTCCCGGTAAAGACCACGCGATCCCCAGTCTTTTCCTATCCGTATTTATCAAACCAGTGATGCTGCCTAGTCTTGAGATTACTATCAGTGTTTTACCAAACAACAAAGTTAACGTACTGAAATTTTACACTTAAAACCGTAGACAAGAACCTGAAAACTCTAAAATTACTAAGAAAAAGCCTTCCATCGCTACCGTTGCAATTTATGCAAAAATCTAAAGTGAATTCACAGTAGCACGTGAAGGCGGCACTCTGTCTCGCTAAAAGTTGCCTCTGATATTTGATTATCTATTTTAAAACTTTTGCTACATAAGGCTCGGTTAGATTGGAGCAATTTCTTGTTTTAGAAATTGTCATTGCTTGTACCTCCTTTTTCGACATGAAAGTCCTGCAGGTGATACTATTTTGTAATATTTACGGTCCGGATTGAGTATCTATTTTTTGACATCTGGTGTAAATTCCTTAACCCCACACATCTTGTAATTTACTTAAATAATTGCAGATTTTTATCACGGATGTGGTGTATGAAAGGCGTCTGCTCTTGGTGAATTCTGAAAGCCTAACCTAGGGACGGTAATGCTGTGTATAAAGTTAACGATTCTATCCAGTTTGAACAAAGTCTCTAAAAGATCCGCGTGTCAATCTCACACGGAACATAATTATATTTGTAAGATTTTCTGACACAATTCCGGATCTGGACGTAAGTCCCTATAAGATTTGTTTATTCAACGCACCCATGATACATGACAAATTTCAAGTGAGAAAACCTTTAAAAAAACCTGAGGCCCCCATTATGTACGAAGAAGTTCCATGCCTCCTATACAGTACTGAGACCAGACGAAGCCATGCCGTGAAACGACCTAGTCGTGTTTCGGGACGTAGTCCAGTGTAACCGTTGTGGGAAACGGGTCTAGGCAGTTGCATCAACTCCCCAACTATCGCTCTCTTCAAATCTATCGACTTAACTTAGAATGAACAGATTTTTTCTAGATCTACGTACTTCATCCTCGGGTACATCGTCGCTTACCATCAGGTAAGTTGCTGGCCAAACGTAAATATATTTTTGATTTTAAAAAAATGGTTCATGGGACTGTGAACCTGTTAAAGTTGCATAAATGCCTGTACTCTGATCAGCATAATAATCTTAACCAGACCAGATCTATGCCAATCCATGATTTGCTACATCACGGATTACAAGCAACAATGATTTTAACATTTTTACGATAAGTTGATCTACAACTAGGTCATAGCAACAAAGTAAGGAAATAAATTTAATGTTTATCGTATTAGCTTCTCGATCTAGTTAAGTTTTATCGATACTTAAGTTTCAAAAGAGTTCCGGGTAGCTAGGAATGTTGTAAATACCAACATAAGTACTGAATTACTATCGTAAACTTAAGTAACGTATTGAATGAATGAGTCGAGTGACGCTGGAGAGTGGGGATTTTGATCAACACGTTGAATTCATAGTGTACTACTATCTTAGTATGAGCTCAAATGAAAACATAACTCACCATTTCGCCTGTATTCCCAGAAGGGTCTAGCAGTGGTGTACTATATAAAACAACATTTCACCGTTGTCGTTATGAAGCCGCGTGGTGTGAATTATCTACCGGGCACAATACCAAATCCAGAATGACTAGTATGGATTTCCCGATAGAAAACCCTGTTAACTCAAGATAAATCTTTGAAAGGCATTGACTCATGCTGAGCGAACTCTAAAGTTATTATATTACATGGAGAAAGAATACGGTCGCGAGCAGGATTCGAACCTCGCCTAAACGCAAACGCCTCCCGGATAAATACTCCAGGCGCTCTGACCACTAAGCCATCTCGACAGATTCAGATTTCGCGGTGGTGAGCAGAGTCACCACCGCGAAATCTTCATCCATATTTTAACACGCCTTATGGCGACGTCATTGCTATCTATTCAGTCCCTTTACAGGTGACCGACACCAGAATGATCACAGTAACCGCGTTCAGTAACCGCGCTTGAGATCACACACCCAAAAAGTCCGTTTCTAATGATCATCATGTTTGGGGAACTGCATAGGTACTACAGTCCACCAATCCTAAAAGCATTTGTCACACAGAAATATGAAGGTACAACTTAAAAGAGACATTTCTCGGAGACAGGACGACTTCTCATTAGTTTTATAAATGACCCTCCCCAGCTTCACACGATTGACATACACCTAAACCTTCCTCATGAATCATCGTTTTATTTAATAAGTTAGTACTTGTATTATATTATCTATAAATATAATAAAAATTTAATGGATCGCTGTCTGTACATGGAAGATATATGAGAAAAAATATTATTGGGACCTTTATCAACGCAAATAGCACCCAAAATAATGATTATTAGAATTGTTGTCTGTTTGTCTGTGCGTTTGTGCACGTTAATCTCAGAAACGGCTTATCCGATTTAGATGTGATTTTCACTAATATATTATAGTAAGCTTACTAAACATTTAGTGTTTGTTTCATGTCAATCGGTTCATAAATAAAAAAGTTATGCCAATTTAAAGAATCACGTCGAACATTTGTTAATTTACGACATCCACGCGGACGGAGTCGCGGGCACAGCAATGCATATTATCTTTATGGAATGTATATGTAGAGTCTATGAGCAAATAAAACAAAATGGCAACTTAAAAGAACAACAAAATGTACTCTTTTATTTGTATTCATGCTCGCGAGTCACCCCAGGGAATTAGCGGGGAAACCTAATCACGAAAACGCTGGCTTGCAAACACTCCTGTTACTGCTGACCTCATATTGGATGTAGCGTTAATATGTGAAGAGATCAGCGACCATTTGTATGTGCATACGGATAGGAAGGTGGTTGTGTAAGGAATTGGAAGGAAGAATAATGTTCATTTATATGTCGCCCAATCAAACTGAAATTAGAATTAAAGTTTTCAATCATTTTCTCCGATTTATTCATAACGCGGATATTGGACGGATGGGCTGAAGGGTCTGGATTTGACTCCCAGATCTGGTAAAGTGTTATTCGGTTTATCTATTAGGTTAATAGGAATAGGTTTAACACCTATTACATGAGCATCGGTAAAATGTGAAAACCTCTGCCTACCCTTTCGGGAAATATATACGTTTTTATGGGTTTATGCTTCACATAAAGACTGGCATAGAATGATTGATATATGACAAAAGTCTAGAACATGTGTCATTGTTTTAATTCAGTATATATAAGGACGTTCTAACAGAAATGTCACTTATACAAAACAGCTATTCAACTGTCCATATTTATTTATTTATTCATTTGAACTTACAAGCTAACAGATATAAATCCAAGACGATTACAAGATTAATTTTCTAATATTAAATTGAATTATAGCTTAATATTATTTATTACACATGCTCGGCACATTTTACAATAAATCTTTAAATAATAATAACAATAAATTACAATGATAAATTAATATTATGAAGTCAGTTTATTATGAATATAATATAAAAAATTATAATAATATGTCATTTCAATAATAAGAGATCAGTTTATTGTGAATACAATATAAAAAATAATAATTATTATACTAACTTTTAAACTATCGCGTTGCATGATATTATTATATGTATAACTAACAGGAATTAACGCGGAATAAATACCTTTAATCGCTTGACGTTTCGACCAGGTTTTTAAATTATCAGCAACGTGGGATCCAGTGATTAAAATATCAAATCCTCGCTATTTTAAGTTGGTTAAAAATACGGACACAGTGAGTGTAGTGTGTCGCGGCCTTTATTACAACATTGAAAACATGGAGGTAGATGAAGAAGAATCTACCGCACCCATGGCGGAGTAAACTCGCTGCATCAGTCTAATTGTGACCACGATCAGTGCAACCTGGTCGAAACGTCAAGCGATGCAAAGGTATTTATTGCGCGTTAATTCCTGTTAGTTATACATATAATAATAATAATATGTCAGTTCAATAATAGGAGGTCAGTTTATTGTGAATACAATATAAAAAATAATAATTATTATGTCAGTTCAATAATAAGAAGTCAGTTTATTGTGAATACAATATAGTAAATAATGATGACATATGACTGTTTCATCTATCATAGATGTACGATTAATAATGTGGAACGTTATATATAGAGGACAACTGTTTACCGTACTCTGCAAGCCTAGAAACTCAATTGTAAAGCGCTAAAATAACTAAAAAACTCACTCGTATAAACACAGACGCGACTTTGTATGCATATTACACCAATCAATCAATCAATCACCAGCATACCGCAGTGCACAGCTGGATACATACGACTGTAGTTGGTTTTAGCACTCGCTTCTATGAGTTACGAGCTTACTATGTTCTTTTTTTTAGTTCTTAGTTGTATTAACTATTGTTCACCGGTTACTACTTACGTGCATTTTCGAATTCAAAAGGAGCTCTTAATCATGAGCTGAACCCGAATTATTTGTTCCGTGAATAATAATTATAATTCAGATAAATTATTTAAAAGCTTTAACACATGCATAGTATTTCCTTCCAGAAAAATTTAAAACTTTATTACATATCATAGCATCACGCCTGTATTCCCCGAAGTGGTAGGCAGAGGTGTACACACTTGTACACCCACATTTCACCAATGCTGTTAATAAGTCCCATGTAATAGGTGATGAGCCATCTACCGGGCATAATTCAAAACTCCGGGCTGCTACTGAGAATATTCTAACAGAAAAACTCAATAACACTTTGTCCGACCCGGGAATTGAACCCAGGACCTCATGCTCAGCAGCCGCATTGGAACCACTAAACCAAAGAGGCAGTAAAAAAAACTTTAACTTTAATAATATAATTAATATGAATATGTTTCCAAAAGCTAATATAGAACAATATTTGGTATTATCACAAACACGGTCATGCTGTCATTACTCTTGGTCATTAGTCAAGCATTTAAAGAATAACTATAAATTTTTTGATGTTGATTATCGATAAAGACTAAATAGAACGTCGCACTTTTGTAGGCTTCCTTACATTTTAAGTTATACAAAAAATATTTTTTAAATCATAACCAGTCCATATCTGCACCACTGTAGGGCACGGACCTCTTCTCACACAGAGCTGGCACGAGCTTTGATCAACACTTTAGCTCACTACGGGTTGGCAATTTTAAACCACAAAATCCAAGTTTCATCGCGATGTTTTCCTTCACCGTATGTTTTTGCATGTATCCTAAATTATTTGGGATCGCGCAGCATATCTCTTCCTTCCCTGGATCTCTATCAACCGTCATCTCAATAGTCACTCCTTTTCAAGCCATATCATATTTTACAAAATCCATGCACCATTTTTTTGGTCTTCCTATATTATTGTAGCCATCCACATAATTATATACTATCATTTTCCTCAAATAACACTTACAATAATAATTCTTTTAACTTTAAAAAAATTCCTTGTGTCTTCGCCCTAACTCCGGCCGCCCGGGGGCCGCTGAGAGGCTAAATAGGTTAGTTTGAACTTAAAATTAGCCTGAGAGGTGCCTCGCCGTCTTGCCGACTTGACAATGAGCGTCATGTTTACTGCCGGATACTGGAAAGATCGGGAAATAAGATGGGGACAAACAGTTGAATTATGTAGTCTTTTTATAGCGTAGAATCATCACAAGAAAGAAATAATTAAAATATATTTATTCATCACTAGAATAAGCTTATTTGATTTGTTATGACGCTATAGAAGGTACGTTTATAAAATAAAATGACCATTATATCTGTAATCGTTATTTGTTCTTTCAAAAATATGATAAGATCTATCTTCTGTATTATAATAAAACCGTAGAGGCACTATTAAAGATATATTTTTCTAAATTTTAATTTGGCTTCGTTATACCATTGATATCTTCTCATCTGAAACGACATTTTTTTTAATACTCGGATGTCGTTCCGAACTCTTATAGCTTGAGAACCAGTGAGCCGATTTTGATGGGGGGTTTTGAGCTAAGTGATCAGGAAAACATAATAAAAAACAAATTACATAACGCTATTATTTATAAACGCTGAGCAGTGCAACATATCTATATATATTTGGATGGATAAATTAATGTTTTAGTATCCACCGATTTCAATGGAACTTTCACTGCAGCGATATTTAAGAGACAACCCTTTAAAATTAATATATGTCACTGTCGCTGTTAGTGGTATATTTTTACCAATATTAACAGCTGCGCCATAAGCCGCTTCAAGGCCTATGGAACAAAGAGTTAATGACAATATATAAAAATGTTGTGTACATATAAGACGTGATATTCATTCTCGACATCCACACGAACGGAGTCGCGGGCGTAGCTAGTCTATATCTACACTAATCTATACAAATAAGATTTTAAAAATTCTTTCACCAGACGAAACCTACATTCTCACTGAGTAACATAGGCTATATTTTATTTCAGTATTAATAACATTTCAGCATGAAATTCTACGCGGGAGAAGCTGCGAGTACAGCTAGATAAAAAAAATGTTATCAATTAATGTACACCAGTTACTACTCACATGCATTTTTCGGGATTACCCAACTAGTTTTGAACTCAAACAAAGCCTTTAGTCATGAGCTGAAACCGCACGTCACACAGTCAAAGAAAATATCTCACGAAAGTTAGGTATTCCAGAAAAAAAAAATTGTCATCTCATACGGCAATTAAAAACGGCACGTAAACACGGCACACTTTCCTCTTTCTATTCTCTCCGCACTAAGCCAACAAATACTTCATCCTAACATAATTCACTTTATCCAATCTATGTGCGACATTATGAAGTTATCAAATAATGTTGGAAACAACTTTCAGTTAATGCAATATAGTAATTAACTACATTGTAGTGATTGATTAGTGCTACATACAATTTACACGAGTGATTTTAGTGAAGCGTTCATTGTTGTATGAATTTACGTAATTAAGAACTTTAGTTCACGGTGAACCGTTCGTAAATTAATTTTAGTATAACGCAATAATGGAGGCGCTTGTTGTGATAAGCATTTTGATGTAGGATTTATTGCGAAATCTCTTGAATCATGTACCAAGGTGACTTTTTTAATGTCATAATATGTATCTTAGTTAATCTAAGACATCACAGACATGTTATGAAGGTAAATATCGTGAGAAAACCTGGACTTAATGGTCTGAAATCGCCAACCCGCAGTGAGCATGGTGATAAATACTCGAGCTTTCTTTGTATGTGAAAAAGCCTTTGCTTTGCAGTGGGACAGTTATGGGCTGGTTATGTTATGGTGGTGC
The DNA here is from genome assembly GCA_935421205.1 of Xylocampa areola. Classification (NCBI taxonomy): domain Eukaryota; kingdom Metazoa; phylum Arthropoda; class Insecta; order Lepidoptera; family Noctuidae; genus Xylocampa; species Xylocampa areola. The sequence goes on from OW285204.1 coordinate 20,355,226, forward strand.
AGTTCGTGGCGCCAGTTGCAGTTGTCGGTAAAAGATCTTTGAGGTAAAGCAAAGCTTGGTACGGTCAATTTGTAGATGAGCAACCGCTACGAGCATTGTTATCCGTGCTTAACTGCCTTATTAGTCTAGTGGTCCCAAGTGCAACTGCTAAGCATGAGGTCCTTAATTCCCGGGTGAGGCAGGATTGTTGAATTTATGTTATGAAATTCTCAATAGCAGCCTGGAGTTTGGAATTGTGCCCGGTAGATGGAAATAGACTCACCACCACACATGTGACTTAATAACAGCATAGGTGAAATTTGGGTGAACAAATGTGCACTCCTCTTCCTATCCATTCGGGGAATACAGGCGTGATGTGTATATATATATCCATGCTTCGAATGGCACGTTTACCGGTTGGTCCAGCTTACTGTTAAAATATCTGGCTCTCTTCACAAATTACTTCTTCATAAGAAAATACAGAAATAGTATCATGCCTGTATTCCCGAAGGGGTAGGCACAGGTGTACACAATTGCACATGCACATTTTGCCGATTCTGTTATTAAGTCCCATGTAATAGATGGTGAGACTATTGCCATCTACCGGGCAGAATTCCAAACCCTAATCTATCGAGAATTTCCTAACAGAAAAACTCAATAACACTTTGACTGACCCGAGAATTGAACCCAGCACCCCATGCTCAGCAGTCGCGCTTTGGACCATTAGACCAACGAGCCAGTTTATATATTACACTATTTAGATATATCACAACTAAGCCTTAAGAAACATTATACCCAGTTCTAATCCACATATGGTACACATGGTCGTCGACGTCATTTGCCTCACAAAGCGGCGGCGAATTAAACGAAAACGTCATTAATGACACAAATGTAACCATGAGAATTAGCATTTTGAACGAATGAATACACGGGCGCCATCTGCGGGATTATGTGACTTCCTAACGAGAAAGAGTTATGTCTTCTTTGAAGTTACAATTAAGTAAAGCGTTGATGAGCGTTCCTTTAAGCATTGTGCACACTACACTATACTACTCTGCTATAAAGTATAGCATAAAGTTAAAAAGAAAAATATGTGGAAAGAGAAATACTGCGGTAAGCATGATAAATGATTTTATTTCTGTAAATAGATCTTTTGAAGAAACTTTTACAGGTCATTTTTATAATTCTAACTCCGAGAAGAAATGTCAAAACAAAATCACAAGTCAACGTTTTTTTAAAGTCCATACATAATAAAACATATTTATAAGAGTGTAAGACGAACTATGCAAGAATCGTCTGGAATAGGAAAGAGCCATAGCAGCTTTGACGTTGCCTGTTCTATCTAACAGCACGTATGTATCAGTCATCGTGTAGCTCAAACATAACTAAGGGAACTCAACGACCTGTCGCAAGACGATCGCAGATGCGTACGTCACATAAAACGACTCAAAACTGCCAGACAGCCTATGAGGTTCATGAATGAATTTCTGGCCCACATCGCACGCACATTCACATTGCAAATACTGTTTAAAAGCAGGATTTGAACCTGTGCCTCAGGGATAATACTGCCAACTAAGCCATCCCGACCTCCGTTTGTTACTCAAAATTCTTCTTACACTTTTTAATACGTCTTAGAATGACGTGTCTAGGGCTGAATAGATAGCAGTGACGTCAGCATAAGACGTAGCGCCAGTGCTGAGCATGTGGTCCTGGATTCGAAACCCAGGTTCAGCAAACTGATATAGAAAGAAAGAAAGAAATATTTATTTCCACACAGTACACAAATACAATTTTTGCGTTAGAAATTCTCTCTCGAGGAGTTCAGAATTTGGAATTATGCCCCGTAGATGAGAATAGGCTCACCACCTACGTGGAACTTAATAACAGTATTGATGAAACCTGGGTGCACATCTGTGTACACCTCTGCCTACTCCTTTTGGGGAAGAATCTATTATATTATGTTTAAAAAATATTTTCTATATATTATAGCGTAGCCTGAACTGTGCTTAAGTAATACGTTGATTATTCTTCTCTATGTTAAAACAATTTGGTTGTAAAAATGTCTGCTTTTGGTGTCTTTAAGGAGAAAAATAATGTTGTTTATAATATGAAGACTGTTTTTTATGAAATACAGTATTGTATAATAACAACGGAAATTAATTTTCAACATAACGTAAACACTACGGCTGTATTCCTCGAAGGGGTATACAGAGGTGTACACAGTTACCCATAATTCACCAATGTTGTTATTAAGTCCCATGTAATATGTAGGAAGCCTATTGCGATCAGCCGGGCACAGTTCCAAGCTCTGAGCTGCTACTGAGAATTTCCTAACAGAAAAACTTAATAACACTTTGTCCGACACGGGAATCAAACCCGAGACCTCATGCTCAACAGTTGCGCTTGGGACCGCTGAACCAACGTGGCAGAGGCAGAGGTAGTTAAATTTATATTTAAATAAGTAGGAAGTCTCAGACAAGAAAATAATTGGACAATATACGTGTAATATAAAATTCTCGTGTCACAGTTTTCGTTGCCATACTCCTCCGAAACGGCTTGACCGATTTTGATGAATTTTTTTGTGCTTATCTGGTATCTATGAGAATCGGCCAACATCTATTTTTCATCCCCCTAATGTTAGGGGTAGTCCACCCCAATTTTTTTTATTTATATGGCAAAACAACGTTTGCCGGGTCAGCTAGTATACGTGTAAAAGACATGAGACCTTGTTATATATTACTAACTTCTGCCCGCGACTTCGTCTGCGTGGACTCAGAATCGGGTCGAACCGGGATAAAAATTCTATGTGTTAATCCAGGTTATAAACTATCTGTGCGCAAAATTTCATTAAAATCCATTCAGTAGTTTTTGCGTGAAAGAGTGACAAACATCCAGACATACAAACTTTCGCGTTTATAATATTATTGGGATCTATCTCGGTAACCATCGAATCGACGTTAACTATGTAGTTCATTGCGTCATATGTTACAATAAAAAAATTAAAAAGCTCGCCTACTGTGTGTGGTTTATTTTTTTATTTCACTCCATTTTGTATACCATATCCACTACATATTTTTTATCCCACTAGTCTTTGTTACCCGGGACAATGTAGGAACTCTAACGATACCCCATCGAAATTGGTTTAAGCAACTAGACGTTATGGTGGAGTAAAGAAACTCACATACATGAACCCAAAAACATAACCCTCCTCATATATAATTATATTTTTTAATACATGTTGAGGCCATGTAATTCCTATATTAATTTCTATTTTTCAAAGAAACATTGAAAAAATAATAGACAAGAACGGGGCTTGAACCCGCGACCTTTGACGTTCCGTGTCATCACTCTACCAGTTAGTAAATCTGTAATGATTACTAGATAAATATCACCAGGCGTCTCCTTAAGACGTATACAAAGAGGATTGAAAATTCAATAGGTTTGAACACGACAAGGTAGCTCAGTTGGTAGAGTGATAACACTCCTCTTTGGGCAGTCGTGTAAAAAGAGAACTGCTAGCGGAGTTGAAAACCCAATGGTTTTCAACTCCGCTAGCAGTTCTCTTTCTCAGTTCAGTTCTCTTTTTTGTTTTGTGTGGGTAGTTGTATGTCAAGAGCATTTGGAGTACAGATCCAATGATCTGTACTCCAAATGCTCTTGACATACAACTACCCACACAAAACATCACAATTATTTTTCACCGTGGGAGAGCCACGCTTCGGCACGAATGGGCCGGCTCGACCGGATTGATACCACGGCCTCACAGAAAACTGGCGTGAAACAACGCTTGCTTTGTGTTTCGCCGAGTGAGTGAGGGTACCGGAGACCCAAACCCTTTAAAAGGCCGGCAACGCACTCGCGACTCCTCTGGGGTTGCGGGTGTCCATGGGCGGCGGTAATTGCTTACCATCAGGCGAGCCGTCTGCTTGGTTGCCCCCCATTCCATAAAAAAAAAACGTTACAACAAACTGCCAACGAGTTTAACGTTATCAAGAGCCAAGTGGAGTTTAAGACGGACGTGCGTTTTGAATAAACAATTGTGTTTTCAACGTTGGCCGGTTTACAGACTGTGCCTTTAATGCTTTTAGTCGCAAGGCTCTTACTAATGGATCCCTAGCAACTTTCGATTTTTTTGGGAGGAATGTTGTAACGGGATTAGGTGGTCTTTTTGCACATTCAATTGATTTCTTCGGTTGTCAGATGAAATTATATTTGTGTTAAGGTCTACCGGTGGTCGTAGGAAATGAAGTGTATGCTGTATTGAATTATAGGCGCCGGTTTATTTAGAGAAAGAGGTTACGGAGGTATTGAAGGTGTTCGGTGATGGTCCCGGTGGTTGGTGGAGAAGTGACCGATATGTTGCGCTGGTTGGAGCGCCGCACCCCACCACACGCCTCCATCACCGCCTGCGCCCATCGAGTCGTGCTGGCGATGTCGGGATGATATTCACAACAATTTGTAATTCTTCATTTACAATTTCTTCATATGTATGTATATGGTATCAATCCTTCGCTTACGTAAAATACACCATTTTAACATTCCTGTTAATTAAATTAAATGTATGTTACAAGTAATCTTCTTAATTAATATAAGTAATCTTCTATTACTTGTAATGTACTTAAAAATAAGTAAATTTAGTTTTAAGTTAAACTAAAATAAGTAAATTTAGTTTTAAGTTAAACTGTAGGTTTATAGCATCGCTTTGGATCTTCTGTAATATGCTATAATTTTTTTATATAATATGAATATATATAAATAAAAAATTTACCACCATGACCATGACAACCAGAGGACATGTCTGTAATAAAAAATATATATTTCATAAGACATTTTGAAACAATATCCTACTTACGTAATTCATTAAAGTATGCTAGAGCAAAAGACACCATAAATAAAAATGCCCCATTACCTGCTACGAAATTACTACGAAGATTCCAATCTGCGTAGTGATTTCGTAGCAGACGTCGTAGCTCAAATCTACGAGTCGTAGCACCGTAGCATTTTGTCGTAGTACGCAAAATGCAAAATTAATATTGGCGAACTTCAACTTGCTAATTGCAACAGAAATTATCCCGTATTTCAGCGTAAGGATCGCAATAGTTTTTGAAGTTAGCTCTATTACATATATCAGATAGTTGGCAGGTTACACTGTTGGCAGTTATCCTAATCACTTTCGAGTACCGGGATCGTGGTTCGGCGTGAACTCGTTTCGGTTTTTCTAAATATTTATACAGCACTATCCACGAATAGTAAGTGTAACTTGTCCGAGGGTACGTAACTATTGGATTGTGAAATTTAAAGAGTATTATGAAGACGGACGTTGTTTTTTTTTTTATATGATGCGTCAGCACCTTTCATTTTTATGTACTTCACGTCATCAAACATTGTAAGCTTGGAGGCTCGTGGCTAAGAAACAGCCGCACAGATCGATCGATCGAGGTTAAGCTGCGCTTGCAGCGGTCGGTCTGTGGATGGGTGACCATGATGTCATACCGAGACCCCTCCGTGCCTCGGAGAGCACGTAAAGCCGTCGGTCCCGGTTGTCAGATTAAGATCTACGACAGCCGTTACGGGTAGTCAGAGGCCTGAAAGTCTGACAACCAGTCATACCACGAGATATCGTGTTACCCAGTTACTGGGTTGTGGAGGTCAGATAGGTAGCCGCTCCATGTAAAATACTGGTATTAAGCTGGATCCGGTTTGACTGGAAACCGACTCCAATGTAATTGGGAAAAGGCTAGGCAGATATACAATATAATCTTTGTAAGCTTGAGCTTTTCTTTGAAGATCAGAATAGAGTCAAAAAGACGTCTTCAGGAACGAACTACTGCTTATAAGTACTATCTAATTGGGTTGACAGTGTCTCCATTCTCATATGCTGAACTGGCTGGCTTTAGTTGGTAAAAATTCGACCTGGTGGACCGCTACCATATACCGTAGAGGAATTATTAATCAATTAAATACTTTTATACATTACCACAAGGAACAACATCGGGAAAGGAGGGAAAATGCACAATGGATGGCCCATGGAAAATAAAAAATAAATACGCGTCGACCTGTAAAACTCCTCCATTTTTCGTCGGTTAATAAAAGTAGAGTACGGTTACAAGCTTCAAAGACAGAATTAAGTTTTTTTTTTTTTCAATTTAATCATTGTTTATTTATCAGAAAATATTTAAGCTAAGACGAAGCGGTAATCCCACTCAATCTAAAAAATCATCAATACAAAAATAAATAACATCATATAAAAGCAAAACAGTCCCTTTCCAACTGTATTGCTGAGCCAAATATCAAAGAAAACCTAAAATAGAAAATCAGCAGGAACATTTCGATACAAGGGGTACAGTCGGCATCAATAATCACTGATTCGACAAACTAGGTGCAGCGGCCTACAGCACGTGACTGTACTCCCAAGTGGAACACTCCCCTTTGAGTTATCGACGATACAAATTGGTAATTATCTTTCGATTCTGCTTTGATAAAAGATATAGCTCAGCAGAAGATTATTTGAGGGGAATTGAGAATATTATTCATTATTTAGTTTATTTTTCACACTGTTACTCTACGAGTATCTCAGCGGTTAAGTAATTGCAACACGCAATTTGATAACAAATTTATTATTAATAATAAAAAAAGCACACCTGACATTTGCATTTTTTTTTATATTTCACACCTTTGTGTACCATAGTCACTATAATTACAAAAAAAAACTTACTAGTCTATGTTACCCAGGACAATGTAAGGATTCTAACAACACCCATACATCTAAATCGGTTAATACGTTTAGAAGTTATTGTGGAATAAAGAAACCCACAAACATACATACATACATACCTACATACATGCACACATAAATCCTAAAAACAAAACATGATACCCCTTTTTTGGGCAATCGTATAAAAATAAATGCAGCTGCTGAGCATGGTCTTAAGTTCGATTCCTGGGTAGAGCGAAGTGTTATTCAGTTCTTCTGTTAGAATATACTCAGTTATCTTGAGTTTAGGATTGTGCCTGGTCGATAACAATAGGCTCGGCACTACTACATGGGACCTCAACAACGTCACAACAAGAATCAAACCCGTAACATGCGACGCAGCAGCCTATGTTTCAACAAATGCACCAACCGTGTTGCGTGCTGTCGTCAGATCAATATTAACCAATAATAAAGAGTAAAATTATTTATTTATTTATTTATACGGACATGAACAAAATTATAGATGGTCATCTAAAGCGTTGCAAAGACCAAATTAAAAAAAAACTTAAAAGTACGTTATATAAAACATAAAAATAAGAATGAGTTAAAAATAAAGAAATATAAACACAGTAATATCTTTGATTTCCGCGATCACTACCAGGAAGACTCCTGCGACCACGAACGCTACAAAGTATTCAGAACGTCAAGAAAAACAAAAACCAATAATACACGCGATTAATCCGGTTAAAAGTTGTTTTATTATAAATATAAACACACTAAAATTAAAAGAGACGTAAATACACATTTAAATAAAAAAGAAACGTAAACACACATTTTGCATTACGGGTGTAATTCCTCGTATCATACTACAGTTAATTCGTGCAACACAAGTAGGAACGGTCGCATAGCTGGGGGCTCGCTGTGGAGTAAACTCGCAAGTTTGGAACATTGCCCACTGCTTCCGTTACATATAATTCTTGCTTTAGCTCTACCTTTAAATATTATTGTATACTTGCTTGATTTATTTATATGACTGTACTATTTTGGTTGTCGTTGATAAACGGAGGGGTGGTGTTTTAAGATATATTACTGAGTCTCGCAAGATGGTTGAAGGTAGAAGGCGAAGTGTTGAAAGTCGCAGTTTTCAGAGTGCAGTCATGAATTTATTCATAAGATATTCTAGAGACATTTAATTACCATGAACATACACAACTAATAAGTAAGTATTATAATAAAACAAATGTTAACCAGATTAATCGAGTGTATTATTGCTTTTTGTTTTTCCTGACGTTTCGAACATTATTACTATAATAAGTTTATTACACAACAGCAGTGGACGAAGGACATATTTATAGTACATAGCAAGTGAAACCACGACCCTGGTTTTCAGTCTCAAACATTTATTTATTGACTAGTTGCGCCGATGTTACAATTATTATGTAAATAAAAGAAAGTTCAGTATAATCTCCAATATTACTTTGGTTGTTTCGGTTAAAGATTTTTTTTTTTTTTTACAACATTGTATCATAGCATCACGCCTGTATTCAGAGGCAGAGGCAGAGATGTATACAGCCGGACACTCACATATCACCAATGCTGTTATTAAGTCTCATGTAATAGGGTGTGAGCCTATTGCCATTAACCGGGCACAATTCCAAACTCCGGGCTGCTACTGAGAATTTTCTTAGAACAGAAAAACCCAATAGCACTTTGCCCGACCCGGGAATGGAACTTGAGACCTCATGCTCAGCAGTCGCGCCTGGGACCACTAGACCAACGAGGCAGGTAAATCTTTACAAGATAAAATAAATTTTTAAAAGCACGGCTGCCATTTGTGAATTAAATTTTTTTTATTTCTTATTTTTTCGTGTACCATAACCACTACATTATTTTATTTTTTATCTTAGACTATGCTATACGGACTAATATAAGGTTCTATCGATACTCTATACATCTAAGTCGGTACAACCGTTTAGAAGTTATTGTGGAATAAAGATACTCACAAACATACATACATGAAAAAAAAAATAACATTCTTTTTTTGGGCACTTGTTTTTTTGGGCAAAGAATAAGAAAACTAGTCACTTGCACAAGCAATGTCTAGCAGTAATCATAAATTTACGAAACGAATTTCTCTAAAATATAATTCCTAGAATTGACTGATGATGTTTTTAGAATGCTGTTGTAGGGGTATGAATAAGTGAAGGTCCATTTGGGATAAATAATAAACTTTACTGGTACCAGATATATAAAATAAAATACGACCTAACTCAGTGGGTGCGGGGAGACGACTGCCGCGCCGCGCTAATGCAATGCGCATCGGTATATAAAACTAATGCGACAGCAGTGTCTCTACACTGTGCTTTTTACACAGTAATCATAACATAAACTCCAATACAATAAAGAGAACTCTAGAAAAAATCACACATTTTACTGTAATTTAATTTAAAATGTAATATAATTATAATTGCATCTCCATAAGTTAACGATCACAAACGTATCTAGTGCGCATTAAGAAACCATTTGTAATAACAGGCGCACAATTTGTCTTATCTTAATGTTTGAACTTGCGGCATTCCTTATGTGTTCTAGGTGAAATAGGTTCGTAGCGCAGGACAAGCGATGCGATATGAAGTATGTAATTGGGATTTTGTCGGAATTTACAATAATCTAGGCACGGGTTTTTTAAATCCGGAGAGTTTAAGTCCAACCCTGCTTGTTGTAAACCATATTACAGACTCAATGGTAAGTATGCAGTACCCCTAGTTAATATTTACTATTTATTAAATGAAAAGTTTTTTATAAATTTAAATCGAAAATATGAATGCCTCAAATTATATCTCATCCAAAAATTTATAACTTATATATAAAATAATAAAAAAATTGTGTGCCCTGGAACTTGTAAGGCTACATTATGGAAAGATCAATTATCTGCCAAAACCATTCGCCCTTCCCGACGATGACACCCGCATTCTCCAATATTCTCGTGACCACGGTCGAAACGTTGAGGTAAATAAATGTTACGTTTATAACGCGAGTTAGTCCCGTTAGAATTAAATAATTATGGACTTATAGTTGAAATACAAATACCCGTTACCGCATTTACATGATTATGATGAAAAAGATTAACCGTGGAGTTTCTTGCCCGTTCTTCTCCATAATAATCGACACTTTGGAACATGACCACTAACTTCTGATAATTCAAAAGTGCCTGTAAATGGTTTATTTTAAATAAATTATTTTGATTTGATGTGATACAGTACATAATTTAGAACGTAGCATTTATATCTTATAGCTTAGCCTTCCCAGTGTAGTTTCACCCTACATCCGGAACAGTTCCATTAATGCATAACGATGTTGTTTTTCTTCTGAACGTACTTTAATTTACATTTCTTACGTACATCTCTTTTTGAATAAGTTTAATCTTAAAATTATTCCTTACAACGTGATACCTTCGGAGAAAACTTTCAAAACATGTTTCTTCTGTTGACTTATAGTTTAAAATGCAAGAATAATTATCTTGAACTCCTGAGAAGATTGAGTGAGAATACAATGTCATCTTCGTCTTTGTTTCTTATTGGTCGAAAACAATTGTTTTATGAATGCTGGATTTGTTATTTTTTTGTAAAAGGAAAGTTCTGCATTGCAATGAGTATAATTATATACTTGTAAATCATATAAAATTATTTCTAATATTGAAAAGGAGTAACTTCAACGACGAGTAATTTATTTGTAACTGGAATTTAAAGGTATTATTTACGAGTAACTTGTTTTTTATTTAGGTAAAACATAAGCCCGGTAAATTCAAGCTCGCAATAAAATTCACGAATTGCCAAAATCTACATTTAAATTTCCTCAAGTTTACATACATACTTACATAAACTCACGCCTTTCTCCCATGGGGGTAGGCAGAAACTACAGAACCAATACGTTCCTAAAGTTTATTTTAATCAATATTCACAATTTGAAGAGGTAGGCAGAGGTATACACAGTGGTGCAGCCATATTTCAGCAATACTTTATTAAGTAAGTCCCATGTTAAGGTGGTGAGCCTATTGCTGCTTTATTTAGTTTTTCTGTTAGAAAATTCTCAGTAGAATTTTCTAACAGAAAAACTCAATAACACTTTGCTCAACCCGGGAGTCGAACCGGAGACCTCATGCTCAGCAGTCACGCTTGGAACCACTAGACTAACGAGGCAGTTTTTCATATTTTTGTTTCTGGTGTGAATATTCATAGTCTATGCCACAACAAGAGTTCCTGTCTTCACTTTACACATTGATAACATTAGCATTGTTCCACTAGACACATCCTGCTTCCTTCAGCTTTTGTTTTAATTAATAGCAACAAAGTAACATTACTCCCGACAGATCGAAGCTACTCCCAAACAAAAAAAAGTCAACAAAACTGTGAACTTTGCCAAATACCCACAGCAGGATCTCAAACCTCAAGTTTCAGTAAAACAACGGTATTCTACCGAAAAATACACTTCCTCCACATAAATTTAGTTTCAGATTTGGTTGAAAGCCAGGAATTAAATGGGTATTTTTATAGATGTTTCAAACGTTATCGAGATGTGGGGTTCGATTTCGGTTATTTGATTTTGATATGGTCGTTTAGTGTGATTTGGTTGAGGTGCATTGAGTGAACTCTAAATGGAAAAGGAAATCCGATGTGGAAAAATATCTGGTTCAAACAATTCAGGTTTTAAGAAAGTCTTAGCTGCATGCAGCTGGTTTACCTGGAAAGGTCTTTTAAAAGACTAAACTTGAATCTATCATAACATATCATCACGCCTGTCTGCCCGAAGGAATAGGCAGAGATGTACATTTCGGTGGAGCAGCTTATGCAGGTTTTTATTATTCTTCTTAATGTTTGTTTTATATTTTTATTATTTTTTCTTTGTCGGTCATGACTAACCCGTAAGAGCCAAAAATAATAATTTTCTTTCCTTCTGTCTTCTTTCTTTTTTCCCTTCTTTCTTTCTTTATTTTTCCTTCCTTCTTTCTTTCCTTTTTACTTCTTTCTTTCTTTCTTTCTATAGATGTACTCTTCTACACGCCATTTCACCAAATGCAATTATGTATTAAGTTCCATGGTGAGCTTTTTGCCATCCAAAAAGCAAAGGCAACTCCGAGAAGAACTAGTGAAAATTTCCAAACAATAAACCCGACACAAATAAAACACGATTCTACGCACAGGAGCTGCAACTAAGGCCATAAAACAAAAGAGGCAATTAGAAAAAATATACCTCTCAAAAATATGCACAAAAAAGCAGTATGTAGTGTATTTATCACACACTAATTTCTGTATCACAACAAAAACAATATCATCAAATAACAAAAACAAAACCATTAATCGAACACCCTTTCCATAAAAGACTGATCACACACAAACGCCGATCTATCGGCACCTCAAGTAAGGAAATAATTACCGCGGCGGGTCTCGTCTCACGCGCCTAATCAACCAACTTTCCACAAGTTAGATGGAGTTGCCTTGCGCACCGTGTAAATTACTTTGATAACGTGACGTGCCCCGACTAGGTGTGAACTTGCCCTTAGCGTGACGTAATGCCAGTTTTATGAATGACTATTTAGCACGTAGAAGATTAATGTGTGTTCGGAGTTATATTTTTTTGGAGTTCTGTATATTTACGAGATAATTTTGGGATGTTTAATCAACTTCTGTGCCATACCGTAACTTTGTTAAGCTGTTCAATCACGAATCCTGTGCTTAAAATTTCTTACTTAAAAACCAACGAACTTGTAGGTATAAAAGTAGTAAGTAAACATAATAATAATAAAAAAAGTAGTAAGTAAAGATATTATTAAATAATCTCCTTCTAGTAAATAATAACAATTTCTTCGAAAATGTGTCATGGTTTGTATTCTCGTAAGGAACAAAATATTTCGCCGGCCGCGATCACTCCTCATCACCCGGGGTTGCGCGGGCGCCGGCGGCGAGGTAAATACTTCACGCGCTCGAATAATGTGCACTCCAACATACGCGCGATATGGGTGCGTCCTTTAGTGGCATAGAAGTAGCCACAATACTTTATTTAAAACTTGTATTATTATTGTAATTAGTCCAAAACAGGACCAATTATAATAATAAAAGACAAATCATAATATACCTACATAGGTTTCACACATCTCTGTCACAATGCTTCTGACATTCTGACAAGATCTTCTTCCAATCATCCACAAACAGATCACAAGTCGGATTAAAATAATTGGTTTGGGCTCGAGTCTTTGTGTATATAAGAAAAGACTATAAACTCTTCCACAATCGGGAAGAAAAAACTAAGTTTATTTCCTTATTCATGGGGCACCATTTTAAAAAGTTTATTAAAGCAGGTAGGCATGTAAAAAATTCGAAAATGTTTAAATCTACCAATTAAATTGAAAATCTGTGCTCAAGAACTCCTAATATTCAGACAAAAAAAATGTCAACCTCCCAAACATAAATATCCATACCGCAAGTAAGTTTTTTGGATGAGAAAACGAATTCTTTGTTTAATTAGTGGAGTCTTTCGGTCTAGACTTTGGTAGAAAAATTCCCATTCCCATTCAATTAAACACTTCGCATGACCAAATGCTTATTCTCTGACCGAGATATAAGCCAGCCCGGCTTATATCTCGGTCAGAGAATAAGCATTGCCATACAACGGGGCAATGCTGCCAGTCTTCTGGGCACTTTTCCAAAAGACAGCGACGCGAAGGAATACTTTGACACCTGAGTAAATTTTCTTATTTTATTTTTAGACTTAGAATAGTATTTATTATAAAGGTGTATAGTGTTTAATTTGTACTTAAGTTTATATAGATAGTCATTAATAAATTTTCATATACAAAAAATATATTTAAATCTACGGTCATCTGCTTCATAAACAACACACGATTAAATCAACATTTCCCCTCAAGATAATCCCTGATAACGATAGCAATGTTCTTCTAACAAACATGAAAAGTCTTCATTATAGAATTAAGCCCTATTCAACACACGACCCGTCGAGATAGTTGTCCATTTTTCCCCGCTGCCTTATATTTTCATTTTTCACAATTTATAATATTCCCGGCAGTGTACTAAGGAGACAGCGGAACGAAGATGATCGCTTTTCCAATTTAACTTATCTACGCTTACTGTGCTACGTCGCTTGATATTCATTGTGTAGGGGGCAACAGAGGGATAAGTGGAAAAAAAAACTGTAAAAAAAAGGTATAGACATATTTTTATTTTATTCGGACATATTAATAATTGTAATAGACTTGACTTTGAATCCTAACTAGGTAGGACTGTATCTTGGATGCTACATTATTTAACTGTACAATTATTATAAGATAATAATATAATATGTAGAATTATTATTCGACGTTCGTCTCTACGTCGACGGCGCGATTGGCGCAGTGGTCGAGAGACAGGCTGCTGCGACGCGTGTCGCAGGTTCGATTCCTGAACGGAGCAAATATTGGTATGATCTACAGATCATTATTTACCTGTTAACTTTTCTATTGTTGTAATGAATGTCATTAAAATCATGATATCTTAAAAAAACGAACACAGTATATATTTTTGAATTATAATTTATTAAAAAAACTAACAGTAGCGACTGTTTGTACAAAAATAATAAGGGGGCATAGATAATACAAAAATTTCGATGACAGTCTGCAAGCAAAATGATTTTAAAACAAAAAATATAGTACCTAGCATGTATTTTTGACCCACGCATCTCCTACCTCGTCAATGCCTTGGTGGAATACAACAAAAAATAAATATTATCATACTATTTAAAAAAAATAGGTCCAAAAATCAAGGCTGAATCCAATTAACCTACTGTATTGAAGCCAACTGTGGCACATGCAATGTCGGCGAGTTGAGAGGGTGAAATCACACTGATAAGATTGGCAACCTTCTAATAATTTTATGTGCTGTGGTGATTTACTTTTTTTTATTTATGGTCAATCAAAGCGACGACAACATAACATAGCACCATGCCTGTATTCCCCGAGGAGGTAAGCAGAGGTATATCCGCCAGTAGTAATACACCCACATCTCACCAATGAGTCATTAAGTCAGAAAAGTCCAACAACACTGCCCGACCCGGGAATTGAATCCAGAACCTAATGCTCGGCAGTCACTCCCCGGCCCCGGCCCATCGGTCATCAAGTCCCGGTGATTGGTCTATTGCCATCAACCGGGCACAAATCCAAACTCCGGTGAAAAACTGAAGTAAAACAGTAGGTACACCGCAAAAAAATCATTTTTTTTATCTATTGCATTAATCTACTTTTGCAGCTAACTGTACATGATCTGAGATACAAAACTTGCTGACAGGTGAGCGCTCTGAGCACAATAGAGACACGACAAAAGAAATAAAATGAGCAAAGATATATTCATCGTACATTCCGCTCGAATGGCTCATGTATAAATGTTGGTACTTACGAGATATAAGTACATGGTAGTTGTGTTGTGATTTTATTTGTATGTCTTTGTTGTTCGAGTTTATTTTGCACTGACATATTGGTGTCAATTCTGATGTAGACTAAATAAACTAAAATTAAAATATTAATATAGTAATATCTTAGGTTTTCGCGATCACTATACATTATAATAAAACAACTTTTAACCGGAGTCCTCCTGCGACCACGAACGCTGCAAAGTGTTCGTAACGTCAGGAAAAACAAAGCATAATACACGGGATTAATCCGGTTAAAAATTGTTTTATTTAAAATATTAAGTTATAATTTTTTGTGAAAAAAGAATACGGCCGTGAGCAGGATTCAAACCTGCCCATCCCGTATTCTTTCCTGGATAAATACTCCAGGCGCTCTGACCACTAAGCCATCTCGACCTCTGCTCACTACCGCAAATTCTTCTTCCACATTTTTAATACGTCTTTTGGTGACGTCATTGCTTACATTCAGTCCCTATACAGGTGACCGAACCGACACGACAAATTTTTCAATTACAACCATACCAGAATAGTCAGCAAGTCATGGAGTACATTGCTTCGTATGTTACAGCCTGCCTGTAATGTGAAAAAATATTAAAACACGATACCATGTGACACGATTTTTCTGTTCACAAAATTGTGACATTAGACAGCGCGGTTGGCGCAGTGGTCGAGACACCGACTGCTGCGCCGCGTGTCACAGGTTCTATTCCTGCACGGAATTCCTTTAATATCCAGATAAATCTTTCACTGAGTGCCTTGTTGGTCTAACGGTCTCAAGCGTGACTGCTGAGCATGAGGCACTGAGTTCAATCGCCGGGTGGGGCAAAGGGATACAGAGTTTTTCAGTTAGAAAATTCTCAGTAACAGTCCGTAGTTTGAAATTATGCTCGGTAGATGGCAATAGGCTCATCTATATGGGACTTTATAACAGGGTTGGAGAAATGTGGGTGTACAACTGTGTACATCTCTGCCTACCCCGAGGAATACAGGTGTGATGCTATGTATGTACGTAATAGGTGGTGAACCTATTCCGATCTACCGGGCAAAATCCCTAACTCCGGGCTGCCACTGAGAATTTCCTGACAGAAAAACTCAATAACACTTTGCCCGACCCGAGAATCGAACCCAGGATCACTAGACCAACGAAGCAAAAGGAGGCTTTTGTGTCAATTAATTTATCTAATTTTATATTGTGCGTACTTTACAAGGATAATTGAAATTACAGCAATATCAAGGGTTTATGAAGTGACCCGACTCAGCAGTATGATTACAATTAGAATAAGGACGAAGCGTATTTAGAAGCTCGGAACAAAATAACTCTGCTAATAACAGTATTAAATTAATTAAAATTTAATTAGTACAGTCCTTTTATCTGCCTTATTATCTTTGCTTAGTAAGCATCCTTGAAATGAGTTTAGATAAATCATTGTCCGTTCTAATTATTTTAGAGTTCGCTACTTACAATTGTATAATTATATTAATGTACTTCAAGATAAATCTTTGAAAAGCATTAACGCATGCTTAGCGAACTTTAAAGTTATTATATTAAATGGAAAAAATAGGGTATAGGGCCTGAATTGATTGCAATGACGTCGCCATAAGACGTGTTAAAATATGGAAGAAGAATTCGCGGTGGTGAGCAGAGGTCGAGATGGCTTAGTGGTCAGAGCGCCTGGAGTATTCATCCGGGAGGCGCAGGTTCGAATCCTGTTCGCGACCGTATTCTTTTTCCATTTAATATAATAACTTTATATTAATGTATTTGTTAATAATGTAAAATATACTTATTTTTATATAAACCAATGAGGTCACCAAAAGACGTATTCAAATGAGGAAGAACAATTCGGAGTAGTGGGCAGAGGTCGAGATGGCTTAGTGTCAGAGCGTGTAGAGTATCTACCGGGGAGTCGCCAGTTTTAATACTGGTCACGACCGTATTTCTATTCACAAAAATGTATAACTATAAATATGAACCTAACTAGTTAAACAACTAACTTTACAAAATATAAACGACAAATACAAAAAAACTTAGGCGTCAAAATATACATTCGAAATTAGATGTTAAATGCAATCGAAAATAAAAGTACAAAGTAACTCTTGAATCTAAAACCAATTCCAATCCAATTCCAATATTAAATAGACGCCTTAAAACAACGCGTAATATTCAAATAAATTTACCTATATTACAGTTGCCTCATTTTTAAAGCATGCTGTCTTATTATTATACCGTTTCTATAAAAAAAAAATAGACATTTTGGCATTTAAAAGTACGAACTGACATATTTCTAATGTTTATCGAGCGGATTTATTTTCTAGAGTAAGCCCAGATGGATTAAGCAGTTTGTTAAACATGATAATTTAAAAATAGATTTGTTTGCTTAAATTACAAATTAGCTTTCGTATAAAGCAGTTTTTTATAAAACTGTGATTACACGACCCAACTAGTTAGTTAAAGCTTAAAAACTACGGGCTAGTTAAGTTACATATTACTTTTTCAATATTTACATTCTCATATTGTTAATACAGTTAGTGTTATTTTTTTTTACAACTCTCCTAGATAATTAATAACAACCTGAAATGCCTATATACAGATAATACCAATAAGCGAAGAGGGAAAAATGCGTGTCTATTGATTCTGTGAAATCTTCATGTGAAATACTGGTATTAAGCTGCATCCGCTTATACTGGAAGCCGGCCCCAACATATCTGAGAAAAGCTTAAGCTTCTGTAAAATCTTAATGATAGTACATGACCATTTGAATGTCAATTCACCACTTCAACATATATTAATACCTAAATATTTTTCTTTTGCCACCAAGTTCTCCAAAATTCAATACCAAAAACTAAATTAGGAATATTTCTTATCCATTTATTTATTTCGTTCCCCAAAATCAACATGAATAAGAAGTTGATGAACTGATAAATAATAATAATAATATGTGATATGATCCGATCCAACACGCTCTTTCAATATCGATGCCTCGGTCTATCGGAAAATGTTCACGTTCTGGGGAAATTGGATTCTCCAATGACGTTCGTATGCATACGAGAACGTGACGGAGTACGTTTGTGTGTTTATAAACATTGAGGTTGGAATAATAGAACTGGAAAAGCAAAAATGTTAGTAATATTATTGAAATAAAACAACCTAACTATTAACCGGATTAATCGCGTGTATTATTGTTTTTTAGTTTTTCCTGACGTTACGAACACTTTGCAGCGTTCGTGGTAGCAGGAGAACTCAGGTGTCAGGCGTCTCAACAGTTTATTTAAAATTATTTCAGTCTACCGTACATATAATTGATAAAATTCATAAAATTTTGAGACAAAAATAATTTTATGTATGTAGTGATCGCGAAACCCTAAGATATTACTACCATTATTGAAATAAAGAAATAAAGGAAATAATAATTATTATTATTTTGGTGTATATTTTTTACACGCAACTGGAACTTCTTACGCCAGTTACACCAATTGGAGCAAAATCTTGTGGGTCGGTGATCGTCAAACAATATGATGGCTTCTGGTCATCCTTCCTGAAGCCACCTTCGAAAACCATGGCTCCATTTTCACTCGATATGGATTTGATTCGATTACAATTTATTTATATAAATTATTTTGTGTCAGCTTGACACGTAAAGCAATTACGTGTCTATGCCCATATATCTTCGAATATTTCCATAACCTCGAGGGGATAAAACTTAAACTAATCGTGTACAGCACTGCGGAGCTAACTCACCAATCAATTAACTCAACTTTTACTAATACAAACAATCTATAAATACTACAAAAGAATTATAGTAAACTATATAAAAACTAACTTAAAGATAAACATATGTACATACAAACTAGACAACTTTTACTGAATATTTTGTCACAATAATAACATAACATCACGCGTGTATTCCTCGAAGGGGTAGGCAGAGGTGTAAATAATTGTACACCTACATTTAAGCAATGCTGTTATTAAGTCCCATGTAAGGTGGTGAGCCTATTGCCATCTACCGGTCACATTAATAGCTATTGACTAAAGAAGAAACCATACTTAACACAGTGTAACCAAAAATATAATATAGAACAGGATGCGAGCCGTGATAGTTGTCTCAATATTATTTTACAAACATCTTATAAATAATTCGCACCGTAATTCTTAGTTGCCTCTAGAGAGACCAACGGAGACCAAATAAATGTCGTACTCTTACCCGAGGACAAACACACATAACTCACAAACTACCGGTACCTATTGAGCCGATACTTAACGAACCCGCCAAAGACTAACTAAAACAAACAACAAACAGAGAGTCAACATCAAACTCTTTATTTTATTTTCCGTTCAAGAAAACAGGGGTACAAAGTTAGCTACCTACATCTGGGACAGTCCACCTACGAAATCTCCACTTGAACATTGCTTAAAACAATTTCCTGCTATCAAAGTTGAACAACTAGTTTTTATTTGTTCATGTCACGTAGGTCCCTCGAGTTGTTTTGCTGTTAGTGACGCTATAAGCGAATTTACTGGAGTTTCTCTTTGACTAAAATGTTGTGCGACGACGAATGTATGAGGCGATTACGTGCGATACGTACTCGCCAGATAGACGAGTGAAATGATAGAAGTGTACGTGTAGAACATTCAGTTTCCTCAAACTCACGTTGCTTACATACTGATCCCTCTTGATTAATATGCAAGCACCAAACTAATGAACCATATCGTGTACGTGATGAACAACCTAGAGTCAGAGTTTAAACCGCCCGTAGGCCTCTGACGTGGCTTTAAACACTATTGCGAAAATCTCTACGACGTGCTGGTTTCCTCACGATGTTTTCCTTCACCGTTTTAAGCAAGTGATAATTAGTTTATAATACGTACATGCCTCGAAAATACAGTAGTGCGTGCTTTGAATTTAAAAAGCCCTTTCTGTGCCTGTCCCGCGGTCATACCACTAGGCTATCACTGCTCTACCAAACTAATGATGAACAGAACCTTGGTAACCGTTCTTAGTACTTCAACGTGATTGCTTGCTTTTTCTAAAGTCTGTTGTAGCAATGATTACCGTGGACGAAATATAATCAACTAACACACCATACTGCCGCAGACAAAGCTATTCGTTTCGGAGCGCCATCTTAACGGCCCGTCTAGGCAGTACGTGCGCGATCCCTTGGGCTCACGGGAGCCCGCGGATCACGTCGCGGCCCTAGATATACTCTGTTTATTGTTAGCTAATATATAACGCCATATATTATTTACTACTACTTGACCTCTGACGATCAAGGCCAGAATCTGTAGCCGTAGTATTAACACGTCATAGATTTTTGTATCAATTGGAGATGTTAAAAGTCTTTAAGTACTAGAATATATTAAACAAACTTCCTGTAAATGCATGCAGTCAGTTATTTCATGCATTTAATAAAGCATTGCCTAATTCTAGGAATTTCGTCTATATCATAAATGTCTTTCTCACATACACACACAACCAGAATGCCTCCCACTATGAAAGCAAATATGATCACTCCTCCAGACTGTATTCACGGTGGCTTATCTCCGAGGAGATTAGCCAAGCACGCAGGAGATATTATAGTGCACAAATGTATGCGTAAACACAGGTGCATTTCCTAACACTTTTTCACTTTCATAGTCCGATGGGACGGCAATACGACATGACCGGAGAGAAATGCAGGAGAAGAGCAGGAGCGACGGCTACATGCTCTCTGAAGCATGGGGGTGTCACACCACCAAATTCCTAACTTCGGGCTGCTACTGAAAATTGCCTTACATATAAAACCCAATAACACTTTGCCCAACCTGGGAATCGAACACAGGACCTCACGGAGGACTCAAAAGATTTGATGGCTCGATCGCGACTAAAGGGCCTTAGAGAACCAATTTCTTCGGAATCTCCCAGTCACGTGCTGAATCAATATACGACAAAAATATACAAAAGCAATACAAAAATAATATTATTCTATGAACTTGTAATGTGATTCGGAGGAACGTGGAATGTAGGTACGAATTATTAGTGAATTCTATTTACAAGGCAAATACCTAAGATGAAAGCTAACGTTCGGGGTGGGAATTCAAAAATAAATCGTATTAAACGGTTTGGTCATAGTCAGAAATAGAAATAATGTGAATAATAAGACTTAAAGGACTTATCTAATAAAATAAATAGAATAGAACATGAGTGTTGATAAATGTATTAGCTTCTGCCCATCGCTTCGTCTGCCTGGACCAGTTTCGAACTCGAACGGAGCCCTTAGTCGTGAGGCAGAGTTTGACTCGCGACATCGCCGCGGGCTCAGCTCATGGCTAAGAGCTCCGTTCGAGTTTGAAACGAGTCGGCCAATCCCGAAGAATGCAAGTGAGTAATAACTGTTAAACAATAATTATTATAAATGTCTCATGAAAGTTATTATACGATAAAAGTATGCTAAACCAATAAAGTTTTGGTGTGCCAAATTTCATCCAAATCCGTTCAGCGGTTTTTGCGTGCGACAAACATACAAACCTTTACACATTTATAATATTACTAGGATATATTAAACCCTGCTTGATCATAATGGTGTCCGCTATGTAAGCCTTGGACTTAGTACAGAAACCAACCGGAAACTTTTTCCATTTCTTTTAAACAAATTATTCTTATTTGCGACTACCCAACCTCACCTCCGGTGCTCTGACTTGGTCTTTGAGAGAGTATCAGAAGTCAGTTCTCGAGTTTTGCCAGCGAGCCATGGAGCACAGCATCAGGGGTCCCATTATCAGACCGCATAAAGAATAGTGTATTGCGCTCCAAAACTTAGGTCGCTGACGTTTGCCATAAAGCCGAAAGTCTAAAATGGAACTGGACGGTCACATCAAACACATGTCGGACGAGTCGTGGACAAAATTCACCACAGAGTGGAGCCCACACAACGTTACACGACATCGCGGCAGGCCTAAAAGGAGATGACGGAATAAGCTTGACACCTATTGGAAGGATTGGGCGCAGAAAGCTTTCAATCGAGAGGAGTGGCCTTTGCCAGACAGTGGGAAGTTCATGGTTGATAATAATAAATAACCACAATTAAACATATTCGTGGTTGTTTTTTTTTATTATAATAACCGAAATGCATTAAAGTTTCAGTAATACTTCATACAGCATACTATAATTACTTATTTTTGTACAATAACTTTCGTGAGACATATTCATAATAATTATTGTTCACCGGTTACTACTCACGTGCATCTTTCGGGAATTGCCCGACTACTTTCGAACTCGAACGGAGCCCTAAGTCATGAGTGGAGCCCGTGGCGATGTCGCGAGTTAAACGGTGAACAATAATTGATATAATTACTTACTTCTAGTTTGTTCAAACGCCAATTTCAAACATCAATCTAATGTTGATTCAAAATACCAGGCGCACATAAGTAAAGGAAGGTGTTTGAACGCGCAACGGTAACAGAATGCGCGTCAGACGGCGGCTGGAGTTACAAATGTTCGGTGTGAGAGCTGAAATATTGTGTCGAGATCAGCAAAGGATACACAGGAGGTTTGTTGTTGAGAAATTAGAGAAACTCATTCCAGTAACGTCTTGCTATCCTTCACGGATGTAAAGAAATAGGGTGGGTGTTGTGCTGAGGTGCCTGCGACTTTAGGTTTAGAAGAGTTGATATTGACTACTTTTTAGGGTTCCGTACCTCAAAAGGCAAAAACGGAAACCTTATAGGCTCACTTTGGTGTCCCTCTGTCTGTCTGTCTGTCCGTCTGTCTGTCTGTTAAGACCCTTTATCTCGGGAAAGCGTAGAGGTATTGAGTTGAAATAAAACCATATATGTACTTCAGTCCTTTGAAGCTGTGAAAACATCAAACTTCTAAGTTGACATAAAAAAGATACGGCCGTTTATGCCGTAAAACACGTATATTTCGACACACTCAATCAAAATTAAAATTTATAAGGTACTTTTCGTTGAGCTAGAACTATAAAACTTGGCAATAATATCGTCTTATACTACAAGTACAGGGAGCAATCTGAAAACTATACATTTGTAATTAAATCATAAAAAATATAATCTTTATTTAAAGTACGTAATCAATCATAGACGCAACGGTATGAACGATGACTGATTACGTACGAAAAAAATCAAAACGTCTCGATTACTGAACTATTTATAAATTAAAAAAAAAAAAAAAACATTTATTACAGTAAACAGGGATCCATATTATGTTAGTATTACAAAAACAACTTATATTCTAGTGTTAGTAGTAGTTAAAGGTAGGTATAAAATAAAATACATTGATGCACAAACCACGCAGAGGACGAGCAGGCAAGAAAACATGTTTCCTACCTGAGCAACCTCCGGATAAAATGCCGAATATTTGGAGTATAGCTCTCCGCCACAGCTCTCAGGATATAGTTGCGACTACCCCGCACTCTTATAATATGTACCTACAAATTTGTACGGAACCCTCGGTGGGGGGACCGACTCGCACTTGTCCGGTTTTATTTGTACAGTGATTGATTTTTTTACCTCAGTTGTCCTTAAATTTAATAATAGTTGGTAATAAGCCATTCCTCTGCCCTTGTGCATGTCGATTTCAGTGTGTGTGTGTGTGTTGGGTTATAGTACAAACTGTTGATGATGCCCATGCCATATTTATACAGCAAAATGATATAAATAATCCTTAATTAATATTTATTTACTAAGGGAAACATTGAAAAATAATAGACACGAGCATCGAACTGACCTATCGTGTCAGCTCAGGGGAGAGCAATGACACGGTACGTCAAGGGTCGCGGGTTCGACACCTGTTCGTGTCTATAATTTCTCAATGGTTTTCTTAGAAAATAGTAATTAATATAGGCCTTAACATGTATAAAACTCATTTAAAATAATCCTTAATTATTTAAATTTTATTTCTTAGGTTAATTTATTAGCCAAATTTTCACTTCGAAACATTAGCGGGTTTTTCAGAGTACACCTCGAAAGGCTCTAAGAATGAGTTGCTGGCATTGTCACAGGGCTGGGAATTCCTAAACTTATTTTTTCGTGGTCGGGCATGGGTTGATTTTTGTTGCGCATAACACACGAGGCGAATTTGTTTCTTTAGAATTAAATATCAATAATATTTTTTACACGACTGCCCAAAAAAAGGAGTTTTAGTTTTTATGATTCGTGTGTGTTTGTGAATTTCTTTATTCCAACATAAATTCTAAACGCCTAAACCAGTGGTCGGTAAACCGCGGCTTGCGAGCCACATGCGGCTTTTTAACTCCTCGGCCGCGGGCCTCTTAAAAAATGTTTAGTGCAGGCACGGATTATTACTCGTCATTATCTTGCCTTGTAAGAGACGAGTAAACATTTTTAAAACGCACAAAATTGACTCCTTGAATAAATTTCAATTGTGTATTGTCGATATTTGGCTCTTGGTTGACAAGGTTGCCGACCACTGGCGATTAAAATGTATGTGGTATCGTTAGAATCCTTGCATTTACCCAGGTAATATAGTCCAGTTAAAAATAATATAGTAACAGAGGTTAACAAAAAGGTATTACTTAAAAAAAATATTAAATAATAAGCGCCTCCCATAAAGCACTGAAGAATATATAAAAATGACTCGTAAAAGTGTCTTAAAAACATCTCTTTACAGTAATAAAATCATGTATAACGGGAGGTACCCTAGACCAGTGCTACACAAAACCAACCACTCAACCCTGCACCAAGCGTATTTGTTTAGTTCCTACGTCGGGTGTAGACTCGGCTGTTACCGCGGGGTCTCGTGATAGATGATGCAGCAACACTTGCTGGCGATGTAGACGGAGTGACGTCTACCGGTTGATTACCGGCGCCGCTGCTAGAGGTGGAACCGTAAATATTACAGCTGTTTGTGTATGATCGTTATGTATAACAGTACTAAATAACATGATATGAAGTTTTTGTGGAAAGCAAAATTCGCTCGTAAGCGGGATTTCAACCTGCACCTCCCAGATAAATACTGCAGGCGCTCTGACCACTAAGCCGTCTGAACCAGGAAGCGCAGGTTCGAATCCTGCTCATGACCGTATATTTTTACACAAAAAATTATAACCTTAGAGTTCGCTACGCATTCGTTAATTCCTTTGGAAGATTTATCTGTAACATGATATGCATGTTGAATTAAGTTTTGTGAGCCACGTTCATATTAGTTGAGACTAGTCGGGCATAATATGTAGTTTTTTTTTTTTTAAATACGTTTCGCCACACTAGGAATTTCTTCCCGTATCGTGGGTGCGTTTACAGACATATAATCTCACAAGCACACACACACCCAGACCCGGAGCAATTATCTATAGATCGTACAAATATTTGCTCCGTGCAGGAATCAAACCTGCGACACGCAGTGCAGCAGTCGGTCTCTCGACCACTGCTCCCACCGCGCTGTCAAATAGATATAAAAAATATATACATAAAGGATTTGAACCTGCGCTTCCCGGATAAATTCTAATGAAATTAATGCGAGCCTTTAGTATCTAATTGGACAATCAAACTAAAAACTTATAACTTCATCTGCTCGGCACAAATATTTACAAAAATATTTATTACTCGCCGCTAAAGTTGGGCCACAATGGCCCATTGTGTACTCAATCCAAAACAGCGAGATTAACTACACTACAATACTGAGAAATGATGGTGACATTTTACAGTTGTCTGGGGTTTAGGCAATTAAAGTGAAGATTTATTAAAGTTGCTAGTGCGAAAATAGCGTAATGTTGCCAATAAAAATAACAAATAAAATTAAACTTGCGCAAGCAGACATTTAAATTAAGTATGTGTGCTTAATGTGTGAATGTATGCATTGTCACGCTTTTCTCACATTGAGATCGTTTTGGCAACAATTTGGTATTCGTTGCTCTTTTAATATAAAAGCTTTTTCTGAATATTAAGTAATTGACAGCCGATCCGTAGTGCTAAGGAAAAATACCTACTATGGCTCAAAGTCTCAGAGTTCAGATTCATAGTATGTTACATTTTTCAGGGTTTCAACCTGATGGTAATTGACGGTGTGGTCGACGATGGAGCACGTAGATCCAGAAGAAATCTATTCACTCTAATTAGAGTGGATAGATTCGGTGAGAACGATAATTGGGGATGATGCAATTGCCCAGAACCCCCACTACGACGGTTGCAATGGACTACATCCTGAAACAAGACTAGGTCGCTTCACAGCATAGCTTCGTCCGGTGTTGCCTGTTTTGCAATACCCAGCGGCCACGTGATCCAGGGATTCAAGTTTTAGGGTGCACTCCTACGGACGCGGGCAAGTCAGCTATTATAACTCAGCCCGTAATTTATGAACTTAATATGAAATTGATGGAAACTGCCTCGTTGGGCTACTGGTCTCAAGCGCACTCACAATATGCACTATACACTGACACGACGACTGACGGGAATATACTCCCGACGTAATCAGCGCGAGCTCAGCGATATGCGGCGCGGTGCAGCGCCAGTTTGACTCGCGACATCGCCGCGGGCTTAGACATGACTAAGGGCTCCGCTCAAGTTCGAAGCTATTCGGGCAGTCCCGAAGAATACACTTAAGTAATAACCGTTGAACAATAATTAACACTGCACTACGTTGCCTCCTAACAAGACAAAAAAAAATTGTTAGCATACAGAGCTTCTTTTCGAGTATAGAACGTTTAAAACGTTAAAGCGTCTCCCACATGAAAATAATACAGCAAATTTGAAACCACAAAAATAACACATTTAAACATTACATTTAAACAAGCTATGACCACAGATATCTCAGTAGCACTACACTTGGCAACGTATTACTCCGCGCCGATATTCTGCGTGTGATTTATAGCGGCTGGCGGGATGATACATCGCCTGCCGATTCACTCGATATGTGACACATTACGGTAATTGGACCCATTCACCAACTACCTAGGAGTTAGGAGTTAGGACAGCGCACATCTAATTCTAATATATTTTATATAAAAAGTGATATTGATAATCAATTGGGAATTACTTGTGTGAGTGAAGTGGACGTGAGTTATTGGGGTAAGGATCTTAAACCATGTATAGAGATCAGTGTACCTTAATAACAATTGACTGTAGAAACCTTATAAACTAAGCCCAACTATATTAATATTATAAATTCGAAAGTAACTGTGGCTGTCTGTCTGTTACGATTTCACGCCGCACGGCGTTGTGTCAGTGCGACGGTCTAGGCCCTAAACCGTTGCACGCACCACTGTCTTTTCGAAGTCATGTGCGTTTTATAAATTAATCATCACTTGCTTAAAACGGTGAAGGAAAACATCGTGAGGAAACCAGCACACCTGAGAAATGTTCTCAATGGTGTGTCAAACCATGTTAGAGACCTACGGGTGGTTTAAACTCTGACACTAGGTTGTTCATCAACCACACGATAATATACTAGTGGAATTTGATTAACATAACCTTAAATTGCAATGTTGAAAAACATGAATAATTTAAACTATCCTTAATAGCTGATTCTATAGGCAACCGAACAGTGACCACGTTCAAACTATTAGTCTTTATTTTCATTGTGTCAACAACATCTGCCGTATGGCCGACGAATGTAATTACGTTAAAAATGCACTGTGCATGAGCTTAATTAATTATTGGTTTCAATGGTATACTTCGAGAGTATACAATTACGTAGGTAATAATTAAAGTTCATTGGGGGGTGTTAGTGCCTATAGCGTTTGGAAATGTAAGATGATTGCATGCCTACATAGCAAACGGCGAACAGTAACGTTTCCACCGTATAGTCGTCTGCCTCCTGTCGTAAAATAAACTGGTGTAAATATGTGTATATGACTATATTATGTAAATGGGCCCAAACATTTTCATTTTAGTTTCCTTACTCATCTCTAACGGAATACCCTTTCTGATCTGGACAATAGAGCAATATGAACTAGTTAAAGAACTCCATCAATCTATACTAATATTATAAAGGTGAAGAGTTTGTTTGTTTGTTTGGTTGAACGCGCTAATCTGAGGACCTTCTGATTCGAATTTAAAAAGCATTTTTGTGTTGGATAGTCCATTTATCGAGGAAGGCTATATATATATATCACGCTACGACCAATAGAAACGGAGCATCAATGAAAAATGTTGCAAAAACGGGAAAAAAAATCTTTTAAGAGCTTCCTTTGCGAACGCTGCGTAAACGGTTAAAGTTACGCAAAAATCATGTATGATAGAATTTTTCCTCTTTAAAAGTAAAAAAAAAATCTGCAACAGCATATGTAGACACATCTTTCAAGGTTGACTCACTATAACCTTTTTTATGGTTACCCAATTGGTTCTAAAATAATGCTTTATTTGCGAAGGTGTTTTTAGGATGATATTAATCCTTATCCAAATAAATACGTTATTCATCACAAGTATTTAATTTTGAACAGCCCTTTGCATCATTTGATTTCAATGAAAATCTCCTGGATATCGTAGTTTTAAAATAACTCAGCAACGAAATAATGATCAAGTACCACGCGCACATTTATAACACGCCTGTATCCCCCGAAGGGATAGGCAGAGGAAAACACAGTTGTACATCCACATTTCACCAATGCTGTTATTAAGTCCCATCTAATATAATATTAATTTTTCTGATACATAAAATAATTTATGTATCAGAAAAACTCAATAACACTGCCCGACTCCGGAATCGAACCCGAGATCTCATGCTCAGTAGTCGCGCTTGGGACCACTAGACCAATGAGACATGCGCATTTATGATGTCGTAGGCGCGGTCATGATGGGGGGGGATATATTGTAGTAGGTTTTTTTTCTCAAATTAACGGAGTGAGACCGCGGGGCACAGTTATTATATATATATAAATATACCGCTACGAAGTGTTCTTCGTAGCGGTCATCAAGAGGCCAACATTCAACCTTAACTGAAAAGTTAGTCGTGTCGCTTCGGTCACCTGTAGGACTGAATAGATAGTGATGACGTCACGAAAAGACGTATTAAAATATGGAATGAAGGAGTAGTGAGCAGACGTCGGATTGGCGTAGTTAGCAGAGCGCCGAAAATATTTATCCCAGGAGGTGCAGGGTCAAATTATGCGACCGTAGCTTTGCTTTTTCAAAAAAATGTGTAAAAACATTTTTTTATAATGAAAATTTTGCGGTATATACCTATCTAAAATTTTAACAAACTTATAATTTTTACCTACGATGATGTAACACCCACAACGGAAAGAAAAACAATTCTTAACTAGACAATACATAAAACAAAACAAATAATAATATACATAAATAATTAAACTACACAAAACCATAATATTAATTCAAAAATAAAATATTCGGAACAATAGCCTACGCCAATACCGATTAATTAATCACCAAATTCCGAAAAATTGGTGAAAAATGTAAACAATGCAATGACGTAGCTAGTCATCAATCGGGTGGTGTCGGGGGGGATCGGCGGGGCTCGGGGGACGCCGTGCGGCATCGGGTAGTTTCGCAATTTGTCATCTGCGCACGATGACAGATAGACGGACGATTTTCATGATTTATTAAATGCATAGCGTTGGCGTATTGCACTTCACGCGGTGCGACGGCGTATTCTAGATAGTGCGAATTGTTTATATCTATTACGACCGTCTACCGTAGGAGAGCCATGCTTCGGCACGAATGGGCCGACTCGACCGGAATGATACCTGATGAGGCCTCACAGAAAACCGGCGTGAAACAACGTTGTGTTTCGCTGAGTGAGTGAGGGTACCGCAGGCCCAAACCCCTTAAAAGGCCGGCCGAATTCCAACGATTAGGTTATCTACATTACACAATAAGATTAACGCTGTTTTAGGCAGATCATTTTATCACATCAATCAACTACTTATTATAATTTTAAACAATGAAATATTACTTCAAGATAAATCTTTGAAAAGCATTAACGCATACTTAGCGAACTCTTTAATATAATAACTTTAATGAAATATTATTTGACATATTTTCTGTTTCTTTTAGGTACTATTTTGTAAGCCCATATTGTGTCCCACTGCTGGGCAAAGAGCTCCCCTTTCCTTTTCCAGACCTATCTGTCGCCAATCGTTGCAATATCTGGCCACATCTGTCCCACAAACTTATCCAGATCATCACACCACCTTCGCCACGGTCGACCTTGACGGCGATGTCCTTAAGTACTATTACCAATTTTTATTTTTTCATTCCTTGACAGTTTGTCTGGCTCGGGACTAAACCCACGCTTAACAGCCGTGCTTGCGTCGACGAGAGGAATGGGAGTTCCACACAGCAACCTAATTAAAATACCACTCAGGAAGATTTTTCCAAAAATATCAGTACCTCAACTATGTTCTACCAGAATAGGTGCGCGGGTGGCCATGGATTATGCAAACGTTAGGATACAGTCAAATAATAAGCCTTGCAGATCTCCCCGTGTTTAAACTAGCTTTTATCTACGGTTTCTCTCGCGTTACTCTAAGGGATTTGACGGTTCTAAAAAACCTATGTCACTCTCGACTTCAGGATGCAAACATTATTTTAAAACGTGTGTACTTTAAACAATGAATTTTTTGTTTAAACGGTAAGGGAATAAATCGTGAGGAATCCAACACACCTGAGAGATTTCTGTTCGAATGGTGAAGGTTTACACTTTTACACTAGATTGTTCATCATTGTTATTTCATTTGACCTAAAAATATCGAAAAAGAACTAAAATACGGTCTTGAGAAGGATTGAAACCTGCGACATCTGGATGAATACTCTAAGCACTGTGCCAACTAAGGGGTCCAGTCACTATAATTAAAGAGACCAAATAGATAACGATGACGTCACCACGAGGCGTATTAATATGAACAAAGAAGTCAGAATAGCTTAGTTGCCAGAGCGCTTTGAGTGCATATACGAGAGGCGCAGGATCAAATCCTGCTCACAACCGTATTTTTTTCAACCGACGAAAAAGGACTGTGTTCTCATTTTATGAATGTATTTTTAATTGGATAGGGGATACTTTAAAGTTGGTCCCATACAATTATTTTAAACGGAAAATTTAAAACGGAAAGTTTGAATGAATAAAATGCTCGTGGATCATTTACTTCGTTTTGATGCAAGAAAGGACAAATAAACAAACATACTGCCTCATAGTTACAATACTATGATGTTCGTTGTGGTATTTCGGATACAAATATATGATTCATCAGATTTGCCTTTGATTTAGGATTTATACTGCTGGCTTCATTGCAAGCGGTGTTAATAATGTGCAGAAAGCTAGATTATATAGTTCAAACCTGCTTCGTCGTAAATTATCTATAACTTGCTTTGCTTTACTTGCATTTAGCTATTTATCTTGGTGTTCTATAGTTTCTGCCAACTTCCATGAAAAAAGGGGGTGTGAGTTTGCGCATTTATTTAGCAATTTTATTTATTTTAAGACAGACCGGGTAGGTTATAATAATAAACAATGTAACTATCATTAAAATGGTAAATACTCAAGGCGCTATGACCGCTAAGCCATCTCGACCTTTTTTTTTGTGCCCTTGAAAACCCTTCTGATACGGGGGGATAGAGCGGTTATGTGAGACTCGAACAGTAAGACAGGTAATCTAAGCGACACGAGCAACTACAGGCCAATATCACTAGCCACAGTGCTTGCTAAGGTTCTTGACTTAATACACAGCTTGACCGGTATATAAACACTCATGACAATAAATTTGGTTTGTCCTGTAAACCTGGACTGTCTACTGAGTCAGCTATCTTGTGTTTGAAGCAAACTGTCAAGTACTACTCCGATAGGAGCACACCTATTTACCCTTGTTATCTCGACTTCTCTAGGGCGTTTGACCTGGTTAGCTATGACAACTTATGGCAAAAATTTAATAACATCTTAATGCCTCTCGAACTAATAGACATTATCAAGTACTGGTATCTTAACCAGTTCAACGTCATTCGATGGTCGAGTGCTCTGACGGAGCCGTACACGTTGGAGTGCGGGGTGAGGCAGGGAGAGCTGACCTCACCGAAGCTCTTCAACCTGTACGTGTACGCACTGATAGAGGAGCCTAGCACCCATGTCGGCTGCCATATTGACGGTGTTCGTGTCAACAATATTAGTTACGCGGACGACATGGTGCTGTTGAGCGCCTCGGTGTGTGGTCTGTCCAGGTTACTGGGTATCTGCGAGCGTTATGCGCTCGATCACGGTTTGCTGTATAACGCAAAGAAAAGTGCATGTATGGTGTTTTGGGCCAGGGGTCAGAGCTACCCGGATTCTATTCCACCTATTAGATTAAATGGTGTAAAGTTAAAAAAAAGTTCAACAGTTTAAATATCCGGGCATATCCCGGGCATATCGTGACCTCTAACCTGAGGGACGATGCGAACTTCGATAGGGAACGGAGGGCGCTGTCTGTAAGGGCCAATATGATCGCCCGCTGGTTTTTTCGTTGCTCGGGGGCCGTCAAAATAACTCTTTTCAGAGCGTTTTGTACGTCCCTATACACGGCCAGCCGTTGGGGGTCATGGATTCAGTGTAATAAAGCGTTCAGGGTGTTGTTAGGGCCGCCCCGGCACTGCAGCGCGTCGGGGATGTTCGCCGACGGACGTGTCAACACGACAGTGCAGGCTCCGTACCACGTCCAAAACCATCCTGAGCGTATTTTCGAACAGGTTTGATTGTCGGTACATTAACTATTGTTATATGATTAATGTAATGACAAACAAACAAATGACTCAGAGACAGGCGTATTATTAATCATTATTTTATTATATGTCATGATTATTTAATTTGATTTTGATTTGTAGGTGATAGGTTTGAAGAATAGGGTCAGGGGCCTCTCTGTCTGTCAGGATTATAGAGGTAATCGTAAATAAAACCAACATTAAGGCTCTCCGCCACTGAGAGCACGTTTACTTTGGGTTAGTGATTAGTAGTGAGTCACTTCATATTACAATGTACAATGGAGGTATTTAAATATCATTAAATCAGAGGTCTAGACAAGTCAGGGTGTAGAGGTCCGTTCGCCACGGCGGCTCGCAGTGAACTAACGTAGTAACGTCCTCCCTCCACTTGCTGTAGTAGTCACCGACGGCCCATAGCGTTCGGTGTTGTGTCAGAGTGTCTGTGATCGGATGTGACGTAGACACCTACAGATAATGCACATTAACGACACTCTAATCTTACAGCGACATCTATCATAACTAACTAACACTAATTTAAATATCGGAGCGCCGTCAGATTTGATTTTAAGAATTTTAATTGTGATTTAATTTATATTATTTGATTAATTGTTTATATATATATTATTGTGATTAATAATTGTAACTTATTTCAAGTGTACAACATAATGATGACCTTAAATGGATTGAAATATAAAGTTATGAATAGGACCGTTCACCAGCGTCACCCGTCATGTGGTCACAGTATCCCACAATAAATTAAACGGCTGCCAATTTTCAATAAATATTGATGACCTTTGTTGATACTTCGCTATTGTTTTTATCATGTAGAAATGAAGGCACTATCTCTAAACCCATTTTTGGTATTTTATGGACTAAAATATCAATATTTCTATTAAATATATTTATTTAACGAAACATCGAGTATTTAGTTATATTATTATTGCTATATATAAATATATAGCAATAATAATATAACTAAAAATATAAATTAAAAAATATAAATTACTGTTTCAATAATCTAATTTTATTGAATAAGATTTTGATTATAAAGCAATAATCAAAATCTTATTCAATCAAATTAGATTATTGAAACAGTAATTTTCAATCACGAACAGGATTCGAAGCTGCGCCTCCCGGATGAATGCTCCAGGCGCTCCGACTACTAAGCCATCTCGACCTCTGCTCACCTCCGCGAATTCTTCTTCCACATTTTTAATACATCTTTTTGGTGACTCGCGACCATATTCATTTTCCCCAACAAATTATAACTTTATTGTTTTACTCTTACCAACAACGACGACTTTGTTAAATGGTATTAACAAAACAAGACACCCACAGCATTTGGAACCTGAAATTCCAAGACTTTAGACGCCAGCTCTATCTGGTGGGTCCCATAAATTGGCCACGACATGATACATGGTAATAATGTATGGAGTACCGAATTCCGTTTGGAATGGTTGCCTCTAACCGCGACACACACTTGGCTAGAAGCCATTCGACTGTCCCAACTTAAGAATGTTAATGTTGTTTGTTTTTTAAGATCTGCTGAATGATTATGACGCCCTGGTAGATAGCAAGAAGATTATACGAAGTGGTATCTAATAATTTATTTAGGGAATGCAAAACTAACTACGTACTTTGCATGATCTACTCTTTAATTTACAAATATTATTTTCGTATAAAAAATTTCGTGAGGTATATTCATATTTATTAATGTTTTGGCATTGCACGAGTAGTTATTATCCGGTTACGCATACAAAACCCCCCTGAGTTTCCGCAAGAAACCATTATAAAAAAAAATGCACGAGTAGTTTCGAACTCAAAGGGAGCCCTTAGTCATGAATTAAGCCCGCGTCGACGTCGCGAGTCAAATTTTTTGACTGCATGTTTGTATGCACGTGAATAGTAACCGGTAACCAATAATTAATATATTTTTGTTTAAAATAAATTGAGATATTTATTTATACTCATAAATAAAACTGAAGTGTCTGTCCGTAACTTTAAAATAAATGCTAAAATGATATCAAAAAGTTACAGTAGCCACAAAAAATGAGTTATGTGAAATGACAGGCTATTATTGACGGCGTGGTTGGCACAGTGGTCGAGAGACTGCCTGCTCCGTCGCGTATTGCGGGTTCAATTCTTGAACGGAGCAAATATTGTACAGACAATTGCTCCTTGTTTCGGTGTATGTGCATTACGTGATTACGTGTTTGTAAACGCCCTTACGATACAGATAAAAACACCGTGTGATAAAACGTTTTAAAAAATATCACAAATATTTTTCTTGTAAAATAAAACAATAAAAGCACACTGCAAATACGAAGTTTTCCACCGACGTTCGCAAACCAAAAAACATTCTCCCTACATTCCATACCAAATAAAACGAAATATCCAACCCAAATTCCTATAGAAACAACCCCATGATAGCACCAATTCTTTTATTCAAAAAGCCATCGGCGACAACCATCTAAAGCCTTAAAATGGTTCTGAATAAAGCAGGAGGGAACAACTGGTTCCTGAATTATGCACAGTGGTCGCCCAAAGGCCTGGGCCGGTAATCGAATGTCAACAATCGCCTGTGTGCTCAGCAGATAGATGTACCCATGGGTATAGTACTCCAAAACTGGGACGATCATGCTGTTTAACGTAAATGAAGTCATTAATAAGTGTGGTGTTGGATGCGTTTATAGCCCATTGCATTATTTGCAGGGTTACGGTAGAAAAAAATTTGCTTCTGTATATGTTAGTACGTACTTTGATTATAGATTGATTAAATTATTAAAAGAAACAGGATTAAGTTATGCAAATATACTTTTTCTTATGGTGTGGTTGATGAACAACCTAGTGTTTATTCATTTATCTTTGCACACATGTACATATATTGTGTCCATAGGTCTTACATTTAGATTTACATACAATTAAGTAACTACATGCACCTTGCTAGGGTATTTGCAAGCGAGTGCATTAACCTTTCGGCTCAGTAACGTACAGATCTGTACGTTGTAACAATAAAAATCTATTGTGTCTGCAAATGACTGACGCAACAGCTTAATATTTAGACAATATTAAATAAAATTTCATGCAGGTAAATGTCAAGTTAATTAAATATTGTTAATCGTTATAAAATTATTATATACATTGCAGACTTAGAATTAATTAGAATTTTGTATAATATTTATTTTTCTTATTGTAATTCATATAATAATGTTATTTTACTCATATTTCGTCAATAGATACTTTATATTTAGACAATAATTTACATCTAATCGGTCATCCCATCACGCTTTTATCGTATTTATAAAACATGGTACAAAATTATTAGGATTTAATTTATGTCATAACAAGAGATTATAACAACATGAATGACATCACATCACGAAATTGTAAATAATAGTTTAAACCACCCGTAGGTCTCTGACATGGCTTTACACACCATCGAGAACATCTCTCAGGTGTGCTGGTTTCCTCACGATGTTTTCCTTCACCGTTTTAAGCAAGTGATAATTAATTTCTAATACGCACATGACTTCGTAAAGATAGTGGGAGCGTGCCATGGATTCGAACTTGTGACCCTTGACTTGTCTGTCCAACGGTCATACCACTAGGCTATCACTTGCAGTGACATGTACATATGCAAAAATTTATGACTCTGATGTAAAGATAATAATTATAAAAACCATACTTAGCACAATGTAACCAATGTCAAAAAAATATGTATTTGAAACAAGAAGTTAACAAGTGATCAAAATTATCATCTGAATGGCACTAAATTACCGTTTCCCGAAATAGAATAATCAGCGTATTGAGATATAGTGAGCCAGTAGGATAGGGGCATGAATGGTGGCAGGTTAGTGGTTATGCTTATATCTTCTCTTCATATCTTATCTTCCTTGTATCATTGGGTTTCTTATGCTTGTCCAAAGTCCTCTGTTTGAGGCTGTCTAAACCCCTAAGCCTTTTAGAATTTTGTGGAAAGAAAAATACGTAGTCATAAACAAAATGGAGGACGCAGATTCTGCCACCATCGAGGTTGCTACGCATGCGTTAATGCAATGCATTAAAAATTGTATCTATTGTAAGTACCTGTGAATAAAGTCCTAAGGCTATTCTAAACAAATTATCATTGAAAACTGTTTCAAAATAACTTATTTAAAAAAGGAAGTTATTGTACCTATTGTCTGATTTAAGACATAAATTGCCCTAAAAATAAAACAAAAAATTTCTGTTGTTTAAAAGGGCAAAATTCTATTTTTAAACAGTAGCATAAATTTAAAAAAATACACGAAAAATGTCCCACAAATAACGTCTGCGATATCAAACAAAAATTACGAACCAAACTAAAAGACTGGAAGGACCGCAATAACTCTCGAAAACTACCCAAGACGGTGCATTATATACTGATAGCAATCCGTAGTTCAAAGCGAACAATAAAAATATCTTGCCATGCAAATGTTGCCAACACAATAGAAAGATATAACTCACAAAGACGGAAAGTATAGAAAGTCATACCCAAAGAGGTCTCAGTACCACACAACCGATATTCTCGACAGAAAAAGAAAAATAGAAGAACAAAACAATGTTCGATACGATTTATTTTTGAAAAAGGAACCATTTCGGTGCGAGAAGAGCGTCTTTTTGGAAACGGAATTTATTCATAAGGCCAGGTACGTTTGAAATAGAATGTTCTAGATTCAAACGAGAGAAGCCATATACATTTTGCAGCCACACGAACAAGGCATTTATTTGAAGCATGCTATCAATAGGGATTATTTGATTTCAAGTTAAGTATTTGAATTTCAACACTAAGTCTATTTCAATAGATTCATATTAGAACACAAAGAATGTTCCCGTAGGTACAAGGTGCATTGATGAATGAAGAATTTTGAAAATATTATGTATTTATATAGACTCGTCACCTTAAATTCAAATTCAAATTCAATTTTTTTTTTTTTTTATTTCACATAGACCAAATTACCGGCACTTATAAAACGTCAAAGCTAGGTGCACGGTTCCAAAAAAGTTGATCTTATGGAGAAGAACCGGCAAGAAACTCCATAGACACTCTTTTTAAATAAAATTTTAATTACAATGGTGTATTGATGGTATGTGAGAATAATGTAGAATAATGTAAGAGGAAAACAAAAGCAAATGATTGAAATAGTAAAAGTTTATAAAGCCAAAACGATTACCAAGGCAATTACGAGCGGACCAGTCCCGACAGACAGCACCCGTTCACGAGTATGACGTGCGCATCAGCGTCGCTGAACTCAACCATTTTGAAGGGAACTCAACGACCCGATACACAACGCCACCATCAGCAAGACATTTTAGTGAGCATGACAAACTCATAATGCCTGGCAATAGGCAGGTGAATGTATATATTAATGTAATATATAACATTATTAACCACATGATGCTCACATTTTACAGAAAAGCAATGAATTATTTTATTTATTAATTAGAGACTCATATAAGAATATAGAGTACAATCTGTAATTAGAATAATAACAATAAGTTATGATAACGTAATAAATACGTATGTCAAATATTAATATAAAATAACTGTAAAAAGACAGTTCGGTCAGAAATTAGACTAAAAAAAGAAAAAATAAATTATACAAAAGTAAGTATATGTCCGCGCTGGTCAAATAGTGCCAGTGGGTCACAGTGTGCAGAAAGGAATCGTTCGCCATACATCTGTATCATTAATGTACTGATTTATACAATAATATTCGCTGGACATTAAAACGCGCTTAACAATCGGTTTGAACTTTAAGTCCGGCAAGTCAATAATATGACGAGGAATCTTGTTATAGAACCTAATACTATTACCCATAAATGACTTGTTGGTCTTACTAAGTCGAAAACCTGGTACTTGAAGCCTATCTTTGTAACGGGTGTTTAGATTGTGGCGGTCACTCTTTTTATAAAATTGGGCAATATTTTTCCGAATATACATAATATTGCTAAATATGTACAACGATGGCAATGTAAGTATATTTATTTCCTTGAATAGTTCACGGAGCGACTCACGGCTTCCCATATTATAAATAGCTCGGACTGCTCTTTTTTGTAATATAAATATAGTCTCGATATCA
Source organism: Xylocampa areola (assembly GCA_935421205.1). Classification (NCBI taxonomy): domain Eukaryota; kingdom Metazoa; phylum Arthropoda; class Insecta; order Lepidoptera; family Noctuidae; genus Xylocampa; species Xylocampa areola. The sequence goes on from OW285204.1 coordinate 20,394,086, forward strand.
GCAGCCGATCCCCACAGTAAAATGCCATAAGACATAATACTGTGGAAGTATGCAAAATAAACTAGCCTAGCTGTAGCTTCATCTGTCATCTGTCTTATTTTCCTAACAGCAAATGCAGCAGAGCTCAATTTGCCTGCAAGTGCCTCTATATGAGGTCCCCATTGCAGTTTAGAGTCCACTGTAACGCCTAGGAAGACAGTTGAGGGAACCAGATCTAATACTTTATCATCAAGTTTCACATTTGAACCTACGTGGGTTACATTTGGGATAGAGAATCTAATACATTTGTATAAATAAATGCTTAAATAGTTTATATCACAAAGGTCGATTGTTAATTCTATTTTCGATATTTAAAAGGAATCCAATGAGAACGCATTCTTATAAACATATTTAAAACGCCTTTAAATATCTTGGAAACTTTAATGTTAAAAACTTACGAAAAATATGTTTTTTATTTTAAAGGCATGCTTAACAAACTTTTTTATTATTGCTCCTAAAATCAAGACCTCGAGCGATAAATTATTATCAAGGTAGACGCATCTGTACGCCAAAGTTAGTTGTGTTGTTCAACCAACTGTATAGAGACTGAATAGATTAGAATGACGTCATCATAAGACGACGTACTAAAAGCTTATGTTTGTAAAGCACTTATACCTTTTGAATACTTTACCTAGGTATCCATGGGATGCGGGTTCAAAACCTACTCGTGGTAATTTTTTTCGATCCACGATTTTACTCTTAGCTCCAAAATTTTACTCTAGATTATGTTCATCAGTTCTATGAGTTAGTATTGAAGATTTTAAAATATAAGCTCTACAATAATATGAAAAACTATTTGTCACAACACTTGGCGACCATAGGATAGCCATGGGACAACAACCTGTCACTACCAAACTTGCCCCAACAAGTTAACACGAAACTTTAACTGTTGGGTTAAAGTTGTGTTAACGCGTAACTGCTGCACGTGGTGCCAGATTGTGTCAATAATAGTTAAAGTCCTGCTTAAACCAGAAACTTTTTGTTTGGTGTACAGACAACCGCTCGTTCATGGTGAAATTTTGACATTGGATGCAAATAAATACAATATCTAGCTACTCCACAATATTGAGGGTAGGTAGTTATGCAATTACTTGTGCACCTCCCGCCCGCCAGCAAATATATGCACATACGCAAGAGGTCAAAAATTGCAACTACCAACTACTGTACACGTGTTTCGCCACCCCACGGGGCATCATCTACAGCTGTTAGACCGTGCAGTGTCCACCACCGAGTGAGCAAAATTGCACCGTACACCTGTATTTATGCTTTCTCATGTTTTTATTTAACTTTGCCGGAGTCTCTACATCGTAGAAGTTAAGACATAACCAGCCCATAACTGTCCCACTGCAGAGCAAGGGTCTCTTCTCATACAGAGAAGGCGCGAGCATTGATCACCACGCTAGTTCACTGCGGGTTGGCGATTACAGACCATTGAGTCCATATTTACTCGCGATATTTTAACGAAAACTAACAAAGAAAATTTAATTTTTAATTATAATAAAATAACTTTTAACCGGATTAATCACGTGTGTTATTGGTTTTTGTTTTTCCTGACATTTCGAACACTTTGCAGCGTTCGTGGTCGCTGGAGGACTAAGGTGTTAGGCGTCTCAACAGTTTATTTAAAATTATTTCAGTCTACCGTACACATAATTGATAATATTCATAAAATTATTTTTGTCTCTGATACATATTTAAAACTAAATCGCGACGGTATTTCCTAAGACTATCCCTGAGAAGAAATACCGAAACAAACTCAGAGGTCACAGTCGTTTTAAATTTAGAGATACAATTTTATCGAAATATTAACTAAGAGATACGTATGTAGATGCACGCAGTAATCGCTCACAGTATCTTGATTTGTCTTGTGACTTGACTTGGTTTGGGACTTGATTATTTTCAGTACAGGGTTCCAAACACCGTTATTGCCAACCATCTTCTCTATTGAAATTCGGGTGTTTTTTTAATTTCAATAGCCTCGCGGAGCATTCTCGGTATATATCAGTTTTCTTTCGCGAGGATTTGCGTTTTATCGAAACGTAGTTTTTTTTTTAATATATCATTTCAAAGTTACCAAAGCAAAATAGATTGCCCTAGCCTGGCTATAGGCCATCAATCTCTTATGGCCCCCACCACAGCAATATTTGCATATAATAACTCGACGTTCACTTTTATGGTTGAAAAAGGTAACGAAAATATTGAAAAACTTATAATTTTATGGATCGAAGTCACGGTACAGGTTTCAAATTAATTTTCTTGACTATTGTAACCATTTTATTGAATTTTTATTTCGCAATTCTATTTTGATATAATGATTTCATAGGGCAAATCAGACGTTTTAAGGTCAACGAAACCACAGCTGTCTTTGGAACTAGTACTATATATGTAGATGAGGCATTGATGAATTTTCTAATGAAATTCATTGACTAATGTAATTTTTTATTGAAGATCCAATTAACCTATAAGATTTCTATATTGCACCCATACAAATACACTCAGCCCATTCAATCATGTTTCTTTTTTTGGATGAATGTTCGTCTATATCTTTACCAATTGGGAACTGATTTCACTGAATCTTTTTTGTATGAAAGAGTGGTCCCGCGAGGTGGTGAAGATCTTATGAAGACCTTCGAAGATAGACAGTGGAACTCTTCAATTAATTACAACAAACCACTCGCAATTGCAGTAATCGCATGTTCATGTATAGTTCATGCCACTCAATACATACATAGTGTCATGCCTGTATTGCCCGATGGGTAGGCAGAGGTGTACACTGTTGTACACACACATTAAACCGATGCAGTTACTAAGTCCCAGCGCCTTTCGAAGGCCACAATATACACATATATAAGTGTATTAACTTAGAACTAAAAAGTTAAAAATAATATTATTTTTTAACAAAAAATAAAAACCTCCTTCAAAAAACACACTAAAAAGTTCAAAATAACATCTATCTATCATCATAATGACAGCGCGGTTGGCGCAGTGGTCGAGAGACCGACTACTGCGCTGCGTGTCGCTGGTTCGATTCCTGCACGGAGCAAATATTTGTACGATCTATAGATAATTGCTCCGGGTCTGGGTGTGTGTGTGTGTGCTTGTGATATTATACATATCTGTAAACGCACCCACGATACAGGAAGAAATTCCTAGTGCGGAACAAAGCTTAAAAAAATATTGTTTATAGAATAGTTAGTTAGGTGTAAACATATTAATTAATCGTCTCCAAAAATTCTAATTTACCAAAAAAACAAGCTCGACAATAGCATTAACACAGCGGGTGGCGATATTTCTACCTTCATTATTCAACACACTTGCTTGGTAAGAAATTTAAACGATATTTGCTATATTTATTAGGAAATCAGTATTTTTTTAATCGCTGAGTTTTACAGTTTTAACTATTGGTTATCATTTTTAACACCGAGATGACGACTGATAAGGATGTATAGAAGAAAAAGCCACACTGCGCCGACCCCCAATTAAATTGGTATAAGGGCATCCCCCTGATGATGATTTAATACTATTGAAACTTCTCACTACGATAAGCTATCAAAGACGAAGTGTGACCACGAACGTTTAAACTACTGAACGTTAACACGGGCTTACACAAAATAATATTATAATAATAAATACTTCGACCGTATTAAGGTCACGGCGGCCTATTTCCACAGAGATTAGCCAAGTACGCAGGAGATATTATAGTGCACAAGTGTATGCGTAAACACAGGTGGACTCTCTGTTTCTTCACTCTCATATTCCGATGGGACGGCAATCCGACACGACCGGAGAGAGATCAGGCGCAGGACCAAAGGTTTAATGCGCTCTCCGAAGCACGGGGATGTTACACCACCAACTTCCTGACTCCGGGATGCTACTGAGAATTTCCTAATAGGAAAACCCAATAATACTTTGCCCGACCTGGGAATCGAACCCAGGACCTCACGCTCTGCAGCCGCGCTTGTGCCAACGAGGCCGTCACACACAAATTAACAGGAGCATTCAACCCGTCCAAAAACGGAACAAACGCCATAATTTCCCGTAAAGAGTAATAACGCTAAACAAGCACAATATCCTACCAATCGGAACAAAGTATCGTGCACAATTACCGTTGAGGCAACAAGTACCGACAACCCACACGCTTCAGTTCAAAGCAAGGCAAATCAATTGATTGCCCAATTTGTGTAATTACACAACCATGCAAGCCTTTTGATCTAAACCTATGATGTTTGTCTTTTCCGCGTTTGTACGCGTACGTGTGTGAAGGCCCCTTTATACCGAAAATAACATTGTAAACATACGTAAATATTTAAAGAGCATCCGCTTACACGTTAATTAAAATACCAATGATGAGTAAACGTCTATAAGTATCGATCTTATTTATTAGTAGCAACCCACCCCGGCTTCGCTCGGATGCAATTTATATGAAAATATTATTCGTATTTGCGACTTTTCTTTAAACTATGAACACAACTATTTATATATGCATATGCACTGGATTATGATACTCCTTTTTAAGCAATAATGGTTTCAGTATGACTGGACGAGCAAGTTAAATGTCACAAGTTTGAACCAATTATAAGAAATCGTTTTAAAGGAAATAGTAGCAGCCAGGTTACCCCTGCCTAGCGACTCAAGGAATACAAGCGCAATACTATAATATGTTCAGTTTCAAACTGTTCATCTATATCTATATATATAAAAATCAATTGCGATTCGTTTGTCTCGCTAAAACTCGAAAATGGCTGGGCCGATTTACCTGATTTTGGTTTTGAAATGTTTGTCGTAGTCCAGGGAAGGTATAAACGGTGAAAAGAAAATGTAAAAAAATTGTGAGGAAGATAGTAAAAACAACAATTTCATTTGCCCATATAAACTGTTCTACCTACTTTCCTGTCAAACATTTGACGTTCGAGGTGATACGAAGTACAAAGGGTCATCTAGTTTGAAATAAATACAACTTCCACATAAAACCAGCAAAGTATTTAATTTAGGTAAAGCAATAACTTTGATCATATCACCTAAATATCTGCCTAGCCTTTTCCCAATTACATTGGGGTCGGCTTCCAGTCACACCGGATGCAGCTTAATACCAGTATTTTACATGGAGCGACTGACTGATCATATCACCTAAATGCTAGATTAAAAATATGTAAAATAACACAGAACAGTTCCATTCCCAAATAGCTCTACCAACAAAATTTAGAATCCATTCACTCCTAAAAGGCTGAAACAAATAGCGAAAAAAAAAACTTCGAAAATACACATTTACAACTAAGTGCGAACAAATAAGAAAGTACGGTACATGGGAATGCTATCAAAAAATCAAAAGTATAGGAAATGGTTCGTGAATAACGCATGGGCAGGAGGCAGGACTCGTCGAATCATGCCCCAACGATTTATATTTCATGTTGGATACAGGGCAGGGATGCGTACAATTTTGACCTAATTTTTGGCGAAATTTTAATGCTTTTTTTATGTGATGTAGGCATACGATCCACAGGATGGAAAGAGGTCATCGTTGCATATATATAGATCAAGCAATGATAGCCTGGTGCTATCACCGTTGGACTGGCAAGTCAAAGGTCGTAAGTTCGAATCCAAGGCACGAACCATTGTCTTTTCGAGTTATGTATCAGAAACTAGCTGGTGCCCGCGACTTCGTCTGCGTGACAAAAGGTAGCCTATGTCCTTCTCCAAGGTCGAATCTTCTCCTTGCCAAATTTCATTACGATCCGTTCAGCCGTTTAGTCGTGAAAAAGTAACAAACAAACAAATAGAGTTACTCATATATAATTATATTTTTTATACATTTTGAGGACATGTAATACCTATATTAATTACAATTTTTCAAAGAAACAAGAACTGGGTTTGAACCCGCGACTTTTGACGTTCCGGGTCATCATCACCACCACATCACCTTGTCTCGTTCCAAATCCATTGAATTTTGAATCTTATTTGTATTCATCTTAAGGAGACGCCTGGTGATATTTATCTAGCAATCATTTATAGATCTACTAAACTCAGCGTTACCACTTTGCAGTTGTAAGGCGCCGAACAACATCCCCATCCTTTTAAATCATTTAAAATTATATTTTTTATACATGTTGAGGCCATGTTATGCCTATATTAATTACTATTTTTCAAAGAAACATTGAAAAAATAATAAACAAGAACGGGGTTTGAAACGTCAAAGGTCGCGGGTTCAAACCCCGATCTTGTCCATTTTTTTTTCAATGTTTCTTTGAAAAATATAAATTAAATAGAGTTACTTTCGCATTTATTAAATTAGTATAATTAAATAATCACTTGCTTAAAAAACGGTGAAGGAAAACATCGTGAGGAAACCGGCACACCTGAGAGATGTTCTCGATGGTGTGTAAAGACATGTCAGAGTCCTACGGGTGGTTTGCACTGTGAAACTAGGTTGTTCATCAACCACACGATGAGAGAGAGAGAGCAGTAAGGAGGCATCTTACTGCTTACCGGGTAATACGAAGGGTTTTTTTTTTATTTAATTCGAGAACTGGGTAGATGCCTATTTTATTTTGTCATGTTTTACTAAAAGATGCCACTTATTTAAAGCTACAAACACCTAAACTAATATTTTTTTGTGGAAAGAGATGAAACGGTCATGGGAGAGATTCAAACCTGCTGCGCCTCCCATATAAAGCCTCCGGGTGCTCTGCCCAACTAGCCATGTCGACCTCTTTTCTTTTCACAAAAAATTCTATATTTGGAGTTCGGAAAAATATTATCTGTATGTATATAGCTAATTTGATAATATAGTGAAACTGTAATAATTAGTTGGTACCATTACTCCTCAGCAGGAATTTCTTATACATCGTTGACACAAATCTCCAATGCATATAAATTCAATTCAAGTCATGTATTTAATCAGATAACTTTAGTCCACAATTATTGTTAGTAACTCTTTGTTAGTAACACACTAAGTTAGTACTAAATATTATAACAGTGAATTCATATTTTTAATAAAATTATCAAATATAACATTATTACTTAACTTTAATTATTTATGAATTAAAATATAATAAGTGAAATTAAACATAACAATATCCATATATTAACGTTTTTTTATAAAACCAGACGCATAACGAATTATGTGTACATTTTTATGTTTCTGTGGAAAATAAAATGCGTTCGTGAGGATTCTTCCCATTAAAATGTGTAACTTTAGAGCTACACTACGGATGCGTCTGAGAAATGTACGATATCTATAAATTATCTGTAGATGATACAAATATTTGTTCTGTGCGGGAATCATACTGCGATATGCGGCGTGGCGATTGGCGGCAGCCGATCTTTCGCCAATCGTGCTTGTAATTTTTATAGAGTCCAATTTATCTATATATTTTTGTTTTTTTAAGCAATATTACTTCATTATTATTTTAAGAAATACAAAATATTTCACTATAAAAAATCATCATTAAAACCTGTTACCTAAATAACCACTCCAGTAACAATTAACATTTTCAAAAGATATTTAAATAAATTGTATTACGAACCGCTACATCGGCTGAAGGCGGAGGGGATCGTAACTTAAAAACGCAATTAAAAACTTAGACCCCCAAGTTTTTGTGGATCTTCACAATGGGACACGGACAAGCTTTTGTTACTGTTCCTATAATATAGCTGCTTAAATTTTAGGGGTCCATTTTGAAAAAAAAAAATTTGCTAATGTTAGAAAAATTAAATTATTTTCTGTTATTTTGTGTTAACTCTATACTCATTTTTGAAGGTAGTATTAATTAAATATGCTATTCTATAGTCATTTTTGAAGATATTAACTGGGTTATTGGTCTAGTGGTCCCAAGCGACACTGCTGAGCATGAGGTCTCGGGTTCTCTGTGAGAAAATTCTCACTAGCAGCTCGGAGTTTATAATTGTGCCCGGTAGATGGCAATAGAGTCACCACCTTATAACATGGGACTTAATAATAGCATTGGTGAAATGTGGGTGTACATACAACTGTCACCTCTGCCTACCCCTTCGGGGAATACAGGCGTGACGTTGCCATATGCATTAATCAAAATAACTGTGCTCACGAACGTATTTTTCTTTTCATAAAAAAATATTATCTACTAATTTAACGTAATTATTAGCCTACAACCAAAGAATCCTTAGCATTTTCCTGACGTCATCAACCTCAAAACAATCCCCGCTCACGCTTGTCTACTTTTTGTTTATATTACTTCCCTAACATTGTAAATTGGAGGACATAAACTGACAATAGAAATGTTTTAAAAAGTTCTTCCGTAATGTATTGTAGGACCTCCTACTGTGTAATTATTCCTGGTTCATCCGTTGTAAGGCTTTCTGTTCATTCTTTGGAATTCTATTTTAATGTCTATATATATAACCTTGTTATACATTTTTGTGGACAGAAAATACGGTCGTGAGCAGGATTCAAACCTGCGCCTCTGCTAACTACCCCGAATTATTCTTCCACACCTTAATACATTTTTGGTGATGTCATAATCCCTATACAGGTGTAGAGTTCGCTTTGCATGCGTTAATGATTTCCAAAGACTTATATATATGGATTGTTCATATCTGATTAATTAAATAAAATGAAATGAAATATATATCGTAATCTTGTGTTTAAAAATTTAATTTTAAGAAATTGAAAATGGTTTACTATACAATACAAGTTGACTAGAAACAATGACACATGTTTATTTTATATTTTGACTAAGGTTAAATAATGTCAATTTATGGTAGGCCTGTCACATAAATTGTACCTAAATTTCAGATTCGAGTGCTCTGATAATCTCACATAATAATTCATCTAATGGTTATTATTTCTTGCTATGAAAGCACGAGAGGAAATAATAATAAAAAAATCATACAAACTGTAAAACTGTAAGGAGGTTGCAAATTCTAAAATAGAGAGAGATTAAAAGAATATAATTGTTAAAAATTCACGAAAACAAGATCACAATCCATTTAATATTTCCTCTTTGAAACCAAAACAAATTAATCAAGCAACAACCACAGTTAACTCATTTACAAACATCTTAATACATAGTAAAGTACTCGGTGATCAGTATTTGTGACGCTATCGTTTAACATCGGTGCGCACCCCCAAGGCTCCAATTAAGAGATGCTTACAGTTCCACTTTCGTAAACGTCTTGTTTCTCGATCGTTATTCATTACTTGACTGTTTTAGAATAGCTTTCACTCGAGCCTTGTCGTATTAATTTTTAATTCCGTTCTCTATTTATGTAGGCTTTCTAGCAGTGCCTAATAGTAAGGACTTGTAAGGCTAATTTGTATTTTCCTTGAACAGCATTTTGTGAAACTGAAGGAGTATGACATGACTTTGAAAAGTACAACCTGTCATATTAATTTTTAATTTTTAACTGCTTATTACTTGTTCACGTACGGACTGCTTTCCAGTGAGCTTACTCTTGAAAATGATTCCGCTCGATTGACATTGGAAATATGTCAGTTCGTAGGTACTATTAAATGCCAAAATGTCTAAAAAATCAAAATTATTATAGGTTCGAGATAATATGAAGACAACATGCTTTAAAATTGAGGCAACTGTAATGTAGGTAAATTTATTTTAAAATTATGCGTTGTTTTACGGCGTCTATGTAATATTGGAATTGGATTAGTTTCAAGAGTAACCCCACTGGTCCGGTACAATATTGAAGATGTTGTGTTTACGTCTATTTTCTTTAACACTAATTCAAATGTCAAATCACGATTGTACCATTACAATAGTTAACATAACGTCGAACTGTTCCCTCGGCACTCCAACAAAAACGCTAACAATATTACTACCTAACTTTGTGTCAAAAAACATCAGCTTATCCGTATAGACGTTTAAGCTACTCACGTCTTCTCCCGAGAGATGGCGTTGCTCACTCGCTTTGACGACCAATGCAATTAAAAGTTACGCTTGCTACTCACCGCCAGTGGATATGACATGAGGGACACTTTTTATTTGCGTCGAATGTACCTATTACAGCGGAGTTTTAGTAAAGGAATGGTAATTTTGTGATAGTCAGGGATTTCAAATTAGAACTTATTTTCTCGTCAGATTATTGTGTCACAGTAATATTAACTTATAAAAATTGCACTGTTGCAAACAAATACCTGTATAGACTCAAGGCTCGATAGGTCAAGCTCTGTTTAGTTCTGTCAAGGATTATGTCAACAAAAGGCTTTGTCAAAAAAACTATGTTTAATTTGAAAACTTAAAACATCAGAATCATTTTTCTCTCCTTCCTCAAATATTGGAAGCTCGGAGGCCCTATTTATTAGTCGCCGCAGAGTGGCTACTGGGCCTGAGACCCAGGGTTCGATAAAGTATTAGCATCGGGTTTTTATTTGTTTTTGATTAGAAGACGTCAGTAGCCAAAATTATGAACAATAAACCTCACAAGTTGAGACTTACTTACATCTCTCTCATATTACGACCTTGATATAATATGGGTGTACAAAAACACATCTTCGGGGAATACATGCATGATGCTCTGTTATAATATTGGAAAGTCCATAAAATATATGTATTATTTTTAAGAAGCCTTCCTTGATCGCTCCGTATCCAATTAATCGAACCAAAATTCACAGAGATACCAGGGAATCATGGCTGCGACGCAATTGCACTGTCTAATTGAAAGCAAACAGAACGCCCCGTGACGGCGCACAAAGGCGGCCAGCTGAATTGTTAAACATCTCCGTGTGTTGCTACGAGCCTGGTACTTTCGTTACGTTTGTCGCTCGTGTGAGCGTTTTGTTTCTTTTTATTGTTCGACAAATAAAAAGGGAAGACGTGTGTTTAGGATTAATTGTTACGCTTTTAGAAGTGGCGAGCGAGAGCTTTTTGTTTGAATAGGATTAGTGAAAGGCTTGTAAAAGGACAATAAATGCTTAGGTTTTACTATACTATCATAGAAATAGTCCTCTGTGATCTAGTTTTTTAACCCTACATTAATGGATACTTACCAAAGCTCTTTAGAAGTGATATTGGTTATGATTACTCTAAAACTTTTCCATAGTGAGTTACTTTAAATGGCAGCTGCTGCCTCACTTAAAGCCTAAGTGACTGCCCAAACTAACTGAATCGGATATTTACTGAATTCAGTCCTCATATACAATAAATCTGAAATTACTAAGTACCTTATTGGGTGTCATATCTTTATTTAATTATATCGACAGAACTATATCAAACATTTCCTTTCGTCTGTCACTTTTTTTTTATCAAATATGAATCTACGTTTGTCCACCAACTCGCCTGATGATAAGCGACGGTGTGGCCAAAGATGGAGCACGTATATACAGAATAAATCTATTCACTCTTAAGTTGGGTGGATTGATTTGGGGAGAATGATAGTTGGGGAGTTGATGCAACTGCCCAGACCCGTCTACCACAACGGTTGCACCAGACCACATCCCGAAACATGACTAGGTCGCTTCACGGCATGGCTTCGTCCGGTGGGTAGTAACCAGTCGCGACCAAAGCGTCCCACCAGAGTTGTGTTGCCTGTCTTGCACCACCCAGTGGCCACATTTAGGGATTCCATTTCAAGGGTGCACACCTACAGACGCGGGCAACTCAGCCCCCGAAATATAATGTTTTACGTAAAATAAAAGTATCTCAAAATACCGATAATATTTCCCACCAACCGGTGACGTGTACCAATAGACTAAAGTACGGAGAAGACCAATAAAACACAAGCAATACATTAAAAGCTGTTAATCAAAGATACGTGCCTCCATTATTGATCGATATCATCAAGATAACGACAGGGTGGGCAGGGGCGCAGGGGCACAGGGTTCAATAAAACGCCCATTAGTGGCTGCAGGTAATAAAGTGTGTGGGACGACTCAATCGCCTTAAGTAACTTTATAAGTGTGAGTTGAGCGGGTAGTAAATAACTGATGTGCAGGACTTTAGTAAACTTTACTCTATAACGATGTGGGTGAAGGAAAATTACTAATGAAATACTACAAGAATATAGATACAGGTAAATCTTTGAAAAGCATTAACGCATGGTAAGCGAACCTTAAAGTTATGAATTTTTGTGGAAAAATAATACGGTCGCGAGCAGGATTCGAACCTGCGCCTCCCTTATAAATAATCCAGGCGCTCTGACTACAAAGCCATTTCAACTAAGGCATGGCGTCAGAGCGCCTGGAGTAAGGGAGGCGCAGGTTCGAAACCTGCTCGCGACGTATTCATTTTCCACAAAAATTTTGAACTATAAGAATTTAGATGTCATGTTGTGCGGTCCTATTGGGATAGTGAAATAAAACCGATCGATTTGAATGTTCGTAAAACACAGATTTTAATATAATATAAATTAGTTTTCTTTTTTTGTAAACCGTTGCCCCACACTAGGAATTTCTTCCTGTATCGTAGGTGCGTTTACAGACATTTAATCTCACAAGCACACACACACACCCAGACCCGGAGCAACTATCTATAGATCGTACAAATATTTGCTCCGTGCGGGAATCGAACCTGCGACACGCAGCGCAGCAGTCGATCTCTCGACCACTGCGCCAACCGCGCTGTCAATTGTTATATTTGTAACACCAAAAAGCTGCGTGTGCAGAATGCACGCGCGTGAATAAGTAAAATAATCCATGGTTCCGTACATCCTGCCCGCCCAAACGTGACAAGCAATAAAAATGCATAAAAATGAGAGATAGGTGCTACCTCGAAAAACTATCTCGGCTGTCAATCTAAGATCTAATAATAAGATTGACTGTTTCACAAAGAGTTCCTACATAGAGACAAGGAAGAGAGAAGAAAACTTGTAGAGATTCAAGAAGCGCCTGCGGGTAATAAAATAAGACTGCCGAGAGAGCTATGCCTGCAGCCGTCTCGCGATGAGGCCCATATGACTTGATGTCGTGTATCGAGATACACTACTAAATATAGTGCGCCTCAAAGGTCCGTAGATTCCGGACATAAATGCTTGGCAGTCGTGTAAATAGGTTAGTTGTGTGCTATTTTCCACTATAAAATTAATATATTATATCCAAAACAAGAATAAGGCCATCACTTATTTTAACCTTAAAAGTTACCTATAGAAAATGTTATCCATATATCTCGTGTACAAGCTATTTCACTTCAATAGCCTTCGCAGACGTCCGCTGTGTCGTTTTAAGTGCCGTTAAACTCGGGCCGGTGTTAATTTTCTTGTTAGTTCCTCGGAACTAAACCGCTGGTTCTAAGAATAACCTTTGGCTTACAAGACTTAACTTTTGAGTTGGAGCATCTTTTCAATTTTATGTGCTTTTAAAAAATTATACATATACGGTTATTACTCACGCGAATTCTTCGGAATGGCCGAGTAATTTCGAACGCGAACGGAGCCTTTTACTTTACCTTCACATGTATAATACTAGTTTAAATTCGCCAGAAATTGTAGCTATAATACTACCAAAGATAAAAGCACCAAGTTTCTTTTTGACTATGACAGAGATGCCTCTTCCCGATAACCAATACTTTCAACCATCCCACTCATTCATTCTTATCTACTCATCCACAAATGGACGGACTCAGAAAAATATCGCAATGCACTGGTGCACTCAAAATTACTGAGCTCCAAACCAATCCCGGCAAAGTTCAGCCTTTTCTACCATCAAACATGTCTGTCAAACACGTACCTGGTCTATTAATACGACCGAAACCAAAGTCGGAGCAATGAAATGGTTCCCAAAACCCTGCAAATGGAGGTCCGATCCACAGAAGTATAGATGCATTAGCAGATTAGTTCCCCCGGTGTGCACAAGGAATAAATGCAGTTCAAAGATGTTTGGGGACTGGATGTGCTGTGATAAAAATATACTGAAAGAATAAAATATAAAATATTGCACATTAAATATCTAAAATTGTATGCCCAAGTTAAGTATGTGGGTATATAAAGCGTTTCCATGATTTTTTGTCTCAACAGTTATAATATAATTCTAGCTCTTTTATATATTGTTACTGTGCCAAGACCTAAACTTCTTTAAGGAAACTTAATTCGTAACCTATTGCATCCGATTACTTCGGATTAATTAAAGTCGGAATTCGGAATGCATATCAATGGAATTTTAATTGTATCTGGAAATGTACTATCGCGGCCTTTTCCGCCTGACAACTTAATTTTTTTTTACGTAATCCTGCGTCGGCGCCATCCCACGCCCCCTTAAAGTGTTTGCCTATTAGGAAAGCGAGAACGAAATTAGTTGCTATTTGCACTGCGCAGCTTAGTGACGCATCACGTGTACTCCCTTTTGTGAATTTTACGGACGATCTAATTTGACCTTGGCGAGGCTACAGAGCGCTTCTATTTTTTAAGTGCAAGCAAAAATGAGCTTAGTGGTGGTCAGGCGGGAGTGTCCGTGATAGTACCTACCTAATTTAATTAGCCTTGAAGGATAATGGATTAATAATAATATCAACATATTATAATGTACTAATCTTACTTCATGGCTTGCAAAATTAGTATTGGGAAACGCTTAGGTATCTACAAAGATTTTAAAAACTATTTTTTTTTAAATGGGATAGCCTCTGGCCGAATTCTCCTCGTATAAGGCAGAATTCCTTCAAGTTGCATCTAGTCACTGTCCGTCTCGGTCCAATCTCCTTGTTACTTACAAAAGAGCGACTCAGTATCGAAGTTGTAACATTTGCATTTTAAATTTAATATCATTTAACTGTGCAACCGGGCCCATGAGTTTTATGAGATTTACTACTTACACGTTTAACCGACTGTGCAAATGGGAAAAGGGTTGTAGTTTTACACTCAAGCTATGAGACTTTAAAAGGAAAATGTACTTCTTCGAGTGTTGTACTATTTTGTTTTGTGAGACCAAAATTTGGTTAACAAATCGGATAAACAAGGTATAGTTTTTACACGACTGCCCAAAAAAAGGAGTGTTATGTTTTTAGGGTTCATGTATGTATGTATGTTTGTGAGTTTCTTTCTTCCACCATAACTTCTTAACCCCTGAACCTATTTAGATGTATAGGGTATCGTTAGACTCCTTAAATTGTCCCGGATAACAAAGGCTAGTATGATTTAAAAAAATATATAGTGGGTGTGGTACACAAAAAGGTGTGATATAAAGTCAATGTATAGGTCCAATCAATATGCCTATCATTTTACCAACAACGTTATGTTGCCTTCCAATCTAACCGGATGCAGCTTAGGCCAGTAATTAACATGGAAACACTGATAAAAAAGAATTGAAAAGTCTTTCAAACGCATGCGTAGCCAGCTCTCTCTTTTCTTTCCACAAAACATTATAACTTTAGAGTAGTTACCTCTTTTATGGTAATCAAATTTGTTCTAAAATCATTATTACTTGCGAAGGTGTTTTTGTAAACATGATATTAATCCTTATCCAAATAAATATGTTATTCATCAGAAGCATTTAATTTTGTTTTTTTTTTTTTAAACTTTGCCCCACACTAGGAATTTCTTCCTGTATCGTCGGTGCGTTTACAGACATATAATCTCACAAGCACACACACACACCCAGACCCGGAACAATTATCTATAGATCGTACAAATATTTGCTCCGTGCAGGAATCGAACCTGCGACACGCAGCGCAGCAGTTGGTCTCTCGACCACTGCGCCAACCGCGCTGTCTAATTGCCCTTGACGTCATTTGATTTCATTAATATGTTAGGCCATTGACCAATTGAGCGACGCCTTATGACCAGCTTCTTTATTTATTTAACACCAGCCATATAGGTCATTTAAAGACAAAAGGTGGTTGTGTTATTTACTTCCGTACTCGACGTACGGAAGTAAATAACACAACCACCCACTAATTTAATGCAATATACCGTAGCACTTGTACGATAATATCGATTCCATAAAACATTATTGGGTACTTTAAAACGAATGACTTAATAACAGCATTGGTTGAGCAATGTGGGTGTACAATTAGATTTTAAAACTAGTAGTTTAGTGAAAATAGTCCTGCCATTTTGTTTAAGGTTTTCAACTAAAGCAAAAAGCAGGAGGTTCAAGTCGATGCGTGTATATACTGAATCTGATCCAGCCAGTCCCTTGCTGTCCTCCCACCAGCGACACCCTAAGCCGTGGCTCGTACCCCGCAGGAGGAGCCCTTAGCCAGTTGCGGTTTAGTTTATAAGTTGAAAACCCTACCTGAAAGCTCTTATTTTCCCAATTCACCCACAGAAAAGCCCGGTTAAGAAGTCGACAACTTCCTAGGTAGATCTGCGCGATGTACTACAAAAAAAATGCGTTTAGTGATATATTTTCGTTTTCATAGATTTATTTGTCAACCCTAACTGCACTGAAAGAAATAAAATAGTTTAATATCGTCGAACCGTAAACGGTATAGCATTTAAACAGTAATGCAATTAGCATTCGCTATTATTTCATATATTTTATTATAACACTTTCGAATTTCTCGAATAATAATATCGTGCGAGAAACGGCTATGCTTCAGTCTAGGTATCGTCGTAATGAAGGGATTAGATGGAATCTTCTCTCAGATATTAAAATTTGAATAAATTATAAATTAGATTGTATGTCATGATGAGGTCAATGGCTTTCAGTGGCACCGGTGACTGAGACGTTGTGTAGAAATTGTTTAGCATGGTATGGGCATGTGATGCAGAGGGATGAGGGTCATGTGATGCAGAAAGTTTTGAGTATGAATGTAGATGGCTATAAGAGTAGAGAAAGACCGAGGAAACGATGGATGGGTTGTGTTAAAGGTGATATGGCTAGAAAAGGAGTGATTGACGATATGACAGCTAATAGAGATGTATGGAATAAGAATATAATTTATATGCTGCGCTGACACCAAATAAATTGGGCAGGGGGATGATGATGATGGTCAATGCCTGTTATTAAAATAGAGCTTGACAAAACGGTATGTTAGATACAGATGAATCTTTGAAAAGCATTAACTCATGGTAAAAGAATACGGTCGTCAGCAGGATTCGAACCTGCGCCTCCCGAATAAATACTCTAATAAAAACTCTATAAGATATGTCACATACATTATTGAATAGGTTTGTGATTTTTCTGACAAACCTCCCTATTTCGAAAATATACATGCATGGAAGTGGTAAAATCTTGAACTATTGATATAATGTCCTGCACGTTTCATGGTTTGAATGCGTGATAGATTTATCCATGGACAGCAGACACATGGATACATTGGTCAGTGTCCGTATACATTGCCACTCAAATACCGCCGGGACGGCCGCTGTCTGCAACACGCATGTCTGATTAACTACATGGATGCCCAGTTGTGGCGATCCCAAGGCGGTACGAGATATAGGATGCTTTAGAGAGCCGTTACGTTACTTACATCAATTTATTATAGTAAACATTCATCTCAAACATTATACTAAAACAAACTTTAAACCGGATTAATCGCGTGTATTATCAGTTTTTGTATTGCTTGACGTTTTGAACACTTTTCAGCGATCGTGGTGGCAGGATGACTACACAAACGTGATTATTCCGGTCTTTGAAAAGCATTAACGCATGCTTAGCGAACTCTAAAGTTACAATATTAAATGGAAAAAGAATACGGTCGCGAACAGTATTCGAACCTCGACGAGTCATCTTGTCGAGATGGCTTAGTGGTCAGAGCGCCTGGAGTATTTATCCGGAAGGCGCCGGTTCGAATACTGTTCGCGACCGTATTCTTTTTCCATTTAATATTGTGATTATTCCGGTTAAAAGGTGTTTTATTATAATGTGTAGTGACCGCAAAAATCTAAGATAGTACTATTCATCTCCTACTTCAATTTTATTCTCACAACATAACATAGCATCACGCCTGTATGCCCCGACGCGGTAAGCAGAGTACACAGTTTCACCAACGTTTTTAAGATCCTTGTAAGAAATGTTTAGCATATTGCCATCAATCGGGCATAACATCATACCCGGAGTATGATGTTATAAGTTGAGTTGCTAATAAGAATTCACTGAAACTGGAAGAGGGCGAGAGAGCTCACTTGATATAACGCCTGAAGTATTTATCCAGTTCAAATCCTGCTCACAACCTTATTTTCCTAACCACACAATGTATAACTGTAGAGTTCGCTACGTATAAGTTAATGCGTTTGAAAGGTTGATCTGTACATAGTTAAGGATTCTCTGAAAATTCCTTTTTGGCAGTACAACCCAACTATCATAGCAGTGTAAGCAGAAGAACTGTTTGGACTACAAACTGACAACGGCATGAATGCAGTTCGACTGCAGTTCTGTAGAAAACTTGGGACGACTTTAAACAATTTCGTTAGGAAACAAACAAAAACACTTCACTTTTAAAACTTGTGTCTAAACTGCTACAGGGTAACAGGGTAACTAACTACATATGCGTGTGCAGTAAGTAAAACAAAGTAGACTAGTAGTACCAGCTGCCCGAGCGCTAACTCTTGATAAATTCGTTAACCAATTGTTTAGGTTGCACCGTACACGGTTAGTTAACTGACGGTTTCTTTTATCATTTATTTATTTAAAATACGAACGAAGTCCCACAAAACCATATTATCGGATTGATTGTATTTGCGGACAGGTTAACCTTATGGATACAGTTATAACATTAAATTTAAGATCACAATGTTCTTTAAAAATTGATATTGTACCAGGTACCTAATAAGGTATCAAAATTCGGTTGGTATAGGGACTGAATAGATAGCAACAACGTCACCAAAAGACGTGTTAAAATGTGGACGAAGAATTCACGGTAGTATGCAGAGGTCGAGATGGCTTAGTGGTCAGAGCGCCTGGAGTATTTATCCGGGAGGCGCAGGATTGAATCCTGCTCGCGACCGTATTCCTTTTCCATTTAATATTATAACTTTAAGGTATTAAAACACCACCTAAGGACATGACACAGGTAGTGATTCAACATAATTATTATTATCTTATTTCTAATCTATCTTATTTCTAAACTAACTAAATCTTATCAAATATAATAATTCTTTTTAATACATGTTGAGGCCATGTAATGCCTATATTAATTTCTATTTTTCAAAGAAACATTGAAAAATAATAGACAAGAACGGGGTTTAGGTAATCTGTAAATGATTGCTAGATAAATATCGCCAGGCGTCTCCTTAAGACGTATACAAAGGGGATTAAAAGATCAATAGGTTTGAACACGACAAGGTTGCTCAGTTGGTAGAGTGATGACACGGAACGTCAAAGGTCGCGGGTTCAAGCCCCGTTCTTGTCTATTATATTTTTGATGATTTTTTTGAAAAATTGAAATTTATAGATATATCTTAGTTTCACAACTTATGTCTGTAGGCAGACTGCTATACTACTGATTTATATTAGTATGGCAGTCTTGTTGTAAGAGTTCTGTCACCAAAGTAGTTGGTTAATTTAGGTACTAAGTATTTGCCGGTACCCATAGATCAATATTTTCTTTCTAAAGTTAACAAAAGTACAGCATGAGCCTAATTCTAAATCCGTTCTTCTGAGAGCACGTTAAGCCGTTGGTCCCGGTTGTCAAATTAAGATCTATGAAAGCCGTAACGGAAAGTCAGAATCCTGAAAGTTTGACAACCAGTCATACCACGAGATATCGTGTTACCCAGTAACTGGGTTGTGGAGATCAGATAAGCAGTCGCTCCATGTAAAATACTGGTATTAAGTTGCATTCAGTTTGGCTGGAAGCCGACCCCAATGTAATTGGGAAAACGCTAGGCACATTTATAAGTCTATTTTAAACTCTTTCAACTACGTTAACCGCAATTTTTTCGAGGACGGTATTATTTTCGTATATTCACATCACCCACACTACTTGCGCTAATGAGCGCCACTGGGCTTTGACAACGCTTTCACATACGAAAACACATTCTTTCACAAAGATCCCTTTTTTAGTTATGCAAGTCTTGAGACATCTCATCTGAAGAGATATCTTAGCGCTTAATTCCTACATGAATAAGATGACGAGGCTAACGTGTAATTAATTATTTTAGTATGCATTTTCACTTCATATAATCTCTTCGAGATGAACAGACAGAAGGCATGATTATACTTTAGACTTTAGGTCTTTATCGCTAATCACTGTTGTGGACTACACGTGGCATGATGGGAATGAAGGAACAAACCTCATTTTAGTGATAATATTATAATTAGATATGGTAATAATATTGTGACTGTGAGTCTTATAATAAATTTGAAATTTGACATCGAGTAATATAAAAAAAACGCATAAGGTTGAGCTTAGTTTTAACACCTAATACATAAAAATAGAAAGAAAGAAATAAGTTTATTGGCACATACCAGAAAAAAGAAACAGCTTATTACAATATCAGACAATATTACAATATTAGACAGATGCTTCTGTTAAGCATGACTAAACATTGTAGTGCCAAAAGGGCCGAAGCTCAGCATAATGTCGGGAGGCATTAAGACTGGTCAGTCTTAATGCCTCCCGACATTATGCGGGTGGTCACCCGACGCTGGTTTTCAGCTGCAACCCATGAGTGCTAAACGCTCGAAACTAATCTTATTAATTAAATACATTAAAACGGGTCAGTAATTGTGTGTATGTGTGTTATAGATAAATTGATAAACCACCTTAATTATTTCATTATGAATGCATGGATAGATATTAAAAAAAATCACATCATTAGTCTATGTCAGTACATAAAGATATTAGGTACCACCATTTACGAAGTAAGTACCTAGTATGCATGCGCACGCCGCCACTATCGGGTACATATCGCCAGCACTGACGGCAAGGGATTTGTCAAACTCCTGTCGTCAAAAACGACACCGCCATCTCTCCCACTGCAACCCGTGTCCTTCTGTGCCTTTGGCCCGTCCTCGGTATAACGGAATATGCCAATAAAGAAGTGATGAACTATTATGACACGTCTTGTACGTTTTAAACATTCTGGAGCGGAGCGCGTCTTCGTAGATGGTACAGCCTAAACACCCGATCAGTTAACTCCACGGTGCAACCCACCTATACTTTTTAGTGGTACCAGAACAAGTTCTCGGTCCGCCTAACTCGTTTACTATGAATTACTTACATACTCCGCACCGGACAACGACTTCGGCAAAACAGCTTTTAGTGTTATTCGGTTTTAGTTCAGTTAATGCTGTTGAGTCGTACCTGCTTTGTTTTCGTGGACACTAAGTCTAACATGGTGTTAGAGGTTTTAAAGATTAGTATTCACAGAAAATACAGGTTTGTACAATGTTAAATAGAAATTGCATTGTAAGATCAATTGGATCTGTTGGAAAAACATATGGAGCTATTAATAAAGTTAAAGTGGAGTATTTATTCACCTTGCTTCGTATTGGCAATAACTTTATACAGAAATAATGCTCATTAATAAGATTGTCAATCAGCAAGTTTGATGACGCGATCGAATGTCCAGAGTGTGCCAGATGTTAATCACTCCAGTCCAAACTAATTTATTTTCCTGCGTTCCATCACGAAAGGTCATTTTCTCCGATTAATATGTAAACAGATTCTTATTGAAAACAATGTTGAATTGTCGAAACTGATACCTATTGATGGTTCCGTTGTAAACTATATAAACAAATATATGTTATGTAATACGTTCTTATTAAGTTCTGTTAGATAACTCTCAGTAGCCACCTGCTATTTGGAATTATGCCTGGTATTCATGAAATGTGGGTGTGCAACTACCTACCCCTTCGGGGAATGCAGCGTATTAATGCGCTTATGATGCTATATGTTTATTATTCCTTTCCGATGTAGAAAATTCACAGCAAACCAATATTCGTACAAATTCAGCTAAAACATTCTAATATATCGAAAAAATACTGACTTAACATTCCGCGATACGTGACAAATAGTTCCACTTAAACACTGCGACTCCGCTCCATATGATATAGGAGACAATTTGTGTATAGAGTGGAGGTATCAGTCAGCTACGGTACATTGGGTGGGCTGATGGATGCGTGGCCGGTCGCGTTCACGATACAATACGGTGCGAACCGATGCGTGACGGAGCGATGTGGAGTGCGACGGATGCTGCCGATTGAGACTGATTCGAGTGGTTTTATGGTATTGTTTTGTTAAACATATTAAATTTTATTTTTTTAATACAAACATATTATTGAATTATTATTTTCTGTGAGTAAATATGAAGCGGTATAATATAGATACTGATTTTCACAAATGTTTAGACGACACACATATCTCGGCTTGATAAAAAAATCTGAGTCAGCCCTATACAGTCAGTTCACGATACAATGCGGCGCGAACCGATGCGTGACGGAGCAATGCGAAGTGCGACGGGTGCAGCCAATTTCAGTGATTTTGTAATTATATTTTCTTCAAGCGCTCTTAACTATGAAATACATATGTATATGGCATAGATGTATAAAACATTTTTTGCTATAGTTTTTCACTCATATCATAATACAGTTGAAATAAAAAAAAACTATTTCGCATTATGCTACACCTTGAAAATTGAACCCCGGACTTGATAATCTGCAGAACGGGTAAAAAGCTACAACATATCATCATGTAGTGTACACGCACATTTCACAAATGTTGTTATTAAGTCCCATGTTATAGGTGGTTGTGGTAGTGGCCGAGTGGCCAGACGGTGACTTTTTCAATATCACAGACATGCGGTGAATGAAAACATCGTGAGGAAACCTGGACTTGATGGTCTGAAATCGCCACCTCGCAGTGAGCTAGCGTGGTGATCAATGCTCGTGCCTTCTCTGTATGAGAAAAGGCCCTTGCCCTGCAGTAGGAGAGCTATGGGCTGGTTATGTTTAATAAGTGGTGAACATATAGCCGACAACCAGGCACAATTCTACAGTCCGGGCTGGTACTTAACTGGTACTCTGTTTCCTTCCTAACCAAAAATCCAAAAAGTCCGGTTTCATAATAAATACACTTTGTCGAAGCCAGAACCGAACAACAGCAGCGCTTGAAGACCAATGAGGCAGTCAGAAAAAAGCAAGACTAAACTATTCCAATTCAACTAATTAAAATAACATGCTGTACAGTCTACATATTCCTCATTTCCACCAAAAACATACATTTATTTAATCCTAACCACATATAACGGAACATCATCCTTGCACATAAGCCCGGGACAGAACAGCGAAGGGGCGTGCCGAAAGGTGATGTAGCTGCGTGTAGCCGCTACTTTAGGACCCAATTACGAGCTCAAACACGGCTAAATGTGCAACGGGAACGTCTTGAACATACTGAGCTTCTTAGATTTAGTGTGTTCATGATGATATGGGTATTTAGAGTGTGTTGCAGGGGTTTATAATGTTTGCAGTCTTTATAGAAAAGATGGCGGATTTGGTAATTAAATCCAAAGTTGATTAGCTTGTCGCAGCGGCGCTACAAAATTGTTTTGCAACTTTCAATTCAAATATGTCACTACAACTTGAAAACAAAAACGTTAAATAATGTTCGTTTTGTTTCATGTCAATTGTTATTATTGAAACTTGACCAACACAAAATCGCGATAGCTCTTTGGAAGGCCTCTATTAGGGTTAGTGTCGCCAGGTGTCCCGATTTTCAAGGGTCTGTGGACGCGTCCCGGTTTACCCTTCATCAAGACACCTAAAGTCCCAAATTTGAAGCAATCTGTAATTATGAAAAAAACATTTTAATACAGATAAATCTTCTGATTGCAGGATTTAATGCTACGCACCCTGAATGAATACCCAGGTGCTCTGCTGATAAAGCTATACCAACGATGCTCAATATTCCGAATTCTTCGTTAACATTTTAATACTCCTCTGCAGTCACCATAAGAAATTTTCACTAAAATGAATATAAATACGGCAGTGATAGCCTAATGGTCTGACCGTTGGGCTGACAAGTCAAAGGTCGCCAGTTTGAATCCAAGGCACGCACCACTGTCTTTTCGAAGTCATGTGCGTATTATAAAATTATTATCACTTCCTTAAAACGGTGAAGGAAAACATTGTCAGTAAACCAGCACACCTGAGAGGATTTTCTCGATGGTGTGTGAAGCCATGTCAGAGACCCAGGGTGGTTTAAATTCTGACACTAGGTTGTTCATCAACCACACGATAAGAAGAAGAAAAACTAAAATACATGATATCTATCATGTATCATGATATACATGAATTAAGCACTTGTTTCCTAATTCATTGTTAGTAAGAAACTGAAACTGAAACTGCTATGGCTCTTTCTTCAAAAGGCCACTCCAGACGCCCTACATGATTACGCTCACATAGCCTTATATACTGATGTCTGGACTTTAAAAGAGACTGTGACCTCTGAGTTTGTTTCGGCTTTTCTTCTCAGAGGTAGTCAAATAGGAAACGCCTTCTAGTTTTTCATTTGACATGTAAAAGAGTTCCAAAAAAACCTCTTTACAGAATAAATGATTGGAATTTGAATTTGAATAAGCATCTACTATTAAACTGCGTCATCTAAGACAGATACAATCATCAATCACCACAGAACATTGCCATTTAATAATTGTCTTTTATTATCTAACCTTCAAGCTTCCCTCTGTTTCCTTCCTTAACTAAGATTACAAGTCAGAAGCCAATCTTCAGTAACAAGCTCGCTGTTAAACAATATACAATATCAAAATCAACAGTTAATCAATTAACATTGGGCACAATGCTGCAGCCGGGCTCGAACTAGCTACCCAACTATTCCCTGGAGCCCATCAATCTACTGGCGGAATGTCCGCGCCATCATAACTACAGACTATTTGATTAATTTCAAACTCGCAGAATGTTTGAGGTCGTTGTGTAGCGAGAGCTATACTATGTTCAGATATAAATATAATAATTTTCAAAAACGTCTAAAAAATTATTATTAAATATAATTATAAACGCTTACTACGTATGAAATAAAAAGTTAAAAACAATGTTTTGATTATTTTTAATTTCATACCTTTTTTGTGTGTCATAACCATTGTGCTATTTTTTTAATCTAGCCTTTGTTACCGGGAAAATCCAAGGATGCTTACGATACGCCATACATCTAAATCGGTTCAGGCGTTCAGGAGTTATAGTGGAAAAAAGAAACTCACAAACATACAAACATGCATACATGAAACGTTCATGTATGCATGTTTGACTAAAAACTTAACACTCCATTTTTGGGCAGTCGCGTAAAACTTATTAGTACCTACTATTCTGGATAGTTACCCGTAAATAAAGGACCTCCTAGAAACCATATGGTATATACATAGAACCAGCTTGTATATTTAACTAGAAACAAAATAAAAGTACAAGTGAATGTAATATCAAAAACGCGTAATACTCTGCCACAACCCATGTGGGTGCCAATACACATTCATTTTAATAAAACCAATTTTAACTGGATTAATCACTATATATTATACTTTACAGCCAGTTAACCTGCCACTACGATATGAAATAATGGTCACCCATCCACAGACCAACCACGATTGGTTGAAACATAACTTAACCTCAATCAATCACTCTGCGAGGTGGTAAGCCAGGACTTCTACTTCTAGGCAGCTTATTATCATACAAGTAGCTTCAAAGTTACCTTATCGCTCTCGTAAGTGTCGCAAAACGTCTCTCAAGAATGTTCTAGAGAGATGTACAGCCGTGTCAACTGCGCTACTTTAGTTTGTTAACGACACGTTCACACGCAGACAGTTTGTCAAACAATTCGCATTGTCGAGCTGAGCACGGATACCTATTCCCCATTATAATTATTAGAACTGCCTTGTTGGTCTAGTGCTCCCAAGCGCGACTGCTGAGCTGGTGGTCTCGGGTTCGATTCCCGGATCGGGCAAAGTGTTATTGAGCTTTTCTGTTAGGAAATTCTCAGTAGCAGCCCGGTGTTCGGAACTGTGCCCGGTTGATGGCAATACGCTCACCACCTGATACATGGGACTTAATAACAGCATTGGTGAAATTTGGGTGTACAATTATAATAAATAATAATAATAATAATAAATAAATATTCCACAACTATGACACAACGCCGTCTAGTCTCAAGCTAAGCAGAGCTTGTGTTATTAGTACTAGACAACTGATAAACATACTTATATATTTCTAAATGCATACATATTATAGATAAATTACACCCAGACACAGAACAAATGATCGTGCTCATCACACAAACATTTGTCCTGGGTGGGAATCGAACCCACGACCTCCGGCCTAGCAGTCAGGGCTACTAACCACTAGACCAACAGGACAGTCAAATTGTGTACACCTCTGTCTACCCCTTCGGGGAATACAAGCGTGATGCTATGTTATGTTATTTATTAGAAGGGCTCAGAGTAAATAAACTTAATAGCTGATATAGGAGCCTTTATTGGTCTCGTTCAGATAGCTTATTAAAGCATCTAGTATGTAAGTACTGTACTTTTTTATTATTTTCTTTTCTTTTCTATACTTATACAGAAAAATGTTTTAAGTCTTTGATCTGCAGCGAGACAGAACTAAGAATACAGATAAATCTTTGAAAAGCATTAAAGGTTGCATAGAGAACTGTAAGTTAAAAAAATTGTTGAAACCAAAATACGGTCGCGAGCAGGATTCGAACCTGCGCCTCCCGGATAAATACTCCAGGCGCTCTGACCGCTAAGCCATCTCGAGCTCAGCTCACTACCACGAACTCGTCTTCCACGTTTTAATACGTATTTTGGTGACATCATTGAATTTTTGTGGAAAGAAAAATACGGTCGGGAGCAGGATTCGAACCTGCTCCTTCCGGATAAAAACTCACATCATTGCTATCTATTCAGTGCCAGTCGGTTTATAACTTTGGAGTTCGCTATGCATGCGTTAATGCTTAACAAAGATTTATCTGTATTTGTTAAGGTAATCTGTACGACATTGTATGAACTGCAAAGTTAGTCGTGTCGGTTTCCTGTAAAGGGACTGAATAGATGGCAATGACGTCACCAAACGACGTTATTAAAATATGGAAGAATATTTAGAGGTGGAAACGGCTTAGTGGTCAGAGCGCCTGGAGTATTTATCCGAGAGGCAGGTTGGAATCCTGCTCGCGACAGTATTTTTCTTTCAACAAAAATGTATAGCTTTTAAAAAAACTATTTCTTTGTTTAATTTTTTTTTCTTTGACCCTTAATTATTTGCGCTTTGTGAATTTACTAACTTTTATACAACCCGTTATATACTAAAGCCACAACAGTAGCAGTGTAAGAGTCACACATTTACAAAAAGGTATAATCTTTCACTCTGACTTCTGTATCCAAAATGTCGCGTCACCTGTCACCATATTTTTGTCTCTACAGCTATCAAACCTCTCTCGGGATCACTGTACCAAATTACATTAAATGTTCTCCTTAGATAACAACAACATAGTATCAGAGTTTAAACCACCCGTAGGCCTCTGACATGCCTTAACCCTCTGGCTCAACCCACGTATAAATACGTACTTCATAACAATTAAAATCTATTGTGTCTGCTATATATATATACTATCGAAAACCTCCCTCAGGTTTTCTCCCGACGTGCTTGTTTATTGTTTTGAGAAAATTATTATTATTTTATAAAACCACATGAGTACAAGGCCAGTGGTGGCTAGGGTTCGAAATTTTGAATTGGCAGTCTCACAGTCATCGACTATCGGCTATCATGCATCCCCCCCAGGAGTTCGGCCTTGTCGTGGTGGGGGGGCTCTAGCAGCCGTGGCTTGGTCGCCCACGGTGAAGCTAGAGGAACCCGGGGAGAGCCGCTCCTCTGGGCTTTGCCTGCAAGCCCATGTTGGAACGGCGTAGGTTGCGGGCCTTATGGGGGGTGCCGCAGCTGAGAGATGGGGGCAGCGGCGGGAGAGGAGTGCCGGTATGCCGATGCGCCACTCTACCTACCTTCCGCGGCCTTAACGGGGCCGCCACCGTTAGATGGCGGACGCGGTGGGGCCGCAGGGGAAGAGAAGTGCCGGTATAGCGAGGCGCCGCTCTCCCTATCCTCTGCGGCCGTAGTGGCAGGCGGCGGGGCCACAGACCTGACCCGTCGCAGGGTACCTTGGGCGTCCGGACACGGGGTCGTCGGGCGCCCATTGCACATGGTCTCCATGGTGGTAGCGGCACGCCATCCGTTTGGTGTGTCGTGAGAGAGAGTCCGGCAACGGACGGCTGCGGGCGGGTTCGCGGTTGTGTGCGAAAGCGTTCCCGCGTCCCGCCCTCAAGCAGCTGAGGGGGTATACTGTGGAGTTTTAGTGGGTTCGAGTCCCACATAACCGCTCTGTCTCCCCGTGTCAGCGGTATGCGAGGGCATTTCTCCACATAAAAAAAAGGCTATCATGCATGCAATAAAACAAAATCAACCTTCTCCTTTCATCGCCCATCTTCATCTACAAAACACCCCTAACCCCAAACTAAGTCCATCTTATTGTTTTCCTAAAGTTGATTTATCATTTTGTAGTCGTTAGCAAGCCGCTGTGGACATCTGATCCGTTGCTATTCATTTATTTTCTTGCTCTTTGGGTATTAATCATGTCTGAGAAATTAACAAGTCGGTTACCGCATCGCTTTGTGTTACAAATGCGATCATTTCATTTTGGTATTGTGTTTAAGTTTAGTTTTGTAAGGCGTCACGGTTCGGTGAATAGGAGAATTGGATGATGTGCTATGCTTTTTGAACTGGGGAATGGAATCCATTAGTGTAGATGTGAACAAAACTATAATGTATATGAACTATACGACCAGCCCTGTCTTCGCACGCGTACAATTTTATAAAGTTATTATATTAAATGGAAAAAGAATACGGTGGCGAACAGGATTCGAACCTGCGCCTCCCGGATGAATACCCCAGGCGCTCTGACTACTAAGCCATCTCGACCTCTGCTCACCACCGCGAATTCTTCTTCCATATTTAACACGTCTTATGGCGACGTCATTGCTATCAATTCAGTCCTTATACAGGTCAGAGCGCCTGGAGTATTCTTCCGGGAGGCGCAGGTTCGAATTCTGTTCGCGACCGTATTCTTTTTCCATTTAATCTAATAACTTTAGAGTTCGCTAAGCATGCGTTACTGCTTTTCAAAGATTTATCTTGAAGTACAATTTTATATTAATAATGTGGAATTTCTCACTTGGATTAGAACATATTTATATTAATGATTAAATATTTTCGCCTATTTTATACTAAACAAACTCGAACGAAGTCCTTTCGAACGACTCCAACAAGAGCGAGCTCGTCGTTTGCGAAAAATGAACGTGACAAATACGTAAATAATAATTAATTAATACAAATGCATGTATCCTGCAGGGATATTCATAAAGGTTAAAACCGCATACGTTCCCGAAGTAGCAAGCAAAAATAAGAAAAAGAGAAGAATTAGGTCTACCCTTTTTCCGCTTACATGATTTACAAGAAAAGGAACGAAAGTCACTTGTCTGAAGTTGACTTCCCTGCTGCTTAGATCATTTTTTATTTTATTTTTTTACAAACTTTGCCCCACTCTTTGAATTTCTTCCTGTGTCGTGGGTGCCTTTACGGACATATAATCTCACGAGCACACACACACACCCAGACCCAGAGCAATTACCTATAGATCGTACAAATATTTACTCCGTGCAGGAATCGAACCTGCGACACGCAGCGCAGCAGTCGGTCTCTCGACCACTGCGCCAACCGTGCTTAGATCATTAACAACTATACTTAGAAATAAAATCTATATATGTACGTAAATGTAAAATAATAGTATTTGTGTTTAAAACACAAATATTATTGTGAGATAAACCAATCAAGCGAATTGCTCAACCGTGCGGTCTCCCCCTTATGCCGTTCACATAACTAGAAAATCAAGCAAATGTATTCCCACCTTAACTCCAACTAATTCTGTGAGCTGTCTCATCCATTACCACCAACCTCATCAAAACATCTCTAGACCGCGAAAACCGTTAAATATTAAACAGTAAATAATAACCTTTCTAAACTATTAATACAAAAGCGAAACCGCACTAAACAATATTAAAACTTTTGAATAACGTTTTGTTACTGAAAATTCACATCAAAAGGTTTTTGGGGGCCTAGAATAAATAATAACTGGCCTCAGGTAAACATTATAAGTTCAACAAAAAGCCGCAACTGTTAAAATCATCTAAAACGGTATTGGAATTATGGAGAGCGGCTACAACAAGCGAATGAAATCAACTAAACTTCGACTTTAAGTTACGTCATTGTCACCTGTAAAATAACTAGACAGTTTTGCATGAATACAAAATGTTTGAGAATTCTTAGCATTTAGTTTTATAGATATTCCATTTATCATTTTGAATTGTATGAATAGAACAGAATAGAGATTTTTTTGCAAATATTTGCCTGTATAGGTACAGTTTTCCACATTAAAACATATATAAATTAAAATATAATTTGACAAAAATGATAAAGAATCTAATCATAAATTGATGCTTAAATGGCATAAACGTAGGATAGAAAAAGACCTACAAAGCCTAATAAAGGTATGAAATCTCTTACGGAAATATCACATGTTAGAAAGAGAAAGCATATTTAGGTTCGGTCAGCACTATTGGCAGATGTTGTTTTCTCCAGTGTCACTGTCAAAAATCACGCTAACTTATATTTGCCGTATTGACAGTGAATCCTGTATATTTTAAACAGTTTTAAAATTTATAAGCGATACCTACGTGTCCTGTTTGTGACTGCGATGTTTCTTTAATAAATAATCCAGAAAAACATTCATTTCACAGGTAAATTGTCAACAACAGCATATATTCATTATAATAAAACAACTTTTAACCGGATTAATCGCGTGTATTATTGGTTTTTTGTTTTTCCTGACGTTTCGAACACTTTGCAGCGTTCGTGGTCGCAGGAGGACTAAGGTGTCAGGTGTCTCAACAGTTTATTTAAAATTATTTCAGTCTACCGTACATATAATTGATAAATTCATAAAATTATTTTTGTCTCTGATACATGTTTAAAACTAAATCGCGACGGTATTTCCTAAGACTATCCCTGAGAAGAAATACCGAAACAAACTCAGGGGTCACAGTCGTTTTAAATTTAGAGATACAATTTTACAATTTTATCGAATTATAAACTAAAAGGTGTTCCGATGCACGCAGTAATCGCTCACAGTATCTTGATTTTTCTTGTGACTTGACTTTGTTTGGGACTTGATTATTTTCAGTACAGGGTTCCAAACAGATGGTAATTGCCAACCATCTTCTCTATTAAAATTTGGGTGTTTTTTAATTTCAATAGCCTCGCGGAGCATTCTCGGTATATATCGGTTTTCTTTCGCGAGGATTTGGGGTTGGTCAAAACGTAGAAAATGGTTGGGTTTGTCTGTTGTATGTTCACAGACTGCAGATTTTGTTGAGCGTCTATTCTTGACGTCAGCTATGTGTTCTTTCAACCTGGTGCCAATGCTACGCTTTGTTTGCCCTATGTATGATAGCCCACAATCGCAATCAATCTTGTAGACCCCTGCATCTTGTAAGGGAATGTGGCACTTCACCGGTCTGAGAAGTTGGCTGATCTTTCTATGTGGCTTGAAGTAGGTTTTGATAGAAGCACGCTTCAAGATGTGACCAATTCTATCGGTGACCCCTTTGATGAAAGGTAGGACAGCAGGTCTGCGATCAACTGTGGTGGGCTTTGGGCGGCTTCTGCGACGGGGATGTGGAGCTCGTAAGTTATTATGTTTGAGAACTTGCTTCACATGGTTGAGTTCCCCTGCCAGGTGGTCGGCGTCGCAGATGCCTTGTGCTCTCTGTAACAAAGATTTGGCGACAGTAGCTAACTGACAAGGATGGTGGTGAGATTCACCGTTTAAGTATCTTTCTGTGTGGGTGGGCTTTCTATACACAGTGTGACTAACAGAATGATCCGGATTATGGATAAGTAATATGTCAAGGAAGGCCAGTGACTTGGTTTTCTCTAATTCCATAGTGAATTGAATTTTATTATGTATGGAATTTAGGTGGTCTAAAAATGCAGGGACCCCATTGTGAGGCAAGATGGTGAAAGTATCATCAACATACCTCTTGAAAATCTTCGGCATAGCCGGGGCCGTCAGGAGGGCTCTCCTTTCGAAATCTTCCATGAAGATGTCGGCAACCACCGGGGAGACCGGTGAACCCATGGCCACACCGTCAACTTGCAGGTAGAATTCATTGTCCCACAATAGGTAGCCGCTGGTAAGGCAGTGCTCAAGTAACTCTGCATATGCTAGAGGCATGTCATGGTCACTCAACTGCTTCTTGACAATTTCCAAACAATCCTTAACTGGTAAGTTGGTAAATAAGGACTGCACGTCAAAGCTAACCATCACTTCATCCTCAGTCAGTTTTAGGTCTTTGATCTGGCTGATGAAATGATAAGAATCCTTCACATATGTGTTAGTTTGTCCACGAAGTTTTGAGAGTATCTTCGCTAGGTGTTGTGCCAGTTTGTAGGTTGGTGTGTCAATCTGGCTCACTATTGGTCGTAGTGGAGCGTTCTCCTTGTGTATTTTAGGCAACCCGTACAGTTTAGGTGGTTTCGCGCAAGATGGAATCAATATGTTTACGTCCAATTCCAGGGTGTCGGAGTATTTTGATATTAATTCTGATGTTTTCTTTAGAATTTTATTGGTAGGGTCTTTGTTTACCTTTTTATATGTGCTATTATCCGACAAGAGATCTCGAATTTTATTATTATAATCGGACGTATCCATTATTACCGTTGCATTACCCTTATCGGCGCGAAGGATAGTCAACTCGGGGTCTTTACTCACGTTTTTTAGAGCGAGGTATTCGTCGCGAGAAAGATTTGGTTTGGGCAATTTGCTTCGACGTAGTACACATGACACGTCTTGACGAATCGCCTCCAAATCTTCCTTTTTTACGTTGTTTTTTATAAGACAGTCCTCAACGTTGCATATTATATCTTCTTACGGGATTTTTCTCGGTGCTAGCGCGAAATTAAGGCCCTTTTTTAGAACTTTAACGGTGTTTTCATCCAGAGACCCTACCAATAAAATTCTAAAGAAAACATCAGAATTAATATCAAAATACTCCGACACCCTGGAATTGGACGTAAACATATTGATTCCATCTTGCGCGAAACCACCTAAACTGTACGGGTTGCCTAAAATACACAAGGAGAACGCTCCACTACGACCAATAGTGAGCCAGATTGACACACCAACCTACAAACTGGCACAACACCTAGCGAAGATACTCTCAAAACTTCGTGGACAAACTAACACATATGTGAAGGATTCTTATCATTTCATCAGCCAGATCAAAGACCTAAAACTGACTGAGGATGAAGTGATGGTTAGCTTTGACGTGCAGTCCTTATTTACCAACTTACCAGTTAAGGATTGTTTGGAAATTGTCAAGAAGCAGTTGAGTGACCATGACATGCCTCTAGCATATGCAGAGTTACTTGAGCACTGCCTTACCAGCGGCTACCTATTGTGGGACAATGAATTCTACCTGCAAGTTGACGGTGTGGCCATGGGTTCACCGGTCTCCCCGGTGGTTGCCGACATCTTCATGGAAGATTTCGAAAGGAGAGCCCTCCTGACGGCCCCGGCTATGCCGAAGATTTTCAAGAGGTATGTTGATGATACTTTCACCATCTTGCCTCACAATGGGGTCCCTGCATTTTTAGACCACCTAAATTCCATACATAATAAAATTCAATTCACTATGGAATTAGAGAAAACCAAGTCACTGGCCTTCCTTGACATATTACTTATCCATAATCCGGATCATTCTGTTAGTCACACTGTGTATAGAAAGCCCACCCACACAGAAAGATACTTAAACGGTGAATCTCACCACCATCCTTGTCAGTTAGCTACTGTCGCCAAATCTTTGTTACAGAGAGCACAAGGCATCTGCGACGCCGACCACCTGGCAGGGGAACTCAACCATGTGAAGCAAGTTCTCAAACATAATAACTTACGAGCTCCACATCCCCGTCGCAGAAGCCGCCCAAAGCCCACCACAGTTGATCGCAGACCTGCTGTCCTACCTTTCATCAAAGGGGTCACCGATAGAATTGGTCACATCTTGAAGCGTGCTTCTATCAAAACCTACTTCAAGCCACATAGAAAGATCAGCCAACTTCTCAGACCGGTGAAGTGCCACATTCCCTTACAAGATGCAGGGGTCTACAAGATTGATTGCGATTGTGGGCTATCATACATAGGGCAAACAAAGCGTAGCATTGGCACCAGGTTGAAAGAACACATAGCTGACGTCAAGAATAGACGCTCAACAAAATCTGCAGTCTGTGAACATACAACAGACAAACCCAACCATTTTCTACGTTTTGACCAACCCCAAATCCTCGCGAAAGAAAACCGATATATACCGAGAATGCTCCGCGAGGCTATTGAAATTAAAAAACACCCAAATTTTAATAGAGAAGATGGTTGGCAATTACCACCTGTTTGGAACCCTGTACTGAAAATAATCAAGTCCCAAACAAAGTCAAGTCACAAGAAAAATCAAGATACTGTGAGCGATTACTGCGTGCATCGGAACACCTTTTAGTTTATAATTCGATAAAATTGTAAAATTGTATCTCTAAATTTAAAACGACTGTGACCCCTGAGTTTGTTTCGGTATTTCTTCTCAGGGATAGTCTTAGGAAATACCGTCGCGATTTAGTTTTAAACATGTATCAGAGACAAAAATAATTTTATGAATTTATCAATTATATGTACGGTAGACTGAAATAATTTTAAATAAACTGTTGAGACACCTGACACCTTAGTCCTCCTGCGACCACGAACGCTGCAAAGTGTTCGAAACGTCAGGAAAAACAAAAAACCAATAATACACGCGATTAATCCGGTTAAAAGTTGTTTTATTATAATGTGTAGTGATCGCGCAAACCTAAGATATTACTAACAGTATATATTTTCATGGCCCTATTTTGGAGAAAACTATCTTTAGAAAATTTATTTGGAAAACCAAATCCTATCAATAAAATAGTGAATTTTCTCTGTAGTAAAAAAACAATGGTCATAAAAGCAATATTAAGAACGTTGTTCTAATATAAATTTTCATTTCATGTACACAAAATAGTGACTTGTCAGTGTCGATGAAATTTTAGAACAAAAAGTTCCGATATCAGAATTTATTTAAAGTGTAGATGTACCAATTATCTTTCCACATTGATAATTTTTCCAAAATTTTAATTGGGGTACCTAATAATATCGATACAGAAGGTGAAACCAAAATGTTTGGAAACATTTCTGTCTGTTTGTCGGTGTGTCTGTCCGAACGCTTATCTAATATATAAAATTCTCGTGTCACAGTTTTCGTTGCCATACTCCTCCGAAACGGCTTGACCGATTTTGATGAAATTTTTTGTGCTTATCCGGTATCTATGAGAATCGGCCAACATCTATTTTTCATCCCCCTAAATGTTAGGGGTAGTCCACCCCCTAAATTTTTGACTGTACAGGGGACTCCCCTAAGCCTCGCTGTGCACGATAGCACGTGCCACCGTCTTCTCTGGGATCACGATGGGTAAACAGAGTCCCCTCTCTAAGCATCTGTGACCCCAAAGGGCCGCCTATCTTAAATCATAAAGGCGGGGTTTCGGCTGTTAGGCGCCGAGGCGGTTGCCTCCTAGACGCTTTCTTCTCCAAGAGGGATCGGCCCTCTCACAGTCCCTCTCGACGGCCTGTTCCTGGACGACAACAGTCTCACAAAAGGCAGCCATTCCTCTCCAGTTCACTTTATCTGCCAGCGTAGCCCTCACTACTGCCGGCAGAGACAGGTCTCACCCGATACTGGCTCTTAGTACTCGCCGCTCAGCGGTCTAGGCAGGGCACACCTTAAGCGTGTGCTGCGCTGAGTCCAGACCACCTCCGCAATGGTATTAGGATAGGTAGGTTAAAATCATTCAGTCAATCATCATCTCAATCAGTCATATTCTATACACTGCTGAGGGTCCTTAAATCTGCTTTCTTTACAAAGTACGTATTACCAATGAAATATATTGTAATTATAATGTGAGCGCATGAAATGTTTTTATTAAAATAATGTAATTAATTAATTAAGTACATTAAATAATACCTACCCTTGTGATTTTAGTTTTATTAACATAATTTGATTGAAATATTTTAATTTTGTATACCAATTCTTTACATCTGAAATATTGTTTTTCGATAATTGATAAGTGTCAATATTTCCACGTTGTACATTACTATTGCACGCACACATTGACAATTCAAAATCGGTA
The DNA here is from genome assembly GCA_935421205.1 of Xylocampa areola. Classification (NCBI taxonomy): domain Eukaryota; kingdom Metazoa; phylum Arthropoda; class Insecta; order Lepidoptera; family Noctuidae; genus Xylocampa; species Xylocampa areola. Next base: position 20,430,282 of record OW285204.1, read on the forward strand.
GCACATTTTTGAGCTCTATGTTCTTCTATGGGGTACCAAAAATATTCTAATTCTATGTAATATGGATAAAAAAAATACTTTTCTTATATAAATTACAACTTTTTTATTAATCCTTTTTGTTGTTTATACGTTACACATAAGTGTTATAGAAAAATATATCACTCTAATTTGAATAACGAAAAGCCGCAGAGAAGGGAGCAACGAGAGGCTTTTATTACCTAGCAAGACCAAAGCCCGATTGCCCATTGTTAAAATAAATCAAAATATTTCACCTTCTCCATATATCGAAAAAAAAGGTTCAGAAAACTGCCCCCAATAATAATCCACTTCTCAATCACAAAAAGGCATCAGTAAAGTTTACGCAACCACGAAAAGGCTACAGCAATTTGATCCACTCATCATCACGAACCTTTCCTGACCCATGATCCAAACCAGGGCCGTATCAATATCTGCATCGTTTAAATATCCCATCAATATATACACCAGTGTATGGTGAACTGTCTAAATTGAATATTTATACGAACCCCGGCCCCCGAAGCCCAAATGGAAATATACCACAGGTGTTACTATATTGTTTTGGGAATATTGAATTCTGAAAGTTATTTTACATCTAGAATTAGATGGGTACCCTGTAACTGTTGCCGAATGTATAATATCTGAATAATGTAATAGGAAGCGATTCTCGCTGCGGCTCTGTGTTAGTTTTTATGCTGCGCTGTTTTTTTTTTGTGTGAATATGTATATGTTGCCGGCAATGTGTAAAATCGGATGCTCTGTAGAATACTCCGGTATTTTATTGAGTGTCTACAACGTTTAGGAAATGTATAAAATAAACTTTATCTTATTAGAGTCTTTTTTATGTCAATTTGTTGTATTTGGAGTCAATCAGCACTGCATCTCTTTCCCTTTTTTGATAACTTTCTCTCTAGCCACATCATATTTACGTTGAAAATTATAATTTCGTCCTCTAAAGCGGTACACCAAAAAAAATGATCAATTTTAGGGGGGAAATTACCTATAACTTTGACTGCAAATAATTTTTACAAGAATTATAAAGTCTAGCTTCACCACATTTCACCACTAAAACAAAAAACAAAAACACCAATAAAACAACGAAAAAATAAACGAAACTTACATCAAAACACGAAACAGTGCAGCAGACGCTTTTAAAAAGGTCCCCTACAGGCGTCTATTAAACAAAAAACTTGTCGAGTCCAAAGGGTAAGTAATACCTTCGTTTTCTCGGAAATTAATTAACTTAGGTAGTTTGGTTGGGAAAAAAGGGGTTGGCATTAAGAAGATGGACAGAACTCCTGCAACTGAGCCCCAGCTGACAATGATTTATTATATGTTGTGTGGCGCGAGAAAAATGTTAGGATAACCACTAACGTTGATGTAACTCGCTATTCTTGTAAAAAATAAAATGTTACAACGTTAGTTTTGGATGTAATGTACAATGAAAGGATGGAAGGTTTAATTAACACGTTCCCTGTCCACGAAGCAGACACAATAGTTTAACAATCGCCGTGTACGACATGTGGTTCATTGGACAGTGAAAGGGTTAATTAATAATTTATGTGCTTTTTGGTCCCTTGCTTTATAAAATAAAGAGCGATCTAGTGTTATTTTGGTTTGTGATATAAAGATGGTCATCATTATTATTTCAGTTCTAAAAAATACTAAAATGAAATTGTTTCTATTCAATTTTTTTATTATTGTGTTATTATTTTAGTGTCATCATAATTTATTTATTTCTCACCACTTGTTTAACAAAAGTAACACATTTATGTAGTGGAATGTAGAATAAAAGCGAGCGAGAATATGAGAGAATTTTAAGTACGTGTGTACTCGTATTACCTATGTGGTGCGATGGTGTAATGATATGTAAAATATGTATGAGTTAGTGTGTTTATGAATGAGTGCGTGTGGCTGTGCTAGTATTAGTAGGATAGTGTAGTGGGTGTTATAATCGGGCATTAATTATTTTCTAGAGGTCGTTAGTTCTTCAGTAGCTTGGTAATCCAGCTGTAGCAACCATGCCTTTAGCGTTTTTTTGGTTTCGTGTATGTTTAGCTGTGATATTTTAATTTTTTGTTTATTAAATTGTACAGAGATGAACTCATCACATTGTTGTGTTGTCTTTGCACGAATGTTGTTTTGTGCAAGACGTTACGAAAGGCTGATATATTTCTACGTCTTCTAATATCAGTATCACGAACGGGTAGTGGAAGGGAACGATGTCTTCTTAGGATAGTTGCAAGCACAAACAGCTGTCGAACACTTAGCACCCTACAGTCGGAGTACTGCAAGGTATAATATGTTATTTTTAAATATTTTATTTTAGTTAAGTATCTCTGTTTGAATGTTAAACTATAATTTATACATAATACTATTTGATATATCAAGTATTAAGGTAAAGTTACAATATTTAATGGAAAAATAATACGTATTCTTTTTCCATCTAATATTGTAACTTTAGAGTTCGCTAAGCATGCGTTAATGCTTTTCAAAGATTTATCTTGAAGTATTAAGGATTTTGAGAATTCCCTCTGGTCCAAATCTCCTGCCAGTATCATCGTGCGATGTATCGTTGTTTTTTGTAAATTTTGGTTGAGCTACACGGTATCTGGTACATACGTGACGTCAGTTAGGACGAATTAAATCGAAACTGCTGTCATTTATTGATTTATTTACAGAAATAATATCACTATTTTTATAAGTGTGATTTATCATCCTAATTCCTCTATACCTATTTGATAACTCGAACAAACTCATCATTAACTAGATTCATGTGACAATCCAGAGACTTCAGAGCCAAAAGTAGCGCCCTGGGTGACCGGTAACCATCAGGGAAAAGGGTTGTTATTTTAATAGCGCTTAAGAAGTTTTGATTAATGTCCTCCAAGGATCTTAAGTGCCGGCTGCTGTGATCAATCATCAGCTTCTTATTTTTCTTAATAGTTTAACGTGATTTCTTTCACGCTTTCAATGTCATGGGAGAATATATTACAGGGAAGGTATATCTTTGTAGGAGGAGGTGGTTAGCAGTACTACTTTTTATGTAACATATAGTAATATCTTAGGCTTTCGCGATCACTACACATTATAATAAAACACTTTTTTAACCGGATTAATCGCGTGTATTATTGGTTTTTGTTGTTCCTGTCGTTTCGAACACTCTGCAGCGTTCGTGGTTGCACGAGGTCTTGCGACCACGAACGCTGCAAAGTGTTTAATAAACGCGATTAATACGGTTAAAAGTTTTTTTATTATAAAGCATTATATACACTTAGCTGGCAAAATAAATATCTTTTAACCTTTGATGTTCAGATTTGCAGGATTTTCAAAGAGTTTTTTTTATTAGGATTGGTATGGTAGGTGAAATTGGTGTATGCATGTTAGCATTTATCAGGGTAGCAGTGATGCTGTGGTGAATGGACTGCAACCTCGTGATCCGGTAACTGGTGGTGATAGACCGTGTGGTTTTTAGTCGGTAGGGTTTGGGGGCTGACTTTCTCGCGTCCGTAGGAGTAGCACCCTTAAAAAGGAATCCCTACACGTGTCCCCTAGGTGGTGTAAAACAGGCAACACAACTCTGGTGGGAGGCTTCAGCCGCAGCTGGTTACATATGTCCCACCGGACAAAGCTATGCCGTGAAGCGACCTAGTAGTGTTTCGGTGTTCCGGTGCAACTGTTGTGGGAGACGGGTCTGGGCAGTTGCATAAACTTCCTATCTATCGTACTCCCCATCTATCGTTCTCCCCCAATCTATCCACTTTACTTAAGAGTGAATAGAATGATTTTGGATATAGTGCTCCACCCTCGGGCACAGAGTATAGATCACAAGATTCGAACCAAAAGCACCACTTACTGTTAGAGTCTCGTGCGTATTAGAATTTAATTTTCACTTGCTTCAAACTGTGATGGAAAACATCGTGAGAAAAATAGCACACATAAGAGATATCCTCGATGGTGTGCAAAACCAGGTCAGAGACCTACGGGTGGTTTAAACTCTAACACTAGGTTGTTCATCAACTACACGATGATAAAGGTTCATACAGATGCATGAATTACTTACATAAAGCAGGTTAAAATATCACTTCAGAAAAAACAGCACTGGTTACGACGCACAATCCATCACTGGTCTACAGTGGTTTTGTTGCCCTGGATATGAAAATGATTTTGGGTCCATTTATGCACACAATTCATGAAACTATCAATGATTTTGTTAGATATGCTCTGTTTTTTTTTTTAATCTATATATTCATTTTACATTACAAAAATCAAAAAACGAGAAATAAAAGAACAGATATATTTATAATGTCAGTAATATTTTGAGAAATTAGGATACATAGAAGTAAATAAAGAGGAAAATGTCGAAAATATATTTTATATTTCCATAAAACGCCTTTTATGCGCAAGTTGCGCAGAAGCCTAATCATGACTGGAAAATTAAATTTTATTTTTAAGAAACCGATAATTGTTCAAAATATATGATATGCATTAATCATGAAAATACGAGCATATTGAGAACTTTCATGAACATATTCGTAATCTGGGCACTTGAAAACATAAAAATTTGCGATGATATCCAGGGCAACAAAACAAAACTTTTTTTTTGTAGAGCTGTGTTATAAACACAAACAAATTATCATCACGAATGTATGCTAAAAGGCTTAGGCAGAGTTGTGCTGTTCAACACATACCTTTTACTGATAACGATATTAATTTCCATGTAAAACAAGACACTCAATTTACCGGACAATTTCAAACTCCGAAACGCAAGAATTCGCAAACAGGGAATCGAAGGATCGAACACAGACTCCCATTCTCTGCAAGCGCGTTTTTGGCGACGTCAACAATAATCTTTATAACAATTTCTAGGGAATCGTTCATTTAAAATCGACAGACTGACGAAGTCTTCTAATAATTTATTTAATAACCAACTAAAAGATATTCGAAAAATATTGTACAGCTAATAGAATCGAAACTTTTAAATAAAATATGTAAGTTATAAGTAAAAACAGTATTCTATACACCAAACACAAAAATAAGTATTAACAAACAAGAGGTACTTAAGGGTGGTTTTTCCAAAACAATTTCTTACAGACAACTATTGGCTCGACAAAAATATGTTTAAAAAAAAGGTTTACGGATGACATGAGACAGACAAGAAAATGAGCTCAATCGATAGTTTTCGTCTACCTAAATAATTTTCAAACCACAATTTAAACACCTACTTATATAAAACTTGCTTTACATAAGCATCTTTTAACTATTTGTATGTTTTACAAATTCAAATAATAATCATAAACTTTATTTATAAAAACAGATATTGCAGTACATGGACCATTAGAAATATCTACAAAATAAGTTTGAATAAATATTGATAATTTAAATATCTCCGATCAAGTGGGTGAAGTTCTGTAGTCATAGCTAGATTAATAAAGACTGCCTCGTTGGTCTAGCAGTCGCAAGTTCGGCTGCTGAGCGTGAGATCCTGGGTTCGATTCCCAGGTCGGGCAAAGTGTTATTGGATTTTTCTGTTGGGAGATTTTCAGTAGGAGCCCGGAGTCAGAAAGTAGGTAGTGTGACCCTCGTGCTTCGGAGAGCACGTAAAGCCGTCGGTCCTACGCCTGATCTATCTCCGGACCTGTCGGATTGCCGTCCTATCGGATTATGAGAGTGAAAGAAGACGGAGTGCACCTGTGTTGGCGCATATACTTGAGCACTATAATATCTCCTGCGTACTAGGCCAATCTCCGTGGAGAAAGGCCGGTCGTCGATAGGTCGGTCTTCGAGAGTGGTATTAAAAAAAAAAACACGCCTGCCATGTGTGGCAGCACCTACCTTGTTTATCAAATGCGTGTTTTTTTATTTTTAGTCAATTAATTTTTAATTGTTTACTAACAATAAACATAAAATAAATTAATTAATGTTCACCGGTTACTACTCACGTGCATTTTTCGGGATTGCCCGACTAGTTTCGAACTCGAACGGAGCCCTTAGTCATGAGCTGAACCCGCGGCGATGTCGCGAGTCAAACTGCTCATGACTAAGGGCTCCGTTCGAGTTCGAAACTAGTCGGGCAATCCCGAAAAATGCACGTGAGTAGTAACCGGTGAACATTAATTGATATGAATATGTCTCACGAAAGTTTTTATATAAAATAAATTGTCATAATTTACACTGGCATAACGAAATTTAGCATAATGATCATTTCATATCATTTTATGAGGCATAAATGTTTTGCCATAATGTTTATTGCCATAAATATTGTTGGCATAATAATAATGAGCATAATTTTACAAAACGTTTATGTTACGTTTATGTTTCATAAAATTATGCTACATTATTATTATTAACGCATAATTACATTACATATAATGACCATGGAATAAAAATACTAAACCGTGAACCTAATGCTTCTCGAGAAGGGTTAAGTTTTTAATTTTTACTGTGTGCGTTGATTTAACTCATATAAAAACAAACATGTTGCCCAAGGGCCACCGACGCCGCACCTTAACCAATTTATGGCTCATGCTTAACAGACGAATAAATATTATGCCAAAACAAATTAGACCTAATTACAGTTATGTTAAACCTTTGCATTATGACAAAGTATTATTATGCCACAGTATTATACTAATAGTATACTAATAAAAGTTATGCGAAAACGTTAATTCAAACAATATTATGCCTTACAATTTTATACCAAGAGGGGGATTCCCTTTTTTATTTTATACATTTTAGTGTACTATAGCTTCTATATTTTTTTTTAATAATCTTACTAGCCTAAGAAAGCTACTTACCTAAGAAAATGCAAGGATATTAACGATACCCCAAACATCGAAATCGGTTCAGGCATTTAGAAGTTATAGTGGAATACAGAAACTCACAAACATACGTACATGAACCCTCTCGAGTCAATGCGCTGCATGCAGCCAATCAAAAGACACAGCTCATACGCATGACTCGGCTGCGACTTATATCAGCAAAATTATGCTTTAAAATTTATTATTTAAATACAAAATAAGTCGTTAATATATAAGCAAAATAATGTAACATAAAGACTATAATTGCATTACCAAATAAATTGCTTTAAAATGAAAATAACTAAGTATTTAAAGTTACAATATTAAATGGAAAAAGAATACGGTCGCGAACAGGATTCGAACCTGCGCCTCCCGGATAGATACTCCAGGCGCTCTGACCAACTAAGCCATCTCGACCTCTGCTCACCACCGCGAATTCTTCTTCCATATTTTAACACGTCTTATGGCGACGTCATTGCAATCAATTCAGTACTTACAAGTGACCGAACCGACACGATTAACTTTGCAGTTAATACAATGTCGTAAAGAATGCAATTACCTTAATAATTCAAGATATGTCTTTGAAAAAGCATTAACGCATGCTTAGCGAACTCTAAAGTTACAATATTAAATGGAAAAAGAATACGGTCGCGAACAGGATTCGAACCTGCGCCTCCCGGATAGATACTCCAGGCGCTCTAACCAACTAAGCCATCTCGACCTCTGCTCACCACCGCGAATTCTTCTTCCATATTTTAACACGTCTTATGGCGACGTCATTGCAATCAATTCAGTACTTACAAGTGACCGAACCGACACGATTAACTTTGCAGTTAATACAATGTCGTAAAGAATGCAATTACCTTAATAATTCAAGATATGTCTTTGAAAAAGCATTAACGCATGCTTAGCGAACTCTAAAGTTACAATATTAAATGGAAAAAGAATACGGTCGCGAACAGGATTCGAACCTGCGCCTCCCGGATAGATACTCCAGGCGCTCTGACCAACTAAGCCATCTCGACCTCTGCTCACCACCGCGACCGTATTCTTTTTCCATTTAATATTGTAACTTTAGAGTTCGCTAAGCATGCGTTAATGCTTTTTCAAAGACATATCTTGAATAACTAAGTATTTGGATAACATAGACCCAGTTTAGGTTACTTGTGTTATATCGGAAACTCTAAACAAAACTTTCAGGTCAAATTATCATGAAGAAACGATTCCGATATGATTGCAAAGGAATTTACCTCACAAACCAGATGCATCTATCGGATATCGCTTCAAACCAATCTCTCCATGTTGTACCATTTCAATCCGAAGCAAACGTATTGTTTTACTGAAGATTGCAAGACAGATGAATTCTTTGTACTCTACATATATTGTATATGCGAGTACAATAAGTTTATTTTACTGTTTCTCCTTAATACTGGATTTTACACGACTACCCAAAAAAGGAGTGTTATGTTTTTAGGCTTTATGTATGTATGTTTGTGAGTTTCTTTACCTCACCATAACTTCTTAATGCTTGAACCAATTTAGATGTATCGATAGAATCCTTACATTGTCCCGGTTAACATAGGGTAGTAAGATTTAGTGCCTAAAAAGGAGAAAAACAAAAAACAAAAAAATTCACACAAGAGATGGGTTTTTTTTTTATTAATTTCATCATAATCATAATCATTTATTTGCCTTAAGTGTTGTGTACAATACGTACAAAAGTTCAAACACTTATTCATTATTTAGACATACAAATATTGAATTTTAAATATGACGGCGCATTGCTAGCGCCATCTGTTGAGAGATACATCGGAACGAGATTTGACAGCTGTCAGTCTGGCGGAGCGTCGAGGCGACGGTTAGCGTGGCCATGTTGTATATTTGCAATTCATTCGTGTCTGAACGTCAACGGCGAGCGCACCACGTATTCGACGAATCGCTTTTGTTCCGAGTAATCCTGCCTCTTTTTGTTTCAAAAATAATTAAGACTGATTGTTATAGTGATTTCCTTATTAGTAGTGAATAGATTTTAGTAAAGTTCGTAAGGAAGATATTTTGTAATATTATATAACTTTTGATTGTGACTCGAGTAATACTTTGTTGGTTCCTACCCACATTACCACTTATTGAAGACATGGCCGATTCTGATGATGACGGGTATTTGCCCATAAATATAATCAAACAATTACACAGAAAAAAATGTTTAAAATCACACAAAACAATTGAAACATCTTGTTTTTTTAGTAGTTCTCACATGGCATATTTAAGATTTAAGTTTTATTCGATTGATAATTCAGCATATAACTTATTTACAAATACATATAAAATTGACCAAGCAGCACCAAATCTTCAGCATACATAAATATCATAAATTAAATCAATACATTCCAGTGAATTCAATACGGGTGTTTTGTATCAAGATTACTGCGTCCGATGAAGCATTCGTATCGAGTATATTCAATCTATCTAGATCGAAGCGAGGCGTACAGCTCTGATATAAATGTCTGGTGTTACATGCTCACTGTGTGTTACAAATGATTTGTATATTTTAGTACCTATGTAAAAGGGTAGGCAAATATGTTAGTCGTATCAAGACTTGAAGGAATTAGTACTGGAGTAGTTTTAGCGGGCGTACCCCTTATAAGGTACCATATGCCAGTGGCGAGAGATATTGACAGCGCGGTTGGCGCAGTGGTCGAGACTCCGACTGCTGCGCTGCGTGTCGCAGGTTCGATTCCTGCACGGAGCAAATATTTGTACGATCTATAGATAATTGCTCCGGGTCTGGGTGTGTGTGTGCTTGTGAGATTATATGTCTGTAAACGCACCCACGATACAGGAAGTAATTCCCAGTGTGGGGCAACGTATTTAAAAAAAAAAAAAACCTTTTACCAGTAATCATAGTACACGAATTTAATCGTGTGTAATACATTTTTTTCTTTGTGTTTAGTTTTTTTATGTTTTTTATTACTATGTAATGAAATGCTAATGTAATGAAGAGAGGTATTTTCGCTTTAGTACAAGTTCTATTGTGATTGTGTGTCACCTCACCCCCCGCCAAAGATGGCTAGCAAATTTGTTCGATATTTAGTCAGAAGGCGTCTCCCGTTTGGTCCGCTAAGTATCAAGATTACATTATATTGATCAGACTGTAAACTAAACCGCTCAATATCACCCCTATAAAGGACGATTATACTACCTGCCTCGTTAGATGTCCCAAGCGCGACTGCTGAGCATGAGGTCTCGAGTTCAATTCGGGCAAAGAGTTATTTAAGTTTTTCTGTAAGGAAATTCTCAGTAGCAGCCCGGAGTTTGGAATTGTGCCCGGTACATGGCAATAGACTCACCACACATTAAGGGCGTGATGCTATGTTATGTTATGTTTTTAAGGTCAATTATATGAGAATATAATATGCTTTATATATATAATATGTATTTTTTTTTTTTTTTTCTTTATTCAGAAAACCAACAGCGATACATTAAAATATTACAGAAATATAAAAACAATTTGTAGGGCTAATAATAGGTTTCCCTGTTTAACTTAAATGTGTATAAACCATGCGAACGGACTCTAGACAGTATGTACTTAGATAATAATATAAAGAATTTAATTTACATAAAATATACATGTAAGATTAAGCTAATTAATGAATTGAGCATATTGAATAGTTGCTTGCTATTTATCTTTCAAAATGATATCTTTAATCTGAGCTTTAAAACTAGGTTTTGTGCAGTTAAATAAATCAACTTGGGAGAAATTACTGTTATAAGTTCGAGAAATGCGAGTAAGTACACAATTCTTAGCGATTTTCAGTATGTCTAACCTGCTTACGAGGTCAAAATAAATACTTTCTTTCTTTAATCCATTGTTTTTTTTACTCTTACCCATACGAAGAGTTTCTCATGTTTTAGAGTCACAAATTATAAAGAGTTTAAAAAATGTGTAAGTGGTCGCAGTGGTCGAGAGACCGGCTGCTGTGTTGCGTGTCGCAAGTTCAATTCCTGCACGGAGCAAATATTTGTATGATCTACAGATTATTGTTCCGGGTCTGGGTGTGTGTGCAATTGAGATTATAATTATGTCTGTAAACGTACCCACTATACAGGAAAAAAATCCTAGCGTAGGGCAACGTTTTATAAAAAGTTAAGTAAGTAATAATACTTTATTTCTCAAACCACTAAATTATAAGCCTTACGTTAAAAAACCTTTTCAAAACCTCTTACTAATGACCATAGACGTAGAAATTTTTGCTATAACAAATAACAAACACCACACAAATGAGGTCAGCACAAAAAAAATACACATTTTTTTATGAGTTTTAATGGGACCAATATTGAGTCCACTTCAATATCTTGCTGCCTATCTATACCTGTGGCTGTAGCTAAGGGGCTCGGTAAATCTACAGATAAGGCACGGCCCTAAGTGGCCCGGCGGCCAGTGACAACACTTCAGCCTGTAGACGTTCAGGATTTACCAAGCTGGAAGTATGGTGAAGGGCAAGAACTTGTGGATATGGTAATGGAAGAAGAATACTGTATTTAAAGTTATATTTTTTTGTGGAAAAATAATACGGTCGTTAGGAGGATTTGAAGTTTGCTTTGCACCTCCTGGATAAATACTCCAGGCGATAGCGGTCAGAGCTAGAGCTAGAGTTCGTTAATGCTTTTCAAAGATTTATCAATACTTTATTTGCTAATAATTTATCCGAGTTTTGAAGAATTAGATGTCTTGTGAAAATTGTGGCATGTCTGTTAGTTGTGTTACTACGGCGTAGCAGATGTGATGACGTCACGGCTACGTTTGCTACGTAGTCGTAGCAAAATCTTTTGTAAAGCTCTTTCGATCGTTTCGTCATTTCTTAACAATATTCATTGTTTGAAATAATTTTCATTTGAAATCATTATTGTTAACAGTATTGTTTTGTTTTCAATTATTTTTGATAGAGTAACCAAATTTCTAGTAAAAAACGAACATATACTGGAGAAAATAAAGATACATTTTTAATTTCAATAAATTGCCGCATCCATTCTTCACTTCACAATGTACCGTATGCCGAAGTGATCGCAGACATCAGATACAGGTTCGACCCCTGACGATGCATTGGGGAAGCACTTTATGCGCCCACCTTGAGCCTCTATACCGACTTCACTTTATTGGGGTCCATCTATTGATCAGTTTCCATAGATACCAGGGTTTGAAAGGTTATAGAAAGCTTTTGTGTCTCTTGATCTTGATATGTGCCTTTGACATGAGGTAACAATCGCAGCGTACAGCTGTAGAGAGTTTATGGAGGTGTGGTTTCTTTCATCACATCAACATTCACCAACATAATTAATACAGTTAAAAAAACTATTAAATAATAAAATATCACCGAATCCGACCGCGACAAGTGCAACTTAACCTCGATCGATCGATCTACATAAACTTAACATAACATAGCATCACGCCTATTTTCCCAGAAATGGTAGGCAGAGCGTACATAGTTGTATACCCATATTTTACCAATGCTGTTATTATGTCCCATGTTATAGGTGGTGAGACTATTGTAACCTATCGGACACAATTCTAAGCTCCGAACTGCTACTGAGAATTTCCTACCAGAAAAACTCAATAAGACTTTGCTCAATCCGGGAATCAAACCCGACATTAGCGACGCAGAGGCAATGAATATTATCTGCTAGAAATATACTTCATATAATTTTTTTCTGATCTAAATTGGGTTTCGACGACCTACCTCCACGGAGATTAACTAAATACCCAGTAAATATTATAGTGTACAAGTGTATGCGCAAACACAAGTACCGTTCACTCTCATAGTCAGATGGCACGGCAATACGACATGAACGGAGAAAGATCAGGCGAGGGACCGACGGCGTTACGTGCTATCCGAAACACGGGGATGTCACACTCCCGACTTCCTAACTCCAGGCTGATACTGAGAATTTTCTTACAGAAAAACGAAATCGAAATCGAGCCCAGGACCTGCCGGGCTTGCGGCCACTAACCCAACAAGACAGTGGGAGTTATCCGCTAGTACGATGATATTAATTTGTATTCATTAAGCATCGAAGACTGCCTCGTTGGACGAGCAGTGTTATTAAGTTTTTCTGTTAGGAAATTCTCAATAGCAGCCCGGAGTTTTGAATTGTGCCAGGTAGATGAAAATAGACTCACCACCTACTACATGAGACTTAATAACAGCATTGGTGAAATGTTGCTGTACAACTGTGTACACCTGTACCTACCCCTTCAGGGAACACAGGCGTGATGCTATGTTAATTAAGCATTCATTCATTAAATTCATTCCTCTGCCAGGAATTAGTTAGCACCTCTTTTCTTTTTACAATGCACTATGTAGAAGTATAGTAATGCCGTAGAATATTGGCCGCTGGCCGCCTAATTTGTATGTTGAGTGCAACATCTTCTTGCTACCGAGTTTGAGGAGTTTTCTTTCAAAAAGGAAGGTTGGAAATGTTGCCTTGTTATTGTTAAGAGATGCAGACTGGCGGGTAAGCGCCGGAATATGGGTTTTCGGTAAATATTGTACGTTGTTTAGCAACTTTACGTTTACATCAACAGAACTTCAAAATGAATAATTTTATGTATGCTAATACCATGTCAAGTAGACATAGCATCGTAGCATCGCGCCTGTATTCCCCGAAGGGGTAGGCAGAGGTGTACACAATTGTACACCCACATTTCACCCATGCTGTTATTAAGTCCCATGTAATAGGAGGTGAGCCTATTGCCATCAACCCGGAACAATTATTTGTAGATCATAAAAATATTTGCTCCGTGCAGAATCAAACCTGCGACACGCGACGCAGCAGCCGGTCTCTCGCCTACTGCACTAATCACGCCGTCGTATTAAATGAATATTCGTTTCTGTCCGCGACATCGTCTGCATGGACTTCAAAATTGGCTCCATCTGGGAAAAAAATATCTAACCTATCGGCTCAGTAACGTACAGATCTGTACGTTGTAACAATAAAAATCTATTGTGTCTGCTAATGACTGACGCAACAGCTTAAGTGTTAATCCTGGTTGCCAATTTTCATCCAAATCCGTTCTCTATTTATTGCGTGAAAGAGTAACAAAAAATCTATTATTATATGTATATAACTAACAGAAAATAACGCGCAATGAACCTTTGAATAGCTTGACGTTACGACCAGGTTGCACTGATCGTGGTCACAAGCAGACTGCTGCAGCGAGTTTACTCTGTCATGGGTGCGGTAGATTTTTCTTCATCTACCTCCATGTTTTCACTACTATTATAAAGGCCGCGACACACTACACTCATCGTACTTTCACCGACTTAAAATTGCGAGGTTTTGATATTTTAATCACTGGATTCCACGTAGCTAATAATTTAAATTTTTGTCCTCCCGATTGAAAGTCTTGTGTTTGTAACAAAGATTCATCCCTCCTTACATACTTTCGCTTTTGTAATATTAAAAGGAAGTATTTATTTAGTTGTTAGAGCTAGATCTTACTTATCCAGATAGTTCAAAGTTCACAGTTCTCTTCTATAAGGAAAAATACGACTAAAAACATGCTTGACGGAAAGATTAACATTTTAATTGCATTACACTCTCGATTTAACGCAGCCTAAAAGATTTACGAGTATTCCGAGAATTTCCTCGGTAGAGGAAAAACAGTGAGAATCATGGACTTTAGTTTTTAATGTTCAAATACGTACGTATTACATATATTTTCGACTCTATTTCTATGTTATACATTTTTGTGGAAATAAAAATCAAGCGTGAACAGGATTTGAACGTACGCCTCGCGGATAAATACTCCAGGCGCTCAACCAACTGAGCGATTCCGACCTCTAAATATAAAAGGTTTAAATTTTTCCTACACGAAAATTTATTACTTTAGAGTTCACTGCGCACGTTTGAAAGACTTATCTGTATCTATTTACACGTCTGAGTAAAATTAGTACCCAACACGCATTTTATACATATTTTATGTATCTATAGTATAACAGTATGTAATAGTATCAGTGTAATTTTATAACACGTCTGTCTAAAAATCCTTTACTCATCATTCAAATCATCATCTTCCAGTAAAAAACTTCACAAGAACGTCGCAACCGCTCGTATACAAAAACTAGATACAGTAAAGAAACTTTATGCTAAACCGAATGCACTCGCTGTCGCCGGCAAACGCCTAGAGTACACCGTGACTTGAATACTGAATCTCTAACAAATGCATACATACTACCATATTGCAACACTATGCAACCGCAAAAACTCATTCCATATTCACACCTCGCAACACTACCTCATCCATTGCCGACTTAATCAACACCTACGAACTTTATTCATGCACAAACCTGGCAATGAAACTCAAACACGTCGATGTTATCGCTCAGTACGTCTACTACCGCCTCGTTGTGAAGGATTGGATCCCATTTCGAATTCCTAGCCCGTAATGGGCGTAAACAAAGAGATTATTACGAGCAGATGCAATTAACATCAAAAGATACAATGAAAGAAGCTGGGCTTTAAAAGTTTTATGAGTAAATACCGCTATAAAAACTGAGAAGGCGAAATTACGCCGTGGAAGTGTACGAGCTTATTATAGAATTCATTATTGTGAGGAAAAATAAAAAAGGCTCTAAAATTATTGTATTTCAAGATAAATCTTTGAAAAGCATTAACGCATGCATAGCGAACTCTAAAGTTACAATATTAAATGGAAAAAGAATACGGTCGCGAACAGGATTCGAACCTGCGCCTCCCGGATAAACCCGCGGTGGTGAGCAGAGGTCGAGATGGCTTAGTGGTCAGAGCGCCTGGAGTATTTATCCGGGAGGCGCAGGTTCGAATCCTGTTCG
Organism: Xylocampa areola; assembly: GCA_935421205.1. Classification (NCBI taxonomy): domain Eukaryota; kingdom Metazoa; phylum Arthropoda; class Insecta; order Lepidoptera; family Noctuidae; genus Xylocampa; species Xylocampa areola. The sequence continues at coordinate 20,445,946 of OW285204.1, forward strand.
CGACCGTATTCTTTTTCCATTTAATATTGTAACTTTAGAGTTCGCTAAGCATGCGTTAATGCTTTTCAAAGATTTATCTTGAATTATTAAGGTAATTGCATTCTTTACGACTTTGTATTAGCTGCAAAGTTGGTCGTGTCGGTTCGGTCACCTGTATAGGTACTGAATTGATTGTAATGAAGTCCCCATAAGACGTGTTAAAATATGGAACAATTATTATATTTGTTTAGGTCAACCGAAAAGAGTATATACGAGTACATACATTAAGAGTATTGTGACACAAGTGAGGTGAATTGGTCATTACAGTCGAGGCTAAATTACTACCAGAGCCCATAGATGAGGGTAGCAATGTTGCCGAGACGTTGAACACACTTACGAGGAAAAAATAATAAGTGTAAACTAATTTTTTATTAAAATGGCGCACGAATTTCTTTTTCATGATCAATGCGCGCGCAAGTGGAACTAAAATTAACTTAAATTTATATTTTTTTAATTATGACTCAAATTATATGCTGAAAATAAAAAATAATTAATGTAAAGTTGCTGAGCGGTTTTTTTAGATTGCCAAATTAAAAGCACCCGCGCGTAATAAGTCTCACTATTAACCAAAAAGCAATGCAATAAAAGCCACTTTACGAGCAAGTGAAAAGGTATTTAAGGCAGACCACAATAGGGTATATGCATGTATTTTTTTTATATTTTTAATCGATTGTCTACGTTAGCACATTAACGTAAAAAAAATATCTCTTGAAAAATATCAATATTGACTCATAAATTAAATAAATAAAACTGCCATTAATTTTGTGAAGTTTAAACGCTATCCATTTTGGCGCGCTTCTCCTATGACGTCAGTTTACATAACAACACACTTCTGACACTTCACAATTCAGACGTCGTGTGCATTTGTTTGTTTCTCGGATTTTCAATATTATGAAGTTCATTTACTTATTTAAACATGGAAAAGGACAGGAAACTATTATACAAATACTGTGTTGTACCTATGTGCAAAAATAAAATGAGAAATGCGCCTGTTTAGACCCTAAGAAAACATTGGTGTATCTATGAGAAGAGAAGATGTATCTCCAACGAGTTGTTTATATTGTTGTGAAGATCCCTTTATTGTGAGTACAAAGTTATTATTTTATACAACTACGTACTTGATTTTTAACATAACCTAATTGTAGAAGTTTACCCAAGTGATAAAAATTTGCTATACTGTACTTAATATGTTTTCCCAAGATTTCAAATTAAGCGTAGGTACATACATAACTTATTTAAAATTCTTCGTATTTAGCCGTGAGTTTAATATATTAATCACTATAATGTCTTGTTTGCAGATTGAACATGATTCAGAGAATTATATTCAATATAAGATAATGGCTTTACAAGAAGGGCAAAAAATTACACCACAATTAAAGAAAGGTGTTGGCCCACATCTATTCCAATGTCAGAAAGATAAGCCATCACGGGAGATAATGGGTGCTATAAAAAGTAAAAGAAAAGCTCTAATTGAAGAAGCTTTATCTGAGTCAGCCTTTAACCAACATGACACTCATAAAATTGGTGAATCTTCACCATATCATTATTATGAATACAACATGGAAGTCTCTTACTTGGTCACAGTACAAGAAGTGCAACTAAAATCAATTAATGTTTCATAAGTGCATGTAATTTTGCCTATTTGAAATAAAAACTGTTGACTTTGTAATACTTTATTTAATTTCTTGTACCCCAGACGGTCTTGTTAATTATATCTCTGATGGATATGGTGGCAGAGCAGAACAGATGACATGATAGTAGAAGACTCTGGTTTCCTTGATTACTTACCTACTTCCTAAGAAAGCCATTACAGCAGACAGAGGTTTTAATGGTCTATCATATTTGTTAGGAACCAAGAATTGTACCCTTGTAAGTCTGTATCCAACTCCACCCCAATTACAAAAGATGTTAAGCAATCTAAGCAAATAGCAGCATTATGGATTCATATAGAACATGTTATAAGTAGAATAAGAGAGTTTCATATGTTACTGCCTCATGTGTGTGTTGATCACAACTTGATCGTTATAGACGAAATTATAATAGTGGCTTGTTGATTAATTAATATACAAGATTGTTAATAAAAAAGATTTTTTCTTAAAAAACAAATTTATTTAAATAAAAAAGAAAATATAACATTGCACCAAAACGGAGTGCATTTATCTAAAATATTTTCACACAACTCCTTGTCATACTCAACTGCATAAACTCTTGAGCATATGCTGGTTTGCTATGGCCACAGTCACTAAATAGTGAATGGATAACTTATCTATGTTACTTGGTTCTTTATAATACTTGGTTAGTTGATTATATGTACAACCAAAAGTGTAGCATTCATTTTTAAAAATTGATAAATTTCATTAAAAAACTTTTTATTTGGGTCCGTTCAGCCCCAATACTTCTTTTAGATATTTCCATAGCTTTGACAAATTTAAGGCTTTTCCCAACTGATGTCAATTTAAACTTTTTCCAATAGCAGTCAACACTTGTTGATGGTGGATCTTTACTGCATCTATGCAACCAGGCTAAGAAGGGAATAGCAGGCTTACAGCCACCTAAAACAAAAAAATATTCTTATTTTATTATTAATATTACCAGCAGAATAAAGGAATATTATATGTAATCTACTAGTTCTTATTACCAGACACAATAGATTTTTATTGTAACAAAATATAATTTTATGTCTCCTGTAATCTTAAACAATCAGAATTTCACTACTTTTGACTGTATATCTCTTACCTATGTGTGTTGCACAATCCTCACACTCCACAGTTATGATGCATCCTTCAGTCTCATTACAAGTAGCTGTAATGTTATAACATTTCTGTCGAACATTATGCTCCGTTGTAATACAAGCCTTGACAACGCATAGGTTCTTCTCTCGTTTAACTTGGACATATCCAACTGCTGAATCGCCATACGATTCTCGTTCCGATCTGTCACAAAGAATATGCATGTAAATTATTTAGATTCTCCACTTAAATCATTAAAACAGTCAGTGGGTCTTCGAGTTTAATTGTATGGTAAAAGGATAGCATTATTTTCTATGAAATATAATATCACTGCATACATTATAGGTTATGTTAAGTGCTCATCTGATGCATTAAAAATTAACTTAAGCATAAAAAGCAAATGAATATTTGTATTTTGCAATGAAAATTTTACAAATATCTATAACATATTTACCTTGCAGCTTTTACTTCTCTTAGTTCAGCAGACGTAAAATCAGATTTTGATGCAAAATATGTAAGCATCTATTTTCGGAAGATTATCCGACTGTGCTTTCACAAATCCACTTTCAGTCATAGTTGTAACAGTCATAAGAGTACTGTTCTCCAACAAGAAGTCAATAATTATTTAATGCAAAGCAATCATGATAAAACCGAAGAGCAACCATAAAAAAAACTGAAAACAACGCCATGTTCATGTTGAGTTGTTGACACTTGATACTTCACCGTGTTAACTTATCACAGTAGTGCTTGACTCGATTCAACTTTATTCGAGTGAAAATTTTAAATAACACATTCAAGTCTGCTCGTATTAGGTTAAATGCGTTGTTTGCTGAACGATATCTACGTTTATATAAACTAGAAACTTAAATCATATCAATAAAAAAACATTTTTTGTTTGATAACATGAGATAAGTAATCGATCTTAGTGATCGATTTACTCGAGAATCACTCGAGTGGTATTCAATTAAAATTATTAGATGACTTGGGAGCTAAAATCAGTCTCGAGTCACAGCACTTATTCAAGAAATGTGACGTCATGTTTTGTTGCCTCCAATAGCGTTACGTTTTGAGATTTTAAATTTCCCTCGCATATTTTCGACTTTTTATTATTTTATTTCTAATATTATCACTGAATTAATTGAAAAAATAAAGGTGTAGGTGTGATTCAGTAGTAATAAGGATTACAAAAAAAAATATTTTACTCATATTTAAATCACATGCATATTCCCTATTGGGATACGTCATCAAAAATTAATAAATGTACGATCTACCTAATAGGCAGAAAGAATTATTATCAGGCTACGATTGTACCTACCTAGGATTGTTTACGTCATTGACACGATTGTTTGGGTCACGATTTATTTGCCAAGTTATTGTATTCTTTGTTCTATAACATACTTTTTTTTTTAAACGTGAGGTTAGCTTTCAATAAAATATTTAGAGTATGCAATATAAATATTAGATGGCCGTATTGAATAAAATGAAGCTACTGCTTTTATATGCCCATAAATATCAATGATAAGCAAAAAGATCAGCCTAAAACATTTAGGAGTAGATAAAATAAAAACAACATTGCAACAACAATAAATTTATTATCATATAAAATATTTTCACTCATAAACAACATTTATCTACTATAAAACGTAAAAAGTCCACATAAACGAATGTCTGAACAGCGATACACTATCTGGGGATTACCCGTTTTATAATGATTTATGATCACCCATTGAGATGAAATAATAAGTAATATAGATAAATAATGCTTTCGCTGTGTTGCTAACCTGGGACATTTATTATTAAAATGTCGAAGTGAAAAAAGGTTTTAATATTACGAAATAAAATAAAAAGACTTTGTTTCTGTTTTGACCGAAATATTGTAGAGTTGCGAATATGATACACAAAGTATAATTTTTGTTGTGATATTAGAAACAAGCAGTATAGAATAGGCCATTACTTTACTATAGGGTAGGTCATAGGCCAGTAGCATTTAGATCGAGAAACATCTACAACGGAATTAAGGCCCACACTTACGAGTATCTGTAAATCATACCTGGCCACTTTATTTATGGGTATACTTAAAACTTTGTCCTCATCTTCAAATCAAATAACCTGTCCCAGGCTGCAACCTCTTCAAAAGCCTGCAACTTAACAGTACGATAGTAACTCGTTGACGCTGCAGGCCTTGTCACAGCACTCACTGACGACGTATCTCTTGCCCCTGGAAGGCAGGGACATTCCCCTGGCTTTGTGTGGCGCCATCCAAGGCCAGCCAAACTGATTGTCTTGCTCTTTGTAGTAGGGTGAGAGGATTGAATCTAGAAAGATTTGGTGATTTAGTCTAGTTTTTTTTTTATCAAAATGATTCTACGTTTGGCCACCAACTCGCCTGATGGTAAGCGACGGTGTGGCCGAGGATAGAGCACGAAACCCGGAATAAATTTATTCACTCCTAAGTAGACTGGATAGATTTGGGGAGAACGATAGTTGGGGAGTTGATGCAACTGCCCAGACGCGTCTCCCACAACGGTTGCACCGGACTACATCCCGAAACACGACGAGGTCGCTTCCGGCATGGCTTCGTCCGGTGGGTGGTAACCAGCCGCAGCCGAAGCGTGCCACCAGAGTTATGTTGCCTGCTTTGCATCACCCAGGGGCCACGTGTAAGGATTCCATTTTAAGGGTGCACTTACGAAAAAAGTTTTTGGTCTTTGTGATGCGCTAGGTGAGTGAGGGTCTCGTGGCTAAAGAGGCACGTATCAAGTGATCGAGATTAAGCTGTGCTTATCGCAGTTAGAGTGGGAGCTGCGAATGTGTTTCTGTCATTTATTATTGGGACCCTCCGTCTTGGAGAGCATATTATCTATGACAGTTGTTACGAGTAGTAAGATGCCTGAACGACTGACAAAAATCTTACCACAAGATATCGTGTTACCCTGTAACTGGGTTATAGATATCTTAATAGGTAGTAAGATATTGGTGATAAGCTGCATCCGTTCGACTGGAAACCAACCTCTATATAGTTGGAAAAACGCTAGACAGAGGAAGAGGTAGAGGCAGAGGTGATGAGGATGATAAGGCTAGTTGAGAGTTGCGGAGTTGTGAATAACGCACGAGTAAGGGATTGGAGGGAGGGATATATTCATTTTAACCTTTAAAATATGACGCGGGTACCACATGGAATGGCCTAGCCACATATAAAAATAGGACGCTACATAACTTTAAGTATAAGAAAAAAAACTCGAATGTGATTAAATGTCTTTCATGCAGGGCAAGTTTTTTTTTTATGAATTTACTTTTGACCTCCACAACACATAATGTTAAAGGATGGCGTAGTCGACGATGGAACACGCTTACCCAGCAGAAACCTGTTCACTCGAGCCTTGAAAACCACCAGATTACTCCTATCAGGAAACACAGATAGAAGGAATACCACTACTTAAAGGTGTTCTCAACCCCTTACCAATTCCAAAACTTGCGTCCGAGCACGTTTCTTTGCCGACAAAAAATATTTGACAAGTCGATAAAAGTATAAATGTGTTGAATTTTTTATCCACAACTTATGTCAAATTTGACATTTAAAATCGACGTCTAATGTCGTCAAAAGAAACCATGCTTGCGCCGCAGCTACGTTCATATAGTTGAGTCATTTTACAAAAGCAATTCAAGAACTACCTTCCTTTACTTGCAGCATTGAAACAATTACTCTTCCTCAATGCATTCAATAGAAAGATAAATGTTCTCCAATATACTATGGAGATACATTCAGATTGCATTAAATACTGACGGATCGCTAGACCGCTTGCGTAATAAATCGTTCCCCTTAGCTGACTTGAACAAATTGCAATGGAAGATAAGCAGCTGGTACACTATAAAAGTGCTTTCTTTTATTGTGGCTGAGTCTTGAGGGATATTCAAATAATCTTTAGTATATTGATACTCCGCAATCGCTATATCTATCGTCTGACATCACCCAGAGACCGAACTTGGTCTTAAACTTGTGCTATTTAAGTATTAGTACGGATTGTAGCTCGTTCATTGTGGCCCAATTAGTGAAGTGAAATAGAAGGAAATTCAGAACCAGGCGCATGAATAACATTTGGTATGACATAGCTCGATAGAAGGAGACCGTATCAGTGGCGGTTACCACCAACAACAGCATTCTCAATGAGGGTTGACGTCAGACAGGCGGCTGGTCAAAAAAAATTACCAAGAATTTAGCAGCATGCAATTTCAAAGACAATTAGAAAGTGGAAGAAGATTTCATGCTGCGAACCCAAATAAATTGGGATAAGGGCAGGGGGCTGATGATGAGTCGCTCCAGGTAAAATACTGGTATTAAGCTGCATTCGGTTAGAATCTAAGCCAACCTTGACCAACGTAAGTCAGAGAAGGCTAGGCAGAGAGAGATTCATACTCCGCCTCTAACTACCTTGTTAGTCCAATGATCACAAGCGTGACTGCTGAGCTACAATTTCTGGGTTCAATTCCCAGGTATGGCTAAGTCTTATTGGATTTTTCTGAGATTCAGGCGTTACTTTGCGTCCATTACATCTAGCTACTTCCACAATATTGAGAGTAGTCTTGCATTACCTGTGCACCACCCGCCCGCCCGTAGTGACTGTTTAAAGGTGATTAGTAAAAAATCAGGAGACCAGTTCGATTAGAATGAAGCTTTTTTATAATTTCTGCTGATTTAATGACTATAGCGACTGCGACAGTTATGTTAATAATAATAAAACGACTTACTATACATAGTCCCGGAGTCGGAGCGCTTGTTCTCAGCACCACTTTCGAAACACAAAAACGCAAGTGCCCTCGCCAGGGTCCTACCGCAGTACACCTGCGGACTTGTATCCTGGAACGCTATCTGACCTCCACCGATGTGCGCTGAGCAAAGCGTGATGGTGAACATTGTCATAAGCAGAATGGACTGTTGGGGATTCATCTGTAACATAAAATACACAAAGATTTAGTGGATTTCGACATACATAGTTATATTTAAATATGCGTCGTTGGTCTAGTGGTCCCAAGCGCGACTGCTGAGCATGAGGTCTCGGGTTCGATTCTCGGGTCGAGCAAAGTTTTATTGACTTTTTCTGTTAGAAAATTCTCAGTAGCAGCCAGTCTGGAATTGTGCCCGGTCGATGGCAATAGGCTCACCACCTATTACATGGGACTTAATAAAAGCATTGGTAAAATGTGTAAAGTCACGAGCACCAACATGTAAACACAATATTTTAAAAACTCGCCGATAATATTTCTAGCATGTATTACTAAGATAATTAGTTATGTAACACAGATAGAAGAACCATTCCTTCTATATATAGACACACATTAATACTTCTATATTATTGAGATAACTATTTATATTGACTTTAGAAAGTGCAAATGTATACATATTTGTGCTCGTGACTGTACACCTCTGCCTACCCCCTCGTCGTAACGTATTAGGTAGGTACAGTAGGCCGCACGTCTTCGGTGGTAACAAAACCAGTATAAGCTGGCCGCGCATCCTATTAAAACACCCTACTATGATATGCCAGCTCAACGTTAAATTGTTACCACGGACGAGCGGTTTCCTATGCCTAACTTCCTTTTAAAATGTCAATGTGTAAGTGGCTATAAGAGCACTTTTCGTCTTGCTGTTATTATGGTTATTACAAACAATATCTTAGGTTAGTTTGGTTCGCGTTCGCGATCACTACACTGCATAACAACTTTTAACCGGATTAATCGCGTATATTATTATTGGTTTATGTAAAACACACCCACACCTACGCGAACACGAGCGCATACGTGCGAACACACACGCACACTCACCAGGGATGCACAAACATACACACCCACATGTACAAACAATAAATTGTAAAATTTGTGCTAGACCCTGAGCCCTAAGATACAGACTCAGTCTAGTTTGGGGTTCCCAGTTTATACTATTGCACTTTTATTTTTAATGTGTCATAGTTTATTTTACACAAGACTGTAAAACATTTCTTTGTATAATAAACAAATTTTAATTACCATAGTACCTAACGTTTTGAACACGTCGCACCGTTCGTGGTCGCGGGATAACTCAAAGTGTTCGAAACGTCAGGAAAATCAAAAACACACGCGATTAATCCGGTTAAAAGTTGTTTTAATTACAAATATTTTGTAATATCCGTCTCCAGCCAAGGCATTTAGCTATTTGACTTACAATTATAAACTCTTTCAAACGAAGTAACTTTTTAATAGACACAAAATTAGACATCTACTTACCTTAAAAACCTTATTTTCTCAGAACACACCTTGCTCGAATGTTGTAGCCTGAGGCATATTATCCCGTTATATACCCCTTTAGTCCTCCATTATTAATTAATATTCCAAACATGTCAATAGCATACCATTGCGGTGTTTAATGAAGTTTGATGTATGACCTTGAGTTTTATAAAGTGTTGCAGGGTTGGACTCAGTTGCTCTCCTTTGTAACGCTTTTATGTAAATCGAGGGGGTTAACAAGAAAACAAGTAGGTAGGTATCTAAGGCCCTCGCCACATTTGAAATTGTTGTAAAACTAAATAATATTTTTAATGTAAATAAGATTTGTTAATATGAACATACATATATAGCATCACGCCTGTATTCCCCGAGGGGGTACGCAAAGATGTCCATATCAGTAGTAGGACACCCACATTTTACCAATGCTATTATTAAGTCCCATGTATGGGTGATGAGCCTATTATCATCAACTGGGCACAATTCCAAACTCTGGACTGCTAATGAGAATTTCCTAACAGAAAAACCCAATACAATAACACTTTGTCCGACCCGGGAATCGAACTAAGCATAGCCTTGACTTTCAAACAAAGTTTATACCCAAAATCAGAAAACCGAACTGCGCCGAACTAACTGCATCATTGTTCTAGTAGAGGTAAGCGCGGTTGTTGAGCGTGAGATCTTGTTTAGTTTGATTCCCGGGTCGCGCAATGTATTACTAGAATTTTCGATTAGAAATTTGGCAGTATTAACCTAGGCTCACCAGAGGCATGAGTGAAATTTAGATGTGATGATCAATACTTGTTTTACATAAACATAACATAACATAGCATCACGCCTGTATCCCCCGATGGGGTAGGCTCAGGTGTACACAGTCGTGCACCCACATTTCACCAATGCTGTTATTAAGCCCCATGTAATTGGTGGTGAGCTTATTGCCATCTACCTGGCACAATTTCAAACTCCGGGCTGCTACTGAGAATATTCTAAGAAAAACTCATTAACGCTTTGCCTGAGCCGGGAATCGAAACCCAGGACCTCATGCTCAGCAGTCGCATTTGGGACCACTTGACCACCAGACATTAAAATAAAATAAAACTTATAAAACAAAAAATCAAACCAATTCATACCAATACAATAAACATTATATATTTTCCAACAGACAATTACCTATCAATAGTCTGCAACCTTGCCAAACAGTGTCCTCTGACCATTAGTCATAGCAAAGAGTCCATCTATCACACAAGTACCCACACATCATCGTACGCTCAATATCTGAAGACGCATTGCTACTGACTCGAAGGTGCTTAGACTAGAACTGTCATCGCCAAATAACCCTATATCAAAGTGTCTATTAGCACTTCGCTGGTTAGGTCTGTGAAATTATCTGTTTGTGAATGTCAGTTGTTGAATATTTCAGTTACATTTGAAATACGATTGATTCCTTATATTGTAACATAGAAAGGGCACATAAGTTTAAAGTAGTTACTTACCTACCTACACAAAAACTATAGGAAGCATAATTGTCCCTTACCAAATACTGAATAACCTAATTTTCACTGAGCGCCTTGCTTGGTTTCGCCAACCATATTTGAGCACTTAACGAAGTTGACAGAGTTCGCCATTCATCAAGCTGAATTAAAGTGATAGTACTCTTTCCCTACATGGCCAAATCCGACTGAAAATCAATATAGGTACTAGACTAAAGAGCCCATATTTATCGTAGAGCCTAAATAAATGTAGCAAATACATCAGGTGTCCTGAAGCTTTAATATTCCAATTTCACTATGGCGTCGCACTGGCGCGAATTCCAATCTGGGGCGCACTTAAGCCGTCAAATAAGATGAAACCAAGTGGAACATTGGATGTGACGTACCCCCCAAACACAACGTTTGCTGTCGCGTACACTTCATTTGTTAAAAGTCTATTCCGCTCCACTGAACGATTTAATGGAGATCAGAGAGTATGACGTATTTGAAATGTAAACAAAATTGTTATACAAACTTCCTCTCAGCTTCATTGAACGACAAACAGGCACTTTGAAGTTTCCAACAACTTAAGTGTTATTCGTAATTGCGATCTTAAAATAAATATAAGTCTTAATGTAAAGCAAAAGGCGGCCATAGTTAATTTTAATGGCGCAATATCAAGTGGGCTGATATTTACTATGTATTTGTATTGACCTGTAATTTTAACAGATTTTAATACCTACAAATGTTTCGAACATAGAAAAATATTCTTTCTGTGAATAACTAGGTACTTCATCCAGCTCCCAGGTGTACTTCTATAATTTTTTTATTTAATTTAATTGATGGGTTTCGTCGCTTACCGCCCAAACATTCTTCATCATGCTTATCAATATTTTCATATGAAACAAATTTTTGTGGAAAGAATGCTTGCGTTAATGATTTTGAAAGATTCATCTGTACACAAGATGTAATTAATTAAAAAAATTAAATGCCATCGCGTGTAGTTATGCTTTTATTTTTATTTTAAGCCTTTATGTGTACCATAACCGCTATAATATAACTTTTGTTAATCATATTACCCTATGTTATCCGAGATAATGTAGGAATTCTAACGATACCCCATACATCTGAATCGCTTGAGGCGTTTAGAAGTTATGGTGGAATAAAGAAACTTACAAACGTACATACATGCATACATACATGAACCCTAAAAACATAACACTCCTTTTTTGGGCAGTCGTGTAAAAACAGATCGACTGTGATTTCTACGTGTCGCTATTTTTAACCGACTTCCAAAAAGGAGAAGGTTATCAATTAGGTTGTATTTTTTATTATAGCCTATCTGGTCACATTTTTATAAAGAATTAAGTAGATATCTATCTATCTATAGAGTAAGAAATTGCGCATAAAATTGGTAAAAGAAATTTTTGATTTCCTTTCAAACCTCACCGTCAATAATAGCTTATCTAATATTGTGACCTCAATTAGTACCTAAACATCTGTTGAGCAGGAATAACCAGTAGATATCAATACAGACCAAATACAGATGTTTCTACCCTCTCCCCACAATTACTGGATGCACCTAAGTACGAATATACTAAGATATCTCCTTGATCCAAAGATAACTTTTAAATACCCACGGATATGGTTTTATTATTTAAGAAGAGAAAATGCTTGTGCGCATGTAGATAGCCTCGAGATGAGGAAATTGGATGGGTATGTGGACCACTACAAACTTCGCGCTTTGTGCGTTCATTCACTTTTATACAGCGCCCACGAGAAATGCTATGTCATTTTGTGAAGAGAAAACTACGTAAGCAGAAGAAACTCGAAGTATGGAACTCCTTCATGGATATCGTGCTAGATTCCTACCCTCTAAAAGTACAAAGACCTCTGCTAACGTTTACTGGGTTCCGTCGCCCGCAGACTACTTCCTACGGTGACCAAAGATCATAAAGCGCCTTCTCGGAACGTAGATATGTGTCAAAGGCCTCCTCTCTGTCAGCCGTCTCCTTCCTTATCTGGTCCCGACTATATATCTGACTAATGTGATGCGGCCCAAACGGGGTACTCCACCAGCATGTTGTACTGCTCGGTGTCCACGTGGCTGCTGCTTGCCGCAGTCAGTTCACTTTTAGGTGAACTCCCAGCCTATGCAACTGAGACACTTCCCGAAGTACACGTGATCCGAAAGCATCTGCAACATGCGGAAGTGGAGGACGCTGTGTCGTCTATCCAGCCATTCTTCTATGCTGGCTATGATGTTAGTACATTTAAATCAGCACGTTTCCGGGGGTCTAAAAAGGCCACTTTAGCTGAATCATAATAGGATCCTAAAAATCGTATAATGGTCACTTCTTGGACAAATCATAATATGATTTGCGTACACTTCATAAACAGTAATCTCATCTATTAGACAGTTTTCTATGGAGATTCGTAAAATGGCTCAGAAAATAGAATTCCTATTTTGTGAACTAATGCTAATGTGTCAAATAGCAGAACTCTCGTCTGTGGGCTAACCGCGCGGCGGTTAGTAACAAAAATGGCGCGTCTGTGGACTAACCGCCGTGCGGTGAGTTGACGTCATCGATTACACGTATCATATTTATGCTTTAAAATGTATTTTATATCGTTTTAATCCACTCGGGACCTATTAATATGTGTTAAGGATGAACTAAAGTCATTAAATCATAACATAGTAGGTACTTTTAGTCCACCTAGTAACAGCATTTACGTATATAAATATAGGTACTTATAACGGCATTTCGCGCGCTTCCCGCGTAATTGTTGGCGGTATATTGTTATAATTTTATTGTTGTGTACCCTTTTTTTTGTTTATAATGCATTCGTAATGAAATGAAGTATTCGAATTAACAATTCATTTGAATGACTTAAATAATAGGTAACGAACAGTATTGCAACAAAGTTGTAGGTAGCTCGCGAGTTGAGTACCTATTTTGATAAGCTTAAATTATTGAAACTATATCATTTAGCGTTATTATGAGTTATCTATCGTTTAGATTAGATTATCAAGATCGCATAACAAAAACAATATAGCCATTCGGGCTAATTTTGTTTAACAAAACATTCCACATTCCACAGCGGCGACGCGCATTCTTTCCCGCGTAAATTTTGTTTACGTGTTTATAGAATGAATATGTATGTACGGGTATCAATATTCTTTGCTAGATTAATGTAAATAGGTATATAGTATCATGGTTAATAGTTATTTTTATTACGAAACAAATTTTTTTATATAAATTACTCAAAAATAGGTAAAAAAAACGGTATTTTTGTGTTTACATTCAAAATGTCATTTAAGTATAAACAATTTTACCATCGCAATATATACAGTATTGTAGCACATCTAATGAGGTTTAATTCATACATACATCATAGATATGCCTGTCATACAAAAAAACAAAGATAACGTGATATTAATGACGCAAGGTCGCGCACAAATTCCTGTCTGTGGTGACCTCGCCGGGAGGCCCCACAGAAGCCCATTTTCAAGATGGCGGCGCCCCACGGCCGAGAGGATTGAAGTTACTCAATTCAAATAATGATTAATTTGTAGGAGAAATGCTCAAAGTGTATGACCGTTTAGACTTCTTATGGAGGGGCCATAAGAAGTTTATTCCATTAACAGTAATCTATTCGTTAATCCCTAAAAACAACTATCGACTGGTTTAGTGGACACAAACGCGACAGCTTAGCGTAAGGTCCTAGATTCGATTCTTGGTTCGGGTAGTGTTATTGGGTTTTTCTGTTAGGAAATTCTCAGTAGCAGCCCAGACTTTGGAATTGTACCAGGAGACTGATCATTTATGGAACTTAATAACAGCATCGGTGAAATTGGTTGATGATGATGATGTAGGTAATCCCCAAAAAGATATGAAACATGGCTATTGGCTTCTCAAACTATACCGTTTCAATCCTCGCATGAAGTCAAGGTTATTTTTTTTCATAGTCATAGAAGTAATTTATGTAATAGTATTGTGTAAGGAGTAGTAAAAACAAAACAAAATAGTTATCTAAAATGTATATTTATTATATTTATATATTGCGACACTAGTACAGCGTCTTATTATTTTTATACTAGTACTACTAGTAGCAAGTAGCAACACTAAAATGGCGGCACAAACGTCAAACTAAGCGTGTGTCTGTGTTATTTTGTGAAGCCATTATTTTTATAGTGATTAGAAATAACCAATAACAATGTCTCATGATCACAGAAAAGACAACAGATCATTTTATAATAGGGGTAGAGATTGGGACAGGGACCGCGCCCGCGATCGTGATCGCGACCGGGATCGCGGCGACTACAGAAACCGTCCACCGCTACGAAAACGCAGCCGGACGCCTCCTCGAAGGGACGACAGTGACAAGCGCCGAAGCCGATCGCCTCGGAAGAATGAAAAAGACCTCCTTGACGAGAACATTTTGAGTGAGATCTCAAAGCTTCCTGAACCTAGTGAACTGTGGGACAATCAGTTCCAAGAGACCGGTTTCCCGCCGCCGCCGCCTCCTAATTTCGTACCACCAGAGGTATTATACTGCACTGTCATTATCTCTTTACTATTTTTGATAGTTACATTGTGTTTTTCAAGCTAAACTTCCAAATAGTACTAATTCTTTGTCATCCCAAATCATGGTTTGTAAACATTTTAAGTTGTAAATTCCGCTGTAGATGATAAGGTGAGATCAAATCAAGATATTGTACAAAATACTATTGCCCTTTTATTCAGATTGCTTTTAATTTAAGATGCCCCCTGTTACTACTTAACCTTACAGTTCTTAGGCTCTGCACCAACTTTAACTGTAACAAATATGTCTCACTCTGTCAAAATAATAATGTAACACATGTTATAGTTAAAGGTACATGGGTGCAACAAAGCCTTACTGTAAAGTGTTAAACCTCAATATTATGGAAGTAGCTAGATATTGTTTTTTTTTATACTCCAAGCTCTAACACATATATATTTTGTTTTTTATACTCCAAGCTCTAACACATATATATTTTGTTTTTTATTTCTGTTTGAAAGACTGGAACACTGTCGTCTCCCTCTTGGAGGTGGGCGCTAATGGCCGCAAGACAGTTTTCCATAGTACTGCAGTTGTTAATGAACACAAACTTTTTGTAAACAGTTTTTTGTTCCAATAATTATTTTTGTAATTTGTATTTGCATTATGGGATCCTGCTAGGTAACACCTGAATCTATTCAATAAGTACCTATTAGATGTTGAACTTGTAAACATCTTGTTTAAAGGCTGTACCAGCCGCAAACTACCCACAAAACTACCAGCCACCATACTCTGGTATCTACGATGACTTCCCAACAGTAGGGGGTGTTCCCCAAGCTCCCCTCCCACCGGACATGTCAGCTTGGAACCAAATGTCTCTGCCACCACCACCACCACAGACAGCACCACCGGCACCATTCCTCAACAATGTGGAAGATCAAATTAAGAAAGAAGGTATGTATTACTTCCTAATTTTAATTTTTTAACCTGTAATTTTTATTTTCAGATCTTCAAGAAATTATATTGTTTATTTACTATATAAGATTTTTTGTGATTGTTCACTTGTTTAAGGTAATAGGAATAAAACATAGCATCCTTTATGTTATGTTTAAATATCCATTAAGTAACTGTGTAGTTTGGTGCAAATATCTTTTAATTTAGTAAGGGTTTAGGCTTAATGTGATTAATTTAAAACATTATTACAAAGTATTTGGTGCTTTAAATAAAGAAAATTGACATGTATTATTTTTATTGTAAACAAATGTTTGTATAAGTATTTATTCTAACCATTGTATTGTTTATATTATTTTGCTACATAAAAGCTAACACTCATTTTATTACATTGACTAATCTATAAAAAAAAAAACATATTTAAATATAATATTTTAGGTGTATGATGATAGTGATGGTTCAATGTGGACAAATGTGAAATATTGGAGATGGGTCAATTTATTCTGAAAAAAATCTAAATTAGTGTTGCCTGGGCCAACCCTTGACTTGAACCAACTTAATGTGAATAAAAACGCATATTATCTTTTAAATTACACATTAATAGAGACTAGGTTGTTTATCAACCAGATGATAAGCCTGTTAAGATCATCATTTGTACTAACAAACTTTGTATTTCAATTTTGTGGAAGTGCATAAAATGTAGTATCTATAAAATTATAAAGCCTATATTTTTAATCTGTTGACTTGCTAATTACCAGAAACAATTGAAATATCATTGTTATCAAGTACAATTTTGTACTTTCTTGAGTATACAGATTAAAAGGACTGACACTATTTTGTGCATTTTTTTTATAAATGTAGGTATCATAGGTTGTTTTATTTAGTTCCTTTAATATAATATATAAGTTGCCGTGACCAAAATTATACTTATCAATCCTCATTGGTGTCATGACTCATGCAATATTTCTATATAGGTAGTAAGTTTGTTTCATTTCCTGAGCCTAGTAAAAGACTTTTTGAAAATAATTGAATGCTATTTCCTGAAATTATAAAATCAAAACCAAGATCTTTTGAAAATTTCAGATTTGTTCATACTAACCTATCTAACTGAATCATTCTGTATAATAACTCAGGACTATTATAATCAAGCCTGAAAACATATTAACAGAATACTGTTCCATTTTTAATTTGAAGCACAGTTATTTCAAGTTATGAATGGGAGAGTTTTTTATTATATTTATAGAAATCTAAGATCATTGAATTCTTACTATATGTTTACTGTATTATGTTATGCGGTTTTTCCAATAGGTCCATGAAAATGATGATAAAATGTTCTATTTCAGGATTGCACTATTTTCCTGTGACCATTTAGTTTGTTAACACATTTATAGAACAGTGCTCCTACAAGTAACATTATTAAACAATATTGAAATGCTGCGAGAGATCTACAGAAAATGGCAGAAGAAATATTCTTGCTGCTTTAACTAATGATTTATTGTTTCGCCTTCAACCACATTCTGCTATTTCTTGCAATCCCTGCATGATTTTTAACCAAGTTAAAATGTTCCACAATAGAGGTATTTATGCTTGGAACTGCCTCTAGAGATTAATTAGCAGAATTGGGTCCATAACAGCTAAGAAAAGTCATGTTTACATATATTTTGCTTTCATTAAGTGTATTGTTATATTGAAGTTATGAGTCAGTCTTCAACATAATATTGAATTATTTGTCTTAACACCTGTTCACAATATGACACTACACTTAATCTGCTAACCTAATATAGTTTATAAAATAACAAAATATTTTCACAGCTGCAATCGAATCGGAAATGCGTCACCAGAAAGCAGCATTGTCAAAACAGAGAGAAGACTATATAAAGAAAGCAAACATACTCAAGAAAGAGTTGGATACTTTGAAAGATCAGCGGAACGAACTCCGGGGCGACGCTAAACGATCACCAAGCCCGGACACCAAGAGGTTTTTGAAGGAAAACACCAAGTTACAGGTTTGACTTGCAATAAACAATAATATAATATCTTAATTGTTAAGACTTGCAGCTCGAATTTGTCTATATACTTCTGCTTTCATGTAAGGCTTGTTACACAGCAAGGATTTATAATGTCTGGCGTCAATGCATTACTTATAGTTGGAGATTCAGAATAAGTTGAAGACAATCTACAATGTAGTGGACATGCTGAACGGGATCATCGGCGAAGAGGCGCCCGAGATACCCGAGGACGACTCGGAGACCACAGATCGCAACTCCAAACGTAAATCTAGGTGTGTGTCTGTCCAATTTCTCTTTTTCTTTTTTAATATTATTATTTTTAAGGGTTTGGAAGTTTATTGTTTAACCAACATTTTAATTGATATTGTGTTAAGCTTTGTTAAATATATTTTTGGTAATAATATGCACAGTAATAAACTTTCACGCCTCTTAAATTATGCATATGATAAATAAGAATGTGTGTACAAAGAAATAGTTTTTAGTTTTCTATATTTCTCTCCCCAAAGCAGGACTGCACAGCTTAAGCGTGCCTTTGAGAGCTATTCGCTTTAACATATTAGTGACCTGCCTCAAGAAGGAAAAAGCTTGAAGTTTCACCGTTGGAATCTGCTTTAATATTTTTAGTAATGCATTAAATTATGTTGTATTCACCATCGAACCTAAGGTGGAATGTGGAGGTAAAATATTTTATACTCAAGGCTGGAATGGATTCCAAACAACTAATAAATAAAAATGTATTAATACCGTATGATGTAAGCTTTTTTTAATCTGTAATTGCTGTTTCTTATAAGATATCATTATGTACTGACCCTAAGAAAAAAATGCGGATCTATTTGCAAGTTGCTCTGTGCGAGAGACCACACTGAAAGTACCACCATTTCTATCAACATTTATATGACAATTTTGTATTCAGACTTATGTATTTTATTGTTATGACTATTTGTATGTGTACATTAAATGTGGTTGGTTAATGTTGCTGTTTTATTTGCCTTACAACGGGCTGTATATAAGGACAGAATTGGAGCATCAAAGTTACTGGAATCAAAACATCTGAAGAAACTTTCACCAAAAAATCTCCAGTGCGTCACGAAGAAATTAGAAAATTCAAAATTCGCGTTTACAAGCACCATTTGAGTGGTAGAATTTAATATAATCACACGAAGTTTTTGAATCAAATTGTATAACCATCTAACGTCGACTCTGCCTTCCAAACGTGAGGAATCAACCCTTTTTCATACATCTTTTATCGATATAATATATTTCTATAACATTATGATATCTCCCAGGTCTCCGGCTAACAAGAAATTCAACTATGTGTACTACGACCCCGAGATGCACTGGTGCCGGGTCTGTAACGAGTTCCCGCCCACCGCTAAGGATTACCTGAACCACTTACACTCGCCTGCGCATCAAAAGTGAGTATACCTCCTTTCGAACTATTTTCATAATGATAAATAATTGTTCTGTAATTTATTTACACGACTTGCCAAAAATGTAGGTTTATGTTTTGAGATTTCATGTATGCATGTTTGTGAGTTACACTATAACTTCTAAACGCCTGAACCGATTTAGATTTATGGGAAATCGATAAAATTCTTACATTCTTCTCATCCCGGGTAACACGGCTAGTAAGATTAAAGAAATAGTAATGAAGTGGCTATAGTACACAAAAAGGTGTGAATAAAAAAATATAATAGACACATGGCAAGCGTGCCTTTTATTAATATATTTATAAATTTTATCTTGTTTATGCTTTTGTTTTATTATTACACTAGCTGATGCCCGCGGCTTCGCCCGCGTGGATGTCGGTTATCACGACCAAAAGTAATCATTAAATTTTGATCCCGTTCCCGCTTTCCAATTACCGCTTTATAATTGCCCATTTTTTTAAGTATTAAAATGGATGTAGTATGTTATCCTTAAGAGATAGACATATGCCATCGCGGACTTTTCTGTAGATCTATATAAGATACACAATTCCACCATACATCATTTTGTTATATCTCAAAGGGTTTAGGCGCGTTTTCGTTGAAAGTTCCCAGATGGCTTATTTTTTTCCTACACCACCATCAAGTATCATTATATTTTAGCCAATATATACAAAAACTTTACAAACTGTATACTAAAACCTTAATCGAGAACCACTCTATCCATTGTTAAAAACAGCATGAAAATTGGTGCAGTATTTTTTGAGTTTATGGCGAACAAACAGACAGACGCGGCGGAGGACTTTGCTTTATAATATGTAGTGATAGTAGATAGTAGAGGCTTTAAGGCCTATAGATCAATACAAAACTATACATTGATGCAAATAATTGGAATTGCCCACAGAGACAAAATAATATGTTCCCTAATAATTCATAATAAGAGATTTGTGTCTATAAAAAAATAAAAATAAATAATAAAAATTTATTCAAATATAAAAGGCAAAATACAATATAAATCTTAGAACTACACTATTAATACATATTGGTATAAATTGTATGGTGCCTGTACTAGGATAACCCTGTGTCACAGGCGGCAAGAGTGCTTACAACATGTTACAGGGACACAAGATTCTTAAACAATATTTAACATTACAAAATAATTATAAAATTTTGGAGACAATAAGTTAAGAGAGGATAAGTTTAATAATTGCAATAAAGATACGATATAGGTAGATTTACTTATTTAATAATATTTATTAGGGATTCGGTTTGATCATAGGTCAAAGTTTGTAGGTGGTCATATAAAATTAACTTAGAATTAAAAAAATTAAGGTCGTATATACATAATTTCTTATTTAGCTTGTTGTAGAGGTAAGGGCCTAGGAATGAGTAAAACCTGTTTGTGAAAACAAATTTTGACTTTGAAAGTGAAGTACATACAATATCTTTCCGTCGCTTGGTGTTAGTAAGGTTAGCATTATACGTAACAGATGTGTGCTGTTTAAGTACGGTATGAATTATGAAGAGTTGGCGGACTGTTAGCACGTCACAACTTTTGTATAATAGGTGTGTAGGAAAAAGAAAAGGACGGGAAGTGGCGACTTTCAGGATTGCTCTTTGGGCTCGTTCTATAATTAACATCACTGTTTTTGGGGCACCTCCCCAAGAAGTAATGCAGTATTAAATAACAGATTGACACAAAGCCTGATAGACTGTCTATAAACGCAGCTACACAGAAGAAATTACAAATGCTGGGAAACATAAAAAAAATGATTTGCCTTTAAGACAAGGCTGTTGCAACAGTTCTAAATAAATAACATAACATCACGCCTGTATTCCCCGTGAGGGTAGGCAGAGGTGTACACAATTGTACACCCACTTTTCACCAATGCTGTTATTAAGTCCCATGTAATAGGTGGTGAGCCTATTGCCGTCGACCGTGCACAATTCCAAACTCCGGGCTGCTACTGAGAATTTCCTAACAGAAAAACTCAATAACACTTTGCCCGACCTGAGAATCGAACCCAAGACCTCATGCTCAGCAGTCGCCCTTGAGACTAGACCAACGAGACAGTTCACATATAAATATCTTCTATATCTTTCGTAGGATGGCAGCTGCACACATGGAAGCTCCGTGGCACAGTGTGACAGGAGTCAATGAGGGCTTCCCCAGTTACCCTGCCGCACCCACTAAACGGACGCCTATCAAAGGTACGCTATCTACACTAATATTTTATAAAAGCTGAAGAGTTTCCTTTTTTGTGTGAATACCCTTATATCTGAAACTACCCATCGGATTTGAAAAATTGCATTTCATGGCCATTTGGGGGCTATTTAAGATCACGTTATGACCCTTAGCAACCCAGCAAAAGAAAAAAGCTGGTGTAACTGGTGGCACAGCTAGTTTTAAATAAACATCAAAAACAAAATGGCAAATACAAAATAGCGCCGGCTGAATACTTAATAATACATTTCCAGTTGCATCAGATAGACAAGTTGGAACAAACTTACATAACAATTATAAGATTCATCCTACAACCACAAATGCTGAAAAGTATTCGAAATGCCAAGAAAACTAAATCCAGCGTAAATAAAAGTAGTTTTTCAACACACTTGCTCGTAAAGTGGCTCTTAATTGTACCGCTTATAGGTTCATAATGTAGCGTGTGACACACGTGTGCTTTTACTAATGTAGTAAAACTTAGCTTAGTGTCATCTGCGCGACACTTGTACTAACTCAACCATAGAAGCCATGGTGTTCGAAAATGACAACTGCGCCTTTTTAATACAAAAAGTTTATGAAATTTAATTGTGTTGAAAAACGTCGTATAACACGGCATCATTACGCCCTCGCCGTCGGCCCGGGCTTTAATTCAGCCTCTTATGTAATTACCAACTTAACTAATTATTGTATAATGTTGTTAATAGTGGTGATTGACACAATATCTGTTCTCCGAAGGTCTCCAGTTCTTCGTGCCGTCTACCGCGTGGTACTGCAAGTTGTGTGACCAGTTCATTGGCGACCTGCACTGTGCGTCCGCGCACTTGAAGTCTGTCGTACATTCCAAGAATTATACTGTGAGTATGCATATCTTCATGTTATTATGGTCTAAGTAGGCTGATGATATAAATATGACTAATCAATGTATCGATAACACCTATTGGTTTAAAGATCTGTGGCATTTACGGCATCATCATTACTTTATGTAAATGATTGTTATCATCATTATATAAAAATGAATCGCCGAAATGTTTGTACGCGCATAACTTCCGAACGACTGCACCAAATTGTATAATTCTTTTTTTGTGGTCGTTATTATCAGGACAAGGTTTCAAGATAAATCTTTGAAAAACATTAACGCATGCTTAGCGAACTCTAAAGTTACAATATTAAATGAAAAAAAGAGCGCCTGGAGTATTTATCCGGGAGGCGCAGGTTCAATCCTGTTCGCGACCGTATTCTTTTTCCATTTAATTTTGTAACTTAAGGACAAGGTTTGTAAAAAAGATAAGAAAAAAATAAAAACAAAATGCTGTACGAAGTTCGCTGGGTCAGCTAGTTTTAAATAATGTTAATTAAGTAACTCATAAATATTTACTAAACTTTTATTGTGTTCTTCTCGCTAGAATTTCGTAGAGCAAAACCCACACTGGGAAACGGATTGGATGTCGGACCGTCAAAAAGCCTTCGAGAAATCTCGAGCTTCTAAAGGGAAATCAGACGAAAAACCAGCACAGTACACATCTCACACCATCACATTCAATAAAGACGGGTTCCACACCAAACGGAAGGAGTCTCCAGCTCCTGCTCCAGAAGAAAAGAAGAAGAAAAAAGACAAAAAGAAGAAGAGTAAAAGGAAGAGTAGTAGCAGCTCTTCTAGTGACTCTAGCAGTTCTGATAGTGAGCCTGTCAAGAAGAAAAAAACTAGCAAAGGTATGAATAGATTAGATATTATGTAAACATAAATACAATGTGTACAGGACATACAGATCAGGGGTATTTTTAGAGATCACATTGGGTCTCGTGGCAATAATGAAAATCAAACAAGTTCCAAAACATACCATAAATATTATTAAATTAAGTGCAATT
The DNA here is from genome assembly GCA_935421205.1 of Xylocampa areola. Taxonomy (NCBI): domain Eukaryota; kingdom Metazoa; phylum Arthropoda; class Insecta; order Lepidoptera; family Noctuidae; genus Xylocampa; species Xylocampa areola. The sequence goes on from OW285204.1 coordinate 20,469,439, forward strand.
CAAAAAGAGCATAACAAAATTTATTGTACATACATAGGAATGTTGTAGAATTTACAGAGCGCATCATCTTAAGTATTTTATATTCAGAATGTTCATATAATCGGCGAATTGGTAAAAATCTACCATGTATTAGTCCATTTAAGGTGCACTTTTGATTGAGATTGATATCGGTCTATAAACAATCTACCGCAATTTTGACTATACATTTTTAACAAGTGCTGTTATAAAAATGAATACTTTTTTTTGATGTCAGCCTCAGCAGACTTGCTACTTCTACCATTGTCGATCACCTATTATAGTTGCTTTACTTGACTGCCTCGTTGGTGCAGTGGTCGCAAGCGCGGCTGCTGAGCGTGAGTGCAGTGTCAAGTGTATGCTCAAACACAGGTGCACTCCCTCTTCCTTCACTCTCATATTCCGATGGGACGGCAATCCGACACGACCGGAGAGAGATCAGGCGCAGGACCACAGGCTTAACGTGCTCTCCGGAACACGGAGGTGTCACACCACCAACTTCCTGACTCCGGGCTGCTAATGAGAATTTCCTAACAGAGAACCCCAATAACGGTTTTGCCCGACCTGCGACCTTATAATATCTCCTGCGTACTTGGCTAATCTCCGTGTCAGATAGGCTGCCGTGGCCAAAATCGGTCGGGAGCAGTATATAGTTGCTTTTCAAAAATTCGATACGGCAACTAAACGCACAAAACCGACCGCAGAGTCGCCAAACGCAATGAGCATTAGTACATTAGCGAAATCTCCAAGTCTGCGGAGGCTGAGGAAATCAGCTAGATTTCACAATCGTATTAACCTCGATACATTTTCTCTAACAGCAAAAAAGCAAAGAATTAAACAAGAGGCGCGCGACGACAAGACGCTTACGGAATGGATGTCCAACATACAGATGGACAGACTTAATGACAACGACAGAAAACTATTGGACACGCTCAAGAGCAGGTATTTAGTAGTTAGATATATTTGTTGTCTCTTTCTTTGTGTACAGGTGTAGGTGAGATGGTAAATAACATCGTCGGATGACGTGAATATTGTTCCTACAGCCCTTCAAATGAGATAGAAGCTTAGTGCTTTCGTGAATTCGTAAATAAAGAAGTAATTAATTATGAATGTGCTGAATTGCAATATTCCTTTTTTGTCGAATCTCATCTGTATACAGGTTGGATTTTTAAGATGAGGTTACTCCCCGTTTCAGGTACCTCAATCGTTGTAGCTAAAGGAAAACGTTCTCAGGAGACTGTCCTTAACTTTTGACATGCATATGTCTGGTCTGATAATGGAAAAAATAACAGTTAACAAGATAATGCGCAATTTACTCAAAATCATGGTAAAATACAGGACCGATTATCTAATAACTAAAATTATTTTCTAATTAGCTGTCCAGCTATATTGATTATTGTACATATTTAAATATTTTATTGTACGTTTTACTCAAATCGCGATCGTATAACAGACAATTGCAAAGCTTTTGTCTCTGCGAATTCTGTAACGTTCTCTCTTCTGTCAAACCCTTCGCTAACTCCCCTATAATTTATTACCGCTCCTTTTAGAATGCGAAATTTCATTCTGCAAGTTTTTTAGATTTTGAAGTTTCATAATTTAAAGACATATGTTTGAAAGCATTAACGCATGCTTAGCGAACTCTAAAGTTATAATATTTAATGGGAAAAGAGTACGGTCGTCGAGCAGGATTCGAACCTGTGCCTCCCGAATAATTACTCCAGGCGCTCAGACCACTAAGCCATCTCGACTTCTGCTCACCACCGCGAATTCTTCTTCCAGTCCCGATACAGGTGACCGAATCTTTCATATATTATTTTTTAATTTGTAAATGTATCGTGTCTTTGTCACAGGATCAAGAAAGAGAAGGTGGACGATGATAAGCGTAGATCACCTGATCGAAACGATCGGTCCACAGCAGAACTAGCGAGAAAAGTGAGGTCAGTGTGTTGATAATGTCATTTATGAAGAATGACAAACAAATTTATAGATAAATAATTCCAATTTATTAGCGCATTCGTAGCTAACTCTATAGGTCAAAAATATTGTGAAAAGATTTCATCCTGCCCGTTTTCTGTCAGCTAGTTAGACGCATGGGCAACACTGTAACCCGAAATCTAGTAACCTAGGGGTTATAAGAAAATAATAATTAGAATAAGCTATATTCTCAATTATGCTTAATTTCCTGCAGCGCAGTGTAGCGCTTTATCGTAAATTTAACTCAATGTGTGTGTTAAGACAATAAATCGCTTTATACCTACATCACTGTCCTAGAAACATCTTTAAGTCTATCGTGGGTTTTGCAACTTTCGTATTTTCATATCAATCGCTAACATCACAACCCATTGAGTCTACCATTACGACAGATCAAAAATATCTTCGTTATTAGAGAGAGTGAACGTCGTGAATCTCGGTCTCGTGACGATAGAGACCGACGCGAAGAGTCGCGTCGACGTGAAGAGCGACGTGACGACCAGCGTGAGAGAGAAACTACGCCACGTCTTGATACCAAGAAACCGGAGATCAAGAAGATGCCCTTCATAGGTACGTAGTTCGTAGTTTCCGAAGACGGTAACCGAAATTGTTTTCCCTAAAATGTTAATGTGAACATGACCAACTAACTTCCTGGTAAAGCTTAGCCGCTTAGCAAGTTTAGCCGCTCGCTTTCTGCTGTCACCAGTTTGAGTATGTTAAAAGTAGATGCGGATACAACATTCAATATTGTCATCGTACAGTCTCACCATGAAAATCTATTAACAATAGATTTTCATGGTGAGACTGTACGATACGGCTTTCCAGTGGCCACTTCAAAAACACTGGCAGAAAAAATATTGTCATGATCACAACGCGTAATTATTGTCTAAAATGTACAGTAAACTAATTAGTGATTCTACCCTATTTTTTTTATCGCTTGCGGTGATTTCTAATAACATCAATATAAGTTAATTTAGAGACCGTTAGTCGCCCTTTGTTTAATCGCAAGAAAAACAAGTCTTCAATTCTTTAATGCTGTACCGTAAAATTTTTTGTAGGAAAAATGCCTGTCTACAAACATTTGGGAAAAAACTCCAAGACGGAAGATCAAAAAAAAGAAGAACAAAAGAAGAAAGACGAGGAGGAGGTCTCTAAAAAAAGGAGAGAAGAAATGGATGCTGAGATACAAAAGAAGGTAGGTGTCGTTCATTTCTAGAACTTTTCTATGTATTGTAATTTTTAGTCAATGGGATTTTGCATAACCGCCAGTTTGGGCTTCACGCACAAAAATACTGAATATATTCATGCACATTTTAGAATCCTGGGAAAACTCAGGATGCTAGTGGCATCTTTTGTGATCTCTCGAAAGCTTTTGACAGTCTTGACCATATTTAGTTAATCAGTAAATTACACTATAATGAAGTTCGTGGACGAGCTACTGATCTAGTTTCTTCATATTTATCAAATAGATTTAAAAAAGTATGTATGAGCGGTGCTATTTCTTCCAGAGCTATATTGGAGACGGGTGTGCCCCGAGGCTCAATTCTTGGCCCTCTCGTTTTTTTAAACTGAAATTTAAGCTGAAATAAAAGCTCTGAATTGACTTTACTATAAACAAAAATGTTACCGCGTGATAAAAAAGCTCTTTGCTTGTCATTAAAGATCACCTGAATAGTATTTTCTCTTTCACATTCTAGGTGGCAGAGTTCAAAGAGAAGATAGCCCGTGCGCAGCTGGAGCGTCAGCAGCAAGTGGACATCGGTCCGCCGACCCTGGCGCTCCCCACGCAGCTGGCCGCGCCGCCGCCCATCGCCTACATGCCGCCGCAGCACATACCGTACGTATACATAGCTGGAGCGTCAGCAGCAAGTGGACATGTATCCGCTGCCCCCGCAGCTGTACGAATATATAGCTGAAGCGCCGGCAGCAGCTGGACATCGATCTAATGTTTATACAGGTTGTTACAGCCAATTATCCGTCATGAACTGCACTTACTAAACCAAATTTAATTTCCACCATATGGCCACTTATTAACATACATTCAGCGAACATTTCAATATTCACCAACACTAATAACGCGTCAGTAATTCTCGATAACACAATTGGAACTACACATTGGATACAGATAAATATATCTTTCAAACGCATGCGTAACTAACTCTGAAGTTATACATCTTTGAGGGGGGGGAAATATAGCCTGTAGCAGGATTTGAACCTACGCTCCCTGGTTAAATACTCCAGGCGCTGTGCCATCTGAGCTACCTGTGTGACGTTGTCGCTAGCTGTTTTATATACGTACATACATCGAAAGTCCTACTACTTTCAGACGATGATACTTCTTCAATTTAAGAGCTTAGCTTTTGTAGGTGGAGCAACACCATTACTCGACCAACGATGAGGATGAAATCATATTTTCAAACACTTCGTATTTACTACATTTCCAGACCTCAAACCCCGCAGCCGCCGCCGCAACAGCCCACTCTACCCAAAGACTTCCAGGACGCCCTGGACATAATCTTCCCGTCCGAGGTGAAGAACCCCGACCTGTCCCAGGGTGACGGGCTGTTCCCGCTGCCGCCCGGGTTCATGCCGGGGCTGTTCCCGCCGCTGCCGCTCATGCAGCCGCAGATGACGCAGATGTTCGGCTTCGATCTCAACGGGCCGCTGTTCCAGCCCAGAACACAACTTTACGACACTCATGTGCCCCTGGTGCCTAGCCCCAAACCTAGAAACCAACATAAAAATAATAACAGACCTAAACCTAAACCAAAACCTGAACAACAGGCACCAGCACAGGCACCGGCACCAGCACAGACGCCGCCGGCACCTACACCAGCACAGAAAATTAAGGAAGAGGAGAAAGCGAACGTGGTGAGGAAGAAGGAAGAAATGGATGATTTTGCAATGTTGGGTATCGATGCCACGGATGTAGGTTGTATCTAGTGAAGCCGGCCGTCCTGGTGGTATCCGCCGTTTTCAGCATTAGCAGCGCCCTTCTGCGCATAACTTCAGTTGAAGTTTAATTAATTGTAGTTTTTCTCGTTCTCTGAACAGCCAAACTGTTACGCGACATCATTTAATTTTAGTGATCATTTCTCTCTGTTAGATACCAATACTAACCTAGATAGTTTTCATGTAGATAAGCTGCAGATATTTGTGTAAATAAATATTATCCTGAAATATTTTTATTCCATTTCTGTCAAGTAATTTCTAATAGATTTACTTCATGGACTCATTGGTTAAGATTACTTCGATTCGATTTTCGATGTCTATCGAGTTAACCTCTATGTAATCAATATAGCTGATTCTAAAGTAGTGAAATTGTTTGGGGTTTATTTAGCGAAATCGAATCGGACCAATGTCAACTGTAGGTTTATCTTCTGAGCTATATATTCAATGGTCAACTCAATTTATTTACAATTTATTTTATCGATAGTCTTAACGATATGGTAAATCGAGTTGAAGATTGACAAGTGGAGAAACAATATTTAGCATACATGTAAGGTTGTGTGTTATGAATTGTAAAATAAACTGTTGATTAGGTATTATTAAAGCTCAAAAAATTCTGGGTGGGTGGTGTATGATCCTTTTATACGGGCAAATAGTATCGATTTATCTTTATTTTTTAATTAATACACGATTCCTTTATACGTCATAAACTCTTAGAAAAATTTGTTGTCTTTTTGGAAAACATGTATTTAAAACTAAAAAAAATATATATATTATTTCAAGTATTACAAACGAGACATTTTGTTAGTCTAGGAAATTTACTTGTTAATTTCCTAGACTAACAAAATGTTAGAGTTGCCAAATCTTTTAATGGACTCATTGATAATTTCATTTGGCTTCATCTACTTGCAAGTAAGACGATTATAATTTTCTTTCTAGTAATATTAATAGCACTGAGTGCTGCAATTTCGAAAACTGATCTGGTAACCCATAGCAACTATTTTTTTCACTAGGAATTATCATAAATGATGTTTTGTGTACAACATAAATATATAGAAATAACCTTACATATTATTTTTCTAATATGATAAAACTATTGTGTTATTATATAGTTGACTAAAGGCTACGTGAAATATCAATTTGACTCTTGTTTGTTGAAATGTCCAAACTTCAAAAAAATCATTTAATTAAGTTGGACCGTATTTTTTCGTGGTAATAAATATCATGTTAAAATATTACATTCTTTTATTTCTTTTGTCCTTACGTCATTTTGTTTTTTTTATATCGAGCACGGATGTTTTGTCGACAAATTTGACGATTTTAAACGTCAAACTTGACATAAGTTGATGATTAGACAATAAAATTAAAAACGAAACTTTTATCGACTAAGTTCTGCTATGCTCGGACGCCTGAACTCGCATGGGCTGATCCTAATATACCAAAAGTTGGTGTTCTTGTTAATTTTTCCATTATCACATGCAGACCAATCCTGCGTAAGACTATAGGGTCGAATCTGACTATAATAGTTAAAATGGTAAACAAAAATCACGTTTCAAATCTACCTTCACTCCGATCACGCCTGCTGGTGCCAATTGATCTGACAAGATAAGTTTTAAACTCTATTGCTCTTTTTTATTATCTACTTGTCTTTACTTATATTAATAAGCTGAAGAGTTTGTTTGGTTTAACATTCTAATCTCAGGAACTACTGATTCAAGATAAATCTTTTGAAAAGCATTAACGCATGCTTAGCGAACTCTAAAGTTACTATATTAAATGGAAAAAGAATACGGTCGCGAACAGGATTCGAACCTGCGCCTCCCGGATGAATACTCCAGGCGCTCTAACCACTAAGCCATCTCGACCTCTGCTCACCACCGCGAATTCTTCTTCCATATTTTAACACGTCTTATGGCGACGTCATTGCTATCAATTCAGTCCCTATACTGGTGACCGAAGTATTCATCCGGGAGGCGCAGGTTCGAATCCTGTTCGCGACCGTATTCCTTTTTCCATTTAATATAGTAACTTCAGGAACTACTGGTTAGAATATAAAAAAGAAATGTGTTGGATAGTCCATTTGTCGAGAAAGGCTATATAACATCACGCTGCGACCAATACGAGCGGAGGATCAATGAAATATGTTGCAGAAACGGAACATAAAATCCTTTTCATATTTTACGTTGCATGCACTGCAGCATTTAGATGAGCTTGGTATATTTTAATAGGGGCCTTCAAATGTTTTCAGCTATATTTAACCCTTTCTAAGTGTTAGTACCAGAAAATATTCACAGAAGAGAACATAATTATATAATCACAAACTCATCGTCACGGATTTGACTTACAATGTTCTAACTTCGTACCAAATTGTTTTAACAGTGATAAGGAATAGTTCACGCGTCTTCAGTGTAACATAAACAGCGCTAATCGTGAACGTGACCCTATGTAGGCGATAACACATCTCGGCAATATCAGCCTATGTTACATAGCTGGGATTTTTGTGTTACGTGATGACCATGACAAAATTTCAAGGCAGTAGCCTGGAATTTAATTCTGGGAAGGGGGGAGGGGTTCTACCTCTTTAATTTCACGTATAGAAAAGGTGTTAACATAATAATAATAAAAAAACACTTGTCTGAGATTTCCGGGAGGATTTGTTTTACAAATACAGATAAACCTTGCAAACGCATGCGAAAGAAAAGCTTAGAATTTTTTGTGTTAAGAAAAATAAAATACGGTTGTGAGCAGTATTCGAACCTGCACCTCGCGGAGAAATATTCCAGGCGAGACGCTCTGACCACTACTCTAGATGGCTTAGTGGTCAGAGGGAATCTCGTATCTTTATAACTTTAGGATTCCCAGCGCAGTCAATCCTCGATGCGCTAAGGAAAACAGTTCCCCTGGTAATGTAGCACACATGACGATGAAAACTCGCTCCAGTGATTTATAAACATGAAAAATCCGACCTTTTCCGTTTGACTCAAGACTCAAAATACAACAACAAATACAGGAAAACCTTGGCTTGGATACCACATGTAGTCGTAAGTAGATACTCGTATATTATAATATTTCGTTACACTACTATAGATAATATCCATATATAATTTCTACTACTGTCTAAGAAAGCGTTGAAGTGTAGACGTTAAACAGTTATAAGTTACGTCGTGAGTCGAACGCAATCAGTCAGAATTGCGGAGTCTCCGCGAGCGGTCCTTTCAAACTCGTAAGTTATTCTTAATTCACGCGACATAACACACTAGGCGAAAACGTATAAAGTGTTAAGTTCCGAATCATTTATCAAAGAGCGCCCGCTTAGCGCGACCTTATGAATTTTAATAGAGGTACGCAAGTTCAAAATACACCGTTGTTAAGTAGGTAGGCCTCAACTATTTTATATATTTATCACCTCAGTTATAGATACTGATGCAATGTGTTGTGATTTACATGATAGTGCCACGTGTGTGATGATACTCCATAACTTAAGGATGGTACCTACTTGGTTCCTTCAAACCAGGCAACCGCACCGATGTCTTCTCTCCAGTGAAGCGGTGAAGGGTGGGCGTTTAAGGAGACTGATTGACGCCTATAAAATATTATTTCCAAACAATCTTAATATGTAAAATAAATAATCAGTATTTAGATTTGGATATTTTTATGAGAGTGGATGAACGACATCATTTCGTTAAGAGCATTACCTAGAATAAATTTTCAAACAAAAAATTGTGAATGCAACTGCGATCCTAACGATCATCACGATATAATGTGGTTCGGTAGTCGGTCGATAAGATATGACGGATTTCTATGCATGGAAAAAAATGGATTGCATCCTAGAGTGGAGACCCCAAGCATCACCCGAGGGCGGGGAAGACTTCGACAGCGCTGTGTGGACGACATCAAACAATATGGAATGCTGGATAAATTGGGAAAAAGGTCAGACGAGAAGAGGAGGCCTCTCAAAAAGGGCCCTATGATGATGATAAGTGTATCAGTGTTGAAAACCTTAACTGAAAAGAAAAGTGAAATAGAGAACAAGTCATCGCTAGCGATTGTTACCGACCGAAGCCATGTCGGAGAACCATATGATAAGAAGAGGACGTTATCGACAAAAACATGCCCTGCCCTCTATGAGATAAGGGAAGACTTCACTTATGTGGATGAGCAGCATTCATTGAATGCAAGGATGTATCTTCTACAAATATTTACATTTTATACACAGTGCTACATAGTTTGTTATTTTTAATATCTCCTATGTGGGCAAGGGCACAGCTATCTAATACCTATCTACGAGATTGATATTCCAGTATTAGTTCCAAATTCCAGTAACATATTTGCGAATAAAATAAAATTAATTTTAAGGATCTGATTGTTGTGTGTTTTGATTATTCGTATTCATATTGGATTAGAAATAAATATTACCTAGAACAATATCAAAGTGTACCTTACCGAAAAAACCCGTGTCAAACATATTTGCACTACATTGTTAGAAAAAGCAAGGAATACTAACTATGAAACAGGAAACTTTGATCAAAAACAACACATTACGTGGTAAATCTGTTATCACTCTGATAAAAACAGAATAACATAATATTATGGCTATTGCATCATCTTGCGTCATCTAAAGAGGTGAATGAAATGGACCGTTTACGATAAGGATGCTATAATGCCAAGCATTCATTATACAGAACGCATATAGGGAACGTTACGGCAGGAATTGATACAAACCAACTCAATTTGTGAGTGTTCTGATCAGTTTTAAATACAACAAAATCCACGCAAACATCGCCAGCAGCCCGCACAGCCACTGCACGCGCAACTGTTGTCAATCAAGCATTTAATCACCACGCACTTGATGTTAAGTAAATTTAATTAATCTCCTTTTTCCGCAGTAAATAATGTCAGCCGACCAAGTGTTCCACTCCAGATCCGAAGGTATCCCCTCCGAGGGTGTGAAGGATCAGTATGCCGATGGCAAAGCAGCCAGGACATGGAACAAGTTCATCGGTGACAGTAACCAGAGGACTCAGAACTATAAGAACTTCTTGATCGGACTGCTGAAGAAACATGGCTGCAAGAAAGTCCTGGACACCGCGTGTGGCACTGGGTACGTTGAATTAGCTACCTAGCTTCATTTACTTAATAATTTTATTGTTATAATAAATATTGTGGTTGGTTGGTACCTGACACAGTGGCTAACTATAGTGTGGCAGGGCTGACAAATTTATGTAAAAAATAATTGTATTCGATATTAAACTAAAATGAACATAATATTAGTAATACTGTTGGGTAACTATGTACTTTAGTCACTTATTAGAATTAAATTACAACGTTCCGATTTTTACTGGGGCCCCATCCAAAGAATTGGCCACGGGCCTCATATGGCATAGTTACGCCACAGACCTGACACTTAACTTAAGAACAGAACTAGTAGTATAGATAATTTTTTTACTGTCGTTGTTGCTGGCTTTAATGACCTACGACAGTAGCAAATCGGATTCTTTTATCGTGATGAGGAGCCCACCTTCTGTCACCGTTGTTCAAGCCGCCCGTACTCGTCTGATCTGGTTTAGTGAACAAAAGCCATAACTCACTATATAACGTGCCCTCCAGCACGCCCACGTGCCAATTTTCTCCTTGGACTGCACCAAGCTTACCTACGTGATTATGCCTCTAATCATATATTTTTTCTTTATTCCACCTTAAATCCTGGGTAGTAAACCTATTATTAAAAACAGTAAACCCAATAACTAATGTAATTTTTTTTATTTTATTATCTCGTAAAGATCCGCCTATAAGTAAGTACCTACGTGTTTAACATCATAAGATAATTTCTCATAGAGATGTCCAATATATAAGGTCCTAATTTATTAGGTAATTTCCGTTTAAGGGGTCAATGTGTAAGTGATAAGGATTCATTTAAGCCATAATTCAAAATTTTACTACAATTTTATTATTTTCTTAATCTTCGCCGTTCAAGGAGTAGTTTTCGTCTTACTAGTAGTATGTTTATTACAAATAATTTGTTATATCCATTTAATTCTTAGCTTATGTGAATGTATTTGACTTATATATTACCCCTTTCAAAGGAAATTACCTAATAAATTAGGACCTTATATATATATTATTAAATAGTCTGTAATTATTATGCACTAATTCATCGAGCATTTATGATGGCTCAAATATTTATCGGTATTATGTATAAACACATGTAACCTTTGAACGTTGTAAATCATCCGACGCAAGATTTAACTGACGAAATCCAGTATTATTATCCCACAATCAATTTTATCGATATTCCCTAGGAAACAAACAGACAGATTTTCAATCGTTTTTTATCATGATCGGCGCAGAGTTGCTAACTTGTCGGTTGTATATCGGATGCATTTTCGGTGTGTGTGCGTCGAAAGTGCACTAGGAATTTCTCCAAACTGTAAACACAGACCTGGAACAATTATTTGCAAATCATGTTGTTTCGTGATTTCGAATGTTTCGGCACAGCTGCCGAGAAGATGCAATGGAGGGATGGAGAGACCGGTCTCCCGTAAAGTGATTCCCTTTCGATACACATGTTGTGTATACTCTTTATTCAAAGACAAGATAACAAAAATATGTGGACACTGTGGTCCCTAATAGTGATCTCAGTGTAGGTAATAACAATGTATCTACATAGTAACTTTGTAAGTTAGATGGAACAACATTTTCAACGTTTTATTATAAATTGATAAGTGATGCATTACAACACGAATTTATTCATTTGAACTCTCGCAAGGGCATGAAACAGAAAGTTAACAAATACACACAGAAAATACCTAAGGGTTCCTGACAACAAGGGACAAAGCCAAGGGGAAACTAAAAATTTACTCTAGCGATGAACATTACTCAATTTTTTTTTTAAATGCGTGCAAATTCTGATCCCGATCATATTTTTTTACCACAGACTGAGCAAGGAGTAGGCAGAAACTGCACAGGGTTTGGCCTCTATCCAATTACGTCTACAATTTATTACTGACACACGTAATGGCTCGTGTTATCTTGTTGACCCCTACCCAGTTAGGTCTATACTTTTAATTACCTATTCCTGACATAGACCTAACTGATATACCTACGTGTATAATTTATGGTTAATGAATTCCAGATACGTTTGGTATATCCGCTTATTTAAACTTATATATATATATATATCCGTCTCACATCACTCATCAGTAATTCTAATACGGTTGCATTATTTTAACAGGATCAATTTTCGCCTTTCAGAATAGACTCCATGATGCTGGTCGATGAAGGCTTCAAGCTGGTGTCAGTGGACGCATCAGACAAGATGTTGAAACACGCGCTCAAAGCTCGGTGGGACAAGAGAAAAGACCCCAAATACGATGAATGGGGTACGTAATTTTGGTATAAATCATGAGCTGCTATTCTCTATATCACATAGTGCGTGCGCGCGCGCATACGCACGCACGCACGCACTATGTGTGTACACTTGCATTTCACTCAAACGCTCACTTTTTAAAGCGGTTTTTAATTTTATTTATTTATCTGATTTTGTAGTAAGTAACTTTAGTAATTACCATTTACCGTAACAATTCTGCATCGTACTAAAACCGTAAATATTTAACAGATTTGCTTCAGAACGCTACAAAAAAAAAAAAAAAAACGGTCCACTCAAGGACTCCACGAGACAGGCTCGACCTAGTGTGGAGTTCACCAGTAACATGTTTCCTCATGATAAATTGATTGTATGTATAATTTAATCCCCATTTTATAGCACGTAAGGAAATGTAATCGCCGTTAATTGTTATGGAAATAAATAATATTCTATTCTAATATTCTAATATTCTATTTACTTTAGATTAGAGAGCCTAGGCTGACTTAGCTAGTTCTAGCATTGGCGATCAACTATTAAGTCCGCTTTCGGAAGCTCAATATGTCCCTACAGTATTTGAACGATGAAAGCGTCATTTTGGTACTGCGACGAACGGGACCGAAGAAGAGTTTTTACAGCATTTATATTTTCGCCACCTCGCCGATGATAAAGTAGCATGTCTGCTAAAGCTCTTAGTTTAAGTTCTGTTGCCACTCCATGTTAGAATAAGTTATTTTTGGAGACGTAATTCCTCTATTCAGTTTCTATACGGGTGACCGAACCGACACGACTAACTTTGCAGTTAATACAATGTCGTAATTTTTTTTATTTAGCAACAAACGGTCACTTCTCAAAAATAAGTAATTACAAAACATTTAAGTACTTAAAAACTTATAGTTTCCTTAATGTTTCCAATTATAAATCAATAAAGGAACACTTAAAAAAGTATAATAAAGAGTTGTGGTGAATTCAACACGTTTTACATACATTTGATAGGAAATAAATAGTTGAGTTCAATTTTCTTTAGGAATAAAATGCTTTTTTTAGTGAATTAACTGAACAACAGAATATATCCATGTCAACCAATTTATCGTAGTCGTTGTAATGTTTACAGGCACGCTTCAAAAACATATGTTTAGCTTTAGAGTAACAGGTCCGACTACTGGGGATGTAAAATGTTTTTTTTTACGACATAGACGTTGACAAGCACGCGGAACTTTAAAATAAATAATATGTAACAATAAAGGGGCATCACAACTACCGTGTATGATTGTATAGAGTATAACAAAGTCTACACATTAACGACGTAATTCTAAAGGTCTCATTTTATGATACTTTATGGATTCTTCGTAAGTTGAATAAGTATGAAAGGTTCTATAGATAAGGATTTTAGTTAACTTTTTCTGCACTGTCTCGATTCGATTTATATGACATTTATAAGAAGCAGCCAGATTCCAACCAGAACAAGCGAATTCCAGACGGCTAAGAACAAAACTATTGTATAATATTTTATAGGTTATAGAATTTTTGAAAGGTGTACTGACCCGCAGTATGAAGCCCAATTGTTTATAAGAATTTTCCACAATGGAATCAATGTTTTTTTTTATGGGTAGGGGGCAACCGAGCAGACGGATCGCCTGATGGTAAGCGATTACCGTCACCCATGAACACACACAACCCCAGAGGAGTCGCAAATGCGTTGCCGGCCTTTTAAAGGGCCTCCGGTACCCTCACTCACTCGGCGAAACACAACGCAAGCGTTGTTTCACGCCGGTTTTCTGTGAGGCCGTGGTATCACTCCGGTCGAGCCGGCTCATTCGTGCCGAGGCATGGCTCTCCCCGATAGTAATGTGTGGTGTAAATGACAATTTCGAGTCCATGATAACTCCGAGATCGTGAATTTGTGTTACTGTATGATGTTACGTTGTATAGAAAAAGTTATTAACAAAATTATTAAAGTCTTCTTGTATTACTACAAGAAGACCTTCATAATTGTGTTAATAACTTTCTTTTTCACAATATATGCAGTCACGAATGATCCTAAAAAAATGGTGTCATCAGCATAAAGCACGACATTTGAGTGTGATACACATTTATGAATATCATGAATAATAGGGGACCTAAATATGATCCTTGTGGAACCCCGGAGCTGGCATGTTTATTCTGTGGTGTAAAACCAGAAAGACACACAGAATTTTATTTTCAACACATGATTCTATCCAGCGGTAAAGACATATGGTATAATGACATGTATACCGAGTCGCCTGTGCTTAATTATTATGGTTTTATGGCAGATTTTATCAAAAGCCTTGGCAAAATCAGCATACACAGCATCAACGCTATGTCCGTCTATGGCATTAATGATTACATTAGTAAAAATTAATAAATTGCTATCCACCGAACGTCCCTTATAAAATCCGTGTTGGTTAGGTGTAATGTGACGACGAACTGTACCAAAAATGATCAGTAACGATTTTCTCAAATATTTTACTAAATTGACAGAGTTTAGAAATTGGTCTATATTTTTCAATATCTTCACTAATTGGACCTTGTAAAGGTGCAACTACTTTAACAATTAAAGATAAAACTTTGAAAAGCATTGACGCATGCTTAGCGAACTCTAAAGTTATAATATGTATTAAATGATATGGTAAAAGAATACGGTCGCGAGCAGGATTCGAAACTGCCCCTTCCGGATAAATACTCCAGGCGGTCTGACCACTAAGCCATCTCGACCTCTGCTCCACTACCTTGAACTCTTCTTCCAAATTTTAACACATCTTTTTGGTGACGTCATTGCTATCTATACAGTCCCTATACGGATGACCGTATTCTTTTCCCATTTAATATTATAACTTTCAATTTTAACAAATTCGTAAGATTTGGACATGTCCAAAGAAGTTATGCTTTATTATCTTGTTGTATTTCGGAAGAAATTTTGCTTCGTAATTTTTCTGATTTATGCTTGATTTTACCCCACTTTTACGTTATTCTTCCATTGTGAAAATGTAACCTGGCCTGGTTCTTAATCGTATATAAATATCACCACAAGGTTCTTTGGTAGAAATTTCATTTTAAATGGATACTTTCGTTATCGTGCTTTGAATGCAAAGTTCCTACCTAAATGTTTTTTACCTACTGTTACAACATAAATAATATAATCCGAGGTTACAATTATTTACATATGTTTACTAAAATAGAGACCATGACATTTTTCCTTATTTTTCTATAAAAAATATGCATTATTTAATAGAAGGAAAAATAATATCTACAATGAGGGCACATATACATTTCCCGTGATTCATTTTATATGGTGCAGTTTTCGAAATTTAACGGATATGTTATGTACCTACTTAGTATCTAGGTAATTTTAATCAACCAATTCTAATAACTGCAAAAAATCTAATATACCAAAATTATTTTATATCATAACTTTGAACACAATAAGTAATGTGAGATTTGCTTGTAATAGTTATTTATTTGGGTGACTTACAGCCAAAAAATACAAGATAACCATAACAATTACATAAATTACAAACACCCATGGACAGTTACTTTTAAGAGGATACCGACTCCCTTTGCATTATTACATCAGGCAGAGTTAGGTGTTATACCTAAATCTATCTGGGCTGCATCACATGTATGCCGAAGGGTCGGGCAGAACTCTATCTACCTGTTTCACACCCACATTTCACCGATGCAGTTATTAAGTTTCGTTATTTCAATAGGTAGTGAGCCGATTGCCACAATTCTAAACTTTAGGCATACTAATAGAAAAACCCAATGGATGCAAATAAATACAATATCCATTATTGAGGGTAGTCATGCATTACTTGTGCACCGCCCGCCCGCTCGCAAATATATGCACATACGCAAGCGGTGAAAATTGCGACTACCACCAACTACTCCACGCGGAACAATGCATGACTACCCTCAATATTGTGGAAGTAGCTAGATATTGTATTTATTTTCATCTTCCGCAAAGTAACGCCTGAATCTATTAAAAAAACCCAATAACAATGCTCGACCAAGAAAGCAAACCTCAGGATCCCGCACACTCAGTACCAAACCGAAAAGACATTGAATAAAATTAATTTCCCATTTCAGTTATCGAAGAAGCAAACTGGGAAACATTACCTCGTGACATTGAGTCCTTCTTGCCCGGAACACAATTCGACGCCGTCATATGCCTCGGGAATTCCTTTGCCCATCTTCTGGATGAGTATGGAGACCAGAGGGTGCAGAAGATGTGCCTGAGGAACTTCGCCAAATGTTTGAAGCCTGGTGGCCTGCTGTTCATTGACCACAGGAACTACGATGCCATGGTCGACAGTGGCGCTACCCCTGGGCACTCTATTTATTATAATGTAAGTATTCTGTCTGATGGTTTTTTTTTTACGATATGTTGTGGCATGACTGGTTGTCAGACTTTCAGGCCTCTGACTACCCGTAACGGCAATCATAGATCTTTATTCGATCACCGGGATCAACGGCTTAACGTGCTCTCTGAGGTTTCTCTATGAAATGATGGTCACTCATCCACAGACCAACCGCGACATGCGCAGCTTAACCTGGATCGATCGATTTGTGCGGCTTTTACTTAGCCACGAGCCCCTTACCTACTCAGTGAAACCGTAAAAATATGCGCTTTTTTTTTCATAAAAAGTAACCATAGACACATTAGATGGCTCTCATTTAAATTAAATTTTAAAATGCATCCGTAAATTTTCTTTAGCGTCTTTTATAAATTAGCATGCGTGACTAAAACGATGTTTATGCTTAACTAAGAGTATAGAGTATAATCTTATCGATTTTCTTGCTCGCAACCCAGTTGTAACTGGATCCAATCAGTAGGTATGCATAAATGAAATAATCGTGTTATAAGTTATATTGTCATGTGAATAAAGACATCTGAGACATTGCAGTTTCTACGCAATTGTTGTCAATAATTCTGTAAATATCACATAAGCTTATGTTTATAATAATTTCTTTAATAACAGTGTTTATCGCACAATAATTTTATTGTGCTAGGAGATAATTTTATTAAA
The DNA here is from genome assembly GCA_935421205.1 of Xylocampa areola. Classification (NCBI taxonomy): domain Eukaryota; kingdom Metazoa; phylum Arthropoda; class Insecta; order Lepidoptera; family Noctuidae; genus Xylocampa; species Xylocampa areola. The sequence continues at coordinate 20,486,785 of OW285204.1, forward strand.
TAACAGGTCAATGATGATTTTTCAATTTTATCTGTATAAGCTATAAAATGATAAACAAGTTGTACCACGATGTTGAACCGATGACAAATTCATTTTAGATGATAAATCAAATGAACTTGTGGCGTTCAAGGATTTTGTTTGAGTTAAATAACTTTACGTTTGTCGTCTGTTTAAGTTTAAAATTTGACCGTTGACACGTAGGTAGTAATTCTACTAATAATAGGGTAAATAATTATAGTGTCAATATATGTAATGAAAAATATAATATTCCTTCTTTAGATGGCTGGATTACTGTAGGCATCTAGCCTACTAGACTAGGTAGGTAGAGCGCACATCACACAGACGAGGCGCGGAGCCCTCGTGGGTGAATTTAAATAGTTGTCCTGTTTGTATTTAAATTCCAAAATATTAATAAAACACACAAATGATAGATACTTAGAATGATAGGCAGCTCTATAGAACAGCAAAATGAATGTTGCCTCCACACTAGAAATTTCTTCTTGTATCGAGGCTGCATTTTGGGAAAAAATCTCCATGCACACATACCCAGACCAGGAACCATTATGAATAGATACTAAAAATGTTTCTGTCCAAGAAATCAAACTGCGGTGCAACAGCCGGTTTCTCAACCACTGCACTAACGACATCGGCTGTCATCCATCAGTCTGTAAATATATTTCCTATCTGCTTGATACAAACTATGAACCCTGATTAACAAATAATAAGTTTAAACTGTAACAGATCTTAAAATAGCATATTTTCTCTATTCCAGTGTAAATATCCAGTAGACATTAAGACTTCAGTGCTGGTGGTGGGTATGTTATGTGTAGGTAGAGCGCACATCACACAGACGAGGCGCGGAGCCCTCGTGGGTGAATTTAAATAGTTGTCCTGTTTGTATTTAAATTCCAAAATATTAATAAAACACACAAATGATAGATACTTAGAATGATAGGCAGCTCTATAGAACAGCAAAATGAATGTTGCCTCCACACTAGAAATTTCTTCTTGTATCGAGGCTGCATTTTGGGAAAAAATCTCCATGCACACATACCCAGACCAGGAACCATTATGAATAGATACTAAAAATGTTTCTGTCCAAGAAATCAAACTGCGGTGCAACAGCCGGTTTCTCAACCACTGCACTAACGACATCGGCTGTCATCCATCAGTCTGTAAATATATTTCCTATCTGCTTGATACAAACTATGAACCCTGATTAACAAATAATAAGTTTAAACTGTAACAGATCTTAAAATAGCATATTTTCTCTATTCCAGTGTAAATATCCAGTAGACATTAAGACTTCAGTGCTGGTGGTGGGCGGCAAACCTCAGCTGGTGGCGTTAGACTACTGCATCACTACCGATGGCAACGAAAGGAGGTAAGAGATGAACTAAAAACTGTTTATTAAGACTTTCCGCGCATGGGCAAGAATAGAATCCAGCGCATACCACGAACTATACTTACAAATAGCCAGCACAAGCTATAGCTAAAGCAGATTGTAGGAAGAGAGCACCACCGTCTACGGATTGGGTACTTAAAATCTGAGGTACACCTGTTACATACTTATTACAATTATTTTAAATGCTAACGTACGGATTTATTTTATGTCTAATTGTAAAAATGATACTAGACCCTGAGCCCTGAGATACAGACTCACTGTCTAGTTTGGGGCTCACAGTTTATACTATTGTACACTTCTTATATTTTAAATGTGTCATAGTTTATTTTATACAAGCCTGTAAAACATTACTTTGGACACTAAACGTTTTTTTTTTACATGCGCATAAACAACAGTGGCCTATATTTACCTATTATTTATATTACCTATAGAATAGTACCTATCTCTTTCTTTCTATCCACCCAATCAGGTTGCTGCAAATACAAATCGGCAAATTGGGTATCATACCCACAGTATGAGTGCGGGTTTCCTGAGCAAACCTTGTCTCACCTGATAGAGTGTTCTAGATGCTTGCACTTTATTAGATGTGTGTAGGCGACGCGTAAATTATTGTTTAAATTTTTAATGTTAATTTCTATTGTTCGCAAAAATGTTATGTGTGTATGCTGTTTAATATTAAATAAAAAGCGGAAGCGGGAAAAGTAGTCAGCGCGCAATTTAAAATTTGGTATTCCGCGGATGGCGGGAACACAGGGGCGCGGGGGGTAATGGGCGGGGCGCCGCTAGCGCCACCGCGCCACGCGACTAAAGTAGTCAACTTTTTACCTATTCCAAGGACGCACGCACGTCGCACGTCGCTCGCTGCTTTCACTCGCTTACCCATTTTCGCACATATCAGTCCATAGATTATACATACTATTAATTGAGATCAGTCTTTTTACTAGTCCACCCTCAACAATGTGTATACACGAACGAAGCTGCTATAAACGTAGCCACATGCTGGGCTAACGGTGTATAATTATCAGTAGGTGCCATTTACACGGAAAGAAGACAAAAGATAGTAGAATAGGCAATCCAGGTTTCCCTATTCTACTGTCTACTTTATTCCACTATAACTTCTAAACGCCTGAACCGATTTAGATGTATAGGGTATCGTTAGAATCCTTGCATTGTCCCGGGTGAAATAGGATAGAAAAATAAAAAAGGCACACATGGCAGTCGTGCTTTTTAATTAATTTCATCTTGTTAACAGCAACGAGAACCCACAAACATAAATGAAGTTATAAATTTTTGTGGAAAAAGAATACGTTCGCGAGCAGGATTCCAATAAGCCATAGCCATCGAATTCGCGGTGATGAGCAGAGTTCGCGAATTCTTCTTCCACATTTTATAGATAGCAATGGCGTCACCAAAAGACATATTAAAATGTGGAAGAATTCGCGGTCCGTATTCATTTTCCACTAAAATGTATAACTTTAAAGTTCGCTAAGCATACGTTAATGCTTTTCGAAAAAAAACTGTGTACATACATGTACCCTAAAAATATAACACTCATTTTTTGGGTAGTCGTGTAAAAAAGCTGACTTGGGAAAGGACAAAAATTTTCTTGGAGCATCTAGCTAAACATAGAAAACCTTCGCAAACTTGTAGGTAGTTTTATAGACAATTTTATTATTCGACAATCAATTTCGGACTAGTTTCTATGTAGGTATTCGTCGATTAACAAAATGAGAGTGATGATAATACAACGTTTTCATCTATTGGTGCAGCGGTTGAGAGAACACTGATCTCGACTTCGGTTTCCACGTGAAATTTTTATGATCTATCTATAGATGATGTATTCCGAAACTGGGTGTGTGTGAATTTGATATAATATAAATAAATCAGTTTACAGACACATTAAAAAAATGGGCGAAATACTGGCGAAATTCCTAGTGTTCGACATTCTTTTGAATAACCACTCAGATCTCACTGGCGGATATTTGAGCCGTATAATTAAAGCGGAATTTAGCGCAAACGGCCTCAATTTAGCTCTACTTTTTGACAGCCCAATCAGATCGTTTATATTTAATATTTTATACAAGTGCTTTGTTTTTCCAGTGAATTCCGTCTCTGCTATTTCCCCCACAAATTGGAGAAATTCACCAAAATGCTGGACGAGGCGTTCGACAATCGCGCCAAGCACCACATCTACGCAGACTTCAAGCCATTAGACGCAGTGTCCCTGCCCACCTTCTATATACACGTGCTCGAAAAATCTAGCGATTAATAAATTTAGTTTAATAATATGTAAGGGAGATTTTTTAAATTATTTTTAGGTTTCTTTAAAACTTTGACATTTTCGTCATTGCAATCGTCGATACATAAGTATCATGCATTACAAAGCATGGTCCCTTCTAATTTATAGATAGTCTGTGCCGATGTAAATAAAGGATGCTACAAAAAGCGTGAAAGAGAAAATGTTGAACATAGAATTGACAATATGTTATTTAGTTTTAGAGCGCCTGGAGTATTCGTCCGATGGAGACGGGGAGCAGGTTCAAATCCCGCTCACAACCATATCTTTCTTTGCACAAAAATGTTTAACTAGAGTTTGCTATGCATGCGTTACAAAAATATCAGTAGGTAAAACTACTTTTTACTGATTTATATATATGTTATTTTAATACTTTCTTAAGGCTACATGTCTAATTTATAAATTATTAATGATAATAATGTGATGAAATAAAAATGTTGAATTTGTTTCTCTGTGTTTGTTACTAATATGACAGAGCTATTATGATACCCTTAGGATCAACCAATTACATTTACAGAAAACGAAACTACTAAAAGATCGTGACCTGAGCTTACAAACAGTAGAAGAAAGGTTTTTATCTGTATAGTATTATAGAAAAATGCAAATAATTATAGTTCTAATATATTTAATAAATATATAATTTATTTTAATATATTACACAATCAAACCAATGATATAACAGATATACAGCCATTTACCATTCACATGGGTCTAAATCATACCTATCAAGTTGCCAGAGAAAAAAAATTGAGCGGATAGAATAATTTATTTTTTAAAAACAGTAGTATAAATGAAAAATATGACAGTTAACTTAAACGAGTTGTTGAGGGCCTTACATGTAGAAATTAGGTCTAAAACTATGCTAGGCAGTCTATGATCCGACAATGATGTTGTTGATAGGAATGTGTATCAGTTTAACAAAAAAGCCGATAAAACCCATGATGCAGAAACCAATAGCTGTGGCGATCGCAATCTTTTGGAATTCTGAAAATAGAGAAAAACTATTATTTAATATGGAATCAATATAATTTTATCAGAGAGGCTCGTGGCTAAGTTGTTGATTGATCTGTGCGGTTGTAACCGCACAGATCAATCAATCGAGGATAAGCTGGGCTTCTCGCGGTCGGTCTGTCGATGGGTGTTCATCACTTCACACCAAGACCCCTCTGTGCCTCGGAGAGCATGCTAAGCTGTTGGTCCAGGATCTATCAGCCTTTACAGGTAGTCAGAGGCCTGAAAGTCTGACAACCAGTCATACCACAAGATATTGTATTACCCAGTAACAGTTGTGGAGGTGAGATAGGCAGTCCCTCCATGTAAAATACTGGTATTAAGCTGCATCCGGTTTGACTTGAAGCCGACCCCAATGTTATTGGGAAAGGTTAGGTAGATTAAATATAATTCCATTTTATCCCCTACAATTGTTATTTACATCCATTGAGCCATTTCAGAGCCTATTCATACAAACTTTCAGACAGACGGACGGACAAACATTCTAAAAACAGGTGTGATATTATATTATTGTGAGACTGTATCTCATAAATTCTGGCATTTATTTTTATTCATTATTGGTATTGACAAAAAATTCATGTCCATTATGGCATTACAAGTTGTTGTAAAACTTATTTAGTAGAATTAATTTTATAAAATCAAATTAAAAGCTTAACCCTTTCCCTGTGTATAGCCCCACATGTGCACGGAGATTGTTTAACTATTGTCTGCTTCACACACAGTTAATGTGTGAAGCCTTGTAGACCAACTAACATTATAATACATACATACATAAACTCACACCTTTCTCCCATAGGGGTAGGCAGCAAATACAGAACACCAACTGTTACAATCCTTACATATGCCTTTTGTATATGTATCTGGTCATACATGCACAGCAGTAGCGAGTACTACGCACCTTACCATTTCGAAGGATATCACTAATAGGGTCAGTTTATATGCTTCTAGGGCCATTATTATTATCCATTATAATGATCCACAATAATCATGGCAGATGTTGTCATCACTAATGATGGTGAGGTGTCAACATTTCATACTATAACTGACTTGTACTGTCATTATAGGCCTTTTCAGTCTAATAATTTAATAGTAGAACACTTCTCGTGGCTGTATAGTGTTTTACTGTGCTGTTAATTGCATATATCTCTTTTATAATTCAAATAGAAGGGTTTCACACTACTATTTAAAGATAACTTTCTCTAAACAATCATTTGTGCCAATGTATTCTTGAAACAAGATGAGAACTTTCTTGAACAAGAAGTCCAATGGGAAGAGCGGAACATCCTATCACAAGCAAATCCTTGCTTAAAAGGATGGTCCAAATTATATTATGTAAAAACAAAAAAGTGATGAAATAAACATTTTCATTTAATTTTTTTTAATTTTTTAACATATGTCCCAGTATGTTTACTTCTCTATAGTAATAGTTAAATGATTTATTTTATTACAGTAATCACAGCTAAAGTAAAGCCATATGAGTGCAACTTTCTGTTATATTTATCATTTGCGAACTAACTAGAAACAACGGGACTTCGATGGAAGAATGCCAACATCGTAACTATGAAAATTCATTATTACTTAATTGATAAACTCACCTTTTCTGTCTGGTTTTGTGCATCTTCTGACCAGTCTGATGGAGTCTTTGGCGAACTGCTTGCCAGGCTCGACAAATTTCGCGATTTGATCCATTTTTCTAGAAATAGAACACAAGTTTAATTTAGCGTAACTTTCCAATAGGATTCTATTGATAATATGAATGAACCACAATTACTTACTTGAAACAATTAAATGAATGCTTTTGTCTAATACAAGGCACAGCACAATTTAGCGAAGTATTAGCGGCGGGCGACCGATATTGAAAATTACGAGCAGAAAACTGACAAAACAACGCAAACGTCAGCCACGTTTCGAGATTCACGGCACGTCACCACAGATTTCACGTTCGGATATTCTGTCATGATGATGATGAATCGTGTTCGTTTCGAAATGAAGTTTGTCTGTTGGTAATGAATATCGAATATCTACCATAAAATAGAATAAAAACCATTTAAAATATGGTCAGAAGATGACGATGGTAAATAAATAGTCAATAGTAAATAAATCCATCGACGATTTATATAAGATACGTAAAAAATAACAAAAATATAATAAGTTATACGAATGCTAACAAATAACCTCATCCCCATGCCCCTTAAACTCTATATATTTGGTGTCAGCAACTCAGCACCTTGGTCAGCACATTAACGTATTTATGACTTCTTCTTCCATACATCCGTCGTCACTTTCACTCTCTTTCTAGCTACCTAAGTCATCTTTCACACATTAAATATTATTATTTATTATTTAAAAGCCATCCACATTCATTGTCAAAACTTTCTTTGTCACATGGTCATTCATTCCTGTCCAAAACTAGTAAGATATCTAAATCTAAAGATAGCTTTTGCCGGCGTCTTCACTCGCGTTAATTTAGAATTTGATTCGAAAGACACGTGGGGCCATAAGAACGTTATAGTTGTTTTCCTCGGGAACAGTATCTCCTTTTTTCGGGATGAAAGGTACCCTATGTCCTTTTCTGTATACCTGACGTGTATCCAAAATTTCAGGATGATCGGTTCAGTGGTTTAGGCATGAAAAGATAATAAACAAACATAGGTTTGCATTTATAATATTAGTTAGGATCATCTCTCTTCTCTCGGCCAGCCCATGCAGTTGTTTTACATTCACCCAAGATTCGTCCCGTTTGTGGATTAACATTGTAAACCATAAGTCTGTTAGCAAATTAATTATGGGATATTATTCTACTCATTTTCCGAAGGCCAATTGGGCTAGTTTGCTATTGCCAGTCGGATAACAATGTAATATTATGGTAAACATAACCTGAATCAACATTTAGGATTACCTCAAGATAAAGGAACTCTTCAACGGTCAATAGTACTTACATAAAATGTTGCAAGTTTTGGCAACGTTTTATGACACGAAATGCTAATATGTGAATTTAATTGTATAAGCTCGTTTTAAGTTTCATCATGACATGGCTATTGACCTTATGGTTAAATTTCAAGGCTCGATAGAACTGTTCATCGATCAACATCACATCCATACTATATATAAAAATATCGTGTCACAGTGTTTGTTATTGAACTCCTCCGATACGGCTCGACCGATTTATGTTTTTTTTTGTGTGTATATTAGCTTTCGTGAGGTATATTCATATTAATTAATGTTCACTGGTTCACTCACGTGTATTCTTCGGGTTTGCCCGAAAACGACTTTAATATATCTATTTTTCAAAGAAACATTGAAAAAATAATAGACAAGAACGGGGCTTGAACCCGCGACCTTTGACGTTCCGTGTCATCACTCTACCAACTGAGCTACCTTGTCGTGTTCAAACCTATTGAATTTTCAATCCTCTTTGTATACGTCTTAAGGAGACGCCTGGTGATATTTATCTAGTAATCATTACAGATTTACTAAACTCAGCGTTACCACTTTACAGTTGTAAATCGCCGAACAACATCCCAATCCTTTATAAATCATATATAATTATATTTTTTAATACATGTTGAGGCCATGTAATGCCTATATTAATTTCTATTTTTCAAAGAAACATTGAAAAAATAATAGACAAGAACGGGGCTTGAACCCGCGACCTTTGACGTTCCGTGTCATCACTCTACCAACTGAGCTACCTTGTCGTGTTCAAACCTATTGAATTTTCAATCCTCTTTATATATGATTTATAAAGGATTGGGATGTTGTTCGGCGATTTACAACTGTAAAGTGGTAACGCTGAGTTTAGTAAATCTGTAATGATTACTAGATAAATATCACCAGGCGTCTCCTTAAGACGTATACGTCAAATGGTTATGACATTGACAGTGTATTTGCGAACCCATGTCATATCTTTGTCAAAATCGTAAAATAAATTTAACTATTTTGAAAAGATAGCAATCATATACTCACTCACTTTGTTTAGTTTAGGGTCTCACAGGAGAAGTAATAAGAGTATATAGTATAGTGAAAGTTAAATACCTATTCTAATATGTATGCGGTAGAGAAGAAATTCGAAATAGAGATGAAGTTACGAAAGGTATGTTTACGTTTTGTAGGTAGGTATTCTAAGATATTCCACTACAATATATGACCGTCAAGTTTAAAAATCATACATTGTTTAGTACTAAGTTTCTCGTATATATCCAGCTTTATTGCAAATTGAATGCATGTGTGTACTTAAAAGTTGTCAGAAATGAGTAATTTTATTTACCTTGGGGGCGTACCTATCGTGTTTTTACAAATTAATTGTTTGGGGTATGTGCATAGAAACGTCTCAAGATCCATGAACAGAGCAGGACCATGGCTGAACATTTTTTTCTGGGGCAGCCCTTACAGTCAGCCACATTACCTACCTTGCTGATAGACTGAAACACTTCAATATGTCGCGATTTATACAAAAAATTGTGTTCATCCATAGCTTCTTAAATAATTAATTAATTAACATTCTTAACCAGGAAATGATGAACATCCAAGAGTTGAAAGCAGCTGCTAAACGCAGCTCCACATTAGCTGGTGATGTGTGCAATGTACTTGGTGCCTGTGAACAGAGACTGCAGCAGTTGGAAACAGCTGTACTGCCTCTGTATGGAGACACTGCAAGGTTGCAGCACATACACCAAAGTAAGAGACTTACTAACTGTATTTATTTTCTGTTGTGAATTAGTTCTATAGTTGTAATCAGAAAGCCTATTGGGTATCTTGGTTATCATCAAATTGATGGTCACTTTATTGTACATTGCAATGTCTGTTTCTAATATATTTTTTCATCATATACAAGCTGTAACATATGATGCAATATACTGCAAAGTGGTGGCAGGGTGGTAATGATGTCATTGGCACCGTGGCAAGCGCAGCTTAACCTCGAGCGATCGATTTGAGCGGCTAATACTTAGCCACGAGCCCCTAAGTTATGATAATAAAAATGTTAATATTATTTTATGTATCTGCAGACATGGAGCGCACAGTCCTTTCTCTGGACCATGTGATCAACTACTACATGGTGAGCAGAGAGTTAGTGGACCTCATACAGGCTGGACCACACACGGCTACCACTGAGTCTCTCAATGTTTATCTTGAAGTAAGTTATCATAGAAGATTATTTATTTCCTTTCGCTACTTACCTAAGAGCGGCTGGTGCAGTGGTCGAGAGACTGGCTGCTGCGTCGTGCGTCGCACGTTCATGGAGCAAATATTTGTATGAGGGGCCGTTCGTACGTAAGCAGATTTTTTGTAATTATTAACCCCTTTGTCCCGCTTGTCAGCAAAAGTAAGCAAAGATCTTACCCCCCCCCCATGCTTAAGTAAACATTTCATTTTTCAATGTGTTCTGATTTAAAGTTACAATATTAAATGGAAAAAAGAGTTCGCTAAGCATGCGTTCATGCTTTTCAAAGATTTATCTTGAATTTCATTATTAATTCATGAGCAGCAGTTCTAAGTCTAGAAATGACAAAAGTGTTTTACTTGGTTCTAAGCGAATAAACGTGAAAATGTGTTTCGTTTTCAAGCATAGACAAGTAGGCTTGCCTTTGTATACCCCTGATATTGGCCCTGATCAGATAATTGTTCTGGATCTGATTGAAGATTATGTCTGTAAACACACCCGCGATTCAGGAAGATATTATTAGTGTGTTTAAAAAAAAAACGTCTTTTTACTTTTTGTTCAACCTGGATTATTGTGAGCAGTTGTAATTCGTCGTCAAAAGCTTTTTATTTCACATAGGCATATTACCTATCCTTATAAAATTATATTAATTTTAGCTGCATGGTTCCAAAAGTTGCTCTTATGGAGAACTGGCATGAATAACCATAGACACTCTTTTTCGATTGGTAATAGTCATCATATCCTCTTCTTTGTTAATATTCTTTACATATATCTTCAAGCCCTTTTTTTCCATGACCTGGGTTAAATGTTGCAGATAATCAGTGCTTATAATAATTTTAAAATTAGTAGAGAGTTTAATTGTTACATATTTGCAGGCACTAGACAAACTAGCAGATGCACAAGGTTACTTCAACAAAAATAATCCTCAAAGTGTTGAACTGGAAAATATTGTGAGTATGCTTTTATATATTTTTGTTCTCAATAGCTATAGAAAGAATGTGTTTCAACATTATTGTCGCTTCAACAGAATCAACTGTACAACACTGGTGTGTCTAAGCTGGAGAATGCGTTTGAAGAACTACTTAGCAGGAACACTAGGCCTCTATCACCCACGACACTCATGGACATGATAGCATTGGAAGAAGGTAAGGTTTGGACAGGAATATAAACTTACATAAGCCAGATATAATTTCGAAATTAATAACTTAGTGTGTCAAAATGTTTTTAAGGAACTAATAGTTTAAATAAATTATAGAAGCCCTATATTCTATATCTATTGTTATTAGTCTTTTATAGTTTGTTATTCAATCGCAACACAAATATTTGCAATATGGACACATAATTCTTTTGAGGTAGTAATCCTAAATAATAGTTATTAAGAATTTGAGGGTTTTAATGTCATTAACAATTTCTTAGCATAGTGCAATTATTATTAGGACGTAACTAGCTTGGCTCCAGTATCTAGCTAACTTGGGCTTGTTGATCATAAGTAGGCGTAATTTTGGAAAAGGAGTAAATCTTAAGCATGAGGTCTCGTGATAGATTCTCGGGTCGGGCAGTGTTATTGAGTTTTTCTGTTAGGAATTTCTCAGAAGCAGCCCAGAGTTTGGAATTGTGCCTGGTTGATGTCCATAGGCTTACCACCTATTACATGGGACTTACTAACAGCATTGGTTAAATGTGGGTGTACAACTGAGTACACCTCTGCCTACCCCTTCGGCGAATACAAGCGTGATGGTATGTTATGTAAGGAGTAACTCTTAACGTCGTGTCACACATCAACCCAATACTCTGTGTTCCCCAGACTCTAGCGTGGACAGTGTATCAGTGAGCGGCAGTGGCAGTACGTCTGCCACAGCGCTAGAGAGCATGCGCGCGGCGGCCGCGTGGCTGAGCGCCGCGGGCGTGCCGCCAGCCAACCAGCTGCTGGCCATCCGGGCTCCGGCCGCCAAGAGCTCGCTAGTGGCCTTCAAGGACTATCTGCGTTCCCGGTCCATGGCTGCGTCACCGCTCATGGTAACTGAAAATACACTACAAATGCCTATATTCCTTGAATTAATATTCAACATTCAAATTTCAATTCTTTAGTGTAAGTTTTAAGAATTTGTTTATTTACAGAGAGCCAAAAACTTGCTGCATCGCTCAGATAGCACACAAAGAAGGACAAGCAAGTTACAAAAAGTGTATGTCAAATCTTTATCTTTGAATAAAGTTTGTCATTACTTGTCTAAAGTTCTAATAACATTTTACTGTCTTGTTCAGTATTGAGAAACGAGCAAATAAGATAATGATGAAAGCGTCGCAGACCTTGGAGCAGTCTACCGGACTAGCTATTGGACCCAGGAAATCTATCTCAGAAGCATGTAAGTATGACTTATTACATTTTTATGATGGCAGTAGTGATTATGATGAATATGACAGTACTGATATTGTTAATTATGTTGATAAAGATGATAATGATTATTAAAATAATAATTATGAAATTGATCACTATAAACTTTGTTATACATAATAATGGGACAACCTAAAATCAGTAATGGTGATGCTGAAGACTAAAATATTATGACAATTAAGATGAACATTTTCGTAGTATAGATTTTAAGATTTTTATTTAAAACTGTCATTGACCACAGACTGTAGTTCTCCTATTCAGAAATTATTATAAAAATTGGTTGTTTTTCCAGAAATACCTTATTTTGGAGATAAATTTCATACAGTTCATCCAGCCATACAAATAAATTAATTTATCTAATATATAAAATTATCGTGTCACAGTTTTCGTTGCCATACTCCTCCGAAACGGCTTAACCGATTTTGATGAAATTTTTTGTGCTTATCCGGTATCTACATAGAAATAAGAATAGACGAGAAATGTTAAGTGGGCGTGTCTGCGTGATCGCGATAAGAGCAATTTGCGCACGTCGGGAAAAATGGCCGTTTCAATAGATCAGTTCACATTTGACCACGTTCGTGAAATGTTGTGAAAATGCCGTGTTGTACGGTGATATTCTGCAAAAGTCTAAGTGATTTTAATACCTTTATTATGGAAGGTATCACGTATGATATATAATTACACGAATTTTGTTGTATTTAACTATATTAACAATAAATTAAAAAATCTTGTTATTTTTACTAAGTTACATTTGCCTTGATGGAACAAGACGACATTCGTATTTTTGTACGAAATACATTGCTTCTTATCTACTAATTAAACTAGCAATCGATCAATAAAAAACGTAATATAAAGAACAGCGACCGATACTCTTAATAAACACACGCGTCGCGTGGTACGATCGGTATTTTAAAAATTTGAATAGAGAATCGTTGGTGATGTGATCGTGCAGACTGCAGACGGTAATACATTTATCGATAATCTACGATAGTAATCGTAGAATATTGATGATATGTATTACTTTTTTATGAATAAGTTGTATTAATCTATACTAATATTGTAAAGCGGAAGAGTGTTTTTGTTTGTATGTTTGTTTTACAGCGCTAATCTCTGGAACTGCCACACGGATTTAAAAAAAATTATAGGTAGATTTGTGGGAAATAGTATAGTCTATCTATCATTCGGATACACCTCCCAGCTAGTCTTAAATATCTAATAATAATAATTAATCTGCGAATTATTTCCTATTTGTTGGTGCTAAGTAGGTAATTATAATATAATTATACGCGGGTGAAACTGCGGGGTACAGTTAGTACCAATATATTACTGTTATATCTATATTTATATATATAAAGTAAGAATCTGACTGGCTGACTGATCGATGAACGCACAGCTGCAACCGCTCGATCTAGAAGCAAGAAATTTTGTACAAATTTTCCTTAAATGATGTAAGTGTGCACTAAGAAGGGATTATTGAAAATTCATCCTCTAAGGGTAAATTGAGTTTGTATGAAACTTCTTAATTTTTCTAATCTCCGAAACGGATGAACTTATTTTGACGGGGCTTCCACAGACAGATAGCTCATGTTATAAGGAGTAACTTAGGCTACATTTATTTTAGAAAACGAATTAGGGTTGAGCGCCAAAAACTCTGTTAAGCAGACGAAGTGGCGGTCCCTTGCACTACTACTTCATCTGCTTAAAGAAATATACCTATATTACGTACTAACGTATATTTCTTTAATTAATATTTATATACATAAAGCATACCATGGCAGTCCATGTCCCCTTGTTTGTCTTCCATGATTTTTAGTTTTGTTCATCCAAAAGTTTTCCTTCAGAGAACGTTACTAGCGATAACATCGCATATTGTACATATTATATTGACGTATCTTTTTAAAATGACTCTACTTAATTGTAAAATGGTTTACAAGATGGATAATTTTCAATAGGTATTATTTTTATTTGATTTGTAATTCTTTTTAGTAATTACATAGTCGTTTTATTAAGTTAATTTATACCCTCTATAATTTTAAAATTATGATTGAAATTGAAAACGGAAACTATTGTGAATCAAGCACACTATATAAGGTCCTAATTTATTAGGTAATTTCCTTTTAAGGGGTTGATGTGTAAGTCATAAGTATTCAAATGCACAAGGAAATAAATTGCCAAAGCACACTTTAAAGTAATAATAATAAAAAATTATAATGTTTCATTACTGCTCTTTACTGATTATGCTGTCCCCGAGCCGCGCGGAGGGAACTACCGCGACATGCCCCCCCCCCGCAAGCCCGCGCGCCCCGCCGCCGCCCCGTCTCCTCGTCGCGTCAGCTGTTACTACCTACTTCTCTCATCGTGTGGTTGCTGAACAACTTAGTGTCAGAGTTTAAACCACCCGTAGGTCACTGACATGGCTTTACACACCGAGCCGCGCGTAGGTAAATTACCTGAAATGCGCGCCGCGCGCCCCGCCGCCCCGCCACAGTATTTTACTACTGAGTACCTACTTATGCACGGCCTTTTCCCGCGTTACAGCCAAGTGACCCAAGTGACCCGGGGTTCTAGAGCTAGAAACTACATTACTAGGAAAGGCCACGAAAAAATTCAGAAAACTTACAGACAATGACGTTGCAACTTTTCTTTACGATACCTTCTCGAATAAAAAAAATGCAGATGTAAAAATTTTACACGATAAACCTGTATTTCTAAATTCCCATCACACTCAACCAGGCTTTGGATTAGACAGACAAATAATTTTAACGATTAGGTACTAGAAAGTTGTCAATGATCAATTATTACGTTTAATTGATAGTATGCACTACGTAGGTATTAGCTTGCATTAATGTTATGGTTATAACAATAACTTGGCGTGTTTAACAGTTTGAATCATAAATACATAAGTACAACATACATAGCATCACGCCCGTATTCCCCGAAGGGGTAGGCAGAGGTGTACACATTTGTGCACTCACATTTCACCAATGCTGTTATTAAGTCCCATGTGAGCCTATTGCCATCTACCGGGAACAATTCTAAGCTGCAAGAATTTTCTAATAGAAAAACCCAATAGCACTGCTCGACCTGGGAATCGAACCCGAGACCTCAGCAGTCGCGCTTGGGACCACTAGATCAACGAGGCAGTTTAAGTACAACTATTTTAATTTATTTGTTACCTACTTACCAATAAATTAAATTAAGTATTCACAAAATTTTTGAAAAAACCCTTGTCCTTGAGATCACTTCACTTACGTATTTACTCGAATGTACCTCTCTACGAGACACTTATTTAAACAAACTCAGTTATAACAACACTGTTTGGTTGAAGACTTTAATGGGAATCACTTAGGTATTTTACAACTGTTACGAGATTATTATTTAGATATCACAAAATAGATCTGTTGCAACATACTGATTGTTCACCATATTCATCATTTATGTAATCTCCAAATATCGCAATTATTAGATTTTTGAACCTACGATTTTTTATCGATTGTACAAAAGCGTCGCGGTCATTCCGCTGCAACGTCACCCGTCAACGAACCATCGTACATCACCGCACCGCACCATGCAGCTGACTGAAATTACGAAGTAGGTACGGAAGTATTTTTGAACTACTCGGTAGGCATGGTCTTTCTTATGCTTTGTTTATCGCCGACAGAACAAGCCGATATTCTTTGATGGTATCCGACACAAGCGAAATTAAATACTAATTTTAGTAGGTACGTGACCGTTAAAGAAGCCGACGGTGACAGTTCGCACACATACTTCCCGGAAGGAAGAAAGAGTAAGCGTGTCGTCGATTAATACGAAAGGAAGAGATAGCACAACAGACGCTGACGCCGCCGCCACTCCCCGCTGCCCGCCGCCCGCCGCTCGCCACCGCAGCCCGCTGCGAGTGATTGTATGCCTACAAAGTAATTCAGTCGGCGCCGGCAGGGGCATGCAACTGCTAAACATTTTTTCTTACAAGATATTCTTTAAAATTGTGCCACCTAGTGACTAGCGCCCCGAAACTTGAATAATTGTATTTCATTTTTATCACTAGATGTCACTACACTCTACAGTCTACAGATATACAGCATATATATAAACAAAAGTAAATATTAAAACAAACATTTTTACAATGATAAATTAGTGACTTATTTTGTATGTAAATTTAAAATAGAAGTAAATAGAAACAAGCTTGCTCAAAAAATTGCATAATTGCAAAATTGGGTTAATATTAAGCGGCAACATCGTTAATTTACCGTTTGGCATTTTGACAGTTTATTACTTTGTAAACTTTTGAAACTTTTTCCGTTTTCAATTGTTTGCTGCCGAGTGTTATTTTCTGTTTTCTTATAATTACGACTTTTGCGTGTTTCTGGATTCCGATACTGATCCTCTTCTGTGATTGACCCGGCTTTGTGTTTTGTGGACTCGTGATTGCCTTTACTTTGACCCGGCTTCGTATTTAGGACTAGGTATTGAAAATGCCATCCAAATCAAGAAATAAGTGCTACTTTGATTGCGAAAATGATGGTAAGTTAATGAAACAAAGTCGTTAATTTTTCACATAAAGTCCTCTAATAAACCAGTCCCGTATTATTATTGTCATTTTAGCTCCTGAAAGACTAAAAAAACAAGATTGACAACTTGAAATTACATTCGTGGTCAGGATACTAAATAAAAAAAAAAACTAATATAAATACGAGAGCTAAAAAACTTCAAACAACTTTGATCCAAATCACTTTAGTAATATCTTCTTCATTATCATCTTTGATTGTCGCGATCACTACATTTAAGAACAGTACACAATTAATTGCATATATTAAACTTTATCATCAATATATTGTCAATAATTTTATTTTCCTTGCAATAATGTCTTGAGGCACAGTTTCAAAATAATAAATGTTCTCTTGACATGTTAAATGGTTGATTAAATTGGATACTGACAATCTATCCTTGTACAAACACGGAAGGTTTCAATGGTGTTGACTGAGAGTAAATTGTTATATATAAATTAAAACTTCACAATTTCAGGTCCATTGCATCGGTTTCCTAAACCTGAATACCCACATTTAGAAAAGTTCATCATATGGAAATCAGTGCTAAATAAAGCTTTGCAAGAGAAAGGAAACATTTACATTTATAACCAAGTTAGATTGTGCAACAGGCATTTTGAAGAGTACTATCGCTCACCTGCTCACCGGCTTACTCCAAATGCAGTACCAACTCTAGGTATGTAATCTTATACATATTTTTTGTGTACCGACTAAATATAATTATATCTTTATAAGAAACTCTTGAAAGAACCAATCTTAAAATTAAATATTATATCCTTTTTATGAACCTAACAATTATTGTTCTGATCTATAATTATTTATTTATGCAGTAAACTTATAAATAAAATTATATTAATTTTAGCTTTAAGCACACTGGCGGTTGAAAGAGTTGCTGAAGATCAAGGACTACCAAGACAAGTTGAGGCATCTTTGAATTTACTAGACATTCCTCAAGATACACTTGCTGTAACGGAGCCAACAAGCTCTACCCAACCTACTGTACTAAATGTATTTCAGAGAGTTGAACCCTCTAAAGGTAAAAATCTTTTCAACTGTTATTTGTTGATCAATTATTTTTTCTTATCTATATGAGTAGAGGCCTTCACTTTGCAATGGGAGACTGATATTTTTTACTTTATTACCTTTGAGTTTTGATAACAGCCACTAGGGCTTTTGTTAAATATTAATAACTAGATGTTGCTTGCTGTCACATTCATAAAAACTATTGAATAATAATCCAAAACATGATCTTATTGTTAAATGTCATCCAAATCCATGCATCTATTGATGCCTAAACAGTAAACATCTCTGAATATCTGCAACTATCCAACTTTTATGAATATATAGGCTTGTCTACAATGGAACCTCTAAAAAAGTAATACCACTGCGATTTAATTTATAAATTCAATTAATTTATGTACCAAAACAACATACAACAATCTATCATTGGCACAATTATCATATCATAACTAAGTAAGGTATTCTAGAGTTATGTAGAAACTTTATATAAAATAATAGCTGACCCTGCAAACTTGTTCTGCCATATAAATTATTTCAAGGGATTATAGGTATTTTTAGGGACACCCTAATCAACTAGCGGTATGAAATGTACTTTACGACCTATTCTCATACCTACCAAAAACACATAAAAAAAAACATAAACATTGGTTGAGCCATTTCGGAGGAGTGTGACCACAAACACCGTGACATGAGATTTTTATGTATAAGATGACCAGACATACAAGTTTTTGCGGAATAATGTTATGAATAGGTTTTCTAATTCACTTGGTTAGTTATTTTATATTGACCTAATGTAAGCCTACCCCAATTAATTCGGAAAAGGCTAGGTAGATTGAGGTTATTTTAATAACAGTTAGATTAAAGCTTTTTATAACATAACCCAATTAAATTTACAGGTTCTGCTAGAAAAGGGACTCATCATTTGAAAAAGGTCATAACCTCCAAAGAGCAGGAGATACTAAAGTTAAAACATAAAGTTTCAAAGCTGCAAAAGAAGTATAAGGCACAAACCAATAAGGCACTTTCTGCTAGAAAAATGTCAACATCAAAAGCATTTTTGAAAGTGATTGATAAAATGCCTGAAACTATAAAAATTTTTACATCTCTCCAATTAAAGTGGCAAAAAAAACCAAGGGGCAGGCGCTTTACATTTAATGAAAAAATTATGGCATTGACAATATATAAACAGAGCCAGAAAGCATACAACCTTATGAGAAGAATGTTTGTTCTGCCATCAAAACGCAGTTTACAAAAAGTTTTAAGTAATTTTGAAATTAAACCAGGTGTAAATCCTGAAATTTTTAAAAATCTGAAATCTACAGTTGCTAAATTTCCAGCAGAACAAAAAATTGAAAGATCACTCGTCAATTTGCTCTTTGATGAGGTATCACTAGCTCCAGGTGTTTTCTATAACCCTGCGTTAAAAGAAATTACTGGATTTGAAGATTTTGGACATAGAAAAACAAAAAAACTCGCAGACCATGCCTTGGTGTTTATGATTAAGGGTGTAAAGAGCAAAATAAAACAACCTTTATGCTTCTCATTCTGCCAAGGTGCCACAAAGAAGGATGATTTAAAAATACTAATTAAAACTATCATTAGAGAAATCTCCAACTCTGGATTGACAGTTATTGCCACTGTATGTGACCAGTCAGCAACAAATTTATCTGTTATTAAAAGCCTCAAGGAAGAGACGAAACGCAAATACTTGCAAAAGGGTCAAGAATACAGGACCCAAGCCTTTGAGTTTGAAGACCAAAAAGTATTTCCATTATTCGATCCACCACACCTGTTAAAAGGAATAAGAAATAATTTGATTACCAAACATTTAAAATTTGAACAAGATGGGAAGACAAAGCATGCGAAATGGGAACATTTGGAGTTATTATTGAAGATAGATGTCGGTGATGACGAAATAAGATTCATAAATAAATTAACAGAATGGCATGTAAATAAGGACAAAATACCAAAAATGAAGGTAAAATACGCAGCACAGGTCTTCAGCCAAAGGGTATCATCAGCAATGAGATTCTTAGCAAGTAAGCATGTACTCTTTGATCTATTCTCAAGTCATAATTGGTATACACATTAAACATTTTCAGATGTTATTAATTTAATACAATAGGTTTTACATTTTTATACTACACTATCATCAGTGTGTCTCAGTTCCACTTAAACCGTTATATTATTTTAAGATATTTATATAAACTCACGCCTTTTTCCCATAGACATAATCCTTTTGCTTTAGTAGCTGAAACATTGTGTTGAATTTTCAGCCCAATGTCTAGTGACCTTTTTGGAATAAGCCAGTGACCAGCAGTGGGAAACAAACAGAATGTGTTAAGGTTTTAAAACTAATTGTGAAATAAACAATTAAATCCTTGAAACACATTAATGCGTAGCAAACTCTTAAGTCATTTTATTTTTCTGTGGAATTAATAAATTAGAACCTACTCCTCCTGGATAAATAGAGAGCCTGGTGTCTTTATCTAGGAGGCGTAGGTTAAAATTCTGCGCATGATTGTACCCTTCCACACAATATCATAAATAATTGTGAAATGGGAGATTTCATATAACTTAAATGATTTATGTATCAAATTTTATTAAATCATTTTGTGAACTAACAATACAGTACTTTAATTGAAAAAAAATACTGAAGCACCATGTTCGAAAGGGTTTCCTAGCCAGTTTATGTCAATTCTTATTGTACCTTGGAACCGTGAATTCTTCAGAATCAGTTTCCAAGTTAATACTGTTATTCAATAATTAATTGTATTTAACTACAGTACTGTAACTAATAAATATTGAGTACTATCTGTTTCCCCTAGGTTTCACCCGCCCCGTTATTTTTATTTCGGTACGATTAAAAATTACCTATGTAAAAACCTTGTCCTGACAATGACAAACACAACAAAAAATTAATTATCCAATTGGGTGCATTCGTTTTCAAGTTATTGCGTGACCAAGGGAAATAGGGATTCATTTATATATATATATATATATATAGATATAAAAATGTTGTGTCTTATATATAATCATTTGAGAAGGATGTAGGATTAATAGATTATCTGTATTGTTTCAGAACACAATCTTCTTCCGGCGGAGTGCGAAGAAACAGCAGATTTATTATTAATTATGGACAAATTATTTGACACTTTTAATGGTCATTCATATCAAGATGCTGCAAAAATTTTCAAGGGTTGTGTAAAAGACAAATCTCCCCATTTCATGTTATGGGACAAACTGCTTCCTTTAATAGAAACAATGGCTTTTAAAACAATTAAAAAAAAACGGGATGGTACAGAAGAAGTAAAATATGAGAAAGTACCATCCATTCAAAATTGGATTCATAATATTAAAACATTTAAAGAAATGTGGGAATTCCTGAAAAGAAAACATAAAGTTACAAGCCTTATAACTAGAAATTTTAACCAAGACCCCCTTGAAAATTTTTTCTGCAACATTAGAAGCAATGGCATACGAAATGTTAATCCCTCGTGCCTACAATTTGTGAACGCATACAAAACGTTGCTACTAAATAATTTGAATTCGCCCCACTCTGTAAGCGCCAACTGTGAAAAAGATGAAAATCAATCATTGCAATCTTTCAAAGATCTTCTTGCACAAAAAAAAATCAATGAAATTGTACATCATGAATTTCAAATTGATTCTTTAATAAACACAATGAACCAAATAAAATTGAACGACTCTATTTTGCATGCAGAATCAAAAAAATATGTAGCTGGGTATATAATAAAAAAATCAAAATGTAAAATATTTAAAAAATGTGGAACTTGTAGTAATGATTTATTGAGAAAAGAAATTGATTTAGAATCATTTAATTACGCTATAGATTACACAAAAAAATCATTATTTCATGCATGTGATGATTTTATAAGATTATTAAATGAAATATATTATATGATTGTTGCATGTCTGCGTGATGAACCCGAAATAAAATTTATAAAGGAAAAAATGATTCTTTTTATTAATTGCAATTGTGATTTTAGCATGATTACTTGTGCAGAACATAAAGATAAATTAATTGAATTTATTACTAATCTTTCAATTAATTTAATTATTCACAGTTGGTGCACCGGGGTTAATAGAATAATAAGCGGAAAAATATCAAATTTTGATCAAAATGATATAATTAAATTACATGCATTTAATTATTATAATACGCACAAAAAAGGAAATAAAAAGTATTGATCCAAAATATTATTTTATTATATTAAATGAATGTTGGAACTTTAAAATTGCAAATTGGATTTAATAAAGCATTGCCATTGCCATGTTAACAGTAGTCGCATGTTTATTTATTAGTCGGCATTGGCAATGCTTTATTAAATTCGTTTTGCAATTTAATAAAAAAATTGGTTGAGCCTTGAAAAGCGCCATCTAGCTCCCCATACAAGAAATAACTCGCCACCTAGCGGCTGGGGCCCCAAAACTTTCAAGCTTGCATATGCTTCGAATGTAGAGTTGCTTATCTATCTCAGTATATATAGTGTATTATCTATGGGCGCCGGCGCGTTTGATGATCCGATGACGACAAAGCGTTGCAGCACGGCGCTTTTGTACAATCGAAAAATTCGTAGGTTCAAAAATCTAATAATTGCGCTATTTGGAGAATACTTCTGTGATGATTATAGGGCTCTGCTACGTCACTACGAGCTTAGTGGAAAACAACAAGTACGCCGCAACAGATCTAAGTAGATACCTAAGTGATTCCGTTTTAAAGTCTCCAACCAAACAGTGTTGTTGATACTGATTTCGTGTAAATAAGTGTCCCGTAAAGCAGTAACTTCAAGTGAATACGTAAGTGATGTGATCTCAAGGACAAGAGTTATTTACAAATGTTTGTCAAATCTTATTCTAATTTATTGGTAAGTAATTAAGTATTCAATTAATTAAAGTCGTTGTAGGTACTTATGTGTGGTTCAAACTTTTAAACATGCCATGTTTCTGTAATGACCTTCTTACATTAATGCAAGCCTATGCCTACGTAGTACCTACATGCTATCAATTTAACGTAATTATTGACCATAGCATTACACTAATTTGTCAGTCCAAAGCCCGGTTTATGCGTGATGGGAATTTCGAATCACAGATGTTTTTGTGTAAAATTATAACATTTAATGATCCTGCAACTTTTTTATTAGTTAAGTTGTCATAAAGGATAGGTATACAACATCACTATCTGTAGGTTTTCTGAATTTTGTCGTGGCCTTCTTTTACCTAGTAATTACCTACGATCATGTGCCCCGGCTGCCCGGTGCGTTGACTGTTAGCGCGGGAAAAGGTCGTGCCAACTAAGTAGGTAGTGATAGCCTAGATGTATGACCGTTGGATTGAGTCAAAGGTCGCAAGTTCGAATCAACGACCACTACCACTATCTTTTCGAAGTCATGTGCGTATTATAAACTCATTATCACTTGCTTTTAACGGTGAAGGAAAACATGTGAGGAAATCAGCACACCTGAGAGATGTTCTCGATGGTGTGTAAAGCCATGTCAGTAACCTACGGGTGGTTTTAACTCTGAGACTAGGTTGTTCAGCAACCACACGATGAGAGAAGTAGGTAGTAACAGCTGACGCGACGAGGAGACGGGGCGGCGGCGGGGCGTGCGGGCCTGCGGGGGGGCATGTCGCGGTAGTTCCCTCCGGCGGCTCGGGGACAGCATAATCAGTAAAGAGCAATAATCGAACATTATAATTTTTTATTATTATTAATTTAAAGTGTGCTTTGGCAATTTATTTCCTTGTGCATTTGAATACTTATGACTTATACATCAACCCCTTAAAAGGAAATTACCTAATAAATTAGGACCTTATATATTTCAATAATGTTATATAGAATATCGATAACAATTATCGACAATTACATGGTCTATTTGAATTAAATATTTTTACGTTGGCAGTACCTACGATCGGCATGATTGGCTACTAACATTGTGGATTTGGTTTATTTGGCGTGAGTAGCCAATTATAACGTTGTGCTCATTGTATGGAGGGGCAAAAGTGGATCGCTAGGTTCTCGTACATTTTGAAACACATAACATATCTCTTTCCTTC
This sequence comes from Xylocampa areola, assembly GCA_935421205.1. Classification (NCBI taxonomy): domain Eukaryota; kingdom Metazoa; phylum Arthropoda; class Insecta; order Lepidoptera; family Noctuidae; genus Xylocampa; species Xylocampa areola. The sequence goes on from OW285204.1 coordinate 20,510,695, forward strand.
TAATATCTTTGGGTATCTATGAGAATCGGCCAACATCTATTTTTCATCCCCCTAAATGTTATTATTATTTATTTATTATTATTAAACATACACACACTATCATTACAGAGTGGTCCAATACAATAGTGGTTTCCATAGCCATACACATACAAGATGAATAAAATTTAACTTACAGCTAGTTCACAAAAACAAAACAAAACTGAACTTCAAATATAACTTATATAACAATAACTTCATAACCTAACAATTTTTAACCTTAAATGTACAATTTATTAGACAACACAAAAATACCTATAGATATATTTCCTTAGTTATAACTAACAATATTTAACAACACTATTGCGAATTCACTCAAATTGCACGAAAATATATCAATTCTCTCATGCACTTCGTTTAGGACCCGTATTGTGCGGGTGAGGGGTGTCTTTGACAACAGATTGGTTCTGGCTACCGGCACGGCCAGCAGTGGCGGCCGCCGCCGCCTCCATACGTACCTGTCCGGCACGCACAGCTGCAGGTGACGCAGCACACCCGGGTTATGTGCTACTCCACGCAGGAGCTTTAGCGCATACACCGCGAGTGTAAATTCCCTGCGCACTCTGAGTTCGTTGAACCCCACCATACCCAGTACAAAAAGTGTAGGATACATCAGCGGGTAAAATGGGTACACCCCATAAAGTTTGAAATACAAGTGTCTTGTAAACTTATTTTGTACTCGCTCAAGCATGACACTGTATTTCGCTTCACGAGGCGCCCAAATCACCGCACTGTGCTCCAAGTGACTCCTTACCAATGCGTCATACAGCACCCTGAGGGTAGTGATGTTCGTGAAACCCTGCGACTGTCTCAGCACGAAACCCAGGTTTCTGTACGCCTTTTTGCAAATGTTAACTATGTGCTCCCGGAAAGTTAGATCAGGGGTAAGCAGTACTCCTAGGTCTCGTACCTGCGAAACTCGTTGCATCGGCTCTTCATCTACTTTGTAATTGTAGGCTAAGGTAGACTTCGCGCGCGTAAATGTCATCACTGAGCATTTCATAGTGTTGAAATAGAGCTTATTTTTATTGCTCCATTCCACCACTCTATCTATGTCTTCCTGCAATTTCTCACAGTCCGACTCACTCCTGACCTCGAGCAGCAACTTGAGGTCATCTGCAAACAATAAACATAAACTATGTTTGACTACCTCTGGTAAGTCATTTATCATTAAAATAAATTCGAGAGGACCCAAATTGCTGGCCTGGCTCACGCCTGACCTGGTTTAGTATGGCTGGGATTCGAAACCGTTGTAGTCGACGTACTGCTGCCGGTCTTTCAAGTATTAGGGGTAGTCCACCCCTAAATTTTTTATTTATATGGCAATACAACGTTTGCCGGGTCAGCTAGTAATATATAAAATTCTATAGTAATCCAGCTGTGCCCCACAGTTTCACCGGCTTTTTTCATTTTGCTCGGCTCCTAACGGTAGTAGCGTGATATTAATTAGCTTAGAACCATTTTCAAGAATAAAGAATACCAAATGCAATAAGTCACTTTATTATACATTGAAATGTCTGTTTCTAAATATATTTGCTCAACATAAACAAGAAATATACTACAATGTGGTAGCAGGATGGTGATTATGTCATTGAACCCAACTAGAAAATAGGTATGTATAGAATTATAAACAGCAAAATTACTGAACTAGGCCTACATAGAACAATTTACATAAAATAAAGACATTTTAAATTATTTTGTTAGTAACAATTATCTCTTTACAGAGCGAAACTAAAACATTAAACAAAAAAAAAATTAAACCAAAAAATTACATATTATAATAATAAATTATAATAAACTGCTTTGTTGTAGTGGTACTGCTAAGCATGAGGTTCTGGGATTGATTCCCAGGTTGGGCAGTGTTAATGAGTTTTTCTATTAAGAAGTTCTGTTGGAGCCAGGGTGTGAATTTGTGGCCATAGCCTCACCACCACAGGGATTTAATACCAGCATTAGTTAAATGTGGATATACAACTGTGTTCACCTCTGAATCATACTGTTCATACTGTTCCAACACGCTTGGCCTTAGACTTTAACTACAAGTTCTAACTGTTCTAACATGTTAGAGATTATCAAACATAGCGTTAATGGGGCCATACTAAATGAGCAGCTTAATGTTTCCTCCTCCCCACTGTTGCGTATTTTTACATCAACAACCAATTAAATTATTATCTCTTAAATACCATAATTATTATTCTAATTAATTAATTACATATTTCTTTACATTCATTTTTCAATTAAAATTATTATTTATTACAGATAAAATTTTAAATAAACTGAATCAAGTTTTAAAATACATTCCGTAGTTTTCCGTTACAACATGTGGGGGGGAGTAGGCATAAGTCTGGTGTAGCACTGCACGGTCTAACAGCTCCTGATGATAATGTTGGTTGCCAAATGTAGATGATCCATATTTGATAAAAAGAGGGGAATTTATGTATGGGTTTTAAACAAGTTAGTCGGGAATTTTTAAAATCGTAGACTATTATTCCCGAAGATAAAGAAATATCCGATGATATTTCTTTACCTTCGGGAATAACACATATACAAATAAAAAATATTTAGTCAACCCGGGTTTTCTTTCTTTCTGTCTGTACTTTTACCTTTATAAACTACTGATTACATATTACAATTGTTTAAAACTGACGAATCAGTTTTTTTTTATGATAAATAGGAATAGTGGTGAGTTGGGATTAACTTACGATTTAATTTGGAATTGTTACTATGATAGATAAAATAAATAGATGTTTTGTCCATCTATTTTATTTTAGTTAATCTCCACTAACCGGGCCCTAATATTGCTACCTTATAGGTAGCAATATTAGGGCCCGGTTAGTGGAGTGTGATCGTAGGATAACATCAGAACCTGGCGCATGGATATTATTGGTGTGACCTAGCTAGATAGTAGGAGTCCGTATCGGTGGCAGTAACCACGAACAACAGCATTCCCAATGAGGGTCGACATCGGACAGGCGGCCGATCATAAAACATTGCCAAAACTTGCAGCATTCAATTTCAAAAACAATTAGAAAGTGGAGTCGAGTGAAGAATACATGCTGCGCCGACCTTAATTAAATTGGGTTCAAGGGCAGGGGGATGATGAATAAAAGGTAGCAATATTGAGAGGTGTGGTTAACCCGGCCCCTGCTATCTTTATTTTTAAGCTCACAAACACAGCCTGCTTTTGACCGCTTAAACAATCGGTGCCAATGTCACTTGTGGTCGCCTACAGACACCGAAGATAGCAGCGAAGCCCTGGACGAGTGGGAGGCGGAGATGGCCGGCAACGTGGCCGCCGCCGTCTGCCGCCTGGCGCGCCACGAGCAGCGCCACCTGCTGGGGCTCGTGCCTCTGCCGCGCCTGCCGCCGCTGCTGGCCGCCGTGCTCAAGGACTGCTTCACTATACTGGCCACCGATGTCGAGGTGCGCGTTCTGTATACTGTGACATAATACACATGATACACGTTGTAGCGCGCCTGCAGCCCGAGCTGGTTACATAATACACATGATACACGTTGTAGCGCGCCTGCAGCCCGAGCTGGTTACATAATACACATGATACACGTTGTAGCGCGCCTGTATGCGCTCCCGCCGCGCGGCGTCCCGCTGCGGCAGCGCGGGCGGCGCGTGGGCGCTGCTGGCGCGCCTGCAGCGCCTGCAGCCCGAGCTGGTTACATAATACACATGATACACGTTGTAGCGCGCCTGTATGCGCTCCCGCCGCGCGGCGTCCCGCTGCGGCAGCGCGGGCGGCGCGTGGGCGCTGCTGGCGCGCCTGCAGCGCCTGCAGCCCGAGCTGGTTACATAATACACATGATACACGTTGTAGCGCGCCTGTATGCGCTCCCGCCGCGCGGCGTCCCGCTGCGGCAGCGCGGGCGGCGCGTGGGCGCTGCTGGCGCGCCTGCAGCGCCTGCAGCCCGAGCTGGTTACATAATACACATGATACACGTTGTAGCGCGCCTGTATGCGCTCCCGCCGCGCGGCGTCCCGCTGCGGCAGCGCGGGCGGCGCGTGGGCGCTGCTGGCGCGCCTGCAGCGCCTGCAGCCCGAGCTGGTTACATAATACACATGATACACGTTGTAGCGCGCCTGTATGCGCTCCCGCCGCGCGGCGTCCCGCTGCGGCAGCGCGGGCGGCGCGTGGGCGCTGCTGGCGCGCCTGCAGCGCCTGCAGCCCGAGCTGGTTACATAATACACATGATACACGTTGTAGCGCGCCTGTATGCGCTCCCGCCGCGCGGCGTCCCGCTGCGGCAGCGCGGGCGGCGCGTGGGCGCTGCTGGCGCGCCTGCAGCGCCTGCAGCCCGAGCTGGTTACATAATACACATGATACACGTTGTAGCGCGCCTGTATGCGCTCCCGCCGCGCGGCGTCCCGCTGCGGCAGCGCGGGCGGCGCGTGGGCGCTGCTGGCGCGCCTGCAGCGCCTGCAGCCCGAGCTGGTTACATAATACACATGATACACGTTGTAGCGCGCCTGTATGCGCTCCCGCCGCGCGGCGTCCCGCTGCGGCAGCGCGGGCGGCGCGTGGGCGCTGCTGGCGCGCCTGCAGCGCCTGCAGCCCGAGCTGGTTACATAATACACATGATACACGTTGTAGCGCGCCTGTATGCGCTCCCGCCGCGCGGCGTCCCGCTGCGGCAGCGCGGGCGGCGCGTGGGCGCTGCTGGCGCGCCTGCAGCGCCTGCAGCCCGAGCTGGTTACATAATACACATGATACACGTTGTAGCGCGCCTGTATGCGCTCCCGCCGCGCGGCGTCCCGCTGCGGCAGCGCGGGCGGCGCGTGGGCGCTGCTGGCGCGCCTGCAGCGCCTGCAGCCCGAGCTGGTTACATAATACACATGATACACGTTGTAGCGCGCCTGTATGCGCTCCCGCCGCGCGGCGTCCCGCTGCGGCAGCGCGGGCGGCGCGTGGGCGCTGCTGGCGCGCCTGCAGCGCCTGCAGCCCGAGCTGGAGCGCGCGCTGGCGCCTGCCTCGCCGCAGCCCTACGCCGCTGTACTTCAGCACTGCCAGCAGAACGTGAGTCCACTCACACACACATATATTTTTCATTCATTCAGATATCGCTATCAAGCACCCGGTTAGTAATTCCGAAAATTCATTTTCATTTCATTCGATCTACGTTCATATGGTACTGCTCGTGAATGGCACTCCCTGTCGTTTTCTGTGTTTCTTCAGAAATACAATCTAGGCATATATAAGGCTAGAGTGAATACATTTCCTCTGACTTTAGGTACTCCATCTTCGGCCACACCGTTGCTTACAAAGATATTAGAAGGAAGGAGATATGTTGTGTGTTTCAAAATGTACGAGAACCTAGCGATCCACTTTCGCCCCTCCATATAATGAGCACAACGTTATAATTGGCTACTCGCGCTAAATAAACCAAATCCACAATATAAGTAGCCAATCATGCCGATCGTAGGCACTGCCAACGTAAAAATATTTAATTCAAATAGACCGTGTAATTGTCAATAATTGTTATCGATATTCTATATAACATTATTTTAATATATAGTGTGCTTGATTCACAATAGTTACCGTTTCCAGATACAATCATAATTTAAAATTTTAAAATGATAGAGGGTATAAATTAATTTTATAAAAGGACTATGTGATTACTAGAAAGACTTACAAATTAAATAAAAATAATACCTATTGAAAAATATCCATCTTGTAAACCATTTTACAATTAAGTAGAGTCACTTTAAAAAGATAGGTCAAAATATTATGTACAATAGGCGATGTTATCGCTAGTAACATTCTCTGAAAGACAACTTTTGGATGAATAAAACTAAAAATCATGGAAGTCAAACAAGTGGGCATGGACTGCTATGGTATGCTTTATGCATATAAATAATAATTTAATAAATATACCTATATTACGTATTAGCTGGTGCCCGCCACTTGGTCTGCATAACAGATTTTTGGGCGCGAAACCCTAATTCGTTTTTTAGAATAAATTTAGCCTAAGTTACTCCGTATAACATGAGCTATCTGCCCGTGGAAGCCCCGTCAAAATCGGTTCAACCACTTCGGAGATTAGAAAAATTAAGAAGTTTCATACAAACTCATTTTAACCCCTTAAAATCCTTTCTTAGTCCACACTTACGTCATTTAAGGAAATTATATATTCATCGATCAGACAGTCAGTGAATCAGTCAGCCAGTCAGTTTCTTACTTTATATATATATATAAAGATAGATTAAACATTTATAAAACAATATGAAAATGTATAAACAAAATGAAATGTAACAGTAATATATTGGTACTAACTGTGCCCCGCAGTTTCACCCGCGTATCATTATACTATAATAGGAAATAATTCACAGATGAATTATTATTATTAGATATTTAAGACTAGCTGAGAGGTGTATCCGAATGTCAGATAGCCTATTTCTCACAAACATAGCTATAATACAAAATTTTTTTTTTAAAATCCGTCTCGCATTTTCGGATATTAGCGCTCTTAAACAAACATACAAACAAACAAAAACACTCTTTCGCTTTATAATATTAGTATAGATTAATACAACTTATTCATAAAAAAGTAATACTTAACGTAATACATACAAAGGTAATACATTTATCGATAATATACTTTCGTAGATTATCGATAAATGTATTACCGTCTGCAGTCTGCACGATCACATCAACGATTCACTATTCAAATTTTCAAAATAACGATGGTACCATGCGACGCGTGTGTTTATTGAGAGCATCGGTCGCTTTTTTTTTATTGATCGATTGCTAGTTTATTAAGTAGATAAGAAGCAATGTATTTCGTACAAAAAAAAAGAATGTCGTCTTGTTCCATCAAGGCAAACGTAACTTAGTAAAATTAACAAGAATTTTTAATTTTTGTTAATATACTTAAATACAACAATTTTTCATGTACTTATATATCATACTTGATACCTTCCTTAATAAAGGTATTAAAATCACTTAGATTTTTGCAGTATATCACCGTACAACACGGCATTTTCACAACATTTCATTTAACGTTGTCAAATCTATTGAAACGGCCATTTTTCCCGACGTGCGCAAATTGCTCTTATTGCGATCGCGCGGACACGCCCACTTAACATTTCTCGTCCATTCTTATTTCTATGGTTGCTTACCATTGGCGAGTAGCAATAGATCCATTTTTCTATAGAAAAAGAAACACGAAATCGCTGATGCGTAGTATTCTCGGACGCCTCAAATTTATATTCATGATCTTCCAACATCACATTCTATTTGCAGATGACATATCAATAGTAATTGCTAAAAAATATATATCCAGCAATTTAAATTTCAAAGTAATAGTAAATAATGCTGTAAAACCAATAATGACATGGATGGAATCAAATAACCTTTGCGCGAATATCCCAAAACCGAAATATTCAAATTTCTAATTAATAATAAAACCACACACGAAAATAAAAGCATAATGTATCATAATGAATACCTAAATAAAGTAGCGGATATAAAGTTCTTGGGAATGTACGTAGATCAATACTGTAAATGGAAAGTACTTACATGTTAAAATGTCTCTACTAAACTTAATAAATTTGTGTATGCTCTCCGTAACTTGCAACATATTGCTGCGCAAACGGCTTATTATTTAAAGCTATGTTGAGTCCACACTTAGATATATGCTATTGCTATAGGGAAATTCGACGGATATCAGTAAGGCTTTTTATCAGTCAAAAGAAATATGTATGTGCATTGTGTAATGACACATGAGTCATGTCACCCCAGACGCCTTTTTAAAAATAACAAATTACACTTGCAGAATTATACATTTTTGAAATATGTGTTCAGGTTAAAAAGTTCCCAAATGAATTTATTAGTGCTCGTGACATGAAAAAAAATTGGTATCTTTTTTATATATTTTTTTCGAATGTTTATCTAATTATGAGAAACTAATTTGGCAATTTTTTTAGAACATTACTTAATTTTTTTATAACTTTTTAAAATATTTCCCCAAATGACGTAATGTGGTCAGAATTTTTTAACACAACTAGTTTCTAAACTAACTAAAACAAACGGCTGTCAGTTTCATGTAAGTTGGTAATGTCAAATGAAGGTCACAAACGTCAAACCGACAAGTGTTGCCAGCACTAGTATTAAAATGTTGATGTTTATTAATATAAAACGCATGATTTTTACGTTTTTGAGCAATGATCTATTTTATGTATTGTAGTGTGTGAAGTCGCTCGAAGAGTGGGTCGACGGCATCCGCAATGACACAGCGTCCGGCCCTGTGGACGGCACAGTACACCAGCTGGCCGCCGCCGCGCTGGCGCACTGCCACGCGCTCGCAGCACATATACACACTATAGGTAACCACAAAACTTACTTTCCAGATACATTTTAAAGTTTTTTGAACAGTATATTGGAATCATTCGGTTTCTCCCGTAACAAACCTTGGGCGTACCGTTTTTTATTTTTACCCGACTGCCCTTCTGCTGCTGTAAAATAAAATATACTTCCAACTGCATGTTATAATTTTTGGCAGAGGATATTCGTACATTCTTTATTTTTTCATCTTGTTTCCCTATTTTCAGTGCAGACGGGATTTTTGTTTTTTACTAATTTAAATTTGAACATCGTATTTGGCTCCTGCTTAAAATTACTGTTAGCTAAACTGTTTCTAAAGTGACAGGGACAAGTAAAATATAAAAGGTGTTATGTAAATTTATGACATTATTATCGAACCCACGACGTTTGACAGTTCGTGAAATCGTTCTACCAACTGAGATATCGTGTCGTTAGTTCGCATTAAAAATGTCAAGTACCCTTATTTTCGTCTCATGGAGACGCATGACGATATCTATTAGCAATCATTTACAGATTATTAACTCAGCGTTACCACTTTACAGTTGTAAGGCATCGAACGATATCCCAATCCTATATAAGACATTATTAGGTACATGTTGATTTAATATAAACACCAATTTTGTAGGTCCAGCGCTCGCTACGGAGCCTTCATACAACCGTGCAGTCAGTCAGTTGTCTGGCGTGCACGATAGAAATGCTTCCATGTTGGCTGTATACATGCGTAAGTGTCATACCCTTTGATATAATAATATATTACATGTGTTTTAGGTTTAAAGCTTATCACAAGGCCTTTGTTGTTTCTGCCTAACCTCATTTGGACATCGGCGAAGTCCTCGGGGGCGTCATAATACCTGCCGTTAGGGTTGTCGATCGGCAGTCTAAATTAAAAAAAAATTTAGGCTTGAGTCTGCTTCTTATTAATTACCTACACAAATTATTTCCAGATGGGCAAATTTTGTAGGTTAGATGCACTTTCAAGATATTCCTAGAATTTATTTACCATAAAGTTATTATATTAAATGGAAAAGAATACGGTCGTGAGCAGGATTTGAACCTGCGCCTCCCGGATAAATACTCCAGGCGCTCTGACCACTAAGCCATCTCGACCTCTGCTCACCACCGCGAATTCTTCATCCATATTCTAACACGTCTTTTGGCGACGAAATTGCTCTCTATTCAGTCATGATGATGTAATGCTTTTTATAGGTAAAGTGTTGGCTCAATTGAACTTCGCTTTGAGGAACAAAAGCGAACAGTACCCCGACGCATTGAAAGCGATATTTTTGCTGAACAATACTTTATACTTACTACAGGTACGTAATTGTCAATACTTACAATACTATGATATGTATAATCTTGATCTCACCAAAATGCCGTGGTGTAGTAAAGTTGAACCGATTTCCTTTTCATGGAGCGTAGTTTCTCACTGATTCATAATTATTCTGTCACGGATAATAAAGCTCAGCTCAGCAGACATTACTTTTAGCATTGGCGTTCAGCGCTCTGCTGACTATCAAATCAATTTTGCGACTCTGTTAGAGCGTTGTACCGAAATCCCTCGTTTAATTACAAGGTATGAACACTGGAACACGCGATTACAAGTCGGGGTTCCGAAAAGCGACTTATATTTAATTCATAAATCAATATTTAAATTAATTAGATTTTGAGTGCCTGTCTTATGATATCAAGGTATATTTTAGTGAACTACCTAAGCAGAACATTTCTTTTGTGATTCATTTAGACGTTAGACAAAATCTAATTACACAGCAATATCCTCATATCAGGGTCTCCAACGCAGTGGTCTCCTGGACGTGTTGATGCTGGCCGAGCCGGAGTGTGAAGCTAACTACCGGGACATGATACAGGAATACAAGAACGCGTACTTGCAGAGGTATTATATTCCAAGATCATTTTGTAAGCAATGTACAGCTGTCGTAATATAACTGTGCATGTCTGAAGTTAGGTCTTCCATACGGCCGCGCAGGTACAGTTGTACCGAAAAGTGTTAACGTGCTATAATATTTAAATCTGTTAGGAAAATCAACAAGCCTGCGAAACATTTATGGCACCGACTGTTCCCGGCCCCTGACCGAGCGAGACAGGTGTAAAGGAGTAAGTGACACACGGTGTTACTGCGCTCCCACCAGATCGCGCATGCGTCCTGCCGATCTTATCGTAAAATTGATTACTGCACAGCATACTTGCATACAATTTCAGACGTGCACAAATTATAATACGACAAATTTAAAATATTATGATAGACCAGAGGTTATGGGGTCGCTGTCTGAGGAAATGTTTATACCAGTGTGACTTTCCCAGTTTACTTTTTATGTAATCGAATGCCTAAATTCCAATATTATATGCGGACTTTCTGAAATGAAATTGGTTAATAAAACGGGCGTACAGAAAAGGCTCCCGTTTTCGTTTCGCTGAATATATGTTATTATTATAAATCTGTAGTGTCCTACTGCAGGGCAAAGGCCTCCCTTCCCTCTTTCCACTCCTGGTCAATTGGGAATTTAGTTCATCTTGCCACCTCCTTCTGGGCCTGCCGCGTTGCCAGTAAATTTTAGGATATCGTTAGTTGTAGTTCAAATTATTGATAATGATCCATTCTTGCAGTTGGAACAAACTTTTGGCACACACCGTGCTAGACGAGCCCCTACCCGCTAAACTACGTGACAAGGACCGACAGATCCTCAAGGATAAATTTGCAGTAAGTTATAATTAATTTAGCATAGCTTGTTTTTAACTCTTTTAATATCCAAGTAGAACTTATAATATCCTCTTTTTCTCTTGGCATGCAGGCTATTAAATAGAATTGTCTTTTCATAGACATGAAATAGAATGCTTCTTAATGACATCATCCCATAACTGATTACAGCACTAACTTTTAAATTAAGTACATGAAGCTATAACAGGGTTTGAACCTGCATCTTTTGGTTTCATATTCCAAATCTTCTGCCAATTAAGTTATCGCGACCTCTGCTAGCTGTGTTGAAGTTTTCGTAATTTTTTAATACGTGTTATTATGGTGACGTAAGTGTTTGTTGGCTATCATGCATTTTTAAAGTACATATCAGACTACTTATATATGTAACGCGTGTGTTCCGTCAGTCGTTTAACCGCGAGTGGGAGGAGTGCAGCCGCGTGCAGCGCACGTACAGCGTGCCCGACGCGGAGCTGCGCGAGGCCCTCAAGCGGGACAACAAGCAGGCCCTCCTACCCTCCTACACTACGTTCTACGACCACTATGCTTCGCTACCCTTCTCCAAGAACCCTGATAAATACGTCAAGTATAGCCCCATGCAGGTCAGTTTAGACATTTGGAAAATTATAATGTCAATGGCAAACCGATGGACGATCAGAATGACGTCGATAAGACTTAATCAATCACCAGTCCATCCATATAGTCTGTGAATTAGTCTGCAGTGTTAACTTTTGGTGGTCATGAGAATATTGGTCCTTAGAACGGGTATAGCTATGCCATCATGCATCCATATTCATCCAACAAAACCAACGCTTGCTGTTCATTTAGGCTGGAAACTTTATGCTTGCTGATATTTATTACTTAATTATCATTACGGCCGTCACCGATGCCGTAGATTAGGGGCCATTCAAGTATTGCGTAAGCACTACAGGGGGGTGGGGGGTCTTTGCATTGCTTATTTTTGATAACATGGGGGACGGGGGGATCTGGATGGTGATTACGTCAGCAGTATATATCTTTCCTTTTTCGAATTTTCTATAAAAAAAAAAAGATTTTGGTTTGATCACATGGCAATTGGCAACCCTACTTGTCTATGCTTGAAAACTAAACACATTTTGAATGATTCCCGAAAATAATAGATACGTTTACTCGCTTATAAATGAGACACCAGACCACATAAAAAAAATCATGTATCAATGTTTACGTAAGCATTGGGGGTAAGAGCTTTGCTTACTTTTGCTGACGAGGGGGAGGTGGGGGTTTATAATTGCAAAAAATCTGCTTACGTAATACTTGAACGGCCCCTTAGTGTAAAAATAATTAAACAAAATTTAACATATTTGCAGATTGCAACACAACTGGATGGCTATTTCGACGAAGCTGCCTAATTATTTAACAGCTACACTATTTGTATATTTAGAGGGCAACATTATATTTAGATAGAAATACACTATTTATTTAATTATCAGATTTATATTAAAATGATTATATCAACAATGAATATGAATAAATTAAGATGTATTATGACTAGTTCACCAATTCTTCCTGCGCGATTTCTTCCTCTTGGGCCACTGTAACAAAAATAACTAAACGTAACATTCGTACTTTGTTACTAAACTCAAAGTTAAACTTTGACTTGCTGCATTTGTGAAGTCTCTTTTACTTTTTCTGCCATGTATATTGAATTGAATCAATATTCAATATTTGGTAAAAAACACATGATGCGGTTTCCACGGTCTTAAAAACTTTAAATAATTAAACAATTGACCGCCTTTTGCTCAGATTATAATACCGTACTTGTTAACGCCATTCCTTTGCATACTTAGGTTCTTTTAGTGTCTTAACAAAAAAGTCATTATTTATAATATTATATTTTTGTCATATTTTTGTTGTTATCTAACATGAAGCTTTGTTATTGATTAGCTCACTATTTCATTTAACATGCTACACGTTTTATTATATAGACTAGATGTCTCAACTAATATACACAAATAGTTTCACAAGCAACAAGTCAAAGTTTAATCTTTTACTAATAGCTACATAGATAACTTTTTGATAAGAGAGAAAAGTATGAAATTCCTTTGTATTTTATATATTATGAATACAGGATAATCACAGTGGCGGAATATATGGTGGATAATCTTAACTGGGGTGTGAGAATTGTTTTATAGACATCAAGCTCGCCCCTAATAGATTAATTAAAACAATCAATCGAAATTGTGACTGCAAACTAAAAATATTATACTATCATAACATAAAAAAAAAACATATAAAACGGTAAATTTTGTTGATTGGTCTCAGAACAGCCTGGAGTTTGGAATTGGGCCCAATTGATGGCAACAGGCTCACTACATGGGACTTGTAAACTGTATTGGTGAAATGTGGGTATACAAAATTACTCCTGTGTCGAATCCTTCGGGGATACAGGCGTGATGTTATGTATGACAAAGTAAAAAATATCTAGACGTAAAATCAAATTTTCGTAATAATAGACTACATACAAAAGTTTAGGTTCTCTTGTGGTAACGTGTGTTCTTCCTGAGGTGAGACGTTTGGCCTTTACCTTTTGGAAAGCAGACATGGTCTGTACAACTACGGTTCTATAAGGAAAATAGGTATGTGCGGATATAGGCCATAGCAGTTATAGTGTTTTGATTACTCTGGTATATCCGTGGAGGGAAACCTCATGAGTCAGGAGGTCAGAATCCAAGCACGTGCTTGTAAAATTGATCCGTTAATCCGCCACTGGATAACCCACTTCTGAAGCTGGCCAGCGATGAGAAAACCAGTAATTCTTTGTCCGTCAGAAAACAATAATTTTTAGAACTCCTTACTTTATTACATTTAATTAACATAAATATTTATTTTCTTCTAATGATGACTGCAACATGGTAGTGGCAAGCACTCAGTCGTCACTGGAAGACAGACGGACAAAAAAGTGCGACCCAACACCATGAATGCGTGTTTTCGGGCAATTTTTATGTATAAACGTCTTGGCATTCTGACACGTATTCGTTTTTTTATTTCCGTGTCCATAATATACTTTCTTAGATACCATACAATCAACGGAGAGATTACGTGCTGCAGAAATAATATATTATTGATATAATGACATTTAAATAACAATTGGTCATAACTATGTATAATTATGACAATTTTAGCCAGCATTGCTGCTTCAAATCTAAATTTATAGAAACCAACCAAAAAGATATAAGACCAAGATTCGCGGGCAGGATCGTATTTTTCCGAGGTAAACTTTTGTGTTCGCTTCGCATGAGTTATCGAGTTTTAAAAATAGGTATATATAATTGTCTTTATCTGCTTTGTCATCCACGTCAGCTTGAGAATTTAGAATTAAGCAGCAAATCCGATTTTTACAACAAAACAGCAGTACACTGCTATCTTTGGCAGTTTATATCTTCTCCGTTGATTGCTTGTCATTATGGATAGCAGTAGATTTCAGTGAATAGTACTCCAGTCTCTTAAAACCGACATATTAATTCAGAGATTAGTTCGATAGTTCTACCCGGGTAAAATCAAAGGCATAATAATAATAAATATAACGTATAATTCCAGACAAGCATAAAAGTTTTAATGTATGGAACCAGTTTGGCAAAATAATAAATACAATATGAGAAATAAAATAAAAAATGAAATTTGGAAAAATGATCAAATGAGTATTGTAATGATTGTGACAAACTGCAAAATCAAAAAGTAATGCTTGACAATACAATATATATTTCACATAATATGTATAGAAGCGTGAAAACGAAACAAGGCGCATGCATTTGCTTAGAACTAAAACTTACAAAAAATCAACTATTAGCACATAACCCAGTGGAACTACCCCTCTAATCTCTGAGGTCAGCCAAAACCCTTGTAATACTTTACGTCAGGCGCTTAACATATCGTCGGATAACCGCATTGGTACCTTTGCACTCTCCTCGCTATCCCGCCGCTCCGCTTGACACTAACAACAAGTAGATTTTCCACATTTGTAACAAACAAACATCTGATTACTTTCCGTGGTACGTATGTGAATAGGTACCTGTGGCGGAACTGAGACAGCGACGTTTAAAATGTGCCTTGAATGCTTGATGAAAGTTTTTGGAGAACTATTTAGCTTCGTGCCCGCGGCTCCGTCCGCGTGGTGGAATTTCAATTTTGATGAAACGAAGTGCAAGGCACTTTCTTCTTTTAACAGAGATAAGCTATAACTATACGTTTTAGCAAGCCGTCCCCACAAGAGTAGACATACAATTTTTGAATTGCAAGAATTCCAATTTGATTTAATATTCTATTTAATTACAACGTCATTATTATTTTTAAATTATGCTAAATAAGTCGTGTTTTAATAATAGCTTCATATTTATCTTTCGATTTTATTTTACTAATTGTAAATGTTCCCTAAACTAAACATTTATATATGTACAATATTCAAATATCAACAACCGTTTCCCCTTTACCTTAATGAATGTTTGAACTCGATTTATTTTTTCTGTCTATTAGATAGAAGAAAAAAAAAACATATTTATTCATCACTTAAGCCATTTAAAGTTTTACGAACGTCTGTGGTCGAGATTGCAGTTAGTATAATTACGATGGTGACACTGAAATGTTTCATTCTTCAATACTTTAATTAAATATCTTAATGTCATACTTATTTAAATACCAAATCGATATTGAATACTCAAAGCGAGATACTCTAGATCTAATTATCTGGTCATCCACAAGGACGAAGTCGCGGGAGGTCCCTATTTAAACTGAAAACAAAATAAAAACAAAACATAATTTAGACGTTTTTTAACACTAAGGTCACAGGTTCGCCCCTGTCGTGTGAGACCTAATACCGCTATCGGCGAACTGTGGGTATATAAACGTCTGCCTCGCCCCTCAGGGTTCATTGGCCCGACGAATATATAAAGGCACATTTTAAACACTGACTCAGTTCGACAATTTCTGATGTTCGTGTTGAAACACCTGAAAATTCATGCCGTTTCAGGCCGAAAGGAACATTAGTATTCTGGTATTAAGGGACTGAAATTAAGTGTATTTTATTAAAGGTCAATTATTTTATTAGCTTCTCAAAGTTTGCATCACAGAATGAGATTTCGCTTTAGGTCGTCTGAGTGCAAAGAGAGGATAAAATAAATTAGTTGATGAAACCAACATAATAAATAAGAGAAAAAATTTGTATGTATAAATTTCGCGATCTCTTGTACCGGAGGCCAAACTCAAGTTTTGGATAACGAGACAACAGACCGAGTACGATTGTTAGAGATCTCTAGTGTCTTTTTTATGTAACCAAATGTTATGGTTAGAAAGGGAGTGACTAACGAGATGACATCTGATAGAGACGTATGGAAGAAAAATACGTGCTGAACCACAAATAAATTAGGAAACGGGTAGGGGGATGCTGAAATCCAAATTACCTTTAAAAAATTCAACGGGAACAGTGTTTTTTTTTTTCGTTCAAGATAATACTCAAACGCAGTCAAGAGAGGTTTCTAAAAAAAATTGGGAAAAATAATTGACCTGTAATAAGCTCAATTTCTGTCTTTCTATAAATACACAAACAAACTTACACACATACATCATACCCGATTGTGAAGTAAAACACGACATATCCACGTTATGTCTTTAGTTCACACGCATCACGACAGATGGCGATAGTTCGGGTATATTGTTTTTATAATTATTTAGCTCTGCCCACGGTCCGCTTGTGTTCACTAAAACGATTAGTGAATTATTTGTCAGAGATTGTAGACTATATTACGTTTATGGGACTTCATTATTAAACTTTAAGACTCTAATGAGGTTTCGTTTTAAATATATCAATTAAAGACCTTTATTTACTGAGCAATTTTTATTTTTTTATAGCGTTACGGCAAGCCTAATCAAATAAGTTTTGTTGATAACTATAATCCAAGTCCGGAAATGAATCCGGAGTACGCAACATCGCGTATTCATGGAAAATAAACGAATGACCGCTGCCATTTTGAATACAATCTACAGACAAAACGTGGACATATCGAATTATGAATTTAATTTATTCATAGCACTATGAACTTTACCAATACACCACCATGGTATTTTCAATTCTTTCTTTCTTTCATCTTTTATAAATAAAAAACTTTATCCCTTAACAGGATTACTCCTGCATGGCAATTACATATATATGCACATACGAAAATTAAGCATGCAGAACACCCAGACCCGGCACAAATATTTTCAATAATATTTGCTCCGTGCGGGGATTGAACCCGCGACCCTTACCTTCCGGCAACGGCCGTCAACCTTCTGACATTTGGTTCGCCTATGGATAATATTGTATGGTTGGTTACCTTGATCGCTTGTGGCGGTGCTTTTTTCTTAGGAGGCGGTTTCTTGGTTTCTCTCACCAGCTGGTTCTCGAACGGCGTAAATGCGCAGGGGAGCATTCTGCGTAATCTGTTGAAAGGAATAAGTTGTTTATTACTTTTTACTTTTCGAGTTTTCAAATATTACAGGTTTTGAAAAAGGAAATTAGAATGGTGTAGACCAGATCGGAGGGTTCAAACCTGGCACTCAATGTGATGTGTGTGTGATGAATGTTTCAAAGTTACATTTGGTTAGAATTCTTACTCTTAAATAATTATTTATCTGTGTGAGACCTTTGTAAGTTTGTGAGGGGCCTTTGTAATGTTATGAAACTATTCTGGATTACTTTATAAAAGCTAAATGATTAAACAGAACTTAACCAGAATAATTTAATAGTTAACAGAATGCTCTATTGGTTTTTTTTACGAACGCTGCCAACATACTGATCACATCATCTAGCCTGGTGTACTTACATGGGTAAAATTTGAGTACACTGGGCAGACGATCAGCCGATTTGTATGAAAGTTCGTTGATCTCGGAAAACCATACGATTGACGACAGCAGCACCAGCTTGTGATATGTATAGCTCTGTATGTACTGACTTGTGGTACGGCAGCAGTCGGTCGGTGATGGTGGGCGGCAGCTTGAGCGCGTGCGTCTCGTCCGCGTCGCACAGCACAGTGCTCGAGCACTGCAGCACCAGCTTGTGATATGTATAGCTCTGTATGTACTGACTTGTGGTACGGCAGCAGTCGGTCGGTGATGGTGGGCGGCAGCTTGAGCGCGTGCGTCTCGTCCGCGTCGCACAGCACAGTGCTCGAGCACTGCAGCACCAGCTTGTGATATGTATAGCTCTGTATGTACTGACTTGTGGTACGGCAGCAGTCGGTCGGTGATGGTGGGCGGCAGCTTGAGCGCGTGCGTCTCGTCCGCGTCGCACAGCACAGTGCTCGAGCACTGCAGCACCAGCTTGTGATATGTATAGCTCTGTATGTACTGACTTGTGGTACGGCAGCAGTCGGTCGGTGATGGTGGGCGGCAGCTTGAGCGCGTGCGTCTCGTCCGCGTCGCACAGCACAGTGCTCGAGCACTGCAGCACCAGCTTGTGATATGTATAGCTCTGTATGTACTGACTTGTGGTACGGCAGCAGTCGGTCGGTGATGGTGGGCGGCAGCTTGAGCGCGTGCGTCTCGTCCGCGTCGCACAGCACAGTGCTCGAGCACTGCAGCACCAGCTTGTGATATGTATAGCTCTGTATGTACTGACTTGTGGTACGGCAGCAGTCGGTCGGTGATGGTGGGCGGCAGCTTGAGCGCGTGCGTCTCGTCCGCGTCGCACAGCACAGTGCTCGAGCACTGCAGCACCAGCTTGTGATATGTATAGCTCTGTATGTACTGACTTGTGGTACGGCAGCAGTCGGTCGGTGATGGTGGGCGGCAGCTTGAGCGCGTGCGTCTCGTCCGCGTCGCACAGCACAGTGCTCGAGCACTGCAGCACCAGCTTGTGATATGTATAGCTCTGTATGTACTGACTTGTGGTACGGCAGCAGTCGGTCGGTGATGGTGGGCGGCAGCTTGAGCGCGTGCGTCTCGTCCGCGTCGCACAGCACAGTGCTCGAGCACTGCAGCACCAGCTTGTGATATGTATAGCTCTGTATGTACTGACTTGTGGTACGGCAGCAGTCGGTCGGTGATGGTGGGCGGCAGCTTGAGCGCGTGCGTCTCGTCCGCGTCGCACAGCACAGTGCTCGAGCACTGCAGCACCAGCTTGTGATATGTATAGCTCTGTATGTACTGACTTGTGGTACGGCAGCAGTCGGTCGGTGATGGTGGGCGGCAGCTTGAGCGCGTGCGTCTCGTCCGCGTCGCACAGCACAGTGCTCGAGCACTGCAGCACCAGCTTGTGATATGTATAGCTCTGTATGTACTGACTTGTGGTACGGCAGCAGTCGGTCGGTGATGGTGGGCGGCAGCTTGAGCGCGTGCGTCTCGTCCGCGTCGCACAGCACAGTGCTCGAGCACTGCAGCACCAGCTTGTGCCGGCCGCTGGGGGGGCGCCGCGACAGCAGTATACAGTTGGCAGCGTGACTTGGCTACAATGAAGTGGTGGGTATTATAGTCCAGTTTACACGTCTCTGTGTAAGCAATGCTTCGCTCTCGGCACGCCAGTCGTCGGTAGAGCTCAGTATAAGTAACCCAGTTACCCCACAGTGTTAGTTACACAAATCGAAAGCATACAATTTTTGACTACTTTTCAAGAGGATTTTTGTATGTCTGTGTGTTCAAATGCTTATAGTTTAACCTTCTCAACGCCAACTACTTGTATAGAAGTTCGAGAGTCTCTTGCCCTCAGCGCAACGACTTCATTAGTAGTAACTACTGTAATAAAATAAATTAACGATGCCTAGTCTTTCTTTTTTGTTTTTATGTAATGTCGCTCCGTCTTAAGCCCTATTTTTAACTTTTTCACACAAAACAAGCTCTTGTTTCTTTTATATTAACGTAAATAAATACGCCTGAAAATATTACAATGTCCCTAGCGCCAACTACTTGATATAAAGTAAGCTAGTGATGGGACACAATAGTTACCACATTCATCCCTTCAAAAAGTTAATAAATATTATTATTTGAAAAAAATTTGGTCATTAAATAATATATATAATAAACAGCAAAATTATAACAAGTTTTTGTCACTTAATCAAGACTTGATAAGTACGTTTTAATTATTGCCGATAATGAAACAGTTTGAAACACCCATCCCTACGAAACGGCTAGTCGCCCTCAACGCCACGAGCTTCTATAGAAGTAAACCTGTGACGTCACAAGCGAGCGGGTTTCAAGTAGGGATGCACATTTTTTGGTTTGAATCGATTTATGGATCATAATGAATCATATGCTTCTGAATCGATTATCGAATCGGATCGAATGCACTTGAATCGATCTTCTAAAAACCGATTCATAATTTGCTTTACCAGTAAATAAAACGACAACTTTCTTATTATAGTATAATGGATTTAATAGGACTGTTTTAAATACCATTTTAGAGCCCCGGGCTGTGGTAGTATACATACATAGGTGTCTCTGATGTAGTCGACATTTGGGGTAATAATAATAATAATTGGTTTTGAAATTGCCATATATGCCATAGATAGATTCTCTTCAATGTCTGGTAGCAAGTGACATTCTGATAAGATTGCCTTTACACGTTACGTTGACGCACGTGTCCCTACAAAAATGATTACATTTAGAGACAAATAGGGATGCGCCCTATATAACACACATCTGCATCTACATTGTGAGGAAACCAGGACACCTGAGAGATTTTCTCGATGGTGTGTAAAGCCATGTCAGAGACCTACGGGTGGTTTAAACTCTGACACTAGGTTGTTCATCAACCACACGATAAGAAAGAAATAAAGAACACACCTCTAATAAATGTACGACTCTATTCAAACTCAAAAATTTTATTTCATATAGGCCATATTACAGGCACTTAAGAAAAGTCAAAGCTAGGTGCACGGTTCCAAGAAGGTGGTCTTATGAAGAAGAGCCGGCAAGAAACTTCATGGACACTCTTAAAATTATGTGTTCTTTATAATTAAAATTTATTAATGTGAGAATAATGCAGGTTAAAAATAATTTAAATTTAACACTAAAATTTATATGTAAAATAAACTTATAATAAATTTTTTAAACCATAAAAAATAAAATTAGTATATGAATGTATTTATATAATATTTTATTTATATAAAAATTAATTAAAAGGAATTCGGCAAAATTTTATATTCTGTTGAAGAAAAGGCAGAATTTTAATTATATAAAAAGCTAAAATTATAACCAAATCTATTACAAGCTGACCAGTCCCAACAGGCAGCACCCGTTCACGAGTATGATGTGCTTTTGCTTTATTACTGTAAATATGTCCTAAGTTTTGTTATTGTTTTCTTTTATAAAATAAAATATGAAAACACGGTTTCAGTTTATATTTATGTTCGTATGTTGATGAATAAACTTTAAATTAAACGTGTAATATTTTTTTTTATCGGAAGGATATCACCCCATCCCTACGTTTCACTATATATGCTGTTATACATTTGTAGTGTGGCGCTGGACGAGACATTGCGTATTTTATACATTGGCTTCGAAAAAGTTAAGAACCAGTGGAGCGATTTTGATGAAATTTTTACTATAGTGTAGCTTGGTAATCCAAATAACACAATATACAAGTAATATTTCATTACACTATCACTTACAAGCCCTGAACAAAGCAACATATTATTTTTGAAAATACCATACAGTTGAGGAAACAACCGATTTAAATTCAGCCAGACTCAATCTTTTTAACCGACTTCCAAAAAGGATGAAAGTTATTTTATAAAGTTACAATATTAAATGGAAAAAGAATACGGTCGCGAACAGGATTCGAACCTGCGCCTCCCGGATTGATACTCCAGGCGCTCTGACCAACTAAGCCATCTCGACCTCTGCTCACCACCGCGAATTCTTCTTCCATATTTTAACACGTCTTATGGCGACGTCATTGCAATCAATTCAGTACTTACAAGTGACCGAACCGACACGACTAACTTTGCAGTTAATACAATGTCGTAAAGAATGCAATTACCTTAATAATTCAAGATATGTCTTTGAAAAAGCATTAACGCATGCTTAGCGAACTCTAAAGTTACAATATTAAATGGAAAAAGAATACGGTCGCGAACAGGATTCGAACCTGCGCCTCCCGGATTGATACTCCAGGCGCTCTGACCAACTAAGCCATCTCGACCTCTGCTCACCACCGCGAATTCTTCTTCCATATTTTAACACGTCTTATGGCGACGTCATTGCAATCAATTCAGTACTTACAAGTGACCGAACTGACACGACTAACTTTGCAGTTAATACAATGTCGTAAAGAATGCAATTACCTTAATAATTCAAGATATGTCTTTGAAAAAGCATTAACGCATGCTTAGCGAACTCTAAAGTTACAATATTAAATGGAAAAAGAATACGGTCGCGAACAGGATTCGAACCTGCGCCTCCCGGATTGATACTCCAGGCGCTCTGACCAACTAAGCCATCTCGACCTCTGCTCACCACCGCGAATTCTTCTTCCATATTTTAACACGTCTTATGGCGACGTCATTGCAATCAATTCAGTACTTACAAGTGACCGAACCGACACGACTAACTTTGCAGTTAATACAATGTCGTAAAGAATGCAATTACCTTAATAATTCAAGATATGTCTTTGAAAAAGCATTAACGCATGCTTAGCGAACTCTAAAGTTACAATATTAAATGGAAAAAGAATACGGTCGCGAACAGGATTCGAACCTGCGCCTCCCGGATTGATACTCCAGGCGCTCTGACCAACTAAGCCATCTCGACCTCTGCTCACCACCGCGAATTCTTCTTCCATATTTTAACACGTCTTATGGCGACGTCATTGCAATCAATTCAGTACTTACAAGTGACCGAACCGACACGACTAACTTTGCAGTTAATACAATGTCGTAAAGAATGCAATTACCTTAATAATTCAAGATATGTCTTTGAAAAAGCATTAACGCATGCTTAGCGAACTCTAAAGTTACAATATTAAATGGAAATTGAATTATTAAGGTAATTGCATTCTTTACGACATTGTATTAACTGCAAAGTTAGTCGTGTCGGTTCGGTCACTTGTAAGTACTGAATTGATTGCAATGACGTCGCCATAAGACGTGTTAAAATATGGAAGAAGAATTCGCGGTGGTGAGCAGAGGTCGAGATGGCTTAGTTGGTCAGAGCGCCTGGAGTATCAATCCGGGAGGCGCAGGTTCGAATCCTGTTCGCGACCGTATTCTTTTTCCATTTAATATTGTAACTTTAGAGTTCGCTAAGCATGCGTTAATGCTTTTTCAAAGACATATCTTGAATTATTAAGGTAATTGCATTCTTTACGACATTGTATTAACTGCAAAGTTAGTCGTGTCGGTTCGGTCACTTGTAAGTACTGAATTGATTGCAATGACGTCGCCATAAGACGTGTTAAAATATGGAAGAAGAATTCGCGGTGGTGAGCAGAGGTCGAGATGGCTTAGTTGGTCAGAGCGCCTGGAGTATCAATCCGGGAGGCGCAGGTTCGAATCCTGTTCGCGACCGTATTCTTTTTCCATTTAATATTGTAACTTTAGAGTTCGCTAAGCATGCGTTAATGCTTTTTCAAAGACATATCTTGAATTATTAAGGTAATTGCATTCTTTACGACATTGTATTAACTGCAAAGTTAGTCGTGTCGGTTCGGTCACTTGTAAGTACTGAATTGATTGCAATGACGTCGCCATAAGACGTGTTAAAATATGGAAGAAGAATTCGCGGTGGTGAGCAGAGGTCGAGATGGCTTAGTTGGTCAGAGCGCCTGGAGTATCAATCCGGGAGGCGCAGGTTCGAATCCTGTTCGCGACCGTATTCTTTTTCCATTTAATATTGTAACTTTAGAGTTCGCTAAGCATGCGTTAATGCTTTTTCAAAGACATATCTTGAATTATTAAGGTAATTGCATTCTTTACGACATTGTATTAACTGCAAAGTTAGTCGTGTCGGTTCGGTCACTTGTAAGTACTGAATTGATTGCAATGACGTCGCCATAAGACGTGTTAAAATATGGAAGAAGAATTCGCGGTGGTGAGCAGAGGTCGAGATGGCTTAGTTGGTCAGAGCGCCTGGAGTATCAATCCGGGAGGCGCAGGTTCGAATCCTGTTCGCGACCGTATTCTTTTTCCATTTAATATTGTAACTTTAGAGTTCGCTAAGCATGCGTTAATGCTTTTTCAAAGACATATCTTGAATTATTTTATAAAGTAAATATACGTATATATCATCACGCTATCGTTCATACGAGTCGAGCAGCACTATATAATTTCAAAATTCATTTCAATGTAAAGGGAGTAGGCAACATTTTGGATTTGGAAGAATTATAGTGAAATGAAACACATTGCCATTATCATCTACCATGCTTTTTTTAGGCTTTTAGCATTGACACTGGAATTTTAAATAGGAACTAAATATATCTCAATGAAAGCCTTTTAATTTCATAAGATAAATAGTTAAAATTATTATAATTAAGTGTAACAACTGGTATATTAATAGATTATAATAAATTAACCCAAGTACAATTTAATTTGATGTCTATAATAAAAAATTTGTGGCTACAAAAATATTCGAAAGTCTTGATTTGACCTGTCTAAATACGATATTGACCTCTCATAATTAGCTCGTAATTTAGTTTAGGTGGACTATATCAGATTTGACGCCAATGGCGAATTCCACCTGGAAAGGATCAAGACTAGTTGGGCGACCCTCAAATACGCACGTAAGTAAAACTCAATTCATATTCAACTTCAACTTATATCATCTCTTTCACGAAAGTTATAATACAAAAACAAATTAATAAGTTAAAGTTTTCCATTTAATATTATAACTTTATAAGTCAAATTCAAAAATATCAAGTAACTTAACAGTCAACAAAGCTAACTTTGTGGTCATGTCAGGCAGTTAACGAATGCAGTTCGAGTGTCACTTGACAGTCAGCAAGTGAACTTCGCTGTCATGGTATAGTCACTTGGCAGTCGTAGTATGTCACTACGCACTTTATGACTGTCACTTGACAGTCAACAAGGGTAACCTCGTAGTCACACAGACACCCGAGTGCAATTGTGTCGCTTAACAGTCAATGAGTGACCGTCAAGTTGCAGTCACATGACATTTACCGAGTGTCATTTCTTGGTCATCGTGTGTTGCTTGGCAATCATAAAAGGTCACTGGAGTGTGACTTTAGGTCACATAGCGGTTACTTCGGAGTTGTCAAATATCATAAGACCAAAACTTATATAATATAATTAAAGATAAATCTTTGAAAAGCATTAACGCATGCTTAGCGAACTCTAATGTTATATTATATTAAATGGAAAAAGAATTGGGTCGTGAGCAGGATTCGAACCTGCGCCTCCCGGATAAATACTCCAGGCGCGCAGACCACTGAGCCATCTAGACTAGTCGAGATGGCTCAGTGTAAACTGGTCATGACCAGTTTACAAATAAAATCTGTAGCTCTGTAATATCTTTCAGCATCCTACAATACGTATGTACATACCTCGTGCTGCAGTATATAATTCCCGGGCAGCAGCCCGTGCAGCTGGCTGAGGGCCGTGTGTACCGCGCTGACGACCTGCCGCGTTACATCCGGGTGTTGCTTCTCAAACTGCTCCGGGGATACCGGCTCGAAGGTTACTATGTCGCCTGTCGGGCCGTCCACACGAACTGGTAGGGAATTTATATTTTAACACATAAGATAGCAAAAATATTTAATCTGCATAAAAAATTACATTGAATGGTTAAAAAGTTAAAGTATAAGACTGCCTCGTTGGTCTAGTGGTCCCAAGCGTGGCTGCTGAGCATGAAGTTCTAGGTTCGACTCCCCGATCGAGTAAAGTGTTATTGAGTTTTTCTGTTAAGAAATTCTCAGTAGTAGCCCGGAGTTTGGAATTAATCATACATTACCATGCGATTCACACACACAAAATTATATCTTTGACAGAAAAAAAGCTGCCTAGCCCTTTCCCAATTGCATTGGGGTCGGCTTCCAGTCAAACCGGATGCAACTTAATACCAGTATTTTACATAGAGTGACTGCCTATCTGACCTCCACAACCCAGTTACTGGGTAACACGATATCTCGTGGCATGACTGGTTGTCAGACTTTCAGGCCTTTGACTACCCGTAACGGCTGTCATAGATCTTAATTCGACAACCGGGACTGACGGCTTAACGTGCTCTCCGAGGCATGGAGGGGTCTCGGTTTGAAATTATGGTTTGGATGGGTATCCACAGACCCACGAGACATATCTTTGACAATAGAACCTTATCATTCAAATTTAAATTATTTATTACCGAATTTCGGCCGGTGGGGGACCATTAGTAGTATTAAAAGTTCAAAATGATTCTTTCATATGCAAAATGCTAGATTTTAAGTTCAAACCACTAAAACATAAAACAATTAATATACGTACCATTGAGTACTGTGGCGTGTTTTCTAAGTAGGAGTGAGAGAGCGATACTTCGCACACAGTCTGTCGACTGCTCGCTCGCTCCTATGTCTATTTGGTATTCAGGTATAGGCTCTAGTATGACTTCCCCCGATTTATCCTGTGTAAACAAACATTCTATGAATAAAAAAAAAACTTGTATGTATCTTGGTATATCACTAGGAGTATAACAATGATAGCCTAGTAGTATGACCGTTGGACTGACAAGTCAAAGGTAGCGAGTTCGAATACAAGGACGTACCACTGACTTTTCGAAGTCATGTGCGTATTATAAATTAATTATCATTTGCTTATAACGGTGAAGGCAAAAAACATCGTGAGGAAACCAGCGCACCTGAGAGATATTCTCGATGGTGTGTAAAGCCATGTCAGAGACTTACGGGTGGTTTAAACTTTGACACTAGGTTGTTCATCAACCACACGATAAGAAGAAGACTATGAGTACTCCTAAGAAATGCAGGTTCGATTACTTACCGCGACTATATATTTTTTTATCTACAAAAAATAACAAGGTTTTTATTTGTATGTATAATAAAAATATAATTTCTATAGTGCTTGGGTTCATGTATGTAGGAGTCCGTCACGATCGATTTCTTCAGTTCTCGTCCCATAGATTTTTATTTAAAACGAGGGTAATGTCTTAGAGGTTGTAACTTTATAGAACATCGGTCTAAATATTGATCATTATATAAAATAAAATTATTAATACAATATAACTAGGTCTTTTGTAACCACCAATAATTCGATAGTGTGTTTTATATAAGTTGTACTCACCCTGGCTTTATGTGGACAGTGTATGATAATATCATGGTTTTCATTTGTAACCTTATTTTTAAACTGCCATTTCTTAAACGATCGACGCGGAGGCTTCTCGTATAACGTGTCTGCAGGAGAAAACAGTAAAAGTGGGGTAAGTATTTCAGCACTCAACAACTTTAATAGTTGCTAAATAGCATTTGTGACAGATCCACAAAGTCGGACCATAAAAATGGCACCATAATTACCATAATGACATTAAAAATACTAAAATGACGCAACACATGACTGAAGTTGTTTAGCTTTTACGAATAAAAATAGACCTATATTCAGGTTTGGACTAAATATTGATTGTGTAAGTGTAATCGGCCACTAACTTAGAACTAACTTTGTAATTAAGCTTACCAATCAGCCGCGCAGGTACAGTCGTATAAGAAAGTGTTTTACATGTCCAAATATATTTAAAGTTGTTAAGTAAATCAACAAGACCGTTGTAGTGATACTACGCGTGTTCTTGAGATAGTATATTAAGATAATTACATCCTATTTATATTATAATAACATAGTGTCGAGGAGAGTATGAAAAATATATACACACACACACTATGATTAAGTGGGGCGGGCGTATGCACACCTATAGTATAAAGTGCTAACACCGAGATACATGGATTTATGGCACCGACTGTTCGGTTAAACAAGCGAGACAGATGTATTAACGGAATGTAAAAGAGTGAGTGAGAAGCACGTCGTTAGTGCGCTCATCGGATAGCGCATGGCGTATGCGCCGATTTTATCGTATAATTGAGTACTGCGCAGCCACTCGTGTAAAATTCCAGACAAGTGTAGCTTTCGTTTTTAACTCTCAAATCTACATATTTATGGCAATATTCAAATATTATTTATATTTTAGTAGCGTGTAGACATGCTAGCTATGTGTGCTAAACATTATATCGAACTCACCTTTACAAGTGCAGCTGTAGATGCCTATATCCTGGCACTCTTGACTGATCCTCCTGCTCTGTGCCCGAGTCAGGTATCCGACACTCTCAGTACTAGATAACCGCGGGGACATCACTTTGTTTTCTTCACTTTTTCCTGTTTTAGGAGCATCCATATCTACGTCTTCTCCTAGATAAAGAAAAATCGGAAACAGGTATGATTGTATGTAAGTCCTGCATACCTATTAGCTATCTCAGTTACCACAGAATGGATGGTAATTTGTAGTATATTGCGTCGTATGTTACACTTGTATATAATGAGCAAAAATATTAAAAACATATGGTGCAATGCACACCAAAGACTATCATGTCCATCACTTTGTTGGTAACTGATACAGCAATTGGTACTCTGTTACATATGTCTGTGATATTTAAGAAGCCGTTGGCTCGCTAATTAGCAGACACAATAGATTTTTATTGTTATGAAGTATAATTCTGTACATGGCTGAGCGGAAGGAAAAATACATAACATATTGGAACATGTTAGATTTTACGTAACCACTTGCAAAAACAGAATTTAGACAAAACAATTTTAGACATAAAAGGATATTAAAATGGATGCAAATAAATACAATATCTAGCTACTTCCACGATATTGAGGGTAGTCATGCATTACCTGTGCAACGCCCGCCACATACGCAAGCGGTGAAAACTGCACTGTCAGCACTGCACGGTCTAACAGCTCCTGATGATGCCCCGTGGGGGGGTGGAGGGCGACACTCGTGTACAGTACTTGGTGGTAGTCGGAATATTAGCGGGCGGGCGGATATTGTATTTAGCTGCATCCATTGTAAAGGATTTCCGCAAAGTAACGCCTGAATCTCTCCAATAAAAAAGAATACCACTACATGTACATGTATAGCTAATACTAGACAGTTCAACTTAAAAACTGCTATTGTTCTTACTTTATAAGTCTATTCCAAATACGATGTAATACAACTTTTAACCGGATTAATCGCGTGTATTATTGGTTTTTTGTTTTTCCTGACGTTTCGAACACTTTGCAGCGTTCGTGGTCGCAGGAGGAAAACAACAAAAAACCAATAATACACGCGATTAATCCGGTTAAAAGTTGTTTTATTATAATGTGTAGTGATCGCGCAAACAAGTCCAGAAATTATTGTATTACGATGTAATACAATAATTTCTGGACTTTAAAACACACCTTGACCTCCGAGTTTACTGTGGCGTAACTTAGACTTACTCAAAGTTAGACATATAGATAAGCAATACCATTGCCTTCTAGATAATACAAAATCAGGAGTCAGTGTACAGAATAAACACTTTAGTTTCAATATACAATTCTTGCCGGAGCGATGATCTGCGGAATTTAGCTCGTATAAATTTGATGAGAAGAGCCGAAGACCGGGCTCAGTGGCGCGTCTTGGGAGAGACCTATGTCCAGCAGTGGACTGCTATAGGTTGATGTTGATGATACAATTCTTACCTGTATCAATAACTAAGGTGAGAGGTTCATCGTCACTGCTCATGTCAACATCTTCTGTAATGGACGTGTTACTGACGTCTAGTTTAACAGGTGACGACACTTTTTTCTTCTTAGTTGAATTCTTTCTTCTTTGCCACACTTTCTCCCTTTCTGATGACCTGTTAATTTTTTATACATAAGCTACCATTAAAATATGCCGCGATTCATTTATGGCAAACTTTTCTCGGCCCCTGAGTGAGCGAGACAGGTGTATTAACGAAATGTAAAGGAATGAGGGTGACACCATGCTGTTACTGCGTTCCCCAGATGCGCCGATTTCATCGTAAAATTGATTACTACGCAGCATAATTGCGTTTAACTTCAGACGTGGGCTGTTGTATTATTGTATATTTGGACAAGTGTATGATTCATTATAACTTGTTTTAAAATTTGACAGAAATCTTCTAATATATAAACAATATTGTTTGTCTGTTTCTTTGTCTTCTATCTCATACTATTCATCAGATTACAATGAAATTTTGGTGAGATTATGTTTCGCGCCCGCGGGGTTTCACCATTCTGTCGTTTGTATTGTATCTACTTAGAAAAAAAAGTTGTATTTAATAAATAGGAATACTTACGGTATCAGCGCATGTTCTAGAAGATGCCTAAATGCTTTGTGCGTCCTCATGGGCGCAGACTCCTTGTGTACAGAGAATTCACTGTCCAGAACTACCACGTTAACTTTGTCGCCATCTGGCAATAAAACAGCTAATGTCAAATGAAGAAAAACAGATATTATATAGCTACCAACTTCTGCCACATTTGTATAACTGATGTCGTTCCAAGATATTCATCTTGCCGTCGACATGGCACGACGCTGGCATAAAAGTCGATCTATATCTGCCTAGCCTTTTCCCAATTACATTGGGGTCGGCTTCCAGTCAAACCGGATGCAGCTTAATACCAGTATTTTACATAGAGCGACTGCCTATCTGACCTCCACAACCCAGTTACTAGGTAACACGATATCTCGTGGTATGACTGGTTGTCAGACTTTCAGGCTTCTGACTACCCGTAACGGCTTTCATAGATCTTAATTTGACAACCGGGACCGACGGCTTAACGTGCTCTCCGAGGCACGGAGGGGTCTCGGAATGAAATGATGGTCACCCATCCACAGACCGACCGCGGCAAGCGCAGCTTAACCTCGACCGATCGATCTGTGCGGCTTTTACTTAGCCACGAGCCCCTCCTGGCATAAAAGTCGATATTGAAATAAATTTAGCGGCCATAAAAAAAAAACAATGAACACTTAGGACCAAAACACATTTTGGGTTACAGAACACAGAGTGAACTTTATTAAATAAATGTATTATTTTCAGGCTACTTAAAGTATACAGGCCATTTTTTTTAATGAGCGTGAATGGCCTAATCCGAAACTAAAATGAAACGATTTTGATGAAAATTAAGATCTTTGTAGTTTCAGATTTGGCCAGCCATGACCATTTCAAAAATTCACCTGAATATATATATATTTTTAATGTTACCCTACGCTAGCTTTTCTCCAGTATTGTGGGTGTGTTTACATGCACCACAGACCCAGATAACCCGACCGGAATAATTATTGTAGCCCATACAAATATTTCGTAAGGTAGTGTCTACAAATACAATTTATGTATAAAAACTATTTAATTTAGTATGTTATTAGTGAGTAATGCAGAAATTGTGGTAATCTCCACTGTGGGTGGTTCTATGGGTGATTCTCAACAGTAAACTACACTATATTTAATGGGTTGTTAAACTCACCAGGTCCTATAGTGTCACAGACAGACAGCGGCAGCAACCAGTGCCTGTTCCACTGCATCAGACACTTGAGTGCGTTCTCACTTGCTATGTACTGTGTGCCATTATTCAGAGCATATATTGCTAGTTCTCTGTGGATCTCTGTGATTGGTAGCATTGATACTGCATCTTCATCTGGAAATTATAAGATGAAACTGATGACTGGAAGCGTTTTATATGTTATACTCCTCCCGACCGTATTTCGGTCATGGCGGCCTATCATACAGATTAGCCAAGTACGCAGGAGATATTATAGTGCACAAGTGTATGCTCAAACACAAGTGCACTCTTACTTCCTTCACTCTCATGGTCCGGCAATCCGACACGACCGGAGAGATCAGGCGGAAGACACGCGCTGCACCGTGCTCTGCTAAGCATGGGGGTGTCACACCACTAACTTCCTAACTCCGAGCTGTTACTGAGAATTTCCTAACAGAAAAAATCAATAACACTGTCAGACCCGGGAATGGAACCCAGGACCTCATACTGAGCAGCCGCGCTTGCGACCTCTAGACCAATGAGGCAGCAGTTTTATATGATTGGGGCTGCAAATCGCTGCGAATGTCATTGTAGAAGAAAAACATTTTGCCTGATCACAAACATGATCTTTGACTGTACATTGTGATTACAGTATATATAAATACAATAAGTTTAAATAGAGTTTTTGAATAATCAAACAAATTTCAACAGCTGTAATATAACCGTGCATGTCTGAACTTGATCATTCGAAACGGTCGCGCGAGTACAGTTGTATAGAAAAATGTTATGAAATTTGTTTTCAAAACCAACAAGACTGCGAAACATTTAAATTCTCAACGGTTTAGCAAGCGAGACAGATGTTTTGACAGAACGTAAAGGCTCCTCTGCTCGCGACCGTATTCTTTTTCCATTTAATATTTTAACTTTAGAGATCGCTAAGCATGCGTTAATGCCTTTTAAAGATTTATCTTTAATTGTTAAGGTAATTGCATCTTTACGACATTGTATTAACTGTAAAGTTAGTCGTGTCGGTTCGGTCACCTGTATAGGGACTGAATAGATAGCAATGACGTCGCCAAAAGACGTATAAATATATGGATGAAGAATTCGCGGTGGTGAGCAGAGGTCGAGATTGCTACTAAGCCACTCGCTCGGAGTATTTATCCGGGAGGCGCAGGTTCGAATCCTGCTCAGGACCGTATTTTTTTTCCATTTAATATTATAACTTTAGAACGTAAAGAAGTGAGTGACGCAGCACGATGTTACTGCGCTTCCACCAGATCGCGCATGCGCTGATATTATCGTAAAATTGTGACCGCGCAGCGAACTTGCTTACTACTTCAGACGTGCACATTATAACATGACAACTGTAATTTATATGTCTTCTCTAACAGTATTTTTTAATAGACTGTTGACAGGATTGCATATTTAAAGGATTTTATTCATAACAGTAAAAGTGCAGTTAATTACTTGGCAATACTATCTGGTATGGATGTTTCTGGCATGGCTCTGGTACTGTGCACGGTCTGATGATGGTGAACTGCTTCTGGATTGTTTCTGGGATCTGAACTTGTGGCATATCTGCTAGGCTTACCTAAGAATGAAATATCTTATTATAATAGGGTCTTCTTATATTTTTATTTTACATTTTATGTGATAGAC
This sequence comes from Xylocampa areola, assembly GCA_935421205.1. Taxonomy (NCBI): domain Eukaryota; kingdom Metazoa; phylum Arthropoda; class Insecta; order Lepidoptera; family Noctuidae; genus Xylocampa; species Xylocampa areola. The sequence goes on from OW285204.1 coordinate 20,543,891, forward strand.
GGCAAATGAGCAGACGGATCGCCTGATGGTAAGCGATTACCGCGGCAAGTCGAGTCGCAAGTGGGTTGCCGGCCTTTTAAAGGGTTTGGGCCTCCGGTACCCTCACTCACTCGGCGAAACACAATGCCATGTATGCAAGGTATCACTCCGGTCGAGACGGCTCATTCGTGATGGTGAAAATATCATTATATTTGTCAAATGAAACTAAGAGGTTTTTAAAAACCACATATCAGCAAATTTACTGGGGTAGTCCAGTTTGGCCTAAGGCCTAATGGAAATGGCCAAGACACTTAGCCAGATATCAAGACAGAACATGGACCTACCTCACAACTAAATGGCTGGGCCTGACAGGCAAAACACGCAAAGGAAGGCAAAATAAAAGATGGGCTGATGATATTGTAGAGGCCCCAGGAAAAAGCTGGAAGGATATTGAATATCAAAAACATTAATGTGTGTGAATTACTTGATTCAATTTATTTGTAATAAAGAACACCCTGTCTGCAAATGCTTTCATTCTAATGTTCTGGGATTTGCAGTCTCCAATCCTCACAACTGTATTTTGATTTCCAAAATTTATATCCAAAAATGTTTGCTATGCATGCATTAACGCATATTAAAATTCAGTAGGTACTATAGTTATAACTTGTAAGGAACTTAAACATATACTTAGACACCCATGAATACATGTTTAAGGTAACAATTTGCTTCCTACAGTTAAAATAGTTTCATGTGTGGATGGTTATTAATGTGAAATTAGTTTGCAAATGCACCAACAGTAAAAATGTCTTGATATGGGGTTCAATCTCAATCAGGCTCAATTTATGTTAGTAAAAAAGTTTTTTTTTTAATAAAATGTAGGGCCATTTACAGACACTTTTCTTCAGACCCGAAACAATTATCAGTAGATAATTAATTTACTCAAATTTTAGCTCAGTGCGGGTATTTAACCTGCAACACAGCACAGCAGCCCATATCTCAACCACTGCACTGAGCTGTCAATGTTGTTGATTTCAGTTGTAATAGATAAGTACTTACACTGACCAACTCCTGTTTCATTATAGCCTCACAGTTACTCCTCCTAATCTCGAGTGGTATCTGAGCGGCCACGTCGTAGTGCTTCGGGAATGCTTGTAACCTTTGTGCCTTCACTTTAAACTCTGCCTCGTACACTGTCTCTATGGCTGGCTTCGGGCGGAGCGCGCGAATGCAATGGTCCGTCGTCCAGAGGGACTTGGCCCAGTCTTTGTACTCTTTTTGTTCTTTTAAGTATGTTTCTTGGGCAGCCTGAAGAATTTTGGAGTTTTAATATCTAAGCTTCAGTGTTATGCTACAGGGAACCTTTAATAAGTTATATGCTTCCTATACTTATGTTTACACATAATGAAGGGGAACTCTAAGATGGTATAATCCATTAATTAAGTATGTCATGTGTTTCTTTAGCCAAGTGGCTGTAAAGCCTGGCTATTAGACACACATCATCATTGATGACAAAGTTTTGAATTGTAACTAGACTTTTTAAATTGACTTCACATTATATTGTTCAAAAATATTTAGTAGTAGTTAATCAATGTAACCAACAATATTCTAACTGTTTGATGAAAAAGAGTAACCATGGAGTTTCTTGCCTGTTCTGCTCCATAGGATCACTTCGGAATGTGGTACTTTGACATTGAATCAATAAGGTCATCAATTACTCTATGTAAGTATCAGTATATTTTTTTGTCCTTCTGTATATGAAATGAAAATTGACAAAGTCACATACAATAATCATAAAAGAGAAGAGAAACAAAACAATACCTCAAATGCTTTATAATCCTGCTTGGTAGGTTTGCCCAGGAAGAGATCCTGCAAAACTGTAGGGTTCTGAGCAGACAACACCTTTAAGAACTGCAGGTGCTGGCGAGCGTTCAAGGCAGAGACCTTTGGGTAAGGAGCTACTGGCCTCAGACCGGGTATAAACAATTTGTTTTTATGTATCTGAAAAAAGATTGGTGTGGATTCATACATTTAAAAAAATTATGTGTCAGGATATGTATTTAGAAGCATTATTCAATTAAAAATAACTTATTTCAGCCCTATGCAAGTACATGTACATGTACAAGTTATGTTGTGTTTTATGTTCACACAAACAGTATTTCTAATCAGTTAATATGCATTAAAGCTTAGCAGTAACTTAACAATACAAAATGTTAACTACAACTGAATGTAGGTAGGTCTGAACTGGTATAGCATTCAGAAAATTTTATTTTTCTAATTTAAATAATGTTGAAAAATTGCCAAAGAGCAAACCAAGTGGCATTCTCTCATATTGGAGGTCAAGACTTGATTCTCTTATATTGTGACTTTTGGGTCACTTCTGCATCTTTAACTGTGGTTGGAACAACCTAGTGTCATTTTAAACTGCCGATAGGCCTCTGAAGTGGCTTTACACACAATAAAGAACATCTCTCAGGTGTGTTGGTTTTCTTACAATGTTTTCTGTCAGTTTTAAGCAAGTGATAATTAATTTCTAATATGCACATAACTTGAAAAGTTACTCAAGTCAAGTCGAACAGTCATACCACTAGAGTAACACGGCTGAAACTCACTGAGCTAACAGAGTAAGTAAGTTGGGAGACCAGAAAATATAAAAAGTTTAATGTGGATGGAACAACAAGCAACTGTATATTATATAAAATGTTAAGCAATGATTGAAAGAGCTGGACAGTGTTTACACAAAACATAAGTTATTTTTCCTAACCTGCTTATTTTTGAATATTTCATCCCAGTCAATTTTTTTGGGTGGCACATCGTCTTCCGACTCGCTCGACAACAGGGGATCATAAAACTTGTTTCTAAGGATCTTCTCTGTGCTACAGTTGTCCAAGTCAGCCTCCTCGACAAAATACCTTTCATGCACTGAGGTACACCTGTGTGATATAACGTTTTGTTTGCAAAATATTCTATACAATATTTTGAGAACTTAGGCAGCGTCGGCGTCGACATGGAAATGAACAAGAATGACGGTTATCACGAATAATTAATAACCCAATTACAGACATTTTAAGGTGCCAAATTACGCATTCTAGTCAAGCTTTTGACATTTTTATATAATATCATAATACTAACAAAAACAATTATTATTTTGTTGTACAAATAACACTCGCAATAATATACTCACCAATCAAAGTGTCGCACATGTTCCATCATCTTGGAAATAAGAAGGGAATTTTATTCTTAAACTATAATACTAATATCACATTTGCAGTTATAAACAGTAATGAATATTGAGTAATTTTACAAAACCATAATATGAAGAGCGGCCATTTACATTTTACACATTGCAGTTATTTTTTTGGACTGATTTTGAATTAGCGATGTGATTATTAGCGGTAGCAATAACGGTTAGATCTTAACAATGCATTATCGTATATGGAATGATAACTGTTATTGTAAACTGTTATCGTTATTTTGTTATACAGCCGTTCGGCAATGAAATTTACATGAGTAGGATCTAACAAAGAATCTCGGTGAGATTTGTATAAAATCAAAAATATGATTTTTAGAAAATTTGGGATGTTTGTAATTTCTATCGTTAGTCCCAGAAGAATAACTTTCAGAATTCAGAATATTTTTAAAACCAATAAAATATAACAATACAATTTTTTTTTGACTATTAAGTAAACTTCTGAACGTGTCGTAGTAATCAACTGTCAATGTTGTCGCGTTCAGAAATGTACCTAATGAAATATAGAATCTTTTTTTTATGTGTTTTGTCGCTTAGCTACCATATCACCCAGTTAAGAATCTTAAAATAAATTATATTATTATTTCAGGGTTAAAAAATAATTTAAGTATCCAAAGCTGTTCTTTCTATACCAAAGTTCAATAACACGCCATTCCAACTTCCCTAAAATTCTTTCTATTTTTGTATGTATCGGACCTTGATTATTTTTGTTATTCCACTTATAATATATATGCGTAGTAAACAAAACTAGTAAGTAGTTGTTTTAAAATGGAACGCGGAGCGATCTGTAACACGATTGCTTAATTAAAATTGACACTGACAACAAATATGTTACTGCAATAATTTATTTTTTCATTGTCATTATTCAAAATACGGTTTATCGAAAATCGACTTTAATGCAATTGCTTTAAGCACAAAATCGTAACTCTAAATATCGACGGATAATAACAGGCAAGGCTATTATCGAGAAGCTTCAAGTAAAAGTATACTTTATATCTTTTGCAGTAAGATCATAATCATAAACATTATCCGAATAATACCATTAATGATATTCACTCGCTGTTGTTTTAGAATTGTCATCGTCAATTATTATCAGTTGTCATTATCGTTTCGTAAGAATATCAGACAACAGTGTTATTGCAATAACATGATAGATTCATATTGAATAATATGTTATAGATTGCAGAAGAATAATGCATTACGTAATGTGTTATTGCAATAACGACTATTACTATACGTATAACGTATAACGTAATTATACGTAAAAAAAATATTACTCATTAAAAGTTATAAAATAATAATGTTTTTAATTAAAAGTAAAAAATATAACTGTTAAGAGTTCATTAAACGATCATCACGTTCATACGATAATTAAATATAAACGTATAAACGTGTTTTATGAATGCGTTAAATTTAGTTGTCTACATTAATTATAACGTTGAATTATACAATAGAATTAAATTAACCGGCGGCCGCATTTTTACCTTCTACATTCATCAAACTTGCTCGGTTTGTTTGCTAAGAGTTATAACTTTTACGATATTCGCAATATTTATTAATGACGTTATAAGTTATATTTTTTTAATGGTGGAATTTAGCAGTTATAACTTTTAATGAACATCTCTACTATGAATAAATAGGGAAATAAGGATGTGTCAGGTAAACGAATCAACGGTAAATAAAGGTCGAATATCGTATGCTTGTACGAATGTACAATTCGATAGTATGCGATCACATTTTTTTTTTTCAGTTTAAATATATATAAATAATACAATAAAAATGTTTATTTCAATTACCTACTACATTAATACGTTCAATGCTAGAATAGAGTATATAGACCCAGCCACTGAAAAACGTAAGTAATGTAAGAGGGAGACTAAGAGCTACCGACCTTAGGTCTTCCAAAGTTTTAAATCCGAGTCTGAAGTATGAAGCATTCTTATCACCAAAAATGGCTATGCAAAATCATCACTGCATTGTAAATAATAACATTAAAGATCTTCCAGTATCAATCGAGAAAACATATTTTCTCATATACATACATATTTTTGTCTCATATCGATGATTCTGTATAAATTAAAATCAATTGCCGCATGCATTAAAGATCATCACTCCAGAACGACTCAACCGATTTGCCGGTATTTTACACGACTGCCCAAAAAAGGAGTGTTATGTTTTTTGGTTTGAGTGAAGCATTTTTTGCGAAAATCCACCAAAAAATTAAAATTTTAATGGGATTATTGTATAAATAGCACCCGTGCGATGCCGGGCGGATTGCTAGTGCTAAATAAAACCTACAAATATCTAATCATTATCACACATCGTAGTTGTAGTTTAAAGCCAGAAGATGGCGTTACTTGTTATCTAACATTTGGCACTTTAGCCTGTTTTCTTGGAATCCGTTGGCTCACGCACAATAGATTTTTATTGTTATGAAGTACGTATGTGTACGTGGCTGAGCGGAAGTGACCGTCAAAATAAAGTTTATACAATTCATAGAATTAGAATATTTTTGGTACCATACAATTTAACAATACATATCTGTTCATAATTAATCTTAGAAAAAAAAAGGTTGACACCTATAAAACTAGGTATAAATCTATAAAACTATTTATGTTACAAAAGTTGGTACTTCGATGCACACACACATAGATTAAAACATATAGAATCACGACTGTATTCCCTAGGGGTTGCGCAGAGGTGTCTGCAAACTTTTAGTCTATGGAATATTTTTTTTACGGTTGTGAGCAGGATTCGAACCTGTGCCTCCCTTATTTTTCTTTCCACAAAAGTTAAAGAAGATTGCAGCTGGATCAAAGATTTATTTCACAAAAATTATATCTATAAAGTTATAATTATTTTTGTACGTTGTAAATACGGTCGTGAGAAGGATTAGAACTTGCACCTTCCGGATAGATACTTCAGACGCCAACTAAGCTATCCCGACCTTTTAGAGGTCGGTAAAGACCTCCATCCTACCATAGTTCCACTCCTCATAATTTAGGGCGTTGTCGAGCCAATTTAAAATAATAATAATAACTATCTTCACATTGAAGTGCGCGGTAGTGTACCGACTCTGAGATTCCGAATCTAAAGTTTGCACAATCTCATCTTACCGCAACGGAAATTTTTAGTCTATGGAATAAATAATTGATCCAAATGAAATCTTCTATAACTTTTGTGAAGAGAAAAATACGGGAGGCCCAGGTACGAATCCTGCTCATGACCGTATTATTCTTTCCACAAAAATTATATTATTAAAAAACTTTAGAGATTGCTACGCAATGGTTTATTTATCTGTATTTGTTATAATCGCATTTGCTGTAGGTACGATATTTATTGTATTAACTGCAAAGTTAGTCGTGTCAGTTCAGTCACCTTCTTTCCAATATTTATAACATACTTACATTCAAATCCATAAAAAAGTGTACCACAACAGCACAGCAGCCACCTGACCAACAGCATTAACAAAGTAATTGGCGTTGTGGTGATTGAATTTATGTCGATGAATACATATTTCTGCGCACCCTATAAAAGCTGCTACAATTATTATCCATCATATAACTTTTGACTTCGTGAGTACAATCTATTGTCTTTAGAAAATAGAAGACTGCTTCTCGGAACCATGTTCCTGTATGGTATTGTACATAATAAATATGATTGCCCAGACGTAACTAAACAGTTTTGTTACATCGTTCATAGAACGGTAGTTCGAAGATTTGTTCGTCCTTATCGCTTATTGTCCATAAACACCGCCCATGTATGCAAATCTAACGCTGGGCTTCGAGCCCCACTTCGTCAACTTGTGGATACTTATAATATTATATGAGGTTGGAGAGCAATGCCATATTTTACCTTTCAACTACAGCATTTAGGAAATGTGTAATCGAATCCTTAAACTCAACTTCGAGTTGATGATATTCGTCTTTTATTTTATAATATTGTTTTTATTTTTGTAGCACGTAGTAATCATAATTAGTGGATAATGATGTTAGTAGTACAATAAGCATAGCATTGTGTAATAGACTAAGTAGGTAATAAATATTGTTCTACTGTTTTTTATCCCAAATAAATAAATAATTTCCTTCCAGACAACGCAAAGATAAAGAAGTTGCTAAATACACCGAAATTGCCTGGCTATTCTTCGATAAAAGAAATTATGATGGTTCTCTTCCCCTCTAGTTGAAGAGAAAGCTCAAGGACATGGGACATTTTCCCCACTTTACATTATGTAAATGAGAAAATGGGTTTGCCAGTGCACAATTTTAATCCTCGGAGTTAAGGGGGAGTTAAGGAGGTAACATATAGACCGCTCATGGAACTCGATACTGCGTTTCAAAACAAAAGTTTTATGTAGGCCACTTAACTGCCCAGCTTAAATGGAACTGGGCATGTCATCTCTACCGCCGAAAGAGATTAAGGGCGAAAACTTGAAGGAATTAGTACTGGAGTAGTTTGAGCGGGCGTACCCCTCTCGCCACTGCACTGGGATATGATTCCCAACCACACCTTTATACCTTTTACCTGTATGGTTACGATGATATTTAGTACACGATTTTAATCGTGTGTGACACAATTTTGTGTTTAGTTTTTTATGTGTGTTAATACTGGTGATGTATTGACGAGAGCCATTGTTGCTTTAGTAAAAGTTGTTTGTGCTTGTGTGTTACCTCACCCCCAAAAGTGGCGAGAAAGTTTGTTCGATATTTAGTCAGAAGCCGTCTCCCGTCTGGTCGTCTAAGGGCGAAAACCACTATACAGTGGATCCCAGGCAGCAGTAAACCACAACGCGGCAGGCTGGGACGGATAGCTGTACGAATTGGATTCTTACTTCAAGGATTGGCCACAAATGGTAATGTACAGAGAGTGTATGAATGCTGTGTTTGCCGATTGATATTGTACGCAATTGACCTTTACTATTGTGCAGTATCTTTAATATGAAAATGTGTAACAATTGTAGGCGAATCAATAAATAAATACAGAGACAATTACCTGGAAAGAGGGAAGGCTTTGCCCAGCAGTGAAATACTGATAATATAAACTGATAGTATGATATAAAATAGCTGATAAGTTTTAGTACATATAAAACGTCCTAACATACGTAACTTAAAGCAGCCACAATATTTTGATTAAGGTTAAAAATAATGGGACGATTTGATAAAATTCAATATATATCAATATCAATAAAAATAAAATGCATTTTTTTTTGAAACTGTTATTCGTCTGTAAAAAAAATATGTCAGTTGATTTAATAGACCCATTTTTATTAGCACTTCTTATTACCTACTTAGAATGGTACTTTGATGCCTACTATACCAAAGTAAATAAATTAGTTAAAAAGATTCATCAAACATTTATCGGCATCGCGATACGCCAAAATATCACTTAAATTGTTTTCATAAGAATTAAGTGGGTACCTTTACACCGTGCCCTTTATGCATTAAGTAAATGTATAGGTCTCATTGCGTTTGTTGGTTTTGGAACGTACCCACGGACCTTAAAAAAATACGGACATAGCGTTGCGTACGACATGTGAGAAGCATGCCTAGTCATCCAATTTTGCTTGTATACACGAGATAAACCTATGAGATAAACGCATACAAATACTTAAAACTCATCCACTCGGCGCCAGTACGCTGCGTGTATGTGCGTAATCTATGCTTCGCTTAAGACAAGGGAAAGTTACATCCGAAAGTATCTATTTAAAAAAAAACATCTACCCTCTACTAACTGCAATTATTTTCGTTAATCTACGTCAATCGTTACTAACTACCTTTATCTGCAATTGCACCAAAAGACTAGGTCACTGTTTCAATCATTACTTGCAATATCAAACCATGAAAACTACGTGAAACGCATTATCGGTCGACTAGGCTTATCTATCACACTGTAGCAAGCTCACAATTTCGGCAACAATTTCGCACTTCACCTTTTACCTTCACCTTCATTGCATCGGCATCGAGGCGAGGAAGTGTTGGTTGAGCTAACAGTATTGGGTCGTTGCACTTCGATGGCGGGGAAGCAAAACCGTCGCGTCGCGTAAAGCGCAGCCATTACCGCGTAGCCAGACCGTACGCATGCGCGGACATCGCGAATTGCGCGCGAAAACATTTCGCGATTGTAAACTTTGACAATTCTTTTTATTTATTGAATGAGATTTTTTTTCGAAGAATATTATAATTGTTTTATAAGTAATTGTTAGTGTTGTGTTTTTGTTGAAAGACGACGATTTTTATTCATAATGAAATATAAGGTAAGCTTTTATTTTTATTTATTTTTAATTAAAGGATCCATTAACTACCCAACCACACATATTAAAATTTTGTTAACAATATTTAAATACATAGTGAAAAAACGATACGACGAGACGTTACTGCATTTCTGAGTGGGTGGGTAGGTAGATAATAATTATATTATTCTACAGTATTTTTTTACAAATAATTCTACTATATATTTACTGGCAAAAGAATTTTTAAGTAATTATCTTTCAAGACGATTAAAAGAACCTTGACTGCAAGTTTTTTATTATTTAATATAATATACTTGTACACCAAAACAATAACTTTTTTGTAGCTCTTTGTTAATTTCAAGCTAAGTTAGAAATAAATATAATTATACAAGGAAATTACTACAGCGAATATAAACAAAAGAGAATAAAATAACATTTTCAGTTGAGATCTACATTTCGAAAATTACAGTCTTCTAAATTTGTTCAGATTTCTTGTTGAGCTAAGCATGAATCTACTACGTTTCTAAAGATAATGTGTGATTTTAAATAGAAGCAGAGTAAGTAGGAATTATGTATACTAAACGATAATATCAAATTATATATATGTGTAGTTAAGTACTATATTATTGGCGGTTACCACCAACAACAGCATTCCCAAAGAGGGTTGACGTCAGGCAGGGGGCCGATCATAAAACATAGCCAAAACTTTAGCAGCATGCCAGATATAGGTATGCTGCGCCGACCGCAAATAAATTGGGATAAGGGCAGGGGGATGATGATAATGATGTATAAGTACTATATTAAAGCAGCTGATAAGAGAACTAAATATCTTTCTAAAATCCATTATAAGATTAAATGGAAAAATAAAGCGGTCGCGAACAGGATTCGAACCTGCGCGTCCCGGATAAATACTCCAGGCGCTCTGACCAATTTTCGTGTTGGCTGCTGGCTCTGTATCTCTTATAATATATTATGCTGCGATCACCACGCTCCGTAAACTATGATCATACGATATTGATTGAGAAATATGTCAGATTTTTGCCAGGTCTTAATTTGATGCCCAAACCCGCAAATATTAGTGGAAAGAAAAATCCGGTCGAGAGCAGGATTCAAACCTGCGACTTTCGAATAAATACTCCAGGCACTCTGACCGCTAAGCCATCTCGAGCTCTGCTCACTACTAAGAATTCTTCTTCCACATTTTAATACGTCATTGCCCGCGCCGCTTGCGCCGTGGCTCCTTCCTTGCATACAACTGCATACCTGCTTTTGTTTTTGTCAGGCCAAAATTATAATGTTAAATAATTATGTTTCTTAAGTGAACTTAACGCATTATTTATCTTAAGCTACGCTCAATCGCTCATATTACTACATTAGATTATGTTTTATCTGTAAGTGAATTTGTAATTATTTTTGAGAAAAATAACGATCTTTAACCGTATCTATTCAATCCCTTTACTGGAAACTGAACCGACACGACTACCTTTGCAGTGAATGCTCACAACCGTATTAGCTTTCCACAAAAATTTATAATATATATATCTTTGAAAGCAGTTTATCGTTTCTCTAAAAATGAAGACATGGTTCCTTGGAACTTTCCCTACCTACAAAAGTGACAAATTTATCACTACCATGTCCTGACACGTTGAGAGATGTACTAGATGCTATGTCTGAGACCTACCCGCGGTTTAAATTCTGACACTATGTTGTTCATACGATAAGAAGGTTTTCAATGATTCACTCTATAGGTACACTTAATTGTCTTTTTGTATGTTTAAATTATATGAGGATAAATATTTTGAGGCACTATGTTGACTTTAATAGATGTATACGTGCAACAGTACTTCGATTATATATCTCCGTTACCTTCGTAACTGAAAATCGGTATAATTATTCACGATCAGATAGTACGAGTACAGCAACAGTCTCAAATAATTGCCTCGTTGTGTAACCGACCATTTATTTGCAATTATTTCGTAATAACATTTCAAATTACTACAAAAACTGATGGACCTCTCAGTGCATCAGTTAGTAATAAAAAAAAAACTTTGTTGCAAGTATTTAATTTTAAATACTGGGTTTATTAATGCAATGACACGGACGGCGCGGGCGTCTCAGTATTAGGTATAGATAGAATTATGTAAAATTACGAATTAAATAGGTTAATTTTTATTAGGATTTATTAAAGTTGTTATTCTTCATATGATTTCGAAAGACCTGTAGTGCGTGCCTTGAATTCGAACTTGCGACCTTTGACTTGTCAGTACAACCGTCATACCACTACGCTTATAACTGTTAAAAAACCGTAATATTTTCAATTATCGTATACATATACCAAAAGTTAACCTACTTGTGTGACCATATTTTTCTAGCACCAATAACCCGGAACTAGGTTAGGTATGCACACTTGTGCCACAAATATGTGTATTTTAAAAACTTGTGCCAATTTCACGGTGAATAAAGATATAAAAAGCAATTTTTATATAATCAGGCTTATTATTATTTATGGGATGACATAATTTTATGGTAAAAAGCTAAGCACCTTTATGGTAAATACAATTGCAGTACCTATTTAAACAGCAAGAACAAAGCCTTTATTGAAATGAGTTGGTTACTCATCCATGTTAAGTAGATTCAGCGGCATATTATCTATACAAATAAATAACATTGAAGCCCGTCTGTGATTTCTAACTTAAATCTAAATAAAAAAGATACAAAACAAGATGAAATAATTAATAAGGCAAAACATCTGCCATATGTGTTTTTTGTTTTATATCACACTTATTTGTGTACCATAGAACAACAATACCCCATACATTTAAATCGGTTCAGGCGTTTAGAAGTTATTATGGTGGAATAAAGAAACACGCATACATACATACATGAACCCTTAAAACACTAACACTCCTTTTTTGGGCAGTCGTTATACACATATTTACACAAAAAAACAAAAAAACAACATTTGCCTTTGTAGCAATGAATATTGCGAATTATGTGTAAATAATTTCTACGATTTAGCACACATATTATAATAATAATAATAATATTCCACCACTATCACATAACGCCGTCTAGTCTCAAGCTAAGCAGAGCTTGTGTTATGAGTACTAGACAACTGATAAACATACTTATATATTTCTAAATGCAAACATATTATAGATAAATTACACCCAGACACAGAACAAATGATCGTGCTCATCACACAAACATTTGTCCTGGGTAGGAATCGAACCCACGACCCCCGGTATAGCAGTCAGGGCTTCTAACCACTAGACCAACAGGTCAGTCAACTATTATGCTTAATTTTTTTATATATTTATATAATTATGCATATAATTAGGTAACACTGATGGGTCAAATGACCCTTGATCGCCATCGTAGATTAGCTATTTTTCCCGTCTTGCTAGTGTTAAGTAAAAACTGGTATGTGATTCCTAATTAAATAATTGCCTGTTTGAAAGTTAGTCTGGAATAGTCTCCGAAACGGCTCAACGGATTTGAATGAAATTTTTAGGAATTAAAACTGGAATTTCAACTGGAATTTACGTATTTGTTTCATTTCGATTTCATGTAAGGTTAAAAAAATATGAATATAAATTTAAGTGCTGTTTGTCGATATTGTTGCGCAAACCAAATCGCGGGCACAGCTAATAAGTATTAATGAATAAGCAGTGATAGCTTAGTGGTATGACTATGACAAGTCAAAGGTTTGCCTTGGGCTTGAATTTGCGAGCCCAAGGCTGATTTTTTGTAGGCTTGGTCCACACATATTATAGATATTTATTATGCCTATTTATTGTTTGAAACAGTGAAGGAAAATTTCGTGAGGATTGAGGAAACCGGCACACTTGAGAGCTGTTCTCGATGCACACTGCAAAGACATGTCAGAGGGCTACGGATGGTTTAAATTCTGATATTATTAGATTTTTTGTCAACTACACGATAAGAAGAATAAAACATAGCATCACGCCTGTATTCTCCGAAGGGGTAGGCAGTGGTGTACACAGTTGTACACCCATATTTCACCAATGCTGTTATTAAGTCCCATGTAATAGGTGGTGAGCCTATTGCCATTAACCGGGCACAATTCCAAACTCCGGGCTGCTACTGAGAATCTCCTAACAGAAAAACTCAATAATACTTTGCCCGACCCGGGAATTGAACCCGAGACCTCGTGCTCAGCAGTCGCGCTTTGGACCACTAGACCAACGAGGCATAATAATTAATAATGCTAAGAGTATGCATTTAACCTTCTGTCTAGTGTAGAAGAAGGTTCTAAAGAATAATTCCGTACAGTCTCTTTAAAAAATGTCATAACAAATTGTCAAAATAATTTGATTACAACTGTTGAAGTTAAACAACATCATACATATTAAAAGTCTTTTTCAACATTATGTATAGATACCATTATTGTACCTACTCAAAACATTATATAGCTAAATATTTTTAATATTCATTACTTTTTATCGAAGATTACACTGTAATCGCACTCGCATTCACCTTGCTAATTTTTTTGTAGAAATACTGTAAAAAACTTGAAGTTTAAAAGAGTATGGAGTTACTTGCCGGTTCTTCTTCTTAAGAATCAACTATTTTCGAACCGTTGACGTTTCTTAAGTGCCTTTTATATTGGTTTATCATCATAATCAATCAATACATATAATAAAAATGTAACGGATCACTGTCTGTACATGGAAGATATATGAGAAAAAATATTATTGGGACCTTCATCAACACAAATAGCACCCAAAACAATGATTGTTAGAATTTTTGTCTGTTTGTCAGTTTATCTGTTTGTTTGTGCACACTAATCTCAAAACGACTTATCCGATTTAAATGTGGTTTTCACGAATATATTGTGGTAAGCTTCACTTAACATTTAGTGTTTGTTTCATGTCAATCGGTTCATAAATAAAAAAGTTATGTCAATTTAAAGAATCACGTCGTACATTTGTTAATTATGAATTTATGTTCATACACGACATGGTGTTAATTTACGACATACACGCGGGCGAAGTCACTGGCACAGCTAGAGTGAAATAAAAACGTTTTACTCTGACTTTGACTTATCGATGTCTGGCTGACTGTACAACATAGCGTGAAACTCATGTAATTTTGTGAAAACATAATTAAAATTAATTATAGTTTAACGGTTAAGCGGACGGTTTAACGGAGCCCGCGGCGATGTCGCGAGTCAAACTGTTTCACTCGCGACATCGCCGCGGGCTCAGCTCATGAATAAGAGCTCCGTTCGAGTTCGAAACTAGTCGGGCAATCCCGAAGTATGTGCGTGAGTAATAACCGTTAAACTATAATTAATATGAATGTGTCTTACGAAAGTTATTATACCAAAATAATTAAAATTGTTCATCATCATCAATCAGTTTAGTTCTGAATTCTAAACCTCGTTTTATCTACTTCATTTCTTCATTGCTCAATGATACTTACTACAGGCGTCCCGTGACTAAAATTATTGTAAGAAACCCAGGCCTTAGAACTTCTGAAGTTGACAACAGTAGTGAGAGAATGTTGATGCAACATTCAGCTGTGTGCTGTGAGTCGATACGACAATACTGGGAAACGTGGAAATACATGAAGGTCAAGGCGATGCGTTTGTTGATGTTTTGATTCTACCAGATTGAATAAGACATTTGATAGTGTGTAGTTAGTTTCAAATTGATGCTTTGGACTGCCTCGTTGGTCTAGTGTCCTAGGTTACATTCTCCGGTAAGGCAAAGTGTTTTTTGGTTTTTTGTTAGGAAATTCTCAGTAGCCGCCCGGAGGTCCGAATTATTCCAGGTTGATGGCAATAGACTCACCATATATGACATGGGACTTAATAACAGTATCTTTGAAATTTGGGTGATATGCAGTTCATCTCTGCCTAGACCTTCGAGGAATACCGCCGTGATGCCATGTTGTGTTATTTTTTGTACAATGTGCACCTCTCTCGGGTCTTTTATGGATTTAATTATAAATGTACGGTCGAAGTAATGTAATCATGACCCGCCTGCACAATATTTCTTTAGACAATGTTAAAGTTACATTGTTAAAGTTTTTCAAATCTGCTACAGTTTATTTGAAAGCTGCGCTTATGACTTTATTTACATATGGCAAGTAACATTAATACTAATTTATGACAGCGCTAGGTTCCAAGTGTAAATGTCTATAACTAATTTCGACTTCCTGTCGGTGGTGAATGCGGGTGCAATCCCGGGGTCCCGGTACAGGTTAGGACCGCGTGGTTTTGAGTGGGTCGGAGTTCGGAGTATTAAAAATAAACTTTGACCTGTGGAAATAGAATAATTTAGTAGTTATGGTGGTCACTATTCCGTTTCCTCGACTGTACCGATACCTTATTTTGATGAGGTCTTTAATCTCATCGTGGCCAAATATAAGTAATATTTTATTGAATACTTTAATATAGAATTAAAAGTAAAATTTTGCTAAATATTTTTCACACACCTTATTAATTTCTTGTAGTTATCAAAGTTTACATGAAATGTCTTGCGAAATTATACCTACTTATGGCGGCTATTGTTAATACAAGTTGTCTTTATGTTATAAATTACATTAATTAAATTCATATACAGGAAGGGAAAATCATCTCTTTGTATTTTTTTCTGTTAATTTATTTGTGCTCCCAAAATATGGCTGCTGTATGTTTACATGCGTCACGTTGTGTCGCGTCGCGTCGTCAGAGACACCCGTACATTTCCGATTTCATGAGGATATTTATTTATTTATTTATAGCAATTACACTTGTCCTTATAGGCTAACCTAATACGACAATGTAGTGGTTTGAGACATATAGTGAAGTGTCACCCTCTGAAATTCTCCTAATGTACAACAAAAAATATCTAATTCTCGTGAGACAATGTTAAGTACTTATATTAATTGCTTTAACCATCGGAAATGGTATATTCTAAAGTACAACCGACCTACTTAATAATCAAGGGAATGCATTACACAGCACGATGCCATTATATTTGAGGGAGTAGATAAATAAATTACAAAGAAATTAAATTGTAGTTCGTGGTCACTGTGTTGTACTGTTTCCTTTGCCATAGGCTTAACTTTAACTTATTAATTCAACGCCTAGCATTCAATGGTATGGCAGGTCTTTATAAAAAGAACAACTAACGTACTGTAGGGATGTAATTTCTATCCTTTTGGCCGCCTATATCGTTGCACGATTCTCTGCCGAGACGATGGAGTATCTATACTCAATACAAATAAATAAAATCGAAGTGTCTGTTTGTAATGTCAAAATAATAGTATTTTTATAGCTCATATAGTTATTTGCATGATACCTATGCCTAAAAATCTGTGTTTTTTTTTTTGTCTGGTTGTCTTTCTGTTTGTTCCGACTAATCTTCGAAACTGATTCTGATAAAATTTTACTGGCAGGTAGTACTACATAAGTAGTAACTAAGGCTAATTATAATATAATTATACGTGGGTGAAACCGCGGGGCACAGCTAGTATAAAATAAATCTGTGCTACTAACGTACGAAATCCTCTAAAATCCATTAAATAGTTTATCTCGCAGTATTGCTGGAACAGATTTCTTAGGAAATAAGCAGAATCTCTTTCCTATTTCACCTTATTTACTCTGTCTTTATTTAGAATGCCTCATTGGTCTAGTGGTCCCAAGCGCGACCGCTGAGCCTGAGGTCCTGGGTTCAATTCCCAGGTCGGGCAAAGTTTTATTAGGTAATTCTCAGTAGCGGCCCGAAGTTTGGAATTGTGCTGTGGGTGTAAAAGTTATACACCTCTGCCTACCCCTGAATTTCAAGTGTCAAATATATAGCCGCCATGATAGTAAAGTTCATCTATATATTTAGTTGTGCTCTTATCGATAAAGGACAATCTAGTGTGCCTATTTTAATCCGACTACAATAGGTTAACACTACAATACTATAGAAGAACTATGAATAAATGACATCATCTCAATTCTACTGCCTACGCTCCTGTTTGACCACATCTACCGGTATCGACATTAGTCGAGTACTAGAACACAATTGTGCAGCGTTTACTTGTATTTAGGAAGCTAAAATTTGATTTTGAATTTAAAAAATTAAGATATATATTTGAAAAGCATTAACGCATGCTCAGCGAACTCTAAAGTTATAATATTAAATGGAAATAGAATACGGTCATGAGCAGGTATCGAACCTCCTTTTTAATTCGAGTCCTGGAGTATTTATCCGGGAGGCGCAGGTTCGAATCCTGCTCACCAAAATAAAGAATATAAATATATCACGACCGTATTCTTTATCCATTTAATATTATACTATATAAAAAAACCTTTTTAAATACAATATTTTATGCAAATGCTCTAGAGACTGCCGTAATAAAATGCTTACACAAAATTTCGTGTCTGTGCTGTTGAAGAGTTATTTTATCTGCAGCTAATACTAGACGTCGATTCAGGTCATGCTTACCAAAAAAATACATTGTCAGGCAACTTGACCAACATGTAAAAATTCAACTCCAAGGGATAAGTGGAAATGGTTGTAATTAAGCTTGCACGATTTGATCTTAACAAACTAGCATACAAACATTGCAAATTAATTTAAAGCTTATATAAATGCTTTACGGCCCAATAACTTAGATAAGTTAAAAATAGGGTCACAAACTACGATAAGTGCTCTTAAAATACAAATATTGTAATATCTTAGGTTTTCGCGATCACTACACATTACAATAAAACAACTTTTAACCGGATTAATCGCGTGTATTATTGGTTTTTGTTTTTCCTGATGTTTCGAACACTTTGCAGCGTTCGTGCAGTACTCCTGCGAACACAAACGCTGCAAAGTGTGCGAAAAAATATACAGAAATAAGTAGCACTAATCAAAATACCTTATTTTTATTTCCCTATTTTAATGTACTCTAATTAATTCAAATAATAAAATCTCTAAATAGTACAAATACGGTGGGATATGATAATATCTCAACCAAAATATTGAAAATAGTATCTCCCATCATTGCACTTGTCCTATGCCACTTAATTAATCTCCCGTTTATTCAGGGAATATTTTTAAGTAAATTAAAGCTACGTTTGCGACAATACGACCAATGAGGCAATTATAAACCAATGGGAAAGATATTAATAAGTTATGATAATCAATTGTTTGCTTAACGAACCGTTTTTGTACAGTCAGCTTACACTCGAGATGAAAAACAACTGATTAGGTACCCATTATATAACACAATGACATCAATCATTAAACACATTTAGGTCGCACTTAACAAACCCACTCCTTCACACGCCGTTATTAGAAGTAACACTATCTATACGATACGACTTTCATAAATCTCAGGACACCGATACAAATCATCGGGCGCGCAATTTATGGCCGTACAAACTACATTAACGGTACGTACCTTATCCTTTATCAATCTGGTCCCGTTATAATATAATAATCATATAGAGTACATAGCTAGTAGCCCCGTTAGTACGTATTTATTAACAAACAAAACCCCGTTATTAACAAACAATAGTTTTGGACAATTGTCATCAGTATTTTTTTGTTAGGATCTGATCGGTCATTCACCCGTGTGACTTCAACAATGAGTGTTTAATGTACAGTTAAAATAATCGTATGTCGTCTTGACCGAATTAATGCATTGTTTTTTTTTTTTGCTTGAAAATATGACCATGATTGTATTACGCGATGCTTGTTATTCATAGGCGAGTATATGAATGGAGTGTTCATTGTTAAGTACCATTTATGTAGTCGTAAATATGCACTACAGGCGTTTTTATGATCGTTGGTTATTTGAATTTTAATACCACTTTTTCCATTCATTCATGACTGCTCGTAAATACTGAATAATAGGTGCCCTATAAACCGTTCAACTATAAGGTCTTTATTCGCCTTTATCACCACACTTGGATGTTAGATGAATGATTACAGTGTTTATATTGTAAGGATACTGATTTAGGCCCACTTTCACTAACATGACATAGCATCACGCCTGTATTTCCCCGAAGGGGTAGGCAGCGGTGTACACAGTTGTACACCCACATTTCACCTGTGCTGTTATTAAGTCCCATGTACTTAACTGTGCTGTTATTAAGGTGATGAGCCTTTTGTCATCTACCGGGCACAATTCCAAACTCCGGACTGCTACTGAGAATTTTCTAACAGAACATATCAATAACACTTTGCCTGACCCGGGAATCGAACCCGAGACCTCAACCTCAGAAATGTAACATGTTTTTGCAGGACTAAATAAATTGCCTTTTTCATGGTATGTATTTCTTCTTGATGTGCAATTAAATACCTACCTATACAAATGACGTAGATTTTGCTGCAACCTAACTACAAACTGCTTAAAAAATTAGAGAAAGGTAACTTTTACCGATAGTTGCACCAAATTAACTTTAACCCTAACCAACATCTATTATTTTGTCAGAATTAACATAAAATCGCAGCCATAAAAATAATAAAAAAAATATAAAGCACGCCTACCATTTTTAGAATCTTACTAGCCTATGTTACCCGGGACAACGTAAGGATTCTACCGATACCTCATACATCGAAATCAGTCCAGGCATTTGGAATTAATGTTGGTATAACAAAAACTCACAAACACATACATACATACATGCATACATGAACCCTAAAAACATAACACTCCTTTTTTTAGGCAATCGTGTACACCGAGCCTAAGTAATGCCAAATAAATATTTTACTTGAAGGTACAATTTTTATAGACTTTTCTAAATAAAGTGACCACCTAAAAGTGTGCCGACTCAAAATGTTCGGAGATTTTAATTTGACGTCTCTCAATTCGCCACGTCTCACTCTTATATAGCG
Organism: Xylocampa areola; assembly: GCA_935421205.1. Taxonomy (NCBI): domain Eukaryota; kingdom Metazoa; phylum Arthropoda; class Insecta; order Lepidoptera; family Noctuidae; genus Xylocampa; species Xylocampa areola. The sequence continues at coordinate 20,564,178 of OW285204.1, forward strand.
GCTGTTAGTTTTTCTACATCAAAATCGAAGTCAGATCTATCTGTATCGTATTTTAGTACCAATTACTATGAAATGTGAAACCTACGTGTCTTTCCTCGTTTTGCAACATTCGATTAAGTTTACACTTAAACACAATAATATATCTTATTGTTCTTACCCAATCGTTCTGTAATGTGTGACCTCAAATCTCAGTAGTTTCCCAAATAGCTCGGGGAAGGTGCGGCATCCTAGGGTCATCACCCGTGCTAGCTGAGAATTTTGAGAGACCCAACCCAACTATTAAATAGACCCCTTACTTATATCGTTTCAACAAGTCAATAGTCTACTCGTAAATAGGAATCAGACTAAGTTTAGTTTCATGTTTATAAACATAACTTTTGACTGTCCTGTTGGTCTAGTGGTTAGTAGCCCTGACTGCTATGCCGGAGGTCGTGGGTTCGATTCCCACCCAGGACAAATGTTTGTGTGATGAGCACGATCATTTGTTCTGTGTCTGGGTGTAATTTATCTATAATATGTATGCATTTAGAAATATATAAGTATGTTTATCAGTTGTCTAGTACTCATAACACAAGCTCTGCTTAGCTTGAGACTAGACGGCGTTGTGTGATAGTTGTGGAATATTATTATATTATTATTATAACTTCGTACCTGTGTTCCCCAAAAGGGTAAGCTGAGGTGTGCAATCGCATTTCACCAATTAAACCGAGAAGACGCTTACGCTCAGTAGCCGCGCTTAGAACCTTCAAATAATTATAAGCTTTTGGGAGTTTAATTTGTCCCTAACAAAATATTTGTTTATTTTTGTGTTTTTGTTAAATGTTGCCCTTCACTAGGAATTTCTATTGTATTATAGATGCGTTTAAACACACAAATGTCACATGCAACGACCTACCTACTTTTTTTTTGTATGGCTATAATTATATTGTCGACTGCTTAACCGGGCTTTCCCGTGGTTTCCTTAATAATTTTAACGCGCCCAGCCAGGGCATTCAACTTATGAACTAACTAAGCGACAACGCGCTAAGGGCACCTCCTGCGGGGTACGAGCCTCGGCTTAGGGCGTCGCTGATGGGAGGACAGCAAGGGACTGGCTGGATCGGATTCAAATCCTTATTATTATTTAGGGACGAATTTAAAGCTACAGGCTCAGCGACGCGGGCTGGCACGAGCAAGGGTCTGTACTACTGTACGTAAAAAGTATAGTACTTATAAGTTTTGTAAAAAAAAAGAGTACATGTTAGGTACAGGTGTTTCTGTAGGTGCCGATGTTGACTGCTCGATGAAACAAACGCCAATAATACACGCGATTAATCCGGTTAAAAGTTGTTTTATTATAATGCTAGATGAAGTTTGTATTGAACCCAAATGTTTTGGTACCGTAACTTTTGAACGTAAGTAGGTGTGTTATATAAACAATGGAAGTAATCTTGTAATTATACTTTTATGTATTGAAACATGACAACAAAATTGTTCAGATAATTAGACAAATTTGTTCAAATAATCAGGTGACACAAAGCACCTGATTTTCCATCTTCCACATCTTGTCTATCTGATAAGCCTGTACACTGTCTCCATCTGACCTTTGACTTACAGGAAAAACAACTTTGAAACATACAATTATTAATATTTACTGTATAGCAACCCTAAGCACTCTTGTCCTTGCATAACGGATGCGTCTGCGCACACCTAAAACGAACAGGCACGTATCTCACGATAAATAAAAGGTCCAACATCGCACGATTTAAAGTGTTCTAGATTAGGGACCTTATGGTATTGTTCAATGAATTTCCGTAGTTTTTGATTACTCGACGATATGTCAAACGGTTGTCTCTTCCATCACAAACATACATACATACATGAACCCTAAAAACATAACACTCCTTTTATGGTCAGTTGTGTAATAAAATTTAATGTCTATTGATTAAAAATTCTATCAAACGGGACTCCTACAAAACATCAACCTACTACAAAGCAATTAGTAATATAAATGGCAGCACGTCACTAATGCTAAACACTGCACATTAATAGGAAGCCACGTTTAATGCTTCATCATTAATAAGGTAATTATGGCAAAAATTGCACTGTCCATCCGCGCTAGTCGTGCTACTGGCTGCCAGTAGCGAACAGACGTGAATGCGCCACTTCCTGACAAGTGGTCATAGTGCACGGTGCCTTGTTTACCTACGTAATGTCCCGTTTGACACGATTTATGTTATTTGCTTTCCTAATGTAGTTTCCATGTGAAATAAGCAATATATATAAAAAATTACACCATCGCCCAAAAAAAGGAGTGTTAAGTTTTTAAGGTTTATGTATAATAAATAATAATAAATAAAATTTATTCAAATATAAAAGGTAAAATACAATATAAATCTTAGAACTACACTATTAATACATATTGGTATAAGTTGTATGGTGCCTGTACTAGGATAACCCTGTGTCACAGGCGGCAAGAGTGCTTACAACATGTTACAGGGACACAAGATTCTTAATGAAAACTTAATGAAACAATGATTCTTATGTATGTATGTGTGTGAGTTTCTTTATTCCACCATAACTTCTAAACGCCTGAACCGATTTCGATGTATGGGGTATTGTTAGAGTCCTTCAGTTGTCCTCGGTAAAATAAGATAGTAAGATAAAAAAAAATGGCATGAATGCTTTATAATTTTTAATTAATTTCATATTTTCTAACTACGTTTAGGTCAGCTTCTTGTCTGACACCAGGATTTTACACGGAGCAACTGCTTATCAGACTTCCAAAACCCAGTCACTGGGTGAAATGATATTTCATCGTAAGAGTGGTCGCGAGACTTTCAAGCATTAAACCTTCTAGTAACAGCTGTTCATTTGACAACCGGGACCGATACTGTTTAAACTGTTTCATTATCTCGGAGTGGGGTAGTATAATATGTATATTTTGTTTAGTATGATGCTTATTAATTCATATAAATTACACTAAAGCAATCTAGATGGCGTTGTTCAGTTCGGTGAATCGGCTGAATCGCGATATGGTTGCGTTCACAATAATTTACTTGAGTCCTTGATAGTTTAATAAATGAGTTTGGTTCAACAGCAGTTTGTAGTTTAATTTCGTGTGCAGTGCTGACAGATACCTTCACGTGATTTTTAAGGCACGCTTCTATAAAATAAACAATATATATGTATGTAAAATTATCACTTCTTAAACAAACTTCTCGTATGACCATTTGAATAGCCATAAAGATAAACTATGACAATTAAATACAGTTCTTAACAAAAACAAAGCAAGCTATTTAATCTAAACACGAAGCAAAAACAGATATCTGCAACAAGCTTTTACAAATGTCTATAATCTCACGTTTTTCCACTTCTAATAGTGTTAATGGACAAAAACACAGAAGATGCAATACTAAATAACACACGAACTGATGTTTTATTCATATAGTTGACTTAATTACAATGATTTAATGAACTGGTGAATAATCTCACTGTATCAACACTAGGAAGATGAGTTGATGTGGAAAATATACGTAATGCAATATATGGCTTCGGTAATGTATATTTAATAGGAATTTATTGTAATATGATAAAGAATTTCCGTAATGTATAATGTGTCAATGCCTCGAAGATAAAATCACTTACAATCAAACAACGGCCCTTCCTTAGGGTTTTTACATACGAGCGGCACATTGTCGTCGACAACGCTCAACTGCGACGTCGCACTCCGCACTGTCGACGGCTGCAGTCGGCCGTCAGCGTCAATGCACGTTGACGGCTGACGTCAACACGTGTCGATGATGGCCGCTCGTATTTAAGAACTCTTACACAGAAAGACGACCTCGATGATTTGGGAAAAGAAACACCCCTATACACTGACAAAACCAGTTAAAAATCTTGTTCATTTATACTCCATCATGTATGTGACGACTGTATTCCTCAATAGATTAGACATAATATGTGTACCTACTAAAGTACACCCCTGTTTCACCGGTGCCGTTACAGTAATAAGTGCAGAGCCTATTGCCATCAACCGGACACAATTCTAAACTCAGGACCAGACCGGCGATTGCAACCACTAGACATATAAGCAACCTTTACAGTTCGGGGGGCAATATTCAAACCAAACGGAAAACCCAAGGCTAAAACAGAAGCGAATAATTCTCCGAAAGCGTCCCATCTTTCTTCAAAGTTAACGATTATTACTACAGCCGATGCATAGCTTTCTACCGTCTCCTATGGAGGCGAATGCTTGACATTCTATGTAATCTATGTATTATTCACGTCGTGTCTTTTGTTTATAGTCAATGTAGTATTAATAGTAGCTTTAAACATTCTCCGGAATACCCGGCCGTTACACCCAATAAATTCTTTATATTACATTGAAGATTACTCTGCTATTTTATTTGTTGAAGACATTGATGTATGATATTGGAAGATACGAAGGTATGTCACAATCGTTGGTAGGTTACTTGTTTAAAACTTCAGCGCTAGCTTGAAATAATATAATGTATTTTAAAGGTAGAATAGATCAATCATACAATTAATTATGAATATATTATATTACTCCTCCTCCACTTATTATACCTCCCGGATAAATACTTACTCCAGGCGCTCTGACCACTAAGCCATCTCGACCTCTACTCACTACCGCGAATTCTTTTTCCATATTTTAACACGTCTTATGGCGACGTTATTGCTATCAATTCAGTCCCTATACGGGTGACCGAACCGACACGACTAACTTTGCAGTTAATACAATGTCGTAAAGAATGCAATTACCTTAATAATTCAAGATAAATCTATGAAAAGCATTAACGCATGCTTAGCGAACTCTTTTTCCATTTAATATAATAACTTTAGAGTTCATTAAGCATGCGTTAATGCTTTTCAAAGATTTATCTTGAATTATACATATATTATCAAGCCCATAGAATAAAAAGGGCATCATCAGATTATAAAACCCCAAATGCTCATTATAAATCCTAACCAATTTAGTGTCGGCTTCCAGTCTAAGTAGGCAGAGGTGCCAAACGACCTTTGACCTTTGCAACCCCATGAGTAATGTGACCATACATTTTGTTTTCTCATTTATTTTTACGTTAAGGTTAAGTTTATCCCAATTTTAGATCTATTTCTTGTCCTTATTACGTCATACTTGAAATATATGAACTTCTATTACATATGGCCCGGCGCTTTCCCTCCAAAGATAAAGTCGTGTGTTACTCTCTATGGTCTTGTTATGGGCCTGTTACGTCAGCTTACGGATGTCTATGGTAATGTCAATTCCGGGTTTGTATATACAGGATATTTCCGCTCACCTGTGTTTTATTTTAATCTGTTGGCGCATTAATTAGCAGACACAATAGATTTTTATTGTTATGAAGTTGGTACAAATTTGTAGTTCTCCGATTATAAAAGATGTACAATACATTTATTTATTTTATTACTTTTCAATCAATGTGGTTTGCATTCTACTTCAGCGATATTTCTCTCTTAAGATGTAAACTTTTCGCATGGATGCTGATATATGTCTTATGTGCATATAACTTAATAAATAAGAGCATTAGAAATTGGATGATTGCAGACAGCGATACGGCAACAAAGTTGGCTAGAGGCGTTAGAGCATTGCCACCTTGCCACAGTTCGTAAAGTGTCACGGGTTCAACGGGGGACAGTGATCCCTGCTTGTATACATGTAGTCGTCAATGTTACCATAAATAATAGTTATTATGTTTTACAAAATTGTCTTTAAACAACTCGAAAATTATATCTCATTATCTAAACATAATAAGCGAAGACGAATTAATAATTTTCTTCCTCCTTTTGAATGACAAGTTCCTGGGATTAGCTTGCAAGTAAATGCCCTAATACGGATGACCTCCGCGTAACATGACTCTCGCAAAAATCTGGATTTTAGTACTTTAATTAGGTAGTCTTGACAGCGCGGTTGGCGCAGTGGTCGAAAGACCGACTGCTGCGCTGCGTGTCGCAGGTTCGATTCCTGCACGGAGCAAATATTTGTACGATCTATAGATAATTGCTCCGGGTCTGGGTGTGTGTGTGCTTGTGAGATTATATGTCTGTAAACGCACCCACGATACAGGAAGAAATTCCTAGTGTGGGGCAAAGTTTAAAAAAGAATAAGCTAGTTTATTCGAGTCAACTTCTTCTTATCGTATGGTTGATGAACAACCTAGTGTCGGAGTTTAAACCACCCGTAGGCCTCTGACATAGCTTTACACACCATCGAGAACATCTCTCAGGTGTGCTGGTTTCGTCACGGTGTTTTCCTTCAAGTGATAATTGATTTATAATACACACTTTATGACTTCGAAAATTCTCATCGCACCCTTTGACTTGTAATCTAACGGTCTACTAAAGAGGTCAGATTATCCAAAGCAGACCCATAACAAAAATGAGTTATGTGTAGAAATTCTCATGGATATGATAAATTCTATGGGATAAAATTATGTCAGTCTGCTATTGAGTAACCATCACAGGGTGTTCCACAGTAGCAATCCAATTGAATTCCCGATTGTAGATGATTATGACTCCATCGTGTTATTGATATTTTGCCAATGTCAAGGTTTATTATAATAAAAATCAAATCAAAACAAACTGCCCAGTAATATACGAACAACAGTCAAACAATACTTATATGATAGGAACAATTACTCACTATCAATAGTATTTACCTACCTATATAACAACAATATGTAAGTAATAATATTCCACGTAAGTGTGCCAAGGAAGCCGCATCGTCTTCAGTCCTGGTTTACATAATATGTTGTTTAATGCGAGCATTATGCAATTACGCTTGCAAATACGTTAGGAACGAGTTTGGATCACGACGAGAAACAAAGATGCATTTGCCTAGGGTTGCTAGTAGGCTTTGGTGGGTAATGTTGGGGTTTCAAGTCCTTTTCTACTAAAACTTTTAGGTACTCGTATATAACATAGCATCACGCCTGTATTACCCGAACGGGTAGGCTATGTAACAGGTGATGAGTCTATTGCCATTTGCCAGATAAAATTCCAAATCCGGGCTGCTACTGAGAATTCCCTAACAAAAAAAACCTGAATAAAACTTTGCTCGACCCTGGAATCGAACCTGAGACCTCACACTCAGCAGTCGCGTTTGGAACCACTAGATCAACGACTACTAGCCTAGACATATACTACTCGTATATGTATAGCCTTAGTGATTTTGCAACACCTGCACTTTAGACCACCTGCTGTGCATAAATATTGTTTGATCCAAAAATCATTGTTTCGTTTCGTTAGGGTGTGATTTGTATATGTTTAAACAATTTCTTAATTTTGGTAATATTTAGGAAGTGAAAGAAAATTTTAATAGCAGGTATCAGATTTTTTATTTTAGGATCTTAAAAGGAACCATACCTCTGGTAGATACTATTAGTCATCATTGAAACAGGTAGGGTCGATCTTAAAAATATTAAAACCGCTTTGTCATCTTCGTAGTTGCGTAAAATTATGAACTATTATATATTGAGACAGAAAAACTACTAAACTATGTTACCAACTACAGGTAGTATAGTATAGTATATTAGATTCTAGCTGATAAACTTGCATCCATGTTTGCATGCCAAAATGGTAGAATGTACAAGGAGTGTTTAATATGATTGTAACCACTTACTGTTGGTACTGCGTCGTTGGTCTAGTGGTCCCAAGCGCGGCTGCTGAGCATGAGGTCTCGGGTTCGATTCCCGGGTCGGACAAAGTGTTATTTAGCTTTTCTGTTAGAAAACTCTCAGTAGCAGCCCGGAGTTTGGAAATGTGCCCGGTAGATGGCAATAGGCTTACCACTTGTTGGTTGGTGAAATGTGGATGTACGACTGTGTACATCTCTGCCTACCCCTTCGGGGAATACAGGCGTGATGCTATGTTATGTTATGTTATGTAACCACTTATTGTAAATACCTACACTCTGAGCAAATAAATGAATATTCTATTCTATTATATAAAATTTAAAGGGGCTCGTGGCTAAGTAACTGCCGCACAGATTGAACAGTCGAGGTTAAGCTGTGCTTGCCACGGTCGGTCTGTGGATGGGTGATCATAATTTCTTACCAAGATCCCTCCGTGCCTCGGAGAGCACGTTAAGCCGTCGGTCCCGGTTGTCAAATTAAGATCTATGACAGCCGTTACGGATAGTCAGAGTTTGGCAACCAGTCATACCACGAGATATTGTGTTACCCAGTAACTGGGCTGTGGAGGTCAGATAGGCAGTCGCTCCATGTAAAATACTGGTATTAAGCTGCACCCGGTTTAACTGGAAGCCGACCCCAATGTAATTTGGATAAGGCTAGGCAGATATATATTATAAAATAATTTTATTATCTTCGTGTTTAATAAATGGCTGCCCTACTGCAATATTGGCAATCACCAGTCTGAGAAAATATAACAATTACTTAATTAAGGGCTGGAAAACAAAAGCCACTTATTATTTACCTATAATTAAGCCCTTTGGCGATTTCAGACCATTATGTAAGTCCAGATTGCCTCACGATCTATCCTTCAACCCCCAGTGGGCTAGCGTAGCGATCAAAGCTTGTGTCTTCTCTACACAAAGAGACCCTTGCGCAACTGTGGGAGATTTATGCAATTAAAAAAAGCGTGTTAAAAGTACTTAATTTTTTTTTTTTTTTTATAATATTCCACAACTATCACACAACGCCGTCTAGTCTCAAGCTAAGCAGAGCTTGTGTTATGAGTACTAGAAAACTGATGAACATACTTATATATTTCTAAATGCATACATATTATAGATAAATTACACCCAGACACAGAACAAATGATCGTGCTCATCACACAAACATTTGTCCTGGGTGGGAATCGAACCCACGACCTCCGGCATAGCACTTAGGACTACTAACCACTAGACCAACAGGTCAGTCAGTATTAAAGTTCGAATAATTTGTTATGTTATATTATGTTAAGCATTTCATTTCATTTAATCGTATTTTATATAATTTAATTTTTTGTATAGTCTATGTACTATGTCTGAAATAAGCGAATTAATAATAACTAAGCATTTTCCAGACAATCAAACGCTTCTACGTACTAACAAAACTCTTCAACAGTTCTATTACACAAATATGTAAAAATACTCCTCCCGACCGTATTTCAGTCACGGCGGCCTAACTCTATATTTTTTTTTTTTTTTTTTTACTATGTTAATTAATGTAATTGGTATTTTACCGTGTAAATTAACTATAAATCAATAAATAAATAAATCTCAACGGAGATACCACGGAGATATCTCCACGGAGAGCCAAGTACGCAGGAGATACTATAGTGCACAAGTGTATGCGCAAACACAGGTGCAATCCCTCTTCCTTCACTCTCACCGACACGACCAGAGAGAGCTCAGGCGCAGGACCGACGGCTTTACGTGCTCTCCGAAGCACGGGGGTGTCACACCACCAACTTCCTGACTCCGGGCTGCTACTGAGAATTTTCTAACAGAAAAATCCAATAACACTTTGCACGACCTGGGAATCGAACTCAGGACCTCACGCTCAGCAGCCGCGCTTGCGACCACTAGACCAACGTGGCAGTCACAGTACAAATATGTATTACAATATTAACTTGAACTTGAGATTTCTTTTGGAAAATTTTGACATTCTTAGCAGATATTGCGGTTTACTCTGTTATTGCCGTATTCAACCGTGCGATCGATAAATGTAATTTGGCGGTATAGATTTGGCGCGAAAATAGTGAAAATGGCGGATGGCGGTTGCGACAAATGTAGCAAATGTTGCGGTGACAGTTGGAGGTCACGATCGGACCGAGAACTTGGTAGTTTTAACAGGGTCCTAATGAAACAAAATAATTAGATCATCCGTCCGAGAAGTGATTATGCTTAAAGAGAATAGTGACAGTAAGGTATTTAAGTAAGTGCAAAGCATTTTGGCTTTATCGTCTTAATTTCATACAATATGAGCAATTATTTTCAGAGACACTGTAATTTCACAGACGAAAGTTATAAATTTTTGTGGAAAGAAAAATACGGTCGCGAGCAGGACTCGAACCTGCGCCTCCCGGATAAATTCTCCAGACACATTTTATTTTTGTGTAATTCATGGGCTTATTTTCTATAGTCAATTTAATCGATTAGTCGATATCAAATATCGAAAGTGCGATTAAAATAACAGCATGAAGATTATTTCTGGGTACATACATATTAGACATGGACGTTTTTGGTATTTTCTGTGAACGGTTACATATCCGATATGAAGTTTTCATATCGATATGAAAAATCGTTTTTAGATATCGATATGGAGAGTTTTTAGATATCTACAGCAAACGCTGAACGATATTCGCTTCGTCTCGTTTTCACACCCGGTAACGTCATCAGTTGGACAGAGAGACAGCGAATATCTAACCACGAGATAGATATGAATATGAGAAGTTGAGTAAGCTACGTAAACGGATATGGATATGGATAGTTCGTTTTTCGTTTAGTTCGATATGATTTGATCGATATTGTAAAAACGGTTTTCTGTGTGTGGCATATCGATACGATATGATATAAGTGTATATCCGTTTTTAGTTACGATATGATATATCGGACTCATATCTAATACATATAACATTTGCAATTTATTTAGTCTTGACACTATTAGGTATAATACGAATGAGTTTGTTTAACAAACGCTAACAAAAATCCATCTTTGTTTTGGTTGGCGATAGTTTAAAATATTTACTTAGTTCTTGAGCCTCTAAAACAATTTTGACATGAGGGCTAGCAACCTGTACGCGGCTGTATTATGTAAATATATTCATAGATAGTAAATGATTAGACAGAAACAAAAGAGCTTCCCACGCGAGCATAGCTTAGGTGTTAATTGTTAGTAAGACGCTATTAATAAAACAACCGGCTAGGCCTAATGCAATGTAACAGTCTGTCGTTATTTAAAAAACTACAGATCTTTCCTTTACTTAAGTACCTATTGGTACATACTTCTAGTTCTATAAGAACAAAGATATTCCAAAAACAAACAAGTATCTATTTACGTACCGTGCCTAGGTATAAGTCAAGTATAATATAAATATCACTTTTAGAAATAGGCTAAGTTGTCATGGCCTAGACTGTCGAGTTCTGACCAAAGAAGACGAAATCTATATAATAATCAATTGCCGTGCGTTAGTCTCGCAAAATCTCGAAAATAGCTCAATCGATTTTGATGTAATTTTTTGTGTGTGTTTAAGTGGGTCCCTGGATAGTTTAGATACCAATCAGGTCCAGGGCAGGATAACATCAACTGGGCTCGCTAGTCATCAATACATCAAGACAAATAAATCAAATTGAAGTGTCTGTTTGTAATGTCAAAATAATAGTTTTTTTAGGCTCATACAGTTATTTGCATGACACCTATGCCTAAAAATCTGTTTTTAAAATGTTGTCCGTGCGTCTGTCTGTTTGTTCCGGCTAATCTACGAAACGGCTGGACCGATTCTGATAAGATTTTACTGGCAGGTAGCTGACTATATAAGGAGTAACTTAAGCAATAATATACACGGGTGAAGAGAGAATCATGATTTTCCTAAAATTTGCAAAAGTATTTTTCGAAAACAAAACCAACACACGAATAAATATATATATAGGCCTATAAGCCAGACAAAAGCGAAAGTTTTATCAATAAGAAACGTCTGCTGCGTCCCACGCGGTGAAACCTTGCACATTGCAATATTGTCGCGCCTCGCGGGCTCGCTCCCACATTGTGGCGTAATTCGAGCTAAACTCAACACTGTTTTTGGTTACTTTCTGTCAAGTAAATCAAGAGTAGTGAAGTGTAATTTTTTTTGGGATAGCGTGGCGTATTTGCAACAAATTCCTGTTTTAACTGTTGCTATGACATTCCGGTACTCAAGAACAAGTTTTTTTTTCGGTCTGCCTGTTGATACGGATGAATTACCCTGTCATATAAACTGAAATCTTTATGAGATGTGACAGGGTTCAGAATGTGGATATAGGACCATTGTGCTCGAGCCCCCAGAGGAGTCACAAGTGCGTTGCCGGCCTTTTAAGGGATTTGGGCCTAAACACAACGCAAGCGTGGTTATACGCCAGTTTTTTGTGAGGCCGAGCCGCCCATTCGTGCCGAAGTATGGCTCTCCAACGGTGAAATTGGTCTGGTTGCCCAAGCGCGATTGCTGAGCGTGAGGTCTTGGGTTCGATTCCCGGGTCGGGCAAAGCGTTATTAAGTTTTTCTGTTAGGAAAATTCTTAGTAGCAGCCCGAAGTTTGGAATTGTGCCTGGTTAATGGCAACAGGCTCACCACCTATTACATGGGACTTAATCAGCATTGGTGAAATGTGATGGGTGTACAATTGTTTACACCTCTGCCTACCCCTTCGGGGAATAGAGGCGTGATGATATGTTATTTTTATTTGCAAGCTGTGTATACAGCGAAACCATGTCCGGCTCCGGCCTCAAATTATCTACTTAATACGACTACACGACCAGCTTGTATAATACTGTTTCTTAAAAATAAATAGATTTTTATTTTATTATTTATATGTGTGAAAAAGTTTATTAATAAATACAGATAAATCTTTCAAGCGCATTAACGCATGTGTAGCTTAGTCTAAAGTTATACATTTTTGTGCAACAATAATACGGTCGCCGGTCGTGAGCGGGATTCGAACCTGCTTCCCAGATCACTAACCCATCTCGACTTCTACTCACTACTCCGAATTCTTCGATCTCTTATTACGTCTTTTTGTGACGTCATCGCTATCTATTCAGTCCCTATACAGGTGACCGAACCGATACAACTAACTTTGCAGTTAATAATCCTCCTCCGTATTTTTCAATGTACAAAAATTTACAACTTGTCCACTCAGCTGAACGTACGTGGTCACAATTTGACACTGACAGCACCTTTATGTCGTAGTAGTAAGGACGGTTTTCGTTGTTCAAGAGTTACCACTGACGTGAGGTTGACGGTACACCTATAAAAACAAACAGTGTAGGACATATAATTTAAAAAGAAGTACAATAGGCGGCCTTGTCGCACCCGGCAATTCCAGACAACTTTGGACCGATATGTGTGACTTGGACTGGAAAAGGGGCAGTACAAGAGTGTGGTATATAAAATATGTGGCAATAATGCATACACACGATGAGCTATATACTATACTAAATACATACTTACTAATAATAAAAATATTGATGCTTATTTTCTGTTATGATAGCCTCCCATGTTTAACTTCGGAGTGCCTCGTTGGTCTAGTGGTCCCAAGCGCGACTGCTGAGCATGAGGTCTCGGGTTCGATTCCCGGGTCGGGCAAAGTGTTATTGAGTTTTTCCGTTAGAAATTTCTCAGTAGCAGATCGGAGTTTGGAATTGTGCCCGGTAGATGGCAATAGGCTCACCACTTAGACTTAATAACAGCATTGGTGAAATGTGGGTGTACAACTGTGTACACCTCTGCCTACCCCTTCGGGGAATACAGGCGTGATGCATTATTAACCTCACACCTTTTACATATGACTTAATAGCGTAATCGGTGAAATGTGTTGTAACTACAGTACCCACCTACACATCTGCCCGACTCTTCGAATACAGGCGTGATTCTACGTTACGTCAACAAAACTAAGATGGCACTGAATGCACCGCAGACCTTTCCAATCCAACCGTCTCGCGACGGATCTGCAACACAAAATAGACAAAAACAGTTTGTTCGGCAACTGGGACAACACACTGCAAGTGGAGCGCTATGACATCATAGCACTCGTATTTTAAGAGCCAGTGACCGGTACACTTACGATATAGTAGTAATAACTGCCTCATTGGTCTAATAACATAACATAGCATCACGCCTGTATTCCCCGAAGGGGTAGGCAGAGGTGTACACAATTGTACACCCACATTTCACCAATGCTGTTATTAAGTCCCATGTAATAGGTGGTGAGCCTATTGCCATCAACCGGGCACATTTCCAAACTCCGGGCTGCTACTGAGAATTTCCTAACAGAAAAACTCAATAACACTTTGCCCGACTCGGGAATCGAACCCGAGACCTCTTGCTCAGCAGTCGCGCTACGGACCACTAAACCAACGAGGCAGTTGGTCTAATGGCCGTGGTAATCTTCTTCTTCTTATCGTGTCATTGATGAACAACGTAGTATCAGAGTTTAATCCACCCGTAGGTCTCTAACATGGCTTTACACACCATCGAGAACATATCTCAGGTGTGCAGGTTTCCTCACGATGTTTCCTTCACCGCTTTAAGCAAGTGATAGTTAATCAAAATCAAAATGAAAATTTCTTTACTCAAATTTGGCAAAACATTTGCGCTTTTTGAACGTCAAATGTTCCGCGCTAAGCATAAAAGTGTCAAATCCATTAAATATCAACTTTTATCGAAAAATAAATCTGTTTGTCGCCGACTCTTGTACCATAATACTCGTAATACGGGCGGGGTTATAGACGACATTGGTCAAAGCATCAGCCGCACGCGATCGGATATGCGTTTGCGCTGGCTATTCAACAATTATCTAACTTCCTACCTAGTTCTATACTGGAATAGTGGTACAATAATTACCCGATAGTAATGTTAACGAGTGTAATATTTACGAGTCATGATCTTTTTTCTTCGAATGAAAAGTATTCACACAGTGTAATTTTTGCTACATGTTTTTTGTGCTGTATAATCCGTGCAGCATGTATCTTAGACTATTTAGGAAGCATTTTTTACAGAGAATAAGATTCATCAGATATTTATGTTTTATGATCTGGTTTTATTGTATAAAGACTTTGAATCTTTACTAGCACTGTAAAAACATAATTTGATCCAAGGTTTAAGATTTTTAGCAGATTTAAAATAATGTATATTATTACGAGACCTGTTAAATTAACCTGTTATTATAATAACATGAATATTATTTTGACTAACTGCCTAAATAACTCTACCTGACAAAGTAATAATCACTCTAAAACAATGCACCATATGACTTCCTGCATTAAGAAGACAAGATTAACGTCTAAATCGTTTTAGGATGATAACCACAATTGTTTTACACATATATGTAATTTATTTTATATAAAATAGCTTTGTGTGTTAGTGTTGAGTATCTGGGAACCTTGGGTGTACTCTAATGACAGGAAAATCTAAAAATACTGACTGCAATTCGCAAAACATTAAGTAAGTTTAAATATTTCTACAAAAGAGGAAAAACACCATGAACAAGATTAAAATAAACAACTTACTACTATCAAACAAGAACACTCATCTGGAACCCTGAGTTAACTAAAAGTTAATCTAACCACTATTATAATCGAATACACACTGGATGAAATTAAATTATGCCATAATGTAGACTATACAATTAATTTACCTAGACTTCACCAAAGAAAAGATAGCAGAACCATTAAGCATCTAAGAATGAGGTTACAAGCTGTGCACTGAAGCTTGGACAAATACTGATCCATGTTGCAAAAACAATTGACACCACGACCACGACGCTTCAATGAGCGAGGGCCATCACAAGATCAGCTGACCACTTAGATAAGTGATGAAAGAAGTTTATAGCTAAATGAGGGCATCGAAGTTGAAGGAATGGTTGATGATGCGTGTCTAGATAATTATATTGATGATAAACACAACAGTGAGGAAATAGATTTTGCACCATTGTTTTTAGGAAGATAAGTTTTTAAGGAAGACACCGAAATATTCAACAATCTAATATTATTTCTAACTTCTGACAAGTTTTGCTTTGTTTCAATGCATAGTTGTATGCTAATAAGTACAACCAATTAGTTCCTTCAACTGCGATGAGACGTGTTTCTAGAGCACTTCATCCTGCCCTGGTCCCAAGATATTTCGGGTCAGCGGAATATATTTTTCTCTTCCATTCATCCCTATCAGTTTGGAATTTCTAGTCCACTTATGTTATGGCATTGTTCATCCACTAAAAGCGATGTCTCGCAGTCATTGCATCATGAATCGTCTGTCATAGACGTAGAGGCCTATGATGATCTATGTCATAGATTCTGTTGTCAGTTCAATGTCATCATCAGTTTACTCAGAATGAGGCTAGTGTTCCCTACTGTACTGACAATTTCAGAGGTGACAAACGAACCAACTCGAATGCCAAGGTTAAAGTCCAAAAAACTGTTGAATGCAATTTAAATAACAAATCGATCTGACTTATCGTACTGTGTGTATATTTGTTATTTTCAATCTAATAAATTAATTAGTCCCAGGTTAAGAAACTCTGTCGTTATTGAGTTCTTTTGCAACTTTTTGTCAGTGGCAGAGCAATTGTGTTGTGATCACTTTTGCAATCATAGTTTCACTGTTTATGGTAGTTGGGTTATTTATACTATTTAGTACTTACTCTATTGGAAATCGATTTTTAATATTTGTAATGTACATCGTACATAGAAAAAGACCAACAAAGCCTACTATGGGAATGGAATCTCTTACGGAAATATCACATGTTAGAAAGAGAAAGCATATTTAGGTTTAGTCAGCACTATTGGCAGATGTTGTTTTCTCCAGTGTCACTGTCAAAAATCACGCTAACTTATATTTGCTGTATTGTCAGTGAATCCTGAATATTTTATACAGTTTTAAAATTTATAAGCAATGCCTACGTGTTGTGTTGGTGACTGCGATGTTTCTTATAAAAATAATCCAGAAAAAGATTAATTTCACAGGTAAATTGTCAACAACAGCATATATTTTACATGGCCATATTTTGGAAAAAACTATCATTAGAACATTTATTTTGAAAACTAAATCCTATCAAGAAAATAGTGAATTTTCTTTATAGTAAAAAACAATGGTCATAAAATGAATATTGAGTACGTTGTTCTAATATAAATTTTCATTTCACGTATACAAAATAGTGACTTGTCAGTGTCGACTATTGTGTCGATGAAATTTTAGAACAAAAAGTTCCGATATCAGAATTTATTATTAGTGTAGACCTACCAACTATCTCTACACAGTAATAATTTTTCCAAAATTTTAAATGGGGTACCTAATACGATGAAACCAAATGGTTTGGAAACGTTTCTGTCTGTTTGTCGGTGTGTCTGTCCGAACGTTTATAACATATATGAAGCTTAGCGTAGCTTAGTGGCCCAGATTACGTTATAAAGCCGCCCGCTATGCAGCGCTTATTAAGACACGCCCCTGGAGAGACTGTAAAGGGGTCTCCCGTAAACCTCCCTGTGCACGATAGCACGTGACTGCTATGCCACCGTCTTCTCTGGGATCAACGATGGGTAAATAGAGTCCCCTCTCTAAGCACCCGTGACCCCAGAGGGCCGTCTGTCTTAAATCATACAGGCGGGGTTTCGGCTGTTAGGCGCCGAGGCAGTTGCCTCCTAGACGCCTTTTTCTCCGAGAGGGATTGGCCCTCTCACAATCCCGCTCGGCGGCTTCTTTCTGGACGACAGCAGTATCACAAAAGGAAGCCATTTACCAGCCTAATTGCTAATTATTTGCCAGCCTAAATCTGCCAGCGTAGACCTAGACTATTGCCGGCAGAAATAGATCTCGCCCGATACTGGCTCTTAGTATCCGCCGCTCAGCGGTCTAGGTAGGGCACACCTCAAACGTGTGTTGCGCTGAGTCGAGACCACCTTCGCAATGGTATTAGGATAGGTAGGTAAAAATCATTCTGTCAATCATCATCTCAATCAGTCATACTCTATACACTGCTCAGGGTCTTTAAAAGCTGCTTTCTTAACAAAGTACCTATTACCAATGAAATATAATTATAGTATGAGCGCATGAAATGTTTTTATTAAAATAATGTAATTAATTAATGAAGTCCATTAAATAATATCTACGCTTGTGATTTTAGTTTTATTAACATAATTTGATTGAAAATATTTTCATTTTGTATACCAAGTCTTTACATCTGAAATACTGTTTATCGATAATCGATATGTGTCAATATTTCCACGGTGTACATCACTATTGCACGCACACATTGACAATTCAAAATCGGTTGCACTTTTTTGAGCTCTATGTCCTTCTATGGGGTAGCAAAAATATTCTAATTCTATGTGTACATCGTTCTTCTGGTAGGATTTCCCTGTCTCTTTGGGATTTGTAAAATCTAAGAAATTTCAAGATATGTCTTTGAAAAAGCATTAACGCATGCTTAGCGAACTCTTTTCCATTTAATATTGTAACTTCTAAGAAATTTGTTCTCTAATCTTTCAGGATTCTACCTCCGATATTTAAACATTAAAAAAATCTAAAACTGCTTTTTAAGGTGAGCTATTAGGAATCAATAAAGTATATTTAGATGGCTTTAATATCGATTTAGTAAGTTATGGCTTGTATAGTGGGTAAGATTGAATGACGAAATACGTGGACGAAACTACGGGCAGACACTAGTTTTCAATCATTTTCACAAGCATAATGATCTTGATTAGACAAGAATATATTAGTGTAAGATACACCATGTGTTTTTCTCTTGACCTAAATTACTTTAAGTGACATATGACGAGACATGTATCATCGTATCAGTTTCGGTTGCATTTTAAGTGTATACTTTATGTTCAGCATAGATAAAGGTTGTACTGTCCCACTACAATGTTTCACAGTTACTATGTTGTAGTGTTCTACGAAAAAGCCGACGAAACCCATTACTTGATAAGGTTACAAGGACATTTGATTTGTCAATTAAGTCTTTAAGGTTGTGTTTTAGAATACCAGAGAGCACTAATTATTATTATTCCTGTACTGTTATTTGGTAAAACCTTCTCTTGCATGTTTAGTCATATTTATTATCTGTTCGGTGATAATGGGATTATGTGTTTTGTTTGATTATGCGTATGTCTTTATCCCAGCAAAAACATAAATATGAAACACTCACAAACATTGTATAACTGCAAAGTTAGTCGTGTCGGTTCGGTCCCCTGTATAGGGACTGAATAGTTAGCCAAAAGACGTGTTAAAATGTGGATGAAAAATTCGCGGTGGTGAGCAGAGGTCGAGATGGCTTAGTCGTCAGAGCGCCTGAAGTATTTGTGCTGGAGGCGCAGGTTCGAATTCTGCTCATGACCGTATTCTTTTTCCATTTAATATTGTAACTTTAGAGTTCGCCAAGCATGCGTTAATGCTTTTCAAAGATTTATCTTTACTCACAAACATACATGATCCTTGAAAACATATCACTCTTGTTATGGATAGCCGTGTTAAGTGGAGCAACTTTGGCACATATTGAAATGCAGGATTGCCAGCTTAGCATAGCAGCTTAGATAGCGTAGCTGCACGATTGGACAAAGTCATTCGTTTGTCTAAACAAAAGATTGTTAAAATCATTGTTACTAAATATGTCAAAACTTGCCGTTAACATTATCGTTTGGTTAATTACAAGAAAAAGGTCAGACACGTTATTCATTAAAATAAAAATTAAATGCTGGATCGACTTATTTAATTGGTTTTAGGAAAAGAAGAAATTAAAAAGATACCCAGAAAATGGGCAAATTTGAGAAAACTAGATTTCGACAGCATGTCTGTCAGCTCAGCTAGTATATATAAAAAGGTGGATAAGGAAGGCATTATAGTGAAAACCGCTTTCCCCCAATCAATAGAACTTCCGAACTAAAGTCACTAAACGCCAAGATGGAAACGATAAAGATTTCACGGTATATTTTTAATAACGGCCAGTACACACGGGGCATTGTTTATGTTACGTGTTCTATCACAATGAGTGTGCGCACGCATTGTTTCGGCTGCCATTACTGCCGATGCACTGATATTGAGATCCGCGTTCACTCTGTTATGTCACGGTGAAGTAATATTAGGTACTATATCGTAGAGTAACAGCTGTTTATAGACCCGAACTTATAGTACAACCCGCGCGTGTAAATAATGGGATGTTATGATGCTATGTTTATACCTATATTACATTTCTCTTTCAATCTAAAGGCCCAACGCGGTTGAATATGAATTGTGTCACCTTAATTAATGACTGTTCTTTGCCTTCAGTTATAAAGTTAGCCCTTTTTTCCAACGCAAAATACAATATAGGTATAATTAAAGAACACATCTAACCATAACTTCCAATTCCTAATGTAAGCGATACTTTTCTCTCCTATGAGATTTTTTTGCGTATTAATATATTAGGCATTATCAACATTAAAACTTCTAATTTATATTTGTGTGTTTTTTTTTTGTTTTGACATAACTGGGTGATATGGTAGCTAAGCGACAACACCCATCAAATAAAAAAAAAACATAAACTTTAAAACTTATGCATATGTACAATATGTGAGTTCAGAAAGTTTTAAATACTTAATCAAATCATCACATTACATCTGCCAAACATACAAACGATTAAGTCTTTTCCAGACATCAGTTTATTCTAAAATATATGAAAATCTCGTGTCACAGTGTTTGTTAACGAACTCCTCCGAAACGGCTTGACCGATTTTTATGATTTATTTGTGTATATTTCGTCGTAGGGTATTTTTTATACTGCGAGGTCATAGGAATCCAGAAAATTTATTTGGCAGAAAAACGTTTGCTAGGCACAGCTAGTATTTCTGTGTTAGTCTGTTTATACTATCCTAGATACAATGGATCGTGACCGAAACCTTGTGTTATATTATGTAATAACATAATTTCCAGTCTACCACAACAATATTAATAATGTTAATAAATTGCCGATTAATTTAAACACGAACATCCAAAAGGCTTTACATTGAAGGAATGGAATCGTTTATTTGTTATTATGATTGATATTTATTGGAATTTAATTACTATGACACTAATTCTTTACATGCAATGATCGTTTTTAAGAAATAAATCGTATTCTCACGCTATATCTTGGAGTACTTGTACAAATTATTCTCTTGACGTGATTCTAACTAATAACGCAGAGTGGATAGAACTAATAACAATTATTTTTATTATTAACTCTTCAATAAAATCAGTGTAGTTTAAGAAGTGCTGAAAACGAGAAGTGTGTGATCGCGTCTATATACATAAATTTTATTATAATGTAGTTTTCTTGAGATTGATCGATAGCCTATCGGTATTTATTGGGCATAGCTGAGTCGTAAGGCGACATTGGTTGGGCATGGATCAAGAGGGCGTAGTCCAGGTCAGCATTTAAAAAAGTATTTTATTTAAACCAGGCTTTACTTGGATTCGTAAACTTTATTTTCTTTGGTGCCATCAATACTTATGTGACGTCATTGTATCTTTACAGGTCAAGGATATAGACGCGGAGAGCCACCACTCTAGCAAGGAGACAGACAGCTCTATAGAAGAAAAACTGTAAGTCGATATTTGATTACCATTATCGTTTTTTTGTTCATAGAATATGGTCAACATAGGTAAATCAATATCGCATAAAACAGACGCAGTTTTTTTTATTATCAGATTATTGGAAATAATATTAAAGAGTTCGTGTATAGAAAAATACGATCGTGAAGAGGATTTGAATCTGCACCTAGTGGCCCGATACTCCAAGTAATCTGCTAACTAAACTCTTCATACAGACCACTTTTTTAATACATGATAAGTGTGCCGTTAATCTTTTTATTAGACTAATACAGACAGACAAAGCGACTGAACGGGAAGAGCAAAATCTGCTCGCAGTCGTATTAACTTATTATAATTAAAAATATAACTTTAGAATAAAACATATTAGAACTTATTGAGTTAACTGTTTGACATATTTCATTCAGAGATGGCAATTCGCATATAGATAGATAGACAGGTAAAATAATCTCTATTGTACACCATTACAGTAACATATACCCATAGAATTAGAATATTTTTGCTACCCCATAGAAGGACATAGAGCTCAAAAAAGTGCAACCGATTTTGAATTGTCAATGTGTGCATGCAATAGTAATGTACAACGTGGAAATATTGACACGATATGAATTATCGATAAACAATATTTCAGATGTAAAGAATTGGATACAAAATGAAAATATTTTCATTCAAATTATGTTAATAAAACTAAAATCACAAGGGTAGGTATTATTTAATGCACTAAATTAAATAATTACATTATTATGATAAAAAATCATGCGCTCACATTATAATTATATTTTATTGGTACATACTTTGTAAAAAAAAGCAGGTTTTAAGGACCTTGAGCAGTGTTTAGAGTATGACTGATTGAGATGATGATTGACTGAATGATTTTTACCTACCTATCCTAATACCACTGCGAAGTTGGTCTGGACTCAGCGCAGCACACGCTTGAGGTGTGCCCTGCCTAGACCACTGAGCGGCGGGTACTAAGAGCCAGTATCGGGCGAGACCTGTCTCTGCCAGTAGTAGTGAGGGCTGGCAGATTCAGTGAACTGGAGAGAAATGGCTTCCTTTTGTGAGACTGTTGTCGTCCAGAAAGAGGCCACCGAGCAGGATTGTGAGAGGGCCGATCCCTCTCGGAGAAGAAAGCGTCTAGGAGGAAACCGCCTCGGCGCCTAACAGCTGAAACCCCTCCTGTATGTTTTAAGACTTTGTTGATGCTTAGGGGAGACCCCTGTACAGTCCCTCTAGGGATGTGCCTTAATAGGCGCTGCATAGCGGTGGTGCTGTAGCTGGTCTATTACGTGCCTCCCTTCATATGTGACCACTGAAGCGGTTTTAGTGAGGTAAGAATCCTATACACCCCGGTCTTATCCATAAAGGCCGGACGCGTTTTTGAACGTTTGCACCCGAAAAAAAAATTGGTATATCCTATTATCTTTTCTTATTTCTTCTTTTTCTCTATCTTTATTCTGTTCTTTATCAATTACTCTCATCTATTATTCCTTTTCCTTAGCATCGATAGGAAACCTTTCAGTATAAAAAATATATATCATAAAATTATTCTCTTGAATTTGTACTAAAAAATATATAAACAACATACTCATTAGGCTATCACATATAGGCTGAGTGCTCACCGCCTAAAGGTCATCAACAACTAGTTTCATTCGGGGTCTGTTTTTAAAATTAATATTACTAGCGCAGTTTGTTAGATCATTATTAACAACCGAGGTCCGCACAAAGTAGGTTGGCGGTCCGGATTCGAGCCGCATTTGGGGACTACTGTAATAGCGTGATTACGTAACCTGGGCCACTAAACTACGCTTAGCTTCTTATGTTGTTATAAGCGTTCGGGCTGACACACCGACAAACACACAGAAACGTTTCCAAACATGTTGGTTTCATATTCTCTGTCGATAGTATTAGGTACCCCAATTAAAATTTTGGAAAAATAATCAATGTGCATTGTGCAGAGATACATCAACACTTTAAATAAATTCTGATATCAGAACTTTTTGTTCAAAATTTTCATCGACACTAGTCGACACTGACAAGTCACTATTTTGTGTACATGAAATGAAAATTTATATTAGAACAACGTACTCAATATTGCTTTTATGACCATTGTTTTTTACTATATAGAAAATTCACTATTTTCTTGATAGGATTTGGTTTTCCAAATAAATTTTCTAAATATAGTTTTTCCAAAATATGTCTATGAAAATATATGCTGTTGTTGACAATTTACCTGTGAAATGAATGTTTTTCTGGATTTTTTTTATAAGAAACATCGTAGTCACCAACGCAACAACTAGGCATCGCTTATAAATTTTAAAACTTTATAAAATATATAGGATTCACTGACAATGCAGCAAATATAAGTTAGCGTGATTTTTGACAGTGACACTGGAGAAAACAACATCTGCCAATAGTGCTGACCGAACCTAAATATGCTTTCTCTTTCTAACATGTGATATTTCCGTAAGAGACTCCATACCCAAAGTAGGCTTTGTAGGTCTTTATCTATTCTACGTTTATGCATATACCTACCTACTTGACATAAATATTGGTCCAAACTGGGCCACTGTGTACATGAGCTATTACATTCACCCACCATTCAGAACAGACGTCAACATGGCCACATAACACCAAACGAGTGCATTTTGCTTACACAGTACAATTGTCATTAGCTGCATAATAAAAGATTACAAAACTGTACTGAGAGTTGTCTTGTAATATCTGATTAAACTGCAACACTGTTACGTTAACAAACTGAATAGTATAATGTTACCATATACCAGAATTGCCCAAATATAAATGGTGCAAATAATAAAAAAACGTCCCGAGAGGCCGGCGTTTTATAAGTAAAGCGCCTTTCCAAAGTATTGTAAGGTTCTGTATATACATTTTACGAGAGGTCGCACTGCGAAAAAATACTTCAATGCACGCATTGGCGATTTGAAATTCAAGTGAATATCAATGAAAAAAATTATAATAATAATAACCGATATCGATGTAATAATACTACTCCTCCTGACCGTATTCCGGTCACGGCGGCCTGTCTCCACGGAGATTAGCCAAGTCCACAGGAGATATTATAGTGCACGAGTGTATGCGCAAACACAGGTGCGCTCCCTCTTCCTTCACTCTCATATTCCGATGGGACGGCAATCCGACACGACCGGAGAGAGGTGCAGGACCAACGGCTTTACGCGCTCTCCGAAGCACGGGGGTGTCAACACCACCAACTTCCTGACTTCGGGCTGCTATTGAGAATTTTTTTACAGAAAAATTCAGTTACACTTTTGCCCGACCTCAAACTCAAACTGTTTTTTTTTTTATTTCAAATAGGCCCTATTAAAGGCACTTAAGAAAAGTCAAAGCTAGGTGCACGGTTCCAAGAAGTTGGTCTTATGGAGAAGAGCCGGCAAGAAACTCCATAGACACTCTTTTAAAATTATGTGTTCTATACAATTAAAATTTATTAATTAATAATAAGACTTCGGAATCGAACCCAGTACCTCACGCTCAGCAGCCCACTACACCAAAGAAGCACTCAGATATCAATGTAGGAAAGTTATAAGAACTGTCTCCTAGATTATTGGCTAGCACACCCTGGAATTATATTTTACTCATATTGTTGGTGGTAAAGGCCTAGGTAAAACCAATCAAGGACTAATAGATATTAATGTAGTTTTATCTGATAGAATATTTGCCATATTTGCTATAAAAACGAAGTTTAATTACCCAAACATACCCTTCCGCTCAGCCACGTACAGAATTATACTACATAACAATAAAAATCTATTGTGTCTGCTAATTAGGGAGCCAACGGCTTAAAATAATGTTTTTTTTACACGACTGCTCAAAAAAGGAATGTTATGTTTTTAGGGTTCATGTATGTATGTATTTATGTATGTATGTTTATGAGTTTCTTCATTCCACCATAACTTCTAAATGCCTGAACTGATTTCGATGTATAGGGTATCATTAGAATCCTTACATTGTCCCGAGTAACATCCGCTAGTCAGATTTAATAAAATGGCAGGCGTACTTTTTAGTTTTTTAATTAATTTCATCTTGTTAACAACAAAATTTCAATAACATTAATACAATAACTGCGGTACCCGACGACCCTCTATCATCTTAGGTTTGGTATTGTCTGAACACAAACTAAGGTCATAATGTTGAAGTTATCTTGATTTATCAGCTACCGTATGTCCGGTTTTTACATTATAATTTACGGAACTCTGAAACGGTGTTCTCTTGTAATGACCTTCGATTTAGACAATTTTCTTGTGTTGGCTTTCTGGTTTCGAAATCTGTGTTTATATTTGCGAACAGAGACCCTCTGAAAAGGTTATCAGTATTGTTATTATTGCTATTTTGTACTTATAAATACACTGTTTGATTATGAGTATTAAGTATTTTCTTAATGTTTACTGAATATGAGGATTCTTAATTAACAACAATATTAAACGACCGTGGAATAAAGCCCCCATTTTCAAATTTCAATGTTAATATTTAGTAAACTCTGCGTAAGAGAATGCTATTGGAAGATCGAAAGAAAAAGAGTGGTTAATATTATTACCTCTTTCATGACGATACACTTAGGGGCCTTCCATTAATCACGTGATGTCTTTTTTTTAGCATTTTTTTAAGGTTATGTGAGAAAATACACCTATTATACACATTGTATTATTTACTGGCAATCAAGAACTAAATTATTCCCCAAACTGTTAACCCGTAAATAGTTAGACAAAGGACATTAAACGTTGACGTATCGATGTTGCAACCCGCAACGTTATGCTTAGTAAACAAAATGACTGACTGAGTCAATAATTGTTTGGGGAACAGTGTTGTTCACTATAAACCTATATTTACTACACTTTAGTCAATCCTAAAGTGGTTACTGTACTGTTATTGAAAACATTATAGAACAAATCTTTGTGACTGATTAATATCAGGTCAAACGTATTTGATAAAGGACTGTTATTTGAACCTATTCAAATAACAGACTGACTAAATGCAGATGCAGTGGCGCAGCTAATACTTAAGGGGCCCTGTATCAAAATTTATATTCGGGCCTTTTTTAACAATTTTTTGCTTACTCGTTACTAAGGTGGGGGCCCTTGTGGCTCGGAGGCCATTATTGATACGGCTGATACGGCGGTAGCTACGCCCCTGTGCAGATGATAGAATCTTTAATCATTAATTAATGTATTGTTTGGTCTGCGGTGGTAATAACTTCCGAACTCTTTAACCGATATGATAATAAATTAAACATTTTAACTTTAAACTTAAGCTAGTAACAATAGATGTCGTGGTGGCCGAGTGGTTACGGGCCCGCCTCCTGAGCCACAGGTTGTGGGTTCAAACCTGGCATGTACCAATGTGACTTTTTCAATGTCATATGTACTTTCTTAGTTAATCTAAGACATCACTAACATACGGTGAAGGAAAACATCGTGAGGAAACCTGGACTTGGTAGTCTGAAATCGCCAACCCGCAGTGAGCTCACGTGGTGATTAAGCTCGTGCCTTCTCTGTAAGAGAAGAGGCCCTTGCCCTGCAGTGGGACAGTTATGGGCTGGTTTATTTATTTATTTTATTTTAGTAACAATAAAGGTTTTTCGATGAATCGATGAACTATAATTCAGCTTATATTTGCCTCTGTGTTTAATTAAGTGACGCAAAAACTGTTTTTTTTTTTTGTTAAATTAAACAGTAAAAAGCGATGAAGGGTGGCCCGTTGTTCGGACGACCTGTCATTCGAAATCAATATATGTACATTTTATTTTGATTATTGGAGATTATTTTAAACATTACATCACATCACCTTCGTATTCATAGAGTAACGCAGGGGTATAACGTGTACTGTTGTATGTATATAGGTACATCCACATTTAGAAATCCAATAGCACTAGTCGACCGCGCTTGTGCACATTCCACAAATTTTATTTATTTATTTATATATATTTAATTCTTTATGGTACACCTAAATAAACAAAAATCTAGGACTATTTTTTCTTTTAAGTAAAATGGTCGGCCATATTGCACGCAGCGATTTCTTCCAGGTAACCTTTGGCTGGATAGGTATGACATAGACTGGAAAAAGGGCAGTATGTGGTGTACACAATATATATTAATAGTAAAATAATAATAATAATAAATACTAAATACACAGGATTATGTACTATAAATATATATACATACGATACATACATACAAAACTTTTTTTGGAAAGACAGTAGGAATTTCTTCCTATATCGTGGGTGCTTTTACAGACATATAATCTCACATACACACATACCCAGACCCGGAACAATTATCTGTAGATCATACAAATATTATCCGTGCGGGAATCGAACCCGTGACACGCGACGCAGCAGCTAGTTTCTCGGCCACTGCGCCAACCGCGCCTTCTATATTATTAGACAGTTTGAATATAGCTAATTCAATATTATACTCTGTTATACAAACTGGCTGAATTACGAACTATATAACTAATTGCAACATGTCTATAACACCATTCAACTAATTACAAAGCCAAATAAAATAACAGATCTCAAATGATTTGTTAATCTTAGTCGTAACAATTACTTCGACGTTATAAACTGATGTTGTCTAAAGCAGCCTCCGATGCTGAAATGCAGGAAGCTTAGCTACCAGGTCGCGACCGCAGACATAACGCACAGTCTCATCTCTTATGTAACACTAATACAATAAATAATATGTACCTGCAGAATATTTATTACACCTTATACAAATTGAGAAATGGAAATATAATTCTGTGTTCGGGAATTGATAAATCACTGGTATAACATTGTGAAAGGTAAAAAAAAATTTATAATAACTTTCGTGAGTCATATTCATGTTAATTATTGTTCACCGGTTACTACTCACGTGCATTCTTCGGGATTGCCCGACTAGTATCAAACTCAAATAGAGCCCTTAGTCATGAGCTGAGCCCACGGCGATGCTTTCCTCTTTATTTCATCATTCAAATTCAAATATTTTTATTTGAAATAGACCATATTACAGGCACTTATGAAAAGTCAAAGCTAGGTGCACGGTTCTAAGGCGTTGATCTTATATATCATATTTAACATTTAAAAAAAAATGGTTTTATCAATAAAAAGAAGAATTCGCGGTGGTGAGCAGAGGTCGAGATGGCTTAGTGGTCAGAGCGCCTGGAGTATTTATCCGGGAGGCGCAGGTTCGAATCCTGTTCGCGACCGTATTCTTTTTCCATTTAATATAATAACTTTAGAGTTCGCTAAGCATGCGTTTCAAAGATTTATCTTGAACTGATCAAAGC
The DNA here is from genome assembly GCA_935421205.1 of Xylocampa areola. NCBI lineage: Eukaryota > Metazoa > Arthropoda > Insecta > Lepidoptera > Noctuidae > Xylocampa > Xylocampa areola. The sequence continues at coordinate 20,592,758 of OW285204.1, forward strand.
TTAACAATGAAAATAGCATTGTGATGATGGTTTATTACAAAAAATATAAGATTATACATAATACTAGCTGTGCCCCGCAGTTTAACCCGCATATAATTATATTATAATTAGCCTAAGTTACTCCTTAAATATTCAGCTACCTGACAATAAACTCTATCTTATCAGATCCGGTCCAGCCAGAACAAACAGACAGACAGACGAAAATTTTAAGAATAGATTTTCTGGAACAGATGTCGTGCTGTAACTGTATGAGACTTGACATTACAAACAGACACTTCAATTTTATTTATTTTATTGATTTCATTAATAAAAAAAATATTATAAAACACTCGAATACGTAGGGCTTATTATTCGTAGAAAGTTTGAGTCATTTACAACAAAGAGTAAATAATTAAATAATTAAATACTTATTGAACAAGCCAACAGCGTAACTTGCATGTAAACCAAGAATATAAGTTAAACATATTAAAATTCTCATGTACAATATTCATATAAAACGGTAATATTGTTTGTATTGAATGGTAGCATCGTCACCGCGCGTCGTCGTATGGGAGAATAACGCAATTATCATAAAAAGTGCGCGCGCGGACAAACGCGGACAATGGCGGGAGTTAAACCTTTGTTGTGACATTTTACTTCAGTTTTGTTTCCGACGTTTATCTGATGGAGCAATATACTTAGGTACTTAACTTTAAGACGTTTAGTCGCAACATTGTACCAACCGCATTAGACATAATAGAGAATTATTTAGTTGCGTTCGATAATACAGCCATTAGCCCTTTACAAATTCGGAAAAATTACCCTTTTAAACTATAATTTTGTATGTGATTACGAGAGGCACGAATCTAGTAAAGTGAATAAACGCCCCGTGGAGTCTTTCATTACCGAATTTAAGACCATTTTAGTTATATTTGACCCAATAACTAATAACATACATTAGCGATGAATTTAATATATAACTCGATTTCATTATCAATAATTCTGTAAATTGACTTACTTTCAATGTTATATTTCTACATAAAAACACGCTGTTTTAAACAAATCACATTACATAAATGCGATTAAAAAAAATATAAACAATAAATATTCGATACTTAACCAGTTACCCAATACAGTAGCATTTAACATAAAATAATAAAGCACAATTAACACTTAACAGTTAATAAAAATAACGCAACGTTTATATAACTGTCATTAGCAATGTATTTATTATGTCATAATATTCGTAACTTTACGGAAATGGCAAAAGGGAAATTGATAAGGCATTGTAAATTGTATCTTTGACCTAAGAATTACGTTACTACTATACTTGGTATTCTAATACGACTAGTAATTGTTAGATTTCAAGTTAATGGTTAGTTACAATATTAAATGGAAAAAGAATACGGTCGCGAACAGGATTCGAACCTGCGCCTCCCAGATAAATACTCCAGGCGCTCTGACAACTAAGCCATCTCGACCTTTGCTCACCACCGCGAATTCTTCTTCCATATTTTAACACGTCTTATGGCGACGTTATTGCAATCAATTCAGTACCTAAACAGGTGACCGAAGCAAGCATGCGTTAATGCTTTTCAAAGATTTATCTTGAATTATTAAGGTAATTGCATTCTTTACGACATTGTATTAGCTGCAAAGTTGGTCGTGTCTGTTCGGTCACCTGTATAGGTACTGAATTGATTGCAATAACGTCGCCATAAGACGTGTTAAAATATGGAAGAAGAATTCGCGGTAGTGAGCAGACGTCGAGATGGCTTAGTGGTCAGAGCGCCTGGAGTATTTATCCGGGAGGCGTAGGTTCGAATCCTGTTCGCGACCGTATTCTTTTTCCATTTAATATTGTAACTTTAGAGTTCGCTAAGCATGCGTTAATGCTTTTCAAAGATTTATCTTGAATTAATGGTTAGTGTTGTGGAAATTTACGACCCGCACCCCTTAGATCGGTTCTTCAAGTGGAATAAAGGATGCAGGCGTAAACTCCGCTCGTTGTCATATTTTTGTTACCACAAAAATTATGACTTCGGTCGTGTGTTAATAAAAAATGTAGTAGAAGAATATACCTATATCAATCAGTTTTTTAGGAGATATTATTAATCAGTTTTTTTGCAAGTTAATTGGTATGGTTAAGGTCTGAATCTTGTGTTTTATTTCTATAACAAAAGTTTAGTTAAAATCATAAATACCCAGACCTGAGTTTTTGTCTGACACAGTTGATTGATTATTTAATACGTTTTTTGGTTCATAATCACTTTTGCACGTGTTATTTTTAATAATAAATTATCCTGTGTAGAATTATCGTGTTGTGGTTATAGCTACGTGCTTCAATCGTCTTTAAATAGATATTTTACCTTTTATTATTTAAAAAATATATTAAATATATATAAAATTCTCATATATCAAAATGATATCACGCGACATATTAGGGGGAGTTGCCCGCGTCCGTAGAGTGCACCCTTTAAATGGAATCCCGATACGTGGCCCCTGAGTGTTGCAAAACAGGCAACACAACTGTGGTGGGAGGCTTCGGCCGCGGCTGGTTTCCACCCACTGGACGAAGGCATGCCGTGAAGCGACCTAGTCGTGTTTCGGGATGTACTCCGGTGCAACCGTTGTGGGAGACGGGTCTAGGCAGCTGCACCAACTATCGTTCTCCCCAAATCTATCTACTCGACTTAAAATGAATAAATTTCTTCTGGATCTACGTGCTCCATCCTCGGCCACACCGTCGCTTACCATCACGAGAGTTGATCCAGGTTTGATAAAAAAAAACTTCCTGTTTTTGCTAATTTACTAATACTTCAATTGAGTATCGATAGTGTGTAGAAGGAAAGATTTTAAGCATTTGGTAGTGCTAGTCAAATAACACCAGTGATCTTTCAATCACTTTCCACTGTACCACTATTCAGTTGAATATTTGGTTAAAAATATAGTTCTCACGGAGAAGATGTAATCGAAGTTTTGGCGGACTATCAATTCAGTCATAATTGCAATGGAGTCCCAATAAGGTGGCACTTAGATGACAACTGTCAATGTCGCTACAAATGTCATTCCATTTGGGGCATTTAGGACATGACTCTAGCTAGGAAGGGAGGTTGGGTTAAAACCTGCGAAATTGCATACAAGAAGTGAAATTATAAGATTTATAAGTGTTCCATATGTGAGAAAACGGCACAACACCCCCCAAACTATAGTCATGAGGGTAATTCCCGCCCCCCTAAATTGCAACAACAATGCAATGCATCATGCAAAATCACTCGGTAAACGCGATGCGGTGACAAGGCACATGTCGCTGATGTCGGCATCAATCCATATGTCGCAACTAAGACATAACAAAAGAAAACGCAAACGTGCGTGTAATGATACCAGTAGATATAATAATGTGTGCGTCTCTTAATGTTCGCGATTGCATATAATTACAAGAAACTTGAAGCGCACTTTGAATACTGAGTGTGCCGAGATTTCACTTGCACACAGTCACACAGTAATGACATAAAATCTTATTGGTGTAAAAATTTTAAAATTATAATTTATTCGTATAAAATGACAATTAATATTACTTAGTGGTATTGCGAAACAGAGAACTTGGATTATTTAAAAGTTTTTCTTTTATTATATAACTTAAATAATAAACAAGATAAAAGTAATAAGTAATGATATTTTATACATCCGGACTGGGAAGTCTGCCAAATTGGCAACATTAATGTTGTAATAGCCCTAATTAAGTTGAAAGTTGGCTTAAATATCAGCACACCTGAAGTTGTTCTCAATAGAGTGTAAAGCCATGTCAAGTTATGACCTACAGGCGGCTTAAATGTAGCATCACGCCCGTATTCCCGAATGGGTAGGCAGAGGTGTTCAGAATCGTATACCCACATTTCACTAATACTGTTTGAAAATTAAAGTTTGTAATTGTGCCCGGTTGATGGCAATAGGCCCACCACATTGGTGAAATGTGAGTGTACAATTGTGTACACCTCTGCCTACCCCTTCGGGGAATACAGCCGTGATGCTATGTTATGTTTTTTTTTGTAATTTCGTGTGCTGGTACATAATAAAAATCCTTTTGGCCTTCTCTTTCTACTAACTTGGACACAGTTCATTATATGTTTGTCTATCTTGCTGTTAACTGCTGTTATTAGTGGAAATATTATATTTGCATTTGCTTTGTAATTTGTATCTCAACAACGTCAATTAGGCTAAAACACTCTTAATTGATAGTTTACACAGCTTATCTATAATCAGAAAAACGTGTGCTTACATTCACTGCATACTTTCCCACACTCTTGTCAATTACAAGATCTCTACGTTCCTTATCAAGAACAAAGTTCCCGACAGTGTCAGGTTGAACAGGTATATTCAGGTTAATGGTTTTAAGATTTCCTTGGAAGATATCACTTTAAGCAAATCTGCATATTGTACTCTCTTTTTTTTCTGCTCGCGACCGATTTTTCCTAAAAGAATAATAGCTTTAGAGCTCTCAAAAATCGACTAAATCGCTGATTGATCGCGGCATATTAAAAGTACTTAGCAAGTCTGCTGAGGTTCTAATTCATCACACTGCTGTTTTTGAAATGTTTGCAAAAAGTTCAAAGTTACACCGGCCGTGGTCACAGGCAGACTCGGTCGAAACGACGGGAAACAAAAAAGGTACCGTAAACGCATTTTATATAAAATATAGACCCGATTTATATATTTCTAAAATGTGTACAAATCGCGAAAGTTTAAAACCAATTAGTTCAAAGTTACTTCGGTTAAGACAAATAAATATTACTTACTGCACTTGCACTTGTAGTTCTACAATAATTGTATGACAGGAACAAGTGGCAGGAATAATGCTAAAATTGTTCTAGGCAATGTTTATCTTGGTGTTAGTACTCCGAATCTATATCACTACCTACATAATATAAAACTAAGTCCCCGTCACGTCTGTCTGTGTGTTTGTTCGCGGTAAACTCAAAAACTTTCATGCGGTTTTCACTAATAGACAGAGTGATTCATGAGGAAGGTGTAGTTGTATAATTAGTTAATGTTTTGTGTAAATTGTTTGAAATATGATGATCATTCTTAAAGATGTTGGAAAAATTCAAGCCGACTCTTTGAGATATAACTAAACAATGTAGAGTGGGATTGTTCCTCTTTTATAGGTCTACAGAAAAGTCTGGGATGGCATATGTCTATCTTTTAAGGATAGCTTACTATACCAATTCTAACTTCAAAAAAAATGGTCGTGTATAATGTGGTAATTGGAAAGCTATTAAGACGGTTACAGTATTAATTCTGATCAAATTAAATACGTTAGTTATCTTAAACATTTCATGCACATAAAGATAGCCTTTTATATCATACAATTTGAATGAATATCTTAGGAGTTATCGCAAAATAAAAATAAACGCGCAAATAAATTCAAGCGGTCTCACACCGACGAGACTCCCTTGATGCAACTACCCCCGCGCCGCCCCACCCGCTGTCGCCCATTGTTGCGATATGAGTCGATCGATAAAGCGCGTGTTTCCCTACAATAAAGACTTTCGAGAATCGAATGGTTATAATTGTTAGTTTTTGGCTGATGCGACACTAATGCTTTACTACCCATGCGAAGCCGGGGCAGTTGCTGGTTACTAATATAATTAAGCTGAAGAATTTGTTTGTATATTTGAATGCGCTCATCTCTGGAACTACTACTCGGATTTAAAAAGTTCTTTTTGCATTTGGTAGCCCAATTCTTGCGGAAGGTTATAGGATATTTAACATCAAGCTACGACCACTGCCGAGTAAAAAGAAAAAAATTGAGTGAAAGTGCGGGACACAGCTACTTTATAACATTTTAATTAAAGATTTTCGATTTTAAGAATTTAATATGAGATACAGACAAATCTTTTTAAAAGCATTATGTAACGCATGCATGACAAACTCTAAAGTTATAAAATTTTGTGGAAACTTTTGTTTCAGTCACTTGTATAGGGAGTGACGGATAGGGAATGACGTCACCAGAACACGTATTCAAAATGTGGAAGAAGAATTCGTGGTAGTGAGCAGAGGTCAAGATGGCTTAGTGGTCAGAGCCCCTGGAGTATTTATCCAGGAGGCGCAGGTTCGAAACCTGCTCACGACCATATATTTCTTTGCACAAAAATTTAAAACTTTTGGTATGATGTCATCAGATTACATTTTAAAGTACAATAACCTCTTATACAAGTATTTGGATCATCTCTTACAAAATGTCGTGTATCTTTATACTGTAGTGTCATGTGGGGGTGGGCACAGTATGGTAATACTGCAATTGCATACAATTGCAACGCTGAACACCTTCGCTTTATGCCTTCGTTTGATTGATGGTGTATGACTTGTATGAGCAATGGTATTGTTATGTATGGAACACAATGGGACCGTTCAACAGATTTCCTGTGTTATTTAGATGCGTATGGCTTTTATGGTGATTTGTGCTGGTTATATGCGTCCGCGCTGTGATGAAATAATATATTTTGTTATAATTCTCTATGCAATAAATGAAGTGATAATATGACATTAATGTAATTACTGATGTATTATTAACTATAATTCACACAATAACAAAAATGATTTGATGATTAACTGTATCTTGCTGATTGGGGAAGTTCCTCATCCTTGCAGAAACTCGTAGCCAAATAACACTGAACTTAATCTTAGCCAAGAGTTCTGATGTCTAAAAACTATTTATTGAGATTTAAAATTTAAATAAATGTAAATGAGCTACGCTGAGCTGTTTTTGTTTTATATTACTTCACTAGTGTGGTAATGTAAAGTAAAAAGCACGCGTGCATCATATACTGCAATATGAACCTAAAAGCGGTGCAACAAAAGTTACTTTACGAGCAAGTACGTTGAAATAACGTTATTTTGCAATTGTAGTAAGTATTAAGCAGTAAATAATGTATACAGCAATAAAAGAAACAGATAGGTCGTAAATCCGAACTCACTTTATAGTATTTCAAAGAAAAATGTTACGCGGAGAACATATTGTATTATCCAAGATTCAATTCAGCGCGTTGATGTCTTTTCCACAGCATTACTTGACAGTTTGTCATCGCAACAAAAAAATATTATTTTTAAAGGATTTTAAGTCACGTTTTATGGACAATAACTTATATACGTGCTTCGATTAAATATTTTTGTTGTTATGTAATGTTAAGTACATTGATATCAAGGGCAATAACACTCGTAATAACGAGATTTGTTTACGATAATGTATTTTCTTTAACTTATGTAGTCACATGTGTTTGGGGACATTGACCCTTGTTTTATTAATATTATTTTGCGAATGTAATGTGGAATCTTCTGACTCAGTAAAATCCTTTACTTGCAAAACATACTGCTTTTTATAATTATTGAATTCAAACGGGACTTAATCGCGCTAAAAGTATAATATTTATTTACCTCGACGTTTCGATCAAGTTGCATTGATCGTGGTCACGAGTAGATACTGCTTTTTAATAAAATCAACTTTTAACAATCGGAATTGCCTGTATTATTGATTTTTATATCGAACACTTTGCAGCATTCTAATTGTTTTTTGCAAGAGTGAAATAGCATATGGATCAAGTGGTCGCCAATGCTGGTATTAAACATGAGTTCCTCTTTGATTCCCGGGTCGAGCAAAGTGTTATTAGGTTTTCCGTTAGGAAATTCTCAGTAGTAGCTTATAATTCTGCCCCTTTGGTGGCCATTGGCCCACAATGGTACTTATAACGCATCATTGGAATGTACGTACATTACTGTATCCACAGTTCTGTCCAAGCCCTCGGGGAATACAGTCGTGATGTTATGTATGAAACTCCTAAGCACAGTAGAACCTTGCAACAGTCCTTTCTATGACATGTCTTACTTCTTGTGACAATGTCGTTCATCTCGCTGCACACGAGAGGCGAAGCCTTCCGTACTTCTAAAGAACAATGAGGCCGTCATACAGTTAGCAATGTTGTATGTTAATAACATGAAATGGATTAAAAGAATTATCAAACGCAGGCCTGCCATATATGAATTATATATTTATTATTTCAACTCTTTCTGCGTACATTACTATTTTATTAAATATTACTAGCCTATGTTGCCCGGGACAATGTAAGCATTCTATCTACTATTCTACATCTAAATTATTTCAAGCATTTAAAAGTTATGGTGGAATAAAGAAAGATAAGATATAACAGAATATCAGCATGTAATTTATATATTTATTAAAAAATCCTTTCATTTTAAATATTTCAATTATAATATTCAGAATATTTAGCCAATTTATTTAAATACAAACAAAATTACGACTCAAATCAGCCATTGTTTTAATAATAATATAATAATAATAAACATTTATTTCAGACTAGGTCCATATTTTGTTAGTAACAATATACTTAAAAAACTAATGTTAGTATTGACAGCCTGCACCACTACACTACGACATGAAGCCGCACCCATCTTTGCAGCATGGGGGACTCCCACCTATCTACAAAAATACTCAGTATAGTGTTGGTGCCGCCACGAACGCGAGTGAGTAGCGAGGCGCATCTTTTTCTGATTATGGCGGCAAAGCCATCAACCCGCGCCTCAGCAAACATCCCTGATGCACTGCAACGCCACGGCAGCCCCAACAGTACCCTGATTGCATTGTTATATTGGACGCGCAGGTCGCTGTAGGCCCGCTGCGAATAATCGACCCACAGGCTGCAGGTGTAGAACGATTGACAAAATGCTTTAAAAAGCGTGATCTTCACTGAATTCGTACACCGTGCAAACCTGCGGGCCAGCATATTACAACATTATACAAAAGAGGTCAAATTTCGCAAATATAATTTATTTCATAAATATTAACCCGATCTGTCCTCACTCATTATTAATTTACTATTAGCTTTATTACAATAACCATTCATTTGGTATTAATAAAAGACGGTAAAAACAAAGGTAAAGCGGGCATTGTTTTATTGTTCTGAGAATCGAAATGAAATGAAATGAAATGAAATTGTTTATTCTGTAAGTAGGTCTTTTAAAAACTCTTTGTCATTATAATCTAGATGGCGTCGGCGTTTCCTATCTGACTACCTCTGAGAAGAAACGCCGAAACAAACTCAAAGGTCAAGGTCTCTTTTAAAGTCCAGACATCATTAAACATCCCTATGTGAGCGTAACCATGCAGGGTATCTGGAATGGCCTTTTTAAGAAAGAGCTATATCAGTTTCGAGTTGACCTGTCCTAACTGACGGCACACATGCATCAGTCATCGTGTAGCTCAACCATGTTATAGGGAGCTCAACGACCTGTCGCAAGGCGATACCAGATCAGCAGGACATTTGCGTAGGCCATATAAAAACCTCAAAACCGCCAGATTTCAAATATGTATAACAATAAATAAAAAATAAAAAAATAAGAAAAACTTCCTATATGATGCTCACATTCACAATTTCTGTATTATTAAGAATGTCACAATAAAAATGTCAATTAATAGAATGTCAATTGTTATGATATTACAATGTCAATTTTATCTTATTTAAATGTCAAATTTTTTCATTATACAATGTCCAAATTTTTTCAAATTACAATGTCAGGTAAAATCAAAACAATATAATTAAGCATTTTTCATATCACTCCCATGCCTTTTTATCGCTTAAACATTCCGAGATAGTGTAATACCCCTTTCGGCATAGTTTAGCTTTAATAGCTTTCTTAAATTTATTATAGGGTAAATTTCTAACGTTAATGGGCAGTTTGTTGAAAAAGCGTATACATTGACCCATGAACGAGTTGCTTATTCTGTGGAGACGAGTAGCATGTACAGCAAGGTTGTGTTTCTTCCGAGTATTTATAGTATGTACATCTGACAATTTAACAAAATTTTGAATGTTTTTGCGTACATACATTAAGTTTTCATATATATATTGCGACGCTACAGTCAGGACATTGATCTCTTTAAATTTTTCTCTGAGGGAATCTCTAGGACCCAAGTTGTAAATAGCACGAATAGCCCTCTTTTGCAAGACAAAGATGGTATTAATATCTGCAGAGTTTCCCCACAGAAGAATACCATACGACATCATACTATGGAAATAACTGAAATAAACTATTCTGGCTGTATCCTCGTCAGTTAAATGTCTAATATTTTTTACAGCATATGCTGCTGAACTAAGCCTACCTGACAATTTTTCTATGTGCGGGCCCCACTGTAATTTGCTATCAATAGTGATACCAAGAAATACAGTAGACTCAACAGGGCTCAACTCTAATCCGTATAATAGTACATTGGTCCGAGCATATTTAACATTAGGCGTTGTAAATTTCATAAGTTTAGTTTTTTTCTCGTTAAGGAGAAGATTATTAATATTAAGACGATATAAGTATTCGAAGTCGGGAATACCGCGGCAAAGACAGTCACTGCGGTTAACAGAACCCCCGCCACTTACCATCAGTTAGTCAGGTAGGTATTAGCATAACACGTCTTATAATGCCTATTTGTGTATATATTTTTATCTCATGATGCACTACACAACCGATTCTTGTCCTTCCCTGCCTTCCGCATCTTTACTCTTTGTTCACAGAGTACCTATGTTCCTATTGTTCAGACTTCTTCAATTCGCACAAGGTCCTAGCGATTTCTGCATCAAGCCTTTCTTCTCCTTCTTATCGCAAATTCTAGTATTTTTTTTTTTGTGAACTCGGCTGTTTTGTTCTAGTTTACTAATGAACTGTATTACAATTGGGAATGAATAAATTATTTGTATTTGTATTATATTTTTTCGGACTTTTCGTTGTTAATTAGCCACGCAAATTGTATTGTACAGGTGGTGGGATACGCTGGCCAGGTTGTGAAGTGATGTTTTAACAAAATTTGGAATTGTTACTCTTAGTTTTCACACAGAATAGATAATAGTACTTATTGGCATCATCTCACATGTAACTTTGCCACGAAAACAATTTAACCGATATTGTAATAATTATACCTATTTATTGAAAAAGACTAACCGTGGAGTTTTTTGGCCGTACTTCTCCTTATGAATCTACACTTTGGAACTTAGCAACTAGCTTCTGACAATTCAAAAGTGCTTGTAAATAGTCTAATTGAAATAAATGCTTTGACATTATCACGGTCTTTTCAGGTTAATAGTCTCGTTACTTCTATAGTCCCTTATAACATCTAGCGCTACTGACGTATGCCATGATGTAGCCTGCTGATGACCGCTATACAGGACAATACTTCCTGTCATTCATTAAAAATAATCAACTCAGGTATTCCATACACGAATGTATCTTCGCACATCGATAGAAAATCACTTTTCATCGCAAGTAAATAGCGTAATTAACATTCAATTACTAGTTTGTTGTAGTAAAATAACAAAGGCGTTGATTACGTATGCATAGAATACGATGATGGTGCTCTTCCTCGTCATAATAGTCGATAACTCACATGACAAAGAAAGCTTCACTTTGCATCGATAATTGCGTATTTATACGAATATTAAATTTTACCCTTTGTTTAAGATGTCTCAGACACTTCCGTAGCTGGCAGATGATATTAACTGCATATTGTTTTTATGAAAATTATGCACCGTGTAATGTGTTTGATTAATGTTTAAGTGTGACGCATTGGGAAATAGTTAATTTAAAGGGTTTTAAATTGGATAGGGTATTATTTTTAAATAGCTATGGTAAAGGGTAAGATATATGAAATGAAAGATATTTTAAACGAGTAAGTTGTCATCATGAACGCAGCCTAACAAAGACCATTGCAAAACAATACCTCCTTCGAAAGATATGTTGCGTAAAATTTATCACAAAATATGTACCTACAATATAAGTTTTAAGGATAAAGTCGGCGAACATTTTCCTAAAGGTTTCCTAATAAGTAATGTTTGTATTGTTTTTTCGAAACGGATGACTATGCTGACTTAAAAAGAGCTTTGAAAGACTCTTTAAAGTCTTTGACATTAGTCATCTTTTACATAGCCCATCAATATAGTGTATCTAACGCATGAGTTACGCAGAACAGTACCATTTGCCTCAATTAACCCTACGAGTGCAGCTCGTCCGGAATGATAAATAGTGACGAGACACGCTATCATACTACACATTATTTCATTCATAAAGGCATTTATTGTGTAATTATGTTACCGCGTACTTTTAAACTTTATATTTACTTATATGGATTGGATGGCTTTTATTCCCCGACGAGGTAGGCAGAGATGTACACACCAGTAGTTGTACACTCAGATTTCACCAATGCTGTTATTAGGTCCCATGTGGAGAGCAGTGGTGAGCCTATTGTCATCAACCGGGCACAATTCTAAACTCCGGGGTGCTACTGAGAATTTTCTAACATGAAAACCCAATAACACTGGCCGGCCCAGGAATCATTCCCAGTACCTCATGTTCTGCAGTCGTTCTTGCAACTAATAGACTAGGTAGAGGCAGCATTGGTTGATCGCTGGATGACTGGATGACTGGATCGCTGGATGAATTCTTTGGCTAGAGTTTTAAAGTAGGGACGAAGTAAATGGTTGTTACTTTTAATTAAGTAAGGACATTTACAAATTCTTGTATAATAACTTTCGTGAGACACATTCATATTAATTATTGTTCAACGGTTATTACTCACGCGCATTCTTCGGGATTGCCGACAAGTTTCGAACTCGAACGGAGCCCTTATTCATGAGCTGAGCCAGCGGCAATGTCACGAGTCAAACTACTACAGTTAGACTCGCGACATCACCGCGAATGAACACGACATCCCGAAGAATGCGCGTTACGCAGGAGTAATTATAGTGCACAAGTGTATGAGCAAAGACACGTGTACTCCCTCTACCTTCACTCTCATAGTCCGATGGGACGCTAATTTGACACGATCGGAGGGAGATCAGGCGCAGGACCGACGGCGCAGCATGCTCTCCGGAGCACGGGGGTGTCACACCTGGGCCTAAATGCCTAACAGAAAAACCCAATAATACTGCCTGACCCGGCACTCAAACCCTCACGCTTTTCAGTCGCGTTTGCGGCCACTAGACCAATATGGCAGTTCCAACTTTGATCCTAGCAGAATACCAGCGTTGCTTCATTAAAACGAAGTAGCCCAATGCTGAGCTATGTCTCTCTTATTTATTTTGTTGTTGTTGTTTCTTTTTGGGTACAATTTATAGAGAGCAAAATAAATGTGTTTTCTTTAAACGTAATGGTACCACCTATAACACTAGGCTGTCACTACTAAACACAAATCGATACCGACATAATTATTATTATGACATATCGTCGATGTTTTGTTCTCGTGCCGATTTTTTTCTGATTACCTGTTTTCATCGTGAGACGAATGCGGATGTTTTTACTATAAACGCACTTTAATACTTAAGTTTGTGCTTTCCAGACAATGACCTCATATTAACGGCACGGATACGGGTATTTTTCTTGAGGGGCTCGTGGCTAAGTAACTGCCACATAGACCGAGGTAAAGAAAGAAGGAAAGTATTTATTTCAGTAGTCTCTATTTAGTTCTATCTCAGATCCTCTTTGGTCTAGTGGTCCAAAGCACGAATGCTGAGCATGAGGTTTTAGCTTCGATTTCCAGGTCGGGCAGTGTTATTGGGTTTTTCTGTTATGAAATTCTCAGTAACAGCCCGGAGATTGGAATAGTGCCCGATAAATGGAAATAGGATCACCACCTATTACATGGGACTTAATAATATGAAAATACTACTATGTACACCTCTGCCTACCCCTTCAGGGAGTACAGGCATGATGCTATGTTATATTATGTTTTAAGTTAAAAAATACAAGACTTGATAAAATATACCTGCAAGCTTAGCTTGCCGCCATAGCTCTGTGGATGGGTGATCAGCATTACTCATCGAACTCGCTCCGTGCCTCGGATACGAAGGTATCTAATGAAGATCTATAATAGCCGTTACGGGTAGTCTGAAAGTCTGACTACCAGTCTCACCACGAGATAATTATCGTATTACCCAGTAGTAGCTGGGTTGTGGTGTTTAGTTAAGCGGTCTCGCCAAAATACTGGAATTAAGTTGCATCGGTTAGATTGGAAGCCGACCCCACCACAATTTCGAAAAAGCTAGGTAGAAGGATACAGCTACTTTTATTCAAATAACTGAACCCAGGTGTGTGCTTGCAGTTCCAGGGCTGGTCTCTTAAAAGGACCCGGAGATCCCCTTCAAGTGTTAATGATGACCACCGGGCTGGTTTTAGTGAGGTTGAAATCCAAAAACGAAGTATTTGCGATCAGATTAAATCATCATCCCCCTGCCCTTATCCCAATTTTTTTGGGGTCGTCGCAACATACCTATATCTGGCATGCTGCTAAAGTTTTGGCTATGTTTTATGACCGGCCGCCTGCCTGACGTCAACCCTCTTTGGGAATGCTGTTGTTGGTGGTAACCGCCACCGATACAGTCTCCTTCTATCTAGCTATGCCATACCAAATGTTATCCATGCGCCAGGTTCTGATGTTATCCTAATATTACACTAAATAGATTAAATGTGGGTGTAAAATTGTGTACATATCTGCCTACACCTTCGGGGACAGATAGATACCGGCGTGATGCTATGAATGTACAGAGTATTCGGTAGGTTTCGCTAAACCAATTAAACAATTTATATAACAATCAAGCCAGTCAGACAGATATCCATCTTTGTTTTATTGTTCACCTCAATATGTAATTGGTAATAAATCATGTAACGTTATAATTGTACTGAATTTTGATAATTAAAATAATTAATTATATATTAGGTCGGAACAAGTGATTTATAGACAAGTTCTAGGTTACAGAGGGTTGAGTTATAATAAATCAATTGTAATAATTGCAAGTAGGTACGAGTGCCTATAATATAAATTGCCAAATATTTGATTGATTATTTAATGAATTGGTCTTAGAAACATCACATACAATGTGTTGCTCAAATTATGCCTTGGTTTCATGTTCGACTTAACTGTAACGCCGTTAAATTTGTCAAAATACGTCAACACGCCGACGCCAAAACATTAGGAAGACTCCTCACGGTTTTCACAAATCTGGATTCGAACAAAAAGCTACTAAATCCGTTGTAAAATCCGGAATCGAACCCAAGATCTCATGCTCAGCATTCGCGCCTTTTACCACTAAACCAACGGGGTAGTTAATAAAAATCTCGTGTCACACTGTTTGTTATCGAACTCCTCCAAAACGGCTCGAATGATTTCAATTAAATTTTTTATGTTTAGGTAGGTCGTATGCAAATTTTTTACCCCTAGGTGATACGGGTAGCCCTATACAGAAAATTTATATGGCAGAACGTTTGCGGGGCATAGCCAGTAATACAAAATTATTTATTCCTAATACAACCATTTATAGTTTAGGTGTCACCTTATAAGCTAAGAGACCGTAACAAACATGACGCATACCACACAAAGCGATGATTCACACTGATGCACATCCACAGACATGTTCCAATCTGTCATCTCTTCGTGCTCACTGGAACTGTCTGATGGTGCATGAGATAACGCCTCGGTTGTTCGCCTTGAGCCTTGACATCTATGCTCTGTCGACGATATCTACCATTTTTTAAGCGGTGCTCTGAGGCCTGACGGGTGAACGATCACCATCAATGATCAGATGCACTATTCAGCTATAACTTTGTCTGCACCAATTTGCGATGGAGATGTTTCTAGGAACCAATAAAAATAATATTACAATATTAAATGGAAAAAGAATACGGTCGCGAACAGGATTCGAACCTGCGCCTCCCGGATAGATACTCCAGGCGCTCTGACCAACTAAGCCATCTCGACCTCTGCTCACCACCTTCTTCTTCACGCTTAGTTGGTCAGAGCGCCTGGAGTATCTATCCGGGAGGCGCAGGTTCGAATCCTGTTCGCGACCGTATTCTTTTTCCATTTAATATTGTAACTTTAGAGTTCGCTAAGCATGCGTTAATGCTTTTTCAAAGACATATCTTGAAAAATAATATTATTGTTAGAAAATAATAGATTATAATCATAGTAATGCTCGGCAGTGCCTATTTTATTATATTTTTGTTGAATTTTGGATGTAATCAGTTTTGAAATTAAGACGTGACTTAAAACATCTCAACGGTATGGTAACCACCCTCGACAGTCGGCCGTAGCCAGGAATATATTTAGGGGGGGAGGTATGTTTTGCAATTTTTTCACGCCTGGAACACGTGTAAACATTATAATTTCACTACTTGTCTGGAATTTCGGGGGGGGGGTTCTATTAGACAATTCTCAATCGCAGCCCAGACTTAAGAATTGTGGCCGGCAACAGGCTTACCTACATGGGACTTAATAACAGCGTTGGTGAAATTTAGGTGTAAAACTATGTTCACCTCTGCCTACCCCATTATGGCAGGCGTATGTTCAACAATAAAAAACATTACTACGTATTGAGTAATCACTGTCAAAAGACATAACGATAAACCATTCGATTATATATTGTTGAAAGTCCATGGCTTGACTCTCGGTGCGATTAGTAGCGAAAGTGATGTCCCTATTAGGGGCTATTATAGTCGCAATGATACGGCGCGTTCGGATAGAGCGCGAGTGTTTGAACCCACGTGGATATGGCTATGTTAAAAGAGTTCGCGATTTCAGACAATTAAAAATTTACAATTGAGCGTTGAGCGATTATATATATGAATACTTAACTTACGCATACTTTTTTTTGTATTTGTCGACCGTCATGGTCTCTGTCAGTTTCCTGTAAAGGGATAGAATAGATGACAATGACGTCACCAAAAGACGTGTTAAAATGTCGAAGAAGAATTCGCGGTAGTGTGCAGAGGTGGAGATGCTTAGAGTTCAGAGCGCCTGGAGTATTTAGCCGGGAGGCGCTGGTTAGAATCCTGCTCACCGCCGTATTTTTTGGCACAAAAATTTATAACTTTAAAGTCTAAGGTCTAAGCCTAAGAACCACACTGTCCTCCAAACCCACCTTTACCCGAGTTTCGGGATCGCATTTGCATTCGACGCATTCCAGACAAAACATCCGGGAGCGAGAGATTGTCTGATATTGGCGTATGCTTCGGTTAAGAGAGTACCACCAGGTCACAAACTAAAATCAAAAAGAAACTCCTCAAAGAGTGTCCTTAAAACAATAAATATTCGAAAGGTATTAACGCATACACAGCGAACTCTAAAGTTATAAATTTTTGTGTGTAATACCTCGATATTTATCCGGGTGGCGTAGGTTCGAAACCTGCTCACGGCCGTATTCTTTTTTCACAAAAAAATTTATGTCATATTATACTCTCTTTTGTCGATGTTAATTTATTTTTGTTGTGGTATAGTACCCAATTGACCCTGTGTGTCACCTGATGATACGCGATCAACTCTGCCTATTCGCAACTCCAGGGGAGTCACCACAGAAATAATAATATCTTTGGGAGTCACTGATGTGTCGTCGACTTTATAAAATACATACGCTCTTTTACGAGTTGTATTTGTTTATTCAAAAACAGAACCTTAACAGATTCCCTGTGCACGAAGCAAACACAATAATTAAACATTCGCCGTGTATTTTAAGTGATTCATTGGACAGCGAAAGGGTTTAAACCATAAATAAATCGTGCGTACTAAGTTCGCTAACCTCCTCTACCTTAAACCTTACCGTGGCAATGGAAAGCCTCGGACGTGCCTCGCTTTAATTACATTATCAGCGCGCGCGCAGGTTCCGCGGCGCGGCATTGAACCGCCGTGAACCGGTGCACGCGGCGAGGAAGCAGTATTTATGTGTCATTAGATGGCTTAAATGTTAGACAATAGGCTTTCTATTGATGAGGGGGCGTAACCTCGGCTTCCGCGAGGTGGTTTATGGTATCATGATATGCTCGTTACAACGGGACTTAGGGGTCGTCGCCATCGGCTCGAAAATTGTGAATTCGCGTAGGTTGTTAACTTATATTGTCAGGATCGATTTGAACTGCAACTGCATCTTTAGTGAAATTAAGAATAAAAGTTATGAGCATGAATCATCGTGAATCACAAACCTGATTTCAATATGAAATTATACTGCTTAGTCTGCGCCCGCGAGTTAAATCTTAATCATAAAAAAACGATCACCTATAGAAGGACTGAATAGATAGCAATGACGTCACCAAAAGACGTTTAACAATGTGGAAGAAGAATTCACGGTAGTGAGCAGAGGTAGAGATAGCTTGGCGGTCAGAGCGCCTGGAGTATTTATCCGGGAGGTTCGAATCCTGCTCACAATCGTATTTTACTTTCCACAACAATTTATAACTTTAAAGTTCGTAAACATCTCTCATGTCGATGGAAATGTTGCCGATATTTTGTATAACGAACAATCGTGATTGAATTGCTATTTTAAATCCACTTTCTTTCACCTAAGATGTTACAAATATACATACCTAAATGTAATTTATTCGTGTAAATGATTACATGCACCAGTTATAATATTATCGATGATAAATAGTAATACGGTAGCTACATAAGTCAGGCCGGGGAAGTATCGAATCGGTAAGTAATTACTCCGAAGTTATCAAAGTCTGGTCAATCGTTACCTTATCAGCTTTATCAAGTAAATAGTCAGGAAATATATTTAAAACGAACCAAGTACATGTCTAGAAAACACTTCTAATTTATCAATAAGTAATCTTAATTACATTAATTGAGATAAGTTGGCGACAGCGGAAGCTGATGAAAGTTATCGAGGACGTGGACAAATCATTTTGAAATACACCTCTGGATCCGAACTCTCGATAGCAATTAATGTAACTGTGTTTAAAGTTACCGATAGAATTATAATAAATAACTTTTAACCGGATTAATCGCGTGTATTATTGTTTTTTTGTTTTTCCTGACGTTTCGAACACTTTGCAGCGTTGGTAGTCCTCCTGCGACCACGAACGTTGTAAAGTGTTAAAATTTATTTTATTATAATGTTATCGATAGAAGTTAAGAGTTGCCCAGCAGTGGTATGAACCTACAGTATTTATACGCCTTTATTCCTCAAAGTGTAGATCAGAGGTGTGAGTTTTTAACCCGTTGAATGAACTATCGACACTCGCAATCCGTAGCTCCAAAACGTATTATTATCGAATGAACTTCGACACGATACAATAAACCTTGGCTAGACCTACGGACGTACATACCCGAAAACGTTACGGTAGCATGTGTCCCAGAGATTTGTAACTGGGCTTACCTTTTTCCGCCACCTCGCCCGATGTTAAAGGATTGTGCGATCGACAATGGAACGCTTGCCCAGCAGAAACCTGTTTACTCAAGTCTTGAAGATCACTAGCCTACCTATTAGGTATAGCTTACCAACGAATTAAAGGTCAGTTCGTAATACATTGCGCCGCTTTTTTATATTTATGCTTATCATTTATTTATTTATTATTTATATGGCTCTTCAACAATGAGTACATTGTTATATTTAAATTAAAATACATTGTTAACTTAAGTCTTAGCGTCTCACTACTTAAAGAAGAGCACTGCATGCACTATGATATGCGCAAATACGCGTAGAAAAACATTTATTACAAATTTATTGTATTTAAAAGTAGCCAATAATATTGTAGATTATTACATTATATTATCAAATATCACATCAAAACAATTTAAGTTAAAAATAATCTGTTAAAACAAGTGACTATAAATTCGTTGCTAACTGAAATAGAAAATAGCTATACTAATTAATAAAAAATACTATACCTAAAACACACATCCTGAACATTATTTAAACGAGTGTACAACAAGCAAGTCCGGAACAAATCCGAACAGTTTACTAGAAAGTGTCCGACACATTCGGTGTTTATTGTTTGTCTCACATACTATGCCTCTTTAGTTATGCTAATCACGTAGATATCGAACACAATGCATCAATGGAAACCGTGCCAAGTCAATCGGTCACTATGAATGGAATAACGTGACACCCGCCTTATTTAGTTAATTTTCCCGTAGTAAAACTGTGATGTTACTAGATACAAACTACATTTGTTTTGCATAAACATGTGTCAATTTTAACACGTAATCATATCAATACATTTAAATTTGCAATAAACAGTTCAGACTGATCCTTAGGCGATCGGCATACAAAATATAGCAGTTGACACGCTTGGGCTTTGCATACAATGAAAATGAAAAGGAATAGTAAGTAATATATAGAGATATATCCAAAATTAGGAATGAAGGTGGTTCAAATTCTTGTATCACAATTCCAAAGACATTCCACAACTGCGACTCAGACATAAATAAATATCAGTAGCATAAAGTATAAACTAAATATTTCTTCAATAAAAAGTAAAACTAAATTATATTAATTATTAGCTGGTGCTCGCGACTTCGTTTGCAGACAAAAGGTAGTCTATGTCCTTCTCCAAGGTCCAATTTATCTACTTGGCAAAATTTATTACGATCCGTTCAGCCATTTAGTCGTGGAAACCTAACAAACAAACAAACAAACAAACTAAAAACAACTATTAATATGGATAATTGTTCACCGGTTACTAGTCACATGTATTTTTCGGGTTTGCCCGACTAGTTATTATACAAATCTAAATTTTATGATTCATAACTAAGAAAAAGGAAAAATATTACGAACATACATATATAAAAGACTCCAGGCTTATCGTATCCTACATACTCTACACTTAAAATATTGCAATCGATATTTCTACGATAAACATGTGTCATAATCATAATGAAACAAGATGGAAATATCCAGGATTTAGGTTTACATAAAGACATAGGTACTGTAGATAGCATCGAGTTTCCATTGCAGTCGTGCCGTTTTATTGCAGTCATACCGCAAGCTTACGCGATAGGGAATTACGTATCTATAGTGACTAAAGCCTACTTACCCATCGTCGTTGCAAAGGTCTTTTCTTAGGTAAGTTTTCGTCTCCAATAAATTATTGTGCAAAACTAATTTCTATACATACATACATAGCATCACGCCAATATTATCCGACGGGGTAGGGGTGCACCCACATTTCGCCAATGTTTTTTATTAGTTCCATGTGATAGGTGGTGCGCCTATTGCTTTCTACCGGGCACAATGCCAGAGTCCGGGCTGTTACTGAGAATTTCTTAACAGAAATATCCAATAACACATTCATATATAACATATATTTTTTAATACATGTGGAGGCCATGCAATGCCTATATCAATTTCATTTTTTCAAAGAAACATTGAAACAACAATAGACAAGAACGGGGCTTAAACCCGCGACCTTTGACGTTCCGTGTCATCACTCTACCAACTGAGCTACCTTGTCGTGTTCAAACCTATTGTATTCTCAATCCTCTTTGTATACGTCTTAAGGAGACGCCTGGCGATATTTATCTAGCAATCATTTACAGATCTACTAAACTCAGCGTTACCACTTTGCAGTTGTAAATCGCCGAACAACATCCCAATCCTTTATAAATCATATATAATTTTCCGTTCTTGTCTATTATTTTTTCAATGTTTCTTTAAAAATTAGAAAGCAATAACACTTTGTCCAACCTGGGAATCGAACCCAAGACCTCATACTCGGCAGTTGCGCTTTGGACCACTAGACCAACGAGGCAGTTCCAATAACATACTAAGCAAAACATCCCATGAATAATATATTAAACAAAATGTATTTCATTATACGTAAACAATACGCATTTGCAAAATTTGAAAAAAACACGTTCAAATAATTCGCTTAAGGCAGTTAATCACTCAGTAAGAAATTCCTTACCTTTCTTCTTTGAATATAAAAACAATACATCACCTCGCAACAACATTTCGGCTTACTCATGTTTTAACGAACTGTTAATCTTCAGTATCTGCACAGGACATGCACAGAATACTAATGACAAAATACCACAGTAAGGAACGCACGGTTTTACCGTTACTTTTTACTTCTGCAAGACGATAATGTCAATGCCTTTTTTCGCCTTCGACGGACGTTAATCGTAAATGCATTTGTGCATTTTTGCAAGCTTAAAATATAGTACGCGTATAAATTTCAGATAAATATTGAATGCGTTTAATGCACTTTTGAGAAGAAGTTTAAAATATGGAAATAAGTGCCCGAAATTCTTTTTTTGGTTTGTTATGTGACACTTAGCAAAGTAAAATATACCGTCAAGTGCGCTCCGGGCTCGTGTCATGAGGGTTCGCATATTACATAATTGATTTATCCATAAATTAACGACTTTTGTTTTTTTTCCTTTACTCATGTTCTAAGACCTGGCTTCTTGCCAAATTATATAAATCTACGGCAACTTGAAGGAGTAGTCATTCTTAAAATATGTGACATAAACTTAAGGGTTCCGTATAATAACTTTCTTGACACACATTCATACTAATTATTGTTTCACAGTTATTACTTACTTCTGTTTTTATAATTTTTTGTTTATATGTGCCTAATAATCTATATTAATGCCAAATTTCAATGGTCTAGGTCTGCTAGAAGTATCTTAGATTTTTGATGATTGGTCAGTCAGTGAGTCAGTGAGTGACAACCGGGGCAATCCCGAAGAATGCGCATGAGTAATAACCGTTAAACAATAATTAATAGTAAGGGTTCCGGTTTTCCTTTTGGGTAGTAGAACCCTAAAAACATTGCGTATGCTACTTTAACCCTTTGACTCACTAATTAGCAGACACAATAGATTTTAATTGTTATGACGTACATGCTTATACGTGCGTGAGCTTACATGGGATTTGCTGACTGCATCAATATTCTCTTTTTCCGAAAGGGATTAGTCGTATGTAATACCGTGTCCATCTGGAAATTCCTTTTCGATTACCTAGTCTTCAATTTTTTATAGACTAGCTCTGTCCGCGTGGATGTCGTAAATTAACATCATGTCGTGTATGAACACAAATTCATAATTAACAAATGTTCGATGTGATTCTTTAAATTGGCATAACTATTTTATTTACGAACCGATTGACATGAAACAAACACTAAATGTTAAGTGAAGCTTACCATAATATATTAGTGAAATCACATCTAAAGCGGATAAGCCGTTACTGAGATTAGCGTGCACAAACGCACAGCCAAACACATAAGCAGACAAAAATTCTAACAATCATTGTTTTGGGTGCTATTTGCGTTGATGAAGGTCCCAATAATATTTTTTTTTTTCATATATTTTCCAAGTACAGATAGCGAACCGTTACATTTTTATTATATTCATAGAAGATTGAATCACAAAGTTGGTCAAATAGGAGTCACTATATTCTGTGGTTTTGAGGTCTCTGTCTTACAAAGTCTGACCATGACTGTGTTGTATTGTTTATAATATAACTGTTACGTAGAAGTGGGCTGACTAATTAACATTGATGCCAAAAACTGTTTCCAAGTTTGGTTATTATGTTTAAACAGTTATTCGCATGTCTGTCATATTAAATGTAGACTTTTAAGTTGTTTTGTACTCATTATTTTTGCAGTAACAATATTCGAGCGTAATAAAGACTCATAAGGTAGAAATTTTTACGTCAGTAAGTACGAAATATTACAAAATCAATTAAGCTGTTGCGTCAGTCATTAGCAGACACAATAGATTTTTATTGTTACAACGTACAGATCTGTACGTTACTGACCCGAAAGGTTAAAGACAAATCTTTGAAAAGCATTATCGCATGCGTGGCGAACTCTATAGTTATAATATTAAATGGAAAAAGAATACGGTCGCGAGCAGGTTTCGAACCTGCGCCTCCCGGATTAATACTCCAGGCGCTCTGACTACTAAGCCATCTCGACGAGATGGCTGAGTGGTGTCGACCATATTCTTTTTCCATTTAATATTATAACTATATTACAAAAGCTTTTTCGATTCTTCGAAGGTCCTGAGTTCGATTCTCAGGTTAGGCAGTGTTAATGTTTTTTTTTCTGTTGCGAATGTCTGAATAGCAACCCGGAGTTTAGAATGGTACCCGATAGATAGCAATGGACTCATCACTTATTACTATCACTTAATAATATCAGTGAAATGTAACAGTACCTACAACGGTATACCTCTGCCTAGCCCATCGAGTACTACAGGCGTGATGC
Source organism: Xylocampa areola (assembly GCA_935421205.1). NCBI lineage: Eukaryota > Metazoa > Arthropoda > Insecta > Lepidoptera > Noctuidae > Xylocampa > Xylocampa areola. The sequence goes on from OW285204.1 coordinate 20,616,770, forward strand.
TATGCTATGAGCACATACATAATCTGTTATCAAAACAGCAACGCTACACAAGCAAAAGTTGGTAACACGATATTATTGTTTAGCCTGTACGCCTACACAATTTGTACTTGAGTTATGAGATAAACAGCCTTCCAGGAATTAAAACACACCATGTTCTGTTGAAACTAACAAACGGGTACTTCCCAGCCATAGCTTAATTTCATTCAGTTTTTATAGTCAGGTTCTATAGGAGTTAAACCAATTTGGCGCAGCACAAGTATAGGACTTGACTTGGAAACTTATAATTGTAAATACACACGTGAGGAATATACGAGTGGAAGGTTTTGAAGTGAGATCTGTTAATGTATATGTATACTGTGGGTGACAGTGAAGGAATGTCTCCTTCAATATCTACTATCGCTGAGCCAACGCCTCCCAGGTAGGTGTAGATTTTAGCCGATTTGTTGATAGAGATTAAAACCCTTTCTCAGTCTGTCTATATACTACTGACTGTATAATCTTTTATTATATAAAAAACTCGTGCCACAGTGTTTGTTATCGAACTCCGTTTTGGAGGAGGTCGGCTTGACCGATTTTTATGTTTTTTTTAGTGTATGTTTGGTGGGACTGAGAATAGGTCGTAGGCAATTTTTTATACCCCTATGTGTAAAGGTGGCCCTATCCGGAAAATGTATATGGCAGAACAACGTTTGCGGGGCACAGCTAGTATAATATAAATACCTATTCGTTAATATAAATATATATTCATCTATATCTATATACTACTGGCTGTATATTTAATACAAATACCTATTCTAGATAATTCCACATACAGTAGCAGCGTCCTCGCAACTGCACCTATGGAACCCCCTCATTTCCGCATTATTCTGGGATACAAATCTATCTATGTCCTATTCTAGACCATAACATAACTATTTGCATACCAAATTTCACCCAAGTCTGTAGTTTTTTTGTGATTAATTGACAAACATTCAAACATTAAACTATATTATTAGTAGGATAGGATAGGATCCTTACTCTACCGTGTAATTTGCATATCTTTACACAATTACTTAAACTTGTGATCCGGGATTCTTTAATGTCGAAATGTAAGTAGATTGTAGGTGAACAAATTTCTCACTTACATAACATTAAACTGTTGACTCGCTAATTACCAGACACAACAGAAACATTATTATTATACAATTTTGTACCTTCGCGAGTATCTGTATACTCGACTGTAAAATACGATAGTAGGTATACTTAATCTGTATTAAGTATACCTACTATCGTAAAAATAACCAGAAAAGGTAGGTAGTGCCTCGCTTCCTTCGACTCGTCTTGGCGGTCAGATGCGTGTAGAATAAAGTGATATAAAATGCAGTTACATACTACAACTGGCCCATATAATATTATAGTTACGGAAGGAAATAAGAAACGATGGTACGTTTCATTCATTGTTACATACAAGATTACACAGTACCAACCAGCAATTGGCCTATTTGCCAGAACGCCTCCATAGTGATGATTGAAGAGGAAAGTGAAACCGTTCTACAGATAGCAATTGTTATTTGTTGAGAGTTCCGCGCCTGCGGGCGGAGCGGAAGAGATCCGAGTACCGTGTACTTTAGTAGACACTTAGACAAAACTGCTATGGAAATAATTGTGATAAATGTGCCTAAAATTTTGTCAGTGGAGGTTCTTTTCAATGAATAATATGAATAGTCAGAGTGCCTGCAACATTTATCAGGAGGGCACAATTTCAAATTCTGCTAACGACCATATTTTTCTTTTTACAAAAACTTATAACTTTAGAGTTTGCTACACATGCGCTAATGCGTTTTACATATTTTATTTAATGAATTTATGCCTACAAGGATATATTTGGAAAACAATATAAGTAATGGTAAATATTGAAAATTGGCCCTAAAACAGCTAAGATATTTTTATATTTATTTAGGACCTTCACTTGAGACGCTTTTAGTTCGTCAGTAAATAAATTATCGCTGAGGTCAAACAACGTTTGGGGTGATTAATTCCACATCTTTAGATGAGTAAGCGTAAGGAGAATTTTCATTTAAGCGATCCCGTGTTCCGGAGAGCACATTGAACGGTCGGTTACAGCTGTTTATAAATTAATAGAACTCGTTGAGCCAAGCCTACGGGCGGCGACAATAACCAAGACAAGACTAGAATGTTTCCTAGGTCCACGAAATTAGAAGATATATTCTTCTAATTTTGTGGGTCTAGGAGCCAAGAGTCAATAGCAATGATGTCACCAAAAGACGTTTAAAATGTGAAAGAAGAGTTGGAGGTAGTGAGCAGAGCTCGAAATGGCTTAGTGGTCGCGCTTGGAGTATTTATCCGAGAGCAAGTTTGAATTCTGCTCACAACCGTATTTTTCTATCCACAAAAATATATAACTTTAAGTTAGCTCCGTATGCGTATGTGTTTGTAAAATTTATCAGAATATAGGAACTTTATCTTTTATACATGTAATAAAAATGTAACGGATCGCTGTCTGTACATGGAAGTTATACGAGAAAGAATATTATTGGGACCTTTATCAACACAAATAGCACCCAAAACAATTATTGTTAGAATTTTTGTCTGTTTATCTGTGCGTTTGTGCACGCTAATCTCAGAAACTCACCAATGCTGTTATTAAATCCCATGTAATAGGTGGTGAGCCTATTGCCATCTACGGGGTACAATTCCAAACTCCGAGCTGCTACTGAGAATTTTCTAACAGAAAAAATCAATACCAATTTGCCCGACCCGACAATCGAACCCGAGACCTCATGCTCAGCAGTCCCGCCTGGGACCACTAGACCAACAAGGCAGTTAGTTAATTATACGTAGGAACCTATTGATACTTCAGTATAATTATCCAGCCTTGGAAGCTGGGTCATGGCTATAAAAACGAAACTATTCTTGTATATGCATATGTGCTTGTTGCACATTAGGATAACATAGGTAGGTTGAAAAAATCTGATAATATATATCATAGCATATGAAGTGTAACTTGTCAATAAATATCTCAAGTTAGATTGGTCTCAATATTATTAGTTTAGTATGTAGAAAATACGAGAAGAGACAAGCTCAATACAAGTATTGTTTATTACTTACTGGTTTCATTGCGGCTGGTTCAATTTTATGTCTTGTTTAGTTATATATTGTTTTATTAAATTATTCAATTTATTGAGAATTTACTAACATATATTATATGGAATATATAATTTAGGATTAAAT